>MXAW01000004.1:0-4800000 GCA_002554605.1 Helotiales sp. F229 | reverse complement strand
AGCGAATATTGAAATAAGATTAAACGCAATTATAATGCTATAAAGCAAGAATGCAAGGGGATGCTATATCTTTTAAAGAAATTAAAAATTTAGCTTATGAGAGTACATTTTATAATAAAAATAAACGCTAATATGCTGATGGCTTAATTAAATAGCGTTGCTTATAATCACCCAAGCGCTATATTAATATAATAGCTTATTTAGATTCGCCTATTTAACTTCAAAATTTGCTATGTTAAAGGCTTTATATACATTGCAATTAATGCTTTATTTAAAAAACCTAAACACCTTGACAATATTAAGAACAACTTTGATAACTTTGCTAAAAAAAGCATAAAGAATTAAGTACTTATAGAGCTTGGAGCTTATAAGATTTGCCTTATGAAAGCTGATAGTAGTAAAAAATCAAAAACTTTTATTAATTTGAAATTAAAAAATTAAAATGATATTTTTTAAAATATGCGTTTTAGGGTACAATAACTTAGAGATTAAGGCAAAATTACTTTTTCAAATTTATTAAATAATAATTTTTTTTCCTTAAAAAAAAATAGGCAATTTTTAATATTGCTAAAAAATTATAGCAAAAACTTTTTACAAATTTTAGTATATTTCATTATTTTAAAAATACCAAAAGAAATAAACAAAAAAAAATTCAAAGCGTTTAAGCGCAAAATATTAAATTATGATGTTTATAATCAAAAAATTTAGCGTTTATCAGCAAAAGGATCATTAATCAAACTCGTCATAAACATTAAAAAGCACAAATCTTAAATTCTTAAAAGCTATTATAATAATTTCGGCCATAAAAGGAAAGAAAGCACTTATTATTAAATTTTAAGCTATTATTTTTGAAAAGGACTTTATTAAAATTCCGCTAAGTACGTTAGAAGCTATGCAAATTATTAATATTAAGATGCTAGGAAATAAAAGGAGCCATTATTTCTTATAGCATTAAACGGATTGATGAAAAAATGGGGCCTTAATATTATTTTTATGCTTTTAATTTATAGCAAAAAATATCTTGTTATTGCTTGAAATAATATAAGTGATTAGGTGGAAGCTAAAACTTTAGCCTTTAAATTAGCAAAAGAAATTGCAAAATTTATATGGGAAAATATTATTTATTATTATAAACTTTTTTAAAAGCTTATTATTAATAATAAAGGCGAGAATATGCATGAAATTATTGAATTATTAAATAAAATGGAAATTTGGCAAATTTAAATTTTAGCATATAATTTAAAAGCAAATAAAATAATAAAAAAAGGCCATGGCCCACTTAAAAATGCTTTTTTAAAAATGAACGGCAAATGGGTTAATAATTTATTTGCTATAATATTTGCGGATTGGATGATAATAAACGGCTTTATTGATTATACATCATTTTACCTAATTTATGAAAAAAGCTAGTTCTCCTAATTGAAACTTAATACCTTACGTGGAAATCTCTTTTTATTAAAAAAGTTAAGAACTATGGCAAGCTTTTGTAGCTTAAGGTGTTATAATTTTAAATAAAATAAAAGCATATTAAAAAAGCTATGCATTAAAAAACCAGGAGGCAATAGAAAAATAAAGAAGCTTTTAATATTTGCTATAATATATGAAAACGGCTTTTATAAATTAAGGATTTAATGCTACGCCATAATGCAGCCCAAGAAATTAACAAAACTTCTAATTGTATATTGAATTTTAAATGGCTTGGTCCTTACAAAATTGCTTAAGTTAGCCCCAAAAGATATTATATTCTTAAGAAATTAAGGAACAATAGCCCTAAATTAAAAGAAACGTATTTTGGAAGCTACCTAAAACTTTTTTATTAAAAAAAACATTTTATTTATAATGCCAAAGATCAAATCTTTAAGTTTTATAATATTAATAAGAAATGTTTTTTAATACCTTTTATAGATTTAGCTAATATGAAGAACTTTAAAAGGCTTATTAAACAATATATTCCGCCTGGAGCGATAATGATTTAAGTGCCTGAATTAATATTAGCATAAAAAGCATAATATAAATTTTTTTTTAAGTTTAATATTGATTTTATTTAATATGTGCAAGATTGCATTATTTATTTAAAAAAGGGGGCGGCTATTTTTTTAATCTTTTTGTTTTTATTAAACTAATTTTATTTTCAATTATATAAATATTATTTGCTGCAACCATTTCAATTTCTTGCACATATATAATAAGCTTAAGAACACTAAATTATTATATAATGCTGTGGTTTATATGTGGCATATTTAAGGGAGCATATAGCATAAAAACCAATAAAAAGCAGCGCAAGAAAAGCCTGCTTAATCTTAAAAAATTAAAAAAAAAGCTGGCCTTATAAAAAAAAACTTATTTATGCAAAAAGGGAATAGGAAATAAGACTTAAAAGTTCTATTATTAATAATCTTTTACGCAAATAAGCATTTTATTTTAATTTTGTTTATTTTAATTTGAAAAAAAAAGAAATTTAATAAAAATTTAAGGCGTTTATTATCAAGCAATTTAGGAAGCCTTTAATGAATTAGATGTTTAATATAGGCAAGTAGGTTAGGCAATATTTGCTGGCCCAAAGCCTAATGCAATAATATTATGTTATGATTAAATTGATTAAAAAAGTGTTTAATTATTTAAATAAGCCCCAAATTAATTGCACAAAAACCCAAAACGCTAAAAGCCTTTTAGAACAATATTAATAGGCCTTTAATAAAAAAAAAATTCCTTTAAGCCTAGCCATTATAATATTAAATAGCACCCCATATAATGCAGCTATCCCAATAATAAGATTATTATGATTTATTATTAAAAGCTAAATAAAGGAGGAAAATTTAAAGGGCGGAAACAATAACCTAACCCAACCTTAATAACCATTAATTAAGATTTAAACAAACAAAGTATGTTTGCCATATACTTTATTTTAAAAATAAGGAATCAAAACCCATAAAAGCCTTAAATCCAGGATTGCTCATACGCCTACCCCGCTTATGCAATGATAAAATTGCCAGCAAAAGCTTTAATTATAGCTTTCAAGAATAATGCAAAAGCAACGCCGATTAAAAATCTTATTTTAAATAAGCTTTAATCATTAAGCCTATAACCTACTAAGCCTATAACCTATTAAGCCTATAATTTATTAAGCATGCTATGCAATATGCTAAAAGCTATTTGCAATAAAATATTAAAAAATAAATTATTTAAAAAACCCTTATATTGGAGGACTAAATATGTTATTAGCCAATGCCTAATTAATGTTTTTAAAAGCTTAAGCATTTAAATCAAACATTTCCCATAACCCTTTTGGATCAAAGGATGAGCTTATAACTTAAATAATCTTTTTTGCTCTTTTAATTTGATCAAAGCTTTTATTAAATATTAATAGCCTATTTAAAAACCAAACCTAATATTAGGCTTGCAATTATAAAATGCAATAAAAAAGTTTGGGCTAGGAAAAGCAAGTATAATATAATAAAATGGGTATTGCAAAGGCCAAAATAGCAATTTAATGGCCCTTCTAAAATGCATTTTAATGCTAAAGTTTATTAAAACTTTAAATGGCTTTTAGCTAAAAGCATTAACAGATTATAGCCAACAGCTCATATAGCTAAGGACTTATAGCATGCTAAGCTTATGCTTAAAAATAGCAAATAAAAATTAAAAGGATATGATTTTTTATTGTTCTTTCACATGGCCTTTATTAAATAAGGGAATAACATAGCTAGCCTTAAGTTTGAAAAAATATACTCAATAGCAAAAAAGTCAAAATGATAACCCCTATTACCTTTAATTAACTTAATAATTTTTGCAATTTTTAAAGCTTAAAGCCTATTATATTATCCCAAAGGTCTTATGGCCAAGCAATTTAAATTTCAATCAAGATTGATATATTTAATAATAAGTCTTTTAATAATAACCCCTATTATCATTAATTAATTTAAAATTTTTATATCCCTTATGATATTAATTTAAAAAAACCCGCTGCCTATTATTATTTCCCATGCTTATATGTGTTTTTAAAATATATTAGCAAAATTTATTGCTTTAAAAAAAAAAGAAAAGATAATATAAAAGATGGTTAAGCTTGGACTTAATAAGAAAGCTATTAATAAAGCTATATTAAATTGGCATAAGCAAAAAATCAATTTGCAAAAATTTAAAAATGTTAGCATTTATATGAAGGCTTTGGCCTTTTCCTAAGGTATTTTGGCTATAATGCAAATCATGCGATTAAGCTTTTAGCGACCTAAGATTTAAATAATCTTATAATATTACATGTTTTATTTTTAAAGGTAAATTAATATTAGGGATAATTAGCCCAAGTATGTTTTAAGCCTAAGAAATGAAAATGAAATTTTTTTTGTTTAATGTTATGGCTATTCCTAAAACGATTTCTTAAATAAAAAAAAGTAAACGCAAAAAAAACAAAAAAAGAAGGGGAAACAGTTGCTTAGCTTTAATTTAATGGCAATGGCAATAATAATTTATAAAAATGATGCGTTGATAATTGAAAACCAATGATGATAATAAGGTTGTAAAATTGGTATTAGAATTGTTATTAAAAAAAGATTTGAAATAAAGGAAAAAAGTAAAATTATAATGGGGGAATAGATAAAATTTATTTTGGCGGCTTTGTGGCAAAAGTTTAATTTGCGATATTTTTAAATCATTTTAATTTCGGGATGGGAGATTTGTATAAATTGCAAAAGGTGCTTAGCCTATTTTTTTGCGATGATATGGAGGAATGGTGGAATTATTTGAAGAAGGGAAAAAATAATGAAAATGGTAATAATAATGCTAAAATTGCAATTAATGAATTTATAAAGATTAAATTAATAAATTTTTAAGATCTTAAAAAAAGATAATAAAAATATAACTTAGGAAAAAGAGAAAAAGATTTTATTTAAAGCTTTCAAAAATGAAAAAATTTGCAAAAGTAAAAAAATGGCGAATTAAGAGTATTGGTGAGAAAGCTGAAATTATGAATGCTATTATTTTGAATTTAAGGGAATTGTTGATGGCAAAGGCAATAATAATGCGTTGCAAAGCATGAAAATCGCTAGGAAGCTTTTTTGGAATTATTTAAAGGTTTATGAAAAATAATAGCCTTAATTTAAATCAAATTAAGGGAACAAATTTGCTTTTAAAGCAATTTCAGCCTTGCCAGCTTTATTATTAATATTATTGCATTAGCAAACAATGGACAACGCATTATAAAATTAAAAGTATTATTAATAAAAAAGGAAAAGAAGAGCAAAGGTATAAGAAAAGTAAAATTGATGATTTACCTTTAAAATTAAAAAAAAAAAGAAGTTTGAAATTAAAAAGGTTAAAAAGGGAAAGCCTATTTTAAAAGTAATAATAGAAAACGCTAAGCAAGCCAATATTTGCTTTCAAAAATGAAGGGATTTTGATTTATTAATTATTATATAATTTTGGCAACAGCGATAATTTTTATCATTTGCACTCTTTTAATATTTAAAGCTTAAATGAAGCTATTATATTTTTTTGTATATAAAACTTGAAGATAAGTTGATTGTTTAAAAAAGGGGGCGCATATAATGGGGCCACCTTATTTTTGTGTGAAGTCATATTATTAAATGCTGCTTTGGCTAGCATTCCGTAAATTTCTTTAAGGCAATACTTAAGGAATGCATTTATTATTTCTTATTAATAATAAATAATCTTTTCCCATAATAATATCATAATTATTTGGTTTAATTCATTTTTTTCCTTAACTCCTTTTTAATAATTTGTATTTTTTAAATATATAATATCTTAAGGTTTTATTATTTTGTTCTTTTATATTAAAATTATTCCTTATGCCTTAAGTGCATCCCCCTTTTATTGTGTGATTGCTTGGGATTTGCCCCTCCACAATATAACATCAGAGGGGAAGTTACTTTAAAGACTATTTTACTATACGGAATCCGGAGAAAGCGAAGGTCGAATTGGACTTGCTTTTTTAGGTTTAATATTGTAAGAGTTAGATAGGTAAGAAAAAATAGAATATCGAGGCAAATAAGTTTAAGGGGGCAAATATATAATTACTTCTCTATTAAAGAAAGGACTACCTCATAATAAAAGTTCAGTTTACTTTTAATTCAGTTTTATAAAGGTGCTTACTCATTTGACAAATTAATACTCAATGTTTTAAACAAAGCTAGAATAAGTTTCACAATTTTAAGTGTAAATCTAAAAAGAAAAGAACTCTTAAGCGGGGGTTTTAATAATACTCGCTATGTTAAATCCATAAGATCAATGGTAAAAGAAGAGTTAATAAAAAAAGAGTAATTATTTTATTTGAGCCTTATTTTACTGTAAATTATAATTATCCTAGAATTAATCGAGTCGGCGATCTCGACGTTCAGTATTATGTTAATGGCGTTATAAAACTCGATATTAACGTAAATCTTTAATCTTAACTAAAGAACTATATGTCGTAGTAAAAGGGGTATCTTTAGGCCAAAGTATACTACGTTTCGTATTATCGAGAAGTACGTGATATTCAGCTAGTTATATTTGCCCTAAAATCACTTTATGGTAACTTAGCTTAATAATAAAGAAAAGGGGTAAAGGATTGTAAACGTTTGTCCACTGTCAAGTTCAGTTTAATATAATAGGCGATTTTCCCACTATTAGTACTATTAAAGCCTTTAATAACGACAGTATTTAATAAGGGTTAAATTAAAGGTTTTAAAAAAAAGAAAGAGATTGTAAAAGAGTGCGGTTAATAAAATAATAACCATTTATTCTAGAATCGAGAAGTGCGGGTAATTTATATAATAATCCATTCTTAGTGAAAGTTACTTAAATAATAAAGGATTATCTTTTAAAAAGCTTTGTTAAGTTAAAGTATTACATATTTTTTAATATATTTAAAAAAGAGTCTTTTTTAGGTTTAGCCTTTTATTAAAAGAAGTGGCATTTACTCTTTAATAATATCCTTATATATATTTTTATTATTATCTTTAAATTAGTTATTAAAGGAATAGCTAGCGTTAATCTCATTAATTTTATAAAGAATAAAAAGTCGCTGAAATGGTTGTGTAATGTAGTAGTGAGGTATATTTATCAGTGATTAGGCGTAAAAGGTATTAGCACGCGTAGGAGGGGTTAATAGTTTTTAATACTATTATTAAGATTAAGAATCCTCTCGTCTACGGTGCTCTTTGGCCTTGTAACTGGTGTGGTTGTAAAGGGGAGTAAAAGGCTGAGAAGTTATATTTATGGTTTAACAAGAGTTTGACTTAATAAAGGCTAAAGATTCAAAAGTTAAGTAAAAAGTCCGCTTGATTAATTAGCTTTAGTCTTTAACTTAAATTATTTCTACGTATTCCTTTAATAATTAAGAGGTCTTATATTATTAAAACAATTATTTACATAACTGAGGGGGAAACTTATTTTATAAATCCATTTTTAAGACGGATTTGTTGTTAATGTTAATAATGTGAATAAGAGTTTTGAAATTATAGTAAAAGCTCCAGAAAGAGCTTTAGTAATTTATGTAAAGAGCGGAGTACTTAGAATGGGCTGTTTGTTTATTGTGAGGATTAAATAAAAACGAGACAAGTTGTTTTATTAAATCTAAGGCGTTTATAAGCGTACTATCTTTATTAAACTCAGGTTTTAAGAAAGCTGGTTTTAGGAATGTCTGTGTTATTCTTTCGATTTGGTTTAGTAACTAGTCCTTTTTATGTTCTTTATTAATAAAGTAAATGGTATAATAACGTAAAGCGTTATGTACTTGGATTTCTTATAGTTTCGGGGAGTACTTAATATTATTAAAGAGTTTGTTTAAAAAGTTTAGAATCTTTTTAATGTGAGTAATATAAGACATAAAAGAGATTTTAAAGAAAGATGAGACTTGGGAGGTGTTTTTGAAGAGGGGATAGTGTGGAGTGTTGTTGTGGTAACGGCTTGACTTACTGTTGTTTTTATTATTATTATTATTTAGATTAAGGGTAACGGCGGTTTGTTTACCCTTTTTCTTAATAAGGACACTAATATCTTCTTTAATAGAGGAGAAAAGAGTGGATGAAAAGGAGTTGTTTTTAAAAGAAACAGACTTAAAAGGAACACGATTCTTGCTAAAGCTTTAGAGTTGTTTTTATATTGTAAGTAAGTCTTTACCCATTTACTTAAAATACTTTCTCTTTTTATCCAGCCTTTTTTTTTATTTCTTTTATTACTTGTGTATTTATAATAATTTGGCTACTTTAGGGGGTAAACTATAGTGTATTAAAGGAGGAAAAGGGTTAAGAGGAAAATCCTGTGAGGGGAACGGATAAGGCAAAGGCAAAAGACATATTAGCGTCTTTTATTAAAGAGTACTTTGCCATAAGAGTTTTAAGCTTTACATGATGCATTAGGAATATGTTTATGTAAAGGGGGATATTGTTTTTTTAGCTTGATTAAGTCAAAAAGACGTAGGAAAGGGAAGCCAGTGTCGTCAACTTCTTTGGGTTTATTAGTTATTTAGGTGTTATTCATTAAATTGTACTCGGTATAAGCCTTTTCTATAAAGAACTCTTTTTATAATAAGAGTTTATAGAAGAATGAAGAAGGGGGAGGATATTTATTATTTTCTTAAATAAGTTAAAAAGAGTTATAAATAATATGACGCTTACCTTATTATAAAGACCAGTGTTAATGTTTAGTAAAGGCCTCACATATTATGTAGGAAATAGTGAAAATAATCAAGATTCTTTTAGAATTTATAATTAAAGAGGAAAGAAGGTAAGGAAGGAAAAGGGGTTATATATAAGAAGCGTCGTCGAGTTAATCTTGTTTAGGCGCTTAATAATACCCAATTAGGAAAGCTCCCCTGAATGCCCTCTGATCCGTACCAATCGTCACATAATAAGTCAACCATTAATTATATAACCGCTTACGCACTTAATAATAAGAAAACCCAAAAACAATTAAAAACCCAAGTTTTAAATAAAAAAAACCTTTATAAAATGATTCCTTTAATTAAACATAATCAAAAGCCAAATACTTATAAAATTAAATAAGATAAAAAAAGCCCTTCATAACCCGACTCTATATAACCTAACCACACTAAACTAGAGAACGCCTTTAAAACAACTTAAACCCCTTTAAAAACCACAAAGAAAGATTTAACAAGTCTTTGACATATATAAAATTAGCCCCGTTACTTTTTGTTGGTCCACAGGGGTTATGTAATCTCATCATGTTATACAGGGAGCGCCACTTGAATGGTACTATGGTAGTCTTCAGGGGTTATGCCTTAGCTATTAAGAATAATGGATCTAACAGTTCTAAAGGGTAGTTGGAGCTATAATGGACCTGTTATAGGGGTCATTTGGAGGAGTATATAGTAGGGGATCTCTCCTACTCTCTTAAGAACAGACACAGATTTTACCACCCACTTTACTGAAAACTATATTAACCCCTTTACTTAATATATCTTTACATGATCTACCAGTATTATACCAATACTAATCAGTGGTTAATCTATACCATAAACAACAAAGTCTTAAACTACAAAATCGACTCAAAGCACTTAATTATTTGTACCTTTAATTAAGACCTAGCCATTTGACTAAATTAAGGAACAAATAACTTCCCCCTTTTGAGAACATTAATAAAAACACTTCGACTAATTAAAAATCCAACAATTGTACAACCTACAACAAATATAATACGACAATTACTCGACAATAACTGTCAGATCAGTACTTTAAAACCGGACTAACGGATTATTCAAGGAATCATATCCGGACCGACTCTAAACTTACCTTAATACGATGTCTTAGTTAAAAGAGCACACTGCGAAGCCAGTAAAAGAGCATGTAAAAAGTAATATTATTCCACTAACTTAAAAACCAATGGATAATATATTATTAAGGGATAATGATATACTAGCTAACCACACGAAGTATTTGCGAAAGTTTCGTAAATACTATTATAATAAGAAAATAAAAGGAGAGTACTTGTTTTAGGATTTTTGGGAGTTCTTTGGTAAATAAATAATTACTAACTTTAAGAAAATCTATAAACAAGAAAAGGCGTAATTAAAAAACGATTTTAAATTCTACGATTATTATGTACAAAAAACAAAGCAGATAAAGGTTATAAACGCGTTAAAAGAGACAATAAGGGCTAATAAGAACAAATAACCCAGGGAATAACTAAAGATATAAGACTGGATGTACTTAGAATCTGTCTTAAATCACGTCTAAAATATACTCATATCCCTTACACGGCCTATCTAAAATCAACTAAAAGTCCCTATACTTACACAAACCCCTTTCTCTTTTACGCCAAAAACCAAAAAGGGTCAAATACCTTTAGCGTCGAGAGGAGAGACATTAGGTATCACACTAAAACGTCAAAACGACTCGCTTAACACCTTTGCCCTTATTAAAGTTAATACTATAAAAAAGGATTTATATAATACAACATTACTTATTAATCTAAAAAGGGAATTCTTATTTACCTCTGGTAAAGGGCCCCTCGAAAATAAGCCAAAATAAATACCAAACAATAATACATTGCCTAATCTAGTACTACTACTAAATGTTTATTCAAAAAATGGGATATTACCCCTTTTTACAATAATAACAAGACCTATCAAACTTCATTTTAAACTAATACGGCTTTTATAATTTATAATAAACCCATTATCCTTAAACTAAACCAAGTCCTTGGTAAATCTCAGTAAAATATACTCAAAAAAGCTTTAGCACAATGGTGCCAAGGATTACCTTAACGAAAAGTTACATATCTTTGCTAATTTGTATTAACAAGTTTCCGTTAACAATTCTATTTAAAACCGAGCTTTTCTATCTATATTACAAAACAAAGCTAATATATACTATTATCAGTACCTTTAAAATAAGGGGTATTCTTTTAAAAATCTTGTCACGGTTACCCAAGGTAATTTTAAGACAAAAAAACGTATAAATAGGTTCTTTAATTAATGGTTCGGTTTAACCTTCTCGTCATTCTAAGCTAAATCATACCAGAAAAGTAAACCAATACTAAGTCAGTTAAAGAGCTTCGCTAGGGAATTATAGAGCCTCTAATTAGGTCTTAAAGATAATAATATAAAGAATGACAAAACGCTTTGGGATAAGCTATTATAAAGAATATCAAGTAACCCACTCTTTAAAATGGCCTTATTCAAAGCACTACTAACGTTCCCTACCCTAATGGATGGCTTCCGCTTTATTATCGATATTAAGATAATATATGAGCCGGGATCACGGGTCAAAAGGACCTTTAAATCAGATTTGAATCGCTACTAATCCTATATTACCAATGGAGGTATACATTATTTAAATAAAAGAATGAAGTTCTTATAGAATAACAAGCATAAAAACACATTCTGGCCTAAGCCAGGTTACTTTAGGTGTATTATTTACAAAAAGAAAGATTGCCATAATAATAGATACTTTAAAAAAGAATAAGATATTGTGAAGACAAAATACTTTATTAATCGGAAAGCGGAAAAAATAAAAACTACGAAAAACTCATTTAAGGCCTATTTAACATATATTAAAAGATATGGACTTTATTTAGACATAAATCGGACTCAATCCGGAAGACATAAGGATGGCCTTTATAATAATAAATCAAACATTTTATTAAATAATAATAATCTTTAAGGGGAAACAGACAACAATAATAATAATGGTATAATGAACTTTACGACTATATTTATAGTAAGTAAAACCAAGTATAATATATGGGAAATGTTATTATAGTTTAAAAAACGAAAAGCAGCCCATATTTTGAAAAATAAGATCAAGAAACCTTTACATAATAAGGCCTATATAACGCAATGAATAAACCAATTTTTTCAAAATCTTCTTATTAATATTAAAGCCTTAAACAAAAATATTAAAAGCATTAATTAGTTGCGAATTTTATAATAGATTCAAAACATCAAACTCGACATAAGCCAAGTAAGGCAAAGTCGAATTATATTCAAAGTCGGTTTCTGCCTATTTATAAGAATAGCAACGGTTAGCACTTCTGCTAAACTAATGGAATTTATAATTGTGGATATAAACATCCCATTCTTAATATGCCTATAATAGTTGAATAAGTTTAATACTTAATACAACAATCTACGGAATATATTAGTTTAAGGTAAGAAAAAACACTTGATTATACGGAAACAAGGCTATCTATGATTTATCTTAAACCACTACTAATAATTATTGGATTCATTGACTAATACAATTAATATGTATTATTTAATTAAAATAGAGATTTGGAGGTTATACAGGCGATTCGGGCACCTTTCAGTACAACGCCTATAATACCTATTAAACTAGGCTGGCTATATTCTTGATTTTGATATTATATTCAAAATTAAAGAAATATGTGAACATTATCAGAAACATATAAATGCTCTACACAGATTTTAATTCAAACTATAAAATAACGTAGACTTCAATTATATAATCTATGTTAATATAATACAATTTGAAAAAAGATATACCCTCCACATAATTAATAAAGCCACCAGCTTTAAAGCAATAAAGTTACTTCAAAAAAAACCCGGATCAATTATGGCTTGGGCTATATTTAATGCTTTCAAATCAATATAAATGAACACATACATTAGACCCCTTAACTTTGTTATATATGACTATAAGACCAATTTCAATTCTAAAGAATTCCGCAATTCCTTACACTTTATTAAAAGTATTCCAAAGCTTGTTCTTATAGAAACACACCACTTGATTAATAAAGTAAAAAGATATTATTATCTACTTTAACGTACCTACAAAATTATTACAAAAGAGTACTTTGAGTTAAGTAACGAAGATTAATTGTAAATAGTAGTCAAAACAGTAAATAATACAATTGAACTTAATAAGTTAATTCTTATATTATTCGTTTTTAGAACTTACCTTAAAATGACAAAGTTAGACCCTCCAAGTCCGTTCATTAAACAACGCACTATTATTATCAAAAAGGCAATAAAAAAAGTAAAACAGATTTATATAACCCATAAAGTCAATAATACGCTAGCAACTCAAAACGGCCCTAGTACTACTCCGGTACATAACCTACACCTAAAGGATTAAGTCTTAATATAAAGGGAAAAAAAAGGATAAAGAGGACTATATAAGTTCTTAAGAATAAATAGCAAGTTCTATAAAATCGCCATAGACAATAATCGAATTCGCACATTCCAATTAACATTTATACGCCTATTTAAAAACAAATACACTAAGTATTAAGTATCAAAAAGAAAATTTACCAAAGGATTCTATAAGAATTATTCCTAATCCTAGATTACTAGTTGATAATATACCCAAATCAACTAAAATCACTACTAACCCTAGATCACTAGTCAACAGTATACCTAAATTAATACTAAAACTATCCCGGATCACTATCAAGTTCTTAATTATACAACCCATTCATAAATTACTAATAATCAATAACAATTATAATATTAAGGTGTTTTTGACTGAAAAGGAAACAAAAGATCAAGAGCTTTTTATTAAACTTTAAAATAAAGGCAAGATTATTACTCCTAAAGTACTATTTTAGTAATCTTATTAAATAGAATATAAAGCACTTATTAAAAGAGAGGTTTTTATACCTATTTAAAAGGACAACCCTAGAGTAAGAAGCCAACGTATCTTTAAATCTAGAATGATAAACAAAGTTAAAGGCAAAAAGACCTTAACGCTATACGAGAAATCAAAACTCGTTGTTTAATGTTTTAATAATAAAGGCAAAAGAAAGATATTAATTCAATCTCTAATAATCTAACGCGTGAGTCAATGATTGCTTATTTTTTTAATATTTACAATTAAACAATTAAAAAAAGTTTAAAACGGATCCGAATCACGTTTAGTATTTTAAGATATTACCTAAGCCTATATATAGGCATAAACAAGGCTTTTCCAAAACATCTTTATATAGCCTCCCTAAAAAATCGCAAATGAATTCCTTCTTAGTATAATATTTATAATAATACTCTTATTATATAGTATTCTAGAATCAAAAAATCATTGATTTAATATTTACTATAAATATTATATTAAAAAGTTACAGATAGAGACTTCCACGTATGACCCTTGTTTATTAATCAATACTAAAAACAATCAAAAATTTAGAATAATTAGAATATAAACAAACAATACCTTGATTTTGGGAAATAACAACTTTTTGGCTAAGAAACAAACGGAAATTACAAATACGAATTTTTTAACAAAGCCGATTCAGGTTTTAAATACCTTTAAACCTCTTATATTTAATAATTGTATCATTATTATAAAGGGAAACAATTTTTACATATTTTAAAAGGAATAAAGGGCCAGAATTAAATTAATTAATACAAGAAAGAGTAATTATAAAAAGGCCTATATAAAACAACATACTCATAAAGCCTATATCGCTACAATTTATCAGCCAAAAGCCACATTTGATCTCTCAATAATAGCTTAACATTAAGATCCTACAATAAATAATGCTAAGGCCTTAAATCTATGTCTTTAATAATAAATGAATAATCTAAAAAGAGATTTACAATATATTCCTATAAACTTACATTTAGCAAAAATCTACGTCTTCATTAATGATTCCTTTATTAATAACAAAGATTTAAGTTCTTAAATTGATTTTGTAATAATAGTCAGAACTAAATCAGAAAAGGATATAAAGTTTATTTTTAATGGTAACATTATCTATACTAACTCCACTAAATACAAGAGAGTTACTTATACAGTATTTGCTTTAGAACTATATGTTATAGTTACCGGCATTAATATATTAATCGCTATAATAACTACTATTAATATAATAACTAATAAACTTGATTTTTTTAAGGCTTTTTATTATCGTTTATATAGACTTTCTTTTACTATACAAATATATCGTTAAATTCGGTACTACAAAAGAAAAGCGTTTAATAATTAACATAATGGTAATTCATCAGTTATATGAGCGTAAGGAACTCACGGAGATACGATAAATCAATAGTACTCATAACTTTACTAATGCCATAACAAAAGCCACTCTAAATAAGGTTTTTTAAGATCTCATTAACACTAATACATTTACTATCAAAATAAAAGGATAGGTTCAGAGACTTACCGGAGCTGATTCAGATCAATAATAAAGGAGTTCATACAATTATTACTTTCTTTTTACGTGTATTTTCTTTAAAATGCGTTTTTTATTTTATTTATTTATTTTATTTTATTTGTTTATATATTATAATTATTCAATTTGTAGAAACAAAAAACAACTTGAATTTGTATTTATTTACCCTCTAATTTAAAGCACTAATAAGCGGCCTTACAATAATACTTCAATAAGAACCTAACTACCGGTTTTACTACAAAAGGCTATTTTTGTATAAAGGTTTAAAGAAAGTATTACTACAAAAAACCTATTATAAAACTAATCTAAAATAAGGCCTACTCATTATTTATACTATATAAGCTATCCATAAACAATTCTAAACTTTCTTTTTCTTCTTTTACTACCAATATACCGCAACAAAAGCGCTTATTACTAAGTCCCGCTTTAATAAAAGCCTTGCGTTTATTTTAAGCCTTTACAGCTCAGGTGTAAATATTAAATATTATCTTATTAATATAGCCTAAAGCCACTGTTATTCCTTTAATTTAAACGCCTAAATCTTATATATAAATCAATTATTAACTAAAATCAAATATCATACTAAGAAAGGTTATATACCAGCTGGGTATTAATAAACTAACCAAATCCGACCCAAAAGGCTTAAGTCTCCTTTAATAAAGCAAACGCTAACTGGTCTTTTATTTTTAGTGCCTCCATTAAAGTAACCAACAACACAGCGGCAATTAACTCTACGGCAGCAAAAAGTCCGTTAAGACAAATAGTTCAGCATTAGCCATACAAACCAAAATATCAAACTTAATATTAATAAACCAAAAAAGTTATATTCACATTAAATACAAAACATATTTGGATCTCCTTCGAATCTATAACTAACTTATAAGCCGGGTTTATAAGTAATTCTTAAGGATTTACTTATAAGGCGGCATTCCTCCTTTTACTTTATATAGTAATTATACTTTTTCGACTTTAAATTGTCAAAAACATAAGAATACTTTAAACCATATGCCTAAACGCGGATGTACTAAACATAATATTTATAGTAGGTAACTGCGAAAACACTAAATGGCACCGGAATTAGTACTACATCATTATTAGTATTAAAATATAACACCAAAACAGCCCTAGAATAAGTCCGAGTACCAATCTGAGGGATAATTGACTTACTATTAATAGATTAAAGTTATTAATTAAGAGGTTTCTAAGATTACGTCAGCTTTAATACAAGATCAATGAATTTTGATACATTAATAGTAATTCGTTATTACTAAAGAAAAAAAAGTAAATTTCTGAGGAACCCTCAAGGTATATATATAAAATAAAGGGACAATAGGAAAATCCATGGGCCTTGTTTAAGTTATTAATGGACTTTGCTTAACCTATATATTATCAATTTCCGGCCTTAGATTAACAACTCCCCTAATATAATTAATATAAAGCCATTATAAGTAGATTTCGGACTTCTTTTAGGCCTATACTACGAGCTGTTACGTTATTCTATTTCTCGGCATCTCTTGGTTTTTCCTTTTCAATGATTTTGATATTATATCTCTTATATCATTATTATTTTGGCTCTTTTTACTTCATATATTACGTATTATTATACTCTTTAATGTACTATCTTTACAAACATTTCTTTTTGGCTTATTAAAATCTATATTACCCCTGCTTTCTTCTCATTATATTAGAATTCCAATCTGTCTTTCTAAAAAGAAATATTACTAATGTTAGTTTATAAGGGTTATATAATCTTATTATACTATACAAAAAGCGCCACTTAAATAGTACTATGGTAGTCTTTAAGGGTTATACCTTGGCTATTAGGAGTAATAGATCTGACAGTTCCAGGGGGTAGTCGGAGCTATAACGGACCTATTATAGGGGTCATTTGGAGGAGTATATAGTAGGAGATCTCTCCCACTCTCTTAAGAACAGACACAGATTTTACCACCCATTTCACTGAAGACTATATTGACCCTTTTACTTAATATATCTTTGGGTGATCTACCGGTACTGCACCGACACTTTTCACTTTAATATTAAGAAAAAAGATAATAAAGTGTTTATAATAACCTTTATTAAGATTAACAAAGCCATTAATTAGAAATATCAAGAGTAAATAACTTAAAAGAAAACTGTAAAACCAAAGGAAACTTATAAAAAAAACTTTAAAAAGACTTTTATTAAAAATATTTAAGGATTATAAGAGAGCTTTTTTTAAAATATCGCGGAAACAGTACAAAAACTTACGCTTAAGTTAAACCATAAGATTAAACTTAATAAGCCTCTCGACTTTAGGTATAAGCCTTTATATAAATAAAGCCAAAAAAAATTAAAGATTATAAAAAAGTACTTAAAAGAACATTTAAATAAAAGATTCATTGTCCTTTTATATGTAACCTTTAATTACTTTACCTTTTTTATTAAAAAACTTAACAAAGGACTTTGTTTTTATATTAACTTTTAAAGGCTTAATTAAATCACATAAAAAACAAGTATCTATTACCTTTAATTAACGAGATCTTAGTTAAACTAAAAAAGGCCAAGATCTTTTTAAAGATTAATGTTTAATAAGTTTTCCACTAGATTAAAATGAACTTAAATCAAAAGAATACACTACTTTTTAAACTAAATATAAAATATATAAGTATAAAGTAATACCGTTTAGTCTTATAAATGGGCTAGCCACTTTTTAATAACACATAAATAATATCCTTTTTAATTATTTCGATGTATTTTATACAACTTATTTAAATAATATTATTATATATTCAAAAGATCTTTTAAAACACAAAAAACACGTTAAAAAGATTCTTAAAAGACTAAAAACTTACAGATTATTTACGGATATTAAAAAATACGACTTTTTTATTAAAGAAGTCAAATTTTTAAGGTATATTATTATAATTAAAAAAATAAAGCCAGATTTAAAAGACATCCTATTAGTTTAATATTAAAAACTCCCTAAAACTATATAAGGCATATAATTATTTTAGGTTTTTGTAACTTTTATTAACGGTTCATAAAAAGCTTCAGTT
This sequence comes from Helotiales sp. F229, assembly GCA_002554605.1. Taxonomy (NCBI): domain Eukaryota; kingdom Fungi; phylum Ascomycota; class Leotiomycetes; order Helotiales; species Helotiales sp. F229. The sequence goes on along the minus strand of MXAW01000004.1, from coordinate 4,781,878 downwards.
AAAGAGTTAAACTTTTATAAGAATTCACTAAGAACTTAATTATGTTTAAAATAACGTTAATTCGTTTTAAGGCTTTTAAAGATATTAAGCCTATAGTACTTTCATTAAACGTCTTAAAACATTATAACTTAAAGTCAAAGACAAGGATTAAGACAAATGCCTCTAATAAAGTAATAACCAGGGTATTCTCTTAAAAACACGTAACAGGCTAGCACTTAGTGGCCTTTTTCTCAAAAACCATAGGCTTAACGGAATTAAATCATAATATCTATAATAAGGAAATATTAACTATTATAAAATTATTAACTATTGTACAGAATAGGGATTTGTCGGCTGGTAGCACCAACAAAGCCTCAATGGCGCTGCAGCCAATCAAGGCTGCTTATGTAATTAGATCTTTGGAGCTCCCTCTTAAGGGGAGCTCTACTACACTCCTTTATAATTCAAGACTTTCACATTTCCTAAAGCTCCTCCCCTATGATACTTAATAATTAAAAGCCATAACCTTATTTTATAAATTATTAAGGTATGATTACTATAGGTCGAAAAAAGCAAGAGTAAGTGTTAAAGGATATTCACCGCTATTTGAAAAACTTTTTAAAAGCACATATATTTTTTTTTAATTTAATAATATTTCTTCAATCTTTTTAAATGTTTAATAACAATAAGATGTTTTTTTAAAATATATTAATTAATAAGAACAATGCTTTATTAAGCAATTGTTACCAATGGCCGCAATAGTGGATAAGATTCTAGTATTATGCTTAACTTAAAAGCATTATCAATTTCGTTAACCCAAATAAACATGATGTTCGAAACCTCCTTAAATTTCAATCAACAGCTCCTAATATTAATAAGTATATATAAGCTAAAATAAATTATTAATTTGCAAAATAAATAGCATTAATAAGCAATAGCAAACAAAAAATATATTATAAATGGGAGACTATTAACAAAAACAAAAAAAGAATTCTTATAAAGCTTTTATAAGCTACCAAATCATAAAAAGCAATTTTTAGCAATATCAAAAGAATTTGGAAAGCTTACATAAAAAAATTCTAAAATAACCTTGCTTAATAAATGCTTTTTAGCATAAAGTATTAATACTTATTTAATTAAATTCATAGTACTATTAATATATTAATTTTAACAAACGCCATCAATAATAATAAATCAAAAAACCTTATTAGATTTTAAACATTAGTTAAGTTAATTAAGCAAAAGCTTACTCCCTCAAACGCTTTTATATTATTATCTATTATTTCAAACTATCAAAAAGCTTTAATAAGTGCTTTCAAAAAAAAAGGAAAAATGAAAGCTTGTACTTAATATAAGAAATGGCAAAAGAAATATTATTTTGCCAAAGCTTATAATATTTTAAAAGTTCAAAGCATTTTAGGCATTTGAGATTTTTTTTACAGCTTTAATTTATGCCAAAACATGGGCTACTTAAGCTTTAGCTAATATTATCAAAAATAATATTTTAAAAAGCATTTCAAAAATAATCTAAAAAATAAAAAAATTGCAAATAGGCTATATGCCTTCCTTAAAAAGCGTTTAAAAACTTTTGATAATTTTAAAGCTATTTTCAATATTAAAAGCTTAAGCATTTATAGTAAACAAAGCTTATTCAACCAATTTTATTTCAAATAATTAAGAAAAAGCGATTGCTTTTGCAATTTCAAAAATAATCATTTCTAGGCACTTATTAAATGCTAAAGATTATAATACATGTATAATAGCGGCTATACAAACAAACTAAGAAATTGCCTTAATAATAATAAAATTAAAAAAATTTGCAAAAAACTTAAAAAAGCAAAATACACTAATTTACAAAAAAAAATCGTTAAGGAAAATTGAAAAATTCTTCTCATTAATCAAATTACTAAAAGCGTTGCTTTACATAAAAAGGAGAAGGAAAAGTGTCGAGCACCGTAGGGGAGGAGCTTTAGGAAGTGTGAAAGTCTTGAATTATAAAGGAGTATAATAGAGCTCCCCTTAAGAGAGAGCTCCAAAAATTTAGTTATATAAGCAGTCTTGATTGGCTGCAGCGCTATTAAGGCTTTGTTGGTGCTATCAGCCGATAAACCCTTATTTTATATAATATACCCTTTTGGCTAAAAGCAATTATAAAAGCAATAAGAATGCTTAAATATAATTTGTATAATATAATAGCGTAAATGCAAATTGCTATATAATTGGGAGTAGTATTAATATAATTGGTTATAATAAAAGCATTATTGTTAGGGCAATAGAATTAAGCAAGTGAAGTTATATTAAAGCTTTTATGCCAGAAATTTGCGTTTCTTAGCAATTATATTATTAAAAATGGCTTATATTAAAAAGCGCGCCCCCGCTGCTGCCTTTAAGGCATTGAAAAAAAAGAGAATAGGTTCCAAATGTTTAAAAGTTTGAAATTAATATATTAATATGCATAATATAGCTGGCCGGCGCCTCTTGGGCTGCTACCCTTTTTTTTTGCTTGCTCCTCCCGCTCCCATTAACCTTTTGGCATTGCGCTATAATTAAGGAAGCTTATGCTATGCCATGCTTTTATTGCATTTGCAATGGCATGCATAGCGTGCTAGGCGATTTTTATTGCAATAAGGCATTATTAATGCAATATTTTTGTTATTATAAAAATAATAAGGCTAATTGCGCTGCCGCGCCTTAGGCCGCTGCCGCCTTTTTTGCTGCCTACCTAATGGCAAAATTAATGCCAAAAAGCTTCCGCATATGTACATTATTTTATATAATATTGGATATTATATAAAAGCAATGTATAAAGCTTTAGTTGATCGGCCATAGGCCTTCACCGCCCGTTGAGCTGCTATTAAGGCTGCCTTAAAGAAAAAGGAGGTTAAGGAGGCTAAGGATAAAAATAAAAAAAAGAATAATTTTGCCTTCAATTTATTGCTTCATAAGTGCTATTCCTATTATTTTGAAACAATATTTAACAAATTACAGCCTCTCTTCGCCAAGAGACCATCGTGCCCCCCCCTCGCCTTGTTTTTGGCGCTAAGGTAAGTGGTGATAATAATATAGCTGCTGCTATTAATATTAATGGACCTTTGATTGCTGCTATTGCAGCGCATGCTGCCGCTTGCGCCTTTGCTTTAATAAAAGTTGATGTTCTAGCTGGCGTTGCTTGATGATTAATAAACCTTTTGCTTTCATTTTTATAAATAAAAGTGGTTTTGCAACTTATAAGTCGCAGCTTGAAAATATTACCCCGATGGTAAAGCGGCTTTGCAATCCCAAAATAGCAGCTTAAGATTGGGTTTTTGAAATTCATATACCTCTTCTTTATGCTCATTATCTTTTTACAATATTAATTTAAAATAATATATAAAATATACTAAATGTAAATATAAATATGCCTTAGCATTAGCTTAAGTAAGCTCTTCAATAGCGGCTCAAGCGTCCTAAAAGTTCAAAAGAGCTACAAATACCTTAAACTTTTATTAAGGCAGATTCTTTATCAAGCCATTTGCTGGCATATTGTTGATAAGGAGATATATCATTTAAAAGCTCCCCCTTTTATGCTTTTATTATAATCACATGTTTTATATATCAATATATTTCAGCTTCATTAAAATGCATTGATTCTTTTTAGTTATTAGCCAAATTGTTTATTTATTATTATAGAATATGTTCCACAAAGCTTTCATATTAAGTGTTAGCTCCTTAAAAAAGCGCTAAAGCGCCATTATTTCCTTCGCCATCCTTGCTACCTTTAATAACTCCGCTTTTGTTATTGAAATAATCATAATATTTTGCTTTAAGGCTTTCCAAACAATCGCACCTCCAAATAATATTATAATAAAACCTTAGGAAAAGCGTTTTAATTTTTTGTTATTTGCGAATAAAGCGTTTAAGGCTATTAATAAATGTATTTCCCAATTTTTATATTAATAAATTATTGCCAAAAAGCGTGATTTAAATAAGTATTTGATGATTTATTTAATTGCTTTTGCGTATTAAGCGCTTGGGTTTGTTAAAAAGTGCGATAATTAAAATGCTGCAAATGCAACATTTGGCTTTAGCATAATGGTGTTACGGACCCCTTTGCATCAATGAGTAGTTGGCACCAGAGTACTGATGGTATCATCAAGTGGATGGTATTATAAGAGTATTAGTACCAATAAGGGATTAGTACAATTTATGGGCTAGTACTAATTAAGGAATGATATAGGATAATGATTGATATCATTGCACATATCATAGTTGCGATTTCAATTATAATAATTATCTGGATTATAATGAACATTGGGTTATGTGATAATTGGAACCTTTTGAAGCCATAGGAGCCAGGGCGCCTGGGACTTTAAGGCCAAAGGATTTAGAAAAAACAAAGGTTTTATATAAAACTGGCATATCTGCCATTAAATAGGAGCTTTATGTTCAACTTTAAATAATATTTTTAATCATATTAGTAATTGTTTTACCCCATATGTGATACACCTATTTCTTGATTATTAAAGATTAATCGCAGCTTTTTGTATTTATATTAAATAAATATCTGATCGTTATATTTTAAGCACCTTTTTATCAAAAATATCGATTTATGTATATAATATGACTTTCAATTTTTTCATCAAGGCTTTGACCATTGCCAATGCTTTTAATTTGAAAAATGTTCCCAAAATCGCATCCCCAGATCTTTATCATAAAGACCAATCCAAGCTTAAGGCTTATCTTATTTAAGTAAAACTTTATATTGGGTTTAATGATTATCAATTTCTTATAAACATGGACAAGGTCCTTTAGGCTGCGTTTTTTTTTTATAGGGCTGCTTTCAACTAAATCAAAACTTTCTTATCCAACTATATCAAAAACAGAATCAAGAAAGAAAAGGTTTTCACCGCTATGTTTAAGGAATTTTAAAAGATCTTTTTGAGCTTTAAAAGATTTAAAGAATGCATTAACCGCATTTTTGGCAACATCAACCAAAACCAAACAGCTGAACGCAATATCTAAAACTTAAAGCAGATTAGGTTAGCAATTATGTACACGGCCGCCTTTTAATAATTTGCCAATTAAATCAGCTAAAACGATAAGGCATTTAAGGCATAATATTATAAGAAATTGAAAAATGGGGTCAAAAATGAAATCGCCAGGTTGGACGCACCCTTTAATTTACAAAAGCTTATTAAAATGGCTATTAAAATCGACAATCATAATTTCGAGTGTGCTTTGGAACAAAAAGGCCAATATTGCTTTAGGACATATATGCATTAAAATAAGGGAGGCAAAAAACCCTTTTATTTTCGTAAAATGGAATTAGATACCACATTTTAAAAGCAACCCAAGGGAAAGCCACATAATAGCGGGCTTTTTAAAAAGGTTATGAATAAACATCAATAAAATAAGCTATGCTTTGATTATGGTTTTTTGGGCCATATGGCCAGCTCCTACTGCCAAAGAAAGTTATGATTAAAAAAAAAGCAAATCAATGCAATAAAACAAGGTGCTTATAATATTATTAATATCCTTATATTGCCATACCTTATTAGGCAGCTTAATGCTTTAAGCTTTTAATATATGATTATGAACGAATTTGAAAACAATGGAATTCACGCTTAGGTGAAGAATGATAATAGCATAGCATAAAATAATGAAGAAAAAGGAGATGAGGAGCTTTGCTAAGTTTTGGACCTAGGATCATATTAGCCACCATTTTCCGAACCATTGCAAAGCAAAGTTTGGGAAGTTACTTAGCAAAAGAAGAACTTATACCTTTAGGCCTTAAATTCCCAATATTAAATCAACAAGATTATTAAGATCACCTATAAAAAACCAAAATTAATCCTTATAAAAAAATCATAATGGGGCAAAAAATATTAGATAATTTATTAGGATTATAAACATATTAAATGAAAGCAAATTAAATATGGCAGCGGCTGCCTTTAAACTTATATGCAAATTATTCCTTAAAAACTTGCACCTATTCTTAAAGGCCAGGACAAGCTAAAGAAAAAAGAACTTTGGGAAATCATATTAAAAAGTAGCCGAAGGCGCCTTTGATTTAATATAGCCAATAACACCTAAATATATCAAAAACGCCTTATTTCATTAGCTTAAATCTTAGGAAAAAATCAGCTATTCACGGTTATAGCTATGAAACCAAACTATTAGGTTTAAAAAAACATCTTAATAAAAGACTTTTATTAAAAAGATTTCCTTATGCATCAACTAGCAGCAATAGGGAATCGCCATTTAATTATAAAAGCAAAAATCAAAAAAAAAATTCTTAAGGCCATAGTGAACTTTAAGGCATAAAAGAATTTTATATCTTTTGCTATTATGCTTAAGCATTTATTGCCAATTAAAATTAAGAAAAAAAAGTATTAATTAATATTTGCCAATAAAAATGCTGCCGCTAATGGGATAATAAATATGCAAACTTAAACTTTGCATATAAGCATTGCCAATTACTTTAAAAGGATCCAATTTAATATCACCCAAATTGGGATGCATGATATTATTCTTGAATTTCCTTAAATAAAAAAACATAATCCAAAAATCAATTAAATCAAAAGGCAATTAATGTTTAATCATTACAAGAACTGCTATTAGGACGAAGCAGGAACATTGATTATTTGAAAGGTTTGCGCCATTTTCAAAAAATAAATTAAATATTAAAATAAGGGTTTATTAATGAAGGATATATTATTAGCATATCACAAATTTGCGGCATTATTTAAAGAAAAATGAGGCATTAAGGCCTTGCCCAAATACCAGGATTATGATTATAGGATTGAGTTAGAAGAAGGTATTAAACTAATATTTCAATCATTTAGGGAATATTCGGCAATAAACTTAATAATAATCAAAAATTACATTAATAAACACTTAGCAAAAGGGTTTATTAAAAAATTCAAATTCCTATGGGGGAATAATATTCTTTTTGCAAAAAAAAAAAACGGCAGACAATAGATATGCATTAATTATTATCAATTGAACAATGCTATAAAAAAGGATTATTATACATTATCATTAATTAAGAAATTGCAAAACAGGCTTGCGAAGGCCAAAATCTTTATTCAGCTTAATTTAAAAAGCGTATATAATTTTGTTAAAATAGCTAAAAGAAAAAAAAACAAAATAGCATTTTGCACTTGTTTTGGCTATTATAAGTATATAATTATGCTATTTGATTTAATTAATGCATTAGCCACATTTTAGCGTCTAATTAATAATATTTTGCGGTCGTATTTGAACATAATATGCATTTGCTACTTAAACAACATTTTAATTTATTTTAAAAATGAGGGATAGCATATAAAAAACATAACAGCAATCCTTAAAAAATTAAAAACCGCCTTCATGCTCCTCAAACCAAAAAAATGCAATTTCCATATGAAAGAGGTTGTCTTCCTAGGCTACATGATTATTATCATTGGATTAGCTATAAATCCCAAAAAGATTTAAGCAATTGTCGATTAGGCCAAACCCACTAATATCAAAAAACTACAATTTTTCCTCAAATTCGCCAACTTTTATAAACAATTTATTAAAGGTTACTTAAAAATCGCTAAGGTACTTATAAAATTGATTTATAAAAATAAGAAATATATATGGATGAAAAAAGCCAACACGGCTTTCAAAGCTTTTAAGGAAATATTTATTAAGAAGCCTGTTTTTATATCCTTCATATTTAATAAAAAAATATGCATAAAAACAGATTTTTTGGACTACGCCATTAATGCCGTGCTCAGCCAATCAGGCAAAAACGGCAAATAATAATCAATTGCTTATCATTCGCAAAAACTATTATTAGCAAAACTTAATTATGATATATATAATAAGAAATTGCTAGCAATTATGAACGTAGTACGCAAATGGAGGATTTATTTTAAGGGCGCTGCCTATAAGGTGCAGATCTTAATGAACCATAAGAATCTTATTTACTTTACCACTATTAAGAAATTAAATCAACATTAGGTTCGCTGGTATAAAATGCTCTTTATTATTAAACTTTGAATTTCTTATATTAAAAAAATGGAAAACGCTTAAGCCAACGCTTTAAGCAAAAAATCAAAATATCTTACAAACAAAACCCACAAATCCCACATTATACTACAAAAAGATGATGATTTGCTGATTATTAATTATTGACAATTGGCAGCAATTAATCAATCAATTATGAAGAAAACCTAGAAAAGCTACGCCAATAACCTGGTTATAGCCAAACAACGCAAACAGCTAAATAAAAGATTTTCCTTTGCGCTAAATGAAACGCTTTAATTTTAAGAACGAATATATATTCCTACTTAAAAGCAAATCAAATTCATCACAAAACACCATAGGTTATCGGCCTATAATCACCAAAAAATAGCTAAAACATTATTAAAACTATCCAAAGATTATTACTTCCCAGGAATAAAAAAAGTAATTAAAAATATAGTATTATTATGCAACATATGCATTTAGAATAAGGCAATTTACCATGCTTTATACAAGCTCATAAAATCGCCAACAATATCACCATGCCTATGGAAGTCAATCGCTTTGAACTTTATAATCGAATTACCATTTTTAAAAGACCTAATCACAAAAATCGAATATGATTCAATTTGCGTGATCACGGATAGGTTCATCAAATACGCGTATATAATACTAGTATTGGGAACCCAAAGCGCATTATAAATGGCATAAGTATTTCTTTAAATAATTTTTGCAAATCATGGAATACCAAATAAAATGATTTTAAACAAAAACAAGCTTTTTACCTTGAAATTCTGAAAAACTTTGATTGCATTTTTAGGAATAAAACAGAAAATATCAACGGCTTTTCACCCCTAAATAAATGCATAAATAAAACAAATCAATCAAATAATAAAAACTTATTTTTAATGCTATATAAATTATAAATAAGACAACTAAGTTCAATTGCTTTCATTCGCCCAATTTGCATATAATAACGCAAATTAAAAAATCATTAAAATATCGCCATTTTATGCAAATTATGAATATAACCCAATGGCATATAATACACCAATTGCGAATTAAGGGACTGCGCAAGAAGTTATGCTACAAGAAGATAAGCTAAAGCAATTGTATAAGGAATTATTAGCCGATATTTTATTCATAGCACAAAAATTAATAATTTATTATAATAAAAAGCATAGCATAGGACTAACGCTTAAGAAAAAGGATAAAGTTTATTTACTCTAAAAGAATATTGCGATAAAATGACCAAATCATAAATTAAATCATAAAAAGCTAGAATCATTCAAAATTGCAAAAGTTAAAAAACCAGTCAATTATTAGCTAACGCTTCTTAGGACAATGAACATCCATCCGGTATTCCACATATCCCTTCTTGAATCAGCATTATTAGGAGCATCACCTACTCTTGTCACCAAAATACAATTAATTAATCCAAACGCCGAGTATAAAATAGAGATTATTTTTAATTATCAAAACTTCCATAGCAAGGCCAAATATTTGATTAAATAAAAAAGGTACCCATATTCAAAAAACACTTGAAAACCCAAATTTAACCTCCATTGCTTTAGGCTGCTTTGAAATTTTTTTTAGCAAAACCTAGGTTTGCCTAAAAGGAATCCCCAAAATTTGGCAACGTTTTGCCAACGCATAAAAGAGCAAATAGGCTATTATCAAATTGAAAAATAAGAAAAGCGCATTGCTTTTGCTTTTCCGCCTTTTGGCGATCTTTTTCCTTTGCTGCATTTAGCTTATCAAAAGTTTTTAAACCCCTTTAAAGCATTTCCCTGCCTTTTTCCCTTAATTTAGCCTAGCGTAGCTTAAGCTTGCGGACGCAAGCTAGGCCGGCCATGGCCGCTTTAAAAGCCATGTCCCTCTTAAATTTTAGCCTGTTCTTTTTTATTTAAAGGCTTTGAAGGTCGTTAACGAAAATTTAAAAAGCATCATATTTCATACCACAATAAACGCATTCCCCATAATATTAGGACTTCTTATTTAGGATCATGCACTTTTAGTGGTATTAAACATAATTAAAACATGGCATTATAAGAAAGCTGTAGGAATTTATTATTTCAACAAGCGCTACGCATTATTTGTATTTTGTCATTTTGGAAGGCATGATGGAAAAAAAAGACAGCCGTGGGCAATTGTCAATATTTCCTTTAGCATATTTAAGCATAAAGGCCATATTAAGCAAAAAGGGGGATAATGTTATAAACCCTTTTGCACCAATGAGTAATTGGCATTAGAGTATTAATGGTACCATCGAATGAATGGTATTATAGGAATATTAATACCAACAAGGGATTAGTATAATTTATGGGCTGATATTAATCAAGGAATGGTATAAGATAATAATTGGTATTATTGCACATATTATAATCGCGATTTTAGTTATAATAATTATTTGGATCATGGTGAATATTGGGTCATATGATGATTGAAACCTTTTAAAGCTATAGGAGCCAGGGCGCCTGGGACCTTGGGGCCAAAGGATCCAAAGAGAACGAAGGTTTTATATAAGACTGGCATATTTGCTATTAGATAAAAGCTTTGTATTCAATTTTAAATAGTATTTTTAACCATATTAGTAATTGTCTTATCCCATATGTGATACATCTATTTCTTGATCATCAAAGATTAATCGCAGCCTTCTGTATTTATACCGAGTAAATATCTGACCGTTACAAATGGCTATGTATAGAATTAACCCAACCTTTTTTTAATATTTTTTAATCTATTTTAATGTGGCGATTTTAGGGTTTTTGATTAAATTGTAGTTTGGCAAAAGCATGCTTAGGCATTTCCTATTTATTATATTGAATTTTTGAGCCACTTTTTTTATATAAATGTTGTGTATTAAAGACATCATTTTTGCAAACCAATTTTTAATTACACGCACTTTCAAGAACCATTCCATATTTCCTAATATAATAAGTTTATAAGCTAAATGCAACCCTTTAATGATTTCTTGTCCTTTATTATTATTTAAGGCATAGTACAAAACTTAAATATTATTGACATAAAATGCCACAAAAATTATTCTATTAAAATTTGTGAAAATACATGGCTCTTTCGCTAAGGGGTTAAGGTTTAATTTGCTTAATATTGCAGCAAAGTTGCCATATCATAGCATAGGGGAATCTTTTAGGCCATATAATGCTTAATCGATTTTTATTATTATTTCAGGTTTTTTTTAGCTATTTGGGAGGTAATATAATATTAAGGCGCTTTTTTTATTATGTTTAGCATTAATAAATGCATTAACTATATTAAATTGCTTTATTTTTAAATCAAATTATGCTACAAGCGCTATTATCATTTTAAAAAAGCATGCTGCAAATATTGCAGCATATATTAAAAAAATTATTAAATCGTTTTGCATATTCCCTTGCATTATAATGCAAAAGCGGCAGCAAATTAATTTGCTTATTAAATCGATTTTGTATATGAAAACCCATTTTAGTAGAATGGGCTATATAATGGCGTTTTCCTTAGGAATCACTTTTTAACAATGTCAAATTTCCAAATTAGTGATCTCCCTTTTAGCGTTTTTTCTAAAATGTTTGCCCCAGGCGTGGCTATTTAGCTTATTCCAATTTTTTGGAGCTTTTGGAAGCTTCCCTTAATATGGGTTATATGAGTTAAAAGCAATTATAAGGTTTGTTTTTACTTTAATATTTAAAACAGCTATTGCTATTATTGCATGCAATATAATTGTGTTTTTGCCATTTGCTTGCATTGGAATAGCTTTATAAAATGTGCTAGCAAATTTTATTATGCGTAAGTGGCTGTTTTGTTGTAAAGCCATTATTATAAAATAATGGCCTTAAATTGCGAGTTTATTATGCTTCTTTCACATTTCTTGTGCTGCGTAAATTTGATTATGTTCTTGTTTTTGTTGCTATTGTTGGCTTGCTTTAACCAATATTTGGAAATTGTTATCTATTCCAATTGCTATGAGCAGAGCTTCCAATAATTTGGGGACCTATTGCTTAAGGTCTTATGGCCTTTAATTTGGTATTATGATTTAAGAGTATATTTGGCGCGTTTTCTTAATACTTAAATTTATATTTTTATTATATAAGGCGTTTTTTTAGGCTAATTTTTAATTATTTGATTTTTAGCAAGTTTTAGAGCGCCTGAACTTAATTTTTTATAAGGAATCAAAATTTTATTATTATTTTTAATGCTGTTTTTGTAAAGAACCATTTTATTTACCCTTAAGTTTTGATTTTTATAAGGGATTATGTTGTTGCTTTCCCCTTTTTGGCTTTTATAAAAAATCATTTTATTGCTTTATACCTCCCAGCTTTTATAAGGAACTATTCCCATTTTACTTTTCATTACCTTTAAGCTTATTAATAATTTAGGAGGATTAAGGTTTATTAATATTATTGCAAGTGGTTTAATTGCTGGGGGGAGCATTTTCATAAGCGGGGGGAGCACCCTTAATATAATGATTTCTGTTTTTATTAGCTTTTTAGCATGCATTTTAATAATGGCATTTAGCTTGACCATTTGTTTTTTTGCAATATTTTTTATAATATTGCTTATGTCAAGCCTTATATTTAGGAAGACATTATTCTTTTTTATTATAATAATAAGCTTTTTTAAAGCAGAAGCAGTTTGGCCAATCGATTTCTTTTTCTTTGAAAAGTAGAACTTTGTTTTATTAAAGCAAATATTGCATGTTATAATAATATGGCATAGTTAGGGCACCTAGATTTTGTATATATTAAAAGCAACATAATTAATTAAATAATTTAAATGTTTTTTAAGGTTAATTTTAAAGCCTTTTTTGTTTTTTCCAGCTTTTTTATTATTTTTTATTAAATAAGCATGCGCCTTATACGCGTATTCCCTGCTTTAATTTGGTTTTAGGTTGGTTGATAGCCTTTTTATAATTAATGAATCATATTATTAAAAATAGCCTTAAAATTATTCTTAAAGCATTTGGTTTAGGCTTTTTATTTTTTATTATGCAAATAATGCTTTGTTATATAAATAAACCGCTGCATTACATATTTTTAGGTACAATTTTTTTGGGAGTTTTGCTTAAATGCGCATTTTAATGAATTTAATAATAATTTTTTATCTTGCGCGCTTTAAACCGCCAATTGGTTTTTTGGTGTGTGCTAAGGGGTTTTTTATTTTAATTCTTTCCCTTATTATCTAATCTTAATAGCGTATTATTTCAGAAATTGCAATAATAAAAATGTTATTATTATGCCTAATGACATAAATAAATAGTTTATATTAATATTTTGTTTAATGCTTAAAGTTTTATAATACCGGCATAATGTGGTTTAGTGACTTGCTTACTAAGGTTTAGCTAAATAGCTTTCCATTATACTTGTTTTTAATTATTAATAATTATTGCATTTTATTATAGCTTAAGGAAAAATTAAATAAATTCTAAAAAAATTTGAAAAATGGTTTAATTGCCTTATTTTCAAATTCCCTTTTTAAAATAATATTTCTGGCATATATTATAGCATAATTTTTGCATTTAATTTTAAAAACACTATTAAATTCTACCCTTCTTTTTGCGTGAAATAGCGCCCAAAGTGCTTTTTTTCCAAAATGGCCCGTTTTTAGGTGCCATACCTTTGGCGTTGTATAGCAAGCTTGTAGTGGCTTTTTATTTAATTAAAAACCTTATTTTAAGCTATGATAAAGAGTTGGATATATTATAGCTGGGAGGCGCTTTATTATTATTAAATTATAGGGGCGATGAAAGTAATTGAGAGGCTTATATTTAAAAAAAATAAGATTGTATTTCCGCTTTAGCTTTTAAAGCATCATGCTATTTCAAATTTTCTCATATTTTAATATGATATCTTTTTTTAAATACCAAATCCCAATATTTAATAAAAGTGCTTTAAAAATGATATTAATATTAAAATCAATTATAATTGCAATGTTGCTTAGGGTTAGGTTTTATGTATTTGAACCGTTTTTGCTTTTTAGCATATTTTTAAAAAGTTGCTGGCTTTAATTAATAATTAAAAAGCATTGTGTATTTGCCTTCATATAATTATTATTTTTAGATTTTATGAAAATGCTTGGGATAAGCTTTTTTTTATTATTAATAAAATGCTAAGCATTATAATTATTGATAAGTATGCTATTGAAAAGTGCGTATAAATTGCTAATGAAATTTGTGGCATATACTTTTATTGCTTTATTAATGTTAAATAGCTTTGAATCAATGATAGCAGCATTAATATTTTTAAAATATTTGCTTTTGTTTATTAATGACAATGGCTTTTCCTTTTTCTTTTTGTTTGGGGCAATGCTTCCAATAATTTAATTAATGGGAAAAATCTTCCAATCCTCCTTAACGATTTCCTTTTGTAGCTTAGCGTACTTCGCTTTTTTGAGTCTTTTGCGAGTTTTTTTAACCTTGTCATTGCTGGGGCGATTTCTTAGTTTATTTGCATAGCCGCCGTTATAAGCATATCATAATTTTCAGCATTTGATGGGTGCTTAAAAATGGCTATTCTTGAAATTGCAAAAGCAATCGCTTTCCTTTAATTATTTAAAGTAAAATTAATTGAATAAGCCTTGTTTGCTATAAATGCTTAAGCTTTTGGCATTAAAAATAGCTTTAAAGCTATTAGGAGTTTTTAAATGCTTTTCAAGGAAAGCGTATAGCTTATTTGCTATTTTTTCACTTTTTAAACCATTTTTAAAATGCTTTTTTAAATTAGCTTTAAAAGCTAAATCATATTTTTTAAGCGTTATATGATATTTCTTTCTTAGAATATTGTTTTTGGTAATATTAATTAAAATTTAAGCGGCTTATGTTTTAGCATAAATTAAAGCTGCAAAAAGGAAATCTTGAATGCTTAAAACGTTTTAAACTTTTGAAATATTATATGCTTTGGCCAAATGATATTTTTTTTGCTATTTTTTATGCTAAATGCAAGCTTTCATTTTCTTTTTCTTTTTGGAAGCTTTTATTAAAGCTTTTTAATAATTTAAAATAATAAATAATAGCATAAAAGCGTTTAAAGGAGCAAGCTTTTGCTTAATTAACTTAATCAATGCTTGAAATCCAATAAGATTCTTTGATTTATTATTGTTAATGGCGTTTGTTAGGATTAATATACTAATAGTATTATTAATCTAATTAAACAAATGTTAATATCTTGTGCTAAGGAGCATTTATTAGGCGAGGTTATTTTGGAATTCTTTTATGCAAATTTTTCAAATTTTTTTAATATTGCTGAAGGTCACCTTTTATGATTTGATAGCTTGTAAAGGCTTTATAAGAGTCCTTTTCTTATCTTTGCTAGCAATCTCCCACTTATGATATATTTTTTGCTTGCTATTGCTTATTAATGCTATTTATTTTGTAAATTGATTATTTGTTTTAATTTGTATGTATTTGTTGATGTTGGAAGCCATTGATCAAAATTTAAGAAGGTTTGGAACATTATGTTTATTTAGGTTAATAAAATTAATAATGCCCTTAAGTTAAGCATAATACTAAAATCTTGTCCACTATTGCGGCCATTAGCAATAATTGCTTAATAAAGCATTGTTCTTATTGATTGGTATGTTTTGAGAAGATATCTTATTATTATTAAGCGTTTATAAAGTTTAAGAAAGTGTTATTAAAATAAAAAGAGAAAATGTGTGCTTTTAAAAGGTTTTTCAAATAGCGGTAAGTGTTTTTTAATATTTATCCTTGCTTTTTTTAACCTATAATAGTTGTATTTTAGTAATTTATGAAATAAGGCTGTGGCTTTTAATTATTGAGCACCATAGGGGAGGAGCTTTAGGAAGTATAAAAGTCTTGAATTGTAAAGAAGTATAATAAAGCTCCCCTTAAGAGGGAGCTCCAAAGATCTAGTTACATAAGCAGTTTTGATTGGCTGCAGCGCCATTAAGGCTCTGTTGGTGCTACCAGCCGACAAACCCCTATTCTGTACGACAAAAAGCCATTATTATTGTTAAACAAGAACAAATACCTTGGAAATGTTAGTATTATTATTATTAATCTAAAGCTTTTAAATATTAATAAAACAATAAAAGTATATGCCGCAAATTTCATTAGTAATTCACACGCATTTTTAAACAATATATTTATTAATAATTACAATGTTTAGCATTTTATTAATAATAAAAGAAAGCTTATCCCAAGCACTTTTATAAAGTTTAAAAATAACAATTATGTGAAAGCAGATATATAATGCCTTCTAATTATTAGTCAAAGCCAGTAATTTTTCAAAAATGTGCTAAAAAGTAAAAACGGTCCAAATATACAAAACTTAACTTTAAGCAATATTGTAATTATAATTAGTTTTAATATTAATATTATTTTTAAGGCGCTCTTATTAAACATTGGGATTTGGTACTTAAGGAAAAACATTATATTAAAATACAAGGAAGTTTAAGACAGCATAATGCTTTGAAAGCTAAAGCAGAAGTATAATTTTACCTTTTTTAAATATAAGCCTTTTAATTATTTTTTATTGCTTTTATAGCTTAATAATAATAAAGCATCTCCCAGCTATAATATACCTAATTCTTTATTATAGCTTAAAACAAGATTTTTAATCAAATAAAAAGCTATTGCAAACTTATTATACAATGCCAAAAATATAGCACCTAAAAATAGGCCATCTTAAAAAAAAGCACTTTAGGCGTTATTTTATGCAAAAAAAAAGGTGGAATTTAATGGTGTTTTTAAAATTAAATACAAGAACTATATTATAACATATGCCAGAAATATCATTTTAAAAAGGGAATCTAAAAACAAAACAATTAAATCATTTTTTTAAAATCCTTTAAAACTTATTTAATTTCCCCCCAAATTATAATAAAATGCAATGATTATTAATAATCAAAAACAAGTATAATGGGAAGCTATTTAGCTAAATTTTAGTAAACAAGTTACTGAATCATATTATATCAATATTATAAAACTTTAAATATTGAATTAAATGTTAATATGAATTATTTATTTGTATTATTAAATATAATAATAATATTTTTATTATTGCAATCTTTGGAATAATATGCTATTAGAATTGGATAATAAGGAAAAGGATTAAAATAAAAAATTCCTTAGCATATATCAAAAAACTAATTAGCGATTTAAAGCGCGTAGAACAAGAAATTATTATTAAATTTATTAAAATGCGCGTTTAAGTAAAACTCCCAAAAAACTATATTTAAAGATGTGTAATGCGGCGGTTTATTTATATAATAAGGCATTACTTGCATAATAAAAAATAAAAAGCCCAAACCAAGTGCTTCAAAAATGGTTTTGGGGCTATTTTCAATAATATAATCCATTAATTATGAAAAGACTATTAATTGACCTAAAATTAAATTAAAGCGGGAAGTATGCGTATAAAACGCGTGCCTATTTAATAAAAAATAATAAAAAAGCTGGAAAAAACAAAAAAGGCTTTAAAATTAATCTTAAAAAACATTTAAATTATTTGATTAATTATATTTCTTTTAATATATATAAAATTTAAGTGCCTCAATTATGCTGCATTATTATAATATGCAATGTTTGTTTTAATAAAATAAAGTTCTATTTTCCAGATAAAAAGAAATTAATTGACTAAATTGCTTTTGCTTTAAAAAAGCTTATCATTATAATAAAAAAAATGTTTTTTTAAACATAAGACTTAATATAAGCAATATTATAAAAAATATTGCAAAAGAATAAATGGCCGCGCTAAATGCTATTATTAAAAAGCATACTAAAAAGCCAATAAAAACAAAAATCATTATATTAAGGGTGCTCCCCTTGCTTATAAGAATGCTTCCCTTAGCTACTAAATCACCTGCCATAATATTAATAATTTTTAATTTTTTTAAATTATTGACAAGCTTGGAGATAATGGAAAATAAAATGGAAATGATTTTTTATAAAAGCCAAAAGAGGGAAAGCAATAACATGGTCCCCTATCAAAATTAAAACTCAAAAGTAAATGAAGTGGTTTTTTACAAAAATAGCATCAAGAATAATAATAAAGTTCTAACTTTTTATAAAAGATTAAATTCAAGCGCTTTAAAATTTGCTAAAAATCAAATGCTTGAAAATTAGCTTAAAAAAATGCTTTATATAATAAAAATACAAATTTAGGTATTAAAAAAGCGCGCCAAATATATCCTCAAATTATAATACCAAATCAAAAGCCATAAAACCTTAGGCAACAAATCCTCAAACTATTAAAAGCTTTATTTATAGCAATTAAAATAAACAAGGATTTTTAAATACTAGCTAAAGCAAGCCAACAATAACAATAAAAATAAAAATATAATTAAATTTATGCAATATAAAAAATATAAAAAAAGCACAACAAACTTGCAATTTAAGGCTATTATTTTATAATAATAGCTTCACAATAAAATAGCCACTTGCGCATAATAAAATTTGCTAATATATTTTATAAAACTATTTTAATATAAGCAAATAGCAAAAATATAATTATATTATATATAATAATAGCAATAATTGTTTTAAATATTAAAATAAAAATAAATCTTATAATTGCTTTTAATTTATATAACCCATATTAAAAAAAGCTTCCAAAAGCTTTAAAAAATTGAAATAAGTTAAATAACTATGCTTAAAGCAAACACTTTAAAAAAGATATTAAAAAAGAGATTTTTAATTTAAAAGCTTAATATTATTAAAAAAAAAATCTTAAAAAAAATGCTATTATATAGCCTATTTTATTAAAATGGGTTTTTATATATAAAATCAATTTAGCAAATAAATTAATTTGCTATTAATTTTGTATTATAATGTAAGAAGATATGCAAAACAATTTAATAATTTTTTTAATATACGCCGCAATATTTGCAATATGCTTATTTAAAATGGTAATAGCATTTGCAGCATAATTTAATTTAAAAATAAAACAATTTAATATAATTAATACATTTATTAATGCTAAACATAATAAAAGAAGCGCCCTAATATCATATTACCTCCCAAATAGCTAAAAAAAACCTAAAATAATAATAAAAATCAACCAAGCATTATACGGCCTAAAAAACTCCCCTGCGCTATGATATAGCAATTTTGCGATAATATTAAACAAACTAAACCTCAACCCCTTGGCAAAGAAGCTATGTATTTTCATAAACTCTAATAAAATAGTCTTTATGGCATTTTATGTTAACAATATTCAAATTTTATATTATGCCTTAAATAATAATAAAAAACAAAAAATTATTAATGGATTACATTTAGCTTATAAGCTTATAATATTAGGAAATGTGAAATGGTTTTTGGAGATGCGTGTAATTAAAAATTGGTTCGCAAAAATGATGTTTTTAATGTATAATACTTATATAAAAAAAGTGGCTTAAAAATTTAATATAATAAATAAGAAGTGCCTAAGCATGCTTTTGCTAAATTACAACCTAATTAAAAACCTCAAAATTGCCATATTAAAGCAGGTTAAAGAATATTAAAAAAAGGTTGAGTTAATTTTATATATAATTATTATACTAAGGCCAAATATTGCATTTGTAGCTTTTTAGCTATTGTACTTTTTAATAAACCTAAGCGTTTAGTATATAAAAGCAATTAAATGAATTATTAAATATTTGTTTCAATTGCGCTTTTTGATAATAATTTATTAATATAAAAATTAAGAAATACATTTATTAATTGCTTTAAATGCTTTATTTGCAAATAATAAAAAATCAAAACGCTTTTCCCAAAGTTTTATTATAATATTATTTAAAAATGCAATTGTTTAAAAAGCCTTAAGGCAAGATATTATGCTCCTTTTAATGATGAAAGCGAAATTATTAAGGATAGCAAAGATAATAAAGAAGGTAATAGCGCTTTAGCACCTTTTTAAAAAATTAATACTTAATATAAAAACTTTATAAAACATATTCTATAATAATAAACAAATAATTCAGCTGATAATTAAAAAAAACCAATGTATTTCAATAAAGCTAAAATACATTAATATATAAAAATATATGGCTATAATAAAAGCATAAAAGGGGGAGTTTTTAGGTGATATATTTTCTTATTAATAATATACTAGCAAATGGCTTAATAAAGAACCTGCCTTAATAAAAATTTAAGATATTTATAGCTTTCCTAAATTTTTAAAATGCTTAAACTATTATTAAAAAGCTTATTTAAATTAATGCCAAAGCATATTTATATTTATATTTAGCATATTTTATATATTATTTTAAATTAATATTACAAAAAAGCAATAAGCATAAAAAAGAAATATATGAATTTTAAGAACCTAATTTTAAGCTACTATTTTAAGGTTGCAAAGCTGCTTTAATATACCCTTAATTATATAATAATATTGGGATAATGTTCTTAAGCTGCGATTTATAGGTTGCAAAGCCATTTTTATTTACAAAAGTGAAAGCAAAAAATTCATCAACCGCCAAGCGGCGCTAGCTAAAACATTAATTTCTGCTAAAGCAAAAGCGCAAACAGTAGTATGCGCTGTAATAGCGGCAATTAAAAGTTTATTAACATTAATAACAGCAGCTATATTATTATTATTATTTACCTTAGCGCCAAAAATAAGGCAAAAAGGGGGCACGGCGGTCTCTTAGCAAAAAAGGTTATATTATGTCAATTGTTATTTTAAAATAATAAAAATAGCATTTATAAAGCAATAAACCAAAAGCAAAATCATTTTTTTCCTTATTCTTATTCTTAACCTCCTTCTCCAAAGCAGCTTTAATAACAGCCCAACAAGCAATAAAAGCTTATGGCCAATTAGCAAAAGCTTTATATATTATTTTTATATAATATTTAATATTATATAAAATAATATATATACGCAAAAGCTTTTTAGCATTAATTTTATTATTAAATAAACAGCAAAAAAGGCAGCAGCAATTTAGGGCACAATAGTATAGCTAGCTTTGTTGTTTTTATAATAACAAAAATATTATGCCAATAATGCCTTATTACAATAAAGATTGCCTAATACGCCACATATGTTATTGTAAATGCAATAAGAGCATGGCACAACATAAGCTTCCCTAGCTATAGCATAATGCTAAAAGATTGGTAAAAGCGGGAAAAAGGCGCAAAAAAAAGGAATAATAATCTAAAAAGCGCTAGCCAGTTATATTATACATATTAGCAAATTAATTTTAAACTTTTAAATATTTAAAATTTATTTTCTTTTTTTTTAATGCCTTAAAGGCAGCAGCGGAAGCGCGCTTTTTAATATAAGCTATTTTTAATAATATAATTGCTAAAAAACGCAAATTCTTAGCACAAAAGCTTTAATATAATTTTACTTGCTTAATTCCATTGCCTCAATAATAACACTTTTACTATAATTAATTATGCTAGCATTACTTTCAACTATATGGCAATTCATATTAATGCCATTATATTATATAAGCTACATTTTATGCATTTTTATTGCTTTTATGATTATTTTTAGCCAAAGGGGTATATTATATAAAATAAGGGTTTATTAGCTAATAATATTAACAAAGCCTTAATAATGCTGCAGCCAATTAAAGCTGCTTATATAACTAAATCTTTAAAGCTCCTTCTTAAGGGGAGCTTTACTATATTCCTTTACAATTCAAGACTTTCACACTTCCTGAAGCTCCTCCCCTACGGTACTCAACATTAATACATTAAAAAGCCGTTTTTATTAGCCACTAAGACACGTAACGATTCTAAATCTTCACAGATCTAATTTCTGAGGTACAGCGTAATTCTACGCCGCCTTTCTCAAATAGCATTTACGCTAGTCCTCCCAAATCGAGTTCCATTAATCTACAAACCCTCTCATTATATGCGTCTCTAAGTAAAAAACCGGTGACCCCCCCTCCAGCTTGAACTTTGGCAGCATCCCAAACCTTTCATATTTTTGGGGCTAATAGGTATATGTTAGAAATCTTAAGCGTTTTGATCCAAAGCTTTTATAAAATGCCTTTAATAAAACTATAATAAAGTGGCTTACTTATAATGACCTAAATGATTTATATTATAATAAAGAATGTGGACTTTTAGGTATTATCCTCCTAAGCCAACTTGGGCAATTCATTACGCTTAAGAGTGCCCAAAACAATTTCGAGCCTAAGTTTTCCTTATAATTATAAGTGGAGGAGAGAACGCTAGAGATTTTGAAGGGCTTAATTTATTAGCAGAATAGAAATCTCAAAGTTATTAATCTTTTATGTATTAAGGTGGCTAAAGCAGACATCACCTCACTTTCTTTTACCTTTAAAGACCCCTTTCCCGCTGCCTTTAATAGGATAATCACAAACAACAATTAAAACGGCAACAATATAAATGCCTCTCGTTTTATTACAAGTGATAAAGTCGCTGTTTAAGCTTAGTTTAGCACTTACGTTTTTATAAATAAGTTTGGGAAAACTATTTCTGGACCTATGTTTTGCCTGTTAAAGCTGTAAAGGTTATAAGCTGGTGTTTCTAGCTTTTTAAGCCTAAATAACAGCCCAATTACTAAACGGAAACATATATTATAAAAATAGGCGCTTTTTTTAATATATATTCATATGCCAATTGTTTCTTTTACTATCCAATTCCAATAAATATCACTTTGCTGTTTTGGATACTATTCATATGCTTGTTTGGTCAGTCTAGGATGTCTGTGCGCCACGCCTAAAACTTTGTTAATATCATCCACTTTGCATTTGCCAACCATTATTATAACAACTTTCAACATAATTCCAATTCCAATATTCTAACCAATTTCGAAGGCTTTGTGTAAGCGGCAGGCGAGCACCCATGTTTTTATTACAGTCTAGGGAGATTGAATTACAGCTTGCTAAGTAATCAGTGACCAAGTGTACGTCATCATTACAGAGTGTACGCCAAACACTTATTGCCCTGAAACGAAGTGTAAGGGTTTACTTCCACGCCTGCAGGGGTGTTTCCGATGGAGAATTGGCCCGCCCAACACACAAACTGCTCTCCCAAGGGTTTAATTTTTGGGCAAACGACCGCCCATCAGTGGTCATCCCCTGATAGGATGTTCATTTTGTAAATATTGAACAATTAAATCCTCCCGGAATCGTCCACGTGTCGTCTCCCCGTCAAAGCCTAACCAAAGGAAGATTGCGACCTTGAACGCACTCTATATGTTTTTTTTACCCTTCATAACTTAATTTCGATCGAAGATGATTACTCAGCCCCGAGCTCTGGAGCTCGGAGTCTAATCGGCACTCTCACCCGATTCCCTTACCGATTACGTAAGGGAATCGGGTAAGAGTGCCAGCGGCGGCTCTTGCATGTTTTCTTCAGCAGCGATCAATTTCCAACGTTCGTGTGGTTGTTTTACTCCCCCAGACCGATAAATGTCGCCAGAATGAGCTCTTACTGGATAAGTCACAAGACCCCAATATACTTGGTCGGATTTCACGCTTTCTAATCTATATTTTGTACTAATAATCAATCCAGGCTGCATAATTACTCAGGAGTCGATGTATACGAGATGGAAATCAAAAGAACAGCTGCGATGCGCCGATGCCGGGATAACTGGCTTAATGCAACGCAAATATTAAAGATCGCAAGGTTGACTGCGAAGAAGCGCAGAATGGTCTTGTATGACATTAAGGGCGGACAGGAGGTAAGTCCCCACATCCCCATTCCGGCCACCTCGCTTAATTCTACCACTTTCCAATCAACACTTAATAACTCTACAACGCACTTACTTCTATACAATCTTCTGTAGAATCTGAATCGTCTACTAAATCTGAATCTATCGGTACAATTTCTTGGTCTCCAGCCAAGATTTGAGCTTCTTGAATAGCCCTGATATCCGCAAACTTGGAATTTGGGCTTGTCTGGACTTTCCTTCGTTTCCGCGGCTGTAGTTGGTCCAATTTAGCTTCTAATTGCTTGATTCGTATCTCTGCTTGCCCTAATGCGAAATCCTTTTGATCAAAAGCTTTGATAGCCTTCCTGAAAAAGTAGTCGTCGTGTTAATCTGGCCATAGTATCGACTTGTACACGCACATCTTTCCCGGCTTTTGGCGTAGACCAGCCAATCGACGATATGCTTGCATTCCAATTAGCCTCAAGGTCCTCTGGATTAGTAGCCTCTAAATCCTTATTACTATTTTCCAATAGTAATCGGCTCATAAGGGGTTTATCCATGTGTACCGGCCATTGACCAGTAGCTTTCCAACCAGCTTTGATATTCTCACTAGTCATACTAGCCTCCCGTGCCTTATAATAGCAAATCAAGAAATTCCTCTTTCCAATTGGTGTAGAATCGGTTAAGGATGCCAAAAGATTTAGGTGTTTCCAGTACGCTGTCTTCAAAGGAGAGAAAATCGACAAATCCAAGGTTGTAAGACGTGTGACGTATGTGGAGGTAGAAACAACAGAAATATGTTATATTCTAAGCACTTCCACATGAATTCCGTAGTCTCATGACTTCCGTGGCCATCCAAGACGCGTAATCGAGGTGAATGATCACGTGGTTCCGTCTGAGGAATAAACACCTTCTCTAGCCATTCCAATGCGGTAGCATTAGTTGTCCACCCATTCTCAGTTGCTGTGAATTGCCACGACTCAAACAAAGCAATATTCGCCGGGAACCACTGCTGTTGTACTGATTTTCCCTTAAATATCACAAGTGGAGTGGTTTTGTCCCCTGCGCCAGAGACAGATTCAATAAATGACGTCCAATTCCGAGAACCAGGCTGTTTCCGCTGTACAAAGCGTCGATTCGTGTGGCCAATAACCAATCCATTAACTCCTAAACCTTCCATAATCCCTGCCTCATCCATATTCCAACGATTTTCTGGTGGAATGGCTTTGATAGCTGGAATCTCCAATTTTTGGAACCAATGCTTAATAACATTAGATGTAGCGTTGTTGACACGCACAGAATTAATAGAATATTGCTTCTTAGTACTAAGAACAGGATTCCGCTTGAAAAATCGGTGTACCCATCGTTTCCCAAGTGGTAGGTTGTCCCCTTGAAGCGCACAAAGCCGTTCCCCAAAAAGCCGGACCTGCGCATGTGTAACGCTGTGCCCTAATGTCTCTTGTGTCAAAATCCAGTGCGTAAGGCGATCTTCTATCATCGTGGGAAGCCTTTGCAAGTAACTAGCAGCTTGTTGATGGGTGTTGGTATTGAAGTGGGGTTCCCGTTAGCGTGTTTTGCTTTTTAATCGGGTAGAACCTCTGACACTTTTCTATATAATTGTCGCTTCCCCACCCTCTTAGAAGGGTATGCTCAATTAAGATCATCATCAAATCATACCTATTTTTAACACGAGGTAGCAGCTCTGGAAGCGCTGCTCGGCTGGCCTGTATATATCCTCCATGCTGCACCGCCCACTTGGTCAGCTGCCAGTTATAGAGGTGGGCAACAGCCTGGAAAGGTTCGACACCCGTGGCTGATTGGAAGTCTCCACCCCTGGGTCAATCCGAACGCGGCGACAAAGCTGATGACAGAAATCTATCCAACGGTAGAATCTCGCTGGCATCGATCTCCATTCAGCGATATG
This sequence comes from Helotiales sp. F229, assembly GCA_002554605.1. Taxonomy (NCBI): domain Eukaryota; kingdom Fungi; phylum Ascomycota; class Leotiomycetes; order Helotiales; species Helotiales sp. F229. The sequence continues at coordinate 4,756,435 of MXAW01000004.1, read as the reverse complement.
CTAGAATTGCAAATGTCATAAAAGGGATCGCTTGATCCTTTGTTGTATGTGCCTCTTGCTAGGCTTGCGAATTCGAGGTGTCGCAGACAACATAAATGATAGACCTACTGCACGGCATATCACTTAATAATTGGATTAACTCCTTACAATGATGTATGTATCTCAATGCTAGACGGGGATGTCCAATCGCAGCTCAATGACGCAAATCACGGCTAACACCAGCTGAGATCATGACCCGGTCAAGGCAGAATTGGTCGCCATGCATTAGCATGATAACTAGATGCATAAGCGGAGTACCGTGTGCAGCGGTTGAAGCATCCTCCACAGGTGGTGTAGGATAGTCGCTTGTCCAAGGGATCGACCGTTTCCCTTGTAACGGTCTTGATGCAGGATCTCGGGGGACCTGTTCCGTTGTGCAGATACGAATCCGTTCAGGGGAGGCGAGCTTCAAGAGGGCCTGGTCTGTTGAATTTGTCAGTACTGCAAGCCCCTGGTCGAGACTGGGCATATAGTCAGCGATCCCCTCCTGTATTCTAGAATAATGAGAACATGATGGTCAACCAATCAAAGCACTAAAAACATCATGGTCTGCCTTCTCTCTTCACCAACTGTCCTCTTTCATCACCCATCCTCATCACCTATCCTCCATACCTCTTGCTCCTCCAGTTTCAATTACCTTGGTTCTGCTTCACAATAATTTTTTTCGGTTTCTATATTGGGCAGGAAAACCATATATCCTCGCTTGCCGGATCTAATTCGTGATTGCCCTTCGCCAATATGGGATCGGGATTCTCTCATGTTAGAACAAGGTGGTAGGAGGTAGAAGCTCAACGAACAGTATGAGCGACTGGAAACATGGAAGTCGTCTGCTCGCTTATTCCTGTCGTGGACGAAACCGTTCTGGTGGGCTGCTTGAAGAAACGTCCCGATCTCGATACGCTCTTTGCTCTTAATTGCGGATATCTTTGACAGTCGGTTTCATAGCCAATAAACTCTGGCAGGTGCTCCTAATGCCACCAGGGTGTGGCGAGGCTCCATGGAACTGGAGCTGGCAACCACCACTCGAAGGAATCCCTTGAGAAATTGCAGCTGATTTTCATACGACCGTGTGTCAGGCGTTCTTCCGAGTCCTATTCTCCGAATTTGTGAAGTGTGCCCTGGGATATAGCACGAGAGCGCCCTCTTTCAATAGTCTATTGAGTGCTGTGTGCGATGTGTGCGACAACCTTCGTAGGGTGTATCAAAATCGCCCCAAGGTTCAAGAGATTTATGCTGAGGTCGAGAAAGTGAGTAGACAAGAACCTGCCAAAGTGAAATACTAACGAGTGTAGGCACTAGAACAGCAACACCACCCGCTGGCGCACTGGATTGTTGCAGCAGTCTGCACCGCGCGCCGCATGCCCTATTCGACACCCTGGCCCCCAACCTAGAGCCAATCTGAACAATCCTCGCAACGCGTAACTTTGACCACGTGCTCAAGCGACTTATGGCTCTAGATCGGCGGTTTGCGCACGGCAGTCACATGTACAATTGGCAGAAGTGGTCAACAGACCTCGAATTCTGACAGTGCGTCGACGGAGCACTATTGTCAGGGAAGATAATATGTGGCCGACTCGGTGATAAACCACGTTAAGTATAAAAGAAAACATTTAGATATACTCTTACGAGCAAGCCGCTATAATAACTTCAAATAAGTTACAGATATACTAAAGTCGTTCGAGTGATATATTAAGTGCTAGTAAGCGCTAGTACGGGCTAGATAACGGCCGGTGTATTGTGGAGGGGCAGAACCCAACACCACACAACAAGAGGAGTAGCAAAGTGACCCAGAATCAGACGACTTAATTGATATTATGGGGTAATACCAGTTGGGCAGCCTTCTGCCCGCCGACACAGTCACGGACGGCGATAAAGACGCACAAAGCTGCATCGACCTCTGCTATGGTACACAAGATCTAGTAGATAGGGTCGTCAAATGCGGAGTAGACAACGAGATGGACATGGCTCCTGCGCTCCGATATGCTACGCGAGCCCCCTTCCTATTATCCCTTAGAACCCATTGTACGACAGTAATCATATTTGCAGCAATATTGATCTTAAGCCTAGTAAATAAGAGATTTGAGCGAAATTAACAAGAATATGGAAGATCTGATGACTTGCACCCTATCCGTCGATCGTTAATTAGCTTTAAACCATTTTAAATATCTTACAAACATACCCAAATATCAAATATGTCTGGCCAATGCTTCTCTGGAGTAAAAGTAACGTAGAATGCTGTTCCGAGAAGGTAAAATGACGAGGCGGCAATGATATGTGCTAATGGAAATTTTTCGAGGGATAGATGTTCAGAGAGAAGTGCGTGGATGATAGGGGCGCAACCACTCGCGCCTAATGCAATGAAGACGACGGATCTTTATGGAATGAAAGTTGTCAGTGAGACATTTCAGTGTGGCACTTCGTTAATTCGGTAAGAGTATAAGAAGAATTCCTACCGCCAGGACGCAGTAGTGGGGCCATCTACATTCGGATTGAATACAATCCCGAACGTCATACAACCGCAAATAACGATCAGTGTGATGTAGAAGCGTGCAAGCTGCGGCTCTTCATAGAGGCCAAAGTAGGTCGCAGAAATAGATGTTGAGGTAATGTTGAACACAATACCCAGATAATCGATCTTGAGGCAGCGTTTCGCAACGCCTTCCGAGTGGCAGCTAACACAATGGTAGAAAGCCTGGTCGAGCATGTCAGTCAGGCCCTCCGGTTAAGGAACACTAAACCTACTGAGAAGAACAGGCACAAGGTAGCACCAAGAAGATACGACTGCAGGGCCCAAAGGTCGGGGGATGAAAATGAGTAGCTGCCATGAAGTGCTGGCACGTTGCTCCAAATAAATAAGGATAGAAAGAAAATTCCCGTCAGCAGATGCGACCAGATATTAACTGTCTCGTTGTGTATATACCACAAAGACTCGAAGCAGCCATGAAATGAGTTCTGTGGAAATCGGTAGCCGCGACTGATGTATTCATCATGTTGCATCCAGGTCGGGATATGACGGACATTCATAACTTTTGCTGTTCGTTGCAGTGTTTGGCCTTTCAGGTCGTTGACAACGGCGGCAGCGTTTCCAGTTTTCTCGGCGAGAGTCATAGTAGCACTGGTCTCGTGACTTAAAGATGAAAGGAGATACTTGAGGAGAGGGAAAAGCGGATGGTAGGCCTAATCATGAAAGTGATCTCATATAATCCTCTCTCCCTTCCCTTGTGGCCGTGGCCAGAATGCATTTGCGCACTGGCCACCCCAAAAAAGCCAGGGACCCGATTATCGGAACCATTGAACTATCCCTTCGTCCAGTGAGACATTGCCCAAACTACCAGGGGCAAGCGAACGGGACGTGTCAGGGGAAGAACGTACCTTATTGCGTTCTTATCGGATTGAAATAGGAAAAAATTATATGCTTCTTCCCTGCGCGCCGCGCTCGCGTAGCCCCTGCTAGTTTTGGCAATGTCTCACCGGACGAAGGGATAATGGTACTCTCCCCCGCCGCGGCACCCAGCCCTCGGACTAAAGGTTATTTGGTTACTGTGAGCGAAAGCCTTGAAACTCCATACGTAGAAACAAATAACCTTTAGCCTTCAGTAGGAGGGAAGTATGGGTCTGACAAGGAGCTCGGAGGCTGCAGTTCTTGCATTGGCCCATAAAAAGTGCCAAATAATCTTTAAACCGGGGGGAGTCCTTCTATCAGGCTATGGAGTAAATAGTTCTAAAGTCTCCACATCTGAAGTTCATGCACTCAGGTAGTTGCTAGCAGGGCTTTTACAGGGTTTCTAACCACTCATAGTAGTTTCTTCACGCCCTCGAACCATAAAAACCGAGGGATATTATCCTCCCACCCCCGTGAGCAAACGTTACACCTCAAGCATTGTGGGCCTCGGGCGTCAAGCTCCCACTGTGAGTAGTAGCAAAGCCCTGCTAGCCACCTTGCACAAGTCAAAAACTAGTCGGTTTATCCCTGGAAGTGACCGAACGCAGTGATTTTCACTAGTCAAACACCCTAGGAATCTGCCTACACAAGGTCCACTGTTCATGATACTTCGTATCAAGGGTAATAGTTCCGCCAACAGTAGAAGGAAGCTTTACCCAGAGTAGTGAAATTCCTTAATTCTCAGGCTGCTGATTGGGTCCTCGGCCCTTGCACCAGGGAACTCTCGAGAAGGCGTGGCGCAACTAATGCCTCGAGTACCAAAGTATTTAAAGTTTGTTAAGGGGTTGGGGGGGAGAGTAGTATTGAATTAACGTTTCGACTTGTGGCAGGAGAAGAAGGGGAGATACCCCACCGGGAAATTGGCCAGAGCACTAAGCTCCCTTGCTAGCGTTTTTTCAATTCTCTGATGAGAACCGAACTCCCAGCGAGTTGTCACATCTCGACACCAGACGAACGTGGAAGAATTTCTCTTCCGAACAACCACGATGCCTCCTTCTAAATTCACCAACCCCCTCGAGGCCTCCTCTTACCACCACCCTTATGGTGGCGCAGCCTACGCTTCCCTTCGTGAGCAAGTCGTCAAGACGGCCACAGCGATGGGCTATGACCCTGCGACCATGACTGAGCATGGCGTTGTCTGGGCTGATGATCAAGACCCCTTCGGTCATGTCATGGGTGCCGCTTACCCACACTACATTGCTGTGTGCAACTTCCGCATCTTCGAGAGCTTCGAGGCACAGCTGAAAGAGAAGTACGAGGATTTGTTGAAGGCGAGGGGCATTGGCGTCATCACAAAGACGTACACCGTCGACTTGCAGCGACCTGTTACATATCCTGATTCGGTATGCCTCCAGTATCCCTGCATCTAAATTGTTTCTGTTGCATGTATGAGTTTATGTATATACGTATATTTGTTGACTTTACGCTCATAGCTCATCGTTGCCAATCGCCTCACGGAAGTCTTGCCCGACCGCTACTACGGCATCACGTCCATCTGGTCCTTGAAGCAGCAGGCTATTGTGGCAGAGAATCGCGGTTACGTCGTTTTCTTCGACTATTCCAAAGGCAAGCCAGCGAACTTGATCGAAGCTGGAGGCGTGTATGCAGATTTGCATACTGCTTTGACGAAGCGTGTTGCGGTTGCTAATGAGCTGGCTGCGAAGTGGGAGACGGAACACCCGAAGAGGCCACGCAAAAAGCAGGGAAAGTTATGATGGGACTGAGCCAGGCTTATGTAGCTATCAGAGCTGTGCTAATGCGAATCTGTATCCTTCACAACGTTCCAATCACCTTGAATATATCTAAGCACAACGTTCTGATGTAAACTATCTCAGCAAGACCCGTCTGATTTCCACGCCAAAAATACCAGAACAATCCAGCACACCTTGAGTCCAGCCAGTTTCTAATCCCGCCAGATCACATATAGGAGCACTCATAATCACACATATCGAACTTTGCAACTACTGGCTCCACATCCCGCCCATCCTGGTCATCCTCCGGATATGGCCGCACGATCTGGAAGCCGATATGGTGTGTCATTCGATCAATGTAGTTGTTAGCCTCGACAGAGTAGTAGGGAAGCTCGCGACGGCCATAGCCAATGGGGAGGTCTTCTTTGACATAAAGTTGGCGGACATCTTCAACGTGGAGGGTATTGAGGCCGTGCTTGCCTACCGTCCCCAGGATTCCGACCAGGTTGGCGTACTGTGCCCTGTATTGCCAGTTAGTAAATGGATGCTCTGGAAGGAACATGAACGGAATCGAGTCTTACAGCGAGCAAATAGCTCCTTGGTTACCGAAGCGGAAGTAAGGGTTTTCCGCTCGGCTTTGGTTATGGCGCAGATGGTGGTGCTCCGCGAGGTCTTCGATCGTGAGCGTTTCGCCATCTTTGGAGAAGCTCAGCAGAGATTCGAGAAGTGTCATGTTTAAATTGACATTTTCGCCGATTTCCCGGTCGTTGCGGGTCGGAGCTGCGGGACAGTTGGTGATGTGCTGGACGGCATCGTCCTATGGATAATTTAGCAGGTTAGTTTTCCTAATAGTTGTCGAGACGTACGGCAAACATGTCAAGATCAATATGAGTCATTCCTGGATGGGCGGCAAACGAGGGTTTAAGCACAATAATAAGCTAGAGTAGTTAACAAGCTAGTCTTATAAGGCGTGTATTCTTGATTGTTATTGAAAATACGAACATTATCGTCTCCGAAGTTATACACGTCTCTCGCAGCCTGTGCTATCTCCTCGTAAGTGATGTTGCGGCCAGAGCGGTTTATATACCCTCTGTTCGCGAGGACGTTTACGGCGGGGCATGATGAGCGGCGATAGTAGCCATTCTCTGAACCGTTGATGTATTTTGCAAAGTAATGAACTCTTTCGTCGGGTCCGTACAGTATCCTGCCTGGTATAGGATGGTCTGGCGAGGGGACAAACAGCTCATTATGGCCACCAAGTTTGGCTGGCCCTAAGAACTTCTGTGTGAGAGATTCCACACCACCCGCAAGAGATGATCCCGCGAAGTTCAAGCAAGAAAAAGGGAGCAAGATAGTACGAAATAGAGGTGACATATCTGTGGTGGAAAAATGTTGAAGAGTTGAGGTAGTCTCGTCGCTTTAAAATGTCTGTTTAATAGTCGGTGCGCCTCCTTCGCTCGCGTCGCTCACAGGCGGGCCGAGCACGTCGATTTTATATCAGAATAATTCCACCATTTTTATGATGCTCTTATTAATAATTATTCAAACATATCTGTATATATAAATAAACATTTATGCCTATTTTATATAAGTTTTATAGTAATTATGTAGGCTGAAATAGCATCGTAATATTAGAGCTTTCGGCATAGTATATGCTTGGCACATTAATATAACCCACTTAGCATATTTAGGTTTGCTCGATTTCCCCTTTTTTTCCCTTTTCTTAAAGCTACTTGAACTTTGTACCAAGTGCTTTTTATTTTAATTGCAATAATAGCGGTCTTAAGAGATGAAATGCAAGTTGGCCATCGAGTAGTAAGATAGATAAATAAAGTATAAGCAGTAAGCGTATAAACTTTTAATATTCTTTATATATGCTTATTATATGCTAGGATTAGCTGAACCTTTTTAGCGATCTGATATATGATTTAGACGCGGAAGAAGAAGAAGATCCTCAGCAGGTGATAAGCATATAGGCAACATATGCGAAGTATATGCTTATTACAGTACTCCGTTTTAAGTTTGAGCCGAAATCGACATCCCCACCAAAAATCGACGTTTTGCCCCTTTGTCACTTGACGATAATTATACAACCACACCAGGTCTCTAAATAATAATTATGTCACAAGATAGACCTTAAGCGGTTACCTTCTATATATTTTAGCCATTTGATTCGTGATCATAGTAAAGCTGATGCACGCGATGCCATGTAGCCTATCACAAATTTCGCTAAATTTCGCTTACTTTTAGTGTGAAATCACTAGTCACGATATATCCCTATGATCAGCTAGCGAGATCAAGATAAGTGAAACTATATTTATAAATCGTAATAAGTAAAAGTCTTTATTATATAAAAATAAATAATTTCTAAGCGAAGAATAAATGCTTAGAGTTGTGGTTTAAGGTAGGGATGAAGTCAAAAGTAGTGAATAATGGCGATATTTGGTGTGTTTTTCGGTTAAGGCTCAAACTTAAAACGGGTCCTGTATATACTAAGCATCTATCACTGAATTTAAGCGAACAATTAGTTTTAATAGCTAAAGCAAGATGTCAGTTAAAGAAGCTAAAGATCACTAGCTAATGCTATTATATCCAGAGACTAGTATACACCAGCGTTATTTATTTTATTTATTATCTTATTTGATTAGTTTCTCTTGAGTTAACTAAAAAAGAGGCTATAAGAGTGATCATAAATAAAGTGTCTAAGGTGCGCATACCTATATATTATACAAAGTATATGCTACGTATATCTTGATAAAATACATATTAATATTATCAATATTATTAACAATAAAGGCTAGACAATTAGCAAAGACTAGTATATGCCTCACAATAACCATCAGCTACGATAGCAGCGCCTTGCCGAACTAAGACTTATCCGATGTTATTGTTAAGAATCAGACCTGCTGAGCACTGCCCCACCTCACTAGTGTCACGCTAAACCTCGGCTCATGTAGAATTTTTTTTCTGAAACTAGGCTATAATAGGTAACCCCGCATATGTTCGACGTGAGACGAGCCTTTTTCTACATTGGATGAGCTGCAACCCCAATATGTCTTTCCCTCTCTATTTTCTATTAATTAAGCACCGACACAATGCCTTAGACACACGAAACCCTTACTCGAGTACGCTTTAAGGCTTTTCTTAGCGAAGGCTATTCTACTCGCGCGGCTGCCCGAAAACTCGGAATTCCACGCTCTTCAGTTCAATATTAAATTAAAGGGGTTCAAGCAGAAGAAATATATAGAGCAGATCTTGCGAGGGCCGTTAAAGGAGACATTTGAACAACCCGGTGACTTCTTCTCTGCAGAAGATAATAGCAAGGTCATGGGAAAACTGGCACTAAACAAAATAAAGGACTTTGTAACGCTGTTCGATTAGAGTTTCATATCTACTCACTCGATTGGCCTCCTTCTCCGGATCTTAATCCAATTGAGAATATCTAGAAAGGTCTAAAGCAAAGGCTACGAAATACTTGGTACAGGTGGTAAATATTCCCTAAAAGTAGTCTGAGCGTTATTCTAGAGGTTTCTATTGACAGGGGTCTTTACGGGGGTACTACCCAATGATAAATCTATGCTAACTCGCCGCTTTCCAGCTAGAAATCAAGACTTTCAATATGGAATCCTTATTAAGTGTACTTATACTAAAGACCCTAAGGAAGCAGACTTCCCGTGACGAACGACTACGCTATTAAACCTTTTACTTTAAAGCCGGCTGGACTTAAGATTAAGTCGCCCTTTAATTAAATCTTACTCGAGATTAAGTGTGATATGTTTTATTAAGTCGTTTTACGTCTTAATACTATTTAAGAGGCCGGAAAGCTCATTTAAATACCCCATAACGTAAACGCTTTATTTAGTGGGTTACGGCTTTAAGTATAAATCGTTGTACCCTGTAGGCTGAGATTCTTTTAATTCTTAGGTAGGACGTTAGTTTTTATGTGATTTAGACAGTATTTAAGAAAGAAGGCTTTGCCTGACGAATTATACGCCGAAAACCACTTCTTACTTATGCCAACTAAATTACACGATTCTAATGGGTTATTAAGTATAAAAATTGGACTGAAGAATAGTGGTTTTCAGTTATATGGAGTGACGAGACTTGGGTATAACCGGGAAAGCATATAAAGGATTGGATTATATGGAAAATTAGTCTAGAAAAGGAATACTACCCGGATTGTATAGAAGCACGATACTAGAGAAAGATTGGGTGGATGTTTTAGGGTATAATATTAAGGAAATACAGCCGGTATAAAGGGTTATTCTAGGAGAAGGATTAAGAAATAATTAATAAAAGATCTTATTTTAGAATTATTATTCCCTTAATTTAAGAGTTTTTATTAAAGTACCCAGAGCTTGAATTTCAATAAGACAACGTAAAGAGATATGCTTTTAAGTATATAACTTTTATATTTAAAACAATTAGAATTACTCTTATTTTTTGGTTTATAAATTCCCCTGATTTAAATCCAATTAAGACTGTGTGGGATAAAATGAAGGACTATATAGAAACAAATTACCCTGAAGTACATTAGTCTTATAAAAGACTACGTAAAGTAGTATAAGAAGCGTAGGAATTAATAATAATTGAAAGGATTAGAGAATTAATCAGGGAAATACTAGAGAGATGTAAAGCAGTAATTAAAGCTAGAGGGGTGTATATAAAATATTAAAGAAAAGAATAAAAGCAGCATTGCCAAGTATTTAGAGTGCACAGACTAGAATTGGGGATTATTTACCCATAGTACGAAGTAAGAAGCCTCATGGTGGTTGGAAACTCGAGGACTTGAAATCAGCACTACCAGATGTGTGGGAAAAGGAGCACGGAGGATAGAAAAGGTCAGATTAAGGAAGGGAGCTCCAACTGAATATTAGCTAAACTGTATTTAGCCATAGAAGAATGGCAGAATCAGGGGGTGGGCGAGATCCACTTGTGACCCCCTTCTGTACGCGCGTACTTCGTATGGCCGCGGCCTCCGTACAGAACTCTATTCTCGTTCGTCTCATCTGCAGATACTTGGTGGTTAGGATAAATAAACCCTTGCCCTGTACGGTGGTTCTAGTAGATTCTCCCCCACATAAAGACTGATTCTGTTTAGATGATTGGTTCCAAGCCCTTGTTGAAGCTCGTGCTGATAGAGACAGGGTAGGGGTTTATTTATCCTTACCACCAAGTATGCACGAGGTACAGACCTAGCTATTTGTAGAAGCAAGACTAGGTCGGTTGGCCATGTCGCAAGATAAACTTTTTGGGCCGTGTTTGGCGACTCAGCAGACAGCAATACTACTTAGTCTGCTTTGTACGAATTAGGACTTTGACGGTCAAGGCCCACAATCCTTGGGGTTTAACATTTGTGAGGGGGAGTACAAGAATTGCCGTTCCATATAACATACTTTGTAGTTACATGTTCTGAGTTAAGATGTGGCGTACCAACATCTCCGTGAAAACAGTAGGAAGGTCTAGGGTGCTGCTGAAACGTTGAAGAAGGCACCGGGAATACTGCTAGTTAGAGCCAGGAACATTTCGAGAATAAGGCGACAATGGCGCAGACCTCCGTCGTAGTAGTACCGTGTCATAATTTCGACACATATATCTACCTTTATGTAGACGTGTGATACAACATACACTAACCTGAACAACTCCCCGCGCACAGCAACTCCATTGTTTATCATGTATCTTCGGCTCTTGTACTTGGGCGTTGCCATTGAGGCTTTGGCAATTCGTCCGCCTCGTAGCCAGACAAATGGCCTACGCATTCAGTCCCAGGACTTGTACTGGTTAGGGGACAGTCGACCGAAAGAGATGTTCACATTACCTATACATGATATAAACCCATCAACAAGAGCCTTCGAGATCAACCAGAAACGACACGGCTATCTTTATGGACCTTCCCTGCTAGGAAACACTTCATACTTCCCTACCGGCGTCCTTGGAGATGCGATGGTTCAACAACATCAACATGACTGGTATTCTGACTCTGGTGAGGTGGTTAATGCCGTGGCCGAAGAATCAGTTGTCACTGCAGCGGCTTTAGAAACGGTGACGATATGTATCTCTGGCGTACTAGATACCTCTGCTGACATAGAATAGGCTGGTGGTCTACACACCCTCGCTGACTATGAGATTCTTTATAAAGGCCAGTGGGAAGGGTCCATTCCTTTAGGGGTATCTTTAGGAGGTATTTCCAATGCCACCCAAGACCTCCTGTTTTCCATGGAAAGACTGTCCGCAAACCCCTACACAGTCAGACGCCTGCATCCAACAATGGATGAACTACCATTCATAGTTGACCCAGCAATCGTAACTAAAATAGCTGGAGAAGATCTTGAAACTCTCCTTAAAGGGGGTTACTTATTCTTCGTGGATCACAGGTACCAGGCAAATTACCCTGTTCTCCCTGGCAGATATACTGCTGCTTGCAGTGCCTACTTCTACATCAACCGAAGCTCCGGCGATTTCTTTCCTTTGGCAATCAAAACTAATGTAGGAGCCGATCTTATATACACTCCTCTGGACGAAGAGATGGACTGGCTCCTTGCAAAGGCAATGTTTAATGTCAATGATCTATTTCACGGTCAAATCTTCCACCTGGCAAATTCCCACGCTGTAGCAGAGATTGTGCACCAGGCAGCGCTTCGGACACTCAGTGACAGGCACCCGGTGTTCGCTCTTCTCCATCGATGTAAGTCTGCCTTACTACAAACCTGAAGTTAATTGTTGTCCTGACTTTCTGTTCCAGTAATGCATGAAGCTTATGCGATCAGGCCCGTTGGAGAGGACGTTTTATTTAATCCAGGCGGTTTCTTCGAGCAAAACTTCGCCATTTCAAATGAAGGTGTTCGTATGTTCGCCACTGAGTTCTATCATCGTGTGGCTGGGCCTTTCCAGTCTAACTACTTTCACGCCAACCTTGTTAAAAGAGGACTGTTGAATTGCACCTATGGTCCAGAACTCAAGGCCTTCCCGTTCTACGAAGATGCAAATATCATCCACGCCTCAATTCGGCGTTTCATAACCGCATTCGTCCAAACTTACTACACTTCCGAGCATCCACCCTCCTTGGATCCCGAGCTGCAGTCTTGGGTCCGGGAAGCGACCAACGAAGCTCTAGTGATTGACTTTCCGGCCGCCCCTCTAGTTGACAAATCCACCTTGATCGACATACTCACACACATCGCCTTCCTCACTGGTGTCTCACATCATGTCCTCAATAGCGGCTCACCAGTAGCCACATCTGCCCTACTACCTCTGCACCCAGCTGCCCTCTACGCCCCGCTTCCACAGCAAAAAGGCGTGACGGATATCATGCCCTTCCTCCCTCCAGGGGATAAGTCAATTGAACATATTGCGCTCTTCGCACGCTTCAACCGACCTCGACTCGATGCCAGGAGGGAATCGTTGGCCAACATGTTTTTATTGGATGACTTTTTGGACCGAAGTGGTGACGGCGTCCGCGACGCTGCTGCTGCCTTCCACGCCGAAATGATAGCGCTCAGTAGCCGGATCTGCGCGCGGGGCTTCGATTCTCAGGGGTTGTCGCAAGGCATGCCCATGGCGTGGATGGTATTGGACCCAGCACAGATTCCGTTTTTCTTGAATATCTAACAGTGGGCGAGTGAGTGAAAATTTTGGGTAGTTTCGTTGGCAACATTTGGAGTATGAAGGAAACAAATCACATTTCAGAGGCTCAGCGTGTCAAATGATTAGATTATATTAGATTAATGGCCATTAATCTAATCTAATCACAACTTTTTGACTACAGTAGGGTGCAAGAAGTCTTCGCACCCCCTATTTTGCCTTCAGCCACATCTAGCTTTAATAAGTCAAGCGAGTACCTATCAAAGTGTGACGGGCCAAGTCAAGAATAGATCAGGAACAAGAACCCAGGTTGAACTGTAAAGAACTACTATGGTCTTGGGATAAATAATCACACCCCTGGGGGTTTGGAGTCAGCCTCAAGCAGGGTACTTAACCAATAAGAATGCCAGATTTGGCGTAATTCTGGGGTCGAAAGTGCTAGAAGCAGACAGCAGGGGTGTAATTATTTATCCTCAGACCATAGTACGTAAAGAACTAAATACCAAGTAGCCGTTACCCTTCTTTATACGTAGTACATGTTGGATTTGTAATCATCGCCACTTGGATGTTTCCAGAGCCTTCGCCTAGCTTCGCTTAGCTGTCACATGATGTAAACACGTCAGCCATTACGCAAGCTATTACGTGGCTTATTAATAATCAATGACATAAGTGGAATGCTCTAGAAGGCCTATTACAGTGTATATAAGGAGCCTTAAGCTCTACTCACTCGCTCCTCAAGCAATTCAAGAATCGTCTTTTCAATCACGTGTTTCCTGCACTTCCTCCTTAGTTGATATCGCAATTCCACAGTACAGCCAGCTGTATTGTTGCCTTAGAAGTGAGGCGTCATTGTATAGGGCGTCAGCGAAACATCTTCAGCGAGACGTTGATTGATTGATTGATTGATTGATTTATTCATACTCGGTTCCAGCGGTCCGTAGGAGTGCTATGCCGGAGTAGCCCAGTTTTGGCGCCAGTTGCCGAACTGCGTCTACTGAAGTAAACGCACCTCACTTCATCACCCGAAAGTGACCAGCAACCTCCTCTGCTGAGCGGACTGGTTCCCATCTACGTCTATATATATATCCGTGTCAAGGAGTGCTTTGTGTCTTCCTTATGTGCATGGCTCATTGGCAGCCGCTTCTGTTGTCTTTCTTGTGTCAATGTACCTTCAGTCTCCCCCTGCTACCGCCAAACATTCATTCAACTCCCTCCCTCCCATAAATTTCAAATTCGTGACTTCTCCCAAACCCATCATCATAGTGTCCTCAGAGTGAAGTGCAAATACGGACCAAATATTCGCAAATCTGGGCGGTTAAGCGTATTCCGGCTCATGCCTCAAGCTGTTCTGTGTGTGGTGATTCTGCTTTGATGCTAACAGTTCTATCGAAAACGTAGACTACTCGTGTGGGCAAGGCACTCGTAGTCTGCAGTGGCGCTAAGAGAGGCGTGGGGGGCGCATCGTAGCTTTTGTTCTGTGTGTGGTGATAGAGTTGCTGCGTACAAGATCGAGATCGTAGCGACGTCATCGGGGGGAGACTGATCGACTAATAGTGTGGGCATCACTTTTTAGCCTGATGTTGAGAGGTGGAGCAACTTCCTCTCCGTGTTCTGTGTGTGGTTATGTGTCGTGTGTCGAGATCGTGTGGTCTGGTTGTCGTCACTAACTTGAAGATTTGGGGAGGCTTGGATGTTGAATGAGGCTTCGGGTCTCTGGTGAAACGTGCTGCAAATGCTATGTATTATTGATAATACCGCGGTCTCAGGTTCCTATGTTACTGCTGAGTGTGAAGCCTATCCTGTGGAAGAAGGGGCCATTTCTCATGATCATCGTAGCATTGTTCTCGGTGCTTGCTTCGTGAAAGTAACAGATGTCCCTTCAAATTGATCAAAACAGGCGCTCGCTGGGCTGGGCATGCCATAAAGGAAAATACCTAGCCCAGGAGGCTAGTTCTGACCCTCCTGAGGGACTTTCGAGATGCTTTGAGGTCTGCTTTCCAAAAATTTGATTCGTGCTTTTTGTGATGTTTTTTTCCTTCAGCGAGACGTCGTCATGCGTACATCACGTGGGCACAACCCACGTCAACAACAGGGAATCCAACTGAGGGGGTGCGAAGACTTCTTGCACCCTACTGTACTAATCTACAGTATTACAATGCCTCGAGGTAAAGAATTGAGCCCGTAGATACGTGCGGTTATTTGTGAGCTTCATTCTATCCATTGGAGTGTAGGGCGCATACATTTAAAGCATCTAGAGATCCCTATTTCTACTATTCGCACGACTATTCGCACAACTATTCGCGATCACGTCACAAAACCGAACAACGTGATCATGTGTATGATATTGTTAATCATACGAACCCTCATATTAAGATACGCGACTTACTCCGCGAAGTGAACAACGACTGTAAGAAACAGTGTATACAAAGCCTCCTTCGGTCAATAAATAAGAAGAAGTGGCTACAGAAGAAACGACCCTTTATTACTGCCGCACACGCCAAAGCTCGACTCCAATGGGCTATTCGACATCAAGCATATACACTTAACGACTGGATGAAGGTTTCTTGGTCCGATGAATGCACAATTGAAAGGGGTGTCGGTGTAAAGCCTATATGAACCTTTGTACGACCACGAGATCAATTAAGGGAGCACGAAGTTCAAGCTGTCCGATGCTCAGGGAAAGGAATAAAGAAGATGTTTTGGGCAGCGTTTAGGCATAATAGAACTACAGGATTAGTCCCTCTTGATGGAGATCCTCTTGCTGAACGAGGGGGGGTTACTTCGTAGGTAATTAGGTCTCTTTACGTGGCTTTTTTTACCTGAAGTTCTAGTGGAAGGGGGAGAATTTATGCACGATGGCGCAAGTGTACACCGTGGTTTAATTGTACGAGATACCTTGAACGAAATGAGGATACGTGTGATGGAATGGCCTCCTTATTCTCCTGATTTGAGCCCTATTGAGAACCTATGGGCTCTTGTAAAGACAGAGTTATATCGGTTACACCCTGAGCTTGAGCATGCCCCTGACACTGAAGCTAGACTTGATGCGTTAATATTAGGGGCACAAGAAGCGTGGCATAGTATTGATAACGGGATTCTATATAGACTGGCTACTACGATGGATAATAAAGTAAAGCCAGTCATTGAATCGGAGGGGTGGTATACAAAATATTAGAATAGAATACTTGTTTACCTTTGAAAGCGGCATGAAAACAAGTCCCAAACAAGCTGATATGCCTTGGCAGCCAGGGGGGTGTTCAAAAACTTGTTGCACCCTACAGTAATTACTAGCCGGTCCCCCTCCTATTTCGCTCGGGACTCGCTTATAGTTAAGGAAAGCGAATATCATCGGAAAGCAAAAGTGTCACTCCCCGCATTTACTTCGGGCATTTAATTTTGGTGTGTGCCCTACTAAAAATTAATGACTTTAAGCAATAAACTCAATATAAATCAATTACCTAAATTCCTAAAGATACATAATTATTTCCGATTATAATTTTATCCATATCTGATTTATTTAAGCTATCAATATACTGATTTTAAAGCTTTGAAAGCGGCGAAAACTTTATATATTAAATATTATCAGGGGCCATTTTTGGCTTCGTAGGCTAAAGATATATTTTTATATTATCGCTTTTTTGGCTTATGATCTTTTAAATACGTGCCTCACACTTTCATATAACCTATAAAAGATCCAGATACCCATTTTTTGTTAAAAATACAGCTTAAACTATATTAGAATATTTATCCGGCTTTCTCTCAAATATAAGGAAATCAGGTGCAGATAGTTCACCTCTCTTAAAACAAGCTGTCAATTCCATTTTTCTAGCTCTATTAGCTCTTTTTGTGTCGAGTACCGTAGGGGAGGAGCTTTAGGAAATGTGAAAGTCTTGAATTATAAAGGAGTGTAATAAATCTCCCTTTAAAAGGGAGCTTCAAAGATTTAGTTATATAAGCATTTTTGATTGGCTGCAGCATTATTGAAGCTTTATTAGTGCTATTAGCCAATAAACCCTTATTTTGTATAATATATCCCTTTGACTAAAAGTAATCATAAAAGCAATAAGAATGCATAAAATATAGCTTATATAATATAATAGCATTAATATGAATTGCCATATAATTAAAAATAATATTAGCATAATTGATTATAATAAAAGTATTATTATTGAAGCAATAGAATTAAGCAAATAAAATTATATTAAAACTTTTATGCTAGGAATTTGCGTTTTTTAGCAATCATATTATTAAAAATGGCTTATATTAAAAAGCGCGCTTTTGCTGCTGCTTTTAAGGCATTAAAAAAAATAGGTTTTAAATGTTTAAAAATTTAAAATTAATATATTAATATGCATAATATAATTAGCCGGCGCCCCTTAGACTACTACCCCTTAAACTGCCACCCTTTTCTTTTGCTCGCCTTTTCCGCTTTTACCAACCTTTTGGCATTGCGCTATAATTAGGGAAGCTTATGCTATGCCATGCTTTTATTGCATTTACAATAGCATACGTAGTGCGCCGGGCAATTTTTATTGTAATAAAGCATTATTAATATAGTGTTTTTGTTATTATAAAAATAATAAAGCTAATTGCACTGCTGTGCCCTAGGCTGCTGCCGCCTTTTTTGCTGCTTATTTAATAGCAAAATTAATGTTAAAAAGCTTTTGCATATGTATATTATTTTATATAATATTAAATATTATATAAAAGCGTTATATAAAGCTTCTGCTAATCAAATATAGGCCTTTACCGCCTATTGGAGTGCTATTAAGGCTGCCTTAGAAAAGAAGGAGATTAAAGAAGCTAAAAATAAAAATAAGAAAAAGAATGACTTTGCTTTTGATTTATTGTTTTATAAGTATTATTTTTATTGTTTTGAAATGATATTTGATATATTATAGCCTTTTTTTGCTAAAAGACCGCTATGCCCCCCCCTTGCCTTATTTTTGGCGCTAAAATAGGTAATAATAATAATATAGCTGCTGCTATTAATATTAATAAACCTTTAATTGCTGCTATTACAGCGCGTACTATTGCTTGCGCTTTTGTTTTAGCAAAAATTAATGTTTTAGCTAGCGCTGCTTGGCAATTAATGGACTTTTTGCTTTTATCTTTATAAATAAAAATGATTTTACAACCTATAAATTATAGCTTAAAAACATTACCTTAATAATGAAAAGGCTTTGCAACCCCAAAATCGCAGCTTAGGAACATTTTCCTTATATTATTATAAAATTGCAGGTGTATTAAAGCAATTTTGCAATCTTAAAATAATAGCTTAAAATTAAGTTTTTGAAATTCATATAACTCTTTTTTATACCTATTATTTTTTTGCAATATTGGTTTAAAATAACATATAAAATATATTAAATATAAATATAAATATGCTTTGGCATTAGCTTAAATAAGCTTTTTAATAACAGCTTAAACATTTTAAAAGTTTAGAAAAGCTATAAATATCTTAAACTTTTATTAAAACAAGTTTTTTATTAAGCCATTTGCTAATATATTATTAATAAAAAAATATATTATCTAAAAGCTTCCCCTTTTGTGCTTTTATTATAGCCACATATTCTATATATTAATATATTTCAGCTTTATTAAAATGCATTAATTATTTTTAATTATCAGCCAAATTATTTATTTATTATTATAAAATATGTTTCATAAAACTTCCACATTAAATATTAGTTTTTTGAAAAGGCGCTGAAGCGTTATTATTTCCTTTGCTATTTTTGCTACCCCTAATAACTTCGCTTCCGTTATTAAAATGATCATAATATCTTGCCTTAAGGCTTTCCAAATAATTGCACCTTCAAATAACATTATAATAAAACCCTAAAAAAAGCGTTTTAATTTTTTGTTATTTGCAAATAAGGCATTTAAAGCTATTAATAAATATATTTCCCAATTTTTGCATTAATAAACAATTGCCAAAAAGCGTGATTCAAATAAGTATTTAATGGTTTATTTAATTGCTTTTGTATGCTAAGCACTTAGGTTTATTAAAAAGTGCAATAGCTAAAACGCTGCAAAAGCAATATTTGGCCTTAGCATAATAGCTATATATAAAATTAACCTAACCTTTTTTTAATACTTCTTAATCTGCTTTAATATAGCAATTCCGGGGTTTTTAATTAAATTATAATTTAGCAGAAGCATGCTTAGGCATTTTCCATTTATTATATTAAATTTTTAAGCCACTTTTTTTTATATAAATATTATGCATTAAAAACATTGTTTTTGCAAATTGATCTTTAATTACATGCATTCCCAAAAAATATTCCATATTTTTTAGTATAATAAGTTTATAGGCTAAATGTAATCCTTTAATAATTTTTTATTTTTTATTATTGTTTAAGGCATGATATAAAATTTGAATATTATTAATATAAAATGCTATAAAAATTATTCTATTAAAATTTATAAAAATATACAGCTTTTCCGCTAAAAGATTAAGATTTAATTTGCTTAATATTGCTGCAAAATTGCCGTATCATAATGCAAAGAAGTTTTTTAAGCCATATAATGCTTAGTTAATTTTTATTATTATTTTAGGTCTTTTTTAACCATTTGGGAAATAGCATAATATTAAAACGCTTTTTTTATTATATTTAGCATTAACAAATGCATTAATTATATTAAATTATTTTACTTTTAAATCAAATTATGCTATAAACGCTATTACCATTTTAAAAAAGCATGCTACAAATATTATAGCATACATCAAAACAATCATTAAATCGTTTTACATGTTTTCTTTTATTATAATATAAGATCAATAGCAAATTAATTTGCTTGCTAAATCGATTTTATATATAAAAACCTATTTTAATAGAATGGGCTATATAATGGCGTTTTTTTTAGGAATCACTTTTTAGCAATCTTTTTTTTGGCGTTTTTTTTTAAAGTAATTGCCTTAGGCATGGCTATTTAGCTTATTCCAATTTTTTGAAGCTTTTAAAAGCTTCCCTTAATATGGGTTATATAAGTTAAAAGCAATTATAAAATTTATTTTCATTTTGATATTTAAAATAGCTATTGCTATTATTGCATGCAATATAATTATATTTTTATTATTTGCTTACATTAAAATAGCTTTATAAAATGTGCTAGCAAATTCCATTATACGCAATTGGCTATTTTATCATAAAACTATTATTATAAAATAATGGCTTTAAATTGCAAATTTATTATGCTTTTTTCATATTTCTTATACTACATAAATTTAATCATGTTTTTGCTTTTATTGCTATTATTGGCTTGCTTTAGCTTATATTTAAAAATCGTCATTCATCCCAATTACTATGGGCAGAGCTTTTAATAATTTGGGGATTTACTGCTTAAGGTTTTATGGCTTTTGATTTAATATTATAATTTAAGGATATATTTAGTATGCCTTTTTAATATTTAAGTTTATATTTTTATTATATAAGGCGTTTTTCCCAAGCTAATCTTTGATTATTCAATTTTTAGCAAATTTTGAAGCGCTTAAATTTAGCCTTTTATAAAAAATTAAAATTTTATTATTATTTTTAATGCTATTTTTATAAAAAATTATTTCATTTACCCTCAAATTTTGATTTTTATAAGAAATTATATTATTGCTTTCCTCCTTTTGGCTTTTATAAGGAATTATTTTATTACTTTTTATTTCCTGGCTTTTATAAAGGACTATTTTTATTTTATTTTTTGTTATTCCTAAGCTTATTAATAATTTAGGAAAATTAAAGTTTATTAATATTATTGCAAATGATTTAATTGCTGGGGAAAGCATTTTTATAAGCGGGGAAAGTACTTTTGATATAATAATTTTTGTTTTTATTGGTTTTATAGTATATATTTTAATAATGGCATTTAATGCGGCTATTTGTTTTTTTGCAATATTTTTTATAATATTGCTTATATTAAGCCTTATATTTAAGGAGATGTTATTTTTTTATTATTATAATAATAAGCTTTTTTAAAGCAAAAGCGATTTAACCAATCAACTTCTTTTTTTTCAAAAAATAAATTTTTATTTTATTAAAACAAACATTGCATATTATAATAATATAACATAATTAAAGCATTTAAATTTTGTATATATTAAAAGCAATATAATTAATTAAATAATTTAAATGTTTTTTAAGATTAATTTTAAAGCCTCTTTTGTTTTTTCCGGCTTTTTTATCATTTTTTATTAAATAAGCATACGCCTTATACGCATATTCCTTGCTTTAATCTAATTTTAGATTAATTAATAGCCTTTTTATAATTAATGGATTATATTATTAAAAATAGCCTTAAAATTATTTCTAAAGCATTTGATTTAGGCTTTTTATTTTTTATTATGCAAGTAATGCTTTATTATATAAATAAATCGCTATATTATATATCTTTAGGTATAGCTTTTTTAGGAGTTTTGCTTAAATACGCATTTTAATGGATTTAGTGATGATTTTTTATTTTGCGCGTTTTAAACCGCTGATTGGTTTTTTGGTATATGCTAAGGAATTTTTTATTTTGATCTTTTCTTTTATTATTCAATTTTAATAGTATATTATTTTAAAAATTGCAATAATAAAAATGTTATTATTATGTTTAATAATATAAATAAATAGTTCATATTAATATTTTATTTAATACTTAAAGTTTTATAATATTAATATAATATGGTTTAGCGATTTGTTTATTAGGGTTTAGCTAAATAGCTTCTTATTATATTTGTTTTTGATTATTAATAATTATTGCGTTTTATTATAGTTTAAAGGAAAATCAAATAAGTTTTAAAAAAATTTGAAAAATGATTTTATTGCTTTGTTTTTAAATTCCCTTTTTAAAATAATATTTTTGGCGTATATTATAGCATAATTCTTACATTTGATTTTGAAAATATTATTAAATTTTACCTTTTTTTGCATAAAATAACGCTTAAAATGCCTTTTTTTTTTTAAATAGCCCTTTTTTAAATGCCATATCTTTAATATTGCATAGCAAGCTTGCAATAGCTTTTTATTTAATTAAAAACCTTATTTTAAGCTATAATGAAAAATTGGATATATTATAATTAAAAAACGTTTTATTATTATTAGGTTATAAGGGCAATAAAAATAATTAAAAGGCTTATATTTAAAAAAAAGTAAAATTATATTTTTGCTTCAGCTTTTAAAGCATTATGCTATTTTAAATTTCCTTATATCTTAATATGGTATTTTTCCTTAAATACCAAATCTTAATATTTAATAAAAGCGCTTTAAAAATGATATTAATATTAAAACCAATTATAATTGCAATATTGCTTAAAATAAAATTTTATATATTTGGATTATTTTTGCTTTTTAGCATATTTTTAAAAAATTGCTGGCCTTAATTAATAATTAAAAGGCATTATATATATGCTTTTATATAATTGTTATTTTTTGATTTTATGAAAATGCTTGGGATAAGCTTTTTATTATTATTAATAAAATGCTAAGCATTGTAATTATTAATAAATATGCTGTTGAAAAATGCATATGAATTGCTAATAAAATTTGTGGCATATACTTTTATTGCTTTATTAATGTTAAAAAGCTTTGAATTAATAATAGCAGTATTAATATTTTTAGAATATTTGCTTTTGTTTATTAATAATAACAGCTTTTTTCTTTCTTTTTTTTAAGGGAAAGCTTTTGATAATTTAATTAATGGGGAGGATCTTTTAACCCTTTCTAATAATTTCCTTTTATAGCTTAGCGTATTTTGCTTTTTTAAGTCTTTTGCAAGTTTTCTTAACCTTATTATTACTGGGGCAATTCCTTAGTTTATTTGTATAACCACTATTATAGGCATATTATAATTTTTAGCATTTAATAAATGCCTGGAAATGGCCATTTTTGAAATTGCAAAAGCAATTGCTTTTTTTGATTATTTGAAGTGAAATTAATTAAATAAGCTTTGTTTGCTATAAATGCTTAGGCTTTTAGCATTAAAAGTAGCTTTAAAGCTATTAAGAGTTTTTAAATGCTTTTTAAAAAAAGCATACAATTTATTTGCTATTTTTTCACCCTTTAAATCATTTTTGAAATACGTTTTTATATTAATTTCAAAAATTAAATATCGCGCAGGAAAGCAGTAGGTCTGAATGGTGGTGGCAAAAGCATTTGATTCTGTAAAAGAAAGCTCCTGCGCAACTGAAGATATATGCTAAATAGGGGCTCGCTTAAGTAAGCAACCCATTCTGTACAACATACCCCTTAGTTGTGTAATGCATTCCCGATTATATAAAAAGAAATTAGTATATAAGAAAGCTTTGAAAGCTTGAGAACAACAAGGAAATGTACCCTTTAGAAGCTAGCCAAAGCGTCAAAGGCAAAAGAGTGTGTATAATTTTACTAGTATTATTAGGAGGGGAGGGTTTATTAAGTACGCAGTTGATAGCTAGTCAATTACCGTCGTTTGACTGCTTTAACGTATATAACCAATAGCCAAAAGGAGCTGAATAAGCCAGTAGAGGAGCTATTGCTTGTTATACTTGAGCTGGTAAGGGTTGTGAATTTATTACTTTTAGTATAGTTTGAACGTTTTTAGCGCTTTGTATTAGGAATGTATACCCTATGCTTTTTAGTATTTTTAGCAAACCACATTTCTAAGGTAATATGAGTGCCGTACTAGTTATTTTCTTGAATTTGCTTTTGATTATAGCTACCCCTTTTTTTCAAATGTTTTTTAAAGTTTATTAAAGGTTGAGTTGATAAGATGTAATCGGAGAATAATTTGTTAATTGTTTGTAAAAGATGTTGAGGAATGTGAAGAGGATTTTCTAATTAGGGCTACCTTTACTTTTAAGTAGTTTAATGCAGACCAGATGTATTATTATTTGGCTTTAAAGCAAGGGCAGGCGTTTTTAATTATATTAGGGCAACTTCCAAATATTGCATAAGCGCCGGCTAGTTTTTCATTTTTATTTTGTTATAAATACCCTTCTAAAATCATTTTGTATTATTTTAAAATACGTCTTATCAACTTTCTTATTGTCTTAGCTTTAATATACTAATTCAAGTATTATACCCCTTATTCAGGTGTTAGCTTAATAAACATAGCCCGAAGGAAATCCTTAATTGGAAAAGCGCCTTTAATTTTAGAAAGCCTATAGCCTCATGCTTTGGAGAATGCCATAAATTATTTATTAAGCCATATTAAAGGAGTAACACCTTTAGACTTAGCCATTTCCAGTAGTTGTTGATATTTATTCCTAATGTGCTTTTTAATAGCATTGTTATTAAGGGCAAACTTGATCTTGAGACCTTATACGATATTCTGAAGGGAAAGCTTCTTTTCTGAAGTTAAGCATTGTATTTGAGGTTTAAAGAGCGCCGGCTCTATTATCTGCTTTATCTAATTCCAAATTGCGAGGTATGTTGACTTTTGGGCGGTTTAATGAGCTTGCCTTTAAGTGAACTCCTTTTGTCGAAACTGGTATTGTTCTTTTATGTCCTAAAAGATGGCTTGCTAAGCCGTTGGGTATTGCCCTTTAATTAAGACATCTTGCAAATTGCTGTCCTATTCTTATAATAGCGCAAGCCTTATTATATTTTTAATATAAAACATTTTATTGATCGTAAGAGGCAATAGAGGTTTAATGGTAAAGAGATGTGAAGCGTTTTAGTTGTAAGGATTAATGTAGTCCTAGCCACTTAAGAAGGTAGCTTGGCTTTTAAGCTTTATGAATCATTATGGAAAGGAGATTCGGTCTTTTAGGCGCATATGCAAGGTTTTTGGAAGCTCCATTATTGTAGTTGAAGAGGGAGAGTGGCATTGTGTTGAAGTGTTGATGAAAAGGAGGTATTAAAGCTTAAGGGGTAAACTAAAGAGATTTTAAGTAAGGGAAAACGTTTTGCATATTGTAATTTAATATTACCACAATTTTTACAAAATAATATAAGTAGTTTGAGTATAAATATGGCTCTTAACTATTGCGCAGGAAAGCAGTAGATCTGAATGATAATGGCAAAAGCGTCTGATTTTGTAAAAGGAAGCTCCTGCGCAATTGAAGATATATGCTGAATAGGGGCTCGCTTAGGTAAGCAACCCCATTCTGTACAACATTAAACCATATTTTTTAAGCATTATATAATATTCCTTTTCCAAAATATTGTTTTTGATAATATTAACTAAAGCTTAAACGGCTTATGTTTTGGCATAAACTAAAATTATAAAAAAAAATCTTAAATACTTAAAATGCTTTGCATTTTTAAAATATTATATACTTTAGCAAAATAATATCTTTTTTGCTATTTTTTATGCTAAATACAAGCTTTCATTTTCCCTTTTTTTTAAAGGCACTTATTAAAGCTTTTTAATAATTTAAAATAATAAATAACAATACAAAAGCGTTTGAAAAAGCAAGCTTTTGCTTAATTGATTTAACTAATGCTTAAAATTTAATAAGGTTTTTTAATTTATTATTAATAATAGCATTTATGAAAATTAATACATTAATAATGCTATTAACCTAATTAAATAAATATTAATATTTTATGCTAAAAAGCGTTTATTAGGCAAGGTTATTTTGGAATTCTTTTATACAAGCTTCCTAGATTTTTTTAATATTTTTGAAAATCGCCTTTTATGGTTTAATAGCTTATAAAAGCTTTATGAAAATTCTTTTTTTGTTTTTGTTAATAGTTTTTCATTTATAATATATTTTTTGCTTGCTATTGCTTATTAATGCTATTTATTTTAATTTATATGTATTTATTAATATTGGGAGCTGCTAATTAAAATTTAAGGAAATTTGAAATATTATATTTATTTAGGTCAACAAAATTGATAATGCCCCTAAATTAGGCGTGGTATTGAAATCTTATTTATTATTATGGCTATTAGCAATAATTACTTAATAAAGCGTTGTTTTTATTGATTAGTATATTTTAAAAAAATATCTTATTATTATTAAGCGTTTGGAAAGTTTGAAAAAGTATTATTAAATTAAAAAAGGTAAATATATGCTTTTGAAGAATTTTCCAAATAGCGATGAATGTTTTTTGACATTTATCCTTGCTTTTTTTAACTTATAATAATTATACCTTAATAATTTATGAAATAAGGCTATGGCTTTTAATTATTAAGTACTATAAGGGAGGAGTTTTAGGAAATGTGAAAGTTTTGAATTATAAAGGAATATAATAAATCTTCCTTTAAAAGGGAGCTCCAAAGATTTAGTTACATAAGCACCCTTGATTGGCTGCAGCGCCATTGAGGCTCTGTTGGTGCTACCAGCCGATGAACCCCTATTCTGTACAACATTTTGCTATAACCCCTAATACACGTAACAACTTTTTATGTTTCCCAATTGCCGTAGAAAGAGCTTATTAACATTTCCATAAGCTTTTTATATTCTTCGTATTAACTTTTGCCTTAATTCATAATCGTAAATCGGCCACATTGCCTGCTAATCCGCCAAAGCTTTTAAGACTCTTCCAAAAGGTATTTGATTATTTGCCACTTTCCCGAAGCTTTTGCTAAAGTAATATATGATCCGCAATAATCAAATACGCCTTTTGAAGCTGTATTGATGCTTATTGAATTATAATTTGGAAAATTTGTATAATATTATTAAAAACTTGTATGAAATCCCTGCCAATAAAGAATTCCATAGCAATAAAAATATTCCATAGGCGATTTGAAGATGAAATTGGTAACTCAAAATTAGGTTATGAAAAGCTAAAGTCTGTGAAAGCAAAATGTTTCCCCTTACTAAAAGACCGTACTTTGGCAAAACCTGCTTTATAGCTAAGTGACCATATTCCTAATTTTTTAAAGGCATTTAAAATCATATGACGCGCCATAGTATTTTCACATATTTGAGTAAAATCTCTAAATAAGGATGCAATGAAATAAGAAATATTCAAATTATAAAAAGCCAAATTGATTGCACACAAGTGGTAGTACTTCCAAGGCCTAAAAATACCAACATTTAATGATTGAAAAGCATGCGTAAGATGGCTAGGAAAATAGTAAAGTAATATATGATTCTCTTGACAAATTATTTGAAATGATAGGTGATAATGCAATTCATGGCCATCCAATAATAATATTTTTCACGGCTTATTTGATCCAGCATATGAATATTTGATCAAATGATTAGCATAACTTATTATTAAATCATTATTAATATAGCCAATTAAAAAAATAATAATTGTTTTATCTCCAAAAAGCTCTAATGCTACCCAATTTTCCATAATATACTCCCCAAAGCAAATTATAAATGGGGGCAACAGCTTCTTCCCATTTGCTTTAACAGTTTCTAAAATAATAACTATCTTTCGGCTACCCTAAGCAGCTATATAAAGTGTCTTAACAATTATAAGTACAATTACCTTCTCCACAATAATACAGCCAACTTATACACCAAACTCGTTCATATTCAATACTTGCTTCCCTTAAATAATGTTTAATCTTTCCATTTTAAGCCGTAAACCTTTAAACCACCCCTTAACTTCTTCTTTTATATATGATTCCATTCATATAACCTCCATAGGTTTCGTTTTGATTATATGAAGTTAAGAATTATTATTTAGCCATAAAATAAATCAACAATTGGAAAAAGGCTTTTTAAATAGAATTTAAAATTATAAATAATTAATATAACTTCATTAAATTAATAAAAAAAACATATAATCAGCAAATAAGCAATTGCTGCTTTAATTATACCATATATAGCTCCTAACCCCAGCTCTTATTAATCATAGTAATATTGAATAATCGCCTCTTCTTATATTTTCAATAACACTTTATTCTAGCCATCTCTCTCAAGTAAATTTGGCCTTCGCAAACCTCTTTTAGCCTTCCTTTGCATTGCTTAATAAAAAGATTAACGTAAAAAGTCCTCTTTAATATTATATATACATGCGGCATTCTTTAATAGCTCCTTTAAGTTCACAAAACCCCATTTCCTAGCCTTAGCAAAAGCTTTATCATACTCCGGCTTCATGGCATGCTTATCATAATAATTCGCTTAAATGAACATTTCAAGGTAGGTTTATTATAATAAAGGGGGGATGAATTAAAGGCATTATGGTAATATTAAAAGCAATGGATTTAGGTATAAAATCAAGTTTTGGCGCATTTGGGGAATGACACTTTCGCTTTCTGGTAACATTCGCTTTCCCCGACTATAAGCAAATCCCAAGCGAAATAGGAGGGGGACCGGCTAGTAATTAATGGTGATTAGATTAGATTATTAATGAATTAATATGCCAAGCTTCGCTTAAAGTCGAGGCTCCTTCGCTTAGCTCTGGAGCTGCCGAGTGCTTAGCCTAATTGGGGAAAGCTGGCCCCGATTTCGCTGAGCAATAGGGGAAACGAGCACGAACCACCTAGAATCTACTCGACGCCACTTGATATACTTCGTATTTAGCAGTGGCGCGTATTCATTCTATTCTTCCCTATGTAATTGGCTTCTGATACATGGATTTTTAATTGTAAACACTCGTCCTCCAAGAGATGAGTACCTCATTTCAGATACAGCATCACATGCCTAGACTAAGTTATGTGCCTCACAGCTTGTGCTTCTTCTGCCCGGACGCTATAAGAGCCTAGTAATGCAAGCCTCAGTAGATAATTACAGTTATCTAATGGTGGGAAAACTTACAAATGCTTTCTGGGGAATCCCAACCTCAAACCGCGCCAGGCCTCCATAATGCTCTATCACATTCGTTGACTCAAGTTCGCGGATGTACGAGCTTTTAATCAGCGCCTTGATGCGCATCATGCTGTCGTGGTTTAGATGTGAACCAAAGGTATCATAGATATGGGCGCGGACTTTGTTGAAGAAGTCTTCGGTGGGAAACAACTTGTTCACGAAGCCGCAGGCTTGCAGCTGGGTGGCTGGGATACGCCGGGAGGTTATGAGGGCTTCATTGGCAGTGGCGAGACCCATTCGCTTAACGAACATGTAACTGCGAGAAGTGATCATCAGTGATAGTCTGGGGCGATGAACTGGGAGCGTAAGAGAGCTTACCTTGAGGCTCCTTCTGCAACAAGGCCGAGAGATGCAAACGGAGTCATGAGGAAGGCAGATTCGCTAGCACTAAGAGTTTCGATAAGTTAGAAGAAGACATTGGGAAGACATCGGATGGAGATGGCAGCATACTATATGAAATCGCAATGTGAGATCAGGGCTGCAGTCAGACCTATGACGGGACCGTTGAGTGCAGCGATCAGGATCTTCGGGTGCTCGATGAAGGCTCTTGTCACGTCCACGTTGCCAGCCGTAACTAAAGTATGTTAGACTAAAGAATCTATTCATTGATGGGCCTCGTGGTTCTTACATTTTGTCAGCCAGAATGTTCGAGTCTCTTCATCAGCAGGATTAGTTGGAGAACTGCCTCTGGTTGAATTTACATCTGCTCCACTACAACAGTAGTTAGCATTAATGTAACAAACCGATGAATTATTTCCATTTGCCATTGCACCTACGCTGAAAAGTACTTCCCGGCGCCTGTGATGACGGTTATAGTTACATCGTCGTTTGATGCTGCCTTCCGCATCAATATGGCCAGAAGTTGATAGTCATCTAGAGATAGGGCATTGAGCTGTTTGGGTCGATTGAGTGAGATAACGGCAATATTCTTGTTTATTGTCAAGATGACAGATGGGGAGCTCATTGCGGGTATGTGGCAGAGAGAAGGCAAGGACAGTCAGGTACAGGAGTGGAAGTAGGCTCGTCAGGCTGAGGAGTGAGTGAATATGATGGGGATGTCGCCTTTGGGCGGCAGAGTCAAGGCATAATTTCGGAAGGTTTACAGCCCACACCCCCTGTAAGGCGGTGAACCATTAAGCGAATCCAAAGCTCGAACCCTTTCGGACTACAAAGTAAATCGCGACTCGCCCTTGCCCGCACCCCTGGACAATCCAATATTAGGGTTTCAGCTTGTCTTGTCGTAGCCATGTGCTATTGTATCAATGAAGCTAGAGTAGAAGTAAGCTTGGTTTATACTTTGTAGAAAGAGCATTGTTTCCTTTTCGTGAGCGGATGAAGCACGGAGTACGGAGGTACAGCGGTGAAGTATTCAACTAGCACTAGCCGGGGGGCCACCCTGGCACCCTTCACTTAGCCAAATCAAGTAATATATCCAAGAGCTTCAAAACACAGCTTTTCTACGTATTTCTGACTTTTTATCGACCAAAATCAACTATAATAGCTGTTTCTTTAAGCTTCTTGTTAAACCCTTTGCTAATAAAATAACTTTAAATTATTAGCCTTATTCCTCATCTTTTTATTGTTACCCAAAGGTTTTAGACGTTATAAGAGAACAAAAATGCGATTGCTAGCTATTATATTCGATTAGGTAATCGTATTCTTAAATCCATCGCTAGATGAGCTTTATAGTTAATCTAATTAAACGAGCTTGTCGAGCGTCATGTCGTATGCTTAAGAAGAAATCTAGCTAGCCTCTTCTTTTTACACAAGCTCAAGTCGAAGAGCTTATCTAATTTATTTGCGCATCGACACAAAACCGACGAATAAGCTTCGCACAGCTCGCAGAAGTAATAGAGTTCAAAGTTAAAAAAGATGCTATTCGTATAGCTTTTCTTAAAGAAAGTTTCCACTGTCAATTAGCTATACGCAAGCCTTTTATTTCTGAAAAGAATCGACAACTTCGACTTAATTTTGCACGCGAATACGTCAACTAGATAAT
Organism: Helotiales sp. F229; assembly: GCA_002554605.1. Taxonomy (NCBI): domain Eukaryota; kingdom Fungi; phylum Ascomycota; class Leotiomycetes; order Helotiales; species Helotiales sp. F229. The sequence goes on along the minus strand of MXAW01000004.1, from coordinate 4,726,016 downwards.
AGCACAATAGTACGAGATCTTATAAATGTGACGACAGCTTCTCATAGGGATTCAGGGGTTCTTGGCAATACTAGGAAATGAGGGTCAGACCACTTTCGGACCACTACCGGACCCGAACCGGGGCCGGTTGGTCTATATAAGGGGAGCTTACCTCCCCTGCTTTTGACTCCTCATCTTTCTGTATTCTTCGTACTAGACTAATAGTATACTACTTTGCCACCATTTCTTGCTCCCATACTTGATACTGCAATAGAGTTGCTGTGTCGTTACAATAAATCAATGAGACTTAGATTACAAGAGAAAGGCACACACGTACTTGAGTAACGCAAAGAGCTAAACAAAAGTAAGATTTTACCTGTATTATAATAAAGCATTAAAAGAAGAAGAGATAAATGTTTTAGGGTTATTTTTATAAGCATAGTAAAAGGCCGAGTATATTCTAAAAGAAAGATTAGAGGTTTATAAAAAAGGATTCTTATAAAGCTCACATAATACCTATAATGCACGGGTATATTAAGCTTATAAAAAGGGAAGGAATACACTTTAAGCATATACAAGATAAAGCCCCTAAACATGCTGCTGATACAAAACAAGACTTTAAAGAACAAATACTAATAATTATCTTTTAGCCATCGTTTTCGCTTGATTTAAACCTTATTCAAAAGGTATAAGTTAAGTTAAGTTTAGTATATTATAAAAAACTACTTACAAGATAATTACCCTGAAAATATGTCGTACAACAATTTAAGGGCTGCGGTCAAGGAAATATAGGGAAAAGTAGGAAGGCATGAGTTTAAGGAGCTAATTAATAATATACAAGCGCACTATCAAGCTATAATCAACGCTAACAATCTATTTACTAAGTATTAGACGTAGAAATTAACGCTTTTGATGCTTCTTGGATATATTACTTGATTTAGCTAAGTGAAGGGTGCCAGGGTGGCCCCCTGGTTAGTGCTAGTTGAATACTTCACCGCTGTACGAAAGGGGGTTTTCAGTGGTTCTCGCCCACCCATGTCAGGCGGGGAGGCTATTCTCCCAATCGAGAGTTTGATATTCTACCTCCGTAGAATTTTCTCCATAAACTTTCTCAAATGGTAAGGCAGGAAGGATACTTGGGTGGGCGAGAACCATTGAAACCCCCGTTCGTACCTCCGTAATATGCAAGGACTCGGTTTAGGACATTCTTCCCGAAAGATAAACCTTAATACAACATACGAAAGGGGACTCATGCATACCCCCCTTGTTTTGCCATCGGTTTAAAAGGGAAATTGTGGGGCGGAATTGAGCGGTCTGAGCTTTGGATTCGCTGAACGGTTCGTCACAGGCGGTGTGCTTCGTCGCAGGCATAACGATTGTCTATCATCCACAGACTTTTCTTGAGTAGGTAATAATTCACAGACTCGAGAAATTCTGTTGGACGAATCCCCTTGCTATCAAAGAACTCTCTAGAAGGCTTGGCCCAATTGATACTCCGAGGACAATACTCCGTAGTAGTAATAACCCCCTAGGAGGTGCCATAAAGTGCTGTTCTCCACACAGAATCTCCAGGATTGTATTTGCGCTCACTTCTACTACCCCACTGGGCGAAAGGTAATTCGTTTCTATGGAACTCCAGGGTTTTCACTCAGAACCAAATAATCTTTAGCCCGGGGGGATACGAAGGAGTACCATAGTACTTCGTACAAGGGGCAAAGATCAAAGGTTTTTCGTCTGTGCTAGATGGCCCAGTTTTTACCAATTACAGAAGGAAACGAATAAAGCGGATTGGCTTATTGGTTTATATTCCTTACAAAGTGGAATCATCTAGTACTACGCACAGACGCCAAGTCTTTGATCTTTACCACATGTACTTGTACAAAGTACTCGAGTATGTTACGCTAAATGTCTCCACCTTGGTTTGTTCCGGGGAGGGAATTCTATGCCGGAGAAACCCCGTTCCTCGGCCATCTCCACACATCCATTAGAGCTGCCGCATCACGACTCCGCCACCTGCCCACCGCTCGTCGCTTCACTCTTCCCTCACCAGAGCCAGCTTTTCGACTCAACTCAGTTCAAACCAAAGCATCGGCGCACACATTGCCATCCTTCAGAATAACTTTAAAAATTCAAACCATTAATTGTTAATCTCGGACTTGTATCATCCTGTTTCAATCTTCCATATCCCCTCATCATGCTTCACTCCCATATTGAGAAGCCGTCACCAGAGAACCCTCCAACAAGCAACGACATATCTCTAAACCCAAGCCCAAGCATCCCGGCCATATCTCAAGCTGTGCTCGACTGGGACGGCCCAAATGATCCTGGCAATCCTAAGAACTGGACTCTGGGGTCCAAAATATACCACACAATAATACCAGCGCTCCTGGGCTTCACTGTGTAAGCTGCCACCTTATCTCATTGTTCGATACATATGTCTATTGTATATATCCCCATTACAATACGACTAGGTCTAAAATATAACAATAGGACGTTTGGAACCTCAGTATATGCTCCGGGAATTCCGCAAATCGCAAAAGAACTGAACTGCAGTCGCGAAGTTGCCATCTTGGGGCTGTCTCTCTATTCCATGGGTCTCGGTACTTGAGCCTACTTTTTGCTACACTCGAGAATTTAGGCTAACTCTCACCGCGAACGAAGCCTTTGGACCTGTAATCGGAGCGCCCATCTCAGAAACCAGAGGACGAAAGGCAGTATATTCCATCACCATACCAATATTCCTTTTGTTCAATGTCGGGGCTGGTCTGTCTAAGAACGCAGCCTCGCTCGTAGCCTGCCGGTTCTTGGCCGGCATGTTCGGTGCTCCAACGCTGGCTGTTGGAGCAGGAACGGTTGCCGATGTGTGGGACATGCAGCATGGCGGAGGGCTAGCAACGGTACTCATAACTTGGACCTTTTTCTTGGGCCCCAGTCTCGGTCCCTTAATCGGAGGATACACCATGAAAACTCGAGATGACTGGGAATGGCTGATGTGGGTTATATTGCTTGTTTCCGGCCCGGTCTTTGTAACTGTGCTCTTTTCCAAGGAGACTTCCAAAAAGCAGATCCTCCTTGCCCGAGCGAGGCAGCTCGGTCTCCCGGAACCACCAAAGCCACCCATAGCCGCCTATTTGAAAGCTCTTCTTGTTATCACCCTCTTCCGACCAATTCGCATGATTTTTATAGAGCCAATCGTGGCATCCATGACGCTTTACAACGCCTTCACCTTCGGGGTTCTATTCGCCTTTTTCGACAGTTACCCATATGTGTTTGAGACGGTCTACGGATTTGACGGTAGTCAGGTTGGCTTAGCGTTCACTGGCCTTCTATTAGGTACTGTGCTAGCTGTCGCAACCTTCGCGATGGTAGACAAAACGCTCTATCGGAAGGCACAGAAAAAAGCCCCTCCAGGCACCGCTCCACCCCCCGAGGAGAGGCTGTACACTGCCATGATTGGTTCTTTTGGAATACCGATAGCTCTCTTCTGGTTCGCGTGGACTGCTCGCCCCAGTATTCATTGGGTTTTCCCCGTGCTTGCGGGGATTCCATTTGGTTGGGGAATTGTTGCTCTCTTTGTAAGCATATTAGAGCAGAGCCTTGAGATGTCACTGCTAATGCTTATATCTAGCTAGGTACAATGACCTACCTCGTTGATACCTACGGTGCACTGTACAGTGCGTCGGCAATTGCTGCCAATGGTCTGGTACGCTATACTTTTGGAGCTGTCTTTCCCCTCTTCACCATACCAATGTACAACAAACTTGGCATTGCGTGGGCAGGCAGTCTATTAGGGTTCATGGGCCTCGCGATGGTCCCGATTCCTTGGGTTTTATATGAGTGGGGGCCTATACTGAGGAGCAAGAGTTCTTTCCAGTATCATTCCTGACCAATTCTGCTTCGGTAGATGTTAAAATCATCAACTGAGTGAACAATACCAGAGTCTGAGAGGAACTAATAATGTAAATAAGAAAGAGAAAAAAGGGAGAAATAGTAGTGCGAAAACATCAAAGTCAACAGGGTTTTAGTGATTATGTACTAACATACACATGCATCGTAACTTTCTGCATAGCACGATTCTCCGCGTGATACCTTTGAAGTTTACATGTTGTTAGCAATGTTAGAATACGGTGAGCTGTTTTGACCTCCTAGGCACTCTTTTAGTATGAGTCACGGGACTCTATCACATGATGATTGACTCATCTGTTTCCTTTGTTGCCTACTTCTGCCTATTGCATGTAGATGCATATAAGCATCTGTAGTTACAGTCTTAGAACAGTAACTCTTCTACTACCAATTTATCTGAATGATTGGTGATCTGACCCGTGACCTGCTTCGATAACAGGTTATGAGCCCCGGTTGGCCTTCAAAGCTGTGAAATACGTAGCAATACGTGATCCAGGGCAGAAATCATCCACTTTGGAGACTTGTCATCTCCGAGAAAGAGTTCAGTGGATAACGTTTCCAACTTACGGAACACACCATGGCTTCGTCCTCGGCATACGACCTTGGGAAGCTGTCCATCCCAAAAATCGAGAAGTTAAACGACAAGAACTACCGCCGATGGAGCATCCATATGCGGGACATCCTTATTGCGGGAGCACTCTGGTGGCTGGTACTCACCAAATCTGAAACCATTGGTCTTGTCATCACGATTGAGGACTTTACCGATCCGCAAAGAGTGCCGCTACCGTCAATGACATACGAGACCCCGCTACCATCGTCCGGAACCGAGGATGGTAATGAGAAGGAACCAGTTCTTGAGAAAGTCGATGACAAGATCGACAGATACCGTGGCATGAACAGTGCAGCACTGTACATCATTCGAAACACGGTTGAAGCAGCTCAATTTGACCATGTCGCCAACTGCCTGACAGCATACGACGCTTGGCGCACTCTCGAACGAATACACAAGGGAAAAGGAGGTGTGAAGTTGATGAGCCTCTACAGGGAATTCACATCCTTGAGACATAGTGGCGACTCTGTTGACAAAGTCGCGTCGACGTTGACGCGTCTTCAGGAACAGATTGGAGACCTCGACAAAGCCAACAAGCCTACGGATTTCATGAAGGCCTACAGGCTGATGGAGATCTTTGAAGGGGAAGAGTCGATGAAGACTCAAATCGGAATTTTGATGTCTGGTGATCCTCCTGCGTGGGACACTGTCATCAACCGGCTGAAGGAAGCCAAGCTCTTCCATGATCAAAAGTCCGAAACCGCCAAATACGGTTCGACTGGCAGAAGGTACCAAGACCGAAGTCGATCGAAGAATCAAGGTGGAAAGGATGGGCGCCAAGGCCAAGGGAGAACGCCATGCAAGCACTGCGGCAAGACCAACCATTGGGACAGGCATTTTCCGAAATGGCTCCTTACTCCTGAAGGCAGGGCCCATTTGGAGAATAAAGCCACCGACCTCCAAGACGACAACAGATCGATGGACAAGAAAGGGAAGGAGAAAGCTGGCTCCGCGAGGATGACCGGAAATGACACCGCCTGGCGTGCGGGAGTCACTACGGCGAATTCAGCCACTTGGTATTTTGACTCAGGTGCCTCACGGCATATGAGTGCTGATCGAAGTCAATTCGTTGACCTTGATATGACAAACCGCAGGGAAGTTGAGCTAGCAAACGGAACCTTCATTTCAGCAGCAGGAACTGGAACCTGTCGCGTTTCCCTCCGCAATGGGAAAGATTTGGAGCTGCTAGACGCTCTCTATGTTCCATCACTGGCAGCCAATTTGCTGTCAGTGAGACAGCTCGATCGCAGAGGGATAACGGTTGAATTTGGAAACGGGAAGGCCATTGTGCGGAAAGATGGCAGGGAAGTCGGCTATGGCGAACTCAACGGCAACGACTATGTGCTAAAGCGTGTTTCGCAGTCAAAAGCACTCGCTGTTCGCCACAAACCGCTAAGAGAACAGAAGGATAACGAACTTTCTTCCGAGGGGTGCTCTAAGCTGATACACAGACGACTTAGCCATCTTGGCTCGGACCGGATGAAGGACCTTCACCTTCATGTTGATGGCATTCGTGAGCCTTTGAAAGCGCTTCCCAAATCCAAGCCATGCGGACCGTGCCTTCGATCAAAGCTTCTGCGGGTGATGAACAAGAAGAGTGGTACTCCAGTGACGAAAAAGCTGGGGAGGGTGCATATGGACACCTGGGGACCGTATCACGTCCCCACCACTGAAGGATTCGTGTACTTTATCACCTTCACGGATGAAGCCACGAGGAAAAGCTGGGTCTACCTAGCTAAGAGCAAAAGCGATGTCTATGCCATTGTGAAGCTCTGGAAACCGTACGTAGAGTTGCAGTCAGGATGCAAACTCACGACATTGCGTATGGATAATGCTGGCGAGTTTCGAAAGCTGGCAGAAGCATTGAAGCACGAGGGGGTAGAAAGTGAGTTCACAGTTACGTATACACCAGAGCAGAACGGGATTGCCGAGCGTTTGAATCGTACTCTGATCACTGCCGCCCGTGCGATGCTCTTGGATGCTGATCCCCCTACGCAGTTATGGGGAGAGGCTGTACTAGCAGCAAATCACATCCGAAACTTGTTGACTAACGTCTCTCCCTGCGTCGAGAGACGCACCCCGTGACGAGACAGATTATTAGCGCTGTACATTCAGCTGATTATAAATTTGTAAGTTCACCGAAAAACTCCGTGCTATTGTATTAGCCATATCAAAAGTATAATTTGTTCACGTTGTGGCTGATATTTGGAGGATTTTGAGGAGAAGAGTCCGAGATCCTTGCGATCTCATTGGTCGGTCTCGCTACATAGGGTGTCTCGTTACACTGGGAGGGACGTTAAGTTAGTTGCGCAAGCGCAACTTGAGTCACTGCCAAGCGCAAAATCTTCAGATGCATGCCTCCGATTTGGAAATGCGTCCCCAAATTAGAGATGGGATCAAGTTTGATGTTGGGCAAGACCTGGAAAACAAAGCTTTAGTGAAGGAACCGAATGGTACTGTGCAAGTATTTCAAAGCAGCTCGCCATCAAGTCCGCGAAACCAGTTTCACACTTGACACTCTAAGTTATGATTTTATTTTTGACCCACATGTGCGGACACTAGCATGATTCCGGTCTACAGTAGCTAAATCTTCAGCTTGGCGGGGTCGCCCATCGAAAATGGGTTGTTAGCTAAGATTTGGCTGATACTGCGAGCAAGGTAGTTCTGTTATGACTTAAAAGCTGAAGTGCATATGATTGATCTATCTTCAATAAACTATCCTTGACATCTATCATTGTCCGTCCCTTCTGGCATACTCTACCCATCCTTCAGCTATAGTGACGCACGTATGCCTCAAGATGTCCCGGCCGTCGTTTATTTGCCCCTCTAAGTTACTGGTTTGCTTTCAAAACATTTGCAACACTATCCTCCTCATCTTCTCCTTCCCTCACCCTCCCTTTGCCTCCCTCTTTCTCTTCTTGCTTTGGGAAGGGTTTAACACTAGCTTATCCTCCTCCTCCTCCTCACCTTCCTCATTCTCCTAATCATTAAAAATGTAGGAAATCGTACGACTTCTTACTATTGTTATGCCGTTTTCTCCTTTTGCATCCTTATCCAAATATAAATGAAAGGGTAGATTATTTCAGGAATTATAGTTAGTACCATTATTCCAATACTCCAAGAAGAGCCAACGTATGCCCAATTCTTAGGCACATTTAAGTATCGCCAAATAAAGACACCATATGCGGCAATACACCCCAGAACGCGAGTAAGCCTAAGAAAGTGCTCTCCCGTTAGTAAGTGCTCAGTTGAAAAGGGGAAGCGAGTGTTTACCAGATCTCAATAGAATGGCCTTTTGTATCTTGGTCTTTTAATAGCAAATATACACTTACCCAGCCTACAGGTAGTTCCAAGAGGATACCAGTCCAATAAGCTATTACCTGTTGACGATCGTCTGGAAATATTACAGAGAGTATATATAAGACTAGGACGCCTACAAGAAACCCTCCAAAAATTTGGAGAATTATTCTAAGTCTTCGACCAGGTGCGTAAGTAGATAAGACAGCGGTAGTGGCAAAGATAACATCCAGGCTAAACCAAACCAAAAAGCTTGTCCTCTCAAATATTGTAGACGTCGTTGTCAAGGCGTAGAAAAGTTCATAGGACAAATTTCCGCATCTACACTTTTAATTAGCGATTTTTGTTTTATCCTTTGAGGACAGACGTACATGCAAACGATAGGTCCGGCACATCTTCTATCGCTATATGTTCTTATAGCATAGAAGATGTAGCATAACGAATAAAGCAGTCCACATGCAATAATCAGGCCATCCTGAACGAATAGATAGCTTTCCGGTGGATTCAGGCGTAAATCTGAAGGTTGGACAACGAGATGTGTAGTGCAGCTTCTAGCCAGAGCAAACGAGGATGCACTCATAGTATGAGAGTGATCCGTAGCTTAGATTGCTGACGTCGCAATTTCTAGAGAATCGCGAGGTCAGGGTACTCCTTCAAAGACACCGTGGTCTGGTCGAGTATAAAGGATGACAAAGGAGAACGGTAATAGCCAGACTCGACAATTACTGTAGCCTTATAGCGTCAAAAATGGCGGAGGTGATATGTGCTCACACTCATTTTAGGCGGAATTGGACGAAACCAATTTTGCAAGCGACTATACAGTACATATACTGGTCGTGAATTTTGTGTCATCAAATAAGTTGTTCGAAATGGGAATGTCACTTACAGTACTGTATTGCTGTTCATATCTATCAAATTAAGTCTAAGACCTGAGCACTATTGCGATAACGATGATGACCTCGACCAAAGTATCTTGAAGAGCTGACGATATTCGAGCAAATTATTCGTGTGCGGGAAGTTTGTTCATCAGCTGTACTCCGGTATAAATCTCGTGTTACAAAAATGAAATTACTAGCCTTGATGACTATTGCAGGACCAACTTGGGAAGTCCGCAATGGGCTTGGGCAGCGGCGGAGCTATTCATTAAGTTTTATAACATAAGATCAAGGGGATAAGATCACTGTATTTCTGGATGACTGAAGAGACTTTTTCGGGCAACCTCTTCATTGTGAATAAGGACTCGCGGGAGCATTAAGGCAGGGAGGAGTATGGCTAAATATAATCTGTCAGCATCATGTCTAAAAGCAGTAAGAAAAGGTATTCGGGTGGCGAGAACGGCTATGTGAAATTGATTACTATATTTAGTATTTTTTGTTTCACGCCTCCTACCCGAGTCGTGCCTACTTATGTCAAGGGCTCGAATCAGGTGACTTTCATACTTTTATGAAGCTATTCACAACTTTGTATCAGCCGCACGAGCTAACTCGTAAACGAACATAAAAGACAGATTTCCTTAAGAATATCTTCTCTCCTTGTAATCAATCAATTCAACCAAGTCGCAATTGTCCACGTACTTGCACTCGTTCCGTGACAGTCTTCAGTGTTCTATTTTCGTTAGACAAGAACACGGACGTAAATTTTTACTCACCATTTTTGAAGGTTTTAATAAATACTACTAACTCAAAGCTGACTGATAGCGATGCGTATTGAACAACCACCACGCTGTATGTTCCCTTGCCTACCCATACTATATTTACGTGTACGAATGGCTTATGCCATTTCAGGGTTGGGCTCTGCCGACGCTCCCTAGTCTGATCGCCCTTTTGAGTCACACAAGGCTTCCTTAGTACTGTACTGACACGAACACAGTCACAGCTTTTGGACTACATCAAATTCATACCGAGCTCCTGAGACGATCCCCCTCGTTCTCCTTTTAAGCTTCAGCGACTTAGTTATCCTCTCCAATACTGCAGCCTAAGCACCCCAGAAGCTTAGCCACGCACGGACAACCACTGCATGAAGCAAAGAGAGCCTAGCTGTGTCGGTATGATCTAGCAGACCGGTTTATGTACTGGGGCGATCAGAAATCATGCAGCACGTCAGCGGATAATCGAGTTTAGCTAGCATACTCCGAGAGATTAAACCCCCATAGAAACACCACCGATCTCCTCGCAGACAGTAGACCCCTATGCTTGCAATTCCATCACCATATCCGGCTTCATCCTCTTATCTTGGTTCACAAAACCCTTAATCGCCTGTTTCTTGACACTTGCGGGGTCTACGCATAAAAGAGGTTTTAATTCCAAGTTGTAAAAACATATAAATAATTCTGAAATGTTCTTCTAAATTTTAATTAATTTTAACAGTTTAATAAAAACAAGAAGTGTCCTTTAATAGTGTATTTTGGAAAAAGCTATTTTATATTTTGGACGCATCCTTTTTCTAATGTTTGTTTTTCTCTGCCCATTCCTTAATAAGGTTTTGTGTCCTTATCTAAAAGTATAATGCATTAAATATCTAGTTATTGTTTAATTTAAATTTAACAGATTTTAAAAAGTTCCCAAACATTTCCTGTTACCAGCTAGTGTTAGATTTATATAAGCCGGACAAAATAAGTGATACAAGGGTTTTTAATGAATCCGGAGATCTGAAGTCAATTGTAATAATAAAACCACCATGAATTATAATGATGTAATGTATACATCCAATTAGTAAATAGATAACATCGGAGGAGGTTATTCTGTGGATAAGCCTGTGTTGTAAACTCTTGCTGATTCTGTGGAGCTTAGCCTTTCTGCCTTCCGCTTACTTTAGCTAGCACATGTTATGATCTGTTAGTGGAAAAGAGACCCAAAGCTTTATAGCTGGCCCAAGTGTTACGGAAATTCCGTCCTTATCATCTAGTCTAAATTAGCACTCATATAAATCTATATACAAAGTGGTTCTCTATATTTAAATGTAAATCGGTTTCCTAATATTTAACAGTGCCAAGAACCTATTAGTTGTTAGGATTAAAAGGCTCCACAACTTTGTTAAAGTAAAAAAGTGGCGTGATTATTAGGTTAGTAAAAATAGTACTAAGACAGATGCCTATAATTATAAGAGGCTTTTTAGGATTTAGTTTGTATAACTAAAAAATAAATAATATAAGATTGATATTAAGATCTTTGTTATTTTTATAAAAAATTATTTAAGAAATTAGGCTTGATTTTAATAAATCTTTAATAAGATTTTTGTTAAAGGGTGGTTTTTTATTAAAAAAGTCCTTAAACGGGAATGTTTATGGTTATATTATGATTGATTTTCCCCATATTTCTTTTGTCTTTTTTAATATGTTTTCTATAATTGATAAAGGGATATCTTTTAAGAGGGCTTTAATGTTTACGTTAAACCCGTTTAGGTCTTTTAAAAGGGCATTGACGTCATTTTTATAAAAAGAGTTCTATATTAATTCAGTCCTGGACTTTAATAGAAAAAATACTAATTAAAGACAGCTTACTCACTTACATTATCCGCTTGATTTACTATACTAAAAGGCAACGATTAACATATAACTGGCTTCATCTCATCTTGTATGTTCTATTCTATATTAGCATGTGTTTAGTATCGGGTATGTTTTAAGAGCCAATTTTAGTCAATAAATATATATGTATAAATTAAAGTTAAATTGGGTAAAGAAAACTATTAGAATATGAAAACTTACGGGGCGATAAAATTGGCCGCCGAGTTCCGAAGCGAATTCTTCTTTGCGCTTGGGTAAAGGAGACCATGTATGTCCTTGGCGATTCCGTACGCCATTTTCTTCAGGATGTACCTATATATTACTTAAAGCGCGGCATTTCGGGGCATAGTAACGTAGTTTTGTAACCTTGCTGTAGGAGGTATTGTAAAACACGCACGTTTGAGCGCATGAACTATAGCATACTTTAACATTTCGATTTGGAATACCAGAAAGTTGGCCACGATGAGCTTCACAGGTGCAGGCTGTATAACGTGTATCCATCTTTTATTAGTAGATGTGGGGAGTTGTTTAGCTGGAACGGGTTGGTTCGGGTTGGAACAAGTTAAAACGGGTTGGAACAGGTTGGAATAAGTAAAACAGGTTATTAGAACAGGTCGGAATAGGTTGGAACAGGTTGAAACGGGTTGAAACAGGTTATTGAAACAGGTTATTGGAACAGGTTGTTGGAACAGGTTGGAACAGGTTGGAACAGGTTGGAACGGGTTGAAACTGGTTGAAACGTTTATGTTTGTTTACCTCCGAAGATGGCATGGCAACAGATCACGTGAGTAAACATCGCTGTAAATTCCGTCCATGCGCTCGGACAAGGAGTGCATTAAGCCTCCACATGGCTTGACTTTGACAACACAGGGCGAGGATTCCCGGTTTCGTCAGCGCGATGAATGTGAGCGTTAAACATACCATTCTCAAACAATCAAGCAATCTTGCGCGCCTGTCAGCTCACCAGGTATCAGGAATACCTCCCCAATGACGACGATAATCCGATCTATAAATTGAAGTGGAAGTGAGATCAATGGTATGGGATCATACGCAGACACAGAACGGATATAAATGCCAGAAGGGATATGCGCGACGGTATGGCCCGGCAAAGAAGAAAGGGGCTATACATCGCCGGAGGCTTAGGCACAAAATCAGACTCAGAGTCTGGTCGCACACAAGGAAGAGACACTGGACTGCAGCTCGGGGTCAATCAGGGTTGGTGCCATCTTAGGCTCAGTTCAGCGAACCTGGCTAGAGGATTGTTGCTTGGTATTATGAACGCAGTTGGTGAGGTTGGTGGGGTTGGTCATAGTAACTTAGATATTTTTTTGGCGTTTTATTTGGCTACTTCTACCTCCCGCAAATCTGATCACAGTTATGTCGCCCGGAAAATAGTCATGTCTTGATTTTCAGCCAAGAAATCTGATAGACCTTCAGGACAGAGTGTTGGGGTTCATGTGCTTCTTCGATAAACGCTTGGTTTCTCTCTCCCCGGTCCTCGGAACAATTATTAAAACTGAAATGCCAAATTGCAAAAAGAAGGGTTCTCAGAATTCGACATTGTAATCAGACGAAGGCGGAAGAGAACCGGAGTGGTTGCCCACATCCCCAGACACTATCACGAAAAGAGTTAGAACGACAGGGGATCTCCATTGCTGTGTTTGTGAGGCGGGGCCAATCCTGGCCTTAAATGGTCGCCCATCTCGCGCACGGACGCCTTATGAGCAGCTCAGGCTTCGGGGCGTTGGGATTACCTACTAACTCGTTAGGTTCTCCGTTCAGGCTGCTGTCACACCCAGCCTTCCAAAACGTAATCATATGCGCACACGGGCGACCCTAGAAGGGTGCAAATGGATTGTCGTGGGGCTTGGAGCGCTTTTCTTTTCTCCCTTGCAGAATTTTTAGTGTCTTAATTAAGCGCGTTTTGTTTCTTAGCCTCGGGGGTGGTTTGGAACATCTCCGTCTACCAACTCGAAGATACTTTTGATACACCCATTTCATTCGCAGAAAACGTCCTACTCCAGATCGAGAGGAGTCAAGGTCCAGTGCCTACCGTTAAGCCGTGCTTGAAGCGTTGCAGCCCAGATCTGCGTGCGCCTTTATCCATTTAGAACTTGGGTGAAGACGGTTTCCGCTCCCTTTTACCATAATTGTTGATATAGCAGTGCAAGACGCGTTGCTTTTGCAAAGCAGCTCGTATGCACTTCAGGCTTTGTAGCGTCTAAAAGAGGCCCTGCTGACGAGTAATATTGATAGTGAATGCCGCCGATTTAAAAACCTTTTTTGTATTAATAAACGGTTTGCTTAATCATACTAAGCACGATGACCCGACGAAAGAAAATTGAAAAATTGATTGCATTGCAAAGGAAGCGGAGGAAGGAACGGATGAAATTGGCAGATGGCCAGCAAACGGCGGGTAGTTTTGGCGCAGATTATATGCATAAAAGAATGTTTGCGGCGGGGGAGGATAATTGTTGGTTTCAGTGGAGTGGTATTGAATTGCCTTGCTAATTACAGTGCTACGCACGCTGTATATATAGGGCTTTACAGTGCCTGAGGCACTGTAAGGCATCACACTAATAGCCTGTAAGACCCCTGTAAAGCTGAACTGCGTTCAGCTCTACAGGCCTCTGTCGGCCCTGCCGATTTCAGCTTTACAGGCTTCCTTTGGCGTTACCGACTCAGCTCTACAGGGCCCATAGCCCCTGTAAGCCTCAGTGGCAAACCCCACTAATCAACAGCCCCTTTGCGTAGCTCTGTTGTTTCCTTTAGGCCTCACATATGCTGAAAGATTTAATTCTTAGGGTAGCTTAATAGTGAGCCTACCCTATGCGTATTCCTCTGCGCAGCCTGTAGTCCCCTGGCTCCAGGCTTCTAGCCTCCCGGGCTAAACCCTGAATAGCTCCTGAATACAGCGCCTATACGCTGTAATCGGCAGGGGTTTAGTGAGCATATTAGCAATTATCTCCCCCGTAGGGAGGTAAGTTACAGTGGCCTTATCATAGGTAATAAGCTGTCGAATATAGTGATATCGAACGTTAATATGCTTGGTATGGCTATGTGCCACAGGGTCTTTCGATAGCGCTATATAAGCCTGATTGTCGCTGAATATAGGGGTAGCTAGGCTCCCACTCAGGTACTGAGGTCGCTGAAGCTCCCTAAGTAGTGCCTTAAGCCACTGCCCCTGTTTATTTGTTTTAGAGAGTGCGATATATTCTGATTCAGTGGTTGATAGTGCTATAGAGCGCTGTTTGGTACTATTTTAGGTAATAGGCCCCCTGTTTAGGCACCACATATGCCCTGAAACAGAGTGCCTATCGAATATATCTCCGGCGTAGTCGGCGTTAGAGTAACCCTGAAGTTTCAGGCCCTCTTCCCCTGTATGCCCCTTAGGCCCGTACGCTGTACAGTACCAGGCAGTGCTTTTTAGGTATTGAAGCACCCTTGTTACAGCGTTCCAATGGCGTACCGTAGGGGCGTTATAGTGCTGGCTTAGCTGTCCGACAGCATAAGCAATATCACTACGAGAGCCCCTAGAAATCCAAGTTAAGGCTCCAATAGCGCTTTGGTACAGGCTTTGATTAGCCTGTACTTCGTCCGGCCGTTCCTTAATTAAGGTATTCCGGTCCTCTATAGGGAGAGTTATAGGGGCTGCATCCTGTAATTGAAACTTCTCAAGTACGCTGTAGATATATTGCTTTTGATCCAAATACAGCGTACGTTTTTGGCGGTCTTGGCGTACCCTAGAGCCTAAGATTAGGCTCACATCACCTAAATCCTTGATTTCCCACAGGGCTTTGATCCCTGTGATCACAGCTTGAATACCCTGTAACTTAGGCCCCAGAATAAGCATGTCATCGACATATAAGCCTATAATAACCTCTGATTTAGGGTTTCTGAACACTGAAGGCTCACTAAAATAGGGAGTAAAGCCTAAGCTTTCTAGGCCTTTACAGGCTTCGATGTACCACTCTCTTCCTGATTGTTTTAGGCCATATAGGCTTTGATTGAGCCTAAGAACCTTCCCTTTAGGGGCTTCTAGCGCTTTAGGAGCCCTCATATATACTATAGCGTGTAACTTAGAGCGTGGATAGGCACTAACCACGTCTATTTGGCGCATTTCTAGGTCCTCCATAGCCCTTAAAGCTAATAAGAGCCGTAGGCTCTCAGAGCGAATTGTAGGGGAAAAGGTCTCTAAAAAATCATCTCCAGGCATTTGTCCAAAGCCCTGGGCCATTAATCGAGCCTTATAGCGATCGATCAGCCTTGTAGGAGTGTACTTTACAGTGAATACCCAAGTAAAGCCGAGAGCTTTCTTTCCAGGGGGTAATTCAGCGTACTCCCAGGTATTCAAGGCCTGTAGTTTAGTGAGCTTCTTACTAATAGCCTTCTTCCAGTGTTTTTTATTCACTGTATCGTTTACAGCTTTAGCGTAGGTCTTTGGGAGCCGAATATATTCTATAGGCTCCACCTTCACAGTTGAGCTATTTTGAGTAAAGGGTAGGTTAGTTGTGAGAGCCTGTAACGACAGGCCTTCTAAAGGCCCCCTAGAACGAGTTCTAGGGCCTTTAGATATATCCAGGTTATCCTGTGGAGGGCCACTTGCTGTAGCTACAGGTGCTGACCTCCCTGTATCCACTGTAATCGTGTCCTTTATAAGTTCTTCCCCTTTTGAGTCGTAGAGCCTTTTAGGCTCTTCAGAGGCGCTATCCACAGGCTTTTTAGGGGCCTCTTCCCCTGATACAGGCTTCATAGGGTCCCAAGGGGTAACTTCAACCCCTATAGGCTTTTCCTGCTGCCAATCCCATTGTAGGCGCTTCCCTTTAGCAAAGGTAGGCGCTGTAGATAGTATAATTTGATTATTTATAGGGTTGTAAAGCCTGTATTGCCTTGCTGTAGGGGTATACCCTATGAATATACAGCGTACCGCTGTAGGCTCTAACTTAGTCCTATGCTCTTTTGGTATGTGAGCGTAGACTAGGCATCCCCAGGCTCTC
This sequence comes from Helotiales sp. F229, assembly GCA_002554605.1. NCBI lineage: Eukaryota > Fungi > Ascomycota > Leotiomycetes > Helotiales > Helotiales sp. F229. The sequence goes on along the minus strand of MXAW01000004.1, from coordinate 4,709,728 downwards.
AAGTGCCCTATATAAGGCCGTTTGCCGCTATAGGCCTCCTCTGGGGTAAGACCATTAGGCCCTATAGGCATTCGATTTCGAAGGTAACACGCTGTAATTATAGCGTTTCCCCAGAACTTTGGGGGTAATTCAGCGTCTAATAGCATAGACCTAGCCATAGTGACTAGGCTTCTATTAAGCCGTTCAGAGACGCCATTTTGCTCCGGTGTATATGCTGTAGTATACTCAAATCGTACCTCGTAGGGCCTAAAGAAGTCCCCTAACGCCACAAACTCAGGGGCGTTATCAAGCCTAACAGCGCTTATCTTTAGGCCTGTTTCTAGCTCTACAGCGTTCTTGAATGCTATAAATATAGGGCGTAACTCACTGCGGAGCTTTGTTAGGCGTACCCACGACTTTCTACTGTAGTCGTCCGTTATAGTGAGGATATAGGCATATCCCCTTATACTTGGTACCCTGTAAGGCCCCCAAAAGTCCATATGAAGACGCTGAAGGACCTTATTAGCCCTCTCAGGACTTCTTCGATTGATTACTTTAACAGCTTTAGTGAGCCTACAGGGCTCATAAGCTTCGTCCAAGGGTCTAATAGGCTTTAATAAGCCTGTAGTTACAGCGTATATACCCTGTAAGCTCGCTGTACTCAGGTGCCCAAAACGGCGGTGCCACAGCTTGCTTTGATTATAGGGTAGCTTTATAGTGAGCTTATCCTGAGAGTTTTTAGGTAGCGCCACAACTGGCCTACCCTGTGGGCCCCTCTGAGCCTCCACAACTGAGCTACCCTGTGGGCCCCCCTTAGGCTCCACAACTGAGTTACCCAGTGCTAAGGGTAGGCTAGTTGTGGCGGGAGCCCCTCCAGAGGTCTCTGGCGCTATAAGGCCTGTAGCATTCAGTGCTGATTCCATTGTAGCTACAGCGCTTGCCAGGGCGTAGGATTTACCGATTTTCCCTGCAATCCTTATAAGGACCCCCTGGCGTTCGATCAATAGGGGCCCTTTTATAGTGGTCCTCACTGTAATTCCTTTGTCTTGTAACTGAAGCATTGATATTAGGCTTCCTGCAAGCCCTGGGACGTATAACACTTCAGTGAGTGCTACAATGCGTGCTCTGCCCTGTAAGGCTACTCTCAATGGAACTGTACTTTGAGATGTAGCCTGTAGAGTGACCCCAGATGCTGTAAGGATCGAAATAGGCTTTTTCAGCGTGTAAAGCTCGCTGAAGGCCTCCTTACAGAAGGTCATATGCCTAGAGGCACCTGAATCAATAACCCACAGAGGGTTATTTAGCGTATTAGACGCTGTATTTGCCATCCAAGAGGCTTCTTCCACAGCGCTGTGGGCCTGATTTAGTGGCGGGGATAGGCCTCTGCCTCCCCCTGGCGTTACTAAGGGCCTTGTAGAGGCCCCTGTAGCCTTTTTTGGAGTTTTGCACTCAGCGCTTCTGTGGCCTATTTTATCATAGTTATAATAGGCTCCTTTGAAGCCTGAAGCCTTCTTTTTAGGCTTTTGATCCCCTGAAGCCCCAGGGGCTTTAGCCCTGAAGGCTGACTTTTTTAGGGGCTTTAACCCTGTATTAGAGGCCCTGATTCGACGCTCAGCCTTCGTAAGGTGAGCCACGATAGCCTGAAAATCAGTAGTTGATTTACTGATTTCCAGTTGTAAGATTAAGGCGTTGTAGCGGGGGTCCAGAAGCCTAATTACCTGAAAGAATAGTGATATTTTCAGTGTATCAGTTGGCTTCTCCATAGGGGAGATATCCCCTATTTCAGCTTGTAGAGTGCTAAGATTATTGGCAATATTAGTGATTTTAGCGTTTGCTCCAGTGGCTCGATAGGCTGTAAAAGCCTGAATCTTAGCGCCTAACTGTGCTAATCCTAGAGGCCCGTATTCGGATTTCAGGGCCTCTCATTGCTTTTTAGCAGTCTCCTTCAGCAGTATATGTTGTAAAGGCTCCTGCGCACATAACCCTATGATTATAGTGCTTGCCTTAGCGTCCTTAATCTCTGAAAGGTTCACCATAGGCTCTCTTAGGCCCCCTGCTTTCCCTGAGTCCCCTGTAGTGCTCCCTGTAGAGCCTCTTCCAGGGCCTCCGGTGGGTGCTTCTATAGGCACCCCTTTAGTGGTCTTAGGGGCCTCAACCCCTAATTCGACGACTTTCCAGAGGGTTTGCCCCTGTAACAATCGTTTGACTTGTACACTCCAGGGCCTGTAGTTAGGCCCTATGAGCTTCCCGATATGGGGACGTTCGACACTGTAATCGTCCATTTTACAGTGGGCTACAGCGACTGTAGGCTTCTGGTGGTGAGGCAAAGGCACTGAAGGAATCAAGGTTACAGCGTAGAGTACGTGCGGCTCGGGGCTCTATAACCTGTTGGTTTCAGTGGAGTGGTATTGAATTGCCTTGCTAATTACAGTGCTATGCACGCTGTATATATAGGGCTTTATAGTGCCTGAGGCATTGTAAGGCATTACACTAATAGCCTGTAAGACCCCTGTAAAGCTGAACTGCGTTCAGCTCTACAGGCCTCTGTCGGCCCTGCCGACTTCAGCTTTACAGGCTTCCTTCGGCGTTACCGACTCAGCTCTACAGGGCCCATAGCCCCTGTAAGCCTCAGTGGCAAACCCCACTAATCAACAATAATCTCAAGTTTGCATCCGACTTTTTAGATATTGATAAGATAGAACGTCGATTTTGTGAATTATTCGGCCTGATTTTGTTATATGTTTTAGTGGTAGGGAATCTCAAAATGCCCATGTGGCATTTATAATGCGTTCAGCATCCCAAACAATGGGATTGGTGCCCTTTGCTACAAATGTTGCGTAATCTCCTTCAAGTTCAATCGGGCTACACAATCGAGAAGATAATGCTTAGCTTACCGCATGAAGAATCAGATAACCCTTCCTTGATCACCGCAATCATCGTTTTCCTTTTGAAAGAATTTGTTTTTCAGAAAGATTCTCCATTTGAAACGACATCAGCAAAAAAAGTCTTTCAAGGCTGTAAGATAGCCACTTCCCAATCAAGAAAAATGCATTACCTAATTTGAAGAAGCGGTTAGGTCTGAAGAAACTTTGGAAAAGATGCTGCAAGAATTCCGCCTCGAGTTATTGACCGAGAAAGCCTCAAATTTTGGCACGTACGAGGCGGTGACTGCACCGATCAGAGGCACTTTCGACCCACATCTTCACAAGGTGGATACCCCAATGCGGACGGAACAGAATCTCAAAGGTCTCCCAATCTTCCTGACAACAATGATCGGTGTGAAGTGCAGGCGCCTAGTCGGAGACTGGAAGATATGTGTGCACGCGCAGGTTAGATTATGGCCAAGTGTCGTTCCAAGCAAAGTAAAACCCAACTTGGTTGAAGAGCGCCAGATCAAGAGGCGTAAGACTGAGGGCGCAATGAAGACTTGTTTTATAGCACAAACTCTCGATAGAGATCCGAAGCCTCCATAAACAAAGCGATGGTCCCCTAGCTCAATTTTTTTGGACAGATCTTAATTCGGACTGGTTAAAGCAGTGGCGGAGCTTAATTATTTATTTTCTTATTAGGAAAAAAAAAACTGTTATCAAAGAAGATGTTGGAAGATTAAATAAAGGACAATTCCTAAATGATAATTTAATTGTTTTTTATTTTAGATGGTTGCAATGTTAGCTTGAGAAAGAAAAGCTTGGAATATTTAAGCGAATTTTTTTTATAATAGCTTTTTTTATTCAAAGCTAATATCTTTTGAAAAAGAGATAAAGGGCTTAAATTATGCGGCTATTAAACAATGGACCAAGGATGATTTTTTATATTACGATTATATTATTGTTTTTGTTAACAAACATATGCATTGGTATATTGCCATTATTTATAATGCGCCAAAACTTCTTTTTGGCGCCAAGGTAAAAGGCCAATCTTGGTCGCAAAATGATACCAAGGTCCTAAAGCATTGTGAAATAAAAGCGAACAATGTATCCCAGTCTATTCCTCAAAAATTGAGTTAAGCTAAGAGGAAATCCCTTTCAGCACCTCGGAAAGATAACCCTAAGGAATTCCGGATTATTACCTTCGATTTTTTAGAAGGCCAATACTTAAGAATTTGTATTAATTTTAAGGATTATTTGGTATTAAAGGCCAGGGCAAAATTAGGTATTAATATATCAAAACCTGGTGCAATTGGTATTATTATTAAAGGTATCCTGCTTTAAAATAATTACTGCGATTGTGATGTGTTTTTTTTAAATTACGTTAAAATGTTTTTAAAGGATTCAAATACTTTTATTAGCCGTATACTTCAGAATCAAGTTAGCGGGGACATGGAATAGCCAAAGGCTTTGAAAACGCGTATACGAATTTGAGAACTTTTGTTCTCCCTTTAAAGAGAGCAGAGCTTTGAGATGCCACATTCTTTGGAAATTGTCGAAACTTATCAGATCCTTAAATCCCAACTCCAGCGCGATTATCAAAAGCAAAGCTCGGCAGCACCAGCTTTCTTATATCTCAGTTCTTCAACTTTTGATAATGGAAAGTTTTTTGTTGAAAATCAGGCGGGATAAGATGCCATTGATTTAATATTTTTTAGTTTTAAGATGGCAAATAAAAAGTAAGCCAATTTTAAGCTTAATATTGATGTATGAATGTTTGGATTAATTAAGAAGGAGTGAAAGTCTTATAGCTATTATTTTTTTTTGTGCGCCACCGCCTATTAAGCAATGAAAGCAAAACGTTTGTTAAGCACCTATTGAAAAGATTACATTACTTTTGGTTTTTAGGATAGCTTTAACAAGTTTTCATTAAATTACCTTAGTAATAAGAAATAAGTTGATTAATTCAAAAATCTGCAACGTAACCGTTGAGTATATGCAAGATAATGGATTTTATGATTAATTTGCTTAAACTACGTAAGCTTGAAATAGAACATGATTTTTTTTTTTTTTTTTAATTTGTCCCTAATCTTAGCAATTATCTTGGCCCGCCATAATGCCGTATGGCTAATATATGCCTTTTGCAAAAAGTATTGATAATTCTAGCTTATTACTCAGAATCTATAAATGCCAATAATTTTGTTAAGTATGTTTTTTGTAATTGATAATTTAGCCTGAGCTGATAATAATATAGCACGATGCTAAAGATAAGACATTTGATATTTTCCGATTATTCGAGCCCTTACTTTCTCCAGGAACTCAGAGAGGATCCGGAGATATTATGCAAACCTCCAATAGAAGATATAATGTGGCTTCCTCGGGAAAGAATTGGAGTACCGATATTATAAGTGTTAAAGTAATAATGTTCTCTTTATATATTAATATAAGCAAGGCACCGCTATCCACGCCATTTCCTCAAGCTAGTCAATTGGAGTTCAAACCAGGAAACGGTTTTGCTATACGGGTATACCGTTGATGAGGCGATGGGAGATTATATAATACAGGAGGTTGAAGCCACGATCTAAATGATAATAGGACTCGTTGTTATGAGTAGTCGCTGCTCTAAAAATCGGCTTGTCTATTCCAAAGATCTGCCCCAAATGCACCGCTTTATTCCCCAAATTTATTCGCCAACTAATTCCGTGTAACGTGAGTACCATTTTTTACCTCACGATGGAACTCAACTCCTTCCTGGGATCGAATTTTTGTTTGCATTGAACCTTACTCTTGAAGAACTTAGATTCCTTTAAATTGAAGGAAGAAGAGGATGGCCTTATAAAAGCTCTGGTTGTTGAGGGGGGGGGTTCACGGCATATTCGTTCACGGAATCGAATTACCTACGATAATGTGATGCACGAAAAAGTACTTGCATGAGTGTTGAGACCATCAACAGTCTCACTTTAATCTGAGAAATGACTTTAGATATCTTCAGTCTTTAATATAAAGGATGCAACTTAATTATGGCTACCACAATCCGTGGAACACTGCAAAACCGCCTTGAAGTGTGGCAGGAAAAGGCATATTGGTCATGGATTCATTCATCTTTCATTCACCAACCATAGGTTAAAGATGATTTTAAGGGCCAACCACCCATATTTAATACATCAACGCTAGAAAATAATAGAAGTAAGCCAACATTTGCAATTTTCAACCCTTTTATAAAAAGTGTTATAAGTTTTGGGATTTTTCTAAGCACTTTTTGAAAATGTCGAAATTTTGATGTTCCCTCGGTGAGAGGTTTGGAGTTGGCCCGTGACACCATTTGTGTGCCTGAGGTTTCCATTCCTTGCACAGCCAGCCTCGCCAGCCTCGCCGCGCCCAAGACGCGCTATGACTAGCAAATCTCGTTCCTGTCTCGCTGTTCCTACCACGAAGGCCTTTGACAAAGTTACGAGAGGTTTTGAAAATTATTGATGCCGCCTCAACCTTTCAAAAACAGGAAACTGCGCTAGGATTTTAAAATTTCTTTGGAATTCTTTAAAATTAGCGATGGGCTTAGGAATATAGTGGCATAATTTTGTTAGGGGGAGAGGATTGTTATTTTTGAGGGTGCTGGGACATTTGTTTTGGCAGGGAGTGAGTTAAAGTGTTTTCTGGCCTGAATTGCCTCATCTTTTTGTTGCGATTTTCGGATGCTAATTGATCTTTCGTAGTTTCTGACTTTTGTTTTATGAATGGCATATACGCACGATATAAGCAGGAGGGGGAAGGAAAGCAAGGCAAGCAATTGTTTTACGTTGATATGCTTGATAATAATAATACTTATAAATACTTCTTTCAAATATGCGACGACATTTACAATTTAGCAAAAGGTGCTCGTCCTGCCTTGTATCATCAGCTGATTGATTGTTTAAAACCCAGAGTGAGGCAAAGATATTATTATAATATTAATGGAATAGAAATAAAGGATAGGAAATTCCCAGCTTTGAACACCACCGTTCCCTCCACTAAGCCGTGGCCCACAACGATCGCCATGCATGGATTGTTGACATACATTTATTGCAATAAGTGTGAATAGGTTTTTAAGTATAGCGTAAAGAAATATGGATTTTTTATTAATAAATCAATATGCCCGGATTGCAAAAAAGAAACACTGCTATTAAGGATAAGGCTATATGGGAATATAATTGGAATATGGACTTTTGACGCTAAAAAGCATAAACGCATTATTCAAAATAATTTTTAGCAACATATTAATGTACTTTTTGCTATTAAGACTATCGCGGCAGTCCTTTTGATGTAATAGAATCTCAAGTTGTTCGCCAGCCCGGCAAGGCTTTGCATTTGGCTTAATCCAAAGGATCCCCCCCCTAATGGCATAAAGAAATTGTTTGTGAAAATATGCGGAATAGTCGACAACTTTGCTGGACTTTGTATAAGGCATTTGAAAAACGCCGGTCGTCTTGATATGGTCCGTTACCTCTTTCGCGCTCAAGATCTTTATTAACAGAACGGTAGATATTGCCCTCCTCAAATCGAAAAATGATCCCAGGCAGCCTTTCCCGCGTTTCAAGGTTAGTACCAGATACAAGCTGGCTATTATCATGCTTACTCGAGCTGCAGCAGGAACCACGCGGAAAGAACCAATGTTGGCGCGATGAAGGGAAGAAAGAAAGTAAAACCAATAATTCGATTTCACCGTCTTCGGAAAAAACAAAGGCAAAGAGGAAAACTGGAATCACAACCAAACCAAGGCTCAGCTCCCCCAATAGAGGAATTGAACGAGACCGTTCAGTATTCGTTTAAGTCTTTTCTGTTGTTAGGCAAAATAGGTTGAGGAGAAATTGAAAAAATCCAGAAAGGCGGACCGCTGATTTACAATATTATTCATGTTTTGCTTGCATTATTGCGAAAGGTAGCCATTCAATAAGGTTGCATCAAATTTTATATTATAAATGTTTACTTTTGGAAGGCTTTAAAAAAGAAGGATTATACAAATGCTGGGCAATGAATATAGGAACCTTTTAAGCATAATGGGATCGCTGTGCCTATTTATACCAACAACTTTTGGAATTTGGTTGAAATAGAAAATTTGCAGTGTTACTTTAAGGAATAAGGTGCTGACTTTTGGTTTGGCTCAACGATCACTTTAGAGGAAAGGCAGATGAGGAATATTTGCGATTATTTGCTTAACTTTTTATTTGGGAAAGACTGGCGCAAGGGGAAGGTGATGTTCCACCCCTTTGCACCATCACGTATTGGCCTTGTTAACTTTAGTCTGTGGCTATTTGAATTGTTTTAAAGCTTATACAAAGTCGATCCGTCCACAACTGCGGGCTTTTTGACGATAAGACGGGGGATTTTGGATAATCTAAATGCGATTTGGGACAAACGTCACATAGGACATAGGAACCCTTTTTTAGCTCCCCGCAGATATCCGTGCATTACGGTTGCCAGACGACGGTGCCGAAGAGCGGTCGATGGCTGATGCTTCACGCAGCGGCGCGACACATGATGATGGACCTTTAATCGATGGTTTGCATACTGGGCCACCTAAGAAGGAACTTAACGCTAAATTGTGGCTGAATGAACAAATCAGTTTATCCCTAGAAATTATGTTAGAATACAGAAATTGCGGACATTTAGGCTCAAAACTCAATGAATTCTTTGATTTTTATGAAAAGAATATCATAGCTGGCAGGGCGGTGTTGATATCTAATATTAATGATTATTATCCTTTTAACACCAAATTCGATTACTTTGTTTAGGAGCATAAAACGTCAAAACTGGTGATTATTTCTTTTGCGTGCATGTTGTATTGCAGTGCTAATAAGGATTGTACCGAAATTTCTTATAGTTAAAGTAAGGCAAAGGGTGAATATATTGTTTATAATATACGTAATGGCAATGGAATTATTTATTATGCTATTTATGGCGATTTAGGGATGAAGGCTATAGAAATTGTAATGCGTCCTGGTTTTAGTGAAAAGACTTCCATTAAGGACCAAATTTCTAAGGCTAATATAGCTTTTCAAGCCAATCTTGTGAACAAATTTCTTCCCGCCAAGGGCAAATTAGGAAAGCTCCTCAAAAGCCATTGGGATTGAATCCAGCGCGGCAAAGCAGTGGTCGTAGTGCACCAATAGTCTAATAACTTCAAAAAAACAAACTTTTTTTGATTTATGAAAGATATGAAAAAATCTCAACATCCTTTTGCCTGTATGAACTGCTACTCAACTTTAAAATCCTGCATTAGCAGGCCATGCACATCTTGCAAAGCAAGAACGCAAATGTGTATTTTTAAACGCTATATTAAAAATAGCGTCCGCCTATATATTACTTATTGCTGTAAGCGGTACACGCTTAAGGAAGTTCATTATTAGGCTAAAATGTATTGGCCAGCAAAATAATGAAGATGTAGGATTGGATAGGTTTGATATAAATAAACGGCATGAATCTTAATGTTTTTTTGGGGGTTTTTTCTCAGCACTCTGGCTAAGGATTTCATTCCACCAAAAACTATATACGTTTCGCTTCGATCGCTCGTCTGATAGACGTAAGCGGATCATGGCGAAGACTATGGATGGTATGTGCGTTTGTTCGCAAATCCTTCTTAGATTTTTTAATGAGCTATATGTATCAATTAGGGGTAAACCGTATCAGGATGGGATACACATACAGCATAAATTAGGACTGTATAAACAGATGAAAGATTCGGAGTCGCCGGTAGTAAAAGAAAGTGTGAAATTCGATTGAATCTTTTATTTGGTAGAATGCTTGTACTCTCTCGTATTTTCCGTCTTCCTGTCCCTCACATCGCTCAATCGTCATCATCCCCTTCTTCAGAATCTTCACCTCCTTCATTGCCCTCTTTGTCATCGGACTTCAATGCCTCCATTTGGCGTTTCAGTTTAGCCAGCGCATGCCTCCAAAGTTTGTTATTACCATAAACAGGAACAATAAACCACGTTATTTTTTCTTAAATAAGTTTTTCCTGTTTTATAATATTAATAAGTCTTAATAAAATAATATGATTAATTTACATCTTGTTAACTTAACGTTTTAATATGCTTAAAAATAATAGGTTGGTCTTTGCCTTTGGATTATGTGCATAAAGAGCTACGGGAGTTATAAAATCCCAATTTTTGATTATTATAATAATAACATAAGAAACACTTTGAAATGTCCATAGAAGCAGATTGTGTGGCTGATTTTGGGGGCATAAATTCTTTTATATAATTATTAAATTCTCCATTATTCTCCCCTGATAATATAAAAACGATGATAGATTTTTGTTTCTTGATTTTTTTGATATGATATTCTTTAAACAGCTTGGAGTCTTCATTAGTGGGGAAGGAATTTTTCATGTAATCTAGCTGCAATTGGACGTCGGCTTCGCTGGGTCTTGGGGCGCCGTTTGGCAGCTTGCTTCGTTCGCTCGCTTGCATTGCATCCTGTGGTAGCAGGTTGATTGAAGAACCTGTGACCGTACCAGACGGTCCGTTAATTGACTTCATGTTGGTGCCCATGATTTGCTTTATGTTTCCCATCCACCTGGTCATAATCGCTTTTGGCTTAATGTTGTTTACAATACGTTTGTTGTTAATGGTTTCCCCAAGAAGGCCCTTAGCATCATAAGCTAGCTTTTTAGCCTTACAAATGAGTTGGTAGCCAGTGTTAATAGCTTTTTTTGGCCATGGTATGTTGAGCTTGCTATTATATAGCTTTCATTTCTTTCCTCCGGATGCCCACCTGGGAAAGGGTATATTAAAAATTTTGATCAAAAATTTAAGTAATTGGTAATAAACATAAGCGAAATCCCAATCTTTCGACTTAACTTTAATGATCAGGTCTTTGGGGATTCCATTTCTGCCCGCTTTTAGTTTTGAAAGCTCTCAAATAATAAAAAATAGCCATTGGTTTCCCTCCTTAAGTATAGGGATGCTAATAAACTTGGACTTTTTAAATAATTTCACATTCTTAATTTATTGCTTGGCTAATTTTATGTTTTTAGATTTGCTGTTATTAAAAAAAGCAGTATAAAATTAAGGGGGCACAAAAAGAGTATTTTTTGTTGATAGGGGTTGGAGTTGCCATGCGATCATATTGAAATGCATATTGTTTTTAGGAACAAGCAATTTGCATAAGTTCTTGCAGATTAATATAAATTTGGCTTTTGTTTGCTTTTTTATTTTTGCCAATTGTAATATAAATTGTGCGTTTTTATTATTAAGAAATTCCCGGGGCAATTTAAGAAAGTTCCCAACGACTTTAATAACTTGCAAGCCTAAGTTATGTGAGTGTGTTTTTGCTGGTATCTTAAGAATTATAGTCTTAATTATTAATTTATAAAATTTTGATTTCTTTTGTTTATAGGCAACGGCATAAAAAAAGAATTTCAAGCATTTATTAATTTTTTCAAGTGTTGGCCTATTGCCAAAATCAAGTGTGATTGAACGAAATACGTGCATAAAACGTTTAGCCTTAACCAAATCCTTTTAAAGCAGTCTTCCAGGTTCGTTAAATATGGCAATAGACCAATAAACGCGGTTAATAATAGGAATAAGGATAGGGATCATAGCATACTCAAAGTTAAAAAACTTGTTTGGCAATAATATCCTCGCAAGATTAAGCTTTTATCCATTGCTTGTTAAAGCTTTTTAAACAAATATGTTTAAGATGCTAATACCAAAATTCTTGTGATTAATTTTCAGGTCGCTAAGCTTAGCATTAACAATTAAAGCGTTAGCATTGGCGTCATTGCTTTAAAGAATTTTGAATACCTTAGCACAAATATTGTTGGATAGCACACCGCTAATAAGGTAAATAAAATATTTCAACTGCTTCGCTACCTCCAATTCCGCCAATTCCAAGGCAGGATTTGAACATGATAATAATTGCTATTGAGTTTTGATTACATCAGGCGTTTTTAAAGCAAAGGTTTGTTTGGGGTTTTTGCTAGATGCGCCTTTTTAGCGTTTTGATTGCTGCTATTTCGGTCCATCAAAGCCCTGTTTCCTTTTCTTTAATTTATTCCCTTTTTTAAATGAAAGAAATAAAGGCAAGGTCAAGTATAATAATAATTGCTTTAAAATCCTATTAAGGCTAGCCGCATTATTGCTATTTACATCCCCAAAGCAATTATTTGCAAGTTAAATAGGGTATTAAGGGCGGGGCAAAGGATTGGTAGTAACTTTTGGCTAATTTAATCCTGCCTTGGGCTTGGCCAAAACACTTTTACTTTAAAAACCGTCACTGATTCCAGCATTCTTAAGTGGCTCATCATTAAATTCCGCTTTGAATAGGGCATTAAGATTATTGCCTATCGATTCCTTTGCTACGCCATTAATAAGATCCCTATTAAGCATTTCCTTAAAATAATCATCAATAAATAGCTCTAATCCACGCTCATTCTTGGTCCATGTTTTATTAGCTTTAAATTGGAATTTGGTATTAAAGCCATTCAAGAATAGGCGGAAATAGTAATGAATCGTTTTAGGCTCTTTGGGCAGCTCCTCGGATTTGCTAAGATCAATCTCAGGGGACCATAGCCATTAATAATACTTTTGAAATAAGAACTTGTATGCAATGTAATTGGACCAAAAGCTTTCAATATCATTAGTCTTTGTTATGGCAAAAGGAATCTAAAGGTACGGATGCTCCTTATCAATGCTTAGTTCCATTTATAAAGGTTTTGAGGCTTTTAAAGAGGTTGCTATTTTGTTGCCTTATGTAAGTCAATACCAGCAAGAAGGATAACGCTTAGCAAACTTTAATTAACCTTATTTTTAATTTATTAAATAATTAAATCTGGCTTTAAAGCATTTCCGCCCTAGCAATGCAATTCTTGTTTTATCGGCTTTATTCTATTTCCTCCCAAAATATTATTTCAGCTTACCTAAATCTTAAGTCCAAATAAACGATTTGCTTTGCAAAGGCTTATAATAATTTACTTCATTTTAGCTAACATATAACCTTTAGCAATTTATATATTGCAAAAATAAATCAATATATGGTTTAGCCTTTCTTAAAAAACTGCTTTTACCAGCTAATGGCAATGTTAAATTGAATTTTATTTCAAATGCCTTTATCCCAAATGCCTTTGCCCCATCGCTTAATACGCTTTTTAAACCAATTAGAGGATAAAAGGCCGCCAATAAAATAAGTCCGGTCCATTGTTTTAAACGTTTTCATGCTTTTTTCAACAAATTTGATAATCTTCTCATATGCACATGGGCAAATCTTGTTATTCATCACATTTCTATTATCATATTAGCCAAGTACACGGGAGAGACATTAGCACATGCCGCTATTTTTACCTTATCAAGATTAACTTTGATTTATGCAATAGCTTTACTTGCTAATTAAGATCGCCAACTTTAAAGAGTTTAAGCTTTTAATAAAAAAGCAATTTTGCGGTGGATATTTGCTAAAAGCTTAGGCTAGGAAATTTGAATAATATTCATTCCTCAAAAGCCTCATTTATTTTCTCGCCGCCTTAACCAATACCTAAAAATCATTAGTGTTTATTAACGTTAAAAGGCAAGAGCCTTACATCTTGCATTTTGGAGCTTTTTGAAAAAGCTTTGCTTATCCCCATTAACCCAATTTATTTCATAAATTATGATTTGCTATAAATGATATTAAACAAATTTATCAAACAAAATGGGCATTCAAACCCTTACATCAGCCCCAAAATTAATTATTGCAATCGTTTTCTCTCCCATATCCTTGTTTTCCTTCAAAGCATTATACGCAATAAATAACATCCTTGCCTCGTATTCTATATATTTTATCCAAGCATTTACAAAACCAGCCTTTTTTAGCAAAATTATCATCTCACCCTTACGTATATTGCCAATATTTTTCTTGCCCTTGTTTTTGTTAACATTGCTTTTATTTATAATAGGAATTATAAATCAATATATTATCGGTGAATTACGCTTATGCTTTTTACACCACTTCTTCTATTTGCCATATAAACTTTTATAATAGCCAAAAAGGAAGGCAAAAGAAAATAATTCATAGCCCAGCTTTTTTAGCTTTTCCCAAATTGCCATGATCGCGCCCCATGCGGGCTTATTTTCTTCGCTATCATTGTACAAAAATTTAAAATTATACATTTTTTTGATACGTTCTAAGGCTATAACTAATCTTAATTCCCACCCATACTTATAAATAACCTTATTATCGCATATTATCATAATAGCTACTTTGGCAAGGTACTCAAGCTCAACTATAAACGGGCCATTTAGGAAGGATATATCGATCATACTTCCGGGATTGCCATTTATGTTATAAATATATTTTCCCTTAATATTCCCCATCCCCAAATCATAGGAAACTGCGGCAAAAGCCATAATTCACAACACTTCCCATTATGTTCATAGGTTATTAAAAAGGATAATAACTTATAAAATCAAAAGTAATATATAATATGAAAAACGCGTTAAAACAAAGTTTTATTCAAATCATAGACAAATGTGCTTTATAAATTATGCAAGTTTAATAGGTATATGCGCGTCAAGATATTGAAAATAAGATTTATTGCAAAAAAAGGCAAAGAAACATTAGGTAGCATTAATAATTAGCGGGGTCTTAGCTGGTGTACTCCTAATAATATGTATCTCCTTGCAAACAGCACACTCCTATGCTTATAATCCCATCACCAAATACATTTTTATACTCTTATCCTAATTCCTAAAACCCTTAATTGTCTCAATATTTATAAGGTCTATGCATTAAAAAGGTTCTAATTTTAGGATATGAAAATATATGAATAACTTTAAAATAGTCTTTAAAACTTTAATTAAATTTAATAGTTTGACAAAAATAAGAAACGTCTTTTAATAACATATTTAAAAAAAATTTATTTTATATTTTTAATATATCCTTTTTTTAATTAATGTTTATTTCCGCTTATTTTTTAATAAGTTTTTATATCTTTATTTAAAAGAGTAATATATTAAATATTTGGTTATTATTTAACTTAAGTTTAATAGATTTATAAAAGTTCTTAAACAATCCTTTTTATTAATTAATATTAGATTTATTCACGCTAAATAAAATAAGTGATAAAAAAACCCTTAATAAATCCGGAATTATGAAATTGATTGTAATAAGGAAATAACTATAAATTGAGGCAATGTAATATATATAATTAATTAATAAATATATAATATTAAAGGAAGTTATTGTATAAATAAGCCTATGTTATAAATCTTTATTAATTTTACAAAATTTAGCCTTTTTTTTAGCTTAAATTAATAGGCGTATATTATAATCCGTTAGCAGAAAAATAAGCCAAAGCTTTTTATTTAGCCCAAATGTTGTGGAAAGGCCATTCAAATGATTTGGTCTAAATTAATACTTATAAAAATTTATTTTTAAAAAGGCATACTTTACTTAAATATATATTGGTTTTTTAACATTTAATAGTAAAAAGAATCTATTAATTGCTAACATTAAAAGGCTCCATAATCTTATTGAAGTAAACAAGCGGCATGAAGATTAGGTTAATAAAAATAGTATTAAAATAAATGCTTATAATTACAAAAGGATTTTTAAGATTTAGCTTATATAATTAAAATATAATTAATATAAGGTTAATATTAAGATTTTTAATACTTTTATAAAAGGTTGTTTAAAAAACTAGGCCTAGTTTTAATATATCTTTGATAAGAGTTTTATTAAAGAGTAAATTTTTATTAAAAAAGTTTATAAATGGGCATATTTATACCTATATTATAATTAATTTTTTCCATTTTTTTTTATCTCTTTTAATATGTTTTCTATAATTAATAAAGGGATATCTTTAATAAAGGCCTTAAAACTTTCATTAAACCTATTTAAGTCTTTTAAAAGGGACTAAACGTTGTTTATGTGAAAAGGCTTATATATTAATTCAGTCCTAGAAAAAAAACGACTCAAAAAATAGCTTACGTACTTATAATATTCACTTAATTTATTATATAAAAAGGCAAAAATTAAAATATAATTAGCTTCATCCCATTCTATATATTTTATTTTATATTAGCACAGGTATTTTATTATTAAATATATTTAAGAATTTGGGCAATAATATGAATAGATTTATAATGGAAAACAAGTGATAAATGTATATATTTTAATAAATATATTTTAAAAGTAAATGATTAATAAGAAAGGGGTAAGAATTAAAATTCAATTAAACCATTAAAACATAAAAGCCTTACTTGGTGTTAAGTTTTAAGCTCAAATGCAACTTTTTTTTATATTTTAAAAAAGGAGATCAGGTATATTTAATATAAATATATGTACCTTTTATTTTAGTATATATTTATATATTGCTTAATTTAGGGCAATTATAATTGCGTCGGAGTTTTAATGCTCTAGTATATATGATATTGCAAAATATGTAAATTCAAGCGCATGAATTATAATTTAATATAATATTTTGACTTAAAATACTAAAAAATTAATTTTAATGCTTTTTATAAAAGCAAGCTAAATAGCAAATAATATTTTTTATTTTTTATTAATAAATAAAAATAGATTAGAGCAAGTAGAAGCAGGTAAAAATAGGTTAAAATAGGTGAAAGCAGGTAAAAGCAGGTAAAAGCAGGTTAAAGTAGGTGAAAGCAAATGAAAATAGGTTAAAATAGGTTAAAATAAGTCAAAGCAGGTTAAAGCAAGTGAAAGCGGGTAAGAGCAGGTCAAAATAGGTTAAAACAAACAGATTAAAATATTTATGTTTATTTTTAGAAATAGCATAATAATATGTCATATGCATAAATTTTAACTTTTTTAATATTAAAAACGCCTTATTCATAATCTGGTAAGAATTTACAATGCGCACTTTAAAATCCTCTATTATAATACCCCATTTTTGAATATTCTTCTTCAGGTGCTGGTTTTCTAAGTATATTATATATAATATTGCTTTAAGCTGATTAGCGAACTCTTTAATATTTTGCTTTAATATTAGCTCTGCCATTATAATTTCCTTCTACTGATATACCTCACATATTAGTTTTGAATTTTCTGCTTTTAATTTAGCAATTCTATTAATAAAATTTGCTATTGATTTGGTGAAAAAAACATGCTGGCGCTGGCATTAGCTTCATAATTAAGGTGATAATCAGCTTATATACTTCTTTTGCTATAGCTTTAAACAAAACACCAACTTCTTAATATAATTCCATATAAGCTCTAATTAAATGCTTGCTTAGATTCTTTTTAAAGAAATGTGTTTTTGTTGATAACAATTGCTAAGAATAAGGATCCTTTATGCATGAAATAAGACAAACTTTTGATGCGTTAATTAATATTCCTAGCTTATTCTTTATATATTTTATTAATATTAAGCAATTTTTGTTATTTGTAAGGGCATAGATCTTATTAATATGCTCCAAAAGCTTTTTATGGCATTTCGTCCTTCATTTAGCGCGATTTAGGTTATTTGGTTAAGGCAATGCCATTTATTTTATAATAAATTTAAGTATATTTAAAATTGGACTGACTTTATAGCTTGGCTTAATAAAGCATCACTTTACGGGGCCATTTTTAAACCCTAAAACTGTTTAAAAATATCTATTTTTATGAGGATCACTTTTTGATTTTCTTTGTATAACAAGTCTTAATACAAATTATAAAGAGCAAAAGCGCAATATTTGCAAATAGTGCTTTCCCACTTAAATAAAAAAAGAGGCTGCCTTTTCTTGTGTTTATTTATGCTAGCATTTGTGTTTAATATATATCCCATCTTGCGCATTGGAAGAGGAAATGCTTAACGGTTTCCTTTGCTTGGCCGCATTAGCATTGATCTAATTCCGCTGCTCTAATCCGATGCAGGTATTTATTAAATTATGCTATTCTAATTCTTAATTACGTTAATACGCTTACTTCTTTCCGCTTAAAACTATTGTAAAAAATACAAATATGCTTCCCTAACAATGCTATATTCACTTCTTTTAAATACTTTCCTACTTCATTTAGCAAAATCCTTATTTCCTCTTTTGTTATGGCATTGTTTATAATAATGAACTAGCTTATAAATATTATCTTTGTAATATTTAACCTGCTTTGATGGCTTTTCGCGCTGCTTCCTTTGCTTTCCTGCCTAATTCAAAGCTCCCTTGCATTGCCTCGCTTAATTACCCCGCCCCCTTTCCAATCATGTTAACTTCAGCCCATCCATTCCCCGCAAGGACTTTCCATTAATTAATTAAGGTTATAAATTAAATCATGATTTATATTTTCATTAATCCTAAATTATTAGACTAATGTTAGGGTTTCCATATTAACCCCTCAACTTTTAAAGAATTTAATATTTAGCCTAAGATTGTAAAAACCTATGTCCTTTTTAATATTGTTATTTATAACCTTATTTTTAGTTTTTTTTAATCCTTGGTCTTTTTTATTTTATCTTAATAATAACAGGATATTCTTTAATCTTGGATTATTAACCCGTAATTTTTTAAAATTGTAATATAAGAATGAAATGAGATATGATCTTGATTTTTTATTATATTATTAAATAGGTTGATAATTTTCTAGGAATAAGCCTAAAATTGACTTTTTATATATTACTTTGTTATAAAATGTTTCATTAATTATTATATATTTATTAGCATTGAATGGTCATAATAATATTGGAAAATCATATTTAAAAAGTATAACCATAACATTTCCAATTTAAGTATCTTATGGCATTAGCACAATTGTTTTATTAAATAATATTATAATATTACAATTAAATAAAAACGCAATTATTATATTTATAATTAATGTTTTTAATATTAAAAGAATCGCTGGAGGTTTACTAATATTAGACATGAATATCAAAAGCTTTTATAAAAGTTTTTTGATTTAATTAATAGTAACAACTTTATCGCTCATTAATTAAGGGAAATAATTACTTGTAAAAGCCTTTAAAAATAAAGCCTGGTATAAATTGTGAAATTGCTTTTAATCTTATTCTATTTTATTTTAAAATCATATCTCATTTATTATATAGATAAGCTCGCCCTTTATATCTTTAAACCTAATATTATTAGTATTATAAAGTTGGTATGGCTCATAAGTAATAATTATATTAATGATTATTTTATTAATTTTTAATGTTCTTTTATTAAGAAAATTGAAATAACAACTGGAGCTTTCATTCGTATATGCTTAAATGAATAGAATTACAATTTAAAGAACAAAGAAATCAAAGACTTAAAAAGGAAAATTATTACTTAGGACTTTAAAATTACTAATTTATATTAAAACCTTTAAATTCTTATGGCGCTAAATATAATTTACTATAAAAGAATAATAAACTTTTATAATAGATTTTTCATAATCTGGCTTTACGTAAAGATTTCGCTTTATTGTCATTAATATAAGAGTATATATTTTATTCTTTAAGTGAAAACAAAGAGAATGTTTTATTTAATTAATAAAAGCAAAAAATAAATTAGATTTTATTAACTTATATAAGTTAAATAATAAAAACCTAGTGATTTTTAATATATTATCGTAAAAAGATTAATTCTAAGATTTATATAGGTAAAAATATTTAAGAACTTAGATTTTTTATTATGACATTGAATCTGTCTTATATATGACTTTGATGTTTTTAATATATTGGACTTTTTGCCAGATTTAAAGGCGCTTAAATTAATCCGAATTATAAATCCTTGTTAATGCTATGGTTTATTTGACGTTAAATGGTAGCTTTGTTTTTTAATTTAGTTAATGCGATTTATCAGTTTGTAATAACACTTTTATAGTCCTTTAATTAATTTTGATTTTCAAAAATAATGTATATATATATTATATTATTAAAGAGTTGTTATTTGGCTCTTTTCTTAGTTAAACTAATACTCTCTATGCCTTTGAATATATATTAGTCATTCTTTATACTTAGCGACTCTTTTCTTTTAAATCTTATTAATTAATATAAATAATATTAATTTATAGTATTTAAGGTTTATTTTAAAATCGGAAATACGGAAGTGCTTTTATTAGGTTTTATGTCATTATTAAGGTATGGCTTATATTAATATTAATAAAAACTTTTTATAAGTCTTTTATAAACCCTTAAATATATGAAAGTGCTTTATAATTTAGTAAAATGCCATCTTTGAATGGTGTAGTTGTAATTAAAACTTTAATATTAGGTAAAATAAATGTAAAAAATAATTGGAGAAGCTTAATCTTAAAAGTGGTTTTATTAAAAGGTGTATATTTATATTTTATTATATATATCCGTTATTTTAGGAACCGTTTATAAAGAGTTGTATTAATATTAACGCATTTATTATTCATTATAAGAAAGGAATAATATACGATTTTATTAATTTAATATAAGATTAATTACGCCTAAAATAAAGAAAAGTTTTAAAGGATAATATTTTAAAATCTTGATTTATATATAATAATATGGCTATCATTTGATTATAAATCTATGCTGCTAGCCGGGTGAATAATTAATGCTTATTTTTTATGATCTTTGCTTGTTTTTTATCATTTTTTAAAATGCATGTTATTGTAATAGGCTCTATTTTGACCCTTTCACGACGCTAAAGCCTTAGGCAGAAAACCTCAAGTTACAGTCTATACGACTAATATAAGAAGCTCTTAGTACCTTTATAATTTAAAAGAATAAAGACTTTTCCACTATTGAATTTAACCTTTATACTTTACCTTAAGCTTAATACCTCGAGCTCAGTTTTATTTAGTTTTTTTGTTTGTGTTGTCTTTATATTAGTGACTTACGCAAAGAGATATACCGTATGGTTTTGTTTTTATACAACCTATAAAAGTGGCATCTCAATTCACAAACAAAAAGCTATTTTCATAAAACATTAAATAACCTTAGAATTTTAGATTATTCCCCTTTTCTTTAATAACTATAAACGTAAAATAGAGCTCGTTAATTTAGCACCACTAATAAAACCTTGGTTTTACTTAAGCCAATAGTTCTTAACTACGCTAGAGATTAAATTCACTTAATTTAAAATTAAGGTTTAATAGATTTAAAGAAAGGTCCCAGAACCGGGTTTTACTTGAAAATCCAGAATATGAGGAGTAGAACCTCTCCTAGACTAAAATAGCCGTGCAATCACAATTATTAGTTCTAAGAGCCTTATTTATATTACTTCTTATTTGCACTATTTTATTAGAACTTATTAAGAACACCCTGATTTATATCAATTTTGTATTAAGGCTAATAATCAAAAAAGGACTAGTAAATTCGAATTATGAGTCCCAAACTAATGAAATATAATATTCCCATTTCCTAATTAGTAAAAGCAATAAAGCAGGATATATGTTTTTACTCTTTATTACTTTTCCTAATCTTTTTTAAAAAAGTGAGCCAGAACCAATTAAAACACGTTAATTATTATTATCACTAAATTTGTTTAATATATTAATATTACTAAGTTTTGTAAAAACCTAATCCCTAAATATTAAATTACTTAAAGATAATATAAACTTTGTTAAAGAATCTGCTAATATAGTTATTTTAATAATTTAAAACATTATTGACTTATTAAAAGGCAAGATGTTTTTTCTTAACTTAAAGGGTATGCTTTACTTTTTTAGAGTAAACATTATAGATTTTCTAGAGTACTATAAGGAAATTTATGAAAATTATAATATTATTTAAAATAAGCGAGTTCTCCGGCTTCCGCGCTATTGTGATAAGTCCTAGAGAAATATTATTAAAATCATAGGTAAATGGAAAGAAAAATAATCATGGGCAGTACTTGCCAAAGCCTTGAAAGTCGAATTTAAAGAACACGATTATTAATAAATTTAGTACTTAATAAGCTTCCTTAACGAGTTTATAATAATAAAGCGCATTATTAAAGATTTAAAGGCTTACGTGTAATTGTACTCCCAAATTACTAACGCCTTATTTAAGAGAAAGATCTTAAGTGAAGTAAATTAAGGATAATACTTCTTTTTTGGATTATTAACCGCTGAATAAAACAAGCTTATCAAAAGTTAGAAAATTAATGATTTGAACCTTCATACTTATATTGATTAGATTAACTTCAAGAGTAGGATTCTTGTAGTTATTAAAAGCAAAAGAATAATTAAAGCTTTATAATAAGAAAAGAAATCAATAAGGGCCTATGTTAAGGAAATTTAAGAATTGGTTAATAAAATCATTTGCCTATTAAAAGTTTCCTTTATAATAAAAAAGCGTCTAATAATATTACCATTCGTTAAAAGAAAGGTAGTACTAGTTTAAAAAGCAAAACTCAAAAATTTAATAGGTAAAATAACGGATTTTAGGCTAAACGTATTTACTTTAAGATTAGATTAAATAAAGTAACCTAAAGTTCCGGAATTTGGCTTAAGAAGTTGTAATATTTTTTAATATGTTTAGTAAAGGTAAAATAGTTAAGGGTACTTTCTTTAAGATGGATAGAGTAGAGTTGTAGATTTAAGCGGAAATTTTAAGATTAATACTATAAGATATAATAATAGAAATCAGAGGCCAGAATATTTTTTTTATAATAATTAAATAAGAAGAGAACCTTATTAAATTAAAGATAATTGTTTATTTTTCAGGTATTACATTAAGAATGACGTTATATATATTAATAAATAAGGTAAATATTACATTAGTCCTTGAAGCCGGGAAAATGCCTTGATTGTTTTAAAGAAATTAAGTTAACTATAAGCCGCCGCTATTTAATTGAAAATTACTGGGATAAAATGGGATAAGAATTTGGAGGTAAGAAAGACCAATGCCCTCATTTATATAAATTATGCTTTTGTTTATTTAATTGAGCCAAGGCCAGGATAATTAAGTAAAATTATTTTTGATCCTAGATTAAGAGTTATAAGTGCTATTAAACTAATTAATAATATTAAAATTAGAGGATGGGTTTTTTTAATTATTACAGTTTTTATTAATGTTATATAAATAGAAAAGCCAAATACTCCGCGATCTTTAACAAAAGTTAACGTTAATTAAATAAACAAGACTTAAGTAAAAAAAGAAAAAGATTATGGTACTTTATTTAATAAAGAAAAAAAAAGGGAAAGGGCAAATAGGGAATTTGGTTATATTTTAAAATTAGAAAAAGATGAGGAAATAAAGGAAAATATAAATACTATGATTCTAAAAGTAATAATAAGCTAAGGATCTTTAATTAAGTAAAGCAGGGCTATTGTGGAAATCCTTAAAAAAGAAAAGTTTTTTAATTGATATGTTATACCAGAAGTTTAAAAAAGAGCAGTTAAGAAATTTATAAAGTAGACATTTAATAATATTACTCTTAAGGATTTTTATGGATTATAGGCTTGCTGGGATAGAATGCTTAATTAATAAATATCATTGGTTTTAACAGTAGGAGAAATTGATGTAAAGATCTTGATTTTAAATTAAGCAATGGTAATAATAGCCTAAAGTAACCTAATCTTTAATCATTTCCTAGAAAGCGTAATTAATTTTGCAAAGCTTATTGAAAGTTCTTTATTAAATCAAAGTATTTTAATTAATGTAATTGTTAAATAGAGCGATATTATTAAGAACTGCTTAAATATAACTATGAAGACACCTAAAGTATAAGTCAATTGTGGAGGATAATTTTTGGTTAGTGTTATTATTGATAGTGGTACAGAAATCAACGTAATAAGCATAGTTATTACAAAAGCTTTGGGGATAATAATTATTAAAAGCAAAACCTTTACATTTATTATTATTATACGCTAATAATATACTTTTACTAATTATATTAAAAACGTTTTAATTAATATTAAAAGAATTGAGAATTACTTTGATTTTATAATTATATATAATACTAATTATGAGTTATTATTTAAAATGCCGTTTATTTTGGAAAGTTATATTAGTTTTGAATATCCCGGCTATAATATTATAAAAGCTGTTTTTTGAAACATAAAAAAGGAATAAAATAAAAAAGTGATAGTTATTAAAAATTAGTTTGATTTAATTAATTAAGTATTAAGAAAAGCATAACTAGTTTAAATGTTAAGAAAAGTACTGATAACAAAGGAGACCTAAAAGGAGGCTTAGGGTATATTAATTTAACTTATGATTCAGGATTAAATATTGACTTGGAAATTTTATTTAGTTTTAAAGGCGTTTAAGTGTTAAAATTAAGAAAAAAGAAAAAAAGAAAAGCAAAGAAAAAAAAAGAAAATAAAGATTATTAATCTAAGATTATAAATTAAAGTAAGCGTGGAATTATATATTATTTAATTGAATAACAAAGGAGATGATTTTATGTTTGTTTTTGACACTGATCCATTAGTAAATTAGGATCTAAATCCAATAGTAATGCCTATTCTAGTATAAATTAATACTATTTATAAAAGAAAAGCAAACAAAGTTCAGCCAGTGGACCTGGGTAAAACCAATGGCAATATGCCTAGAGGAATTAATAACTGGTTTAAAAGGGATAAGGAGACGAGACTATTATAAAAAGGAGGCAAATTTAGTAATTATATTATAGGGCGTTTTTTGGATTAAAAGCCAAGGAATAGATTAATAAGGGAGAGGTTTGATAAACTAATTATTAATAAATATTTTATATTAAAGGAACAAGAACTGCTTTTTCAAATATTATTAAATCGAGAAGCGGCATTAGCTTTTGATTGGATTCATTTCGGTATAATTAGGGAAGAGGTTTTGCCTTTAATATTAATTAAGACCGTATTATATAAGGCATGGCAAGAAAAATCCTTCCTGATTTTTAAGGCTTTACAAGAAATAATTATATTAATACTTAAGGATTACTTAAGACAAAGATTATTAGAGTATTGTTATAGTGCTTATAGAAATAAATGGTTTTTAGTAGCTAAAAAAAAGAAAGGGATTTATAAACTCATTACAGCTGTGATTGAGATGAATTATATAATTATTCGTGACGCCAATATCCTTTTAAACGTAAATTAGTTTTTTATTGAGTTTGCCGGCTTTATTATAGTATCCCTTATTGATTTGTTCTTAGGATATGATTAGTTTTTGTTAAATATTAGGTTAAAAGATATAATAGCCATTTATATACCAATTGGTTTATTTTGTATGACGAGATTTTTTTAAGATGTTATTAACTTTATAGCTTAATTTATTCAAGTTATTTATAAAAAAAATTTAGATTGTATTTTAAATATTGTTTTGCCTTATATAAACGACATTAGTGTTAAAGGAAGTATATTCTTTTATAATAATAAAAAAATCCTTCCGGGAATTTGATGATTTGTTATAAAACATATTTAAAATTTGAATAAAATGTTAATTTGTTTTAAAAGGGCTAAAGTAACGGTTAGAATAAAATCCTAATATTATTTATTAAGACTTAAAATCATGGGTTTTGTTATAAATAATAACGGACATTACTTGAAAATAAGTAAAATTTTGAAGATTATGAAATGGGAACATTATAATAGTGTTATTAAAGTATACGCTTTTTTTAGAGTTGTAATATATTATTGTATTTGGATTAAGAACTTTTTTATTATTGCTGCTTTAATTTATATTATTATAAGAAAAGGGGTCATTTTTGAGTGATTGGATTTATAAAGATTGTTTATGAAAACGTTTAAAAATGTACTTCTAAGCGCCCTTTTTTTGATTAAAATTGACTATTAATTGGAAGCAGGCCTAATTATTTTAATAATGAATGTAAATAAAATTGGATAAGAAGTAATGCTACAACAATTTAATTAGTTTAAAAGACGTTATTTGGCACGATTTAAAAGTGAAATATAAAACCTGGCCAAAAGCAAGTATAATATTATTAAGCAAAAGTATTAAAAAGCCCTTAAAGCTATAAAAAAAATGCGGAGTAAATTTTATAGGGTTTATTTCATTTTGGAAATTAATGCAAAAATGCTTGTGAAGTAATTTAATGAAGTAGTAAGCGATTTTTTTAAAGCCTTATTAATAAATTGAATTACATGAATACAATTAATAGATTTTAAAGTCAAATATATTTTAAAAATAAAAAATATTGTAATAGATGGATTATTTTATAAGGGATAGGAATATTCTTTAGATATTATGGAATAAAACAAAGAGGATATTAATAAATGGATTTTTAACAAGTTTAGCGGAATTAATATTTTGAATATTTTAATTGGACAACTTATGATTTAGAATCAAAAGTTACTGCCAAGAATTTTGGAAAATTCATATTTAAAAAAATTAAAAAAGATTACATCTTTTTTATTAATTTTTAAACGACTGTCCAATATTTGATTAAATGATTTTAAGCTATTTAAAGGGCAAGTACTCTTGTATTTTGTTTAAATAAAAAAGCTGTATTAACAGGTTGATAATATATACCCTATTTGCTTTATTATTAATAACAAGTTTAAAAGATATAAGGTTATTAAAGATTGTTATAATGAAAATGGATATAAAGGAAGTAAAGTAATTTATTATTAATTAGCGAAGGTATTCTTTTGGAAAGGGTTGTTTAAAAATTACAAAGCTTTTATAAAAAGTTGTGAAAATTGTCAAAAAAGGAGATTAAGGTGAAAAGAAAAGTTTTTATATTTAATTTAACTAATAATAATTTTTTATAAAATTAATTTAAACGTTTGTAAAATGCCAGTATTTAATAATGAAAAAACTTGTTTTGTTTTAATAAGGGATGATTTATTTGGCTAATTAAAAGAGAAGGCGCTAGGAGTAGTTATAGTAGTTAAAATTGCGAAGTTTTTGTAAGAAGACGTAGTATATTAATATGAGTTGTTTAGCATATTGATTATGAACGAAAAATTGGAAAATAAAGGAGTTATATAGGCTTTTATATTAAAATATGGAGTTAAACGTATTCAAATTTTAGTATATAATTTAAAAAGGAATGAAAGCGCGGAGAGGGCTTATTAAAACATTTTAAATAGTCTTTTTAAGGCAATAAAAAGTGGTTTTTATTAATGGATTAACAAATTCTTTAATATTTTGTTTGTAATACGAATTTTTATTTATTAATCTATTGGTGTTATTCCTTTTTTTATATATAAATGGGAAGCGATTCTCCTACTGGAAAGCTGTTATTTAATATGGAAAATGTTTGATTATATGGAAATTAAAAATAAAAAAAGATTTATTAGCCTTTTGTTATTGTTAATTAAAGTTATAGGATAATGATATTGAAGAGATTGTGTTATAGAAACGACGATTTAAAAAAGCTGGCAAGGACTAATAGGATAAAACAAGAATCCTAAAAAGCACGCCAATTGAGAAAAGTGATTACGTTTTAGTGTACGACGTCAAACGATCTATTAATATATTAGTCAATAATAAACTTGATTACCGCTGGCTTAGACTATTTTGAATTTTAAAAGCTTAAATAGATAAAGGATATTATAAGCTATAAGAAATAAATAGAGTAGACTTTTAAAGAACTTTTACAATTAATTGACTTAAACGGTTTTATTAACGAAATTGTACGTTATTTCCCGTTAAACTAGACTTAAAAATGAGTTTCTTTAAATCAAATGAGTATTTTAGTAATAGTGATTATTAAAACTTAGATTATAATAAATCATTGTGCCGTTGTCATGTTTTCGAAACGCTAATTTCTTATTTTTAAATTATTTTACCCACTTTTTTTAATAATTAAAAATCAGCTTATTGTATAGTTTCTTTTAATGATTGAAAATACGCTCTTTTAAAGAGATAGGGGCGTCTCTTCTTTTTGTTAATAAGGATAGGTGTTATTATATCTTTTCCGTTTTTTTTTTACATTTATTTTTCTTTTTCTTTGATTATTATAAAGTTTATTTGTTAAAATTGTTTACTTTTATTTTGCTTTGTTTAGTTAGAAATCATATGGTGTGTTTGTTTGGGACATAAATATTTACGATAACAATGACGTTATTTACCGTTTAGAAAGTGCTAAATAGCTTTGTTGCATAAGGCTAAGCGGGAATTATTTGCCTAGAGCGGTTTTTAGCGCAGGTTGAGATTTTTCCCTAGTTATATAAACTCCTTATTTATGTTTTAGACTTAAAACTTACATTAATTTTCCAAAATTCTTGGATTATAATAAATCATTATTAAAGTCCTTAAAAATCTTTAATTTAGGAAATTTTTTTAATTTTAATTTATGATTTTAGGATTATAAATTAAAATATTATTAAAAATACTACTAACGATTGAACTTCTGGTTTTTTAAGTATTATTTATTAGTGATTTTGAATTATTAGTGAAAAAATTAATTAACTTTAATAAGTCAAAGCTAATTGTGATATTTAGCAATAATAAGGATGTTGTTATTACTGCGTTTTTCTTAAGGACACCAATTAAATATGTAATAATTGCAAAAACGATTGCTAATCTGGGATTAGTAATAATAATGAATATTCTTTATGAAGGACGTATATTAATAAACATTTTTTAGATAATGTAAGTCCTTAATTTATGTGGGCCAGAACAAGCCAAACTTTTGATTACTTAAACCTATTTTTAACTAAACATTTTCTAGGAATAGTTTAAAGATGTTTTTGAGAAATGGTTTAATAAAGTTATTATTAAATTAGCCAAAATAAAAGATTTTAATATATAGGACTATAAAACAAATAATCAAAACCTGTTTAATAAAATCCAGAATATTAAAGCCGTTTATAATAAAAAAAAAGCAGTGCCAATAAATTGGTTTACATTTAACTTATAAAAAGAAGTGTTATATTTCGCCAAAAATATATAAAAGATCTTAATAATTAAAAGTGTTTAGGATAACTTAAAATTATTAATAATAAGATTAAGTTATTCTTAAAGTACATTTAAGCCTTGAATTAATACGCAATTAATAACGCTTGGAATAAGCGAATATTTTAGATAGCCAAAACCAAGACCCGAATATTAATTGGCATTATACCTAGGAATGTTGCCGCCTACTGGACTGACTTTATTAAGAATAAAGCCCAGTTCTTTGAAAAGATTGCTATGTTATTATTAGATAAAATGTTAAAAAAAGTAGGACTCAAAGTCTTTTGTTACGGCTTGTTTATTTTAATTGAGATGGTGGATAATGGTATTTTTAATGATCTTTTTGATAAATTAGAACTTATTTATTTTTTTGTCCTTAAAATTGAATTATTTAAAGCTGGAGCTTTAAAATCTGGTTCCTTAGTAATTGCTGATTCTGGATTAGGAGTTAGCCTAATTATTAAAGAAAAAATCAATACCCCAATTATATCAAAGATTGTTGTAGTAAAATCACCACGCGTTTTTGTATTATTATTGAAAGGTGATCAATTATTATTGTAATTTGGTTTATTAATACTTAAAAAAGTCATTACCCCCCTTATTAGTATTGTTAAATCAAGTTCTTTTAAAAAAATTATTGATTTTGTAGTAGTAGGTGTTTTAAAAAAGGCTTTTACGATTTATAAACCCAGATTAGTAGTTAAGCCCCCTTTTTTTTATATTATAATAAAAATTATTAATTTAAGTATAGAAAATTTAATATAAAGGTAATTAAGTTTATTAGATTTTTTATTATTAATTAATTTTGATATTATGTTTAATAAAAATGGAGAATTTATAATATAGATTAACGGTTTTTTATGTAAAGGATTGTTTGAAAATAATCTTAAAGTCTAAAAAACAGTTTAGATAGTAGAATTTCTCTTAAAAGCCTTTTAGTTATATATAGAAAAATTTGTACTTTAGGTGGAAGAATAAATTCAAATAAAGAATAAAGCCACTAAAGGGGCTTTTGGACTTTTTAAGATGTAACTTATGATATTTAAGTGAGTTAATGAATAAGCCTTTTAAATTCATTATTTTTTTAAGGATGATTTTAAGGCTTGATTTATTTTTTAGTATTTTGATTTTATTAAAGGAAAAGGCAAGGCCATTGCTAATTTAGGATTATTAATTGTGAATGTTTTATTTCAAGTTTAGTGAAGTGATTATAAGGCCTTTATTAAACTAAGTAATTGTGATTACTAATTACTAATTATTATTATATATATGCTAGAGTATAAAAACAAATTTAAAATGGACCTTAGTTTTTTAATTAAATTTTATTATAGAAAATACCTTTAAAAATCAGATTTATTGAGAAATAAGGAAAACCAAATATACTTATTGTATTTTAGGAAGTTTACTGATTATTGTAGAATGATTAAGAAAGGTGTGAAAGGAAAGGTTTTTTAAAAAAAACTTTGATTTTGTTATAACTAATAAGGACGATATTGAGTAATTGTGACTAAACCTTAATCATATATTAATTTTCAAAGCTTTTAAAGATACTAAAGATATTAAATCCAAAGTTTAGCTTGGGCATTTAAAGTTTTGCTTTATTCTAAAAACTGTTACAATTATTATTAATTTTAGATAATTTATTGATTTTTCTTAAGAATATTTCCCGACATTTTTTTTTAAGAAGCTTAAAAATAAAAGTGCTATTTATGTTTTTAATATACTTGGCTTAAGATACGTTTATAAAAAGAAAACAAAAAAGCCTTATTTAGGAAAGATTACAATTACAGAATTAGTAATATACCGCTTTTATTATTAAGAAAACTAGTACAAAGTTAGAGGATTTATTGCGTTTTTATATAATATAATTTATAACACAATTTAACAATGCCTTTGAATGGATTATGGCTTTTATCTCGCTGCCATTTTTACTATAAATATTATCAACGTTTAAGTTATTTATTATCCGGATTTCTTTATTTTGCTGTTTTTTAATAGAGTGCAAAGTGTTGCTTTTATTAAAGCCAATATTAATGATTATATTTGTGCCATTGTAATTTGTGATTTAGGATTAATAGTGCCTTTTATTCTTTTGTATTGGGCTTTTGATTATTATATTTTTCTTAGTAGTTCTTTGATTATTGGCCATTATTATGGGATTAAAGGTTTTTATGATTATTTTGATTTTATTATTAATAAGAAATTTAACCGAAAATTCAATTTACTTTTAGTCAGTAAAAAAGGGATTTTTTTAAAATACTTTTTAGCTTTAAATAATAATAAAATTATTATAAGATTTTTAAATTTAACGGATTTTTCCCGCTTTTTTTTAATATATCAAGGTTTTGGTTTTTGTACTTATAATAATATAAAGTATTTTAATATTGGATTTTTAATCTTATTAAACAATTATATATTAATTTTAGATAGGGAAATCCTAGAAAATAAAGTCAAAACCGACAATCTTATAATAGTTGTAAATAAATTGTAAAAATTATTAGTTGGTAAATAAGGGATTAAAGAATATATATATGCCCTGTTTGTTATAATAACAATTATTATTGGCCTTGGCCTTTTATTAAAAGCTTTAGTAGGATAAAAACTTTGGTTTGATTCATTAGTTTACACAAAAGTTTAAGATCTTTTACAGTTAGATAATAAGGCACTTATAGCCTACTTAAAATTGCATTGTATTAAATAGCTTATAATAATAATTAAAGTTTGGCAGTTAATTTAAAAGCTGGAAAAAGAATTTTATAAGGAAAAGTCTTATTTTAAGGTGGGATTACTTAATGGGTTTGTTTTCGTAAATAATATTATTAATAAGTTAGTATTGGAGAAAAAAGTTAAGAAAAGCGGGTGTGATATTAAATTGGAGGATTTTATAAATAATAAAATACTAAAGGAATATAAGGACATTTTTATTTCTGATTTCACTTTACGAGTTATTTAGGGCATTATGAGTTAAGCTGAAAGTTCCGGAATAACTTGTGTAAATAAACTTAATTAGGCTTCAAATACGAACGTTATAATTACTTCTGATCCCGGATTATTAGTGCTTTTTATTTTGAAACCTTAGGGTGTGGTATTTAATAATATTTTAAAATTTGCGATTTATTTTATTAGTAGCGACTTTGGTAAGACGCCTTTATTAGTTAAAGTAGTGCGTTAAGTTGAAGAAGGCATGGTAGAATGAATTGAATAAGATTCTTTAGAATAGTAAGAAGATATTAGAAGTTAAAGTTTTGTTATACTTGATTTATTGGCTTGACCCCAGATTTTTAGAAAGATTATTATAAGTTATTAAGCACCGGATGGTATCTTTTTATTATTTAAGGATATTTTTTTATTTGAACTTAATTAAGAACTATAATTATTAATAAAGATTTACATTAATATTAAGCGGATTTTTGTGTGTGCTAGTTTATAGCAAATTGCTTTTTTTGCTTTTATAACCTTTATTATTTTAGCCAAGACTTTAGCCATTATTTTCTTAAAATTACTCCCATTTAAAGGAACTTGATTATTTAATAGTCGCTAAATTGTTAAATTTGTCCGCTTTAAACAAAGCTTTAATCAATCTACTATAAAAGATTTAAAAGCTGAGTACGAATTATTAGTAAAAGTAATAAAAAAACGAAAAGCCACAAAAAAGGGAATAATTATAAATGCCAAAGCGTTAAAAAAGGCCAAGTAATGAATTATGATCTTGGATTATGGGTGGTTAATAATTAATAGGCTGGGGAATTTTATTTTATTTTTTTAGTCTTTTCTTAATATTTAGATAATTTCCTTTTATAATAAAGTATTAATAGTGTTAAACCTTTTTTCTCTTTTTTTCTATTTTACTTCTTTTTTATAAAGAAATATTCTTATAATACTTCCTTTTTTTTAAATGGCCCTAATTAATTTGTTTGATAGTGGTTTGGGTTAACTACTTTTATTAATGGGGATAAGTATAATAGGCTCTATTTTGACCCTTTCATAATATTAAAGCCTTAGGCAAAAAACCTTAAGTTATAGTTCATGCGATTAATATAAAAAGCTCTTAGTACTTTTATAATTTAAAAGAATGAAGACTTTTCCACCACTGAATTTAATTTTTGTGCTTTGCCTTGGGCTTAGTATCTTAAGCTCAGCTCTACCTAATTCTTTTGTTTGTATTGTCTTTACATTATATATATTTAAAGTATTAGCATTTTGGTATTAGCCGTATACATTAACACATTTGAATCTTTGTAGCTGGTATAATTAAAAGTGCTCCGCTAATGTAAGCTGTTTTTTTACAACCGCTTTTGGAAAGTTTTAAAAAAAAGGCACTACTTTTAGGCAAGAACGTCCGCGTTCCCGAGATCTGTATATCTTAATAGCTTTTGATTAAGCATAGGATTAAGCATGGGCCACAAGAGTAAGGTATAAATTAGTTTAAGATCAAGAAACCAGGCAAAACTCACTATGCTTGGCTTGCTTAAGTTGTTATTTATATTTATGGAAATAAAATGACCTATTTTATAAAATATAAATAAATCTTATTAATTATATGTCGGTGCAGTACCGGTGGATCACGCAAAGATATATTAAAGCAAAAGGGTCAATATAGTCTTTAATAAAGTGGGTAATAAAATCTGTGTATTCCTAAAAGAATAGGAGAAATCCCCTATTATATACTCCTTCAAATGACCCCTATAACAGGTCTATTATAGCTCCAACTACCCCTTGGAACTATTAAATCTATTACTCCTAATAACCAAGGCATAATCCCTAAAAACTACTATGATATTATTTAAATGGCGCTCCTTATACAATATAATAAGATTACATAACCCTTATAAATTAATACCAGTAATACTTCTTTTTGAAAAGACAGATCAGAATTCCAATATAATGAAAAGAAAGCAGGGGTAATGTAAACTCTAATAAGCCAAAAAAAACGTTTTATAAAAACAATGCGCTAAAGAGCATAATAGTACGCAATGTACGAAATAAAAAAAGCCAAATAATAATAACATAAAAAATGTAACGTTAAAATCATCAAAAGGAAAAGACTAAGAAATGCTAAAAAACAGAATAACATAATAGCTTGTAATATAAGCCCAAAAGAGGTCCAAAATCCACTTGTAATGGCTTCATATTAATTGTATTAAGGGAATTATTAATCCAAGGCCAAAAATCAATAATATATAAGTTAAATAAAGTTCATTAATAATTTAAGTAAGGCCTATAGATTTTCCTATTGTTCCCTTATTCCATATATACCTTAAGGGTTTCTTAAAAATTCATTCTTTTTTTCTTAGCAATAATAAATTATTGTTAGTATATCAAAATTTATTAATTTTATATTAAAGTTAACATAATTTTAGAAATCTTTTAATTAATAATTTCAATTTATTAATAATAACTTAATTATTCCTTAGATTAATACTTGGATTTGTTTTAAGGCCGTCTTAGTGCTATATTTTAATGTTAATAATGATGTAGTGCTAATTTTGATGCCATTTGATGCTTTTACGATTATTTATTGTAAATATTACGTTTAGTATATCTGCGCCTAGGCGCGTAGTTTAGAGTATTTTTATGTTTTTAATAATTCAAAGTCGAAAAAGTGCAGTTATTATATAAAGTAAAAGGAAGAATGCCGCTTTATAAGTAAATCCCTGGGAATTACTTATAAGCCCGGCTTATGAGTTAGCTATAAATTCAAAAAAGATTTAAATATGTTTCGTATTTGATATAAATGTAGTTTTCTTGGTTTGTTAATACTAAGTTCAATATTTTGGTTTATACAGTTAATGCCGAACCATTTGTCTTAGCGGATTTTTTTGTTACCATAGAATTGATTGCCGCTGTATTATTGGTTGCTTTGGCGGAGGCATTAAAGATAAAAGACCAGCTGGCGTTTGCTTTATTAAAAGAAATTTAGGCTTTTTAGGTCGGATTTGGTTAGTTTACTAATACTTAACTGGTATATAACCTTTTTTAGTATAATGTTCAATTTTAATTAATAATTAGTTTATATATAAGACCTGGGCATTTAAGTTAGGGGGATAGCGGTGGCTTTGGGCCATATTAATAAGATAATATCTAATATTTACGCTTAGGCCGTAAAGGCTTGAAACAAGTGTAAGGCTTTTGCTAAAGCGGGATCTAATAGTAAGCGCCCTTATTGTAATATACCGGTAGTAAAAGAAAAAGAAAAAAGTTTGGAGCTATTTATGGATGGCTTATATAATATAGGTGATAAATAGGCCCTATTTTAGATTGGCTTTGTGGTAGGTTTTTTATAATAATGCTTTTCTTAAACCTTTGTACGGGAGTAGCCCTTTATAGTAAAACCGGTAGTTAGGTTCTTATTAAAGTATTATTATAAGGCCGCTTATTGATGCTTTAAATTAAAGGGTAAATAAATGCGAATTTAAGCTATTTTTTATTTTTGTAAATTAAATAATTATAATATATAAATAAGTGAAATGAAATGAATAAATAAAATAAGAAATGTATCTTAAGAAAAGTATACGTAAAAAAAAGGTAATAATTATATGAACTCTTTTATTATTAATCTAAATCAGCTTTGGTAGGTTTTTAAACCTATCCTTCTATCTTAATAATAAGCGTATTAGTATTAATGAAATCTTAAAAAGCCTTATTTAAAATGGCTTTTGTTATAATATTAGCAAGATTATAAGCATTATTAATTTATTGTATTTTTATAAGTTCTTTGCACTTATATGATTGATGAATTGCTATTATATTAATTATTAAACGCTTTTTCTTTATGGTACTAAGTTTGATAATATATTTGTATAACAAAAGAGAGTCTGTATAAACGATGGTAAGAAGCCTTGGAAGATTGAGCTTATTAATTACTATATTAATGGTAATTGTTATGGCGATTAATATATTAATGCCGGCAATTATAGTATATAGTTTTAAAATAAGCATTGCGCAAGTAATTTTTTTGCATTTAGTAGAGCTGATATGGATAATGTTATTATTAAAAGTAAATTTTGCATCCCTTTTTGATTTGATTTTGATTGTTATTATGAAATTAATTTGGGAACTTAGATTCTTGTTATTAGCAAAGGAATTATTAATAAAAACATAGATTTTTGCTAAATGTAAGTTTATGGGAATATATTATAAAAAAAAATTTAAATTATTTATTTGTTATTAGAAACGCAAATTTAAGGCCTTAGCGTTATTTATTGTGGGATCTTAATGTTAAGCTGCTATTAAAAGATCAAATGTGGCTTTTGGCTAATAAATTATAGTAATATAGGCTTTATAAGCACGTTGCTCTATATAGGCCTTTTTATAATTACTTTTTTTAATGTTAATTAGTTTGATTTTGGCCCCCTGTTCCTTTTAAGATATGTAAAAATCGTTTCCCTTTATGGTCATAATATAATCATTGAATATAAGGGGTTTAGAGGTATTTAGGACCTAAATCAGCTTTATTAAAAAGTTCGCATTTGTAATTTTTGTTTGCTTTTTAGTTAAGAAATTGTTATTTCCCAAAATTAAGATAATGTCCGTTTGTATTTTAATTATTTCAAATTTTTGACTGTTTTTGGTATTAATTAATAAGCAAGGGTTATATGTAAAGGTTTTTATTTATAACTTCTTGGTATGGTGTTTATAATAAATATTAAACTAGTGATTTTCTAATTTTGGAATATTATATAATAGAAGTATTATTATAAACATTATACTAGAAGGGAATTTATTTGTGATTTTTTGAAGAAGCCATACAAAAATGTTTTAGAAAAGCCTTATTTATGCTTATATATAAGCTTAGGTAATATCCTAAAATGCCAAATGTAATTTAGATCTGTTTCAAACCTTTTTTAGTTACCTAATTACGGATATTAAGAAAATGAGCAGTCGTTGGTTCACGCGTTGGATTATTAGAGATTAAGTTAATATTTCCCTTTTACTTTTGTTATTAAAGTATTGGATGACAAGTCTTAATTTCTTATACGGCGTTAAGGTTTCCTTGCCTTTAATTTTGTTTATTATTTTAGATTTAAAGATGCGTTAGCTTTTTATTTTAAGGTTATCCTTCTGAATAAGTATAAAAACCCTTTTTTTAATAAGTGCTTTGTAGTTTATTTAATAAAATTGCTAAAATGATACTTTAAGAGTAGTAATCTTGCCTTTATTCCAAAGTTTGATAAAAAGCTTTTAATCTTTTATCTTCTTTTTAATTAAAAACACCTTAGCATTATAGCTATTATTAATTATTAGTAATCCATAAATGGGTTATATAATTGGGAACTCAATAATAATCCGGGATGGTTTTGGTGTTGATCCGGGTATATTATTAATTAGTAATTTGGGATTAGTAGTGATTTTAATCGATTTGGGTATGCTATTAATTAGTGATTTGGGATCAGAAGTAATTTTATGGAATCTTTTGGCAAATTTTCTTTTTGACGTTTAATGCCTAGCGTATTTATTTTAAATAAGCGTACAAATATTGATCAAAATATACAAATCCGATTATTATTTATAGTAATCTTGCAAACTTACTATTCATTTTTAAGAACTTATATAATCCTTTTTATTTTTTATTTTTCTTTTATATTAGGACTTAATCCTTTAGGTGTAAGTTATATACTAAAGTAATATCAAGGCCGTTTTAAGTTGCCAGCGCATTATTAATTTTGCGGGTCGTATAAATCCGTTTTACTTTTTTTATTGCCTTTTTAATAGTAATAGCGCATTGTTTAATAAACAAACTTAAAGGGTTTAACTCTGTTATTTTAAGGTAAGCTTCAAAAACGAGCAGTGTAGGAATCAGCCTATTAAATCCAGCTGTATTATTCATTGTTTTAATTGCCATTTACAATTGATTTTTGTTATTTAACTTAGGGTGTTCTTTTATAACGATTTCATAGGCACATTAGAGTGGACAATGATATTTCTTCACTTTACTAATCGAATAATGTGTTTCCATAAGGACAAACTTTAGAATATTCCCAATAAAGCGTAAGGAGCTGCGGAATTCCTCAAAATTGAAATTGATCCTATAGTTATATATAATAAAGTCAAGGGGTTTAATGTATATGTCCATCTATGCTAACTTAAAAGCATTAAATATAACCTAAGCCGTAGTTAATCTAGGTCTTTTTTAAAATAGCTTCGCTGCTTCAAAGCCGGTGGCTTTATTAATTATATAAAGGGCATATCTTTTTTCAAACTATGTTATATCAATATAAACTATGTGATTAAAGTTTATATTATTTTATAGCTTAAATCAAAATTTATATAAAGCATTTGTATGTTTTTAGTAATGCTTATACATTTTTGTAATCTTAAGCATAATATTAAAATCAGAAATATGGCTAGCCTGATTTAATAAGTATTATAGGCGTTGTACTAAAAGGTGCCCAAATTGCCTATGTAACCTCCGAATCTTTATTTCAATTAAATAATACGTATTAATTGTATTAGTTAATAAATCCAGTAATTACTGGTGCTGGTTTAGAAGAAGCCATGAATAGCTTTGTTTCCGTATAATCAAATGTTTTTTCTTGCCCTAAACTAATATATTCCCTAGATTATTGTATTAGGCATTAAGCTTATTTAATTGTTATAAGCATACTAAAAATAGAATATCCGCATTTATAATTATAAACTCCATTAATCCAGTAAAAGTGCTAATTATTGCTATTCTTATAAACAAGCGGAAACCAGCTTTAAATATGATCCAACTCTGCCTTGCTTAGCTTATGTCAAGCTTAACGTTTTAAATCCGTTGCAAAGCTCGCAATTGGTTAATGCCTTTAGTATTCTTATTTAAAGCTCCAATATTAATAAAAAGACCTTAAAAAAATCGGTTTGTCTATTGCGTTATATAAGCCTTATTGCGTAAAGGTTTCCTAATCCTACTTTCTAAAATGTGGGCTGCTTTTTGTTCCTTAAGCTATAATAACACTTCCCATGCATTATATTTAATTTTACTTGCTATAAATACAATTATAAAATTCGCTATACCATTGCTATTATTGTTATTTAATTTCCTTTAAAAATCATTGTTATTTAATAAAATGTTTGATTTATTATTATAGAATTCATTCTCATGTCCTTCAAATTAGGTCTAATCTAGGTCTAAATTAGGTTTATATTTTTTAGTATATGTTAGGTAAGCTTTGAATAAGTTCTTTGTAATTCTTATTCCTTTCGCTTTCTAATTAGCAAAATATTTTGTTTTTGCAATATCTTGTTCCTCTTCAAAATGTCAGTTATTATGGCAATTTTTCTTTTTACAAATAATGCACCTAATATAGCCTGGTCTAGGCCAGAATTTATCCCCACGCTTATTATTTTATAAAAACTTTATCCTTTTATCTAAATAATATGCATTTTCATTGGCTATATAAGATTGATGGTAATTTAGATCTAATCCAAAAGTCCTTCCAACTTATAATCCCGGCTTATGTGTTGTTTTAATGCCAACGGCAGAGCAAAGGCTATTTATTAAAATAAAAAATGTTAGTGATGCCTTGAATAAGGCCATTTTAAAAAATGGGTTGCTTAATACTTCTTATAATAGCTTATCCTAAAGCGTTTTATTATTCCTTATATTATTATTCTTAAGACCTAATTAAAGGCTTTACAATTCCTTAGTAAAGCTTTTTAATTGATTTAACACTAGTTTACCCTTTTAATATAATTTAGCTTAAAATGACAAAAAGGTTAAGCCAAACCATTAACTAAAAAGCCTATTTATACGCTCCTTTATCTCAAAATTACCTTGGGTAACTATGATAAGATCTTCAAAGAAATAC
The DNA here is from genome assembly GCA_002554605.1 of Helotiales sp. F229. Lineage (NCBI taxonomy): Eukaryota > Fungi > Ascomycota > Leotiomycetes > Helotiales > Helotiales sp. F229. Next base: position 4,670,417 of record MXAW01000004.1, on the reverse strand, counting down.
CCCTTGTTTTGAAAGTACTGGTAATAGTATATATTAGCTCCGTTTCGTAATATAAACGAAAAAGCTTAATTCCAAATGAAATTATCAATAAAAGCTCGCTAATACAAATTGGCAAAAATATATAACTTCTTATTAAGATAGTTCTTAGCGCTATTATATTAAAGCTTTTTTAAGTATATTTTACTAAGATTTACCAAGAACTTAGCTTAGTTTAAGAATAATGGATCTATTACAAACCATAAAGGCCGTATTAATTCAAAATAAGGTCCAATAGGTTTTGGTGCTATTATAAAAGGGGGTAATATCCTATTCTTTAGGTAAATATTTGGCGATGGTGCTAGATTGGGCAATGCATTATTATTTGGTTTTTATTTTGGTTTATTTTCAAAGGTTCCTCTATTAGGGGTAAATAAGAATTCCCTTTTTGAATTAACAGATGGCGTTGTATTATATAAATCCTTTTTTATAATATTGATTTTAATAAAGGCAAAGGTATTAAGCAAGTCGTTTTGACTTTTTAGTATAATACCCAATGTTTCTCCCTTTGACGCTAAAAGTGTTTAATCCTTTTTGATCTCCGGCGTAAAAAAAAGGGGTTCACGCAAGTACAAGGACCCTTGGTTAATTATAAATAAGCTGTGTAGGAAATATAAATATGTCCCGGACGTAATTTAAAACGAATTTTAGGTATATCTAATCTTATATTTCTAATTATTCTTTAGGCCATTTGTTCTTTTCAGCCCTTATTATGTCCTCTAATACATTCATAACCTCTATTCCTTTGGCTTTTTGCATATAATAACTATGAAATCTGAGATTATTCCTTAATTAAGTCCTTTCCTGCCTATGTATTTTTTTAAAATCAACAGCTGTCTATTTGCCAAAAAACTCCTAGAAGTCCTAAAACAAGTACTTTCCCTTTGTCTTCCTATCGTAATAATACTTATGGAACTTTTGTAAATATTTCGTATGATTGGCTAACATTCCTTTAATTCTTAATAATATATTATTCACTAATTTTTAAATTAGTAGAATAACACTTTCCTGCTTTTTTACCGGCTCTGCAATTTGTTCCCCTGACTAAGATATTATATTGGGGTAAGTTCGGAATCAATTCAGATATAATTCCCTAAATAATCCATTAATCCGGTTTCAAAGTACTGTTTTGACAATTATCGTTGAGTAATTATCGTATTATATTTACTATAGGTTATATAGCTATTAAATTCCTAATTAATCAAAGTGCCTTTACCAATATCCTCAAAAAGGGGAAGTTATTTATCCCTTAATTCAGTTAATGGCTAGGCCCTAATTAAAAGTACAAATAATTAAGTGCTTTAAATCAATTCTGCAATCTAAGACCTTACTATTTATGATACAAATTAACCATTAATCAATGTCGGTACAATACCGGTGAATCACGCAAAAATATATTAAAACAAAAGGATTAATATAATCTTTAATGAAATAGGTGATAAAATCTGTGTATTCCTAAGAAAATGGGAAAGATCCCCTACTATATACTCCTCCGAATAACCCTTATAACAGGTTTATTATAGCTCCAACTACCCCCTAGAACTATTAAATCCATTACTCCTAATAGCCAAGGCATAACCCCTAAAGACTACCATAATACCATTTAAGTGGCGCTACCTATACAGCATGATAAGATTACATAACCCCTGTGGACCAACATTATATAACAAGTTCTCACCTACGTAAGATATAGGGTGCAAAAATAGGGTGCAGAAATAAAGAGCAGAGGCAAAGAGCAGAGGCAAAAAGCAAAAGCAAGGAGCAGAAGCAAGAAGTAAAGTATGGTGCAAAAAGTTATTATCTAATAATCCTTGATCTAAACCCAGCTATCTTATTTAGCTTTCTTGCCTAATTTTAATTATATTTAAGATTAATAAGAAGCCGCATCAGAGGCCCTAATCATTCAATAAACATATAATTTAAGTGATTCCCTTACCTTTTTCTAATTATAGCTTTGGGGATCGATAGTAATTAATAGGGGGCCCGATTAAGTCCCGTAATATGTTTGATATAGCAGGGAAAGTTAAAGACGCTATTAATGAGTTGATCTTAAAAAATTTAATTACATAATAACATTGCTTCAATTGGATTTCAAAACCATTATTTATAAAAATAAGCATTGCCATGTGCTTGCTAAACTAACACATTATTAGTATTTTTAATATTTGTGATTTATATGGCCGTAATTATGGTTTGATGATAATAGTTTTGGAATAGCCCAAGGGCCTTCAAATTTAATATTAATATTAATGCTATAATTTAATTAATGGACTTAAAATAACATCCCAAAAATTGGCTCTTAAAAAGAATTTAATTTGTAATTTTATGCAAATAAAAGAAATCACATATAAAAAGCCATAGCATTTGAGGCTTTCATAAGGGTTTTTTGAAAATAAATTCAAAAATAAAATTCTTAAAAATAGTATTTGTCTTTTAAGCAAGAAAGGCATCTTAAATTTCCTGCAAAATGTGGTCTTAAGGCCAAAATTACTTCCCACACCTTTTCTTAATACAGTCGGACCGCTTCAAACACGACAATTTTGAGAATTAACTATTAAAATATATCTATCTAATCTATATTATGCACCTGATTGCTAGCGTTTTAATGGACCCACTTTCGTCCCGATCGGGCTAGTACACGAATTTAGGTACTTATAAAAGGCGGGTCTTGGCGTGCCAAGAGGGGTTCAAAATATTTTAAGAATTTTCTTTTTTTAAATATATATTTTAAAAAACTTATAGTGAATATTTTCTAAAACTTTTTACTTCTAAATTCCTTAATAATAGTAATACAGCTTTTGATCAAGAAAAATATACTAAAATATTAATAGATACTAGTGAAATAAGATTAATATATATTTTGTAATTATTTTTTTAATAAAAATAATTCAAACTTATTATTTCTTATATAAATCACTTATATATTAACACTTATTAACTACTAATAAGTAAAGAGTATATTATATAATAATGCAGCTTAGTTATTAGTATTAAATATAATTATAAAGTAATATCTTTAGAAAGAGAGGTCTTAGATTCGGATTCTAATTATTATTTTTTGTAAAGCACTTTTATAATTACTAAGCTAGCTACCGCGCTAGTAATTAAGTACAAAATCCAACCAATCAAACCAATTTATTTATTTCTTGTTTACCCTCTGGTATAATATCAAACTCCTTCATTATAGTCTCTAAAATAATTCTATAACCACTCTGTTTCTTAACACACCAAGCAGCTTGCTTAACGCTAAGCCCTTTCCAATAAGCGTCCATAAAACATAAAGCTTTATTACAATACCTTTGTAGCATATCAAAAGGACAAGAATCAAGAGCTTTAAAGCAAGCTTCTTTAGCCTATAAGATATTAATTAATAAATTAAAATAAAATAGAATTATAAACATACCTTTGGAAAAGTCTCTTTCCAAACCTATTAATATAAGTTCTTATAATAAGCCCAATACATCTTAATTAGGTTTAGCTTGCAATGGAATTTTGGTAAAAATAAACACTTATGGCCTTTAGCCAATAATATCTCTTTTACCGCTAATTTTTGTTTAAAGAAATCTTTGTGATTAGCTAGAATTCTCGTTAAATAACAAGTAGTAGGCTTTTTTGGAGGCCAAGAAAGAATTGGGTTACAATTCTTTTTAGCTTTACCAAAGCACTTAGCTTTAGGGCATTTTTTACCTATTTAAGTTAGCTACTATACTATTAATATTATATTTAAAAGAATTACTTACCAATTAATAAACAACCTCTTTTAGCAAGAATTGCTTTAAGTCCCTTCGGGACTTCTTCAATTATAGTTTTCTTGATTCTCTTCTTATTAAGGTGGCCTTCAATTGCCACCTTAATAATCTTTTCAACCTTATAATTCAGGTCTTAAGGTATACCAATCAATCCACGAGCTTATTTAGCCTTGCTAATATCAAAAGAAAATAAGGTATTCTAAAAAATTAAGTTAATAAACTCTTAATTAGGAAAATATAACTAACCTTTTAAGGTAAAGGAGCTCCTCCTTTTCCAAAATTTATAGCAAAAGCGTTTAAAGCTCCATCTCTTTTATTAGCATAAGCACTTAATTGGTCGAATATAAAGACAGCTATCTATTATAAAAATTAATTAAATCTTTTTAAATTAAATCTTTTTAGAATTATTAAATTTATCTTATTTGAGTGCTTTTTTTCGAATATATTAATTGCTTGCTTAACCTGATTAAGTAATTGTTTTATATTTCAATAAAAAGTCTTTTGCGGCCCACCAAAATAAATAATCTCCCAAGCGTTTTTTTATCCAATTATAAGCCTTCCTTCAAAGCTTATAAAATCACTTATATAAATAAAACCCCCTTTACTTTTTAAAAGCATCTTTTATTAATTTTTGTTTAGCTAGATTTGCTTAAAGTACTCTTTAGCATAAAAGCAACTCTCATCATAATAATATAAGACATGCTCCTTCTTTCCAAAAAGTAAATCAAGTGTAATAGGTTATAATACCTTATTAGCGTCTTCTTCATAATTCATAATAAGAAATTGGTAGTAAGCTATTTAAAATAAAAATTCTTATTTAAATTAGTTAATAAATATATTTTTAAAAAAAAGATATAATTAACCTTTTAACAATATTCGATTACATCAACTCTCTTATGGCCATCAACGTAAACTCCTTTCTTTTCTTCAATAGCATAAAATCCGAATTGATTTAATCACTTATAAATTGCTATTTTACTTAAAGATTTCCATTTTCTAAGTTTTTTATCAGGTTTTTTGCGTATACTGGTAATTAAGCCAAAAAATGGCTTTTTAGCCTTTTTAGCGCTAGCAAATAAGCAAAGCATAATTTCCATATTAATAATATATCAGAACTTCTTCAAGATAATAATAGCAAGCTTTTAAGCTAATAATCAAACTTAGCAAGCTTGAAATACGTCTTCATTATTTAAATAAGACCGATTTAAGCATTTACCTCCTCGAGTCTTAATAAGCAAATATTCATATGCTTTATAAAAAAAAATAAAGCTCTAATTTTGCGAGCAAAAGTTTTTCCATTAATAATAAAATGATTACTCTTTGCAATAAAAAAAGAAGCTTCAATTTGACCTTTACGAAAACTCTTTTTAAAAGGTTTTAAACATATTATTAAATAAGCGAGTATTCAAAGCATAAGCGAGATAAAATAATAAGATTCTTATTATTAATTTATTGCTTAATTGAGTCTAATACCTCTCTATAAGTCCTTGGCATTAAAAAAGCTTCTAAAGAGGTATTAATAGCATCGCCAATTAGAGAATTTAATAAAAGCTTGTTTTGTTCGCTATTGATAAATTTTATATTATTCAAATTATTTAACTTAATAAAATTATCTTCAGCCTTAAATTTATCCTTTATTAAAGCATCAAATTCAAAATCTTTGTTATCGCTAAAATCAATATCTTTAAATATATCTTTTTTTTTTTTAAAAGTAAGCAAGGTTTTGGCATAAAAAAAGAAGTAAAAAATTATTGCTTATTTTGCATAATATTCAAAGGCTTTTGTGAAAGCTTTTAAAAAGAAGTTTATTAAATTAATTCTTTTTAAATTTTTTTAGCTTTTTTATAAGTAAAACAAGATTTGTTTATAAAAAGCATCAATTTGCTTTTATACGGGCCTTTGAAAGCTATTTTATAAATTAGTTAATTATATATTAAAAGGGATTTAATACGTACTAAAAATTGGCATATTAATTACTTTTTCAGAAAATATACTCAAATTACTTTCTAAATCGATAACTAATTGAATAAAAAACTTAGAGCATTTAAACTCTTTGGGTAATTTATTCTCAGCATCTGATTTGTTAATATCCTCCTTATTTAGCCTATTTAGGCCTAGCTTATTAAAATCTTGATCTAAATACTTCTTATTATAAGTAATATCATCTTCTTTTTTACTCTCACTTTCTTTTTCATTCTCTGATTTGTTTATTATTTAAGCTCGCATATCATTCTCATTCTCTGATTTATTGATTTAATTATTATTAAAAGCAATAGGCGTAAAAGTAATAAGCTTTATAGGTCATAAGGGTAAAGGAAGTATTATAAAAACTAAAAATTCCGGTGTTTTTTGACAAAGCCGCTTTATGATTAGCCTAATAAGCAAATCAAGGGGTGATTTTGCTAGCATAGCGCTTTGATTTTGCTTAAAAGAAGCCATATTAGCTTTTGCAAAAATGTGATTATTATGATATATAAAAAAATAAAAAATATAAAATAAATTTGATATTAAAATAAAAAATATTTTAATTTGCTTAATTATTAAGCAAAAACTTTTCATAATTAATTAATATTAAAAAGTCAACATTTTAAAAAGTTTTTTAACTTAAAATACATGCACAATTAAGCGGAGTAAAATGCACTTATTAGATTTTTTTTATGGGTCTTAATTAAAAAGTTATTCTTTATTTAAGTTAAGTCTTAGCAAAGGGGTTCAAAAGTTTTCAAATTCCGCCAAGACTTGACTTGAATAAAGAATAACTTTTTAATTACATAGTAAAATAAAAAAAGCTAAGAGGCTATATACAGTTATTTAATAAGGCTCATCTTTTAAATTAAATAGAATTTGATTTTATTAGCGTCTGAATTTTTGTCGTGTTTGAAGCGGTCCGACTGTATAAACGCCTTTTCCAAATGTAACAAAGTTCGGTCTTAATTATGGGTGTTTTATTAGCGCATTTGAAAGCCCTGGAAACTCTTATAATTTAATAATCTGATCTAACTTAAACCCTAACTCATTTGCAAAATTTACAAAATTGCGTAGTATAGCCAAATTTGCTTCAATTAGCGGTTTTATTTGGGTATCTTTTTTTTAGGGCTTTTTAAGCATATTAGGCCAATTTTGCATGACAAAAGCAAATATTTATTAATACCCAAAATTGGCTTCGTTTTTAAAAGTGCCTTGCTTACGTATGAATACATTTTTGGTAACTTATATTTTTATTTGCTTTAGCTCTTAGTTTATATCAATAAACCTTTGTTTTATTGCGTTTAAAAGGCTTTGCCTGGGGGACAACGTCGTCAGCCTTTTCACGCAATTTACGCAGTTTTTTAAATAGAGGACATTCTTAAAAAACGTATAGAATAATAGGATCAGGCCTTTAATCATCCTTAGTTTATTCTATATATCCTTGCGCTTATTATTATTAAAGGCATTGAAGATTTTGCTGGCTTAAAGTTAACTTTGCATTATTTTGGCATTTGTTGTTAATGTTTGTGGCGCTTTTATATAAGGCCTGTACTATAACTATATCAATTTTTGATATTGTGTCCTTATTGCCTTAAACCAATCCGGACCAGATTCTCTTAATGTAACGGAGGTAATATAGGATCTTCTATTCTCATAATATTGGCAGATCACCAATTATATTAAAATTACCTACCTTATTACATCTTAACAAGAACAGCTTATAAATTGTGCTAAGCTTCATATTATGCCAAAATCCGGGGATATTTAGCAAAGCATCAAACGCGTTTATGAAATCCTTATATTTATAAAATGTATTAAAACTTTTTGATTGGATTCCCCGCAGGCGGGATTTTCACCGCAATTTGAAAACAAGATTCTTTTTAGCATTATATTAACAAAGCTTGCAATAGATCTTGCCGTTCGTGGGCTTCTACTTGTTGGAATATTCCTTAACAAGCCATGATTTAAAATTGGCATTAAAGTCCAAAAAGTAAAAATTAATAATCCACTACCTTTCCGTTAACAAAAGGAATTCTCGCGCAGCTTCAATCCTGTGTCAACCATAAAAGCATTTAAATTAACATCTGATCAAAAACTTTAGCATTGGATAGCCGCTTATAAAATTACAAATTAGATGACCCACTAATAATTGTTTTGGGGAGATATTAGAATGGCGTATTGCATTGGCTAATTGTTACGGTCACGCTACAGTGTAGGTGATCACGGTTGTCTTAGCCCTGAGGCTTGGTGGCCCCATTGCACAAGGGGAACTAAGACAAAAGATCTCATTTATATAAGGCACAAGACTTAAGGTCACGTAATGCTTATAGAATTATTAAGGATTACGGTAATCTAAAGAAACCTTTATACGGTTACTTTAGATTATAATAATCTAAAGAAAACGAAGGTTTTATATAAGACTAACATGTTTATTATTAAATAAAAGCTTTATACTTAACTTTAAATAATATTCTTAACTATATTAGTAATTGTCTTACTTTATATGTGATATACTTACTTTTTAATTATTAAAGATTAACTGTAGCCTTTTATATTTATACTGAATAAATAACGGACCGTTATACTTTAAATATTATCTTGTCAAAAGTACCAATTCACGTATATAACATAGCTTTTAACTCTTTTATTGAGGCTTTGGCCATTGCTAATGCCTTTAACCCAAAGAACGTTCTTAAAATCATATCCCTGGATTTTTATTATAAAGATTAATCTAAATTTAAGGCTTACTTTATTTAAATAAAACTTTACATTAGGTTTAACGGCTATTAGTTTTTTATAAACATAAATAAGGTTTTATAGGCTATGTCCTTTTTTTATAAGGCTGCCTTTAGTTAAATCAAAACCTTTTTATTTAATTATATTAAAAATAAAAATAAAGAAAGAAAAGTTTTTATTATTATATTTAAGGAATTTTAAAAAGTCTTTTTAAGCTTTAAAAGATTTAAAGGACGTATTAACCGCGTTTTCGGTAATATTAACCAAAATTAAACGGTTAAACGCAATATCTAAAACCTAAAGTAAACCGGGTTAATAACCACGTATACGGCCGCTTTTTAATAATTCACTAATTAAACCAGTTAAAACAATAGGGCATTTAAGGCGCAGTATTATAAAAGATTAAAAGATAAAGTTAAAGATAAGATCACTAAGTCAGACGTATTCTCCGATTTATAAGAACTTATTAAAATAACTGTCAAAATCGACAATTATAACTTTAAACGTGTTTTTAAACAAAAAGGCCAGTATTACTTTAATATATATATATATTAAAACAAAGGGGGCAAGAAACCTTTTTACCCCCATAAAATAAAACTAAATGTCACGTTTTAAAAGTAACTTAAAAGAAAGCCACGTAACTGTGGGTTCTTTAAAGAAATTATAAATAAACGTTAATAAGATAAGTTATACTTTGATTATAATCTTCCGGGTTATATAGCCAGTTCTTACTGTTAAAGAAAGTCATAATTAAAGAAAAAACAAATTAATATAATAAGATAGGGTACTTATAATATTACTAATGTCCCCGTGCTATTACACCCCATTAGGCAGTTTTACGCCTTAAGTTTCTAATATATAACCATTAACGAACTTGAAAACAATAGAATTTACGCTTAAGTAAAAGACAATAATAATATAACATAAAATAATAAAAAAAAAGAAAATAAAGAACTCTCTTAGGTCTTGGACCTAGGGCCACATTAGCCACTACTTTTTGGACTACTATAAGGCGAGGTCTGGGAAGTCACTTAACGAAAAGAAAACTTATACTTTTAAGCCTTAAATTCTTAATACTAAATTAACGAAGTCACGAGGGTTATTTACGAAAAACTAAGACTAGTCTTTACGCGGGGATTATAATAGGGTGAAAAATATTAGGTATTTTATTAGGATTATAAATACATCAAATAAAAGTAAGTCAAATACAATAACGGCTGTCCTTAAACCTATATATAAATTATCCTTTAAAAACCATCACTTATTTTTAAAAATCAAAATAAGCCAAAAAAAAAGAGAACTTTAAAAAGTTATATTAAAAGGCAATTAACGGCGCCTCTAGTTTAATATAACTAATAATACCTAGATATATTAAAAACGCCTCACTCTATTAACTCAAATCTTAAGGACAAATCAGTTATTTATAGTCATAATTATAAAACTAAACCACTAGGTTTAAAGAAATATCTTAATAAAAGACTTCTATTAGAAAAATTTCCTTGTACATTAATTAGCGGCGATAAAAGACCATTATTTAACTATAAAAGCAAAAATTAAAAGAGTAACTCTTAGGGCTATAATAAACTCTAAAACACAAAGGAATTTTATATCTCTTATTATTATATTCAAACATTTATTATTAACTAAAGTAAAAGAAAAAGGGTATTAATTAATACTCATTAACAAGAATACTACCGTTAATAAGACAATAAATGTGTAAACTCAGACTTTATATATAAACATTATCGGTCATTTTAAAAGAATTTAATTCAATGTTACTTAAATTAAGATACATAATATCATCCTTAGACTTCCTTAAATAAAAAAACATAATCTAAAGATTAATTAAATTAAAAGATAATTAATGTTTAATTATTACAAGAACTATTATCAGGACAAAACAAAAACATTGATCGTTTAAGAGGTTTGCGCCACTTCTAAAGAACAGATCAGACATTAAAATAAAGGTCTATTAATAAAGGATATATTACCAATATACTATAAGTTTACGGTATTATTTAAGGAAAAACGGGGTATTAAGGCTTTACTTAAACACTAAGACTATAATTACTACATTAAGTTAAAAAAAAAGTACTAAGCTAATATTTTAATTATTTAAGGAATATTTAATAATAAACTTAATAATAATTAAAAAATACATTAATAAATACTTAACAAAAGGATTTATTAAAGAGTCTAAATCCCCGTAAGGGAATAACGTCCTTTTTACAAAGAAAAAAGACAACGGATAACGAATATATATTAATTACTATTAATTAAACAATGCCATAAAAAAGGATTATTACACATTACTATTAGTTAAAGAATTACGAGACAAGTTCACGGGGGCCAAGATCTTCACTTAGTTTAACCTAAAAGGCGCGTACAACTTTATTAAAATAACTAAGGGAAAAAAAGAAAAAACAGTATTTTACACTCGTTTTAGCCACTATAAGTACACGGTTATACCTTTCAGTTTAACTAACGTACTAGTCACATTTCAGCGTTTAATTAATAATGTTTTACGGCTATATTTAAATATAATATATATTTATTATTTAAACGACATTTTAGTTTATTTTAAAGATAAAGGACAATATATAAAAGACATAACAGTAATCTTTAAAAGATTAAAAGCCGCTTTTATATTTTTTAAATTAAAAAAGTATAATTTTTATATAAAAGAAGTCACTTTCTTAAGTTACGTAGTCATTATTATAAAGTTAACTATAAATCCTAAAAAGATTCAAATAATTATTAACTAAACCAGACCCACCAATGTTAAAGAATTATAATTTTTCTTTAAATTTGTTAACTTTTATAAGTGATTTATTAAAGATTACTTAAGAATCGTTAAGGTACTTATAAAGTTAACCTATAAAAACAAGGAATATGTGTAAATAAAAGAAGCCGACGCGGCTTTTAAAGCTCTTAAAGAGATATTTATCAAAAAACCCGTCCTCATATCCTTTACACTTAATAAAGAAATACATATAAAAACGGATTTTTCAGATTACGCCATTAGTACTATACTTAGCCAACCGGGTAAAAACGGCAAATAACAACTAGTCGTTTATTATTCATAAAAACTATTACTAGTAAAACTCAATTATAATATTTATGACAAAGAGTTATTAATAATTATAAACGTAGTACACGAATAAAAGGTTTATTTTAAAGGCGCCGCCTACGAAGTATAAATCCTAACGGATTATAAGAATCTCATTTATTTTATTATTACTAAAGAACTGAACTAACGTCAAGTCCGCTAATATAAAACGTTCTCTATTATAAAACTTCAAATTTCTTATATCAAAAGAACGGAAAACGCTTAAGCCGATATTTTAAATAAAAAACCAAAATATTTCGCAAATAAGACCTACAAATCTTACACTATATTACAGAAAAATAACGATTCACTGGTTATTAATCATAGGTAATTAATAACAACGAGCCGCCTTTTTAAGAAAATCTAAAAGAACTATAACCAAAACCTAATAATAATTAAATAAAAGAAACAATTAAATAAAAGATTCTTTTTCACCATTATTAAAGTTCTCTTATATTAAGGACAAGTCTACGTTCTAATATAAAATAAGACAGACTTCATTAAAGAACAACACGGGCTATTAACCTATAAGTACTAAAGAATTACCAAGACATTGTCAAGGCTCTCTAAAGAATACTACTTCTTAAATATAAAAAAAGTAATTAAAAACGTAATATCATCATACGACACGTATATTCAAAACAAGGCAACACATTATACTCCGTATAAACTCATAAAGTCGCTAACAACACTATTACGCCTATAAAAGTCAATTGCCTTAAACTTTATAATTAAACTATTACCCTTAAAAGACCCAGCCATTAAAATCATATATGACTTAATTTATGTTATAACAGATAAGTTCATTAAATACGCGTATATAATACCAGTACTAAAAATATAAAACACACCCACTATAACGTAAGTATTTCTTCAAATGATTTTTATAAATCATAAAATACTAAACAAAGTCATTTTAAATAAAAATAAACTTTTTATTTTAAAGTTTTAAAAAACTCTAATAACATTCTTAAAAATAAAACAAAAAATGTCAATAGCTTTTTGCCTATAAACGGATATACAAATAAAACGAATTAACCAAATAATAAAAACTTATCTTTAATACTATATAAACTATAAATAAGACAACTAGGTTTAATTACTCCCACTTACCCAATTTACATATAATAGCGTAAATCAAAAGACTATTAGAGTATTGCCGTTCTACGTGAACTATAAGTACAACCCAACGGCATATAATACCTTAATTACGAGTTAAAGAACCGCGTAAAAAGCTATATTATAAAGGGATAAACTAAAACAACTATATAAAGAATTATTAGTTGATATTCTATTTATAACACAAAAATCAGCGATTTATTATAATAAAAAGCGTAATATAAAACCAACGTTTAAAAAAGGAGATAAAGTTTATTTACTTTAAAAGAATATTATAACTAAATAACCAAGTTATAAACTAAATCATAAAAAACTAAAACCATTCAAGATTATAAACGTTAAAAGACTAGTTAATTATTAATTAATACTTCTAAAGACAATAAATATCTACCCAGTATTCTACATATTTTTCCTCGAACTAATACTATTAAAAACACTATTTATTCTTATTATAAAAATATAACTAATTAGTTTTAACGCTAAATATAAAGTCCAAACTATTTTTAACTGTTAATACTTTCATAGTATAATTAAGTATTTAATCAAATAAAAGGGGTACTTATAATTAAAAAACACTTAAGAACCTAGGTTTAACCTCCACTACTTTAGGCTACTTTGAAATTTTCATTAATAAAACCCAGGCCTTCTTAAAATAAGTTAAACAACCCTTTAAAGGCTATAAGGTTAATAGCGGGGGACTTTAAGAAAATAAAAGCCGTAGACAGGTTTGCGGCGTTGGTTTTTAGATAAACGAGCTCTGCCTTTTCTTTTATTTCCTTTTAATTTAACTTATTTAAAGTCTTTAGACCCGACTTTATTATTTTCTTTTTTTATTTGTCTAAAAAGCGCTGTTATTTCTTAAAACGAAAGATCTTTATTATGGCTTCTTTTTCCTCTTCCTTTAGGCGTTGTTATTACTTATTAATAAAGGCCCAAGAACCCATAATAAGAAGTTTTTTTTAGTAAAATTACATCTAATACGGCTATAACGGACGGCCTTAAGCCCCGCGGCGACATAATAATAACGATTTTACACGTAAAATTTATAAAGAGACATTTTTTTACTAGTTTTTTTCGATTTTTAAAATTAAAGTAATACGTTTGAGTTTGACATTACGCCGAGAAGATATAATAAAAAAAAAAGATAGCCATAAGCTATCGTTAATATTTCTTTAAGCATATTTAAGCGTAAAGGCACGTTAAACTAAGAGGGGGATAATGTTATAATTATATTATAATATAAATAATCACGGTTATCTTAGCCTTAAGGCTTAGTGGCCTTGCCGCATAAGGGGAGCCAAGACAAAAGATCTCATTTATATAAGGCACAAGACTTAAGGTCACATAATACTTATAAGATCACTAAAGATTATAATAATCCAAGGAAACCTTTATATAATCACCTTAAATCATAGTAATTCAGAGAAAACAAAGGTTTTATATAAGACTAATATGTTTGCTATTAAATAAGAGCTTTATACTTAACTTTAAATAGTATTTTTAACTATACTAATAACTGTCTTACCCCGTACGTAATACACCTACTTCTCAATCATCAAAGATCAACCGCAGCCTTCTGTATTTACACTAAGTAAATAACGGACCGTTGCACTAATTACTGCTAACTAATTAAGGCTGGCATATGATTTCAAACGGCAACCGTTAACAGTCTTTATTATAAAAGCATTTTATAAAAAATTTCATATGATTTAAATCAAGTTTTTGTGGCTAGCCCCGCCTAAATTAGAGTATATTAAGGCTAATGCATGCCATTTTTTAATACATTAACCTTTTTTTGGCCTTGAGGGACAAGTCTTGTCGAGATTGTTACATGTTAAGAAATAAAATAGAATAAAAATAGGAACATAAAAAAAAGGCAAAGGCAAAATCGTAATAAGATTTAGGTTTTTTTATATTATTTAAAAGTGGTTGTTCTAAAGAGGACCATTTATCAGAATCATTAAAATCAAATGGGATGCCATTTATGCGGCTAATAAAGCTTCCATGATTTTAAAACCAGCATTTATTGATTTTAAAACAAGAAATCTTGCTTAGCTGGTATTTGATATATCCAAAGCTGAGGCCGGTATTTACTTTTTCCAATTGCTTTGATTGCTTAATTAGGCTTATTGCCAAGGCTTTTCAATGGGCCATATAATTCCTAAGGTTATAGGAGGTTATAAGACTACTCCCAAAGTTATAAAACCTCTTAAAGCCTTTTATTATAAGCCAGCTTTAAATAGGTTATTAGGTAACGAATGAAAAGCGATATAACCCATAGCCTTAAGCAAAGGGCTAATTGCCGGATAAATTAATAACTTTTAAAAATAAAGACCCTCAATTTTTTGTACAAAATGTACTTTTTTATTTTTTGTCTTTTTTTTTATCTACTGAGCATAGCCTTAAATCCAAATACAAAAAAGCTTTTACCTTTAATATCTTTTCCTAAAATAGCCATATTTCCATATTAGCTTGAGATTAGCCATAATATATATAATAGCTTTTTTTAAAAAAAATTAATTTAATTTAATGCTTATAACCTATAACCTCTATCCTTTAAATAATAATAACAATTTAATTATAAAAGCTAAAATAACAAATCTCTCCCTAATATTCTTTATAATACATTAAGCATTAAAAGCCAATTACTAAGCACTTTTTTTACAAGCATTGCAAAAATAAGCTTTATTAAATAAGCTTAATATGCTTAATATAAAAAGTAACTTATTACCTTTTAATAACCATCTAATAATCCTTAATATTATTTATCTTTACATTTTCCTTATTTAAAAAATGCATAATTGCATTAATATAGCTCACCCCAATATTAAAAAAAACACTACAATTTCTATTTTTTTAGGATTAGTAATACAAAATTATATTAATAATTTAGCAATATTATTATAATTATTACACCTATTAATATATTGAAATTCTCTAAAATAAAAAACCCAGCCTCCTCTAATCTTTTCCTATTTTGTTTTAATTTTAGGAACATATTACCATGAATTATTATAGCTTTAATAAAAACAAATATAAATTTAACAATATCCTTATCTTTATTAATTGCTTTAATAAATAGGCTATAAGTATCGCCTGCCAAAAGACCTTAAATATTTATGATTTTAGCCAAGTTATATATTTATTATATATATAAATATTTGCCCCCCCAATTAATATAATTTTTAATAAAGGACCTCAATTTGTTTCCTGCTTTAAAACCGCCTTTAATATAATTCTTAGTACTAAAAAATAGCTCTCCGCAATAAACCATTTTTAAATAAATAACCAAATTAAAATATATAACCAATATTTTTAATATAAACTTCGCTTTTTTATTTCTCATTATTAAAATAATTAATTAAAATTTCTTCCTCACAATTTTTTAGGAAAATTATTATTATTTGAAGTAGTTCACAGCTATGCTCTAGGCGTAAACTAAAATTAAAGAATTGATTTATTAAACTTAATATCCCCCACTAATAAATTAAATATATCATAAATTATTAAATTTACTGTATAATAATATATGGCATGAAATATAGTTAAATCTAATATTTTAAAATCTTAAGCTAAAATAGCGCGCTTGTATAACTGCTCTTATTATATAATCTATTTTATCATAAGTAACAGAATATGGCTTAACATATATTATTTTACTATTACTTGCCTATTAAAGAAATTGGATTTTTCAATAAATGAATCATTTAAAGTATTAAAAAAGATTAAAAGTTTATATCGCTTAAAATTATTAATAAATATAAAAGTACACAACGTCTTTTTTATAATAAATTTATAGAAAACCCCCAATAACCCTTTGCTAAATTAATAAATAAAAGCACCTTCTTTAATTAATATTATAGGAAATAACAAATAAAAGATTGAAAATATTTTTACTTATTATAAGTAATATAATCATCCTTCCTATAAAATTTCTTAGCTAAATCAAAACATTAATCTTATTTAATATAATGCTTTCAATATTAAATATGCTTTTATAAAGCTTTAAGAATTTTATTTTAATAATTTAATATAAGCAGGTCCCCTTGCAAAGTTACCTAAATAATTATAAGCATTTTATAATAAAATAAACGATTACAATTATTTTAATAAAAATAAGGAAATGAATGGATACTTGAGAACAAGCTTTTTCCAAAGGGGGGGTAATATGATAATAAGTATGGATTAGAAGGCATTTTTTAATTGGGTATTAATTAATTAATTAAGCGAGATTATCTTAGCAACACTTTTTATATATAATCCCTTTCTCTCTTTATTTTTTTTTCTTAATTATAAATTTTAAAAGAATTTTGATTGCTTTCACTTTATTTTATTTAATATGTGAAACCTTTACTACTAATGCGGTTCTGGTTTTTATAAGGCAAGCGTCACATTTGCCATACGCGGCACTGGTCTTTATAAGGCAAGCGTTACAAAATCTGAATTGAAATAATAATAAAGCCGAAATATAATAAGCATAATATGCTTTAAACAATCAATACAATTAAAAATGGCAAATCCAAATAATACGCTTTAATTAAATAAGGCATTTTAAGGTCTATTCTTAAACACCGCATTCACAACCCAAACACCTATTAAAACGCTGCTAATTATTTGCAAAAGCTACCCATAATGCTAAAAAATCTTTTTACGCATTAGATTTTAATTTAAAAAATAATAAGGTTTAGTATTACGTATACGCAGGTATAAATTTTTAAGAAATGGCTTTATATATTTTAAAAAAAATTGTTCACTTAAAAAATAATAAATACAGCAATTTTTTAAGTAAAATCCTATTTAAGCACTAAAAGCAATATTCTATTAATTTTATACATATTAATAATATAATATCTAATATTATTAAGCCATGATTTTAAAAACTATAAATTCCAGCTATTAAGGCAATTTTATTTAAAAATCAATAAAATATAAACAAAGCAAGAATTATAAAAGGCTTTAAAATTAACGGCTTAGTTATTGGCCATACAAATCAACGTTTTATTTAGCATAAATAGTCTAGTTCCTAGAATTAGACCTTATTTATTGAATATATCTCCGCAATTAGCAACAAAACCATTTTATTTGTAATATATAAGAAAAAATTAGTTCAATAATAATGATTTTTAACAAATATCGACTTATTTAAGAACTAGCAATTTATAGCAATAAATAATATTATTATATTAAAATGGCTAAAAAAAGTTTTCATTCCTTAAACATAATCATATAATCAAAAACCTTAATTATTAATCCTAAACAGCCACAAAAATCATAAAATTATAGAATTTATATAAAAATGCTTAAAATATAATATATATTTATTATTTCTATCTGCATATACATCCTATATTATATAACCTTCAAATTTATTCATTTTCTCTTTTTTAAAAATAACATATTAAAAACACCTTAATCTTATAATATTTATAATTAATTTTACTTTAATTAATAAGTGAAATTTCTTGATATACTTGTTACGATCGGTAACGGAGTCGGATGCGGGGCAGTCACCTGACTGAAGATACGGGACGAGCCGCTGTACGCAAGGCGCGCTAGTGATTAGTCAGCATTCGAAGGAGCCTCATAAGAGCTCAGCACTTCTCCCTCAAATAGTTTCCTCTCCTCGTCTTTTCTTCTTTCTACCTAGCGTAGCTCTTGGTTTAATATAATTCTGTTACCATACCTTCTTACGTAGCCACTGTACACCTGAAAGTCAGCCGTAACAATACTATTATAAAACACAAAAAAAGAGCTTAATAAGTACAAATATTAAAACAAACTAAAAAGCCACTAGCTTATAGCTAATAATTATAGTAAAACCATTAATAAGCCAATTACTATTAAAAAAATTAAAAGCTAAAAATTAATATGCTAAAAACCCTTAAATTATTAAAAATATAAAAAAATTATTATTTATATAATTTATATCAAACTATCATAATTCAAATATTACAAAGGGTTTTTGGCCTTGAGTCTTGGCAGCCTAGCTGCATAAAGAAGCCAAAACCCTAGGGGGACCACGGGATCATAGGGTCACATGGTGATCGGAGCTTTTGGAGCTTTAAGATCCAAGGCTTTAGGAGCCTTGGACCCTGGGGATCCATTGAAATCGAGGTTTTATATCAACAGAGTAGTTTCTTAGGTAATAAAGCTTATGCTTAAATTCATATATTAGTTTAACCATTACTTATAACATCTCAATTCTTATTGAGAACTAAACGTCTTATTTATTTTACTTCATAGCTAATACCAACCAACGCACTTATATAATTATATTAGTTAAAATCAGAAACGTTACACAAATACTAAAAAATTATTATATTTACAATTTAATACTTTAGCCATATTATTATATAATAACCTTCCAATACGCCAATTACTTTTTAAAAAAGCCATTAAAGCTTTTAATTAAAAGTACTTTATATTAAAATAAGCAAAAATAAAGATATAATAATTAAAAGCCAAATTAAACCAATTATAATTACAAAACAAATAAAAAATTTAAATCAATTCAAATTTTAAGTTTATAAATATTTAAATTATTTAAAAAGCTCAAATTATAATTAAAAATCAAGAAATTATACCTATATAGCAATCGGCTCACATGTTCTAGCATTCAGGGGATTGGGGTTATAGCGAGTTGGACTAGCGCTAAGGGGGTTTTGGAGGCAGATTATGTATATAAGAAGGTTTTCCCTTAGACTCCTTTTTCCTTCTTTATCTTCTTGTTTCCTTTATATCAAACCTATTAATACTCGATAGCCTCCGCCAATATACTCTCATATACCTCTTGCACCGCTATCTTGGCTAATGTCGTTATAACCTATTAATTTAAATTTAATAAAAAATTGTAATATTATAAAGTTATTAAGCATTATTTATCAAATAGCGAAAAAAAGCGGGGTGGTCCAAATGGGGGGTAGTCCAAATTAGGGGGGGGGGGACTTAAGCTTAAATAAAGTCGGATTAAGCCGGAAGTATTAAATAAAGTGTTCTTAAAAATAAGATAAAACTTGAGGATATTAAATTAAATTAAAAAAAAGATTGAGGTTTATGGAAAAGGTAGGGTACCTAAAGAAAACAAATCAAATGTTTAAAGGAGAATAAGTTTAAAAAATCTTGAATTAATAAAATAAGTATTAATGGATTAAAGGCTTGATTTTTAAAGGCAAAAGAAGGGTGGTTTAATAATATTATAAAAGCAAATAAGAACAATTTAAATAAGGTATTTAATAGACTTATATAGCAATACGAGAACTTAAGGTCGGCTTAAATCTTTTTACATAATTCGCTCCCATGGAAATATTAAGACCATATTTTTTTTTATAAATTTAAGAGGCTTAAAAATTATTTGTTTTAATTGGTTATAATGGATTGTAATAAATAATAAAGTGCTTTAATCCTTTTAATAATATAATATTTAATCAGCTTTGCAACTTTATTATCTCACGCAGCTAGGCCTGGGAATTGAAGATTTTAAATACAAACTTTTTAACAACCTTTTAAATTAAAAAAATACGAATTTTACCTAATTTTTAAATTTAATAAAAAGCAAAATATAAATTTTTATTTATGACTTCGTAAAGAGTTCATGAACTCTTGGCCTAATATAATGCTGACCGCAAAAATTGCATATTATAAAATTGGGGCTTCTTATCATAACTTAATTAATTACTTCGCCAAATCTTACTTTATCTTTAAATAATTCAATAATTATAAAATAGAGTTATTTAATATATTGAAGAAATATGTTTCTTTATATATAAAAATTAATTATAAACCTTTTTCAATATTTTTTAAATCAGTGGAAATCTTCAAAAAAGAAGATATAAAATATTCTGCTATGAGTCTGCGCTTCTACCCCGCTTTTCTCACAACACATACTTAATAACTTAATAACCCTTAATAAACAATTGCATTAGAT
Organism: Helotiales sp. F229; assembly: GCA_002554605.1. Lineage (NCBI taxonomy): Eukaryota > Fungi > Ascomycota > Leotiomycetes > Helotiales > Helotiales sp. F229. Next base: position 4,649,776 of record MXAW01000004.1, on the reverse strand, counting down.
AATAATAATTAGGTAATTCAGATTTAAAGAAGTATTTATATTTATTTTTCTCGCTAAACGATAAATTTGCGATGTTATAGTTAGCTTTGGTGGTTTTAAGTGAATAAGTGCTTAAAAAACTCAATTCTGTTCAAAGTTTTGATTAATTTTAAGAATGCAAATTAGCTTTTATAAGTCCATTATTTAAAATATCTAATATATAAAAATAAATCTTGCAATTAATGGTATTTTTAACTATTTTCATTGAAATTAAAACGTTTGATCTAATTTATAGTGATTCTAAGCATTTTTATTTTAGAGAGTGTAATCATTTCTCAAACCATAATTACCAAACCATCTTTTTGCGCAATACATATATCAAAATAAATATAAAAATTAGAATATATAATCACCGCGTAATTATAAGAAAATAATCCCAAAAGGTTGTCTCTAAAATAATAAAGTAAAATATAAATAGTAATGTTGACAACCTTGGCACAGCGCGTTATTTTGTTAAATATGCAAATTCCTCCCCAAATCCTTTATTCTTTTTATATATTTTCATCATTTTAATTAATAAATTTAAAAGTATTTTATATCAAATCTATTTTTCTTTATTATTTTATCAACCCCTATCATTATATTATAATATTTATTATTTATTGCGATATTCCATCATGGCTTAACTTCAAATTAGTGCTCATTTCCCAAACATTTACTAAATCAGCTTCTTTCCCTTCTCTTTTTGTTAGTCCACAGGGGTTATGTAATCTCATCATACTGTACAAGGAGCGCCACTTGAATAGTACTATAGTAGTCTTTAGGGGTTATGCCTTGGCTATTAGAAGTAATAGATCTGACAGTTCCAGGGGGTAATCAGAGCTATAACGGACCTGTTATAAGGGTCATTCGGAGGAGTATATAATAAGGGATCTCTCCCACTCTCTTAAGAATACACAGATTTTACTACCCACTTCACTAAAGACTATATTAACCCCTTTACTTAATATATCTTTACATAATCTACCGGTACTATACCGACACTAATTAATGGTCAATTTGTACTATAGACAATAAGGTCTTAAACTGTAGAGTCGACTCGAAACACTTAATTATTTATACCTTTAACTAAGGCCTAGCCATTTGATTAGATTAAGGGACAAATAACTTCCCCCTTTTAAGGACATTAGTAAAGGCACTTCAATTAATTAAAAATCTAACAGTTATATAACTTACAATAAATATAACACGACAATTACTCGACGACAACTGTCAAGACAACACCTTAAACCTGGACTAACGGACTATTTAAGGAATCATATCCAAACCAACTCCGAACCTACCTTAATACGATGTCTTAATCAAAGGAATACACTATAAAGCCGGTAAAAGAGTAAGAAAGTGTCATCCCACTAACTTAAGAACCAGTAAATAATACACTATTAAGAACTAAAGGAATACTAGCCAATTACACGAAGTATTCACGAGAGTTCTATAACTACTATTACAACGGGAAAACGAAAAGAGAGTACTTGTTTTAAGACTTCTGGGAGTTCTTTAGTAAATGGACAATTGCCAACTTTAAGAAAATACATAGGTAAAAGAGAACTCAATTAAGGGATAATCTTAGATTCTATGGTTATTATATACAAAGAGTTAAAGGAATAAAGGTTATAAATGTATTGGAGGACATAATAAGGGCTAAGAAAAACGAATAGCCTAAAAAACAATTAGAGATATAAGACCGGATATACCTAAGATCCGTCCCGAATTATGTCCAAGGTATATTTATACCTCTTATACGGCTTATTTATGATTAATCAAGGGTTTTTATACTTACATAAACCCCTTTTTTTTTATACTAAAAACCAAAAAGGGTTAGACATTTTTAATGTCAAAAAAAAAGACATTAGGTATTATATCAAGACATTAAAATGACTCGTTTAATACTTTTGCCCTTATTAAAGTCAATACCACAAAAAAGGATTTATATAATATAACGCCACTTATTAATCTAAAAAAAAAATTCTCATTTACCCTTAATAAGGGAACCCCCAGAAATGAACCAAAGTAAAGATCAAATGATAATGTATTACTTAATCCAGTACTATTACTAAGTGTTTACCTAAGGGATAGGACATTACCCCCTTTTATAATAGTATCGAGATATATTAGACTTTATTTTGAACCGATATGGCCTTTATGATTCATAATAGACCCACTATTTTTAAACTAAGCCAAGTTTTTGGTAAATCTTAGTAAAATATATTTGAAAGAGTTTTAGTATAATAACGCCAAGGATTACTTTGATAAGAAGTTATATATTTTCGCCAATTTGTGTCAATGAGTTTCTATTAACAATTCCATCTAAAACTAAGCTTTTTGTCTATATTATAAGACAGAGCTAGTATATACTATTACTGGTACCTTTAGAACAAAAGGTATTTTTTTAAAGATCTTATCACAATTACTTGAGGTAACTTTGAAATAGAAGAGTATATGAATAGGTTCTTTAGCCAATAATTCAGCTTAACTTTCTCGTTATTTTAAGCTGAATTATACCAAAAGGGTAAACTAGTACTAAGTCAATTAGAGAGCTTCGCTAAGGAATTGTAAAGCCTTTAATTAAGTTTTAAAGATAATAACATAAGGAATAATAAAACGTTTTGAGATAGTTATTATAAAGAGTATTAGGCAACCCACTTTTTAAGATGGCTTTATTCAAGGCATTATTAATGTTCTTTACTTTAATAGACGGCCTTTGCTTTATTATCGGTATAAAGATGACATATGAGCCGGGATTACAAGTCAAAAGAACCTCTAGATCAGATCCAAATCGCCATCGATTTTATATTACCAATAAAAGTATATACTACTCAAATAAAAGGATAAAGTTCTCATAGGATAACAAGTGTAAGGACAAATTCCGGCTTAAGCCAAGTTACTTTAGGTATATTATTTACAAAAAAAAGGATTACTATAATAACTGATATTTTAAAGAAAAACAAGATATTATAAAAACAAAGTACTTTATTGATTAAAAAGCGGAAAAAATGAAAGCTATGGAAAACTCATTTAAGGCTTACCTAATATATATTAAAAAATATAGACCTAATTTGGACATAAATCGGACCTAATCCAGAAAACATAAAGATAACCCCTATAATAACAAATTAAACACTTCATTAAATAATGACAATCTTTAAAAGAAAACAAACAATAATAATAACAATAATACGGCGAACTTCACGACTATATTTACAATAAATAAAACCAAGTATAATATATAGGAAGTGTTATTATAACTTAAAGAACGAAAAGCGGCCTACATTTTAAAGAATAAGATCAGAAAACTTTTATACAATAAGGCTTATATAACGTAATAGACAGACCAATTCTTTTAAAGTCTTCTTATTAACACTAGAGCCTTAAACAAAAACACTAAAAACATTAACTAATTACGAGCTTTGTAGCAAATTCAAAACGTCAAATTTAACATAAGCCAAACAAAGCAAAGTCAGATCACATTTGGAGCCGGTTCCCGCCTATTTATAAGAATAACAAAAGTTAATACTCCTACTGGACTAATGGAGTTTACAATTATGGATACGGACATTCCATTCTTAGTGTGCCTATAATAACTAGATAAGTTCAATGCCTAATACAATAACTTACGGAATATATTAATTCAAGGCAAAAAAAAACACTTAATTATATAAAAACAAGGCTATTTATGGCTTTTCCTAAACCAGTACCAGTAATTATTGGATTTATTAACTAATACGATTAATACGTGTCATTTAACTAAAATGAAGATTCGGAGGTTATATAAACGATTCGGGTACCCTTCGGTATAACGCCTACAACACTTATTAAACTAAACTAGCTATATTCTTGACTCTAATATTATGTTTAAGATTAAAGAAATATATAAGTATTGTCAAAAACATATAAATACTCTATACAGATTTTAATTTAAACTATAAAATAACATAGACTTTAACCACATAATCTACGTTAATATAATACAATTTAGAGAAAAATATACCCTCTATATAGTTAATAAAGCCACCAACTTTAGAACAACGAAACTACTCTAAAAAAGACCCAGATCGGCTACGGCTCAAGTTACATTTAATGCTTTTAAGTCAATATAAATAGATACATACATTAGACTCCCTAACTTTATTATATACAACTATAAGACCAATTTCAACTCTAAGGAATTCCGTAGCTCCCTACGCTCTATTAAAAGTACTCTAAAGCTTGTCCTTATAAAAACACACCACTCAATTAGCAAAGTGAAGAAATATCATCGTCTATTTTAACATATCTACAAAATTGTTACGGAAAAGTACCTTAAACTAAATAACAAAAATCGACTACAAATAACAATTAAAACAGTAAATAATATAACTAAACCTAATAAGTTAATTCTTACATTGCTTGTTTTTGGAGCTTACCTTAAAATGACGGAATTAAACCCTTTAAATCCGTCTATTAAACAGCGCGTTATTATTATCAAAAAGGCAATAAAAAAGGTAAGACAAATCTATATAACCTATAAAATCAATAATACACTGGTAACTCGAAACGGCCCCGGTATTATTCTGATATATAACTTATACTTAAAGGATTAAATATTAATATAAAAGGAAAAGAAAAGATAAAAAGGACTATATAAATTCTTAAAAATTGATAGCGAGTTTTATAAGATTGTTATAGATAATAATTAAATTCATATATTTTAATTAACATTTATACGCTTATTTAAGACAAATACATTAGGCGTCAAGTATTAAAAAGAAAATTTACTAAAGGATTCTACAAGAATTACTCTTAATCCCGGATTATTAATTGACAATATACCTAAATCAACTGAAATCATTATTAATCCCAGATTACTAGTTAATAGTATACCTAGATCAATACTGAAACTATCCCAAATTATTATCAAGTTCTTAATTATATAACTTATTCATAGATTACTAACAATTAATAACAGTTATAATATTGAGGTGTTTTTAACTGAGAAAGAGACAAAAAATCAAGAGCTTTTTATTAAACTTTAGAATAAAAGCAAGATTATTACTCTTAGAGTACTATTCCAGTAATCTCATTAAATAAAATACGAAATACTTATCAAAAAGGGGTTTTTATACTTATTTAAAAGGACAACCTTAAAATAAAAGGCTAACATATCTTCAAATCTAAAATAATAAACAAAGTTAAAAGCAAAAAGACCTCGACATTATATGAGAAATCGAGACTTATCGTTTAATACTTTAATAACAAAGGCAAAAGAGAAATATTAACTCAATCTCTAATAATCTAACGTATAAACTAACAACTGCTTATTTTCTTAATATCTGCGATTAAATAGTTAAAAAAGATCCAAAACAAATCTAAATTACGTCTAATACTTTGGGATATTACCTAAGCTTATATATAAGCACAAACAAGGCTTTTCTAAGACATCTTTATATAACTTCCCTAAGAAATCACAAATGAATTCCCTTTTAATATAATATTTATAATAATATTCCTATTATATGGCATTCCAGAATCAAAAAATCACTGGTTTAATATTTATTATAAACACTATACTAAAAAGTTACAGATAAAGACCTTTACATATAACCTTTACTTATTAATTAATACCAAAGACAGTTAAGAATTCGGAATAGTTAGAATATAAACAGGCGACCCCTTGATTTTAAGAAATAACGACTTTTTGGCTAAAAAATAAACGGAAATTATAAATGCGAACTTTTTAACAAAGCCGATTCAAGTCTTAAATACTTCCGAACCCCTTATATTCAATAGTTATATTATTACTATAAAAAGAAACAATCTTTATATATCTCAGAAAGGACAAGGGGCCAAAATCGAGCTAATTAACACTAGAAAGAGTGATTATAAAAAGGCCTATATAAAGCAACATGTTTGTGGAGCCTATATTACTACAATTTATCAATCAAAAGCCATATTCGATTTTTCAGTAGTAGTTTAATATTAAGATCTTATAATAAATAACGCTAAGGCCTTGAATTTACGTCTCTAATGGCAAATGGATAATCTAAAGAGAGGTTTACAGTACATTCTTATAAACTTATATTTAATAAAGATTTACGTCTTCGTTAATAGTTCTTTTATTAATAATAAAGATCTGAGTTCTTAAATTGGTTTTATAATAATAATTAGAACCAAATCGGAAAGGGATATAGAGTTTACCCTTAGTAGTAACATTATTTATATTAGCTCTATTAAATACAAAAGAGTTATTCGTGTAGTGTTTGTTTTAGAGCTATATACTATAGTTGCCGGCGTTGATATGTTAATTGTTATAACGACTATTATTAATATAATAATTAATAAGTTTGATTTTCCAAGGTTTTTTACCGTTGTTTATATAAACTCTCTCTTGTTATACGAATGTATTATTAAACTCAGTACTATAAAAGAAAAGCATTTAATAATTAATATAATAACAATTCGTTAATTATATAAGCGCAGGGAATTCAGAGATATAATAGATCAATAATACTTGTAACCCTGTTAATGCCATAATAAAAGCCACTTTAAATAAGGCTCTTTAAGATCTTATTAATACTAATACACTCATTGTTAAGATAAAAGGATAGGTTTAAAGACTTACTAGAACTGATTCAGATTAATAATAGAAGAGTTCGTATAATCATTACCTTTTTTTACGTATATTTTCCTTAAAATACGTTTCTTATTTTATTTACTCATTTTATTTTACTTGTTTATATATTATGATTATTTAGTTTACGGAAACGGAAAACAGCTTAAATTCGCATCTATTTACCCTCTGATTTAAAACACTAATAGGCGGCCTTACAACAACACTCCGATAAGGACCTAATTGCCGGTTTTATTATAAAGGGCTACTTTTATATAAGGGTTTAAAGAAAGCATTATTACGAAAAACTTATTATAAAGCCAATCCAAAACAAGGCTTACTTATTATTTATACTATATAGGCCGTTTATAAACAGCTCTAAACTCTCTTCTTTTTCTTCTACTATTAGTATACTATGACAAAGGCGCTTATTGTTAAGTCTTACTTCAGTAAGAGCCTTACATTTATTTCAAGCCTTTATGGCCCAGGTATAAACACCAGATATTATTTTGTTAATATAGCCTAAGGCCACCGCTATCCCTTTAACTTAAACGCCTAAGTCTTACATACAAACCGGTTATTAACTAAAATCAGACATTATACCAGGAAAGGTTATATATTAGCTAAGTATTAATAAACTAACTAAATCTAACCTAAAAGGCCCGAATCTCTTTTAATAAAGCAAACACCAACTAATCTTTTGTCTTTAATACCTCCACTAAAACAACTAATAACACAACGGTAATTAATTCTACAGTAGCAAAGAAGTCCACTAAAACAAATGGTTTAGCATTAATTATATAAACCAAAGTATTAAACTCAGTATTAATAAATTAAAGGAATTACATTCACATCAAATATAGAATATATTCGAATTTCTTTTAAATCTATAACTAACTCATAAGCCGGGTTTACAAGTAATTCTTAAAGATTTACTTATAAGGCAGCATTCTTCCTTTTACTTTATATAATAACTATACTTCTTCAATTTTAAATTATCGAAAACATAAGAGTACTCCGAACCACACGCCTAGGCACAAATATACCAGACATAACATTTACGGTAGACAATCGCGAAAGCACTAGATGACACCAGAATTAATACTACGTCATTATTAATATTAAGATATGGCACTAAAACAGCCCCAGAACGAGTTTGAGTACCGATCTAAGGGAATAATTGACTTATTATTAATAAATTAAAATTATTGATTAAGAGGTTTCTGAAATTACGTCAGTTTTAATATAAAATCAATGAATTTTAATACACTAATAATAATTCGTTATTATTAAAGAAAAAAAAGAAAATTTCTGGGGAACCCTCAGGGTATATATAAAATAAGGGGACAATAGGAAGATCCATAAGCCTCGCTTAAGTTATTAATAGACCTCGCTTAACTTATATATTATTGATTTCTAGTCCTAGATCAATAACTCCTTTAATACAATTAATATAGAGCCATTACGAGTAGATTTCGGACCTCTTTCAGGCCCGTATTACAAGCTATTACGTTATTCTATTTCTCAATATCTCTTGGTTTTTCCTTTTCAATGATTTTAATGTTATATCTCTTATATCATTATTATTTTAGCTCTTTTTACTTTATATATTATATATTATTATACTCTTTAGTGTACTATCTTTACAAACGTTTCTTTCTGGTTTATTAAAGTTTATATTACCTTTGCTTTTTTTTTATTATATTAAAATTCTAATCTATCTTTCTAAAAAAAAGTATTACCGGTGTTAGTCCACAAGGGTTATGTAATCTCATTATATTATACAAAGAGCGCCACTTAAATAGTACTATAGTAGTCTTCAGGGGTTATGCCTTAACTACTAAAAGTAATAGATTTGACAGTTCTAGGGGGTAGTCGGAGTTATAACGGACCTGTTACATGGGTCATTCGGAGGAGTATATAATAGGAAATCCCTCCCATTCTTTTAAAAATACACAGATTTTACTACCTATTTTATTGAAGACTATATTGACCCCTTTGCTTAATATATCTTTACGTGATCCACCGGTACTGCACCGACACTTTTATTATTACACCGCTTTAATTAATACGTATATTAAGAGATATAAATAAGATAAATTGCTATTGTTTTTATATTAATCAAACTCCGCTTTAAAATTCTTTTTTTACTCCTTGTTCGTAAAGAGCAAATAGCATTTTTTATGAATATAATCATATGGACTTTTATAGTATTAATTCACCTGCCATCTTAGCTACCTTAATCACCTTATCATTTGCTATTAATATTAGGCTATCCAACGCTATTCTAGTAAACTTAAAAGGCAATACAATTATATATAAAGCCCCTTCAGGGCACGTTGATTAGGATTTGGAAAATGATGCCAATATAAAAGATATTCCTTCTTTAACCTTTAATAGCATTCCTATAATAAAAACAGAAAAGGCAAAGGCTACCAAATAATAGATAATCCATAAAAATAAGTATAAAAAAAAAAGAAATAGAAAAATAATTACATGAATTAATTATTTCTATCCCAAAATCTTCAAAAATTACAAGGCATTCAAATTACTTAAGCATTTAATAACTTATTCATTTACTAACTTGATCTTTTGTATTTAGGTATACTATTACATGAAACGTATTGCGCTGAAAGGAAACTTTTACCTTAAGATTAAAGGCGGTCTAAATATTCTTTAAAAATATTGCTAAAATTGCCTCAAATATTTAAAAAAATCAAGCAAGCGTCTTAAACTATAGGATGTATACAAATCCAAGCGCCATGGCGCTATTTTGGGGATAATAAAATATTTATTTATTTACCAAATTACAAAAGGAATTTATGCTATCTGCCAATGGGTGGTTAAGATTTGTTAACCTTTTAATATAATTGATATTAAGGAATTTCAAAAAATGTTCAATGCATATGGGGCACACTATGCTTACAAGAATTAATATACATTGCAAAACCATATATACAATAACTTTGCTTTTAAACAAAATGCCCTTCAAATGGAATTAAAAGCGGATTATATTAATATTTCCTTTACCCTTAATATATGAACGGCATCAAATTAAATCCCCATCTTTATTATAATTGGCCATTAAATATTAAAGAATTTTGAAAAAAAAGAAAAGGTTTTAAAATTTATTAAGATCATTAGGTTATATATAAAAAAAGCATTTATAAAAATTATTTTAAAGCTTATCAAAGAACTTAACCTTGGCCATAAGCTTTTTGCTATTATTAGCAATAATGCTAACAATAACAATATTTTTTACGCAGTTTTATTCAAATGTTTAAAAAAGATTTATAATAATAAAGATAATTTAATTAGCAAGCCTTATATATAATTTCATGGCAAATTTAATTGGATTTGGTGTTTTGCGCCTATGATTGCTTTGATTTATAAGAATATTCTCATTTATTTTAAAGCTGGCATTGCCAAAAAGGCAAAAAAAACTTTTTAACAGCTGGGATAAGGAATTCAAGCATAACAAATACGAAAAACCCTTGAATTCAAGTCGCAGTTCTATTGCTAAAATCAGACTTCTCAATTTGTGGATATTGCGTAGCTCTAAACGCAAGCAGGATTGGAAACTCATACCAAAAACTATTAAGCGCCAACCTATTTACAACATTAATATACAATGGAATTCAATATATAATATGATTTAGCAATTCCTTAATTTGCTGCCAAAATACACTGCTTTTATAAAATCCCATAATCAGATTACATGCCTTCTTCCTTTTAAGCGCAAGATTATAGCTTTGCGCCAATTGGCATTTGTTTTGGCACCATTCAAAAACATAATTTTAAAGGTATTAAAATAAATGCCTTTCTTAATTTAATTTTTTAAGCTTTACTAAAATTTGGATAATCTTCTTAAATAGGTTATGATAGGCGCTGGCGATTATTTTCAATTTGATCAATTATTTTGCAATGCTTTCAAAACTGGCCAAAAGAAGTATATAGTTTATAATAAGAAACTGAAATCAAATTTAATGATATATACTGCTTATATCCTTAATCCTTGTTGTAAAGCGTTTATAATTAAGGATATAATGCCTGCGCAATTCAACCAAATTATCGACGACGTCAAGCACTATTTCAAAACCAAATGGCCCGCTGTTGCTGGACAAAATATACTAAATTTAAAATATGCCTTTTTAGAATTAAATGCTAAACGCCCTTTTGGCATGTTAATTGCCTAATGGCATGGGGTTTAAGCCAAAAGGGCATGAAAGGCAAAGTTTTGCATTATACAGGCAATTTGCGAATTTGATTATTAAATTGGAATAAATCCTAAAAAATGGATAAAAGCGTTTAAATTTAATCCTCATTTTGTTTATAATTAATAAAAGATTAACAATTCTCTTTGGCCTTATTTCGCCATTGCTGCAAGAACTCTTCTACCTTGCGCCACAACAGAAGTTAATATTAAACGTTTATTTAATAATTGCCGCAATAAATACGGAATACGGCGACATGCTTTATACTCAAATACTATTAAGATATTAATTTTATTGCATAGCAACTATTAATTAAAAAATAAATTTGATCAAAAACAAATTTAAGACATAATAAAACTTAATTTAACATTTGAATCATATTTTAGTACCCTCTTTTATCCTAATAAAATTAATGGCCACGTCCTAAGTATTTGCTTTTGATTTATTCTATTTTTGTACCTTAATTTAATAAGAATTTGCAATAGATCCTAATATTTCTCCTTTTCCCTTTACACAAATATCATCTCTTTTTACGGGCCTTAATAACCCTGCATTTATGGATTTAAATATTATATTCCTATCGCTAAATGATTTAATTAAAATTATTTAATTTTAAATGGAAACCTTTTCTTAAAATAGCGCATTAATTAAAAAATATATTAAAATCAAATATTATATTTCAAATGCAGAAACGGTGATTTTTACAAACTCTTTACAAACTTTTTGATTTTGCAAAACCAGGCCTCGAATTCAATAAATCAAAGGCCAAGGAAAATGAATTTACAAGCTAAATTTTGTGTTCAAACTTTTTAAATCTTTTTAAAAAATTCGCAAAATTCATCTTTATTTCATAGCCTTACACACAGCCTCAGCTAATTTTTTATATTGCCTCTATTTATTGCACATATTTATTTCATTGGGACCTAAAATTAAAAGAGGACCTTTTCCTTTTAAGGGCTTTATTAGCATAAGAAATACGGCCGTTACCTAATCAACATTTATCAAAAATGGAGGGCCCTACATTCAATCTCACTTAATTGGCCCTTTTCCCACCGCTTTCTTATTGCTGCTGCTATTACCATTATTACACCACTTTTAGCTAAAAAAAAAATGGGAAATAACGGAATAAATAAAGTTACTTTTTATCTAAAGTTATTAAGTTTATTATATAAATAATAAAGGGAAGGAGGATTAAGAATAAAGTATATAATCGTTAAGTTTTAAATTTATTTATAATAAGGATATTATAATAGTATTTATTTTATAATCGAACTTGAAATAAAAATAAGAAATGTATAAATATGAATTTTAAAGCTTTAAATTTGTAGATATTATTTATATAAACTAAAGGTTTTGACTATGTATAATATAGTCTTATTTTTAGAATTAAAAATAAGTAATTGGTTATTTGATAAGAAATTTAAAGAGTATACGGATTTTAAGTAGCTAATAAAAGTTGTAAAAAAAGAGTTAAAGAATTTATGTTTTAAAAATGAATTATTATATTAAAAAAAGTAATATATTATTTAATAATAAAGCAATTACAACTTTCGATAATATAGAAATCTAATTTAATAAATAACTGGAAATTTGTAAATAAATAATACTTTAAATTAATATAAACAGTAATATAAAATAAAAGAATTGTAATAGCGCTATATGTTTTTTAAGGTAATTTTTACACGCTGTTTTAAATGATCTTTTTATTTTTAATAATTTGACTAAATTTTGTACTATTAGAGGCATTTTAAAGTCTATTTATAATAAATAACAAACTAAAGGCGGAAGAGGAAAACTAAAACAAAAAACAAAAGAAGTTTAAATAAGAAATAACTTTTTTAAAAAATATAAAAAAGTAGCGGAATAACATATTAAAAAAAACAAAGAAAAAAAAGATTAAAAAAAAACAAGATAAATATTTAAATTAAGTATATAATAAAAGATAAATAAATATAAAAAACGAAGAAATAAACGATTTTAATTATAATTTTATTAAAAACGTCTTAAAAGATAATAATATTAATTTTATCATTATTTTTTATTGATTTCTTGGGTAATTAAGTCAAAAAGTCTTTTAGAAAATATAAATGAGGGAAATAATATTAAGGCAATTAAATGTAATGCAAAGGCTTTATTTATAAGTTTAAGAAAAATCCTAAAAATCATGTTATAAATTTAATTATTGTAAGGATTTAATTAGTAAATGACGATTTACAATATATTAGAATCTTAAACAAACTATAATTAACATTTATAAGTAAGATAAAAGTCTTGAGTAAACACCACATTTACTAAAAGCCCTAAAATATAAGGTGTTGTAAGAGAAGATATTAAAGACTATAATTAATTTAAATAAAAATTAAGGAAAAGTTTAATAAAGTCGTGAAAAATTATTAATATATATGAACTCAATTATTACAAATAGGTTATCTTAAATTCCTTTAAATATAAAGGCAATGGAGGCCTAAAGCGGTGTTAGAATATAATTAAAATCATTAATATTATACTTCCCCTTCCCCCCCCTTTTGAACAAAGATCGCCCCTAAGCCATTATATAATAAATTAATTAAATTTTAAATTCCCTTTCCTCGCTTATTATTATTTTACTATTATCTTTAGAGATTTTTAATAACTCAAAATAATTAACAACTTAAATTATTAATAAATAATAGTTTTCTGTTATTACTTTATATTAATATTATTAACTTTAATAGGTGGATTAAATAAATTAAAGTAGTAATAACAAGAACAATTATAATAATCTAAATAATAATGATTATAAACTTTATTTTAATAGATTATAAAGTTGACTAATAATAAAAAAATATAAGACTTAATTTAAAGTAAAAATAAATAATATGAAAATGAATAAAAAAAAATGAATAAAAAAAATAAGTTAATAAGTAGACGTTAATCGGCTTCATATTATAATAGGCTCTATTTTGATCCTTTCACGACGCTAGAGCCTTAGGCAGGAAACCTCAAGTTATAGTCTATACGACTAGTATAAGAGCTTATAGTACTTTTATAATTTAGAAGAATGAAGACTTTTTTACCTTTGAATTTAACCTTTGTACTTTGCCTTAGGCTTAGTACTTAAAGCTTAGCTTTACTTAGTTCTTTTGTTTTATGTTGTTTTTATATTAGTGACTTACATAAGAAAATAAATTATATGATTTTGTTTTTATATAATTTACAAAAGTAACATTTTAATTCACAAACAAGAAACTATTTTCATAAACATTAAATAGCCTTAGAATTTTGGATTATTCCCCTTTTTTTTAGTAATTATAAACGCAAAATAGAGCTTATTAATTCGGCATCGCCAACAGAACTTAGGTCTTATTTAAACCAATAGTTTTTAATTACACTAAAGATTAAATTCATTTGATTTAAAATTAAAGTTTAATAGATCTAAAGAAAGGTCCCAGAACCAGGTTTTACCTAAAAATCCAAAATATAAGGAGTAAAACCTCTCTTAGACTAAAATAACTGTGTAATTACAATTATTGGTTTTAAAAGCCTTGTTTATATTGCTTTTTATTTGCATTATTTTATTAAAGCTTATTAAAAATATCCTAATTTATATTAATCTCATATTAAGGCTAATAATCAAAAAAAGACTAATAAACCCAAATCACAAATCTTAAGCTAATAAAATATAATATTCCTATTCCTCAATTAATAAAAGCAATAAAACAAAACATATGTTTTTATCCTATTTTGCCCTTTTTAATCTTTTTTAAAAAAATAAACCAAAACTAATCAAAACACATTAATTATTATTATTACTAATCTTATTTAATACCTTAATATTACTAAATTTTACAAGAATTTAATTCTTAAATATTAAATTATTTAAAAATAATATAAATCTTATTAAAAAATCCGCTAATATAACTATTTTAATAGCTTAAAATATTATTAACTTACTAAAAGGCAAGATACCTTTTCCCAATTTAAAAGGTATACCTTATTTTTTTAAAACAAATATCATAAACTTTCTAAAATATTATAAAAAGATTTGTGAAAATTATAGTATTATTTAAAGCAAAAGAGTTTTTTGGCTTTTGTACTATTATAATAAGTTTTGGAAAGATATTATTAAAACTATGGATAAATGGAAAAAGAAATAATTATAGGCAGTATTTGCCAAAGCCTTAAAAGTTAAATTTAAAAAACACAATTATTAACAAATTTAATATTTAATAAGTTTTCTTTACAAATTTATAATAACAAAACGCATTATTAAGAACCTAAAGGCTTATATACAATTATACTCCTAAATTACTAACGCCTTATTTAAAAAAAATATTTTAAATAAAATAAATTAAAAACAATATTTTTTTGGGCTTATTAATTACTAAACAAAATAAACTTATTAAAAGTTAAAGAATTAATAATTTAGATCTTAACACTTATATTAATTAGACCAATTTCAAGAGCAAGCTTTTTATAATTATTAAAAGCAAAAAAATAATTAAAGCTTTACAACGAAAAAAAGAATCAATAAAGGCTTATACTAAAGAAATCCAAGAATTAGTTAACAAAGTTATTTGCCCATTAAAAGTTTTCCTTACAGTAAGAAAGCGTTTAATAGTATTATTATTTATTAAAAAAAAAGTAATACCAACTTAAAAAAACAAAACTTAAAGATTTAGTAAGTAAAATAATAAACCTTAAGCTAAACACATTTACTTTAAAATTAAATTAAATAAAACAACCTAAAGTTTTAGAATTCGGCCTAAGAAGTCATAATATTCCTTAATATGTTTAACAAAAACAAAATAGTTAAGGGTATTTTCCGTAAAATGAATAGAATAAAGTCGTAGATTTAGGCTGGAATTTTAAGATTAATACCATAAAATATAATAATAAAAATTAAAGGCTAAAATGTTTTTTTATAATAATTAAATAAGAAAAAAACGTTATTAAAGTAGAGATAATTATTTATTTTTTAGATATTATATTAAAAATAATGTTATACATATTAATAAATAAGGCAAATATTACATTAGTTTTTAAAGCCGGGAAAATGCTTTAATTGTTTTAAAAAAGCTAGGTTAATTATGGGCCGCTGTTATTTAACTAAAAACTATTAGGACAAAATAGAATAAGAATTTAAAGGCAAAAAAAACCAATGCCCCCATTTACATAAATTATACTCCCGTTTATTCAATTAAACCAAGGCCAAAACAATCAAACAAAGCTACTTTTAATCCCGAATTAAGAATTAGAAGTATTATTAAATTAATTAATAACATTAAAATTAGAAGATAGGTTTCCTTAGCCATTGTAATCTTTATTAACGCCGTATAAACAGAAAAGCCAAACGCTTTACGATCTTTAATAAAAGCCAACCTTAATTAAATAAATAAAACTTAAACAAAAAAAATATTATAATGCTTTACTTGATAAAGAAGAAAAGAGGGAAAAGGCAAATAGGGAATTTAGTTATGTTTTAGAGTTAAAAGAAGATGAGGAAATAAAAGAAGATTCAAATACTATGATTTTAGAAGTAATAATAAACTAAGGACCTTTAATCAAGTAAAGCAGAGCTATTGCAGAAATCCCTAAAAGAGAAAAGTTCCTTAATTAATATATTATACTAAAAGCTTAAGAAAAAACAATTAAGAAATTCATAAAGCAGACACTTAATAGTATTATTTTTAAGAATTTTTATGGACTATAGGCTTGCTAGGATAAAATGCTTAATTGATAAATATTATTGGTCTTAATAACAGGAGGAATTAATGTAGAGATTTTTATTTTAAACCAAACTATGATAGTAGTGGCCTAAAGCAACCTAACCTTTAATCATTTTTTAGAAAGCGTAATCAATTTTACAAAGCTTATTAAAAGTTCCTTATTAAATTAAAGCATTTTAGTTAATATAATTGCTAAATAAAACAATATTATTAAAAATTGCTTAAATATTACTATAAAAATACTCAAAGTACAAGTTAATTGTGGAGAACAATTTTTGGTTAATACCATTATTAATAGTAGTGCGGAAGTTAATGTAATAAGCATAGCTGTTGCAGAAGTTTTGAGGATAATGATTATTAAAAGCAAAATTTTTATATTTGTTATTATTATAAGCTAGTAATATACTTTTATTGGTTATATTAAAAATGTTTTAATTAATATTAAAAAAATTAAGAATTATTTTGATTTTATGATTATATATAATACTAATTATGAGTTATTTTTTGGAATACTGTTTATTTTAAAGAATTATATTAATTTTAAATATCCCGGCCATGGCATTATAAAAGCTGTTTTCTAGAATATAAAGAAGGAATAAAGTAAAAAAGTAATAATTACTAAAAATTAGTTTGATTTAATTGATTAGGCATTAAGAAAAGCATAATCAGCTTAAATATTAAAGAAGGTATTGGTAATAAAGGAAACTTAAAAGAAGGCTTAGGGTATATTGATTTGACTTATGATTTAGAATTAGATATTGATTTGGAAATTGTATTTAGTTTTGAAGACGTTTAAGTATTAAAATAAAAAAAAAAAATAAAAAAATAAAAAAAAATAAAAAAAAAAGATTTACTGATCTGGGATTATAAATTAAAGCAAGCGCAGAATTATATACTATTTAATTAAATAACAAAAAATATAATTTTATGTTTGTTTTTGACACCGACCTATTAACAAATTAAGATCCAAATTTAATAACAATGCCTATTTTAGCATAAGTTAATATTATTTATAAAAAGAAAACAAATAAAGTTTAGCTAATGAATTTAAGTAAAACTAATGGCAATATACTTAAAAGAATTAATAATTGGTTTGAAAAGGATAAAAAGACGAGATCATTATAAAAAAAAAGGCAAATTTAGTAATTATATTATAAGGCGTTTTTTGGATTAAAAACTAAGGAATAAATTAATAAAGGAAAGGTTTGATAAATTAATTATTAACAAATATTTTATATCAGAGGAACAAGAATTGCTTTTTTAAATATTGTTAAATTAAAAAGCGGCGCTAGCCTTTAATTAAACTTATTTTGGCATAATCAAAAAAAAGATTTTGCTTTTAATATTGATTAAGATTATATTACATAAGGCATAGTAAGAAAAGTCTTTCCTAGTTCTCAAGGCTTTACAAAAAATGTTTATATTAATACTTAAAGATTACTTAAAACAAAAATTATTAAAATATTATTATAATGTTTATAAAAACAAGTGGTTTTTAATAGCTAAAAAAGGAAAAGAGACTTATAAACTTATTATAGTTATAATTAAGATAAATTGCATAATCGTTTGCGATACTAATATTCCTTTAAACGTGGATCGATTTTCTATTAAATTCACTGGCCTTATTGTGGCATTCTTTATTGATTAGTTTTTATTAAATATTAGGTCAAAAGATATAATAACTATTTATATATTAATTGGCTTACTCCATATAATAAGATTTTTTTAAAGTACTATCAATTTTATAGCTTAATTTATTTGAGTTATTTATAAAAAAATTTAGATTATATTTTAAGTATTACTTTGCTTTATATAAACAATATTAATATTAAAAGAAGCATATTTTTTTATAATAATAAAAAGATTTTTTCGGAAATTTAATAATTTGTTATAAAACATATTCAAAACCTAGATAAGATACTAGTTTGTTTTAAAAAGGCTAAAACAATAATTAAAACAAAATTTTAATATTGTTTATTAAGACTTAAGATTATAAGTTTTGTTACAAATAATGACAAATGTCGCCTAAAGATAAGCAAAATTTTAAAGATTATAGAATAAGAGTACTATAATAATATTATTAAAGCACGCGCTTTCCTTAGAGTTATAATATATTATTACATTTAAATCAAAAACTTATTTATTATCGCTGCTTTAATTTATACTATTATAAAAAAAGGAGTCATTTTTAAATAGTTAGATTTATAAAGATTGTCCATGAAAACGCTTAAAAATGTACTTCTAAGCGCTTTTTTTTAATCAAAATTAATTATTAATTAGAAACAGGCCTAATCATTTTGAGAGTAAATACGAGTAAAATCGGATAAAGAACCATACTACAATAATTTAATTAGCTTAAAAGACGTCACTTTACATAATTTAAGAGTGGGATATAGAACCCAGCTAAAAGCAAGTATGATATTATTAAGCAAGAGTATTAAAAAGCCCTTAAAACTATAAAGAAAATACACAGCGAATTTTATAGCGTTTATTTTATTTTGGAAATTAATGCAAAAGTACTTATAGAACAATTTAATAAAACAATAAGCGATTTTCCTAAAGCTTTATTAATAAACTGGATTACATAGATACAGTTCATAGATTTTAAAGTTAAACATATCCTAAAAATAAAGAATATTACAACAAATAGATTATTTTATAAAAGACGAGAATATTTTTTAGACATTATAAAACAAAACAAAAAGGATATTAATAAATGGATTTTTAATGAGCTTAGCGGAGTTGGTATTTTGAGTATTTTAATTAGACGATTTATAATTTAAGATTAAGAGTTACTGCCAAGAATTTTAGAAAATTCATATTTAAAAGAATTAAAAAAGATTGCATTTTTTTAATTAATTTTTAAACAGCTGTTTAATATTTGATTAAACGATTTTAAACGATTTAAAGGGCAAGCATTTTTGTATTTTATTTAAACAAAAAAGCTATATTAATAAACTAATAATATATATTTTATTTGCCTTATTATTAATAGCAAGCGTGAAAAATATGAGGTTATTAAAGATTATTATAATAAAAATGAATATAAAGGAGGTAAAACAATTTATTATTAATTAGCAAAGGCATTTTTTTAGAAAAAATTATTTAAAGATTGCAAAGCTTTTATAAGAACTGTGAAAATTATTAAAAAAAGAAAGCAAAACGAGAAAAGAATTTTTTATAAGATTAATTTAGACGTTTATAAAATACTAGTATTTAATAATAAAAAAATTTGTTTTGTTTTAACAAAGGATGATTTATTTGGTTAACTAAAAAGGAAGGCGCTAGGAACAAGTATAATAGTTAAAATTACGAAGTTTTTGTGGAAAGATATAATATATTAATATAGGTTATTTGGCATATTAATTATAAATAAAAAACCGGAAAATAAAAGAGTTATATAGGCTTTTATATTAAAATACAAAGTTAAACATATTTAGATTTTAACATATAATTTAAAAGGGAATAAAAACGTAGAAAGGGCTTATTAAGATATTTTAAATGGTTTTTTTAAAACAACAAAAGGTGGGTTTTATTAATAGATTAACAAAAATTTTAATATTTTGTTTATAATATAAACTTTTGTTTATTAATTTATTAGTATTACTCCTTTTTTTTATATAAACAAGAAGCGATTTTTTTACTAGAAAGCCGTTACTTAGTATGAAGGGTATTTGATTATATAGAAGTTAAGATTAGAAGAAATTTATTGGCTTTTTATTATTAGTAATTAAAGTTATAGAATAATAATATTAAAGAGATTATATTATAAAAATAATGATTTAGAAAAGCTAACAAAGACTAATAAGATAAGATAAGAATTTTGAAAAGCATATTAATTAAAAAAGGTAATTATGTTCTGGTATATAATGTTAAACGATTTATTAATATGTTAGTTAATAATAAATTTGATTATCGTTGGCTAAGACTATTCCGAATTTTAAAAGCTTAAATAAATAAAGGATATTATAAACTATAAAAAATAAATAAAATAAACCTTTAAAGGACTTTTACAATTAATCGATTTAAATGGTTTTATTAATGAGATTGTATTTTATTTCCCGTTAAATTAGACCCAAAAACGAGTTCTTTTGAGTTAGATAAGTATTTTAATAATAGTAATTATTACATTATTGTCATGTTTTTAAAACGCCAACCTCTTATTTTCAAATTATTTTATCTACTTTTTTTAATAGTTAAAAATCGGTTTATTATATAGTTTTTTTTAATGATTGAAAAATACGCTTTCTTAAAAAAAACAAGGGCATTTTCTTTTATTAATGAGGATAGGTATTATTGTATTTTTTCCGTCTTTTTTTTATATTTTTTTTATTTTCTTTTTAATTATTATAGAGTTTATTTATTAAAATTGTTTATTTTCATTTTATTTTGTTTAATTAGAAATTATATAATATATTTGTTTAGGACATAAACATTTATAATAATAATATTATTATTTACTGTTTAGAAAATAATATAAGTCCTTAATTTATATAAGCCAAAACAAGCCAAACTTTTAATTACTTAGACCTATTTTTAATTGAACATTTTTTAGGAATAATTTGAAGATGTTTTTGAAAAATGGTTTAATAAAGCTATTATTAAATTAGCCAAAATAAAAGGTTTTAATATACAAGATTATAAGACAAATAATCAATACTTATTTAATAGAATTTAGAACATTAAAGCTATTTACAATAAAAAGAAAAGCAATACTAATAAATTGGTTTATATTTGATTTATAAAAAGAGGTGTTATGTTTTGCCAAAAATATATAAAAGATTTTAGTAGTTAAAAGTATTTAGGATAGCTTAAAATCATTAATAATAAAATTAAGTCATTTCTAAAGTACATTTAAGCTTTGAATTAATACGCAATTAATAATGCCTAGGATAAGCAAGTATTTTAGATAATCAAAACTAAGACCCGAATATTAATTAATATTATACTTAAGAATATTGTTACCTATTAGATTGATTTTATTAAAAATAAATCTTAGTTTTTTGAAAAGATTACTATATTACTATTAGATAAAATACTGAAAAAAGTAAGACTTAAAGTTTTTTACTATGGCTTGTTTATTTTAATTGAAATAGTAGATAATGGTGTTTTTGGTGACTTTTTTAATAAATCAAAACTTACTCATTTTTTTTGTTTTTAAAATTGAATTATTTAAAGCTAGAGCTTTAAAATTTAGTTCCCTAATAATTACTGATCCTAAAATAAGAATTAACTTAACCACCAAAAAAAGAATTATTGCCTTGACCATATTAAAGATTATTATAATAAAATCATTACGTATTTTTGCATTATTATTAAAAAGTGATTAACCATTAGTACAACTCGGCTTATTAATATTTGAAAAAGTTATTATCCCCCTTATTAATATTACTAAACCAAATTTCTTCGAGAAAATTATTGATCTTACAATAGTGGGTGTTTTAAAAAAGGCTTTTACGATTTGTAAATTTAGATTAATAGTTAAGCCCCCTTTTTTTTATATAGACATAAAAGCTATTGATTTAGGTATAAAAAATTTAATACAAGGGCAGTTAAGTTTATTAGATTTTCTGTTATTGGCCAATTTTAATTTTATATTAAATAAAAATAGAGAATTTGTAATATAAGTTAATGGCCTTTTATATAAAGGATTGTTTAAAGACAATTTTAGAATTCAAAAAACAGTTCGGATAGTAGAGTTTTTTTTGGAAGTATTTTACTTATATATAGAAGAATTTGTACTTTAGGTAAAAAAAAACAAATTCAAATAAAGAACAAAATTGCTTAAAGGGCTTTTAAACTTTTTGAAATATAAATTATAATATTTAAACAAGCCAATAAATAAGCCTTTTGAATTCATTACTTTTTTAAAGATGATTTTGAGGCTTTGTTTATTTTTTAGTATTTTGATTTTATTAAAAGGAAAGGCAAGGCTATTACTGATTTAGGATCACTAATCATAGATGCTTCATTTAAAATCTAATAGAGTAATCATAAGGCCGTTATTAAATTAAGCGATTGTGATTACCAATTGCTAATTATTGTTATATATACGCTAGAGTATAAAAATAAATTCGAAATGGATTTTAGTTTTTTAATCAAATTTTACTATGAAAAATATTTTTAAGAATTAGATTTACCGGGAAATAAAGAAAACCACATTTGCCTATTCCATTTTAAGAAATTTATTAATTATTGTAGGATAGTTAAAAAGGGTATAAAAGGAAAGGTTTTTTAAAAAAACTTCGATTTTATTATAACTAATAAGGATAATATTGAACAATTACAATTAAACCTTAATCATATATTAATCTTCAAAGCTTTCAAAGATACCAAGGATATTAAACTCAAAGTTTAGTTTAGGCATTTGAAGTTTCGCCTAACCTCAAAAACTATTACGATTATTATTAACCTTAGATGGTTTATTGATTTTTTTCAAAAATATTTCCTAATATCTTTTTTTGAAAAGCTTAAAAACAAAAGTATTATTTATGTTTTTAATATATTTGGCTTAAGATATATTTATAAGAAAAAAGCAAGAAAGCCCCATTTAAGAAAGATTACAATTGCGGAATTAGCAATATACCGCTTTTATTATTGAAAAAACTAATACAAGGTTAAAAAGTTTATTGCGTTTTTGTATAATATGATTTATAATATAGTTTAATAATGCTTTTAAATAGATTATAGCTTTTATCTTATTACCATTTTTGTTATAGATATTATTAATATTTGAGTTGTTTACTATTTGGATTTTCCTATTTTGCCGTTTTTTAATGAAATACAAAGCGTTATTTTTACCAAAACTAATATTAATAATTATATTTGAACTATTGCAATTTGTAATTCAGGATTAATAGTACTTTTGATTTTTTTATATTAGGCTCTTAATTATTATATTTTTTCCAGCATTTTTTTGATTATTAGCTGCTATTATAGGATTAAAAGTTTTTATGATTATTTTGGTTTTATTATTAATAAGAAATTTAATTAAAGATTTAATTCATTTTTGGTTAACAAAAAAGGAATTTTTTTAAAATACCTTTTAGCCTTAAATAACAAAAAAATTATTATAAGATTTTTGGATCTAATAGATCTTTCCCGCTTTTTTTTAATACACCAAGGTTTTGTTTTTTATATTTATAGTGACATAAAGCATTTTGATACTGGATTTTTGATATTATTAAATAGGAAAATCTTAAAAAATAGAGTCAAAACCGATAACCTTATAGTAACAATAAATAAATTACAAAAACCACTGGTTGGTAAATAGGGGATTGAAGAATATATATGTGCCCCGTTTATTACAATAATGATTATTATTGGCTTTGGCTTTTTATTAAAAGCTTTAGTAAAATGGAAATCTTGGTTTAATTTATTGGTTTACGCAGAAGTTCGAGATTTTTTACAGCTAAATGATAAGGCATTTGCAGCTTATTTAGAATTACATTATATTAAATAGCTTATAGTAGTAATCAAGGCTTAACAATTAGTTCAAAAACTGGAAAAAGAATTTTAGAAAAAAATAGTTCTATTTTAAATTAGGATTATTTAGTAGGTCTCTTTTCATAAATGATATTGTCAATAAGTTAGTATTAAAAAAAAAGGCTAAAAAGAGCGGGCGTAATATTAAATTAGAGGATTTTATAAATAACAAGATATTGGAAAAATATAAGGACATTTTTACCTTTAATCCCGCCTTATAAATTGTTTAAGTTACAAGTTAAATTGAAAGTTTTGGAATAATATATATAGACAAATTTAATTAGGCTTTAAATACAAATATTATAATGACTTTTGATTTTAGATTATTAATGTTTTTTATCTTGAAATTTCAAGGTATAACATTTAATAATATCTTAGAATTTGCGATTTATTTTATTGCCAGCGATTTTGGTGAAATGCCTTTATTAGCTAAAGCAGTGCGTTAAATTAAAGAAGACATAGTAAAATATGCCAAATAAGATTCCCTAAAGTAGCAAGAGGATATTAGAAATCAAAGTCTTACTACACCTGATTTATTGGCTTAACCTTAGATCTCTAGAAAGATTATTATGAGCTATTCAATATAGGATAGCACCTTTTTATTATCTAAAGATACTTTTTTATTTAAACTTGATTAAGAGCCATAATTACTAATAAAAATTCATATTAATACTAAGCGGATTTCCGTACTTGCTAGCTTATAACAAACTACTTCTTTCGCCTTTATAATCCTTATTACCTTAGCCAAGACTTTAGCTGTTATTTCCTTAGAATTACCCCTATTTAAAAGAACTTAGTTATCTAATGGTTACCGAATTATTAGACTTATTTGCTTTAGACAAAGCTTTAACCAATCTGCCGCAAAAGATTTAGAAGCTAAATATGAATTATTAATAAAAACAATAAAAAAACGAAAAGCCGCAAAAAAAGGAATAATTACAAAAGCCAAAGCGCCAAAAAAGGCCAAATAATAAGTTGTGATTTTAGATTATAGGTAATTAATAATTAATAGGTTGGGGAGTTTTATTTTATTTTTTAGTTTTTTCCTAATATTTAAATAATCTTTTTTTATAATGATATATTAGTGGCGTTAAACCTTTTTTTTCTTTTTTCCTTTTACTTTTTTTTTTACAAAAAAATATTTTTATAATACTTTTTTTTTAAACGGCCTTAATTAGTTTACTTATAAATGGTTTAAGTTGACCACTTTTTATTAGTAAGGACAAGTATAATAGGCTTTATTTTAATCCTTTTACGATACTAATGCCTTAAGCAAGAAATCTCAAGTTATAGTCTATACGACTAATATAAGAACTTACAATACTTTTGTAATTTAGAAGAATGTTTTATCCTAAACTCAGTAAATATTATATAAGGTCTGCTTAACTTGTCACTTTGGCATTTTTATATAAAGGAAATTATTAAAACCCTTTAATAAATATAAAATGAATTGTTATTTTAAATTAAACTAACCTAATTTATTTAAGCTTTTGTAATATTAGCCTTAACTCTTTTAATATTAGGACATAAATAATTTTGTAATAATAGTTTTTGTTTAAAGTGTGTTATTTCCAAGCTTTGAAGCATATTAATAGCTTATAATAAAGACTTAAAATTTAGGGTATACCGCGGCGGGCCAAAGTCTTAGCTCTTAATTATTTTAAGTTCTTGTGGCGCCATATGTTTTAATAGCATAATATATAATTGCTTTTTGAGATAATGAAAAGGGATAAGATAGGATAAGATAATAAAAGGGAGAGGAGGCCTATTTAGTAGACGGTTCATAAACCAGGTTGCAGCTATCCGAAGTGACAGGACGCGTGGTACTAAAGAAAAGTGGATTTTCGACCAACTCTATGCTTCGCAAAATATATATTAAGGGGATAATCTTAATATTTAAAATAACGACTTAATTATATATAGGACTTTTATAGCGGATTATTATATTCTTTTAATATTTACGAATTTAAATACCCCTTTCTCTTCTTTGGCCTTATAGATAAATAAATCTCGATTCATTAATCTAATATTATATAAAGGAAAATCTGATAAAAGGACTCTTAAAAATTATATTAGCTTTATAAGACTTCTTATAGTAGCTCTATTAGTTCCAATTGTTTTTAGAGACTTTTTAGGCATTTTCCTTAAACGGCTTTATTACATTAAACAAAAGCCTCCCAAATCTACCCTTAAACTAGTAATAAACTTTTAATTAAAATATTTAATAATATAAAAAGACTCAAAAACATAAGAATAATTAAGGCTAATAAGACAATTAATATCTATCTTACTTAAAAAAGAATAAATAAAATAAAAAGAGAGGAGTTTTTTTATTAATACTTAAGGATTCTAATTATTAAGACGTGGCATATCATGCCATTTAACGAGCTCATCCGTCAATTTATAGCAAAATAGACTTATTAATAATTCTGTTCGTTATATTTATTAGTAAATATAATAAAAATATCTATAATAATCAACTCTAAACCTTCCGATTAATAGTTTATCATATAATCGCCAATCCCTTGCATAAATCATTGCGGCTCAATCCGCTACACTCCAAACTGCGCCCAAATTAGTACATGCCCCGCCTAGCGTCGCTAATCCGCAATTTAACCCGAAATATAACCGTAACATTAACTTAACATCAACCTAATTTTACTCTTTAATATCTCCAAAACACAGGTTTAGTAAACTATTTTATTACTGTTATATTATAGTTATTAATTGAGTATATAAGGAAATTGTGAATTTATTATCATTTTAAAGCTTAGTAAAAAACCGTTTTTATTAATTATTAACTATTATAAAGGACTTATACTGATTTAAATTCAAATAATTATTATTCTAATTGTGTTATATATCCTATAATTAATAGTCAAGACTTTATCAAAACTATCGAATACTTACATAACGTATTATACTTATTTTTTTATTTTCTTAAACTTTATTTTTTATTTTTAAAGCCTTTTCCTTATTTTAAGCTTATATAATAATAAAAAGCTTATATACTTTATAAAACTTTTTTAAATTATACAAATTATTAAATACATTTAAATATTCATAAATTAATAATATAAAGGCTATAAATTGGGATAATAAAGAAGTTATTAATAAAGGCTTGCCTTGTTATTATTTATTATAAAGCCAATTATAAAAGCTAGGCTTTTATTAATTAATAAACTAAGATAAGGGTAAAGTATATAATAAAGATCCGCCGAATTATATTCATTATTTAATTAAGTGGAAAATGATAATAAATAATAGGGTAATCTCGAAAGATATAGGGCCAAATGTGATTTTGGTTCTAGGTTTATATTAGCAAAGGGGCATTGCCAGGCGATTTATATATAATATTAATCAATAGGTCAAAAAACATAAGCAATCAGTAATCAAAAAAAGGCTAAATTAATGAAAAAGATTATATATGCATTATTTAAACTTGTTGCTTTTGTTTATTTTAGAATTGATATAAAGTATATATTATTATTAAGCCTGCAATTATACTTTAATGGAAATTCGCCTATTTAAATTATTCTCTGGCAATGGGCAAAGCTAAATTAAAGGCTGTTTTATATATTATTTTTTAATAAATGCTTTGATCGTTTATGAACCTTTATTATGCACTTAAAGTAATGCATTAATTATTAGCCTTATTAAAATTGACAACGACTTCAAATTTTATGTTTTTGCCTAGCTTAAGATGATTTTTTAAGATTTGCAGTTACTTAGCCCCTTTAAACTTTTATGAATTAATATTATATGTATTAACCAAAAATTTTATTTAAAAAAGGTTTATTAGATTAATATAATATGAAAAATTTATGCATTAGCAAAGAAAATTATTATTTAGCTTAAATTTTAATTAAATATTAAAAATTAAGGTTTTTAAAAATTAAAGTCTTTTTATAAAAAGAGCTTAATTAAGGAGCTTATTAAGCCGCTTGGATATTAGACTTATGCCAATTGTATTATTGGGAATAAATATTAAAAGCGGATATAGGTACAGCAGGAGCTAAGTAATATTTTGAGCTTGTTAATTTAATATCGTTGAGATCAAGTTCCAGCTTTTGCTTTAATGCATTATCAATAATTAATAATAGCAAAGGTTAAGCAAAAGGGCACTTTAGCCTCTTAAACAAAATTATTCCAAGCAAAATAATAAGCCATAAAAATATTCTGATAAAGCTATTGTTTTTAATTAAAAAATACATCTAATTTGAATTAGCAAAAGAATTGAACTTAGCTGCCATTTTGAAGTATTTATGAAATCTATTAATAAGCCAAGTAATAGGGTTATTAAATATATATCAGAATTTCCTTTGCTACTCAACTAATATTTATCTATTATAAATTATTAAAATATAACATTATTATAAAAAAGCCCCTTAATTTACCCGCCTAATCTCCATATGATTACTGAGATATTAGTAAGCTTTATAATAAAAAGTGGCCAAGGTGCTTCTAAAAACCAATCATTTTAATTATTTATAAAAAGTTATTTAATTTATATTATAATGGCTATTATCTCCATTATTTATTAAGCAAAAACGTGCGGCTTAGACTGCATAAAAACATGTGCTTAAAACATAGGAAACTATGATTTAATTTATAAAAATTTATATAGCTTAATTACTCATCGTATAATTATGAAAATGCCCGATTTATTCAACTATGTCATATAATGACAACCTTTAATAAAAGCCTTAAATTAAAATTTAACAAATATTTAATGATTAAAAAATAGGTTTACTATAAATATAATATTATATAATAAAGTCTTGTAACTCAAACTAAGGTTATGCTATAAAAGTCAAAATAACCCCCTGTATTTTGACTTATAAGGCTAAATTACGATTATATAAGTTTTTTTTATAAAAGGGATTTAAAATCTATTTTTATAAAAACTATATAAGTAAAAACAGATTCTAAGGCAAATTTAATATAAAAACTATAACCGGGCCATAATACATAGGCTAACTTAAGGCATGTTTAGGATATTTAGACTTCATTTATCCTTAATTCAAATTAAAATAGTAATTACTTACGTTCATAAATTAAAACAAAACTAATAAAAGGGAAAATTAATCTTAAATTTATTTATATATTATAAATTAATTTTCCCATTCTTATGTCCTATTTGGGGTTAATAAGCTTGCTGCTCTTGATTAAACGCTAATCACCCTCGGCTTATCCTCGGCTTAATCAACTTACTTAAGCACCTTAAGCAGCTTGCCTAAGCAGGCCTAAGTATTTTAAGCAAAATTTACCACATCGTCACATGTTTTGGCTTCTCGCTTTTTAGCCAATCATACTTAATTTGCCCACTGTTTTTTTACATCAGTTTTGTTAAGTTTTGACAACAATACTCAAAAAGCCTAAACAAATTCCCAAAGAACCCAAAATGGACACTTTCCAAAAATATACCCAATGCTTTGCCTACAATATAAGTTGCTCCAACATAAATGCCTTTGAGGAAAGTACGGCTTTTCCTTCTATAAATTCCTTTCTGCTTTGTATTTATTTTAATCTAAATACCTCCTTTTTTCAATCTCATCTTTTATTCACCTTCTTAAATCTCTCTATATAATTTGTTTTATCCAATTATTATAAATTATTATTTTAGTATTTTTAATGCCCAAAAAAAAGTCGCCAAAGGAGTTTTTTGCACAATCCCATAGCAAAAGCTTTGCCATTGGATTAGAAATTATTAATGGGAAAAAGGTGAAAAAAGATCTTTAGCCAAGAATAAAAAAAAATTACACTTATATCTTAGCATGATAGGATTAATAAGGGCTATTTCCTAATTATTAGCAAATTTTTTTTCCAACGCTTATCTCTTTATTAAATAGGTATAAATTTAAATACCTTAAAGTTATTTTAAACGATATAAAGACGCCGAAAGATTAGGCTAAATATATTATATATAATATTATAAGTGCTTATGCCAATAATATTTCAAGATTAGGATTTGTTGTTTGCTTATGAAAAGATCTTATAATAAGCTGGCAGTAAGCAGGTTATAAGCCAAAAATAAAATTATTACCATTTTAAACGTAAATCCTAAAGGCGTTGTTTGTATTTCCTTAAGGTATTATATACAATTGCTAATAAAGTATAATTTATAAAAAGTCCTTTGTAAAAGGAAATTGGTTTGCGTTATAAAAAGCGAAAAAGGAAATACGGCATTATAATTCACTTTATTTACCTTAGAACACAGCTCTGATCAAATGATTGGCATATTTATAAGCAGCCAAAAATCAGATTGGAAGTATAAGGCCAGTTCCAAATGCAAGTATTCACATTAGCAAAAGTCGGCAAGTACATATAATCAACCTATCGTTTTGGGTTAGGTTGAGGCCTTTATTATAAGATAAGCCTTAATTTTTTAATCTTTCCCAAAACCAAGCAAATGATTAACGATTTATTTTAAGATATTACTTTAGGGCTAACCCTAACCCTAACTGGTTGGCATTTGTTGATATCATTAAAAGTTTAGTAAATAAAGCAAAAAACGGCACATATAATTACATATTCCCCTTATTTTTTAATTATAAGCCACATTTTATATTTTTTTATTAATAAAATAGAATTTCTTATAATAAGCATATTTACATTTATATTTTTATATATTAACCTAAAACAAGATTAATAGTTTATGTATCTTTTAATACCGCTATATTTATTCGCTTTTGCTAATTTGCTAAACAAGAAAGCCTTAAATAACTATTATTATTATTATTATTTAATAATTTTAAATAAATATTAAAAAATAAAGAAAAAAGGGTAAGAAATCGTTTACGCATTTTTATTAAAAGGATATACGCCTCCCAACGCTTTTGGTGTTTATTTACTAATATTTTTTTTTTAAAAAGAGACAAAAGAAAGAAATGAAATAACCCTAAATTTTACACTTATATATTTAATCATAAATAAACACCACTTAATATAATAATCCTTTTCTTATCTGCCATAGCCACGACTACAATTACGACTATAATTATATTATCTTTTTACTTTTATATATTAAAAAGCCTAAGCCAATGGGCCCTTTATATTATTTACTTGACTTATTATTAAAGTAAGTTATAAAAACCTTTTTTTTTAAAATTATTATGTTTCTCGCCTTTTTTATATCTTTTCTTTAAAAATAAACTCTTTTTATTTATTTCTAAACCTTAATGCTTGTAAAGAATAAAATAGCCTTAATGAATACCACGCCTTATTCCTAATTAATACTAATGTATTTAAACACTTTATGATTAATAACAAGAATATATAAAGTAAAGAAAATTGTAACAAAGCCAATAATAATAGCCTAAAAGAGGAACTTATTCTATTATATATTAATGGCTTATTATGTGAAATATTTAATATTTTTAGGTTATATATGGAAGAACGAGTGCCGTATATTAATCATTTTTTATATTAAAAATAATATGAATTATGTTAAATAAACAAAAGTCATAATATGAGTACGGAAAACGGTGTTATATTTTAATAAATAATAGTTATTATATTTAAATCTGAAATTATTGTTGTTAAAGCTAAAGAATATAAGGGAAAAGGCTAAAAGGCAAAGAGCTATTATTTAAAGTTTATAGACGAGTATATTAATTATGATTTTTTAAGTAAAAACACCAATTTCTATAAGATGTGGAAGGCGGAATATAATATTTAAGGCGGGGGCTTTAAAGCCAAGTTTTATATTGGGCATTTTTAATAAAGGTTAGTTAATTATTTAAAAGTATGTTATAAAAAATTAAAAATAAAAGAGGCACATATTAAAAGTAATTATAATAACTTAAAAAACCTTTACTAATATTAATAAGAACGTTAAAAGCGAACTCTTATTTTTAAATAATAAATTAATTAAAAGTATATAAGCCTGTGTAATGTTTTTATTAATAAATATAAAATAAACTTTTAAATATTATTAAATATATGTCTCTTTTTTTAACGGTATTTAAAATTAACATAAAATTGTCGTTTATTAAAATAATATTAAATACGTCTTTTATAACGTCTAAGTCAATAAGACTTATAATTATATTAATATTTACACGTTTAAAAAACGGGGAATTATTAACGTTATTATTGATTATAATTGCGAATTTTCCACGGTAATAAAGTACTTTAATTATATTAACTTTAGTGGTAAGCGAACATTGGGTAATAACTAAGGGTAAAAGTGGTAAAGTATTAATTTCATTTTTTAATAATTTATTAAATTACTTAATTATTATAACTATAACCGCCGCTTTATTAATAAAAATAGTAATTATATTTGAAGGCAAAATGTCAACTTATAAAATAATCGTATAAGCCATATTTAAGTAATCGCTGGTAAGTATATATATTGCAATTTTAGATATATGGCATTAAGTGATTATATTAATTATTTTTAAGCAAAGAGGATTATATAAATCGATAAGGCCATAGAAAATGAGGTTGTGTTTTATGATATTACATTTAAGAACTTTAAGTTTGTTAATAAAACCTGGGAATTATTTATTAACAAGCGTAAATACATGAAGACTTTAATTAATTAATGCTTTTATGTTTTTAAGGATTTGGGCTTAAATAGCTTTAATTAGAGTAATTTCGCTATTAGGTAAAATAATAATAAAATAAGACTTAAAGATTTTTTCCACAATTCTTTTAGTAAAAATTAT
Organism: Helotiales sp. F229; assembly: GCA_002554605.1. Classification (NCBI taxonomy): domain Eukaryota; kingdom Fungi; phylum Ascomycota; class Leotiomycetes; order Helotiales; species Helotiales sp. F229. The sequence continues at coordinate 4,617,069 of MXAW01000004.1, read as the reverse complement.
AAATATGTCATAAGATTTAAAAATAACTAATATCTTTTTAATAGTGGAATCAAAGGGATATTTAGCGCGTTATTTTTAAATTATATATTTAATATTTAAAGTTTAGTGAGATTTATTTTAATTAAATCATATAATAAAAATTTAAATAATAATATTTGTTAAATTATTACAGGCTTTTTATTCGCCTTTAATATTATAAACATTAATAAGGTTGATAAGGGCTATAATTGTGAAAAATTGTTCAAGATTGTTGTTTTCCTTAAAGAGTTCTTTAAATGAAACCTTTATTGGATTTTGCTTTTTATTGCCACTCTTTTTTCTAGGCTTGATTTCACTAATAGATAAATTACTTTTAGTGGGATTAACAAAATTATTAAAAGTATTAATAGAATAAGTGCCTTTACTTAAAATCTAGGCTTTTTTAATAACTATTTTACTTTATGTTAAAGTTCTGGTTTTATTAAAATAAATTTTTATCTTTTAATTAATTATTATTATTATAAGTCCTATTAAAACTAATAATACTTATTAATAATACTGCCAAGCGCTTTAAATAAGTTTAAACTTCTCATAACGACATTTCTCTTAATTATCTATTTTATGCCCATAATTATTATGATTATTAACATTATAATAAGTAAAGCCGGAATTATTAAAAGACTAGTTATAATCATATAAATAATAACTTTAGTGTTATTAAAGAACTTGTTAGCTATTAATATAATAATAGCGTATAATACGGTGATTTTCAAAAGTAATAAAGCAAGCTTTGATAATTTTCATTATAAAGGTGTTTTAATATTAATACTAAAAAATTGTCTTACAAAATCTGTTAAAATTAAAGCTTAAGTTTATATATAATAATACGGTTTTACCGTCCCATTAACCTTTCTTTTAATAAGTCTACGCTTAGAATTTCCTTTTTAGAAAATAATAATAATGGATCCAATTTTAATAATTATATTAATTATAAAAATAATACCGCGGCCACGGCTTTTAATAATTATGAAAAAGTTATAAATAATGTTAAGATAATTGTTAAGTTTAGTGTTAGTTTTGAAAGTGGCATTTGTTTTTTTAAAAACAAAAAAAGATTTACTAATGAAAAGAGTTTTATTGATTTTAAAGTTTATGGCTTTAATAAATCTTACTTTTATTAATTAAAAAAGTCATAAACTATAAACTTAAATAAAAAAAAATATACTAAATATTAACAAGAATAATATCTCTCACTTTAACTTTGACTAAATTATTAAAAATAAGTTAAGCAATAAGTATAATAACATTTTTGCCTTTACAAATAGCATTTGCTATAAGCAAATTTAAAGAATATAATGAATTCATTGTTTTTTTAGTATTATATTCTTTAAAAAAAGCCGATAATATTATTTAATATAATAATAGTACTAATTACACCGCCTTTAATATAAGAACCAATTCTAAAAGAAACAGCTATAATTAAAATTAACACTTATAAAATTAAATTAAAAAAGTTATGATTAAATTAAAGAAATATAATATGCTTATTTAAAGTCATTATATTTATAACCTAGTGAAGCAGGATTTTAATTAAGTTAACACTTGGCCCATTATTTAACTTATTAAGGCCATATTTCTTAAATTAAACTTTAGCTTTAGCTTTTATAAAATCATTGAAAAAGCTAGTTTGGGTTTTTAAGGTAAGTTGTTTGGCTATTAAAGTGTGAGGGAGACTAATTAAAGAAGAGTTGACTTGTCCTAATATATAAGGAGCGGTATTATTGCTTTTGCCTTTGCCTTTGCCGGCTATAATTATGGATTTCTATTACAAGGTTTTTTTTTGATTTGATTTAAATTGATTTGTTTTTTAAATAGGCTGTTTATAATATATAATTAAATTTATAAAAGGGGAGATATGTAATCTTTATGAATTAATTAATCTTGAACTAAAGTCAAATAAAGTACTTTAATAATAAATATCAATTGTTTATAATTAAAGGATATAAGGCTTGGGTAAGGCTCTTTTTATAAAGCTAGTTTTAATTTATTTATAATGCTAATATTATGTTACTGCCTTTTTAATTTTTTAATGTCTTTATATATCAGCAAAAATATCAGCGCCAAAAGATTAACCAATTGGCCAAAGCGGCCATTTTAACGGTTTAGCGCTTTTGGCGTAAAAGGCCGCTTTTATATAAGTGGGTCTTTTTTTTAGCCGCCTTTTAGTGAATTAAGCCAGAGCTTAATAACCTCCGTACTAATCAGAGTAGATTATCGATTTATCCGCTCTAAAGCTAAAGCTTAGCTATATTTTAGCGTGTACGTTCAATAAACTAAGTTTGCTAAGCCTACTATACTATAAATATCCATATTAATAAAAATCTAATAAACGCACTAGCTTTTTTAGGCAAAGTTTACCTTGACTAGCGTTAATCACGTGTATTTACCCATAATATATCCCTTAGATACTTTAAGTACTTAAAGCCTTAAAAATTTTTTTTTTATTATTATTATTAAAATAAACATTATAAGTGAAATTTGGCGCTTTTGGCGCTTTTGGCGTAGAATTTTTTTTGGTATATGGCTTTTGTTCTTAATTCTTTTAATATGTAACTTTTTGGCCAAAAGCGCCAAAAGCATAGAAAGCCATTGCCGGCTGCTATTTGCCATTAAAAATTTTTATAGATATATTATCATTACTTAGTACCTTATTAAATTTATTTTAAAAATCTTTCCTAATATATTAAGATAACATAAATATATTAAAAAAGGAAACTTTTTATAAAAATAATATTATCCTTATAAATATTTCATTAAATGACATTTTAATAAATCTTAGCTTTATTTTAGCTTATTAAAGAGTCCATAAAGTCTGGGCGTGCTTATTGATAAGCCTCACTTAAAATACATAAAGGCTTGGCTAGCGTACCCTATTCAATATTCCATAAATCACTAAAAGTGAATTAAAGAATTTAAATACTTAAAACTATTATCTTTTATTAAGTAAAATTTTTGTTATTCGCGGTGGGTTCTCGTATAGTGAGATTCCTGGGTGGTTATAATAACGGTTATAGTTAGGTCATAAATAGAATTAATTATGAATTAACTCATGTACTCATTTAATATATATTAGTTAAATCAAGTCGAGATACCCTGGCGCCGAGACATATATGTTAAAAAGCTAAAGATTAATAAGTATTATTTATTATTTAAACAATAAAGCTAATGGGAAAAACCATGTGATTCTTTAAATTAGCCCTATTTTTTATTAATCGTTAATAATTTATATAAGTATTTTGTGATATAACTTTGTGGCTATATTGTTTTTTATAGAAACTATTATTATTTTATTTAATAAAGGCGTTTTTTATATAAGAGTATTTTGGATTTAATATAAATTAAATTTAGTTGGGGAGTATATATGCTTGGCTTTGCCATTTAAAACTTATATTTAATTCAAAAGTTAATCTTAAATTATATTTCGTAAAGAACATAAAAATAAGTAATTTTTTTTTAATGGTTTCTTAAATATCCTTTTAATTTAATTATAAATGTGAGATTTAGCTTAAAAAGTGAGTTATTATATTTAAAGGCATTACGGCTATTAATGTTAAGTAAGGCCTTTATATGTTATTTAAGGCGATATTATAATGATTTAAGGGTAAAACAAACAAGGTAAAGCTATAAAAGAGGAATTAACTTCTTTACTTATAAGAGATTTTGTGTGTTTTTATGATAATTATAATTGAGATATAAAATGATGCCTTCGTAATTATGGCTTTATTGAATCATTTATAATATTATTATGAAGTTATTAAATAATATTACATTTAAAGACTTTATAAAAGTTCATTTGAAATAATGTTTGTTCATTATATAATACAAGAATTATAATATATGAGGAAGTGGATAAGTATACCGTATTGGGGAATTTTATTTTTTTATGTATTATTATTATTATTCCTTTTAACATTTTATATAAATTAAAGATTATTATAGGATAACTAGAGCTATAAGCCTTAGCATTTTTATATAAAATACCAAAAAGGTAGCCAATTTATTTTAAAGGATATTGAAAATATGGCCTTAATTATAATAAAGGAAAATTATAAAAGAAAATATAAAAGGTATTATGCTTTTTTCTTCTTTTGCTTCTTTTACTTATCTTCCTGCCTTCTTTTTAAGAACCATTTCTTAATGCAAAACCTAATCTTTTTAAAAAAATTTAGCATTTTCTTGATCTTAATTTTTATATATATTAAAAGAGGTAGACTTAGTTTTGCTTTTTTCATTTTATCCTATAATTTGGCTTTTGCTTTAGCTATTTCTATCTTTTTGCAGCTTAAAAATAAATAGGTAATTATTTCTTTTTTATTATATTTATATAAATCGCTATTTGTATGGCTTAATTTTTATAAATATGACTTTATAAACCTATGGCCTAATTTCAATTGGAAGAAGGAGTTAGCTAGCTCTCTTTTAGTTCTAGGCGGTAGGTGAATCTTCGATTGTAATTGTTAAGGGAATTACTTCCTATAAGTAATTATATTTTAGCAAAGCGTCTTTTCATATTAGTCTAACGTTAACTCTTACTTTCTAGTATTAACTTGCTTTGCTTTATAGATAAGGACTGCAAAGCTGGTTTTATTTGTATTTGGGGCTAGCATCGTTGCTTGTTTTGTTAATAAATTAGCTAGCTTTTTCCGTATACTTTTATATAGCCAAGGACCTAATTAATCAATATTAAGGCTTCTTTATTTTTAGCTAGCTGCGTTGCTTAAATAGCCCGGATTTGGCAAACTTGGCCTAGATTATTTAATGGTGTTTTAAAATAATAAAATCCCGCCTAATTATCTAAGTAAATATAATATTATTGGCCTAGCTTAGTTACTTTATTAGCATATTTAATTGCTTGGGTAATCCCTTCTAGCTTCCCATTATAAACTAATTGGGAGTCCCCCAAATTAATTATATTCTTATAACCCATTTTAAAGCTGCCCCTTTTATAATTTAGTACCATAAGCCCTACGCCTACTTCAATTAAATCTTCCCTTAGCATAAACAAAGCATTTGTATAGATCATGAATTTGTTTGCGCTTATATAAAGGTTTAAGTTATATATTTAAGCAATTGCTTCCTTTGGCAGCAGGCTAATATTAATTATATACGGCATTACTTTATTTTATAATGGGTATTTAAAATGCTAAAGGGGCTTAAGGTCCTTTAGATTAATTAAATTTTAAATTGAGGCCTAAATCCGTTTAATTTGTATTATTGGCTTAAGACTGGGTTTTATTAGGAGGTTTGAGAGTTTTTGGTTAATTGGGTGCTTAGGGGCTAATTTTAATGCACAAATGGCGTATTTTCAAATATTAGCGTTTAATTGGACACAAGGAGGCTGTAACGTTGCCTTAACCTCTATTGGCATTATCAAAGCTGTCTTAAACACCCTTAGGATTTTTTATAAAGCTAGGTTTTGCAAGGGCTGAAGGGGTTTCTTAAACTATGCTTATCCCTTTTAATAAATCGGGGAACCGTAATTGGCTATATTAATCACATAGGCTAGGTATAGTTATTATATTGTAAAAGAGGAGAGCCCTTTTATTATATTAGCTAATCATATCATCCTTTGAAATGCTGATTGGGCCTGGCTTATACGTATTGCCATATATTGCTTAAAAATAAGGCCTAAATCGAACCAAATACCTAGCCACCTGATTACTTCTTTTGATTTTATAATATCCTTATTTAAAAGTCTAAGGCTAATTATCTTAGTTTCTTTTTTTATAATAAAATGCATAAGTTCTGTTTTTGCTAAATCAAATTAAATAGCATTTTTAGCGCTTAGCTTATATGTGACGGATGGTACGGATCAGAGGGCATTTAGGGGAGCCTTCCTAATTGGGCATTACTAAGCGCCTAAGCGAGATTAATTTGATAATGCTTCTTATACATAACCCCTTTTCCCTCCTTACCTTTTTTTCTCCTTAATTATAAATTTTAAGAGAATCTTGATTATTTTTATTATTTTTTATATGATATATGAGGCCTTTGCTAGATGCTGGCATTGGTTTTTATAAGGCAAGCGTTATATTATTTATAATTTTTTTTAACTTATTTAAAAAAACAATAAATATCCTCCCCCCTCCTTATTTTTTTATAAACTCCTATTATAAAGAGAATTCTTTATAAAGAAGGCTTATATCAAATATAGCTTAATGAATAATATTTAAACAATTAATAAATCTAAAGAAATCGACAATACCAGCTTCCCTTTCTTATGCCTTTTTAACTTAATTAAGCCAAAAAAAACAATATCCCCTTTTATACAAACGTACTCCTAATACATTATATAAAGCTTAAATCTCTTATAGCAAAGCATTTTTTAATGGAAAATGCTGATATGTTTTTTGCCTTTGCCTTATTTATTCCCCTCATAAAATCTTTCTCCCAACCCTTTTTTTCTTTTGGCATGATATAGCCTATTTTTTAAGATAGTCAATTTATTATAAATATATAAGTAATAAAAGAAATGGAAAGAAAATTAAAAAAAAAAAGCGTTTTAAGCAAATGACTAAAAAATTATTTACCATGCAAAAATAATTCCAATGCTTTAGCAAAAATCACGCTCTTTTTAAATCTGTTTCCTTTAGAAATAGCCTCTTTTCATTTACTCCTTTCTCCTCCATCAAAGAAAATACCCGTATCCCCATCAGGAATAAGGGTAAACAAACTATCGCTGCTCTTAATTTAAGTAATAATAATAATAAAAATAATAACAAGTCAAACTATTATCACAATAATACTCCACATCATCCCTTTCTCAAAAACACCTTTTAAATCTTATTTTTTTTTTGAAATTTCCTTCATATTTTATGCTACTTGCATTAAAAAAATTCTAAACCTCTTAAACAAACTTTTTAATGATATTAAATATTCCCCAAAGTTGTAGGAAATTCAAATACATAATGCCTTATATTACTATGCCATATATTTTATTAATAAGGAATATAAGAAGAATTAATTATTAAATCAAATTAAAAGAATAACATAAACATTTCTAAAACCAGCCTTCCTAAAACCCAAATTTAATAAAAATGATATACTTATAAACGCCTTGGATTTAGTAAAACAATTTGTTTTATTTTTATCCAATCTTCATAATAAGCAAATAACATATTCCAAATACTCCGCTTTTCACATGAATTACCAAAATTCTTTTTAGAGCTTTTACCACAATTTCAAAACCTTTGCTTACATTGCCAGCATTAATAACAAATTCGTTTTAAAAATGGATTTGCAGGATAAGCTTCCCCCCCAGCTATACAAGCAATTATTTCAGCAATACAAAACCTCCCAATTATTAAAAAAATACATAAAAGCAATTTAAGCTAAAAACTAAAGCTAATTAATTAAGCAAACTTTTTACTTAATTTTTAAATCATTAGCCCCTACTAAATTAAATTTTTGTTAAATCATAAATATGATTTTTCAATTTTTTATTTTCTTTAATAATCATATTAATTATAAAACAAGAAAATATTGCAAACAAAAAAGCTTTCAAACTCAATAACAGCAATACCAAAAACCATCAATCCTTTTTACGCATATTAATACCTTTTACGCCTAATTACCAACAAATGCACCTTACTATCATATCACATAATTATCTTAGCAATCTTTTACTTCATACAAAATTAATAAGATTGATGCTAATCGTTTTTTTAACAACCAATCCAAAAATAATAATGGAAATGTATACAAGAATACTGCTAAAAAGCCAATACCTCCTCCAACAAAAGGCCAAGCCTAAGAAAAAGCTCCTTCCTAAATATGCTAAAAAATATGCAATATTTTAACCTAATAAAGCTTTTTAATAAACAATCCTTTATCATTTGGGTAACTTTCACCAAAAATGGATTATTATATAAACTACCCGCACTTCTTAATTCTAAAACAAACGATTATTATTTTATTGACCACACTTTTTTAAAATCTTTTTTTTTCTTTTTAAAATCTTTGATTTACCTTTTACCAAATGCTATTACTATCAAAAGATTTAATAATGCTAATAATGAGAAAATCAGCCACTACATCACTTTAAACCTAATGGTAAATAAACGCTTGCAAGCCTTCACCCCCTTCCTCATTACTTAATTAAAACATCATGATATTATCCTTAAAAAAGCATAATTATTGGAACATCAAATTCTTCTTAATGCCGTCAAACAACGCATCATTTAATCAAAAGCCTCTCCTCCAATTACCACTTATAATACTCCAATTAAAATTTAAAATTTCCGTCACTATCGCATTTAATAACGCCATCAAAAGAACGCTAAATAATAAAATCAAAAACTTAATTAATATTAAAATAAACGCAATGCTTAATTTAATAAAATTAAAAGTGCTTAATCATTTAATCCTTATCAACCTTTATCCAATTATAAAAGCAATTTTCTTAAAAATATTAAAGCCATAAAAATGCCTTAAATAAGACTTATAGCTTTCTTCTCATTAACTATATCAGCTCCTACTATTATTAATTCTATCCATGCCATTATTTTGCAAAAAAAGCAGATATAATTTAACCTCCGCTAAATTCCGCATAGCAAAGCAGCCTTCAAAGCAGCCTCCAAAGCAGCCTCCAAAGCAGCTTCCAAAGCAGCCTCCAAAGCAACCTCTCCTCCAATATTACACAACAAAATAATGGAGACTCCTAAAAAAGTGCCGCCTTCATTAAAACATATTATTTTTTCTTCTTCTTACTTAATAATAAAGCCATATATTAATTTCAATAATCATTATTACCGCTTACCCCGATCTTAAACTTAATTAATTATATCAATGCCTATCATTATCAAACCTACCTTTGCTGCCATTTCCGCCCTTGCCATATTTCCATATTCTTATACATATTAAAATATAAAAAAGCCATCAAACCAAATGCAAAATAACAATAAAAATAATATAAATATCAACAAAAACATTGCTTTAAAATAAGCTATATTACAAACAACAAGCATAGCTTTTATTTTATGTGATCTTATAAATAATAATCATATTACCCTCTTTTTCTCAACAAAAACCTCTTTTTTATATTCATCAAAATTAACACCACCATATAATAAAATTACCTAATTCGCTTTTTCCTCATGCCAAACGCAATTGCATAATTCTACTACTTCACTCCACAAAATGCGTGCTTAGCTTTCCAATAACTTAAGTATAATTGACTTAATGCCCCCTCCCAATGCCTCCACTATTAAAAAACAAAAGGCCAAAATATAAAAACTTTAAAAAAAGCTACTCATTAAAATTTACTTAATCACTAGCATATCTTTCCACCTATTAAATAAACGGAAGTCTAAAAATAAAATCTTTACCATAATTTTTCATAAGATTAACGCATTAATTTAAAAGCATATCACAAAACGCCAATAAACTACTGCCATCTTAAATTTAATTATTAAATTCATTAAACATTATTAAATAACATAGCAGTTCGCTGCCTATTTAAATGAATTAAACTCCAAACCAATAATTCCCCCAAAATACGCTAAATAAGCTCACATATTCTTCAAAGCTGCAAATAATATATTCCCCTTTTATTGCTCATATGATTATCAAATTAAATTAATTGAAAATGGGGAGAAAAGCCTTAAATATTTGCCTTTATATAAAATATTTGCTAAGAAACTTAAAATAATTAAAGCTTATATCATTAACAACTTATTAAAAGGATTTATTAAATCCTTTCAAACATCATATGCCGCCCTTATCCTCTTTATTAAAAAGCCAAATGGAAATCTAAGATTTTATATCAATTTCCAAATACTTAATTCCCTTACTCAAAAGGATTATTATCCTCTTCCTCTAATTAACAAAACTTTGGCTAAAATTACGAATACTCACATCTTTATCAAACTTAATATTAAATAGGCCTTCTATTGCATTCAAATAAACCTAGCCTTAAAAAAATACACAACTTTTAAAACAAAATATAAAGCATATAAATATAAAGTTCTCCTTTTTAATTTAATTAATAAACCTGCAACATACCAGCAATATATGAATAACATCCTTTTCGATTATTTAAACAATTTTTATATGGCTTATTTAAACAACATTCTCATTTATTTTAAGGACCTTTTAAAGCACTATTCTCATATTACAAAAGTGCTTAAGCGCCTTCAAAACGCTGGCCTTTAAGCGGACCTTAAAAAATATGAATTTGGAATTACCTATACAAAATACCTTAGATTCATTATATCAATTTCAAAATTAAAAATTAATCCTAAGAAAGTCTTAATTATTAATTCATAAATTTACCCTAATTTTATCAAAAGTGTATAATCCTTTCTTGGTTTTTGCAATTTTTACAAGCATTTTATTAAAAATTATAATATTATAATAAAACCTCTTATTCATTTAATAAAAAACAATATTCCTTTTTACTTTACCCACAAATATGAAAATGCTTTTAATTTCCTAAAACATACTTTTATATTAATTCCGCTTCTTTAGCATTATTAGCAATATTTGCCTTATTTTTTAAAAACAAATGCAAATAATAAAATTATTACAAAAATCTTTTTTTAATAGCATAATAAAAACTAATTCCCTATTGCTTTTTTTTTTAAAAATTATACTTCTTGCAAAGCTTAATTATACTATCTATAATAAAAAAATGCTTGTTATTATACGCTCTTTTACCCATTAAAAAGCAAAGCTCGCAAAAACCCCCCATCAAATCCATATTATAATAAACTACAAAACCTTAAAATACTTTATAATCTCTAAACAATTAAATGCTCAACAAGCACAATAAGCCAAACTACTAGTCAATTACCATTTTATAATAACTTATTAGCCAAATGTTCATAACCTTTTAGTAAACGCATTCTTTTATAAACCAAATAAGCTTAATAAACAAAACTTCGCTAAAAAAGCACAGTGCCTACAATAGCTCCTACAAAAAAATCACATAAACCCTATACTCATAACCAAAAATCTCCGTTTTCTTAACTATAACAACAGCTTTGCCCCTAATATTAAAATAACAAATCTTTCCTTAGCATTTTTGATAATATATTAAACATTAAAAGCCAACCGTACAGCCCCTTTTTTCCAAACGTTGCAAAAGCAAATCTTATTAAATCAACCAAGTAAGCTTAGTATAAAAAGCAATTTACTGTTCTCTAATAGCCACTTTATAATCCCTAATATCACTTATCTTTATACTTTCCTTATCTAAAAAATACATAACCGTATTAACACAACTTACCCTAATGTTAAAAAAACCTTACAACCTTTATTTTCTTAATATTAATAGTATAGTATTATATTAATAATTTAATAATATTACCACAATTATTACATATATTAACATATTTAAATCCCCCAAAATAAAAAACCCAGCCTCTTTTAACCTCTCCCTATCCTATCTTAATCTTAAAAACACATTACTATAAATTACTATAATTTCAATAAAAACAAACATAAATTTAACAATATAAATATCCCTTATCAAAAAACCTCAAATACGCGCAATCTTATAAAGCTATATATATATCATATATACAAATATTTTAGCCCTTCAATCAGTATTATTTCTAACAAAAAACCTCAATTCATCTCCCGCTTTTAAATCGCCTTTTTTTTAATCCTTAGTACCAAAAAACAGCTCTCCACAGCCAACTACCCTTAAATTAATAATTAAACCAAAATATACAACTAATACCTTTAATATAAACTCTGCCCTTTTATTTCTTATTATTAAAACAATTAATCCAAATTTTTACTTATTATAAATTATGCCCAAATGTCTTTCTTATACAATTCTTTAAAAGGCCTTTCGCCATTTAAAATAATTCATAAATATATACCACATATTAATTAAAATTAGAAAATCGATTTACTAAACTCAACATCTCCCGCTAATAAATTAAATACATAGCAAACTATCAAATATGCCACACGCCATTGCACAGCATGGAATATAGCTAGGTTTAACCTCCTAAAATCCCAAGCAAAAATGGCCCAATCTTATAACCGCTCTCGCCACATAATCGACTTTAATATAAACAATTTTATCTGGCTTAATATACATTATTTCTCAACCACTTGCCCCTTAAAAAAATTAGACTTTCCTATTAATAATTCATTTCAAGTGTTAAAGAAAATTGAAAGCTTATATTACTTGGAATTACCAGCGAATATAAAAGTATATAATATCTTCCTTGCGGCAAAGCTTCGGAAAAACCTCAATAACCCTTTAATAAATTAATAAACTATGCCACCTTCATTAATTAATATCACCAAAAACAACAAATAAGAAATCAAAAACTTATTTACCTATCAAAAGCAACATAATAGCCTTTTCTACAAAGTTTCTTAATTAAATCAAAACATTGATCTCATTTAATATAGCGCTTCAAACGTTAAATACGCTTTTACAAAAATTTAGGAATTCCATCTTAACAATCCTACGCAAACAAGTCCCCCTGCAAAGCTACCTCAATAGCTTAAAGCATTCCACAATAAAATAAACGATTACGACCACCTTAATAAAGACAAGAAAATAAATAAACGCTCAAAAACAAGCTTTTTCCAAAGGGGGGGGGGTAATATAATAAATGATACAAATTAAAAGGCATTTAAGGGAGCCTTCCTAATTGGGCATTACTAAGCGCCTAAGCAAAATTAATTTAGCAATGCTTTTTATATATAACCCCTTTTCCCTCCTTACCTTTTTTTCTCCTTAATTATAGATTTTAAGAAAATCTTGATTACCTTCACTACTTCCTACGTAATATATAAAGCCTTTGCTAAACGCTGGCACTGGTCTTTATAGGGCAAGCGTCACATTATATATCTTTGCTATTTCCCTTTAAAGAATCCTAATGATTGTCACTGCCTTCCTGTATTTTGCCAAATTAAATAAGGAAAATAATTAGGTGTGATACGGAAAGTGGAGCAGGTCTTTCCAGATGTGAGAGATCTCTATGATTATTAGAAGTGAGAAGTGTGTGAGTGTGTTTAATAAATTGAATTAAACGTTACCCTTTTTAAGATAGGACTATAAGTTAGAGATATATATATAGAATGTTTACGCAAACATATACTAGACTTTATCAAATATGCTAATATAATAATAAAGATTATTACGTGATATACCCCTATAGTAAGATGTTATCTGTAAGATCAAAAGCTCGCTATCCCTAATGCGCAACATATGGTCGTAACCAAGAAAGACAATTATATTACTCATATATCTCGAATTATAGTGTATTTATTATAGATTATATAAATGACTGTGTATAAACGCTATACAGATTTAAAAGAAAGGAAATACATGGGTACGTAGCCAATACACGTGATGAGATCGTGTAGTATAAGCAATCATCACGTTTAATATAAATATAACACTTAATAGTAAACATAAGGTATAACAAATAAAAGTAAACAATAAATACGTAGTTAAAGCGTATTAAACTAATATATCAAAATATATAAAAAGATATGTAATTATAAACTTGACATAAAAGGAGTGAAGGATTATGCATTATCGTTGTCTTACTTAATTTTAAGTATTTAGTTTAAGTTTAAAATAGTGAGGCTTTGTGCGAGTACTCCTAATATTAAAGTAAAATTAGATTATTATAATTAAGTGATTTAAAAGCTAAATAATTACTTTAAATTGAGTTTACAGGAAGTAAAAATGAATTATACTCATTTATTAACTAAGTCGAGATTTACTCCATGTTTTATTACACGTCACACGTTAATTAATGTGTTATTAAGTGGCCCGAGCACGTCAGCCAGTGATTAAATAATCACACCCATTAGGCTAACAACCATAAAAGGAATATTTACTTTAATAAATAACAACTTTCCTTTAATATTAACATTATATACATTCGTACTTATGCCTTTGTCTTCTACCTCTTCTTTCTCCTCTTCTTTAATTTTTACACATATCATTTAAACGATTTACATCATTAAAATGCCTCCTAAGTTAACTAAAGAAATAAACGACAAGTATCATAAACTTTATACTAACTAAGTAAATATCCCGTTTTTTTTACCCTTTTATATGTCTTATATATTGTGTTTTTTTAGCTTTAAGTATTAAGTTAACTAATAATGTGATTTTAAATAAATACCTCCAAAGATAAGCTCGCTTAGATATCCTCTCTTACTCTACCTCTTATATAGTAAGTCATACGTTTAGATTCCTTTTTTCCTAAGTTAAAAAATCCCTTTTATTTAGACTTTAATAATACTCCACTTATTCCATCCACTCGTCGTTATCTCATATTTAATGACAAGTCTAATATAATCTCCTTTTTTACTTATATATCCTCTCCTATTTAAATTCCCATTCCTCGTAAACGTCTTATGTTTTCTCACCCCGTTCTCCTTCTTCCTACTCTTGCCTTGTCTTTTGCTTAGGTTATTATTCCTTAAACTCTTAAAAGTAAAAGTAAAACACATAAAGTAGTTAACGAATATGACGCCTATACATTTATTAATAAAAAGTCAGGAAAATCACAATGTCTAAGTAATAAAAGCTCAAGTTAAAAACGTTTAATCATGTCTTTATCATCTATTCTAGACATACTTTTACGTCTTTAAAAATCTCCTCATAAGTCTCGCACTTCTTTAAAATATAATTTAAGATTTAAGGCTTCACCTATTAAACATGAGCGTGATATATATTTCTTTATTATATTTTATACTCGTTTTTATTATATAATCATAAATAAATGTTAATATATACTCGTAAGTTGACGATTTATTAAGCCCTGTCTCTTATGTGTCTGTTTTACCATATATAACCATGATAATAAAGGTAAATACTTTACCAATACCCTTTCTACTAATTCACGTTATTATAATTATACCTCTAAGTACACTTATTATATCACTCTTCTTCAAATCCTCTAGTATAATGTTTAGTTGATCTCCTTCTTTAAAGTTAAAAACAACCCTTTTTTTCTAATAAGCCTTTTTGAATTTTTATGATTATTCTATTAATATTATATAAAGTATCCGCGTAATTCACATGACCCTTAAGACCTTGTTAAGAAAAGGTAAATTAAATAATAAAAGTGGGAAAGAAGAAGAAGATAAGGAGGAGATCAAGATCTTACCATTTAAGTCTTGTCG
This sequence comes from Helotiales sp. F229, assembly GCA_002554605.1. NCBI lineage: Eukaryota > Fungi > Ascomycota > Leotiomycetes > Helotiales > Helotiales sp. F229. The sequence goes on along the minus strand of MXAW01000004.1, from coordinate 4,601,916 downwards.
TCTTAGTTCTAGGCATAGAAAAAAGGATAAAGATAATAATAATACTACTAGTAAAGTTAGTACTATTATTAGGAAGATTTCTAAGAAGGAGAAAGATTAGTTATTAACGGCTTTATTAAAGGGAATTACAAGGGTATTACGCTTATAAATGAGCTTTCATTAGGTTTTATATACGCTCGGGGTTTCTTTTATGGTTTTTTACGTTAGATTTTTTACTCTCTTTTATTTAGAATAACAGAAGATACTTATTTGTTAAAATTAAAAAATTTGTTTAATAAATGAAAATGTGTATAAATTGTTAATATACTTTTAATAAATATGTTTAAAATTCTTCAACTTAAGATTTATAATCCTTAAAATTTAAGAAAGCTCTAAATTACTTAAATTTTTAACGAAACAGATTCTTCATGAGCCTATTAATAGGCATATCATTCATTGGCAAGTATGTAACCTTAAATAAGCCCTGAATAAACTCTTGCTTAAGCCACATATTTTAAATATCCACATAGCAAAGTTTAATAACAATCCTTTTACCATTATTTATTATAAGCCTAATCATTTACTAATTATTATAAAAGATCTTTTAAGTTTTGTCAATTTTTAAAGACAGGTCCTTAAAAAATCGTTAAAGCGTTATGGCTTCCTTTCCTATGTACTCAAAAGACAGTAACTCCACTTCTATTATAGAAGTTATAATCATAAATTATTGAAATGTTTTCTAAATCACTAAACTACTAAACATTAAAATCACATATCTTTACAATAATTGCCTGGTTTCAGAATCATTTGTAAATGAAGTATTAAAAACAATAAACACTGCCTATATTTAATTACCTTTAAATACAATCCTTAAAAAGCGCGTTCCAAACAGGTATTAAATGAGCCAATATATGGCTATAAAGTGCTCTAGTCCAGGGTTTATGGTAAATTATAAGAAGAGGGCTACAATATATATAACGTCTAGTCGTGTAATAATCACTATATATAACACAAATTTAACCTTCTTTTAATATGTTTTAATGACTTTTTTTAATATTTAACCATTGTATTTTATAAGTTCGATTTGTAGTAACGGGGTTATGGGACATTTCCCATTTATTTACTTAAACTTATGAGTGATTTTTTTAATATATTAATTATAAATAAGGGAAATAGTCTTACGCTTTTAGTCATGCACTATCTTAATCCTTAAGAATTATTTAATGTTTCTAAAATCATATATATTATATACCTAGTTAAGCTTTTTAATAAGTTCTTCACTAAATTTTATATTATCTTAATGAAAGAGCACTTATATATCGTTAACGTAAAATAACACTAAAATTTTATATTTAAGGTCTATGAATATATAGGGCTTTTTAAAGTAAAGAAATAACCCTAGACTTGTCAAAGTCTTATTAACGTGCTTATATTAAAGATAAGGGGAGTCATGTATTTTATAGAGTATATGATTAACCTATAGTACCTTTCTTAGCTCTTAAAAGCTAAGAGGGAATTTGTAATATATTGTTTCTCCGTTTATATCTTAAAGAGCATTAATAAATACGTTAATCACGTTAAAACACTTGACTTTTAAGTTGAATTCAACTATAAACGCCATAGTTATTCTGAATAACTTTGCTACTAGAGTGCTTATATATATTAAAATAATCGTAGATTCACTTTAAAAGTCTCCACGTACTATAATACATAATCAACATCTTAAGATATATCCGTTTTCATTAGGTTTATATTTAAATATTTATATAAGCGGTACAAGCGTTAATATAATGTCTAAGTTAAAGTATTCTAGCGTTTAGTATTTGTGCTTATTTATATTACCCATTTTTAAATAAGCATTTTTAATAAATTACGTTTTTATTAAGTAATTCTTAAGATCGTTTTACTTTTTGGGTTTTAACAGAAGATCTTAGACCTTGATTTTGGGAAGTAAAATCTTCTTTTTTAATAATAATTATCCTCTTAAGTAATTTGCCTAAATAGCTGTCGCAATTATTATATATATTATCTCTGTTATTTGTCTTAGTTTTTCTTACTCTTCTAAAGACATATACTAATTAAGTATTAATTTATTAAATATAAGATTTATATATAACATAAGATCATTATATAGGTTGAAAGAGTGTTTTTTTTCTGATGTATTACCTTTAAGATTATGAATACCCCTAAAATTGAAGTGTTCTTATTAAAATCTTGTTTTTTTTTTAAATTATATTAAATATAGCGAATATTTTAATACGTCTTTTGGATTATTTCCCTTTTCTTTTCATAACTCTTGGTGGCTTACCTTAAGTACTCAAGGATTCTGGTTTAGTTAACTAAGTTCTAGTCATTATAACTTAAGAGTACGTCAATGCTTTTATTAATTTAAAAGGTTTTAATTCTGATTCCTTATGATTTAGGGATAATACGTCTTAATGCATACTCAAGTTATATAACAGGATTCAGACCTCAAGTCTTGATGTTTAAGGCAGATCCGTTATTTAATCTTAAGGTACGTTTAACGCCTAATCTATGAATTATATATGTTCACTCAAATAAAATGCCTCTAAGTCTAGATTCATACCTAAATCAGGCCTTAGGTTTAATATACCTGACAATTACTCTTTTACTCCTTATACGTTTTCATCTAAGACAGGCGTTACTTTTAAAGTTAAAAGTCTAATTTAAATACTAAAGTCTTTAGTATGATTTTTCACCCCTAAGTTCTATATCTTAAGAGTTTTTATTCATTGTTCTATGGTTTTTAAAAGAGATTTTAATATGCCTTTTCCTATAATATTCTATTTTTTAATAATTTTATTTTCTGCTTTAAAAATTCTAATCTAACTGCCAATTAGCTCTTTTTATTCAATAAACTCGTAAATCAACTGAGTTTTTAAGACTGAAATCCCTTGCTCTTTTTTAGAAGAAGTATAGAAGCTTTCTTTATTAAATTATACATTATGAGTGATAATGATTCTATTAAGGCGTAGTACTTAGATCTTGTAGATATTTAAAATAACGTATTTTACTAGGTATTTGATGTGTATACGTGTATTAGTTTTAAACGTTCTCTTGTCTTTTCTTAATGTTCGTTTTACTATTAATGTGTACGCTTTATACTTAAATACATAAATTTTATTTTAGTTTAGTCTGAAATTAACAATGATTTTAGCAATGAGTGCAAGATTATATTACTGAAAGTAGTTGTAAAACCACTTATTGTTTTCCTCAACAAGTGATCATTAATCATTTATACGCCTTAAGCTTTTATTATATAAGTGAATACCTGTAAGTGCGTATTTAATATTTAATTTAACAAAAAGATTAGGTCTTAACCGTATTTTTACCCCTTTATTAATTACCTCTTGACTAACCCTTTTAGTACTGTTATTTGGCTCATGGGTTATAATTAGGGAAAGTTTGAGTTTAATTCTGAGTTTAAAAACCTATTCTTCATACCTCATAAACCTTTTAATTATAATAACAGCCTTTTCTTAATTATATTTGATTTTATATATTAAAAGTCTAAATTACCTTTAAACCCAAGATTTAAAGCTCTTAATATACTTAAAAACCTTATTATACTCTTTTAAACGTAGAGCGTATTTAACTAATATTCCGTTATATTTACATTTAAATATTAATAGCCAAGATATGCCTCTAAAATAACCTAAATAATTAAAAGAATCTTATATGATTTTTTAAAATGGACATAATAATCGCTAATAAATCAAATAAGTAAAATTAGAGTTGGAAGCATGAGTGAGTACATATTATTCACACTTTAAACGTTTAACTTTATCTATTATTTTAACATTCCTAACTAATTTAATTAATTTTTTCAATATATCTAGGCTTAAGTAACTAGCACGTAAATGTTATACTGTTTTCATATCTAACCGAGGGTTCTCATACTCTCAGGTTAACTTTAATGCTCGTTTGAGCTTTTGTTTTATAGTTACATAAATTATAATTCTTATAAAGCTTAAAGGGACTTTACACAAGTAATTTAAACGTTTTTTATATTTAAAGAATATAAGGTTTTGTCGGTGTTTTAACTGATGAATAATAAGGTGGTTTACCATAAGTTCGTTATTGTTGCCTTAGCGCAAAGTACAATCTATTCTATAGAATTAAAGATTTTACTTAAATAAACGAGTTTCTAAGATAATGTTAATATGAAATCCTTTTATAACAACGACGTTATAGAGAATGAGATTATATATTTAATTATTATCACTTATAAGGGCGTCTTTTATAATTTGAGTTCTACGCTTTAAAATGGGAAACTAACTACTCTTTACCTCTATAATATTATTTAACTTTGTTTTAATAAAAGATCTAGGTTTTAAAAACGAGATGTTGTTGACTAAGTTAGTTATTCTATAATTGTCTAAGAGTGTTAAATTAGAAAGAGGGTGTAGGGTACTTTCCTAAAAAGAGTAAACTCTTAGTTAAGCCCTTTCCTTAAGATTTAGTAAAAGTACTAGAAATGTATTATTTCTTAATCTTATTGATTTGTTAGAAATATTACCTAGGAACTTGGATTTAGGTTTCCCTAAGTTTTTTAAGTTCTTTGATTTTTTGATCAAATCTTTGATTAATAAAAGTAAAGGCTTGTTTTAGTTAAATTAGCTTTGTAAGCTTTTCTACTTATCTTTTATAAATCATTGACGGATTTTCTTAATTTAACTTTGTCTTATTTTGGACTTAGTCTAAGTAATCTGTCAGGAAGAATCTTAAAGACTTTCTTATAAATAATAAGTTAAAGTTTTATATAATAACTGGGGGACCACTTATGTAGATCTTTAAAATATAGGCATAACTATTTTAGAATTCGTTAATCCAATGAGTTCTTAGAAGATTTTTTTACCTTGGGCCTCGAATGAGTTTTTGTTCTTAAATCCCGTATTATTTAATTTTCTTTAAAAAGTGGCGAAATGACTAACATATGGTTTACCACTAATAAGCTCGCAGTACATCGGATCTACTTCGTTAATATAAAAAAGGCAACATAACTGTTTTAAAATATATGAAAGAGGGTTTTTAAACTCATTGGTTTCTTTAATCTTTTAATACTAATTAGTAGACCATTTATTATTAAATTATCCAATAACAATTAAGAAGTCTATAAGCCCCTAAAATCCTTCAATATCAATGACCTTATATAATCTAGCCTTTTAAAAAAAAGCTTAATATGTTATGATTCATTTAGTTAAGCTGATTTTTCCTTTATTTATTTAAGTGAGTGAGGTTATATACTCTTGTTTAATGTTAGCTTATAGGGTTTAATCCATTTGTTAGAGTATAAAACGAAAAGAACAAATGAGCGCTTGAATGTTTATATGTTTTTCCGAGACAAACTATAATGTGGTAATATTAAAGTACTTGTACACCATAGTCTTTTAGATTTACTCGTAAAGTTTGAGGTATATAATTGTTTAAGGTTACTAAATCACATAATTTAATTTCTACTTCTTTTCCTCGTTTTTAATATTAAAAGTACATAATTCCGGTCTGTATAAAACCGCCATAGCTAGGGCTCTCAAGATCACTAAAGTAAGAAGATCTAGAGTTGACTGTTCGGCTTTGTTCTTATTTAGTGTAGTGGTAGAGGTTCTATTTTGAGTATTATTTAATAGTAAAGCCAGAAGATTTAAGTAAGCCTTTATTACCATAGCTTAAATAACGAAGTCTACACTGTATTAAGTTTGCATAACTTGAAAGTTGACTTATAACTAAATAATCTTTATTATTATAATTTACTCGGCTCTTTTAGGAGTTGAATTAAAAACTTCCATAAAAGTACAAATATCTATTATATTAAAATTAACTGAGGGCTATAATCCAAGGATGTTTACGTTAAAAGTAAAATAAGTGTACTAGTTAACCCATTACTCGGGTTTCTTATAAACAATGTTTATATTCAACGTTTTAATGTTATTATTATCTATGAATATGTTAGAGTAATTAAGTGATTATTGAGTAAAGGAATTAAAAGATTAAAAATAAAAAAAGATCGTAGAAATAATAAGTGAAAGACTTGAATTAAATCTAAATCTGTGTATGTATTGGGTAATAGTGATAGTTTATGGCTTTTAATTATAATACGAAAAGTAGAGCAAGTCTTTTTAAATATAAGAGATCTTTATAATTATTAGAAGTGAGAAATGTGTGAGTGTGTTTAATAAATTGAATTGAGTGTTACCTTTTTTAAAATAAGACTATGAACTAGAGATATATACATAAAATGCTTACATAAATATACACTAGACTTCATCAGATATGCTGACATAATGATAGAGCTTATTACGCGACATTAGGTAAATATATTATTTAATGTGATTTTATAAAAAGATAATTTTTATTATATATAAGGCGGTGGCAATGAATATTTATAACACCTTTCCGTACCTAATAACTTGTTCTAGATTAAATATATTAAAAATATAAACTCTTATCTTATATTATGAAGGTTGATGTGACAGCATTGCTAAGCTGCGACAGGATATGTACAAAAATTAAAACCAGCTGTAATAATAATTTAAATACCTTTTGCTAAAAATCTGATTTGCCTTAATTATTATATAAAATCTAATTTGCTGCCAAATACCATTTTAATTTTTTATATAGCCTTTGTTTTGCTTGCAATTCAATAATAATTCTTGAATACCTGCAAAATTTAGTCGTGTATTAATAAATGTTCATTATACATAATCCGCAATTTATGCTAATACCAATTTGCTATGGAATACACAATTTTTATATTTTTAATTTAGGCTAAATATAAAGCCTTTGTTTTTTTTATTTTTTGGAAAAAATGATTTAAATCAAGAATCAACTTAAAAGCTATGCTAAAAAAAATATATATAATAATATAAGAATCCCAAAAAACCTGTGTTTTAAATTAGCTTTATTTATATTTTACCCTAAAAATGCTATACCTATTATAAAAAAGCGGTAAAGTGAATATGAATTTTAAAACATACATATGCGTATACTTGTAAAAGTGTAGTATAAAATGGCGTTGGTTTTAAAAACTTGTTAATGTTAATAGCCATATTAAACAATTCTGGAGCAATTAAAAAAAGCTATGCCTTGTGCTTTTCCTTTATATTTACTAAGAATCTTGATTTTATAAGCTTTTTTATGGCAATGTTCAACTTCATCTTTTATTGCCTTTATGGGGACCTCTAATATATAATATATATAAGGTCTCCAAATTAAGTATCCGGCATATTTATACTAGGTCCGCAATGCTGCATTTATAATCAATTGATAATTTGCTATAAATAAATGTTTCTCATGTTTTTCATAAGAAAAGAAGCCGGAGTTTAATATATTTATATTATTTACCGCTTTTATAGACTGGTTTTCATTTTATGTTATAATTGCTAAAAGATATTTGTGCTAGTTAATAAGCTGCCAAGAAAGTTCTTGAACGAGAGCTGTTGTAGGCTATTGCTAGAAATTACAAACCATATTCCCTAAGCAAAAGTTAATTTCTTTTTTGCTAGGAAATAGCCAAGCTATGGGTATATTAATGCAAATATATTAATTATAAATAAGCTTAACTTGATTTGGTTAATAAGTGTTTTAAGCGTTACTTACGTTAAAAAATAATATTAAATAAAAAGATTGTTGTTCGTTTTTATAACATGATTTCCCGATTTAAATAAAAACCAAGGCAAAAGTACATAATCCTATAAATCCAGGGTTCCTGTATTATCCATACCAAGTTCCTCAATTAAGCCATTAGCTTGTGGTATTAATATATGAAATCATAAAAACGAAATTATATTTTACCTTTTTATAATAACATATATTTAATAACACCGCGAAATTCAATCGTATGCAACAGTGTCATCTCGACCAACTCAATGGCGTGATTAGCGCAAGACAGATCGCCAAGAATTTTATTTTGAATTTAAATATACAAAATTGGCGTATATAAAGGATAGTAAAACCTTAACCATATATGCCGCAGAATTATAAGGCATTAGGTTGGCCTTTCAAATTGTAAATAAAGACATAAAAAAAGGAAACAAAAAAAATAGAATGATTATTTTCATAAACAACTAGGCAGGTATCCGAATATTTCAAAACCCTGCAGGCAAATCAAGTGTATATATATAATTGACGTAATACAATTTATAAATAAGCTTTAAAGGGAAAGGGGGATATAAATTAAGATAAAATGGGTGCCAGCTTATATTGGCATTTGGGAAAACAAAGCCATAAATAAAGCAGCTAAAAAAATAGCCAAACAAAACGCAGAAGCTGGCCAAAGAAATGACAACGCCACTTAAACAAAAATATACCACTTATAAGCAACCTTAAAAACCTGGGTCAAAAGGCAGATAAAAGCCAAATGAATAAATAATTAAAAAGTGAAAATGAGAAAAAAAAAGCATATTTAAGTATATTCTATAGCTATTATATAAGATTTTGCAATTGCATTATAAATTAAAAAAGTGGCAAAATGCTTTGCTTATCCAAATGCGCATAAAGAAAATTGGGCTAAAAGATTTTCTATAAAAAAAAAAGTATTAAAAGTTAATAATTTAAGATGCAATTGCGGCAAAGGACGGCAGATTATAGACCATATTTTATTAAAATATTGGATATATAATAACATATAGCAAAAAATATTTAAAAAAGGAAAACAAATAAACTTAAGGGCAATTTTGAACAAGCCAATACTAATTACAAAAGCAATTAAATTTATAAAATAGATGCGCCTTTTTGGGCGGTTTTGGAGTTGTGATATAATGCAAAAAAACAAAATAGAGCGCTGAGGGAAAACTAAAGATATGGGGACATAAGATGGCTAACAAAAGCAATGGCCAAAGAGCTTGATATATTATTAAAGGATAAAGCAAAGCACTTCTTAAAACGCCTATGTAAATAATCATAAATAAGAGCCAAATTATTTAATGAAAAAGATTATTAATTATTATAAAATAATAAAGTGAAATGTAAATTACTAAATGCGGTAATATATATTTTAGCAATTGGCGTTAAAGCTGGATTATGCCGGCATAGCAGTCTCATAATGGATAGCTAAAATTAAGTATGAATAAATGAATGAATGAATAAAATAGTAGTAATATTAATAAAAGTCCGGTTTAAAAAATTAATATTAGGAGTATAATTTAGTATAAAAATTTTATTTGCGGTATTATAATAGCTTAATTTATAATACGATATATTACTCAATAAAATTAAAATCCAATTATTATATGCGTTAAAATAGGGGTAAATATTAGAATTGAATTCTTAAAGCAAGTTTTTATTAATATAATATAAGACTTTGGGAATGGCTAATATATTTAAAAAGATTATTAATTATAAATAAATTATCTAAAAGTTCATAATAAAGTCTGATTATTCCTATAAATTTAAATTCTTAAATGTTTCAGGATTATAAGCAACCTTATGACCATATTGATTATGAAAAACCATTGGTATTATTTAGTCTTTTAATAAAATAAAACAATTTTTTCTTTTAAACCTTTTGAAAGGTTTTTAACATTCTCCTTTTTAGCCTCCTCTTATATTATAACTATTTTTTTTTACTTAAAACCCTCAAAAATAAGTTAAAATATTTAAAATAAAAACTCGCCTTTTTATCCTGCTTTCCGCCTTTGAATTTAATAAAGACCTTGTCCTTTTTATTAATGGCATTCCTTTTTTTATTTTCGACTTAAGTTAATATAATTGTAATTTGTAAATAGTGATTATTTTCCGCTTACGGTAATCTTAAGAATAAGTTGATTAATTTCGTTTTTTCTTAGATATTTATAAAATAAAATATAAAAATAATTATAACATATAAGAAGTCCTAAAATTGTTTTATATTAACATTATTAATCACAAACCCCTCTTTTAATAATTACCCTTAACAATATCCTTCCGGATTAGCAAATTCCAATAAAATTAAACTATGCGTTACAGCTATTCACACCCTTACTTTGTACAATCGTAGCCAAAAACTCTCTTTAAATTATTGCTGCTTTGCTTCCCTATTCGAATCCAATTTTTAATTCGCTATACCCTAAATGGTTCCCGATGCATATCCTATAAATACGGTGTTTATGAAATGGCTTCAAATTGCCCAAAAAGCCTGGTATTAAAAAAGGTAAAAGTAACCAGCAAGATCAAGCAAAATTATAATAAGCAATATTTAATAATTAAAGTAAATTGGCTAAGGCTAAATATATATACCAACGAGCGCTATAAGGCTATAAGAAAGTTGTTGGGCCAGATTATATAAGGTCTTAGAATTTACAAAACAAAACATTAGCAATAGTCGAAGACTCTAAGACTTTCAACTTTATATAATAAAAAAAACACTTATTACTATTAAAACATATTAAAAAAAATAAAAAAAATAATAAATAATAATAGTAATATGTCGATTTTTATATAAAATAAAACGTAGTTTATTTTGTTGAATACCTAAACCTTGGCTTTTAAAGGCTAATGCCATATATTGTTTATATATAGCTATTAATATTTTATAAGTCTTTGAGAACAAGCCCTAAGATTTATAAATTAAGTAATAGCGTTTAATATGATTTATTACTTTTATAAGGTAGTATAAAGAACCATCCGTGTTTTATAGCTCCTTAATTTGTTTTTAATATAAAACAAGCACCATATTTTATTACAAACAAAAAAAAAGACAAAAAGCATGGGTTGGACTTTTAAATACTTTTCCTTAAGATCTTTTAAAAGCTGATTAACGTAAACGCAGTAGTATAAGGCAATTTTATAATAATAGCAAAAAGCCTGCACTAATTCAATGATCTTAATTCGGTAATTAACAATATTTTGAGAAAAAACAATTTTAATGTCCTGCTGGCATATATAAACCATAATTATAAAGCGAATACCTTAATTTATAATAAAGCATAAAATATGAAGACAATACAAATACTTTTGTGTTTATTAAAATTAAAATAAAAAAATAAAGTAATTAAATAATATTATACAATTTAGCTCTTAATCTTGCCCTTAAAATCATAATAATCAAAAATAAATAGTAATTTAAATAATTAATTACTTAATTGGGCCTTATAAAATTATCTCGTGAAACCTTTTTGCATAAATTAATAAGTCTTTTTTAATTTTAAGCCAAATATCATAATTTATATAATTAATAAATTACCCATTTTTTAATTTGCTTATATGCTTTTTTATAAAATATTAATTTAAAGAACTTGGGTTTGCGTATTTGGCGACTTTTTTGCGCATTATTAAATATGGAGTTTTAATATAAACAAAATATATTTTAGGCCTTTTATTAATTTTAATAAAAAATATCGCCTAATAAAGCGCAATATCTGGCTTAGCGGCTTATACAAGGGGGCTAATAATTATGCCAAAAGGATTATGCCAAATATGGCAAAATGATGCCCTTTCTTTTATGCTATAATATAACATAATCATATTAATAGCTATGATTCTTTATTATAATTCTTATTTAAGTAATTTTTTAAGTAATATGAGGATTATGTTTTATTAAGCCAAATTACTTTAACGACATATTTACCTAAACTAAGGCATCTTATGTGTCTTCATTAACTATTATATCTAACAACTACTGTTCGTTATTTTTCATTAGTTACTTTAATTTATATTATTTTTTAATATCCTTAAGGAATTCTTTTTGCTTTTATTATTTCTTATTATATAATCACTTAATGGCCTTCTAAAGCCTGTCATTTTTTTAGCTTTTAATAAAAGCATTTGATAGGTCTTTCACTTAATTATATAATTTTACAATATATGGAATATTGTTCATAAATACAGTTTATTCCGGTGTTAGCTTCTATAAACAGCGGGAATTAATAAAGCAGCTCATAAAATATGTAAATCACATTAGATCCTTTTAAGTATCCAGCCTTTAATATACGCCTTAAAAATTAACGTTAATGTTATTAAGATAATATTTTAAAAAAATGCTAATACTTATATATTATAAGATTTTATTTTAAAGCAAATTATTAATATCCGCTATTTAATTTTTTTTAAATTAATATAAGGCCTAAGTAATAAAAGATTAAGCATTTACGACTTTCATTTAGCCCTTTGGCTAAATTATCCCATAAATTATAAGGCTTTAACATTTAATTAAAGCTAGTGACTTTACCCCTTACCTTTATTTAATATTATATTAACTTAAATAAGAATTATAATTTGTAAGTAATATAAATGCCTTATGTTTTACGAATTGCTTTACAAAAGATAAACTTATTATTCATTTTATCTTATAATGGTAATGGCTATTTATTAAGTTCTTTGAGGATTTTAAGGCTATATAACCTTTCCGAATAATTAATATTTAAAAACTTAAATACATAAGCTTTAAATAATATGCTAAATAAAAAAATATATAAATTAAATACAAGGGTTAAATTATAAATAATCTGAGGAATTTTGAATTCATTCTTAATAAAATTAATAAAATATATTAATATAATTAAAGGCAAAGGAAAAAAATATATATATCTTTAAAACTAAGAAATCCTTTTGTGAATTCGGGCATTAATTTAATAAAAAGATGAGAATAATTACCTTTATTAGGGCCTTAAATTAAGGTCAATTTCAAATGTTAATACTAGAGCTTAATTAAAGCCTTTGGCTAATTGCTTATAATATTTATAAGTTAACAAAATAGGACAAATTAAATTTAAAGCCATTAAATTTAAAGCCATTAAATATTAAAAGTCATTTTAATTATAATTAAAAGGATTTGCGTAAATTTAATTAAATCCTCTATATATATAATTATAGTTAGCTATTTTATGAAATTGAGGTCCTTTTTTATTATTATGATTTTAATAATTTAAAGATTTTGTTAATATAAATCATAATTATAAAAAAATATAAAAAGGCTTATATTTTAATTATTTATTTAAATCATAAGATTAAGCTTTTTCTTAATTTTAATTTTATATATTATTAAATAATGTTTTTAAAATGTTTTTAATAAGCTTACATATTTAATTCTTAGCCGCCTTTGGCTACCTTTCCCTTATTATTTAATTATATATTTAATTCAAAAAACCGTGAATAAAATGGGGCAAGATTTTGTTATAATATATTACCAGATTTTAGGTTTGAAAAATGTAATATTTGAATGTAAAACACAAATTAATTGAATTTTTTTAATATAAATAAAATAAATAAAATAAATATTACTTATATTATTTATATTATTCCTTTACCCAATTAAGCTAAATTTGTATTTTAGGGTTGTATCGCCTTTATTAGAGATGCTACACGTTAAGATTTATAACATTGGCGCAATAATACTTTGAATGTTATATTTTATTATTAAAAATATCTTTTTTATTATTACTATCCTTTTTAATTAAAAAGCTATTTAGGTTAATATTAATTTCAAAGTCTATTTTATTATTAAACAAGTTATTTAAATTAGAATTGAAGGTGTTTTTGTTATCAAGTATTAATACATTTTTATTATATTTTGCTTAAGGCATAAACATATATATGGGAAAAAGAGGTTGTATAAGGAAGGGACAAAATAAAAAAAGGAAGAAATGATAAAAAGATAAGGAAAAAAAGGATTGAAAAAGGGAAATATTAAAAAAAAAGGGAAAGATTATTGAATTAAAATGGGTAATAAAAAAGAAAAAAGGTAAAAAAGGAAGCACCAGCCTTTTATACTCAAAATTAAAATTAATTATAATAAACAATTTTTAATATTATGGCATTTGCAAGATTTAGGAGGCTATTAGGTGGGAAGTGGAAAGGGAAGATGAAATAATAAGTGAGACAAAAAATAAAGAGGTAATAATGGTTTTTAAGTGTATGGCCAATAGTACTTAAATCAAAGTGCATAATAAAAAGAGATAAGATATGGAATTAGCACAGAATTGATTAGTAAATCACTAAAAACAATGACCAAAACCCCCGAAAACAGCAGCTTATTAATCGTTTCACTATTAAATTAAATTAAAGAATTAATTATTTAAAAACGTTAAAAACATTATATTATTAATTTTTATTAAAAGTCTTTTTTGATTGTATTTATTTAATTAATAATTTAATCCCTTTTTAAATAATATATAATAAATATAATATCTTTATAATTAATTATTATTTAAAAGAAAAGACAATATAACATCTTGTTATATTTGTTACGTATTCACAATTTTTTATTAAACCTTTAATAACTTTTTCAATATGTTAAAAATAAAGGGGCTTATAAACGAGTTTTTAAATATAAAAACACAACTTTAACTTAATTAAAAGAGAACTTAAAAATAAAACTAATCTTTAATAAAACTATTTCAAAATATTAAAAAGCTTAATAAATATGTCTTAAAATTTATTCAATTTTATAATTAAAACAATATAAATTAACACATAGTTTTTATAAATTTTTAAAAATATTTTAATAATTAAATTTTAAACACTTTTACTAAGATTATTAAAAGTAATTAATATAACCTTTAAAACTACTTGAAATATTATAGAGTCTTTATTTATAAAAATAAAAATAAACTAATAAAGAAAATATTATATTATGTAGGATTTTTTATGAGAAAGGATTGGAACATAATAGGCCATATAGTAAGTGTGCTAGCGGCTATAGTTATTATTAGTTAATTTTAAAATTTTAAAATTAAATAAAATATTCTTATCTTTAGCTATTATAAAATAAATACTATTGCTTATATTTATTATTTAGTTATTTTGATTAATTAATGTTTGTGCCAAGTTGGCATAATTATATAAAGTAAAAAAAGTGTTAATTATTTTAAAAGGCTTTTTTATTTAGCAAATCCGTATTATATTAGCCTAAAGCATTATAAGCAATATAATAAGATAAATTAAAATCAACGAGAATATGATCTTAAAATTAAAAAAATAATATTATATAAAAATAAGCTTATAAATAAAAAATTTAATTAAAAAAAAGCAATCTAAATAATAAAAAACCAGGTTATATGCAAAAGCAAAGCCTGCTTTAAAAGGCTGCGGTATGGGTTATTTACGGGGAAGTGCTAATAATAGCGCTAATGGCGGGGTTATATATAACGCTTGCCTTATAAAGACCAGTGCCAATATTTAGCAAAGGCTTTATATATTATATAAAAAGTAGTGAAAATAATCAAAATTCTTTTAAAATTTATAATTAAAGAAAAAAAAAAGGAAAAGGGATTATATATAAAAAGCATTATTAAATTAATCTTGCTTAGGCGCTTAATAATACCTAATTAGGAAAGCTCCCCTAAATGCCCTCCAATTCATATTAATTATTATATTACCCCCCCCTTTGGAAAAAACTTGTCCTTAAATATTTATTTATTTCTTTATTTTTATTAAGGTGATTGTAATCGTTCATTTTATTATGGAACGCTTTAAGCCATTAAAATAGCTTTGTAAAAGGACCTGCTTGTATAGGATTATTAAAATAGAACTCCTAAATTTTTATAAAAGCATATTTAATATTTAAAGCGCTATATTAAATAAATTCAATATTTTAATTTAGCTAAGAGATTTTATAAAAAAAAGCTATCATACTGCTTTTAGCAAGCAAATAAATTTTCGATTTTCTATTTATTATTTTGAATAATATTAATCGGCGAAAATAATATAGTTTATTAATTTACCAAAAGATTATTAAGGTCTTTTCTAAGCTTTGCTGTAAAGAAGACATTATATACTTTTATTGACAGCTTTAGTTGTCTCTACGTTTTCTTGAATCTTAGGAGCCTTAGGCATCTACTTAAGTCACGCGGAAATCTCTACACTAGCTTGATTTTCCTAGTAGTAAAAAAATCTGTTAATTTTTGCCTTTTTTTAATTGGTTATAAATACGTGGACCGAGCTTTATATCTGTTGTGATTAAAACGTGACTTTTATAATACTTTAAGAATATAAAGAGTGGTGTTGATTATACGATATATAACAAAACTTTAAGAATGCGGGAATGCGGGAGTGCGGGAAGTTTAAAAAGCCCCACTTTTTAAGGGGAATTTATTTAAAAATCATATATTATTATGAGTTTTTAACTAAAATATAAAATTAGACCTGTTTTAGAATCAGTTTAATTAACTTTTGAAAATGTCCTTTTTAGATTTATAATTATTATTATAATTATAAAGATATTAATTATTAAAAGAATTTTTTAAATTTATTATTATTTAAAAGTCGTGCATTACTACGAGTTTTTAATTAAAATACAGAATAAGACCTGTTTTAAAATCAGCTTAATTAGCTAATTAATATAGCTTTTTTAGATTTATAATAATTATTATACTTATAAGAATATTAATTATTAAAAAGATATTTCTAAAGAAATTTTATTTAAAAGTCGTACATTACTATGAGTTTTTAATTAAAATACAAAATAAGACCTGTTTTAAAATTAGTTTAATAGTTTAATAGTTTAATAGTTTAATAGTTTAATAGTTTAATAGTTTAATAGTTTGATAGTTTAATAGTTTGATAGTTTAATAGTTTAATAGTTTAATAGTTTAATAGTTTTAAAAAAAAAAGCTTTGCTTTAAGTTAATATAATTATAATTAATATAAAGGCCTTCCAAAGCCCCCAGAGGGCCCCCGGAGGGCCTGCGGAGCATTAAAAACTAAAAAATACTTATTATTATACTTATAATATTAGTTATAATATTACTACTTTTAGTAATATTATATTAGAGTTAAGTAATATTATATTAGAGTTAAGTAATATTAAAGCTGTCACCCATTAATCTCTGATTAGTCCCCTAGTACTTGCTAGCAATTCCAAACAATATAAGCTTTTAACCTTCTTTAATACTCAAAATGAATTATTAATAAAAAAGTCCAGTTTTTTTAAAAGCAAATGATTAAAAAATAATGTATATTAAGCCAAATAAAATCATTTATATTAAAGTCAATTATATAGTAAAAGCGGTTATAAGATTAGGCCATTTTTACTTAAGACCTTAAAAGGCTAAACTTAACTATATTTTATATTATGCAATAGCGCATAACATATTTCATAGTTTATTATATATTTAATTTATTAGTAAGGAATGCTACATTTAGCAAGTTAATCTTCTAATCCTAATTTATGTGTAAAGCATAGCCATGAATTACTTTAAATAATAAAAAACCTTTTAATAAGTCATATGGGAGGGAGATCTATATGTAATTTATTATGAAGAGAAACTTAAATCAATTATTTTAATAATAAAAAATAAAAAGGCGGAGTTTTTATTAAAAATATTAATTATACATTTTGATTTAGCCATTCATTTATAAATAGTTTGCCATAGAAAGCTGTTTTTTAATATTTAAAATTATGTAAAATACGGTCTAAAAGCAAAAAACAAATTAAGATCTTTTATTAAAAATAATAATAAACAAAAGGCCAAAATATCTATATATATAATATAAATATAATTTTGCCAGATTGCATATATCTAA
The DNA here is from genome assembly GCA_002554605.1 of Helotiales sp. F229. Taxonomy (NCBI): domain Eukaryota; kingdom Fungi; phylum Ascomycota; class Leotiomycetes; order Helotiales; species Helotiales sp. F229. Next base: position 4,584,480 of record MXAW01000004.1, on the reverse strand, counting down.
GGTCTTTCAGCAAAGGATGCTTATAGCTTGCTTATTAAAGCAGTTAATAAAAACAAAAACATTATTAAATCTGTGTTTGTTTTTATTAAAATTATAATAATCTATAATAATATGTTCCCAAAATTAAAATGGGATAAGGAAAAATTAAAAAAGGCCGGGTTTTTTATCCCAAGGGATTTAAATACATTAATAAATATAATAATTGCAGTAATATTATTGGATTATTAATGTAATGTCATACCATTAGTATTAAGAAAATAAAAGTTGTAAAGTTTTTTTAACATTAAGGTAAGCTGTATTAATATGATTATGCATTTTTCAAATAAAGAAAATATGAAAATAAATAATATTAGGGATTATAAAACAACTATTAAAAAGCAATAAATCGCCTTCTATGCTAAGCTTACCTGATTAATTTAATAAAACTTGCTTTTATAATGCTTAAAAAAAGGGGGTTATGCGATTGGCTTTTAATACTTAATATATTACCAAAAATGCTAAGGAAAAATCTGTTATTTTAATATTAAAAACAAGACTATTGTCCTGGCTAAAAAAGCGGAAATTCCTGGCCATAAGTACAAGATCTATTTAATTTTCTTATAAAAGCTATTATAAGCGCTATGCTCTTTTGGCAAAATTCTATTTATTAAGCTTATTTGGTTTATAAAAAAGCGCATTTATTAATAGATTATAAACACTTAATTAATAAATTATTATAAAATAATAATTAGCTAATAATTTAGCCTATTATGTTTATTAAGCATTTAATTATTTGAAAATCATAAAGTATTTTAAGGTTTTATAATTCATAATAATATGGATTTAATAAGGAGTTCCCGCGAGCTCTGCTTTTTAATAGGTAAAAAAGCGCATAATAACAAGCATTTTTTTTATTATAAATAACATAATTAAGCTTTATAAGGAGTATAGTTTTTGAAAAAAAAGCAATAAAAAATTAGTTCTTATTATATTATTAAAAAAGGACCCTTGCTGTTACGGTCACGCTACGGTATAAGTGATCACGGTTGTCTTAGCCCTAAGGCTTAGTAGGCCCGCCGTATAAGGGGAGCCAAGACAGAGGATCTTATTTATATAAGGCATAAGATTTAGGGTCACGTAATACTTATAAGATCATTAGGGATCACAGTGATTTAAAGAGACCCTTATATAGTCACTTTAAATTATAATAATTCGGAAAAAACGAAGGTTTTATATAAGATTAATATATTTATTATTAAATAAAAGCTTTGTACTTAATTTTAAATAATATTTTTAATTATATTAATAATCATCTTACTTTATATATAATATACTTACTTCTTAATTATTAAAGATCAATCGTAACTTTCTATATTTATACTAAATAAATAACGGACCGTTATATTTTAAGTATTATTTTATTAAAAATATTGACTTACATATATAACATAGCTTTTAATTCTTTTACTAAGGCTTTAGCCATTGTTAATGCCTTTAACTTAAAAAACGTTCTTAAGATTATATCTCCAGATCTTTATTATAAAGATTAATCTAAGCTTAAGGCTTACTTTATTTAAGTAAAACTTTATACTAAGTTTAATAGCTACTAGTTTTTTATAAACATAGACAAAGTCTTATGGACTACGTCTTTTTTTTTATAAGGCTGCCTTTAACTAGATTAAAAACAGAATTAAGGAAAGAAGGGTTTTTATTATTATGTTTAAAGAATCTTAAAAAGTCTTTTTAAGCTTTAAAAGATTTAAAAGATATATTAACCATGTCTTTGACGACATTAATCAAAACTGAATGGCTAAACGTAACATTTAGAACTTAAAGTAAATTGGGTTAACAATTATGTATATAGCCGCCTTTTAGTAATTCACTAATTAGACCAACTAAAACAATAAAGCACTTAAGGCGTAATATTATAAAAGATTAAAAAATAAAGTCAAAGATAAAATCGCCAAGTCAGACGCACCTTTTAACTTATAAGAGCTTATTAAAATAATTATTAAAATTAATAATCGTAACTTTAAATGTACTCTTAAACGGAACGGCCAATATTGCTTTGGCATACACATATATTAAAATAAAAGGGGCAAGAAACCCTTTTACCCCTATAAAATAAAACTAAATACTACGTTTTAAAAATAACTTAAAAAAAAGCCACGTAACAGCGGGTTCTTTAAAAAAAGTCATAGATAAACGTTAATAAGATAAGTTATACTTTAATTATAGTCTTCTGGGCTATATAACTAGTTCTTACCGTTAAAGAAAGTTATAATTAAAAAAGAAATAAATTAATACAATAAAATAAAGTGTTTATAATATCATTAATATCCTTGTGCTATTATACCCCATTAAGTAATTTTACGCCTTAAGCTTTTAATATATAATTATTAATAAATTTAAAAACAACGGAATTTATGCTTAAGTAGAAGACAATAATAACATAGTATAAGACAGTGGAAAAGGAAGAAATAAAGAACTTTTTTAGGTTTTGGACCTAAAGCCACATCAGCTATTATTCTTTGGACCATTATAAGGCAAAGTTTAAGAAGTCACTTAGTGAAAGGAGAACTTATACTTTTAGGCCTTAAATTTTTAATATTAAATTAATAAAGTCACGAGGGTTATTTACGAAAAACCAGGACTAGTCCTTACAGAAAGATCATAGTAGGGCGAGAAGTATTAAGTAGTTTATTAAGACTATAAACATATCAAATAAAAGTAAATCAAGTATAATAACAGTTGTTCTTAAACTTATATATAAATCATCCTTTAAGAACTATTGCTTATTTTTAAGAATTAAAATAAACTAAAAGAAAAAGAACTTTAAGAAGTCATATTAAAAAATAGTTAATAACGCCTTTGGTTTAATACAGCCGATGACACCCAAATGTATTAAAAACACCTCACTTTACTAACTTAAATCCTAAAGATAAATCAATTATTTATAGTCGTAACTATAGAACTGAACTATTAAGTTTAAAAAAATATCTTAATAAAAGACTTCTATTAAGAGGATTTCCTTATACGTTAATTAACGGCGACAAAAGACCACTACTTAACTATAAAAACAAAAATCAAAAGAATAACTCTTAGGGCTATAGTAAATTCTAAAACACAAAGGAATTTTATATTTCTTACTGTTATACTCAAACATCTATTATTAACTAAAGTAAAGGAAAAAGGGTATTAACTAGTACTCATCAACGGAAATACCGCTATTAATAAGATAGTAAATATGTAAACTCAAATCTTATATATAAATATCGCCGGCTACTTTAAAAGAATCTAATTTAATGTCACTTAAATCAAAATACACAATATTATCCTTAAACTCCCCTAAATAAAAAAGCATAATCCAAAGATTAATTAGGTTAAAAAACAATTAATGTTTAGTCATTATAAAAACTATTATTAAAACAAAACAAGAATATTAATCGTTTGAGAGGTTTACGCCACTTCCGAAGAATAAATCAAACACCAAAATAAGGGTCCATTAATAAAGGATATACTATCAACATATTATAAGTTTACGGCATTATTTAAAGAAAAACGAGGTATCAAAGCCTTATTTAAACACTAAGATTATAATCACTAGATTAAGTTAAAAAAAAGTATTAAGCCAATATTTCAACTACTTAAGGAATATTCAACAATAGACTTAATAATAATTAAGAAATACATTAATAAACACTTAATAAAAGGATTTATTAAAGAGTTTAAATCCCTGTAGGGGAATAACGTCTTTTTCGCAAAAAAAAAGGACAGCAAATAACAAATATATATTAATTACCATTAATTAAACAATATTATAAAAAAGGATTATTATACATTACTATTAATTAAAGAATTACGAAATAGACTTGCGGGGGCTAAGATTTTTACTCAACTTAACCTAAAAGGCGCGTACAACTTTATTAAAATAACTAAAGGAAAAAAAGAAAAAACAATATTTTACACTCGTTTTAGTTATTACAAGTACACGGTCATACCGTTTAGTTTAAGTAACGCACTAGCCACATTTCAACGTTTAATTAATAATGTTTTACAGCCATATTTAGACATAATGTATATCTGTTATTTAAATGACATTTTAGTTTATTCCAAAAATAAAAGATAATATATAAAAGACGTGACGGCGATTTTTGAAAGATTAAAAGCCGCTTTTATATTTTTTAAACTAGAAAAGTGTAATTTTTATATAAAAGAAGTCATTTTCTTAAGTTATGTGGTTATTATTATAAGATTACTTATAAATCTTAAAAAGATTTAAATAATTATTGACTAAACTGAACCTACTAATGTCAAAAAATTACAATATTTTTTTAAATTCACTAACTTCTATAAGCAATTTATTAAAGATTATTTAAGAATTGCTAAAGTACTCATAAAATTAACCTACAAAAACAAAGAATATATATAAACAAAGGAAGCCGACGCGGCTTTCAAAGTTCTTAAAGAGATATTTATCAAAGAACCTGTTCTCACATCTTTTACACTTAATAAAAAAATACATATAAAAACGGATTCTTTAAATTACGCTATTAGTGCCGTGTTCAGTCAATTAGGCGAGGACGGTAGATAATAACCAGTCGTTTATTATTTACGGAAACTATTACTAATAAAACTTAACTATGATATTTACAATAAAGAGTTACTAATAATTGTGAATATAATACGCGAATAAAGGGTCTATCTTAAAGGCGCCGCCTACGAAGTACAAATCTTAATGAATTATAAAAATCTCATTTATTTTACTATTATTAAAGAACTAAACTAACGTCAGGTTTATTAATATAAATCGCTCTTTACTATAAAACTTCGAATTTCTTATATTAAAAGAACAAAAAACGCTCAAGCCGATGCTCTAAACAAAAAACCAGAATATTTCACAAATAAAACCCACAAATCTTACACTATATTACAAAAAAATAACGATTTATTAGTCGTTAATCACAAGTAACTAGTAATAACAAGCCGCCTTTTTGAAAAAATCTAAAAGAATTATAATCAAGACTTAATAATAATTAAATAAAAAAAACAATTAAATAAAAGATTCTCTTTTACTATTACTAAAGCTCTTTTATATTAAAGACAAGTCTACGTTTTAACACAAAATAAAACGGACTTTATTAAAGAACAACACGGGTTATTGGCTTATAAGTACTAAAAAATTACTAAGACATTATTAAGGCTCTTTAAAGAATACTATTTCCCAAATATAAAAAAAGTAATTAAAGACATAATATTATCATATAACATATATATTTAAAACAAAACAATACATTATAATCTATATAAGTTCATAAAGTCGCTAACAATATTATTACGCCTATAAAAGTCAATTACCTTAGACTTTATAATTAAACTATTACCTTTAAAAAACCTAACCATTAGAATCGTATATAATTCAATTTATATTATAACTAATAAGTTCATTAAATACGCGTATATAGTATTAATACTAAAAATACAAAACACGCCCACTATAGCGCAAGTATTCTTTTAAACAATTTTTATAAATCATAGAATATTAAATAAAGTCATTTTAAATAAAGATAAACTCTTTACTTTAAAGTTTTAGAAAACTTTAATTATACTCTTAAAAATAAAACGAAAAATGTCAACGGCCTTTTACCCTTAAACAAATATATAAATAAAACGAATTAATTAAATAATAAAGACTTATTTTTAGTATTATATAAACTATAAATAAAACAACTAAGTTTAACTATTCCCACTTACTTAGTTTATATATAATAGCACAAATTAAAAGACTATTAAAGTATCGCCGTTTTAGGCAAATTATAGGTATAACTTAACGGTATACAATATATTAATTACGGGTCAAAGGACCGCGCAAAAGGCTATATTACAAAGGGATAAGTTAAAGTAACTATATGAGGAATTATTAGTCAATATTTTGTTTACAACATAAAGATTAACGATTTATTACAATAAAAAGCGTAATATAAAACTAACGTTTAAAAAGGGGAATAAAGTCTATTTATTTTAAAAAAATATTGCAACTAAACAACTAAGTCATAAATTAAATCATAAGAAATTAAGACTATTTAAAATTATAAAAGTCAAAACACTAATTAATTATTAATTAACACTTCTAAAGATAATAAACATTTACCCGGTATTTTATATATTTTTCCTCGAACTAGTACTACTAGGAATACCACTTGCTTTTGTTATAGAAATATAACTAATTAATCTTAACGTTAAATATAAAGTCAAAACTATTTTTAATTATTAGTACTTTCATGGCACAATTAAGTATTTCATTAAATAAAAAGGGTACTTATAATTAGAAAACACCTGAGAACTTAAGTCTAACTTTTATTATTTTAGGTTATTTTAAAATTTTCACTAACAAAACCCAGGCCCTTTTAAAACGAGTTAGACAGCCTTTTAAAGGCTACGGGGTTAACAACGGGGGACTTTAAGAAAATAAAGGCCATAAATAAGCTCATGGCGTTGGCTTTTAGACAAGTGAGCTTTGCCTTTTTTCTGCTTCTTTTTAATTTAACTTATTTAAAGTCTTTAAACCTGACTTTATTATTTTCTTTTTTTATTTGTCCAAAAAGCGCTATTATTTTTTAAGACAAAGGATCTTTGTTATGGCTTCTTTTTCCTCCTCTTTTAAGCGTTATTATTGTTTGTTGATAAAGGCCTAAGAGCCCACGGTAAGAAGTTTTTTAGTAAAATTATATTTAGTGCGGCTATAACGGGTGTATTAGGAACAACGGATAGCCTTAGGCCCTACGGCGACATAATAATGGCGATTTTACACGTAAAATCTATAAAGAGACATTTCTTTACTAGTCTTTTTGATTTTTAAAGTTAAAGTAATACGTTTGAGTTTAATGTTACGCCGGGAAAATATAATAAAAAAAAACGGCTATAAGCCATCGTTGATATTTCTTTAAGTATACTTAAACGTAAAGGCACGCTAAGTTAAGAAAAGGATAATATTATAATCATATTACAGTATAAATAATCACGGTTGTCTTAGCCTTAAGGCTTAGTGGCCCCGCTATATAAAAGGAACCAAGACAGAAGATCTCATTTATATAAGGCATAAGACCTAAGGTCACGTAATGCCTATAAGATCACTAGAGATCACGGTGATTTAGGGAGACCTTTATACGATTACTTTAAATCATAATAATCTAAAAAAACGAAGGTTTTATATAAGACTGGTATGTTTATTATTAAATAAGAGCTTTGTACTTAACTTCAAATAATATTCTTAACTATACTAGTAACTGTCTTACTCCGTACGTGATACACCTACTTCTCGATTATCAGAGATCAACCGTAGCCTTCTGTATTTACACTGAATAAATAACGGACCGTTACACTTACAATAATTCCATCATTTACATTTATTTCCAAAAAACAAGGCAAATGCTACTAATAATGCCAAAAAAGCAGAGCTAATATAAGAATATGCTGTAAAAAATCAAAAGCATTTTTATATTTACAAATAAAACAAAAAGGAATATTATTTTTTATTAAATAAATAAGAGGTTTTGCTATAATATTATAATTTTTAATAAAACGCCTATAAAAATTACAAAAACCAAAAAAGGATTATACACCTTTAATAAAACCAAAGTAAGTTTATGAACTAATAATTAAAACTTTCTCAAGATTAACTTCTAATCCTAAAGTTAATATAATAAATCTAAAGTATTTTATATAAATAACTCCAAATTTACTCTTTTTTAAATCTGCTTAAAAGCCAGCATTTTGAAATTATTAAAGCACTTTCATAATATGAAAATAGTGCTTTAAAAAATCCTTAAAATAAATAAGAATATTATTTAGATAAGCTATATAAAAATCATTCAAATAATTAAAAAAAATATTATTCATATACTATTAATATATCGTAAGTCCATTAATTAAATCAAAGGAGAGAACTTTACACTTATATGTTTCATATTTTATCTTAAAAATCGTGTATGCTTTTAAGGCTAGGTCTATTTAAATGTAATAAAAGGCCTATTTAATATCAAGTTTAATAAAAATACGGGTATTTGTAATCTTAGCCAAAGTCTTATTAATTAAAGGAAAAAGGTAATAATCTTTTTAAATAAAGGAATTAAATATTCGAAAATTAATATAAAATCTCATATTTCTATTCAGCTTTTCAATAAAAAAAATAAAGGCAACATATAATGCTTAAAAAAGTTTAATAAATCCTTTTAATAAATTATTGATAATATAAGCTTTAATTACCTTAAATTCCTTAATAAACATTATATATAAAAGCAAGTACTTAAGGCTTTTGTTCCTATTTTTAATTAATTCAATTTAATAATTATATAAGTAATAAAAAGGGAATATATTATTTGCAGTTTTAGAGAATACATGAATTTATTTAGCATATTCTAAAGAAATCATTGGTTTAAAATTCAATTTACTTAAATAGGCGGCGAACTATTATGCTATTTAATAATATTTAATAAATTTAATACTTAAATTTGAAATGTTAGCAATTTATTGGCATTTTGTGATATGCTTTTAAATTAATACATTAACTTTATAAAAAATTATGGCAAAAATCTTATTCTTAAATTTTCATTTGTTTAAAAAATAAAAAGATATATCAATAATTAAATAAATTTTAATAAATAGTTTCCCTTAAAGTTTTTATACTTTAGCCTTTTGTTTCCTAATAATAAAGGCATTAAAAAGGGCATTAAATTAATCACATTTAAATTATTGAAAAGCTAAACATACATCTTGCAGAATAAAGCTGTAAAATTATATAATTGTATTTAATATAAAAAAAAGCAAGCTAATGTAAAGACAATACAAAATAAAAGAATTAGGTAGAATTGAGCTTTAGGTGCTGAGCCTGAGGCAAAGCATAAAGGTTAAATTCAGAGGTGGAAAGGTTTTTATTCTTTTAAATTATAAAGGTGCTAAGAGCTTTTATATTAATTGCATGAGCTATAATTTGAGGTTTCCTGCCTAAGGCTTTAGCATTGTAAAAAGGTTAAAATAAAGTTTATTACACCTATTCTTATTAATAAAAGTGATTAACCTAAATTATTAATAAGCAAACTAATTAGGGCCATTTAAAAAAAAGGAAATATTATAAGGATATTTTTTTTAAAAAAGAAGTAAAAAAAAAAGAGAAAAAAGGTTTAATGCCATTAATGCTTTGCTATAAAAGGAAATTATTTAAATATTAGGAAAAGACTAAAAAAATAAAATAAAACTCCCCAGCTTATTAATCATTAATTACTCATAATTCAGGATCATAACTTATTGCTTGGCCTTTTTTAGCGCTTTGGCATTTGCAATTATTCCCTTTTTTGCGGCTTTTTATTTTTTTATTGCTTTTATTGATAATTTGTATTTAGCTTTTAAATTTTTTATGGCAAATTGGTTAAAACTTTATTTAAAGCAAATAAATTTAATAATTTAGCGATTGCTAAATAATTAAGTTTTTTTTAGGTGAAAGTAGTTTTAGGGAAATAATGGCTAAAGTTTTGGTTAAAGCAATAAGGGTTATAAAAGCGGGAAAAGCAATTTGCTACAAGCTAGCAGGCATGGAAGTCCGCTTAATATTAATGCAAATTTTTATTAATGGTTATGGCTTTTAATTAAGTTTAAATAAAGAAGTATTTTTAGGCAATAAAAAAATGCTATTTGATGCTTAATAGCTTATAATAATCTTTTTAAAAATTTGGGGTTAAGCCAAAGGATTAAGTATAGCAAAACTTTAATTTTTGGTATTTTTTTGCTGCTTTGGGGAATTTTGTTTAGCTTATTTTATTATGCCTTTTTTAATTTAACGCATTGCTTTAGCTAATAAGGGCGTCTTATCAAAGTCGTTGCTAGTGAAATGGATTGCAGGTTTTAAAATATTATTAAATGCCACACCTTAAAGTTTTAAAATAAAAGGCATTAATAATCCAAGATTAGAAGTGATTATAATATTTGTATTTAAAGCCTAATTAAGTTTATTTGCACGGGCTGTTTCAAAAATTTTAGCTTAATTTATAATGCCTTAAATAATTTATAAAATGGGATTAAAAATGGAAGTGTTCTTATATTCTTTTGGTGTTTTATTATTTATAAAATCCTTTAATTTAATATTATGCTTGCTTTTTTTAACTTTTTTTTAATGCCAATTTATTAATAATATTATTTGCGAAAACAAACCTATTAAGTAATCCTATTTTAAAATAGGACTTTTCCTTATAGAATTCTTTTTTCGGCTTTTGAATTGATTATCAAGCCTTAATTGCGATTATAAGCTATTTAATGCAATGCAATTTTAAGTGGGCTGCAAATGCCTTATTATTTAGCTATAAAAGATCTTAAACTTTCGCGCAAATTAATAAATTAAATCAAAATTTTCGTTTTATCAAAGCTTTTAATAAAAGGCCAAGGCTAATAATAATTATTATTGCAGTAAACGGGGCATATATGTATTTTTTAATCCCTTATTTATTAATTGGTGGTTTTTGCAATTTACTTACGGCTATTATGAGATTATTGGTTTTGATTTTATTTTCCAGGATTTCCTTATTTAAGATTAATATGTAATTATTTAATAAGATTAAAAATTCAGCATTAAAATGCTTTATATTATTATAAGCATAAAAAACAAAGCCTTGGTGTATTAAAAAAAAGCGGGGAAAATTTGTTAGGTTTAAAGATTTTGTAATAATTTTATTATTATTTAAGGCTAAAAGGTATTTTAAAAGGGTTCCTTTTTTGGCAATCAAAAGTGAATTGAATTTTTGATTAAGTTTTTTATTAATAATAAAATTAAAATGATTATAAGAATTATTAATTTTATAATAATGGCTAATGATTAAGGAATTGCTAAGAAGAATATGATAATTAAAAGCCTAATGCAAAAAAATAAAAGGTATTATTAATTCCAAATCATAAATTGCAATAGCGCAAATATGATTATTAATATTAGCTTTAATAAAGGCGATATTTTGCATTTTATTAAGGGATAGCAAAATAGGAAAGTCCAAATAATAAATAATTTAAACATTGGTAGTATTTATAGCAAAAATGGCAGCAAAATAAAGGCCATGATTTATTTGGAGGCATTATTAAATTATGCTATAAATCATATTATATAAGAATGCAATAAACTTTTTAATTTTGCGATAATTTTTTTAATAATAAAAGCAATATATTGCTAATTTTGCAATTGCAATCTTTTTTAAATAAGGCTTTTTTGCTTTTTTTTTATAAATATATTTTAAGCCAAGAATATTAGGAACATAAATAGCATTTTTGTTTTTGAGCTTTTTAAAAAGAGATATTAAAAAATATTTTTAAAAAAAATTAATAAATTATTTAAGATTAATAATAATCGCAACAATTATTGAGGTAAAGCAAAACTTTAAATGCTTAAGCCAAATTTTGGGTTTAATATTTTTAGCATTTTTCAAGGCTTTAAAAATTAATGCATAATTTGGGTTTAATTGCAATTGCTTAATATTATTCTTATTAGCTATAATAAAATCAAAGTTTTTTCAAAAAACTTTTCCTTTTATACCTTTTTTAACCATTTCATAATAATTAGCAAATTTCCTAAGGTAAAGCAGGCACATTTGGTTTTCCTTATTTCCTAATAAATCTAATTTTTAAAGATATTTTTTATAGCAAAATTTAATTAAAAAATTAAGATTTATTTTAAATTTGTTTTCATACTTTAGCATACGCATAATAATAATTGACAATCGGCAATCACAATTGCTTAATTTAATAATGGCCTTATAATTATTTTATTAGATTTTAAGTAAGACATTCATAATTGGTAATCCCGGATTAATAATGGCTTTGCCTTTTCTTTTAATAAAATTAAAATATTAAAAAATAAATCAAGCCTTAAAATTATTTTTAAAAAGATAATGAATTTGGGAGGCTTGTTTATTAGCTTGCTTAAATATTATAAATTGCATTTTAAAAAATTCAAAAGCCTTTTTAGCAGCTTTATTTTTTATTTAAATTTGTTTTTTTATTTAAAGTACAAATTCTTTTATATATAGCTAAAAGGCTTTTAAGAGAAATTTTATTATCCAAACTGCTTTTTGGACTTTGAGATTGTTTTTAAATAATTTCTTGCATAAAGGACCATTAACCTATGCTGCGAATTCTACATTTTTATTAAGCATAATATCAAGATTGGCTAATAGCGGGGAATTTAATACACTTAATTGCCTTTATATTAAATGTTTTATACCTAAATTAATAGTTTTTATTGCAATATAAAAAAAAGGGGATTTAATTGCTAATTCAGGTTTACAAATCACAAAAGCCTTTTTTAAAACACTTATTGCCGCAAAATTAATAATTCTTTTAAAAGAACTTAATTTGGCAATATTAATAAGAAAAGTAATAACTTTTTCAGATATTAATAAATCAAATTGCGCTAATAATTAATCACCTTTTAATAATAATATAAAAACGCATAATAATTTTCCTATAATAGTCTTTAATATAATTAAAGCATTGATTTTCTTTTTAATAATTGGGCTAACTCTTAATCTGGGATCAGCAATTATTAAAAAACCAGATTTTAAAGCTTTAGCTTTGAATAATTTAGTTTTAGGGACAAAAAAATAAGTAAGTTTTGATTTATTAAAAAAGTTATTAAAGATATTATTATTTATTATTTTAATTAAAATAAATAAGCCACAGCAAAAAATTTTGAGTTCTACTTTTTTTAGTATTTTGTTTAATAGCAATATAGCAATTTTTTTTAAAAACTGGGCTTTATTCTTAATAATCTTAATCTAATAAGCGGCAATATTCCCAGGCGTAATGCTAATTAATGTTTGGGTCCTGGCTTTGGCTATTTGAAGTACTTGCTTATCCCAAGCATTATTAATTGCATATTGGTTTAAGGCTTAAATGTATTTTGGGAATAATTTTATTTTATTATTAGTAATTTTAAGTTATTTTAAATACTTTTAATTATTAAAATCTTTTATATATTTTTGGCAAAATATAATACCTTTTTTTATAAGCCAAATATAAACCAATTTATTAGTATTGCTTTTTTTTTATTGTAAACGGCTTTAATATTTTAAATTTTATTAAATAAGTTTTAATTATTTGTTTTATAATCTTATATATTGAAACCTTTTATTTTGGTTAATTTAGCGGTAGTTTTATTAAACCATTTTTTAAAAATATTTTTAAACTATTCCCAAAAAATGTTTAGCTAAAAATGGGTTTAAATAATCAAAAATTTGGCTTATTTTGGCCTACATAAATTAAGAACCTGCATCATTTAAAAAATGTTTATTAATATGCATTTTTTATAAAAAATGTTTATTATTGTTGCTAATCTTGGATTAGCAATTGTTTTTGCAATTATTATATATTTAATTAATGTTTTTAAAAAAATGCAATAATAATAATATCCTTATTATTGCTGATTATTATAATTGGCTTTAATTTATTGGAATTGATTAATTTTTTTATTAATAATTCAGGATTACTAATAAATAACACTTGGAAAATCGGAGGTTTAATTATTAATAGCATTTTTAATAATATTTTAATTTATAATCCTGGGATTATAAATTAAAATTAAAAAGATTTCTTAAATTGGAGATTTTTGAGGACTTTGATAGTGATTTATTGTAATCTAGGAATTTTGGAAAATTGATATAAATTTCAAATTTAAAACATAAATAAAGGGGTTTATATAATTAAGAAAAAGTTTTAACTTGTGCTAAAAACCGCGTTAGGCAAATAATTTCCGCTTAGCCTTATATAATAAGGTTATTTAGCACCTTTTAAATAGCAAATAATATTATTGTTATTGCAAATATTTATGTTCCAAACAAATACATCATATAATTTTTAATCAAAGCAAAATGAAAATAAATAATTTTAGCAAATAAATTTTATAATAATTAAAAAAAGAATTAAAAAAATGCAAAAAAAACAAAAAAAATATAATAACATTTATTCCCATTAATAAAAGAGAAACGCCCTTATTTCTTTAAAAAAGCGCATTTTTAATTATTAAAAGAAATTATATAATAAGCTGATTTTTGATTATTAAAAAGAATGGGTAAAATAATTTAAAAATAAGAGATTAGCGTTTTGGAAACATAATAACGGCATAATAATTTATTATAATTTAAGTTTTAATAATTATTATTGCTGAAATGCTTGTTCAATTCAAAGAAACTTGTTTTTGGGTTTGGTTTAATGGGAAATAAAATACGATTTTATTAATAAAACCATTTAAGTCGATTAGCTGCAAAGGTTCCTTAAAGGTTTATTTCATTTACTTTTTATAATTTATAATATCCTTTATTCATTTAAGCTTTTAAGATTTAAAATAGTCTTAGCCAGCAATAATTGAGTTTATTATTAACTAATATATTAATAAATCATTTGATATCATATACTAAAACATAATCACCTTTTTTAATTAGCGTGCTTGTTAAAATTCGTGTCCTATCCCATTGGTCTTTGCCAGCTTTTTTAAATCATTATTTTCATAATACAATCTTTTTAATATTATTATCTTATAACTTCAATTGCCAATAATAAAAGGCTAATAAATATTTTTTATTTTTTATTTTTGCATAATTAAATATTTTTTATATTAAATAATAGCTTTTTAGCGAAAAAATCGCTTTTTATTCATATAAAAGAAAAAAAGAAATAATACTAATAAGTTAATAAATGAAAATTTATGCTATAAACAAAATATTAAAGAATTTATTGGTTTATTAATAGAAATTACCTTTTATTGCTTTAAAAAAATCATTTAAAATATTTTAATAGGCCTTTTCCGCATTTTCATTCCCTTTTAAATTATATGCTAAAATTTAAATGCATTTAATTCCATATTTTAATATAAAAGCCTATATAATTCTTTTATTTTCCGATCCTTCGTTTATAATTAATATGCTAAATAATTCATATTAATATATTATATCCTTTTATAGAAATTTTGCAATTTTAGTTGCAATAGCTGCCTTTAGCGCTTTTCCTTTTAGCTAGCTAAATAAATTATCCCTTGCTAAAATAAAACAAGTTTTTTTATTATTAAATATTAGCATTTTATAAATATTTAAATTAATCTTATAAAATTTTTTAATTGGCCAAATCAAATATAAAGGATTCTTTTTTTGCCTTGCTTTTTTTTTTAATAATTTTTATAGCTTTTTATAAAAGCTTTGCAATTTTTAAATAATCTTTTTTAAAAAAATGCCTTTGCCAATTAATAATAATTTGCTTTACCTTATATCCATTTTCATTATAATAATTTTTAATAACTTCATATCTTTTAAGCTTATTATCAATAACAAAGCAAATAAAATATATATTATTAGCCCATTAATATAATTTTTTATTTAAACAAAATATAAAAATGCTTGCCTTTTAAATTGCTTAAAATTGTTTAATCAAATATTAAATGGCCGCTTAAGAATTAATAAAAAAAATGCAATCTTTTTTAATTTCTTTAAATATAAATCTTTTAAAAATTTTAATAACAATTTTTAATTTTAAATTATAAATTATTTAATTAAAATACTTAAAATACCAATTCCGCTAAGCTTATTGAAAATCCATTTATTAATATCCTTTTTATCTTATTTTATAATATTTAAAAGATATTCCCATTTTTTGCAAAATAATTCATTTGCTGCAATATTTTTTATTCCTGTAATATATTTGATTTCAAAATTTATTAATTACATTTACACAATCCAATTTATTAATAAAGCTTTAAGGAAATTGCTTGCTGCTTTATTAAATTGCTTTATAAGCATTTTTGCATTAATTTCCAAAATAAAATAAATGCTATAAAATTCGCTTTGTATTTTTTTATAGCTTTGAAAATTCCTTAACACTTTTGCTGAATAGCATTATACTTGCTTTTGGCCGGGTTTCATATTCCACTCTTAAATCATGCAAAATAACGTTTTTTAAGCTAATTAAATTATTGTAGTATAATTTCTTATTCAATTTTATTTGCATTTATTATTAAAATAATTAGGCTTATTTTTAGTTAATAATCAATTTTAATCAAAAAAAGGCGTTTAAAAATACATTTTTAAGCATTTTCATGAATAGTCTTTATAAATCCAATCACTTAAAAATGATTCCTTTTTTTATAATGGCATAAATTAAAGCAGCAATAATAAAGAAGTTCTTAATCCAAATGCAATAGTATATCATAACTTTAAAAAAAGCGCGTGCTTTAATAATACTATTATAGCGCTCCCATTTCATAATTTTTAAAATTTTGCTAATTTTTAGGCAACATCCATTATTATTTATAATAAAACCCATAATCTTAAGTTCTAATAAATAATATTGAGATTTTGTTTCAATCATTGCTTTAGCCTTTTTAAAACAAACTAGCACTTTATTCAAATTTTAAATATGTTCCATAATAAATTAATAAATTCCTAAAAGGATTTCCTTATTATTATAAAAAGATATGCTTTTTTTAATATTAATATTGTTCATATAAGGCAAAGCAACATTTGAAATATAATCCAAAAGAATTTTGTAAATGACTTAAACAAATTAGGCTATGAAATTAATAGTACCTTAAAAAAGTCTTATTATGCGAAATAAGCCAATTGGTATATAAATAGCTATCATATCTCTTAACCTAATATTTAACAAAAACTGATTATACCCTAAAAACAAATCAATAAAAGATGCCATGGTAAGGCCGGCAAACTTAATAAAAAACTGGTTTATATTTAAGGGGATATTAGCATTATAAACAATTATGCAATTCATTTTAATTACAGCTATAATAAGTTTATAAGTCCTTTTCTCTTTCTTAATTACTAAAAACCACTTGTTTTTATAAGCATTATAATAATACTTTAATAATTCTTGTTTTAAGCAATCCTTAAGCATTAATATAATCATTTCTTACAAGGCCTTAAAAACCGGGAAGGACTTTTCTTACCATGCCTTATATGATACGGTTTTAATTAATATTGGAAGCAAAACCTCTTCCCTAATTATGCCAAAATAAGTCCAATTAAAAGTTAGCATCGCTTTTTGATTTAATAATATTTGAAAAAGCAATTCTTGTTCCTTTAATATAAAATATTTGCTAATAATCAATTCATTAAACCTTTTCCTTATTAATCTATTTTTTGGCTCTTAATTTAAAAAACGCCTTATAATATAATTACCAAATTTGCCTTTTTTTTATAATGATCTTGCCTTTTTATCCTTTTTAAACCAATTATTAATTTTTTTAAGCATATTGTCATTAATTTTACCCAAATTTATTAGCCAAACTTTATTTGCTTTTTTTTATAAATAATATTAATTTGTGCTAAAATAAGCATTGGTAATAAATCTGAATCCTGATTTGCTGGTAAATTAGTATTAAAAACAAATATAAAATTGTTTTTTTTATTATTTAATTAAATAGCATATAATTCTATGTTTGCTTTAATTTATAATCTTAGATTAGCAATTTTTCTTTTTTTTTTCTTTTTTTCTTCTTTTTTTTTGCTTTTCTTTTTCTTTTTTTTTTCTTTTTAATACCTAAACGCTCTTAAAATTAAATAAAATTTCCAAATCAATATTTAATTCTAAATTATAAATTAAATTAATATATCTTAAGCCTTTTTTTAGGTTTCCTTTATTATTAGCACTTTTTTAGCATTTAAGCTAGTTATGCTTTTCCTAATGCTTAATTAATTAAATTAAATTAATTTTTAGCAACTATTACTTTTTCATTTTGTTCCCTTTTTGCGTTTTAAAAAACAGCTTTTATAATATTATGATTGGGATATTCAAAACTAATATAATTTTCCAAAATAAATAGCATTCCAAAAAAAAAATTATAATTAGCATTATATATAATCATAAAATTAAAATAATTTTTAATTCTTTTAATATTAATTAAAACGTTTTTAATATAATCAGCAAAAGCATATTATTAGCTTATAATAATAATAAATATAAAGGTCTTGCTTTTAATAATCATTATTCCTAAAGCTTTTGCAATAGCCATGCTCATTACATTAACTTCCGCATTATTATTAATAATGGCATTAATTAAAAGTTGTCTTTCATAATTAACTTACATTTTAAATATTTTTATAATTATATTTAGGCAGTTCTTAATAATATCGCTTTATTTAGCAATTGCATTGATTAAAATGCTTTGATTTGATGGGGAACTTTTAATAAGCTTTGCAAAATTGATTATATTTTTCAAAAAATAATTAAAAATTAGATTGCTTTAGGCCGCTATTATTATTGCTTGATTTAAAATCAAAATCTCCACATTAATTCGTTTTGCTATTAAAACCAATAATATTTATTAATTAAGCATCCTATCCCAATAAGCCTATAATTCATAAAAATCCTTAAAGATAATATTATTAAGTGTTTGCTTTATGAATTTCTTAATTGCTTTTTTTAAGCTTTTAATATAATATATTAATTAAAGAACTTTTCTTTTTTGGGGATTTTTGCAATAGCTTTGCTTTGCTTAATTAAAGGTTCTTAGCTTATTATTATTTTTGAAATTGTAATATTTGTATTTTTTTTTATTTTCTTATTTTTTTTCAATTTTAAAACATAATCGAATTTCTTATTTGCCCTTTTTTTCTTCTTTTTTATTAAGCAAGGCATTATAATCTTTTTCCCTTTTTGCCCAAATTTTGTTTATTTAATTAAGATTGGCTTTTATTAAAGATCGCAAAGCATTTGGCTTTTTTGCTTATGTAACATTAATAAAAATTGCAATAATTAAAAAAACCCATCCTTTAATTTTAATATTATTAATTGATTTAGCAGCATTTATAATTTATAATTTGGGATTAAGAGTAATTTTGCTTAATTATTTTAGCCTTGGCTTAATTAAATAAATGGGGGCATAATTTATGTAAATAAAAGCATTGGTCTTTTTTGCTTTCAAATTTTTATCTTATTGTATCCTAGTAATTTTTAATTAAATGGCGGCGGCCCATAATTAACCTAATTTTTTTAAAACAATCAAGGCATTTTCCCGGCTTTAAGGACTAATGTAATATTTGCCCCATTTATTAATATGCATAATATTATTCTTAATATAATGCCTAAAAAATAAACAATTATCTTTAATTCAATAAAATTTTCCTTCCATTTGATTATTGTAAAAAAAACATTTTGGCCTTTAATTTTTATTATCATATTTTATAGTATTAATCTTAAAATTCCTGCTTAAATTTATAATTTTATTCCATTTATTTTAAAGGGAGTACCTGTAATCATTTTGCTTTTATTAAACATATTAAAGGATATTACAATTTCTTAGGCCAAATTCCGGAATTTTAAATTGCTTTATTCAATCCAGTTTTAAAGCAAATGCGTTTAGTTTAAAGTTCATTATTTTGCCTATTAAATCTTTAAATTCCGCTTTTTAAGCTGGTATTACCTTTTTTTTAATAAATAATAATATTATTAAATGCTTTTTTGCTATAAAAGAAACTTTTAATAAGCAAATGATTTTATTGATCAATTCCTGGATTTCCTTAGCATAAGCCCTTATTAATTCCTTTTCTTATTATAAAGCTTTAATTATTTTTTTGCTTCTAATAATTGCAAAAATCCTGCTTTTAAAATTGATCCAATTAATATAAGTGTTAGGATCCAAATTATCATTTTTTTAACTTTTAATAAGCTTATTTCATTTAGCAATTAATAAGCCAAAAAGGAAATATCATCTTTAATCCATTTTATTTAAAATCTTTTTCTTAAATAAAACATCAGCAATTTAAAAGTATAATTGCACGTAAACCTTCAAATTCTTAGTAATACGCTTTATTATTATAAACTCGCAAAGAAAGCTTATTGAATATCAAATTTATTAATAATCGTATTCCTTAAATTCAACTTTCAAAACTTTAGCAAGTACTGCCCATAATTATTTCTTTTTTTATTTACTTATAATTTTAACAATATCTCTGCGAAACTTATTATAATAACGCAAAAGCCAAAAAACTCGCTTGCTTTAGATAATATCATAATCTTTATAAATCTTTTTATAGCGCTTTAGGAATTTTATAATATTTGCTTTAAAAAAGTAAAGCATACCTTTTAAATTAAAAAAAAGCATTTTGCTTTTTAGCAGATTAATGATGTTTTAAGCTATTAAGGTAGCCATATTAGCGGATTCTTTAATAAGATTTATATTATTCTTAAATAATTTAATATTTGGGGATTAAGTTCCTGCAAAATTTAATAATAATAATAATTAACATATTTTAATTGGTTTTGGCTTACTTTTTTAAAAAAGGTTAAAAAAGGCAGAAAAGGGTAAAAACATGTGTTTTGTTTTATTGCTTTTATTAATTAAGAAATAGGAGTATTATATTTTATTAGCTTAAAACTCGTAATCCGGGTTTATTAATCCTTTTTGATTATTAGCCTTAATATAAGATTAATATGAATTAAGATATTTTTAATAAGCTTTAATAAAGTAATGCAAATAAGAAGCAATATAAATAAGGCTTTTAAAACCAATAATTGTGATTGCATAGCCATTTTGGTTTAAAAAAGGTTCTATTTCTTATATTTTGGATTTTTAAATAAAACCCGATTTTGGAACCTTTTCTTAAATTTATTAAACCTTAATTTTAAATCAAGTAAATTTAATTTTTAGCGTGATTAAAAACTATTAACTTAAGTAAAACCAAGGTTTTATTGGCAATGCTAAATTAATAAGCTTCATTTTGCATTCATGATTATTAAAAAAAAGGGGAATAATCCAAAATTTTAAGGCTATTTAATATTTATGAAAATAACTTCCTATTTGCGAATTAAAATGCCATTTTTATAGGTTATATGAAGACAAAACCATACGGTTTATTTCCCTACATTAATTACTAATATAAAAACAACACAAAATAAAAGAATTAAATAAAACTGAGCTTCAGGTGCTAAGCCCAAAGCAAAGCACAAAAGTCAAATTCAAAAATGGAAAGGTCTTTATTCTTCTAAATTACAAAAGTGCTAAAAGCTCTTATATTAATTGCATAAGCTATAACTTGAGGTTTCCTGTCTAAGGCTCTAGCATCATAAAAGGGTCAAAATAGAGCCCATTACACTAAAAGGTTTCAATATGTAATAATATTAATTTCAATAAATATAAAAAAAAGGTTCTTATTTAAACAAAAGGGATAATATAATTATTATTTATAAAATAACCTAAAATAAAAGCTTTGCTTATTGCTTATAATATAGCTTATTTTAAAGCAGTATTTTTATTGGTATTTGCATTATTTTTATTGTTATTTTACATCTGGTTTAATAGCCTTTTTATATTTTAATATATATAAGAATATGGAAATGTGGCAAGAGCGGAAATAATAGCAAAATAAATTTGATAGCAATAATTATTAATATAACTAATTAAGCTTGAGATTGGGATAAGCGGCAAGAATAGCTATTAAAATTAATGTTTGGCCTTATTATTAAAAAAAAGAAGAAAGAATAATATATCCTAATAGAGGCGGCATTTTCCTTAGAGTTTCCATTATTTTATTGTATAACATTGAAAGGGAGGCTGCTTTAAAAGCTGCTTTAAAAGCTGCTTTATTATGCGGAATCCGAAAAAGGCAAAAATCAAATTATACCTGTTTTTTTAGTAAAATAATAGCATAAGCAAAATCAACAATAGTAGGAGCTAATATAATTAATAAAAAGGAAGCCATAAGTTTTATATAAAATACTTTTAAGGCTTCGATATTAGGAAAGCTGCCTTTATAATTAAATAAAGGTTAATGGGGATTAAATGATTAAGCACCTTTAGCTTCATCAAATTAAGCATTGTATTTATTTTAATATTAATTAATCTTTTAATCTTATTATTTAGCATTCCTTTAATAGTGCTATTAAATATAATAATAGTAAAGATTTTGAATTTCAATTGGAATATTATAGGTAGCAATTGAAGAAAAGGCTTTTAGCTAAATAATATATTATTTAGCAATATTAAAAAGGATTTGATATTTTGATACCCATGCTTTTTTAAGAATAATACTATAATATCTTAATTAAGTAATAAAGAAGGGGGTAAAGGCTTGCAAGTGCTTATTCATTATTAAATTCAATATGATATAATAGCTGATTTTTCTATTATTGGCATTATTAAATCCTTTTACAGTAATAACGTTTGGTAAAAAATAAATCAAAGGTTTAAAAAAAAAAAGATTTCAAAAAAATGTGATTAATAAAATAATAACCATTTGCTTCAAAATCAAAAAATACAAGTAGCTTATATAATAATCCATTTTTAATAAAAATTATTTAAATAATAAAGGATTATTCTCCAAAAAGCTTTATTAAATCAAGGTATTACATATCTTTTAATATACCTAAAAAGAAGTCTTTTTTTAAGCTCGGCCTTTTACTAAAAGAAATAGTATTTGCTCCTCAGCGGCATCCTTATATATATCTTTATTATTATTCTTAAATTAATTATTAAAAAAATAACTAGCGTTAATCTTATTGATTTTATAAAAAATAAAAGGTTACTAAAATAACTATATAATATAATAGCAAAATGCATTTACCGGTAATTAGGCACAAAGGGTATTAGCATGTGTAAAAGGGATTAATGGTCTTTAATATTATTACTATTAAAACTAAAAGCTCTCTTATTTACAATGTTTTTTCGCCTTATAATTGATGTGGTTATAAAAAGGAGCAAGAAATTAAGAAGTCATATTTATGGTTTAATGAGAGTTTAATTTAATAAAAGCTGAAAATTCGGAAATTAAATGGAAAGTCCGCTTAACTAATTAGCCTTAATCTTCAATTTAAATTACTTTTATATATTTCTCTAATAATCAAGAGGTCCTATATTATTAAAACAATTGCTTGTATAGCCAAGGGAAAAATTTATTTTACAAATCCATTTTCAAAACAAATTTATTATTAATACCGGCAATATAAGCAAAAGTTCTAAAATCATAATAAAAGCTCCAAAAGAAGCTCTAATAATCTATACAAAAAGCGGAATACTTAAAACAGGCTATTTACTTATTATAAGGATTGATTAAATAAAAATAAAACAAATTGTTTTACCAAATCTAAGGCATTTATAAGCATACTATTTTTATTAAACTTAGGTTTTAGAAAAACTAGTTCTAAGAATATTTATGCTATTCCTTTAATTTGATTTAATAACTAATCCTTTTTATATTTTTTATTAATAAAATAAATAATATAACAACGTAAAGCATTATGCACTTGGACTTCCCACAGCTTTGGGGAATACTTAATATTATTAAAAATTTTATTTAAAAGGTTTAAAATCTTTTTAATACAAATAATATAAGATATAAAAAGTTTTTAAAAAAGATAAGATTTAAGAAGTATTTTTAAGAAAAAAAGAGCATAAAATATTATTGCAATAATGGCTTGATTTACTATTATCTTTATTATTATTATCACCTAAATTAAAAGCAGCGGCAGTCTGCTTACCCTTTTTTCTAATAAAGATATTAATATCTTTCTTAATAAAAGAAAAAGAAATAAATAAAAAGGGGCTATTTTTAAAGAAAATAAATTTAAAAGAAATACAATTTTTACTAAGGCTTTGAAATTGTTTTTATATTATAAATAAATTCTTACCCATTTATTTAAAATGCTTTTTCTTTTTATCCAACCTTTTCTTTATTTTTTCTATTACTTATATATTTATAATAATTTGGCTACCTTAAGAGGTAGGCTATATTATATTAAAGGAAAAAGAGGGTTGAGAGGAAGATTCTATAAAAGGAATAAATGAGGCAAAAGCAAAAAATATATTAGCATTTTTTATTAAAGAATGCTTTACCACAGGAGTTTTAAGCTTTATATAATACATTAAAAATACATTTATATAAAAAAGGATATTATTTCTTTAGCTCAATTAAATCAAAAAGGCATAAAAAAGGAAAGCCAGTGTTATCAATTTTTTTGGGTTTATTAATTATTTGGGTGCCATTCATTAAGCTATATTTAATATAGGCCTTTTTTATAAAGAACTTTTTTTATAGTAAAAATTCATAAAGAAATAAAGAAAGGGGAGGATATTTATTGTTTTCCTAAATAAATTAAAAAAAATTATAAATAATATAATACTTACTTTATAAAAATCAATGCTAATATTTAGCAAAGGCCTCACATATTACGTAAAAAGTAGTAAAAATAATTAAAATTTTCTTAAAATTTAAAATTAAGAAGGAAAGAAAGTAAAAAGGGAAAAAATGTTATATATAAGAAACATCGTCGAGTTAATCTTGCTTAGGCGCTTAGTAATACCCAATTAAGAAAGCTCCCCTAAATGCCCTCTAATCCGTACCAATCGTCACATTATAGCCTCCTAAAGTAGCTTATAAAATAACCGCTATTTTATTAATAGCCTTCTTTATTTGCAAATATTATTTCATTTTTGTTTTCACCCATCATTTAATTATATTTTAAAATACGCATTTAATTATATGTATATATTTAATTAATAATTATTAATACAATAGTAAACCTTCCTTTAAAAACAAATACATTTATGTTTTAAGCTCTTTTACATTAGCTTATACAATAGCCTAATCCCAAAATTCCACTAGGCAATACCATAATAATCAATAGCTAAGTAAATATATTAATAATAATAAAGGAAAATATAATCATAAGTGGTAAAAGATTATCAATTAAATTTAATTATAATTAATATTTAATAAATATAAATCCATTGCCTATTACCAATTCCTCTTTTTAACCCAACTTGCCTATCCGCGCGCGCCCTTATATAATCAAAAATATTAAATACCTAGCTGCAAAACTAATTATTATTCACCTATAAAAAAATCCTAATTACCAAATTAGTAATATGCTTATAAGTATAATAAAAATTATTTCTAATATTTTGCTTAAAGCAAAGTAATGTAATTTAAAAATTGCAAAAATTTACGCGTATTATTTGGATTTTGGCTTTTTTAAGCAATTTATTAATAAAAAGTTTAAAATTAATATGGCCTTTTTAAATATAAAATTAAAATAAGTATATTAAGTAGTAGGCAATATGCTAATTATATATTTTATGATTTTTAATAAATTTACTTTTTGATTTGCAATTAGCGTTTTATTTAATAATACGCAATTATATAATATAATTTTTCTTTTAAAACTTTACTTATAATAACTTATTCCTAACAAAGTCCCATTTAAAAAAACCTAAAAATCTTAGGCCATTATTATTTAAAAAAAAAGCTCAAACTTTAATTATTTGGAATATATCTTATGATTTAATAATTATTGCCTTAAAACTAAAAGTATTAAAAACAATTGTTTTTTTAATTGCAGGATAAGTTAAAACACAAAATAATTCTAATATTAAAAACTTAAATATTTTTAATAATAAGTCCTTAAATGGCTTTAATATAAATTTAAAGTTAAATAATGTGTTTAACAAAAATAATAAAAATGAGGAATTTGAGAAAAAGCCAAAAAGTATAAATTTTAATAATTTAGAATTTAAAAAGGTAAAATATAAAAGTAATAAGCTAATGCCGAATGATTTTGAAAATAATAATAATGTATATTAAATGGTATGAATTATATAGTAAAATAATAAAATAAATAAGATTATGCAATTGTAAGCCCTTTTTCCTTATATTTAATAAGTTATTATTTAATTTATTTATTTAAAATAACTAAATTAATGGACTTTAAGATTATAATATATTTAAGTAAAAATAATTAAGGCAACGGCTATGCGTTTTTTTAATATAATGCATAACGTTATAAACCTGATTGCATTATTATTACATATGGTTTTACTTATAAATTATTGTCTGTTTAAATGCACTTTATATATATGCTTTTTTGATTCCGCTACAGCTTAGTGGGTAATATGTTTTTAGCTTTATTAATAGGGCTTAAAAAAATAATCATTATTTTTTTATTTATTATGTATAGCATATATATAACTTTATATAAAAAAATATTTTATAAGATTATTTTAAGAGACATGTTAATTAAAAGACCAATAATGCTAGGAATCCCAATATTATATGCCCTTTTGCTTAAAAGATATTAAACATTTATAATTATTATTGCTTATATTATTATTTTTCCTTAAAACGCTTTATAAAAATAGCGCTTAAAATATTTACTGCGCTTGTTTTTATTAGTTTATTAACAATTTAAAAGCATAAGTTTAATATATATTTAAATCTAATATAAAATAGCTAAAAGTCAAATCCTATTAGTTATATAAACAAATAGGGTTATTTACTAATAAAATTCTATAGCACTAATATTAAAATTAATGCATAATAATAGGCAAATATGCATAAAATGAAAAAGCTATTTCTTAAAAAGTTAAAATATAATAATAATATATTAATTAATAATAATTAATCCTTTGGCTAATTATTTTGGACCTTTTGCATATGCAATAACAAAGTTTTTATATTATTAATACTTAATTTCATAAATGCCAAATTTCTTTAGAATTTAAATAATAAATAATATAACATATGATCCATTTATTATTTTAAAAATAAAATAAAAAATAGCACGCTTTATAAAATAAACAATTAGCCTACCATATATTATTTAAGAAATAATCAAAAAATAATTGTGGCTATTATTTTTTAAAATAAATCCTATTTACGTATTACTAAAACAAATAAAAACATTAAGGCAATTCTTATTACGTAATAATATAAACTAAGGCGTACAGATCATAAAAGAAAAGGCCAAACATTAAATGTTTCAAAATTTCCTTATATTAATTATTTAAAACGCTTTTAATATTTAGCCTTTTAAATATTATTAAATATTATTAAATTAAAAATTAAAAATAAATAAGCAATATATAATGTGCTTTAATATTAAATGAAAAATAAGCTTAAAAAGCTAAGTGACATTTAGGTAAAAAGTCTTATAATAAGAAATCATAAAAAGGAGATTTTTTAAAATGTTTTATATTAATTTCCTTTAATTTTTTAAAAAAAAAATTTATATTTAAAAGCAAATTCTTTAGCCTCTTAATTATTAAAATTCCTAAAAATATGCATTTAAATTATAAATACACGCATTTTAGTATATAGTAAAAAAAGGCATAAAAAATTGCCTAATTTAATTATACCAAATAAATTAATATTAATATTAAATATAAAAAAACCTATTTTTAAAAAATTTAATTATATAACAATTATTTCCTTTTAAAGCTAAGTAATTTTTATTACCACTTACGTGTTTATACCACTTTTCCTTTTTTAATAATAATAATAAACCCTAAAACCAAAAGATTCTTTAAGCTTATAAATAAGAAATTTTTAAGCTTAACTTAAAATTATATAAATAATTGTGGCTAAGTGATTCCTCCTTTTTTAAGCTTAATTAATTTAAGGATTCATTTATAAATAATTTTAAGGAAATTTATAAGTTATTTGATAAAATGCAGCTTTGATAGGACAAAATTGAATTAATATAATTTTTATAAAAAAATGAAAAAGGCAAAAATTCATAGTATATTATTATTTTATATTTCTATATTATTATGCATATTTAATCCTTAATAAATAATATTCTTTTATTTTTAAGATATAGTTAAATATTAATAAAAATACTAATAATTAAAACACATTAAGGGTATTAATAAAAAACATATTATTATAATAGCTTTATCTATAATAAACAAATAGCAGGCTAAGGAGCTAAAGCAGTTCCATGTTTAATATAATAGGAAAATAGCAATTAATAAGCAATATATTTCTTGATTTATTATTGCCACAAATTCAATAATTGCTATTAAGTTGACTTTAATTAAAGCAATTTTTATAATTTTTATGAAAATTGATTATAATGCTTATATAATAAAGCAAGGTTATTATTGCTATTATTGCTAAAGGAATGATAATAAGATGATTTATTTATAGCTTTTAATTAATTAAAATAATAAGATTAAAAATAAAATTATTGCCATAAACGGGTTATGAAGGCAAATTCAAAAAGCATAAGATTAAAAAAGGATTAAAATTAAAACGCCAATAATGCAAAAGTAAATTAATTTTTGGAATAATTTTAATAATAATTAAACATAAATGTATATATATTTAAAAAATATTATTTAATAATATTTATATTAATAAAAATAAAAAACTGCTTTTATTTTTATTAATATTTACAGCTTATTAATATAATCATAAAAATATTGTTTTTAAAATAACCTTCTTGCCTAATATATAAAGCAGCCCATTTTAATTTCTTTTAATAATTATAATAAAAACAGCCTCCTTACACATTTTGCAAAACAGCCCACCCCATTTTCTTCAAATAGCCATAATAAAAACAACCTTCTTACACATTTTATAAAGTAGCTTATTTTATTATTTTTAAATAGCCATAATAAAAATAGCTTTTTCACATATTTTACAAAATAGCTTACCCTATTGTTTTTAAATAGCCATAATAAAAACAGCCTTTTTACACATTTTACAAAACAACCCACCTTATTATCTTTAAATAACCATAATAAAAACAGCCTTTTTACATATTTCATAAAATAGCTTACTTTATTTTCTTTAAATAATTATAATAAAAACAATCTCTTTACACATTTTGCAAAACAGCCCATTTTATTAATTTTTAAATATTTTATAACTGCCGTAAAAACAGCCTTTTAAGGGTTTTGTCAAATAAGGTAAGTGGTTTTGTTAAGCCTAAAAAAAGCCTTTAATAAATTAAAATAAGCAATCATAATAAATTCGTAAATAATATAATATAAATATTAATTAATAAGTCCATTGCTTTTATTAATAAGCACTCCTTTGTCCAATTTATATTTTAAGCAAGAATTTAAAAAAAAACATTAAATAAAAATTAATAATATTTATTATCTTTAAGCCAAAAGATTAATAATAATAAAAGCATTAATAATAAAATATAGCATTGATCAATTTCATTTGACCCATAAATATTATTATTTAAAAACAGGTTCAATTAATGTTTTTAATATTTAATATTACGCTAATAATAAAAAACTTAATATTAATGCAAATATTTATTATTTCTCTAAAGTAAACCAGAATTAAAATTTGCTTATATATTAAAACAAATATTTCAAAAAAGCAAACAAAAACAAAAACCGTTATCCTAAATAGCCCATTAAGTAGCCCGCTAAAATCTAATTTAAATAAGCTATCACATATTTCGTAAGTAATTTAAGTAGTTTATCTTAATATATAATTAAAAAAGGTATTTTAATTGGCATTTAAATAGCATTTTTTATTGTTTTATATTTCTTTATAATTATTCCAAACATAGGATATATGTGCTTAGTTAAGGAAATAATAAATTAGAAATTGGTAAAAGCAGGAAATTTGATAATAAATATTGGAAAAAGCGTAAGCTTAATAATAAAATAAAATAAGTAAAACGCGCTTAAACTAATAAATTGAACTTATTTATTTAATAAAATTGCAATTATTTTTAATATAAGCAATCATAATGGCAATTATTAAAAAAGTTATATTAAAGGAAATATTACTTTTATAAAAAGAAGAAAAATAATAAAATAAATGTTTTATACATAATCTAATATATAAAACAATAAAAATAAAACATAACATGCTTAGGTCATTTAATAATAATTTCCTAATTAAATAAATCCATTAAATATAAAAAGAAAAAGCAATCCTTAGGAATTAAATAATTCATTAATATAAAATATAATAAATCCATAATAAACAAAGCTTTTTCCATATTAATTGTTTATTAATGTAATACCTTAGCTTTATGCTTTTAATAAGACTATGGCCTTATTATATTAATTCCAAAATAAATTTATATTAATTTATACATATTTTCATAATTCTTTCATGTTTCTATGTATATGTTTATATAAAATATATATAAGCAAAAATTTAAAGTTAATAATAATAATAAGCTTAATAGTTAAAATATTAATAATAATTAAACAGCCTTCTTATATTTAAATACATTAATATATTTAAAATCTAATATATTAAGCGTAAATAAAAATAGAAAATTTGATGGGGAAATCATAATTATTAAAAAAACAAATAATCAAACTAATATATAAGCGTAAATATAAATAATAATATGTAGCTTTTGTAATTGCATTAATTATAGATACATAAGCTTTTGCTTATATAAAGGGAAAAAAAGAAATAAAATAGAGTTTTAATATTAAAACTTATTATGAAAAAAAATGAAAAAAAATGACGTACTCAAATGACTTTGGCATAATTTCCTTATAAAACAAATATAAAAAGGCCATAATATTTATTATAAAATAAGTAATCAAAGAGTAATAAATCCAATTAAAATAATTTATAATATTTATTAATAATATAATGCAATTTTAATATTTATAAAACAAATGCTAGCTTATTTATAAAGTCCGTAATATTTTAGGTATTTATATTAAATTATATATGGTTTTATAATATTTTTGTATTTTAATGTAAGCATTATTATTAAAAGCAAAAAAAGCAGCAAATTAATAGCAGCAATAAATATAATAATTACATTTTTTTTATTAACAAGTCTTTATTCTTTTAAATATATAAATATTTTTATAATTCAAAGTCTTAAATAAGGACTATATTAAAATAACCAACTTAAGCAGCCAATTTAAGCAGCCCATTAAGCAATCCACTAATCAGCTCATCAGGCAACTTATTAAGCAGCCTATTAAATAGCCCATTAAGCAGCTTATTAAGCAGCCCATTAAGCAGCCAATTTAAGCAGCCTACTAAGCAGCCTACTAATGCAATTCGAAAATATAATTAATTTAATTAGCCCTTAAAATATGCTAAAATAATCGCATAAATAAGCTATTTGTTCATAAAATTTAAAAGTATATTCTTATTTTTAATATTTTATATTTAATATATAATATATATGTTTTGCATAAAAAAACTATTATTAAAAAAAGATCATATAATTATTAACAAATTTTATTATATGTAAGGCTGCATAATTATTATTTTAAAAGCTTATTTATATATTTATAATTATAAAATAATTATTTTTAAATCCCAATGCTTATTATTAATATTTGCATACATATATAAAATCTTACAAACCATTTAAAAAAAATTTAATTCTAAATTTTCTTTTATTTACCCAATCGCCTTAAAGGTTTATACAAAAGCACGCTGCGGCTATTTTCAGCTTTATACAAATCTTTGCTAATAATATAATTTGGGTTTATTTTTTAAAAAATATTCAAAAACTTTTGTTAATTTAAGTACTTGGCTTAAATATCCTTATTTATAATTTATTTATATTTTAATTTAATTAAAGCATATACTTTTATAATAATTGCATTATTATTATTATAATATTTTGCTAAATAAGTGCCGTTTTTAATATTATTTTATATATTAAATTAGCTAATATTTTATTATTCTATATTCTAAAGCTTAATCCTAATATACTTATTTATATTTATTATTTTTTAAAAATAGCCTCTTTATTGCTTTATAATAACGCCTTAGCCTTTGTTAATAAAAAAAATGAAAAAAGCGGAAAATCATTATTTTCAAATTAAAGGTAGCCAAACATTTGTTTTACCTGCACTTTTTTTAAATTTTTAATAATATTCATTTTATATATTTAATCAATCGTAATATTAAGGTCCTAACTGCTGCCAATGATTTTAAAGCTAATAATGCCATATTATTTTCATTAAAAGCAGCGCTATTTAATAAGTCCCTTTTTTTAAATATTAATATAGCTTTTGATTTATAAGCTTGCTGTTTTTTTAAAAAAAAGCCACGAATTTCTTTATATAATAATTTTAATATTTCATTACTTAAATAATTTTGTTCTACAATTAATTATCTTAATTTTAATCCTAAATCAAATTCCCAAATTCCCAAATATATATATTATTTTTTTATATTTATTGTTACTTAAACATGTTTTGCTATTAATTTTGCTATAAGTAATATATCAATTCATTATTGCTTAAATACAAAATAGCATTAGCTTATTTATTATTATTTCTAATACTTTATAAATAGCCACATTTAAATTAACCTATATTAAGCTATATTAAATGTTTATATTTTTCCATATTATAAAATTCTAATTATTAATAGCTTTAGCTGTCTCTACGTTTTGTTAAATTTTAAGAGCCTTAGGCATTAACTTTTTAGTTACGCGAAAATCTCTACACTAACTTGATTTTCTTAATAGTGAAAAAATCTATAATTTTACTATCCTTTGATTAATCATTAATACGTGGACTGAGCTTTAACTGCTTTGTGATTAAAACGTGACTTATAATAATCTTATAACATATAATAAAAAGTGGTGTTAATTATACGATATATAACAAAACCTCAGGAGTACGGGAATGCGGGAGTGCGGGAAGTTTAAAAAGCACCACTTTTAAAAGGGAATTATTTAAATATTATGTAATATTATGAGTTTTTAACTAAAATATAAAATAAGACCTATTTTAAAATTAGCTTAATTAACTCATTAAAATGGCTTTTTTGGATTTATAAAAATTATTATAATTATAAAATATTAATTATTAAAGAATTATTTTTAAAAAAAAAACTTATTTAAAAGTCATATATCACTATGAATTTTTAAGTAAAATATAAAATGAGACCTGGTTTAGAATCAGCTTAATCAGCTTATTAAAATGACTTTTTCGGATTTATTATAATAATTATAATTATAACAATATTAATTATTAAAAGAATATTTTAGATTTATTAATATTAAAAAGGCGTACATTATTATGAGTTTTTAAGTAAAATATACAATAAGACCTGTTTTAAGATTAACTTAATTAACTTATTAAAATGTTTTTTTAGATTTAAAATAATTAATATTATTACAAAGATATCAATTATTAAAAAAGTATTATATGATTATAATTAAACGAATTTTCATCTTATTTTAATATATAAGCTAATAAATGGCTATTTATAAGAAATATAATTGACAAAACCTATTAAAATAAAAATATTATTATTATAATTTAAATATTAAGCCCAATATATAGTTAAAAATAAATATTAAAGATTTACCTTAATAATTTCTTTTTATACACAATCAATTTAAAGATTATTTAATAAATTATTAAATAAGGTACTTATTAAGTTATTTATGAAGTTTAATAGTTTAATAGTTTAATAGTTTAATAGTTTAATAGTTTATTAATTTAATAATAAAAAACGCTTTTTAATATAATTATTATTAATATATAGGCCTCGTAAAGCCCCCGGAGGGCCCCCGGAGGGCCTGTGAAGCATTAAAACCTAAAAAATACTTATTATTATACTTATAATATTACTTATAATATTACTTATAATATTACTTATAATATTACTACTTTTAATATTACCACTTTTAATAATATTATATTAGAGTTAAGTAACATTAAAGCTGTCACTTATTAATCTCTGATTGGTCCCCTAGTATATTATTTAAGAAATAATTAAAAAATAATAATAGCTATAATTTTTAAGGATAAATTACATTTATATATTATTAAAATAATTAAGAACATTAAAGCAATTTTAAAAGCATAATAATATAAAATAAAACATGCAAATGACAAAAAAATGCGGCCAAGCATTAAATTCTTTAAAATTTCCCTTATTTAGCTTTTTGACATGCTTTTAATATTTGGCCCCTTAAATATTACCAAATTTATTAAAATAATAATTAAAAATAAAATAAGCCACTTATAATATATTTAAACATTAAATAAGGAATAAGCTTTAAAAGCTTAGTAATATTTAAAAAATTAATTTAGAAATGAGGAAGTATAAAAAAGAGGTTTTTACAAATGTTTTATATTAATTCCCTTTAATTCTTAAGATGCTTTTTTTATTTTATGCTAAAAAGCAAATTCTTTGGCTTTTTAAGTATTAAAATTCTTAAAAACATAAACATAAATTTTAAGTATAAGCACCTTAAGAAATAATAATAAAAATCTTAAAAAATCGCCAAATTCAATTACACAAAATGACTCAAAGCTAATAATAAACATAAAGCAAATTATTATCAAAAATACAAAACATATAAAAATTGCACTAATTTTAAGCCAAATAATTTATATTATCATTTACAGGTTTACGCAACCTTTCCCTTTTTGGCAATTATAATAAACCTAAAGATTAAAGGACTTTTTAAGCGTATTAATAAGAAATTCTTAAATTTGATAAGCAATACCACAAATGAGAATGGCAATATTATTTCTTTATTTTTTAAAGCAAATTAGCCTAATAATTTATTTTTAAATAATTTTAAAAAGATTTGTGGATTATCAGGTAAAATATAATTTTAAATTTTTTTTTAATTAATGCAGCCTTTTAAAGAAAAAGGATTTATGGCATATTGTAATTAATTACTTTTATATTATTATGCATTTTTAAGCTTTAATAAATAATATTTTTATATTTTTAAGCTTTTTTTTAAAAAATAATTAAATGCTAATCAAATTATTAATAATTATAATATATTAAAAATATTAGCAAAAAGAATATTATTATTATAACTTTGTATATAATAAACTTATAACAGGCTAAAGAGCTTAATCGTTTTTATATTGCTTTAAAAGAAAAGCAAGCCAAAATTTTAATTAATAAGCAACATATTACCTAGTTTATTATTACAACAAGTTTTACGATTGCTATTGAATTTATTTTGGCTAAAGCAATTATAATAACATTTATTAAAATAAATCATAATACTTATATAATAAAGCAAGAATTTTGCAGATATTGCTATTAAAGTAATTATAATAAAATTAGATATTTATGGCTTTTAATTAATAAAAACAATAAAACTAAGAATAAAATTATTGCCATAAACGGCTTGCATAGGCGAATTCAAAAGGCATAGGCATATAAAAAGGGAAAGGTGGAGCTAAAATAAAGTGCTTTTATAATAATTCTAATAGAAATTAAGCATTAATATATAAATATTTAAAAGATATTATTTAATTTTGATTTTAAATTAATAATGCAAAAATCAGCTCATATTTTTAGTATCAATTACAGCCAATTAATGTAGCATTAAAATCATAATTTATTAATAGCCTTTTCATATATTATACAAAACAGCTTATCTTATAAATTTTTAAATAATTATGGCAAAAATAGCCTTTTTATAAATTTTACAAAACAACCCATATTATTGATTTTTAAGCAATTATAATAGAAATAGCCTTTTCACATATTATATAAAGCAGCTCATCTGATAAATTTTTACATAACTGTTATAAAAACAGCCTTTTCACAAATTTTATAAAACAACCTATATTATTAATTTTCAAGCAACCATGGCAAAAACAGCCTTTTTATATATTATATAAAATAGCCTATCTTATAAATTTTCAAATAGCTATAACAGAAATAGCTTTTTTATAAATTTTATAAAACAGCCAGCCCATTATATTAATTTTTAAACAGCCATAGCAGAAACAGCTTTTTATATATTTTATAAAGCAGTTTATTTTATTAATCTTTAAGTAATTATAATTAAAATAGCCTTTTTACACATTAAATAAAATAGCCCACCTTATTAATTTTAAACAGCTTATTATAAAACAGCTTATTTTATTATTTTCCATATAATTATGGCAGAAATAACTTATTGCCACTTATTACAAATTATCTTAAAACCAAATTTGTAAAATTTTATTATAATGCATTAACTTATAATAATAGCTTTAAATATAATTATTCACTTTTTTATTAAATAAAATACTATAACAATTGCAATATTCGTAATATTTTAAAAAACTTTTAAGTTTAAGTAAATTCTTTAAATATATTGGCAAATATAAAAAACTAAACATTTAAAATGTTTGGCAAAAACAAAACAAATATATATTATTAATATTAGCAATTTTTTTTATTAATAGCAAGTTAGCATTATAATTAAAAAAGGGGTCATATTTTTTAAGCAAAAATACCAAAAGCGATAATAATAGGGATGGCATATTATTAAATAAGCCTGCTAATTATATGCTAATTTTATTAAATTTAATAAAATAATAGCCTGCGCTTGTGTTAAGGATAAAAAGATTAATTATTTTTAAAATTATTTTTTAGTTGCAAATCCTAAAGCAAAGCTAGCATTTAAAATTAACATTTTAAATATAACAAATATTAATGCAAAGGATTATAATAATAAGAAGCTAGATTTTAATAATATTATAAAAGCAACATATTTGGAGCATTTTATATATGAGAATGGATGTAAAGCAGGTAAGCCATTAATTAATAAAAAAAATATCTTTTTTTTTAGAATAATCAAATGGCATTATTATTATTTTAAAAAATAATATATATAGCTTATTTATAATTATTATTAATTGGCAATTTATTATGTGATTTTATAATATTGGGGTAAGTAAAAAGAAAATTTAAAAGTAATTGGGTAATAAGAATTTTAATATGCTAAA
Organism: Helotiales sp. F229; assembly: GCA_002554605.1. Classification (NCBI taxonomy): domain Eukaryota; kingdom Fungi; phylum Ascomycota; class Leotiomycetes; order Helotiales; species Helotiales sp. F229. Next base: position 4,548,026 of record MXAW01000004.1, on the reverse strand, counting down.
TTAAGCAAATAAAGGCTTATTATAAGCTTATATTAATATAATACGCATAATATACTAGGTTTTGTATAGCATTTTAAATAAAAATTATTAGGAAAAGGCTATTATATATATTAAGACTTAAATTGCAAACAATAAAAGAAAAGATTATTTATTTTTATTTTGTTTTATAAAAAAGTGCTTAAAATCTTTTTTAAAGCATAAGCCTTTTATATTAAATATGATATAAGGCCTAATAAAAAAATCATATAAATAAAAAAGGACGCGGGTTTATGATAAAATAAATAATAAAAGCTAATAATAGGATATGTAAAATAGGCTTATCTTAGAAATTATTTTAGTTTTAATTATATTAATTATTAATAAAATTTTAATAATAAAGCTTAAAAGAAATAAGGTTATTTAACTAATATATTTGCAAATCGGCAATCACAAAAAACATTTCAAAAAACAATAATAAATCTCGTTTATTATTTTATTTAATTTATTTTTAATATTAAAAGCTATTTTACGTAAAACAGATAATAGCATAAAGCATAAAGTAAAATTAAACTTTTATTATGCAAGTATGTTAGTCCACAGGGATTATGTAATCTCATCATATTATACAAAGAGCGCCATTTGAATGATACCATAGTAATTTTTAAGGGTTATGCCTTAGCTATTAGGAGTAATAAATCTAACAATTCTAAGGGGTAATTAAAGCTATAACGGACCTATTACAGGGGTCATTTGGAGGAATATATAATAAAAAATCTTTTCCACTTTTTTAAGAATATACAGATTTTATTACCCACTTTATTAAAGACTATATTAACCCTTTTATTTAATATATTTTTACATAATCCACTAATATTATATTAACATTAATTAATGGTTAATTTATATCATAAACAACAAGGTCTTAAACTGTAAAGTCAACTTAAAGCACTTAATCATTTGTTTTTTTAATTAAGGCTTATTCATTTAATTAAATTAAAGGACAAATAATTTTCCTTTTCTAAAAACATTAATAGAGGCATTTCAATTAATTAAAAATCCAACAATTATATAACCTATAATAAAAACAATACAATAATTATTTCACAACAATTATTAAATTAATACTTTAAAACTGGACTAATAGATTATTTAAGGAATCATATCTAAACCAACGTTAAACCCACCCTAATACAATGTCTTAATCAAAAAAACATATTACAAAGCCAATAAAAGAGCAAAAAAATCTTATCCTATTAATTTAAGAACTAATAAATAATATATTATTAAGAATTAAAAGGATATCAACTAATCGCATAAAATATTTACAAAAGTTTTACAAACATTATTATAATAAAAAAACAAAAAAAAAGTATTTATTTCAGGACTTTTAAGAATTCTTTAATAAATAAACAATTGCCAACTTTAAAAAAATACACAAATAAGAAAAGACTTAATTAAGGGATAATCTTAGGTTTTATGATTATTATGTATAAAGAGCCAAAAGAATAAAAGTTATGAATATATTAAAAGATATAATAAGGGCTAAAAAAAACAAATGGCCTAAAGAACAATTAAAGATATAAAACCAGATATACCTTAAATTCATTCTAAATTACATTTAAAACACATTCACAGCTTTTATACAGCTCATTTAAAATTAATTAAAAGTTCTTATACTTACTTAAACCCCTTTCTTTTTTACGCTAAAAACAAAAAAAAGTTAAACACCTTTAACGTCAAAAACAAAAACATTAAATATTATATTAAAACATTAAAATAATTTATTTAAAACCTTTACCTTTATTAAAATTAATATCATAAAAAAGGATTTATATAATATAACGCTATTTATTAATTTAAAAAGGGAATTCTCATTTACTCTTAATAAAGGGCCCCTTAAAAATGAACATAAAGACCAAACCAAATAATAATACATTGCCTAATTTAATATCACCGCTAATTATTTACTTAAAAAATAGGACATTACCCTTTTTTATAATAGCACCAAAATCTATTAAACCTCATTCCAAGATAATACAGTCTTTATGATTTATAATAAATCTATTATTATTAAACTAAGCCAAGTCTTTTATTGGTTCACAAGGGTTATATAATCTTACCATGCTATATAAAAAGCGCCATTTAAATAATATTATTGTAATTTTTAGGGGTTATGGCTTAGCTATTAAGAGTAATGGATTTAATAATTTTAAGGGATAATTGGAACTATAACGGACCTATTATAAGGGTTATTTGGAGAAGTATATAATAGGAAATCTCTCCCACTCTTTTAAAAATACATAAATTTTATTACCTACTTCATTAAAAATTATATTAATCCTTTTGCTTAATATATTTTTGCATAATTTATTAATATTGCATTAATATTAATTAGTAATTAATTTATATTACAAATAGCAAAGTCTTAAACTGCAAAGTCGACTTAAAGCACTTAATTATTTGTATTTTTAATTAGGGCCTAGCCATTTGATTGGATTAAAAGACAAATAATTTCCCCCTTTTAAGGACATTGATAAAAGCATTTTAATTAATTAAAAATTTAATAGCTATATAATTTATAGTAAATACAATATGATAATTATTTAACAACAATTATTAAGATAATACTTTAAAATTATATTAATGAATTGTTTAGGGAATCATATTTGAATCAACTTTGAACTTATCCTAATACGATGTTTTAATTAGGGAAGCATATTACGGAGCTGGTAAAAGAGTAGGAAAGTGTTATCCCATTAACTTAAGAACTAATGGATAATACATTATTAAAAACTAAAGGAATGCTAATCAATTACATAAAATATTCATAAAAGTTTCGCAAGTATTATTATAATAGAAAACAAAAGGAAAGTATTTATTTTAGGACTTTTAAAAGTTTTTTAACAAATGAATAGCTGCTAATTTTTAAAAAGTATATAAGTAGGAAAGGATTCAATTAAGGGATGATTTTAGATTTTATAATTATTATATACATTAGCAAAAAATATCGGCGCTAAAAAATTAACCAATTAGCCAAAGCGGCCATTTTAACAATTTGGCGCTTTTGGCGTAAAAGGCCGCCTTTTGGTAAATAGGTCTTTTTTTTGGCGGCTTTTTAATAAATTAAGCCGGAGCTTAATAACTTCTGTGTTAATCAGAGTAGATTATTAATTTATTTGCTCTAAAACTAAAGCTTAGCTATACTTTGGCATATATATCCAATAAACTAGGTTTACTAAGCCTATCACGCTATAAATATCCATATTAATAAAAATCCAATAAACGTATTAGCTTTTCTAGGCAAAGTTTACCTTAACTAGCATCAATCACGTGTATTTACTTATAGTATACCCCTTAGATATCTTAAGTACTTAAAGCCTTAAAAAAAAAAATTTTACTATTATTAGAATAAATGCTATAAGTAAAATTTGGCGCTTTTGGCGCTTTTAGCGTAGAATTCTTTTTAGTATACGGCTTTTGTCCCTAATTTTTTTAATATGCAACTTTTTAGCCAAAAGCGCCAAAAGCACAAAAAGCCGCCGCTAGCCGCCATTTGCCACCAAATCTTTTTGCAGATGTATAAAAAGCTAAAAGAATAAAAATTATAAATACATTAGAGAATATAATAAGGGCTGAGAAAAACAAATAGCCTAAAGAATAATTGAAAATGTAAGACCAAATGTATTTTAAATTTATTTTAAATCATATTCAAGACATATTTATACCCTTTATATAACCTATTCAAAATCAATTAAAGGTTTTTATACTTGCGTAAACCCCTTTTTTTCTTATACCAAAAATAAAAAAAAATTAAATATTTTTAGCATTAAGAATAAAAACGTTAAATATTATACTAAAATATTAAAAAAAATTGCTTAAGACCCCTGCCTTTATTAAAATTAATATTATGAAAAAGAATTTGTATAATATAATATCATATATTAATTTAAAAAAGGAATTCTCATTTATTTTTAATAAGAGGCCTTTTAAAAATGAATTAAAATAAAAACTAAACAATAATACATTATCAAATTTAATATCACCACTAAATGTTTATTTAAGAAATGGGATATTACCCCTTTTTATAATAGCACTAAAACCTATTAGATCTTATTTTAAGCCGATATGGCTTTTATGATTTATAATGAACCCATTATTTTTAAACCAAACTATGTCTTTCATAAATCTTAATAAAATGTACTTAAAAAAGCTTTAATATAATAACGCCAAGGACCACTTTAATAAGAAATTATACATTTTCACTAATTTATGTTAACAAGCTTTTATTAATAATTTCATTTAAAACCAAGCGTTTTTGTCCATGCTATAAAACAAAGCCAGTATATATTATTATTAATATTTTTAAAACAAAAGTTGTTTTTTTAACAATTTTATCATAATTACTTAAGGTAATTTTAAAATAAAGGAATATACAAATAAGTTTCTTAGCTAATGATTTGGTTTAACCTTTTTATTATTTTAAGCTAAATTATATTAAAAAGGTAAATTAATGTTGAATTAATTAAAAAGCTTTGCTAGAGAATTATAAAGCTTTTAATTAAGTTTCAAGAATAATAATATAAGAAATAATAAAACGCTTTAGGATAAGCTATTATAGGGAGTATTAGGCAACCCATTTTTTAAAATAGCTTTATTTAAGGCATTATTAACATTTTTTATTTTAATAAATAGCCTTCGCTTTGCTATTAGCATTAAAATAACATATAAGCCGGAATTATAAGTTAGAAAGGCTTTTGGATTAAATTCGAATTGCTATTGATTTTATATTATTAATGGAAATGCATATTATTTAAATAAGAGGATAAATTTTTTATAAAATAATAAGCGTAAGAACAAATTCCGGCCTAGACCAGGCTATATTAAGTGTATCATTTATAAAAAAAGTATTGCCATAATAGTTAATATTTTAAAAAAGAATAAGATGTTACAAAAACAAAATATTTTATTAAATAAAAAGCCAAAAAAATAAAAGCTATAAATAATTTATTTAAAGCTTACCTAGCATATGTTAAAGGATGTGGATTTAATTTAGACTTAAATTGGATTTAGTTTAGAAGATATGAGGATGATCCTTATAATAATAAATTAAATATTTTATTAAATAATAATAATAGTAATGGTATAGTGAATTTCACGATTATATTTATAATAAGTAAAATTAAGTATAATGTATAGGAAGTGTTATCATAGCTTAAGGAGTAGAAAGCGGCTTATATTTTAAAAAGTAAGATTAGGAAATCTTTATGCAATAAGGCTTATATAATATAGTAGATAGACCGATTTTTTTAAGGTTTTTTTATTAATATTAAAGCCTTAAATAAAAATACTAAAAGCATTAATCAATTACAAGCTTTGTAACAAATTTAAAACGTTAAGCTTAATATAAATTAAGCAAAGCAAAATCAAATCACATTTAAAGCCGGTTTTTCCCGTTTATAAAAGTAGCAATGATTAATATTTTTGCTAAACAAATAAAATTTACAATTATAAATACGAATATCCCATTCCTAGTGTGCTTATAACAGCTAAATGAGCTTAATGCCTAATATAATAACCTATGAAATATATTAATTTAAGGCAAAAAGAAATATTTAATTATATAAAAATAAGGCCATTCATAGCTTTTCTTAAACCAGTACTAGCAATTACTAAATTTATTAATTAATATAATCAATGCGTATCACCTAATTAAAATGGAGATTTAAAGGTTATATAAGCAATTTAAGCACCCTTTAATGCAACGCCTATAATACTTATTAAATCAGGCTAACCATATTCCTAATTCTAATATTATACTTAAAATTAAGGAAATATATAAGCATTACCAAAAACACGCAAATATTTTATATAAATTTTAATTTAAGCTGCAAGATGATGTAGATTTTAATCACATAATTTATGTTAATATAACATAATTTAAAAAAAGATATACCTTTTATATAATTAATAAAGCCACTAGCTTTAAAACAGCAAAACTATTCCAAAAAAGACCTGATTTAATTATGATTTAGGCTATATTTAATGCTTTTAAATCAGCATGAATAAACATATATATTAAACCCCCTGATTTTATCATATACAATTATAAAACCAATTTTAATTTTAAGGAATTCCACAGTTCTTTACATTTTATTAAAAGTACTTTAAAGCTTATTCTTATAAAAGCACACCACTTAATTAGCAAAGTAAAAAAATATTATTGTTTATTTCAACATGCTTATAAAATCATTATGGAAAAGCATTTTAAGCTAAGTAATAAAAATTAATTATAAATAGCAATTAAAGTAATAAATAATATAATTGAACCTAATAAGCTAATTCTTATATTGCTTGTTTTTGAAGTTTGCCTTAGAATAATGGAATTAAATCCCCTTAATTTATTTATTAAACAGCGCGCCATTATTATTAAAAAAGCAATAAAAAAAATAAAACGGATTTATACAACCTATAAAATTAATAATGCGTTAGTAATTCAAAATGGCCCTAGTATTATTTTAATATATAATTTACACTTAAAAAATCAAGTTTTAATATAAAAAAAAATATATATAAAAAGGGCCATATAAGTTTTTAAAAACAAATAACAAGTTTTATAAAATCGCCATAAACAATAATTGAATTCGTATATTTTAATTAACATTTATACGCTCATTTAAAATAAATACATTAAGCATTAAACATTAAAAAGAAAAATTACTAAAAGATTTCATAGAAATAATTCCTAATCTCAAATTATTAATCAATAATATACCCAAATTAATTGAAATTATTCCTAATCCCAAATCACTAATCAATAATATACCCAAATTAATTCCAAAATTATTATAGATCATTATTAAGCTTTTATTTATATAACCTATTTAAGAATTATTAATAATTAATAACAGCTATACTATTAAAGTGTTTTTAATAATAATAATAAAAAATCAAAAGCTTTTTATTAAACTTTAAAATAAAGGCAAGATCATTACTCTTAAAACATTATTCTAATAATCTCATTAAATAAAGTATAAAGCACTTATTAAAAAAGGGGTTTTTACATTTATTTAAAAGAACAACCTTAAAATAAAAGGCTAACGCATTTTTAAATTTAAAATAATAAATAAAATTAAAAGTAAAAAAATCTTAATACTATATGAAAAATTGAGACTTATTATTTAATACTTTAATAATAAAAGCAAAAGAAAAATATTAATTTAATTTTTAATAATTCAACACATAAGCCAGCGATTGTTTATTTTTCTAATATTTATAATTAGGTAATTAAAAAAAATTAAAAACAAATTTAAATTACGTTTAAATTTTGGGATATTACTTAAACTTATGTTTAAGCACAAACAAAACTTTTATAAAATATTTTTACATAGCCTCTTCAAAAGATTACAAATAAATTCCCTTTTAATATATATAATGTTTATGATAATACTCTTATTATATGGCATTTTGAAATTAAGAAATTATTAATTTAATACTTATTATAAGTATTATATTAAAAAATTATAAATAAAAATTTTTACGTATAATTTTTGCTTCTTAATTAGTATTAAAAATAATTAAGAATTTGGAATAATTGAAACGCAAATAAATAATACCTTAATTTTAGGAAATAATAATCTTTTGGCTAAGGAGCAAATAAAAATTACAAATACGAAGTTTTTAATAAAACCAATTTAAGTCTTAAACGCCTTTAAATCTTTTATATTTAATAATTACATTATTATTATAAAGGAAAATAATTTTTATATATTTTAAAAGGAATAGGGGGCCAGAATTAAGCTAATTAATATTAAAAATTTTTTTATAAAAAGGCTTATATAAAGCAATGCGCTTATGAAGCTTATATTGCTATAATTTATTAGCCAAAAACTATATTTAATTTTTTAATAACGGTTTAATATTAAAATCCCATAATAAATAATGCTAAAGCCTTGAATTTGCGTTTTTAATGGCAAATAAATAACTTAAAAAAAGGTTTATAATATATTCTTATAAATTTACATTTAGCAAAGATTTACGTTTTTATTGATGATTCTTTTATGAATAACAAAAGTTTAAATTCCCAAATTAATTTTATAATAATAATTAAAACCAAATCAAAAAGAAATGTAAAATTTACTTTTAATAATAATATTATTTATATCAGCTTTACTAAATACAAAAGAATTATTTATATAATGCTTACTTTAAAATTATATGCTATAATTACCGGCATTAATATATTAATTACTATGGCAACTACTATTAATATAATAATTAATAAGCTCGATTTTCCAAAGCTTTTTATTATTGTTTATATAAACTTTCTTTTATTATATAAATATATTATTAAATTTAGTATCACAAAAGAAAAGCGATTAATGATTAACATAATAACAATTCGTTAATTATATAAGCGTAAAAACTCATAAAAATACAATAGATTAATAATACTTATAACCTTACTAATGTTATAATAAAAGCCATTTCAAATAAGGCTTTTTAGGATTTTATTAATACTAACACGCTCATTGTTAAAATAAAAGAATAAGTTTAAAGATTTATTAAAGCTGATTTACATTAATAATAAAAGAATCCATATAATTATTACCTTTCTTTTACGTATATTTTTTTTAAGATATGTTTTTTATTTTATTTCACTTTTTTACATATTATAATTATTTAATTTATAAAGACGGAAAATAGCTTGAATTTGCATTTATTTATTTTTTAATTTAAAACACCAATGGATGGCCTTACAATAATATTTCAATAAGGATTTAATTGCCGGTTTTATTATAAAAGGCTATTTCTATATAAAGGTTTAAGGAAAGCATTATTATAAAAAACCTATTATAAAGCCAATCTAAAATAAGGTCTATTTATTACCTATGCTATATAAGCTATTTGTAAATAATTCCAAACCTTTTTTTTCCTTTTTTATTACCAGCATATCATAATAAAGGCGCTTACTACTAGGTTTCGCTTTAATAAAAGTTTTGCGTTTATTTTAAACTTTTACGCCCTAAGCATAAATACTAAATATTATTTTATTAACATAACCCAAAGCTATCGCCATTTTCCTAATCTAAATACTTAGATTTTATATTCAAATCGATTATTAATTAAAATCAAATATCATATTAAATCATATACCAATTAAATATTAATAAGTTAACCTAATTCAATTTAAAAAGCCTAAGTCTTTTTTAATAAGGCAAACGCCAACTAATCTTTTATTTTTAATGCTTTTGCCAAAACAATTAATAATATAACAATAATCAATTTTACAATAATAAAAAGATCTACTAAAATAAATAATTTGGCGTTAATTGTATAAATCAAAATATTAAACTTAATATTAATAAACCAGGGGAGCTATATCCACATTAATTATAAAATATATTTAAATCCTTTTTAAATTTATGGCTAATTTATAAGCCAGGTTTATAAATAATCCTTAAGAATTTATTTATAAGGCAGCTTTTTTTTTACTTTATATAATAATTACACTTTTTTAATTTAAGGCTATTAAAAACATAAAAAGACTTTAAATTACACGCCTAAGCATGAACACACTAAACATAACATTTATAATAGGTAATTGCAAAAGCGTTAAATGGCATCAGAATTAATATTACGTTATTATTAATATTAAAATATAATATTAAAATAGCCTTAAAATAAATTTATATATTAATTTAAGGAATAATTAACTTATTATTAATAAATTAAAATTATTAATTAAGAGGTTTTTAAGATTACGTCAGCTTTAGTACAAAATTAATGGATTTTGATATATTAATAATAATTTATTATTACTAAGAAAAAAAAAGTGAATTTTTAGGGAATTCTTAAAAATATATATAAAATAAAAAGATAATAAAAAAATCCATGGGCCTTGCTTAGGTTATTAATGGACCTCGCTTAACCTACATATTATTGATTTCTGGCCCTGAATTAATAATTCCCCTAATACAATTAATACAAAACCGTTATAAATGAATTTTAAACCTTTTTTAGACCTTTACCATAAGTTATTATATTTATTCTATTTTTTGGCATTTCTTAGTCTTTCTTTTTAATAATTTTTAATTTATATCTTTTATGTTATTATACTTTTGGCTCTTTTTCCTTTGTACATTGCGTACTATTATGCTTTTTAGCGCACCATCTTTATAAAACGTTTTTTTTTGGCTTATTAGAATTTATATTACCCTTGTTTTCTTTTATTATATTGGAATTTCTATTTATTTTTTCAAAAAAAGTATTGCTGGTATTAATTCATAAAGATTACATAATCTTATTACGTTGTATAAAAAGCGCCACTTAAATAATATTATGGTAGTTTTTAAGGGTTATGCCTTGGCTATTAAAAGTAATGAACTTAATAGTTTTAGGGGGTAATCGAAGCTATAACGGACCTATTATAGGGGTCATTTGAAGGGGTATATAATAGGGGATTTCTCTTACTCTTTTAAAAATACACAAATTTTATTACCCATTTTATTAAAGATTATATTGACCCTTTTACTTAATATATTTTTGCGTGATCCACCGGTATTATACCAACATCTTTAGTAAATCTTAGTAAAATATACTCAAATTTTTTTTAATATAATGGCGCCAAAGATTACCTCGATAAAAAGTTATACATCTTTATTAATCTATGTTAACGAGTTTCTATTAATAATTCTATTTAAAACTGAGTTTATTTATTTATATTATAAAATAAAGCCAATACATATTATTATTAATATTTTTAAAACAAAGGTTATTCTTTTAAAAATCTTATTACAATTACCTAAAGCAACTTTAAAACAAAAGAACGTGCAAATAAGTTTTTTAATTAATGATTTAGTTTAACCTTTATATTATTCTAAGCTAAATTATATTAAAAAGGTAAACCAATATTAAATTAATTAAAAAGCTTTACCAAAGAATTACAAAGCCTCCAATTAAATTTCAAAAATAATAACATAAAGAATGACAAAATGTTTCAGGATAAGCTATTATAAGGAATATCAAATAACCTACTCTTTAAAATGGCTTTATTTAAAGCATTATTAATATTCTTTACCTTAATAAATAACCTCCGCTTTACTATTAGCATTAAAACGACACATAAGCCAAGATCACGGGTTAAAAAGGCCTCTAAATTAGATCTAAATTACTATTAATTTTATGTCATTGACAAAAATGCACACTAGTTAAATAAGAACATAAAGTTCTCATAAGACAATAAACATAAGGACAAATTCTAGCTTAAACTAAGCTATATTAAGTATATCATTTATAAAAAGAAGGATTATTATAATGGCTAATACTTTAAAAAAAACGAAATATTATAAAAACAAAGTATTTTATTAAATAAAAAGCGAAAAAAAATAAGAATTATAAATAATTTATTTAAAGCCTACTTAATACATATTAAAAAATGTGGACCTAATTTAGACCTAAATTGGACCTAATTTGGGGGATATAAGGATAACTCTTATAATAATAAATTAAACACTTCATTAAATAATAATGATTTTTAAAGGGAAATAAACAATAATAATGACAATAATACAATGAACTTCACAATTGTATTTATAATAAGTAAAACTAAATATAATATATGGGAGGTATTATTATAATTTAAGGAACAGAAAGCGGCCCATATTTTAGAGAGTAAAATCAAGAAACCTCCTCAAAGTAAGACTTATATAATACAATAAATAAATTGATTTTTAAGGTCTTTTTATTAATATTAAAGCCTTAAATAAAAACATTAAAGGCATTAACTAATTACAAGCTTTATAATAAATTTAAAACGTCAAGCTTAACATAAGCCAAATAAGGTAAAGTCGGATTATATTTAAAGTCGGTTCTTACCCATTTATAAAAATAACAACGGTTAATACTCTTATTAAATAAATAAAGTTTATAATTATAAATATAAACATCTTATTCTTAGTATACTTATAGTAATTAAATAAGCTTGATATTGAATATGACAATTTACAAAATGTGTTAATTTAAAAAAAAAAAAAAACACTTAATTATACAGAAACAAGGCCATTCATAGCTTTTCTTAAACTAACACTAATAATTATTAAATTTATCAACTAATACGATTAATACGTGTTACTCAATTGAAATAAAGATTTAGAGGTTATATAAGCGATTTAGGAACCTTTTAATATAACGCTTATAATACTTATTAAATCAGGCTAGTTATATTCTTGACTTTAATATTATATTTAAGATTAACAAAATATATAAATATTATTAAAAATACGTAAATACTTTACATAAGTTTTAATTTGAATTATAAAATAACATAAACTTTAATTATATAGTTTATATTAATATAATATAATTTAAAAAGAAATATGCCTTTCATTTAATTAATAAAGCCATTGGCTTTAGAATAGTAAAGTTATTCTAAAAAAGACCTGATTTAATTACAACTTAAGCTATATTTAATACTTTTAAATCAATATAAATAAACACATATATTAAACCCTTTAATTTCATTATATATAATTATAAGATTAATTTTAATTCTAAGAAATTCCACAATTCTTTACGCTTTATTAAAAATATTCCAAAACTTGTCCCTATAAAAACACATCACTTAATTAATAAAATAAAGAAATATCATCATCTGCTTTAACGTGCTTCTAGAATTATTATAAAAGAGCACCTTAAGCTAAATAACAAAAATCAATTATAAATAATAAGTAAAATAATAAACAATACAATTAAACCTAATAAGCTGATTCTTATACTACTCGTTTTTAAAGCTTACCCTAAAATAATAAAATTAAACTCCCTCAGTCCGTTTATTAAACAATGCGCTATTAGTATTAAAAAGGCAATAAAAAAATAAAAAAGATTTATATAACCCATAAAATCAATAATATATTAACAACTTAAAACGGCCCTAATATTACTTTAATATATGACTTATATTTAAAAGATTAAGTCTTAGTATAAAAAAAAAGAAAAAGCTATATAAATTCCTAAAAATAAATAATAAGTCTTATAAAATTATCATGAATAATAATTAAATTCATATATTTTAATTAATATTTATATATTCATTTAAAACAAATACATTAAATATTAAACATTAAAAAGAAAATTTACCAAAAAATTCCACAAAAATAATTCTTAATTTTAAATCACTAATTAATAACATACTTAAATTAATTAAAATCACTCCTAATTTTAAATCATTAGTTAATAATATACCTAAATTAACTTTAAAACCATCACAAATCATCATTAAGCTCCCATTTATATAACCCATTCAAGAATTACCAATAATCAATAATAATTATAATACTAAGATATTTTTAATTAAAAAAAAATTAAAAAATTAAAAGCTTTCTATCAAACTTTAAAATAAAAATAAAATCACTACTTTTAAAACACCATTTTAATAATCTCATTAAATAGAATATAAAGCACTTATTAAAAAAGGGGTTTTTACACTTATTTAAAAGGACAACCTTAAAATAAAAAGCTAACGTATCTTTAAATTTAAAATAATAAACAAAATAAAAAAAAAAGCCTTGACATGATATACAAAATCAAGACTTGTCATCTAATATTTTAATAATAAAAATAAAAGGAAAATATTAACTTAATCTTTAATAATCTAACATATAAGCTAATAACTATTCATCTTTTTAATATTTATAATTAAATAACTAAAAAGGGTCCAAAACAAATGAAAATCATGTCTAACACTTCAAAATATCACTTAAGCCTATATCTAAACATAAATAAGGCTTTTCAAAGACATTTTTATATGGCCTCTTATAAAAATCATAAATAAATTCCCTTTTAACATAATATTTATAATAATACTTCTATTATATAACATTCTAAAATCAAAAAATCACTAATTTAACACTTATTATAAACACTATATTAAAAAATTATAAATAAAGACTTTCACGTATAATTTTTATTTATTAATTAATATTAAAAATAATCAAGAATTTAAAATAATTAAAATATAAACGAACAACATTTTGATTTTAAAAAATACCGATTTTTTAATTCAAAAATAAACGGAAATTATGAATATAAACTTTTTAACAAAACTAATTTAAGTTTTAAACGCCTTTAAACCCCTTATATTCAATAATTATATTATCACTATAAAAGAAAACAATTTTTATATATTTTAAAAAGGATAAGAGGCTAAAATTAAACTGATTAACACTAAAAAGAGTAATTATAAAAAGGCTTATACAAAACAATACGCTCATGGAACTTATATTACTATGATTTATTAACCAAAAGCCATATTCAATCTCTCAATAATAACTCAACATTAAGATCTTATAATAAATAATACTAAAGCCTTAAATTTACGTCTTTAATAATAAATAAACAATCTAAAAAAAGTCTATAATATATTCCCATAAACTTACTTTTAATAAAGATCTACATCTTTATTAATGGCTTTTTTACTAATAATAAAAATTTAAATTCTCAAATTAATTTTATAATAACAATCAAAATTAAATCAAAAGGGAATATAAAATTTACCCTCAATAATAACATCATTTATACCAGCTCTACTAAATATAAAAGAATTACTCGCGTAATACTCGCTTTAGAACTATATACTATAATTACTAGCGTTAATATATTAATCGCCATAACAACTACTATTAATATAATAACTAATAAACTCAATTTTCTAAGGCTTCTTACCATCATTTATATAAACTCTCTCTCACTATACAAATATATCATCAAATTCAATACTATAAAAAAAGCGTTTAATAATTAACATAATAACAATTCATCAATCATATAAACGTAAAGAACTCACAAAGATATAATAAATTAATAGTACTCATAACCCTATTAATATTATAACAAAAGCCATTTCAAACAAGGCTCTTTAAGATTTTATTAACACTAATACGCTTATTATTAAAATAAAAGAATAAGTTTAAAAACCTATTAAAGTTAATTTAAATCAATAATAAAAAAGTCCGTATAATCATTACCTTTCTTTTACATGTACTTTCCTTAAGATACGTTTTTTATTTTATTTACTTATTTTATTTTACTTTTAATATATTATAATTATTTAGTTTATAAAAACAAAAAACAGCTTAAATTCACATTTATCTACCTTTTAATTTAAAGCACTAATAAGTGGCTTTATAATAACATTTTAATAAAGACTTAACTACTAATTTTACCACAAAAGACTACTCCTATATAAAGGTTTAAAAAAATATTATTATAAAAAACTTATTATAAAGCTAATCTAAAATAAGGCTTACTTATTATTCATACTATATAAGCCATCTACAAACAGCTCTAAACTCTCTTTTTCTTCTTCCACCGCCGGTACACTATAACAAAAGCGTTTATTATTAAGTCCCGCTTTAATAAAAGCCTTACGCTTACTTCAAGCTTTTACAACTTAAGCGTAAATGCCAAATATTATCTTATTAATATGGCCCAAAGCCATTGCCATATTCTTAACCTAAACGCCTAAGCCCTATATTGAGACTAATTACTAACTAAAATCAAATATCATATCAGGTTATATACCAATTAAGTATTAATAAGCTAACTAAATCCGACCTAAAAGGCCTAAGTCTCTTTTAATAAAATAAACGCCAATTAGTTTTTTATTTTTAATGCTTCCGCTAAAACAATTAATAATATAACAGCAATTAACTTTACGGCAGCAAAAAGGTTTACAAAAATAAATAATACAATATTAACCATACAAATTAATATGTTAAACTTAATATTAACAAACCAAAAAAGTTATATACACATTAAATATAAAATATATTTAAATCTCTTTCAAATCTATAATTAACCCATAAACTAAAACCACAGGTTATTCTCAAGAATTTACTTACAAAGCGGTATTCCTTTTTCTACTTTATACAATAATTATACTTTTTCAACTTAAAATTATTAAAAACATAAAAATACTCTAAACCACGCGTTTAAGCATAAATATATTAAACGTAACATTTATGATAAACAATCATAAAAGCGCCAAATAACACTAGAATTAGCACTACATCATTATTAACATTAAGATATAACACCAAAACGGCCCTAAAACAAGTTCAAGTACTAATCTAAGGAATAATTAACTTATTATTAATAAATTAAAATTATTAATTAAGAGGTTTTCTAAGATTACATTAACTTTAATATAAAATCAATGGATTTTAATATATTAACAATAATTTGTTATTATTAAATTTTTTTTTTAAGGAACTTTTAAAATATATATAAAATAAAAGAACAATAAGAAGATCTATAAGCCTCGCTTAAATTATGAATAAACTTCACTTAACCTACATATTATCAATTTCCGGCCCTAAATTAACAACTCCCATAATACAATTAATACAAAACTATTATAAATAAATTTCAGGCCTCTTTCAAGCCCTTACTACAAATTATTACATTTATTCTATTTCTTAACATTTCTTAATATTTTTTTCTAATATTTTTTGATTTTACATCTCTTATATTATTATTATTTTAACTCTTTTTCCTTCATATATTATATATTATTATACTCTTTAACGCACCATCTTTATAAAACGTTTCTTTTTAGCCTATTAAAGCCTACCTTACCCCTGCTTTCTTTTCATTATATTAAAATTCCTCTCTATCTTTTCAAAAGAAATATTATTAATATTAATCTACAAAGGTTATATAATCTCATTATATTATACAAAAAGCGCCACTTAAATAATATCATGATAATCTTTAAAGGTTATGTCTTAACTATTAAAAATAATAGATCTAATAATTCCATGGGATAATCGGAACTATAACAGACCTATTACAGGGGACATTCAAAGAAATATATAATAAAAGATCTCTCCCACTCTCTTAAGAATACACAGATTTTACCACCCACTTTACTAAAGACTATATTAACCCTTTTACTCAATATATCTTTGCATGATCCACCAGTACTACACTAACAAAATATAAGTATAATATTTAATGATATGTATAATTATAAGATAATTTTTAATTATAACTAATTAATTTAAATATGAGAAACTTAATTAAATGCAGCTGATTTGTTTGCTGCGCTAATAAACAAATAAAGCACTATTTTCCGATTTTAAGCCCAATATGCATAAATCATAAAAAGATGTGTTTTGTGTACGGCATTAAGTATAATTGCTAATATGCTTAATATGAAATAAAATATAGCCATTTGCAAAATATTATGTTCAAATAACCAAAAAGGTTTAAAGCTAATATAAGGCATTAAATTGCAACGCAAAGAAAGCTTAAAATCAAAAAAAAATAATGTGCAATGGGTTTACCTAATTAAGCTTTTTTTTAAAAAACATAAGCATTTTAATTGACAGCATTAACTATCTCTACATTTTCTTGAATTTAAAAGCCTTAGGCATCTATTTAAATCACGCGAAAATCTCTACACTAGCTTGATTTTCCCAGTAATGAAAAAAATCTATTAATTTTATCTTCCTCTAATTGGTCATTAATACATGGACCGAGCTTTATATATAACGTGACTATAATATGACTTATTAAAAAAAGTCTTTAATAAAAAGTAAAAGAAGGGAAGGTAAAGGAGGTGGTATTAACTATACGATATATAACAAAACTTTAGAAATGCGGGAATACCCACATTTAGTTTAAAAAAAACCCCACTTTTAAAGAGGAATTATTTAAAAATCGTACATTACTATGAGTTTTTAAGTAAAATATAAAATAAGACCTGTTTTAAAATCAGCTTAATTAGCTTATTAAAATGGCTTTTTTAGACTTATAATAACTAATATAGTTATAAAGATATTAATTATTAAAGAAATATTTTTAAACAGAATTTATTTAAAAGTCGTACATCACTATGGGTTTTCAAGTAAAATATAAAATGAGACCTGTTTTAAATCAGCCTAATTAGCCAATTAAAATGGCCTTTTCAAATGTATAATAACTAATACGATTATAAAGATATTAACTATTAAAGAAATAAATTTATTTAAAAGTCGTATATTATTATAAGTTTTTAAATAAAATATAAAATAAAACCTATTTTAAAATCAGTACTTATAATATTACTTATAATATTACCACTTTTAATAATACTCATATTAGAGTTAAGTAGTATTAAAGCTGTCACATATTAATCTCTGATTGGTCCCCTAGTATGCATAAAATTATTATGATTAATATGTTTTATGATTTTTAAAAAGGCGTATTTCATAATTTAATTAATATAATATTACATTTAATTAAGGATTTATATTTTGCGGCCTAATATTGTAAAGCGGTATTATTAAAGGCTAACAAAAAATATTAATAATTTTTGGAATTAATTTAATTAAACGCTTGATTTACAAGCATATTATAATATTAAGGCTTAAAGCATTTTAATAAGTTTATATAAATGATTTAATAAATTAACAGCAAAAAAAGGCTTTGCTGCATATTTGATTAGCTATTATAACCCCGCTGCTAATAAGCAAGGCCCTAATATAATTTGCATACACTAAAGCCTTTATAAATTTTATTTTTATTACATAATATTAAACTTATAATAAAAATATGCTTAGCTATTTTGCATTAGCAATTTATTATATTAACGTATTAAAGGAATTATTTATTAATTATTGCACAAATAATTGCAATAATTTTAATTAAAGCATATCAAAATTTTATATGCTTAATTATTACGCCGAATTTATTTAATTCTTTAATTCTTTTAATGGTTTTAATATAAAATATTTTAAAGCTCCTTATAAACTTTTATTTAAGCAATTTTATAATTATATAAATAAGAATAATAAATATTTAAATTAAATTACTGGGCATAATATATAAAATCATAATTTAAAAGCAATAATTTATTAATTTTAATATCATTTTATAATTATATTATTTGCTAATATCAAAATTCTAATAAAAATAATCAAGGCTATTATATAATATTTAAGTCCTAAATTGTTTAATTATGGATTTTTGAATTTATATATAAATATAATGTTTTAAAGCATACGCCATTTATATTTTATAGCAAAATGAATTATTTCAGCAGGGTTTACTGCTAAAAGCACTAAATTTAATGAATTTTTGAGGGCATTAATAATTTTTATTTTAAAAAAGCGGCAATAGGCCGCAAGGCAATTTGTAATATATAATTATATATACCTTTAATTTAAAAATATTATATAAATATTTAAGTATTTAATAATGTTTTTATTAGTAATTTAGTGCTGAAAACGTTTTAGGTCAAATAAAAAGGATTTTAAAGGAATTAAAAAGAAATTTTTGAAATATAATTCAAATTAACATAAAAAGGGCTAAAAAGGAAATTTCTACTAAGTTTAGGCATATTTGCATATAAATATAAATGCTAATTTAAAAAGCAGCCAACTTAATTTATAAAATAAAGCACATATAAGCCAAATATAAATTATTATAATTATACTTAATATTAGAAAAACAAATATTAATTTCCCAAAAGGGTATCTTATGTATTATAATATAATAATAAATGTTTATTTATTTTAAAAGGAATTAATAAACCCAAAATAATAATAAAAGTTGCTTAGCTAATCTTACGCATTTTATGGTATAATTAAGCTTATTAAAGCTTTTATACTATTAACATAAAGACTAAAAAAGCTATAAAAACAACTATCACACAACAAGCTCCATTATTATATCAACATATCTAATAAGGTCTAATGTATGCTTACATAAGCATTCCATATATATATCTCCAATTTGTAGTCCTATCTTAAAAAGGGTAACATTCAATTCAATTCATTAAACACATTCACATACTTCTCACTTCTAATAATCATAAAAATCTTTTACACCTAAAAAGACCTGCTCCACTTTCCGTATCACAACAACAGTTTTTTTAAATAATAAATATTTATTAAAATGCTTATATTATAAAAGGCATATATATAAATAAATAAAAAATTGATTTTATATTAATAATTATATAAATTAGGATTAATATTAAACTTATTATAAAAACAATTAAAAAAAGAATAATAAGGAATAAGCTAAGATATATTATAATAATTTGCAATTTATAAGCAATTAAATAGTATTAATTAAAATTAAAAGATAATATTTTTAGCAAAGCAACCTTTTAATAATATACCCAAATGCTTTAAATAGCCTTTTAATAAAATAGCCCCTTATTAAAATAGCCCTTTAATAAAATAGCCCCTTGCTAAAATAGCCTTTTGCTAAATAACCAAATGTTCTAAATAGCCTTTTCTTAAATAGCTAAATGCCCCAAATAGCCAGATGTCCCAAATTACTACTTGTTAAATAGCCTTTTATTAAATAGCTTTTTATTAAAATATAATAATAATAAAATTGATTAGAAATAAAGAAAATAAATGTTATATTATTTAAAAAAAATTGGCTTTTAAAATATTAAAAAAGTATATAATTAAGTGTAAACAAAATCATAAAACAATATATTTAATAAATTACGCTATAAAAATACCTAATTTAATTATTTATTATGCTATATTAAAGCATATTCTTTATGTAAGAACGCATTTATTAATGTTTTACCCTAATGCGGTTAATGCGCAAGATTAGTATAATTAGCGCTTATAATAATGCGCTTAATTATTTAATTTAAATATTCCCCAAAAAAATTAATTTTAAATAATTAAGAAATTAAAAAACGCGCCATTTATATAACACATATATAATAATATTATTTATATAATATTAAACCAAAAGCCTGAATATAGCAAATAAATATATTTTGCTAAGCTTATTTTTAAATTTATGCAATTAAATTTGGGATATAGCATAATATTATAAAAACGCAAATAAAAATCTTGCTAAGCTAGCAAATTTTTAAATTTAAATTATTTTTACGTATTAATTTTAATAAATGCTTAAATTATGTTTTTTTATTTTTAATATTAATTGTAAATAGCGTTCTTCAAAATTAATAAGGGATCCCAATTGATAAAAATTATAAAAGGATGCATTAAAGGCTTTGCAGTTTAATTAATTAAATTTATAGGCCTTATTATAAATGGATAATTTTAGCTTAAATATAAAAATAAACAATATATTTAATTTAATGAATAATAATATTAGCTTATTTTAAGGAAATATAAAATGCCATTAAAAGTGGGGTAATTTAATAAAAGAGAGATATATTAAGTGCAATAAAAGAAAGATTATATTAGCATATGCTTTAATTACATTTATATAAATTTTAAAAAGCTATGGGATTAAATATATGTTTTGGCTTAAAAAGAATAAGCATTGTTTAGGTAACATAGTAATTTTTTGTTAAGAAATAATTTGCTAATAAAAGTTTATTAATAGCTTTTAGTCGCATAATTTGAAGGCAATTGTTGCATAAAAAGCAAATACATTTTTTATATTTAAAAACATAATTAATTAATAATAAATGCGGGATTATATTAAGGATTATTGTTTTAAGCTTTTAAAAAGCGTACATTAAATAATGATTATAATATTTGCAAATTGTTTAAAAATAATAAATAGCAAAAGCTAAGTAAAATTTTAAAAACATATAATTTATAATTATACAATTTTGTCCTTAAATTTTTTAAATATAAATTATGCATTATTAAAACAAAACCTAGCTAATATAAATTTAAGTTAAAGCAATTGAAATGAATTAATAATATTATGGTTAATTGCCTAGGGCCTTTATATTAGTAAAAGCAATATTAAGCTAATATACCTTATAATGGTATTGCAGCTTAATGTACAAATATTAATAAATTAACAATTATTATTATTAATATAATAATTATGTTAGCATGCTATAAGCAAAGCCGGGGATTGAAAGCTGTGCTTTGTATGCCAATAAATAATAAGCATAAATTATTATGAATATATAATAATAAAAATTTATTGATTTTGTGTGATTTAACATTATTTTGCTTTATTTAAGAAAGCTGGCATAATATAAAGAAAAATCAGCAAAAGGTAATTTAAGTAAATTATATAAAAAGATAAATAAGATTATAGCCGCTACTTTTCATAAAATAAAATAAAAGGCAATAAAAACATTATTTAATATTTTACTAAAAGACTTATTAAATAACCTAAATTTCGCAAAAATATATAATAATCAATTTATTATGCTTGTCTTAATTATTAATATAAATATTAAAAGTTCAAGAAATTAAAATTATAATGAAAGAAATGAGGAAGCGAAATAAAAGCATATAAATAAGATTTTAGTTTTATTTAAAATTATAACTAAAAGGGTTTAGCATAATAAATCCTAAAACTATTTAGGGTTTTTTAAATTTGGCTTAAATAATAATAATAATTCTGATTTTAAGGGAAAAACATTTAATACATTAAGTAATGGCGATTTTAAAAGTTTAGGTTATATAAATTAGCTAGGGTTTTAAATAATTAATTCCTTTGTTTTTATAAACAAATTACCGCAATATTTACAAAATTTAGTAATAACAAAAGTTATTAATAATTTTAAAACCTATTTATAAAAGCGGCGTTTTAGTAAAATTTATGTTAAATATAGATTTATGGGTAATACTAATAAGTTATAAATAATAATAAAATCTGGCTTACGTGCTAATAAATGAGCCCGTAAGTATTTCATTAAAAAAAATATAAAGGTTTTATATAATTAATATTAAAAATAAGAATACAAAAAGCTAATAATACAAGTAAAAATAAATACAAATATATTAGTAAATAATTAAAAGGAATAATTAATAAATACATAAACAAATGCAATATTACATTCTCCAAAAAAAAATTATTAAAGCATTATAAATAACATTAAAAATAAACGCAAAATTAGGTCAATTATTTAATATTATTAAAATAATTAATTAAAATAATATTTTAAAAAAATTTAGATTAAAAGTAAAAACCATAATTTTTATACAAAGCTCATTGGCCTAATTAATTAAACCATGGGATGCAAGTAAAAAGGCGATATTTAATAAATATAATTTTTAAAAATTAAAAATTAAGCAAAAAATAACTTAATTTTATAAAAAATAATAATATATAACAATTTAAATCAATTTTCAAATAAGGAATTGCTAAAAAAAACAACAACTATTAAATAATATTATATTAATAAATAATATTATATTTAAAAAGTAAATAATTTTTTGTTTTAAAATAGTATTTTAATTTATATATAAATAAAATAATCCAACTATTAAATAATTTATTAATATGTTTTTGCAATTATGGCTATTATACGCAAAATACCACTTTTTATAAATTGCTTTCCCCGCCAAGTATTTTTATTAAAAAAGCTATTTACGCAAGCTGCTTTTCCTGCCAAGTGTTTTTATTAAAAAGGCTATTTATATAGGCTGCTTTTTTTATAAGGTATTTTTACTAAAAAGCCTATTTACATAAGTTACCTTTTCCGCAAAATGTTTTTATTAAAAAGGCTATTTACACAAGCTATTTTACTTTATAAGCTACTTTATTTAAAAGGGGGCAAAATGATTAAAGCGCTTATAAGAATTTAATATATTTATAATACAAATAATTATATTGAAAACAAAATAAAGCCTAAAAAATGATATATTTATAAAACTAATAAATAATAATATTTTTATGCCTAAATTTATTATTTAAAAATTAAAACATAATATAAGTATTAAATAAATTTTAGATTAATAAATATTTTCGCATAAGTAATTGGGACTATTTATGTTTTAAGAATATTTTAATATCATAAGTACAAACGTATTTCCAATATTTGAAATGATTAAGAAAAAGAATACCCAAATGAGGTTTTTGGCATTATTAATAATATGCAGCTTTATTACCTTTAAAACATCGTCATAATCAATAATAATAGGTACATTGCGAAAGCTTATGTAGCATAAATTATAATAAATAAAATTAATTGCGCAAGCTATGAAAATAATAATAGCCTTTTGAATAAGGTAAGTCCTTAAATCATAATATGTTTCCCAAATGCTTAAAAAAAAAAAAAAAAAAAAGGACCTTAATCAATAATCACTTATAAGACCAAAATAATATTATAAGCAAAATACTCCTAAGGTATACAAACGTAATATATGATTAATAATATTTTTAAAAAACCTAAAATTCTTAAGAAAAAAACAAATCATAAAAGCTTAAATAATCATAAGATATTAAAACATTAATAACAAAAAATACACTTTTAATAATTAATTAAAAATTTACATTAAAAACGCGGCTTATATTAAAAACGCTAATTTAATTTAGTATAATGCTTATCTATCCCCAATTTTTTTAATATACAATTTTTTGGCCAAAAGCGCCAAAAGCATAAAAAGCCGCCGCCGGCCGCCATCCGCCTCAGAATTTTTTTATTAATAAATACCAAATAAAAAAATTATTTAAAGCTTTATTAAAAAACAATTTTTTAAATTTTTTATATTAAAATGGAAGTTTTTAATGAATCAAGTTTTGATTTAATTAATATTTAGCTTTTTAAGCTTATTTAAAAGTGTTGGTGCAGTACCAGTAAATCACACAAAAATATATTAAATAAAGGGGTTAATATAGTCTTCAATGAAGTGGGTAGTAAAATCTGTCTATTCTCAAGAAAGTAAGAAAAATCCCTTACTATATACTCCTCCAAATGACCCCTATAACAAGTCTATTACAGCTCCGATTACCCCTTAGAACTATCAAATCCATTACTTTTAATAATCAAGACATAATCCCTAAAAACTATCATAGTATTATTTAAATAACGCTCCCTATATAACATAATAAGATTATATAACCCCTATAAACTAACACCAGCAATACTTCTTTTAGAAAAACAAAGAGAAATTCTAATATAATAATAAAAAAACAAAGGTAAAATAAGCTTTAATAAGCTAAAAAGAAACGTTTTATAAAAATAATGCGCTAAAAAAGTATAATAATACGCAATATACAAAAGAAAAAGAGCCAAAATAACAATGACATAAAAAATATAAAATCAAAAATTATTAAAAAGAAAGATTAAAAAATACCAAAAAACAAAATAAACGTAATAACTCATAGTAAGGGCTTAAAAGAGGTCTAAAATCTATTCATAACAACTCCATACCAATTATATTAAAGGAGTTATTAATTTAGAGCCAAAAATCAACAATATATAAATTAAACAAAATCTATTAATAACCTAAATGAGGCTCATAAATCTTCTTATTATCCCCTTATTTTATATATACCCTAAGGGTTCCCCAGAAATTCACTCTTCTTTCTTTAACAATAACAAATTACCATCAATGTACTAAAATCCATTAATCTTATATTAAAACTAACGTAATCCTAAAAAAAACCTCTTAATTAACAACTTATTGTACAGAATGGGGTTGCTTACCTAAGCGAGCCCCTATTCAGTATATATCTTCAATTGTACAGAAGCTTCCCTCTTACAGAATCAGACGTTTTTGTTACCACTAGACTTACTGCTTTCTTACACGACAATTAAGAGCCATATTTACACTTAAGCTACTTATATTATTTTACAAAAACTATGATAATATTAAACTATAATATACAAAACGTTCTCCCCTACTCAAAATCTCTTCAGTACACTTTTAAATACACTTTCTTTATTAACACTTCAACATAACTCCTCTCTCCTTCTCTAACTATAACAATAAAGTTCCCAAAAACTTCGCATATATACAGTCGGACCGCTTCAAACACGACAATTTTAGAAATTAAGTATTATAAAATATCTGTTTAATCTATAATCTGCGCCTTATTAAATAACGCTATTTAGCCTCTTAGCTTTTTTTATTTTACTATATAATTAAAAAGTTACACTTTAATATCATCGAGTCTTGGCGGGTTTTCAAAACTTTTGGCCCCCTTAGCCTTGGCAACGATATAACTTTCTTATTAAGACCCACAAAAAAAAACTAATAAGTGCATTCGACGCCCCTAACTCTCTTCTATAATCTAGATTAAAAGATTTTTAAAATTATTGAGATTTAAAATCTAATTATTTATTTGTTTTCGCTCTTGGCACTTAAGCAAGTAAAAATATCTTTAACTTCAACATCAAACCTATCTTATATCTCTTACCTTTACAACCACCACAGCTACCACACCTTTATAAGACCTAATATGGCTCCTTCGAAGCGAAATCGAAGCGATACGCTTGCTAAATCACCTCTTGAATCGCCTATTAGGCCAATCACAAAGCGTTCTCGTCAAAAAACACCAGAATCCACTATTACCTTTATTATACTTCCCTTACCCTTACAACCTATAAAGCACCCTCCTACTTATACGCCTACTGCTTTTAATAATAATTAAATCAACAAATCAAAATCTGAGGAGGAAAATACAATAGCTCAAGCGATTAGCAAATCAAAGAATAAGGAAGAGATTGAGAATAAAAAAGAAGATGATATTACTTGTAATAATGAGTATTTAGATCAAGATCTTAAAAAGCTAGGCCCGGATAGGCTAGACAAGGAAGATATTAACAAATCAGATGTTGAGAGAGAAGTAGACAAAAAGGTTAAAATTTCTAAGTCCTTTTCTCAGTCAATAATCAATTTAGAAGGTAATTGGAATATACCTCTTAAAAAAGTAATTGATACGCCAACTTTTAGTAAATTACTCTTTAACTCTTTATTATATAATTATTTAATTTATAAATTAGAACCTAAAGGCCCTTATCAAAGCAAATTAGCTTCCCTTAAAGATAAGAGTCTTAACACTTAGAAAAAAGCTCGTTATGCTCAAGCGGAGATAAATCGACAAAATTCTCTTCAAAAAGCTTCTTAAACGCCATCGAATATCAAATCGACTATTCAAAAAGCTCTCACTAGCTTTTTTACGCCAAAACCTCCACCTTTACCTCCACCTCTATTACCACCTCAAAAAAAAGAAAACAATATATTCAAAGATATCGAATCAAGTGACGAAGATTCTAAATTTGACAAGCTTATTGAAGAGGAATTAAGAGCCGAAAATTATGCTATTGAATTAGACAATCTTAACGATATAGAGTTTATTGATAGTGGATGAAGCAAGCTTTTATTAGACTTTTTGATTGATAATGCTATTAATATAGGCTTTCCAAAGCTTAATTTAACGCCAAGGACTTATAAAGAGGTTCTTAACTCGATTAAAAAGCAACTTAAAAACAAGCAAATCAAGCTTTTACCTCGACTCTACTTTAATTATTACTTAATTTAACAATACGTCCAAAATCTCTTGAAAAAGAGTCTTCGCCAAGATCGAATCAAAGCCTCTCTTTTTATTGCCGAGAGTAATTACCCTACAAAAGATGAAAAAACTCTTGCCCGCAAAATTAGAGCTTCGTTTTTTTATTATTATATGCATAAATTTCTATCAATCGAAACTTAAGGAGGTAAACAACAAAATCGGTCTTATTTAAACAACGAAAACGTTTTTCAAGCTTGTAGGACTTGGTTATTAGCTCAGAAACTCGCCATTATTATGCCAAAGAGGTTTCGCTACGCTCTTAATACGGAAATTATGCCTCGCTTACTTGCTTTAGCTAAAAAGAGTAAGAAACCTCTTTTAGGAAAGACTACCGGTACACGCAATAACCCTGGAAAAAAGCCAAAAAAGTGGAAACCCCTTAGTAAAACAGCTACTTATAAGTGGTTAAATCGCCTCGGATTTTACGCTACCAAAGAAAAGAAAGGGGTTTATATAGACGGCCATGAGAGAGCTGACATAATCAAATATCATCAAATAATAAATTATACCTTCCTTTTTAAAAAGTATTTACTAACTAATTTAAAAGGAATTTCTACCGCAAATAGCTCAATATCAAACTCTTTCTACTAACTACGAAAAAGACGTTAACAGAGTACTACAACTTATCACACCTAACTTACCCTTAGGAGAGAAAGAGCACATTATATACTACCACAATAAAAGTTGCTTTCATGCTAAAAAGTACTCTAAGCGAATTTGGTTAAACGAGAATCAATAAAAAATGCCTTTAAAAAATAAAAGAAGGCTAATTCACTGCTCTGACTTTATAAGCTTTAAAGGAAGGCTTGTGATTGGCTCAAGAGATGCTTGGCGAATCATTTATCCCGGAGGCCCTAATAAAACGCCTTATTGGGATACAAAGCAACTATTAGCTCAAATTGCTAGCGCTATTAATATATTCAAAAAAAAGCACCCAAATAAGGTAGCTGTTTTCGTATTCAACCAATCAAATGCTCACGCTAGCAAAGGAAACAAAGCTTTAAACGCTTTTGCTATAAATCTTAGTAAAAGCGGAGCTCCTTTACCTCAAAAGGTCAATTCAATTATACCTTCCCTTTTAGGAAGTACTTACTAACTTTAAGTTTATAGAATACAACCTTTCCTCCTAATATTAGCAAGGCTAAGCAAGCCCGTGGATTAATTAATACAATTCAAGAGTTGAATTATAAGATGGAAAAGACTATTAAGGTGGCAATTGAAGGCCACCCTAATAAAAAGAGAGTTAAGAAGACTGTAATTGAAGAAGTCCCAAAGGGGATTAGAGCGATCCTTGCCAAGAGAGGTTGTTTACCAATTGGTAAGTAACTTCTATTTATTAAGTAATATATTAATAATTAATAGGTAAAAAATGCCCAATTACTAAGTGCTCTGGTGAAGCTAAAAAGAATTATAATCCAATTCTTTCTTGGCCTTTTAAAAAGCCTACAACCTGTTGTTTAGCGAGAATTCTAACTAATCACAAAAATTTCTTTGAACAAAAATCAGCACTTGAAGAGATACTATTGGCTAGGGGCCATAAATGTCTATTTCTACCGAAATTCCATTGCGAGCTAAACCCAATTGAGATATATTGGGCCTATTATAAGAACCTTTATCAACAGGTTTGGAAAGAGACCTTT
This sequence comes from Helotiales sp. F229, assembly GCA_002554605.1. NCBI lineage: Eukaryota > Fungi > Ascomycota > Leotiomycetes > Helotiales > Helotiales sp. F229. The sequence continues at coordinate 4,519,155 of MXAW01000004.1, read as the reverse complement.
CCGGAGGTACATTATATAATTCAATCTTTTAATTTATTAACTTATATCTTTAAGCTAAAGAAGCTTGTTTTAAAGCTCTTAATTCTTGTCCTCTTGATACGCTACGAAGGTACTGTAATAAAGCTTCACGCTTTATAGACGCTTACCGGAAAGGGCTTAGCGTGAAGCAAGCCGCTTGGTGTGTTAAGAAACAAAGCGGCCATAGAACTATCTCAGAGACTATGATGAAGGAGTTTGATATTATCCCCGAAGGTAAACAAGAGATAGACAAATTAGCTTGATTGGTTGGATTTTGTATTTATTTGCTAGCGCGGTAGCTAGCTCAGCAGTTATAAGAGTGCTTTATAAAGAGTTAAACTTCAAATCTGAATTAAAGATCTCTTTCTAACTTTATAAAATCGTCGGCTTTTAATTCAATTATTTATTTAATTTCAAAAATAACTTAAAAATAAAAAATATAATATAAAGTGAGTCTATTTAATAATTCTCAAAAAGGTTTTTTATCAAAAGCTTCATTCTATTTAATAACTATTTTACAAAAAAAAATAATTGAATAATATTCATTATTAGAATTTAAAAACATATATATATAAAAAATAAAAATCTCAAAAATTTTGGCCCCCTTGTCACGGCCTTGGCAACGTTATAAGTATTTAACCCTAAGCTCAATCGGGATAAAAGTGGGTCCGTTAGAACGTCAGCAATTAGGCGCATAATATAGGTTAAACAGATATTTTATAATACTTAATTTCTAAAATTGTCGTGTTTGAAGCGGTCCGACTGTACCTAAAAAACCAAATCTCTTTTCTACAATAATTCATAAAACTTAAGAGTCAAGCTACCTTCTTAGGTAACTAAAACTATATTAATTCTTACAACCAAAACACTCTACATCTCCTTACCATTAAACCTTTATTACCTCTTATAATCGACAAGATACTTTATATTAAAAATATAATAAGGCTCACACTATTACAAAAGTAAAACAACAATTTACGAGATATCTTAATTAAAAAACAACACCCAACGGCTCAACAAGCCGTCTTTTAGGACATAAAAAAATAATACCAATTTTAACAAAGAAAATTCACTTAAAAACAGGCTCATTAGACTGCCTAAAAATCAACATACTTTACAATTTAAAATTAAATAAAACAAACAATAAAACCGGCGTTCCTTAAACCTCAAATATAACGCTTGACTTTAGAAAAAAAACTTTCTCTTTAAAATATCATACAAAGTCTCAAAATTAAATTTACCCCTAATAACAACGTTACCAAAAAACACGTCAAAAATAAGTACCAACAACTATTAAAAATAGCTAGGTTAGAAGGTGTCACTCCTTTAATATAGCTTACTAAATGATTTATAATACTTTCTAAAGCACAAGGCTACAAGCTCTCTAAAATTAAAAGCACTCTTCCAATCAAAGATTTCCTTCGAGTTATATCTATCAAACTAGCACCTAAATAAGGGATACAACACTTAAACCAATACATTAAAACTAAAACAATAAAAAAGTCGACAGGACACACTTTAAAACAATACAAAATGATTTTGGAAGAGCATTTATAACAAAATAAAAATAAAAAACTCACTAGCGCCTATATAATACTCAAAAATCGCCTTAATATAATTGGAAACACTTGCCCTTGCCTTAAAACCAAACAACAACACATCTAGTCTATATCAAACTACTCAAAAATAAAAGTAGCCTTAACTAAAAAGTCCTCTTCACATCCTTTGACATCTCTTATAAACAATTAACAAGCCGCTTTCTAACTATAACTTATTAATTCAACCTTTAATAAACTTCGAAAAACACTTAAAAAAAAAGGTAACTACAATTAGGGGCGAATTCAAAGAAACAGCTAATACAGCACTTACAATACCCTAGAAATGTGGTTTACTAAAAACACTAGAGAACATAAAATACATATTCCTAATATAGAATACTAAAAACGTTTAAATTATACTAAAAGTAATGGATTTGTAACCTTTACTAACTCGGGCATAATAGACAGTAGCTCTTCTACTAGCTTATTCAGCTCCTTTTAACTATTAGGTCATATATATTAAAACAATCAAACAACGATAACTAACTAACTATCAACTATATACTTAATAAACCCCTCCCTCCTAATATTATATACTAGCGAGGTTATACACACTCTTTTTACCCCTGGCGCTTTAACTAGCTTCTAAGGGGTACATTTCCTTATTATTATCAAACTTCCAAAACTCTCTTATATACTAGTTTCCTTATATAATCAGGAATACACTATACAACGAAAGGGTATATTATATAAAATAGGGTTACTTACCTAAACGAGCCCCTATTCAGCATATATCTTCAGTTATACAAGAGCTTCCCTCTTACAGAATCAGACGCTTTTGCCACCACCAGACCTACTGCTTTCCTACGCGACACAACTTTAATTTATTAATAATAAATCAATTATCCCTTAAATCAATACTTAGACTCGTCCCGAGGCCGTTTTAGTGCCATATCTTAATATTAATAATAACATAATACTAATTCTAATGCCATTTAACGCCTTCATGGTTATTTACCGCGAATGTTATGTTTAATACATCCGCGCTTAAACGTGTAGTTTAAAGTATTCTTATGTCTTTAACAATCCCAAGTTAAAGAAATATAACTATTACATAAAGCAAAAAGAGGAATGCCGCCTTATAAGTAAATTCTTAAAGACGACCCATAGTCCCGGCTCACAGGTTAATCATAAATCTAAAAGAAATCCAAATATATTTTATATTTAATATATATATAACTCCCTTAATTCATTAACACTAAATTCAATACGTCAATTCATACAACTAACGCCATACTATTTGTTCTCACAAACCTCTTTACCGCCGTAAAATCAATTACTACTATGTTATTAATTACTTTAATAAAAGCACTAAAAACAAAAGACTAATTGGCGTTTACCTTATTAAAAAAGAATTAGGCTTTTTAAGTTAGACTTAATTAATTTACTAATACTTAATTAATATATAATCCAATATAATATCCGATTTTAATCAATAATCAATCCAAATATAAGACTTAAGCGTTTAAACTAAAAATATAATGGTAGCTTGTTGTACAGAATAGGGGTTTGTCGGCTGGTAGCACCAACAGAGCCTCAATGGCGCTGCAGCCAATAAAGGCTGCTTATGTAACTAAATCTTTGGAGCTCCCTCTTAAGGGGAGCTCTATTATACTCTTTTATAATTCAAGACTTTTACACTTCCTAAAGCTTTTCCCCTATGGTGCTCAATAATTAAAAGCCATAGCCTTATTTCATAAGTTATTAAGATATGATTATTATAAATCAAGAAAAGTAAAAATAAATATTGAAGAATACTTACCGCTATTTGAAAAATTCTTTAAAAGCATACATTCCCCCTTTTTAATATAACAACACTTTTTCAAACTCTTTAAACGCTTAATAATAATAAAATGTCTTCTTAAGACATATTAATCAACAAAAACAATGCTTTACTAAGCGATTGTCGCCAATGGCCGCAATAATAAACAAGGTTCCAATACCATGCCCAATTAAGAAATATTATTGATTTTATTAACCCAAATAAACATGATATTCCAAACCTCCTTAAATCTCGACCAATAGCTCCTAACATCAATAAATACATATAAGCTGAGACAAACAATTGGTTTGTAAGATGAATGGCGTTAATAAGCAATAACAAGCGAAAAATATATCATAAATGGGAAATTGCTAATAAAAACAAAAAAGGACTTTTATAAAGCTTTTATAGGTTATTAAATCACAAAAAGCAATTTTTAGCAATATTAAAAAAATCTAAAAAGCTTGCATAAAAAAATTCCAAAATAACCTCGCCTAATAAATGCTCTTTAGCACAAAATATTAATACTTATTTAATTAGGTTAATAGCATTATTAATATGTTAATTTTAATAAATGCTATTAATAATAATAAATCAAAAAATCTTATTAGACTTTAAGTATTAATCAAATTAATCAAGCAAGAACTAGCTTCTTTAAATGCTTTTATATTATTATTTATTATTTTAAATTATTAAAAAGCTTTAATAAATGCTTTTAAAAAAAAGGGAAAATAAAAGCTTGTATTTGGCATAAAAAATGGCAAAAAAGGTATTATTTTATTAAAGCATATAATATTCCAAAAGTATAAAGCATTTTAAACATTTAAGATTTCCTTTTTGCAGTTTTAATTTATGCTAAAATATAGGCTATTTAAGCTTTAGCTAATGTTATCAAAAATGATGTTTTAGGAAGGGAATATTATATAATGCTTAAAAAGTATGGTTTAGCTTTTAAAGCTAATTTGAAAAAGCATTTCAAAAATGATTTAAAAAATAAAATAATAATAAATAAGCTATACGCTTTTTTTAAAAAACGTTTAAAAATTTTTAATAATTTTAAAGCTATTTTTAATATCAAAAGCTTAAGTACTTATAGTAAATAAAGCTTATTTAATTAATCTTATTTTAAATAATTAAGAAAAAGCGATTGCTTTTGCAATTTCAAAAATAGCTATTTTCAAGCACCTATTAAATGCTAAAAATTATGATATACTTATAATAGCGGCTATACAAATAAATTAAAAAATTGCCTTAGTAATAATAAAATCAAAAAAATTTGCAAAAAACTTAAAAAAGCAAAGTATATTAAATTATAAAAGGAAATCGTTAAAAAAGATTAAAAGATTCTTTTTATTAATTGAATTATTAAAAGCGTTGCCTTAAACAAAAAAGGAAAAAAAAAGCCATTATTATTAATAAACAAAAGCAAATACTTTAAAAATATTAATGCTGCTATCATTAATTTAAAGCTGTTTAATGTTAATAAAGCAATAAAAATATATGCCGTAAATTTTATTAGCAATTTATATGCATTTTCCAATAGTATATTTATTAATAATTATAATGCTTAGCATTTTATTAATAATAAAAAAAAGCTTATTCCAAGCATTTTTATGAAATTTAAAAACAATAATTATATAAAAGCAGGTATACAATGCCTTTTAATTATTAATCAAAGCTAGCAACTTTTCAAAAATATGCTAAAAAGCAAAAATAGTCCAAATATATAAAACTTAACCTTAAGCAATATTGCAATTATAATTGATTTCAATATTAACATCATTTTTAAAGCGCTTTTATTAAATATTAGGATTTAATACTTAAAAAAACACTACATTAAAATATAGGGAAGTTCAAAACAGCATAATGCTTCAAAAGCTAAAGCGGAAATATAATTTTACCTTTTTTAAATACAAGCTTCTTAACTATTCTTATTGCTTATACAGCCTAATAATAATAAAGCGCTTCTTAGCCATAATGTATTCAATTCTTTATTATAGCTTAAAATAAGATTTCCAATTAAATAAAAAGCTATTGCAAGCTTGCTATGCAATATTAAAAGTATGGTACCTAAAAACAGGCCATTTTAAAAAACAAAAAGCACTTTAGGCGCTGCTTTACGCAAGGAAAAGGGTAGAATTTAATAATATTTTTAAAATCAAATGCAAAAATTATACTATAATATACGCCAAAAACATTACTTTAAAAAAGAAATTTAAAAACAAGGCAGCTAAACCATTTTTCAAAATTCTTTAAAATTTATTTAATTTTTCCTTAAGCTATAATAAAACGCAATAATTATTAATAATCAAAAATAAGTATAATGGGAAGCTGTTTAGCTGGACCTTAATAAACAAATTGCTAAACCATATTATGCTAATATTATAGAACTTCAAGCATTAAACTAAATATTAATATAAATTATTTATATATATTATTAAGCATAATAATAACACTTCTATTATTGCAATCTTTAAAATAATACGCTATTAGAACTGAATAATAAAAAAAGGAATTAAAATGAAGAACCCCTTAGCACATATTAAAAAATCAATTAGTGGTTTAAAGCGCGCAAAATAAGAAATTATTATTAAATTTATTAAAATGCGCGTTTAAGCAAAACTTTTAAAAAAGCTATACTTAAAGATATATAATGCGGCGGTTTATTTATATAATAAAGCATTACTTGCATAATAAAAAATAAAAAGCCTAAATTAAGTGCTTTAGGAATATTTTTAAGGCTATTTTTAATAATATAATTTATTAATTATAAAAAGGCTATTAATTAACCTAAAATCAAATTAAAGCAGGGAACATGTGTATAAGGCGTATGCTTATTTAATAAAAAATAATAAAAAAGCCAAAAAAAACAAAAAAGGCTTTAAAATCGATTTTAAAAAACATTTAAATTATTTAATTAATTATATTGCTTTTAATATATACAAAATTTAAGTGCCCTAATTATGCTGTATTATTATAATGCGCAATATTTGCTTTAATAAAACAAAGTTCTATTTTCCAAAAAAAAAAGAAATTGATTGGCCAAATCGCTTTTGCTTTAAAAAAGCTTATTATTATTATAAAAAAGGATAACGTTTTTTTAAATATAAGGCTTAATATAAGCAATATTATAAAAAATATTGCAAAAAAACAAATGGCTAAGCTAAATGCCATTATTAAAATACATACTAAAAAGCTAATAAAAACAAAAATTATTATATCAAAAGTGCTCCCCCCGCTTATAAAAATGCTTTCCCTAATAACAAAATTACTTGTAATAATATTAATAAACCTTGATTCTCCTAAATTATTAATAAGCTTGGGAATAATAAAAAGTAAAATGGGAATAATTTTTTATAAAAGCCGGGAGGTATAAAATAATAAAATAATTTTTTATAAAAGCCAAAAAAAGGAAAACAATAATATAATCTTTTATAAAAATCAAAATTTAAGAATAAATAAAAAGGTTTTTTATAAAAATAGCATTAAAAATAATAATAAAATTTTGATTTTTTATAAAAGATTAAGTTTAAGCGTTTTAAAATTTGCTAAAAATTAAATAATCAAAAATTAGCTTAGGAAAAACGCTTTATATAATAAAAATATAAATTTAAGTATTAAAAAAGCGCGCTAAATATATCCTTAAATTATAATATTAAATCAAAAGCCATAAGACCTTAAGCAGCAGGTCCCCAAATTATTAAAAGCTCCGCCTATAGCAACTAAAATAAATAATAATTTCCAAATATTGGCTAAAGCAAGCCAATAATAGCAACAAAAACAAAAACATGATTAAATTTATGCAATATAAAAAGTATAAAAAAAGCATAATAAACTTGTAATTTAAAGCTACTATTCTATGATAATGGCTTTATAATAAAATAGCCATTTGTGCATAATAAAATTTGCTAGCACATTTTGTAAAGCTATTTTAATGCAAGCAAATAGCAAAAACATAATTATATTATATATAATAATAGCAATAGCTATTTCAAATATCAAAATAAAAGCAAATTTTATAATTATTTTTAATTTATATAACCCATATTAAAAAAAGTTTTCAAAGGCTTCAAAAAACTAAAATAAGCTAAATAGCTATGCCTAAGGCAAACACTTTAAAAAAAACGCTAAAAAAAAAGATTACTAATTTGAAAGCTTAATATTATTGGAAAGTGATTTTTAAGGAAAACGCCATTACATAGCCTATTCCATTAAAATAGGTTTTCATATACAAAATCGATTTAGTAAGCAAACTAACTTACTATTGCTTTTATATTATAATACAAAAGGATATGCAAAACAATTTAATAATTTTCTTAATATATGCTATAACATTTGCAGCATGCTTTTTTAAAATGATAATAGCATTTGTAGCATAATTCAATTTAAAAATAAAGCAATTTAATATAATCAATGCATTTGTTAATACTAAACATAATAAAAAAAGCATTATAATATTATGTTACTTTTCAAATAGCTAAAAAAAAAGACCTAAAATGATAATAAAAATCGACCAAGCATTATATAGCCTAAAAAACTCCTTTATGTTATAATATAGCAATTTTGCTGCAATATTAAGCAAACTAAATCTTAACCCTTTAATAGAAAAGCTATGTATTTTCACAAACTTTAATAAAACAATTTTTATAGCATTTTATATTAATAATATTCAAACTTTATATCATGCCTTAAATAATAATAAAAAACAAAAAATCATTAAAAGATTGCACTTAGCTTACAAACTCATTATATTAAAAAATATGAAATAGTTTTTGAAGATATATATAATTAAAAATCAATTCGTAAAAATAATGTTTTTGATGCATAACATTTATATAAAAAAAGTAGCTTAAAAATTCAATATAATAAATAAGAAATGCCCAAGTATGCCTCTGCCAAATTATAATTTAATTAAAAACCTCAAAATTGCCATATTAAAGCAAATTAAAAAATATTAAAAAAAAATTAGATTAATTTTATATATAGCCATTATATTAAAACCAAATATTGCATTTGCAGCATTTCAGCTATTATACTTCTTAATAAATCCAAGCGCCTAGTACGCAAAAGCAATTAAATGAATCATCAAATACTTATTTGAATTATGCTTTTTAGCAATAATTTATTAATACAAAAATCAGAAAATATATTTATTAATAGCTTTAAACGCTTTATTCACAAATAACAAAAAATCAAAACGCTTCTCCCAAAATTTCATTATAATATTATTTAAAGATGCGATTATCTAAAAAGCCTTAAAGCAAAACACTATAACCACTTTAATAATAAAAGCAAAATTACTAAAAATAGCAAAAACAGCAAAGAAGATAATAGCGTTCTAGCGCTTTTTTAAAAAATTAACACTTAATATAAAAACTTTATAAAACATATTTTATAAAACATATTTTATAATAATAAACAAATAATTTGGCTAATAATTAAAAAAACCAATGTATTTTAATAAAGCTAAAACATATTAATATATAAAATATATGGTTATAATAAAAGCATAAAAAAAAGCTTTTAAATAATATATTTCCTTATTAATAATATGCCAGCAAATGGCTTAATAAAAAACCTGCCTTAATAAAAATTTGAGGTATTTGTAGCTTTCCTAAATTTTTAAAATGCTTAAGCCGCTGTTAAAAAGCTTATTTAAGCTAAAAATGCCAAAGCACATTTATATTTATATTTAATATATTTCATATATTATTTCAAACTAATATTACAAAAAAATAATAAGCACAAAAAAAAAGTTATGTAAATTCCAAAAACCCAATTTTAAGCTACTATTTTGGGATTGTAAAACCGCTCTAACACACCCGCAATCATATAATAACACTAAGATAATATTTCCAAGCTGCGATTTTGGGGTTATAAAGCCGCTTAATAACTAAAGTAATATTCTTAAACTACAATTTACGGGTTGTAAAGCCACTTTTATTTACAAAAATAAAAGTAAAAAGTTCATTAATCGCTAAGCGGCTTCAGCCAAAACATTAACCTCTGTTAAAGCAAAAGCGTAAGCAGCAGTATGCGCTATAATAATAACAATTAAAAATTCATTAATACCAATAGCAACAGCTATATTATTATCATTACTTACCCTAATGCCAAAAACAAGGCAAGGGGAAGGCACGGCGATTTCTTAGCAAAAAAAGGCTATAATATATCAAATATTATCTTAAAATAATAAGAATAGTACTTATAAAGCAATAAACCAAAAGCAAATTTTTTTTTTTCCTTATCTTCATTCTTAGCCTCCTTAATTTCCTTTTCCTTTAAGGCAGCCTTAATAATAGCTTAATAAGCAATAAAAGCCTACGGCCAATCAACAAAAGCTTCACACATTGCTCTTATATAATATCTAATATTATATAAAACAATATATATATGCAAAAGCTTTTTAGCATTAATTTTACTATCAAATAAGCGGCAAAAAGGGCAGCAACAGCTTAAAGCATAGCAACGCAATTAACTTTATTATTTTTATAATAATAAAAACATTATATTAATAATGCCTTATTGTAACAAAAATCGCCCAACACACTACGTATGCTATTGTAAATGCAATAAAAGCATAGCACAATATAAGCTTCCCCAATTATAATATAATGCTAAAAGATTAATAAAAGCAAAAAAGGCAAGCAAAAAAAAGGGATAGCAGCTTAAAAGGCGCCAGCCAATTACATTATACATATTAACATATTAATTTTAAACTTTTAAATATTTAAAACCTATTTTCTTTTTTTTTAATGCCTTAAAAACAGCAGCAAAAGCGCACTTCTTGGTACAAGCCATTTTTAATAATATAATTACTAAAAAACGCAAATTCTTAACATAAAAGCTTTAATATAACTTCATTTGCTTAATTCTATTGCCCCAATAATAACGCTTTTACCATAATCAATTATACCAGCATTACTCCCAATTATATGATAATCTGCATCTACGCCACTATATTATATAAATTATATTTAAGCATTCTTATTGCTTTTATAATTGCTTTCAGCCAAGGAAGTATATTATACAAAATAAGGGTTTATCAGCTAATAGCACCAACAAAGCCCCAATAGCACTGCAGCCAATAAAGGCTGCTTATGTAATTAAATCTTTAAAGCTCCCTCTTAAGGGGAGCTCTACTACACTCCTTTACAATTCAAGACTTTCACACTTCCTGAAGCTCCTCCCCTACGGTGCTCGACATAGCTTTAAGCCACATTAATAAGGTAATATTTAACATTTACGCCTAAGCCATAAAGGCTTAAAACAAATATAAAGCTCCTACTAAAACAAGACCTAATAACAAACGTCCTTATCATAATATATTAATGGTAAAAAAAAAGAGAATTTAAAATTATTTATAAACGACTTATACGGCATAAATAATAAATAGGCCTTGTTTTAAATTAGCTTTATGGTAAAATTTTTATAATAATGCTTTCCTTAAACCCTTATATAAGAGTAACCCTTTATAATAAAACCAGCAATTAAGCCCTTATTAAAATGTTATTATAAAGCCGCCCGTTAATACTTTAAATCAAAGGGTAAATAAATACAAATTCAAACTGTCTTCCGTCTTCATAAACTAAATAATCATAACATATAAAAAATGAAATAAAATAAAAAACACATTCTAAAGAAAGTACATATAAAAAAAAGTAATAATTATACAAACTCCTCCATTACCAATCCAAATTAACTTTAATAAGTTTCTAAACATATCCCTTCATTTTAATAATAAACATATTAATGTTAATAAAATCCTAAAGAGCCTTGTTTAAAGTAGCTTTTATTATAATATCAGCAAAGTTATAAACACCATCAATCCATTACATCTCCATAAATTCCCTGCGCTTATATAACTAACAAATTACTATTATATTAATCATTAAACGCTTTTCCTTTATAATACCAAGTTTAATAATACATTCGTACAACAAAAAAGAGTTTATATAAACAATAATAAAAAGGCTTAAAAATTTAAACTTATTAGTTATTATATTCATAATAATCACTATAATAATTAACATATTAACGCTAATAATCATAACGTATAACTCTAAAACGAATACTACACGAATAGCTCTTTTATATTTAATAAAACCAATATAAATAATATTACCATTAAGAGTAAACTTTACATCCCTTTTTAATTCAGTTCCGACTACTATCACAAAACCAATTTAAGAACTCAAATCCTTATTATTAATAAAGGAACCATTAATAAAAACATAAATCTTTACTAAACGTAAGTTTATAAGAATATACCGTAAACCTTTTTTAAAATTATTTATTTATCACTAAAAACATAAATATAAAGCTTTAACGTTATTCATTATAAGATTTTAATATTAAGCTGCCATTAAAAGATCAAATGTGGCTTTTAATTAATAAATTATAATAATATAATCTCCACGAATGCGTTACTTCATATAAGCCTTTTTATAATCACTCTTTTTTATATTAATCAGCTCAATTCTAGCCTCCTGTCCTTTTTAAAACATATAGAAATCGTCTCCTTTCATAATAATAATACAATTATTAAACATAAAAGATTTAGAGGCGTTTAAGACTTAAATTAGCTTTATTAAAAGGTTTATATTTACAATTTCCGTTTATTTTTTAGCCAAAAAGTCATTATCTCCCAAAATCAAAATGTTATCCGTTTATATTTTAATTATTTTGAATTTTTAATTATTTTTAATATTAATTAATAAATAAAAATTATATGTAAAGGTTTTCATTTATAATTTTTTAATATAATACTTATAATAAGTATTAAACTAATGATTTCTTAATTTTAAAATGCCATATAATAAAAACATTATCATAAACACTATGCTAAAAGGGAATTCATTTACAATCTCTTAGGGAAGCCATGTGAAAATGTCTTAAAAAAGTTTTATTTATACTTATATATAAGCTTAAGTAATATCCCAAAATGCCAAACATGATTCAGATTTATTTTAAACCTTTTTCAGTTACCTAATCATAAATACTAAAAAAATAAACAATCGTTAATTCACGCATTAAATTATTAAAAATTAAATTACTATCTCCCTTTTGCCCTTATTATTAAAACATTAAACAACAAATCTCGATTTCTCGTACAACGTCAAGATCTCCTTGCCTTTAACTTTATCTACTATTCTAAATTTAAAAATACATTAGCCTCTCACTCTAAGGTCATCCTTTTAAATAAGTATAAAAACCCCTCTTTTAATAAGTGCCTTATACTCCATTCAACGAGATTACTAAAATAATACTCTAAGAATAATAATCTTGTCTTTATTCTAAAGTTTAATAAAAAGCTCTCAATCTCTTATCTCCTTCTCTGTTAAAAACACCTTAACATTATAACTATTATCGATTATTAATAATCCCTAAATAAGTTATACAAATGAGAACTTAATGATAATCCGCAATAATTTTAAAGTCAATCTAAATATACTGTCAACTAATAATCAAAGATCAAAAGTAATTTTAGTTAATTTAAATATACTATTAACTAATAATCCAAGATCAAGAGTTATTCTTATAAAACCCTTTAATAAATCTTCTTTTTAACACTTAACGCCTAACGTATTTGTTTTAAATAAACATACAAATGTTAATTAAAATATACGAATTCGATTATTATTTATAATGATCTTATAGAACTTGCCATTTATTTTTAAAAATTTATATAACCCTTTCTATCCCTTTTTTTTCTTTTATATTAGGACTTAATCTTTTAAATATAAATTATATACTAAAGTAATATTAAGGCCGTTTTAAGTTATTAGCGCATTATTGACTTTATAAGTCATATGAATCCGTCTTACTTCTTTTATTACCTTTTTAATAATAATAACGCGTTACTTAATAAACGAATTAGGGGGGTTTAATTCCGTCATTTTAAGGTAAACTCTAAAAATAAACAATATAAGAATCAACCCATTAAGTCTAATTATATTATTCATTACTTTAATTGCCATTTATAATCAATCTTTATCACTTAACTCAAGGTACTCTTTTATAACAATTTCATAAACACATTAAAGCGGACAATAATATCTCTTTATTTTATTAATTAAATAATATGCTTTCACAAGAACAAACTTTAGAGTACTCCTAACAAAGTATAAAAAACTACAGAATTCCTCAGAGTTAAAATTAGTCCTATAATCATACACAACAAAGTCAAAGGGTCTAATATATATGTTTATCTATATTAACTTAAAAGCATTAAATATAACGTAAGCCGTAACTGAACTAGGTCTTTTTTAAAGTAATTTCACTACTTTAAAGCTAATAGCTTTATTAACCATATAAAGGGCATATCTCTCTCTAAATTATATTATATTAACATAAATTATGTGATTAAAGTTTACGTTATTTTATAACTTAAATTAAAACCTATATAAAACATTTATATGTTTTTAATAATACTTACACATTTCTTTAACCTTAAACATAATATCAAAGTCAAGAATATAGCCAGCTTAATTTAATAAGTGTTATAGGCGTTATATTAAAGGATACCTAAATCACTTATATAATCTCTGAATCTCCATTTTAATCAAGTGACACATATTAATCATATTAGTTAATAAATCCAATAATTATTAGTACTAGTTTAAGAAAAGCTATGGATAGCCTTGTTTTTATATAATCAAGTGTTTTTTCTTATCTTAAATTAACACATTCCATAAATTATTATATTAAACATTAAACTCATTTAATTGTTATAAGCACATTAAAAATGAGATATTCGCATTCATAATTATAAACTTCATTATTTAATAAAAGTATTAACCGTTATTATTCTTATAAACGGGTAAGAACCGGCTCTAAATATAATTTAACTTTATTTTACTTAGCTTATGTTAAGTTTAATGTCTTAAATTTATTATAAAACTCACAATTAATTAATATTTCTAGTGTTTTTATTTAAGGCTCTAATGTTAATAAAAAAAACCTTAAAAGAATTGGTTTATTTACTACGTTATATAAGCCTTATTACGTAGAAGTTTCCTAATCTTATTCTCTAAAATGTGAGCCGCTTTTTACTTCTCAAGCTATAATAACACTTCCCGTATATTATACTTAGTTTCACTTGTTATAAATACAGTCGTAAAGTTCATTATACCATTACTATTATCGCTATTTATTTCCCTCTAAAGATTATTATTATTTAATAAAATGTTTAATTTATTATTATAAGGATTATTCTTATATTCTCCGAACTAAGTTTAATCTAAGTCTAAATCAAGTCCACATCTTTTAATATATACTAAGTAAACTTTAAATGAATTATCCGTAACTCTTATTTCTTCCGCTTTCTATTTGGTAAAATACTTCGTCTTTATAACATCTCGTTCCTCTTCAAAGTGTCAATTACTATAACAATCCTTCTTTTTACAAATAATATACCTAATATAACCTAATTTAAGCCGGAATTTGTTCCCACGTTTATTATCTTATAAAAACTTTATTCTCTTATTTAAATAATATACACTTTTGTTAATGACATAAGATTAATAACGATTTAAATTTAATCCAAAGGCCCTTTTAACCCGTAATCCCGGCTCATATGTTGTTTTAATACTAATAATAAAGTAAAAGCCGTTCATTAAAATAAAAAACATTAATAAAGCCTTAAATAAAGCCATTTTAAAAAGTGAGTTACTTAATACTCCTTATAATAACTTATCCCAAAGCGTTTTGTTATTTCTTATATTATTATTCTTAAGCCTTAATTAAAGGTTTTACAATTCCCTGGCAAAGCTTTTTAACTGATTTAATATTAGTTTACCCTTTTAATATAATTTAATTTAAAATAATGAAAAGGTTAAACTGAACCATCGGTTAAAAAACCTATTCACATGTTCCTTTATCTTAAAATTACTTTAGGTAACTATGACAAAATCCTCAAAAAAATAACCCTTATTTTAAAGGTATTAGTAGTAATATGTACTAGCTCCGTCTTATAATATGAACGGAAAAGCTTGGTTCCAAATAAAATTATTAATAAAAGCTCGTTAACACAAATTAGCAAAAATATATAACTTTTCGTTAAAGTAGTCCTTAACGCTATTATATTAAAGTTCCTTTAAATACATCTTACTAAGATTTACTAAAAACTTAGTTTAATTTAAAAATAATGGGTCCATTATAAATTATAAAGGCCATATCAGCTCAAAATAAAGTTTAATAAGTCTTAATACCATTATAAAAAGGGGCAATATCCTATTCCTTAAGTAAACACTTAGTGGTAATATTAAATCCGGTAATACATTATCGTTCAGTCTCCACTTTAGTTCATCTTTAAAGGGCCCTTTACCAAGGGTAAATGAAAATTCCCTCTTTAAATTAATAAGTAATATTATATTATATAAATCCTCTTCTGTAATATTAACTTTAATAAGGGCAAAGGTCTTAAGCGAGTCATCTTAACGTATTAATATAACGCCTAATGTCTTTACTCTTAGCGCTAAAAGTGTTTGACCCTCTTTTGTCTTCGGCATAAAGGAAAAAGGGGTTTACACAAGTACAAAAACCTTTAGCTAATCTTAAATAAGCCATGTAAAAGGTATAAATGTATTTTAAACGTAATTCAAAACAAATCCTAAGTATATCCAATCTTATATCTCTAATTGTTCCTTAAGCCATTCATTCTTTTCAGCCCTTATCATGTCCTTTAGTACATTTATAACCTTTATTCCTTTAGCTTTTTACATATAATAATCGTAGAATCTGAAATCATTCCTTAATCAAGTCCTCTCTTACTTATATATCTTCTTAAAATCAACAGTTATCCATTTACTAAAGAACTCCTAAAAGTCCTAAAACAAATACTCTCCCTTCGTCTTCCCGTCACAATAATGTTTATAAAACTCTTGTGGGTATCTCGTGTAATTAGTTGACATCCTTATAATTCTTAATAATATATTATCCATTAGTTCTTGAGTTAATAGGATGACACTTTCTTACTCTTTTACCGGCTCTACAGTGTGCTCCCCTAACTAAAACATTATATTAGGGTAAGTTCAAAGTCAATTTAAATATAATTTCCTAACTAATCCGTTAATCCGGTTTTAAAGTATTAATCTGATAATTGTTATTAAATAACTGTCGTGTTATGTTTATTATAAATTATACAGCTATTAGATTTCTAATCAGTCAAAGTGCTTTTACTAATGTCCTCAAAAAGGGGAAGTTATTTGTCTTTTAATCTAATTAAATAATTAAGCCTTAATTAAAAGTATAAATAATTAAATGCTTTAAGTCAACTCTATAATCTAAGATCTTATTATTTATAATACAGATTAACCACTAATCAATATCAGTGTAATACTAATGGATCACGCAAAGATATATTAAATAAAAGGGTTAATATAGTTTTCAGTAAAGTGAGTGGTAAAATCTGTCTATTCTTAAGAGAGTGGGAGAAATCCCTTATTATATACTCCTCCAAATAACCCCTGTAATAGGTCCGTTATAACTCCGATTACCCCCTGGAACTATCAGATTTATTACTCTTAATAACTAAGACATAACCCCTAAAAACTACCATAATATCATTCAAGTGGCGCTCCCTATACAGCATGATGAGACTATATAACCCCTGTGGACTAACAAAAAGTTAATTTGTTATTTATAACAAATAATTCCATATTGGCTTGTTTTTCCTAATGTTAAATCTTTAATTTTATTTTATGAAAAAAAGACATAAAGTTTTTTGTTTTAATCTTGATTTTTTTAGGTTGAAAATAGATTTAGTACATAATTAGTACTATGATATAATAAATATCTACTTTGCTTGATTTTGATAATGGCTTGGCTTTATATAAAGAAATGTTTTTTATAAGTTTGTTTATGCTTTTTAAAAATAGCGTATTTAATGTTTAATGACTTAAAAGTAATGCTTTTATATTAAGTAATCCTTTTTTTAATTTATAAACAAATGTAAAAGGTTAAAAATTAGTAGTTTAATAAGGCAATTTTGAAGGCGATTTTAAAGGCGATTTTAGAGGCGATTTTATAATTATGTTAAAATTAATGACTTTAGCTTTTACACAATGGTACTCATTTTAAGCCATTAATTAGTTGCGTTAATTAGCGTTTTCTTAATGTGATAAATTAACAATAGGCTTAATATATGTTAAAAAAAAAGTAAAAGGCGCTTTTTAAAACAAAGTTTTTTAGGTATGTCTTTTAGTTATAAGAGTTTATTCTTTTTTTTTAAAATAATTTTATTTAAAGTTATAATGTTTTAAGAATTTTTAGCTTATTAATACTTTGGAGTTTTTTAAATTAATGACTAAGAAGGGGATATTAATTAATAATTAGCGTAAGGAATATAATGTACTTAATGGCGCTACCCTTTTTTCCATTATAACTTATGAAAATAATAAATTTAAGTAAAATGAGAAAGGAGATTTTAAAGAGTTTTTAGAATTAATAAGTTATTAAAGTTTTAATAGTACTAAAAATGTTTGCTCCATTATTGATATATATAACAAATTTGATATATAATCCATTTCTTTTTAATTTAATATTAATTAAGAATTATTATTCTTCAATAAAAACACAAAAATCGGTATTTAAATCTTTTTACAAATCAAGGCTTTTGCCATAGTAAAAGATTGTCTTATGGCTTAAAAGTTTTTTAATAAATTGTTAAAATTTATGTTTTTACTTTTAATTTTTATGATTTTATAGTTTATTTCCTTTGTTTTTTTAATTTAGGACAATTATTGGTTTAATAACTGGTTTTGCGGCAATAAAAGTAAAAGGTATTAATGAGTATGGCATTTGTGGATTATGCAGAAATTGGGGCTATTAAAAAAAAAGTAAAAGCTTTTTTTAATTTAATATCTTAACGTTAATTCTCCTTTTTAAAAATGTTCTTTATATAATTTTTATAAATGTTAGTGTTTTTGAAGGGTTAAAGAAAAGTAGTAGTTTAGTGAAAAAGGCGTGTTTTAGTTTAAATGTTATGAAGATTTTTATTTGTAATTATTAAGAATTTGTTAAAGCGGGTGTAATCATTCTTAAACTTATATTATTTAATAAAAATGTGAAGCTTTAAAATAAATAAATAAATTTCATAAACATTCTTGAACCAATAAGAATGTGTAATCTTTTTAATAAATGTATAATTAGTAAACTTAACGTGGAATTTATTATATGTCATAAATCTTATAATACAATGTTTTTATTTTATTTTTATAGTTTATATTTGATTATAATTAAAAAATTATTAATTTAAAGCTTTAAAAATATTAGCTGTATTATTAAAAATGCTTATAAACTTAGGGTTTATATATTAAAGAATGATTGTTTTAGCTTTTTTATTTATATATTTAAAATAAGCCTTGATTTAAAAACTATTAGTTTTGAAGTTTTTTAAATACTTTTTAATAAAAAGTTTTATATTTATTTTTTATATATTATATTTAATGTTATTATTATAGTTAAAGAATAAAATACGAAGGTATTTAACTTTATTGACTTTGATAATAAAAATATTGAAGTTTAATTTAAAAAGATAATAATTAAGAAATAGTTAAAAGTTTATAGTAAAGGTTTAAGTAATAGAGCGTTATATTAAATTAATATTAGCCGATTTAGTATGTTTATTTTGAGAAGCTTTATTAAAAATGAGTGTAAAAATAATTATTATTTAAATTATCTTTTATATATATACCTTTTAAGTATTAGTAAAGTTAATGTCTACTATCGTGGCAGGTTTTAGAAAGGTATTATAAAAGGTATTAATTTTAAAAACTAAAAGCGGTTTTTCTTTAAATTCAATTAAAAGTTAAAGTAAATTGTTTTTTGGAATTAGTACGTTTTTAAGAAAAGGTGTATTATTAGCGGTGATAAAACTAAGTTGTACAAGGACGGAGGTCTTACGCGTGCTTTATTAAAGAAGTATATATAAATTTTTATTTTTATTTTTTATATAGTAAACATGCCAGCAAGTGAAAGAAGTGTCGATTTAAAAAAAAATGAAGTCGACGGGGGTTTCTAATTTTCCCTGGGGTAATTATTCTCAAGAATAGAATAGGAGGCACTTACTTATATAGGTAAGTGGAAATAATATTATAATCATATAAAACAACAATGCTTTTATTTAAGGTAAAATATAACGCTTTATAATAAAATAAAAGTTGATTTTCTTTTATATTATAATTAATTTTAAGGTAATATAAAAAACCACACTACTTTAAGAGAAGACATTAAAAAAGGAAGCTTTTTTTATATTTAAACCTAAAGCTATGCCTAATATTAAAAAGAAAAAATAAGGAGTAAAAAAGTACATTTAATATAATAAACTAAGGCCTTATATATCTTTTTCTTAAGAGTAATTAACTTATTTAACGGTTATCCTTTTGTTTAAAACTATGGGTTATATCGTTTTCCCTTTATCACTTAAAAACCTATTCTTTAAAGTGGCTTATAAAGTGGCTTATGCAAATAGATTGTCACGTGATAACCTGTACTATTAAAGTGGCCCGCGAAGTGGCCTGTGGAAATGGCTTGTGGAGCGAATCGTAACAACTAATATTAAACTCATAAATAATCTTATGTGATTTTTTCATATTTTTTATACCCGATTCCTTATTTAAGTAGCTATTTAAGATTATAATATAATTATTAATAAAGAAAAATTATTGTTTTTGAGTAAATATGTTTATTAATGCTTAATTATATATAAAATTGATTTTTCTGATTATTGATTTAGGATAACAAAAGGTTATTTTTAAAGCTTTTAAATAAAATATTATCATATTTGGCTAAATATTAAAAACTAATATTTTATATGGTTTCATAATGAAAATATATATAAAGGATTATAAAAATTATTTTATATATGAAAAGTGTTGGTCTATAGGGGTTATGTAATCTCATCATGTTGTATAGGGAGCGCTACTTGAATGATACTATGGTAGTCTTCAGGGGTTATGCCTTAGCTATTAAAAGTAATAGATCTGACAGTTCTAGGGGGTAATCAGAGCTGTAACGGACCTATTATAAGGGTTATTTAAAAGAGTATATAATAGAGGATTTCTCTTACATTTTTAATAATACACAAATTTTATTATTTATTTTATTAAAGACTATATTAACCCTTTTACTTAATATATCTTTACGTGATTTACTGGTATTGTATTAACACTGATTAATGGTTAATTTATACTATAAACAATAAGGTCTTAAACTATAAAGTTGACTTAAAGCACTTAATCATTTATACCTTTAATTAAGGCTTAACTATTTGACTAGATTAAAGGACAAATAACTTCCCCCTTGTGAGGACATTAATAAAGGCACTTTGGCTAATTAAAGAAATCTAACAGTTGTATAACTTATAATAAAAGTAATATAATAGTTATTTAACGACAACTATTAAAATAATACCTTAAAACCAGATTAACGGATTATTTAAAGAATTATATTTAAATTGACTTTGAACTTACTTTAATACAATGTCTTAGTTAAAGGAACATATTATAGAACTAATAAAAGAATAGGAAAGTGTGATTTTATTAACTTAAAGACTAATAGATAATATACTATTAAGAACTAAAAGGATATTAATTAATCATATGAGATATTTACGAGAGTTTTATAAGTACTATTACTAGGGGACTAATCAGAGATTAATAGGTGACAGCTTTAATGTTACTTAACTTTAATATAATCTTATTAAAAGTAATATTATAATTAATATTATAACTATAATAATAAGTATAAGAATAAGTATTTTTTAATTTTTAATGCTCCGCAGACCCTCCGGGGGCCCTCCGGGGACTCTGCGAGGCCTTTATATTAATTATAATTATATTGACTTAAAGAAAGGCTTATTTTTAAAACTATTAAACTATTAAACTATTAAACTATTAAACTATTAAACTATTAAACTATTAAACTATTAAACTATTAAACTATTAAACTATTAAACTATTAAACTATTAAACTATTAAACTATTAAACTATTAAACTATTAAACTATTAAACTATTAAACTATTAAACTATTAAACTATTAAACTATTAAACTATTAAACTATTAAACTATTAAACTATTAAATAAACTATTAAACTATTAAACTTCATAAATAATTTAATAAGTACTTTATTTACTAATATATTTAATAATTTAATAATTGGCTTATTTTATAGCTTACTTAATAATTTAATAAATAATATTATATATATATTAAACAATTTTCAAATCGATTTTTTATAAAAGAAAAATCATTAAAGTAAATCTTTAATATTTAAGTTATAATAATAATATTTCTTTTTTTAAATATATTATTTTTATTTTAATAAATTTTATTAATTATATCTTTTATAAGTAGCCGTTTATTAGTTTATATATTAAGATAAAATGAAAATTAGTTTAATTATAATCGTATAATATTTCTTTAATAATTAATATCTTTATAATCGTATTAGTTATTATAAATTTAAAGAAGCCATTTTAATCAATTAATTAAGCTAATTTTAAAACAGGTCTTATTTTATATTTTACTTAAAAACTCATAATAATATATGACTTTTAAATAAATTTATTTCTTTAATAATTAAGATCTTTATAATCGTATTAGTTATTATAAATCTAAAAAACCCATTTTAATCGGTTAATTAAGCTGATTTTAAAACAGATCTTATTTTATATTTTACTTAAAAACTCATAATAATATATGACTTTTAAATAAATTTATTTCTTTAATAATTAAGATCTTTATAATCGTATTAGTTATTATAAATCTAAAAAACCCATTTTAATCGGTTAATTAAGCTGATTTTAAAACAGATCTTATTTTATATTTTACTTAAAAACTCATAATAATATATGACTTTTAAATAAATTTATTTCTTTAATAATTAAGATCTTTATAATCGTATTAGTTATTATAAATCTAAAAAACCCATTTTAATCGGTTAATTAAGCTGATTTTAAAACAGATCTTATTTTATATTTTACTTAAAAACTCATAATAATATATGACTTTTAAATAAATTTATTTCTTTAATAATTAAGATCTTTATAATCGTATTAGTTATTATAAATCTAAAAAACCCATTTTAATCGGTTAATTAAGCTGATTTTAAAACAGATCTTATTTTATATTTTACTTAAAAACTCATAATAATGCATGGCTTTTAAATAAATAAAACTCTAAAATATTTTTTTAATAATTAATATCTTTATAAGCTTATTAGGTATTATAAATCTGAACCGATTATTTTAATTAACTAATTATGTTTATTCTAAAATAGGTCTTATTTTATATTTTATTTAAAAACTCATTATAATCCATGACTTTTAAATAAATTCCCTACTAAAAGTAGGGCTTTTTATATTAAACGCGGGTATTCCTGTACTCCCATACCTAAGCAAGATTTTATTATATATTATACAATTAATACCACTTTCTTTTTATTACTCTTAAAACATTATAAAAGTCACGAGATAATTATATTATATATAAAGCTTAATCTACATATTAATAACTAATCAGAAGAAGGTAAAATTAACAGATTTTTTCACTATTAAGGAAAATCAAACTAATGTAGAGATTTCTGTGTGATTAAAAAGTTAATGTTTAAGGCTCTTAAAATTCAAGAAAACGTAAAGACAACTAAAGCTGTTAATAAATGTATTAATAAAAGCACTATTATTAAAACTTTAAGCATTATAAGAGATATATAACATTATTAAAAGGCTATAAAAAGAAAAGCCAAATATAAAGGCAATTTTAAAGGCCATTTAATAAAACATTCTTAATATAAATGCCATTTTAAAGGCCATTTTAAGAAATTAGGCCATTTTAAAAGCCATAATAAAGGCTATAATAAAAAGGGATTAATAGTAACATAAAAACATAAAAACGAAGGCCATTTTATAATACTCTTATATTATAACATATACTTTAAAGCTATGGGGTTATTAAATTCTTATTTAAAAGGAGACATAAGCGCCATATATATATTATTTATATATTACAAGAGTTAATAAGGCCGGCGAAGCTCTCTTCAAAAATTGTACAATTAGTTGGCATAGGCTCGGCTAAACCTTTCTAAAGTCTACAGAGATTCAAAATAAAGGGGCTATAAGAAGGCTGGGGTTATAGGCATAGCCTCAATATTATACAAGATATAGCTAAATACGCTACCCCTTTATATAAGAAATTCTTTCATTCCATAGACCTCCTTATGCATCTATCTATATTACTATCAGGCTGGCTGGCTGTGAGTTTGTTTTGTTTTTCATAATCATAAAGAAGTATTAGATATAAAAAGGGGGAATGGTTTCTTCAAAGCATCTAGTATAGTACAGGTTCTACCATCAAGGTTCGCAACTATCACAGCAACACCAGGCCATCTCCAGCAACGCTCAAGACCAGATCATGGCTATCACGCGGAAACGCAAATCTCAGCTTGTTGAGGAGGAAGTTGCGAAGTTGTGTAAACGAAATAAGGGCATGGCTCCATCGACTGCACCCAATACAAACATACCTCGGACTCCTTTATAAGTCCTTGATCTGTTTTCGCATGTTTTCGCATGATGGTTTTCACAAGAATGTTGTACTAATATCGTCACCTGCAGGAAAAACAAGAAACGCATCACAATCCGCCTCATCACACCTTCTGCACGGAGGAAGATCCGTCTCAGAATACCGACTATGGGGATGAATGGGAGGTTCTTGACGCTATATCCATCGCCACCATTGGATTGTGAGAGAGCTCGAGGAAATGATATTGAAAGGAGACCTGATGGCGTTAATAATAACACCGAGGAATTTTGGGCGAGAAGAGAGATTTGAATGAACTTTTAGATTTGTATTACCTTGCGGATGGTTTGGTCGGGAAAGTTTGAAGAAAGAAGTGCTGGAGAAGCTGGAGAGTGGTGAATGGATGGGGAGAGTGAGGAAAGAGAATTTGGAGAGGTGTTTTGGGGACTTGGGGAAGGAGGATGGAGTGAGAAGGTGAATTGTTAGGGGGTTGCTGGGGGTTTGGGGTTAGGTTTGGAGTGGAAGGGGAGAAGGAGGATTGGAGTTGGGTTACGGAGGAGATGAGGGGGGATGTTTTGAATGCTCTTCAGGAGGGTGAGGAGTTAAGCGAGGCGACTCAGGTGAGGATACCATGAACTGGAAATGGCATGCCAACAAAAGACCACCATATCCAAAAGATCCTTCCCTATGTACAAATCATCAAGCAACAAATCAACACTGATCGACCTTCTTTGCATCTTCCAACAACATATCCGTCGCCTTCCCGCTCACCATATACGTAGCCACAACGGGAAACGCACCAGGGATTCTCGGGAAGACACTTGCATCCACTACACGAAGCCCGCCCACACCTCTAACCCTGAACCTCGAATCTAGCACCGCATTTTTATCACCCTCTCCACCAATAGCACATGTACTCGTAGGATGATGTCCAAACGTCTGCCCGATAATCCAATCCTCGTCATCATCCCCACAACTTCCATCCGCGTCTGGCGTGCCCTTGCAAGGCGGTTCAATCGACGTGAGAGGACCAACCGGTGCTTTCACAGCCGCGTGAACCTTCCTTCCCCACGCTATCGTATCTTTCATAGCGCCCATATCCGTCTCCTTCCCCTCCTTGAACAGGTTGAAATGAATCTCCGGCATATCCTGCGGATTAGCACTCAGCAACTTAACAGTCCCCAGCTTATTCTGCGGATGCATCTTCACCGTCGAGATGCCATATGATCCAGCTCTATCATTCGGCAACGCGGTATTTGACTGATTACTCGGCCAGAACCCACGGAACACAAATGGGCCCTGGAAGGTAAACATATCGCGCTCATCGTACATAGCATGTTTGGTTTTCAGCAATACACAACCGCCTGGTGTACCGGATCCGGATTGCTTGGTTATGCCTACGACGGGCACTTCTTGGTTGTCTTGCATGTTGTTTCCTACGCCGGGAGAATCGACTAGGACGGGAATGTTGAATTTCTTGAGTTGCTCGGCGGGGCCGATCCCGCTTAGCATGAGGAGTTGAGGGGAGTTGAATGCGCCGCCGCTGATGATGACTTCCTTTCTTGCGGTGGCGGTTTTGGCTGTTCCTTTGTTGGATGCTGAATAGCGTGGGTCGGCGGCGTAGATGCTTTTCCCTTGGAGATATGCCACTCCTGTAGCTCGCGGCTTGGAACCACACGCCGTTGAATTCCCGAACAGGATTTTAGTGGCGAGGGAATTCATGGACAATGTCAACGGGAATCCGGCATTGATAGTATCAATAATTTAATCTCTCGAGGAGAATCTTTGGCCGTTGGTCTTGGTGTGGGAGGGGAGACCCCAGATGCCTACTTGTTTGTCGCGGGTCGGGTCGAGGAAATTGGAGTCGTTGGAGACCATTTGGAGGACTTTGGAGGAGTCGAGAGAGAGCGAGGAGGCGACTGCTTGCATGACGGAGAGGCCGGGGTTTTGGAGACTGCTGGGTTTCGCGAGGTTGGTTTGGAAGTAGCCGTTGAAGCCGTGTCCTGGGGTGCCCTTTGGGAGGTAGTTGTTTTTTTCGATGCGCGTGAAGACGTCGATCATGTTGGCGTGGCTGAGTGTGTTAGAATTGGAGTGTTCTCATCGTGGATGGAATGGAGGGGAGAGGTTGGATAGTAGAGGGAAATACATACCTCCACGTCTTATCCCCTGTAATATTGGCGATATAATTCCAATCGCTCTCACTAGGCAAGAAAGTGACCATAGCATTGATCATCGAACTACCTCCCACAGTTCCACCTCTAGGGTAATAAACACCCAGTAGCTTCGCTCCGGTTGGCATATTCTTGTTGCCGACCCAGTAGTTGCCATTAGGGAGTCGCCAGGTGAGAAGGTTGTGTTTGAGGGTGAGGGCTTCGTCGTCATAGTGCTTGACGAAGAAATCCCAGGTTATTTGTGGTGGGTATTGGCCGCCGGTGTTGCTGCTGCTTTGGTCGCCGCCTTCAAGGAGGAGGACCGTGTAGTTTGCTCGTGCGACTGAGAAAAGTTAGAGGTGTAATTCTTTTCTTAAGTCATGGAGATTTATCTGATGAAGGAACATTTTGAGTTTCTGAAGAAAAAGCCGAAGACTTACGATTTGCTGCCACTGGTCCCCCGCCAGGCCCTGATCCAATTACGATGTAATCATACTCATCCGCCGCGACAACAAATTTGCACAGAAACACCATCAGGAGGGAAAGAATTCCTAGAGGGCGAAAATCGAAACTCATCGTGACAGCGAAGTACGATATTGGATTACCAAAACAAGCAGCGAGTAAAGTCACAGGTATTTGCTGTATTTATATCACTCCACCACGATGTATCGAGCTCACCACTGCCGAAGAAGGTGCCATCCGAATATGTTTAAACACCCTTGCCAAGCAGGGAAATACTCCATTGCCAAATTGCAAATGCGGAGGACACGCGTCGATTCGATCGCCAAGAATAATACATCCATCCCATGTGGCCGGCAAATTTCGAGGCCCTGTACATAAATTTACATGGATAACTGGAGGCATGTACCGGAAATCCCCCGCTTTATCAACCTGATTAGGTCTTGTACTTAATCTTGCAATGGTGGAGTGTACTTTGAAAGATTAGTTCAGGAGCTGAAATAAACGGGTTGAAAATACTGCAAGCATAAAGCAATCTGCCATAGATAGGGGGCTTCAACGTGAATTAATGCTCGGTTAAGGCTCCTAGATGGCCGTTAAGCCATCCAGGTTGATTCGAATGGCTCTTTCAGGTTAATGCTTTCCTGAAAGAGGGGCCATTTATTCCTTGGCCTTTTAGGAAGCCGAAGATAAAGATATCTATCAAAATCGGTGCCAAGAAGAGCTGGCTTATGCCACCGGCAGCGCCCTGGAAAAGGACATAACAGAGTCCCTACGGTACGCTTCGCTTGTCTTAGGGGCTTTAGATTGGTTCTTCTCACCTAGTAACATTGCCGCTTTATGGCTTTGCCATATTGAGTACTGAAGTTCCAAATTGGTGGTGAGGGTGGCAGAAGTGTTGGATTGAGCCTGAAAGTGTTTCTTGTGAATGGAGAAGCTGTGGCGAGAAATGTGAAAGTCACGTACGTTTTTAGGTAGCAATGGAAGTTTGGGAGAGCTGTAGGATTCATCTAGATGGCAACCGGTCTTGTTGTTTCGGATAAACAAGCTCGGCTAAGAAAGGGGGGAGGGGTAACTCACGTGACAGGCCTCAGAACCAATTGTCTCAGCCTCAAAAAAGGTCCTTTTTATTTTACTGTACAGGGTGATGTCTGCTATCACGTATGATCATTTTGAAACTTTGATAGATATGTTACCAGCCAATGGAATCTTACTGAAGTCAGTCAACACAATTTGCCACTTGAAGCTGGTGCTCTTAAACGAAGCAGTACACTAGCTCACTCGTCATTCGTACATGAGATGACTGACCAACAGCATGTTCACCCCTCCACCATTGGTATGATGATCCCGCTGGCAGTGGGATAAATAATACATAAACACGCCACAGAAGCTACCAAAGCCTTCCTCTTCAGCTGAAAGTCGTCTGGGGCTTGGCGTGCGACAGCGCAGTTGGAACTCCGTGCTGGGTCAGGGCATACGAGAACACCTGAACTACTGGACTTTCCAATTGTTCTACTATCCTCTATGGATTATAGCTTTCTAGTAGTTTACATCTATCATATGATGATAGGAGTGTTGCTGCGACGTCTTGTCGATAAGCAATGCTGATGTTTCATTTAATAATTCACCGCTGAGGTGATACTAAGTCAGACAAAAATGGCCGTGAAACTATGAGAGGTCGCAATTGACTTTCACAAAATAAGGCTCTAGTGAAGCTGACTTGAAACTCGGGAACAACAGCAAAGACATAGAATTCTTTTTAACAGATCAGGTCCGCAGGTCGGAGAAGCGCTAGTTTCAAGCGCCATGCACAACCCTCTTTCCAGAGCACCCTTTGTTCATTTTTCCTACACTCCAGAGTATTAGTAACATCAGAACGGAGTCTTGGAGCTTCGAACTTATGGTATTTGGTAAAGTGCTCAACCGAGTCCAGAACTGATAGGACCAATGCGTAGTCTCTACAGCATCTTTGAAGGAAAGCACTACCCATCGGTCGGATGGCATGGACACTGGTTGAGAGAGCAAATCGGCTTAGCCCGTGTTTCTGTGAAGACATTAAATGCAACGCTCACTAGGGAGGTGCGTTTGAGACACTTTCAGGTCACTGCTCGGAAGGACGGCGCAGCCGTCGTTTTGGCAAGTGATAGCTATAACTACCCGCCGAAAGCAGCTTTCCTTCCATTCTTCCGCCCTAAGTAGCTCTCACCTTCGTCTTCACACTTTTCTTCATTAACTTTTATCAAGCGCAGTGAGTGCACTACGTGAATATCTAGGATCATGTGTGCAAGGGACTTGTCTTCGCGAGCTAAGGTAGTGTCATCTTATATGGCCTGGGTTTCCCGACTTCTTGCTTGAACAAACTCAAGCATTTACATATAGTTCCTCAAAAAGCGCGTGTCCAACTTGCGTTAAAACCCACTTAGTCTCCGGGTACCAAAGCCACGAACCGGTTCCATTTATTTCGTGATGGCGACTGGTCCTTCTTTGCGGTCCGTGGACCATGATACCGATTATTCGAGCTTGCCAGACGCTCAGACGAAGACTTCAATCCGGCATCTTGATAACAGCAAAGAACTGCCTAAGGATGATCTGGCGATCGAAGTTGATTTAATGAACAGCAGATCGACAAGTGTTCAGACTTCGCCTCTCGGTTTGGCTCAAGGCACTGAATGGTCTGCAAATAGCACCCCGACAGATGGGTCCCTCTCTCCGACTGCAGACTCTTTCTGGGGAAGTATGGCGGTACCATTGTATGAGACTTTGCTCTCCACTGCGAATTATCCAAAAGAGCTTCATGAGCAGTACACCACGTTCTTCAAGAACTTCATAGTTCCCGCTCTGGGCCCTAGACCTAGCTCCTCCTCCACCTGGACCCCGCATCTCACGATAGACCACTCGCCATTTGAGCCATCTTGGAACATCCAAGGCAACAAACAGCAAATTCGATTTTCTATCGAACCTGTTGGATCGAAAGCTGGAACAAGTTCAGATTTTCTGAATGAAGATCAGCCACTATCATTTGTGGAATCTCTGGTCGCTTCGAAGCAGTGTCCAAGTCTTGATACAGCTTGGTGGAAGCACTTCACTTCTGAACTGTTCTTGTCGAACTTAGAGATTAAAAAGCTGCAGGCATTCTCACCACCAGCGAGGGTCACCCCAACTTGTTTCCTTGCTTTTGATCTCCCATCCGAGAAGTTTGCCCCTATACTCAAGGCGTACCTTTTCCCACATCGTCGAGCTCTCACTTCCGGGAAGTCTACCACCCAGTGTATACTCGACTCAGCAAAGAAACTGCATTCACCAAAGAACCCTGTTCTTCCAACTCTGACTCTCATCGAGTCATTCCTCAGTGCCAAACGCATAGCAACGGAGCGAGTCTCGCACAACAAAGTCATCTCCAACCTCGGCGGCGAAGAACACGAAAATAGTATCGAGATGATGGCCATCGACTGCATCTCTCCATCTCAGGCGCGCATCAAACTTTACGTCAAAGAGAATGTCGCCACGTTTGCAAACGTGAAGAACATCTACACTCTTGGTGGACTTCGCTTTGGCGCCGAGATTGAGCAAGGTTTGCAAGCTTTCGAGAAATTCTGGGTAGTCCTGTTCGGTGACACGGACATCACAAAATACAAACCAGCGTTCTTGTTTCTTGGGCTGGAGATCATTCCAGGCGTTGAGATGCCGGAGGTCAAACTTTACGTACCTGCTTGGACTTGTCCATTCGGCGATGAAGAGATCACGAGGCGACTCGCGGGCTACTTCAAGTCTCAAAACTGGGCTGTTGGCACCACGTATGATGACGACTTCCGGATGATATGGTACGCAACTTACAGGTCCTGGCAGAGGAAAGTTTCTATGCTGACTATTATTTTCTAGTGGATCAAGCGACGGGTTATCTGCCAAGGCATCGCATACTTACCTCTCGTTTGCGTATTCGCCCACACAAGGGCCATATGTCACGTTGTACTATTCACCAAATTTCTCCTCGCTCTGCTCCAACTGATTCATGATGAACTCATATGTCTGCCAAGGGCCCCTTGCGTTGCGGGTCTGGAGCTTCTATTCAGCTTTGCATTGCACTTAGCAGCATGAACAAAATGCAGGCCTCTAGCTTTAGTTACATTGGACTGGGTGTGTCGCATGATTAAAACGAAGATTTGCTCGAACCGGAATCTTCATAAGCTTATTCGTTGTGCTCGTTTCGTCATTACTTGCAAAACCCGTTCTTAATTCCATGCATATATCCATTTAGCATGAGCAGGGTGAAGCGAAACCCGGCACCCCTCGGACTTCTCCTCTTCACTTCTGCACAACTTCAACTGCTTGAACGGTGGCCTTCTCAAAGTTAGCACTTCATTAAACTTGTTGATTGAGAATGTTGCCTACATCATTCTCTCCCTTGACCTCCTCTTGCGTAGCAACTCGGCTCAACTTCTCTTCTGCTCTTAGCGGACCAACACAAACGTATTTGCGGAACTTGCGTGCGGGGATCTTGTGTTCGAACTAGTGAAGGTTTTAGCTGATTTGACACGGAAGGATCAAGTTTAATTTGGGGCTCGCTTACCATTTCGTCCATCTCTTCCAGCTTTCGGCCTTTGGCCTCGGGCAAATAGAAGTAGATCCAGAGGGCGGTGACCGTCGCTGCAGGGAACCAAATATAGCCATATCTTGGACCCCAGTTTAGGGCAAGTGGATTGATGAAGTATGGAGCTGTGAACTGCGTCAACCAGGCCATGAAAAAGCCAATGGCTGCGGCGAGTCCAAATGTGTAACTGCGAAGTCTCTGAGATGGCATCTCTCCACCTGTTAACCAGGCAGAAGGAGCAACCATTCCCTAAAAATAGGTGTTAGCATATCTCAGATGAGAGAATGTCTGGGAAAACTTACGGTGTAGCTGAACATGTACAACGAAGTGAGGGCTACGATGACTCTTCCTGTGCTCTTTGTCCCAGGATTCTTGTCATACACAACGGCGATGATCAATTGCAAGACACCACACGTCAAAAGACCAGTCATCAAGAGGACTCGACGACGACCATATCGAACGACAAACATGGAGTTGATGATCAAGGCCACGAGGCCGATGGTGCTGAGAACGCAAGACATTCCAAAGGGGTCCGCAACCTTGGCCATAGTGAAGAAGTATGCCTTGTAAGCTAGACAGTTGTCAGTTGGTATTTTCAAACACGGACCAAGAGGTCCAGAGGGGTTTCTACCAATAATGAACATGGATCCTGTGGCTGCCTGCGAGGTTACACCTCCAATTGCAACAATCGTCCTTCGTCTGTCGATGGGATTTCTGAAGCAGTCGATTATGCCAATCCCGTTGCTAAGTTCTTTCTCTTTGTCAATAGCAGCTACGATGACAGCTGCCTCGTCTTCGACATCCGCTCCGTCAGGTCTCAATCTCGCCAGAGATTTCACTCCTTCTTCACGGCGGCCATTCAACAAAAGCCACCTGGGGCTCTCCGGGACGAAGAACAGTGCAACTGCGAGAAAGACAGGGACCACGTAAATTATGCCGAGTGGGATCAGGTATGCGGACTTCCCAGGTCGCTTAGCAGTAGCCCAATCAACAATGGTTCCGATAAGTGTCCCCTTCAAGCTGTCAGTGGTTGAAGACGGAGGGATGATTTGATGCGACACTTACAAAGGACGTGCCGAACTGGAAAGCTGTCAAGAAAAGACCTCTGTACTTGGCGGGACTGCTTTCTTGGATGTACAGCTGCGAGAAGGTCATGAACAGACCATTCGCCAGACCGTTGATGAATCGCCCAACATAGAGCACGATGATGTGCTCAGTGGTCATCATGATGACGTTTGACACACAGCATAAAATGCAAGCAAGCCATAAACAATGTTTCCTGCCCACTTTGATGGCTAGAAATCCAGCACCGCCAGAGCTAATGAACGCTCCTAGTGTCATGAGCGAAGAAATAAGTTGCTGGCGCTCCGTAGTGAGGTTCCATCCATTCGGAGTTTTTGGTGCTGGGAATCCGAAGACCTCCAAGAACCCCTTCATGGCCTGTAATCCGCCAATCAACCCAAAATCAACTCCATATTGAAATGAGGATAGAATGACGATGGCATTTGCGATGAAAACTCTGCGATTCGCGGGGATGGTATCCTTGACCTCCGCCATGTTGACTCGGATATTGTGGTTATCGTCGAATTATTTTCGGGGTCAGGTTGAATGTTTTGCTGGAAGAAACAAAACTTGTTGGGATAGATACTCTATATAGATGATCTGCATTCTGGGGCACAGGGCTGCTAATCGGCAAATTGACGTTGAAATCCTCGACATTTGCCGGCCTTTGAGTGACAATTCGTGGGGCCCCAGTATTGACATCCCTCCTTTGTATTGGGGATGCATTGCCAAGTATGCAGCCAAGTGTTGGACCCCTCGAGGGTGAGCAATATTTCCTGAGTACGTGTTGATAGGGTTACTTCCTGCCGTGATCCGCAGGGCGGCTTGATTCGTGTCGCCTCCAAAAATGTATTGAGACTTACTCGTACGTGACAGACAGCTCGCTCGGAAACATCGACGACGAGCTGAGAGTACACCGACAGGGAACTTGTTTTATGCACGTAAACATTCAAGCCCCTGAGAAGAAGGCATGAAAGTCCCCATGTCAGCAAATAAAGGACTTCTCATGTAGAGTTGGAAAGATATAAGGTTGACCAAAACATAGGTATGTTACAAAGCCATTTGGTTAAGAAGCCCAATCTCCCAGATGAACTGCAGCTGCTCTTCAAGATACGGCCAGCAAGCATGGGGTGGGAGAAGTGTTACGTGGGGCTTGCCATTTCCCCAGGTGGGGCTGAGCAACCAATGTGCACCTTTCATTGGCACAAAGCTTAGATGCCCCTATCTTCCGTAGAGGCAAAGAGAGGCCGTCGACTGGAATCATCAATCACCCCGTATTTTCCCCAGCTTCATGGATTTTTGGTTCGCGGGGGAGCGACCTGCCAAGTGACCGTGGCGGGGAGTACAACACGGCGCGACGCCACTTTACCCAGCTCGGCTCAATCGCTCCGAAGCTGCCATTCGTTTGGCTCCGGCATGTATTGATTTTAATCAATTGTTTTTGCGAAAAATTGCCGTGTTTCGGAAGTGAAATACTTCATGGTGGCTGTATCTTGATACTTGGTCTTTCTTAACATGTCGCAGCTCTTGTCTTATGTCACGAACCGTCTTCACAGAGTCTTGGGAATCTCAAACTCGGACTTCATTCGTGTTGACTGACTCCAACGTGTCGAGCGGAATGCAGGCCAAGATATACTCGGCGGAGAACCCCCAGAAGTTCTTTGTGAAACAAAGCAGCAAACGGGACGTTGGTATTCCCATATTCTTGAAGAGAGAAAAGTGCAGCTCACTCCGCTCATTTGGGATGTCCATGAATAGAATGATGGCCATACATTGGGGCATTAGCATCATCCATGAGAAATTCGGTGCGTGAAAGTATCGCACCTCTTCGAGACATCCACTAGCGGCTCGGGGAGGATCAGCGATGTCAAAATCGATCCTCAGACCTAAAAGCTACATACCGATGATGTAAAGTTTCCAGTGTAGATCAGAAACTCATACCGGGCTCTTGGAGCATATGGTTTGACTTGAGGTTACAAGGATCTGAAAGCCGTGGTCGAAAGTTGACTTTTTGTTCCCGTTTTTCATCTTTCTCCTTGATCAGATCACTTCAAAATAGTAGCAGGTGTCCCCATCACAACTTCGAACAAGTACAGTAAATAAGTCCTGGGGATATGGAGAATAGCGACACAACTTTTCGGGTGCGGAACATAAAAAGAGTGACTGTAAATGTTGAAGTGAACAGTACTTTACAGCCGGGAATCTTCAAAAAATACTGCCCCGACGATTTTTTCTCTTTAAATCTATTAAAAGGGTTCGACTCCTTATTCAATGGCCTGTCAGTTATAAGACGGAAATAATTTATTTAATCGTTTTATGAAGTCTTCTTTTCTCTCTCTACGGTTAAAATTTTGTCCTTCGCCTCCCCCATCGATACCTTTCTCGAGCCGGGACATCGTCCATCTGGGTTAGATTTAATCTAGAATCTGTGACAGTGCGTATGTCTGCAAGGTATTTTCTCGGTAGTCAGATCTGCTCAAGAAATGAATACGAGGCTTGTCACACCCTGCAACATATTCATCCTCCTTTCCCGGTTTACCCCGCACTCTCTTTTGAGGACAGCAACAAGAGCTGTGACAGATGCTTCAAAATTTGAAGATTGTAATTATAAAGATCTTTCAGATTCTCGGTGCTTTTACCACAATGCTAACAGAAATCCTTGACCCAATAAAATAACTGACCTGGGTAGTAAACATCGAACCTGCCATTCCACAATCTTTTTAGCAACGATGTTCTGGATATTCTTCATCCTGTTCGCTTTGACCTCTGGGACAGCTACATCCAAGCCAAAACTCAGACAGCTTGAGGACCCCAGCGCAGGTCAGGTTTCAATCGCAAACTTCACAGCAGTAGGCAATGGATGTCGTGAAGGAAGCGCAAGATACTCACTGTCAATTGACCGCAAAACGTATGCATTCTTGTTAGCCACAAGGAAGCTACAGGTATTCAAATACTGACCAATAATAGACTTTCACTCTCGTTTGACCAATATCAAGCGTATATCGGGCCTGGTATTTCTGTCAGCGACAAACGTCCATCGTGTAACCTTTCCATCAACATCACCCACCCGGCCGACTTTCAGTATTCGATTACCAAGACTACCTTTCACGGATATGCGGTACTCGATAGAGGTATGACTGGAGTAATGCAGGCTATTTATTACTTCGCAGATTGTGAGTCTTCCAAATGCACATTGCGGCCCTCCAAACGCTCGGCCATTGGCTCGACATGCTACTTTACCAAAACTGACATTTATACCAGCATTACAGAATACCACGACTGATGGTAGAGTGTCTGGTCCTATACGGGATGCCTTTACGATCAACGCGCAAGTGGCCGAACCTGCGAACGTCTGGTCTCCTTGTGGTGTCAATGTCCCTCTCGTTGCGAAAACAAGGATTACTCTCACGAGCAGCACGACGATTGCGGGGACTGTTGTGTTTCCAGGAACGTTAGATGAGGATAGCCCGATCAGCAGTACATGGCAGGCAAGTTTCAAATGGAGGAAATGTGAGGTTTAGTCAGGTGTTTGGAACAATTTATACGGCAAACACAGTTTCATGATGCCAACAATCTAATTACAGTTCACAGCTGAAATTGACTTACGTTTCTTTCAAAGCTTGATTTCGATCCTTGTCAGGAGTCGAATACTTCATTACAGAATGTTCACATCTCTACCTAGCTGAGACTCACTTGAGGGGAGGGTGGAAGGAGTCTCTCGTATTCGGTGCGAGCTCCGAGGCGCATGGAGATACCCTTTATCCCCGTGCCAAGAACCCAATCAAAGTCTCTAGAGCATACCAAACAGCCCTAGACACTGTTATTCTCATTCTTGTCGTCCCAGAAAGCTCTGCCATCGAGAATTAAACAGTAGGCAAATAAGGAGCTGGATGTCAACAAACTAAGCGAGGCCTCCACTTCTTCGTACCATCGCAATTATGTCTTGAGTGGATGCTTCGAAGGCAGCAAGAACGAGACAAAATCGCCAGGTTGAGGATGATCACTCCTGAGGCTCTTCGAGAGCTTTGTGACTTGATCAGAATGAAGAATCAGCTCGATGTGAAGATTGAGAGTCTGAAGGGTGCATGAGGCCGTGGAGCCCGATTGTCTGAATGATCTGACGAAGAGGGGCAAGGCCGATGAAATCTTGCTGGAAATTTACAAAAGAGTGGAGCAGCACTGGGAGGCAAACGCTAGCTTCTGGACAGAAGATGAATGGAAAGTGGCTCAGCAGATCAAACAGCGGGTTCAGCTGGATGGAAAGAAGATATGAGATGGCAAGGGCCCGTGGGAGGAGAGGTGAATATTTGGATTCTCCTGGCTGGGAGTATATGTAAACGATGTTCGAGCTTCTCCTCTCTGTTTTTGTCGAGGATTATCACGGAACGTGAGTTCTGAGAAGCAGAAGCTTGTTGGAGTGGGCTTGGTCTGAC
This sequence comes from Helotiales sp. F229, assembly GCA_002554605.1. Classification (NCBI taxonomy): domain Eukaryota; kingdom Fungi; phylum Ascomycota; class Leotiomycetes; order Helotiales; species Helotiales sp. F229. Next base: position 4,482,565 of record MXAW01000004.1, on the reverse strand, counting down.
TCATGACTCAGGAGGCCAAAGTTTACGGTACTAATCGCGCTTCATATGATCACAGCATTGGATTATTCGGATGATCAAATACAAAACTCCTCCTTCGTGTCTGTGAACTGATTTCGCTTCTTATATTGGGTCATTATCCGCGATGACTTGTATTGTCCCCGGCCACCGCAATCGTAAAGGTCATGCCCAAGCAAAATGTTATCCTTAATGGTGGTGTTCCAAGACAATTCCGACATGAGCAGACCCTGCTATATTATATGCGCCATCTGCTCGAAGCCTCAAAACCATGAGCTGAGATACGGTGCTCATCAACGCAAGGGAGTCTTCAACTTGCACTACGGGCGGGGTAGTCCAACGGAAGGTCCAACTCAAGAGAATCCTTTCTGACAGCGGAATATGTAACGACTAACGCCGGCTTTAATGTCGAAGAGTTCGAAAACTAATTTCGGAATGCAGAGCCTGAAAGTATTCCGACAGGACGATAACAGGTTGATAAGGGAACGGAGACATTCCATTCCCCCACTATTGGCGAACCACTTCGGAAACTCGTCACTGTTGTTTGACTCTGATTCAAATATAACGACTCCGGGAAGCTCATCCATAGGTTTTGCTTCTTTTTGTCTCCTCTGAAAGTGCTTTTCCGTCTTATCTTGCCCCTAGTCTGCGCTTCTTCGAGATATGTGCGTGGGAATTCTGTTCATGGACCAGCTTTTGACTTTGGTTTGGATCTTTCGAAGGAAGTCGGTGCTCGTGAGAGTCATGAGGGACCGAGAAATCTTCGTCCGTGGTCTTCCTATGTGGCTCAAGAGTAGACTCACAACTTGTGCCTGAGTTGGGAGACGATGATGTCGGAGTCGAAGGAATAGATGTCATGCTGAAATACCCGCCGCGCTGCTCATGATGCCCTTCCCAGGATTCACCTTCAACCTCCCCGCGTGATGGCGGATCAAGAAGCTGCTCTAGTTTCTTGGTGAGCTCTTCTGCAGCACTCTCCATCTTCTTCGTGGCATATTCGTCCTCCAACTAAGAAGAAGGGCGGGTTCGCAAATTGGTGCACAAATTAGGTAGCTTTCTCTCGTCCTTATCAACTGCGCCTGTATTTGATCCTCTTCCCACTTTCCCATCCCCTCCTGTATACTCAATCTTGGTCGTGGTGCAACCTTTTGGAGCTCGAATCCTCACTGTCCATGGACAAACTTGAAGTACCGGACTAACAAGGAGACTGATACAGCTCGGATTTCCAGTCAGGATCCTCACGCTTCTCCGCCCAGTACGCGTTCTCATACTTCTCTTGGGTAGTTTTGTGAGTCCGGGGACCAGATATTGCTGCAATCCTGACAAACCAGATATCTGCGAGCATCCCTGCCAGCCTAACTTCAGTGGATTCCTGTGTTGGAATGGCAGAGGAGGGCCGAGTTCGCATATTGGCGCACATCTCTTGCAGTGTGGGGGACAATATGGCCTATATCGCCAAGACCCAATATACAATATGAAAATGCCATATCGTATTGGGGTTAATTTGTATGGGAAGAGGCTCTTCTCTCATATCGCCAAGCCTCTGAAAAAGTACATTTTCATATCGCGATATATTGTCCCTCACACTGATCTCTTACATGTCGTCTTGGTCTAACCAAACCATATTGGCGGCTGAGAAGGAGGAGTAAAGTGGTTGTTGTTGTGATTGTATCTGCAGTAAAAATATCTTCGTTTAAGCTGTGAAGGTGAGAAGTTCGCGACAAAGGCAAACACGCTAAGAGCGCCGCATCACGTGCACACTTCGACGTCACAGCCACCAGCAGCCGCCATCTTTTATGACCTCGCTGGTTTTTAACCTTTCAATTTTCTCAAAGTGATTCTCCCAAAATCTTCACCATGGCTCAGCCCACAACCTTCCACCCATTCGCCCGCCTCCCAAAAGAATTGAGGCTTATGATATGGAAGGAAACGATCCAACCTCGCATCATCACCATGAAAAAGGAGGCCTGTCGCTTATCACCTCAGAATGTGCCAGAGCATATCATTGCATCCGGATCCATGGTGCCCTTTTGGTACTCCACGATGTATGATCCTGCACAACCAGAAGTCTGCGTCGCTCCCATTCTTGTCCCTCTGCATGAAAAGCTAGCATTGGCTCTGGAAGTGTGCAAAGAGTCTCGCAACATAGCCTTGTCCTCTGGCTACCAGGTCTGGAAAGTCGAGCATCCCATCTATGGCACCAAGAACTTCAGATGGCATCCAACTCTCGACACCATTGTACTTCAAGGAATGTGGGATGAATCAGCATTGCTTTCCCATGGCGAAATTGTGGATCTCATGCTCTTCCGAGAGCAGTTTCCCGACCAAACTTTGATAGCTCGGAACATTGCTTTGCCTTCGAGTTCATGGCGATTGCTCATGAACTCGGATACTTGGATCGAGACAATAAGTTTTGCCTTCTCTTCTTTACGAGAACTTATCGTCGTTATTGATGAGCCCTTCGAAAGGAAAATGGTGGATTCAATATCGGCCGGTATGCGTGCCCCCCAGGGGCCCAGCTTCGATTCCTTAGTCGTGGTATTACCGACAACCATAGAAGCAAATTTCGTCAAAGCCAAAGATAATGCATTGAAAAGGTACAACGAGGAAGATGAACAAGCTTGGTTGCAATCTTTGAAACCACCCACCATCAAGGTTGCCAGGCACGCATATCACATCCCGGAACAGAATTACATTGAAGGAGAGGTTAAGCTTCGAACTTATCCGTGCGAGTATCTTGGGGAGGTAATCGAGTAGTTACAATATACTTGAGGGGTCGTTTTGGTGTAATGTCATTGCTCGAACGGCTAAACTCTTTGCTTCCTCGAATGTCATCTGGCGTGATCACTAGCCATTTAGAGGCGGCAAGATAATTAATTTTACCATTTTCGCAGCTGTGCTCGGCATTTTGCCACACAGGTATCTAAGACACAATTTTGGAAACTTTACGGTTGGCTTTTCTTCATTGGAGAGGCATTTGCAATCGTGTATGTCAGGATCCCAAATTGCAATACTCCACGACCATCCCAGGCTCCTGCGCCCCTTGCAATCACTCAACGCCGTACCACGAGGACAAAAGCGAACTGCCTCGATATTTTTCTAGGATAAACTAGAAGTAAGGTATATTTATGATTAATCAGACGGATTTTATCATGAGGGTAAGGTCGCTCAGACTTTTCAAGTACTGAGGTCATGGCTGCCATATGCAATGCTTGCAGCTTGACAAACATGGCTGACGGCAATGAAATGACATCCTGGTCCTGGACAATCTACAGACTACAACTAGGATACTTGCGTAAATTACTAAGTACGATTGCAAAAGGCTCGTGATTTCGATCTGGAGAGACCCATTGTCATTTTTGCATTCAGTAAGGTGACGTATTTCCAACTCCCATTTGGCTAGCCCATTCCCGGTAGTTCGCCTTCAGCCTCCACACCCTTCTGTCCTAGAGAAACGTCAGCCCTAGCCGACGCACGCTGCATCTTATATTTGGAAATTATGCGGTATACCGACACATCAATAACGTAACCACGGATACAAGGTCTTCGATGCAACTAACATCACTACGTAAGATCTTACCTAAATCAGAAAACCAAACAAATGCTTAATCCCTTCAAATACCCCAAGACGGCCAGGCCAATCTTCATCGGCACCCAAGAACAGGCTAGGCCGCTGGAAAACACTTTCTAAAATCCGTACTGCCGTTTAAACCTCGATAGCTAGTATGAAAGTATGTTGAGTAAGTTCAATGTCAAATTATGTCTCTTTAAGAAAAGGTCAACATCTAACAATCCGTCCTTCTTTAAAGAAAAGCAGCACATTGAGTAAGCCCCTCATAAAAGATAATTAGTATATAAAAATTTGGTGGACACGTAACCGGTAACTGGGCCCTGCACGCCAAATCCAACGAAGAAGAACTAACATTCGACAATTTCCTTTTAGGGCATCTCTCCATCCCCCTAAAACTGCTCATCAGCGAACCCATATCCTCTGCCTGGCGGTCTACAACTCCTTCGTTTACGGCCTCCTGTACCTCCTCTTCGAAGCCTTTCCCATCGAATTCGAGCAGCACTGAGGTTGAGCGCCTGTCCAAAGCTCGCTCGTCTCCCTCGCCGTGGCTATAGGTCGTGATTTCCGGCGCGATCCAAGCTGCTTATCAGCCGATCTTTCGGAGGAAGTTAGATGCGGCGCATGCAAAAGGGAGGAAGAACGATCCAGAGGCGAGACTGCCGCCGTTGATACTGAGTACAGTTTTGTTTGCTACGAGTTTGTTTTGGTGTAGTGGCGGGTCTGGGGCGGAGAAATCGCCTGTGATTAGTATCTTCGGTGCGTGGTGTATTTTATTGTTGTTTTCCAAATGCGGTGAGTTATTCGATTGATGCGTTTACGGTTAATGCCACGAGTGCGAAGGCTGCGAACACGTTCTTGAGGAGCTTGGCTGGAGCGGGGGTTCCGTTGTTTGTGACGCGAATGTTTAGGAATTTGGGGGAGGATTGGGCGATTTAGACGTTGGGGTTTATTGCCGTAGCTTTGATTCCTATTCCGATTTTGATCTATGTTTTTGGAGAAGGTTGAGAGGAACCTCAAGATAATATCCAGAGAAGAGGGTGGAGAAGGAGAGCAAATTTAAGGATTGATCTGCAACCGATATACTTGTGCTGTAAATTGGGGTTTCGGAAGATGAGTGAGACTTTGGTGAAGGGGTAAACTAGGTTCAGGAAAATTGTACATGTTCGAACAATCATCATATGCGTACTATAACTCAAAAATTATTGCTGAACAAGAGCCTCTGTCTCGGTAGCGGACGATGAGCGACTCCCGCTTACCCAGACCTAGCCTCCTCGCGATCCCGAAACCCATTCACTGGCAGAAATACATCGGCCAGGTTGTCCCAAAAGCCTAGATCGTACAGATTCTCAACATCTGCCAACTTCCAAACCCTTTCCCATTTACCGCTTCCAATTGCGTCGGGCCCTCTTGGAGGTTGGCCATCTTCGGTCCGCAGCACGACTTGTTGACTTTCAACCGGCCATCGGGTCCATGCTGGCTCGATTGTTTCGTCTTTTGGGCGGATGGGTGCAAGGGAGCGCTTGAATACGTAGCCATCGGTCATCTCTAGTTGCCAATCTGACCACTTCATCGATTCATTCGTCGTGGTGCCGACCCAGATGAGGTATATGTGGTATCCGAGAAGTCCAAATATCAACGGCGTAGTCAAAAGACACAGGAGAGCGACCGCGCCGATACGGGTATATTCCTGAAGTACCCATGCCCAAACATTGACAAATTGAGACCAGGTGAACCCTTTGCCGCGAATAGTCCATGATGGAATCTCTTTGCGGACTTCGTCGGACAGAATCGAGAAGCCGAGATAGGCTGCGTAAGAGGTCAGAACACCCGTAGTCAAGAGCAAGAGCAAAAAATAGTTCTGATTATTGTATCCAACGCAGTTGTTGATGAATATGCAGTGATGGTCAAGCTTCGATATGCATCTCTTGCAAATGCTGCAGTGCTTTGAGCGCGCTGGCTTCAATATCTTGCATGTGTTACATGTTTGGCCTGGGTGGAAAATTGTGAAGTCATATGGATACAGGCTCATGGCTTGGCTGTGATTTTCTGGGCCGATGTACCCTGGATCCCGAGTACCAGATGCATACAGGAATATGTATGGAAGGGACAGAAGGGCCACGGCAGTGACTTTCCGGGAAGTACTGAGTAGCTGCCAGGCTGGTGGAAGAAAGAGAACTTCTGAGACCGAGAGCAGGAGAATAAAAAATATCTGTAGGAGTTAGTCCAGTGGCTTTTGGATAAGAAAAATGATGTTAAAAGAGAATCACAACTCTTTGACAATAAATATCAGAGACGGTTGGAAGTAATGTGCATCGAATTTCGCTTGTCTGATGCAAGAGCATATCCTTTTGTTGACTTGTCCCAACAATTTATATGAACAAAACACAGAATATGATGATAAGTAAAGCATGGGTCTCACCATAACGACTGGATGTCTATCATTCCATAAGATATGGGCTTGTCTGGTGACCCAAGCGCTCAGCCGGCCTTGCGTCAGTCTTTGATCCCATGACCGGAGAGTTGCTGGTAAATGAATCCATAGTAATCTATGGAGCGCCCCGATGGGTGTGCTTCTGCAATAAGTAAGTTTCTGTACACGGTTAAGCGCATAATTCCGCAACTTGCCTCAAGGCTGGTAGTCTGCCAAAGAAGGCTACAAATGTGAAAAACGAGATGACCAATATTAGAATGGCCACGTTTCGAAGAGTTCCCATGTTGAAGAGCAATCTTGGCAAAGAAGGTCTCAGATCAAGAGCGATGCATTACAAAGAGCGGGTGTATATCACCTGAGAAAAGTTGAAATGACTGTGGTGTTGCTGGTTTGACAAGTTAGAGAGTTGTTGGGACTCGGAAGCCTTCAGCTTCAAACTCCGGGGTGCCGCCGAGTCAGGTGCTTGCCCGTCAACTTTTTGTGAATCCCACGACGACGCGTCTCTCTTCATTGTCGCATTCGAGACCAACGACAACCTTGCAGCCCTAAATGCGCCAGCTTCTACGCGCCATATCATACGATGATCTGATTGCACCCATATGGTTGCCTCGACTGCCGACTCAAAGGCGGCAAGCAGGTCTTCAGTAACGAGGCTGCGGACAGCAGCAAACGGCGAAGATGGCTGCCCGAATCGTTTATGAGGGTGCTGCTGGTGCCGCTGGTGCAGGAGGAGATCTCTTTGAGGGCAAGAAATTATGGCTCTCTCGTCGCATACCAATGCTGAGTTACTGGAAGGAACAACTTAGGGTTCGTTTATTCTTCTATTAGTGGTGGCATGATCTAACGTCGCAATAGGCAAATGGCGGAGTGGTCGTACAACTGGAACTAAATGCCGATATGGTAATCGTCGACCATGCACGAAAGGATTGCCCCCCCGGCTCGATTTCCTGGACTTGGATAGAACAGTCGATTAGGAATGGTAGGCTGGAGGATATTGAGGACCACCGAGCCGGACCAACTCAGGCACAAGTCAGAGAGGTTGGGTCTACACAGCCAACGAAGAAGACAAGGACTCCGTTCTCATCAGAGGATGACAGAATTTTGATGGAGTGGGTTATTCGGGCTGAACGTAGAGGTCTGTCTATTCTCGGCAATACCATATACCAGCAACTCGCACAGAAGGTATTGGGAAGCGACAGTCTTTACGCTGTGAAACCCGCTGACCCAGTTCAAAGTACCCGCATCATACGTGGCAATCATGGCATGACCGTTGGAGAAAATATGTCTCTGTTCAGAAGCGCCCTACACTTCCCGAAGACGAAGAAGATGATGATGACCTGGAGCCTGAGCCCGAGCCGGCCGTCCCAAAGCTCAGAAAGCCTCAAAAGCCCCCATCTGTCCCACGCCCTATCGCGCGTTCTGCCCGAACTTCAGTCTCACCCCCTCCAAAATCTCGACCAAAAACAAAATCCAAGCAAGCCCCAGTTACTAGTCCTGTTCCCAGCGAGACGTCCCAGAACTCGACAAGGTCACTCAAAGCGAACCTATTTTTACTGAAATCTACTGGCGGCAATGTGTTCACCAATGAAGAAAGTCAGCTTCTTTTTGATGCCTATGATTTGATCATGAATCTAAGCGATGATCAAGTTATTGACGCTTGGATAGCATGGTCCGCGGAGGTATGTATCGCCCGTGGCAGCCTTCACAAAGCTAATGAATTCCGTCAGAATCCGAGTCATACACCACAAGAATGGCGCAATCATTTCAAAGAATACGTTGTTCCAGCACAACAGGCTCGTATCGAGTCGAAAAAGCCAGCGAAGCAATCGAAGGAGATGCCACCCCCAAAATTAACCCCAGCACCGAAACAAGTTTCGCAGACAAATCAAGCACCCGAGATAAGAGACTCCCAGGGCTCTTCTGGACAGACCATTCAGACCCCAGTCAAAGAGGTCAAAATCAGCGACTCTTATACAAACAGTCCAGGAGAGTTCGCGAAGAATTTGTTAATACTCGCAGACTCGCTTGACCTGGAAGTAGAACCTAACCCCGTCATCTGCGGGCAAACAGTTCCACTCTTTTCACTTTGGCAGGTTGTCCAATCCGAAGAGTTTGGGGGCTCTGATGAAGTTACGGGTCGGAACCAATGGCCCAAAGTTGCGCAAAGACTAGGGTTTCAACAGTCCGAGCAGCAAAAGGCAGGAAAAGACCTTCGGATCTGCTATGGTGAGATTTTGTGCGACTTGGAATCAGCAGAGAAGGAACTGCGAGAAGACGGAGACATGACTTCTGACCAAGAAGCGGAGCTAATTGCGGATCATCTTCGTCAGACAGCAGAACAGCCAGAAAGCTTGAACGGCGAGGAAGAAGACGACAGTCAAGACCAACAAGAGCATGAAGTCCTAGTCAAGGAAGAGGAGCGTGACGAGCTTGTGCGAGAGCAGGAAGAGAATGATGATGATCTGAATTACAATCAGATCTCTCCTCAGCGTCCAAAACCTCCATCTCCATCTACTGGGAAGCGAAGGCTAGGGAGTGAGCATAGGAGCTCCGATCTGCCATACAATAAACGTCAACGAGTCAATAAAGGCAAAGGCAAGGAGCGATTGGAAATCCCATCTACACCTGAGGATGTCATTAACAACACTCAGATGAGTCGATCGTCTCACCAACCCTCACCATTGAAATACGGGCATGCTGAACCACTGTCGCCGTCGGCAGACTCATCAGTCCAAGAGGTCAGGCCCATCAAACTCGAACGAAAGAAACCCGCTGCCGCTCAACATCTCGAGCCTGAAACTCAAGACTTTTACCATCCAAGCCCAGCCTTCCCAGAGGATGATATAGATCATGGCGAGGAGAGAATCGGAGTTTTCACCCGTGGACCTCCAGAAGGTCTTATCAACGAGGGTGGTTATGATGAAGAAGAGCGTCGACGCGTGAAGCAGAGACCGCCTCGGACTCAAGATCGGCCATCCCAACGGAATTCCAGCAATGCTACGACTCGAGGTACCCTCCATTCAAGCAACAATATCAGTAATGCTGCTACGCGCGGCACGCTCCACTCGTCAAGCACAAACTACGAATCCTCCACACAATCACAAACGGAATCACAGAATAACGCCCTACTCATAGCTTTCATCCGTAAGCACGAATCCGATGGCTTTGCACAAGAGGTTGTGATCGAAGCGCTCGAGTCGACAAGCATGGAAATCAAAGGGGCACTGGTCGTAATGGAAAGCTTGGCAGATGGCTTGGGTATACCGGAAGATATCCCTGGCGTATGGACATCGTGGGATGACGATGCGCTGGAAGCTGGTCGGGCAACGGATGAATACAGACGTATTGTGAGGAAACACGGCATTAGTAGGATTGCGGTGCGGAAGAGGTACTTGAGGGACGTTCAGGCGGCGGTGGCGGCAGATGAAGAAGAGTGATAGAGAATCCAGTAGCTTTGCACAATCCAGTTGCTCCTAGCAGATGTAAAGCAGGATGAGCAGGCCTACGAGTGATGGTCGGAGAAAGCGGTGACTGCTCTGGACGAACCAGTGGCCGATACTATTGATCTATGGCGTTTTGGCCCCAGGTGTGATGTTTGAGCCGGAAATATTGACGAGGGGTGAGCTTCGCAAGATACCAATTTGCAAATGAAATTTTCACTTGGCTCATTCTTTTCCCAACCAAATTTCCGACTCATTCGATGTGCTAATTTGTGCCACGTCCCCTCTCACCTTGTAATTGAAGGTAAACAAAGTCATAGCTATCTCTTACTGCTGTCCCTTCAAGGACCCCCCTCCTCAAAGGGTCCGGCAGCTCCCATTCTGCCTCAAAAACACTGAATAGTGACTACAAGTTTCCAAGCAGCTAGTTGAAAGGCTTACACTGCATTCAAAAGGTCACCATGTTTGATCGTCAATGCGATTGTTCTTCTTAGCAGACTTAAACTGCGACAAGTTTGGCCAGTGGGCTGAGAGTCGCGTGGGACAGAAGAGGAGCTGGGTTTGTTTTTTACTTCCACCCTTTACTAGGCTAGCGAGTGTATCGTCATATTTCGACTTACGATATGTAATGAAAATTTGGTGTAGCCTTTGCATGGTACAGTCGGACCGCTTCAAACACGGTAAAAATATAATAGTCATATTAAAAAATATCTATTTAACCTAAAATGTGCGCCTGAATGCTAGCGTCATAAAGACCCACCTTTTGTCCTAATCGGGCTAGTCCTCGAATTTAGGTACTTATAAATGTAAGGTCTTGGCACCGCCAAAATATTTGAGATTTTTAATTTTTATATATATATTATAAACCTTATAGTGAATATTTTAGAACTATTTTTGTTTATAAAATCGTTATTAATGCGAATACAGCTTTTGATAAGAAAAGAATTCCAGATATATCAGCTGAACCCACTTTATTTGATAAATATATTATTTTCAATAATATAAAATATTAATAATATTAATAATTAAATATAACTCTTATATAAATATAAATATAAATACAAATAATAATAGTAATAATTACTTGATTGGTTTAAGTGTAGTATTGCTTAGTAATTAGCGTATTTAGTGTTATATTACGATCATAAAATAACTTCTTTCTTATTAAACTCTTCGTTTTCTTTAAATATCGTTAATTTTGCTTAACGTACCTTAACGCCATCACTTAATAAATATGGCTAATTAAGCGGAAATTATCTATAAGTAATTAACCTGTTTTAAAGAGTATTATTTATAGATTATTTTAAATTAGACGTTTTCGGCGATTTTGTTAATAGCCGCCGATTCTCTCTTAATAAAAGCTATAATATTAAATATTAAACTCTTTTTATAAAGCACTTTTATAATAGCTAAGCTAGCTACCATGCTAGTAAATAAATACAAAATTCAACCAATTAAGCCAATTTATCCACTTTTTGCCTACCCTTTGGAATTATATCAAATTCCCTTATTATAATCTCTAAAATGGTTTTATGGCCACTTTGCTTCTTAACACACCAAGCGGCTTATTTAATGCTAAGCCCTTTATAATAAGCATCCATAAAGTATGAAGCTTTATTACAATACCTTTGTAGCATATTAAAAGAGCAAAAATTAAAAGCTTTAAAATAAGCTTCTTTAGCCTAAAAAAGATAAATTAATAAATTAATAAATTAATAAAATAAAAGAAAATTATAAATATATTTTTGGAAACGTTTTTTTTTAAACCTATTGGTAAAGATTTTTATAATAGGCTTAATATATTTTAATTAGGTTTAGCTTATAATGAAATTTTGGTAAAAATAAGCACTTATGGCCTTTAACTAATAAGATCTTTTTAAGCATTGACTTTTGTTCAAAGAAATTTTTATGATTAGTTAGGATTTTTGCTAAACAATAAATTGTAGGCTTTTTAGGAGGCTAAGAAAGAATTGAATTATAACTTTTTTTAGTTTTACTAAAGCACTTAATAATTAAGCATTTTTTACCTATTAATAATTAATTAATTAATATATTATATTAAAAAAAATTGACTTATCAATTGGTAAATAGCCTTTTTTGGCAAGAATCGCTTTAATCCCCTTTGGGACTTTTTTAATTATTATCTTTTTAACTTGCTTTTTATTAGGGTAACTTTTAATTGCCACCTTAATAATTTTTTTGATTTTATAATTAAGCTTTTAAAAAGTCCCAACTAATTTATAAGCTTGCTTAGCCTTGCTAATATTAAAAGGAAAGATTATATTCTAAAAAATTATATTAATTATTTCTTAAAAGGGAAAGTATAATTTAAATTAATCTTTTGAAATAAAGAAGCTTCGCTTTTATTTAAATTTATTGCAAAAGCATTTAAAGCTCCATTTCCTTTATTAGCATAAGCACTTAATTAATTAAATACAAAAATGGCTATCTTATTTAGGTGTTTTTCTTTAAATATATTAATAGCTCGCTTAACCTAATTAAGCAATTGATTTATATCCCAATAAAGCGTTTTTTGCGGTTTTTCAGAATAAATGATTTGCCAAGCATTTTTTTTGGCCAATTATAAGCCTTCCTTTAAAGCTTATAAAATTAAAGCAATAAATAAGGCCTTTTTTACTTTTTAAAGGCATTTTTTGTTGATTTTCGTTTAATCAGATTTGCTTAAAGTACTTTTTAGCATAAAAACAGCTTTTGTTATGGTAATATATAATATATTCTTTTTTTTTAAAAGGTAAATTAGGTGTAAGAGGTTATAATATTCTATTAGCGTTTTTTTTATAATTTATTATAAGCAATTAATAATAAGCCATTTTTAATAAAAATTCTTTTTAAATTAATTAATAAATATTTCCTAATTAAAAAAATATAATTAATTATTTAATAATAATTAATTATATTAGCTTTTTTATGGCTATTAACGTAAACCCCTTTTTTTTTTCTATAATATAAAATCCGAATTAATTTAATCACTTATAAATGATTGTTTTATTAAAAGGTTTTCATTCTTTCGGCTTTTTATCAGGGGTTTTATGTATATTAATAATATATCCAATAAGAGGTTTTTTAGCCTTTTTTGCATTAGCAAGTAAGCAAAGCATAATTTTCGAATTAAAAGCGTGTCAAAAGCTTTTAAGGGTAATTATAGCGAGTTTTTGAGCTAATAATCAAACTCAGCAAGCTTAAAAAATGTTTTCATTATTTAAATAAAACCGATTTTTATATTTACTTTCTCGAATTTTTATTAATAATGATTTATATGCTTAATAATAAAAAAACAAGGCTTTAATTTTGCGGGCAAAAGTTTTTCCATTAGCAATAAAATAATTGCTTTAAGTTATAAAAAAAGAAGCCTTAATTTGACTTTTATAAAAACTCTTTTTTAAAAGATTTTGAATATATTATTAAATAAGCAAATATTTAAAGCATAGCTAAGGTAATAAAAGAATTTGCTTATTATTAATTTATTTCTTAATTAAGTTTAATATCTTTTTATAAGTTCTTGGCGTAAAAAAAGCTTTAAAAAAGGTATTAATAGCATTGTCAATTAGCGAATCTAATAAAAGCTTATATTATTCGCTATTAATAAACTTTATATCATTTAAATTATTTAATTTAATTAAGTTATTTTTAGCTGCTAATTCTTTTTTTATAAATAAATTAAATTCTTCATCTTTTTCATTGCTTAATTCATTAATATCTTTGAATATATTTTTTTTTTTTTAATAAAAGGCTTTAGCATAAAAAAAAAGCTAATACTTTATTAAGTTATTAATTAAATAATTAAAGGTGTTTTAAACTTTTTAGCTTAATGCTTATTTTAATGATTTTAAGCTTGTAAATGTTTTTGAGTACAAATTGACTTTTCTTTGATTTTAGCATGTTTTGAAATATAAGCTCCTTTTATAAATATATATTAATAAATAATCTTATTAATTAGATTAATAAAAAATAAAAGACTTACTTAAAAAAAAATTATAATTACTTTTTCAAAAGGCACATTCCAATTACCCTTTAAATTAATTATTAATTAATTAAAGAACCTAAAGCGTTTAAACTTTATTAGTAATTTATTCTCAGCATTTAATTCATTGGTCTCCTCCTTATTTAGCTTATTCAAGCTTAGCTCTTTAAAATCTTAATTTAAATATTCGTTAGCATAAGTAATATTATTTTTTTCTTCACTTTCACTCTTTTTTTTATTTTTTAATTTATCAATTAATCAAATACGCATATTATCCTCGCTTTCTAATTCATTGATTTAATTATTATTAAAAGCAATAGGCGTAAAAGTAATAGCAAGCTTGATAGGCTGTAAGAATAGGTGAAATGTGCTTAAAAAAAAGGCAATTTCAGGTGTTTTTTAATAAGGCCGCTTTGTGATTGGCCTAATAAGCAATCCAAAAGATAACTTTGCTAGCATAATGCTTTAATTTCGCTTAAAAAAAGCCATATTAATTTTTATGAAAATGTAATAATAATGGTAATTAAAAAGGTAAGAATATAATATAAAATTAATATTAAAATTAAAGATATTTTTACTTGCTTAATCATCAAGCTAAAAAATTAAAATATAAATTAAATATTAAACGTCCACATTTAATAAATCTTTTTAATTCAAATTATAGCCCTAATTAAAGGGATTTTAATAGACCCACTTTTGTTTAAATTGGGCCTAATAAAAAAAAGTTATATTAGTGCTAAAAAAAAACCGCTAAAATATTTCAAATCCCGCCAAAACCTAATAATATTAAAAAATAATTTTTTAATTATATAATAAAATAAAGAAAACTAAGAGGCTAAATATTATTATTTAATAAGGCGCAAATTATGGTTTAAACAAATTCTTGATATTTTAGCGCTTAAATTTTTACCGTGTTTGAAGCGGTCCGACTGTAGTATTGGTTGATAAGAGATTGATTGCGGTGACGTTAAATGAAATTGCGAGGGAAAATAAAGCGGGTTGGGAGTAGGTTTGTGGGCTTCCTGATATGCTTTTTGTCGAGCTGATCAATATGTTTGATCATATAATATCTATCTATTTTTGCTAAAGCACAACATGAAATAGATCATATTCAGCTCTATTAGTCTCGCTACTTGTAAGTCAGTACCATGGAGTGTATATTGACATCAACTGCTTCATAGGCTGAACTCTGAAGAGGTGGTGATTATGAAGTGATTATGCTTACGGCTGTGTTCTATAGTGTTTGTCATCAGACATCAATCTTTACTAATCTGCGATATGCAACAAAAACGTTTCAATAAAGAAGAAGTGGTTTAATTGGTGGGCCCGTTGCGGCTGTTCAAGCTGGATGGGGAATAAAGGTGATGATTACCTGGTGATCGTGCTGAGGGCTATATTGTAAGGGTTTTAGATCATGTATCAATCTTTGCTAAACTGCGACGTGCAACAAATACACTCCATCACGTGTTATCGCTTTCTGATTGGTTGTTATGTTACAGCTGGCGATTCCGAAGTGAGGTCAAACGGGAGCAGAGGGGTGATGGCGGAAGGATCGTGTTCAGGGCAGCGGGTAGCTCAAGTTTAGATCATGTATCAATCTTTGTGAATTTGCGACGTGCAACAAGAAAGGGACGGTGCTTGGCAGCGCTCTCGGCGGGTTCTGATTGGCCGGCTGTTGATTGATGTTGTGATGTTCTGGAGGTGAAAGTCTCTCGTCGTGGTCGTGTAGGAGGAGGATCTGCCCTCGCTCGCTTATTTGCTTCTTCGGTAGATGACCTTCCAGATTTTAAACACTATTGGGAACTTCCTACCTCAAATTGATGAATTTTGGCTTATTTGTTTTCATTCAAATTTCATTTGGGTGCGGGACTGTTATGGTGGACTGGAGAGACATCTGACTGTGACTTTCAAGGTCTCGCTAATGTTAGACCAAAACATGACATCTGCAACTTCTATGAATGGGGCCAGTATAAATAAGAGATCAAATGCTGACTTGAACCCAGTCATCAAACGTTATATTGTTTGATTTCGACATTCGAATATGATGAAAGGTGAATAGCTCTTCAAAGTGACTTCGTAAGTCTTCGTCTAGAACGAAGTAGGCTGTGCAAAGGTGAACTCGACATTGTTTTGATTCATTCACCTCTCCTCGAGTCTTGGGCAGAATTTTCGAGTCCATTTCTCGAGTTTGGCTGTCTCTTTGTACATGATTGCAACACAGCCCATAACAAAATTCACAAATAGATCGAGTACCTCGAAACTAAATCAAGATGTCTGAAGTACAGGATGTTGACATGACTGGTACAGATCCAACACCTCAGACCACCACGGCGACGAATACGGAATCTGCAGAGAAAACGACTCGAGGAGATCCATTACATCGTACGCCTAACAAGTCAATTCCAGAACGAACAGTCAGATTCAGACTGAGACTCATAGACACGCCTCCTCCAACAAAGTCCAAGGAGCAACACTCAGGAACACCTTACAGCTTAACTCGTATCAACACTCCCGACGGCGGCTTTTGCGTCCCCTCCCAGACCCGACTTTTCAAAGACTTCATCGACTCCACCTACTCACACCCCTCCGGCCCCGTCTCCTCTCTCCTCCACGCCGAACTCCTCGCCTTCCTCGCAACCAATATCTACCGGCCCGACACACCCATCCTCCGCAACCCTACCTCTCACTATCCACCACCCTGTACACTTACCTTCCCCCTCTGGCGTCAAACCAGCACCTGCGGCTCTCACCTCACCACCTGGCCACTCATCAAGACCTTCCTCCGCCAATTCCGCCCCTGTATCGACGCAGCCGGTGAAGCGTTCCGGAGATTCCGACCAGATGATCACGCGCACATGTTAATGTATCACGATCATCTGATACGTGCACATCGCGTGAGTGAGAATCCGGAATTGAGATTGCCGGTCTGGGAGGATGGGTATAGGACGCCTTTTGCGGGGATGAGGGTTAGTGTTAACGTGGGGAGGAGACTGGGGGAGTTGGAGGTGGGTATGTGCGGGAGTATGTGGAAGGTGGTGGTTTTTCTTGGGGGGTGGTTTGGGGGCAGGGCGGTTTTTAGGTGTGAGAGTGAGAGTGAGAGTGTTAGGAAGGGCGGTGGGTATGGGGATGGTGGGTACGAGTATGTGGATGTGGAGGAGGGGGATGCGTGGGTGTTGGGGGAGGATTGCTTGTTTGGTTGTGAGGATGCATTTGTCGGGGAGAGGGTGCAGGTTGAGTTTTTTGTGCCGCAGGTGGGGTTCATGGGTGATGATCGTGGTATTGGCGAGAAGGTATGATATTGAGTGATGATGGTTGGAGTTGGGGTGGAAGGCGAGAGAATGGCTTGTCGTTGTTTAATGAGCGTTGATATTGCGCCTATGTTGTTCATCAGCGGTCTGAAAAGAAAATGCGAAGCTGCGATGTAGATCCTAGTAGTCTGAACTCATTATTTGTGAATCTTTTTCTTGCACTCAGAAATTCATCAAAGAAGCGAACAGCGAGTTTCAAAATCTGCAAACCAAACATAACTGACATTTAACGTTATTAAGGGGTAGTAAGTCCAGCTCAGCATCGAATATACCAAACCCCTAAGTCTCAGTACTTGCCCTCCTTCTCATACATCCCCAGACTCTGATATGAGCCCACGCTCAACGCCGAGAACCTTTAAAGTATCCGCACGATCTTTGAATCCTTGCGATAGATGACCTTGTCGTCGGTCGCGAATAGTTTGTTACTGCCCTTGTCGTTGTGGGGTAGAACTTGCTTTTGTTGATTTGTGAGTTTATAGTAGTCTGAAAATAGCGGCGGAGCCATTCAGCTGCGAGTGGCTTGAGGGTTGGGAGGTAGGCGGCAATGATTGCTGAGGCCATTTCAGTGACGGTCCTAAGGAGCGATTGGAACTTTACTCGAGATGAGGGTAGTGAGAAAGAGAGTACCATATTCCTGGACCGATGCTGTCAACTCATTCTTATTAGTGAGATTCAATGGACGGGATGAGGAAATTACACAGAGGGGCTGATGTGTTGCCGTACTGCATAATGAGAGGGAGTCGCACAACGGTTGTGGAGTTTGTATTGCTGAACCACCATACCATTACTGCAGCGACGATGGACCTCCCTCCTTGATGATATAAGCCCTGTACACGAATCAGCTTTGCCGCTAATCTTTTATCGTCTTCTCTAGCAGTCTACCTAGCTCTCATACTTGCAGAAATCCGCAACTAAACAAAAGCAGCACCGAATCTCTTTGTCTCTTAGAGGCATAGTTAACTGCGGGACCGGCATCAACATAATCGTGAAGTCGATGGCAATCGACATTACACTCGATGCGAATGTGAGGGCATTGATATCGAGACATGTAGATGGAATAGCCTCACGAAACCCCCCCCTGAGCGAGTGTACAGATCGACCAAGAAGATCACTCACGTATTGGCTTGCACTGAAATAAGGTAATGCCCAAGAATGCAAGACCAGTAGCAACGGTGAAGCAGATCATTGCATAGCAGTCGACAGGAAAAGTCTCGTCAGGGAACAGCCTCAACTTCATAAGTAAGCAAGCAGGTCTCGAAGTTCTCACGCGATACAACAGTCTTACATGAAAACAAAGAATAGAGCTTTTGATGAGCGTGATAGTGAGCTAGTTGTAAAGTCCCCAATTGGCTACAGGATTTCGTATTCCACATAACAAACGGACGCCAGTGATGCTCACAAAGTCGGGACTTCACCGCATTTCAGGGGCGAGAGGGGGGAAGGGGGCGGCGGGACATAGGAAACAAAAATTCCAGATCTCGCAGGTTCATCAGATCTTTGAAGCATTGCCCTCCCATCTCCCATTGGGACCCATTGGGAGGCTGTGCCGATCTTTTCCTACTCGAAGAGATACTGGATCAATCATAACCATCTCCGCTGATGGTAGCTGGCGTGGGTCTTCGTCTCGAAATGGGGATTGAATGGAGTTATGTACAGTACCTCGAAAGTTCTTTGCTGTTACCAAGTCTTCCAAGATTTGAAGCCAAGCACAGATACAGAAAGTTATGATCAAAATTCATTGAGGTGCCCAGGATGGTTGTGCTTTCATTGTTGTGCTTTTAAGGTTTTCCCGCACAAGCTGACAGCTGTTCCGTCACCAGCCGCTGTCCCCATATTTATATTTAAGCCCCGCCTCCCGCCATCCGCCATCATCACGGCGAGTTGATCAATCAATCCCGACGTTAATGAAATACTCAACGACACACTACCATTATGATCTGACAGACTGGAATTTATGCATGGTTGAGCAACAGCAGAAATCTATGTAAATCTCCGGTGAACTGACCCAGGCTGTCGACTTAGTATTTCCCCAAATATATCCTCATTGACCGCCTTAACTCAATCAACCTTGAAGTGGCGTCACAGTTTTGAACCATCCAATATCTGCCCCTCCACCGCTCCTCCTTGCTGCGAGACCAACACAGACCTACAGCAACACCTGCCACCTCAACATTACATCGAAATCATGGCAGACCTCGCCCATCCCCATTCTCTTCGATCTCGATTCCTACGCAGTCTGCCAAAAACTGCGTCTTCGTCCTCCATCACAGACATGAGGGTCAACGAGTCCCAGAAGCTGCGAGTTCTCATTGCGGCAAACGGATCTAAGGACGTAGCACAAGCTCTTGCACTAGTCGTACGACTGTCAAAGAATGCGAAGATAGAAACGAAAGCAATCGTCGACGAGGAATCATGGCCTGCACACCGGTTATCCCAGGAGACGCTTGCGTTGCAGAATAGGTGCTTCCGGGCTTGCAGGGAGACGGATGAGGCACAAAAGACCATTGAACGAGCACAAATTGAATTCTACAAGCAGCAGGCATACGAGCTATGTGATTGGGCAGATATGATGGTAATGGCACCGATTGATGCAGATACGTTCGCGAAGATGCTTCACGGCATCACGGATTGTCTGCTTCTGGAGATTCTGCGCGGCTGGGACGTGTCGAAGAAGATACTGTTGGTTCCAGGCATGACGACCGCGATGTGGGAGAACCCAATGACAAAGAAACAACTACACAAGGTTCAGAAGAAGTGGCAGTGGGTACGGGTTATGCAGCCAATTCTTTGGAATTACGACAATGGACCTCAGAAGTGCCTCTTGGCTTGGGACGGATTCAACGAGCTCGTCGATGCGATCAAGAACCAGGCGGAGCTTATGACCATAGGACACGATGTGGATATTGCGGCTTCAGGGGCTGCCAGTCTGGCAAGATATAATGTTAGGACCGATTGTCTCCTCCCACCAGAGATCTGGACCTTGATCTTCGAACGTGTAGGAGATTGGGAAGTGGCTAGGGCACTTAATGTATACGTCAACCTGCCTACACCTGCGGAATGGCAACCGAAGCCTGGGGGTCTCAAGGACGAGCTGCACATCTATATGCGCTCTCTGGAATGGACAATCCTCACATGCAAGACCGAGAAGATCATCGACAAGCTCAAAAAAGCACCGGAGAACATGAAGTTCCTCTCAAGTCTTTGCGTCAAGCTTGTCATTAAGTTCTGTCTCACCGACCTCTTGACTTATCTGGAAACGAATTTCAAGGACGTGTTCTGGTCCTCCTTTGGACAGAAGCTCTTACCTACCAAAGCCTCAGCCGTTTATGGACGTACTGAGATTCTAGAGTGGTGGCGAACGTCACCCAGCTTCCTTTCCAAGGACTACACACCAGAGGCTATTGATGGAGCTTCCAGATCAGGATTTGTTCACGTGCTGGATTGGTGGCGTCGCTCTGGCTTGCCATTGAAATATACCGAGTCGGCCCTAGAGCAAGCATCATCCAAGGGACACATCATCGTGCTTGAATGGTGGAAACAAGCAAGCATGCTTCAAGGATCTTATCACAAAGAGAATGAATCTCGACAACGACACATTTCTCCTACAAGAGCCGGAGATGGAACCAGCACGCCAACAGAAACCCATCCCGCTCTACAACTTAAACCGGGCAAGGCGCTCCTCGCGGCTGCCCAGAATAACCAGTTCCTTGTCTTGCGTTGGTGGGATAACTCTGGCATACCCATCTCGCATTCTGAGTCCGTTTCGGTTGCTAAGATTGCGTCGGCTCATGGACATGTCAAGGTTCTGGAGACATGGCGAGAGCTGAAGGGCGAAAAGATGGCATTTGACAATAAGGTCCTGGTTGAGCCAACAAAGAATGGTCATGTGGATGTGTTGGAATGGTGGAAGACTATTAGCAAAGGTGGAGATGGACGACCGCCAGCTAGGGTGGAATATAAGACTTGCGATATTGAAGAGGCGTTAGAGGATAGTGTGGGTAGTGAAGGTACAGCCTTCCAAGTGAAGAAATGGTGGGCTCAGAATGGGCTGAATTTAGGAGTCCAGGTTAGCGAGTGGACTAAGGTCAAGGTTCTCTGATTCGGTGATCGACTTGACTGGCATATCAGATTGTATACTACTGCATAGCCAGGAGTACATGTACTTTGGAATATATATTTTGCCCCAGCCCTAGCTGCAAACTTGGACACTGTGGATAATAATTGACCTACTAGGTTTGTGCTTGATATTTTACCTCCTCATGCAATGTATCTCGACGAGTGTCGAGCAGAGCGCAGCAGTAACCCCAGGAGAAATCGCAATGCCCCAGCACACCAAATCAAGGATACATCGAAAGGAGAATGTAATATCAAGCCGATTCTGACTCCCTCAATTTAATAACTGCGGAAGGTGTTGTTTGCGACTAATGACTCAGAATGGCATACTCGCTTAGGCACCGAATATATATATTTCTAGAGGTACGCGTCCCTCAATCCAGACTTCCATTTGTCTAAAATCTCATACACCTTAGTCTGGAATTGGAAATGAAGTCTTCAATAAATTGACAGTCCACAATTCTCAAATATGGCATCAAATGACACGCATTTCGAGGGCGGCCTCCATCTATTTGGTCCCGCTTCGCGGGAGTCTTTTGCTTCATGCCTTTTTTCGAACATACAATCCTCTCAATTGCTCCTTCGGTATTACTCTTTCTAATCCTGCCATTCCGTCTACTTTCTCTGAGCAAGGAGTCTAGGAAAGTGACGAGGAGTTTGCTTCAGTGGAATGAATTTGTCAGCTCCTGAATCCTTACATCAAATGATGAAATCATGATCTGGCTGATCAGTATATAGATTCTCCTAGTAATACTGACGGCATTCCAATCCGCCATCTTGGTTCTCTATGCTGCTAATAGCGAAGTGAGGACAAGCACATCCATCGTCTCAGTAGCACTCGTCTTCACAGTCGCACTCGGCTTGTGTTTTCTCTCCCATGCAGAACACACCCGCTCCATCCGGCCCTCTTCAATAATCAACACCTTCTCTTCATCACCCCAATCTTCGACGTAGCACGTTCACGCACCCTTTGGATATCCGACGCACCACTCTCCATCACCAGCACTTTCACCGCGGCAAGGGTACTGAAATTCGCGGTAGCGATCGCAGAAGCCATTGAGAAACGCAATATCTTGCTCCCGCCTTACAAGCAAGGATCTCCTGAAGCGACGAGTGGCATTTACAGCCGGAGTTTGTTCTGGTGGTTGAATGACTTGATGAGAATTGGGTATAGGAGGGTCGTGAAGTGAGATGATATGTTACCGATCGACGAGGAGATGAAATCGTTGTTCTTGACGGAGAGAGCACAGAAATCTTGGAACAGTACTTCCAAAACCCGATCTCACGCACTCTTCTGGTCGACACTAACCGCCCAAAAAAATACATTACTGCTGTGTATATTCCCGCGTCTCTGTCTCATCGGCTTCCGCTACGCGCAGCCTCTACTCCTCGCGCGCACGGTGAACTTCGTCGATTCGCAGGATAGGTATGATATTGGCTGGGGCCTGACTGGTGCGTTTGGTGTGGTACTTTTCGGGATGGCGATTGCGAATGGGAATCATTATCATATGACGTATAGGTTTGTGACGGCTGTGAGGGGTGAGCTTGTCGGAATCGTGTATGCGAAGACGGTGGATTGGAGCGTTACTGCGGCGATTACGTTGATGTCGAATGATACCGGTGAGGACTTTCTGGAAACCTTTATCTGATTTAGATATCTTGGGATGCTGACTGACAACGATACAGAAACAATCTGCAATGGATTCGAAAACTTGCATTAGCTTTGGGCTGTACCTGTTGAGTTGGAAATCGCCATATTCCTGCTCCAGCAAGAACTTGGCATCTCATTCCTAGCTCCCGCTGGCGTCGCACTTATTTCTACAGGAGGTGTGGTGGGTATATCCAGATATGTACGTGGAGCGCAGGAAGCTTGGAATCAGGGGATTCAAACTCGTGTTGATGTTACGGCTTCGATGCTTGGATCTATGAAGTTGTTGCTGTCATTTGCTTTGGCGAAAGATCACTGACATGATCGTGATAGGCTGTGAAACTTTTTGGGATTTACCGATCAACTTACAGATATTCTACAAGGCCTTCGGGTGAAAGAGTTAAGGATTGCGAGATTCTTCAGACAACTGCTCGTCGCTCGTGTATTTCTCGGTATATCTCCCGTCTGCACTCCGTCCGAAAACCCTAGAATTTGACAGAGTCCAAAGCCAACAGCATGACATTCGTCGCACCCCTCGCAGCACTCATCCTCTTCGTCATCATCGCCAAATCAACCGGAGAAGAACTCACTACAGTCAAAGAGTACACAATCCTGTCCTTGATAAGTCTCCTTGCAGAGCCAATCAACACTCTTTTGAGGACGATTCCTCCTCTCAATGGAGCGCTGGCGTGTTTTGGTAGTATTCAGAGCTTTTTGGAATCGGAGTCGAGTCGTATGCATGTGCTTCTACTTGTTTCTGTACGAGATGACGGGGTAGCTGAGGACAGATGGATCGCTGGTGTTGATGGTGTAGATGGAGATAATGAACTTCAAGATTTGGCTACCACACCAAGACACAGGTATCATCGAGGAGACAAGCAGCCAATTCTCGCCACTCACAACGCAAGCTTCGCCTGGTCTCCAACAAGTCCCGCAATTGTCAAAGACAGTACTTTCACCCTCCATCGTCACTCATGCCTCTTTATCATTGGCCCGGTCGGATGCGGCAAAAGTACACTTCTCAAAGGTTTGAGTGAGACGCCGTCTCTGAAAGGATTCGTCTATCCTTCTGTCTTAGAGATCGTGTTCGTGGATCAGACACCTTGGATCCAAAATACGAGCATTAAGAAGAACATTATCGGGCAAGAGCTTTATGATGATGTTTGGTTTCTGAAAGTACTGAGTGCTTGTGCGTTGGATCATGATGTTGAAGAACTGCCTACGGGGATTGGTAAGAGCATCTCCATATTTCAATGACCTGAAATCAAGACTCGGAAAGTTAATGGAAAATAGAAACTCTCGTAGGATGTCGAGGCATATCATTGAGCGGCGGAAAAAGCACAGATTAGCACTCGCACGTGCTTTATACTCCACAAAAGAACTCCTTATTATTGACGACGGGTTCTCTGGCCTCGATGCCGAGACAGAAGAGAAGGTCTTCTCCAAGCTTTTCGGAAAATCAGGACTGCTTCAACGGATGGGAACAACTGTCATTCTCGTCACGCACGCAGTTCACCGTCTACTGTTTGCAGATCATATCTTAGCACATAACGCCAGCGGGCGTGTGGTTGAGCGGGGGAGTTTTGAAGGGTTGAAGAAGGGAGGGGGACATGTCGAGGGACTGCTACGACATGTTGGCGACAGAGCACGTGGTGAAGAGAAAACTGAATTCTCCGATGCGGTTGACACTGGGAGACCGCTGGCGAATAAAGGCGTCGAATTGGAGGGCACAGATGACGAAATTATGATGCCAAACGGCGAACTCTAACCTACAAGTATTACTCGAGTCCATCGGCTGGTCGAGAACCTTTCTCTTCTTCGCGCTAGGTATATTAATGGTCTGACTTATAATTCTACTTTAAAGAGAATAGGAGTTGATTTTACTTGCCGTTGATTTATGTTTCCAAACTTGAAGCAGGGTACTGTCTACCCCGCCGTTTCGGCCCCCACATATCACGAGTTATTCTCGCTGTCCTGAACACACGAGCAACCCTAACTAATTAGATCCATAAGGTATTAATATCACGATGCTTGATTCAGGACGCTCAGCTGTTTTTGCACATCCCACATCTCAAATTACCAGCTGATTATTTACTTCGCAGCACATCAGGGGACCAGTGGCCACTCGACAAAGGCTAATCGGAAAAAGGCAAAACATCTCTTCATCCGATCTCCAATCCAAGATCCCGAATCAAACTTTACATCTCGCATCCGAAGGAAACGTTTACGCCTCGGCCTCGGCAATCTCTAGTCTCTATTCACGTTCCGCCCAGGTAATCGCCGACCTTGCAGAGTTCTGTTGAAATATTTGGCTTCTGAACCGAGATTTTGGAGACTGAGATGGGCTGGGAAAAGTTGAAGCTTGAAACTTGATCTGAGCTAATAATGAAGCGTGGCTAGAAGCGATTATAGATTTAGAGAAGGTGGTGAGGTGGCGAGAGGTTTGTTTTGATGCATTCTGGGTTGTGCGCTGCAGCTTGAGATGACGAGGACTATGATGAAGCATAACAGGAATCACATCCTTCAGCTTTTCCCCAAGCTACAAGCACCCCTGAATGAACCAAACAGCACTCTTTATCCTTTCGACGACATAGGGTTCTGTTCTAGTCGCCTCCAACAACCCTTCGCAAGAAACCAATCTCTTTCAAAGTGTGCCACCAACAAACGCACTCGACGCGTTCGCTACTCCGATCGAGATGCAAATAAATTCCATCATCGACCCATCATAATCAAAACGCCCCTCAGCATGTTAGTCCAGCACATCATCAATTCGCGGGCTGAAAATCGGAACGCCGTCGCTCTCCAGCATGCAAATGCAAAAAAGATTGTACACAAGCCATTTTCGGAGGCAGTTCCGAGGGGGAAGCCTAAGATGCAGGATTTGGAGCAGAGGAGAGGTGAGAAGGGACAGAGAAGAGTGGGCAGGGTGGATGTGAGGGGGGAGGGATGCCGAGGTATAACTTAGTCAAGTTCTGAGGGAGTTATCGGCTGGATTGTAAGTCGTTGGCATTGATGATAGCAGAATGTTGTTGGTGTATATAACATTTTGCTTTTGATTTATTTGTGGTTCACTTTGAGGAGCTAGAGAGGGGAATGATCAATGGTATTGCTAATTTGTAAAATGAATGGCATTGATCCAAATATATGTACAAGAATCGAAGTTGAACAAAGGTAAATCAGCAGCCTTTCGTAGTGAGGGAAAGCTTCAGAAAAGACACCAGCTATGCTATTCTTCGCCTTCTGTCACCGCATGGGGACCTCCCCGCCTCTTACCTCCCTCGGCACCCACCGCACCAACAATGCTGTGCAGAAGTCCTGCTATATTTACACGACGCACTGGCTATAATATTGGCCGTTGGCAACGCATCGGCCTTGAGCACATGTTGTAGGCCCGGTCCATCCTATTCCACCACATTGTCCATAGAGTGGGGCTCCAGCTCCAGTGCCTGGAGAAGTTGTTGTAGTACTTACACCTCCTGCGGTTGTGGTTCGGGTAGAGGTGACGAGAGTTGTTGTCTGTCCTTGTGTCGTTGTTGTTGGAGGAGGGGAGCTGCCACCGCAGGTGAAGGGTCTCTGTTTTGCTTCGTCAATACCAACTTCACAAAAACGAGGGGCCAGGGGAGTTGAAAGAATCTTCATACTGGACCTGGAATTGCATATGATGTAATGGCTGGGTAATAGATGTTGATGAGAATTCCGGGATCAGAGGCCTGCGTTGGATTAGAGCTGCTGCTACTGATTGGTGGTAACATCTTACACTGTAGGCGCCTGGCAAAGATACTGTTGCAGGGTTTGCAGTTCCGGAACCTCCTGACACGTTGATCTGCGAGCATTCCATCTAACATTTGTTAGTCAAGATCTTGTGTTTCTGATCTTGGAGAGCCCTACGTAGAATTGTGCTCCGTCCTTACTGCCAGCTGCATTCTGTTAGCTGTGGAACACGCATTGATTTTGACAGATACATACCGCTATGGAGAGCAATGATCTCAGCACGGAGAAGATACTGTCCATTAGGAAGACAAGATGGAATCCTGATGTTTTGGTAACCGTTTGCGGCAATCTGAAAGGTATCAGTGTAGGCCCCAAATTTAAGTAGGTAGATAAAAAAATACTAGATCATCTACAGCCCAGGTTCCAGCTTTTAGAGATGTTAGTACATGTGAGCCAACATGGTCAATACTGCTGCTTACTGGAGGGGTTGTAGCCGGCTTCCTCGATCTTGAACCATCCGCCCCCAATTCCTGTATCGGTTAAGGCGTTGTTGACCTTCTTCAAATATGCCATAACTGGGCCCTTCCAGGAGTCAGATGAGTATCGAAATGTTCGTTGAATAATCATACCTTGTGGCTGGCATCAATAACCACTGTGAATATAGTCAGCCATGGTAACCTGAGGAAGTATAACCTGAATCTCCTTACAGGCATCGGAGTGTTTCCACTTGGCCTTAACAGTCTGGCCGGCAACCACATTGATTATCTGGTCGGATGGTTTCGTAGGATTTGGTCCTCCATTGCAGACGATGTCGTTAGAAGAGGCATCATTGATGGGCTTGCACATTATGTTAGCAAATCCACATGCAGAAGTTAAGAACTCAGCATACTCCGTTGTAATCTGGCTTTCGAATCCCAACGCCAATTCCTGTCAGACGTGAGTTTCACATATTTTCGGTTCTTATAGAGAGAGAATTAACTCACCATATTCAGTACCACCAGCAGTAATCTGTTGGAAGATTGAGTGCCCAGAGACGACAGCCGTTAGCGCTGACAAAGCGAATGCGTACTTCATATTGGATGGCGGTAAAATGATAAATGAAGAGGGAACACAATGACACAAAGACCAAACACTGCAGCGTACGAGAAAGAGAAGAGACATTCCCTCAATCTATATAACCGTGTCTCAATCGGGCCAAGGATTGAATTCAATACCAAGGCGGAGTGTTCAATGGTCATGAGTTCTAGGTCTTTGTTTTGCCAATCCGCTGCACTTGGACTTACCAGTATTTCATGGATAATAACCTTGAGAAGACCAAACAATGAGAAGAAATAGGCCTAGACGATCGATATGTCGGAGAATCCTGCTCCATCGGGCAGAATAGACCTAGGAAGTTTTTTGTTTCAAGTCTGCAATATAGCCGCAATCTATTTCGTGCCATGTGACCCCTTGAAATGATAGATTTTCGGACACTTTCTCCGCATACCGGCAAGCGAAGGCATTTAGTGACAACATCATCACATCGGAGGCACCACAAGAGCCCAGCGGAGTGTCGAGGCGTACATGGTTGCTTGCTTGTAAGATTTATTCCTTGCGAGCTCAGGATCTCCTTGTCGACCCCCAGTCTTGCTGCTGACCCAATAATCGCTCCAATCCTGTTCCCCTTTTTCATCAAGAGATATTTCGCGGGGTACCTTGGCGATCAAATGCAGGGGAGGTTAGTCGGAAGTACATCCCGTCCTTCTGGTGTGAAGCCAGTAAGAGGAGGTCGGGCCGCACAATCTTGTAGGCTAAATTCCCTAGAATGTAACCCAAGCATATCTTCACACTAGAGGCAAAATCGTGGGTCAGCTGGAGCGAAGGCAACATAGTCAGTGAGACTTCGTATGATACACACACTTAACCTCCACCCTGAAGTCCAGCGCCGGACTTCGAGTTAGTCCAAAAGCACTCCTGTAACTATTCTGGCCGTTTTTCTGGTGAATGATCCAGAGCACTTTCAATAATTGGTCTAGAGTAGCTCACTATTGCATTGAAACCTCTCGAACACCATGGGCCGGCCAATGCATTGGAATTCATGCTGAGCAACGAGCTGGACTCGTACGGGCCATAGTATCACAACATCTACGTCAATGTTAGGGTTCCCTTGATATGCAGCCATTGGAGCTTGTAACCATATATTCTGACATACTCACCCCGAAAGTCAACTATATAGAGCTTGTCTCCTGGGCTAAATACCTAGAGTCGTGGCCCATTGTGATCTGAGATGAGTTGGAGAGACACCCACCGTGTTCCAGGCAGCCCCAGGCTCTGCTTATTTATGCTCGGCTCCGGCTCAAGTCAAAGCAGTAGCTGCTCACGTCCAGAAACTAAGGCAGAACTGGCGTTGGGCCAAAATTCAGTAAATTTTCATTCACGCGACCAGTGAAATGCAAGTGCATTTTGCAAGGTCTTGTCATTAGTCCATTTCTTTCTGGGTAGTTGTGTTCTGCGGAACGTCCCTTGCTCGCTTCCACAAAAAACATCAATAAACTCTCGTTAATAATTACGACAAGACTCAGCCAATTCCCTATTCATGTTTGTTTATCCAACCAAATCATCGATGAGCATTATTGACTCACTAAAATTGCCAAGAGCTTAATTGACCAAGGTTTGATTGGATATAGTAGGAGTGACCCCCAAACTTGAAATGGGCGAACCACATTCAACGGTCTATATTACCTCTTTATATGTTCCTCGCGCTACCTTTCACTTCATCAGCCCAATCTCTCTGCTTACAGTGGCCGATCCAGAGAGTTGTATTATTAAGAGACTGATTGACTCTGATAAGTCAGCCTTAAGCAATCTTATTCGACCATCTTCAGAAGAGCGTTTGTACTGATTCCGCTACCCCAATAGTCCCAGCCAGCTACGCTGCCGCCAGCCCTTAATTCGTTTTGAACTCCTCTATTTCATCTCTCTTTCCTGTCTTTACCAAGCCGAGCCAGTCAACATCCATATTCTCCAAGCTTCCAATAAACCCGAAGTCCTTCCACAACATGCAGATAGAATTCTGATCATCCCAGTCTACCAGCGATTGAGTGTGTGATCATGCAATCCGGCAGGCTAGAACTAATGACTAGCGGAAGCAGAGCCGTCTCATTTTAACTTCAAAGTCCTTTTGGTTATCTGAGTCACGGCTACCATTTTGGGGTTCTGTATGTGATTCATTGAACAAGCATCAAGGACTGAAACTTGCTTGTATTTGAAAAAAAGACTTCTTGCTCCTAGTTTTAAGTCTAGATTGAGCCTCTGGAGTCTAGATAAGGTTCGATTTAAACTTTCCGAAGTTCAGACGAAAATTTATTCGCCTTCCATGTCCATCTTAAAGATCTGAGCCTCATTTGTTCAAAATGGGTTGTAAAACTTAGGTGATAGCATGAATTGAAAGCGATGTAAATAGCTGAATTATTCTTCAGAGCAGGTATGATCTCGTTGGCGAGGACTGAGTAAACAATATGGGGTGGCTTGGCAAATAGGGGTTCGATCGTTCATGCGTCCCTAAGCTTATGCAAACACTATTACCCTGGTCCAGCATTTGTAGAAAACAGGTTACGAAAATATTTTCGAGGCATGCGGTCCAAATAAAGTGCTAAAGTAAGTCCCAATTAGGAAAGAGGATCCCGCGATTTGGTGAGCCCGAGTATGCCAAGCCTCTCAAATTCCCTCAGATTTAAGTTTCCCAAGAATCCGACTGAATGGTCGCTGGGATATGATGGGACAATACAACTTATCTAAGATCACAGCAATTTACAGTCTCATATACGAGTCACGTTGTGGAGAATTGGATATGTACTGTGGGTGCTTCTCCGTAGTATTTAAAACATGAACATATCTCTCATATTCCATCGCCATCCTCATCATCCTCATCATTCAAAGAATCTTTTCAATACAAACACCCTCTACCTCATCATAACTCAACCCACAGCCAAGTTCATCAGCCTTAGAACCCAGAAACTCTACGCCTTCACCATGCAATTCTCAACCCTCATCGCGTCTGCCTTTGCCATTTGGCGTTCAGTCAGACCGCCATAGCTGTAAGTTCTTCCCCTCTCCAGGGACAGATCAAGCATTCTGACCTTTCTTCAGTGCAGCGGCAGGGATCAAGATTGCTGCTGGAAAAATATGGACGGCTGTGTGAACCAGCACGGACAGTTTGCGCAAACCCCTTGCGCAAAGAAGAGCTACCAAGAGGATTTCTGTGAGCGTTTTGGTGTCAGCTGCGTACGTATCTATATTTCTGTGGAAATGTGTGGACTATTTTGTTAGAGGATCGTTGTAGGTGTGAAGAAGCTTGTATTGGAATGACTGTTTGAAGTGAGGACTATATATAGGTACGCTAAGCCAGGAGCGCCTTCTGTAACATGCCCACCACCAAAGGGTCGCTGTCCGCAGTGAAGGAAAGAAGAAAGAAGCTCAGCGTATTATGGTCTTTAAGTAAAGCCGTCCTTAACTTAAGATACGTTATATTTTAGCTAATGGTATAACTTTTTAAAGGTATTTAAGGTCGTAAAAGGAAAAAAGGAGGAAGATCACTTTAAACCGATTATTATTTAATGGAATTTAATATAAGCGTATTATGTTTTTAAGAGGAAAAAGAGGAAAATCGCTTTAAACCGATTATTATTTAATGGAGTTTAATATAAGCGTATTACGTTTTTAAAAAGTATTTAACGTTTAAGGGACGGAAGCTTTAAACCCGAGGTCCCGTCGAATGGAATTATTACCATATAACATTACACTCTCTACCGTCATAGGTAACTGCGCAAGTTACCTTAATGAAAGTGGAATTCTGTGTATTAATACGTTTAAGGAAGAAAAAGAAAAGGGAACCCTAATGGCTATATATACAGAAGGGCTAGTTCCCGTGGTTATGTGCCATATGGTTATATGACCCTTAACATCCCTTTTCCTTAAAGAGTTCTCTCTAAAGAATTGTAAATGTAAATTATACATAACTATAAAGTGTTTATTTAAGAATGAAGTATACTTAAAAAAAGAAGTCAACCTCTAACTTAAAAGGAAAATGGGAAGTAAAATATAAAAGAAAGTACAAAAACAAATCACTAAACAATGTCTCTTAAAGTATGATTTCCCTAAGCAGTAGTCTTAATAATAACCTCTGTAATAGCCAGTAGAGCTGCGTCCTAAACAAAAACAACGACGTTTATAAAAATAAAGTCATTAACTACCTCTATCTCCTCCTCAACTAATATATCCTTAATGACTTAAATAATTAAAGGGAAATTCTTAAAGTCTTAAACAATAACATAAGTCAAAATAAAATTAATAATTAAATATATAACGCCCTTTACAAATCTCTCTATAATTAAGTCCTTAATAAAAATAACTATAGTTTACAAAACAACACCGTCCTATATCCATTAAAGACCTTTAACATAAACACCGTTATTTAAGTAAAAGACAATTAAATCACCGTCTAAAATCATAACATAACAATTAACAAAAAAATAAAAAGAACCAATAATTAATTAATAAGGCAAAAGGAAGTGGCTAAGAAGTCGTTATTTTTAAGTAATAGGTAATCTATGACTTATTATATTATAATAAGAATTAATAAAGAGATGTCAAAGAAAAAGATTTATACAATATTACCAAAAATTACGAATTATATTAAAATCATAAGGCAGGCTTCAACGTTAATAATCTCGTTAAGCTAAATGTTTATAATATTTAATAATTTAAAACTAATATCAATATAAGCTTTAACAAATAAACCAAAGAACTTTACTAACTTATCATTAAAAGTCAAAATAACATAATTAATATATAAGTGAAAATAACGAGCTTTATATATGTTGGTCCACAGGGGTTATGTAATCTCTCCATGCTGTATAGGGAGCGCCATTGGAATGATACCATGGTAGTCTTCAGGGGTTATGCCTTGGCTACTAGGAGTAATGGATCTAACAATTCCAAGGGATAATTGGAATTATAACGGATCTATTATAGGGGTCATTTGGAAAAATATATAATAAGGGATTTCTCCCACTTTTTTAAAAATACACAGATTTTATTACCCATTTTATTAAAAATCATATTAATCCCTTTGTTTCAATATATTTTTGCGTGATTCACCAATATTGCACCAACATTAATCAATAATTAATTTATATCACAAATAGCAAAATCTTAAATTACAAAATCAATTCAAAGCACTTAATCATTTATACTTTTAATTAGGGCCTAACCATTTGATTAAATTAAGGAACAAATAACTTCCCTTTTTTAAGAATATTGATAAAAGCATTTTAATTAATTAAAAATCTAATAGCTATATAACCTATAGCAAATATAACACAATAATTACTTAATAATAATTATTAAATTAGCATCTTAAAACCGGACTAATGAATTATTTAAGGAATTATATCCAAACCAATTCCAAACCTACCTTAATATAATGTCTTTATTAGGGGAGCACATTGTGGAGCCAATAAAAAAGCAAAAAAGGGTCATCCCATCAATTCAAAAACCAATGGATAATATATTATTAAAAATTAAAAGGATGCCAACCAATTACACAAAATATTTGCAAAAGTTTCGCAAATACTACTGTAATAAAAAAACAAAAGGAAAGTACTTGTTTCAAGACTTTTGGGAGTTTTTTAGCAAATAAATAGCTGCCAATTTTAAAAAGATATATAGGCAAAAAAGAATTTGATTAAAAGATAATCTTAAATTTCATGATTGCTATGTGCAAAAAGCTAAAGGAATAAAGGTTATAAATGTATTAAAGGACATAATAAAAGCTAAAAAAAATGAATAGCCCAAGGAATAATTGGAAATGCAAAACCAAATGCATTTAAAATCTATTCCAAATTACGTTTGGGACATACTCATATCTTTTACATAACTCTTCCAAAATCAATCAAGGGTCCTTATACCTGCGCAAACCCCTTTCTCCCTTACGCCGGAGACAAAAAAGGGTCAAACACCTTTAGCATTATAACCAAAAACGCTGGGTATTATACTAGGATGTCAAAATAACTTGCTTAACACCTTTGCCCTTATTAAAATCAATATTATAAAAAAGGATTTATATAATGCAATGCTATTTATTAATCCAAAAAGGGAATTTTCATTTACCTTTAATAAGGGGCCCCTCAAAAATAAGCCAAAATAAAGACCAAATGATAATGCATTGCCTAATTCAGCATTATTACTAAATGTTTACTCAAAGGATGGGATATTATTCCCTTTTATAATAGCACCAAGACCTATTAAACCTTATTCCAAACTAATATGGTTTTTATAATTTGTAATAAACTTATTATCCTTAAACCAAGCCAAATCTTTAATAAATTTTAGCAAAATGTATTTGAAGGAGCTTTAATATAATGGCGCCAAAGATTATTTTAATAAAAAATTATATATTTTTGCCGATTTATGTTAGCAAGCTTTTATTAATAATTTTATTTAAAACCAAGCTTTTTTGTTTATGCTATAAAATAAAGCCAGTACATATTATTACCAATACTTTTAAAATAAAGGGTATTTTTTTTAAAGATCTTATTATAGCTACCTAAAGCAATTTTAAAACAAAAGAGCATGCAAATAAGTTTTTTAGCCAATGGTTTGGCTTAATCTTTTTGTTATTTTAAGCTAAATTATATTAAAAGGGTAAATTAGTGCTAAGTTAATTAAAGAGCTTTGCTAAGAAATTGCAAAGCTTTTAATTAGGTTTTAAAAATAATAATATAAAAAATGATAAAACGCTTTGGGATAAGCTATTGCAGGGAATATTAGGCAATCCACTTTTTAAAATGGCTTTATTTAAAGCATTATTAATATTCCTTATTTTAATAAATGGCCTCCGCTTTGCTACTGGCATTAAAATAATACATAAGCTGGGATTATGGGTCAAAAAAACCTTTAAATTGGATTTAAATTGTTATTAATTTTATATTGCTAATAGAAATGCATATTACTTAAATAAGAAAATGAAATTTTTATAAAATAATAAGCATAAAAACAAATTCTGGCTTAGGCTAGGCTATTTTAGGTGCATTATTTGCAAAAAAAAGGATTGCTATAATAGCCAATATTTTGAGGAAAAACAAGATGCTGCAAAAATAAAGTATTTTGCTAATTAAAAAGCAAAAGAAATAAAAGCTATAAAAAACTCATTTAAAGCTTACTTAATATATGCTAAAGGATATGGACCTGATTTGGACCTAAATTAAACCCAGTTTAGAGAACATAAAAATAAACCCTATGATGATAAATTAAATATTTTATTAAATAGTGATAATTTTTAAAAGAAATCAAATAATAATAATAGCAATAATATAGCAAACTTCACAATTGTATTTATAGCAAATAAAACCAAGTATAATGCACGGGAGGTATTATTATAATTTAAGAAGCAAAAAGCGGCCCATATTTTGGAAAATAAGATTAGGAAACTTTTATAAAATAAGGCCTATATAACGTAATGGATAAATCGATTCTTTTAAGGTTTATTTATTAATATTAAAGCCTTAAATAAGAATATTAAAGGCATTAATTAATTGCAAGCTTTGTAATGAATTTAAAATATTAAGCTTAATATAAGCTAAGCAAAGCAAAGTCAAATCATATTTAAAGCCAATTCCTGCCTATTTATAAGAGTAGCAATAATTAATATTTTTGCTAAATCAATGGAATTTATAATTATAAATGCAAATATTCCATTTTTAATATGCTTATAGCAGTTAAATAAGCTTAATGCCTAATACAATAACTTATGGAATATGTTAATTCAAAGCAAAAAAAAACACTTAATTATACAAAAACAAAGCTATTCATAGCTTTTTCTAAATTAGCATTAGCAATTATTAAATTTATTAATTAATATAATTAATGCATATAATTTAATTAAAATAAAGATTCAAAGGTTACACAAGCAATTTGGGCATTTTTTGGTGCAATGCTTACAATACTTATTAAATCAGGCTGGCTATATTCTTAATTTTAATATTATGCTTAAAATTAAAAAAAAATATATAAGCATTATCAAAAACACGCAAATGCTTTACATAAATTTAAATTTAAATTGCAAAATAACATAAACTTCAACCACATAATTTATGTTAATATAACATAATTTAAAAAAAATATGCCTTTCACATGATTAATAAAACCACCAGCTTTAGAGCAGCAAAGCTATTCCAAAAAAGGCCCAAATCAGCTACGGCTCAGGCTATATTCAATATTTTCAAATCAGCATGGATAAACATATATATTAAACCCTTTAATTTTGTTATATATGATTATAAAATCAATTTTAATTTTAAGAAATTCCGCAGCTTCTTACGCTTTATTAATAATACTCCAAAGCTTATTCTTATGAAAGCACACCATTTGATTAGCAAAATGAAAAAATATTATTATACATTTTAATATGCTTATAAAATTATTATAAAAAAGCACCCTAAGCTGAATAACAAAAATTGATTGCAAATGGCAATTAAAGCAATAAATAATATAATTGGACTTAATGAGCTAATTCTTATATTGCTTATTTTTAAAGCCTATCCTAAAATAATGGAATTAAATTTTTTAAATTCGTTTATTAAGCAATGCGCCATTATTATTAAAAAGGCAATAAAGGAAATAAAACAAATTTATGTAATTCGCAAAATTAATAATGCGTTAGCAATTTAAAATGGCCTTAATATTATTTTAATATATGATTTATATTTAAAGGATTAAGTCCTAATATAAAAAAAAAGAAAGGATGAAAAGGATTATATAAATTCCTAAGGATAAATAATAAGTCCTGTAAAATTGCCATAAATAATAATTGGATTTGCATATTTTAATTAATATTTGTATGCCTATTTAAAACAAATACATTAGGCGTTAAGCGTCAAAAAGAAAATTTGCTAAAGAATTCTATAAAAATAATTCTTAATCCCAAATCATTAATTAATAGCATACTCAAATTAATTAAATCACTACTAATTCCAAATCACCAATTAATAATATGCCTAAATCAATTTCAAACCCATTTTAAATTATTATTAAGTTCCTATTTATATAATTTATTTATGGATTATTAATAATTAATAATAATTATAATGCTAAGGTATTTTTGATTAAAAAAAAGACAAAAAATCAAAAGCTTTTTATTAAACTTTGGAATAAAGGCAAAATCACCACTTTTAAAGCATTATTTTAGCAATCTTATTAAATAAAATATAAGGCACTTATTAAAAAAGGGGTTTTTATATTTATTCAAAAGGATGACCTCAAAATAAAAGGCCAACGCATTTTCAAATCCAAAATAATAAACAAAATTAAAAGAAAGAAAATTTTAATGCTATATGAAAAATTAAGATTTGTTGTTTAATGCTTTAATAACAAAAGCAAAAGGGAAATATTAACTTAATTTTTAATAATCCAATGCGTAAGCCAATAATTGCTTATTTTTTTAGCATTTGCAATTAGGCAATTAAAAAGGGTTTAAAACAAATCCAAATCATGTTTGGCATTTTGGAATATTACCTAAGCTTATGTATAGGCATAAATAAGGCTTTTCCAAAATATTTTTGCATAGCCTTTTTAGGAGATTGCAAATAAATTCCCTCCTAGCATAATATTTATAATAATGCTTTCATTATATGGCATTCCGGAATTAGGAAATTATTAATTTAATATTTATTATAAATATTATATTAAGAAATTATAAATAAAAAATTTAATATATAATTTTTGCTTATTAATTAATACTAAAGATAATCAAAAATTTGGAATGATTGGAATGCAAACAAATAATACCTTAATTTTAAGAAATAATAATTTTCTAATTAAGGAGCAAACGGAAATTGCAAATGCGGACTTTTTAACAAAGCCAATTCAAGTCCTAAACGCCTTCAAACCCCTTATATTTAATGATTGCATTATTATTATAAAAGGAAATAATTTTTATATGTTTTAAAAGGAACAAAGGGCCAGAATCAAGCTAATTAATATTAGAAAAAGTAATTACAAAAAGGCCTATATAAAGCAATATGCTTATAAAGCTTATATTGCTATAATTTATTAATCAAAAGCCATATTTGATTTTTTTA
The DNA here is from genome assembly GCA_002554605.1 of Helotiales sp. F229. NCBI lineage: Eukaryota > Fungi > Ascomycota > Leotiomycetes > Helotiales > Helotiales sp. F229. Next base: position 4,445,229 of record MXAW01000004.1, on the reverse strand, counting down.
ATAGCGGCTTAATATCAAAATCTTATAATAAATAATGCTAAAGCCTTAAATCTGCGTTTTTAATAGCAAATAAATAATTTAAAAAAAAGCTTGCAATATATTCTTATAAATTTATATTTAGCAAAGATTTACGTTTTTATAAATGATTCTTTTGTTAATAATAAAAATCTAAATTCCCAAATTAATTTTATAATAATAATTAAAACCAAATCAAAAGGGAATGCAAAATTTATTTTTAATAGTAATATTATTTATATTAGCTTTATCAAATGCAAAAAAATTATTTATGCAATGCTTGCTTTGGAGTTGTATGCTATAATTGCCGGCATTAATATATTAATTGTTATGGCGGTTATTATTAATATGATAATTAATAAGCTTAATTTTTCAAGGCTTTTCATCATTATTTATATAAATTCTTTTTTGCTATATAAATATATTGTTAAACTTAATATCATAAAAGAAAAGCGTTTAATAATTAATAAAATAGCAATTTGCTAATTATATAAGCGCAAAAAACTTATGAAGATGCAATAAATTAATAGTGCTTATAACCTTGCTAATGCTATAATAAAAGCTATTTTAAATAAGGCTTTTTAGGATTTTATTAATATTAATACGCTTATTATTAAAATGGAAAAATGGGTTTAAAAATCTATTAAAGCTGATTTGAATTAATAATAAAGGAGTTTATATAATTTTTTTTTTGTATATATTTTCTTTAAAATGCGTTTTTTATTTTATTTACTCATTTTCATTTCATTTATTTGCATATTATAATTATTCAATTTGCGAAAACAAAAAACAGCTTGAATTTGCATTTATTTACCTTTTAATTTAAAGCACCAATAAGCGGCTTTGCAATAATACTTCAATAAGGACCTAATTGCTGTTTTTATTACAAAAGGCTATTTTTATATAAAAGTTTAAAAAAAGCATTGCTATAAAAAACCTATTATAAAGCTAATTCAAAATAAGGCCTATATATTACCTATGCTATATAAGCTATTCGCAAATAGCTTTAAATTTTTTTTTTCTTTTTTATCGCTAGCACATCGCAATAAAAACGCTTATTGCTAAGTCCCGCTTTAGCAAAAGCCTTGCGCTTGCTTTAAGCTTTTATAACCCGAGCATAATTGTTAAATATCATTTTATTAATATAGCCTAAAGCCACCGCCATTTTCCTAATTTAAATGCTTAAATCTTATATTTAAATTAATTATTAATTAAAAACGAACGTTACATTAGGTTATATATTAGCTAAATATTAGCAAGCTAATCTAATCCAATTCAAAAGGCCTAAGTCTTCTTTAATAAGGCAAACGCTAGTTGATCTTTTGTTTTTAATGCCTTTGCCAAAGCAATCAATAATATAGCAGCAATTAACTTTGCGGCAGCAAAAAGGTCTACTAAAATAAATGATTTGGCGTTGGCCGCACAAACCAAAATATCAAACTTAATATTAATAAACCAAGGGAACTATATTTATATCAAATACAAAATGCATTTAAATTCCTTTTAGAATCCATGGTTAATTCATAAGCCGGGATTATAAATAATTCCTAAAGATTTACTTATAAGGCGGCATTCCTCCTTTTGCTTAATGTAATAATTGCACTTTTTTAATTTAATATTATCAAAAACACAAAAGTGCTTTAAATTATGCGCCTAAGCGCAAACGCATCAAATGCAATATTTGCAATAAGCAATCGCAAAAGCATCAAATGGCATTAAAATTGGCATTACAATATTATTAGCATTAAAATATGGCACCAAAACAGCCCTAAAACAAGTCCAAATACCAATTTGAGAAATAATTAACTTATTATTAATAAATTAAAATTATTAATTAAAAGGTTTCTAAGATTATGTTAGCTTTGATACAAAATCAATAAATTTTGATATACTAATAATAATTCATTATTGTTAAAAAAAAAAAAAAAAAAAAAACCCTTAGGATATATATGAAATAAAAGAACAATAGGAAAATCCATAAACCTCGCTTAGGTTATTAATAAACCTTGCTTAACCTACATATTATTGATTTTCGGCCCCAAATCAATAATTCCCTTAACGCAATTGATACGGAACCATTACAAATGGATTTTGGACCTCTTTTGGGCTTATACTACAAATTATTGCATTATTTTATTTCTCAACATTTCTTAATCTTTCTTTCCAATAATTTTAATATTACATCTTTTATGTCATTGCTATTTTGGCTCTTTTTATTTTATACATTGCATACTATTATGCTCTTCAACGCATTATTTTTATAAAACGTTTCTTTTTAACTTATTAAAGTTTACATTACCCCTGCTTTTTTTTTATTATATTAAAATTCCAATCTATTTTTCCAAAAAAAGTATTGCCAATGTTAATCCACAGGGGTTATGTAATCTTTCCATGCTATACAAGAAGCGCCACTGAAATAATACCATAATAATCTTCAGGAATTATGCCTTAGCTACTAAAAGTAATAAATTTAACAATTTCAGGGGGTAATTGGAGCTGTAACGGACCTGTTACAGGGGTCATTTGGAAGAGTATATAATAAGGGATCTCTCCCACTTTCTTAAAAATACACAAATTTTACCACCCACTTCACTAAAGACCATATTAACCCCTTTGCTTCAATATATCTTTGCGTGATCTACCGGTACTGCACCGACAATATATATCTCAATTAAAAACATTAAAAGAGATCTAATTACCTTTAAAAGCCGTATTCTTATTAGACGTGTCATATAAACCTTCGTAAACAAAACCACAAGTCTTATAATCATTACGGCAAAAATAAATAACAGACTTAATCTAATAGTCACCAATTATACCACACTTATCACATTTTCTAATTAAGTAATTAAAGTACAGTCGGACCGCTTCAAACACGGTAAAAATTTAAGCGCTAAAATATCAAGAATTTGTTTAAACCATAATTTGCGCCTTATTAAATAATAATATTTAGCCTCTTAATTTTCTTTATTTTATTATATAATTAAAAAATTATTTTTTAATATTATTAGGTTTTGGCGGGATTTGAAATATTTTGGCGGTTTTTTCTTAGCATTAATATAATTTTTTTTTATTAGGCCCAATTTAAACAAAAGTGGGTCTGTTAAAATCCCCTTAATTAAGGCTATAATTTGAATTAGAAAAATTTATTAAATGTGGACGTTTAATATTTAATTTATATTTTAATTTTCTAGCTTAATGATTAAGCAAGTAAAAATATCTTTAACTTTAATATTAATTTTATATTATATTCTTACCTTTTTAATTACCATTATTATTATATTTCCATAAGAATTAATATGGCTTTTTTTAAGCGAAATCAAAGCATTATGCTAGCAAAGTTATTTTTTGAATTGCCTATTAAGCTAATCACAAAGCGGCCTTGTTAAAAAACACCTGAAATTGCCTTTTTTTTAAGCACATCTCACCTACCCTTACGGCCTATCAAGCTTGCTATTACTTTTACGCCTATTGCTTTTAATAATAATCAAATTAATGAATTAGAAAGCGAGGATAATATGCGTATTTGGTTAATTAATGAATTAAAAAATAAAAAAAAAAGTGAAAGTGAAGAAAAAGATGATATTACTTATGCTAACAAATATTTAAATTAAGATTTTGAAGAGCTAGGCTTGAATAGGCTAAATAAGGAGGAGACCAATGAATTAAATGTTGAGAATAAATTATTAATAGAGTTTAAACGCTTTAGGTTTTTTAATCAATTAATAATTGATTCAAAGGGTAATTGGAATGTGCCTTTTGAAAAAGTAATCATAATTTTTTTTTAAATAAATCTTTTATTTTTTATTAATTTAATTAATAAGATTATTTATTAATATATATTTATAAAAGGAGCTTATATTTCAAAGCATGTTAAAGTCAAAGAAAAGTCAATTTGTACTTAAGAGCGTTTATAAGCTCAAAATCGTTAAAATAAGCATTAAGCTAAAAGGTTTAAAACACTTTTAATTATTTAATTAATAATTTAATAGAGTATTAGCTTTTTTTTTATGCTAAAGCCTTTTATTAAAAAAGAAGAAAATATATTTAAAAATATTAATGAATTAAGCAATAAAAAAGATAAAGAATTTGATTTATTTATAAAAAAAGAATTAGCGGCTGAAAATAATTTAATTAAATTAAACAATTTAAATGATATAAAGTTTATTAATAGCAAATGATATAAGCTTTTATTAGATTTGCTAATTAATAATGCTATTAATACTTTTTTTAAAGCTTTTTTTATGCTAAGAACTTATAAAGAGGTATTAGATTTAATTAAGAAATAAGTTAATGATAAGCGAATTTTTTTATTATCTTAGTTATGCTTTGAATATTTGCTTATTTAATAATATATTCAAAATCTTTTAAAAAAGAGTTTTTATAAAGGTCAAATTAAGGCTTCTTTTTTTATAGCTTAAAGCAATTATTTTATTATTAATGGAAAAACTTTTGCTTGCAAAATTAAAGCTTTGTTTTATTATTATTAGGCATATAAATTATTATTAATAAAAACTCAAGAAGGTAAATATAAGAATTGGTTTTATTTAAATAATGAAAACGTTTTTTAAGCTTGCTGAATTTGATTATTAGCTTAAAAACTTGCTATAATTACCTTTAAAGGCTTTTGACACGCTTTTAATTTGGAAATTATGCTTTGCTTATTTGCTAATGCAAAAAAGGCTAAAAAACCTTTTATTGGATATACTATCAATACACGTAAAACCCCTGGTAAAAAGCTGAAAGAATGGAAACCTCTTGATAAAACAATCATTTATAAGTGGTTAAATTGACTTGGATTTTATATTATAAAAAAAAAAGGGGGTTTATATTGATGGCTATAAAAGAGCTGATATAATTGATTATTGTTAAATAATTAGTTATATCTTTTTAATTAGGAAGTATTTATTAATTAATTTAAAAGGAATTTTTATTAAAAATGGCTTATTATTAGTTGCTTATAATAAATTATGAAGAAAACGCTAATGAAGTATTATAACCTTTCATACCTGATTTATTTTTTGGAGAAAAAGAATATGTTATATATTATCATAATAAAAGCTGTTTTTATGCTAAAGAGTATTTTAAGCAAATTTGATTAAATGAAAATCAATAAAAAATGCTTTTAAAAAGTAAAGGAGGCCTTATTTATTGCTTTAATTTTATAAGCTTTAAAAGAAGGCTTATGATTGGCCAAAAAGATGCTTGGCAAATCATTTATTCTGGAGGACCGCAAAAAACGCTTTATTGGGATACAAATCAATTGCTTGATTAGGTTAAGCGAGCTATTGATATATTTAAAGAAAAACACCTGAATAAAGTAGCCATTTTTGTATTTAATTAATTAAGTGCTTATGCTAGTAAGGGAAATGGAGCTTTAAACGCTTTTGCAATGAATTTAAGTAAAGGCGGAGCTTTTTTATTTTAAAAGGTTAGTTTAAGTTATATTTTCCCTTTTAGGAAATAATTAATATAATTTTTTAGAATATAATTTTTTCTTTTAATATTAGCAAGGCTAAGCAAGCTTATGAATTAGTTGGGACTTTTCAAGAGCTTAATTATAAGGTCAAAAAGATTATTAAGGTGGCAATTGAAGATTACCTTAATAAAAAGCGAGTTAAAAAAATGATAATTAAAAAAGTCCCAAAGGGGATTAAAGCGATTTTTGCTAAAAGAGGCTATTTATCAATTGATAAGTTAATTTTTTTTAATATAATATATTAATTAATTAATTATTAATAGGTAAAAAATGCTCAATTATTAAGTGCTTTAGTAAAGCTAAAAAAAGTTATAATTTAATTTTTTTTTAGCTTCTTAAAAAGCCTATAATTTGTTGTTTAGCAAAAATCCTAATTAATCATAAGAATTTCTTTAAACAAAAGTTAGTGCTTGAAGAGATTTTATTGGTTAAAGGCCATAAGTGCTTATTTTTACCAAAATTCCATTATAAGCTAAACCTAATTAAGATGTATTAGGCTTATTGTAAGAATCTTTATCAACAGGTTTAGAAAGAAACGTTTTCAAAAGTATGTTTATAATTTTATTTTATTTTATTAATTTATTAATTTATTAATTTATCTTTTTTAGGCTAAAGAAGCTTGTTTTAAAGCTTTTGATTCTTGCTCTTTTAATATGCTACAAAGGTATTGTAATAAAGCTTCACGCTTTATGAATGCTTATCATAAAGGGCTTAGCGTTAAATAAGCCGCTTGGTGTATTAAAAAGCAAAATGGCCATAAAACCATTTTAAAGATTATAATAAGGGAATTTGATATAATTCCAAAGGGTAGGCAAAAAGTGGATAAATTGGCTTAATTGGTTGAATTTTGTATTTATTTACTAGCACGGTAGCTAGCTTAGCTATTATAAAAGTGCTTTATAAAAAGAGTTTAATATTTAATATTATAGCTTTTATTAAGAAAGAATCGGCGGCTATTAATAAAATCGCCGAAAACGTCTAATTTAAAATAATCTATAAATAATACTCTTTAAAACAGGTTAATTACTTATAGATAATTTCCGCTTAATTAGCCATATTTATTAAGTAATGGCGTTAAGGTACGTTAAGCAAAATTAACGATATTTAAAGAAAACGAAGAGTTTAATAAGAAAGAAGTTATTTTATGATCGTAATATAACACTAAATACGCTAATTACTAAGCAATACTACACTTAAACCAATCAAGTAATTATTACTATTATTATTTGTATTTATATTTATATTTATATAAGAGTTATATTTAATTATTAATATTATTAATATTTTATATTATTGAAAATAATATATTTATCAAATAAAATGGGTTCAGCTAATATATCTGGAATTCTTTTCTTATCAAAAGCTGTATTCGCATTAATAACGATTTTATAAACAAAAATAGTTCTAAAATATTCACTATAAGGTTTATAATATATATATATAAAAATTAAAAATCTCAAATATTTTGGCGGTGCCAAGACCTTACATTTATAAGTACCTAAATTCGAGGACTAGCCCGATTAGGACAAAAGGTGGGTCTTTATGACGCTAGCATTCAGGCGCACATTTTAGGTTAAATAGATATTTTTTAATATGATTATTATATTTTTACCGTGTTTGAAGCGGTCCGACTGTACTCGTAATTAATAGTTTTACATTCTTTATACCAAAGGGAAAAGTAATCAACGACTTTATGGCCCAACTCGTTATATCATTTGTAATAGTTTTAAGGGTTATCAGGGCACTCTTTACAAACGTGACTAGTTTTATCACAGTAATAATACACCTTTTCCTTTAATTACTAATTAACACTAAAAAAGTTATTAAGATTAAGGTAACAAATTAATTACGTATAAAATCTATAATAGTTCTTATAAACCTCTTCGTTTTAGTAATTAATATCCTAATAACTTAGTTACTTATATTTACAACAAAATCTACCTTTAACACAAACAATCTTAATAACATAATTAACTTAAGTAAAAAACAAGAACCACTAATAATTACATTTAAATCTATAAGTCTTTAAAAGGCCGCCAACGTTAGAGAATTTATAAATTATAAACAAAACGGATTCAACTAAAACTACGTGAAAATAAGCATATTTTATTTAAGTAATAACTACTAAATCGTCACGAGGACTATTAACAAACAAAATAAAAGAGTGTAAAAGGAAAACGTAAATAACGAAATTAATACCTGTTCTTTAAACGACGTTAATTATAACAACCGAAATATTCAATTTACCTCAATATCTAACGGCGATCACGTTATTAAACTAATTTATTGACAGCTTTAGCTATCTCTACGTTTTCTTGAATCTTAAGAGCCTCAGGCATTTACTTTAATACGTGTAAATCTTTACACCAGCTTGATTTTCCCAATGGTAAAAAAATCTATTAATTTTATTGTCTTCTAATTGGTCATAAATACGTGAACCGAGCTTTGATTCCATTATGATTAAAACGTGATTTATAAAAAAAGTTATAATAATAAAAGGTGGTATTGATTGTACGATATGCAACAAAACTTTAAGAATGCGGGTTCCCGTGCGGGAGTGCGGGAGTGCGGGAGTGCGGGAAGTTTAAAAAGCCCCACTTTTTAAGGGGAATTTATTTAAGAATCATATATTATTATGAATTTTTAACTAAAATATAAAATTAGACCTGTTTTAGAATCAGCTTAATTAGCTTAAAAAAATGGCCTTTTTAGATTTATAATAATTATTATAATTATAAAGATATTAATTATTAAAAGAGTTTTTTAGATTTATTATTATTTAAAAGTTGTGTATCACTATGAGTTTTTAATTAAAATACAAAATAAGACCTGTTTTGGAATCAGTTTAATTAGCTTATTAATATGGCTTTTTTAGATTTATAATAATTATTATACTTATAAGAATATTAATTATTAAAAAGATATTTCTAAAGAAATTCTATTTAAAAGTTGTGCATCATTATGAGTTTTTAATTAAAATACCAAATAAGACCTGTTTTAAAATTAGCTTAATTAGCTTATTAACATGGCTTTTTCAGACTCATAATAACTAATCAACTTATAAAGATATTAATTATTAAAAATATATTTAAGGTTTTTATTATTTAAAAGTCGTGTATGACTATGAGTTTTTAACTAAAATACAAAATAAGACCTGTTTTAGAATCAGCTTAATTAGCTTATTAAAGTGGCTTTTTTAGATTTATAATAATTATTATACTTATAAGAATATTAATTATTAAAAAGATATTTCTAAAGAAATTCTATTTAAAAGTTGTGCATCATTATGAGTTTTTAATTAAAATACCAAATAAGACCTGTTTTAAAATTAGCTTAATTAGCTTATTAATATGGCTTTTTGGATTTATAATTATTATTATAATTATAAGGATATTAATTATTAAAGTAATATCATATAATTAATTAATCAAAAAGTTAAAATTAAACTAATTTTCATTTTATTTTAATATATAAGCTAATAAACGGCTATTTATAAGAAATATTATTAATAAAACTTATCAAAATAAACAGAACATATTTAAAAACGAAAATATTATTATTATAATTTAAATACTAAGCTTAATGTATAATTAAAAGTAAATATTAAAGATTTACTTTAATAATTCTTTTTCTAAGAATTCGATTTAAAAATCAATAAATATATCTATAATATTACTTATTAAACTATAAAATAAAATATAAAATAAACCAATTATTAAATCATTTAATACATTATTAAATAAAGTACTTATTAAGTTATTTATGAAGTTTAATAGTTTAATAGTTTAATAGTTTAATAGTTTAATAGTTTAATAGTTTAATAGTTTAATAGTTTAATAGTTTAATAGTTTAATAGTTTAATAGTTTAATAGTTTAATAGTTTAATAGTTTAATAGTTTAATAGTTTAATAGTTTTAAAAATAAGCCTTTCTTTAAGTCAATATAATTATAATAAATATAAAGGCCTCGCAGAGCCCCCGGAGGGCCCCCGGAGGGCCTGCGGAGCATTAAAAATTAAAAAATACTTATTATTATACTTATTATTATAATTATAATATTAATTATAATATTACTTTTAATAAGATTATATTAAAGTTAAGTAACATTAAAGCTGTCACCTATTAATCTCTGATTAGTCCCCTAGTAACACCTAAATACAAAGAAATAACTTAGACACAAAATAAGGACTTATTAAACTTAATCGTAAATTACTCTAAAAAAGTGGCAAAACGTTTAATAAGTCCAAGAGTCTAAGTTTAAAGACCTTTATTATATATATAAAAAAAGATCTATTTTCTTTAAAAAGGAAAGAATTAGACGTTATAATTATATTACTGTTATTGTCAAAACCGAATTTAGTTAAATAAAAAGCCTTTATCAACTGAACTTTAAAAGGTTAAAAGAGACTTTGATTTTTATTAACTATAATATAATTATACTTATATACAGAGATAAAGTTAACGAAGTCTAAGGTAAACATCTAATATTAAATATAAAAGAAAAAAAGAAAACAATTTAAGTCAGTGAAAAGTTAAAAAGTAATATATCTATTAAAATAAGTAAATGACGCGGGGATATCCTTTTCGATAATAGTCTTTAAGTAAAGTAACTTCTGCTCTATATCTCTACTTAAAATAATTATTAAAAGAAAAAAGAAAAAAAAACGAGGGTAACAAAGTTCCATTTCATAGATTAATAATCTTTGTCTTTAACAAAAAAAACAGGTTTAATAATAAATGTCATTTAAAGGCAAACAACTTAACCATTAATATAAATGATAACGTAGGTTAATTAAAGGACTATGTCTTAAAACTTAATTAATAACGCGTTAATTTTGACTATATTAATAATAATATTATTAGGGTTATTGCGGCGTCTCTTAAGCTTTACTATAAAGTTGAGGAATTTCTCTTTTTAATACTCGTTAATATAATCCTTCATTACTTAAGAGAGTGAAAAGAAACGAAAACAAAGATTTAACTTAGAATCACTTACTTACTTTATAATAACGGCTTATTTAATGACACGATTAATTTTAAAAACGACTTTATATTTAAAAATGACGTTACTTTAAAAAAATTCACAGGCTTATTAAATAAAATATTCAGCTGAAAATAAGGAGTTTTCTGTTGACCAGGCGCTAGCTCTAATAATCTTAGGACTAAAATTAATAATCTTGTTTTCCTTCATATCTTTACATAATTAATAAAGACATAATATTAATTCATTTATAGTGTTATTCTTATTTACGGTATATAAAACCTATTAAAGGACTAATGTTCCTTGTTAGCCGTTTTTACGGAATTAGGTAAAGGCAACAATGAGGAGTTTAATAATCAAAGTCTTTTTAGCGGTTAAGACCTTAAAGATTAACTTAATGTTATACACGAACGAAGTCTTTTTAGTCATAATATCTTTAAAGACCTTATATTGTTCCATAGTAAAATTATTCACGTACTCCATGGACTTTAAACCACACAAGTCGTGAAAAATAATGTTATAATATAAAAGATCTTGTTTATTAATAATTATAAATTCAGTTAAGTGTTTACTTAAAATAACAAACTCGCCATTTATTAAAAGAGGCATTTTAATAAAATCGTTAAGGCCACGTATAAAATTATTAAATATAAAAGAGTTAACGTAAGGCTTAATAAAGATTTAATGTTTAAATAATTTCTTATTTATTAAGACGTCGTAAATACAAGAAAGCTCATAGACTCTGGACTTAATAACTAAAATCTAAGTTCTTATTAATAAAGTGAGAGTCTTGTCTTTACTAAGCTAATAAGTATTTACTGGGTAATATATAACGAAGAGTAGTTATTTAATTATGTATAAAAGTAATAATGGTAAATAGACGGTAATTTATCTCTTATAACGTTTAATATAGTCCTCTTTTTAAGATTTAAAGATGGCGTCGTTTTTATTAGCGTTTGTCTTATAAAAATACGTAATATCACCTCAGTCTTTTACACCATCATCGTCAGGGTTTTTTATTAAAAGGCTTCTACAAGCCGGAATACGTTTATTTTTAAAAGGTTAAAAACAATGAAGAACTTTAAAAGGAAAGATAAAAGTATAAGCTTTGCCTTCGCGGGGACGTTTTATTAAACTAATCTTTTATAAAACGTTAATGAGGTATATTTTAAGTAAATTACTATCATAAATAGAGGTGGTAAAAGCAGAGCTAGCGACGAGTAAAAAAGCGGCTTAAAAAGGTTAATTATTAATCTCAAAAGCTTTTAAAACTTATAAAACATATTTATTAATTAAAGCGTAAATGTAAGAGTAAAAGAAAGCGAGTTTATTCCTAAATACTTTAATGTTTTATAAACGCTCTTTTTTCAAAACTAAGCGTTTAATACCGCTGAGGATATTACCCTGACGTAATTAATAGGTTATAAAAGAGTCTTTACACTATTAATAAAAGAAATAAGTGACGCCTTCCGTGGATATCTTAACGGCTATCTTAAAATAAATATACAACATGGTTTCGTTAATAATAAACTCAAAAGTAAATTTAGTGCTAAAATTAGTAAAATCGTGAATATCGTTAATAAAAAATTATAAAACGACCTCGTTTTTACGTATATATAAAACTAAGATAATAGAATAACTAATTAAAATAACGTCATTTATAAAAAGTTTAATTAAGACTTTGTCCTTAATATTTAAGTCAGCGGGAACGTTAAAGTACTTAAGGATAACAAATTTACTAATATTATTAAAAGTGAAATCGTGGACATCATTCGCGTTAATTTATAAATTATAATAAAAAGTCTTATAGTTATAGACGTTACCAACGTGTTTATTATCACGGCTAGCTTTTAAAATGAGCTAAATATGGCCTTTAAGATTAAGTTATTTATAATATAAGATTAAATTAACTGTAATCACCTTATTAAGGTTTATATTATAAAAGTAAACCTAAACAAGATTTATATAAGTCTTATTATTGATAATGAAATACGTAGATATATCCGTGTAGATTTTATCGAAAAATTTCTCCTAGACTAAAGGAAAGTTGTTCTAAAGGATAAATATTACTATATTATTGTTTTCGTAGATTAAAGTATAAATTTAAGTACTTTAAAACGGGGAAGTTATTTAATATAAAGAATTTTAAAAAAATATTTAAAGACTTAAAAAAAAGAGTTATATTTAGTTTATAAGAGAACTAATTTTAACGAAATATTTATATAACCAAGAACACGTTAATTACGCGTTTGTCTTCAATGATATCAACAACGGCGATAACAAAAGTAAAAAATAAAAATAAAAATAAAAAATAAATATATACATATATAATAAACTAAACTTTTAAAAAATTATGAATTAAAAGTTATAACGCTTTTTAAGGTAATAAAGTCTGAGATCTCCAAAAGATGTCGCTGTTTTTGTTGGTTTAATGAGGAAACTGAAAACAAATATACACACATATAATAAACTAAATTCCAAAGTAATAAATAAATAAAAAAGTAAATTACAAGGTTTAAAGAGCTTTGGAATCTTTAACTAGTTTAAGAACCTAATAAGTAAGTGATTCCTCTAGTTCCCAGTTCTCGGCGTTATAACTTAGCCATTTATCTTTATAAAACACGAGCTTTTTACCCTTAAATATCCGAGTCTCTTTCCTAATAATCTTATTAATAATATATCCCTCCTCGCTGTTTATTATAATATGGCCTAAAATAAGCTAAGAACAGTTATACTTATCGTTAAAGACTAACTCTAAATGTTGGACTAATATGACAAAGTAAATGCCTTTAAGTTAAAAGGGCAATTTGATTTTAAAAGCCAGTTTATTAACTAGGCAAATGACTTTAAGAGGTCTTATATGACGTGTGGAGAATTTAGTACTACCGTATATGTGGTAACCTCACTTTAATGGCTTGGTTATATTAAAGTAAACGAATTTTTTAAATACTAGAGGCGTGTGCTTATTATTATAATATAACTTTATTTTCTTTTAAGTTATGTGGACGGCGTCTGTTGTTTTATAGTGGAAGATCTCGTGACAATTAGTAAAGTTAAAATCATTAGTTAATAAGAATTTTGTTTTAACTTCCTGGCTATATATGAGGTTATATGGAGATAAACTTGTGGAAGCATTTAGTGACGCGTTTATGGCTAATTTAATATATGGCAGTAAATCTTCTTAATTTATTTAATTATATTAATATTTTAAGGTATAGTAAAAGGCGTGTGAGAAAGTCTAGATGGTTTTTTTTATTTATCCATTTATAACATTATAATAAAATATAGTAAAAGTTAAAGAGGTTTTCACTAACTTAAAAAGCTTTGTTTAAAAGTCACCCGTGAACTTAGAATCACGATTTAATAAGATAACGTTTAGTAAACCTTAATTAAAGAAGACTTAGTTAAAATATTCTATGGCTTAGTCTTTAATTGTGAATGATTCTTTTCTAATGACGTAAATGACGTATTTAGTGGTTTTATAAATAATAAATAATACTTTATCATTACTTTGAGTTAATAAGGGTAGTCTTTTTATAAAATCTAATGAGATGACTGATAATAGAGTCTTAAGGTAGTTAATTAGTTATAAATCACCCCATAAAGGTGTTTTAAACGGTTTTGTTTTTTAGTAAATAAAACAACTAAAACTATAATCTAGAATCTTTTTATATATTTTTAGTAGGTAGACGGAAGGGTAAAGGATTATATGTATTCGTTTAGCTTTTATATATGCCTTATTATTGTGTATTATCTCAAAAATTTATTAAAAATAAGTTCTAAGAATATAAAACCGTTCCTTATTTCCATTAAACATAAAGAATAACCTTAAAGATAAATTTAATCAGAAATTCTAACTCGTTATTATAGGTTTAGAGGCGTTTCACTTTGTCTTATAAAAGATTTGAGAAAGTTCAGCATAAATCTTACAAAAGAAAGGGTTTTTAAAAAAGTACTTAATGATTATTTTTAGAATTTTTTTATTAACGTAAATAAAAATAACCGTTATTTTAGTACTAAATTCTTCTACTACATGGCCTAGACCAATTACCTCTAAATCAGATTTTTTTACTACATAACCTAAACCAACTACTTTCAAACCAAATTCCTTCACTACATAGCCTAAACTAATTACCTCTAAACTAACATCTTTTATTATATCAGATTCTTTCACTATTTAATCAACCACTTAAAAATTTAACTCTTTCCTTACTCTACGAGCTCTTGTTTAAACTGGAAAGGTTTTAATATATTAGATTTATATAGTGTGTTTTTTATTCATTATTTTAAGAGGGGACGGTTACATCTTTAATAGTTCTTTTATTATACGAGACAAACCGTTAACGTTAATATATAATTTGCTTAATTTATAAATAATCGTTATCCAATCAATAAACTTATAAAAAAAAAAGTCGCTAAGTTACTAAACGAAGTAACCTCTTATTAATAACCAGTCTAAAGTCTTTAAACGCCTAAACAATAAAATTGTGGTTAATATAAACCGTGAGATAATCTGAGTCAACATACTACGGCAATTTCTATAGGGCCTAAATGAAAGCGGTAGTTTTTAGTTCTATAAGTTAATAATTCTTCTTTATTAATAAAAGATCCTTAGAGATAAAAAGAATAGGACGTTTATAACCGTTTTTATTAAACTAATAAACAACGGCGTTAAAACCCATTTATTTATTACTATTAACGTATAAAATAAAAGGCTTCGTAAAATCTGGGAAAGCTAAAATAAAAGCGGTATAAAACTTATTACGTAAGTTTTACCACGTTATTTTATAATTTTCAAAGAGTTTATCGTCGTTACTTAAAAAGTCTATAATTAACTTTACTACGAACTTTTTATAAGGTTTCTTTAATATCGGGAAACCTTTAAAGCCCTTTGTCTTTGTGATTTAGAGGGGTTTAGTTATACCAGCGAAGTGAAGAACGAATTTCTAATAATACCCAAAGAATACTAAATAAGTTTCCAGTTTTACTAAAATAATCAGGAAAACCAGAGTTTTAATAGCTTCTGTCTTCTGCCTTCTCTTCTACTATACTAACTCCCAGGCAGTCCACCCAATGTCTTAGGGCTCAAAGACTTAACTACGTAAAGTAACATTTAAACAATTAAAATGTTACTCTAATATAACATAAAGTCTATAAAACGGTCCAAAGATTACTAATATACGTATTAATATCTTTAAAAAAAAATAACGTCATTTATATAAACTAAGACAAATTTCTAAAAGAAAGGCCTAAAGATTTTTTTAATATAATATTAGAAAAAGGCTGGAGAATTCGTTAAGCCCATAATACTAACTATGAATTATTCATGTCCTTTATGTTAAGTCACGAAGGCTGTCTTCTAGCGGTCTTTTAACATAAACGACTATTAAAAAAAGCTCTTAGTCATATTAAACACTAAAAAAACCGTGGCGCCGTTCATGGCTTATAAAATGTCGTTTTATTTTAACAAAAGGTACGCATCCATATATAACTTAATATTGACTTAACAAAGATTAACGACTGCTCTTAACTTATTATCCCTATAAACAATAAAGGCTAACGAGGCTAATAGACAAGGCTTCCTTAAAGGGACGTTTTCCATTATTTTTATCTCCTTTAATAGATTTAAGATTTTATCCATGGCTTTCCTATTTCTCAATAACATATTATAAAGTGCTTACTTAAGGTCTCGCAGATTTACATTCTCTTTAAATAAAATTAGTATTAGAATTTTATTATTAAATTGTCCTAGCCCTAAGTAAAACAAATAAACGTTGTTTTTAATAACTTAAAGAATTCTTTAACGTTATTTGTCTGTCTAATAATCTATTATTTCCGCTTTATTAATTACGATTAAGATATCGTTAACTAAAGTAATTAAAAATGGGTAACCATCTAAAATCTTCTCTTTTAAGTCATAAGTCATAAGATCGAGGCCTTAAAAGACTTTAATTAGGCTTAAGTACACTTCAGCCTATACTAACAGTTTAATCACTTGATTTATAATATTAATAACTTGTCCTTAAACTAATTTAATAAGTATTAAGTTAAAATTAAAATAAAGTAAGGGTTTTAAGAAACTGTCAAATATACCGTTAATAAAAAAGCCGCATATATTAACTATAAAATTAATTTGTTTATGCAATGTGATTAAGTAACTTAATTAACGGACTAATAAACAACGGTGCTAGACCTTAACGTTAACACCTAATTAAAGAAAAATGACTATGGTTTTTACGACATAAATCAAGGCCTTAAACGGTGTCTTATCTCCTCGCTTTAAAGTAAAGATATAAAAATAATTATTTTACCATTATATATAATTATAGTCTTAAGAATGTTTCACAAATACTATGTTAAAGCCGTATTTTTTAAAAAATGAGGTTCCTAAGAAGATATTATAATCTAACTTTTTTATTAAATAAATTTCAACAAAAAAAAAAGAATTACTAATAACAATAATAAAAAAAAAGTAAGTATATATATTCAGTGGATTTTAAGCCATCCCCGATTCCTATAAAAAAGATCTCGTGTAATTTAATATAAATTAGTAAACCCAAAAAGTACTCATAAAGTAAGTCCTTAATTATTAAACAAATCCTTAACCTAATATTAAGGTAAAACTATAAAGGGAAACCGGTAAGAATGAACATAGTGCCAGTTGCTTTTTAAAAAAGAATATAAACGGTGCCATTAACGAAGTAAGTCTAGTAGTATTCGTTTCCCGGCGTAAAAAGTAAAGAGGTAATATTAAGTAATATAAGTATAAGTAAAAAACAAAGAATATCAAGTATATAAAAGGTATTATTAATATTAATAAAAAATATAAGTTCTAAGATAATGTTATCTATATTAAATAAAAATAAAAACGACCAATTAATAAGGTTTATAATAATGATAAAGTCCTTCTAATTTAGACTTAATAATGTACTAGACTTAAATAATCGCCTAAGTCGTTTTCCGTAATAAAAAAGTCAATAAAAGACTCTTAATACGAGGCATCTATTACGTAACACTCTTATTCGTAAGCGTAGGCCTAGTAAAGCTCCTCAAGGACTTATACTATGTCTTCAGCTTTTATAATATAAGCTATTACTATTTAAGGTTTAACAACGGCTAACTTCTGAGGGTATAACGGACATTAAGGATCAATATAATCCGTGGAGTTATAAAACATATAAGGGTATTGAACTCGTCTAAAGCCGCTAAGGACAGGTTTGACAATGTGTTACAGAAGGCGCTCCTGGCTTAGCGTACCTGTATATAGTCCTCACTTTAGACAGTCATTCCAATGCAAGCTTTTTCACACCTACATGATCCTCCAACATATTTCGTGTTAACAGGGCTTGCAGGATGGCGCAGATTGCTGCACTATTAGCACCGGAAAGGAAAGGTCTTGCCCATAGATGGGTTTCTCGGTGGATGGGAGTTATACTCAAGCATTCCACGGAAATATCTCATAGAATGATATATAGACACTGAGCAACTCAATTTGTATATCCAAACCATTCTCCTTGAATTTGTGCATGTGGATCGCTGCATAGGTGACTGCTAGTGAAATTGAATTAGTACCCTGACTGGTCATGGTTGTAGTTGAGTTGTGTGTATTTGGTCCTAGCGCTACATGCATGCTGAAGTCCTGGCGGACTAAACACGGCGTTCTGTAAATGCAATATGCTTTCGAGAAAGATGTGAAGGCTCTCTTTCTAAGACCATCCGAGTCCTTGTTTCCATGTAACTCAATGTCCATTACTGTACCATTCCCTTCATTACTCTGTCCCCTGTCCCAAGCACACCTTTGGATATCAGAATTGTAAAGACTGTCGACTCATATCATTAGGCTCAGTTGTAGGAGGCATGCTTCCAAGATTCCAATCCATTGACGACCAATCAATTTGATTGGGATCAACATTTAGGGACGCCATACCCATCATGCTAGGGTTACCCCAAGGGTCGGGTGAAGTAAAGCCTTGCTGACCGCCCATTCCAAAGAACATGTTTTGATCAAACGTCATGGGCATTGGCATCGGGAAACTGTTCATGTCTATTTCGGGAGGAGCATCCTGTTGCATTGTGTTGGAAACATGCGGCCTCTGTGACAAGACCTGTCGGATGTATGAGATGGCCCTTGGGGTCGCTATTGGCTCGCCGATGTGCGCCAATGCCTCCTCGCGAGCAGCCCATGCCTGAAGGATGACTGGTGCGATGATTTGGTAGAACATCTGATCGCCCGGAGTGCGGACTTTGTGATGGGCTTCGTAATTGGCGCTGAGAGCTTCCCAGGCCGTATCGGCTCGGGGGGTGAGCGGCTGACGCTTCAAGTTCTGAATAACTTGGACATAAGCAGGAAATGGGTAGTGGAAGTGAACCATCCACATAAAGCCGGCTGTCAGGGGAGAGCTGCAGATCTTTGTATCACACTCAAGCAACGTGATGGCATGCCCAAAAGCAGCATCACGTGCAGTGTCTGCTTGGGCCTTGGGTATACTTGATGATTTTGAGTAGTGTTCCAGGAGACGGCACTTTGCCAGAAGCCCTCGTGCAGTCCACTTGATCAACGTTAGCATTTTCATTTGTTAAGTTTGAAGATCGCAGACAGTCTCGAATACTCCAGTAGGTAAATCCAAAATTGCTCATACCAAAGTCATGAAGTGGAGTGGGATTTCTGGATCGCAGTGTCTAAGATACTTTTCTTCAATCATGTTCTCCAAGCTGCCCATCTCACTGCCCTCCGAGAAGGTATGAGGTTGATGTGCCTGCGCAATTGGGAGCAGAGCCGGGCTGTTGAAGTCGAGACTATTCAGCAAGTCAGCTATTATTCGGTTTATCTTTTGATATGTATCTGTCGATACGATGGAGAACATGGTGCAATACTCACTGCCACTTTGTGTGCCGAGTGTAATTCCCTATCTCACTCCTTACGACAGCATATATGGCGTCAGAAAAAGTGCCGTTAGGCTGTGGCGCTTCCTTCACTGTAGGTAACGGGGGATCAGTAATTGCCTCGTCAAGGATGTTTTGGGAGAGGGTAAGACATGTCTCAAGACAACCTTGAAACATTCGAAAGGGGGGGAAATGGGCTCCCCCGATACCTACTCTGAGGTCGCAGTTCGGAGTCGCCCACATTGAGGGCAACTCTGCAATCCCAAATCGGAGTAAGCGCAGTAGCTTTAGCGTTGGCCATTTCGCCAACACGACCGTCGAAGAGCACCAGAGTCCACCCTAGGGACCAATCAGATCATTAGCAAGCAGCTGGTATCGCTTTCAGAAATGCGATGTTTGAAAATCAACTGTGAAAAAGACAATCACATAATTCTGTCACTCACAGAGTCTACGCCGTAGTTCTGCCTCAAGAGGGGCAGATTTATTCAAGATCACCTCCTTGTCGATGCCCATTCGGTTGGCAATACGAATGGCAACTCCGAGTAAAGATGACAGTGATTGTATCACGGTTCCTGGCCTGACGGAGCACTGGGCCGGTCAGAACAAAGTATGGTATCTCCATCTGAGTGACTTACTAGGTAGAATATCAATGCGGTTAGACACTCTCGGTCGGTGGTCCTCAAAAACCCACAGTTCAATAGAGCTTGCTGACAGCCAAAGTGATATCTAATTGCGAGATCCTCCTTTGAAGAACCAAGCATGAACTGGCAAGCATTCTCGTCAATGCTCACAATAGCCATGCAGTATATACCAAACATGAGAGCTTCCAGAGAGGGTTCGATATTAGAGACATTACTTGCAGCTTCTATGATTCGGCCTTGTAGACTTGGGGTATGCGTAACTTTGAGCAATGGATTGACATTGTCAAGGTAAAGCTGCCAAAGCTTGAACAGCTGGATCGGCTCTGGGTGCAAACTTGAGATGTCGACGGACACCTTGCCAGAGCCAAAGAGTAAATGGTCATCACTAAGAGACATTTGATTCATAGCTTTCCTGATATCAACTTCGCGCACATCATCGTCCGAAGAATTGCTGACGTTGTCAGGGTCCCGGAACTAGAATTCACGTCAACAAAAGCACGTGGCGAATGTGCAATGGCAACTTTACCTCATGGCTCATGGCGTGTAAGATATTTCTGATCGCAGTTAGTTTTATTTTGAGATGAATTGAATTTTGGATGCTCGTACATTGTATCTGGCAATCTGTCAGAGCTGGTCGTCGTGGCGGGGGATGGTCGATCCACTACCACAGCTCTTGGTTCTTCATCCGAATCATAACCGGCTCCATCCTCTACTTTGGGAGACGTCCTGTCGGTCGGGTCCTTGTGAAGAGGCTCAAATTTCACATTGTTTTGCCGAAGTAAATCCTCATACTTGCGAAGACGATCCAACAGCTCCCGCTCCGGAAATCTGCGTTTGCGCTGACGCGTCACCTGAGTTGCAGGAATACACTGAACTCTAGCTTTGACACAATTTGCACAAGGATGCTTCCTGTCGCATTTCACCTTTCTCTGCTGGCAAAGAATACACGCAAGTACTCGTTGGGACTTGGGGTGCCCTGTGGATCGAGCGAAGGGCTCTGGGGAGGGGTCTGTGGCTGACATGACAAGGTCCGCAAAAGGCTTGTCTCGGACTTGGGCTCCAAACACTGCAGTGTCTTCGACGTGATGGAATGCAATCGTGAAGGGTCTGACCGAGAGCTAGAATATGAGTTCTTTGGCTGGACTTGGTCCTGTAGGCAGCACTTCAATGATTCTCGATATTTGTGAGGCACAGCTAGTCGGAGCATGACTTTCCGTCTTGGTCATGTGATATAGGCCAAGATTTGATGAACCATCATGTCGGGACCAATTTATATAGGTAAAGGTAATTTGTTCATTCTTAGAATCTTTTTAGACCAGCTACTACATAGTGTACCATCAAAACTTTATGTAAGCATCTATATCTATTCCGACTTAGTTCGATCGCTCCGTTTTGAGTACTCTGAAGAGCACTGTACAGAATATAGGTCTGCCTTATCTCTCAAAACATCGTCAGCTTTTAGTCTACACTGAAACCCTTTCTAGATGATACATTTTTACCAAACATCTGAAGCAGAATCCCAAAGCTCGATTTCGCAACAATTTTAGGTCGTAAAAAGACATCGCGAACGTTAACTAGATACCGATTCCAGAATTCCCTTTCTTCTATTTTACATAATCCTATCCTTAGTAGTAGATAACTCACGTAGCTCAAGATATATGCATGGGTCTTCAATATGCCCTGACGCTATAGCATAAAACGACCTGTTGACAGTTGGCAGTTGACAGTTTGACAAGCCGAGACCCACACTTCACCACTATGATGCGATCCTAACTTTGTGCGTGATCTAAGAAAATTCAAAGAGATCTTTCATCATTAAAGTTCCTAATCTGCATTTGTCTAGAAGCTTACTAGTTACAATTGCATCTAATCATTGAAGTGAAGTCGTTAAAGTCATACGCAAGCGAATCCGCCAAGCTTTTTGTTATTAAGGGGGAGCGAAAACAACACCCCAACCATAAGACTTTCGTATTCACAAAGGACCTCCTGAGCTTTAGGCACAAATGATAGCTAGCCCTCCCTGTACCGTTTTATTCAGTCTTCAGTTCTTCCTGTTTAGGTTGTATTAAGGTTATTCGCGTACAGAGGCCGCTTAGGCTTGAACCTCTTGCGGAGTTTTTATTTCTTTATCTGTGAGTTCCAAAGTGCGTGCTGGAGTGATGTGTGTTTCTCGTCAATGCTTTCATGCTGACTGGGGCGGTACTTATCCTCATCACCTGCAATGTCGTGGAATGAACTCTCCATGACTTGGAGGTAACATCATGGTGGGCCAGCCTTCGTGTCCGAAGCATCGTTCCAATGTTGAAGTGAAAAGTTGAGCTTTGGTAGCTGAGACTCAACTCTTAGTCCTACATTTAACATGGATTTGTGTGCTTGTACATGCAAGAAGCCGTGATCATGAAAGATAATCCATAGGTTTACCAATACAGTAGTGGGTCTTTGGCCACAAATTTTCTCGTCGACTCTAAAATGCAGTGCTTCCATAGCAAAGGAGCTTTCTATTCCACAGGCAACCTTTCTACAACTCAAATGGACTTCGAGAGATTCAACACAGATGTGAGAAGTTTCAGTCTTGTCTCGACTCCCAAAATCCTGTAGAATTTCAGCCGTCAAGAACAAGCCAGATAATGCGAGATGCCGCAATCACTTTAACGATAGTCCCAGAACGTAAAACAAAACATCTCAATCCATATTCGAAGATTGCACACCTCCATCATTGAGCCAGCAGCCGCAGAGATGCCCACGTCTATTGGCAAACGCGTCCCAAAGCAGTCGACGCCACGATCCCCAGCAAGCCCCGCCGAATATTTGTCTCCCCTGTGGCGGATCACATTCTTCAGGACGACAGAACTGCAGAAAAGTGCATTATAGCACATTTCGTTCTTAATCCCTTCCTTCCCATCCATCTCCCCTTGAAATATGGTCCTGGATTGGTAAATTCAATGCTCGAAGTTATTGATCGATATTCTTGCAGTCTGGATTTGAAAGACAACATGGCAGGGAAAACAATACGAGTTGAGCACGAAATACAGCAATATTCGAAGGGGACTTGTGATCTGCCGTCTTTGCTGGCTCGCTCCAGGGTCTGCTTCAGGGGCTGCTGCAGATCTGGGGTCTTCAGCGTTTCCAACATCTTCGACTTCGAATTCGCTCTTGACGGTTGCTACACTGAACTTTGTCGCTGTGCAGCACCTCACGAGTGCCCAAACTATTGAGGTCCTGCGGATCCTGCTCAGGGATCTGTGTGTTAGTGCGAGGAAAGGGGAGAATAATGTCAGTCCGTTGGATTTATTCTTGACGGCTGTGTTGAGGGATAGGCTGTATATCCCTTTGGTGGTAGAGTTGAGGGATTGCCGGTTCGTGGTAGAGATTGCGAGATTATTAAGTCAGAGAGGTTCTGGAAGAGAGGAGAGGGAGAAGGAAGATGTGTTGAGAAAAGCAGTTGAATTTGGACATGCGCCACTGGTTGCTTTCCTGAGAGACGAGTTTCTATGTCTGGACTTGGATGCTGCTGTTGACGAGGCAGAAGTGATGGGAAGTCCGTTGCACAATGCGATGAAAGTGCTGAGCTATCATGCCGTAGAAGCTCTCCTGGACGATGGTGTAGATTTCGAGACCAGAGATCGAGCTGGATTGACGCCCTGAAATGTCGCTGCGAAATTTGGCTGCGGGTTGCTCCTTCGACTCCTGCTTGAGAAAGAAGCAGATGCGAGCTCGCTCACGAACAATGATACGAAGATAACGACAAGAGACAGCGCCAATTCTCTGCATCTGTATCTTTGGCAGAAACACCATGATTTCGTCACAGTGGAGTTCATGTTGAAGCAAGGTGTGAGCCTGAGTGCCGTGTGCGAGGGCAAGACTCCGCTTGACTGTTTCGCCGATACGCGGAAGGTCCGGATGTTCGAGTCTGCTACTATGGAGGCTGACTATGTGAACACGGATGTCCTAAGAAGTCTGTTGGCTGCTGGAGCAAAGGGACTTGGTCATAAAGCATGGCCGCAAATATTCCAGGCTCCACCTCCGATTGCGAAGAAGCCTATTGTATCCTCGGTGTCTGGTTTGACTACTCGAGATGTGGTGGGGTGGGAAGTGTGCGTGGATCGGGCTACGAGAAGGCAGTATTTGAAGGAGTTGAGGAAGAAAAATGAAAGTATGTGGGAAGAAGCCATGATGCGGGAGATGCAGCGGGAGATCGCGAAAGAGAAAAGACACAGGAAGATGTTGCGAGATATCTTGGCCACCAATCTGAGCGGATGTGAGTCTCAATCCGGATCTCTCATCTTCGCTGCCCTAATGCTAGAGCCAGGACACATCGTCTATGTGAAATGTACTAGCGCTTTCTATCCATTCACATACGGCATGCTTTTGGAGGGAACGAGGATCATGTTCCCACACGAGAATAAGAAGAAGAGTATCAGGCAAGAAGTCGATACCTGGGTCATGCATAATGGGAACCGGTATGTCAAGGATGATGAGGAGGATCCGGGATACATGAAGTATGTTGAATATGCAAAGTTTTGATTTTATGGTATTTTGGACGTCTGAAGTGGTGACGACGAAGCTCAACGCGGCTGGGAGTTATGTCATTTGGTGGTGGATACGCACTTCATACCCCATCGGTGGTTTTAAAGTTCTTGTATATTTAATCTTGAAAAGTTGAGGATGCTTTTGAGATCATCCTCCGCTTAGTACTTCAAAGGTCTCAGTGGTCGCAGAGGAGCAGCGAGGCTCGGGCGAAATCCAATGGGATGACCGTTCAGAGAGATTACTTTGGGGGGTTCGGGGTCTCCCCAGACGTATGACAAAGCTTCGTATTCCGGGTTTGGTCGATTTCATGCACTGTGAGCACGCCGTACATTTTAGAGCTATCATTGCGCCGACTCCACGTTGCAGATGTAGCAGGCGGATCGAAGTCTTGATGGGAAGAGGGGAATGTACTCGTGGGTTTTCCATCGTAGTATGGATGTTTAGCTAGTCTTGAAGATATCTAAAGTGCTGGAAGGGTTGAAGTATGGGAAGGGATCGCCGAAAGAGTTTTGCTTGTAAAGAGCAAGTGTGCTTCTAGGGCGTGATGCAACCACCCCAAATATGAGAACCCAATTATGCAACCGACTGTATATAAGATCTGACATCTCGGTCTTGGCATCTACACACAGGAGTACTTGAGAATATTTCATATCGCATTTGAATATGCCAATATGGAATCATGAATGCGGACTGCATCAGGTAGAAATATAAATCAAGCAACACCAGTTCAAACAACGTGCTTTCCAAGCGCATCGCCCAAATACTCCGTCAAAGCCAGGATTTTCTCCTCCTGAAACCTGCGTCCAACAATCTGCACCCCTACATGTGCGCCGTCATACAGCTCAGGATCATCTACACCCAAAATCAGCACACACTCGCCATCATTGACACTAATACGACATCACTGCATC
This sequence comes from Helotiales sp. F229, assembly GCA_002554605.1. Lineage (NCBI taxonomy): Eukaryota > Fungi > Ascomycota > Leotiomycetes > Helotiales > Helotiales sp. F229. The sequence goes on along the minus strand of MXAW01000004.1, from coordinate 4,419,790 downwards.
TGTAAGAAGGAAAGAGAAAAAAACTCACAAGCTTCCCAAACCTTCTCATCCGTTTCATTCAGTGGTTTGTACCCCTCATCCACAATATCAAGATTCTTGTCCGCTAAAGTCACTGGCAGGACTGCAGTCGAATAATCGAGAAGGTTGACCCACACGGAGTAGCCTGGCATGATGCGTTTAGACTTTGTGTTATCTTTGCCAAACTTATGCCTAATGAGAGAAAACGAGAGAGTTAGTGATTGTTCGAATGAGACGTACCGTAGTAGCTGTACCTAGGATACGGGAGATGACTTAGCAGACGTTCTGCAACGGATTGAAATTGCAAGAAGTGCCAGGGTGGGACGATTACATAAATGGAAACAACATGAAGATGGGATTTGTTTAAATAAAACTCACATATCTGGCCTTGCAGCAGCGAACGGCGCAACAGGGGTGATCACCGCATCGACTGGGCGGCTGGTCCCAGTTACTGATGCAGTGCTGTTCCAGTAGTCCATGTATTTCTTCTGAAATTGCCTCTTCTCGACATTGGCACCAGCGATTCCAGAAGCAGAATACTCTTCTTGACGGGTAGAGTAAACAGATAAGATTTGGCTGGCCATCGGTTCACCCGAGAGGGCGAATGCGCTGTGAACTATAGCTTAGGTAAGTAGGTAATATTCGTGAGACGAAAAGGAGAGAACAAACCATCTGCACCGCCATCGTACGTCCATGACTTGAACTGTATTCGAGCATATCAGAATTGGTGCAGCGGTAGCCTGAGCGAGGAAACTCACAGCGATCGCAGCAGCATCGGCATGAGACGGAGGCTTCCACTCCACGGTTTTGTGACCTAATTTTTCAATAGTTTTGACCACGAGATCAATAGCTCTCCGAACAGGCGGCTGAGGTTGGACTACCCCATCATGAGCCAAAACCCCAAAACAAAGTTGGACACCACCACTAGACTTGATAATATCGAGCACAGCCTGTTCCTGCTCATCCCGCCAGGGAATCTCAGCGACGAGAGGATCATGAAGCCAAGGCTGTTGACTGAGAATGGCCTTCATGACCAATCTCAGCGCACCAACAGATGTTCCTAGCGGTCCAACAACAGATAGAATCGAGTTCTGGCCATCCATACTGTTTGCCATTCCTTCATACGGCATTCTGCCGCTCGATGGCCGGATACCATAGAGACCGTTAAACGCAGCGGGAATGCGGATACTGCCACCAATGTCTGTGCCGAATCCGACTGGACTTCCTTTAAGTCCGATAAGAGCTCCTTCGCCGCCAGAGCTGCCGCCGCAGGCTAGGTTGCGGTTCTTGGGGTTCCAGGTGTAGCCGATGATATTGTTGACTGTCTCGCCAGCCATCAAGGTGTGCGGTACGGAGGTTTTGCAGTACAAGATCGCTCCTAGGTTTCGAAGCTCTCGGATCATTTCACTTTCGTAGACCTTTTCTTTACCGGTTCCTTTCTTGCCTTCGAATGTACCAATCCACTGCGTCGGTTTAGCATCAGGTTATTCTCAAACTATCACTTGCGAAGAAGAGACAGAAGATGTACAAAACAGATACAAGACTTGTAATTGGATGGTTCTTGAAGAAGTATGATATTCAGTTATACTTACACCGATGTATCCCATCGTCGTCTCCACATCCTTCACATGGAACTGATCTTTCAGACTGACCGGCAGTCCATGAAGTGGACCAACTGGCTTCTTATGCTCAGCAAAATACTCATCCAATTTCTGCGCATCAGCAATCGCAGCATCGAAGAATATCTCATGGAGACAATTAACCTGAAAAGTCAGTAGACCTCAAACCAAACAGTAAATGTCGCCTACCAGTTGATGAGCAAGTGCCGCTCTGTGACAGAAAGCCTCAGTGACTTCCCTCGCTTTCCATGTTCCAGAAGTGGTATTCTTAACAATGTCAACGGCGTCCGTTTGCGTGATTTCTATTTCTCGGGGAGAAAGATATTGTTCAATGTATGCGCCGGTTACATCTCGTTGTTCTGCGGTGGAGGGGACGGGTGAAGTCAGTTGCCAAGCTTTGGGGATGAGGGCGTTGACTGAATCGCGCTTTGCAGCGCCGAGAGCTTTCCAGTCGACCATATTGAAAGCCAAAGTGAGATTCAAAAGTAAAACAAACAACGAGGGAATTGACAAAATGGAGGATTAATGTAAGTTGAGGCGATATGTGATGAAGTGATGTGGACGATGGAGGGGTAGTTTACTAGCGCGGAACGATAGTGAACGGCAAAAGTGGGGAGGTACTGTAAGCGGATCAACAATAGACCTCGATGTTACTTTAGCATGCGTTGAGCTTTCCTTCGATTTCCCATTTTTATTTCTTTGTTTTGTCTGCTCTACCTCTACTTCTTTCATTTCATCGTCAATTAACCGTCCAATAATCCGTTATTTCTCGCTTCTTGTCAAGCAAGAAATAGGTGATGGATTTCTTGATAGGGTAGGGGTTCGCCTTGACCAGCCAAAAGGAGGACATATTTGACCCCTGCTTTGCTACTGACCAACTCGATCGAAATTAATAGGTTCTCACTATTCCTACTATGCTGAATTTCAGCATCGTATAGCTACTGTGTTTTTCCTCTTCTCCCTCCAATTGCTAAACCGGCCTGGAAATCCCACGAGAGGATAAAGTCTTCATCAAACAAACTACTCCTCAGTTCGCCAATTCATCCCCCGTACGAGCAGTTTAATCGCCTGTCTGTTCTTACATGTAGTATAAAGGGTTGACTCCAAGAACAAAGAAGAAGCCACTGTATGAAAACAACATGTAGCTTAAGAAAAGGGGTTCCATCGCCACTGACTCGAGGGAAGTACCTAGGTATGCACCCACCAATAGGAATTAGTTGGGACTCGATGCAATATTTCGTTGCAAATCGCAATTCTAGTACCGAGGCTTTCCATCAAAAGAAATACATGCAGCGGGTTGTGGCTGAAAATGCACTTGCAATCAACCACTCCAGTGTGCACAGATGCAGCAGAGAGAAAAGATTTTAATGGGGGGAAACAACCGCCAGCAACAAGAAAGGAAATACAAGCGTATAAGAGAGCAAAATGATATCCGTAATTCGAAAATAATGCTATCATCTCTGTACAATACCCAACGACGAGGAGCAAGAACGTATGCGCCTGAATGGCTGCTCTGAATTCCCAAAACAGACCGACAGCTTGATGACATGACTTCTTCGCATCTGTAATCAAGCCGTAAGATATCGTCTGCTCCCGTAGATACTGAATCTTGCTGATTACTTGGCTTCTGATACATCTTGAAAGAAACTCGCACGGATAAAACTTTAAGCGTGTCTACCACATGGCATGCGCCCTCGCTTGAAAGACATGCAGCTGTCATCGAGTTGGGGCCGTGCGATCCCTTGTCAGCTTTCTAATCGATCGATGACGCAGTTCTTACCAGTTTCCACATCAGGAGATATTTCCTCATACAGCTCGACCACGGCACCACACTATACAGCGTTTTGATGATTCTTGCTAGACTGATTACGAGAAGGCTTTTTTGTTTGGATGCAGGATCGCGAGTGGTATTCGAGGGGAGACCAAGATCCCGGGTATAAATCGGCGTTAAGGCAGGGCTAGACCAGACTCGTCGAAGCTTGTATGATAGTAGGTAGCTTGATTGGACAAATGGAAACTCCTGTTAGTCCCCGAAAATGGGGTCGCAGTCTTCGGTGCCGCTATGGTGCTAGGATGGCATCTGGCAGCGAGGGAGGCGGATGGGGGTTTCTGCAGAATGGAATGCAGCATGTCTGCTAAGCATTTCGAAGTCATGGAGAGACTCTGTTGAGGATTACCAAGCAGAGAGAGAGTTGGGCTACAAGAGGAGCTTGAGGGACGGAGAACGCAGCTGTTGTTTTTGGGTACGACGATATATCAGACGACTTTTGGAAGAGCTTGAGCTTAGACGACAATAATCGAAAGATTGGACGACATTGGAGACACTTGGGTTCGAGCACAGGCATAATGGCAGAAGCAAGCGAGAAAACAGAAGATGGGAATCGATTGTCTGGAGAAGGGCAATCGCCTGCAGACGACTCTTACTACAACCTACCGCCGACTAAAGAATTCGAACCTATAGCTGGATTGGGCGAAGCAACAACCAGCAGACCAAATATTCTGGGAAGGAATCGAACTGGGGCATCTGCGGGGTTGAGTATCAGTCGAACGAGGACGCATAACGGATATGGATGCGATGGTAATGAGGACGACTCTGGGCAGGATGTTGAAGGAGGGGTGCCAGAGAAAGACCCGTTTGATGTGGTTTGGGAGGGAGGAGATTTGGATCCATCAAATCCTAGGACTATGACTTTGACTAGAAAGTGGCTCGTAGTGGTGATTGTCAGCGCAAGTTCGCTCTGCGTGTAGGTTCCCTATTTTGTTGACATTGATTTATTTTCTAGAGTGGGGCTGGGGAGGTTGCAGAAAGGAAGGATGCCGGAAACGCTGACTTGCGTTATAGAACTTGTACCTCGTCGATATACACTTCCACGTATGGACAAATCACCGAGGAATTCCACTGTTCCAAAATCGTTGCGACTTTGGGATTGTCTCTTTTCATCATGGGATTGGGTGTTGGGCCTATGATGCTGGGACCACTCTCGTATGCCCCAATCAACCCAATTTTGCACAAACATACCTAACTCTTCACAGTGAGTTTTATGGTCGACGCCCCATCTACTGGGCATCGTTCAGCATGTTCCTGATCTGGCTCATCCCATCAGCTATCGCCAAGAACATCCAAACTATGCTGATAGCACGATTCCTAGATGGACTTTCCGGAAGTGCCTTTCTTTCTGTCGCAGGAGGAACCGTTGGTGATATGTTCAACAGAGAACAGCTTCAACTTCCCATGGTGATATATACCGCCTCGCCGTTCGTTGGCCCATCGCTCGGCCCACTCATTGGTGGCTTTATTAACCAATATGCGAGCTGGAGATGGACCTTCTATGTTCTGCTGATCTGGTCAGGAGCCAATATGGGTATGATCATGCTGTTTGTTCCAGAAACTTACCATCCTATCCTTCTACGCAACAAAGCTCGCAAACTTCGTCAGGAGACTGGTGATGAGAGGTGGAAATCGGCGATGGATCGGGATACCAAGTCGATCACGAAGACCATCGAACTTTCCCTGCAGAGACCATTCCAACTCCTGTTCCTGGAACCCATGGTACTCAATCTCTGTCTCTTTTCGGCAATCCTTCTTGGAATCTTGTATTTGTTCTTCGGAGCCTTCCCCATTGTCTTCGTAGGAAATCATGGGTTCTCCCTCTCGCAGACTGGAATGTCATTCTTGGGGATCTTTCTTGGAATGATTCTGGGCGCAGCAACAGATCCAATTTGGCATAAGAACTACGCTCGACTGATCCGACAACGTGAAGAGAGAACAGGAGAAATCGGCGGCAGCGAGCCAGAGTACCGCCTTCCCCCCTCCATCTGCGGCGCCATCCTAGTGCCAGTTGGTCTGTTCATGTTCGCATGGACGACGTACTCCTCTGTACACTGGATCGTACCTATCATCGGGTCAACTATTTTTGGCATGGGGTAAGTCAAACAATATCTCCCTTTCTCTGCATTCGGTTTCCTTTCCTGGACAGACAGCAGGCAGATGATACGAGCTGCGCTGCGCGGCTCCAGGCTTCATGCTCGAGAAGTGGCGTTGGAACAGAAGTGCTGTACCTTGCATCAAGCAAGTATTCGATCTCAAGTATCTATCTATGGCTGTTTCAATAGCCAGGCAGCTGATTCGCAATGCGTTGCCGCATATGTGGCGTCGCTTCGCACACCGAATCTTCAGCCCCTCTATATCAACAGGCTCTCCAATCTCCCCTCTCTTGCAGCTGACTGCGGTCCAAGCCTCTTGCCGGCCGCGGCTGCAGATAACCCATACATACGTACATACGTGCATATATATATGCAACGCACCTGCAGTAACACCAACTGCACGGTCGAAAGTGGCATCCTGTAGCTAACCGGTGCTTGGAACTCTCACAGGACCGTCCTTGTCTTCTCCGGCATCTTCACCTTCCTGGTCGATGCGTACCCGCTGTACGCTGCTAGTTCGCTAGCTGCGAATAGCTTTGCGCGCAGTAGTTTTGGAGGTACGTTTCTATTATCTCTCACCGTCCACTGACCCGGGCTTCCTTCCACTTGAGACTTGGCTTGAATAATGGAGCTGACTTGAACCTTGAAGCTGCTTTCCCTCTTTTTGGCGTACAAATGTACCACACCCTTGGCGATCAGTGGGCGACTTCCCTTTTGGCTTTCCTCACTGTAGCTATGGCGCCTTTCCCGTATCTATTCTTCGTGTATGGAAAGAGGATAAGAGGGACAAGTCGATTTGCTTCTGCTTGAGCTCTTGCCACCCCGCTTTCTCATTTTATACGATACCCGTTTTTAGATTTCGGTAATGTTGGTTGTGTAGGCAGTCTTGTATTGGTTTGTGTTATGTACGTATCTATTGGATGTGGACGATTCGCCATTTTCGGATGAGGATCAGCCGAGAGTGAGGTTCGTCTTTACCGGATTAGGAGGGGGAGATATTGATCTTCATTTGATTTGATTTGAGATATACATATGCGTAGCGAAGGAAGGAATAACCAGCATCATGTCACGGCAAAGTGGACATTCAAATGGGCGAGGGAAGACGGAGTGGACGGGATGGTTAACTCACCATGTTCACCGACCCAGCATACACCTCCACACACAAAATTTCCTAATCGTCTCACCCCCTCAGCTTCAGCCTGAAAAGTGCTTGTTTGAGAACTCTGTCACGTTTCGCAGATTACAGACTCAGCTACATACCTCCTTAAATGATGAATACTGGATAGTATTGGCACACTACATTGTACACTACTCCTCGACTCGTCTCGACTTACCTCGAATACTCTTCCCAAGTCCCAAGTCCCAAGTCCAAATCCCAGGGACCATGAACCTGGTTTGTTGTACTGCATGCTTGGTCCAATGCGTATGTGAGTGCTGTACTGTACTGTGCTGCATGACGACAGCGCAGCGCAACACAGCGCAATTGTCTCATCCCAAGCAAGCCAAGAGCGTGGTCTGTCAGATGATCAGCGGTCGTGATGATGATGGTGGGGGGTTTATGTGGTGATGGCATGGCATGGCGTCGCGTGTGTATGTGTATGTGTTGCTGATCAGGTATGAAACAACTTGGCTGAGTTGTATTGTGAGTGAAGTGTGATATGTGATGTGATAGCCCCTATTGTGACGCAGCAGCAATAGCAGCAGCAGCGAGTTAATTTTTCTAGCATGTGAAGGCGAAGGCCTCGCGTAAGGCCCCAGTGAGCTGTGCGGTCATCGCGTTGTAGTTTTGAAAATATATCTCTTGGTCGAAATAGAAATTGGGTGGGAGAAGTAAACAAGTCGGTAAACAAGATCGATGTTTAAGAGATACCGTAGATTGGAGTTGGATTTGGTTGTCATGGTTGGGTAAATCAGGCTTAGGGGAAGCTTTCCAATTGGGGTTAATGGAGTGCGCTTACCACCGTCCTATTTAGCTCTGTTTGCAAGGTTTTGGTTCAAGATAGGAACTTCCAGGATATGACGCGACTTTAAGAATTCACATTTTGAGATAAGACCAATTTCTTTGGTATTATTTTTTGACTGAAGGTGTAAACAAAATTTCTCGCCCCGCCAAAATTGCCGGAGAACCTGTGCCCCGTTTATCAGAACTTCAACCCCGCCCTTCTTCACCAACTTAAATCCAACGATACCGCACGAACGTCAGAATGAAGATCCACAGGTTTCTACTTACTCACGTTGCCATTGTCGCCTTAGCAACTGCGTTATCATATAATGTTGACCCCGACGAGTAGGTGCTGTCACACATATCAGGTCATGTCAAATTCCCCACTCAGAGAATCGCTAACCGATCCTACCAGCATGATCAAACACCTACGCGATGCTGAAGCTGCGGAATATGAGGCTGTGAGATGTACGGACGATACGCTAGATGCTGATTTTCTGCCTCCGACTTGGAGTTCGAGGATTGAACTATTGGAGCAAAAACCTGTGTTCGAATCTGAGCCAGAGAGGATTCTTTGCACGGGAGAGATGCGACCAAAGTGCGAATGTGAATGCCATTGCGACGAACTTAATCTATGGTATATTCACATGTTCATCAATGCTTTACCTAGTCGGGAGTGGTTTTGGGCGGTGGGTGTGCTGTTATTTATTTATCATTTGCCGAGGTGGTTTACAAGGTGGATAATTGTGAGTTGATTTTAGGTTGCTTTTTGCAGGGGATTTGAGATTTTGTGAAGGTGGAAATGGAGATGAGAGTTGAGCTGATGAATGAGCGACGGATGTAGGAAATTGGGAAGTTGAGTATCTGGTGGAGGGATGGTAAATTACCGGATCCTGGGCCTTGGAAATCTGAGGAGAGGAAGACTGAAAAGGGGGAGAGACTGGAGAGAAGAGGGAGTGATTCTGGATCACGTCTCCAGAAGCAAAACGAAGTAAATGTCAGGGATCAAGCATAGCGGGCTTTTACAATTGCTCGTTATGACGTTCAAGACGCTCCATACTCCATACTTGTAGACAACAGTTGTTTTTAATTTTTTGCCAGGATTCTTGTGACTCTTAGTGGGGTGATGCCTGGTAATTCTTTACCCCGCTACCGGCTTTCTTGCCCGAAACAACAACTCTGCACATCCAATCAAGATGATGTGCTTGTCTCAATTGAACGACATGCATACAATACTTGATCTCGATCCCAAAATCATGAGGCATTTACTGTCATCCTCACCGCAGGACCGAAGTCGCCCATACAAGACCCCTTGTTGATTTCCTGACTGTTACCGAGTAGCCGAATGGATGTGCGTTCACACCCAGTCGTCGCCTCATGTGCTGCAGATGATCGTGGCGTCTTTACATGGGTTTCAGAACAAAGGCATGTGACCATTGTTGTGATATTTGTGCAACTCTGGAAAGCTCCTGTTGGTGTTTGGGAACATGGGGAGGACCCGTCAGAATGGCTATCACATTCCGACCCAGGCCAATTTCCTGTCACTGCTTCCAGCTCCACCAATCTAAATTTACCGGCGGGAGCCATTTTCATGCAAGTGCTTCTGCCATTGCTGAAGAAATGGTGTATCCAATGATCCAATGTTGTCCCCCTTGTTTTTGCAGTAGGATTAAGCGAGACAGAGGACATTGGTGTGGCTGAACGCCCGTGAGCCCGGACTCCCCATGCTCGATTTTTGATTTTCGACTTTCTTGGGGTTGGACACGAAAGTCCTGCGAAACCTCACAACGTGCTGCCACGCGCATCCAAACACTCAATCGTGATACCACCCCTCTATCCTCACTTCCACCACCATTGCGACGGTCGTCAGCCTGCCGCAGACACTCAATCAACAGTGCGCAAATTGCGCGCATGAGCAGAGGTTGAGTGAGGCGTTCCTTTCTTTCAAGGTTCCCAGGAGCTCATCCCACGGCAAGGGCCCAGCGCTAACCCCGCGCCTCCTCTTCTCCTCCTCAGCTTCAGCTCCCAGTAACTCGGATTCGATTTCTCAGCGCCTCTTCCTCTCTATCAAAGCAGACCCTTACCCTCGCCCATCCCAATCTCCAACCCCATATCCCTCCTCTGCGTCGATCGAACACTCGAAACGGAGTAAAGAAACGAGCAGCCAATACTTCGACCCTCTAAATACAGCAATTCGACGACGCTCTTGGGCATCAATGCCCTCATTTGCTGCAGCGCAAGAGACTAGGACCGGATACGTGCATGCTGGATTCACAGCAGCACGTTGCACAGCATAGCATTGACTTGCTCCCTCCCTTGCCTTGCCTTTCCTTCGCAGCCTGGCACTGGCAGCTAGCAGCCAAATTTCCCAATTGCGCAAGTTCACACCGTGGCGTACAGCTTTGAGGTGTTCTGCTTGGTCGGCGCGTGATCTAGACCAGGACAAGAAGTGGGGGTAAAGAAGCAGGCAGGAGGCAGGTGGTATTGGTCGCCGACTGAGACGTGGCTCTGTGTTGCGAACTCGCTATACTGGGACCGACGAGGCCTGGGGTGCTGGTAATACTAGAGATTGCGAGAGTGGTAGGACCAGAGATTCGGCTGGGAGCGAGATAGGAGGCATACACGCGAGGCATTGAACATATTGGACAGGATATCAGAGAGAGAGACAAGCCATACTCACAGTACATGCGAACTCGTGCCCTTGTGCGGATATTGGCACGCGACAAAACGTGGGAGGCAAACCAGGAGTACCGAGTACGTAGTTATTGGCTCTGGACTGTACTAGAGCGGCGCATTGAGTTACAGGAGAGTCTCGAGTGTCCTGCTGGGAAGAGACGACTGTTGCGAATACGGAGGAGGCAGATTGCAGGTCAGGGCTTGGGCTTAGAACCATCGAGGACCGTGAAAGCTGAGCGTGTGGGAGTTGCAAGCAAGTTCATTGTGCATTGTGGTTGCGCCAGACGGCCTACGGCACCCACCAATCCGTGCGGACCTTTCCTTCTTGTGTAACAGACCATCTGCGGCAAGGTTGATTCCCAGGGTCTCTGACGAACGAGGCAAAGACTGGGGTTGTTATTGTATTGATTGACGAGGTGTGGTTTCGCAGGCAGAGCTAGCCTCGACAAAGATAGCCCCGAAGTGGGTAATATAAGGCAAGCATGTCGGGAGATACTGAGATAGATGACCCTGAGGTTTCGGATGGCGCTTCGGAGAATGATTACAGTGATCATGATCATGAGCCCGACGTTGTAGACAAGGAGGAAGACGATAATACGGACATGGCCGAGCAGAAATTCAGATCGAATGTTGATGAGAATGGCAAGGTGGGGGGATCGACGGTGACAACAAAGCCAAAGTTGGATCCCAAGGACCCTTTGAGACCGAGGAGGAAGAAGGCGAGGAGAGCATGCTTTGCTTGTCAGAGAGCTCATTTGACATGTGGTATGTTTGCTTTTCTTCAGATGGAGGGAAATGTTTGGTCCCAGATGCTATGTTGCATCAGCTTCCTACTTACAACCTCAACCTCACCCTTCTTTCCGTTATGATAATTGACGAAATGATTAGGCGATGAACGTCCTTGTCAACGATGTATCAAAAGAGGTCTGGCAGATGCTTGTCAAGATGGTGTGAGGAAGAAGGCAAAGTATCTCCACGATGCGCCTCCCGAAGCTCTACGACCTGTTCTAGGTCCAAACTACAATCAGGTCAATACTTCTCGAAGCAACCCAACAAATACTACCAGCTCTGCTTCCGATACATCTCCAGGTCTTGGGAGTTTCTTCTCGCAAGCGGATACATCCCCATCATACCCTATTTTCCCGGCGCAACAAAATCAAATGGCGCCTCCTCTACAGTCAAGACTGTCTTATGGAAGTCAACAACCATCCCCGTTGTCTCCGACGTTCCAGAATCAAGTCAACCGCCAACCGTCAATGCAAGCCTTAGGAGTACCGCAAGTTTCCAGCCAGGACGCCCAAGCTGCGTTTGGTGGTGCGCTATTTGATCCCAGCAATCCGGCCTTATTCAATTTTGACTTGGAAGGTTTGAACTTTGGCAATCATTATGGCGCACTGGAATTCGGGATGCTGGGACATATGTCCTCTGGAGCCGCGGAAACACCACCAAAGGATACGACTGGATCAATCTCGTCGCAAGGGATGGGCGATGTTAACTTCAACGGTGGTGTGTATGGCAATAACATGGGATCTTTTTCTCACCTGTATGGCCAAGATATGCTACAAGACTACTCAGGGATTGATCACCAGAACAGCATGTTTCCTTTGCACCACGGGCTCCCACACGCCTATGCCATAGGCGCTGGAACGAGTCATCATAGTCCAAGTACAGACGCAAGTCCTGGAGCAAGCGGCATGGGGTTTGAGAGTTCACCAACGACAACCGCTTACACGCCAAATATCACTTCGCATCAGTCTTCTGCTGCACAACGGCCTGCTAAAAGGCAAGATACAAAATCTGCTGCTGGCAAGTTCGGTCCTGCCTCTGTGCTGGGAAAACGAAATCGGGATCCTTCTTCCATCTACGACACTGTTCACGAACCCTACTCATACACCGCTGGCTTTCATGGCTTGACTGCATTCCTTCAGCGGCGCTTCTCTGCCAACAAGACTCTCCGCATCGCCAAATCGCTTGCGTCTATCCGACCGTCCTTTATTTCTTGTACGAAGACGTTGAATCGACAAGATCTGATCTTCATGGAGAAGTGTTTTCAACGAACGCTTTTCGAATATGAAGACTTCATGCTGAATTGTTGCACGCCAACTCTGGTATGTCGGCGAACCGGGGAAGTGGCGGCAGTGAACAAGGAGTTCACGCTGCTTACTGGCTGGAAGAAGGATGTTTTGTTAGGCAAAGAACCGAATCTCAACATCAACACTGGCAAGAGTAGTACAGATAATTCTGGTCCAGCTAGTCTTACGAACACCGGGCGAGCAGGTCTGTCGACACCACGAATGCCGCCTCTCAGTCTCGCTGACCAGCAAGGCAAAGATGGCAGACCCCAGCCTGTTTTTCTGGCCGAGCTACTCGATGACGACAGTGTTGTTGAGTTCTATGAAGACTTTGCGCGATTGGCATTTGGAGATAGCAGAGGTAGTGTGACAACACGATGCAAGATGCTCAAGTACCAAACTAAAGACGGCGTCGAATCTCCAGAGCAGAAAGACGAAAACGCCATCAAAGCCAAGCGAGAGATCAGCGGTGGCATTGGCGGATTGGGCAACCGAGTTCGAGAGATCGATGGCGAGCATGGCATTGAACGCTTACATCGGGACGGGAAGCTAGATTGTTCTTATTGCTGGACAGTCAAGAGAGATGTTTTTGATATTCCCATGTTGATCGTTATGAACGTAAGTCGCATCTCCCTCAATCCAAACGCCATCCGCTAATCAACACAGTTTCTTCCTTGCATTTGAGATCTTCTCTTTTTTCTTACAGTATATCTCACCAAAAGGTTCACTGGCGCATCTGGGGTTTTCGGCATGGCTGCATATTTACACGGCTTGAGAAATGCATGAAATGGCAATGAATGATGGATGGATCATTCGCAAAAATTGGCGTGCTGCATGGGATTCGCATATCAAGGCCATGGAATGGAAACGGGAAATGCATGGGTATTACAGGAACGCTCTGCTATGAGCGAGCTCTGGGTGGCGTTCTGGTTTTGCTTTATTCTTATTTCGATTGTTTGCTTTCTTAAGGCTGTGATGGGATCCGGGAAGGGGTTGAGAGAGAAATGCCTGGGCACCCTAGAGGAGAGCGAGAGAGGTAGAGGTAGATTGGAGTGTGTGAGAAGCTGGTGGGCTCGCGTAGTGTATATCGTATGCCTGGTGTGGATACCTTTGACTGGTAGATTAGCTGTCCCTGGAGAGGAAAGATGGGGAGGTGAAATACTACGTATATTTTAATCATCTGTTTCCTTTCCCATGTACTATGACTCGGTGGTGTCAGCCTACGAAGTAAATTAATACAGAATTTCCCTCGGGATTGTAAATAAAGCTAGTGCGTAAGGAAAGGGGACGTAGCCTTGCCCTCGCCAAGCAATTGGCGGCCCGGTTGTCTGCCTTTTAATTGATGAAGTTGAAGTAGTTTTAGCAGATAACTGAATTGTACACCATTATATTGCATTACATCAGGAGAAGGGGAGAGTAGAATGAGGTCTATTGAGATGGGAACACCTTGAGCACGAGAGCTATCAAGAGAGAGCTCAAGAGTCAAGGGAACAAGAATGGATTTTCGCCATGGCGCGTGAAAGTGGTCTGCTGGAATCGTAGTGTTGATATTATCGTTCGTAGGGCGGAGAGAGTACAGTCAAGGATGCAGTTCTCGTCCTCGTCGTCGCCTCGGAGGTACAAGAAGATATAATTACATGTTCAACCGCGCGAAACAGGAAAGACAAAAACACAAAAAGAGAAAAGAAATTGGCTTGGATGCTATTTCTCTACGTTACGTATCCCAGGCTTGCTAACCTGACCAGCACATAACCTTTAAATACCCTACTCCCGCCCCCAAGGGCATCTGCTCCTCACTATAAAGTCAAAGATTCTATTTCTCTTAATGTTACTTTAATTTGACTTGAATGAATTCTGCTAATCTAGTGAATTTTACACTTTAGGTATTACCTTGAACGTCTATAGCCTCTTTAACATAAATTATGAAAAGGTTTGTTCTTAAACAGTTTAATTATACTTAAAAGTACTATCGTTCATATACTCTTTTATAAGCCCTGATAATACCGCGTCTTTCCCTTCAGGGTTGTACAGCTTGAATGGCCCATGTAAAAATGTGGCCTCTACCATTTGGGGAGTTATGGCATGTAATGACAAAAGAGAGAGATATGTTTCGCGATAAGTTTCCCGATTGCTAATAGTATAGGACTTGTCCTGAAGACTGAGAATGTTTTGGTTGATAAGCTCTGTCATGTACACGGAGTCGTCTAGTAACGATTGTAAGATTATTTCTGAAAGAGTATTAGCACTATGCTACAACTGTGTTCAACAAGCTTACTTAGAACCTTGATGCCATGACATTCAAGTTTGTTTTGCTTGATCGTTAACGGATCTGGTCTTACGTACTACTGTATTGACACCTCGTCTTACAAAAGCCTTCTGATTTAGTCAAACTCTAAACCTTAGAGCTGTGTGTACATGGCTGTAATCTGCTCATATACCTTTCTGAGTTGTGATTTGGTAACTGTAGGCTTCAATTTGTCTCTGGAACACAGCAGCTTATCTAGTGGCTGACCAGAAATGAACTCCATTAAAATGAAAGGGCTTAAGCCATTGAATTCGCCTAAAACAATGCATTATATATAATAATTCGGTATTGGAATGTTGGGCCTTGGCCTTAATGAACCTCATCACAATGGCCTTATCCTTTACCTTTTTCCATAGATTTATGACAGCCCCATGAATTGGGAATTGTACTAACATATCTCCTCTTTGATTTTGGAGGCGGATTTGAAAGCAAAAGTTATAGTTTCTAAAGAATCTCTTGACAACAAGACTTTCCGTGGTAAAGAGCGGAGATCATGCAGTGGTTTTAATTGTTAGGTCGCCATTCTGTAGATCGTAGCTTTGGATTTTAATAAGTCAGGCTGAGTAGATTTTTAGATTGAGAATGTTTAAGGGAGTATCAAAATTAGCCATTGTGAACCCATAAGAACTAGTCATAGATAAGTAATACAAGTGGGGTAATGCAAAAAGAGAGTAACGGCGGGGAAGCATCTCAATTTATGCGGCGGAAGACCCTTGCAAATCATGAGATCCGTTGGCATTTTTTATGAATACACATTTGAAATTACGTATGCATGAATCACAATGAAAGCATACACGTCCACAACGATATAAATAGGAGAATGTGTCGACGAGAGATTGATTTAGGCAATGACCGTACCCAACATAAGTTTAAGGGGCAATCCGAGGCCGGACATCGGCTGGATGACCCCGCTACTGATAAACGACAGCCTTGCATCGATCATCAATTCACTTCCACTTGCACCTTTACTTCAATGACTTTCTTCCAGCCCCTTCAGCACTCACTCGTCCAAACAAATCTGCGCCCTGCAACAATTCGCCCTAGCACACTTCACCATACTTCGTATACAAGTCTATCCTCGCGCTCAATCAGCATCAACAAAGCTGGGAGGCCAATATTAGACGGCATATTGAAGAGACAGTGTACGGGATACAGGAACGGCAGCAAATATGGCGGATAAGAACGAAGAACCTCCTAAAGCAGATGGCAGAGCAGCACGTCCAGATATCATAGGACCTGATTCCGGACCTGAACCACCATTTCCGTTGCGCATGAGTGGGAAGGTTGTTAGTGGGTTTGGGAGGGGGTCGAAGGAGGTTTGTTGATTCCTTACTACCCTTTCCGCTCTAGCATAGCGACGCCTCAAAACCCCAAAACAGATAGATGGTTAACTAGAATATTGTAGCTCGGTATCCCCACAGCCAACATCCCCGTCGACACCACACCCTGGATCACCACCGCCGAATCAGGCGTCTACTTCGGCTGGGCCTCTCTCCTCCTCCCAGATTCCCACCCCTCCCTCTCCCTACCAAACTCTATCACCTCCTCGCAACCCTCCACAACATTCACCTCCCCCTCCACAACCTCGATCCCCACGCTCTCCCCGCCTCCCTCCGCTCTAGAAAAAGGCTGGCGTCTCTACCCGATGGTAATGTCGATCGGCTTCAACCCGTTTTACAAGAACACGGTTCGGAGTGCTGAGGTACATGTTATGCAGAAATTCGAGAAGGACTTTTATGGATGTGAGATGAGGTTGGTGTTGCTGGGTTTTATCAGGAAAGAGTTGGATTATGTGAGTTTGGAGGCCCTGGTCGGCGATATTAGGATGGATATTGAGGTTGCGGGACGGAGTCTTGGGAGAGAGGCGTGGAGGGCGGAGGGGGAGGGGAAGCGGCTTTGGGGGAGGAGGAATGAGTGGTGGATGGGGAGGGATTGAGGAGATGGGGCAGAGGGGATGGGGGATAAGAAGCAGAGGAGAGGAGAAGAATGGGGAGGATTGGGGGGCATGAGCGATGAGATAACGAGAAATTCTCGCGGATCTGATAATGGCTTCTCCAAATATTGGTACTTTGCGAGCTATGGAGCTGTAGACAGGAGAGATATAGAATTCTGAAGACATAGACCAATGTTCTTTGCGCACAAAATACCTTCATATTACTACTCATTCCTGGGCTTTTGGTATGTTGCTGTGTTGTGTTCGCTTATTCTAAGTCATATCGCTGCTACTGATATCAACATCGCACAAACTTACCCCTCCTTGTACAATCCTCACTATCCGTCCGTCCCGTGGCGTGGAACATGAGAATCTCCATGATACAATACGGAGGAGGTAACCTTAGTTGACCCCTCACTTCCCTCTCGTTTGGGAACCAATGATTTGATTTCCCGTCGTAAAATACTGTCGTACGTACAATTCCACAATCGTAACCTTGATCGTGCGATTGATTCGGACCTGCCCCTCCTTAATTTGTGAGTGAGAGATTGTGAGGATACACTTCAACATTTCGAGGATGTTACTGGGTGATGGAATGTATTCAACCAAAGCTAGTACATTACAGACTACTATAGGAAAGCATGTTGAATGAAAATCTTCGTTTCTATCACATCTAATTCTCTCATTCATTCATTCATTCATTTACGTACTTGTCCCCCAAGAACCAATCCAGCGGATTGGTACTCATATCCGCACTCCACAAGTCCTTGCCTAGCTTGCGACGCTCTTCCATATCACAACAAATAACTTGATTTCCTCCATCGTATCATTCATTCATCCATCCATCTATTATCACACCATCCCATCCCCTCCCACCCTCTCCCTCACATCACATCACCATGCAAACCCATCTATTTCCAGCCCATCCCGCATATCTCTGCACAACAGTGATAGGGAACTTGCATGACAGTACAGTACAGTACAGTACATGACATGCCCTTCATCTCTCCCTCCCTACCTACCTACCTACCTCCTCTCACAAGCACAGCATCCAGTCAAACTGACAGAATGTCGTGTCCCATCGCTTACGCAGTATGAAAACATGAAACAAACAATGGCACGGCGCTACGTTGCGTTTAGTCCGTATTATGCTGTGCCTTTGTGTGGTGCGAGCTGTGAGGTAGGTAAGGTAGCGCTGGGAAATATAAGTGAGGGTGGATTGGTGGATTGAAGGGGGGTTGGTGAATGGAAGTGATGTGATACATAGAGGGGTAAAGAGGGTGGCTGGTGAGTTTACTCGGTAAGCGAGACATGAGGTTGTGCGCTGCGCGAGGCTGTAGTGATGATAAATCACGACGTGAAATGTGTTTGCATTATCTGCATTTACTTTTCCGCCTTCTTTTTCAAATGCCTCATTACCCATTCCTCCAAGTGCGAATTTTAAATCCACGATCCCATTCCAAGAACCTTCACCTGTGAAAAAAGTGATGTTCAGGTACGCCCCACTCCCCACTCCCCACTCCCCAGCCTCCCGCGCTCCCGCCACAGCACTGGACACCCAACCCCTGTGCTCCCACTAAAAACCCGCCAACCACTCAAAACCACCGCCCGGCGCAAAAGTCTCCCAACCACGTCTTTTCTGCCCTGCTGCTGCAGCTGCCAGCAAGGCCAAGTAAGAAATGAATGAATGGGAAAGGCTGGTCGGATGGTTAAAATAAGTAGGTGCCGGGTTTTTTTTTTTCATTACTCTTCTTTCTCTTTATCACTTCTATATTCAGTACTGCATTCCCGACTTCATCGACTGGATAGCATTCCATATCCATTTGCAGCGAGCAGCCTTGTACGACGGTGACCGACTTACGACTTCACGACGACGACAACGACCACAACGACGACTTGATTGAGAGAGAGAAAAGGATTTGGTCTTGGATTGATCGTGGGATTGAAAGGTATGTTTGTTCCATTGTGATGGTGATTGGGGATTTGTACTGACTTTTCTGCAGATATACTTCAGAGCAGCCTCATCACAACCACACCTCAGCACTCAAAACCACAAAGCACACCTCCGCATCACACATCCTCCTCGCCCCCCTCAAACCGCCAAAATGGTCAAACAAAACGACGTAATCGCCATAATAATCATCGTGCTCTTCTTCGTGCTCGCCCTGATAGCATTCGGCATCTATCACTTAGTCTCTGTTGCGCGAGGCAGTGTCGCCAGTAGTAGTAGTGGGAGTGGAAGCTCGAGGAGTTTGGTGGATGATTAAGACGTGCTGCAGGCAGTCGAAGAGAAAGAGCTCGCGAGAGGCAAGAGATGGAGAGAAAATTGGGAGAGATGGGATCATTGGGGAGAAAGAGATGGTGAGGGATATGTGGGAGACAAGAAAGAGGAGGATATACCAATTTTTCTTTGGCTTTTCTACGAAATTCAGCATTCAGCATTCGATTGGCATGCATGGAGGAGAATTTGTGGCTTGGAGATGGATGATATTTGGCGGGTAATGACAGAGATGGATATAAGATGAACGATTTGGATGGGTTTGGGAGGACGGGATGGGATGGGACAGGATGGGTATATGGGATGAATGAATGCATGAAGTGCATATAGATGTAAATATAGCATAGCATTCGGAGTTGGGGTTTGGGTTTGGATTCCTGGGACATATTTCCACTTAGCCGTCCATATTTAGATGTACTGGCTTCAACATAAACATACTTCACATACACATACATACCTGCATGCGAACTCGGACTTTCAATTCGTTCTTTCAATTGCATTTTCTCTATTAGCACACTAAAGGCAGCAAGCAGTTAACGACCAAGTTCAAGATCACGATCATCCGCATCGGATCCCATCCGCGAGCAGACCCATCCACTCTCTCTGTACAGTACAAGAAAGAAAGAAGGAAAGATAGAGGGAAAGGCCGCCCAATCATGTCGAGTAAGCATTGCGCGCGCAAATATGAAGTCGAGAAGGTATGCAAAGCAAGCAAGCAAAATAAGCAAGACGAGACAAGCAAGCCCAGATTACGCCAACCTTACCCTAATCCCCAATGCAATACCATGTCATTTCATTCCCTGCCAGCCATGCTCCATCCCTCCCACCTAACGAAAGGAAAGTTGTATTTTGTATGTTGCGTCGAGTAGATGACAGTGCCATGTCAAGAGCTAGCCTGCCTCCAATGTCTTCGCAAACCGTCGTGTATTCGTGTATGTGATGTTTGCATATCCAAGCTTAGGATAGTGATATGCTAAGCTTCGTCACATCATGCACCCACCCATCCAGTCCACCCAGTCGTACTTCAATGGTATCCGTTCTTAGTATAAGTTGGTCCTAACCCACGGCCCGAGTATGCAGAGCTACCTTCCTCGAAGTAAGGGTGCATGCAGGCTTGCTTGGCGGAGATGCGACCAGCGGGATCATAGACCAACATATGTTCAAGGAGATCCAATCCCTTGTCATCCAGGTTATGGCAGAGGGGTATCGACTCGTCGCGGATCCACTTGGGGAAGGAGGGCTTGAAATCGGGGAAGCAGGTCTTGTCCATGACGCCTGGCCATTCGGCTTCGGTGGGGGTACCTAGGAGCCTAGTATCTGTTAGAAGAGTTGTGGTATTGGGGAAGGGGACTATACTTGAAGATCTTGAAGATCTCATCAATTTCGGAATCACCTGGGAAGAGTGGCTTTCTTGTGCACATCTCGGCGAAGATACATCCAACGGACCACATGTCAACACCGGTAGAGTATTGACGACCTCCTAGCAAAATCTCTGGCGATCGATACCAGAGAGTGACGACCTCGTGGGTGTATGTACGAAGGGGGACACCAAAGGCGCGAGCAAGACCGAAATCAGCCAGCTTGAGGTTACCATCACGGTCGATCAGTAAGTTCTGGGGCTTGAGATCACGGTGAAGAATACGATGGCTGTGGCAGTATCGAACACCCTCGCACAGCTGGCTCATGAACTTCTTAACCATCGCGTCACCCAAGCCAAGTCGTCCCAGATCCGGTCCAGAACCCACAGGAAGAGCCTTGCCTCTGCCACCATCACTGACCGGGAGCGATTCCATGTATTTCTTCAAATCGAGGTCGAGGAATTCGAAGACGAGGTAGAGCTTGTGGCCATCCGCGTGGACGATGTTGAAGAGTCGCACGATATTGGGGTCGTTCATCTCCTTGAGCAGCGAAATCTCACGAATGGCGGTACTGGGAACACCCTCATCTTCAGCCTCGAGACGAATCTTCTTCAGGGCAACGATTCGATTGTTGTGGAGGAGATCCTTGGCCTTGTACACAACACCGTAGGTTCCTAGACACGTAAAACTCAGTATATTGACTCGTGTTTTCATAGCGGCGCTGCGCAGCTTCGATGCTGCCCTGCGCAGGAATTGACTGACCCTCTCCAACCTTCTCCAACTTGTGGTAGTTCTCCATGTTTGCGGCAGGTGTTCGAAGGTACAAATGAGTGACGGAAGATTAATGGATGCACGTAAATTTGGTCTGTCGTCTGCTGTGGTGGGGCGGCGGTGAACGTAAGGAGGGGTAGTTCGTTGGCCCAAATAGCATTGGTTATCGCAGAAAGGGAAACCGTCGAGAGCTGAAGTCGAAGATCAGCTGTGATTTCGCAGAGTGGGAGGATTGAATTCGGCGTGGAGGTCGTGGTTCCCAGGGATTGTCGAGGTCGCTGTGTTGTCGAGAGCCGTAAACAGAATCAGCGCGGAAAGTCAACAGACGGAACGCGAAAACACGGCGGGATCTCGCCCGCTAGCTTCGCTTAAATGGCGGCTAGATGATTAAATTTGTTTGGCTCAGCCAGTCATCGCATTCGTTCTATACTTTGGATTTCCCGAACTGGTTTTATTTACAACGGCAGATTTAACTCAGGTTGAGTCTTAGAAAGCATACTTTCTGGAAGGGGATATTGTTGCAGTATGGCAAATGAGCCTGATGTTCCTTCAGTCCAGCCAGGCGAACTCGCCCCTCATGAGCCGGTTTCTCAGGTGATGAAAGAGGCTTTCAAGTCATGGAAGGGTCAAAAGCGTGCTGAAGACATAACTGACTTGGCGGCTCTCGGTGTCAAGCGTGACGATATATCGCTCGACACACTGTGGGAAGCAAGTCAATCTTTCCTTGCAAATCCAGGACTTGATCGAGGACAATCTTCGTCATTCTCAGAACTGTTGGAATCTCATACTGTAGATTCATATTCTGTGACAAGTATCCCAGGTAGGATAATTTTTATCGTGTTTATCAATTGGCAGTGTTTTGCAATACTAGATTCCTCTGACAAAGTGCAGGCTTGATTATTCTTCCATCACTTCTTCCTCCAGCAGTTCAGCAAACAATGCTTTCGAGGCTGTTCCATCGAGATCTGTCAAATCCAGACCACAAAACAAATCTACATCTACATTATGATGTGCAATACCCAGGAGCTCAACCCTCGCAAAATCTCGACGGCACTTCCAAGCTGAATGACACTCCCAGTGGACAAAGCTCATTCTTCGGTGATGCACCAGATCATGTCGCATTCCTACCAAAGAATCCAACGGAACACAAACCACTTACCGTCAAAGCTGCACTCAAAAAAAAGCTTCGGTGGATGACTCTAGGGGGGCAGTACGACTGGACTGCAAAAGTATACCCAAAAGAAGCACCACCTCCATTCCCATCAGATATCGCTTCTTTCATCCACAAGATCTTCCCATCTATGAAGCCACAGGCAGCAATCATCAACGTCTACTCGCCCGGCGATACACTGAGCATGCATCGCGATGTGAGTGAAAAGGTTGAAAGGGGTCTCGTGAGTATCAGTATTGGCTGCGATGCTATATTCATCATCGGACTTGCAGGCAAAGATAGCCCGCTTGTGTATGAGGTCTTAAGACTGCGTTCAGGTGATGCGGTGTATATGACTGGCCAGTCACGTTTAGCGTGGCATGGAGTCGCGAGTATACTACCAGGTACTTGCCCGGATTATTTGGAAGACTGGCCTGGGAAGGAATATCTGGAGTGGGAGGGTTGGATGAAGGATAAGAGGATCAACCTCAATATTCGACAGATGTTTGATGATCAAGAGAGGGTGGTGAATGATCAGTGAATAAGAGAGAAACTGAAGATAGCTTTCCCGAGCCTATCTTCCCCCAACTTGGTCTGGTCACCGAGGAAACTATGAAACGGTACGTAGGAGCTGTTGTTCGGATCTAATGTTATGTTGAATTTCCAGTCTGATTTATCCACTTGCCTCCGAGTGCTGCAGACTAACATATTCCTGACAGCTCTCAATCTGCGTGCTCATGTTATCCCCCAAGCTCAACGCCGCTGCCGTTTCAAGTCTCTTCAATGTTTCGAATACACAGCTGCCGTGCATCGTGTGCATCGGCTGGCTTGGGTGGTGGGTACTTTCCAACTTTGGGTATCTCACGGTCGAAGCCATGGCAGACGACTTGCTTGATAACCTGGTGGACGACTTGGTGGAAGTGGTTACAGTTGCCACTGTGGCAGCCGTCGAAGTACTAGAAGTCCGGCTCCGAAGGCACACGTAGAAACCAAAGACACCTGGTCCGGTGCAAGTAAATCCGGGGATACAGTCCGCTGGAAAGCCTCTCGCTGTCGCCGTTGCTGCACCTGTTTCAAACTTAGCATTTGCAATAAGCTCAGTTTATCAGACATTCTTACAATAGCTGCCAGGCCCCGAGAGATTCGGTGTAGGAGAGACAGTAGTGCTGGTGTGATTCGCGTTTTCCACACACGTAGAGAAAAATGTGTTCGCTACGATGCAGGACCAACCGGGGGAACAAAGTTGAGGGCCGTTAAAGTTTTGTCCTCCACCTGCTTGAAGTTAGTCGTGATTCTTAGTCCTGAAGGTTTAGACAAGGACTGAAGATGCTTACATTGTCCATATGAGAAGGCGTGTGCGACGACAGGACCGGTACTTGGTAGACATTGATACCGTGGAAAGGAATCAGTTCCAACTAAAACGGCATAGTCATTTAGCAGGAACCTGGTATGTTCTGGCACCTGCTTGAGACTTGTAGTTGAGACCTAGGAGCCTCGAAGAGACTTACCTGGACCACAACGATATCCTGATTCGCAATCATAGGCACCCCTCCAGCCCAACCCTCCGCCTATCTGATTTAGTGCTTGGTAGCAAGATGACGGACTGTGAAAGAAGCATACATTGAGCATACGGCTCCAGAAGAACACTCTGCGCGGACACCACACCAACCACCAGCAAATTAGCGAATGTGAATTTCATCATGGGGTTAATTGAATGACAACAAGTAAGCACAAAACGACGATCGTTACCCAAGTAAGAAAGACCAGGAGATCCACACCTTAAATAGCACAAGTAGTTTAATAACTCGCGAAGTGTTTCTCAATCAGGACAGCCTAACTTTTCGTGAAAAGCATCATGGGGACAATTTTCCACCACTTATTGCTTATTCGTAAAATATGGCGTACACAGTATTTGATGATTGGGTTAGTACCTTCTGGATAAAGAAGAAGAAGTGTTCCTTCGCCTGTTAACGGCCCGGTAAGTGGCATTCCGTATTATCTACGGACCGGTCAACCGAATCGCTTTCGTGCGATGGATGCAGGTCCTTCCTCCCAAAATTGTGAACGTGACTTCTTGTTCCTGCACCTATAGTAATATTAGGCTTCGTGATTGAATTCCATCCCTCTAGATTTCCTTCTTTTGCATCAATGCGGGAGGCCCTCGGGTTTGAAAATCAAAAGTGATGCGAACAACACGCTGCGAATATGTGATGTCTTGCCGTTGATGCGTGAACCTCTTGACCACAATAGCTTCTTACCAAGATATGTTTCCTCTACTGCTACTTCATGGTGGAAGTTTACTTTACTTGAGGAATTCAATAAGACATTCTTAATGCTCTGCGCCACACACATGCAGCATTTTCCACACTTAGAAGCCGCACCTTGAGATCTCTGACGTACATGTGAGGATAGCGGACGGTTCGGGACGATCATGCGATTGTAGATCCGGGGACCTATGGGGGCTCTAGCAAATCTTCACATAATTCGCGAATCTTGTAAATGTTATATCTGGAGTTCTCCCAGTGAGTTTAAGCGTCCTTACTTTCAAGTCAGTTCTGAGCCTAATCGACGTCTTTCTTATGGCTCACGGTTTCTTCGATCTACTAAGATAGGACTACAAATTCAATTCGGAAGCGTTTCCGAACTATAATGCTTGAGGTTTTGGGGATTGAATGTGCTCTAAATAACATTGCCTGAAGATCTGCTATCTACTGGTGCAGGGTTCCTTATCATTTTCCTAATCCTACTTTTCTGCAAGGGAAGTGGCTGGAGTAGCTGCCCATATAAAGCTGAGTCTTGAATAAACGAGTGTGGGTCGATTGTCTTGTACACCGGCTGGAGAATTTAATTGTTGTGATTGTCCCCTTTTGGGGAATCTCTCGCTAAACATCCGCGTAATGCTGACCTTAAAGACCTTCAGAGCGCCGTTATACTTCTTCTTCGATAGCAAGCTTCCGAGCAACATTCCACGCCTACTAAAATTAGCTCTGCGATCATACGGTCGCTGACTCTGTTGTTCTATGTCACATGGACATGTGTTGACGGAACCTGATTCTTGAAGAGAACGGCAGAATTTGTCTTGTCGACTTGGGTTTCGCTGGGCTCTATCCACGGTTCTTCGAGATTGTCAGCCTCTCTTGCATGAGTCCGTACAAATCAAACGAGAAGCCGCTGATTGAAGCCACAACCTCCTTGTTGAGGGTGACGGAGGAAGATTCTCATAAAATCAATCTCGTGAAACTTGCTCGTGCAATAAACCTACGAATAATTTATAAGTAAATACTTATCCTTCCAGAAACTGAGATCGCCGTAGATCCAACAATCAGTACAGCTCTGAGAAGGATACATATGCTTTACCAGAAGACTTTCAGTCGCTGCCACCGCTGTCGCCGTGGCCAATTCAATGGCCCAGTCCTTCATCATGATCTCATTCATGCGTTTCACAACCATCGCAGTAATGGAAGTCGGAGAAAGTCGTACGTTGATTTCAGGGCTTTGAAGATCTGGCAATTGCTCTGCAGATTAGCTACGTAGAGTAGGGGGTCCCGCAATGGTTTTGCTGTGGCCTTTGATGGAGCTTTTGGCTGGTGGCCATCTCTCGATGCCGACTTCGTATAGGTGTCATTTGAAGGTCACGTCTGAGAGGAATGGATGTTCTCGTTATATTTATTTTTGTGGACGCTTCAGCTTGCTTGCAGTCTTTGCAATTAGCACCTTGTATCCAGAATGAATGAAGATGTGGCGCATTTATCTTGTGCTGCCAAGATCACCGACCAAGTTGACAGCCAACCTGCCATGAATGCCTCGAGGGGGCTAAATACATGATAGTGATACACATGCTATAAGGTTGAAATTCAACTCTGACAAAACAGTTTTCTGCTCCTTGAACAGAAATATCCCGGCATGATGAAAGTGACCGGAGCCCTGCCCGCTAGGCCTGGTGAGGCTAGCTACCGGCTTGGCCGCAGTAGAGTGTAATCGTACGTCCAAGCTCCAAGCTCCAACTCCCAACCCCACCCCACCAAATCACTTCAGTTCTCATTCGAGATCTCAAATACCATAGGAAATAGTCTACAGCCAAGTCTGCCATAAAGACAAAGATGTTGTTGTCTAGAGCAGGACAGCTCAATCGTGCTCTTGCTATCTCTCCGCTTTGTCGCATCAAGCCACGTCCTCGACTGCGGTTGCGGTCTCACACTTCCAACAAGCCATGGCCTCCTCCGATATCGAACTTCTCTACAACTTCATGCCTTGGCAACCGGCAAAAGAACGAAGCGGATGACTTGGATCTGCAACGAGACCGCGAGGCTTGGGAGCGCATGGTGGAGGAGAAACAACGGTCACTCAAGAACCTCGACTCGAAACTAGAAGGAATGAAGGCCGAAGTTAGGGAGGATACACTTGAGCAAGATTGGAGCGAGAAGTTACACGGTCAGGAGAAATTGGATCAAAGGGGGCCTATTCAGCGGCCAGAAGCTAGCATTGGCTATGGGACAGGTAGCGCGAACATCGAAGAAGAGAAGAATCGACATATCGAGAGACTTATGGGTGAAGGTCGGTCGAGAGAACAGGCAGAGTCAATTGTTCGCGTCTCTTTCTACGCTGCTGTGGCCACTATGATTGTAGGGGCTTCTGCCACTGCGTGGCTGATATGGACATTGGTAAAGCCTATAGTTGGCGAAGACGACGAGCCAGGATTACGTACCGTTCGTTCCTGAAGGGAGAAACACATGTCCAAGGTGCTGAGTACGATATATGGGATATTGACTGCCACTGACTTAATATCAGATCGATTGCTCAGAACGATAGAGCAGCAATGCTGAATACTATGTGCTGAGTCACAACGACAGAAATCAGACCACGCAACGCGTCCGAGCAATGCTGCTCGAGCTGCTGATTACAGTCCTGTGGTATTGGTGCAGTCGCTATCATTGCTACATTCCACTGTCGCTGATGATTCTACTCATACCTCGTTCAAGTCTCGTCAGACTCGTAGCCACAAGCAAAGCCAAACTTTACATTTCTACACCCTCACCCACGACCACTCCGACACCACCACCCACGGTGTGAACACCCTCACACCGCGAACTTCTCAGCCCCCTTCCAATTCCGCGAGGAAAACAAAAGAAGAGAAAATATGAGGAAACGACGACAGAGCATGGCGAAGAAGAAGAGCAAAGGTCGAACAACCCAGACTCACGAGAAGGGGTTCGATGCCATTGGCAGGAGGTGTACGAAACGCAGCTTGCCTAATGGAACGTCGAAGGAAGAGGCAGAGGAGTTTTGTCGAGGAAGCACAAGGGCCGGGCGGTCTGTGGGGGCTTTCATACTCGTTGTATTGCCCTCTTGGTTGGTTTGGAGAGTTGCGAGGTAAATTTGGTTGAGAGAGTTAGTGGAGAAGAGGAACCTACGATAGATAAGGGTGGATGGATGGAGACTGCGAGACATAATGGCGCCGAAGAGGAGATTTAGTGGTTGAAACAGGTGAGGGGGATAGCTAGACTGAACATATTGTCACCACCGAGGGACAACAAGGCTCAAAAGCTTTCCCATGGTTTTAAGTCCTTCTTTGGGGGTCAATCCCTTGTGCGAGGGACTTTGGTCAGGTTCTCGCTAAATTCAACCATGAAAACAAGTCAACAAACAAATCCAACATCGCACTCAATCTAAACTATGAACACGGATATCTTCGCGATAAGAATCTTCAATCTCCCGCTCGCTTTCTCTCCTCTTCCTCTTCGTCTAATCACACCAACTCCCCCCGAACCTCAACACCCACTCTCCCCAGCCTCTCCACAAACTTCCCACCCAGCACAGCAGGCGTAAGCACACCACCGCCGCCAACCTTCTTAAGCAACCCCTTCGTATACAGAATCGTCGCTGCTCCTTGAGCCAAGAATGCAGCAGTGAGATGTGCCTGAGAATTGCCGTACGAGAATTCCGCGAGTGCTCGGTCAGGGAACGGTCCTTCTTGCGCTGCGATAGCTATTGCTCTCAACGAGATGCCGTTGCTGTTGCTGTTGTGGTTACCCGACTTTTCGAACGAGGTCGAACTCGAAAAAGACCCCAAAGTCAAGCTCGAGCTGGAACTCCCACTCTCCCCTCGCACCCCCATCCTCTCCTCCCGGCAACACAAGTTCCTCATCCACGCCAGTCCCATCTTCTCCCTAACGCCCTCTCTACACCCCTTCACCGCCCTATACTCATTGTAATAAAAGTCCTCGCCATAGAACCGGCCTG
Source organism: Helotiales sp. F229 (assembly GCA_002554605.1). Classification (NCBI taxonomy): domain Eukaryota; kingdom Fungi; phylum Ascomycota; class Leotiomycetes; order Helotiales; species Helotiales sp. F229. Next base: position 4,391,504 of record MXAW01000004.1, on the reverse strand, counting down.
AATCGAGTAATGCCCAGCTTCTGTGGACTAGGACGCGGGTTTTTTGGGAGGAGAGGGAAGTGGATGGGGAGAGGAAACCGAGTGTTAGTTCGCGCCGGGGGGAGGAGCGGAATCTGAGGCTCGAGGAGGTGCAGGGCCCGCCTTGGGTGTGGGAGAGGAACCAGGGGTTTAAGGGGGGATGGCGAGGGGTTTTTAGGAAGGTGGGGCAGGTTGTGGATGTGGATGAGGATGATGAGGAGGTGGAGGTGGAGCGGAGGGATGCTGGGTGGGAGGGTGGTGATGGTGGATAGCTGGTTGTGGTTAGTGAGGGAGGTACTGGAAGTGGAGGGAGGCTTACGAGGATTCGTTGACGGCGCAAACAACTTCTCGCGTTTGCAAGTTGAGCTTCTTTTTAAGTTGCATCACTGCACAGAGCGTAAGAAGATCTTGAGGTGTGCTTTCCACGCTTACATGTGAGAGAATCTGTAAGTGTCAGTCTCAGTCTCAGTACTGACCAAAGTCAATAATCAACATACGATCGATTTATTCTCCCTCGCAACATCATGGTATTTCCGAATCATACCTCCCAGCCAATGGATATCGCTCGCTCTAAGATTCAAATCAGTCTTTATAGTTCTAAGATGAATGAGATTAGAGAGAGTAGATGATGACTTACGAATCAAGATAATGCGTTCCATTCCCCGCACAAGCCTCAACAACCAACTCCCCTCTCCCATCACTAACATCCAACATATTGATAATGACTTTGGTTTTCCTCGCCAGATCTTTCATATCTTCTTTCGTGCTGGCACATATCTCCATTGCTATGCCACATTGAAAAAAGTCAGCAACCAATTCATACACATATACATACGCCTAGATCCTCCCATCCATATCCACAGATTTTGAGAGCATTGACAGAGCAACATACCGGGTACCGACCGTCCACCCATCTCCTTCAACCTCTTCAACCTCTCAACACACTCTCCCATCTCATCAATATCCCGTCCCGCAACCGCCCACCTGATATCTTTCCGTAGAAACTCGCAAACGTGCTCTGCTGTTCTAAGGCCAGCTTCGCAGCTGGTGGGCTCAAGAATGATGAGATCGTACATTCTACCCATATTTCCTGATCCGACTCTTGGTTTTGGTGATGGCCGAACTTCCGGAGATTGTGAGGCTTGAGAAGTAAAGTAGAAGAACAACCAACGATCCATCGGTTAATATCCAGTTCCCTTCCTGTAGGCTCGGGGGCTCGCTTACACACTGATAACAAATGAAGAGAAGAGATATAAAGATAAGGCTCGCCGAAGCGTCTCCAAGTACAGGAATGTGATGCTTAAGATCCAATCTTCAAATCCCAAAACAACAGATGGCAGATGCTAGAATCAAACAACGTACCAATCACAATCCCCAAAGAAAAACTATAAATCAACAAATAAAAATCGAAGTCTGAGTCCTTGTTCAAATAAAGTGATGACAAAATCGTCGGGAACGGCTCTTACTATTCTTTCAAGTCAGACGGACCAGATCCAACATCGCGGGGTACACAAACACACTCACACACGCACGCAAAACGCTGACTAGGAGTGCGTATATATGAACGGTATACGACGGACCGGTCCTTGTATTCGTCCATTTCCCTCACCTGTGAGCCCGTTGGAGATCGGTTACGCTCATCGTATTTCGTATTCGTTCATTCAATACGCTTTGCGGTAAGGTTCCAATGACTGCAAGATTTCCACTTCATCCTGGTACGGCGATGCCATTGCCAACCCACCGACCTATCCCATCCCTACATACCCACCTCCAAGAATTCATGGAAGAGTCTTGAGACAGGCCAAAGACGGGAGCAAAAAGACGCCGTGCAGAATTCTTCAGATAGGTTACGAATTACGACGCCGGCCGAATCAGGTTGTCGTAAGCGAAGGACCCCTCCTACCGATGCTTCGGTGCTTGGCGAGGAGAAAGGTGCGGGCGTGGACGACGACGCGAATTCGCGATAGGGAAAGACGCCGATGGGTCGGTCGGTGGTGGATTCGGACTATTGGGGAGGGAATGGCTGTTAAAATTTCATGGCTTATGGCTATTCATATCGAGGGGAGGGACAGATGGTCTGGAAGGTGTGTATTGTGATGAGTTAACTTGTCGACCCAGGAAACGTCTCGGATTTCCCACGAACCAGGAGTTCAAATGTCAGTACCAGGAAATATGAGGGACGGATAAGTAGGTAATGACACTCGATCGTAGAGGATTTTTCCATTACACGTCTATCGAGTTGACAAGCAAACACGCCGACGCCAGCCAGCCAGCTCTGGATCTTCCTAAAGTCCTGTATACCGTCCCATCTCTCAAAAAAATTCATCAAGCAAACCCGAAACCTTTTGAATTCTCCAACGCCATCGCCAGTTTCTCCCTCAAGGCATCCCTACTCGAATATTCTGGCAAGAGTAAGATACCATAGCAAGTATAACTGCTAGGCAAGTGCCCATCACCAGTCCCATTACGCTGCAGCGTAAACTGCAGATTGCGCATTCCACCGACCGGAACCCGATCACTAGCCGTGACGAACTCGAGAAGCTTGCGCTTCTGGGAGAGATCGTAGCGTTTGACTATGCTCCAGAAATCGCGGATGGAGCGATGCGAGGAGTCCCAGCCTATGTATCGTGTTGCGCGGCGCATTTCGGAGATGTCGATCTCTTGGATGCCTTCGACGACTGATTGGAGAGTCTCCGGGTCGAAGAGTGTGATGGAACGTCGATCTATGCAGGTAAAGAAGCCTTTTTGGAAAGCTTCGAATTGTGGTTGAATGGATATATCAGTCAACCATCGTATGTAGTCGGTAACGTAGTTATTCCGGTTTTCGTTGGTAACTGAAGGTGCGTCGAGGGGATTTGAATTGTTTTGCAGCTCCGGGAACTGAGGCCAGTGAGTTGCTGACGGACCCATTTCTCGGCTGACAGGCTGTCCGAATTGCTCGACGCTGAACTCGTATGTTCTTGCGAATATATCTTCAACGGATCCATCTTTTTCATCCCATTCGAGCAGCGTCGTCAGTCCGTTTGCTAGATCAGGCCAACCATCTGCGATGTGATGAAGTTCTGTGACTTCTTCGGCCAGTAGTTTGCGATACAAGGCTTTTGGAAACGTGGCTGGTAGAGTGAGACCATTGTACACAGCAAGAGACATTATCATGCCGATGAGCTCGAATTTCCACAAAGGCTCTGGAGATCCAGGTAGGAACCAAGTCATGTTCGTCCGCGGATCTATAGTGAAAGTGCCTACATTTATCAGTGCGTGAATCTGGATAATTATAGAAGACTTACCATAGTCAGGATTCAAGGCCTCAGCCATAGCCAGTCGAAAGAACTCCTGTTGGACTCCACCAGAATCTAGACCTTCTTCGCCGCCTTCTTCGCCAAGTCGAACTTTCAAAGGCCGCATCAATTCACGTTCTTCTCTTCTCCAGATGGCATTGAATGTATCCACCAGTACGCTAGTCCGACGAATTTCAAGTACCATGAACTCAGATATGGCAACACGGAGACGACCGTGTAACCTGTCTCTTTTGTACTTCTCTGTCACCAAACTGCCTTCAGTCATGAAGTGAGAAACAAGGTGTCCTGTTGTATGGGCTTTCTCGTAGGATTGGTTCATTCGAGAGTAATTTATTGCTCTGAAGTACGTGACCAGCGTTGAGGGATCGAAAAGATATGGATGATCCAGTAAATGTGCCGTTTTCTTGTTGTGGTCATACGAGAGCCACTCGAGTGGCATTGCGATTGGATCTAATCGCTCGGCGAAGTACTCCGTTCGGAAGTGAATGTCACCTAGAATCAATGACTTTCTATTCTTGTCTGTTATCGTTAGTTGCAATGTCCTTGGTCATGAGAAGAGTGGGAAGACTTACAGATGGCTGCCATCATGGCCAAAGCACCGCCAAAGGGGCCATCATTTGGAACCTCTGCAGACCCTTGCCATTCCTGTAGCATAACCGCTCTTGCCCAATCAAGAATCAAGGTGGGAATCCTCTTCTCGTGTAGATCACGCTCATCATCTGTGAAGTAGAGGATCGGAGTCGTGCCCAGATCAAGAAGCTTCAAGGATTGAACCAACAGTTCCAGTACATCAGGTTCACGAATGTTGCCATTCCGGTTGCTTCTCTGGAGATCGAGAAGTTCCGTAAATCGACGCCTCGTTGGAATTGCTGCAAACAGTCTACGTGCAAGTCTAAAAGCAGGTTCATTGCTGAAAGCATCCTCATATGCGAGAGACAACTCTACTGGTTCCAGAGAAGAAGCTTCCCGTCCCATCATGGTCAACCCATATGAGCGAATTCGAGACATGTTCGCCACTTGACGGGCATCCGTAACAAATGGTGCGGATGCAATCAATGCGTGTAGACAGATGTTCAACACCCGTGCGGCATCATGGTTCGACACTGCTTTTCTGGAATAGGACCTGTGGTCTTTGGCCCATTCATACGCATCCTCCAGCTGTTTCGGTGGCCGGAAAAGCGTGCCAGTAACATTCCATAGGCTGTCAAACACCAGGGAAGGAGAGACTCGAGTGATTCGAAGCATGAGATACCACATTGTCTGTGAGTCAAAGGGTTTTGATTCTTCGTTGCAGAAAGACTTCAGGAGAGAATCAGGCTTCCCGAGCACATCAAAGAAGCTTTGCTCGATGAAGATTTTCCACTGATTCGTGGATAGAGGGGAATGCATCCGGGAAGTGAGCGTCCGAAAAAGAGGAAACGGGGGTGCTTCACGGATTCTTTTCGAACTACCTTCTATGGTTTCGGGTCGTAAAAGATGTTGCTCGGAAAGATGATCCTCTTGCATGACATCGCACAAGAAGTTGATTGATTCAATTGAAAAGGAAGACATGGATTGAGGAAGAAGCACGTCCGTAGTCGGGGAAATCTTCGAATTCAGAGCACCTGTCGTTTTTGTCTCTGGTGGAGCTTGAGTCTCCTCCTTGACTTCTTGTCGCCTATCTGGTCTATCGGTGTCATTTCCCTTGACCAATGGCGCCTCAAAAGATTCGACTGTGGGGTTGGTAGGTATGTGCTTGATCTCGTGAACTTGGGTATTGAATTCTGCCATTTGCATCTTTGGACTGGTAATCAGGGTTTGCCTGGCTATCTTATGTTTTGGCAAGGATGGTAGGCTTGTGGGGGGTGATGAAATTGGGTCATTGGCTGGGTCCGTCGTCCTCTGCTGTTTGCTGAGGATGCCTTTGGGGCTTTGTGATTCAAGCGAGTCAGACTTCTTTCGTCTATTTGAACTTGGAGCAGTCCTTGCGACCGAATTCACGTGTGACTTCTGCTCCGCAGGTATGGTATGAGATGTGTCTTGGGAGGGAGTGGGTGGAGACACGGGAGCTTTAGAAGGGGGATGTGATACTTCAGGGTCTGGCGCAACATGAGTGGATTTGGGGACATCGGGTTTGCCTTCGATATCAGAATCAGATTTCGGCAGTTCGGTGACCTTACCTTCGCTGGATTGTTGAGGATGGGGTTCATCTTCTTTTGGATGGGTATCAGAGATACTCGATTGCTGTACTGCTGTGTCTTCCTGCTTTTGAGATTGAGCAAATATGGCAAGGTTCCGAGGAGTCAACCACTCGATCATCTTGAATGCAACCGTGCCAAACACATTCTGTACAAATGAGCGAGGGTCTCTGGTATCGGGATCCTCCAGAAAGCTCAAATCGACTCCGGTCCATCGATCCAGTACCTCTTTCGATTGCTTTATTTCGGCGTGGGTATCAACATCTGGCAAGTCCTCGACGAAAGCCCCATTCTTCGGCGCAGTCTTAGGAGTTTCTTTCCCATCCGGCTTTATTCCTGAGCTCTGGACCATAGATGTCCTTATTGGGCCCGAAAACCCGGGCTTCGACTTCGAGGGCTTCGGTATATCTGCAGATAGTCGCCCCGCACTGCTGTGATGACAGAGGCCCAATTCAGGGTTGTCTTGGCTGGCCATGTATATCGCCAACGTTCGGGCACTGGCGGCATTGTATCGACGAACCGGGGCACCTTTGGCAACGCGTTTGCGGCAAGAGAAGCATGTTGTGGTTGTGCAGGTTTTGGACTCGCAGCCATATCGGATCTGAAGGATGTATCTGCAGAAGCGTCAATAGACAATTTAAATAATGCCTCCCGAGGGCACGCGACTGAAGGCCACCGCACCTTTCAACCAAAAGCTGGAAATTGTGTCGTCTACGAGCTCTGTGTATCCCATATATCCTTTTTGGATCTTCCACTTCGACCGTAAGCGTCTTCAGTTCGCTGGGGGCGTCTTCCGGGAGGCGTGGGAAAGGCGCTGTTGCCCACAAGGCTGCATAGATATCCCCATCACTGACAGTTTGTCGGTCATCATGGACTCTATGAGTATCTCGAGTCATGACATTGGTAGTGAGAATGGCCACTGAATAGGTTGGAATATTGGATAACTAGTGATTAGGCACTTATGGGAGGATAAAAAGTGGTGAGTGATGGTTGTGACTTGAGGCTGAAGACAATGGAAGACCAAAGTTCAAACAGTCGTGCAAAGTCAATAGAGAGTGACGGGTACTGTACTGGCTGGCTGACTGGCTCGGGGGTCGGGGGTCGGTCTCAGCCCTGTCGCGCAGCCGTCTTGATCGAGCTAGGTACGAGGAGTGACTGGAAATGACGCAGATGCTTATATAAGCATCGAAAACTCGCCTGCACTTCACCCCTCCTCGGAAGCGACTTTTGATTCCTGGATTCGCCTCACAAGTGTTTGCGATTTGCGACTCACTCACATAAGGGAAATTCAAACCACCGTTTTGTTCCACCAACTACAAGTCTCGAGATTTTTCCGTTCTTGTCCGTTCTCAGTCTTTGAAATCAGCATCTGTGGAATACGAGATTCTGGCGGAGGTCAAATAACGAAAGCGTTATTCATCAAATCAGTTCGGTTTGATTGAAAAGGCCCTGATTTCCTATCCACTTTTTTCACCCCCCCCCCCACCAACAACCTTATCAACGGCGAATTGCCACAAATCGACCTCGAACATAACAACTCCCACCACCCAAAATTACCATGGCTTCCATCGCAGCCAGCAGAATGCCGGCGCCAACAGCGTCTGGTCAAGCAGATACCGCTTCTTCCCATCCATATACCTGCAATACTTGTCAAGTGGCGTTCAGGAACAGCGACCTGCAGAGAGGACACATGCGCAGCGACTGGCAGTGAGTCTTGGCCCATCTTGTGTATCTCTTCGTTCTCTAATCAACTTATCCAGCCGATACAACCTGAAGCGTCGTGTCACATCTCTTCCGCCGATCTCGTCCGAAACCTTCACCGAGAAAGTCCTCCAAGCCCAGGCTTCGTCCACAGCCGCAGCCAACAAAGCCGCATACGAGAAGACTTGCACCGTTTGTGCGAGAACATACTTCAGCAAGAATGCCTACCAGAACCATGTTGGAAGCCAGAAGCATAGGGCAAAGATGGCCGCGGCCGAAGGAACGACGATCGATGATGCTAGCTCTGTGATGAGCTCGACATTCTCACTTGGAGAGCCAGCCACCGTCGCGGAGGAGGTTATTGATTCCGATGCAGAAGAGGAGTTTAACGAAGTTGTTGAGAGCATCAAGAAAGCAAATCTTAAGGACTCTCCACCGGCCACGCGAAGACCATCACGACCACACCATTCGGCGGATGTTGAGGAGGAGGGGTCTGTTAAGACAGCATCTTCAGTCACTGCTGCAGATGAGGAGATCACTCTTGAGACTGCTTTGAAGCGCTGCCTGTTCTGCAACTACGACTCGCCGTCGATGGAGCTGAATGCTTCACACATGGAACGTATTCATGGCATGTTCATTCCGGAGCGAAACTACCTGGTTCAACTTGATGGCTTACTCGGTAACCTTTACGAGAAGATCCACGAATTTCATGAGTGTTTGTACTGTGGAAAGCTGAAGCCCACTGTATTTGGACTACAGACTCACATGAGAGACAAGGGACATTGCAAGATTCCGTTCGATACCGAGGAGCAGCAGCTAGAAATCGGAGAGTACTATGATTTCACCAGTACCTACTCCGACCTTGAGGACGAGTCAGATGACGAGGACGATCTACCAGGCAAGAAGCAGAGTGGAGGAGTCAACTTGGGAGCCAAGCGTCAAGCAAAGATTGATAAGGATGGTGATGAGAATATGGAGGAAGGGGACGGATGGGAGACTGACAGTTCCGAGTCATCATTAGACTCAGCAGACCTCACTGCAGTCCCAGCTGGCCGACAACATCAGTACGAGAAACTTGATCAACATCCTCATCACTCTCACGATGATCCTCGACCACACCGAAATAAGGACGGATGGCACTCTCACGCACACAAGCACGCCCATGCTGTATTCTACTCTGATTACGAGCTTCATCTTCCTTCGGGACGTACTGCTGGCCACCGATCGTTGAATAAGTACTATCGACAGAATCTCCACAGCCATCCTTCACCCGCAGAAAGACAGGAACAACTCGCCATTCAAGAAGCAGCCAGTTCCGAGGAAGAGACAGATGAGAGAGTTATCCGTCGCACTGAGAGAGAGCGTGGTAGAGCAATGATGAGCAGAGCAAATGGCGGACTTGGAATGCATGGTGTCACTGCCGAAAAGCGTAAGGAAGTTGCTGTTATCGAGAAGCGAGCCAGGAAAGTCCAAGAACGGGAAACTCGAAGATATCAATGGGGTGTCAACAAGCAAAACAATATGCAGAAGCATTTCAGAGTAAGCCCAACCCTCGCCGAGCCTTCTTGCATCTTTCCTCATCGTACTAACTACTTTAGGATCCACTTCTCCAATGATTTTCGACTTGGCTTCTGTTACTTGCGCGGGTTGACTTTTCAGTTCTTCATGCACAGCCTAGACGCTACGATTCATGACACCGGTATTGGTTGGTTGATTGCATCAAGCGGTTCGTAGAGAAAAGCATAGACTGTGATTTCCCAGTGTTGAGACCAACATCCCAAAATAGCTTGCATAAGTGAAGGATAGTGAAATGTATTCTCAATCCATTTTCTGAGAAATGTGTGTAACCACTCAGTTGCTGTTTATATATCTAAACTCTCGAGTACGAAATCCTTTTGTTATGTTACAGTATTCTCTCGAGTGCTCGCGTGTTGCTTTCAGGAGGACGATGACCAGACGGATGATTTGCGTCTAGCAGGGGTGTGGCTGCCATCCCTGAACGGAAGCGAAATAATGTGAGCCCTTCGAGCCCTTCCCCCCAGGACAACAAAGCTGCATGCCCCTTAGATTTCCACTTGTGAAGGCTAATTTCTCTCCTTGATACCCTCCATTTTCCATTCGACATTTCAATTCCTTCCAGTACACAGTCGACCAGCTACGAATCCGTGTCAAATACCATTGCAGCCCAACATTCGCCAAATGCAATCATAACCTCCACCTCCGCAGAGCAAGCGCGTCTAGCAGACATGGCCGAGCAGATGGGTACCCCTGGGTCCACGGCAGACCTCTCAGTAAACGGCAGCAAGATAGGAGCTCCCAAAGACAAGTCCTGTCCTTTCTGCCACCAGCAATTCACATCCTCTTCCCTGGGACGCCATCTCGATCTTTACATAAAGGAGAAGAATCCCAAGCCGGCAGACGGGATCCATGATGTGGTCGAGATCAGGAAGTTGAGAGGGGGGATCACAAGGAGACAACCTAGGAATTCGACTTCTAGGAGAGAGGATTCTACACCTGCGGGTACGCCTGCTGCTCAGGATAGGAGGAGTCCACGTCCCGAGTCCGATGGCCAAGGGAACCGATCACCAAGTTTGAGGAGGGACGATGCTGTTGGAGATGGGGTCAATTTCAAGGGAAAGCCGAATTACTTCATAAATAAGGGGACATGGGAGAGTACGGGTGTTATGAACAACATACCACCCCCTAGGACCAGCGATTCGAGGAGTTGGGACGGAGAGGAAAGGGATATGAACAGGAGGCTGGAACCGAGGAGCAGATCTGTTAGCAAGCAGATGTTGGCAAAGACTACTTTTGAGCAGAAGCAGAAGATGATTGATGCTCTGGATAATGCTAAAGCTGCGGAATTGGCATTGAGGGAGCTCATCGGGTCGATTCGAGCTGCAAAGTACGTTATACCCTCTCTACCAAATCCACCTCGTTCCAGAATGCTGACAATTTCAGACAACGTATTGACGGCCCTTCAATATTCGATTATGATCCATTGACACTCGATTTTCCAGCCCTGACTCTCCGTTGCCTCCCGCCGCCGCCCACACTCTTTCAATCGACCCCAATTCCCTCCTCTACCTCTTGGTCCATTCTTCCCCCAGACGAAACCCAATACCACGCACTCGTCCAGCACTACTCCTCTATCTTCCACAACTGGCACGTCTCTGTCGCAATGGCCAACACTGCTCCACAAGAAGACCTCTCCTATCCCCCTCCTGAAATATTTCGAGAACTTGAAGACCCCACCGAACTTGCCCAACGAGCAGAAGCTGCCGGCACAGAACTCGAAGCCAAAGTATCACAACACTTACGTGACGTGTACACACATTGGAACGCACTTCCCCAGGCGAAACGAAATGAGATATGGACATTGCAATTAGCTCGAGGCCTGGGCAGAAAATCGGAGGAGATAGACAAGTTGAAGAAGGAGCGGGATTTCCATAAGCAGGAAACAGCACATTTGAAACAGCAGGTTGACGAGCTGAGCCGTTTGCAACATCCAAGGGAATTCAAATTGCAGCCCCCGAGTACGATACCGTTCGATCAGACGCTGATGAACTATTTTTCTGATCATAGTTTGACTCAGAACAAGGTTGTCAAGGGCTTCGAATTGACAGATAGACATGTTCATCTCGATGTGATGATTGAGCGGGTTATTAATCGTTGGAAAGGAGTGGTGAGAGAGGCTAGGGGCAATGGGAATGGCGTTGGATTGGCAGCACAGAGGAGTCTCAGTGGAGGATCTTCGCATTCCGCGAGTCTACCTCCACCTCAAGTCCAGCAACAACAATCGCAAACTCAGAATCAGACCCATTCTCAAGCTCAAACACAACCTCGTCCTCAACCACCACTCCAAGTCCAAACTCAGCAATCACAACAAGCACCCATGATATCTACACCCCAACCAACACCCACCATAGCAATGGACTCCGCGAACCTAATCTCGCCCTCCAACCACGACATGGACGGCATGGGTAGTGACGCTGATGCCGATGCGGACGCCGATATGGAAGACGACGACAGTTATGTAGACATGAATATGAGCGCTAACGACTCGGTTTCGCAACCCTCGGGCTCAGCAGGCTTCAGACTAAGTAGTAATGGAAATGGAGATAGGGGGCTGAGTTCGGGGATGGAGGGCCTGGAGAATCAGGTCGTGCCGGGGTATGTGAGGATTGGTGCTTGAGAACAGCGGGAGTGAGGAGGGACATAATGGTGCTTGTGGATACAGGGTTTGGTGATACTGGTATTGTAATGTCTTGTTCGTTAATTCATTCGTTCATTCGAGAAAGAGAGGTGGATTTGTACGATTACGATTTATTACGAGAATTTCTGGGGAGGGACGAGATGGAGAGAGACAGCATCCGCGTACGCATTTGCATTTATCTGGTTGACCTCATTCACTTGGTCCTTTTTGCTGCATATTGCGTGTTGCATGGATAGATAGGAAGAAAGTCTGCGTCATCAGCGTCTTGAAACGCTTTGCTTGTAATGCTACGTTACTGTATTATACCATTTTCTGGGGTTTGGTCTGGGTGGGATGGAGGTTGGGAAAAAATGAACAACACAAGCAATGGAGAGCTTTTCACATCTGAATACTTGTTTAGTTACTCGTTACTTTCATTCTTTTGGTGGTAGTGAATTTAGGGAGTGTGTAAAGAGACCGAAAGGTGGAAGCGTGGTAAAATTTGGGTGGGGCATAAAGTCCCAGTGCGTGGCGCTGAAGTATACAGCGACCGCGACTGGGACTGCCGTTCGACAGAACGTATTGTCAATCTGTCTCTATCTGATGGTCCTGGATATTGAAAAGATGATGCAAATGCGAGTAGGAGAACAGCAAATTACTCAGCCAGTAATCCTCCCAAGGAAGGAATATTTCTGTACACGCCGTGGCGACGATGCTCAAACAGCTGCTGTCGTCTTTACGGTCGCTGCCGTGCGGTTTATGTTGTCATTTGTACTTCTTTTGGAACCTGTTGGTCTTCCAGCAACCAGTTTCGAGTATCAAGGCCTTTAACGAGAGTATGAGGGGGAAGTTGGCAAGTACTGGATCCAGTTCTCTCCTCTGTGACGGTTTTCCATCATTGACGGCACACACAACCGTCTCGGTGATGAGGGGCTGATCGGATCCTGCTTCTTGAGGTGCTGGTCCGGATAAGTGGATGCGGTGGATGGCAGTACAGCCAAACGAAGTGACTTTTCGGTTATTTATTTACCTTCCTGTTAGATCTACTATGGAGAACTGGAGAAATTCAGGAGGATGTAGTGAGTACTTCACTCTCTTTCTCACTCTCTTTCTGCAAGCTACATGCTCTTATAGTGTTGATAGCCACCAATGTTGAAAATCAATCGCGAACCAATAGGAGGCGAGGAAATGGATTTATAAGTACTACAACCCGTAGTAACTTCTGTTCTTCGGGACAATCCGCTATCGACATGTTCGAACTCAGTTGCTTGGTTGGAGGAAAAGTGATAGCTCGATGCAAGAAGTCTTGCATGGGCTCAAGTAAGTTCAAACGCTCATGAGAGATTTGAATTCTTTGCCGTGGAAAAATTTCGGTCTGCTAATTATGGTCTTGAGAGTGTGTGTCTCTCTTTTTTATGCTGATGATGGTTGTTGGTCATTTTTCCATTGTCATTAGCATTTTGTGTACCGTTGGTTCTTTTTTAAGTGGTTGAGTTGGTGGGATATTCAAGAAAGTCAATTCCTATTTATTCTCACGCGGGAAATGACAAATATTATTCGTGCGTTTCGTCGACCTCATTAACAGAGGCATGATATGAATTCACACTTTACACGAAGTTCAGAAATGACACGTGTTGCCGCACTTGGCTTCTTTCGTAAATAACTCTCGCTGATCTCTCAAAAGGGGGTGCTTTTATATCCTTGCTCTGGACTTTTTCCAAGTTTCCAAGCATGAAATTTAATAACTCGAGACTGGTTCAACAGCAGCGTCAGCGGATTCACATTCCTAGTTATGTGTTATGAATGGTGAATACTTTCTGGCTCACAAGTTCTTGACTTCTGTGCGTTGGCGTGGCTAAGTATATATAAATCTATGATGCTACACATTTTATTGCTTATACCACCCCATGGAGATGAACTTGCTGATGCATTCAGTGTCCTCCTGCTTCGGATCCCCTTCTGCTTGTCTTCAAAATGTCTTTCGAAGCGAGGTAGTTTTCGTGCTGAGCGGTGGTGTTGTGGTCAACATAAGCATTAACAAGTATCGGGATTGGAAAATGTGGAGCACTATCAGATGTTTGCTGCCATCTGTATGCGAATACTATTGTTGTCATTTTGCTGTCTGTTGCCATCTGTGCTCCTGAACTTTTGATAATTCCCCACATGCACATCCATTCACGAGCAGTGGGGTTTGGAGACATACTTCTGAAGGTGATCTAGATATTTGTAGTCTTACTTTGAAAATATCATGCATCCATACAGAGCTCAACCGCCAAGATTCTCATAACAGCAGCGAGATCCTCTGTAAGTTTAGCTCTCATAAACTTTACCAGTGTGGAGGAGATGTATCCATAGCTTGACTATCTACTGTTACTTCTTCTCAACTGGAGACTGCAGGCTGGTTGCTTTACTGCGACTTCAAGATGCGAACAATGGCAGAACTGGTTATCCTAGGGTCTGGGGATCAACTGTCGGTGGTGAGTGAGGGGAAGTAGCCAGTAACAAGAACTTAATGCTGAAGTTTGGCACGTACGAAAGTCAGTCAGTAATGAATGCAAGATGCATGGTCTTCCGATATGTGGACGAGGAATCCATACTTATCACTCACACATCGCGGGTTTTGCGCCTTCATTCAAGGGAGTCAGTCTGTGGGGTCGATATGTTAAAAGAGTCTGTTCCTGAAGCTCTGTGAACATATTACGAAAGGAGAAAAGTGAGATTGCTGTTACTATTGATGTCCCTGAAAGAAATGCTGTGCTGACTTACAGCCTGCCACTTGCCGCGTCTTGCTCTCTACTCGGCGCCTGTTCGGTCGAACGTTGTGTTGGAAATAGGACGGGGTGAAAATATCTTGTTTTTTTCACTGGCTCGGGTCTAGGATGAGATTCAAGCATGTAAACGTTAGTATTATAGATCTAAGGGCTAGGAAATTCACGTCAAGCTCCAAATGCGAAGATTTGGAGTTCACAAAGTCTCACATATCAAACACAAGAACAAGGTATAAAACCAGCTCTTTTTCGCAGAGGTTTTCTCAGTAGAAAGCCAACGTGTGATGGAGGAGACTTCAATGGGAGAAAGTGCTGTGCTAGCATTTAGTAAATAAATGCTGAGTACAACGGAAAGCAAGTATGCTGTCAGGTGAGTTGATCTAGTGACTGTGGGTCCCTCGCTTATTCGACGAGGTAAACATACACATTCAGCGGTCTTCCAAGGAGTTGCATAATCAAATGGTTCACTGTCGTCACTTCCTAGCTGACCCACCAACCACTCTGGATTTCATATATTGTCTCTTCCTCATATTGCCTAAGCCTAGCAAGAGCCTCAGAAACTTCCGTCTTCGCAAGTGAAGCCCGCTTGCGTTGCGGCCGCGGTGACAAGTTATTACGACCACCGAGTCACCACGACTCATCAGTAGTCACAGTGTTTTCTTCCCAGCTTCGGGTCACTCATTTTATTTGATAACATCAGAGAGAAGTCATACTTTATAAGTACGTAGCCTTCAATGAACGTACAGATGTTCTCCAGAAAATCTCGCTTTGAATGGCCTTTGTCTCCGCTCAGTGCGATCTTAGAGTATCTTGAACGACGACTATAGATCCCGTGCGTTGTCCTACCGTGTGGAATCAATGGTAGGGTGCTGATCGCGGATTTTCTGGTTACTCTGTATAAAGTCAGTACGAGCTATTGTATTTTCTTCTTTCGGAATGCTTCAATTCCCCTCCTTTCGATCTAGCTGAATTATTTCATCGGCGGCTCAAACTGGCTGAAGTGAATTCCTCGTCCTCAGTTCTGATGTACAGTGATATTAACTCCTGCAACGGGTCTGTGATGCAATTTATGAGGTGAAGTAAGATGAGGACAGAGTATGTACGAGGGTAGTGTATAAATGAGAGCTGTTTCAACTTTTCTAAATCATGAGAAGTCAGAGTCTGCTACAAGGAAGCGTCACGCCTGCCATGTCGTAGGAGCAGACGCCCGCGATACGCTTACGCTTGCCTTCTCTAGTGCGGGAGATAACCCGTGTAATCAAGACATTCGACAGCTTTGTGCTTTGTGCTTCGGGAGACGAGAAAAAAGTGGTAAGAGGGTGTCGTTATCAAATCAACGGTCGCCGTCATTTACAGCCTCCCGTCAACGTTTTCCCTATCTCACCTCCTCCTTATGGATCGCAAGAAGCTTCTTCACTCATATGAAATTCGATCGTCACAACTTGAGTAGTGACCAAAACAACTCTTATTGTCTCAAGCTTCAAAGATCTCAATTGAGCCACCGGCGCGATTCCACGAAAGCAGTTCCCATGGCCTGTCAAGCGGCATTCTGGTGGTTTTGTTGAGGGTCCTACTTTCTGTTAAGGCTGGGGTATCGAAAGAAAAGGTTTCGCAGCTGCTAGCTACTGTCGCTTACAAGACCTAGGAAGTAAAGCAAGCACGTATTCCAAGCTGGGAAATTCACTTTGGCGAAGATTCGCTCTTGGTCGAGCCTCGCCGGACCCCAAACTCCCTGAAATGCGAAAGAGTCACTGGCTCCAAAGATCAAAAGAATCCAAAGCCACAGGGTTTTGTGAACAATTATCTCATTTTCATAAGCACCTAGCTACTATCCATCAGACGTTCCCTTTCTCCGTGCAGCCCGCATGTCCATGCAACAAAAGATAATGTGGTATGATAGCCTCGAAACACCCTACTCCGACTCCGCCCTACTCCTGCTGACTTGCTTGCTTGCCATGATCGTATAGTGTACATACATACATATCGGATCCTGTGCTGTTGACCTGTGGTTCATTTCCGCGTTCTCCTGCTGAGATCCGCGTCATGCGATCTTTGGGTTTGACTTCCTCCTCCTTCTGATCGAATCTGACAAGGTATCCTCGTGTTGTCTTCTCGCCTCGACCAATGCTCTTGCCTCTGAATCTCCTTTATTCGGGCTGCTCAAAAGAGTCCTTCAATCCTCCGCTCCTACTTCGAATAGGGGAATAAACGCATCGATCCTCCTCACAAATCCCACAGCATCTCGACCCACCCACTTCTCTTCACAAACCACCTCAAGCACCCCCAGGCATTCTCGTCGCCACAAACCCCAATGCTCTCCTTGCCATCAGAAAACGCTCCGCTCACATGTCCTCAATATTGACCACCTCACCATAGGCATCAAAGCCGAGTCGTTTCCTCGCGATAGACGACTTGACCGGGTTCGGCGACTCGAAGATCTCATCCAGTTCTTCGAGCGTCCGATTCTTGGTCTCCGGAATGAAGAAGAAGACGACGACGGATTGCACGCCGCACCAGACCGTGAAGATAATGTACGTGTGCCAGCCGATCTTTTCCATGCTGACGGGCCAGGCGAATTGGTTGAGCATCTGGGCTGGTTGGGATATTAGTGGGGGAGAGGGAGGGGTGGGGGAGAGGGAGTGGGAAGCACGTACCAGCAGCGACAGCGAAACCAGAAAAACCCATGCCCTTCGCACGCATCTCGAAGGACAGAACTTCAACGGGATACAAAGCCTGGAGAGGTGTGAAACCGATAGAATACACAGCGCCAAAGACGAAGATGAAAACAAGACTTGTAGTAGCGGCAACGGTGTTCGTGCCGACCGGATCTGGGACAGCGGCTGTAGGAGGAGGGATAGAGTTCTGATAGATGGCGGTGGAGGTTGTCATTGCGAGCCAGACGAAACAACAGCCGATGTTGGAGAAGAGGAGGAGAGGTCGACGACCGACTCGATCAACTAAGTTGGCGCCGAGGAGAGCCCAGCAGAATTGTTGGCAGTTGTTGATCAGGATGATATTGGCCTGTTTGACCTCGCCTTTCAGGCCGATTGTGTCGAGGACTTTGCTCATGAAATACGATAGCACGGCTGAAAATTGTTAGTGAATAGCTTGAAAGGAGGTAGTTGGATTTTGTACCATTGCCAGCCCATTGGCCGAAGACAGATATCGATACGTTGCACATCAAACGATAGCGGGTAGAGCGGTTCTTGAAAAGCGCTCTATAATCCCACCAGCGCTTGTCAGCGCCATCCATTTCCAGTAGCTCCTCGTACTCATTCAACTGAAGCTTCACCCATTCACTATCCGGATTCCCCTCTCCGTGATACTTCGTGAGCATAGCCTTCGATTGTTCTTGTTTGTTGTTGACGTAAAGCCACCTTGGGGATTCAGGCATGAAGGCTGCTCCAACGAAGATGACGACAGCAAACATCAGTTGAAACCAGATGATTAGCCTCCAGGAAACATTGCCAGGGAGGGAAGTCCCTCCTCGTGCCACGCCGCTTGCAATGATGGATCCGGTGAACCTGAATAATGATGAGCTGGTAAAATATTACACTGAGGAGTGTTATGCATACCAAAAACAGTTGAAGATGGCGGTCACAATACCTCGATACGCCGGATGCGAAACCTCAACAACATACATCGGTCCAGCAGCAGATGCAACATTGACTCCGAATCCAAGTAAAAATCGACCTCCCATAAACTGATTGACACCTTGAGCCGGACCGGCGGTGCCTTGAATGACTGTCCCAGCAATGATCAAGAGGCACCCTATCCACATACCAAAACGGCGTCCGTACGTGTCTGCCGATGGTCCGATGAAAGGCAGAGATACAACTCCACCAATTTGGTACATACTCGTCACAATTCCTGCCCAGATTCCGGCATTTTGTCCGTTGTAGTATTCCAGGAAAGCTCTATTCGCCAAGAGGTTGTTGATCAGCGATCCATCGTAACCATTCATTGTTGCGCAGAAAAAGCCGATAAAGCAAGCAGCGTAAAGTTGGAGTGTGGCCCAAGTGAATGGCCTCGGAGGCTCTTTCATCATGGCCTCGTTGAAAGCTTCATTTCCCCTTATTATCTTGACCTCCACCTCGGAATGTTTCTACCAGCGATGTTAGAAACTGAGCTTCCATCTGAAGGATCTGACGGTTTCTCGTACCATATCCATGCTATGAGCGCCCGCATACTCCACCATATAATTGCTGGCACCATCATCGAACTTATCAGCCATGATGGGCGACACAAACAGTCGAGAATGGCTCTGTTGGCCGTGACAATGGTCGAAGTATCGAAGTATCGAAATCAACGGGAAGCATCCGGGAACAAAACCCTCTCACAGGGCCTGCCGTACCTTTATGTGGCATGCGCCAGAATTCGCACCCTGTCGTCGATGGGCTTGGTGCAGCCATCTGTGCCCCGGGAGGAGTAAGCCAGTATTGCTCAGAGAGGCTTAAGCTGGACACCCCGGATTTTCGGGCAGCATCTCCATCCAGCACTCCCCAGTTGAGAAAGCCTTGTAATATTAGGGGCAGGGGCCAAACTGGGTCCACCTGCACCAGCAGATTTCTGCGCAGACATGCCAGACAACCCAGACAGCACAAAAGAAGTCCACAAACCACATGTCTCGAATGCCTTCGCTTGCTTACCCCTCACCCGATTTAATGAGGCGGGAGTCCTTGGCAGTTGGACGTGATCCGCTTCTCGGGATTCATGCGTAGTTCATTGGAGCAAATCCTACAAATTCTCCTGATTCGGCTCGTTTACTCGCGGAGGGAAGACGACCGTGGTCCTGATCGAGAAGCTTTGCTTTGTCAAGCTTATCTCCAGTCCCAGGTCCCTGCCGTAGATTCTTCCAGAGCAATGGGTTCATCTAAAGAAGATTGTGAGTTCAACAACCTCGCTGGGGTGTTCTATAAGAGGGTGTGCTACAAGTATGGAGAGGACCCAAAAAGGGAAATGTTGGAACTGTAGATGGTAGGAAGCAGCAGATCCGGCGCCACTAGAATCGAACAAACGTGCGGCATTCCCTGTGCGTGCTTGCTTGCTTGCTTGCTTGCTTCCGTTCCAGCCATCTCCCTAGACTCGAGAGAGAACAGACGGTAGCAAGATGGCACAGATTCCAGAAATCCAGACGGCATCCGTTGGTATCCACGGCGAGAAGAGTCGTGAGACCTGTCCGAGGGAAAAGCAAGCGGGGGCAACATCGTCTGTTTTGATTGGACGCCAAACTGGCGGGCTGCAGATGTCCCACTGCAGGTCGTGACTCTGACGAATCATTGGAGTCGTCGTCGTCGTCGTCAGATGAAAGGGGAGGCGAGAAGGCGAGGCAAGACGAGGGCATCGATGCCACCCACCGATGAGACAGAAGACAATCCCAAGAGACTCCTCCAATCACAGATTGATGGGAATGCCAGTAAGTTGGAGAAATCGAGGACCATGGGATTGTATTTCCTCCAAATCTCCACGGTTTGGGCGTACGATAGTTGTTTTGTTTAGAGCAGCCGACTCGAGAAACCACTGGGTCTCTCTCTCCAAATACTGTGACTCGTGACGGCGTGAATAGCCTATTGAAAGAGAGGAAATCACACGATAAGTTTCTCGACTCTAGCAGCAGAGGCGAAAAACTAATTTTAATATATACAAGGATATATATCTTGTGCCATCGAAATTGTTCTTTGTACAACTGTGGAAATAGATTAAGGGTGAGCATGAAGGCTGGGGTGAAATGGCACAAGACGACCAGGAACCGAGAGGAAGGGGAAGTGGACGGGGCCAACCGGCTCCACCAATGGATGCCGAGGCTGACTAAGCGAGAGTAGCCGTGCCTCGATTCACAATATGAGCATGATCAGATTCCCATCAACAAAATGCAACAACAATACACCCTCCTATACCATCCCAATATCGTCTTCCCATAAATATCCTTGCCGTAAGATCACTTTCCAGCTCACTACTACCGGCATAAGCTTACAAGGAGTGGCAGTGTCGACGATCGCACGGCCTTCCTCCCTCCCCGCAGTCCCCCTTGCATCCAGACAGGTCACAGCTCTTGTGGATCTACGATCTTCCGAATGATGCGGAGTACGGTTGGACGGCTTCCGTGGATATATAAAGTCGTACTTCCCCTCTTGAATCCCAGAGGTCTCGTGGACATGGCAGACATGCAATGTACATCCACTACCGCTGGATGCAGAGATCTCGGTACTTGAGATTAGCCGGACCGAGTTGAGCCTTCTGCTCTTGAGTCTTGGTACGGGGATAGGACTGGCTCAAGTGAGCGCGTGTTGTGTTTCTGTGAAGACCGTTGAGCAAGTGCTTCAAAAATCTTGCTCTCAAATTCCGCAAGCGGAGTTATCCACGGGATGACCGTCATACCCTGACTTTCGGCTTGCAAGTGCTCGTTGGCCACCCACGGAGCATTCCTGATGCATCTGAGGGTTGCTCTTTTAATATATTCTGTAATTTTCATCACAAACTCCCGATTTTCTGTTTGCAATAAGATGTTCAGAATCTTTATCATTTCGTTTCCTGGGGCATGTGCCACCTTTCTCTCCGCCAATGCTGCTAGCTTTCCTCGTTTTTAACCTGCTATATTGCTCCTGAGATAATGATGTTTCAAAGTCAGTCAAAGTTTGTCTTCTTACTATTGAGCCACTAACAAGGCTGCTGCGGCACTCTTCAATAGTAGTGCAAAGAGACGGCCAAGCGAGAGCAAAAAGGCATGTGCTTGAAATAGATTGCTGGAAGTGTCGTGTCTGGGGATTATCTCATCAACAGAAGTAGACAAAGATCTTAGGTCTCATCGTAAGAGCTCTTCTATATATCTGGTTCTGCTTTACTTTAATTTCTGAAGTGGAGGATGAAGTGCGCCTCCCTCAGCAAAAGCCTAACATCACTCATAATTCAGTTGTCTTTCTTTCGGGTTTGTGCTGGCCCCGTCAGCACACATCTCTATTGTCTTCCATATATAGTATAGTAATACATTCTTTTCACACCGTCACGGTAAGGATCAGATCACTTGTCTCGGTCTTAGTGATAAATCTTTAAGCCTGTTCAAAGAGTAGTCGCACATTCAACAGCATGCAGATTTCACACTCCATTCTTCTCACCTTGACTTGACCCTCGTCTTCCATAGATTTGGATATGCCGGGTTTGGCTGTCAGAGAGGTGCATTCTGGCATTCGCATAGGTACGGGGACAATAGGATAATAACTGAGAAGCGGCATATACCAGCTTGACAGATTGCGCTAATGAAACCGGAGGGAGAATAGGAATGGATATGTCGAAGTCAGACACACATCTGCTCAAGGCATGCACCTCAAAGAACTTCTTGCAATGATTTATGAGATTGTTTGTGAGGCTCTGACAGGCCTCAAGTCATTACCAAGGAAGCACTGGTTTCGACCAAAGAAATGAAATGGGACTCCTGACAGACTCTTGCATCAAACGCTCCTGCGTCAAATGTTCGCACCCACAACCCTGCGGATGGATTCACACACCACCAGCCCCTTCAAGCCAGGCTTTCAACCCCACTTCCGAGACTTTTCCCCTTCCTTCTTGAAGTTCTCCTTCAGTGACTGAAATATGTGGCTTGGGAAATGCCGTCCTATCGATGCTCAGGTCTTGTCATTGTGGACCCTCGAGTCTCCTGCACAAGCCTCTCGTCGGGCTGGTCTATCTTAGTACCTTCAGTGGTTTCCCAGGTAATATCATTCGCCCTGAAGTAATCTCTAGGAAAGTATTGACAGGCGCACGTCGCCTTCTTCATGTATTAGGATGCACATTGCAGCCCGAGCCAGAAGAAATTGTGCCGTGGAGCGGGCCGAGAAGCCTTGGCCAACACAAAAGACATGCCAAAGCCAATAAGCTGCATGGCCGGATCACGTCTCCAGACGATCTGGTGCTTCGTGAAACGCCTCGCATTTTGATGTGCAAATCATTGGACCAAGATGGTCGCAAGCGCCCCAAACCAACCTCATTGGCGCCTGTGGTTAAGGCTGCATTGTGCCAACCAAGGTTGGCCAGCATCTGAGGCCAGAGGCCGTTCCAACTGGCGTATCGCGGCGCAATGCGTATACATCAATTCTGTACTCAAATAAAGGCTCCATTGCCTGCACTTTTCTCTAAATCAACATTGGTGATATACAAGGATCTCCTTGGGCCACAAACTACTGTCTTCTATTTTCAGCACATCAACAATTCTGCCCATCATGTCTTTTCGACCTCATGGACTCATCAAAAATCTTGTTGAGGAAGCCCTGTATCACCGAGCCCATATTGCGAACGTCTACACTGGAATAGCAGACCCCAGAGAGCACGAAACATCTGCTCTAATGGAATTTATTCTCTACAGCAATATCTTCACCACACGCGAAAACTTCATGGTGAACTCTCAGCAACCCCTTGGAAGCCAGTCTGACAAAAGGTGTGATATTGTCGTTAGGTATCTTGAGCGAGGAACCCAGAAAACCAGAATCCTTTGCTTTGTCGGATGCAAGCGGACCAGAACTAGTCAACCATTCAGTTTGAAGGCACTTGAGAAGCAGGCAACCGAGTACTGTATGTTGTGCCTCGAGAGTGAAAAGGACTTGGGGCTCGTATATGCTGCCACAATGGCTGGCGCCCACGTTAGGCTCTGGACATGTTGGCGTGGTCAGAATGAATTGGTACCGTTTTGGGGTTCCAGCGATGGTGGGGAATGGAGTCAATATAGAGACGTTGGAGATGACAAAGAAGGGCAGGAAGTTGAGTATTGGTTTGGGCAAATGAAACAACAGCCACCTACACTACGTGTTGGTCAAAGTAGCGATACCTATGGTACAGCTAGCACCATTGCACCGAGTTTCCAAGCTTCCACATCAAGCTATCAAGCACCCGCATCCGGCTATCAAGCAGGTTATCAAGCACCCGCATCCAGCTATTAAGCTCCCACACCTGGCTATCAAGCTCCTTCCACAACAGGCTATCGAACATCTGACTACCAAGCCAGCCTCTATACGACATCAACGTTCCTTCCGTCCTCCCATCCTGGAGAGATTGTTGCGACTGGTAGGAACAATCAGCCGATGCGCGAGGAAGTTGGGGACAGCGAAGAAGACAATGAGGACGATCAGATGGAGGAGGTGAATATTCAACAGACTACAACGTCAACCGCAGAAACCGACTACTACAGTGTCAAAGTTACCAGAACAGCCCATGAGTTCTCGACGGATGAGTTCAATGTTAAGGACAAAAAAGGAATGTCGAAATCGACCTGCAGCCCCACGAGTACCTACCCTCAAAGATCAACCCATCATGTGCGACCGAGATCTAAGTTCTCTCAAATACACTAACGGCCACATCTTTCCGAGGCCGGCGGTTTTGAGGCCCTGCAAAGATAATTGCGGCATCTGGAAGGACAACAACCTTGGTTCACGCTCGATGAAGGTGCCATGTGATGGCTGTTTGGCTGGGTGAAGGGCAGCTTTTGACGCCTTGACAATTCGGAGGGACCATGGTAGCTGTGAGGCGAAGGGTCATGTGGGATATGGCGATATGGCGATAGTACACTCCCCTCAAACTAAAAGTACTGGTGGCATAATACATTCTTCTAGAAAAGATGCATTCATGCGATATCATCGTCCTTAACATCTTGATGCTTGTCGAGTCCACCAAAATGGACCCCGGATTGAGAATCAACGTAGAAGCAAGTCAAATTGCGTAAACGCAGTAGGATAAGATCAACGCATACTGCAAAGAGAACATGCTAATTCATCTGATCCGAAAGTTCGGCCTGTGAAGTTTGCTGTGTGCACCACCAGCAATTGCTGTTGCGGATGACATAATCAAACTACAACCAATCCCTTGACCAGCAAATAATATCGGAAGGTGGCTCGAAATGAATCGATCACTCTTCTACCCCTAATCCTCAATATGTCGCGGACCCTTCGCACACCTTTCGCCTCTCTCAGGCCATACGACTTTCTCGCTGCAGGCGCTGCAGCACATGTCTATATCATTAATTCGGCTGTCGTTTTGAAGGTTCCTATCCGCTACAACAATCCTGACACAACTGACATTGCGTATTACGCCGGGGGGATTGAATCACTTGAACACGAAAAGGCCATCTACGAAGTCCTGAATGAGCGTAAAATCAAACATCCCAACCTCCTCCGTTGTATACTTGCCATTCCGGAAGGTATATTTCTGGAACGGCTTGTAACAACACTCGAGTTTCGAAACAGAAACCGAGAGAACGAGCCGGTCAGCGAGAGTACCGCGATTCGTTGGACCGCACAACTCGTCAGCGCAGAAGTTTATCTGGAAGAGCTTGGGTACATTCATGGCGATTTACGACCCGCAAATATCTTGCTTACCAAAGAGGATCATGTCAAGCTCTGCGATTTTGACGCCACGGTCAGACCCGGTGAGCGACTTCGAACCGCAACCCCAGGATTCTCTCAAGTTTCCGACTTGAAGACCTTTCAGCCGTGTATAGCTAGTTGTAGCAGTGAGCAGCTAGCTATTGGCTCTTGTATCTTCGCGATTGGGACAGGAACTGAACCGCTTCAGGACGCGGTAGATCAAGTGCAGAGGTTCTTCTGGAATGATTTTCCATCCACACATGGCGTGATCTTTGGTGAAATCATCCAAAATTGCTGGAGAAAAAGATACAGCTCAATCGTCGAGATCAAGCATGCTATTTCTACAGACTTGAGTACCGCTTATAAAAGTGTGCCAGTAATGAATAATCACGAATTGGAGCTCAGGATCAAAGAGTGTCAAGAATTCTTGCAGAAGAACGCATAGAATCTATATGGCAGCATTGTAAATAGGGTAAATGAGAAAATCATATTTGGTATTGGTTGTGTGGGATAGAGGGGAAAGGATTAGTGTACAGGGAAGGAATATGAGGGGGCGAGGAGAATATGCTGCTTGGTGGTCCTGCTGAAGTCAACGAGCTTAACGATGTTGGCGACAATGTCCGAGTACTGTGAGAGGACCGGCCATGGGAGAGGGATTGCTTGTGAGCCCAATATCGTCCAATGAGTCCAGGAGTGATAAAGTGGTCTCTTCCTGCGAGACCAACTGGGAGAATTGTAGGCAGGCAGTGGCATTCAGTTTGACGGGAATCTAGCGCCATTACTCTTTGGATTTTTGTAACATTACATCAGCCCTGTACAACAATTATCAACAAATGTTTGAGCCCTTGGAAATCTGAAGAGAACTCGAACAGAACCTTGGAATGGTGGTTGCATTAGAATCGAATAGAGAAGAGGATCTCGGGAAGAGGATCAAGGTCATCCAAATCACCTGACCTTTGCGCTAAGAATATTGATGCCTTGAGGCCTTAACCAAATAATTTGAAAGCTTTTTGGAAACGCGACGAAATCCATCATACGCGTTCATGACAGCAGTGGTGTACGACGACGTCCTATTTTAATGCTGAAGCTTCCGAACTGTTCTTACAAGGTGTTTCGATAATTTCCGCAGTCTTACAAGGCTGCTTCTTTCTTCAAGATGGCTATGAGTATGTTCTACATCCTATTGACTTGCTACCACTTCATGAGCTCGAGCTAATATGATGTCCTTTAGATATTGATATGTCGCAGGGTATGCTGGAGTCACAAGTACAAATCCGCCGTCTGGTGTGCTAACCAATTTACAGCTTCGGTCGTAAAAGACGAGCAAGGCAGGCCATTCATCGTTGTCAGAGAGTAGGGAGCTTCAACCCAGTCAGAGAATAGTTACTAACCATGTTCCAGTCAAGGAAAGAAGAAGAGAGTACACGGTACCGATGCCGTTAAGTCACATATCATCGCCGCAAGAACAGTAGCAAACATCGTCAAGACCTCCCTCGGTCCTCGAGGCCTCGACAAGATCCTGATTTCGTCCGATGGAGATATCACAGTTACGAACGATGGCGCCACCATTCTGAGTCAAATGGAGATCTCGAATCACGTAGCAAAGCTTCTAGTTGAGCTCTCGAAATCACAAGACGATGAGATCGGAGATGGTACAACTGGTGTGGTGGTCTTGGCCGGTGCGTTATTAGAACAGGCTGCAGAGCTCATCGACAAGGGAATCCACCCAATCCGGATAGCAGATGGTTATGACCAGGCTTGCGATATTGCTGTTGCAGAGCTGGACAGGATTGCCGATGTCATTGAGTTCACGAAGACACACAAGGAGAACTTGGTGAAGGTCGCCAGAACGAGTTTGGGAAGCAAGATTGTGTCGAAGGCGCATGATCAGTTTGCCAATATCGCTGTGGATGCTATTCTGTCTGTTGCGGATTTGGAGCGGAAGGATGTTGACTTTGATCTAATTAAGGTTGATGGCAAGGTCGGCGGATCGCTTGAGGATTCTCTGTTGGTTCAAGGTGTCATTGTCGACAAGGACTTCTCCCATCCTCAGATGCCTTCCGAAGTTCACGATGCCAAGATTGCGATTTTGACGTGTGCGTTCGAGCCCCCGAAGCCAAAGACAAAGCATAAGTTGGACATTACGAGTGTGGAGGAGTTCAAGAAGTTACAGACTTACGAGAAGGACAAGTTCGCGGAGATGATTCAACAGATCAAGGATACTGGTGCCAATCTTGTTATCTGCCAGTGGGGTTTCGATGATGAGGCGAACCACTTACTGTTACAGAACGAACTTCCAGCTGTTAGATGGGTTGGAGGTCCAGAAATCGAGTTGATCGCTATTGCTACGAACGGTAGAATAGTACCAAGATTCGAGGATCTATCTGCGGCGAAGCTTGGAAAGGCTGGAATCGTAAGGGAGATGAGCTTTGGTACAACAAGAGAAAAGATGTTGGTCATCGAGGAGTGTGCGAACACTCGGGCTGTCACTGTCTTTGTCCGAGGAAGCAACAAGATGGTAAGGAGTGCCTATGTTTCGAGTGGAACATTCTGCTAACAATTACAGATCATCGACGAAGCCAAGCGATCGCTCCACGATGCCCTTTGCGTTGTACGAAACCTCGTCAGAGATAACCGAGTAGTCTATGGAGGAGGAGCCGCCGAGATCGCCTGTTCCCTCGCCGTTGAAGACGCAGCAGTTAAGTCCCCCGGCCTCGAACAATACGCCATGCGAGCATTCGCCGATGCCCTCGACGCCGTACCCATGGCCCTGGCCGAGAACTCCGGCCTCTCCCCCATCGAAACCCTGGCTAGTATCAAGAGCAGACAAGTCACCGAGAAGAACACGAGACTGGGCGTGGACTGCATGCAGACCGGCAGCAACGATATGCGGGATGCCTTCGTTATCGATCCGTTAATTGGGAAGAGACAGCAGCTGATGTTAGCTACGCAGCTTTGTCGCATGGTCTTGAAGGTCAACAATGTCATCATAGCTGGGAGTGACGAGAATGAATTCTGAGCGAGAAGTTAATGTACCATAGACGTCTACATCTGGCACAGACTGAGGTCATTTATCCATTGGAATTGTACCTCACATCCTAACATGGCAAATGATCGTACATTGTGTTTGAAGGGAATTAATGCTTGTGATAATGCTGTCTGTTTCGTTGCTGTAGGAATGAGATGCTTGTGCTTATTTGCTTATTGCTTTGTCTTACTTGTGCTGTTGTTTGATTTCACTGCCGCTTGATCATATTTGCTTATCTGCACGTCTTTTCGGTGTTTGACTTTAGCAAGATTTCCCATATTAAAGCAGAAATCCACCACTACTGAAGTGTTGGGAGCAAGTTGCAATCTCACTTCTGACATTAGTATAGGCCCAGACCCACCCCCGTCACTCTGGGACTCTTCAGACAAGCTCTGCCACAGTATGAAGTCCCAGAGTAGTTGCAGCGATACAGTTATCTAAAGCCGCCAGCTTCATTTTAGCTCAGTATTAGTTCACTGCAATTAATAGGGGCGGTCCGGTACTGGTTGGAAGTCCGTGCTGTCCTGATATAGCTTGAGAATACTCAAGCTGTGTCGCAATACCTATAGCATCATTGCAATGAGCTGCCTACCTACAAAGCCAATGTCTTTTGCGTAGGCGGCAAGGCCCAGCTCAGCAGAGGAACAAAACTCATGTGCCCCAATTTTCAGGAACAAGTCGCTCTTAGAAGTAAAAGGCCAGATACGCAGGCAATGCTTAGACATATATATACAGTACTCACAAACGGCTCTCCTCACCCATAGTCACGATCTTCCAGGGCGCAGCTCCCGGCAGGCACACGATTTCTCAGATATCTCCCTTTTTGGGAAGAGAGTAAACGAACAAATTCTGCGAACTATAAGTCCAGCCCCCTCAATTCATGTCCTGACTCATTACATCTTTCGGCGCTTCCCCAGCCCTGTGCATGAAAGTTTTCGCGGGCGCTCAACGTCACGTCGATAATTCTCGCTTAAAGAAAACATCACAATGGGAAAGGCAAGGAAGGCTACGATCAGATCTTCTCATTGATATTGTGCGTGCCTCTCAATTATCGTGGTTTATGGTCGTGGCTTATGGCCCAGTGGCTCCAGTCGCTGCCCTTAGTCAAGTTTACAATTGCCTGTCGTGGACAATAGCAAAAACCCTTCTCCCCCTTTCCTATTGTTAACGAATCCGCGCTAGGAAGCGAAGCGACGTCGGTCCCTCCTTCCCTCCCCTATATATTCCCGCAACCCCGTCAATCTTTCTTCCCCATCCAACTTTTTCTTGTGACTCCGTCAGTCTGCTCAGAGAAATAACACTCAGTTACAGAACATCTTGCAGCGCTACCTTGGATACCTTCATCCATCTCCTTTCGGCATTCTTTCGGTCTCAAATCAACAGAGTTGTACGATTCCGTGACATCCACGTTTACCGGGTCTTTCAATTGACTGTACAGCACCTGCCAATTCTCTACAGGGCACGTCCCCCATCCACCTCCCTTGCCTTCCAAGGTCCCTACTAACATTCACAGATCCTCGACCCTGAACCATCCTTCACAATGAACGATTTCACAGCTTCCGAAGAGGTCTGCAAGGCCTACAGCAAAGGCAATTGGTGCCCCCGCGAGAAGCGCGATGGTGGCTGCCCCTACGTTCACAACGCCAATGATCGTCGAGATGCTATTGCTGCAAAGCATGCTGCTCGACAAGAAGCTGAGAAGGCAAAGAAGCTCACTGATGAGAAGGATAAGCAGAAGACTCAACGTGCCAAGCAGCAGAAGGAGTATGATCAGTTGAAAGCTATGAAGGCTGCGAATTCTACCAAGGTTGTCAAGGCTGTGAAGAGTGTCAATTCTGGCAAGACTGGTGTACTCACTCCACCTTCTTCCAATGCCGGTGACTTTGTGTCCGACGAGACTGTAAGTTTCCCACCTTTTCGAGATCCCGTGTCACCAGCTTTCTTCCGAACAAATCCACTGACTCGTTACTCAGATCACTCAACACATTACTCTGCCTTTGTCGCCTCCTCTGTCTCCAGTCCATGCAAAGGTTGGAAGCGTACCCCCAACCACAGACATCCGCACCACCACTGTTCGTATCAACAATGTACCTACAGCCAGCCTATCTACCACCAACACATCTGCCGCCAATATTCCTCCCACCAATGTCCCTACCACCCCCAAGAACATCAATGGAGTCCGGCAAAACGAGCACACCACAAGCAAGAAACCATGCAAGAACAACATGACCCGTCGCGGTTGCAGGATTACAAATTGCCGATATACTCATGATATGTACGCCCGCAGAGACTACATTGCCGCCCTCAACAAGACCGCTGCCGAGCAAAAGGCTCTCGCGCTCACTTCCAAGAATACCGTCGCTGCTTCTCAAGTTCTCAACACTTCCAATGACAAGTCCAAGGCAGTTGCTACTTATGCTTCCACTGCAGGTAGTGGCCTCGTCACTTCTCCAAAGGTTATTGCACCGATCCCAGCTGCTTCAGCAGAAACCACTTTCTGGGGCAACGAGAGCGGTTTGGCTATCTGGGCTAAGAACAATCTCCGGGATCGCAGCCAGTACAAACTTCTCCTTCCTTACCTCGGTCTTGACAAGATTCCAGCAGATATCCTGGCCATCATCAAGAATCCAGTCAAGCCGGTCACTGGACCTGTCTTTGAACTCTTCCTCCAACTTCCAGGAGAGCTCCGCAACAAGATTTGGGTCTATGCTATCCTTGATGCTCTCTCTACGGGCCGTCATGTCCGCGTCCTACTTCATTCTGACCAGAAGGGTGACAAAATTGTCAGTAGCACTGGCTTGCCTCCTTTGATGAGAGTCTGCCTTGAGTCTCGCTCTCTGGCGAGATGTTATTGGGAGCCAACATTTTGGGGTTCTCAAACGACAACCACTACCGCCCTTGACTTCGAGAACGATACTCTCTTCCTCAATACCAATGGCTCGTCCATGCAACTTCGCAAACTTCTCACTTCAATGGGGGGCAAGCGCGTATGTTTTCGTGTCAAGCATCTTGTGGTTCCCCTGAAGGAGTACCTCAGTGACCGCTCGCAATCGAAGGACTACTGGGGTCGGCACATGTCCTACTTCCCCTGTTTGAAGTCATTGAAGTTGATGGTTGGCAACGGAACTCAAGATATCCCTTTCATCAAGAAGAGCTACTGTGAGGGGGCAACCTATACTCTCAAGCAGTACCTAAAGTGGCGTTGCCGCAGTGTCAAGGTTTCTGATGATAAACAATCGGTCGCGGACAGGGCACCAAAGGTCAGATTCGAAATAGTCTCTGCCGTCACTGCTCAAGACTTCGGCATTGACCAGTTGATTTTTATGGGTGAGGGGGGTTGGGGTACCGACAATCGTGGCTGGTAATTTTCTTCGTTGTGTTGGAGCCGTATTTTAGGTGCTCGCTCCGCTATGGGACTTCATGCTCGAAGACTGGATCGAAGGCGGTTGCTAGAATGTGTTGGCTTGGATTGATTATGGGATTTGCTTGATTGTTCTCTCTTCTCTCTACTTGTTACATGGAATCACGGATAGATGGTGAAGACTTTGATTGAGGCTTGCTTGATTCATAGATAGCTGTATGCACACTCCGCTCTGATTATATCGCGATGAAATGATTTTACTTTTGACTGATTACTGCAACGTCCAAGTGAGAATATGTGATATGGGAACGTGTGACTTGTGATATGGAACATGCATCTATCTGGTTTACAGAACCCACCCTTCCTTCCTTCCTCTCCTCGAGCAGACTAGCAATTGACAGCGACTGACTGCCGCATCTTCTCCTCCCTTCTCTGTCACAAACACCACCTACTACACTTCCTTTGCTTATGGTCATGTCAGTAGGAGAGGAGAGGAGAGGAGAGGAAGGGGACAGGCGTGCTGGCTCTCTGCTAACTGGCTGGCTGGCTTCAAAATTCGAGATGAGATGGAGGGGAGGGTAGTGGGTCGAGGACTGGTGAACGAAATTGAATATGTATTTAATATTTTCATATTGCTACATCACGTTGCGTTGCGTTGTGTTGTGCAAAAGGAAGGTAGGGGGAACGAGTACGGAAGAGAGGAGGGGGAGGGAGGGCGAGTGAATGAATGAATGAGTGAGTGAGTGAGTGAGTGAGTGAGTGAGTGAGTGAGTGAGTGAGTGAGTGAGTGAGTGAGTGAGTGAGTGTAGGAGAAAGTAGATACGTGTTGTGCGATTGGAAAGAGGGTTGTGTGTTTTGATTGAGGGAGGTAGAGTAGGTAAATAGGTTCCTCGATTGGTATGCTGGGTCTGTCTTAATTAGTACGACAGGACCCCAGCCCTGGCATATCCACATGATTGCCATCCATCCATCCATGCCTTGCCTAGCCTTCCCCTCATACCTCTCCTTCCCTACCCTTCCATACGCCCCAGTCCTCTTTCTCTTTTTTCTGGCCACCCAGCCCGTCCTATACTCTCTCTACCTTTCCTTTCCCTATCTCTACGCTCCTCTACCAGAAGATCTTCGTCGTTCATATCATACCACAATTCCATCTATCACATGCAAACAAAAGGCAGGTCTATAACATCATCATCGCTACTTGAAATCCATTCCAAATATCAAAAATTGGAAGATCTCGCAACCCATCGATCAGGAAAATGAACTCCGAAATACGCCAAGCCAGATGCCAGACCGTACAATAGCGCTGAGGAAACGCCTGTAGTGTGTTTGAGTTTGTGCATACACATCCCGATTATTACGGGTACATATCTTACGTAAGATTACTATCCTCGCACAGTGAGATTCGTCAGAGATCCGCTCCACTGTTGGGCGCGGCTTGTCGTCTTTACTGTGCTGTTCTCAGCTTTCGCAGTGGCCCACCCCAGAGTTGAGGAAGGGTGGTCCCGACCAAGCTGTGGCAGTATGCCATCGAATCTTCCACCTGCCTGCAGACTAGACTCTGTTGACCAAATACATTCCGGGGGCGAGCGGTATATCTTATCCAAAATCTGCTCTATGCTTGCTCACGGATATTCCCAACTGATCTCATACTCAGGTATACTCGGACCGTCCCATTCCTCGCCGTAGGGATTCATGCGATTATGGGAGAAGAAGCCGTCGTGTGCGCGCTGGATGATGTTGAGCCAAGACGAGGGTTCTGGATTCTTAAGCCACTGGGATTTGTTAGTTTGTTGTCAGTCTAGGAACTAGGGAAATCGTACCTGGTTATGAATATGATATGTCCAGGCTCCGCGGAAGAAATTCTCCATGGTGCGGTTTGTTGGAGGATAATTATCTTCCTCAATCTTGTATTCTGTCTTGCTCAACGCATCTCGATCGTATGGCACAGACTCCGTCTTGAGTGTTCCAACAGCCCTTTCTCTGACGTTCCGCATATCCCAAAAATGCCCTCGAACCTTAGCCTCTGCGGCTTTCAATTGCGGTCCGTCATAGGTCTTCCATTCATCCTTCAGCGGGAAAGCGTTCTTACCCTTGAAAACTTGCCCGTAGTCGTGTATGCAGGGAACAGTACATTTCCCCAGTCTTCCCCAGTTGAACTCCGTCCAGATGGGATCAAAAGCTGCCGTTTCTAGCATGTGAAACTCCCGATTTCGATGATCCTTAACGGCCATAACTCCGATCACTCTTGGGTGAAAGTTCAGACCCATTCGCACACCGCCACGAAGCAAGTAGGAGGACAGTGACGAATTGGCGGACAGGGACATGATCGCAGTGTTGTAGTCCCCAGGACTCGGATGTCCTCCCCATCTCTCGGCAAAAGAATGCTCATCTCCAATCAACAACGGTCGCATATCCCTGAGCATGATGACATCCATATCGAAATAAGCTCCTCCATACATATGCAGAACCACAAATCGAACCGCATCAGAAACGGCCACCGGCAGAAACGTCATTTGTTTCTCAGTCAAGACGAGCCATTCTTGGTCCTGGGCATCACGAATCAGTCCATCCGCCACCAGTGTCTCGTTCTTCGAATTTGGCTTTCCTGGATTCTTGTAGTAGCCCACCCCGTCTGTGTTGTCGCCTTTCGGTAGAGGGATCCTGGAAGGGAATTTCCATGTCTTTAAAACAATATCGCCTCTGGCCACGAAGGGTAGAAACTTCTCAAACAGGGTATCCTGGTTCAACATCTTGTCCACAGCTTTCGAATCTCGATCTCCGTCCAGCCAGATGAACAATCGAGCACATGGAATATTCTGGGTATGAAAGTAACTCTTGATAAACAGTTCGACTCTCCAAGTTGCAGGGCCGGTCCAATAAACGTGGTATGGTACAATGGGACCATTGCATCGTCCCATTGAGTCTTTCGAGGCCGCTTTGTGTGTTGGATACTCGCTCAGGGAATTGCCTGCTCCATCCGCATTGAGGTATTCCGCATGCTTGGGTGATTGTTGGCTGGCTCCCTCCCCCTTTGCTGGTCTATAGAAATATTCTTTTGCACCCTCATCCAAATACTTCAGACAATCGTAGACATATGGCATCTTCTCAATGTTCTCATATGACCCTCTACATTCTTCCACCAGCTTCGTCAAGTTGGCAATTGTGTCGACGTGCGGTCTCTTCCCTAGGTAATTGTCTCTTGGAATGACAAGGCTCTCAGGTCTGTTGAACCAATTAGCCTCGGGCTTGATCTTTTCGACATTCAATTTGCTGGAAGGTCCCTGGGAACCAGTTCGGTCGAAGGAAGATCCAGGTCGATCCGAGAGTGGGTTCTTGTAGAGTTCTTTCGGCGACGCAGGTAAGGAGCCTTTCTGGTAGACTGCGACCAATAAGTAGAGAAACCCATACAGCGCAGCAGCAGCCAACACGCTCTGCAACACCCCACAGGAATTCCTCGCGCGACTCTTCTTTGCCATGTTGAATATGGTATCGAAGGCTTGTCAAAAAAGATTTCGATCGAAGTTCCCCCTGGTCGAATATCGCAGGTGCAAGTAGTTGCAGCAATCGTGTTCCTTCAAGGTCGTGCAGACGACTCTCTTTTTCGAAGTGAATTGGTCGGTAGGGAGGGAAGGATTGTGTGTTTTGCCTTGGCTTGCCCTGGAAATCGGGTATTAGTTAAGATCCGCGGAGTACGTCAACCACAGCGTCAATGCTGGCGAATGCAGGCACAAGTAAGTAAGTACGTACGGCAGAATCGAATCGAGCCCGTACCAATTAAGGTAGAATGCTCAAGAAAAGAGATAGAGGACCATGAAAGTAAAGGAGCGTTGGGGGTCGACTATGTAGTGAGAAGAAGAAGAAGAAGAAGAGGAGGAGGAGGAGGATGGGATACGAAGGACAAAGGGAAGTAAAAGTTAGAAAGTTTGAACTGTTCGTTCTCGAGGAGACGAGGGAAAGGAAATGGAAGCCAGGAGCCAGGGTCTCGTCGACTTCGTAAAGTGGGACTGGACAGGGGGAGGGGAGGGGAGGGGAGGGGAGGGCTGGGCTAGTTTGGGCTACCTGCAACCTAAGGCAGGAGATCTCAAAGGACGGCTGAGATTGGCCAACAGAAGGAAACGTGCAGCTGAGGATAAATACTTTGGTACTTGGGCGAAATATTGTTAATTCTGTGTCTGTGTACTTTGCCACAGCCCTTACTTCCTTAGGCAATGAATATCGTTAGATCAGGAAGATGATTCGTTACAGAACCCTGGGTTTATAGAACTGTCTCGAAGCCGCACAGACACAGAATTAACAATATTTCTGGCATGTACGAAGTATATTCAAGTTTGAATGTTGGTTGGTACAACAGCAAGAGCAACAGCTTGCGAGTCACAGACAGACAATAATAGTATTAATCATGGGTAGCAGTAAGTAAGAGGAGGGGGCTATTTATTGACATGTGGGCATTCGACTTGGTCTGGTTCTTTCCCCAACACCACGAGAGGGTGTGATGGAGGGTTGAAGGATGGCAGCTGATGTGCTATGGCTGAAGAGGAGGGGACCAAGATAGGCATGGAGAAGCCCCGGGCGATTCAGCGATGTTTGAGTCTTTGATAGCCAGAGCAACTGTTGCGAGGGAAGGGGAGGGAAGTTTCGTTTCCAAACAACACCTACCCGAGCGTGCATATCCCCAAAGGGCAATATACGACATCGGGTGGACCCAATTCACTCTATCCTAAAAAGTACGAAGCAGATATCCATACAAGAGTTGACTATTTCTATACGGATGTATAATTTCGTATAGTCAGGAGCAGGCAAAGGCGCAGCAGCACAGCACACGCAGTGAAATGAAGGTTCTCACCCATACCTTGGGGATTTTCCATCTTGGCATCGCAAAAACCGCTTTTCACCAGAGCTAAACACCTTGGCAAGGCGGCCAGACAGGCCTTCGGGTTCGTGCTCAACTTCTAAACTAGTCTGCATCGAGGTTGACATATTTGCTCGGTGGATGGCCATGTGGACCTTTCAAAATTCGATCCGTCCGGCGACTACTTCGATAACCTGTCCAATCGTCTCGTGGAAAGATGATTCGCCATCCTTGATTCGATATGGTTGGAGTTGTCAACACGGGAGAAGATAGGCGGCCGGGTTAAATCTGTAGTGGATGGGAGAGGATGATGTTGGAGGGGGCGTTAAGGTTGCCATGTTGATGTTGGTAGGTAAGTAAGGTTTGCGCAGCCAGGCAGACAGACCTCTTTCTAACTTCCAATTCTACTACAGCATAAGGGGGAAAAAACCTCATCATCTAAACAATGGCGCAAGTCCGTCCAAGAACGACGTCTTTTCATCACTAACGTATTTCCAAGTCAACAAACATGTTGGAGCGACAAGATGATCAGGAGCACGTATCCAGGTTGGAAGTCGGCAAGCAAAGATAAAAGCTGCGTATGCTCATACCGTGCCCCCTTTTCATCATCTCAGCGCCGTGATACCCCAGAACGACTGAGTCGTATGCATACTCGACGCATCAACGTTTTCTAGTGTAAACCCAACCCACTCGTTCTTCAGGACATGAAACGCTCCTTCGTAAAGACAAGGCCGGCCTCGGTCTTCGACTTCTAGAAGGCAATATAAAGTAGCTTCGTACCGTAGACTTCCCGTCTAGGGGATTGCCGTGCTGCTAAACTCGCCAACAGACCCGAACTCGTATGCATCGCAAAGCTAAACATTGAATTATTGTCAAGCAGCCAGCCGTCCACTGCATATGGTAGAAATTGGAGATCCAGTTTTGTGTCACACTCGCTGCTCCAGCTCCAGCTCCAGCTCCTCTCAAATTGCCTCTCTCAATGCCGCCAAGCATTTATCGAGCATCATTTTCATTGGTCCCGAGCTCAACCCCCAGTTTGATCCAGAAACGAACGCCTTTCGAGCGAGCAGCCTGAAGCGAGCATTTCCCCTGCGCACAGCGCGACGACGCTCAATAAATCAACAACCAAAATAAATCCCGCAGCCATCTGTGACAATCTCCAAAAGGCCTTACGAGACGCCACGGGTATGCGACCGAAAGCCGCGTGTTCAATTCCATTCAATTCAATTCACTTCGCCGCAGCACGCTTCTCCACGAAAGCTTCCATGCATTATTCCATCGATTCACAGCGCACCACCAGTTTAAGCCTCCAAGCCCAACAGCGAAACAAACCAAGCAGTCCAACCCACTAACGTATGTTTCAACCAAAACGCATCTCTTGAGTTTCGACTCGTGCAACTAAGGAGTGCAACCTTCCCCAGATGCAGCTTGTTGCTGCGCCTGCATTCAGGTTGGCGTCGTTCTGGCCTTTGAAGGGCGGGAAAACATACACATCTAGAGCTGCGTCTACTTTCGCATCGATATCGAGATGGCCGTGGACTTTGTCGAGGACCGCCAGATGCAGCATACGAGGAGGGGCAAGACGGATCTCGTCCACTTCGTCGGCGCCATCACGTGAGGGTTATGATGTTCAGAAATTCGATGTGAAGTGCGGATCTGCGGGATCGATTACGGTTGAGTGAGTTATTTTCAATTTTCAATCCGCTTTAATGTAAAAGAGATCCAGATTTGTTAATGATTCCGCGTGAACACCCACGTGCATCGCTACCCTTTTTCATCCATCTCTAACATACTCAAAGCATCCACAACATCACCGCGCTCGGTAACCCCTCCAACCCTCTCATAATCCACCTCCCACCAACCGGATCCCATCTCCGGTCAACGCGTACAATACTACCATCCTACCTCCTCACCCCCAAAACAACACTCGCGAGCATAAATTACAGATGGAATATCCCCTCTCCTGCCACACCATCTTCCCCTAAACCGCTATCCAGCAACCCATCATACGCACACCATCCCTTCCCAACTCCCCTCCATGACACTTTAGCAGGCTACACCTTCCTGCTCTCAACTATCCTCCCACAGTTCTCTCCGCCTTCTTCACCACAAATTTCTGACTCCAATCCTCATGCCAGACAATCAATCTACGGACCTAGCCGCCCCCTCCCGATCCAGCGTCCAATACTCATATATGGATCCTTCCTAGGCGGAGCTCTAGCCACCTCCCTCGCCTTGACAGAGAACTTCACCTCCCGATCCCTACCCAGCAAAATCGTTGGGCTGATAACCAAGAATGCAGTCTTCGACTGGACGGACATCGCTTCTGCACCTCCACCTGTCGAATCTGAAGACTTAACTTCAGAAACCGTGTCAAAACCGGGAAGGAGTAATCAAGATGAGGGATGGAATGCAAGAACTCTACATGAGTTGAAGAACCAGCTCTTCGTATCCCCCTCATCAGCATTCGATTCTTTCGCCTCACCCACGCTCTTCTTCCGTACTTCAGGCCTGGCTATTCCCCAAACATGGCCTATTGAGAACAGTTCCACATCCAGCCCTACCTCCGAATCCAGTCCTACCTCTACATCCACAACGACCTCTCCATCGCCATCAGAAACCGAAGATCAATGGCCAAGTGAAGAAGGAGATCTCACTTCGAAACAAGATCATACCATCCAAGACAGCGAAGCCGATCTCGCAAAGCGCATCTCACAATTATACATCGAGCCGCCCTCACGCCCCGCACATCTCAAATTCCCACCTTCATCCTCAACGCTCAAAATCCCATTCTCGCTCTTCCTTTACTCACCTTCCCCTCCCCCCTCGTCAACTTCCAAACCCAAACCCAAATCCAAACTCAACTCCACATCTAAATCCAAATCCGAATCTCCCAAGAAGAAGACACAAACCAAGTCCTCAGTAGACCCAGAATGCGACACCTCACCCGCCGGCCAAGCAAAGCAAATGGCTCATTTACTCCGGCGAAGTGTTTTCACGCACGAGTTTTCGGAGCGGAAGGTTTGGGATGAAGATCTTGATCCCGAGGCCGCGAGTGAAGCTCGTGCGAGGGTCGTGGGCTTGGAGGAGGGGAGAGAGGAGGATGTTGTGGTGGGTGAGTGGATTGATGATATTTCTGGTTGAGAGTCAGTCAGCCAGTCAGTCAGTCAGGGTTGAATGAGTGAGAGAGCGAGAGAGCTCGTTGGCTTGGCTTGGCTAGGCTACTCCAGGATTATCTCGAGTCGAGCCGAATTGAGTTTATCGAAAGTGTAGTTGTACTTGTACAGTACACAGGACACACCTGAAAGTATGTGTATATATAAATGTAACTATAACAACAAGAACACACACCAAAAACCTATACAAACTTCCACCTCAGCGAAAGAATACAGTAGATGAAATCTAGTCTCGTCCCCCCCCCAATAACTCATGTACACTACTGTACAGTACAAGATCGGACATATGATCACATACATACGTACATACACCAACCAACAGAGCTGTTAAAAAACGGAGGGGCAGGCGCGTGCAATTCAGACATGGATTGGGGATCTGAGAATGTGAAGTCAAGAACCAGCTGGAGAAGGGCTGAAGGGGAGTGTGAAAATGAGGTGAGGTGAGGTGAGGTGAGGTTAGTTGACTTGAGATAGTAAGCACCGTTTTGCTTTTAGATAGATAGATAGATAGATCGATACATACCTACCTACCTACAAGGAAAAGATCCGATAGACAGCAAGTAAACAATCGCAATCTCTCTGCAATCAATCTCAAGTGAATCTTGATGATTGATACCTTGCAAGCGAGAGGTAGGTAGGTCAGTGGGGTAGAGACAATGATTGATTCCTCTGAAATTCCAGAGATTGGCTGGGATATCATGATGAATATGTATACCTGCAGTCTCGAAACGAGGTATGTACTGCTGAATGCAATGAGATGAATTAAGACTTTCTGGCTTGACGAAGATTAAGGTATTAGATATGGTTGATAATAGCACCGCCATGTTCTTCTGCCTGGTTCTGATTTAGATATCCCAAAACTACCTACCTACCTTCTAAACCTTTCCAAACTAAGACCCGAAAATTTGCCAAACTCCTCTCAAAACCCAACGAAACCCTAGCAAGTAGGTTCCGAACTGTCTCACCGACCAAACCTCTCTAATCCAGATTACCTCCCCTCACAATTTCGCACTCTCCTCTCTGGGTCCCTGATACCCACTCTCACACCATTCCCTCTCCATCGCATCCCTCAACGTCCGCTGCTCCTCTCTCCCAAGTTCAATCTCATGCCCCATCCTCTTAAACCTACTCTCCCTGGTCTCCTTCAAGCCCGCACCAAGCACATCCCCATCCACAAACTCATAACTCCTAAATTCAGTATTGGCCCATCCGGTACCCACGAATTTCCCTGCGCCGTCCCAGTCATCCGTGAAATAATGCAGGTAGCCACCATGCGTCACAACTACAATCTCGACGTCTTGCTCAGGGTTGAGCGCGATACTCTGTTCGGCCAAGGCTCGCAGAAATTGTCTCGCTGACCGCGCGCGGCGTTCAATGTGATGAGCTGCTGGACTCCACCGTCCTCGTTTCGAATTCCAGTCCTCCCCTACATATCTCAAATCGACAGTCCCAGCGAATTCTCCCTCTGCGAACTCGGCTTCGAGAGCTTCGACGCTGGATCCAGTATCGCAAGGTAGATTTGAGGTTTCTTGGAGTTCGGAGAGGGCGGTTATGCGGATGCCGCGGGAGACCGCGGCGGGGAAGGAGAGGAGTGTTGTGTAGAGGGTTCTGCGGAGGGGCGAGGAGACGAGGTGGGTTATCTTTTGGGGGGAAGGAAAGGCCTGGCTGAGGGTTGAGCATTGGGATTTTCCGTGGGGTGTGAGGAGAGGGTCAGCTATGGTGTGGTTTGCGAGAGAGAGGTTATGGAAGCCTTGTGCATCTGTGGGTTGGTCAATTAGGTGTTTTGTTTGGAGAGAAGAAGGATACGTGGAGAGATGTGAAGGGGATGAACTTACGTCGCACGCAGTGGATAGTGATTTTCGCCATGTCGTCTCAATTCGATTTGGTATTCGTAGATGCCGAAGTAATGACAATTGATGAAAGGTAAGTTGTCGACTGAAGGTTGAGAAGAATGAAGAAATCGAAAGAGAAACTCGAAAATGAAAAAAAGTGACGTGCAGTGGAAGGCGAGCTCTCAATGGCGGGGTGGTAGTGAGTGGGGGTGGATTGATGAGAAAACTGGAACTGGATAGCAAAGGTGGAACCAGACAGAAATAGAAACAGACGGGAAGTCTGGTGTCTTTGAAAATGAATATCCTCGATTGGAGGTTTGGTTTCTGGGGATGACGAGAGATATAAAAGAAAGGAGAAGAAGATACTTCTTTCCCACTTATACAAATCCACCTACCTTCCAGCAAGCGGCATCAGCACACACTTACTCACCATAATGTACACCATTCCAACTGCCAACAAGCCTGTTACAACAGGGCTAGGACCCACAAGTCCTGTCTTATATTTTGTTGTGTTGCCTGCATTCCGTTCCTAGTCTGGTATCCTATAGATTTGTTGAAGTTTTTTTCTTCTGCTTGTCAAGACGCGGGTTGATCGCACAAGCCAATGACGACAAAGTGCTGGTAGGCGTGCGAGTTTGATTCGGAGGTTTGCCGAAGCTGCATAGGTAGAGGCACGGGTGGCTTGGAGAGGATGGGAATGGGAGGGATGCTGTGTCCCGTTGATAATGAATCGTGGGATGGGTTTGGTATCCTCCCTGACTCTTTTGCTCATCTGGATATTGTTCATGGAAGGAAACATAGTCGAGCTGGCGGAGGACGATTGAAGATGAGGTTATCGAGGTCGCATTGTCCAGTAGTATGGGTTCGAATGTTGATGTATGCATGCTGTGGAAGGAGAGAGGTCAATTGCCAGCTCAATGTTCAACCCACCTTTGGCCAGCACAGCTCGCAGCTCGCAGCTCGTACGAAAGGAGTTGCCAGCGCGATATACCTTGATGGAGGAAGATCGGGGTCATCGGATCGAGTTGCATTGTGATTGCGGCCTCTTTTCTTTTCCGGTAGATAAGGGAGGGGCAGGGCAGTTCACTGTGCCATTCCTGGAGGAGGAGATGTCGTTGAAGTCAAAAATAACGGCTTTGCTTGGCGACACATTTTGACAAGCATGCGACGTCCTCCTCGTCCTCTCCAAGGTCCTGTCACTTCCCTAGGTATCAGCATTGCCATGTCTCAAGTTGGGCGATCCGCGATTTATCATTTGTCTCTTCCATTCGCTACCTACCTTTTTGTAATCGTTAGTTCTGGCATAAATTATCGTTGTCAAGAGCTCGAGTAACCTGCCCTTTTCGGGGAATGCGATCCGGTTGGCTCGATTGAGACCCGCGAGAAGCTAGATGAACTACTTCTGATGCTTGATTCTTCGATTGCCTCTTATGCAGGTTCAAATTCAAGTGGCTCGATTGGACCAATTGGATGAGTGATCTATTGGCAGTAAACCTCTATTGGGGCCTTTGCTTCGTGCCATCTAGTTAAATCGACGACATGAACAGCTGGGCAGATGCTAAATAGCATCCTTTGGGTCTTCCGGATCCTTGGAGCAAGTGAGATCAAGAATACCCTCCCATCTGACCGCCTTGAGTATGAATTTCGGCATACCCGTCATAAAGCTATATTTCATCACATCGTAAAGACCCAATTGGTCCCGAATCCTCGCTCCGTTTAGCATGATCACGATACTAGCCCCTATTGACGGCGAAATCGTGTCTCAGGTAGGCTACGAGAAGTATGTAGTCGATGTTCGCGCGCTCGAACATGTGAGCTAGAGTCAGTCCTGCCACTGAACCGCCTACGATAATGGCTTTGAACCCGGGGCGGGTTGCCATGTTGATGATTGACTCCGTTCAGATCGCTACTTGGCAAGGAACTCCGTGGGGAAATCGAGAATGGGTTTTGAATGAAATTTGAGCGATGTGTACAAGAAGATGTAATGTGGTTGGCATAAGAGCTCATGCGGAGTCAGCTTCGATCCTGCAGACTCAGAGGAGACAGGGTGTCTTACAAGGACCTAAATCTGACCTGACCGCCACACTAATAATGCATTGGGTTATCCGGAAATTTTCGAGTTTCAATCGCATGAAAAAGAAGAAGGTTGGTTGGTGATGTTGGTAGGAAGACACTTTTCCGCGACGGTGTGAAATCACCCCGCCTGTTCGGATTTCAAGCCTTTCCAGACTGATCCCAAGGCATTTTGTGACAGGGCTTTTGATGATTTTGCCTTCAAGGTGGTCGGAGTAGAGCTTGATGTTTACGGGATGCGAAGCTTAGCCTGTATTTCTTCACTCTCTGTCTACTCCAAAATTTTACTACCATAACTCTTCGTCCCAGTCCCGAGATAAGCCTTGATCATGAAAATCCCTCTTCAACTGAAGGAGCGGGTTGTGTCCATAGCCTAGAGTGAGAGAAAATTAGACCATTAGCAAGCACCTCGAAACGAAGCCATGCCTGGTTGATCTCGGACTCGCGCCGGTCATGAAGGCTATGGTCTTTTTAAAGAGTGAATACATACCGTGTAGGACATAGTGATGAACGTTAGATGAAAGCAAATCTTCGTGTTCGCTACCATACCGGTGATAGCCGATACTAAATCCCTCAATACCCTTCAAGTCTCTTGAGTCTGAACC
This sequence comes from Helotiales sp. F229, assembly GCA_002554605.1. NCBI lineage: Eukaryota > Fungi > Ascomycota > Leotiomycetes > Helotiales > Helotiales sp. F229. The sequence continues at coordinate 4,348,076 of MXAW01000004.1, read as the reverse complement.
TTCTCAGGACCTCGAGAACTTCTGTCTACTGTACAAATATAAGTTTGGTCACATCATACGCACACTCCCGGTATATTGCCAAATCCGTTACCCCAATGATGTACTTCAACCTCAGGTTCTGTATGTCAGAATGTCGTTTCAAAAGTGACTTAATACTTGCCCCAGTAGTTCGAAATTGTGACAGACTTAGAGAGCGCAGCTTTGAGAAGTGAGGAGCGGACTGGCGAACAGCTCCGCAAGATCATCATGCCAGTGGTGTTCCTCCAGCTGCTGGTCAATCACTCTCCGTATTCTGAAATCCAGAGAGAGACTTGTGATCTGTGCTAAAGCTTGGAGAGCCTTTGGCAAATCTGCCCAGTATGAGGTTGGCAACCCAGTCGAGTCCAGAGAGTTCATTCTGCCAAGCTCTTCCGTTGTGAAGCTGGATAGACGAGGAATAGTTTAGCACTGGGGATAGAAAAAGCTTTGGAGTAAAATAGAGCAGCTTTCAAGACAGGATCAATTGGTCGAAAGGGGAGATTTGGGACCGCAAATGTACCTACGAACGTTTCACCCATTGTCCTTCGAAAAGCATCTTTAAGATCGGCGATTTTTGTTGCACGATAATTAGCTTTGAAGAGTGCACGCCATTGAGTTCTGCGAATCCATATGCGAGACATCGGGCTGTGCCGTAAATATTCCTTAGCATCAGCAGAGTTGAACTTCAAAGCTTTCGATGAATTGACAGAATTTATTTTGGGGAGCCTTTGTAGGGCTCGGCCAAGATGTGTTTCGAGGTTTTCATTGATGATGGCCTCATGCTGGCAAATATAGTGACTGCATTTGTACCCAACAAGAAACCCATCACAAGCATCTTGATTGAGCAGAGAGCCGTTGAAAAAGCAGTACGGCATTTCTAAGCCATGGCCCCGAAAGCATCTTGGGATTTATCAGTAAGCTGTCACCAGATACTAGGATATGAGAAATTGGTTAGAGAGGGAAAACGAAACTCACTCCGACTCGTCTAGACATTCTAGTTTATCTGGTCGTTTGAATATCGTAGTGACAAATCGCAAGACTTTAACGTTAGAGGAGAATGTCAAATTCCCAGAAACAGCGTCAATGAGGTCCAAATGCTCATGGTGAGCTGCGAAAGTGATAGACCTGAACAAGTATGGGCTCAAGAAAAAGTGATGTTCTCGACTTGACAATCTAGCTGACCGAATGCCACCTGTCGATAAGTAGTCTGAAATGAGGGAAAAGTGGTCGACAGAAAGATTTAAGATGGGAGCGGTTGAGGCAGCCATTTTCGCGAGATCGAAGAGATCGATGCTTGAAACCCAGAATCGACACGAAAAGGCCAATACGAAGAGATTGGAGCACTCCGTCTCATGTATCTGAATAATGTATCTATATAAAGTATGAGATTTGGGAGTTCTGTCTCAACATTAGGTGAAAGAAGAGGAAACCTGAGGTGATGATGTGTAGCCGAGCCCAAAGGGAAGCTAGATTGACTAGGCAATATCTAGACTAGCGGCATATCCAAGCTTTTCTTACGCGACTGGATTTGAGCTGTCTGGCGCGTTCAGCAACAACAGCCCTCCCACCTTCGTACACAATCATCGAGGAGATCGATCAATCGTATCTGCTCACTGTTCAACTCATCAAAGCTTTCATCTTCTACGGACTATCACCTCTCTCCTGCAGCATTGCGTGGGCTGGGCTCTGAGGCGCAAACACCAACCTGCGCGACCAGTCTCAACAACGGTACTCTAACAACATGCCTCCTCGTAAGTAGCACAATCCTCCTCCTGGACCTTCGCAATCTCTCCGCAGTCGAAGCTGTGCGCCGACGACAATCATGATTGGAATAGCTTCATTCTTTAGCATTGCTCACCTAAACTCGCGCAGAAATCACCGACGACGAAGCCTCCGATGTGAGCAGCAACTACGATACACCAGCTGCTGCTGCTGCGCCAACTCCAAAGGCGAAGCCGGAGAAGGTTAAGCAAGAGAAGAAAAGCAAGTCGAAGACGCCCGTCGAGGAGCCCGAGGCATTGGAGGTCGAATCCGACAACAATGAGGACGATGATGAGGAATTGCCAGAGGACGAATATGTTGTTGAGAAGATTACCAACCACATTGTTGACGAGGATGTGAGTCTAGAGCTGTACGAGCGGATGCCAATGCGTGTACTAATCTGGCTACAGTCTGGGGAGATCAGATACGAGGTGAAATGGGAGGGGTTCGAGAAGAAGTCGGATCGGACTTGGGAGCCAGAGGAGAATCTGTACGAATAAATCGGTTTGTTCCGTTCAAATTGGAGTAGGTGGCTTACTGGTGTGTTAGTGAGACCGCGTCGGGAATACTCAGCGAATATCTCGCCTCGGTTGGTGGCAAGGAGTTGATCCTGTCCGCTTGGGAAGAGAAGAAGGCCGAAGCTGCATCTGGAAAGAAGGGTAAGAAGCGTGGAAGAGCCAGCACGGGTCTCGAGAACGGAGCCAAAAGAGGTCGCAAGTTCAAGGATCACCCAGCCTCAGCCACTCCACCATCCAGTGTCGCAGCCGCCGACTTCAAGCCGCCAACCGGCAGTTGGGAGGATGCCGTGGTTGCCATCGATGCATGTGAAGGTTCCGAGGGAAGTGTTGTTGTTTACTTGACCTGGAAGGGAGGATACAAGACACAGCATCCTTTGCCTCAAGTTTACAAGCGGTGCCCACAGAAGGTAAATAAAGCCGGCAATGCTCAAACACGCACTTGGCTAACTACAAAACAGATGCTGCACTTTTATGAGAGTCACTTGTTTGTTCCTCTAGCTTCACCCCTTTGGAATCTAGCTAGCTAACAGTCAAGCAGGGTCTTCAAGAAGAACGAGGATATGGCATAGACAATTCACTCATGGACGTCTCAAGCTCCTTCCTCTATGCCTCAACTTGCTGCCAATGCTCTCCGACGCTGCCGCAGTGCATATAATCTCTCCGTCCCGCCGTACCATGTGCCTGCTTGCGTTCTGCGTCTTTCGTCTTCTAGTTCGGTCTGGTTCCACTTTGCACAATCAAAATTCCTTTTTTTTTTCTTTGGCTTTCATGGCGTACCAAGGATGGTTATCTCCGGATACGTCTGTGCTGCGGGGGAAGGATGAGATGAGTGTATTTTATGTAAGCAAGGAACTTTAAATGCAATGAATGGAAAGGAAATGAACAGTTACCCACATCCTCAAGATTGTCTTTCGTATCTCATACTTTACTCGTTGGTTATAGGGGCTTCATTGAAAAATGAGATCTTCCTTGTCTGCTTGCCATCAGCCTACTGATAAATATGCACTATCCATCCTTTCGTGCAAATCTAGTCCAGTTAAGTCCTCATTACGATATTCTACATTACCCGCAGGAGACTGACTATGAGTATGTAGCAAACCTTGTCAAAATGTCTGACTTTTGTGGACCACTTAGCCTAATTTCCAGCCCACCTTTGTAGTGCATCTATCTTCTCCCATCACGAAGAGCGACAGGGCGCCACAGCAGAAGTCCAAAATGGATCGGAGAGAGCATCCCCCTCAACTTCCCCTAAAACGCGGAAGCGGAAGCAGCTCTTTACCTCAACTCCCGCCTAGACCTGCACCACCTCTTCCTCCTAAGCGAGGACCTTCTATCACAGGCTCCACATCTAACCATGGAGATGTCCCATACAATGCAGACCATCATAGGCAACCTGCTGTTGCGCATGATGTCTCGTCAGAGGGTCTCAAAGAAGTCTTCGGTAGTTTTGGTAGGCTTCAAACTACACCTGAGGCTCATGCTGGAAGTCCAAACCCACCTCAACAAGGATTGAATCACCCAAGAACCACATACAGCGGCTCAAGTGCCACGTATGGGACTCCACATTGTCAAAGAAAAACACAGTTCCAATCTCGGACCTGATCACAAGTCGTTCCTACACTTCACGATCTTTTCTCCGCGAATCCCCCGAACGAGACCCTCTGAAATTCCCTGCCATTTGATACTATCCAACCCACGCCAAAGCGTTCACCATATGCTCATACTGCTACAACACCATAATGCGCCGCATTGAGTCAGAATGCGGCATATCATTCTACTCATTTACTAGCACTAAGAACCAGACGTTACATTGCATGTTCGGACGACAACACCCAACGACGCTCTTCAAGACAGGCGATTTTCAAGCCCTGAAAAGATTCATGACTTTCAGAGCAGACTTGAGAACGCCAACATGCCTCAGGATAGCAAGCGTGAGCGCCAACCTGAACACAACATAGTATAGACCAACAAATAGCAATCTCGACAGCATAGTCAGTTAAGAAGCTTGCTATGAAGATTACATTGCCCACACGCCTTTCTCGTCACGTTTCGAGAACAGCGCGGCTCAGCCGGTGGACCAAATATGGGCGTGTGATATCACAGTTCCTCATATTCGTTGCACGTTGGAAGCATGCTCGGACGGCAAATGCAATGACTGACGGCAATTTGTTGTTGGTGCTACACATCGATTGACAGTGCCGTCTTTTGAACCATATAAAGAACGGCCGGCCAATTCAACGAGGCGGTACTATATGAAAGATAGGGCATCTGGCTTTGTTATTTGTAAGACCTGCTATCTTAACGGAATAGCTACGAATTGCATAGGCAATCACTTTATATCACTGACGGGTTTACGTCAGCACCAGCAGAATCTGACATGCACCCTCGGATATCTCCCTATTACTATCGCCCTACAAGAAGCTTTATTCATGGAGAACGTCCAGCTGTGGTATGAAGCAGTTAGAATTTTCATGAGCGAGGATCTCTGTGAGGGGCAGCCCCGCACGGGGAGTTTTTACACATTGATACTAATGATGGCGAAAGAGGCGTGGACTTCAACATGTGTCGCAGCTGCTACACGTGTTACATCGATACATTTGGCTTCGGCAAACACTGCAAGCTGGTCGACAACAAGAGTCACAGCCCGGCTGGCAATAGTGAATGGACCTGCGATTTCCATCCTTCGCGCCACGGATTCTCAAAATACATAAACGCGCTTTCTGAAGCCATCTCCGTGCAGGAGTTTGACATTCTCAAGGACTCTATCATTCGTTTCCAAGGCGTCATACAACCATGCGCTCGCTCAACTTTCGTTCCCGGACGACGCTAGTACGGCTCCGCAGACTTCTCAGTGTGTCTGGACTGTTTCGAGGAGACCACCCAGGGCACCGAACTAGAGTCCATGACTGTGGTCCGCAATCAAATCCAGCAGGGCGAGAATTCATGCGATATTTACTCGCCGCGGATGAGAGGCTTGTGGAGAGAAGGTTGTGAGAAAGATGATTACGCCGGCTTTGTGGAACTGGTACGCCACAGCACGAGCGTCCATTGGCAGCCGTTCCTGTCATGACCCGTCTTTTGGAGCAGCAGAGGATCAGGCTTATACAGCAGCAGATTTTTAATGGATCTTCTATGCTGTACCAGCGTCTAGACATGACGGCTTCTTCGTCTATCAATTTTCTGGTGTCTCGTAGCCGAGTGTGACATATGGTGCCGCGGATGTCGGGTATGGGTTTGCTACCACTTATGCTGTTGAGGTGGCAAGGTTGGGGCAACAGGCAAGTAATTTGTCTTTGAGTAGTGGCTCTGCTGCTGGGCAAGTGGCCTATCTAGAGGCTTTGTGGGAGTCGGTTGAATAGGATGGGTGTGAAATTTCTCCTCTCTCATTATGCAGGTACGTTTGTCTGGCTGAGGATAAATCTTTTTGTCGTCTTACGAGAACGTATCCTACAAACCCATACACTCCAGCATACATGTTACTTGAAAGATGTTTGTTTCCATCTATCACTCCAGTCAACAGAACTCAGTGTTTTTACGCGATTCCGAGTTCAGTTGCACCGAGAAGAGCTTCTTCCGGAGCAGGCAGCTACTGATACGTTGAAGAGGCCTCTTCCGCCTAAACTCGCCACGCACAACTTAGATTCCCAATCCAACGTTCATAATCAGAATAATTTTCTCATGCGAATATACCATCTCTTCAAGAAAGACGTAGCGTCCCATCCTTCCCGATACGGAACCCCACCGTCAACATCAGCGCTCGCCAAAGGACCCTGTCACATCCTGATGCATGAAGCTCACCTGTGCCACCTCACCACTTCAAGCTGACAGCCAAGCGGCATACCTTTTCCGTCCAGAGAACACAAGGCCGAGGTCCCTACTGACGTCGTAAATCCGATCGATTCTACCCAATCCCTTTCGCTGCATGTAGTATAGCTTTATTTTGTTGCCCAGAGCGGATTCGGTTGTCGGAAAACCAGAGTCCTGGGACGTGAACGGGCACGGGAACGGACGTACCCCAAATACATACATCTGGAGCCAAAAATGACTTGGTTATTCGAAACTTCCATTCGTCTTCAAAGGAAGCTCTCTGAATATCCGGTTGACGAAAATGGCAAACTATTTGTGGTTACTTATGTACGCCGCGCTCGCGGAACTCACACGCCGCGTTGTCCTTACCCTGCTACACGCCTACACAGGACCACTGTCCAAAATCCCAGGACCGGCAATAGGAAAACTGACTCCAATACCATGGCGGCTCCGTGTTGCTTCTGGGGATTTCTATTACGAGTTCCCGAAGCTGTTTGAGAAATATGGGCATACGGTCCGTCTTGGTCAGTTTGGTCGTGAAATACCTGTTTCTGCGAAATAATGGAGAAAACTTTGATGAGGAGACGTTTGTTGATATTTGGGTGAATGGTATAGGTCCAAATCATATTCTAGTCAAAGGCAAAGATACTACACAGCAGTTACTCGTCGATAATGTGCTGAAGAAATCGTTGGTCTATGATGGTTTTCGATCGGATCGCCATCATGCGGATATCTTCACCGAGAGGGAGAAAGATGCGCACAAGCACAGAGTAAGTATACACTGCTCATGATCCCCGATTAGTTGTGAAGTGTAGTAACAATAGTCGAACTTCAGAGACGGCTATTGTCCCACGGTTTCGCTATCAACTACCTCAATAATTTAGAACCTACGATGATGGACTGCGTAGACGCATTCCAAGAGGATCTCGAGCAGAAGTGTGAAGAGGGGAATGGGTCTGCAGAAGTTGACATGTTCTCCAATCTCGCCAATGCCACAGCAGTAAGTCAAGGCCACGTCACTCTTCAGACTTCATTTCCCTCCTCCCCCTACCCAATCCATCACAAGCGTACCCAATTTTGACATCACATCAGGACGTTCTCACCGCAACAGTCTTCGGGGAATCCTGGAACCTCACCAAAACCAATAACACGTACCTGAAGGAGATCTTCGCCAGACAACTCCAGAGGATGCTCGTGCATGCGCAGTTTCCATTTTTGAAATACTTGCCTTTCGTCCCTAGCCCGGTGAATCCGGAGATCGAACAGCGTCTCAATGGTATCCTAGCTAAGAGGCGTAGTTTAGATAAGAAGGATGTCAAGAAAGACTTGCTGCAGATGTTGATTGATACGAAGGAGAAGTATCCTAGCGAGTAGTAAGTGATCCCCAAATTATGCTCCTTTCGGAAGGCTGTCTTTTGAAAGCTCGTGCACATTTCATCCTTCCTATTTGTCCAAAGGCGGTTCAATTGTGCTGACCCCCTGTACCACCACAGCTTAGAAGGTCACATCAAAGCCGACATGACATTATTCATGGTCGCAGGAACCGACACTTCAAGCGTGACTCTCACCTTCTGCCTGCTGCTCCTTCTTAACAACCCCGAGAAGCTTAAGAAGCTCGCCGCGGAGTTAGACAAGGCTTTTCCGGCTCGAGACGATCCGATTACGTTTGAGAAAACGCTGAATCTGCCGTACTTGAACGCCGCACTGAATGAGAGTATGCGAGCAATGCCTGTTGCTGTTGGTACGTTGGATCCCCATGTTGTGCTTTTGAGCTAGGGGAACTGCAAAAATGCTAATCGTCCCTGCAGCATTTGGAAGACTGTCAACGGAGACAGTTGTGGTCAATGGTTATGAAGTTCCTCCAGGAGTATATTTCCAATATGTCCTTACCACAGCAACCATATTGACATTGAGACTCCAGACACATATATCAATAAACCTCGCCGAACTCGGCAGAGATCCCCAATCTTGGCAAGATCCAGAACAATACATCCCAGAGCGTTGGCTTGGACCATATAAAGGACATGAGGTAGACCGCAAAGCTACATTGCCTTTCTCTGCTGGGCCGAGAAATTGTATTGGGATGCAGTATTGACCCCTTTTTCTCTGTCGCCCATCTGAGATTTTCTATTTTCTTGGTGTGCAGATGCTGACTAGATGGTAGATTTGCTTTGAGAGAATTGAGATTGCTACTGGCAATGGTGGTTCGGAAGTTCGAACTGAGTCTCGTGCCGAATCAATCGCACGAGTTACGGCTTTTTTTGGTGCCAACTTTTGTGTCGAAGTAATATCTAGTTGGAATGAAGCCCCGCGATTGATGTGTACGGCCGTAATGTATGTCGAGATCGGGAACATACTTGATATTTTTCTACTCAAGAAAAGACCATAGTATGTTGCGATGGATTGGTTGAAAGTGTGACATGAAGGGCTAATTGGGAAAGAACTCAATCGTCTATTTACTTCCATGCACCTATCTAATTACCCATGCTCCCCATAGCACATCACCCCTCCTCACCAAATAGTATCTCTTTCTCCTGCAGCGAGCCTTACTGCGTCCTCGCAATCCACAGACTGCAAGAACTTGCTGCTTCCCCTCCGCTTATACAGACCAAAAGAAGTCTTAAGCGAGGTCACTCTCATCCCCTCAGGCGGCAGCTCATTCCCTCTTTCAATCACCTCACACCAATTTTTTTCTCTCAAGTCCAAGTCCAAGTCCAACTTCAAGTCCAGCACTCTCATCCTTCTTTCACCTCTCCTCAATACCCACCACCAGCCTCGCAACCATCCACACAAAACCCGTAATCCAGTTCCCCTCCGTTCCAGCATCTCCTCCAAAACACCCAATGCTCTCCTCCCAATCCCCCCACCCCTCCCTTCAGCGCCAAGAAATACAAACTCCTGATCAAAATACGACTGGCGATAAACCGTCGGTCTTCCTTGCTATTTCCTTGATTCCTTCAGATTTCCCAGCCAACGGTACTAAAAGCTTGAATAGCAGAAACAGACGAGACCACCAACCTTTATGTGCAACTCGAGAGTTTCGAGACAGCGAAACCAGGTACTCTCTGCTGAAGATAGGAGATTCTTGCTTCTGAACAAGCCATCATAGATTGTCGGCGGAGGTAGATTCTTCTCTTCGTGACGATGAACGCGAGCGGCCTCGCTCACACTCAGTTGCAATCTTCGAGCCATTTTCCGACTCTGGCTTTCGCAAGGAAGTGAATCAGAAGATACAGATCACTAGACTCCAAAATTGAAAGCAGCGAAGGGGCTCCACAGACTAAGGCCATGACTTACAGCGTGAACTTGACTCATCTAAAGTCTCCCGCGCTTGAACAACCAACTAGAGTGTTGAGATATAGCAACTCTTCTAGAACTTAGATAATGAGAGTACTGACAGTATATAAACACCTGCACTCCTTGACCCCGGAAGTACAACCATTGGAATCACTACAGAGAGTTCGGAGCGCTATGGAAGATCGTAACTTAGGATCACAAGTATATCAATGAGTGAAGCCAAAACCACATTAACTGTCCAAGAGATGGGAATACAGAGCTAGCTCGAATCGATAATTCGAACACAAGAGGATCCATCTCAATAGCCTCCAGGAATTCTTCGGAATATATCAAACCCATTGACAGTGGCAACCACAATGACAGCAAGACAGACAGACAATCCTCGCTCACAGAATTAATTCCATCACCTCCACTATCCTATTCTCGTCTCCTGCCCTCGGATTACTTCCGTTCACACACTCCACAAAAATAAACAAACTCTCACTCTCACCCCTCAGCCCCTCCCGGCTTTACCATGACAGGTGCAGAGACGAGGAGTCTTGATCATCGAAGAAGATTGCAAAAGAATTCAGAGTCGGCGATTTATACCGCCACCCAGCAAACGTAGACAGTCTGTGCGACATGTCAGGCTACCGATGGCGAGTGAATGAAATGCGAGTGAATGAAATGCGAGTGAATGAAATGCGAGTGAAGTATCGAGTGATGCGAATCTAGAGCGAGATTTTCGTCGGCAATTAGCAGATGAGTTCTCGCAACTGATACTCATACGATAGATATATAAAGCCTACCAGCCAACACAGCCACTCCTTAATCCGACTACCCCAGCCGAGAGACTGGTAGATTGTCCCTTCTGCTTTCCTCTCGCCTCTAAGCAGAAAGTCAGGCACAACCCACTTGAGTCAGAACAGAACACAGCCCTAGTGCCCAAGAAGCAAGAAGCAAAAGTAACAACAGCTGAGTGTGGAAACAGAGACGCTCTGGAGATTCGTATGATTCGCAGCAGCTGTTCTCATGGACCACGCATATGTATCGATAGTGGAAGACAGATTGATAGCAATAGCGTGAAAGACAACGACAGCATCAGAACCAACAATCACTCTATTCATCATCCCTTCAAGTTTCCGGGCACGACTGTGAAGGCATCACGAAGCAATGCGGAACCTGAGGCCAAACGAAGAAAGGCGGGCAACATTAGCATGTCGTATCAAACTGACAATTCACAACTCATACACACATACCTACATTTTCTCTTTCATCCACACGTTCTCGAATCTTGTGACCGACGGAGCTTTCTAGTGAAGGAGCTTTATAGGTACCTCAAGTAAGCGCTGACTTGTGCAACGTGAATCAGTCCTTCGGAGGCGAGTAGATTCTTTCCAATCCAGTTCAATTGTCTCTGAACTCTGACTACGGTAAGTAGATTGAAACAAAGGAGACCCTCCCTTCCTTGTTATGGACAATCCGACAATCCCACATTCCATCACCTAGCCATCCAATCATCCGGTCATCCATCTCATGGCGTTCTTGCACATTCGGAACCCTATGATATCGTTCTCCCTATCGTTCAAGAGCATCGGGTCCTATCCGTCATGCGTGAGTGGCTTTTTCCTTCCTTCCAACCAGCCATCAACCTTTCCATGCCTATGCCCCACTATCCCGTCCATCCGCATTCTAATCGCAATGTCAAGTGCATCCACCCAACCCGAATTGATCCAGCCAGCTGTCTCTCGAAACAAAACATACTTCTCACACTGATGACGGTGGCACAAAATCCCGCCCATCACATGTCGGTTGATAAATTCCTACAATGAAGCTCACTCATTCCATTTTTTTCACCCATGTGATACAAATTCCATCCTGAACGCCTTGCTTTCTCGCAGTATTTGATGTGATGTTATTGGTAGCCATGGCAAATCGAACCTCGAAATCCACCAGGATTGTAAGCCGAGTTTGTTGTCAAAAAAAAAAAGCTTTTGTGGGCATCGTTTCCACCCAGATATCCTATGAGAGGGGCTTGGAATATATTCGATTTTTTTCGGTTCATTTACTCGCTTTTCGAATGAGAGATCTGAGGGCGATTTACGATGCCGCTGCTTTTTGGGCCTTTTCTTGTGCTCGAGCGCTGCGTGCTGAACGGACGAGTGGTGAGAGCTGGATTAGATCGGCACATTGCTTCATGAAGTCATGCTATTTTGAATGTTAGTCATGGGTTCGCTGTGGAGAAACAGGGCTACATACTCGTAACAGGTCATGAGCACTTGCTCGCTTCTCCGGGTCCACCTTCAACGCAAAGTACAAGAAATCCTTGAACACGGGACTTAGAGCATGCTCGTCCTTGATTGCTGGTGTACCATTTGTGGCGATCAAGTAAAGTGCTCGGAGTGGTGATTCGGTGAGATATGGGGGTTCGCCTTCGATCATTTCGATAGCCATGATACCAAGTGACCAGATATCGACTTTTCGGCCATACTCTTTTCGGGTCACAACTTCAGGAGCCATCCAGTAGGGTGTGCCAACCATAGTCGTTCGTTTATTGTGAGCTTCATTGATTTGAGCACAGAAACCGAAATCGGCTGAGTCTAGTCAGTACGTGATTTCAAAACCGGGACATAACATGACCTACTAAGCTTAATATTTCCATCCATCGAGAGCAGAATGTTGTCTGACTTAATGTCTCGATGAATAACGCCCTTGGAATGGAGGTGTTGCAGCCCTTTGAGTGTCTCTCGGCAAACAGCAGCAATTTGACCCTCAGACATAATGTTGAATGTGACGACATCTGTCAAGCTTCCCCCCTCCATAAACTCCATGATCACCCACAATTCGCCAGATACCAGATAGCTGTCAATAAAATTGACGATGTTGGGGTGCGAACTCTCCTTCATGACGATAATCTCGTTAATGATCAAGTCCTTCTTCGGCTGTTGCTCGAGATTCATCTGTTTGATGGCAACCAGGCGATTTGTTCCTCTCTCATAGCCTGTGAACACTCCACCCGAGGCTCCTTGCCCGATCTTTGTGAGATCTTTGTAGATTTCCCTTGGATCGCCTTCTGTGCAAATCTGCTTCAGACGCGCAACAATGTCAAACCCGGTGCTTTGACGTGCCCGGTGTCGTGGCCGAGGACCTGGAGCAGCTCTGACTTGCTGGCTCGGATGTGGTACACCATTAAGATTTGGCGCTTGTTGGAATTGGCCCTGGGGATTTGGAGGAGTGGGTTGCTGTAGACGCTTACTGGGAGCACGGGAAAGCGAGCCCTGCTGTTGTTGTGCTTGGTGCATGGCGGTTTCTTGCTGCTGCACCAATTGCTGAGTGTAAAGCGCTTGAGGCGAAGCAACTTGGACTGGCGTAGCGTATGGAGAATTTCCGTTTACTCGCGAATTGGATCTAGAACGATGTTCCTCTGGGAGCATTGGTGCCGAGTCGGGAGGGACATATGCTAGTGCTGGTAGATCTTCACTTTGTCGAGGCATTCCAATGCCAGAATCCTTTCCGAGCATCGGGGGTGGTGGAGCCGCTCTTGTTGGGAGTGCGACGGGTGGCCTTGGAGCTGGGCGAGTGGGAACCATTCCGTTCACATCCTTAGGATGTGAGGTTGGAGCTTGTCCTGGTCGTGGTACTGGAGGGGGGGATCTTGGGTTTTCGAAGCTTGTCTCATGATTCGATGGGAATCGAGGACTTGCTGGCGGACTGGTCATCGATCCATAGTTGGGTGTATTCAACAAAGCTGGGGAAAGAGGCGCTGGCGTCGAAGTGCCAACCCGTAGTTCTGGTACTCTCGCATTCTCGAATTTATCCCATACCTCATCTCCGCCTTTATCTGCATTCTCCTTGTAAAAACCAACAATTTCCATAACTACTTCTGGATTCTGCTCCTGCTCCTTCTTCGTAATGCCGCTGTCGTTGATCATACGTTGCCATTCCTTCGGTAAACCCTAAATCAATCAGCAAACGGGCTATTTTGGCTGGATAACCAAACTCACCGTGAATTGCCCTGTTTGGTTGTCATATCCAACGTGAGTGACGTGTACTGGATTCTCTGGTGCCGATATCTTAACGCCTCGAGGTGATCCAACTCCGATACTGCTCATAAAGCCCGAAAATGCAGATTTCTTCCTTATCATGCCCACCTTGGGGTCCTTAGTCTCGTCTGAATATCGCTTTGGACTGATCAACTGGTTCTCGCTCACGCGAGGGGGTGTCTTCTCGTTCATCTTATCTCCTGCTGAAAAACTTGCAGACTGCCGTAGAGGCGGGCTCATCATCCGGGAGTCTGACACCGTGTGATTGAGTGGTGGTGGAGGGGGTCGACGGAGAGAATTCTGGTATCCCGTTGCTTTCGTCGAATCGATATGATTTAGAATACCAGAGCCATCAAAGGGAGCGCCAATCAGTTCGGAAGACGACTTCTCGCTCAGCGGACGCGTTGCTATTGAATGTCCCCCGCCTTGGGTTGGAGGCGCGATGAACTCTGAGCTTACCAGGACTGGGGACGGGCCAGATATGGTACGATCGAGAGAGGAATTTGATGATGTGTACGCGGGGTTTGGGCTTGTATTCTTGCGAGAGTGTCCGTAGGCAGGAAGTTGTCTTGGGGGCGGCGCAGAGGGGTGACGATGTAAACTGCCGCTGCTCCTTTGGCTTCGAATCGACTGAGCAGTTTCGTTAGTGCGGGCTTCGAGAGCAGCGAGAGTTGCTGGAGGCGGCCGTTTCGTGAGCCTTTTGGACTTGAAAGTCTCCATGTTATGATATCAACTAATAATCGGGACTCAGGCCTCTCCGTTTGGGATTGTGGTGGGTGTGATGCTGCAGTTTTAAGGCCAACCAATCAGACTACACACTTGGAGCCGGCGCCTGTTTCTGTGTATCAACCGCTAGACTTGGCCATAAATAAGGAACGGCAGAACTCTCGAGGACACACGACAGGGGATGATGGTAGGGCGTGTGGACGGTGGCCGTATGCGATGCGATGCAGTACGGTGCAGGATTCAAGCGGTGGGCGCTATTGAAGTTGGATGTTGCGAGATGTACCGCGGACAATGCACTCGTATGTAGTGGGTAGGTATGTAGGTAGGTAGGTAAGTAGAAAGATATGTATTGCGATGTGTAGAATAAAAGGACCGGCAACGGCAGAAGATGGAGGTCGCCCGGCTAAGCAAGACGGAGAAGGAGAAGTAAAAGCCGTTGGTAGCTGGAACTTGGAAGTAGCAGGCTCCGAGCTTCGAGCTCTCCGAGCATCAATAATTGGTGTGGAAGGTTGGCAGAGTGGGAGGCCAGAAGTCGTCGAGGCAAGTCCCGGAGTGTCTCTCTCTCTCTGCACAGCTGGCAGCGGATGAGGGCGACGCGGGTACAGGAGAAACAGAGTTGGCAAATGGCTGGTCCTGGTCCTGGTCCTAGCTGGGTGCTGGTCGGTCTGGCTTTGGCCTGAAAAGGAGAGGGAGCTGGAGAGGAGAGGAGAGGAGAGGAGGAGAGGTTCCAATAATACCGTATTATTGTGATCAAGATCACCTCATTCGCCGACTGGGCAGGGCTGTGTTTTTGTGGTGTTGAGTTATATTTGAAGGCACGCTGCTTTTATGGAGGGGCAGAAAGAGCGGACCAGACTGGCAACTAGCCAGACCAGCACGGCAGCTGGAGCATTGGAAAGCAACGAAGCGAAGGCGAAGGGCAGCAAGCAAAGAACAAGGCAAGCCAAGTTCAAGGTTCGTTCCCTCCAACTTGCGGTTGAAGCTCCAACAAGAGGCAAGATCAACAGAAAAATACCTACCTATACCTACCTAGGTAGTCATTCCCTTATTGAGGGAGACTCAATTCGAGGCACGTTCTCAACTAGATTACCTAAATATAAACTTTCCAAGCTCTCTCTTTCCTGTCTCCCCGGTTGAAGCTTTTTGCATCTCCCTCGTAGCTCGCTACTTATACCTGCCTACATTTACGTAGTTTTCATTTTATTTACTTTTGACTTTCCTCAGCAAATCAATCAGTTTGACCCCCCCCCCCTCCGGCATGGAGTCTATGTGCAAGGGAACCAACAACAAGAAATTACTCGGGATGCGGCATGACATTCTGATCCTTCGCTATCTGAAATTTATGACCGTCTCAGTATCTGCATCCACACAATGTATGTGGTAAGTATAGTACAGCTCGGCATCGCATAGCCAAGTTTACAGCATTATTATTATTCCCCTTTTCCCCCAGAGTTCCAGGATAAGCAGTGCTTCCATGCCCCTTCCTTCCCCTCATTCTTGACCGTATTGACTGAGGGTGCGCAGGCAAACATTCTGGCTTGTTGGCAATATTCATCTCATGCAGCCTGCATCTAATTCTCCAATGGCAATCGATCCAGTGCCCCTTGTACCGAGTCTGCCTCGACGTGGATTTTCTGCACGGGGACATCGATCAAGTTGTGCTACAACTCCACCTTCCTAATGAACGCTTCTACCGCCAGTGCATCTGATCCTTGATTCCATTCTTGGTCTGGAAGCTATCATTCCTCAGATCCGCTGCAGGTTTCTATTTCTCCAGCGCTCCACAGTTCCTTTGCCATGGGCCGGATTTGCCTTCGGCGACGAAATTCACCATTTACCTTTCCTTCCTTCAAAACGAAACTCCAGCTTCTGCTCGGATCCTTTCCATAAGGCTCTGCGTTGTGCCGGACACGACATAAAGCAGCTAAGCTAGTGCCTTTTACATACAGGTACCTACATATATGCCACCACAGCCGCCCGCGACATTGCACTCGGATTGCGAAAACTTACGCAGTGATACGATGTCTATAGCTCCATACCTTCCGTTCAAGCATTGAGCCCCTGAACAAGTCGGGATAATTGCCGCAGCTCATCAGATGAAGCCCCCAGCTTTGATTGACACGTTGCGTTGGGAACCCACAACAACCCCGTGTTTCCGACCACAAACGGGTTCGTCTGTACTCTTCATGTACCGACCCAAGATTTGAGGGACTACGCCTTACTGTCTGCATCCGCATCTCTACGACCAATCAAAGATACTGTTTGGATCATGTCAATTCAGAGATCGAGCCTTCTTCCCCAAAGTCGAATTGAAGATATAAGCAGCAAGTCGTTGTCCTCTGAAGTCTTGTTTCTCTCAAGCCTATTCGGCCACCTCTTCGGCTTCATACCCGAAGACCTGTCCAACACATTACGGCTCTTCGACCCGAGACCAGACAAACGAGAGGAAAGCAAAGACTTCTGCTACAATCGGGCCAGAATTCGTATCACGTTGCAAGGCTAGCCTGAGCACGGAAAAGTCTTGAAGCCATTAACTTTTCGTACCTCATTCCGTTTGACCACAATCGCTTTCGGGAGGGTCAGTCAACGGAGCGAGGAATCTCTTCTATGTATCGGAAGGTTGGGCTGCAATGCATAGCTATTTACTTTGAAGAAGTTCCGTGGGAGACTTCCGCTTCAGATAATCAAGATGTCTAATGTCTGGCTCACCAGTCCGAACGACCTTACATTTCATATTACAACGCCAACCCTTGACCATAGCTACAACTTACTGTAGTGGCTTCGTTAATCATCATCATCATTTTCTGGGAAGCCCTTTGACATGCCTGCCGGGAACCTCCTGGAAGACACTTGACATACGCTCTGTGCTCTTAGCGTTTGCAATTATGACCCAAGCTTCCTGGGGAAATCTTTGAGTCTGCGCATAAAGGGAGAATAGATTCAAAAAGCTTTTAAGCAAGAGAGAACTGCCACAGAAGACTCCTGTCCGTCTTCTCGTCTCTCCAAGTACAAACAAATCGATATCACATGACAGCCTGATTGATTAACAGATTTGCCCCACCCCACCCGAGGTGTTTGTGGCTTAGGCCGATTGAATGATTGAATGTCTGGGGGACCGCTCGCCGGCCAGATAATTGAATTTTTGTGAGCAGTAGAACAGATCGTACTAAACAAATAAGAACAAGAATAGGAAAGAGATTCATCTTTATCCTTCCTCCTTCTTTCTTCCCTTTCTCGACTTGATCTCCTGCTTTTACTGCCTCAGGATCCACATCATACGTGCATGGCTCCGTTCGCTTAAACTCCACTCCACTTCGAGCATTGGAGAGCTTCCACCAGTCTGTCCCCGAAGGTGATCGATCTCTCCTGTCACCACCACCACCTCTTCCTCACATCTCCAACGGCGTCTTGCATGAGCCCTGCATCTTCCCCGCGAGTTCAATCATCCGCCTACAATCTGCCTCTGTTTTGCCTGCCCTTAATGCAACTCTCCAGAAACTAGGACAAGTCCAATTCGGAATTCGACTTCGTGGCCTCTAAAACGTCACTTTTATTGACTGGGTAATTGGGTTTCACAATTCACCCATTCATCTCTGTCTCTTTGGTTAGTGAATCTTCGTCTTGTCTCTGCATTCAATCTCTCATTGTCTGCCGTCTTCCTGACTGTCCAATTGCGCAGATATTACCATTAAAAGTGCGCACCTCAAGATCGATCTATACATCCCCCTTCGAATCGCATCCAGCAACCGAACACCCAACATGTCTGCCGAGAATAGTACCAATGGCAGTGGCGCCCAGCTGTCTGCTGCACAAAGACTCCAACAGACGCATGCGCACAAGGTCAGCGTCGATGAGGTCCCTGATGAGTCCGACTTGAAGCACCCCCCAGCGCCTTTATCGGAAACCCACATCCTTGAGGACCTGGACGAGCCAGCCCCCGCGAGTGAATGGCCTGCTACAATGTCTGCCAAAGCAGCTGGAAAGCGCAAGGCCGATGCCCCCTCCGGAAAGGAGAATGCGCCTTTGTTGGACCCACAATCTACTACAGCTTTCCCAGGTTTAGGAGGTGCTCCAAAGCCAGCACAAGCACCAGTTCTGGCTGGCATTTGGGGTGGAAAGCCTGCCAATGGAGCTAATAATGGCATTCCCACCAATGGCTCTGCCACTCCAACATCTGGTGTGAACACTCCAAGAGGTACAACACAATCGCCGGCAGTTCAGATCCAAGCTCCGCGACTTGTCCTGCAAAAAAACGAGGTTCTTCCACGAAATCAGCTGAAGAAGCCATTGCCAGACATCATCAAGGATATCAACAAGAAATTGAGAACAAATCTGACAATGCGGACGGGAGAGAACGGCATCTTGGAGTTTAGAGAGACAAGTACCCAAAAGGAGGCCCTCAAGCAACAGGCAATAAGAGATTTGGGTGCTCAGATTGGTGCCAAGGTCAGTTATAGTCCAATATGTTCTCAAAATCATTCTAACAGTTTGTAGTCATCTTCCAAAGTTTCCATCCCGAAGTCTGCTAGAGCCCATATCATCGGAAAGCAAGGATCGACAATCAAGGGTCTACAAGAGGCCACTGGAGCTCGAATCCAAATGCCCAAGATGGAGGACATGCCACAAGGAGATGATGAAGACGATGACATGATCGACATCGTTGTTGAAGGCAACCCAATTGCTATTCAGTTGGCCAGAAAAGAAATTGCTAAGATTGCAAATGAGAGAACTCCCGCAATCAACACAAGACTGCGAAGCATTCCTGCTGAATTCTACCCCTTCATTACTGGGCCAGCAAGCTCGCTTGAGGACTCGCATGGTGTTCAAGTTCGAGTACCCTCACATCACACATGGACTTCTCAGCCTCCTCCCCGCAGAGCTGGTCCAGGCCAGGCCGAGTTCCTTCCAGCCTTTGGCGACAACCACATTACGCTTGGAGGAGATCGTGCTGCAGTTCAAGCTGCACGTTCGGAGATTGAGCGATTGACTCAAGATCTGAGACAAAGACTGGCCGTTGAACAATATGCTGGTATTGATCAGGGCCAACATCAATATGTGATCGGCCACCAAGGTGTATCCCCCGAGACATTCTTTAGCGAAACTCAATGTGCTATCATTCTCCCAAACGACGACGGCGAAGATATGATCACCTTCATTGGTCCTGCTGATAAGCTTCAGGGTGCGAAGGAGCGTGCGACTGAATTGGCATCAACCATCAACTCTTCATCGTTAGACGTTTCGAGACAATTCCGCAATGCTCCCGGGGGTGCTCGTGTTCATGCTCGCAATGTCACACAATATCTTCGCGATCGCAAGGAGATCGAGAGACTCGAGTCTGCCCACAGTGCCAGCATCGTGACTCCAATTTTGGACGACGGCGCAGCCGCCTGGGAACTTTACTTCAGAGACAGCGCCAACGGCATCCGTGCCAAGGACGAGATCAACCAAATTCTCGGAGCTCACCCACCCTCCCGAATGGCCACTGTACCTATTGATTCCTTCTTCCATCGCCATATCCAGAGAGACATCACTCCTCGTGTCAAGAAGGAATACGGTGTTCATGTCGTCATCCCGGATGCGTCTGAGCAAGGTGCTCCAGTTCTGCTTGTTTTTGAGGGTGACTCTGGCCCAAATTATCAAGTTCCTCGTGACAGCCCATCTGTCGAAGAGATCAAGGCATTCAAGCAAGGTCTCGAGGATGCTCGGAGACATATTTTGGATATCATCAGCAAGCAAGCCGCAATTATATCCACGTCGATTGATGTACCCAAGATGTAAGTTTGGTGTGCTCTGACTACTGATATAGCTGACACAAGATAGCTTCCATGATAAGTTGCGCAGATTTATTCAAAAGGAGCAACAAGATCGTGCTGCAGATCAAATACCAGTGCGAGTCACTAATGCAGGTACTATGGTGACGCTCAAGGGTCCAGCCCCTGCGGTTGAGGCATTGGCTGAGAAGGTCAATGCGTTTGTGGCCACAGCTATTGAGGATGAGAAGGAGCGTGGCTTCACAACCACCTTTGACTTCCCACAAAAGCATGCCAATCAACTCATCGGAAAGGGCGGTGCCAATATTCGGGACTTGCGCGATAAGTTTGATGTTGAAATCAACGTCAACGACGGTGTGATTGAGCTTAAGGGTCCTCAAGCCAAGGCTGCAGCTGCTAAGGCACACATCTCAGCTCTCGGCCGACAATGGGCTGATGAGGCAACCTACACCCTCAAGATTGATCCTAAGTTTCACCGTGAGCTGATTGGTGCTGGTGGTGTACAAATCAACAAGCTTCAGACGCGGTACAAGGTCCAAATCCATTTCCCACGATCTGCCAAGCCTGTCAAGGATGATCAATCAAACGCTGATGCTGCGAGCGATGCTGGCCGAAAGCCTAGACGCGAGCAAGAGCCTGATGAGGTCACAGTCAAGGGACCTAAGAAGGGAGCCGATGAGGCTAGAGATGAGATTTTGTCCCTCTACCAGTACCTCAAGGATAACTCCCACACCGCCGCTATCTCTGTCCAAGCTGGTCAGATTCCTTCTTTGATCGGTCAACGTGGCAGTGGTATGGACGAGATCAGACAGATCAGTGGCGCCAGAATCGAAATTCCAAATGCTAGAGATATCAAGGATCCTAGCACCCGCGTTGAGATTGTAATCAAAGGCACAGCATCTCAAGTGGCGCAAGCACGAAAATTGATTGATGCCAAGAGAGACGTCTTTGACACGACCGTCACAAAGACCTTGGAGGTGGAGAAGAAGCACCACAGAGCCCTTATCGGCGCTGGAGGTTCGTGATGCTCGAACTATTATGTTGACCATTACTAACTATCTTAGGATCTGCTCTTCGCGATATTGTTGTCGGTGCTGGAGGATCTGATGATCGTCGGGAGCTTGCAAGAACTGTTCAGTTCCCCAAGGCCGAGTCTGATGGAAATCTTATCAAGGTCGAAGGAAAGGCAGACGTTGTTGACAAGATCATCGCAGCCATGCAGAAGATCGTTGCCGAGCGTGAAAATCAATCCACAGAGTCTTTCGACGTCCCGACTGAGAAGCACCGTTCGCTCATTGGCCGTGGCGGAGAGACGAAGAAGGATCTTGAATCGAAGTTCAAGGTGTCTATCGACATTCCCAGACAGGGCAGCGAGCAGACTGCCATCAAGGTCACCGGTTTGCCATCAGATGTTGAGGCAGCCAAGTACCACATCTTGAATCTTGTAAAGGATCAGGAGGGCGAGACTGTTCAAGTCCCAAGAAAGGTCCACCACACAATTGCGGATAACGGACAATTCTTCCGAGGACTGCGCAACAACCACAAAGTTACAGTCGACCACGCAGGCCACAAGATTCCATCGAAGCCAGAGGCCCCAGCCAATGTTCGTGGCAATGGAACGAACCTCCCACTTCAAACCGATGAGCCTTCCGAGCTTGACGCCCACATCTGGAACATCATCAACAACTCCGAGTCATCGAGCATTGATGGTGAGATTCCGTGGATCCTGCGCGGTTCTCCCGATAACGTCGCCAAGGCTCGGGCAACTCTCGTCGCCGCCATCGAGTCCGCATTGAAGAACACCACTGCCGGTTATCTCATCCTGCCCGACCCAAGCACTTACCGCTTTGTCATCGGTCAAGGTGGAAGCAAAGTTAACCAGATCCGCAAAGCCACCGGCTGCAAGATTACCGTTCCCCGTGACCAAGCTGGCGGTGAAGCCATCGAAATTCTGGGCTCTGCTGAGGGTGTTGAGAAGGCTAAGGACCTCGTACTGAAGGCTGTTCAGGAAGGCCTCAGCGGAAACACAGGAGGCGGTCGCGCTAATGGCAACGGCGGTAACAACAATAGTGCTAGTCACGGTTACGCCAGCAATGGTAACGGTAACTGGGATTAAAGATCCAATCCAGCAGCATCTGAGGGGTAAAGGGGGATGGAAGTAGATATCTGGTTGGATGAAAGGACGTGCAAAAGTTTCTCGCTTTCTCACAAGATCGATTTTATTTTCCCCACTTTTCTTCGGTCTGACGAATTTTGGGGTTGCCATTCATGCGCGTACGTACAGCTGAGCGAGGAATTTTTGCCTAACGTTTTCGATGCATATTTGCGTTGTGATTGATTGCGCGGGTCTGTCTGTATTACAATAAAAAGAACTTTGCTCTCTACACTTTGATTTGATTTGCTTTGCTTTCATGGGAGCTGATGTGATGGGACAGGACAGAGGATGGATTTGCCTCCTTGAGTGTCGTTAATTTGGCTGCGTGATGGGGTGGTGATAGATACTGGGTGGTGGATGATGCGTGATGGGCAATTAAGTACTTGGTCAGGCTGGTGGATATGCAAGCAGAGAAGATGAATGAAATTGTAGCTTGGGTATTCTGCCTCCATCTTTCTGCCCACATGTACCGCACACGTACAGTACATTTATTGACATCTGTACCTTGCAACAGGTGACGGTGTATCTAATGACATGTCTTCTTTGCTATATCATGCTTTCAAATACTGGGGCTCTCGCCTCAATCAGAAAAACAACGACATCGACTTGGAATCGCCTTTCCTATCAAGGAGATCCAGTTCAGCTCCATTGCAGTCAGTTTTTACTCGGAAGGTCCATCTACAACTACTGCCCCAAGACTCTCTATCCGCTTTCTCTCCCCTGCTCTCACTCTAGCACCATTCATTCACTTCTCGTATCCTCGAGCTGGGGTCATTGGACGATGCCATTTCAATTTCACTTCCATCACTGGTTTTACTCTTGTTGATATTGAAGGTCGTCCATTTTCTGTTGAATACTTCTTGTTTTGTTTCCAGGTAGTTCTGAGATATGTGGTCTTTCAAAGTAAAAGGTATAGGGAGTCAAGGTAGTTAGTTCGATGTTTTTTTTGCTAAACAGGATCATTCGTATTTCGTACTTGGTGTTTGAGGAGAAGTTGTTTTGGGGTGCTTGCCTGGCCTGAACCAAGCGCCTTGATCTCATACCAGTTGTTCGGGTTCTACAATTGGAGGGGCAGGCGATATGTATCCCTCTCCTTTAAGCTGTGGTCTGCGGCAGGAAGTAGCTATTGCCTGTGCCAAGAAATGGCTACTAGTCAAAGCTGGTCACTCTTGACATGCATTAGAAGTAAAAATAGAAAGGCGAAAGTACTTCTATTTACCCTGGCATCCCAATTCCCCACCTATGGACTCCACAGAAGCTCTGTACAACTCGTGGGAACTTTTTGGGACTCCCATACTTGGAATATACTTATTCTGGTCGTAAAGTGCCAGCATGAGCGAGTATTAGCACAAGCTACACTGGAATACTACTCAGAAAGCGCATGAGGAGTATGAAGTAATCACTTCCATATATTACAAGCTTGCCGTATCTCGACTTGACGATCCATCGCTTGTGTCTGGTGGTCTGGCGGTCTAGCATCATTCTCTATTCTGAAGATCGAATCCTTGATATTACAGAGTTACGATCAAGCATTATTCTGCTGTCATTTTTTTTAATTTTAGTTAGCTCTTGCTTTTATGTACACGTATATCGCGAGTGCGAAGTGCGATTCGGTTGACTTGAAGATTGAGGTCGGCATTAACACCGAGAACCTAGTAATTTTCACACAGTGTTCCTCCCACATCTCACACTTTTCTTACTTCTGTCGATGATAGTGAGCGATAAGAAGGACACGACTGATCTATGTATGTCTCAATGGGATTAAGGAGTTCAACTAGCTAGCTTACATAGGTGGTTTGGACTACCGAATTGGTTCTTTAGACTGAGAAAGGTAGTTTTACCCTGCAGTGGGGATATGTTTTGCACCTTTCTTGCTTACCTTGACTATGCAGCTTTTTAGTGAGGTCCCCCCCCCTTCGATTCTCAGCAACAAAGCACACGTATCCTGCGATCAAGTGGTATGGAGATATAAAAGCCAGCTCCCACCTACCCTCTGAACTCCAAGACAACGCAACAACAGCTCTAGCTGAATAACAAAGAGCAAAGCGCTTCATATATGTTCCCACTCATCCTTTCTCTCTATGTAATATTATCGGATCTAGAAACTCTGCACCAGATCCATCATCAGAGCAAAGCGGCGAAAGAAGTTCCCCAAGCTTCAGTGGCGGCAGATATCTGTCAGTCGGTATGTTGTCTTGCTGTCGTGCCCGAAGTCATTGTGAACGACAAAGTGTTGTCATGTCCAACCTATGCTAGTCTACCAAAGTTGGGGCGTAGGTAGGACATCTGGAATCTCAGAGAGATATTCGGCTAGACTTCAAAGCTACTGTTCTCGAAAATGGAAAATGCTATATTTTCCTTTAATGCTGTAGATGTGATATTGACCAACTGATAGATGCATGCAGTGGTGTCATAATTTCATTTTCTCTTTCCACGCTGGTCTTTTCTGAAGCCCAACGATGGGTCTTCGTGGTGTTTATGTAAGATTACTTAATCATGGATTGGAGCTGAGGTGTAGATTTACGACCTCTGCTAGGCGGAATGGATTCGACAAGAGTTTGCTCGGTGGAAACAATGTTCTGGTGAATTCTCATAACCTGTTGAAGGAGGTCTTACAACCCGATAGGTGATCGTAGTTGGTGAATGCCTCGAAGAGCGAGAAGAAACAAAGTCGGCAGTTAGTTTACATTGAAAATTGTGAAAGTGGTCTGCATGCATTCACCAGTGGGAGTTTTGAAGCTTGGGCTCATATATATAACGCAGGACACTTGCTTGTTATCTCGTATGTCAGGGGAACACCCGTGACAAAATATGTGGGCTGCTAGCTAGTCATTTTGGAAATTGAAGGATTGGGCCGGACCTTATTTGACATGCGTATATCAGAAAAACATGTTTTATAACCCTAGTGTGATCTTCCTAGCTTGTCTAGACAGATGTGAAGTTATCGATGTGTTTCCAGTGGGGTGGGTATTGCGAGTTCTCCTTTTTCATGCTGCCCATTGTGTTTTCGCTGTCATACTTCTACAATTCCTAACCTCAATGTTCAAAAATCACTGCGGAATGCATTCATTCATGTACAGCCCCCACCAATCAAAGCAGTCATATTCACCGGTGCCCAGGCTATAGAAACTCTCGCTCGACCTACCAACCGTCTTCTCGTCATCAAGTCGCTTGTCACAAACATGATGAAGACACAAACGCTGAGGTTCTTTTCGGAAGCATGGACGTCAGTCAGGTTTTGCTATTTATCTCCCCTCTCTAAAACCCTTCTCACAGCATCCTCATTCATCCCCTCCAAATCAGCCTCATTAGTAAACCTCTCACCCCCCGCGACTTTACCCTCATCTTCCCTAAATCCTCACCCACCTCCCCATCAGCAAAATTATACATCCTCCCAACCTCCCTACTAATCTCTACAGCTCTCTGCGTCTGAGTGGTCTGCGAGTTTCTAGTTCAGCGTCAGGTTGGTGGTGGGCTTGCGGAGGGCGAGGGTCACCAGGTCTCGTGCGTGTTTGGTCCAATGTGCGAAGTGTTTCTCTGAATATTGGGCCGCCTTGTCGGCATGAGAATCTCCATTCCCATTCCTGGTCGCGCTGGTATTTCCATTTACCGGCTTAGGCTGCTTTGAGAACTGCAACATAGTTACGTTCAACGTCTTCACAAGATGCGTAGGTACAGAATCTACGTACGCGCTATGTCTACAGAGAATCTGTACGTAAATGAGGAAATTAGGGTTCAACTCCCTCACTTCTTCGGCGAGTACACTTCGACTTATCCACTCCCAGCCATGGTGAAAATGCAGTTCAGTAGCAGGATGGTCCGCGCCTAGCAAGTGTTTCCTCACAACACTGTGTCAGCCAGTGAGCCGTATGTAGTCTCGCATATGTTCCTATGACTGATGGAAAACAACCTTAAATGCAGGTTCATATTTCAACTGGCTTATACATGCAGGGATAAAGTTCAAGAAGTGGCTCTGAATTCCAAGTCCTATTTTCCATCCCTGCGAGAGACAATGTTTGACAATGCTCAGAATGATTGATGACAACTTTGGACATGGCAGTAACAAACACGAATGGACAATGCTCCAGATCGGAACTTGCCTTGGTCTGGCATTTGAACCTTGGGTGCAAAATACCACGCACCTATGAAATGTGACTGAGTGATAATCATGATCCTGGTTCAGGCAAATAAATCACCCCTCTACCTCCCTGGCAGGCTTCATGAAATTTCGACCGGGCCCTTATCTCCTCCTCCACGGCTTCATGCAGCTGGATTTAATACATCTTGCGGCCCATCGTGATGAGGACCAACACAGGCAGGAAGAAGCTCGGTGAATTCCATTCGAGTCGCTGCAAACCTGGGAAAGAAGTAGCGCGCGAAATATCGAGATTGTACTGTACATTGGATCCAAAAACGTCATGTCGCATCTTGTCGTTCTCGTCCTCTAGTGCGAATATGTCCGTAAGAAAGGTTGGTTTGCAAGCCCATTCATACTGTCGCTTTCCGCCCCCCCGGAAGATAACCAACTCTCTCTTGAGCTCTGACCTACTTGTACAAAACTCAGGCTTGACAATTTAATACTCCCTTGACGGTGGGAACCCCAGTAGCAACGCACGAAAATTAAGACGGACATAGAGTCGGCGATGTTGTCAATCACGAGCTTCTCATAGCTGTATTCACTGAATATCTCCCATGAGATACTCGTACACGGAGCCGACCATCGGCGAGCAAGTCTCTTGACGATTTTGCTGCTTTCACTCGTCAGGTATACCTGACTGTCCCTGTAACTGCTACCTTGATATATTAGTCTGGCTCCAGTGAATCAGTGGACCTGTCTGATGACGATGACTTATCGATCACTTTCAGGAGGACTGCTATCGAGCTGAAGGAATGATGGACCCTTAAAAAAAAGAAAAGATGAGAAATACGACATGCCAGACTTGTTATTTCAGAATCAGAAAGAGGGTAACAGGACGAGGAAGGGTAGCAGAAACTGCGATCTCTTCAAGCGAGAAATGGGTAAAGGGTGGAGAAGACGCAGATTGTAAAAGCGACCCTGGAGGGAAAGGTTCCCCGCACAAGAAACAAGCGGTGACTCGACTCGGCATGCAGCGAGTACACGATGTACCTGCAGACGAGCGGGGAGGAGAAAACAACAGCAACCCACCCTGTAACGGTGAGGATTAGGTTGTACCTATCTTGAACGATCTCCCGTTCCTGGCCCGCTAGACAGACGATCTCTGCAAGCCAAGAATGTAAACATGACTCCGTTCCTGTTTGTGGGGTATCTTGTATCTAATTGAATGAATGGAGCAAGCTGAACCAAAAGTCGAGCTTTATGGTCCGGTCTGTTACCAATGAATCCGATAGTGTAGAAATGCAACTTTGCGGTGTAAGGATGCAATACGCATTCCGACGTCTCGATATGTCGAGCTAGCGGCTCGCCTAAAGCAGGAGACTTGCCGATTGGTGTTGTGGATGTTCGCATCGACTGCCCCTCTCAAAGCTCCTGCATACTACCATGCGATGCTATGCTCCAGAAAATCCTGCAGGCCAAGGAGTTGATAGATCCAGACTCGAGTTTCTTTCAACAGAAGATGATATTGACAGTGTGTAGAGGCATTTGGGAAAGGAAGAGTCAGCAAGACCATGGCGTGCTAGGTGATTTGGCAATCGGGAGAGGTAGAGAGGAGATTTTTCGGCGTAGAGTACAAGGTGGCGATATCATACGCATTAGTCCTCCTTTCTCGAGGGAGGACTGCCCTCGGATGGTTATGCTGACCTGACAGTGTTTGCTTGCGTGTTATGACACCTTTGCCTGTGAGGATCGGGGACGTCCTGGAGTGCTCCAAGTGAACACTTGAACGGCACCAAAACATGAGATGAAATGTTATATTGACGTAAAAATAAAGTGACCAAACACAAAAACACAACCTCTCCAGCCTTCTCCGAACACCACGGTGAGAAAAGCTATCCCGGTCACGAGTCAAGCGGATGTGTAGTGCGATCCGCACGTTTCATCGCGGGACAAAAGATAATTTTGGGTCGACGGTGACGGTCGCTAAACCTCAGGACGGCACAACACAAATTTCACCATCAGCCCTAGTCAGGTCCAGTACTAGCGTGGCTTGGTGAAAAGCGAAGGCGAAGGCTTAATTGTAAAAATAATGTATTTTTTTTGGTGCTAGTGGGATGGGACTAACCTTACTTGTGCAACGGGAGCTGGGTTTGGTTTCTAGAAGCTTTGTGCGCTGCTTCGATTCTGAATTGGATGCATGGACTGGGAAGAGGAGGGAAACGAGAGCGGAGGGTGGATGAGGAGGGTGTGGTGCGGCGGATAACCCCCGAGAGAGAGGATAGGAAGTGTGCTCCTGTGGTTTTCGATAGGATGAAGATATCGTTTTTGATATGCGGGCTTTTGTCGTTCCTTGATTTTGGACAGGCAGTTATCTTCTCATAGGAATATTGATAGTTAATCAACCTCTTTCGGACTGCTTGATTCGGTGATTCCTCCCTTCTCGCTCTTCGCTCCGACTCTTATTTTATTTTATTTGTCCCGCGCATCCATCTCCAATGAAAAACCCCACGCATATCCCACGCCAACGCCATCGTTTTCAGTGCCGTCACTAACGTCTCTGGCCTGCAGCCTCTTCGGCCGTCCTCTCCCTTTGAGGCTTGAAGCAAACGCCATCCGAGCCAGACGTGAGTGACTTGTGCAATTGTGTAACTGCTGTGTTGGTGCTTCGGCATGGTCGGGGCGAGCAAAAGCAAGTTGACGAAAACCGTAATTTTATTTTGCATCAGATGATGAGCGGCTGTCTTGCAGCAATGTCAGTGCCAATTGCCAATATCATGCTCCTAACGTGGGTTTGTCCGTTGAAACTTCTGGGACTTGAGAATTTCCCACACCGCTATTATAGCTTGCTTGCTTTGCTTTGCAATGCTGCAGTTGTACTTGCAGCTACCCCAGAACTCGCAGCTGTCGGACATCCGCGAACCGAAAAATGCATGCTGCACAGAAGAGAAGACTGGAGCTTTGATACAGAAGATGGAGCAATTCAAATGCCGCTGCCATGATAGTGGATATTCCCTCCACTATTTTTTTGCTCTCTCCACCTGCTCTCATGTTGGAGATCCTCGCTCGCTTGTGCTCTTTTATCTTGTCAGGTTGTTTTGCACATCAAACGAAACTTTGCCTTGCCTTGCCTTGCATGCATGGGAAATCCCACTTTGGCTCCTCCCCGCCGGCCGGCAGCCATGCCATGCCTCTTCCATGCATGCATTGTTATCAGATCCCTCCGGTGCGGTGCAGGCGAGGCTGCTGAGTCGTGAGAACTCCACATGTGAGAGAGAGAGGCTCTCGTTGGTCTCTTACTCCAAGTTACTTGTAAAATGTCAACCTGAAATATTGATAACTTCGCACCAGAGATCTCCCAAAACATAAAAATTGGATATCAATTTCCACGATCTCCGCTCTCGGCTCCATTCCAGAAGTGAGACACTCGGTACCGGCCACGAGCAGCCAGCCAGCCGCATCCGGAGTCTGTCCATCGGGTTTGATCTCCCTGTCTCGGTTTGATTTTGTGGTATTGTCAGCTCTAAAGAAAGAAAAGGACAAGAACTCAGAGCCTGTTGAGCACCAGCCCTACCCTGTCATACCCTGTCGTGGTACCTGTCTCAAGGCTCAAGCTTACCCATTCTGAAGCCTTCTGGACCTCAGCGAAAGTGCAGACTTGTCCAGCTGATCACCGAACGGCCGCACAGAGCCTTCCCGATTAGCAATAGAAACCGGAGGTACCACTACCCCTTTTGGTTGTACCTACTGTACCTGGGGAAGTGTTGAGTTGAGAGACACCTGGGGGGCTGGACCGTGGGAGATTTCCATTCACATCACATCACATGCAGCTCTGGCATCACACCGCCTCGCAGGAGGTACATGGTTGATTTGAGTTGCAAGGTGGATGGAGAACCCCCACGGACTTGAGCAGCAGTGCAACGTGCAAGTGAACGAAGCTCAGGACCTGCTTGAGAAACACCACTAGAGTAAAAAGACCCTTTCACTGAATCCGAGTTCCACACACTAATGGGGCTTTGTGAACCGTGAAGATCACTGAAAATCGGACTTTAACTGTGCAGATTGAGCGGAATTTAGACCGTTTAGGAACTCTAGGCCACGCTGGCACTTGACTTTGGGATGTTCCATGACTCCCAGTCCCATTTCCCGGAACCCAGCATCCTGGACCCGGCTCGCCAATAGTGGATTTAATGGACTGGCTACAGGTACTCCCTGCTCCAAGAGCACTAAAAAGTCTAAAAACATGCACTGTAGCACGGACGTCGCCGCTAACAACAGCTACCCTGGTGAGACCTTGCAGGCGCAGGGCAGCCAAGACAGCACCGGCATGGCTCTGCTCTGTAATCTGGGCGGATAGCGGCGATATGTGACGCTCCAGCCAGAGAATTTGTAGAAAAACCTCTGTCCCTCCCCCCTTCCTTTGCCTTCTCTTGCTCATTCATACAATATTCTGCTCCTTGCTTTCAGATCCAGGTCCTGTTCAAGTCGCTGCTCTTGATCTTGTCGTCTCTACTTGAACGGCGTTTTTTTTTTAGAGGATATCCTTGGTGTTGCATTCCCCCCAGACCCGGACACTTGACGAAAACTACGAAACGACCAACTGTTCCCTCATTCATACCGGTTTGTCCGGTTGAGGATACACTTGCAGCAGACTCGCACAAAAATTACCAGGAAGAATAGACGTATAGAAAGCTCTGCCAGTTTGCAACTTCGACTGATCGATAGACTTGTTTGCCCGCCGCCCGCCTTTGCTAGACTTTTGAAGCTTTTGGGATAGAAGGAAAACGACTTTTACACCATTTATACTTGAGATTTAATAAGAAGGAAGACCAAGAGCTGGACTTCTTCTGCCGCTTCTTTTCACTATATACTTCGGCTTTGTCGTCATCATCATCGGCATTTCTTAGCGATACCCTTGCTTTGCGTCAGCATCTCAGCACTTCATTCACGAGTTCGACTTTGTCTTCAAATTTTTGAAGGAGAACTTATTGTAAGGCCCCCCTATTCCTTTCTCTTTGTTCTGTTCTGTTTGAGCTTGTTGCCTGGCGTGCGATGAATCTGCGTTGTCGGAGGAAGCAATTCGCTAATTCACGAATACAGACCAAACAAACCCCAATTAGGCCATTTCTGCACGTTGTCGACGTCATTGAATACAAATTCAGCACGGCGAGCGTATTGAATGAGAGGAACATTTGGACTTTCGTTTAGGCCTTCTCTTCGAAGTACTTAAGAACAATCTCGCACACTCGAGACCTTCCTCTTCTACAAACCGATCTCGAATTTGGATCTTCATTCTTTGAAACCACAAACACCTTCGATCTTCTTTTCACCTCCCAAGATACCCATACCAATACCTACACATACCATAATCATGTTCTCCAGACCTGCTTTCCGCGCTGCTCGCGCTGTTCGTGTTGCTTCCCCTGCCTTCAGAGCAGTCCGACCTATGACTGTTTCCGCTCGCCTCAACGAGCCTGCCCCAGAGGTCGTTGCCGCTACAGAGGTTAAGCACAGCTCATACTCCGATGGATCTGTTGAGCGTTCGACTATTGTGGTAGACCAAAACACGATTGACAAGTCTGGGCCCTTGAGCAAGGCTACTTACCAGAGCCTACCCCCAACCATGCAGAAGATGTCCTTGATGGACAAGGTCGTGGTCGTTACTGGGTACGTAATTATTCAGGAAAATTGGAAGTAGCTTCAAAGCTGACTTCTGTCATAGTGGCGCCCGTGGACTCGGATACAGCATGGCCCAGGCATGCGCAGAGGCTGGAGCAAAGGCACTCATCATCCTTGATGCCAACCAACAGCTCGGTGAAGAGGCCGTTGCTTCACTCCACGCCTTGACCGGAGATACTGTTCCTGTCGCATTCTACAACGTTGATGTTCGGGATGAGAATGCGATCAACGAATCCATCAATGCTCTGGTCAAAGCCTATGGCGTTCCTGATGTTTTAATCAACTCTGCCGGCATTGCCGAGTAAGTTTTCTCTCTTCAATTACAAAATGTGGACAAGGCTAACAATTCCACAGCTCGAACATGCCCGCCGAAACCTATGATACCAAGAAGTGGACCAGACTCATCGACATCAACCTCACTGGATCTTTCTTGATGGCCCAGGCTGTTGGAAAGCACATGATTGACGCCAAGAAGCCAGGCTCAATTGTCTTCATTGCTTCCATGTCTGGAGGCATTGTGAACTACCCACAAGAGCAGTCGTGCTACAATGCATCCAAGGCCGGTGTCATTCAGCTCGGAAAGTCACTCGCTGCTGAGTGGGCTAAGTTCAACATCCGTGTCAACTGCATCTCCCCCGGATACATGGACACCGCACTGAACAACGTCCCCGCTCTCGATGCACAGAAGAAGATCTGGAAGTCGCTCACCCCACAGAACCGCCTCGGTGCCGTCGATGACCTCAACGGTCTTGCGGTTCTCCTTGCTTCGGACGCCTCCGCTTTCATGACGGGCAGCAATGTCATCATTGACGGAGGTTATACGCTGTACTGATCGCTATTGAGGCGAAGGGATGATCACCATAAGAATTGCGGAAGGGGAAGAAAAACGATCCAGGGGAGTGATTGCTCTGGACCAAGAATCTTCAACGCCGGGAAGGAAGGTTGCCCCGGGTTGACCATCTTCTTTGCTTGTACTTTATCTTCTTCTGCGAGGGACATTGGGGTCACTTCTTCGGCTTTTGCGATGCGGGTTCTTCTTTCTTTTGTGGCCTTTTTCTCTATCGATGATACGTTTTGCGAGGCGCGACAAAATGACTCGGTTTGGTGCGCGTTCATAGATGGGCGGTGGCGTTCTCCAGAGGCTGCGAGACTTCTTGATTACTGCGAGCGATCGTTTTTATTGCTGCTGAGATGGCAGATGCTTTTCAATAGAGAATGTTTTCTTCGGCAATTCTTTCTCTTGCTTGTGCGTGTGAAGTAACTTGGTGATCATGACTTGATACACTTGGTTCAGTGCCCTTCTGCCATTGCAGTATTTCATCAACGCGATGGCAGCTAAATAAGGCACGAATTCTCTTACTGTACCCGACGAACTTTTTGTTTGTAGGACATTACATATGAGGTTTGCATTAATTGGAAAACAAGTCCTGAAAGCAATCTCAAATTTCGGCCAAATAGGAAAGTCCGATGAAGGATTCACTCACGCCCTTCCATCTGATCTTTGCGCATCATCAGACCAACGGAAGCCGCTAATACAAGTGTTCCTTGCCTAGTCCTTGACTGATAGATACATCATGGTCCCAAGCCTTGGCAACCCCGATGTTACATCTGGGGCAATGGTATGGCTGCCATTTCAACATCCTTCGACACGAGTTTCCAATGTCTATCTAGAGACCTAATAGTAATTTCCGTATTGCAAATACACATCAACATCGAAGACCGTCACGAATTTACGACATCCTTTGTGCACAGATGTCGACCGCTTGCATTGTGGCTCCGGATCGGGACGAGTTTGAACAGGACCTTTGTTCCACAACCATCATAACGCAGCTGAACTACTTCTCTATTAAACATTCTGCCATCCATACATCTCAGTCAGTATAGACCACCCTCAATAATACTGTCACCAAGTCTACAAATGGAAACCCAGGAAGATAAAACGCCCCAGCCCAACGCAATCGATCCCGACAAACCGTTGCCTGATCAGATAGATGAATTGCTTCATGTATTCTTCCAAGATATTTCGCTTGGTCTCACAAACCTTAACTCCGACTCAATAAATGATGTAAGGCCCCTGGCGATTAAGAACCCTCCGCACTCCTCGTTATTAAAAGAGCCAGTGGAACCCACACCTCTTGCGTTGTACTGATGTCTGAAACCACAGGATATTATCCAATATGTGACTGCTGATCCAAAGTCCGATATCCTGCTCGGTCCAACGTTACTAGACCCCAAATTCCACTCAATCGGTTGCAGTCAACAACTCGGACAAGTCGCTTACCACATCGAAAAAACAATACGAACGGCGGCTTTTTCGGAGGACGAGTCGACGAAAGGCAAATTGGAATCACTCTTTGCTCTCTGGACAAGTGCTTGCTCCCTCAAGCAAATCGACCGCTTCCTCTCGCGGGATCAAGCACCGCTGACCGAGCCACCCAACGAGGATGGCAGCAACCTCGATCTAGCCTCTGTCAACCAGTTTCAGCTGGTTACTTTCACAGTTGAGCACTTACTACGTAGGCTTACCATCGCATTTCTGCATCTTCCAGGCATGTTTGAGCTCCCATATGATGCTTCAGACCCTAAAATCCCCAAAGTGGGTTTCGCAAAAAACCGCTTCAAAGGACTACAGCGACTGTACTACATGGCTAGGTTGCTTCTAGAGCAGGAGTTTCGAAGGATAAGCATCGATGCTACGGACGACTATGCTCATGATCCGGCTTCGCGTGCGGTCAGTTGGATCAGCAACTCAAGAAAGAACATTGTCGCCGCGCTGGAATCGGTGGCTATTCTGGCATGCGACAGGCCAGTCAATACTGAAGAATATATCGATCAACAACTACAGATATGGACAGAGAACAGGACAGCGCAGGGTGGGCCACCACTAAGGCCTGATCAACACGAATTTGTGAGAAGTGTGTTACGGAGAGAGGCTCCTGGGAAGACGCCGCAGGAGAAACTGGATGAGAATTTTGCAGAGAGGGGACCTTTGTTTCTCGATTCGCTGACGACTGTGAGTTTGTGACCTTTTACTGGGTCGATGGTAATTAACACAAGTCTTTTTAGCAGATGGAGGAACGGCTCATGGATGAGAGTCACTTGGACCCTCTGATTATGGACCTCCTCCGCCGCGAGGATGACTTCGAAGCAAAACTCGCTGTAGAGCACTACGAGGACAAGTGAGTTCAAGGCCTGTGATTCTTCCTAAGCACTACTCGCAATCCTAATATCGAACTATTTAGACTCCTGACGAAACAATTTTCGCTCCTCGACGAGCAATCCTTTGCCGAGCACCGCAAGTGGTACCCCCATGCGACCGTTGCAGGATATGATTTCGCCTTTAGGCTCGAAAAGGACGGGACGAAAGGGTCACTTCGGTCATGGGAGGATGTTGTTTTCAAGACATTTCAAGATATGGCTTTAGTCAATCGTCACAGAAGAAATTTTAGGTTGTTGAGGGATTGGATTGGGAAAAGGCCTTGGTGAGTTTCATTCTTTGGTTATCTGGAGCCTCGTCATATTTTTTGTCTTCACACAACAGGCCAAGGGGTACGAGGGAGTTGCTTTGAAGGACTGGTATTGAGATGCAATGGATTTCAGACGAAAGGCTTCCAGTCCAAGTGCTTTGGTTCGATGGTTGGGAAAATGATTAGCATTCCGGACATCTTTCGAATTCTACATAGAATACTATTGAAAGACGCTTGCTAACCTGTCTCTAGGAAGCAAATATTTCAGTGAGCCTTCTCCTTGTCTTGCGAATTTGCCGAGAAGAGACCGAACATATGAGCCCTGGGGCAAAGCTCGACCCAGTCTCGTGACAGTGAGGCCTCACCCACAAGAACTATACTTACTCAGAGTCTCCTTTTAGATTGTATGACAGTACAAATACCGCCGAGCCAAAATGGGTCCTCGAAGGCGTCAAAAAATTCCACCAAAAAGCCATCTCGCCCTTCGAAGACAAAGACGGAGCCACGCGTCCACTATCCAGTCTCGACAACATTATCCCCAAACTATTCGGCTTCCTTCCTATCAACACCGCAAGCTATTCCAAACCCAAGTACGGCTGTGATTTCCGAAGAGAGAAATGCGCTCTCTGCGATAAGGCGTATTATCAAGGCCGCAACGAGAATTCCAGGGGCTTTGGAAGCACGGTCATGGAACTCCATTGCAAGGATGCACATAAATTTCATTTGAAGTGTATTTTCGATTTTTGGGATGGCAGGGGCAAGTATCTGCATACATGCCCAACTTGTGGTGATATGGCGAAGTTGAACTACGAGACTGTTGGGCTGAACCCAGCACATGGAGCTTTCGCACACAATAACCAGAACTACGACACTGCAGCTAGAGTCGCTAACTATCTCCACTCTGATCATCCAGTTCTTGCCAGAAAGGCAAGGGAGCTCTATGATGTGCCTCTTGTGCCGTTGATACCGCTGAAAGAAGGAGACGATCTGATGGATTTAGATATGTTTCCGGATCCGCCGACGACAGCGCCTGGTCGTGCGTATTTCGAGAGCGAGATCCAGCATATTGTTGGGTTGGAGGAGTTGCCTGTTTGGTAAGTCCAGTCCAGTCCAGTTCATCCTTGAGCTTCTCTTTTTGCTTGCTGCCCCAATCTGCAAGTCATCTATTGGAGACCCCTGGCAAAAATTATCTCCCTTCCTTTCCCAACCCTTCATCGTCCCATACTCAAAATACATACATATCACAACCCCACTCTGTGAACAACCAACTAACACCCCCAGCTGGCGAGGCGGCACAGCCCCAGCCGGCACACCCGCACGCGCCATAATCGCCCGCCGGCCCCTCGCCGCACACCTCCCCATCCTCACACACAGCGAAGGGCGACTCTCCGTACAAGGCTACGCCTCCAACGCGGACAAGGCACGCCGCAACTTCGCCCGGGAAGCAGCCGATAAGGTGGCTAAGAAGACAGGGGATATGTTCCTGAAGCAGGAGTTTGAGCGCGGGAGAGCAGATGTCTATAATGTTGATCAGGCGAGGACGCTTCCGCCTGCGAGAGTGGCGCCCGCTATGGAGGCGGCGCTTTTTAGGGGGCAGAGGAGGAGGAGGGAATATGCTTTGAGAGAGGAGATGAGGGGGAAGAGGAGGGGGTTGTCGGGGCTTTAGTAGGGGAGGTGGTGGTGGGGAGAAGGGGGGGGTGAGGGCTGGGGTGGATTGCATACAATGTTGACAAGAAATTGTATTTATTGTTTAAAATGTGGGGTCAAGCTCAGGGGAACGGATACCGTGAGTGATGTTGTTTTGTTCCACATTGTTTACTTTTGGCTGGAGGCGAGTATGCACACTCGCTTGAGGAGTCTGCAGATGTCGATCTCAATTTCAGGGGTACAGTACAGTACGATCGGCCACCTCGCGGATCTCGAGATAATCCAACATGAGGAATATTCATATTCAAACCACCCTTTAGTACAAGAGGATCATATTGGGAGATAATTCTGTAACAATTTGTTGTAGTTGTTTTGCAAGGGAAGACGTTTGGTGCTAAAACGACCAGGGCCAATAACAACGCCGTACCACCCACCGTACCTAGGCTTCGTCACAGTACAGTAAAAGTCGCTGGGCCATCACCCGGTCGAACTTAGATCAAGTCACGATTATGTATACGATCAGCACAAGAAATCCAAGAAGTGCTCAAACTACTTTTCAATCGCTACCTACGTACCCAAAAATATCTCGTAAATTGCTTTCCAAGTGTATCAACCATATCAAACCGAATAGAAAAGGCAACGAACGCAACGCAAGCTGGGGCGGGTCAAGAAACAGGTGAGCACCTAAACGCCATTTCGCCGTATGCAACGGCTCCAATCCTATATCTCCGGCTCCCGTCTTGTTCAAGGGAAAAGAATAGCAAGTGGTTGTAAAATAGAGGAAGATGTTCAGACCCAAATGACCCGTGCGAGAAAGCAGACCAAATTAGCCAAGGCAAATCAGTGCATCGCTTGCTTTCCAGCTGGTGGGATCTGATCGCGAGTTCGGAAGGAAGGAGAAAAAGGGAGACTGGCAGGGAGGGAGTAAATGGCTGGAGATTGGAAGTTGGAACAGTTTGTATGTGAGGAAAATATCTCGGATTACGGCAACGGCAAAAGAATCTATTTCTTCATCTCGACGTAGTTGGCAGGGAAGATTCCGGTTCGAGAACCACTGATTCCAGTCCTGCTATGTGTCAGTATACAATACCAAATGTAGGCGTTAAGAAGAACATACCACCAGTCATTCGTACTGTCGGTCTTCTTCGTCACCTGAATAACGTCTCCCTTCTTGAACCCCAAATCACCAGGCTGCTCACCATCGAAGGTGAACAAAGCGACTGCCTCGTTGTCGCGGAGCGAGCCAGTTTTACTTTGGAAAAGAGGCTTCGGTGCAGACGGTCTTCCAGGTCCGACTTTGCCACTTCCTATCGTGCCTGTAGGGCTTCGCGGACTGTCTGAGTAGACATAATCGTCATCGAATCCTCCACGGCCTCGACCGGATGCGTTACTTGCGCCGGTATTGAAGGTATTGACTCTCGCAGCGCTGCCTGTGGGCCGGTCATAGATATCGTCCGCCCATGTACTTGCTCGCTTCGGCCTGTCGCTGTACGTATAGTCGTTGTCCTGGTTCACGCTGCCTGTGCGATCTTTACGGACACCTTCTCCATACGCGCTTCCTCTCCTACCTTCCCAGACAACATCATCATGTCTGTCATCGTAGACTGGGATATCGTTGTATGTAGCATCGTCTGCTGCAGAAATTCCAGCAAATATCCTCGAGTTCAAGACGCTCATGAGAGGTTGCGCCGCGGGTGGAGGGCGAACCGAACCTTGGAGGAGCTGAACGGCCGTAAAACGCTGGCCGTAGAGCTTCTCATTCGCATCTCTCCGCTCAATAATAGCACTTCCCTCCAAACTGACACCGGCGAACAATCCCTTTGTCTTGCTGTAACTGAAGATACCCGCCACGCCCTTCATGCTTGCCGCGCCTGCAGCTTCGGCATTCCGTCCTACTGGTCCGGCAGCTATAGAAACGTTGCCACCGAGCGTGAGAGATCCGGCTTGTGAGAATGTCCGTACAGCTGCGGCGTCGTTCAGGATAAAGACGAAGTCTGTGATTTCGAATCCGATCTGGCCGCCGAATCCGGCTCCGCCGGTCCCAATAGCTGAAGGCGCACTCCAGCTTCCATCTGCCAGGCGCGCGACAACCACACCATTGCCATATCGTCCTGAACCGAGGAAACCTGCCTTGATGACTGTGAGGATCGCAAGTCCCTAACCTTCCGGTTAGCTACTTATGTCATAGGGAAGCCGGAGCAGCTTGACGCACGGAAGGACTGCACGGAAGTGGCATACCTTTGCATTTGCGAGAACTTGAGGAGGAATAATCTTATCTGGTCCAAAAGCCTGTCGAGGGTCGACGAAGGAAGCTAGAATCTTGCCACACTTCTTGCATTCCGCTGTAGGAGGAGGCCAGGTCAGCTATCAGTTCTGTCACTTAGTTATTACGCAGGCAGCTTCAGAACTTACACGCCATAGACGAAGGAAGAGGATTGTGGAGCCCCATATCTGCTGGAAAGAATCTGTCACGGTCTGGGGAGTAGGAAGAATGAGGTTTGTTGTTGCGCTGGCTATGACAGCTTCGGAGGGTTGTGGGAGAGGAAGTGTTGGTGGGTGATGGTGGGGTAGTTTGCGGCTCTAGGGAAGGAGATCCGCCGGACGAGGCGTTCAAGGGTTAAGCTCTGCCGGTGAATGCAATACTGGGGAGTCTGTATCTTGTGCCTGAATAGCAACTCGAACAAGGTCACAGAATCCAATATTAATTCCGTCTTGGTTTTTAAAAAATTTAAGTTGTGAGACAGAACTGAGGATGAACCCAAGAAGAGTCCGTCTGTGCTTACATTTTAAGATGTACGAAGTAGAGATGATGAAGATGATGTCGCCAGCAAAGCCACCAGTGTGGCTGAGCCAACTTCTCCACGCGGACTTTATCGTGGCCCAACCTCGGAACCTCACTTGACTTGTTTGCCATGAAGGTACTCACACGGGTTCAAATACACATCAACTTACTTCACTTGACTTTGCCTCCATCCACGTGCCCCGGCCTTAGTCACTATACTCGCACAAATTCCAACCATCCTTCTCAACCTTGGGAGCCTCAGTGCACTTTCAACAAAGAAGACCTCCGAGTGAAACAAGATCCATCCCCCGTCCAGTTCAGCCCCATCTCCATCTCCATCCACACCCACACCCGCCGAATCCGGTTCAACAACCACAACATTACCTCCGAACCTTAACTCGCTACGTACGCAAGCCGTCTCCAAACCTAAATTCTGACACCTCCCTATCAACCTACCAACCTACCAACTTCCCTGCCTTCTTGCGCCGACCTGCTGAGTCCATATCCGAATCGAACAAACCACAGGTTACAAAGAGGAGCCCGGGGCCAGTAAGCACAATGTCCGACGCCTACGAACGCGAGCGCCAGAATAACTCGCGGCTGTCTGAACTCTCTGCGAAAGTGACGGCGCTGAGGGGCGTTACGGTAGATATTTACGATAATGCGAGGGCGCAGGATGTGATTGATGATACGGTATGTCTCCTCTCCCTCTTCCCTCCTTACTTTGCTTCTTGTTCAAGAGTGTAATGGTCGCTTTGGAGTTATGCTAATAAGTGCAATAGTCCGGCAAGTTCTCCTCCATGAGCACGAGCCTGAAGGGATCGGCAGGGCGATTGGGACGTATGGCTGCGAGTGGGAATAAGGTCGCTATATTCAAGCTGAGCGGAATGATCATTGGCGCTGTGGTGTTGCTGTGGTTTATATGGGGATTGTTTGTTTAAAGGGAGGGCAGGCCAAGGCGAAGCTGGGCCGGATACTGCATAGGATATGGTAGAGACAGGAAGGAGGAGAGTAGAATAAGGAAGGCGAAGGAATACGGACACGATACGGGTGTAGTGTACATTTGGAAAGGTGGATTGTATTGTACTGTACTGAGGACATATCATTTTTCAGCATAGCAGCGGCGTTGGGTTTGGACAGCGAATCATATTAAATGGCACGAATGAAGTCCTGAACTCCTTTCAAATGAGACCAAGATAGGGAGGGTATGTGGAAATAATAGATTGGCAGGTATCTTTCTACCAGAGGAATCCACATGCGATCTACTTTTCAAACCACCCGCTTGCTTTATTCCCAAACATTAGAAAACAGATCCTCACTTGCTCCATATGCTGGCTTCGCCTGGGTGGTACCGGTTCCTGGCGTAACAGGAGCAGCACTACTCCAGCCTCCGAAATCATCATCTGCGCTTACTTTCGGTGGTACACCGCTTCCTGTGCTAAATCCGCCACTGCCTCCTGGGACGATACTTTGGTTGGCCAATGATGTCCCTCCAGAGCCCCATCCAAAGTCCCCTGTGCTTGCTGATTGAGGTGCTGCTTTGCTCACTGTTGGACTTGTCTTCGCTGTGGAACCCCATGCGTCGTTCGATCCCCAGGCGTCGTTATTGCTCCATCCGCTCATACCAGCTTGTGGAGACTGGGGCTTTGGTGGAGGTGCTGGGGCAGGCTGTGAGAGGTTGAAGACGGATGAGTGTTGGATTGTAGGTGAGGCAATCATAGGCTTGGGAGCTGGCTGAGATGGTGTAGAGAAGTCGAACAAGTCGTCTAGACCGGAACTTGTCTTCGAGATAGGGGGAGGCGACATGCCAGGGGCCGAGTCAAACGCACCAAATCCACTCGATGAACTGAATCCTCGGTTAGGCTGGGCTGGAGCTGGAGTAGGCTTCGTATCAAAGAAACTACCTCCTCCAAGATTGGCTGGTGGTAAAGAGACCTGAGATGGGGTCTTCTGATGACTTGATAAATTGCCTAAGCCTGAAAATGCAGATGGCTTCACGGGTGCCTGCATTGTGGGAGAAGCTTGGTTCGAGAAGCTCAAGCTGCTGAAAGCATCATTCATTCCACCAAAGCTACCCTGTGTTGGTGGAGGAGATTGCTGTGGTGATTGCATACCACCAAACGATCCTTGTGAGGCATGAGAAGGTTGCTGCTGAGGTTGTGGTCGAGGAGCGGAGGCATAGAGTGATAGGATGGACTGCTTCAAATCTGGCCGCGATTGAGCTCCTGAAGTGGGAGCTGCGCTGGATGGTCGATTTGGTAGAGGTGCCTCAGTTCCAAAAAAGTCCAGACCAAGAAGAGAGTCCGCAGGTTTCGTCTGCTTGGGTGGTGCGGGCTCGGCTTTTGGAGGCGGTCTTGCTGGAACTGCAGCTGCAGAACTAGATCTTTGAATAGGGGCATCATCGCCAAACAAGTCCTGCTGTTGCGCTCTCCTGACTTGCGATGGCCCAGCTGCTTGTCCACCAGAAGCCCTTTGTGAAGTCGATCGTTCGATAGCATGCTTCTCCTTGACCAAACTCAACGGTACATCGTCATCGCCTTCAGCATCAAGGGTGGCAGGATCCGGTATTGGCCCCTCCATAACCCATCTCTTCGACTCGTACTTCGTCCTGATAAAGTTCTCGATCTTCGATTCGGATGGAACATGTCCTGCGGCCAGTTTTGCCTCCCAATATTTGTTGGCCCTTGAATTGCCCCATTTCAATACACTCTGTA
This sequence comes from Helotiales sp. F229, assembly GCA_002554605.1. Lineage (NCBI taxonomy): Eukaryota > Fungi > Ascomycota > Leotiomycetes > Helotiales > Helotiales sp. F229. The sequence goes on along the minus strand of MXAW01000004.1, from coordinate 4,305,637 downwards.
GTTGTTCGTCTGTCCAGGCGTCGAGATCTACGGATTTGACTCTGCTGATATGTGTTCCCATTCCTCTATGAATACCAGAACATCTGATGCATACGAAAATGCCCAAGTTCCAGCTTGCCCATCTTGGATCTGCGCAAAGATATATTAGCCTCTGAATAGTATACTGAGTATGGGTAGGTGTTGTAGCTTACGCTTGTTCCTCTTGCAATCCGCACACGTCTTATTCCCCTCCAATTTCAAGAGACTCTTGATTGTCTGCGTATTCTGCGCCGCGCGCTCAGCTGCGGGATTCGGAGGTCTGCGTGACATATCGGCGCTCGAAATGGAATCAAGCTCGGGGCTATTTGGCGGTGCGACGTGGGCGCAAAATTGTTGGTAGTTGTGCTGTCAAGATGGAATGGAATGACCGCCTTGATTCCACATCGTCGACAAAGCGTAGCCTCAAAATGTGGCTGAGCGACAGCGGACTAGCTCGGATTCTCGGGTGGCTGAAATTGAAGAGGCGGGGTCGATTTCGACTGACATCATGATTGGTGGGGGATTGGAGGAGCACCAGGGAAGCTCTTGTTGTTCCCGAAGTGATACTCGAGTATTTGAAATACAAGTACTCCTGCCGCAGTAACTGTGCCACCATAACAATATTCCCAAGATTCCTCATCACTCGACATACAGTAAGATTGTTTCCGTCACCTCAAAACCCTATAAGACCCCGATGCGTTTTCCAACCTTCCCAACTCTCCTCCGTACATTCTACACCTTCAGTAACAATAGCGCTCGCGCCTCAACCCAATTCAAATCTCTCCAGCCTTTATCTCGAGGAACTGTTCTCAGGTCAATGCCAACCATCCCATTCCTCTCAAGCTTTTTCAGTACAAGCAGCAGCAGTTCCTCCAACATGTCTCATCCAGTCCAGAAAACCGATGATGAGTGGCAAGCAGTGCTCAACAAGGGTAAGCTACCTCACTTCTCCTTACATTAGAACATCTACTAACATACTCCGCAGAACAATTCCGCGTCCTGAGACAAAAGGGAACCGAAGCTCCCTTCGCCGGCGAATACGACAAGCACATGCCCGATGAGGGAGTCTATACATGCGCCGGCTGCGACGCACCTCTCTACAAAGCAAACCACAAGTTCAAGTCCAGCTGCGGATGGCCTGCATACTTCGACAACATCCCTGGTGCAGTGACTAGACACGAGGATCGTACGCTCGGCATGTCAAGAACGGAGATCGTGTGCACGAACTGTGGCGGTCATTTGGGGCATGTGTTCAAGGGAGAAGGCTACAATACGCCTACGGATGAGAGGCATTGTGTTAATAGTGTCAGCATGAAGTTCTCGTCGGAGGACAAGGTCGTGGATAAGACCGATAGCAAGGTCTGATTTGGTGTGTTTTGAGGGTGGGTGGCGTTGAGAGATATCCAGGTGGTGGGTGTGGTTTGGATACTGGCGTTGTTACGACTATGTGACGAATGAGAATGGATTACGAGTATTTTCTTCGATATGTAGGGGTGTCTTGTGTTAGCCTGTGATTTTAAAATCATGTTGATGCTCCCTAGTGGGAGCTACTTGATGTGTTCTCTTTTCTTTCCTGTTCTCTCAAGGTTGGTTAGATTCAGTGAGCAGGAACATCGTGATGTCGATGAAAGAGGCCTCACTACCATTTCACCACCATCATGTCTGTTTGTACAGGCCTACAGGCCCAGGCGGAAGTCCAGCTTCTTGACTTACTGCCAGCTTCCTACTTTCACAGACACACTTACCAAGGTAGAGCTCAATGAACTATGCTTGCAGTTCTGGAATGTGACTACCTTACTTTCAATATTTACTTAGCACTTACAAATGCTACCACTGTCTCTCGCACTTATCAGCCAATTGTTTACCCATCTTCGAACACTTTCACACGTCGCCTATATTCAGTAATCAATATCAACATGGACTTCCCAATTCAACTTCAGGTCAACCACCCATGATCCACTGCGTCGAAATGGACACAACCGGCGAGCCAACCCGGATCATCTACAAAAGCTTCCCCGATCTCCACGGTACACTCCTACAACAACGACTCGAAGCAAAAGCCAAGCATGACCCCATCCGGCAACAAATCACCCTCGAACCCCAAGGGCACTAGGATATGTATGATACTGTATTGAGCCTAGTTCCAGAACTCGTTGAATCAGGAGAAGCACTATCGGAGTACTTTTTATGCATAACGAGGGTTTTCGACGATGTGTGGTCATGCTACTATTACTCTTGGAAGATTCCTGGTTGGTACTCATGACTTAACGATTTTCCCGAAGAGGGAGGAGTTGAAGTATGATGAAGTGGAGAAGACGACGACGATAAATCTATATGCTCCTTGTGGCCTTGTTCGATTCACCGTTCCGACAAAGGAGAATGGGCATAGGTCAGAGAGTACTCGTCAAGTGTCTTTCGTGTCAGTTCCTTCTTTCGCAACGGGGATTCAGATATCTGTACCCTAATCCCCAGAACCTACGATGGCCTCAACTTGGTGATCGAAAGAGCATGATAGCTGATATAAGCTACGGTGGGACTTTCTACTGCATAATTCCGGCCACAGAGTTGGGCTTCACATCATCACTCACCAAGGTTGACATGGCAGCTATGAACATCGCGACACGATCTCTCAAAGAAGCCATAAATACAAACCCAGACCTCCAACAATATCTTCGACACCCCGACTCGAAAGATCTTGGATTCCTCTACTCAGTGATGGTCGTCGATGCCAGTATCGGAATTGCCGTAGAGAATACAGCAGGTGTCGAGACAGGGCTGTTTCTTCGCAGACCAGCAAGTGGATCGTTCCCCTACTGGCGGCGCTGTAGCTTCTCGTGTAGCGCTTGTCTATGCCAAAGCCTTGAGGAAATAGGAGAGAGGTGGACATATCATTCGCTTGTGTCGAATAGTTTTGAAGGATGTGGAGCATTTGTTGGGTCTGTGGTGGAAGGCTGGAGCAACCGAAAATTGGTGGTAGGAGCCAGGTATGTGTGAGGGTTAAGGCTGAAGGGGGTGCGTTTTATACGGGCTTTCATTGCTTTGTGGTTGAAGATGGGGATAGGATTGGTGCGAAGGGCTTTTCGATGAAAGGGCTGACAGATGATTGAGGTGTTCCGTCTATCCAAGAACCCGATTCAGATATAGTGCCTTCTAAAATGGTTAAAAGTGACACTCAGCTCTACCCCATTTCTTCCTCTGCAAGACCCACAGCACATCTCTGCCCTGGTGGTCGCCTTCATAGTGCCCGTTCTCCATCAACACATGCCCCTTTCTAACCATATTTAGAAAAGTCATGGATGGGTTTAGCGAGAACAACATGCCAAGCCACAACGACATCGTCCTGCAAACAAATCCTCAATAAGCCCATGAAATTGGTCAAATGCCACATTTTGGAAAGCTTCAATTGGTAACACTATAACCAATGTTCTCTACACAACTCCATGATGTATCCTAACAACCAGACAAACCATCCAAACATCCAAAGAGGTAGTAAGAGGCAACGATAAGACATGACCAACCTCCACTCATGTTCTGGAATCAATACTCATCATACCCCTCCAACGAATAATTTATCGCCCATCTCTTCCCAGTGGAGGAAGTATGACACTGATACCAAATGACAGTTCGTCTAGTAATCAAACTCCTACCCGTCTTTTTCTCTTCAAAAAGGCCCTTTCGCTTATCCTTTTCAACGCATTGCTTGCCATTTCTGACCAACTCCGCCGTCGACCTATCAGCCTCCTTGCGCCTTGCAGCATCCCAGTCAGGATGGTACCATACGGGCCTCTCTGGCGTGATGCAGACGATCCACTGGCTGTTGTGTTTGGGAACACCGGCGTACCAATGGTCGTGTGGTGGGAATTCCGTGACGCCTCTGAGTTGCTCGGCTCTGATCTTGGCGGCTTTGGATGCTTCGTCCTCCTCGACCTCGAATAAGTTTCCCTTTATTTCCCAGGGATCATCTTCGACCACCGTTGCTGCTGTTGTTCCTTCGCTTGGTATGTTGCTTGATGTGCTGTCGGTGGTGCAAGATTTGCCATTGACGTTGAATTTCCCCATGGCCGGCGGTGCGCGAGGTTTGACACCACTCCTCTTCGCAATTGATCTGCCACTCCTTTGCGTCTCTCCACCATCAGTATCCATAGACCCCATGTAACCCCCATCATCTTCTCCATCTGTATCAATAACCGTCTTCCTCTTCCTCGCGCTCGAAACACCTCTCTTCGTAGGCGAATCACCCCCTGTCGCCCTACCTCCTGGTCTAGTCTTCGTCTTCACATTATCCTTCTGCGTTCCATTAGACGCCCGCGGCATGCTCTTTTTATTCGACCCAATCTTCGCCCCTTTATTTTTTCTTGGTGTACTCTTCCTAGCCTTCCCCCACGAACCGCGATCTCTTGGTTGTGACATGCTTGGAGTTAAAATAGGGGCGCGGACGTCGACAACTATAGTATCATTTGCTTCAGACATGCTTCGTTCATAATAGAGGGTGCCAAGTGATATTTGGTGATTGAAGATTGGGTCGCTGACTCGGAAGGACATTCGAGATCTGTACTGACTCCAATCTATGTCGCGGCTTCCTTGTTCAGCAAAGGCTAGGTTTCGACATGGGATTGTCGCTCGGTGACTGTCTGAAGAGGAAGGAGCGATGGAGTCATTGAGATCAAAGTCGTTGAATTGCTCGGATTGGACATCGGAGAGGGTGCACGAGCTGTCAGACATCTCTGCGGACTCTTGGTGAAGATTTTCTTCCATGTTTGTTTGGGAGTTGCGTTTCTAGGTAGGAAAGTTGGTGTTGGGATGAAGCGAGCGCAGAGGAAGATGAGGTTCCGACAGCGGAGTAGACTCTGCAATGTGCTGTACAAGATACAGGGTTTTGAAGTGTTTCAATGCTCGTATGAAAAGATTTATTTTGAGAATAGCCGTGATACTGTTTTGCTTTTTAAGGGTCTGGCAGCGACGTCAAGGTGCGCTAGGCGTACCAGACTTTCAAAATGCTAGCTCCAAGTTAAAACCTTCTAGATTCGTGAGAACTTCTTAGTTCATAGCCCTAACTATTCTAAACTGGTTTTCTATCGTTGAAATGAGGCGACTTTGTTTTGTGCTGTGCTTATGCTGTCTTTTGAACCAAAACACAACACAACACAAGAAATGACTTGATGAAGACTTTTCTACTTGTCTTTGAACAATTCCAATGGGAAGCTCAATTCTAATGTACCTCGTACCTCTACACAATTCTCATCACTATTCGTTTCCCACATTACATTTCTATCATAAAGATGCTTCGAAGTGTCGTGGCTAGTGGGCTTATCTGCTTAGACAAGCTAGCCGAGGGTTAGGTGTAAACAATTTCAAATCATCATAATTTTATGGCTGCTGTGAACTTCTAAGTTGTGCAACTATCGTCCCAAAGGCTTATACTTTAATAAAGTCTTCAATTATTGTGATGAAGGTGCTTTTCAGAGTAGGACTTCGTCTTTGCACACAAAATTATCAAACTGAGCGCTGAATTAAGCGAAAGGCATGAGGATCAAGCTGTAGACATATATTATGAAATCGGCCCTGAGTCAGCGACCCCTGTATTACTGTAGATGGCCTTTGAACGCCTCCAAATAAATCAATTTCTATGTTTTGAAACTGGAAATAACAGTACAGCACGTGGGAATTTGCCAAACGGATGACTGCTCACTCTAGTTCAGCAGGACTTATTACTGTGGATGGGGGATTTCTGCTGCAATGACTGTAAGTATCTATGAACCTCAAACTGATCAATCTCTTCAACTAAGATCCACTGGACCTTTGATTCGTTCCCGAGTCCCATCCAAGCGAAGATCTGGTTCGTCATGCGTGCATTGACTCTGGTGGCACCTGAGTTGGTGCGTAAGTTATAAGATCCACCCATCTACCTTTCTCTTGTCCAAAAACACTGATACCCCCTCAAATCCTCATAACTCTTTAGGGTCCAAGATGTCCTCCATAACCGACCCAAAACCTGGTTTCTCAGACCCCAACTTCAGCTGGACAAACTACATCCAGTACCGACCTGCCTACCCTCCTTCGTTCTGGAAGCGCATCTACAGCTATCACGACTCTCACTCTGGTCAGTATGATGTCGCACACGACGTTGGAGCAGGTGCCGGAATAGCATCACAAGACCTCGCCTCAAGATTCCAGAAAGTCATCGTCTCGGACCCGAATGACAGCTACACAAACATCGCTTCCGAGCGCCTGGTTACTCATTTCGGGTATCCTAGGGAGAAGTTTACCTTTTTGAAAGAAAAAGGAGAGAGTAGTAGTGTGGAAAGTGTATCCGTAGATCTGCTTGTTGTTTGTGAGGCTATTCATTGGATGGACATCGACATGGCGATGAACGAATTCGCGAGACAAGTAAAGCCTGGTGGAACGCTTGCGATTTCTCATTACGGTCGGCCGATCATGACAGATAATCCTGGGGCGCAGGGCGTTTGGGATCAGATGTTTGATGTTTGGGGAGAGAGGAATTTCTATCGAGATAAAATTCACACGAGGACAATCCGGAACGGGGTCACCGGACTTGATGTCGTTCCGTTTTCGCCAGAGCACTGGAATGAAGGTGTGAGACGCATAAAGATCGATACTCGAGGGAAGCGAGATGCTTTCTCAATGAGTGTGAAGCATACGGATCCATTTCCAAGTCGGGTTGGAGAAACAGATGTCAAGGAATGGATTGAGGACGATAGTGATTGGATGGACCAGAAGAGTGTGCAGTGGTTGAAAGGGTTGTTTGCTAGCTTCATTCCGACCATTCCGGAGGAGGAGATCACAGATCTTTGGGACCAGATGGAGAATGCGGTCGGGAAGGGGAGGAAAATCAAGTTCACATGGCCGGTTGTGCAAATATTGGTGACGAAGCGTCAATAAGAGCAGATACAAGCCGAGTTCTCCATTTGATAAGATCACTTGTATCTCCTAATGCGTCCCACATGAACAATTTCAGGGTCTCCTGTGACGTATCAGCTCTCTCAAGCTTTCCAGCTGGATTTGTGAACGTCAAATTGCGATGTAGATAGGTAACATTTGAAGTTGTCGGTGCACTTGAGAACAGTGTTCCGAAGAGTATCTGCAATGTGGCTGACACCCCCCACTATAGTGATATGGAACCGTTCCCAGAAATACCGAGTGATATGGGATCGTTCATAAAATACTTAGTGATATTAGCTGAAAATATCTGTACTGAATATCACTGCGTAGTGTACTAGCATACTAGCACATAGCATACAGGGGGTAAAAGTGAAGCAAAAGTAGGGTATCTTAGCCTCTGGGCACTTAGCCCCGTATTTTTCTGGCATCTCAGTATATTAGCGTACAATACAGTGATATTACTACCCTTATCAGTGCGTACAGTCTTCAAGATACGACGTAAGTGTCAGACCACCTGAATACTGAGCTAGTAATACAGAACGTACACTATTCGGAACACTGCTTGAGAAACCAAGAACGAGAAGCACATATCACAGAAGCATTGGTCATTTGAGAGAAGGTGTCAAAGAGCAAACTTTTCCTTCGCTGAAGTAAGCGCTGCTTCATTCTGCTCTATGCAGAATGATGGAGAAGAAATGCTACATCTTCAAATCCCTCTAGCCATCGATTCGATTGAAGAGTGAGTGGATACTGTCGTGCTTGCCATTCTTGTAGCCAACCTTGAGTCCCTCTATCAAATCACCACCAATCAAGTCCACCCGCTTCAGCCGCAACTTCCATACCCTTGCCCTCTGGCTGCGTGTCTACACCCCCTTCGAATGAGCAAACAGCATCGCCTTCGAATTTCATCATCTCCATAGGTGCAACTTGCGACTTCGAATCTTCCAGTTGCTGATCGTACCACACCTCCGCCATCCATCGAATACACTTGATCAGGTATTGCTCGTCAACATTGCAAGCCTTCATTCTTGGTTTTTCTTCAAGTAAGATGTCCTCAGAGACCCAATGCACGAACTTCTTCTTAGTTGTCTTGTCCATCGGCTCGTTGCGTTCCAATCTCAATACAGTCCAACCCTGTTCCAATCTAGGACCTATTGTGGTAGCGTACGCAAACTGCCTCGTTCTCTCAATCGTGTCTTCGCTCATCGGTGCGGTTTTGGTGTTGGGCTTTGGCAAACCGGCTTCGGGGCTAGACTTTGGTAGGTCGGCCCTTCTGGTGACAGCAAAGCCCGGACCCTTGGTCTTAACCCACATGCGAGGATCTTTACCCAGGGGCTGCGAAGCCTTCCAGACGATACCCTCACCTCTGCCTATGATTCCGAAGCTCTTGCTGAATGGACAAATCTGCTCGACCTCTAGAGCGACGGCCAACATGCGTTCTTGAGAGGTTTCAAGGTCAGTGACATCCAGCTCCTCGGAGAAGAAACCACCACGAGCGACATGAACGATTCCAGCATCCTCATCTTCAATATCAGTATAAAGCTGATCATCAACCCAGAAATTGTTGAGCCAGATAGATGTAATGACGAAATATTTGCGTGGAAGTTCATCGAGAGCGACATTCTTCTGGATACCAGGTCCAACCCACTCCCCAGCAATAACCAACGGGTAAGTTTCGCTCAATTTTTTGTTTCTATTGAGCACCTTCCAACGGCCTTCAATTCTCTCCTTTAGTCGCAACAGGTTCTTCTCCAGGGAGAACATTGCTTGTGCAAACCCCAGGATATCATGCTTCTCGTCCAAGACGGGTTTGTTTCTGGATTGCAACCGGATCGTATTGTTCGAGTTGATCACGATATCGGCATGTTGTCCGTGAAGCTTGACAGTGCCAACGAGATTGATTTTACGTGTCACCTGGTCTCTTAGGACATTGACCGACCGATCAGGATTTTGTTGGCGATTATCAACTCGATAACGACGCTCGATGAGGTCGAGATTGTCGGTGATTTTAGGAAAGAGGGTGGAAGCTTTCGAGTTCGGAAACGAGGTGATGAACGCCTTAGGGACAACGACGACAGGTGCTGCAGGGGCCGGAGCTGCCTTTTTGACTTTCGAGTTTCCCTTGCCCTTAGCATGAGTAGCATTGTCGTTCCTTCCTGGATTAGAAGAGATTTTTGGGGCAGACGTAATGCCAGCAGAACTGCCTTTTCCATTGGCCTTTTCCTTTGTGTTTTGCTGAACGTTCGCTGCAAGAGCTGGAACATTGGCAGATTTGGTGGTTGGGACCTTATATTTGCTGGCTGAAGTACCGCTCGAACTGTCGGAGGTATCCGTGATCTTCAAGATGGAAAGTCTTCCTTTCTTTTTCGCACCAGAAACCTTTCCACCAGGAGCAGTCATGCTCATTTGGGGTGTAATGGGTGGAGTTGGAAGGTTGACCTGTCCAGCGGGTTGAGGTTGGAGCGGGTTGTGAGTGTGTTTGTCGAGGGAGGGAGTGTCTGGGGTCGCCATTGTGAAAGTGGACATGAACTGCAGGAATTCTCTGAGAGGTGACCGTTCGAATGGAAAGTCTTGAATTGAAGTGATAGCTTTCCGAAATGCCGCGATGGAAGATTTTGGGAAGCGTTGAGAGTCCAAATTGAATATCCAGGCAGTGTATCCAAGTTGAAGTATCGTAAAGAAGTATGCTTGTTCAGCGGATGGAGGACCACCAATAAAAGAGTGTAGAGTATGTGGATTGTGTCCAAGAACCTGCTGGATGTAAAAGTGGAATAGTATGATGGAGAAAGAATGGGCTGGCTGGAAGATATAGGTATTGGAGAGAGCTAAGCGAGAGTTGAGGACAATAGGAAGGTGCGCCTATTCACTTTCTTATTGTCTAGCGCGTGACAGGTCACCCGTGCCGGCGGAAGTGACGATTCACGTCGCCCGAGTGGGATTGTATCTTTTTAGCATTCGAAGATTTTGACTTCTATTTTTACTAATTAATTATTGGCTCAATTGTAGCTAAGAGGAATATTCTTAGACTTAAAATTGAAAGGTGATGTCCTTTGTTTACACATAGGTCCCCACTATTTTGCAGTTCACTTTCCAAGCGAGCCCCTTCCGTCAAGAAACAACATCCATGGATTCCTTGAACGTGCGAGGGATTGACGGCCACTCGGAAATGACTCTGATCCCAGAAGCGAATTCCTAAAAAAAACTCGTCTTATCAAGTCGACTAAAGATATGCAAGAAATATATAGCTCTAAGCAAGCAACAACCATCTGCTTGCATCTACAAACTTCTAAGGCTACTTCAGGTGAGAATCAGCGACACAAATCGCATGAGTGAGACCGAGCTTGCAGTAAGTACGTGGACACCAGAGAACTAAGAAGGGACCGCATTTTCACAACTGTATCCCTATCCCCATCCCACAATTTTAAGCGTACAGTGAGGGGGGTACTACCCAAGCCGTAGCTTCTTCAAATCTACCGCACGACCGCAAACACAAAACCTCAATAATCTATCACTAAGCCACAATCCTCATCCTCATCCCTCCCATCACCTCCCCAAGCCTCCACCATCTACATCACACTCTCAGCACTCCCATTCTCTTCCCGATCAGTGTACTCCACGTCATAGTTTTGCTCGTACGCAATTCCTTCGCTCTTGACCGACTGTCTCTTGTCCGCACGAATTGCTTCGCCTTCGACTTTCAGCATCAGATTTTGAGTTGAGCGAAAATTGTTCTGGCTCGTGGCAGAATCGGTGGTATCAGGTTTGAAGTGAGAAGTCAATTTGATAAACAGGACTGGAAAGGATGTCAAGCAAACGCAGCCCTGACGGAGCTTCTTCTGCTGCCCCAAAATCTCCGGCGAAGCACACAAAAGAGAAGACGTGAACTTCGTCCAGAAAGGACCGAAACAATAATGACATAGTCTTGTCTGGAAGTATGAATCTTAGCTTCGATGACTTTGTGCTTTTTCTACCTTGAACTCCAATGACATCTGTGCGGCATCAGTGTATGCGAAAGCTTGATGAAAAATCAGTTTACTGTTTATTCGAATCGCGCAGCCGAGCCAATTAGGCGATGCTTCCTTCTTCACCTCTGAGTCATGAAATTCTGGTGCACACTGTCGCTGGCCATTGCTTGCAAGTACTCTAGAAGATCCTTTCCATGCCTACATAGGTGCTGGGAACGAAATAGATCCGACATGTGACCATGGGAATTGCAACACTAGCAAAGCCTCATTCAATTTCCAATCGGTCTCTCAGGACGCACTGTTCATGCCGGGCACTTGCGAATCGAGACATCTCTTGCAAATAATTTGCGGCTTGTATTGTCAGCAATGTTCATCTCACCGCTACAATGCCAGGTATCTGTCGACTATCCTACACAATAGGAGCTCAGTTCTGCGCCAATACGCCCCAATTTTCCTTCCATAAGCAACCGAGCTGTCGTTGAAATTAACCCCCAGATACGCCTCCCTACCTACGACTTGATCGCGCCAATAAGATCCGTGATGTAGACAGCCTTTATTGAAAGTTAGTCAAGGTCAAAGACAGCAGGGAGCAGCAAATATTTCTTACCAAGGACTTATTATGCGCCAAAACCTCGAACAGTCGCGGCTCAACAGGCTTGAAGAGTCGATCGAGCCAAGAAACACCACCTTCCAACTTCGTCGTTGCCTCAGCATCGGTCTTTGAAATGTTTCGAGCCAGGTTCCGGAGCACTAGGACAGCGCTGAGAGGAATTCCAGCAGCTTCTGAACGCTCATCTTGAGCAGTAACTTGAAATATGAGGCTGCGCTTCGGAGCCGAGATTATATAAGACGGCTTTGACTTCTTAGCTGGGGGAGGGCCATAATGTTCCGGTTCTTTGCGAGGAACGTGACGGGGAGGAAGGTGAACTTTGATGTGATTTGCGATGTCCAGCAGTTTGATGGCAGGAGCAAGCTTGAATCGATGGCATCGATCCCAGAGGCATCTATACTGTCTTGTGGCCGTGTTTTCAAATTTGCCATCGTCCATTTGCCTAGCTCCGAGATGTTTTCTGAGGATATGTTGGAACATGGTTTCTGGGCTCATGAAGAACTGGCCACAAGGCTCAGCCCCGCCGAATGGTCCTTGCCATAAACATTTGCTGGCCGCTTCACCCTTCGGATTAACAGGAACGCTGCGCATTCGGATGCCCTTGATGATGAATTTTGGCGCAATTCCTGATTGTACTTGGGCTGCGGCTTTTTCGAAAGTGGTGCTAACGTTTTTGATGAAATCAGCTGCTGCAAGCATGGCGACGTTCGAACTGCCGGGAGGAAGAGTGAAACAGGCTTGATATGCTTGCCAAAGAGTAATCTGCGTGATGGACTCGTCCGAATCCTCTTCGAATAGACAACGAAGCCATTGTGAGCTGCGCTCGGGTTCTTCGACTTGAATGAGCTGAGAAAATATCTCTTTGGGAAGAGCGGGAAGTGCGGTAGGCGCGGGACGCTTGACTTCTCTAGCGTAATAGATTTCTCGTTCAACAATCTTGACACCATAGAGCAAGAGCCTAACAAGCTGATTGATGAGAGGTTCCGCCTGTAATTGCGATATGAGGAAGTCCACATTTTTGACCACGGCAGTATATTGGTACAAGAAATCCAAGCAAGCATGAACCAAATCTTCATCATTGAGCATGGTCCAGTCAATTATGTTCTGAAGAGCAACGACAGGAACACCTTGAAGTAGATTGGTTTCCTCAAGATTCATGGATATTCTTCCAATGGCTCGCAACGCGGTCAAGATGGCACCTCGATCATTCGAGTTGAGCTGATGGAGAAGCGAGATATACAGAGGGTCTGTTTCGCCAAGGTGGAGATACTTCGTCATTTGCTCGGCAATGTCAAGGGCGTAATGTTTCAATTCCACAAGACTCTCCAGGTTTGGCAAATTGAGAGCAATGCTCAAGAAGTCTCGCAACGGCGATAGCTCATAAAGATATAAAGCATTCTCTTCCAGCATGACCATATTTCGTAATGTGAGTGCGGCTTCATTGATCTGAAGCATTTTGTCACTGAATTCGGCGGTGTGGATGTTGTCATCCACTTCCAGCTTGGACAGTGCGGCTATCCTTTCAAGAATGTCTGGGGTGCCAGTCACGCCGTTTATGACATCTCCACTGACCATTTCGCCATCGTCCGTATAAGAGATTTCCCAGTCAACATTGTAAAACAAGGAGCTGACTTCCAAAACCTTTTCCACCAAGGCCTCAGCAAGACCAGGGAAGCCCTCGAAACGATATTTGTCTCCACGCTCCATTGAGATTTTGACGAGATGATGGAGAGCATAGTCTTGTTCAGCAGGTATCCCAGACCTCAAGGCACATAAGCAGCGCACATAGATGTTGGGACCGTCAAAGCCAGCTAGGGAAATGGTCAGTCTAGAGGCTTGTGAGAGAGTCATAGGTCAACCTACTGCCAGGGAGCATTATGCCCTTCGTAGATACAGGGGTTCGTCCATGTGCCGCTGCTGCCGCGTCCTTCAATACCTTCTGCAGACGAGCAAATTCAACTGCACTGTTTCCTGGAGTGATGACTTGTCGCAGTGTGAGAGGCATCTGTGGACGGGGTTCGTAGTTTGCCACGGCAAGAGACATGTTGTCGGTGTTGGATGATGGGTTATACGATGTAGAGGCACCTCGGAGTTGTTGTTGATGTTGTTGCTGTTGACCGTGGTGTTGCTGAGGAGTTGATGTGTGAGATGAAGCCGCGACATTCCGTGTTTGTCGTGAAGTCTGGGGTTCCGGCTGCCACATTTGTCGTGGAGGGGGAGCTTGTCGCAGACCTCTCGTCGCTCTGCCACCAGAGCCTGGAGTCTCTTCTGTCGCCATTGTATCCCTTGTTGGTGTTCCGTCGTCTCCAGAACCGTCCGAATCGATACCCAATGCGCTCGCCTCTCTGCGTACAGATGGTCGGTAGTTCTCCAGTGTACGGGTGAGCAGTCCACTGCCTTTTGCTGTAGTCTCCTCTAAAATCTCCTTTGGCGGTGGTTCTTTGCCGTGGACAGTAGATATCTCGTACGCCGCGAGATTTTTGTAGTATGCGGACTTTAAGGTGAAAGCAAAGGCGGGCAAGTTTGCAGTTCCCAAATGAAATTCTCCAGCCAATTTTCTCCAGGCCAACTTCTCGTCGCTCACCTTATCGTATCCGCCGCGCTCCACCACCAGGTTGTAGAGGTGTAGAAGATCAATGCGCCTGTTTGCGACTTTAGGTTCGGGTTCAAAGTTGGTTCCTCTCTTCTCGTGGTAGGCGGCGAGCTTCCGGATGAATTCCGTGTATTCAGAGGTATTGGGTATAGACGATTCTCGGGCAGTTCGACTTGGTGGGGCCATATTCGTTATCAAGGTCTCGAGATTGCCATGCAATGGAACTGGGACATGCTGCAGTTTGCGATGCCGCTGGCGTCTCGAACTGACTTTCGTCCTGAATGCGACGCGACAATCACGCACCTGCAACCGAACAAAGCTAGGACAGACATGGAATAATGCGCACTAAGCCGAATTGAGAACGGATCTCTTGTCACGAGATCCTCTTCATGGAATCTGTGCCGGCATCTTTCCCCTCTCACGTCTAGCTTCTAATGAATAAGCTATCACCCTTCATTGAGGTTATCCAAGTCCACATCCTCTTCGCATGAAGAGCGTGATTAAGAAGGCATTGCTATACCGCACCATTTATCTCCGACTAACAGACACCGGCTTTCTCATCATACCTCTCTATTGTTCTTTCATTCTCAGTCCATTTCTTCCTTCGTCTTGTTATCATGTCTCAATCTCAATTCGAAGGGCCTATTTGGGCTTCACTACCTCTTGCCAGATACTCCTGTGTCACTTTTCCATCCAACGGCGTTTGCCCGCCATGGAAGCACCTTGCTTCAGATAACTTCAATTTGTTGATCCAGACTCTCCGTGTCGTTGATGAAAATGGCAACTACAGCCAACGAGTCATCATGAAGGTCTCCGAAGGAGCCAAAATCTTGGTAAGGTGCTTTTCGGGGCCCCTGAGCTTTCTGTTAACCCATACTTCCACAGGTATCGCAAGATCTCAACAGGGTTGTTCGGTCGGGCCAACGAGATGCGTCGATGGTGGAAGTACTTGAAAGCAGTCCCCGGCTTGCCATGCGCTATCCAACGGATGAGGGCAATGTATAGGCATTGACATATGATCATGGCTTGCGTTATTGACTAATTGTTGAGCAGATCCAGAAACTTCAATTGAGATTCAACAGCAATGAGGAATTTGCCATCGCTGTGAATGTAATGCGTGGTCTTGGACTAACAGTCAAAGAGGGCAAGAAGCAAGCTACCCCCAACCATAGACCGCATGAGTCTCTATCGACTTCTCCCTTGACTATTATGTCTTCGTCCCCTGCGGTGGCTACGGAATCCTACTCGCGACCGACTTCAGCATCCTCAAGTAGCATTTATGATCGATTCTCTACCCGTACAATGTTGCCCTCTTACGCAGAGTTTAAAGTTCCCGAGCGACCTGCCACCGTGGAAAGTCTGCGACAGAGACTTGGGCCTTCTCAACTCACTCCAGGAACTCTGAACTCATTTGCCAGCTCCAACACCGTTCCAAGTCCATCCCAATCCCGTGCAGCTTCGTTCCGTGAGCCGGCGAGACAGTTGTACCTGTCACCACAGGAAAGAGAGGTACGGATGGAATACTGGCAGATGCGATGGTCAACAAACGCTGACAACTTACAGTCTTCTAACCGTCGACCATCACAGCCGTTTTCGTATAGCGCTGCTGGAAATACGGGCGGTCAATCCGAACCATCTATTTCCCTCCGCCAATTGCAAATGCAGCAAACAGTTGACCCCGAAAGCTCGACCCCTGTATCCCAACACTTCTCTAAGTCACCGTTCTTCCCTAGTCTGACCAAGGCTACCGGATCAGCGAGCACCCCGTCCTCGGATCCATTTCGCACCGATACCATGCCTGGCTCCCAAGAGGGCATTCGAGAAGACACTACGGTACTACCACGGAGAGATCTGTCATTCGGTCAACTCTCCTCCGCGTCAATTGAGCTTCAAGACCTCATGATACCTCCAAGAAGACAGCTACCGTTTGAGAGACCTGTATCTACACCGGCGGACCTTCAAGGTCTCACAATATCTCCAAGACATCATTTGCCATTCAGCCCGCCAGATCTCACGCCGAGAGCATCATCTGCAGCCGAGCTGCCACCCCTTCCAAAGCCTACTCCTGTAACGAACAGCAATTCAGTCAAACCCTCTGGTGTTGGAAGTTCTCGAGAACCAGCAAAGCTCGCCCCAATCAAGCGTGTTGCACAAAGGAAGGCACCAGCTCCCAAGGCATCCAATCCAAGAGCAGCATCTCCAGTGAAGCCGCTGACTCGTGAGACGATCATCATGCCTCCTACGAGAAACGAAGATGTGCCCTCTCCGCAAGCCTCAAAGTGTGCCGCAGCTTCTCGCCCAGCCTCTACAGCATCGGGATTGGCAACAAAGGCCAATGGGGGTACGAAACGTGTGGCCACGCCCATCCTCCCTCCATCGAGCACAAAACGCCAAAAGATGACCGACTCAAGCACCCAAACGCAGACAATGTCAGGTCGGGAACATACATCGGGGGTAAGAGTAGCTACTTTCAGCAGCGTGTCTGAAGATATCCCTGCCCAGGCTGCTGCTGCTGCTGCTTCACCTCCACAATCATTCATGAACGACTTGGACACGTTCGTGGCTAACCACAAGGAACGCTCAGCTCCAAAGGAGATTTGGCAGAAGCCTGGATACGTGGAGGCTAATGAAGACTGTCGTCAAGCCATGCTCAACGAGTTCATCTGCCAGAACCTCGAAAACCCTCATTTCTTGAGGCTGTGTAGTGATACAGAAGCCGCCTGGAGAAAGATTGGACTTGGAATGTAGGTTCGATGATTCGATTGCTTCTGTTATTCAGTGTGACCGGTTTTCGGTGTCGCAAATTAGCAGTGGAGGTGCTTGCATCCAAGATCTTATATGAGCACGGCAGCTTGCTTTGAGAGCTACAATCTGTTTTCGCGTACTTCACAATCAGTTAGCTAGATACTGGTTGCATCTTCGCTTCATGTATAGCTCTCAAAAGACTACCACGGTAGTCTTAATACAAATTATGCTCATGTTTCTATTTGAGGCTGCTTAGACGTTTGGGTCAATATTCCTAATGACTCGTTCGCGTGTCATTCACTTGTCTTCTATCAATTTTGGTCCCTCTCTTCACACTTGAAATAGCTCTAGCGAATCCGTACCTCGGACCAGCGATCTGGAACCCCAAGGTAAGGCCCCCTGTGTTAGTCTATTGGGAAGCATGTTAGGTTATGATTGGACATCCTAAAGGGATCAAAGGGAAGGTACGATCGACTTTATTGTCGATTAGGCTTTTCCAACCAGGGCATAACATGATCATTAGAGTCATAATGTGACATTTCCATATTCACTACGAATCTGAGGCCGATAAGCTATAGAAGTCTGGTGAATTGGTTACTTGCTTAGCTTCGATGGACAGACAAGCTTCTCTCCTAGAACGTTTTCAGTTGCCTTAGTCAAACAAAAGAGAGCGAATTATACGTCACATCATTAATGCATGGGTTTCTGACATTGATTCCCTTGTGCTGCTGAGGCCGATATACTTCTTCGTGCGGTACAATCATGCGAAGATCCGATATTTATATTTTTCGTCTGATACCATCTGTATCTTTTGTATAGCCAAACCGAGAGAGATGACATATGAGTTGTAAGATAGCTTGCTTTTGAAGCCACAATTCTCAAATATTGGTTTATTAAGTGACGGTCTTACCACTTTTGAAATTTCGTGTTCTGTTTGGAAATCTAGCAGTGTTGGTCCCACAATGCCGTCAGGTCCGTTCTGATATCCTCATCGAGCTACACTAACCAGATAAAAGCCATTTACTGTTCACTAGTATTGTTCTCGGTAGCGTTTGATTTAGAGCTATGACGCTATCCACCCACGCTCATTCACCCACGCTCATTGATTGTTTTAAATAAATGAACCCACACAAGCTTCGTCTTCTGTCTCCATCCCACATCATACCACGCATGACACCTTTACATCAGCAACACAAACCAACCTACGAACAACCACAGATTGACTCTCTCACCCCAATCAACATCTTTATGCCAACATTTGAACCGCCAATTCCAACAACACCACCTCTCATCTTATCCTCAACTAGGCACTTCACAACAACAGTACATCATGTCTACCTCCGGCATTAGACACTTCACCCAGAAGTACGAATTAGTTAAAAGTGTCAACTCTAACATCAAAGTATCTCCAGAAGAGCAAGAAGACCTTGGTTTTCGCATGGTCGTACCGTACAGAAGTTTGAAAAGAAATGCTTGCGCCAAAGCCGGCTTGGAACGGCTCCACAAGATCCTTCGCGTTGACTACAACAGACTCTGTCGTCAAGTCAAGGAAAGTGAAAATCAGACAGGCAATACAGGGGCCTCGGGTTCAGCACAATCGGAAGCACAAAATCGAAATTGTAATGGAAAGAGACCACTAGACGACGGGGCCTCCGAAAGTCCAGCAAAAAAACCGAAGGTTTCAAGTTCAGACGTCTCTAAAATTCCTTCGAAAAAGGCGTCAGCAGACGAAGACCCAGTAAAGCTCCTTTTGAGACAATTAGAGAGCTTATCCAGACGCTACAACGGGCCCGACGGAACTATCGTCCCACCCATCGAGTTCAAGCGTTACAACCACCAAATGATGGTTGAAAGGAACGCAATGAAGAATTTGAGGAGTTCAAAGCCCAGGCCCCCACGCTTACCAGTATTGGAACTCGAAAAGAAGTATCTCGAAAAGCTCGGTACAAAAATGAGGGATACGATACTGAATTGGAACACACCAACCGGCCAACGCCCTCGTTGTCGCCCTCGACACCCAAACCCCATATCCTTCTGCAAAGTATATCAGACTTGTAATAGAGCTTTTATCTTGAAGACATTATGGCTAAGGATGAACATGAAGGATATTTACTTCTTGCAAAGGATGACCTATGATGCAGAAGGTGAAGATGTCGAGGCTCTAGTCTCGAATATCAAATCGTACGAAAAGAGTATCCAAAACGAAGTGCTGCAATACAACAAGAATCGAAGTTTCACCCAACAAGAACTTGAAGAATTTAAACCTCAAGTACGCAGCAAGTTCAATGTGGTCGACAACTCAAAGGGACTTGCTGAACGACATCGCTGGTCGGATTGGAAGACTGCAATGTGTGCTGCGAAAATCGCGGAGGAAGTCGTGGCGATGAGAGGCAAGATCGCTGCGGCTGTTAGAGCAGTAGAGCTTAATCTTGGTCATGGTTGTCCGTGGCCGAACAAAGTGAGGCCGCTGAAGGCGCTGCCGTTTCATATGCGATGTAATAGGAGAGAAGAACGGCATCGGTGGGGGGATGATGTTCCTTCTGCGAGATTTTCTTTACCGATACATGCGGCCACTGTTGGACGAAGCAAACTCTCCAATGTTGTTGCTTCGATGGACGACAACGAAGAAGTGACGCCGGAAGCACGTTGACAAAATTGAACGACTCAGTGTTAACAAGTGCGTGTCCGTCGATGATCAAGCCGAGACCAACCATCTAGGACCCGGATATTTGGGATATAGGAGAAATGGTGTATTGTCGATTTTAAATTGGAGCTGGACAACCAACACTTTGAAATTCGAATGATGATCGGCAATGCCAGCGACAACAACAAACGACGACATAAAGGAGGGAATGGAACAATGACTTATGGAGCACCAGCGTGAGAACCTGGAATGCGAATTTCAATGAAGGGCAATTGCTAAAGATAAGACGATATATAGGGAGACGAACGACTGTGGATGGAATAGATTGTTCGGCTTTCGAAATCTTTGTTGTACTTTTAGAGACGTCGTACAAATATACTTTTCTTCTTTCCGCAACTGAATGTCTCTATGCAAAAAGTATCTTTTAAGAGGCTTGATAGGTTTGTGAATATACCTTAGAAGAAAATCGTATCTGATTATGTCCTCAGAGAAGAGACAAAAGGTCATACTAGGTGACGTGCATGACTGTGCAACGGAAAAACAGGCGCCGCCTGTCAGATTACGAAAATGATAAACACCACAATTGCAGTCAGCATATGGCTTAATCGCTCAGGTGACCCTCTTTTACCCTCACCCGCCTTTCCCGCCTTTCCCGGAGTGGATTTGGTGAAGCAGGCCGATGCTGGGGGTTCCTGAATGGTGGGGTAGTGCGGTTACGTGCATTATTAGATTTAGGCGGGGACGCGGGGGTGATGCTCTTGCTCGAATCCAACCAATGGGACCGCCATTACCCCACCAAGATGAGCGATGTCGCCTTTCTAATTGTCCTTGTTGTAGCACGAGGATTTCTCCGTAAGAGTTTGTGCTTCCTCGTTATCTTTCTTCCTTGTTAGCAAAGCTCTTTGTTGAAGTGATTCTTTCCAAGTGCTCAATCTTTCGCTTCTAAGTCCTCACTCGCAGTCTTCACTTGATTGACAAAGCAACTTCAAGTCTCCCATTACCCCTCACGTGCAAGTATGGCCCCCTCAGCAACCTCCCCATACTCATCGAGTACGCCCTCGACTCCCCGTCCCAAAATCCTCATCCCAGAGAAAGTATCTCCAGACGGGCTCGCGCTGCTCTCTCCCCACTTCGAGATCCACCAACCGAAGAACCTCTCAGCAGCCGACCTCCTCGCCCAAATCCCTACATACGATGCCCTGATAATCAGGTCCGAGACGAAAGTCACAGCTGAAGTCCTCGCTGCTGCTACACGACTGAAAGTCGTAGCTCGAGCTGGAGTTGGTGTTGACAATGTCGATGTCGATGCTGCGACGAGTCATGGTATCATTGTGGTGAATAGCCCAAGTGGGAATATCGTTGCTGCAGCCGAACATACAATTGCTTTGCTTATGGCTGTGGCCAGGAACGTACCTGGTGGAGATAGGAGTTTGAGAAATGGAGGGTGGGAAAGAAGCAAACTCGTTGGGACAGAAGTAGGAGGCAAGACATTGGGGATCATTGGTCTTGGAAAAGTCGGGCTGAAAGTTGCACGAATGGGAGTTGGACTGGGGATGAAAGTAGTCGCAATGGATCCCTATGCTTCTCCTGAGATAGCAGCTTCCGCGTCCGTCAAACTCGTCGGCACATTAGGAGAACTCCTCCCCATTGTCGATTTCCTGACGATTCACACGCCGCTCATAGCTTCGACACTTGATCTCATCAGTACAGAGGAGTTCAAGAAGATGAAGAAAACAGCCAAGATCCTCAACGTAGCTCGCGGAGGAGTCTACAACGAACAAGCTCTCTTCGACGCCCTTGAAGCTGGCACCATTGCGGGAGCTGGCCTCGATGTTTTTACTTCCGAACCTCCTACCCCAGGGTCAGCAGCCGAGGCTCTCTGCCGACATCAGAAAGTAGTAGCCACACCCCATTTAGGCGCAAGTACAGTCGAAGCCCAAGAAAATGTATCCATGGACGTCTGCGCACAAGTCCTCTCCATCCTGCAAGGCGGTCTCCCCACCAGCGCCGTCAACGCACCCTTGATCCTCCCAGAAGAATACCGCAAGTTGCAACCGTTCGTTCGTCTCGTTGAGAAAATGGGCGGGTTATACACCCAGCATTACTCGCGCAAGGGCTCGGGTAGTGGCAGTGTAGGAGGCAAGACCTTTGAGCTTGTGTATGAGGGAGAGCTTGCGAGTATAAGCAACACCCGACCACTCTTCGCAGCTCTCGTCAAGGGCCTCACATCGTCCATATCGGACTCTGGTGGTCGTGATGTGAATATTGTCAATGCGTCACTCATTGCTAAAGATAAAGGGATCAGAATTAACGAGACGCATAACCGTGAGTCCAAAGACCTGGTTTACGCCTCCCTAGTGAAATTGCGCACCGGTGGAGTCGAAGGGCAAGTTATCGAGGGATACGTGAGTGGGAATGGTATCTTCATCAGTAGACTTGATCGGTTCAATACGTCTTTCGTGCCAGAAGGTACTTTGATCGTGCTGCACAATTATGACGAGCCCGGAAAGATCGGTGGTGTTGGTGGTATTTTGGGAAAGGCGGGCATCAATATTCGGTTCATGAGTGTGGCGGCTTTGGATGGACCTGCTGGTGAGGTTGGAGAGGAGGAAAAGAAGGGCAGTAATGAAGCTTTGATGATTCTTGGTATTGAGGGACCAGCTGTTGGGAAGGAGGTTGAGAGCGAACTGAGAGCTCAAGGGGGTATTCTGGATGTTAGCGTTGTGCGACTTTGAGTCAGTCCTTCTGAAGTGTATGGGAAGGACTGGACGGAGTCAAAAGAAGAACTGAAGTCCTGATTGAAGGTATGTCTGATTGAGACGAATAGGAAAGTAAAGATCGTCCCATGGAAATGTGGACAAGATGAAGCTGCTGCAGGATCTCGATTTTTTTGGCGTTTTTTTTGCAAGACATCGAATAAAGACCTGGAGCGAGACAACACTTGATAGATAGCATTCAACTGCTAACCTGAATGTCATACGGATCGGATGTCCATTAACTGCCTATACAAATCATAAGCAAAAACTAACGTATTCCCCACTTGTCATTGTTCTTACCCGTGAGGATTTTTCGTTCATTGATCTGAGTCGAATCGCATACTCACTTCGTGCGCGATCATAGTATCGAATGTTGTAGCTACATCATTTGATATATGGCTATTTTCCATTGAAGTACGAGAGGCTTCGTGGCAATTGCGTCTTCAAATTGATGTGATTCTTTGTGGCGTCGCTGTCTTGAAGTCGCCATATCAACAACCCCTAATTACCGATGCCGTGGATGTAATATCTCGCTTGCAGAAATGTATCTCCATCTCCTAGAGCTCAGAGACTCAGGAAGAAATCATGCTTTGGAATATGGAGGAGCACAATATCCTGTCCCGCCAGCCCTACCAGCGCTTCCGCGAGGGGGAGGGGAGCAGAGGAGGACAGCAGCCTATTACACATGCCCAGCCAGTGCCTGTGGAGGATATTGAAGGAGGACAACAGCTTGTGCCGTATGTCCAACCAATCAACGCTCTTAATCAGATTTCATTACAGGATCTAGAGCAGTTAATGGTGGCGCTGCGCGATTTGGGAGCCGAGTTTCAGAAATATAGAGGATGGGAAGTGAGAATCTTACTGCGCGACGTGTCAGATAGACAGTGGCCTGGAATTACTACTGCTCATAGATGACAGTTCCAAAATGCTGGCTTTGGTGTTTTGATTCGTGAATACATCGGGGCTTAAGCGAGCTTGTCTCCAGATCCGTAATCCTCCACCCCGTTGAGCCTTTGAAGTTGAGCCCTTCAATAATGTCTGAAAGACCTAGAACCTTAGCCTTGTTTGACATGCTCTCAACATCAATCTAGCCATCATCTCGAGTCCGAAATCAATAACAATAGGAAGTAGTGTAACAACCATCTGGGCCACGACAATTAGGATACGTGGTACTGGGTCTCTCGCCACTGTTCCTTCAATTCGTCCCACATCTAATCTTCCATACAATGTCTTGATTTCTGCCGCAATGTCTGCCTTCAGGACCTCCCACGAACCCCAACTTCTTGGAGATTGCCAGGCTGCTGTAGATGTCGGATAATCAGGCAGTGTATCTAATTCTATGTGTCCGCCGCTACGTAAGTCGAAGATCGACCTCGGTTCTCTCCGATTGACGACAATTGATAGTTCTTTGAGCGTATTGAATATCGAAGTAACTTTACGGCAGAGGTGTGAAGGTGTACTATCGACGTGAACTAGCGCAAACGTGTAGTGTCACCAGTGGAGCTGTGTTGCTGAAGAAGGTGGACCCGTCTCGACGGAGGTGGGCTTGAATAGATTTTTGAGGTTCTCTTACTGAAAAGCTCTGTGGCGCTTGTACAGCCTTAAAATGCTTCATCTATGAAGGCTAGGGCCAGGAATCATACAACGAGATAATGCGTAAAATCCGGTCATTAGAAATAGGATTACTTGAAACTGGTATAGTCAGTGAAGATTCCATCTTTACGCATAACTAACTCACTTCCGTTAAGATCTTTTCGTTCAAATTTCCGGTTATTATACCGAATAACCATCTTGACCCTAGGTTGAGCGTCGGGGGTGGGCAAAGGCCTCAGGTAGAATTGTACATCTTATAAAAAAGTCAGCTCTTACTTTATATGACTCAATAAAAATTGCCCTATAGAATAGAGCGACATCTAAGTCACGATAATCACGAACTAATAAGCGTAAGATAGCGCCTAAGCGTTTTTTAGCGTTTAAAATGAGTAAAAATATTAGTACCAAATATAAACGATGCCTCTCCAATATATACTTATACCCATTTGCATAGATTGTGTATTGAATTGCTCGTTAAACATCTTTTTAGTTAGTGAACGCTTTGTTATAATAAATGTCTTTAAGCTTAAGTTTAAATATTAAGTCTAGTATAAGTACTATGAAAGTTAATAACGGTATATTGAGAATTTAGCTCGACCTTTCACCTTTTTGACCTTGTTATAGGTATTATTTAATAGGTCCAAATTATAATACTATTTTATAATATACTTAAACTTTTCCAGAAATTCCGACAATGTTCACACTATGGCTTTGTCATCAAGTCGACCTTTGTTACGATTCCCGAATCATTATATAAACGTTTTGGTTATGTCTAAGTCCAGGAATACATAAGGTTCTTCGATCTTTTTTTTAAATTTAGCCAATATTAATAACTTTTGAAAAAATCAGGGAATTAAAAGTACTGTTCCCACCATCTTTTTATAGTATAGTATTTGTTTTTGGTTGGAGGTATTGTACAAGGGCCTTTTTAAGTAATATACCTTAGATGAGAGGATTTGATTTTTCATATTTATTATATTAACTTATAAGTCGGCTTTTTGTATTTATAATTAGTTGTTTAGAGGATCAAGCAAAATATATAGCAAGCGGGAAGGAGAGAAGATTAGAAAAACTATTAAAGAAAAGTACCCACTATATAATTTTTAAGTTGCTATCTTAAGTTCATAATTCCGCAATCCAAAATGGTACTGTTTAATAAGTATAGGATATAACATCTTGCTTTTTATTAGAGCGTAATATTGAAAGCCAGGCAGAAACGCGGGGCGCGAATCTGGCGTCTCTTTCCTTTAGGCGGCGAGGGGAGGTACAAAAGTGGACAGGTGATAATTACTAAAATAAGCGAATTTTATCTACATCAGGCGATTCAGGGACAGATGGCCGAGCTGGTTATGGCGCCAGGTAGACAACTCTGCCTTCAAATCGTGACATTTTTGCATGGGTGTCTGTACGAATGCGAGTCAGCCATGGTACTTTGCTTCAGAACAGAAGAAGTTCGGATCTGAGCTCTGGGAAGCCGCCGCTCTTGAGGGCTCCAACTGTTGCTGCCTGGGCATGGGAGTTTGATGCCTGACGCTCTCCAATGCTTCATTTTGGCCAAGGTGACTGAAAACATAGTGAGTCACAACTTCGGAATTACGTTCCGCGCTCTCCCTTTCTCTCCTTCCCCGAACAGGCTTCGCGGCTTCGCAGATCACAGAACTAGAACCCCCTTTTGACCTCAAGGCGTGGTTGTTCATTAAAGAGCGATGAGGGTGATTCTGACATCGTGAGCACCACTATGACAGAGGTAAGTTTTACTGTGGCCAAGATTCGAGTATAAATAAACAAATATCTGAAGCTGTGGTTATGGTTCCAATAAAACAGTGCACCATTATTCTACAGAGGTCGGCCGGAACGAGTGGGAGTGGTTAGCTCGTATAGCCTGCCATCTCGGGACCTGCCTTGGCGACAAGGCCAATCAATGAACGTGTGATCTCTCGCGATCTCAGAAGGCCGAGGCGAGAGATGACCATCACACGCTGCGGGTGGTATCGTACTACGGTAATCGTAAGGTGATTGGAATCAACAGCGGCATACCAGCGCGATCTACTTCGTACATGTTGGAAATATTGTTAATTCACTGTCCGTGCTGCTTCTAGATAATTCCACAAATCCAGGGTTCTTCAGCGAATCAGCTTCTGATTTTACGATATTTACTGCCTAAGGAAGTAAGTCTATGGCAAAGTGCACAAACAACGAATGTACATTATTTACCCATGATACGAAGTAAGTTATTGTGTTTGTCCCAAGTGCCCAAACTGCCAAAATTGCCATACCCGGTTCACGTCCTTGTTACCTTCGTGCCTCCGTAGATCGCAGCTAGTGCTTGGCGGCTCGGTAAACCAAAAGCTGTATGACAAAATAAACAACTTAAAGCCTCAAACGGTTTCCTGGGATCCTAAATTCAGGCTTCCATTTCTGCTCAACTCAAACGCAAAGGCCAAACAAGCAAATAGCAAATGAACTTCCGGGGTAGCAAATATAAATGGAAATTCATCAGCACATCTCGTTTCTTACTCCTTAAATCAAGCACAAATGGCGGAGCTAGCAGCGATACCAAGAAAGATTGAAGTTGCTATTGCAGCATTGCTAACTCCATTGGCAAGAGCACATCTCGCTCGTACTTATCCCGGCGCGTCACTCATTCTTACTGCCACTCAAATAAAATCTGCAACGGTATGAAGCATAATATTTAAAGATGAGTTGTGGTTTGAAGCCGTGAATCGTATTCCCAGAGTTGATCCCAACATTAGTGTTCCACTTCCTACACTTGCTGGAATTGGTTTCATAGACTTGTATCAAAATTCATCTGCACCAGCATATCTTGCGCTTGTGATTTCTGATTACACTGGCAATATTCGATATATCCAAAATACATTCTTTGCCTCGCTTCAAGATCACGATTACGACCCAAATCTGTATGAAGTTCGTTTCCGAAATTCTCAAATCGTTCTAAATATTAACAATGCTGTGTGATGCCATAGCTTGGTTCAAATAAAAAACCCAAGACAACTATTTGGGGAAACTCCTGATAATCTCCTAGAAACAGTGAGTTCGATATCGGAATCTCGACGTGAGCAATTTTCATTTCTGTTTTTGGACCTGAGCAATTGCTATTATAGCCTGAGCTATGAGTGAGCCAGGTTAAGCGGGAGGTGAGTTATGGTGAGTGAATAGGGGCCTGTTTGGGCTCCTCGGCTACAACTGCCGCCGGCTAAAATTGTAAAACGTAAGTCAAGGATTTTTTTGGGGCCAGTTTTGGATTCTTATTCGAAAAAGCCGCGCCAAACAACCGGCGAAGCCCTACTTATTAAACTTTGCTTATTTAACTTTATTGTATGTAAGCATATACAGATCTATTAAGTACTTGTTTAACTTTTTTTTACTATAGGAAGTTGTATTCAAAACACACAACACTGCTTTATTATAACAGTCGGTCGATGATTTTGTATTATATCAAATGGCCCAAAGGACGACAATACAAATCCTAGGAATCAATATTTGATGCTTATGAGTATATTACCCATTATACAACGCTACTAAATACTTCCCCTAGGTAAGGCATTTTTTATATAAGACCGCGCAAAAAGGGCGGTACGGCAATTGTATCAAGGGTTATAATAGTTGGTTTATTAGGTTTGTGCCAGCTAAAAGCCTTAATAGAAAGACTAGTTTAAAGCCAAAACCTTTGATTTGCCATTTTAAATTTAATCCTCTTGACTATCGCAACGGCGATTATTTTTTTAAAGAACATCGCATTAAATGAAATACAAATATAAGCTTAGCTTAATTCCCTCTTTTTGCCGTTGTATTATTATGATTCTTATAACAATGCTTTCTTAATAAATGTAATATAGGAGGCCTGCCCTTTGTATTCCTTTTATGCGATATGACCCGATTGATAAAAGTAATGCCTCATGACGACATAGCTAACTTCTGCTTAGTTACGCTATTGTATTATATGCCAAAAGAAAGATCTTAATGAGTTACTTTGGGCCGCGGAGAAGACAATATGCGCTGTATGCCTGGATCTGGGCTAATATATGACTAAAAGGATCTTGAATATACGCTGATGCCTTGGTTTAAAGTGATTTGTGATGAATAGGACCGATTTTTGTTCAATATGATTATAGCAGGTGATAATCTATATAATAATAGCATTATCAAAGCTTTTATTAAGTATTTTACGAACTAAATACAAAACGCCGGCAATAGGAGATTAGGTCACAAGTAGGCAGGCTGACATGGAAGATGGCGCAAAAACACGCATATAACCTCAAGAGGAGCTCAATCGGCGGTTATTATATATAAGAATAATGAATCTAATGATTAAAAGCTATTTCAAGCATCGTTCGGCTCTAAGGCGCTATTATAACAGGACTATAATCGCCGCTAAAATTGGCACGGCATAATCTATGCCGCGAAGTCTTAATCTATAAAGGGAAAGTCGATTTGGGCTCAGCTTTGTAAAAATGATTATAAGCTCCACGGGATGGGTGTCATGGATTAAATCAAGCTAAATTGGATTGATCACAAACCGATTGCTTGATTATTGGTGAAGCCGAGGAAGATTGGGGATTGTATAATAAACGAGTCTTGGCAAGAGCTTAGAGGGGCTGAAATTTCATGCGTAGGTTTAGGTTGATTTTAGGACAGTATACGGCAGTTGTGGGCGGCAAACTGATTTGTGGGCACGAGCAGTCTTATTCCGATAAGCTCACGGATTATTATATAAGCTGCTTAATTCCCCTCGCTGGATATTTTATATATGTTTAAATTGGTTTTTTTTTTCTGTTTACTTTGTTTTGTGATGGTTGCCTTTGAGAGTACGCAATTTGCTCAATTTGTATTTCCCCTATTAACTAACTATTTTATAATAAAAAACTCTCTGGTCTTCTAAACCTAGCTGTTTAATTTCTTAATTCAACGCCAGCGGCAGCCAAAGAATACATTGGCTTACGATTACCTTTTCCCGTTTTAGATATTGTGGAGGGGCAAATCCCAAGCAATCACACAACAAGAGGGGGATGCACTCAAGGCATAAAAAATAACTTTGATACAAAAGAACAAAACAACAAAACCTTAAGATGTTATATATCTAAAAAGTACAAATTATTAAAAAGGGGTCGGGGAAAAGAATGGATTAAACCAAATAATTGTGGTATTATTGTTGAAAAAGATTGTTGATTTTTGGTAAGGAGTGACGAATGCACTTCTTAAGTATTGCCTTAGAGAAATTTACGGAATGCTAGCCGAAGCTGCATCCAGTAACGTGACTCCACACAAAATTGAGGTGGCCCCGCCACACTATAAGTGTACTATTATCTTGGGTATTGTTTATTATAGAACCCTGAAATAGCTTTGATAAATAATTGTTACGGACCCCTCTGCATCAATAAATAGTTGGCACCAAAATACTAGTGGTATTATTAAGTGGATGATATTATGGGAGTATTGATATCAACAAGGGATTGATATGGCCTGCGGGCTAGTACTAATCAAAAAATGGTATAAAATAAACAATCGGCACTATTGCATATATTATAATCATAATTTTAGTTATAATAATTACCTAAATCATGGTAAACATTGGATTATGTGATAATTAAAGCCTTTGGAGCCATAAAAGCCAAGGCGCCTGGGACCTTAAGGTCAAAGGATTCAAAGGAAATAAAGGTTTTATATAAAATTGGCATATCTGCCATTAAATAAAAGCTTTGTGCTTAACTTCAAATAATATTCTTACCCATACTAATAATTGTTTTACCTCATATGTAATACACTTACTTTTTAATCATTAAAAATTAACCGCAGCCTTTTGTATTTATATTAAATAAATAATGGATTATTATATTTTAAGCACCTTTTTATTAAAAGTATTAATTCACATATATAATATAGCTCCCAATTTTTTTATTAAAGCTTTGGCTATTGCTAATGCTTTTAATCCAAAAAATGTTCCCAAAATCGCATCCCCGGATTTTTATTATAAAAATCGATTTAAGCTTAAGGCCTATCTTATTTAAATGAAATTTTATATCAGGTTCAATGGCCATTAATTTTCCATAAACATAAACAAAGTCCTTTAAGCTGCGTCTTTTTTTTATGGGATTGCTTTTAATTAAATTAAAACCTTTTTATCCAATTATATTAAAAATAAAACCAAAAAAAATAAGATTTTTACCGCTATATTTAAAAAATCCCAATTTTTTTTTTAAATTTTAAAGGGTTTAAAAAATACATTAATCGCGTTTTTAATAATATTAATCAAAACCAAATGGCTAAACGCAATATCCAAAACCTAAAGCAAATCAGATTAGCAATTATGTATATAGCCGCCTTTTAGCAATTTGCCAATTAAACCAGCTAAAACAATAAAGCACTTAAAATATAATATTATAAAAGATTAAAAAATAAAATTAAAAATAAGATTGCTAAATTAAACGCGCCCTTTAATTTGCAAAAGCTTATTAAAATGGTTATTAAAATTAATAATCATAATTTTCAATGTGCGCTTAAATAAAAGAGCTAATATTGCTTTGGGATATATATGCATTAAAACAAAAAGGGCAGGAAACCCTTTTATTCCCAAAAAATGAAACTAAATGCTATGTTTTAAAAACAACCCAAAAAAAAGCCATATAATAGCGGGCTCTTTAAGGAAATCATAAATAAATGTCAACAAAATAAGCTATGCTTTGATTATGGTCTTCTGGGCTATATGATTAGTTCCCACTGCCAAAAAAAGTCATAATTAAAAAAGAAGCAAATTAATGCAATAGGACAAAATGCCTATAATATTACTAATATCCTTATGCCATTATACCTCATTAGGCAGCTTAATGCCTTAAGCTTTTAATATATAATTATTAATAAACTTAAAAATAATAAAATCCACGCCTAAGTAAAAAACAATAGCAATATAATATAAAAAAAAAAAAAAAAAAAAAAATTAAGAAGCTTTGTTGAGTTTTGGACCTAGGGCCATATTAGCCACCATTTTTTAAGCCATTGCAAAGCAAGATTTAGGAAATCATTTAGCAAAAAGAGAACGTACACTTTTGGGCCTTAAATTCTTAATACTAGATCAACAAAATCACAAAGGTCACTTATAAGAAACCAGGACTAGTTCCTATAAGGGGATCATAATAGGGCAAGAAGTATTAGGTAATTTATTAGGACTACAAACATATTAAATAAAAGCAGGTTAAATACGGCAGCGGCTATCCTCAAACTTATATGCAAATTATTCCTTAAGAACCTTTGCCTATTCTTAAAAGCCAGAATAAGCTAAAGAAGGGAAAACTTTAAGAAATCATATTAAAAGGCAATCAACGGCGCCTTTAATTTAATATAGCCAACAATACCTAAATATATCAAAAACATCTCGCTTTCTTAGCATAAATCTTAGGAATAAATTAATTATTTATAATCGTGGCCATAAAATCAAATTATTGGGTTTGAAAAAATATTTTGATAAAAAACTTTTATTAAGAGAATTTCCTTATGCGCTAATTAGCGGCAATAAAGAATCGCTATTTGATTGTGGAAGCAAAAATTAAAAGAATAATTCTTAAGGCCATAATAAATTTTAGGGCATAAAAGAATTTTATATTTCTTGCTATTATGCTTAAGCATTTGCTATTAATTAAAATAAGGGAAAAAAGGTATTAGCTAATATTCGCTAATAATAACGCCGCCGCTAATAAGATAATAAATATATAAACTCAAATTTTGCATATGGGCATTGCCGGCCATTTTAAAAGAATCCAATTTAATATTACTTAAATCGGGATACACAATATTATCCTTAGGCTTCCCTAAATAAAAAAACATAATTCAAAAATCAATTAGATCAAAAAATAATTAATATTTAATTATTGCAAGAATTGCTATTAAAACAAAGCAGGGATATTGATTATTTAAAAGGTTTGCGCCATTTTTAAGAAATAAATCGAATACCAAAATGAGGGTTCATTAATAAGGAATATATTATTAATATACCACAAGTTTGCGGCATTATTTAAAAAGAAATAAAGCATTAAGGCCTTGCCCAAACACCAAGATTATAATCATTAAATCAAATTAAAAAAAAGTATTAAGCCAATATTTTAATCACTTAAGGAATATTTGACAATAAATTTAATAATAATTAAAAATTATATTAATAAACACTTAGCAAAAGGGTTTATTAAGAAATTCAAATCCCCATAGGGAAATAACGTTCTTTTTACAAAAAAAAAAGATAACAAACAATGGATATGCATTAATTATTATTAATTAAATAATGCCACAAAAAAGGATTATTATACATTATCATTAGCTAAAAAATTGCAAAATAAGCTTGCGGGAGCCAAGATTTTTACTTAGCTTAATTTAAAAAGCGCGTACAATTTTATTAAAATAGCTAAGAAAAAAAAAAAAAAGGCATTTTGCATTTGCTTTAGCCACTATAAATATATGATTATGTTATTTGATTTAATCAACGCATTAGCCATATTTTAGCGTTTAATTAATAATATTTTGCGGCCGTATTTGGATGTAATATGCATTTGCTATTTAAACAATATTTTAATTTATTTTAAAAATAAGGGACAGCATGTGAAGAACGTAATAGCAATCCTCAAAAAACTGGAAGCCGCCTTTGTGCTCCTTAAATCAAAGAAGTGCAATTTCCATGCAAAAAAAGTTATCTTTTTAAGCTATATAATTATTATCATAAAATTGGTTATAAATTTCAAAAAGATTTAAGCAATTATTAATTAAATCAAACCTATTAATATTAAGAAATTATAATTTTTTCTTAAATTTGCCAATTTTTATAAACAATTTATTAGGAATTATTTAAAAATCGCTAAGATATTTATAAAATTAATCCACAAAGATAAGGAATACATATAAATAAAAAAAGCCAACGCGGCTTTTAAAGCTTTTAAGGAAATGTTTATTTAAAAACCCGTTTTTATATTTTTTATATTTAATAAAAAAATACACATAAAAACGGATTCTTCGAACTACGCCATTGGTGCCATGCTTAGCCAATTGGGCAAGGATGGCAAATAACAATTAATCGCTTATTATTCGCGGAAATTATTATTAGCAAAATTTAATTATAATATATATAACAAAAAATTGCTAGCAATTATGAACGCAATACGCAAATAAAGGGTTTATTTTAAAGGCGCTGCCCATAAAATATAAATCTTAATAAATCACAAGAATCTTATTTATTTTATTATTATCAAAAAATTAAATTAACGCCAGGTTTGGTGGTATAAAATACTTTTTATCATAAAACTTCAAATTTTTTATATCAAGAAAATGGAAAACACTAAGGCCAATGCTTTTAGCAGAAAATCAAAATATCTTATAAATAAAATGCATAAGTCATATACCATATTTAAGCAAAATGGCGATTTATTAATAACTAATCACAAACAATTGATAGCAATAAGCTGCTTTTTTAAAAAAATCTAAAAAAATTATAATCATAACCTAATAATAATTAAGCAAAAAAAATAATTAAATAAAGATTTCTCTTTTATTATTATTAAGGCTTTTTTATATTAAAAACAAATTTATATTTTAATACAAAATAAAACGGATTTTATTAAAGAACAATATAGGCTGCCGGCTTATGAACATCAAAGAATTGCCAAAATATTATTAAGGCTTTTTAGGAAATATTATTTCCCAAGCATAAAAAAGGTAATCAAAAACGTAATATTATTATATAACATATGCATCCAAAACCAAGCATCACATCATGCTTTATATGGGCTTATGAAATTATTAGCCATATTATTATACCCATGGAAATTAATTGCTTTAAATTTTATAATCAAATTACTATTTTTAAAAAACCTAATCATAAAAATTAAATATAATTTAATTTATGTAATCATAAATAGGTTTACTAAATACGCGTATATAATATTGGTATTAGGAACCTAAAGCGCATTATAAATAGCGCAGGTATTTTTTTAAACAATTTTTGCAAATTATGAAATATTAAATAAGATTATTTTAGATAAAAATAAGCTTTTTATTTTAAAATTCTGAAAAACTTTGATTGCATTTTTAAAAATAAAATAAAAAATGTTAATAGCCTTTTACCCTTAAACGAATGCATAAATAAAATAAATTAATTAAATAATGAAGACTTATTTTTAATACTATGTGAATTATAAATAAGACAATTAGGTTTAATTATTTTCATTTGCCTAATTTGCATATAATAGCGCGGATTAAGAAATTATTAAAATATTGCTATTTTACGCAAATTACGAATATAACCTAATGGCATATAATACATTAATTGCGGGCTAAGAAATTGCGCAAAAAGCCATGCTGCAAAAAAAAGAGCTAAAGCAATTGCATAAGAAATTATTAGCCAATATTTTATTTATAGCATAAAGATTAGCGATTTATTATAATAAAAAGCGTAGCATAAAATCAACGCTTAAAAAGGGGAATAAAATTTATTTATTTTAAAAAAATATTGCAATAAAATAATTAAATCATAAATTGGATTATAAAAAACTAAGGCTATTTAAAATCGCAAAAATCAAAAAATTAATTAATTATTAATTAGCGCTTTTTAAAATAATAAACATTTATCCAATATTTTATATATCCCTTTTTAAACCAGCATCACTAAAAGCATTACTTGCTTTTATTATTAAAATATAATCAATTAATTTAAACGCCAAATACAAAATAAAAATTATTTTTGATTATCAAAACTTTCATAGCAAAGCCAAATATTTAATCAAATAAAAAAGGTACTCACAATCAAAAAACACCTAAAAACTCAAATTTAACTTTTATTGCCTTAAATTGCTTTAAAGTTTTTTTTAACAAAACCCAAGTCCGCCCAAAAGGAATCCCCAAAGCCTAGTAATATTTTGCCAGCGCACAAAAGGGCAAAAAGGTTATCACTAAAATAAAAAATAAAAAAAGCGCATCGCTTTTTTGCCTTTTAATAATCCTTTTTCTTTACAATATTTAGCTTATTAAAAATTTTTAAACTTTTATAAAGCATTTCCTTACCTCTTTTTTTTAATTTAGCTTAGCACAACTTAAGCTTGCAAACATAAGCAAAGCCAGCTATAGCCGCTTTAAAAGCCATATTCCTTTCAAATTTTAGCCTATTCTTTTTTATTTAAAGGCTTTAAAAATTATTAATAAAAATTTAAAAATCATCGCATTTTATATTACAATAAACACATTCCCCATAATATTAGGACTTTTTATTTAAAACCATGCACTTTTAATGATATTAAATATAATTAAAACATAGTATTGCAAAAAAACCATAGGAATTTATTATTTTAGCAAATACTACGCGTTATTTGTATTTTATTACCTTAAAAGGCATAATAAAAAAAAACAGCCATGGGCAATTATTAATGTTTCCTTTAGCATACTTAAGCATAAAAACCACGCTAAGCAAAAAGGGAAATAATATTACAAACCCTTTTGCACCAATAAATAATTAGCACCAAAATATTAGTAATACCATTAAATAAATAATATTATAAAAATATTGATATTAACAAAAAATTAATATAGCCTGCAGGCTGGTACCAATCAAAAAATAATATAAAATAAATAATCGGCACCATTACACATATTATAATTACAATTTCAATTATAATAATTACCTAAATCACAATAAACATTAGATCACGTGATAACTAAAGCTTTTAAAGCCATAAAAGCCAAGGCGCTTGGGACCTTAAAATTAAAAAATCCAAAAGGAACAAAGGTTTTATATAAGATTAGCACATTTGCTATTAAATAAAAGCTTTGTGCTTAACTTTAAATAATATTCTCACCCATACTAGTAACTGTCTTGCCCCGTACGTAATACACCTACTTCTTAATCATCAAAAATCAACCGCAGCCTTTTGTATTTATACCAAGTAAATAACGGACCATTACAATAACCTTCACTCATTCACAAGTCAATCTTTTTGTTTAAGTTAAATTCTGATTATTTCTTGTGGCTTTTGCTTTACCTAGTCCCTTTCTTAGAAATGTGGGGTTCTGGGGTAGTGTTACCTGATACTATTATTTATGTATAACTAATTCCCGGTTCTGGGGACGTCGGGGTAGTAGTACCTAGTAGCATTACTTATGTATGATCAGTTCTCGGTTCTGGGGATGTCGGGGTAGTAGTACCTGGTAGTATTACCTACGCATGATCAGTTCTCAGTTCTGGGGATGTCGGGGTAGTAGTATATTCGCAGTGCCTTCTGATATCCATTGACGTGATACACGTAAAGTTGATAGCAGCTTGCCGTCGGGGGAGAAGGCTACAGAATAGACCGAGCCCGAGTGGCCCTCGAGCGTCTGCTGCAGCGCCCCTGTCGCTGCGTCCCAGAGCCCCACTGTCTGATCGCCCGGATAACACGAGTAAAGCCAAGGTTAGCTACGGCAAGATATAGTTCTACGGAAAACAGGCGAGGCGTGATAGATTAGAATACTTCTAAGTAGACACATACTACATTGACAAATCAAGTAGTACTGAGCTCTTAAAAGCTATCAACTCGGTGTTTCACTAGTACTAGAAAACAACTAGATGTTACGTCTATTTATCAAATGTTTTAACAAGGGATCGGAAAGTAAGTAATACGTTTGCTGAGTGTACTTGGGAATCTGCTTTTCGGGCAAGTAAATAGTTCACACGAGGCTGGACTTTATAAGAACTCCTTGCTCTAAGATCAGTTGAATTATTCTCCCGGGAAGGTAATGGACTAGGTGATAAGAGAACTCTTAAGCAACAAATCCACGAGATTACGGGAATCCCTACTACGGCGTTTCGAGAATATCCTCTTTTCTAATTCGACGTTAAGGAACGATTCTCGTGGGCGAAAAGTCGACAGACTACACGTAGAGAAGATAAGGCGTATTCGTTATTTGGCATTTTCGATGTCCAAATTCCCCTTCTTTATGGCGAAGGAGAATCCAAGGCGTTTCGGCGACTCCGAGAGGCAATTGATAAACCTTTCAAGGGTAAGTCCTATCCATACGACTAATGCGTAACACACCGTTAAGACTAGCGCTAACCGCCAAATGTTTCATTTCCAGTCTATCTAGATATCTATCAAGCATTCCCACATGATCATCAAGTCGAAGAAACACGCCGTCTAACCAACACCAGTCCCTTGAACCCTCAACCCAAAAATGCAATTCCTAACCCACGTGGGCTAGAGAATTCTAAGTCTCGGCACCTTGAGCACCGTTGGCCTTGCAGTAGGCAGTAATCTATTGAAGACAAGTCAGTCATCACTGCTACAAGGGAAATCTGCGTCGTGAGTCTTCTTCTTACCTCTTTGCCTCCAATGCTACCAGCGGCGGAGTTGCAGAATGGGATATCGTTGACAGTGGTCTGGGAGTCCAGTCAGTAGCGTTTATTGAGGCATACAGGCTGTTTGAGTATACCATTTTGCAATCGGGGCAAGTCTCCCAGGACTTCAAACCGGTCTGTCCCTGGTTTCGGAGCAGGTAGTCGTTGCAGGATTTCTCTGTTGCGACTGCGTCGTAGATAAACTGTGTGTGCGTTTGTTAGTATGTGCTTGGATGCAAAGACATCAAAGGTTGGGAAAACTCACTCCTCCTTTGGTCTTCTTGACACAGATGCCATTATTGTGAGTATCGGCGATAACACTGTGCTTACTGTTAGTACTAGAGACGAATTATTGACGGGGGAAGATGGCTTACCCCGCTGCAAAAGCGAAAGCGAGGATGAGACTTGAGAATTGCATTGTGAAATGTAAATGGATGTGTAAAACGACTGTAAAGACTGTTCGGGTACGTCGTATGTAAGTAGGTACTAAAGAGAGTGGGTTGAGGTGGGTGAAGAATTCTTTTGGTCGGGAGCAGCTGCAGCCTTTTATCATTCTAGCAAGTGTATCTGGGTGTTCTACACTTGCTCCTTGGGGGTGTGGGACCTTTGCCCATGCGGCGTGGAAACTCGAAACTCTGCATAGTAGCAATTTGATTAATTGTCTTGTCACAAGGATCCTCCTCAAAGTTGACAAGGTCTCGCATCCGCTCAATCCACCCCCTAATCCAGCACCGCTATGACCAGATCGCATGTTGACTCTAGTGATCACCAAGTGCAAAGTTGCAAAAAAGAACTCAGCCTTCTATCCATTCTCCGCATAAACTCGTCTCTCCACAAACTCATTTTAAAGTTGCTATTCTTGACATGCCAGCTACTGCAAGCGTTGTTTTGAAACATAAGCGAAGTTTACACCCCCCTGTTCGCTTGTCCCGAGTACGTGCGGACCTCGTCCCGCGAGTACCGAAGGCGCAGCGCTTCTTGTTGAGGACAGGCGTTGCATGCATAATCAACAGCCTCATGCAAAGGCATGGAGATCCCGAACTTGACCTGATATGACATGAATTGTGGAGGTACTGGGAACTCTTATTGAATTTAGATGACGTGCCGGCCGAAAAGGGGGTCTGTGATGAGGCGCACGTGATGCGGTGCCAGTTGCGCACGGAATACTACCTTTACAGTAGAACTCTTAACCTTAGAGAATAGCTTAGAGAATACAACAACACTTTCAGAGCTTCTAATTCAACGTTTCTTCTGGGCCGGAGCACGTTCCATTCGGCCCTTTGACCACACCTTGCTGTCTTTTCAAGAAGCTTTACCGGATCAATTTGGTGTTTCAAGAATCATACGAAGTATTCCTTCCAGCTTGTAGCGTTTTTATCCTTGGACGACTTCATAACGCATGAAATATGTTCCTGGAAATTTCACCTTTAAGAAAGCTTTGACTCTGTAAATAGTCCTACAAGACCCTTAATCAATCAGACGAACGCAAAGATCAGATGCTGCGCCTCGTGGTTCTTGCAAAATCTGATGGCCGAGTTTCCTGTAGATTTGATCCCCACATTTTTGGGGTTAGACTTTCTGTTCTCGTTTCAACGAATATGGTTGGTCCTTCGGTCCTTGAGAAACTATTCGGGGAAACCACTCAGTTCGCAAAGATTGGCTCCACTAAGGACCTGTGGAGGTTGTCTTGCACAGGTGTGATATCCATAGTACAGAATATCAAGTATATAGAGAAGCGAGATGCCAACTTCTCAACTCTTCATCTCAGCATCTCGCGTCAAGATCTTCATCACCACCACACTCATTCATTCTCTCTCAGAATAATCCGCACTCATTCGTTTAACCAGCCACTCACTTCGCTATTTCTTCATCCTTCAAGATGTTCTCTTCCGGCCTTCTCTCCCTCATCTTAGCCGCCGGCCTCGTCTCTGCTGCTGCAGTCCCTAACCGGACTCTCAGCCCGGGTGAAGTCATTGTATATGGTAGCGGCCGTGTTGAAATCATGAACAAGACCACCTTCGCAGCACTCCATAACGGCGCAACCATCGGCAGACCAGCACCGATCCGCCCAGATCTTGTCTCCGGCTCCGACTCCGTCAACACCACTTCCTCATCCCCAGCCCTCAACAAGCGATGCGACAGCATCACAGTCTTCACCCCCAACCCAGTCCAAACCTTCCTTGGCTGGGATGTCCCGATGTCCTCCGTCATCCACGCCACCGGAACTGAGGCTCACGTGTCTGTCACCAGCGGCTACTCCATCGCCAATGCCATTACCGTCAGTACTGGCATGTCTGTGGGGATCCCTAAACTTTTCCTCACTGCTGAGGTCGGTATCAGCTACGAGCAACGCTGGACAACTGAATACACTGCAAACTACAGGTTCGGCATCCCTAATGGAACGTACGGTGCCGTTGTCAGCAACCCATGGACCACAAGACACAGCGGCTCCGTTGACATTGGCTGTGTTGGCTCTGCCAGCCGTTCATACTACCAGGCAGACTCTTACACCAGCAAATCTTCCAGTGGACTTTCATGGGTGGATGGTTCAATCAGTCTTTGCGTCGGCAATGAGTTCCCTTTGAAGAGATGCTTGGGTGAGGGAACTTTGTAGATGGAGAGAGATTACGAATTTATGGTTTTCATAATTTCTCTTGCATTTGCATTTTCGGAGTTGGATAAAGATAGAGAGGGGTGGGCAATTAGATACGCAGGGTCTGGAATCAATAACATATAACCAACTGTTTGTTCAAATTCTTCGGTTAACTTGAAATCTGTCATTGTGAATTATGAATTGTGAACTGTCACTGGGCATTCATTGCGACGCAAAGGCTAAACACAGCTCGCCCTATTGGCATGATGTGAGTATTGATCTGGCTATCACAGAAGTGCCTGGTAATGTGCATTCTTCGATTACTCCTAGGTAGGTAATCGGCAGGCTCCCTGGGTGCAATATCATTTGTAGTCCGTGAACTTCACGAGGCTGATATATAAGTATTACAGGACACAAAAAGAACAGCCCCGGCTCAGGCTTGATTCTCCTGTAAAAATCGGCAGAGTGGCCATTAAGCCAATCAGTCAGCCATCAGCTGAGAATCTTTCACAACTAACTGGCTTATATACGTATCACCAGCTTATTAGCTTGAACTGAAGAGCTAATCAGCTACTTAAAAGCTGATTTTAAAAATAGATAAATATTAAAAATCTCTCCTAAAATGTACCTGGTAGCATTACCTACGCATGATCAGTTCTCGGTTCTGGGAATCCTCTGGGTAGTAGTACCTGGTAGCATTACCTGGTATGGTCTAAGTACGACTAGTTTCCGTGTCTGGGAACCGTCTGGGTAGTATTACCTGTAGAAGCCTTCGCGATTAGTTCAGTCATAAGAAACGTCTCCCACTTAAGCGAGACGCGATTAAAGGCCACCATACGACTTCATTTTCGACAACTTCGACTGTCGCTAATAGTACCAAACTGAAGTTCGATTCTTAAATAGTAGCATTTATGACACTTTAAGCAAAGAGCTGCCCTAGCCTATATATCTTATAAAAAGGAGAGGTTAGAGTAAATCAACAAAATCCAAATCTAAACCCACTATTTACTGTCAATTTCTTTGTGCAAATCTCTCTATATAAATCTCCTATACATAACTTCTTATATATAACTCCTAAAGTGTCCTTATACAAATCTCCCTATAAGTTTACTATACTATTTAGATTGTGTTCTCGGAAACAAAGATTAACTATAAACGAGACTCATTTGGTTCCTTTCCCATTACCAAAACAATGGAACACTAGTAATGTAGTTTTCTAGTCAGTGCTTAGACTTATAATCCGTTGTCTTTGTACTTTTTTATTTTATATAAGGTGTAAATAATGTAGATATTTTACTTGTATAGGTTTTAAATACTTTTTCAAAACCTAGGATTTATAGCGAATTATCTTTTAAGGTTAAGAGGTTTTATTTCTATAATAAGTAAAACTGTGGCATATTATATAGACAAGAAACCCACATTATGAAGAGTCTGGAAACATGTCCATTAGCTATCTTAGTTGCTTATACTAGGATCTTCTTGGAACTAACCAGAAACCCCCACTTTACTAAAGCGTTAATGTATACCTTATGGATGGTGGATGGGATGGGCTAATTGTATGATAAAGTACGACTTGAATCTTAAGTAGGGTAAACGGAATCTAAGAACCCTAGATCTAATATCTGGGTCTTAGAATGCCGTCCGGAAAAGGGTAGTTTAGAAGAGGTGACAGTAGGTAATCAGATCTAATAACTAAGATGTGGTTTTTATGCGATTTTTAGTCGTGGGAAACATTTCTCACTTAAACGAGGCGTAGTCGATAAACAAACATTAGTAGTTAGAAGACTAAAAGGAGTAATATAGAATCCACATAATTCTTATAAATTATATATATAATATAACGCGTACTTTATTTATGTTAGTTTTTAACCTAATAAACGTCCAAACAATTCTAGATTTCCACCCCATCAGCCAGACTTCCAAACATATCTCTTTCGTTTTATTATTTCAACTCTAATCGTTGTTCCTTCCTTTGATAAACAGCGAGAATCCCGACTCTAAGCAAGAAACTCGTCTCGCAGCATACCCCATGAGAGGGCGAGGCATAAAGATCTGAATCTAAATTTAGATTCAATCTCACCATTTGCTTCCGAGGAGGATTAGTTCAGATCCTCCGGTCCTATGCCGCAATTTGAGACACAGAGCTCCACATAAATAGATCCTTAATCCAGCTTTCATTTCTCACTCTTGAGGCTATCAAATGACCTGAAGAGATCTTTCCAATTGGGAACAGCCTTAGAATAATGGATATTTCATAGATTAAACAAAACAATGAGAAAATAAAAAAAAGCGAAAAAACAAGGGTATAAATAGGAAAAAGAAGACACTAATAAAGAAAGCATATGAATTAAGAGAGTTTAATGGTATTAACATGGCTTTAATCATTTGTAAGCAAAGCCGCTATACTACATATAAATCTATAAAGCAAAAAACATAGCCACCATTTATAGCAGAGATTATAAGTGATTATTTATAAACGACCAATTAATCCTAATACTGATCTAATAAACTACTTATCCTATCCCAAAAAATATGAAAAAGCGGATGTCTCGATATGGTAAAGGATTTAAATTGCTTAAGAAAAAGAAAAGTTCAATTAATAATAATACCAGCGCGTAAACACTATAGCCATCGTTCGGATTTTTGAATTGCCACAATAGCTTTGCTAAGCGGATAGCCCTTTAAAACAGCAATTAATCTAGTGTTTGATTTTTGTACCCAATATCTTGCTTTATTCTTAGCATTGCTTTTGTATGTCCCCATTTTTTTTACCTATTAATGAGTTGGTTATTAGAGCAGCTATAAAATTGTGGAGCACTGCGCCAGGCGCATTGATTATACGTCGGCGGTTATAAAACCTGTTAGCATTTGTTAGCGAATATGAATAGTGTTTTAAAACCCACCCAAGCGCTTAAAAGACGCAAATAGAATAATACGAGATCTAAAATTAGCTTTAAAAGGTTCTTATAAATAAAGAGGATATTTTTCAAACGATACATGTTTCTTATCTCATTACTCAAAAAAGGCCCTCTATTCTTTTTCCCCAATATGCTACTTATAAGGAATCTTTTTATTTTAAAGAATCCTTTAATACAATTTGACGATGCTGCACATAGAAAATATTATGATATAATTTGAGGAGCCTTTAGCTTTAAATGCTCCTTTATCATTAAATGGAAATGCTTTGTATAGTAACATGGTTTATGGGCTCTTTTTTAACTTACCCAATAAAAAAGCTAAATCCTTAAAAACCTTAATACTAATAATGCCGGTGATAAGTTCATCAAACCTAAACTAAAAACATAACTCCCGCAAAACTAATTATGGGGATATGCTAAATAATATTATAAAGGCGTTGCATAATCAAATCACAAATACAATTTACAAATTATATGCTTAGCAAAGTCTAGGTTTGTTCAAAGCTTTTCTTTTTAGCCTTTTCACCTTATACATATTGCCGAATAAGAATTTCGCCCGCCTTTATGCTAGCATTTATTAAGCTTCCACCTTCTGCGACCCTAATACCCCTTTTGCTAATAATGCAAGGTTTTCTTTAGTAGATTCGAGCAAGGAAAAGAGAATTAAAAGCTTAGGCAAAAGGAATTGGGAGGTAAAGCTTGAGAAATTCATTGCAATTGGCAGAGAGGCTTTATTTTAATTTATTAATCAATATTAGAAACAGCTTGCTAGTGGTCTTTAGGTGCAAGAACTCTAAGGTAATCCTTTTAGCAGCAATAAGCGAATGCGGCAAATTTACTATTATCACAAATTCCATAAACTCCGATTGGACATAAAATTACATTGGTTGCGGCAGGCACTGTCATTAATCAAAAACCTGCGCAACTTCCAGGAATATTTAGCGGAAAATGGCCATTATCTTTTAGACACCTTAAATCATTAATTTCGCTATGCCTACTTAATATATATTTATGCAAATAGCTTTAATTCATCCGCCTTAAAAAGGTGCAACATTAGAACAGCTTTAAAAAAAAATCTTTAATATGCTATTCATTAAATAATCTTTATTAACGCTTTGGGCCTTGGTGCGGTCCTCGTGTGCGGCAAAACTATTATTAAACTTATATGCGTACGCTCTGCAATGCCATTTCTTTTTATTAATCTAATATAAGTATAAAACATTGGGAAACACTAATAATAACCTTAAGTAGCTGGCCACAAAAATCCGGCAATTTCCCATCATTAATTTTCAAGCCCTCTATAACATCTTCAATATAATAATAGCTAATCTTTTATAACATTATCAAATAAAGCATCCTCTAAATAAGTTCAAATTTATAGCAAAAATTTAAACCGTCGCCCACAAGCATACAATAGAAGGTCTATATCGCCATTCAGATTTGTTATGAACCAAACCTATCCTTAACTTATTATTGTTTGTGCTTGGAATATATATATTATAAAGTGAGTATTTAGAGCTGGTGGGTGTAGAAGGTTGGAAGGGACAAGTATTATTTGTTGTCGTTTGTGACCAAATAAAGGCCAGACATGGTCTGCTCAATGGTTTACTTCAATAGTGTGGTTCCTATGATGATGATTCTGGTCAATAGAAGATCGGTTTAATGAAACTATAGATCAATAGGAGTCTGGTTAAAAAGATAGAATAAAATTTTTCGTCTTTATTGTAATAAAAAAGGCCGTGAGGAATAAAGTTTCAAGGCCGGCTCTTCAAAGGTAGTGCTAAAATAATATATATTCTTATTTTTCTCGAGTTTCTTTTGAGGAAAGATTCCATAATGACAAAAATCAGTCCCTTATGCCTTTTTACATATTTATTCCTCTTTTCTTAACCTCATTGAGAAATTTCTCTAAAACAAGCTTATTACGCTTATTTAATCCCCCAAATATCTCTAATGATTAAGCCTTTATTATCGGCTATTCGTTTTATATTTGTTTAGCCCATATACTTAACATTTTATCCAGCTTTTTCCAAGCTTGCTCTTCCAAATTATATAATCCAGTTATTATTAATAATAATTCAAAGCTTATCCCATGGTCCTTTTTAATAACGTATGCATATTTCACCCAATTATTAATCTTAAGGTCAAAATTATAGTCCCCATCGCCCCAAATGATTTTGCAATTAGCTTGGATTCTTGCGCCTTAGGCATTCGT
The DNA here is from genome assembly GCA_002554605.1 of Helotiales sp. F229. Lineage (NCBI taxonomy): Eukaryota > Fungi > Ascomycota > Leotiomycetes > Helotiales > Helotiales sp. F229. Next base: position 4,260,733 of record MXAW01000004.1, on the reverse strand, counting down.
TATAATAATAGAATACGAAATTGTTTGGGACTTATAGATTAAATTAATTTAATAAGCTGTATATAAAGTTGGTGATGGAATAAGGAGAGGGGTAAGGTTGCTGTACGGTTTCCTGTCTGGCCATGTCAGTTCGCTTAGTGTTGTCCTCAGGGCCTTAGTGGGGTGGGCGCGAATGGCGATGCCGCGGCCGGCTGATCCACCCAACTGGCTGCCCGTCAAAAGCAGCAGCCGACACGGCGCCTATCGAAACACCTGCTGCCATCGTGGCTTCAGTTACTGCATTACTCCCAATCGCCGCATTACGGTCACTGTCGGTCTTGTACTCCCACATTCTTTTCAGGTGGCTTGACGTGACAACAAGACCCTCCAAAGATATTAAATCCTCAGGCAATCATGACTTGCCACTTTTTGCTTCGCCAGACTGTACTTGGCGAGCCGTTTGAGAAGAGGAAGATGAAAAGATAAACATAAAAACATTATGAGAAAGCGAGATCACCCATGCGTAATTGCAATAATCCATTAGCAATTTCCAATAATTAAATGAGCTTTTTGAAATATTAAAAGAGAATTTTGTTAACTTAAAAATTGATTTGATTTGTTAACTAAGTGTTACGCGAGAGAAAGAGATTGCATGTAATTTAGCGTTTTTTTTTATTATTTTGGATAATAGTTTTAAGGTTATGGCTGTTTGTGTTAAAGAATGCTGTAGTAGGAAAGGAATTATAATTTGAGTAGCAACAAACATGGGAGACCTTTTAATAATTATGGCAGGGTTTGTCAGGGTTGCGAGAGTATTAGAGTATGCCGCACGGCGAGATTAGGGTATTAATCCTTTTTTAATATTATGCTAATTTATATTTTAGTGTATTCGAAATCAGATGATATAAAAGTAACCTTTCGAGAAGTTATTAGCTTAGACTTTGACCAAATTCTGTTCTGTTTGCGATTGCGTTATGCAAAAGTTATAAAAAAGATTGCTGGAAAACGACTTCTCATTAAATAATTATATGATATGATTTACAATCGATTGATTAAAGCAATAAAGACATTTGAGGAAAGTAGGCATAGGGTATAAGATTTACAAAGCTTATTTGCTAGATTTGAGAGTATAACCAATCCTAATGTGAAAATTATTAAAATGGAAAAAATAATAGAAGTAATAGGGGAGATCGTGAAGCAAGTTTATGCATTCTCTTTGGCTATTGATTTCAGTCGAGCTTTATAAATTTCAATAATCAAGCCGAGTTTGAAGGTATACCTACTAGAAGCAATTGGGAAATTGGGCCGATATTATTTTATAACTTCCGAGCTTGTTTGCGCTATAAGACATAAGGATTATTGGCTTTTTAAAAGCATTAAGATAGAGCCGTTTCAAATCCTTATTCCTGCTTTTTTATTAATGTTACATTAGAAAGTTCATGTAAAGATATAGCTCCTTTTTTTTATAAGGTTTATCTAAGCCAATAGTAACCAAGGTTTATTTACTTAAGTAAAAGTGTTTGCTATTTATGTAATTTATTTTTTTCCCTTTACGGCGGCTTTTATGTACCCTGAACCTACGGCTGGCTTTACGCTAGCTGGATCTTGCCAAACTGGATAAATGTTCCAGCAAACTAATATGGGAAGTTTGGTCGCCTTTCTATGCTATTAAAAAAAATAATAAATAATAGGGTCCAAAGGGCATTAAGATTGAAGAGGAAGAAAAGATATCATTTTCTTAATAAAAGTGTTTTATTATTACTTGCATCTTAATTATTTTTAGGCATTTTTGTTAAACCCTTAGCCTAAGCGTCCATATTTTTAATCTAATCTTAGTCTAAATTTGTCCATAAGTATCCGATTAAAGATCCCTTTCAATATATAGTATTGCTTCTAATTCCGCCGAGCTCGCCTTCGCAATCTGATCATATTAACGAAAGCGACTTAAAAACAAAGTGTGCATTTATCCCAAACCATGTTTCTTTTTTTATTATCAAAGATAAGGAGCTGCCTTTTAACCAATTAGTTTTCTCGATAACGCCATTACTCTATTTGGAGTTGGGTACGCTATCTCTCACTTTTGATTTTCTTCATGTTCTTTCGGGATGCCTATCCATTGCATAGATCAAGGATAATACTAAATTAAGTTAAGACAATCATATTATTAAGGTAAAAAATATTTCCACTATAGCAGAACTTAAAATGGACTGCTCTTATAATTCAAATGAGTTTATATTTTAATTGCGATTAGTTCATAGGGGACTTATCTGTATCTTGTTCGCATAGGAAGAAACTATAAGTGATGATTAGAATGAGGAGTGTGCCTTGTATCCCCAGTTACCCTCTTTTCTAAAGGAAAAGAGATAGGGACTTGAACGACTGACTTTATTTATGAGACAGCCTACCTTTCGTTTAGAATTATTGTTAAGTGTATGGCTCTTTTGGTGTTTTAGGATGGTGGCTATCTAATTCATTTTATTTCACATAATACTCAACGAATACATTCTTATTAAACTCTTTTTATTTACTCGTAAATACCGTGAGATCCGATACATCGCTTGTACAACTAACTTCTACTCTTCTTACAATCGCTAAGTCTACTAGTAAACCGAACCCATTGTCTTCGACCCTAGAACTCGGCTTCTTTCCTACGAGAAACAGGCCGGATAATAGGCAGTAATACAGTGTTCTTGGCGAATATCTGATTCGACGCCTCGATTACGACTTGTTAAAAAATAAAAGGCGGTGTGCGGGTGATTTTTTAACTACTGTTAACTAGAAGTGTTGTTATTTTCTGGACAAACAAAAGTCCATTGTTATACGGCAACACAAGACAGACGGGTCTAGACGCCCATGATATAGAATGGGGAAAGAGCTGGCGTCGCCAAGCCGCAGCACTAGAGGACAACAAAGCCATGTGAGTTACACGGCATTAGTTAAGCAACAACAAAAGCCCCCCCAAGGCGAAAACGAGGCTGCAATCAATTCGCTGACCGCCTTGACTTCCTCACATGTTAATAATGTAAGTTGTCATGACCTGCCTTCATTTTATTGCTTTATTTTTTTCTTTATAATCCACAGTTCCCATCACCGTCCATCGTCTTCTAATCTTTTTTTCCACTTCATCTCCTCATCCTCAATTCAGACTTCGGCATCAACATTCAAGATAGTATTAAAAGCGTTCCACACAAAAGCCTTAAACGGGCTGTGCTCCAAAGATCAATTAAACCTACTAGACTTGATTGACTATCTCCATTTGCAAGGCATCAGTCACTATGTCTCATTGCCATAGATCATTGTATATGGGGACCAATCATCTGGAAAGAGCTCCGTGCTGGAAGCATCATCCTTGCAGTAGTTTCGGCGAAGAACGATTATGCGAACCAGATCATGCTAAAGCTCGCCCGCGCTGCTAGTAAAAAGGGCAATCGGACCCTAGGCGTCATCACCAAGCCGGATACTTTGATTGCCAGTTCCAAGAGTAAAACCATATACATCTCTCTTGCGAAAAACCAGGATATAGAATTCCGGCTAGGCTAGCATGTCTTAAAAAACATGGATTCTAAAACGGGAGAGTGGTCGTTGGCGGATTGCGATGTTAAGGAAGAGGAGTTCTTTTCTCACGGGATATGGGTAGATCTGCCCCGCTTCCTTTTAGGCGTCGATAAGTTACGAAACAGGTTGAGCAGGGTCCTCCTCGGATAGATTGTTGCAGAGCTACCTAGCTTAATTGATAAAATCGAAATCAAATGCAACGCTTGCCGCAGTCGGCTAGAGAAGCTAGAGGAGCCTTAAGCCACCTTGGACAAACAGCGGCTCTATCTACTCCATATCAGTCAATCATTCCAGTCTCTTGTCAAAGCTTCTATAAATAGCACATATAACGATCCATTTTTTGAGGATGCACAGTCTAAACCCGGCTATCAAAAGCGCATACGGGCCATGGCACAAAACCTTAATCAAGATTTTAGTGAACGTATCGCCAAGCAAGGTCACCACCGCCAAATTGTCGATTTTCCAGGCAAGACGATTGTCCCTAGAGGAGTGATTGCAACAATGAGAGATAAATTCATGGATCATATACAGCACCTAATGCGAAGAATTAAGGGTTGAGAGTTGCCGGGAACCTTCAATCTTATGATAATGGCAGATTTGTTTCTCGAACAATCATCTCCCTAAGAACGGCTTACCCGAGGCCACATCGAAAACATCTGAAAGGCCGCGAAAGAATTTCTCAATCTAATAGCCACTTACGTCGCTGATGCTGCAACCTTTAAGGCACTTTACCAAAAGGTTTTCGAGCCTGCTTTAAATAAGCTATTAGGAACTCTGAATGCAAAGACCACTAAGTTGCCTACGCCGCATCAAAAAAGTTATTCAATCACATACAACCATAATTTCACTAAAGCTTTCCAGAAAGTCCGGAGCAAGCAAAGCATAAATGAATACACAAGGATCGTGAAAGGTGTCTTTGGAGTCTCTTCCCTCGAGTCGGTATATCAGCACCAGGATCTCCGCCTACTTGTAACAGCCCTTGTGAAACGTACGGAACCTGACATGAACCGCTCTACGTATTCCAAAGCTTTGGACTACATAGAAGCTTACTACAAGGTCACTTATTTCTCCTGCACATCCTGCCCCTACCTTTATATAACCCTGGCTAATGCATTCTTATGTATTTGACAGATTGCTTTAAAACATTTCATAAATAACATTGCTATCGAGGTTATCGAAGCCAAGCTCATCTCCCCGCTTCATAATATCTTTTCTCCTATCACCATCACTTCCATGCCGGCGAACCTTATGATCAGCATTGCTGGTGAGTTTGAGGAGAACCGCGCCTAGCGCGAATAATTGAATAAACAGTTGGAAGTTTTTTATAAAGGGTATTGAGACCTGCAAGCGCTTTGTTGGCGTCAGAATCTTTGATAAAATTATACCTGGCTTGTTCATTTGTGAATTATCGCTTATACGCTAGGTAGGTGCGGACGATGCGCGAGGGAGGTGTTTGCGTCGTTATCAAACATGTCACGTGAGAAGGAAGGTGGCCAATGAGAGGATGGTGCGCTGTACAGGGGTGCGGAGATAGGTGGCCCAAGCTCCCGAGCTAGAGGGAGATATTAAATCAATTTCCAGAATTTTCATTTCTTTTCTCCTTTTTTTTTCTTTTTTTTCTTTATTTTAGTATATGGGTAAGCAATTTTGCTTAAATCAAACCTTTTTATGATTTTTTATTAATAATTAAATAGGTTTTATATGTAGTAGTGAAGATTTGTTTAAGTTTATATTTTTGCTAATTAAAAATTATAATTATAATTATTTTTATTTGATTTTAATTAGGTAAGAAATTTTTAAATTTTAAACTTTTTAAAGAAGATTTTTTTTTTATTATGTGCTATTTCATGTGGACGGCTATGAAAAATAAGGATGTGAGTGGCTAAAGATTAATTAGGAGCTGCGTAAAACATCGGTTTGAGTTTTAAAAAGCTTATCATTTACCTGCATTTTTTAATAGCTTATTTTTAATATGCAAGTTTTTAACGGCTATGAACACTTGAGATGCATTTTATTAAAAGAAGTTTATTGCCTTATTTTGAAATATTAATATTTGTTAAATATATTTCCAATTTGCAATTTAGCATTTGCCGCAGGTGATAAGCTTTATTAATGCCTTTATTTTTAGCAAACATTGGAGCCCCATGATTTGCAATACCGAAAATGCACCTACCGCAATGACTGCGCCTTGTCCAACAGCTCTCACTGCATCCTTCTCTTCGAACCCTTATATGCTTGATCTCCTTTTCAATAGCACATACCTCAATAGCACACTAGGCAGCAGATAAAGGGAAGCAAAAGAGCTGGTCTGGAAAAAGCGCTGGAATAATTTATAGATCCGCCAATTATTATAAGAGAAGGAGTTTTGGGCTAACAAGAAAGAGTGGTAAGGTGGAGATTATTTAGGTGATCTTAATTTTAAAGCGCCATTTTAGCTGAATTGGGCATGTTGAATGTTTGATTAAACATATGAAGGTTGGAGCAAAAAGCATAGCAATTGGAGTTTTGATTAAATATGAATAGCTAAAAGAATGAAAGTAATTTTTTAAGGAATGCATTTTATAGCAAGGAAAGCTATGGAGTTTATTATTTTTAAAAACTTTTGGCTTATACTCATATTATTGGAAAGCTATTAAAAGACGGATAGACCAATCAGCTCTATGCATTTTATTTGGTGGAGATATTTGAGGTTTTTTGTTTGGATATGATTATTTTATATGGCCGCCTTTTTTTTTATGTTATTTATTTGATTTTCTTTCTTTTTTAATTTGTTGAGTTATGAATGGCAAGATATAAATGCGAATTATTATTCCCTTTTAGCCCTTTTAGCTTATTATTATTATTTATAGATTTTTAATATATTTTTTTATTTTGCAGTATTTTTATTTCTTTTTATTATCTCAAGCCTGTTAAAGACAAAGTTAGACAGGACTCAGACTTCATTATAAAATGAAAGTCTTGTTTGTAATATAATAGTCGATTATGCTTATTTGCCACAAATATTCCTCCATCTGCTTTGAGTTTCTAAACTTCACCAGGGCGCAAATATATGTTTTTTGTATACTTACCTTATTTAGCTATTATTTAAAATGATTATTTGCATTATTTTGAATTCATAATGCAAATTATATATGTTTAAGTTTTTTTTATAAATGTTTTTGCATTATTTTTATTTGTATAGCAATTGAAATACAAAAGATATAGGCAATTAAACATTGCTTGGCGCATTGTAGTTGCTATGTTAGCAAAAATAGTTGGTATATTTTCGTTTTTTTTTCTTTTAAATTTTGTAATATTAATTATTGCTATATTGCCATTTGCGTTTATGGTAAGATGTATTTGTGTTGATTTTGCTTTTTTAAGCATTGGCATTAAAATTATTGAGGTTTTTTGCAAGCAATTAAAAATATTATTGAAGGCTTTTAAATAACCCATGCTTTTATATTCAAAAAAGCCTGTATTATTTTAAGATTTTAATAGTAAGCATTATACATATAATAATTAATGGTAGTTCTTTTTAGCTTGAATTGCATGTTAATAGGTTGGATTGGTTATGGGTTCCTTTATGGCTATAAAATATTCTTCATTTTTATTTGATGACCCCGTTGCGGCAATGTTTAGTAAAACATTTTTGTAAACATTTTTTATTATTAAAGCCTTTTTTTTAAACCCTTAATCAAGTTTTAAATAATAAATATATAATAAATTAATTCAAATATATCGAATTTGTAAGGCTTGCGTAATTTTAATTGCTTTTTAAAATGTTTTTGTAAAGTCGTTGGCATTAATTTGTTTTGCCATGTTTTCCAAGTCATCTTTCAAGAGGCGCTTGATCGCAATCTTGCCTTAATAATAACTCAATAATAAATATGAATTAGTGGGAGTATGTATTTGATTTATGTAAAAACAAAGACTTGGATTTTTGGTAGTTCCAATATTAATAAGTCTTGTTGTGCATTATTGGATAGCGGAATCCTAAGAACAATTTTTCATAATGGTCCACACATTTGCTAAACCTTTTTAATATCAATAATCATATTATATTTGCCTGGGTAGACTTTTTTGGCTTATTATTATATATGCTAATGGGGAGACATAGATGGTGATTTAATATAAAGCATAATAAAAAGCACATTTCCCTTTGCCAGATTTTCATTATATTAATATTATTTATAAAGCTTTGGCCTTTTTTATATTCATAAAAAAAGTAAATATTATTAAAACTTATAATATTATTATTTATATTAGCTTATAAAATATATTAAATAGCATTTATTTAGGATTTAAACAATTTATATTCCCATGCAACTTTTCTTTTAGTATTATGCTTGCCTTGCATTTTTGAAGATGCACATTGGGAATTAGAGAATCTTGCAAATCGATATCTTGCAGCTAGTATTAATTGCCTCCACAAGGGCACTCCCCGAGCGTGATGTGGAAAATAATCTGTAGAAGTATCAATCATTCAGCTACAATTATTAATTGGAATAGATAGAGGACGCCCAAAACTTTCCGGGTGTTTAAATGGGTGGAGTTGTTGTAAGGATATGCCCAACATTCCGATCTTTTGAGAATATTTCCTGGCATTTTATGGACAGAACTGCATAGGCTACTTCTGAACCCATCATCGGTATTATGAAGTGAACTTTGAGAGCTCTCTGTTGTGTTCAGGGGTACCAAGATCGTGCCGGTACTTGCAAAGTCACTTCTCGGTTCGTGTGCTATGAAGATTCTTCGAAGCATACAGTACAGTCATGGACACGTCAATTCTACCTAGGTGAGATATAGTATTTGTAACAAGTCTCGGGTCGGGTGGTGTTGTGTTGGAAATTGATCGTTTGGGTTGTTCTTGGCCGCCTTGTTCATTCAGGTTGCCTTAGGGATTGGCTCGGTTCGGGTCGGGTATGTACGTCAGGGTCTCGGAATGACGATTGTGGGGTGGGGAATGAGGTGAGGTGAGGTGCCGGAAGCTACGGAGTAGGGGAATAGCTCTTTCACCCCGCTCTTGGAGTTGATTTGGTCGGGCCAGGGGAGAGGAGATGTACGCGCACCTACCTAGTAGGTATTGTAAACAGGTATATATATTCAGTCCCCTCAGTTCTTTCTCTTCTTCTTGTCTTTCTTTGATTGTCAGTTTCTACTTGAGTTTTGAGAATATATATCTACTTGCAGAAGAATCATTTTCACTCACACCTTCAACGTTCATCCGTTCATAAGTTCACAATATTCAAAATGGCAAAGGCTTTTAAAGAAATGATTGGCGTTGGCCCATCCATAGCTTTGACTTAGGATAGTGTTCTCATTATCATTAATGCTCAAAATGAGTAAGTTAAGTTAAGTCAAGTTGCCTCAATTTACCCCTCCAACTACCCCGCCATCAATTCCCCCCTCCATCCACCTATCCAAACTTTCATCACCCTTTATTAAGCACAACAAACTCACATTAACCCCAAATACGCAAATGGCCACTTAAAAACCAAAAACATCGCTTCAACATGCAAAGCCATTTTTACCCTTCTTAAAACCTATTGCTTTGCTTTTGCGCCTATTGTCCATATTATGCATTAATGCCTTGCTGGGTTCCTTATTTTTATATTTAACACCAACCTAATTAAAGAATTTGCTAAGCTTTTTTTAAAAGGCAATAAAAAGGTTATTTAAAAATAATACCCTGGTTTTTTTATTAGCATTAATTTTAAAAAGTTTTTGAAAAGCATTAGCAGAAATAAGTTGGTATTGATTGGGTATATAATGCATGTTTGTGTGATTATTATAATAAGATAAGCGGCTGAGAAGGGGTATAATATTTTGCTTTTTAAGAAGGCGATTAATGATAAGGATATTCCTGGTGTAAAGGCGGCGGATTTGGTGAGGGTTGCATTGGCGGAATTGGCGGATGCTTTTGGGATTGTGATTAAAGCTTTTAATATTAATTAGGAGATGATGGGTGCTTAGGATGTTATTATATGTGGTGAAGGGGTTGGGGGTGCTTTTGTTTAAATTTTTGAAGAGGTGGTTTTTGCTTCAACGGTGTCTTTTTGAGCAGTCTCTACTTGGGCAGTCTCTGTTGGAATAGACTCTACTTCGGCAGTCTTTGCTTCAGTGGTCTCTGCTTGTGTAGTTTCCGCTGGGGTGATTTTTTCTTGGGCAGTCTCTGCTGGCGTGGTGACTGCTGGAGTAGAGTCTGCTTTGACATTCTCTCCTTGGGCATTCTGTACTGCCGTGATACCTTGCAAATAGATTTTTGTATCCGAAAAATCATGTTAAAGCTAAGGGAAATCAATCACATTATACCTTTTGATCTTTTTTTTCAAATCCTTCGCAGTAGTATCCTTTGATCTATAAACCATTAGCCGCTTTTATAATCTTTCAAATTAATATAGGTACATACGCATTGAACCTCGCAAAGATCCTAATATCCATCCCAATTAAAACAGCAGGCTTCGGTCTTTTTGCAATAGACTTATAAATTTGCGTATAATAATAAATAGCATAAACCAAATTTCCTTTTCCAATTTTTTTAAATGCCTTCAAATTATTCACAAATTTGTAGCTTATTATAATAAGAAACTCCTTATTCAATCTCATAAATTGCAAATCTTAAAACACAATTTGCAATTTAAAGCTTTTTTTTAAATTATTAATAATAATTTGCAAAGCAGCCAATTATGTAGCATTAAATCTCCTCCCCTCTCTTCTCGCGCTTTATAAACTTCCTAAATCAAGCATTACCATATTTTTAACCTTGCGGTTTTTCTTTATATCCTTCAACTTCTCTTTCAGAATTTGGCACATCAATTTTTTTTCCCATAATCGCTTTTAATAATCAAAATCCTTTTTTATCTTCACCAATATGCGGTTAATATAATTAATGCCTTTAAATTCAAAATCTTCACCTTGCAGAAATTGTTTTTTAGCTTTTGCATCAAATTGGTTTGTTTATAATTTATTAATAATATATATTTAACCATTTTTTTTTTTAATTTTTTTTCTTTTGATATAAATGATTATAGGTTTTATGAGTATGGGTATTTTTTTGCTGGCTTCTTTTTTCTTTTTCGAATTTGGGCGGGTTTGGGTTTGTTGGTATTAGCCATTGTGTTCGAGTTCATTCCTTTATTGACAGATCTGAATAGTTTCAACGGTCAAGTGACTGCGACAATGGACGGCTTGCTTGTGGATGTTCAATAACAATCCGATTGTGCGTGGTGTGGAGGCGGAGGGGTAATACTTGGTGGTGAGGATAAATAAACCCTTGCCCTGTAGCGTGGTTCTAGTACTTTCTCCTTCACATATGGACGGATTCTGCTCAGATGATTGGATATCAGCCCTTGTTGAGGCTCGTGCTGATAGTGACAGGGTAAGGGTTTATTTATCCTCACCACAAGTATTTCTGCAGCCCTGTTCCACTGTCAAAAATTGGGGGCAGAACATCTACTTCGTACATGTTGGAAATATTATTAATTCACTATCCGTGCTGCTTCTAAATAATTCCACAAATTCAGGGTTCTTTAGCAAATCAGCTTCTGATTTTACGATATTTACTGCCTAAAGAAGTAAGTTTGTGGCAAAGTGCATAAACAACGAATGTACATTATTTACCCATGATACGAAGTATCTCACCGCCTCCACACGTCCACTCCACTCCAGTCCACCTGCATCCAGATCCAGCTCCAGATCCAGCCATTCTCTTGGTACTGTACTGAGTCTTGCAGATTTGAACACTGAGATAATCACAATCGCGCAATCCCAATATCGCTGGATCGCTGGGTTGTCTTGATAAGGTACTGTAGAACTGTACGAAGTATTGGTGGAACAGAAATAAAATCTGCATTGATTCTCCCGCAAGCCAAGCCCTGTGACTCAAGTCAGGAACCCTTGTGCCAGTGCAACTCTACGGAGTCGGCAGTGACCTCATTTCCACGAAGTGAAGGAAGTTCTCCTAACTTCTAGATCTCGCTACTTACCTCCTCGCGAGTAAGATACAATTCACTCCTGAACAATAAACAAATGCTAATCCCGAGCGACCCCTCACCTAGATTCACCATAGTGTGCGTGCTCACATCGGTAGCCCACGCGGCTTCGCCCATCCGCACCACTCTTCGAGAGACTTCTTACTTTTGCTTTTTTTTGCGCGACTCAACGACCAGGATCTTGTCGCATCAAAGAGACCCATCGTATGCGAATACTTCAGTACTTATAGGCAACATTGACTCTCTCCAATTCATCCTTCAGCAACGATCGGCCTTCCTCCCGGTAGCCTTACAGTAGCTAATTACCTACATATTCCAACCTCCTCAATGCAAAGCACGCTCTCTCTTCTTGACTTTCAAGAAATATATCAACTACCGCTTTCAAAATGGCAACAAATCCTTAATCTGCTTTTGCGCAATCATTGCAAAATTATATTTTTCTTTGGGATTGCTTTCGATTTACTCAAACGCATAGCAATAAAATACCTCTTATACTTATTGCTTGCGGCTTCTTTTTTCCAATTACCTATCTACATTTGCGCATGTTTAAGCTAAGCGCCAATTTTGCAAAATTTAATTTCAATTTTAAGATTATGGGCAAATACTTTTTGCCTATATTTAATGCGTATAAAAAGGCTAGATTAGCAATTGCGCAACACAAATTTTGAATATGTAAATTAAAAGCAAAGCAATTAAATTGGCTTATGGTAAATTTTTGGGAGGCTATATAAATGGAGTATGTGCTAATAGCTTAAGTGCTAAATCATTTTAAGCATAAGATTAATAAGGTGTTAGGCGGAGCAAAAAAGCTAAATGAAATAAAAATAAAATGGAGAATTTTCCTATTGGCAAATGCAAATCTTATACAATTATGTATAAATATATTGCCATATATTTTTTAAATAATACTAATTAACAATCACAGCAACTTTTAGTATTTGGTTTGATAAGAATTTGAACCACATTTTGAGATAATATAAAGCATTTATTATAAAGAGAATTGGAACGGATATTAACAAGGCTTTGCAAAATCTCCAATCATAAAAAAAGAATCTTTATATTATTGCAGTTAATATTTTCAAATCAGACCATTTTTCGGACTCAAGTTTAACTAAAAGCAGCAACTCATTTAAAACAATGTTTTAAATATCAAAATTCGCCTATTTCTTTAAAAAAAAATATATATAATACTTGATTTTTGCTTTAATAATTGAATACATTAAAGCCAATGATTTATATGAAAAAAAGAATATCAATTCCAAGGCCAAGGCAAAGAAAGAGCTTAGAACCCCTAGCTTTTCCAAGAGCTAAATGGCCAGAATTAGAATAATGATTACAATATTGTACAACATGGTACATACCTGACACACTCGATAAACGGTCTAGCAAAAGGATCACTACTCCACGCGCCGGAATTCTTCATCTCCATTAAGTCTGGACGGAATCCAAGCAATGCCAGTAGCAACAAGAGCTGCAAGCCAGTCAGCTGCTTCAGCGTCGAGGACCGCACCGGACCGGTCAAGATCTTCTTTTTCCTGGGTCTCAGCATTAGGTTGGATTTGGTGGGGTTTTTTGCATTTTCGGGAGATAAATGGATGACTTCATGGGAGACGGATTTGCATAGACATAGGATAGGCATGAGAGGCTCAGGCCCATATGCTTTGGATAATGATATTCCACGAGACCATTGGTCTCCGAAACTTGGGAATAGATTCTTCGAGTACATGTTTCCGGACACTGATAGTGAGGGACAAGCTCCGAAGAACTCCGATGCCAATTTAGGTGTCGTCTACAATTCTCTTGGTCATTCAGAGGCGCAAATGTCAGGATTTGCTAGGTGATAGCCAGATACTTACTACCCATCATGTGGAGTTCAGTCTTCCGATCGAGACAATCTTCCAGGCTATTAATTATCATGTTCGCTGATCTGTTGTCCTCGTAGTACAATATCATACTCTCGAGTTTCAACTTGAGCGTGACGGACCGAAATCATCAACCATTTCAAGCAGAAAGATAACACCACCCATCATTCATAATAAATCCAAACCCGCGGCATCTCGGTACATCCAACCCTCAAAATCTGTATTGTATACCAAGTTTCCTGCGTGAAAGTCATGGCCGCATCATAGTCAATGATGCGACCTATTTATAGCAATATGATTGGCTTTCTTGCCGCCGGGCACAAAGCACATCACTACAAGACAAGGCAAGCTGCATCGCATCTCAGTCAACCCCGCTAGTCAGGTAAGGTAATCAGCTAGCCAGCCAGTAGCCAGCGTAAGTCGCGTCTCTTTTCCTCTTTCTCTATCTTCTCTCTCCTCTTTCTTCATCTCCAGAAATATTTCGGGTTTGCGCAAGTCCTCACTGTCGTTCAAAATCGGGATCAAGTGTCTGTGAATTTTGCGCCCGCCATGGCAGCACGACTAGGTGAAGATTTGGCTGCGACGCTGTGAGTCCCCTTCCATCATTCTCATGCAAGGAAGGACTTGGTCTAATGAGAAGTAGATTCGCAAATATACACTATTACTATGGACCGCCAGGTGCTAAACCGCCGCATCATTGCTTTGATAAGGGCTCGTATGTTTACTTGTTCGAGAATGCGTCGCAGAGGAGGGCGAGGATAAAGGTTGCGAATAATGCTAGGACGGCGGAGCAGGATGCTTTTACTAGGCGTGAGTACACTTACCATCTATGGAGTGAGGTTGTAGAAATGACGAGGGCTGATGCAATGGAATAGATCTCGATGCCGCACATGTGCAATACTCGTACAAACACTCAACATTTGCTTCAAAGATCGCGCAAGACAATCGAGTGGACCAGTGATACTGTTCTTGCAGGCGATCTCCCTATGAACGACAAGTCTTCAATCATCGACGGTAGATGCTTTGCAAGGTACAAACCAGTCGTATAGCCCCGCAGACTACGATCCTGACTCCGATGAGGCATCCGATGATCCAACTTCGGATGATGTCAGATCGCTACCGGGTAGCCGGGATAGGCTTCACAGATTCACGAGCCCAGAATGCTCTCCCGCTTCCCCAGAGCCAGTAGCGGTGGAAGAGCCACAGGCAGAAATTTTGTTCGCTACTTCAGCTTCTAAGAAAGATAAGAAGAAGAAGGCGAAACTTGCTGCGCAACAGGCTGAATCTGGTTGGTGGGAGTAATTGCTGATGTTACTGTCGTTCGATTCTCAATTTGGGGAATGGCTTGGTAAAGGTCCACTCCAAACATAGCACAAAGCCATCCGCAAGGCCAAAAACAATAAAAGCAGTAGTGGAAAGGGATGGTACGTTGGCAATCTATGTATGAAATGAAACGCAGTCTATTTTGACGGATGTAAATACTCTTGTTCCCGAAGCTTGATGCAGTGAAGCGATTGCGCTCAACATGAGTAGCATGGTGAAGTGCCTAAGCATTACGATGCGAACAGCTCTGACGTTTCTGCCACAAATCTCATTTATCCCGCCTACCTTTCCAGGCACTACAGCAAACTCCTCCCACAAGAGTGGCTTCTTTAACATAGCAAACATAAACAAAAGAAAATCTATATATAAAATAGAACGCAGCCTATTTTAATAAATGCACAAACCTTGATTTATAAAGCTTAATGCTATGCATTGTTTTTATGTGGCCTTTGAAATGCTTTAAATGTTTAAAAATAAGCTCTTAAGATTTGTATATTAGGTAATAATACTATATTTTGGCATATAAATCTTTTTTTTTAAAATAAATCTATTTAATATGATTTATTATTTTCGCAAAATAATAAAAAAAAGCCCATTTGCTTTTTATAACTTTTTGATTTATTACTAATACAAATTAGGCACTGGTTTTTGGCAAGCTTAAAAAGGAATAGCTCAAAATCAGGCAATTTCTTTTTAATAAGAGGTGGCTGCAATAAAGCAACCCGAAATTAATACCGCCGGGGCACTTTGCGGCGGCGGCAAAAAGCGATTATAAAGCCGGCAAAGTAAATTTGGCGCGCGATAATGTTTTATAAGGTAATGCCCGCAATATAAATGCAAATGAATTTGATTAGCTATGCTTGTTTAAGGATTTGATATTTAACCACTAGCTCAATATACTCCTTTTCCTATTATTTATTGTTTTGCTTCTTAATATCTTTTACCAAGCAATAGCAAAAATAATTAGCTTAATATTTCTTAAAAATAATATTTTGCCATCAAATTTGAGCAATACCAATTTTCGCAATAAAATATCGAATTTCCGCCTTAACCTCTATGCCCTAAATCCTATTGTGGAAGGGCAAATCCCAAGCAATTACACAATAAGAGGGGGATGCACTTAAGGCATAAAAAATAACTTTAATATAAAAAAACAAAATAATAAAACCTTAAAATATTATATATTTAAAAAATACAAATTATTAAAAAAGGGTTGGGGAAAAGAATGGATTAAACCAAATAATTATAATATTGTTATTAAAAAAAATTATTAATTTTTAATAAAAAGTAATAAATGCACTTCTTAAATATTGCTTTAAAAAAATTTATGAAATGTTAGCCAAAGCTGCATTTAATAATATGATTTTACATAAAATTGAGGTAGCCCCGCCATATGCGCCCCCTTTTTTAAATAATCAATTTGTTTTTAAATTTTATATACAAAAGAATATAATAGCTTCATTTAAGCTTTAAATATTAAAAAAGTGCAAATGCTAAAAATTATTGCTGCTGCTAAAATCATATAATAATTAATAGATCAAAATCCCTTTATTTTTGAAAGCAAATATTGGCTTGCTTAGCGCTTTCCACCACCATTTTTAAGGTAAGCTTTTCCTTTAACCTTTTCAATTTTAAACCTTTTTTTTTTTAATTTTAAAAATAAATTATCAATTTTACTTTTATTTTACTTTTGCTTTTTTTTTCCTTTTTTATTAATAACTCCTTTAATCTCATAATGCATTGTTCACCGTTTGCTAATGCAATGAAATTAATAATAAAGCCGGCAAGGCTAAAATAGCTTTAAAAGCAAGTTTGCCCTTTTAATTTGATTTAAATTAAGGCTATTATTTTTTGTAAACCTTTAAATAATTTCAAAAAAGCTTCCTGGCGATTTTCATACTTTGCAACGCATTATTATTGCCTTCGCCGTTAACAATTCCCTCAAATTCAAAATGGCAGCGTTCACAACTTTAGCTTCCTCACCAACATTTTAAATTTGCTATTTTTTTATTTTTATAAACTTTTTATAATTACAACTTCTTTATCTTTAAGAGCTTTAAACGGAGTCTCTTCCTTTCCTTTTTAAGCTATATCTCCATTACCTTTTCTTAAGATCTTAAAAATTTGCTAACTTGATTTCCACAGATTTATTAATCGCAATTTTGGCATTATCATTATTATTTTTATTATTTTCTTTCTTTTTTAAATAATTTCACCATTTTTTTATATTATTGCAAAAAAATAAGCTAAGCACCTTTTGCAATTTATACACATTTTTCATCTCAAAATTAAAACAATTTAAAAATGTTGCAAATCAAACTTTTGCTATAAAGCTGCTAAAATAAGTTTTATCTATTTTTCCATTATAACTTCATTTTTTTCTTTATTTTAAATCTCTTTTTAATAACAATTTTAATACCAATTTTATGACCTTATCATTGCCATTGGTCTTTAATTACCAATGCATTATTTTTACAAATTATTATTGCCATTGCCAAAATCAAAGCTAAGCAGCTGTTTTCCCTTTTTTTGTTTTTTTTGCCTTCACTTTTTTTATTTAAAAAATCATTTTGGGAATAGCCACAACATTAAGCAAAAACACCTTTACTTTCATTTTTTAAGCTTAAAATGTACCTAGGCTAGCTATCCTTAATACTAATTTATTTTTGAAAATAAAACATATAATATCATAAAATCGTTCAAATTTTGGGTCACTAAAAGCTTAATTACGTAATTTGCATCATAACCAAAATACTTTAGGAAAAAGCCAAAGCTTTTACATAAATGCTAATATTTCCAAATTTTCGCAAATTAATTTTTTGCCTATACCAACTTAATATAGCTCCATTAATAGCTCTTTTATCAAATCCAAGCTTAATCTTTTTTCATATTATCTTTCTTTTTTCTCTTAAAGCAATAAACTTTATTAACATATCCTAAAAACACACATAAGCATGGAAAATAATAATAAGCAGCAGGTTTTCTTAAATTAATATTATGAGAAATATAAGAACCTTAGGTTAATTAATAATAATGGGGATTATTATTAAAAGACTTATTATTAAATGTATTAATCTTGATTAAAATTTAAATTGCTTGGCCATAAAACCCTTAAAATAATATAATAGGCTTTAAGCCTTAAGAGTTGCAAGAATTATTGAATTAATTAAAAGTAATGGGGATTATCATTTTGATTTTTTTGCTATTAAATATGTTTTTTCAAATTTAAGGCTAGCTATATTATCCTCTTATTTAATAAAGGCCATATGAAAAAACAATAAAAGGTTATATTCCCTTAGTCTTTATTTGCCATTTTTAAGCATAAGCTTGGTATACTATAGGTTTTTGATTATATAAGCTATTAGCTATGGTCCATTAATGCTTTTAGCTAAAAGCTATTTGAAATTTTAATAAATTTTAGCATTAAAATGCACCTCAAAAAGGCTATTAAATTGCTATTTTAGCTTTTGCAATATTTACTTTATTATATTATACTTGCTTTTCCTGGCCCAA
This sequence comes from Helotiales sp. F229, assembly GCA_002554605.1. Taxonomy (NCBI): domain Eukaryota; kingdom Fungi; phylum Ascomycota; class Leotiomycetes; order Helotiales; species Helotiales sp. F229. Next base: position 4,242,528 of record MXAW01000004.1, on the reverse strand, counting down.
ACTTTTTTATTACATTTTATAATTGCAAGCCTAATATTAGGTTCGATTTTTAAATAGGCTATCGGTATTTAATAAGGGCTTTAATCAAATTAAAAAGGCGAAAAAAATTATTTAAATTATAGGCTTTTCCCTTAATCCAAAAGGGTTATGGGAAATGTTCGGTTTAAATGCTTAGGCTTTTAAAAACGTTGATTAAGCATTAGCCAATAGCATATTCAATCTTTTAATATAAGGGTTCCTTAAATGATTTGTTTTTTAACGTTTTATTGCAAATAGCTTTTAGCATATTGCATAACATGCTTAATAAGTTATAGGCTTAGTAATTAAAGCTTGCCTAAAATAAAATCTTTAATTGGCGTTGCTTTTGCATTATCTTTAAAAACTATAATCAAAGCTTTTGCCGGCGGTTTTATTATTACGCAAGCAGGGTAAGCGTATAAGCAATCCTAAATTTAAGGCTTTCATGGGTTCTAGTCCCTTATTTTTAAAATAAAATATGCAACAAACACATTTTGTTTATTTAAGTTTTAATTAATAATTATTAAAGCCAAGTTAAATCGCTATTTCCGCCATTCAAATTTTCCTTCTTTATTTAGTTCCTAATAATAAATTATAATAATCTTACTACCAAAACAGCTGCATTATATGAAATGCTATTTAATATTGCAATAGCCAGGCTTAAGGGAAATTTTTTATTAAAAGCTTATTAACATTGTTTTAAAAGGCTTTCAGCGTTTTAAGTTTTTATGCAATTAATTTAAGGCTTATTTAAATGATTAAACACTTCCTTAATCAACTTAATCATAATATAATATTATTGCGTTGGGCTTTGGGCCGGCAAATATTGCCCAACCTACTTGCCTACATCAAATATTTAATTTATTAAAGGCTCCCTAAATTGCTTAATAATAAACGCCTCAAATTCCTGCTGGACTTTTTTTTCTTTTAAATTAAAATAATTAAAATTAAAATGAAATACTTGTTTGCGTAAAAGATTATTAATAATAGGACTTTTAAATCTCATTTCCTATCCCCTTTTTGCATAAATAAGTTTTTTTTATAAGGCCAGCTTTTTTTTTAACTTTTTAAGATTAAGCAAGCTTTTTTTGCGCTATTTATTATTGGCTTTCATATTATATGCTCCTTTAAATATGCTATATATAAATCATAGCATTATACAATGGTTCAGCGTCCTCAAGCTTATTATATGTATGCAAGAAATTGAAATGGCCGCAGCAAACGATATTTATATAATTAAAAATAAAATTGATTTAATAAAAATAAAAAGGCCAAAAAAATAGCCGCCCCCTTTTTTAAATAAGCAATGCAATCTTGCACATATTAAACAAAATTAATATTAAAATTAAAAACCTTTTTATATTATGCTTTTTATGCTAATATTAATTCAAGCACTTAAATCATTATCTCTTTAAGCATAATATGTTATTTAATAAGCCTTTTAAGGTTTTCCAAATCAGCTGAATTTGCAAAAAATATTAAAAAACGTTTCTTATTAATATTATAAAGCTTAAAAATTTAATCTTTAGCATTATAAATAAAATATTTTTTTTAATAAAAAAGTTTTAAGCAGCTTTCAAAATACGTTTTTTTTAATTTAAGGCCATTGTCCCCTAATTCCTTAAAAATATAATATCCTTTAAGGCTAACTTAAGCAATTTTATAAAAACCAAATCACCTAAAATCCAATATATGATTAAAAATCTTATTAACTTCTTGGGCTATATTATAGCATAGCATTAAATCCTTAATTTATAAAAACCATTTTTATATATTATGGCAAATATTAAAAGCTTTTTTACCTTTTTGCTATTTTTTGATTTTTTAATGCATAACTTTTTTAATATGCTTTTATTTTATTTAAAATTATAATGCCTTAAGCTGCAAAAGCTTGCTATGATCCTTAACTTTTTTAATAAAAAAAGATTTCCACATGAGATATTAAGTCTTAATTAAGAAAATCGGCTCTTTTTCATAAATCAGGTAAAATAATGTATAACTAATAAATTATTAACCTATTTGCTATTCATTTTTGAAAAAGCGTTTTTAAATAAGCCATAGCCTTTTTTTATTATTTTATTTGCTTTTAAATTATATATTAAAACTTAAATTTGCTAAATTTTTATTTTATTTAATAATTCAATAATTTCGCGCATATTCTTGCCCTTATCATTAATAATAAATTTTTAAAAAAGTTTATGGCAACAAATAATATTTTTTTATATAAATTTCGCAATTTTTTTTATTAATTTAAAAGCCAAAGCTTTAGCTTCCACCTAATTACTTATATTATTTTAAGCAATAATAAAATATTTTTTGCTATAAATCAAAAGCATAAAAATAATATTAATGCCCCATTTTTTCATTAATTTGTTTAATACTATAAAGAATAATGGCTCCTTTTATTTTTTAGCATTTTAATATTAACAATTTGCACAGCTTTTAATATACTTAGCAAAATTTTAATAAAGTCCTTTTTAAAAATAATGGCTTAAAACTTAATAATAAGTGCTTTCTTTTCTTTTATAGCCAAAATTATTATAACAGCTTTTAAAAATTTAAGATTTGTGCTTTTTAATATTTATAACAAATTTAATTAATAATCCTTTTGCTAATAAACGCCAAATTTTTTAATTATAAATATCATAATTTAATGCTTTGCGCTTAAACGCTTTAAATTCCTTTTTATTTTATTTTTTTAATATTTTTAAAATAATAAAATATATTAAAATTCGCAAAAAATCTTTGCTATAATCCTTTAGCAATACTAAAAATTGCCTATCTTTTTTTAAGGAAAAAAAGTCATTATTTAACAAACTTAAAAAAATGATTTCGCTTTAATTTTAAAGTTATTATACTTTAATACGCATATTTTAAAAAATATTATTCTAATTTTTTAATTTCGAATTAATAAAAGTTTTTGATTTTTTACTATTACCAGCTTTTATAAAGCAAATCTTATAAGCTTTAAGCTTTATAAATACCTAATTCTTTACGCTTTTTTCAGCGGAATTATTAAAGCTATTCTTAATATTATTAAGGTGCTTAGGTCTTTTAAATAAAGCATTAGCCGCAATGTATATAAAGCTTTTAATATAGCAAATTTCAAAATCAAATAGGCAAATTCAAATAAGCTATTATATTAATATAATGCTTAAATGATTATAAGCAGCGCTATTCAATTAAGCTATTAGCATATTAGCATTTATTTTTATTACAAAATGTACCCCCATAAGCCAAATCTTTAATTTCTTTAAAAAATATAGCATCCCCTTGCATTCTCGCTTTATAGCATTATAATTGCATTTGATTTTATTTCAATATTTGCTTTTATATCGCATTAAATGCAATTTGCTATTGTTTTTATCTTTTTAAGCTAAAAAGCCTCTTCATTCATCACCGCTTAAATTTACTAAAATCACAATTTCCTTAGCGCCTTTGCTATAATCGATTTAATATAACATTAGCATAAAGCATAAAATGTCTTATAGCTTTGCTATAACCTTTTCTTAAAATTTAAGGTCCCAAAAAAATTTGATTCTTTTTTTTATTAATAAATAAAGTAATTTTGCGATAAATCAAAAATTCTTAATTCAAATGCAAAAATAAATCACTAAGCCAAAAAAACCCTTAACTTTTTTAATATTTTTAGGCTTTTTTTAGCATTAACCCTTTATTAAATAAAACGCTAAAAGCTTTTTTTTTAAAAAATTTATAGCATATCCCATAATATTTATTTTGTTTTAGCAAAATTGTGATTTGGCTTTTATAATAGCTTTAGCTTGTTTTAATTGCTTAAATGTTTGATTTAAATTAATAATATGCTTTAATATAAATCTTTATATCTTAGGAAAAGCTTTTTTTTAATTATAGTTCAAATAAAGGCCTTTTACCTTTATGTTATCCATAAAAAGCATATCAATATTAGGAATAACGTTTTTAAGGATTTTTATAATAATTTATACAAATTGTGCCATTAAATTCATATACTTTTAAGGAAATTAAATATTCCAAACTAAGCCAATATTCGGAATTCAAAATGCTATCATATTATAACTTAATTAATATAACATTTGTTTATTATAGCCTAAATAAAGGTTTATTAGGCTTGTAATATAATATCCAGCAAACTTTTTAAAGAACTCATTTACTAATAAAAGGAAATTAGCGTTTTTTAAGTAATTGCGTTAAGCATAATTGCCAAATTAATTAAGCAATATTTTCCAGCTTCCTTTTTTTTAATAAAAAACCAAGCATTCCAATAAGAGCCTTTTAAAAATTCCAATATACCTTTATCAAGCCTATTTTAAACCATTTTGGTGATTTTAAAAACTAATGCTTAAGATAAAGCATAATTAAAAGCTTGCTATGCCTTATGCTTAATAATTTTAAGTTTTATTAAAAAAAACATTTTTATGAAATATTTTATACTTAGGCTATTTAAAAGCAATTAAGCTTTTTTAATTTAGCATTATCTTATCAAATAGCGCTTTTTCTTTTGGCCTTAGCATATTTCCCACATTCAATAACTTTAGCCTCTTTAAGATAAGCCTTAAACCTCTAAAAACCGCTATAAATCTTAGAAATAATAAATATTAAAATTTGCCAACCTACACTTAAACTATGTCTTTAATTCTCAACCTTTCATACCAATTAGCTCTTTCGCTAAGGGAATCTTCAATTTCATTAGCTTTATTCATAAATTAAACTTTTTTTGATTTTGGCTTATATATTATTTATATTTAATGCGTTTGCGTCTTAAATCAAAATAAGGATTTAAATAATATCTTATCATATTTTATGCTAAATTTAAATATAGGCTTCAAGTTAATAATCGCTAAAGTGTCTAATATAAGCTTGTTCCTTATTGGTGCTTTTATAAAATTAATATTTAATATTGGAAACCCATTTTTAATATTTAATTCCAGCATACAAAATTCCCTCTAAAAGTATTTAATAATAATCATTTTTGATTTATTAAAGGCAAAATCGCCCTTTTTTTTAAAATGCTTGCCTTTAAGCATAAAATTGCCAAATTAAAAAAAGCTTTTCAAAGCACTAATTATAATGCTTTTTTTATAATTAATTATTTATTTCCCAAAAACTTATTCTTATTATTTTTAGCATAATTATTATTATAAATATTATTTCAAATTCGTTTAATTCCATGCTTGCCTTTTAATATTAAAAGGTCTTTTGCTTTATTAATAAAAAAATTGATTTAAACCATGATCCCTTATTAAAATCGGTGATTCCATAATTAAGCAAATACAATTCCGCTTTTTTTATTAAATGGATATTAAAAGGAAATCCTAGCTTAGCAAAAGAATGAAAAGCCAAAAATAATCTTTATACCAAGAATATTCATAATATAAAATTTTATATAAATTATCAAATTCCTTATTAAAATAGCAATATTATTAGCATAGCTAATGAACTTTGACTTAATTCCAATAATAGTTTTTAGCGCCATATTATTATTTCAAATAATAAAAAAACCTAATTTAGCAGCAATATTTAAAATCATATAATTAATTTTGGCTTTATTATTAAAAATAGCATAAATATCACTAACTTGGGTATTTCCAGGGATAATAACCATTAACTTTGGTATAGGAAAATAAAAAGCACTTATTGAAGTGCCCATATTATTAAATAATCAAACTAAAAAAACCAATTGGTCAAGGCTTTGGCTATTAAAAATGAAATCTTTGCAAAATAATTAAGATATGAAGTATTATATAATGGCTTAAAAAAAGCTTGATTAATAATACTTAAATATTGCCATTAACATTATTAAAAATAGCCCTATAATTGAAACAGCGCTAACGAAAAGCTATAGCATAAAATGCTTAATTATATGCTTTTAAATATTATAAACTTAATTTCGCTAATAGCATTAATATGCTTTGATTTTTAATGCAAGCTTATGCCATAGCAATTATTAATAAATGTTAATCTTATCTTTCCAATATTGCTTAATATAATAAATGCTAAAAGAAAACGGTTTAAGCAAATCATAAAAAATAAAACTATTATTAAAAATTTCCGAAGCTTTTTTTATAATTATATCATTTCATAAAGCCGCATTATGTGTCTCAAAATGATTAATATCTTATAAAATGAGAGGCTATTAATAAATAAAGGTGCTATCTTTAAAATTGTTTTTAATAAAAAAGACTATTTTAATATTCGCTTTTTTTTAGCTATTATTGCATGCGCTAATTAATAATCCCTTGCCGCAAAGCTATTAAAAACCTTGGCCAATTAATAAGCACATAAAATTCCCCTAAGAACAAATTTCCAAAAAGCTCTTTTTACGCTAAAAGCTTATTAATCATATTATTTAGCTTATAACTTCCTTTAACTAAAGCTTCTTAAAGCCTAAGGCTTTTAGCCGGCATTTTTGTCGCGGGCTTTGAAATTAATAATAATAGCAAGCCTCTTAAGCTTGGCTTAGCAATTCTCGATTTTTTCACTTTAATGAGTGCTAATATTAAAGTTTTTTTAATTGCTGGTTTTAGCGTCTTTTCTTTTTAAACAAAAGATTTTGTAAGAATTTGGGTTAGCATAAGCATTGTTTTAGCCAAAATATCAATTTCCATATGTTCTAAAGCCTTCTTAAATTGCTTATTAAATTAAATCGCCTTTTTAACTTTGTCTTGCATCTTGGGCTTTTCATATAAAAATTGCTTCTTTGCTTTTTCCTTAAGCTTTAAAATAGCATTATAAGATTTAGCATAAAATTTCCCTTTTTAAGACCTAGTTTTAATTAGCTCAATAACAGCAATATTTTTAATATTAAATTTTATTTTATTTTATGCTAAAAGACTTTGAATTAAAGCAATAGTCTTAGCAATGTGGCTTTTTTTATCTAAAAAATCAAATTCGTAATCAAAATCCCAAATGATTTTAATCATCCCCATATTGCTTATGTTTAAAGCATAAAGTGCTTCCTTAGCAAATGCAGCTTTTTAAGCTTAATCAAGCTTTTCTTAAATCGCCTTAGCCCTATGCTTAAGGTTTAGGTTATAAACAATATTCAAAATCCGCTAAATAACATATTCCCGGCGTGTTTTTTCATCATTTAATGGGAAATTTATAAAATAAGCCACTTGCCCTTTTTTTCATAAGCCAATGCAAATATAATTATTTTTGTCTAATTTATGAATAATGCCTAAGCTAATAAACTTTTTATAATTATAGCATTAATTCATAAAATTATAGCAAGATTAAGGCCACATTTCAGGCTCTTGCTTGTTTCCACACTATTGTTACGAACCCCTTTGCACCAATAAGTAGTTGGCACCAGGATATTAATGGTACCACCGAGTGAATAATACTATAAAAATATTAATACCAATAGGGGATTAATACAATCTATGGGCTGATATTAATTAAAAAATAGTATAGGATAATAATTGGTATCATTGCACATATCGTAATCGCAATTTCAATTATAATAATAATCTAAATCATAGTAAACATTAGGTCACGTGATAAATCCGTAGATCCTGGAATCCCGTATTAATGAGAAAGATTTAAGAATTTAGGGATCTAGCATTTTAAGGGATTTAAGGGATTCAAAGGAAATAAAGGTTTTATATAAAATTAGCATATCTGCCATCAAATAAAAGCTTTATACTCAACTTCAAATAATATTCTTAACCATACTAATAATTGTCTTACCCCGTACATAATACACCTACTTTTCGATCATCAAAAATCAACTGCAGCCTTTTGTATTTACACCAAATAAATAATGGATTATTACACTTTAAGCACCTTCTTGTCAAAAGTACCGACTTATGTACATCATATTTATCAAGGGATTCTCATTTGACAAAGATGTTATTGTTACTATCTTGGGCAATATTAATAAGAACATCAAAATCCCTATTTCGGAGACCTTTAGTGGTGATTGCAATAAATATTGATATTGAATGGTTTAAGTTAATATATACACCAAATTCCACATAAAACAATTCACCTCCAAGATTGAGAAGGTTTTGTGAATTATTATTTTACTTAAAAAGGCGGCTTGGGATTAAATGAAATCATTCTTTAAGAATTATATGGCCATTAAGAATTCAGCAAAAAGCGTAACAACCAATGCTTTCAAAGCCACTTAAAAAATATTCTTATCCCTTTGGGGCTTAAAAAAATTTATAATCCGGATCTTTGGCAATATTAATATGGCGCGCATAATAATGCGCAATATATAAAAGCTTTGGCAAATCGGGTTTTGCGCAAACTATATGGCAAAATTTTAGCAATATGCTAAATGAATTAAATAAAGGGAGAATGCTTTAAAAGATCGCTATTATAAAAGATTAAAAGATAATATAAAAAATAAAATTGCTTATTCCAAATAACCTAATAATTTTTAAAAATTAATCAAACTTGCGATTAAAATTAATAATCAAGCTTATAAGCAAAGCCTTAAGCAAAAGAGGCAATATTTTTATTAAAAGCATAATAAGCCTTAAAAGCCTTTTTATCTTAAGAAAATGAAGCTAAATGCTATTTTTTAAAAGCAAGCCAAAAAAAAGCCATGCAATAGCAAGCTTTTTAAAAAAAATTATAAATAAGCAATAATAGGATAAGCTATGCTTTAAATATGATTTTTTGGGCCACAGAATTAGCTCCTATTGCCAAAGAAAGTTATAATTAAGAAAAAAGCAAATTAATGCAATAAAATAAGGCGCTTATAATATTACCAGCATTCCTATGCCATTATACCCTATTAAGCAGCTTAATGCCTTAAGCTTTTAACACATAATCATTAACAAATTTAAAAACAATAAAATCCACGCCTAAATAAAGAATAATAATAGCATAGCATAAAATAATGAAAAAGAAAAAGACAAAAAGCTTTATTAGGTTTTAAATTTAAGGCCATCTCACCTGCCTTTCTTTAATTCATTATAAAGCAAGGTTTAAAAAATCATTTAACGGGAAAAGAACTTGCATTTTTAAGCCTTAAATTCTTAACACTAAACCAATAAGATCATAAAGATCATTTATAAAAAATTAGGACTAGTTTTTATAAGAAGACCACAATAAGGCAAAAAATATTAAATAATTTATTAAAATTATAAATATATTAAATAAAAGCAAATTAAATATGGCAGCAATTGTTCTTAAACCTATATGCAAATTATTTTTTAAAAACCTTTGCCTATTTTTAAAAGCTAAAATAAGCCAAAAAGGGAGGATTTTGGGAAATCATATTAAAAGGCAATCAATGGCGCCTTTGGTTTAATATAGCCAATAATACCCAAATGTATTAAGAACATCTTACTTTATTAGCACAAATCCTAGGAATAAATCAGCTATTTTTGGTTATGGTTATAAAACCAAATTAGCAAGTTTGAAAAAATATTTTAATAAAAAACTTTTATTAAAAGGATTTCCCTATGCGCTAATTAGCGGCAATAAAAGATCGCCATTTAATTATAAAAGCAAAAATCAAAAAAGTAATTCTTAAGGCCATAATAAATTTTAAAGCATAAAGGAATTTTATATCTTCTGCTATTATGCTTAAGCATTTATTGCCAATTGAAATTAAAAAAAGGGGTATTAATTGATATTTGCTAATAGTAATGCCACCGCCAATGGGATAATAAATATGCAAATTCAAATTTTGCATATGGGCATTGCCGGCCATTCAAAAAGAATTTAATTTAATATTACTTAAATTGGAATGCATAATATTATTCTTAAACTTTCTTAAATAAAAAAGCATAATCCAAAAATTAATTAAATTAAAAAACAATTAATGTTTAGTTATTGCAAAAACTGCTATTAAAATAAAGCAAAAACATTAATTATTTAAAAAATTTGCATCACCTTCAAAAAATAAATCGGATATTAAAATAAAGGTCCACTAATAAAAAATATACTATTAGCATATCATAAATTTGCGGCATTATTCAAAAAAAAACAAGGCATTAAGGCTTTGCCCAAATACTAAAACTATAATTATTAAATTAAATTAAAAGAAGGTATTAAGCCAATATTTTAATTACTTAAGGAATATTTGGCAACAAATTTAATAATGATTAAAAATTATATTAATAAACATTTAGTAAAAGGGTTTATTAAAAAATCCAAATCCTTATGAGGAAATAATATTCTTTTTGCAAAAAAAAAGGATGGCGAATAATGGATATGCATTAATTATTATTAATTAAATAATGCTATAAAAAAGGATTATTATGCATTATTATTGGCTAAGAAATTGCAAGATAAGCTTGCGGGGGCCAAAATCTTTATTTAGCTTAATTTAAAAAGCGCGTATAATCTTATTAAAATAGCTAAAGGGAAAAAAGAAAAAACGGCATTTTGCACTTGCTTTGGCCATTATAAGTATATGATTATGCCATTCGATTTGATTAATGCATTAGCCATATTTTAGCATTTAATTAATAATATTTTGCGATTATATTTGAATATAATATGCATTTGCTATTTGAACAATATTCTGATTTATTTCAAAAATAAGAAATAGTATATAAAGAATATAATAGCAATTCTTAAAAAATTAAAAACCGCTTTCATGCTTCTTAAACCAAAAAAATGCAATTTTCATATAAAAAAAATTATCTTTTTAAGCTATATAATTATTATCATAAAATTAGTTATAAATCTTAAAAAGATTTAAGCAATTATTAACTAAACCGGACTTATTAATATCAAAAAATTACAATCTTTTCTCAGATTTGCCAATTTTTATAAGCGATTTATCAAAAATTACTTAGGAATTGCTATGGTACTTATAAAATTAACCTATAAAAACAGGGAATACATATAAATAAAGGAAGCTAATGCAGCTTTCAAAGCTTTTAAGGAAATGTTTATTTAGGACCCCGTTTTTATATTTTTTATATTTAATAAAAAAATATGCATAAAAATAAATTCTTTAAATTATGCTATTGATGCCATGCTTAATTAATTGGGCAAGAACAGCAAATAGCAATTAATTGCCTATCATTTGCGAAAATTATTATTAGCAAAATTTAATTATAATATATATAATAAGGAATTGCTAGCAATTATGAACGCAATATGCAAATAAAAGGTTTATTTTAAGGGTGTTGCTTATAAAATATAAATCCTAATGAATTATAAGAATTTCATTTATTTTATTATTATTAAAAAACTAAACCAACGCTAGGTTTAATAATATGAAATACTTTTTATTATAAAACTTCAAATTTCTTATATTAAGAAAACAAAAAATGCTAAGGCCAATGCTCTTAGCAAAAAACCAGAATATTTTGCAAATAAAACGCATAAATTATATATTATATTTAAGTAGGATGGCGATTTGCTAATAATTAATCATAAATAATTAATAATAATAAGCCGCCTTTTTAAAAAAAAATTGAAAAAATTATAATTATAACCTAATAATAATTAAGCAAAAAAAATAATTAAATAAGGATTTCTTTTTTATTATCATTAGGGCTTTTTTATATTAAGAACAAATTTATGTCTTAATATGGAATAAAATGGATTTTATTAAAAAATAGCATAAGCTGCCGGCTTATGAATATTAAAAAATTGCCAAAATATTATTAAGGCTTTTTAGGAAATACTATTTTTTAAGCATAAAAAAAATAATTAAAAACATAATATTATTATGCAATACATGCATTTGGAATAAGGCATTATATTATATTTTATATAAGCTCATAAAATCGCCAGCCATATTATTATGCTTATAAAAATTAATTGCTTTAAACTTTGTAATTAAATTACTATTTTCAAAAGATTTAATTACAAAAATCAAATACAATTTGATTTATATGATTATAAATAAGTTTATCAAATACGCGTATATAATATTAGTATTAAAAACCCAAAGCATATTACAAATGGCGTAGGTATTCCTTTAAACAATTTTTGCAAATTATGAAATATTAAATAAAATGATTTTAAATAAAAATAAGCTTTTTATTTTAAAATTCTAAAAAACTTTAATTGCATTTTTAAAAATAAAACAAAAAATGTTAACAGCCTTTTACCCTTAAACAAATGCATAAACAAAACAAATTAATTAAATAATAGAAACTTATTTTTAATATTATGTGAATTATAAATAAGATAATTGGGTTTAATTATTTTTATTTGCCTAATTTGCATATAATAGCGCGGATTAAAAAATTATTAAAATATTGCTATTTTATGCGAATTATAGGTACAACCTAATGGCATATAATATATTAATTGCGGATTAAAGAACCGCGCAAAAAGCCATGTTATAAGAAAACAAATTAAAGCAATTGCATAAAGAATTATTAGCTAATATTTTATTTATAGCATAAAGATTAGCGATTTATTATAATAAAAAGCGTAGCATAAAATTAATGCTTAAGGAAGGGAATAAAATTTATTTACTTTAAAAGAATATCGCAATAAAATAATCAAATTATAAATTAAATTATAAAAAGCTAAGGCTATTTAAAATTGCAAAAGTTAAAAGATTAATTAATTATTAATTAGCGCTTCCTAAGATAATAAACATTTATTTAATATTTCATATATTTCTTTTTAAACTAGCATTATTAGAAGCACCATCCGCTTTTGTTACTAAAATATAATTAATTAATTTAAATGCAAAATACGAAATTGGGATTATTTTAAATTATTAATATTTTTAAAGCATTATTAAATATTTGATTAAATGAAAAAGGTATTTATAATTGGAAAATACCTAAGAACTTAGATTTAATTTTTATTGCTTTAGGCTGCTTTGGGAATTTTATTTTCAAAATCCAAGTTTGCCTAAAAAAAAGAAGAATCAAAATTAAGCACATTAGCCCCCGCTTTAAAAAAAAACGCAAAATAGGCATTAGGTTCAAAGGCGAAAAACCAGGGATTAGGAATATCCGCAGCAGGCTTAGAAAAAAGCGTTGAAAAACAAACGAGGATTATTGTTTTGCCCAGCTTAAATTGGCATATTAGCCAATTAAGCCAAAAGAACTTTATGGCATATCTTAAAAAATTGCAATTGCTATATTTAAAACAAATGCATTTCAAACATTTTTTTAAAATAAATAAGTCCAAAAAGCAAATATAAAAAAAATTGCAGCAAAAGGAATAAGGCTTTGCATAGCATGCAATGCTTTTAATATAAAGCGCAAGTTGAATATTTTATTTCTTTTTTATTTAGGTAATATTCGATTTTTTTATAATATTAGGCATAATAAATAAGGAAAATGATTATTAGCAGCCATTAACAATTTTTAGATCATACTTAAGCATAAAGGCTATGTTAAGCAAAAAGGGGGATAATATTATGGACCCCTTTGCACCAATAAATAATTGGCACCAAAATACTAATAGTACCACCAAGTAAATAATATTATAAAAATATTAATATTAATAAGAGATTGGTATAATTTATGGGCTGGTATTAATTAAGGAATGGTATAAAATAATAATTGGTATCATTGCACATATTGTAATCGCAATTTTAATTATAATAATAATTTAGATCACAATGAACATTAGGTTATATGATGAATTCGTAAATCTTAAGATTCCGTATTAATAAAAAAAATCTAGGGATCTGAGGATCCAGCATTTTAAGGAATTCAAAGGATTTAGAGGAAATAAAGGTTTTATATAAAACTGGCATATTTGCCATTAAATAAAAGCTTTGTGCTTAATTTTAAATAATATTCTTAACCATACTAATAATTATCTTACCCCGTATATGATATACCTATTTCTTAATTATTAAAGATCAATTGCAGCCTCCTATATTTACACCAAGTAAATAACGGACCGTTACAACTATTTACATTTCTTAATATAATTATCTTAACCATTTCGGCGATTCTTGTTATACGAGCTTTGGCCGTACGCCATTAAAACAATGTTTTAACAAAACTCATAACACTTAAAGCTATTAATTTCTGCCACAAACTTTAAATTAAAAACTTTTTCAATAAAAACTTAAAATATTTAAAGCTTATTAAATTCCCTAATAATAATATTCAACTTATTTTTAATAGCGTATTGCATTATATTAGCAAGTTTTTATAAGATTGAAATCATATCTTAAGCAGCATTATTAAGTATTAATAATGGCTTCTTTTAGTATTCTTTATTTTAAAAAGCTATCTCAATTTCTTTTGCAAGAGTGTTGTTTTAATAAGTAATAAAATTAGAGCGGGATGGCTATAACGTCGAAGTTATAGCATAAGTATTATTTATAAAAATGTTTTAATAAGCTTAAATTTAATAGGTTTTAGCATTTGCCATGCTTTGCTTTTTTATTAAGGCATTAATATTCCTTTTATTGCAAATCTTAATCTTAATTTTTTTAAATATTTTGCTAAATAGCTAACAATTGTTTTAATTAAAATCCTTTTTAGGCTTTGCTGCCAAAGCTAGCCTTTTAATTTTAAGATCTTTTAAAAATGCATAAAAAAAATTGAAAAAAATCATTTTATTCATAAAATCTTCTTTTTCTTTATAAGCTATCCTAATATCTTAAAAGAGCTTAAAAAACTGCTAAAATTAAGCTTGACTTAATCTGCTAATCTTATTTTAAAGCTCCTAAAAATCCATTATAATTTGATTTAAATAAGCCATAATATAAAATTGGTATTAAAAGTCCTAAAATTGATACTCTTTTTTAATAGCATTTTAAAAAGTATTATATAATATTTGCAAATAATTTATAAAGTGCTTAAAATTCCATGCCACAAAAAGGTGCAAATAATTAATAATTTACTGCTTTTAATTCTTGGCTTTTATAACATCATAAGTGGCAAAAATTTGGCTTATAATTTTAAGAAATATAATGGCCTTAAAGCCATTGAAATACGGCGCTTTAGTGGTTCCAGATATTAGCATAAGCTAATTTAGTATAACTTAAAGCCTGCCAAAGCTTGTGATATTAATGGTTCGGTTATTATTAGCACCTTTAATTTTTCCAAAAAAAAATTTCTTATTAAATAATATTATCTTGGCTTTTCTTTTTCCCAAGCTTTTAAAATAATGCAAATAAATTCCAAAGCTGCGAATGCTTATAAAAACAAGAACAAAGCTTATAAAAAGGCCTAAAAGCGCTCGGTCTTAATATTTGTACGCTCCTCCAAAGCCTACTTTAGCAAATGGAGCCTAAAAGCTACTTTCTTTATTATTGTTTTTGTTGTTGTCAATAAGCATCATTAATTTATATAATTTTAATTATGCAAATGTTGCAAATATTGGCAATCGGAATATAGAAAATTGATTAAGAATATTATGCATAAATAATTAAAAAGTAATCAATAATCAAAATTCCAAAAAAGAATTAAATAAATAAGTTTGCATGAGCTTCTTAATAATTTAATAAATCCTATAATTCTCAACTTGCTTAATTAAAGTTTTTAGCTTAATACATTAATAAGCTAAAATAATGATTTCAATAATGTCATAATCTTCTTAAAAATTAAAATTATTAAAGCAACGCTATAAAACAAATAATATTATTTAAAAAACTCCTTAATTCCTTATAAAAACAAAACTAAAATGGCCCATAAACTTGGCATTTTTAAAAGTAATAATGCAAACGTAAAAAAAATGAAACAAATGGTATCGCATTATAGGCACTTATCCTTAAAGAACTTTTCATAAAGGCCAACACTTCCCAGCCATTAAACGCTTAATTGCTTTAGCGCATAAGGATGCCTAATTAGCCAAAGGTTTTACCAAGGGAGATATGTTCTTTAAAAGGGTAGCGGTTTTCCGACAAAGCGCTAAGACAAAATACATATATCCAAAGAAAAGCACTCAAGTTTCCAATACCTAAGCATGCCCCGGAAATTAAAATCATTTTTTTAATAAAATAGCCTAAGTCTTTGTTCTTTTAGAAAATATACTCGCCGCATTTGCTTTATATTAAAGGCTGTGAGATCACTAATTAAATAGCTTCCATAAATTATACAATTATTATTTCTTTTCATATTTAATTTTATTAGCATAAAAACCTAATTATTTATTATACCTAATTTTTTTCTTATCAAAAACTTGTTCCCTATATCAATCATCATAAAATATATGAAGGGGCAAATCCCAAGCAATCACATAATAAAAGGGGGATGCATTTAAAGCATAAGAAATAATTTTAATATGAAAGAATAAAATAATAAAATCTTAAAATATTATATATTTAAAAAATACAAATTATTAAAAAGGGATCGGGGAAAAAAATGGATTAAATCAAATAATTGTAATATTATTATTAAAAAAAATTGTTAATTTTTAATAAAAAGTAACAAATGCACTCCTTAAGTATTGCCTTAAAAAAATTTATGGAATGCTAGCCAAAGCTGCATCTAGTAACGTGACTCCACACAAAATTGAGGTGGCCCCGCCACACTATAAGCTCTAGTTTTTAGCTAAGCCCATTGCTCCTTAAAATTGATGATACTTGGGTCTAAGGAAAGCGCTGTAAAAATATTATTTGACATATAAACTGGAGCGCAAAAATCATGCATAAGGCTTATATAAATAAGCATCCATAAAACGCCATTTGCAAAAGGTTACTTGAGAATAGCAAACAAAATATTAAACAGCATTCTTTTATTAATATAAGCTCTATTATATACCGCTAAATTCAAATTATATTGTATAATTTAATCTTAAATCGTATTTATGATAATACTTAAATAAAAAAAAGGCTTTATTAACAAAGTAGTTTATACTTATGATATTTTAAAATATTTATAATTAATGATATTAGCTGTTTCATAATGGAAGCAATAATTGATCAGCTTTTTTAAGAAGCCCGCCGCAAGCTTAAGGCGGTTTAAGCAGTTTTTAAATTAAAAGTAGATAAGCGCGGGCGTTAAAGAAATAACCACATCATTAGCTGCCTTCTTATTTTGGCGAAAAATTGGAGTCTTGAGCTTTTTTTGTTTTCAGGATAATGGTATAAACATAACCGGGCCCTATACCTTGTGCTTAAAGACCCGTTTGGCCGTAATCAGGCTTGGTGCCTTAAAAGCCCCATTTGCAATAACTAGGGAAACAAGGTAGGTAATTAAACAAAAAATGGGGTCATCTACTTTAATAAAGAAGAATATTATATTGCCATAATTTATTAATTTGCTTTTAAAAAACATATGGTAAAGAATGGATTTGTTAACTCATGGCTTTAAGCATTTATTAGCTTTTTTATGATGCGCCAGCTTAATCTTTATTGTAAATAAATCCCGCTTTTTTATTATAAGATTTCGTATAATCAAAAGGCGGACGTTTTTATAACAAAGCGCATCAAATTATTTAAATTCTATTTTAACATTGTTTATAGTAACATTATTATTAAAGCTATTATTATTATTCTTAAAGCCCAAGTCAGTAATAGCGCTATTATAATCATTAAAGCCAAAATCGGTATTAGCACTAACTTCAGCATTTTTAAAGTTATTATCGTTCTCATCTCTATTACCGGTTTCATTGTCCTCAAGGCCAGGCCACCGCTGCTTCTTCTTTTTCTTTGCGTTGACCAGTTCTATGGGCCGGCACCCCATGGCAAAGAGGAAAAGCAGGATTAGTGCAAATTCCACGCGATGTCGCTCTATAAAAAAGGTAAAAGTATCGCATGCCCAATAGTGATTAAGCAGGAGTAAAAGGTTATTAATACCAAGAACAGGCTTTTTTTTAATTATAATATTTAAATTAAAGTCCCTTATTAAAGGACTATAAATATATTAAACAAAGGTTAGTATTTTTGTGTTAGGATAATAATAAGATAATAGGGGCCTTTTATCGCGAAAGACTCTTTTGTATTATTGGTATTCATATGGCAGCTATTCTTTTAATTAAAAAGCATCTTAAACCACAAATAATATTGGTAAATTATATTCCTTTTTTTTATTTGATTAATCTCGCAAATATGAATAAGGAATGCTATTATTGTCCTTTTAAAACAATTCCGGATTATCCTGCGTTAAAGTGATCGTTTAGGTAAATATGTATAAAACCTAGCTTTAAAATTAAACTAGCTACGTATTTTATATCGTTGATCAAATATCTGCGCTTTTACTTATTAAACTTATTAATAATGTTCTAAAGGTTGTTTTTCATAAAATTGGTATAATTAGGCTTGACGGTTATTTTATTATATTAGTTAATTAGGTTTTGATAATATTTGAAAAGGCGTGATTGGATTTTTGATTTAAGGCAACAACGTTTAACACGATCATTAAAGCATGCAAGATTCAGCAATAAGATTAAGGGCAGCCGCAGATTGATTGTAGCATAGTTCCTGGCGACCATTATAAAGGGAAGAGAATTATTTAGTTTTGTGGTAAGGGAGCCAAGAGCAGAATGTTGTTATGCAAGGTGCTGAGTCAAGAGGTGAGAGAAGGGGGATAAGGATGGGTATGGGGAGGGTATGTATGTGGGAATGGGGATGAGGAGGGAGGGTATTTATGTGAGCATGAACGATGGGCAGTGCCATGATGACCGACCCAAGGCCCCCCCAAAACGGGGGGGGGGGGGATGAAGCCAGAGAATCGAGAACTGGGATCGGAGAAACAGAAGAGGCCGATGTTGGACGCTACGACGATTAGCCGCCAAGCGCCTTGGGACGATACACGTGATGTGTCTGGCGGGGGTTCGAGCCCGCGTAAAACAACGACCAAACCCGCCAAAAACAGCAGGTCCAACACCACAATCCCGCGTAAAATTATAATGATAGCGCTTTACTCCTTTGGAAATACGTTATTGTACGACTTTTTTGAAACTATTTTTAGGTTTTAGTTCTATTAATTAAAAGATAATGACTATATTGTCGCTTTTAATATAAAAGATGCTATGTTATGGTTTTTATAAGCTAACGCGTTTGATTAAGAATATATATAAGTATTGTTTTGTTTTAAACTTATAATATATCTTTTTTAATATGTTCATAATTTTAATAATGCAAAGTTTATTAAATAGCTTTAACTTATTAAGTCTTTATAAGCAACTAGGGCTAATATTTTAGCTGTAGTGTAACCATTAACACCTTTGTATTATATAAGTATTATTATTTTGCTTAATTAGTTTCTGAAAAACTATTTTAAAAGGACCTAGATTGAAATCATATATAGTTTTTTTGAAAAGTTAGCTCTTGAAGTGGTTTTTTGAGTAATTAATTCCGGAATTCTTAAAGCTCTACAAGTGCGCTTTTGATTGGTATATTTATTTTAGTTTTATATGCTTTTAAAACATTTTAAAAGTATTGGTCCGCAGGAGCTTGTTATGGCAATCCCCTTTTATAAGGGTTGTGGGGAGGGATGTTTTTGCCGAAGCATTATTGGTATTGTATTGTTGTGCAACCGGAGTATTATATAGTTTGATTCTTTTCCCATTCTTTTGATAGAATATAGCTTTTACAACACATCATTTATTGCATATATTGATATATTTTGTGAAATTGTTGTTATATACCTTGTCCTGGTAAGCGTATTGACAAGAAGTATAAAAGTGTAAGAGATATTTATTAAAGCGTATTTTGACATGTTTTAAGATTTTAAACAATTAATAGAAAAGCCTGTGAATAGATTAGGTAACGACTTTGTATATTGTTGAAGTGTGCTTTTAAAAAAGAAAGATAGTTATAAAAAGTTTAAAAAGACGACATAAAGTATTTACAATAGTTATAAAGACATAGTTTGTTGTTTTAACGTTTTTCATATTATAATAAGGCGCTAAGTCGGTTTACAACTAACAAAGAGCTGTAATTTCTTTAGTGAAAATAGTATTATATTATTTAACGGTAAATTGGTAGGAGAATATAAATAAAAGAAAACATAAGAATTAGGTTCATAATATTAGCCATATTTACGACTTGTTTATATACTTCTTAATAGCCATATGATTTATATATATAAAATCAAGTTACGTGTAGAGTCAATAAAGGTTAAGTAATATATTCTTAATATAATAATACTGTCTTTTCTATTAATTTATTATTTAGGGAAATAATAATTACGCTTGTCTTTAACTATTAAGTCTTAGTAAAAGTACAAAGCCTTATTTATAACATGTTAACTAATTAAGTACTAATTAGTTTATATATATTATTATATATTTATTATTTAAAAGCTAATTGGATAAAGAGAAGGTGCTAAGAGTCATTAGTGACCTTGAATTAGAGTGTAAAAACTAGATATATTCTTATTGGCTGTTTTTTGAATAATCCTTATTAAGCCACATTATACGCTGAGATGTTGACATGACTTATTGAAAGGCTTCCCTAAAAAAAATGCTATTAATTAATTTAACCTTTAATAGGCCTAGCTATTATTTATAAAAAAAAATTTTTTTAGATGAATTTAAATAAATAATTAATAATAACGGGAGAGTTCTTTATGTATTTGTAATTCATTAAAACGGTTTAAAGTTATAAGATAAACGAGAGTTGTTTTATTTTAATTTTTATGTTTTTGATGTGAAAACAATTAGTACATAATGAGACTTACGTAAACCTTTTAACATTTAGAACTATGACAAAGGCGTATTTATATATGTATTAGTAACATATAGTATTTATGGGGTATTGCCTTTTAATTAACATAGTGAGCCTTTTTAGTATAAAAGGGACTTATGGAATTTTATAATATTAAGACAAAATAAGCTTTAAGGTACATTGGTATAACCGATAATGAAGAGATTAATACATTCGCGAATAATATAAAGTATATAATTTATTACTTTTTAAAGGGACGGCGTAGTATTTTACGGTTTTAAGTGTTAGATTGATTACTTAATGCCTTCTTAAAGTTATTTAGTAAGATTAGTAGATGTAAAAGCGTGTTAATTTGTTGTAATAGTAGAATTAATAGGGCCTTGATGTTATGAACGTACCTAGTAGGGGTATCACGTGTGTTTTGGCCCTAAGGCTCGGCAGCCTTGCTGCACAAAGAAGCCAAGACTAGAAAAGATCACGGGGACAAGGGTCATGTGATGGTTGAACCCTTTGGAGCTTTAGAATTCAAGGCTTCGGGAGCCTTGGGGTCCAGGGATTTAGAGGAATCCAAGGAAACGAAGGTTTTATATAAGACTGGCACGTCTGCCATTAGATAAGAGCTTTGTGCTTAACTTAAATAAGTATCTTTACCCATATTTAATAATTATCCAACCCCGTACGTAATACACCTATTTTTTAATCATTAAAATCAACCAGCCTTCCTGTGTTTACTAAGTAAATACACAACCATTACACTTAAGTATAATTTAAAAAAGGCTTTAAAGGAGTTAAGTCTATTATTTTTAGTTTTATTATGCTTTCTTGCTTTATAGTTGTTATATAGCGATTTTATATTATATTATTAGAAGTTTAATTTTAAAGATGCTAATAAAAAGTGCTTTTATAATATAAGAAAAGCCCCTAATCATATACTGCATTGCCATAAAACCATTAACCTTTTTAAACAATGGCTTAATCGACTTTTCTAATAGCCGATTAATTGTAAAAAAGGTTTAGAGTATATCTTTAGCCTAATATAAAAACCCCACAATTTTGAGGCATTTTTATAAATAAAAGAATATTATATTAAAATATATATATATTAAAGCATAACTTATTAATTAAATAAAAGTTTATATTAGCATTTTATTATATAAAAAAAGTCAACTAAAACTGCGCCTTTTACTTATTTCATTTTCTAATTTTCTTTTGTCATAGCCTTATATTAATATATACATCTTCTTATATAGCTATTAATGTAGCCTTTGTTTATTAATCTACAAGCAACAACAATACTTAAAAGCAATTAATGCTACTATCTTAAATACATGTTTAAGTCCCCTTAGCTAGCTTGCTATAAAGGGGCAAAGCATTTTATATAAAGCGGATATAAAATGTGTAATAAATGTGTAAGTATATAAAAGTAATAATATTATTATTTTTATAAAATTTCTAAAAGGCAAGCGACTTGTGGCTTTTATGGCTGTTTATAATAAGCAAGATATAGCTACTTACTTTTTGCTTTTTTATTTGTTTAATAAAGTGCTTTAATTAAGCTAAACTAATCTTATTTATAATTTAACTGTTTTTATTAACTTTAATACGCTAATAAAGCTTTAAGTTAGGGTATTAGAACGCGTTATAATTTTTTACTTTAAAAATTAAGTAAAAAGCGATTACCTAGCTTATTGCATTAATATTAGTAATAAGAGCTATATACTTACGGTCTCTTTATTGGACGCTAATAGGCTTAGTGCGTTTTCCTAAAGTAGTGATTACTTTTATTTGGTTTTTAATGCCTATTTATAACGGCCTGTGCACCTAGCATAGCTGTACGTAATCAATCCCCTCTTTTAGCAGAGGAAGTCTAAAGGATTATTTCTTCCTTAGCAATTAGTTTTTGTATCAATTGGCCCCTCACTAAACAATCACCAGCTATCCTTTAATCTATTTATTATTGTGTTTTAGTTATCTCAGCGTGCTAGTGATCATTATATTATTATAAAGCTAATTTTATTAAAGTTGTAAGTATTTTTGTTTAATATGTTATACTTTGCCTTAGTATTTTATATAAATCAAACTAAAGCTTAATAACTTTTAAATCGCTATATAAAACTCTTTTATAATCGCGTTATAAAATTAAATAAAATAACAAACTTTAGAGCTTATTTTAAGTTAATTAGCTTTTTGTCATGTGCCACATGTAATTAATTGATTATATATTTTATAAAACGTAATGTTAACGTAAAACCTTACACATTTAGCTTTTTTATATAATATACAAGCGCCTTTTTTAGTCTTTTAAACATATTAATTTAATATAAGTATTGCGTAATAATTTTTTTTTAATGTGTTAATAGTGGAGTGTTGTTTTAGACATTTTAGAGATTATAATAACGCGTTGTACGTTTGGTTTATAAAATGATGTTACATGATTAAGTGCGAGTATAATAAGTACAAAAAATCAAAAAAAGTGTGTATATGTTTTTGTATTGTTTTAATATCTTAGATTAGCTTTTATTTAGGCCTTTGTATAATATAATTAACAATATAGTTTATGTGCATAATAGCGCTTAGCTTATGATAAGTGATTTAATTGTTTTATAAGCTAATTAATATTTTTCCTTTTTTAAGAACTGTTTGAGGTTGAGTAGTTAATTAGTTGATTGATTTATTCATTTAATTATTGTAATTAATTTAATTTGATTAAGTTTTATTCAGTTTTAGTCGCGTTTTACGCAATTATACCCGATGTAATAGGCTTAATAAACAATTAACGCAATATATTATGTCCGTACGCGTAATGCGCATGTTTGCGACTTATTTACTTTGTTTTTTACACGCCACCCTACTTATAATATTGCCTTTAATAAGCTAAAGCGATATGTATATTAGTTATGATATACTCGAGAAGTACAAAGACATGATAAGTTAAATAAAGGATTTATGGTATATAAGCTTTTACATTAATTATAATTGTATATTACACTGCATTTTAAAGTTATATAATAATTATATTAAAAGCTAATTACGGTTTTAATATTAGGGTGTGTTCGTTAACATAAGCTATACGCCAAGGGCCTTTAAACCTAGCCGTGCTCCTAATCTAAGCCGGTTTTCGAGTATCCTAAAGCGCTTAGCAAAAGCGCCGTATAACTATATAATCATAAATATAGTGTTAATAGCGATAAGTTATAGCTAAGCTACTTTAAGCTAAGTGTGTAAGGCCTCTTTATCTAGCACTTTTAGCAAGCGGACTTAAAATTAACACAGAAGCACAACCGCCTCTCAAGCTTAAGCGCAATATTTAAGATAAGATCAGCGTGACAAAAAAAAACTCAAATTAATCAATTATAATCAAAATAGCTTTGATTTGAGTTGAGTTAATTTGAGTTGATTTTTTTTAACTTTAAGTTGAGTTAAGTTAAATTATACTTTGAGTATACTCAGAGTATATTACTAAAAATAGAAACTTTTAATAAAAAAATACTTTAATAATAAATTACTTAAATAAATATTAATTAAATAACCGATAAACTAAATAATAAATAATTTAATTAACTAATACCTAAATAAATGATTAATTAATAATTTCAAAATTATTTTCCTTTATTATATCCTTTTTTTCGTTTTCTTCGGCCTTATTTGCTTCAATATAAATTCCCCAACTTTTTAAAGCTATTATATACTCAAAAGTATCTTTATTTAGCCTATTTCAATCCTTATTAATAATTCTAGCTCCTTGATTAAAAAATCTTTCCAAAAGAGCTAATATAGCTAATATTTATAAATAAGTACAAGCTAATAAAAATAATACTAAATATTTATTTTTATTATTTAATCAAAAAATCAAAAGTTTAATCTATTAAATATTAGTATATATAAATATATAAAAGGATAATATAATACTTACTTGTTTACTAGCTCTTCTTTCTCAAAAATAATAATCTAATTCATCTAATTCTTCTTCTTCGTCTTTAAGATATATATCTAAATCGTCGTCGTCGTTATTATTATTTAAAGCTAAAGCTTCGGCTTGATTTATAGGTAGCTGAGTAGCTAAATAATCTTGCTTATAACTATTATATTTATTAGTAAATAAATAAGGTAAAATAATATAATTTTAAACTTACATTTGATATTCCTCGTATAACCAATTATAAATATCAGTTGCTTGACCTCTTGTAAGGCCTATAGCCTCTAAACCTTCTCTTTTAATTTTAGGGTCTAAAAGTAAAGAGAGGTATAAAGCTTTATTATTCGAACATATTCCTTATTTAAAAAAGTATTTTCGAAGTTTAGCTATTCCTTTATTAATAGCTTCAATAAAATTCATATCCTAATTAAATATTAGTATTTTATTTAATTATAAAAATACTAGAATTTATACTTACATTTAATTCAATTTTAATATTTTTTAATAAATTATATATTTTATATATCTTAGGTATTAAATAATATATAATCGGGTATTTTTCGGCTTGTAATTTCATAGTCGCTTTAACGAATATCAAGAATATCTTAAGGCATTTTTGAAAATATAATATATCAGCATCTTTTAATAATAAAAAGTCCTTATTCTTTTTAAAAAGCTCGAAATCGAATATATTAATAACCAATTTAATAGCCGGCCAAAAATTAAGAAATTCTTTAAGCATATTATAAATTAAAGACCACCGAGTTTTTTGATCTAAATATAATTAATATACTATTAATAGTTTAATTTAAAATATAATAAATAAAACTTACCTAACTATGGTATTTTAGGATTTTCTATTTTTAAAGCATCGATTTGCCTTTTTAATAATTGTCTATTCTCTTATAAATATTTAATTCCAATAATTATTTTACGGATTTTTTTTCCATAAGCTCGGAGTATCTAATAATAATAATAATTAATTATAAAATAATATAATAATTATAAGAAGTAATGACCTACTATTAAGTTCAATTTCATTAACTTCTTCGTTTTCTATATTAAAAATATTTTGATTATCGAGGTTGTTATAAGCGTCTTTAATAAAAGTTTTTAATATATCTTGAACTACAAGATTTAATACATGTGCTAAACACGGTATATCTCCCGTAAATTTAATATTTTCTTTTAAATAATGTCTTTTAAAGGCATTAATAAGAGTATCATTCAGGCTAGCATTATCTCTCGTAATACTATAAGAAATTAGTAATTATTATTATAATATAATATAATTTAAAATATTACTTACCTAATAATATTATACTCAATATTATATTCTTGTAAAGTCTCTAATAAAACTTTATTTAAATATAAGCCAAAGTGCTTATTTTTAAAATCTTGCATAGCTAATAAATAAGATTTAAATTCAAAATTATTGGGTATTGGATTCGTAAGTAATCTCGCCATTTAGCTGGTTTTAGAGCCTTTGGCTAAGCTGTCACATAACATAAAGACGTCAATACTTACGCAAGCTATTACGCATGTTATATATAATTAGTGATGTAGGTAAAATGCTTTAGAAGCCTATTATAGTGTATATATAAAGCTTGAAGCTCCTTAGGTAATCACTTAAGCAAGCAATTCAAGAATTGTTTCTAATCACGTATTTATTGCTCTTCTTTCTTAAGCTAATATCGCAATTTCACAAAAATCTTTATTTATAAAGTGACTATTAAAAGATTAGTATTTGATTAATTTAAATTTAAATATAAAATAATAAATGAAATAACTTACATAGTAATACCAAAATAAGCATTTTAATTAATAGCAATCCAACCATCTAAAGTTATTGAAAAGCTACCATTCGACTTAATATTATTATTTAATTCCTCTTTAATAAAAAACTTTTTTTCTTTATAAAAAGAAATTAAATCTTCTTTAAGAGCTTTATAATATATCAAAGGTATATCTTTCAATAAATATAAAAATAACTCTTTAAAAGATTGTAAAGTAACCAAGCGAAAAAATAAGTTATTATTACGAACCCCTTTGCACCAATAAATAGTTAGCACCAGAACACTAATGGTATTACCAAGTGAATGATATTATGGGAGCATTGATATCAACAAGAGATTGGTATAATTTATGGGCTAATATTAATCAAAAAATGGTATAAGGTAATAATTAATACCATTACACATATCGTAATCACAATTTCAATTATAATAATTATCTAAATCATAATGAATATTAGGTCATATGATAATGGGAACCTTTGGAGCCATAGGAGCCAGGGCGCTTGGGACCTTAGGATCAAAGAATTTAGAAAAAACAAAGGTTTTATATAAAGCTGGCACGTTTGCCGTTGGGTAAGAGCTTTATGCTTAATTTCAAATAGTATTCTTAATCATATTAGTAATTGTTTTATCCCATATGTGATATACCTACTTTTTAATCATTAAAAATCAATTGCAGCTTCCTGTGTTTATTAAATAAATACACGATTATTATACTTTAAGCACCTTTTTATTAAAAGTACCAACTCACGTACATCATGTTTATTAAAAAATCCTCATCCAACAAAAATATTATTATCACCGTCTTAAGCAATATTAATAAAATAATTAAGGTCCCTATTTCAAAGACCTTTAGCGGCAACCGCAATAAATATTAATATTAAATAGTTCAAGTCGATATATATATTGGATTTTATATAAAACGATTTACTTTCAAAATTAAAAAGGTTTTGTAGGTTATTACCTTATTTAAAAGGGCGGCCTGGGATTGAATAAAACCATTTTTCGAGAATTATATGGCCATTAAGAATTTAGCGAAAAGCATAATAATTAACGCTTTTAAGATTATTTAAAAAATATTCTTATTCCTTTAAGGCTTAAAAAGTTTTATAATCCAAATCTTTAACAATATTGATATGGCGCATATAGCAATATGCAATATATAAAAGCTTTAGCAAATTGGGTTTTGCGTAAATTATATAATAAAGTTTTAGCAATATATTAAATAAATCAAATGAGGGGAGGATGCTTTGAAAGACCGCTATTATAAAGGATTGAAAAATAATATAAAAAACAAAATCGCTTATTTCAAACAACCTAATGATTTTTAAGAATTAATTAAGCTTGCGATCAAAATTAATAATTAAGCTTATAAGCGGAGCCTTAAGCAAAAGGGGCAGTACTTTTACCAAAAGCATAATAAGCCCCAAAAGCCTTTTTATTCCAAGGAAATAAAGCTAGATGCTACCTTTTAAAAGCAAGCCAAAGGAAAGCTACGCAATGGCGGGCTTTTTAAAAAAGTGATGAATAAGCAATAATAAGATAAGCTATGCTTTAAATATGATTTTCCGGGCCATATAATCAACTTCCATTATTAAGAAAAATTATGATTAAGAAAAAAGCAAATTAATGCAATAAAGCAAGGCGCCTATAATATTATTAGCATTCCCGTGCTATTATACCTTATTAGGCAGCTCAATGCTTTAAGCTTTTAATATATGATTATTAACAAATTTAAGAATAATAAAATTTATGCTTAGATGGAGGATGATAATAGTATAGCATAGGATAATGGAAAAGAAGAGGATGAGAAGCTCTATTAGATTTTGAATTTAAGGCCATTTTACCCGCTTTTTTTGATTTATTATAAAGCAAGGTTTGGGAAATTATTTAGCGGAAAAAGAACTTGCATCTTTAGGCCTTAAATTTTTAATACTAGACCAATAAGATCATAAAAGTTATTTATAAGAAATTAAGATTGGTTTTTATAAGAAGATCATAATAAAGCAAAAAGTATTAAATAATTTATTAAGATTATAAATATATTAAATAAAAGCAGATTAAATATAGCAGCAGCTATTTTTAAATTTATATGCAAATTATTTTTTAAGAATTATTGCCTATTTTTAAGAACTAAAATAAGCTGGAAAAAGGAGAACTTTGGGAAGTTATATTAAAAAGCAGCTAATGGCGCCTTTAATTCAATATAACCAATAATACCCAAATGTATTAAAAACGCCTTATTTTATTAGCTTAGATTTTGGGAATAAATTAGCTGTTTATGATTATGGCTATAAAATCAAATCACCAGGTTTGGAGAAATATCTTAATAAAAGACTTTTATTAAAAGAATTTTTTTATGCGTCAATTAGCAGCAATAGGGGATTGCTATTTAATTATAAAAGCGAAAATTAAAAAAATAACTTTTAAGGCTATAATAAACTTTGGAGCATAAGGGAATTTTATATTTCCTGCTATTATGCTTAAGCATTTGCTATTAATTAAAAAAAAAAGGTATTAGCTGGTATTTGCCAATGGGAATGCCGCCGCCAATGGAATAATAAATATGCAAATTTAAACTTTGCATATAGGCATTGCCGGCCACTTTAAAAAAATCTAATTTAATATTATTTGAATTAGGATGCATAATATTATCCTTAAACTTTTTTAAATAAAAAAGCATAATTCAAAGATTAATTAGATTAAAAGATAATTAATATTTAGTTATTGCAAAAATTGCTATTAAAATAAAATAGAAATATTAATTATTTAAAAGGTTTGCGCTATTTTTAAAAAATAGATTAAATATTAAAATAAGGGTTTATTAATAAAGGATATATTATTAGCATATTATAAGTTTGCGGCATTATTTAAAAAGGAATAGGGCATTAAGGCCTTGCTTAAACACTAGGATTATAATTATTGGATTAAGTTAAAAAAAGGTATCAAATTAATATTTTAATCATTTAGGGAATATTTGGCAATAAACTTGATAATAATCAAAAATTATATTAATAAATACTTAGCAAAGAGGTTTATTAGGAAGTTCAAATCCCTATAGGGAAATAATGTTTTTTTTGCAAAAAAAAAGGACGGCGGATAATGAATATGCATTAATTATTATTAATTGAATAATATTATAAAAAAGGATTATTATGCATTATTATTAGCTAAAGAATTGCGAAATAAGCTTATGGGGGCCAAGATTTTTATTTAGCTTAATTTAAAAAGCGCATATAATTTTATTAAAATGGTTAAAGGGGAAAAAAAAAATGGCATTTCATATTTGCTTCAGCTATTACAAATACATAATTATGCTATTTGATTTAATTAATGCATTAGCCATATTTTAGCATTTAATTAATAATATTTTGCGGCCATATTTAAACATAATATGCATTTGCTATTTGAACAATATTTTAGTTTATTTCAAAAATAAGGAATAGCATATGAAAAACATAATAGCAATTTTTAAAAAATTAAAAGCTGCTTTTATGCTTTTTAAACCAAAAAAATGCAATTTTTATATAAAAGAAATCATCTTTTTAGATTATATGATTATTATTATAAAATTGATTATAAATTCCAAAAAGATTTAAGCAATTATTAATTAAATTAGACTTATTAATATTAAGAAATTATAATTTTTTTTAAGTTTGCTAATTTTTATAAACGATTTATTAAAAATTATTTAAAAATCGCCAAGGTACTCACAAAATTAACCCATAAAAACAAGAAATATGTATAAATGAAGAAAGCCGACGCGGCTTTTAAAGCTTTTAAGAAAATGTTTATTTAAAAACCTGTTTTTATATTCTTTATATTTAATAAAAGAATATGCATAAAAATGAATTTTTTGGATTATGCTATTGGTGTTATGCTTAGCCAATTGGGCAAGGATGGCAAATAGCAATTAATTGCTTATTATTTGCAAAAATTATTATTAGCAAAACTTAATTATAATATATATAATAAAAAATTGCTGGCAATTATGAATGCAATATGCGAATAAAGGGTTTATTTTAAGGGCGCTGCTTATAAAATACAAATCTTAATAAATTATAAGAATCTTATTTATTTTATTATTATCAAAAAACTAAACCAACGCTAGGTTTGGTAATATAAAATACTTTTTATTATAAAACTTTGAATTTTTTATGTTAAGGGAACGGAAAACGCTAAAGCCAATGCTTTTAGCAAAAAACCAAAATATTTCGCAAACAAAACGCATAAGTTATATATTATATTTAAGCAAAATAGCAATTTGCTAATAATTAATCATAAACAATTAATAATAATAAGCCGCTTTTTTAAGAAAATTTAAAAGAATTATAATCATAACCTAATAATAATCAAGCAAAAAAAATAATTAGGTAAGGATTTTTTTTTATTATTATTAAGGCTTTTTTGTATTAAGGACAAATTTATATCCTAATATGAAATAAAACGGACTTTATTAAAGAATAGCATAGGCTGCCGGCTTATGAATATTAAGAAATTGCTAAAATATTATTAAGGCTTTTTAAGAAATATTATTTCCTAGGCATAAGGAAGGTAATTAAGAATATGGTATTATTATGCAACACATGCATTCGAAATAAGGCATTACATCATGCTTTATATAGGCTTATGAAATTGCTAGCTATATTATTATGCTTATGAAAATTAATTGCTTTGGATTTTGTGATTAAACTATTATTCTTAAAAAACCTAATCACAAAAATCGAATACGATTTAATTTATGTGATTATAAATAGGTTTACCAAATATGCGTATATGATATTAGTATTGGGAACTTAAAACGCATTACAAATGGCGTAAGTATTTTTTTAAATAATTTTTGCAAATTATGGAATATTAAATAAGGTAATTTTAAATAAAAACAAGCTTTTTATTTTAAAGTTCTGAAAATTTTTAATTGCATTTTTAAAAATGAAATAAAAAATGTTAATAGCTTTTTATCCTCAAATAAATGCATAAACAAAATAAATCAATTAAATAATAAAAACTTATTTTTAATATTATATAAATTATAAATAAGACAATTGGGTTTAATTATTTTCATTTGCTTAATTTGCATATAATAGCGCGAATTAAGAAACTATTAAAATATTGCCATTTTATGCAAATTATAAGTATAACCTAATAGCATATAATATATTAATTGCAAGTTAAGGGATTGCGCAAAAAGCCATATTATAGGGAAATGAGCTAAAGCAATTGCATAAGGAATTATTAGCCAATATTTTATTTATAGCACAAAGATTAGCAATTTATTATAATAAAAAGTATAGCATAAGATCAACGCTTAAAAAGGGAAATAAAATTTATTTATTTTAAAAGAATATTGCAATAAAATGATTAAATCATAAATTGGATTATAAAAAGCTAAAATCATTTAAAATTGCAAAAATTAAAAAACCAATTAATTATTAGTTAGCGCTTTTTAAAATAATAAATATTTATTTAATATTTCATATATCCTTTCTTAAATCAGCACCATTAAAAGCACCACCTGCTTTTATTATTAAAATATAATCAATTAACTTAAACGCAAAGTATGAAGTTGAGATTGTTTTAAATTATTAATACTTCCAAAATATTATTAAATATTTAATCAAATAAAAAGGGTACCCATAATTGAAAAACATTTAAAAACCCAAATTTAACCTTCATTGCCTTAAGCTATTTTAAAGTTTTTTTCAACAAAATCCAGGTTTACCTAAAAGAAATCCCCAAAATCTGGCAACGTTTTGCTAGCACACAAAGAAACGGGTAGGCCACCGCCAAATTAGAAAATAGGGAAAGCGCATTGCTTTTGCTTTTCCGCCTTTTGGCGATCCTTTTTCTTTATTACATTCAATTTATTAAAAGTTTTTAAGCCCTTATAAAGCATCTCCCTGCCTTTTTTCCTCAATTTGGCCTAGCGCAGCTTAAGCTTGCGAACGCAGGCAAAGCCGGCCATAGCCGCCTTAAAAGCTATGTCCCTTTCAAACTTTAGCCTATTTTCTTTTATTTAAAAGCTTTAAAAATTATTAATAAAAGTTTAAAAGGCATTGCATTTTATATTAAAATAAACGCATTTCCCATAATATTAGGACTTTTTATTTAAAACCACGCATTTTCAATAATATTAAACACAATTAAAACACAGCATTGCAAGAAAGCCATAGGAATTTATTATTTCAGCAAGCGCTACGCATTATTTATATTTTATCACCTTAAAAGGCATAATAAAAAAAAAGACGGCCGTAGGCAATTATTAATATTTCCTTTGGCATATTTAAGCATAAAGGCCACGCTAGGCAGAAAAGGGAATAATATTACGAACCCCTTTGCACCAATAAGTAATTGGCACCAAAACACTAATAATATTATTAAATGAATGATATTATAAAAATATTAATATCAATAAGAAATTAATACAATTTATGGGCTAATATTAATTAAGAAATAATACAAAATAATAATTAGTATTATTACACATATCATAATCACAATTTCAATTATAATAATTATTTAAATTATAATAAACATTAGGTTATGTAATAATGGGAACCTTTAAAGCCATAAGAGCCAAGGCGCTTAGGACCTTGGAATTAAAGGATTCAAAAAAAACAAAGGTTTTATATAAAACTGGCATATTTGCTATTAGGTAAAAGCTTTATGCTTAACTTTAAATAATATTTTTAATTATATTAATAATTGTTTTACCCCATATGTGATACACCTACTTCTTAATCATCAAAGATCAACTGCAGCCTCCTGTGTTTACCAAGTAAATACACAACCGTTACAATTATTTAATATAATAAAATTTAGAAGTAATCTTTTAAATTTTATTATATTAAAAACCTCTTCGAGAGACTTAAGGCATTTATTAGCACTTTGTCTAGCGAATACGTCTTTAATAATGCTAATAGTACTATCTTGAGATGATTCCGTTGCTAAAGAATCATCTATTATATAAGTTAGTAAAAATATTAATAAACTAATTAATAAGAGAGTAATATACCTTCGTTAAGATTATTTAAAATTCTAGTTATATTAAACGCTTTATGTTAAGTTTTATAATGCGCTATATAATTAGAAGTCGAGTGATTTACCCTTTGATTTAAAAAGGTTTTACTATTTATTTTGTTAATATATAATTTAATATTATAATTTCCACAATTAGTAATATAAAAACTTAAAACTTATAATTCAACTATATTTTATATGAAATTTTAAGATTCCTGAGTTTTAAGTTAATTCTATTAATAATAATTTTATAATTAAGTAAAATATAAAGCACCATACAAATAATTTGTATGAGAAGATTTAATTACTTAATTAAAACACAACTACTAATACAATTACCTTAAAATTCTTAAAACTTTAAGATTTATATATAATCCTTATATATTTTGAGTTTATGAAATTATATAAATTATTAAGGAAATTATTAGTAAGTGGTTTTTGGTGTTTTTAATATGTAAAAACTTAAATTTAATATTACGTAATAATTTATAATCCAAATTACATTTGTTTTTGTGAAGTTAATTAAGAAGAGCTAGTAAGTATAAATATAAAAAATTATAAATTTCTATTAATTAATTATAAAGATATTAATACCTCAAAATCGCTGTTTTTGATATAAAAGGGTAAGCGGAATCTAAGGGTAAAACATTACTTTCCATTCCCTTTTTAAATCCTTCCTCTAATCTGGCTTAGGTATTAATCTAATTTGATTTTTATTATATAAGTTATATACATATAAATTTAAGGAAAATCATGGGCTTTTATAAGCGGGATAATATAAGAAAGCTATCATACATTATGTTTACAGCAGCAGAAATTATAAATACAAATGTTTATATATACAGCAGGTTTTTTTTTCAAAGCTATTTAATTTTTTATTTATTCATAAATTGTTTTCTTACTTTTTTAGCTTTTTTTCTTTAGCAATTTCCCTCCTTTCATTCTTTTAAAACGGCGGTTTTTAATATTTTAAAGTAAAAAGTTCTTTAAAAAGGGATAAGCAGTTTATTAAATGAACATTAGCATTATTATATATTTTAAACAAGCCATCACTTAATTTATTATTTCTTTAAATAATGGCTATTATAATATATAGGCCTTAAATACATAAATTATATATTTGCTATGCTTTCAAATGATCATTAATATTTTAATACTTTCAAATTTCTTCAATTCATAAGCTTTATAAAATAACGTTTTTTGTTTATTATTAATTTTTTTTTTTTTAGTTATTAAGTTTAATGTTTGTATTATTTATAAAAGTTCAGGTGTTTTATTTAATTCCGTTTACGCATTACTTAAATGAAGGCTGTTTTTTTGTAAAATGGAGTGTGTAACGGTTGTGTATTTATTTAGTAAACACAAAAAAGCTGGTTAATCTTAAAGATTAAAAAATAGGTGTATCATGTACGAGATTGAACAATTACTAAATATGGGTAAAAATACTTGTTTAAGTTAAGCACAAAGCTCTTATTTAATAGCAAATATGCCAGTCTTATATAAAGCCTTTGTTTTTTATGGGATCCCCCGGATCCTTGAATCCCTTAATATTTCAGGGGATCCACGGATCTTGGGATTTATTACGTGATCATTAGCCTGTGATCCTTTCCTAATCTTTGGCTTCTTTATGCAACTGGGTTGCCGAGCCTTAGGGCTAAAATACACATAATACTTCTATCAAGTACGTTCATAATATTAGATTTAATAAACGACTTTTCATTAAAATATTATTGCTAACAAAATAATACTAAAAATGTCCGTTATAAATAATTATATATATTATTCCCTTATCTGATCACTTAAGACTATTAGCTCTATTTTTGCCGTACTTAAATTTAATGATTTTAAACATATCCAATTAATTGCTTTACTCATAGCTCTAATTAAAAAACAAAAGATCCATAATATCAATTACAAAATAATTAATAATAAAAACACTGACGATTTCAATAACAAAGATTATAATAATATAAGCAGCGCCATAATTTCTAAGATATAACATTTACTACAACCTTAAAAACAGATTAAACAAACAAAAAATATGGAATATAATAATATAAAAACCCTTTCCACTTATACCCTTAATGTTTTATATTAAACGACTACAATCACCTTGTTTATTAATATATAAAAAAGCAAAGAGATCCCTATTTATAAATATTTAATATTAAAAACTATTAAATTAAAAGTTATATATTTTTATATATTTTTTTAAAGAACTCTTATAAAAACTTAGTAAAATATCGCAAAAACAAGACATTCCTAGGAGTGTTTTTAATAATAGGAATAAAAAAGACTTAAAATAGTTATTTATATAAGAACAAGATATAAACAGACTTATTAAGAATTTATAATTTATTTTTAAAAAATAATAAACTTTTATTATAGCTAAAAGAAAAGGGTTTATTATAAGATGAGATTTTAGACCCCTTTTTGGGGAGGAGTAAAGGGACATTATAAATATATTATAATATTAAATTAAAGCCTCATTTAAAGATATTTATAAATTTAAAAAAAAACCAAAGGTTTGGGTGAGTTAAAGATTATAATTACATAGGGTTAGGCATGATTTTAAAACAATAATTTATTTGTATTATAATATTATTCCCCCATTTAGGTTTAGCGACCGCCGCATTTAGCAAGGCGTATATATAAGCCTAGCGCCGCTTTCAAACCTTTATCCGCCTTCTTTCCTTGCTTTTAATAAGCTTACATTAACCCCTTCGGCAGCTCATTCTTGTATTATGCGCTATTCACGCTTTTAAAGCTAAGATTGAAATTCCTGGCAATGTAAGTAATTAAGAAGTTATTACCTTTTTTTGCTTTTGAATTAAGCAAGCGCGCTAATTTATTTAATTATGAGCTATAATAGGATATTGAGGAAGGCTGCTTAATTTATAAGGACCTATATTTTTTTTTTTAATAAATTATGAAAATTTGGTATTTACATTCGTTTAAGATTAACCTCCTTTTTGCCATTATTTGCTTGGAGTATCCCAAGGCTAGATCATGCCATATGGCAATAATAAAAACATGCGAAATGCATTAAACAAGTTAGCGGCCTAGCAGATCACATAAGTGATGATATATTATTATTTACGCAAAGGCTATATGAATTCTTAATTAAGCCGGGCTTTATTAACTCCTTATTTGCTAGGAATAATAAAGCAAATTGATTAAATTGATTATAAAGCATGTTATTTATTCACAATTCTTAAACCCCTTTTTATATTTATTATAATGAAATTCAAAAAGATTTATGATCAAATTAATAAGCAATATGGCTTAATTAATAAAAGTAATATTGGCTAGTATGAATAAATAATTGTTAAAGCCTTTGGGTACATAGAGGAAGAATTGGTTGGTATCTTAGGAGGTGTGAATTTTGAACTAAGCTGCGGCAATCCGCTTGCGCTTGCTAAGCTAAAAAAGGTATATATAATTATATTATATATTTGATTTTTGTGCTAATTTGCGCAGGGTAAAACCATTATTGATTTTGGATTTGGTGCTAGTTTTAATGTTTTTATAGCCGTAAAAAGGGTTGGTTTGTTTGATAAAATAATTGGTGTTGATATGAATAAGGCGAGTAAGAATTTAATTTATATAAGCATTTGGAGGTTGCGTTAATGATATGCTAAAGAATATGATCGAAAAAGCAAATGCTAATAAGGCTAAGATTAATGCTAAGAACGTTGAGTTTGTTGAAGGAATTATTATTATTATTTTGTTTCTAGATAATATAGCTGATTGCATTATTAGCAATTGCGTTATTAATTTTGTTTTTGCAGTGGAAAAGCAATTTGCGTTTAATGAGATGTATTGATTGTTTAAGCTTGGCGGAAGAGTTGTTATTAGTAATATTTTTGCTTGGAAAAGGTTGATTAAAGATATGAAGAAGAATATTGCTTTGTATATTGGGTGCATTTTTGAAGTGAGTTAGGTTAGCGAGTATGAAATATATTTTAAGAAGGCAGGCTTTGAAGATGAGTCCAATCTTATTTATTGGGGTATGATTAATGATTAAATTGAATGCGCTAAACTTTTTGATTATAGATAATAAGAACGATTTGAATATGTATTTGATTGCAGTAGAAGATGGAATATTATGCTGTGGAATGGCCGTAAAGAAAGTTTTGTTTTGTTGCAATGTGAAAAAGCAAGCGATATGCTGCAAGCTGAATTAAAAAAAGTCCTGCTGCTAATCTGGTTTGTTGAGATGCGGTTATTGGGATAAGATTTTGATGGCAAGTGAGGCCAAAAATTTGGCAGCTTTAATGGGAATTATGAACTTTAATAAGTGGGCTGGTATGAATATTGCAAGCTTTTTATATGATAATTTTAGGCTAATAGAATTATAGGCTTGTTTCAAGTTTATGCCATTAAGCTTATGATTAGTTGAGATATGAGTTTGTTTTGCAGGCGTTCGTTGATATACGTTGATGGGCGGTGATATCAGAATTATATTTATTTTGATTTTTTTTCTTTTGATGCATTTATTTGTTTTAGCCAGCTTTTAAGTATTCAATCCTTTTTGTGTTATCCGTATTTTTAAAGCTAGCGAAAAAGAAATAGCTATGTGAAAAAAGGTAATATATTAAGAAGAAAAAAACCAAAAATTAAGGAAAGGAATTCAAAGCATGGTGTATATGCGCTTATTATAATAAAGTAATAGGAAAACGGTTTCATTTATATAAAAGCGCGGTCATCATTAAGAAACCGTTTTGTGGATACTCTTTGCGTGATTCTGAAAATGCTGCTTGTATAGCAGCCCTATTTAATAGACTTTGCATTAAAGCCGATCCCCTTTTTTAATATAGGCTAAATGCTTTCGCTTAAAGTGCTTTGTCAAGTTTTTTGAATTGGCAAACTTATAAATACGCTTTTTAAATGATAAGCTTTGCTTCCTTAAATAAAGAAAGCAAATAATGGTTTTTTTTTTTGATAAATATTAATAATATAGCATTATTTAATGCTTGCTTCTTGGCCTAGGCGGCTGCCGGCTGGTTTCCTTTGCTGGTATTGGACTTGTTTGTTGCGTAAACGACGTTTTATGTAGTAAGGTAGCAGCCCCCCCTTTTGAAAGTGGCAATAAGCAGCGATTGTATTAATAGTCGCATTGCGATGGCGGAATTCTTTTTTAATAATTATGCTTAAAAGCGTTATCACCGTTTTTGCTAAATGCTTTTAAAGCGGGGGCATTTTATTATTTTGGTTTAAGGTGATTTTCATGTTTTAGCTAAGCTTAAGCCTAAAGAGCTGCCGCTTGATTTTGTTGATTGGGTTATTGAAAATTGCGTGACCGATGATTTGGTACTTGGCTTGCTATATTGCCATGCTTTAAAAGCGGCGCTTTTATTTTTTTTATTTTATAGCAAAGCGGCGGATGATAAGATTTTGATTAATAAATAGGGATTTTTTGGGTGTGAGTTCTTGCGGCTGGTTAAGATTAATTTAGCAAATTATTTAATAAGCCGCCCATATTAGGTTATGCTAAAATTTATAATTGGAGATAATAATTTGAGTATTAGCAATAATCATTCGTTAAAAGTAATGTTTAATAAAGATGTCAATTTTGGCGTGTTATATTATTATGTTTTAAAGCGCGTTGTTTACGTTACTTATTAGTTTATGATTAATATATTGCATTATAAATAAGGGTGGGATTATGAGAAAGGGGCCGTATAATATATATCGCTTTAGTTGGAGGCATTGTTAGCATTATATTAGAGGCAATATGGATGTGTAATTTGCGGGAAGCTAATAAGTATGCCGAGCCGTTTTATTTATTTTAAGATAGTTGTATATGGCAGTAGTTGATTGGGCGAGATTTTCTAGCTATATAGCGTTTTAATAAATTTGCGAAAGATGGAAATATTAGCTATTTTTGGCTTTAAATATAAGGGCAGCTGCTTAAAGCTAGGCGGGATATAATTCTTTTAGCTGATGTGAAACTTAGGGCTAAGAATGCATTATTGGCAAAGATGAGGCCTAAGAAGGCGATGTATGGACTTAGGATTAGGAATAAATTAAAGATAATTTTAGGGAATATAAACATATTTTTAGCTTTTATATAAGTTGTACGTTTTGGCTAAAATGAAAGGGGAAAAGGAAAGGAGGGGGGGAAGGGAAATAAGAAAAGGCCTAAGGTTAATTATGAATTTGCATATGAATTTGATTAAGATTTAATGGGGCTTGCTATTAAGGTTTTAAAATAGGTTTATTGCGATGTTATTATAGCGAAGCTTTAGAAATGCTAAAGATTGATTTGCAAAGAAGATAGCTAGCTGGCAAAAGAGGCTAATTTAAATCCGCTGCCGGCCATATATGTACCTTTGCTTTATTATGATTAAATTGGTTTGTAGGACGCTTGCAATATTATTGCGCTTTTTTGTTAATAGGCGGTACTTCTTTGCTAGCTTCTTAAGGACTTATAATAAATGTTTCATTAGCTTTTATTTATAATAATTTGGATTGAATTGAGTGGGCAGATAGGAAACGCGATTCATTTGATGTATGTGATGGTTCATTTTTCCTTTAACCTTTTCCCTAATTGCTTGTTTATATACAAATCGAAAAATTAATGTGACCTTCCCATTTAAAAAAAACTTATCTTTAAGCATATTATACCTTGCGTATATCCTTTTATACTTATACTTTTTTAATAAACATAAAATGCTAGCTATAAACTTTCCATTTGATTTATTATTTTCGAATACTTATTATATTATGCAACTATTTTGAATAAAAAAATACTTGCTGCTATGAAAGCGGCAAAACATAGCAAAAGCGAAAGTAAAAAAGGGAAAAAGCAAAATAAATTGCAGCTAAGGCACCCCGCCATGATTATGCTATATAAATTAAGAGCCAAATGGTATTAAATTGCAAAGAGATTTTATATATTATTTGATATTAATAATAAATATTATTGCGCTTTAAATTAAATGCTTGAATTTGGTGGATAGAGAGCAAGAGGATTGATCAGAAATGTGTTTTAATTATTATAATGAATGTTGCTGTTGCTGCTATTAAAAGTGACTTAGTCCGGATGTTCAAGGTGAGTGATGCTGCGAGCTAGCCATTATTGGAATAGTTGTTCCAATAATTTATTGCAATTTTATAAGTAGAAGTCATATTGAAGCTGCTTTAATAAAGCATTGTTTTAGAGATGGGAATTTTTAGATAATAAGTGAAAAGGCATGAT
This sequence comes from Helotiales sp. F229, assembly GCA_002554605.1. NCBI lineage: Eukaryota > Fungi > Ascomycota > Leotiomycetes > Helotiales > Helotiales sp. F229. The sequence goes on along the minus strand of MXAW01000004.1, from coordinate 4,202,110 downwards.
TGTTTTTTGTGTATGGCTTTCCTGGTTTTTTAATTTATTTTTTTGGAAGTTCTGATTAATATTAAAAATGGTTTAAGGAGTTAAATATATTATTTAAGCAAATAAGTGGTAAATTATTTGATTTCAAATATTTATATTATTATTATTGTTTATGAACAGCCATTCAAACGCTTGGACTTGAAATAAATAATTTTTGCTTATACCCTTAAATAATCCTTTGTATTATACCAGATTTAAGCCAATAAATTTGATTAATAATTCCCACAGCCTCCAATTTTAATTGCAATTTATCCTTTTTTTAAATAAAATGTTTTCATAATTTGAAGTGCATTGATATTAAAAAATTAGCCTTAATATTGCGAAAAAGTTGTGCTGCCTGCTTCTTATTTATAGTTATTTGAAAACGCTTGGTACCGGGCTTTATAAAAGCAAAAGCGGCCTTAATATTGAATAGGGCAATAATAATATGGAATTTGCGGCGCATTTTAGCAAGTTTTGAAATATAAATAATGTTTTTTAAAAAGTAGATTGCATTTGGTAGGCCGCCTATTTTGCCAAATTTTGGCATGGAAATAATGAGCCCGGTGCATTTATAACCTAGAACATGTACGCAAGGAGTTGCGGTAATCTTAAATAGCTTTCCGCCAATGATTGTTTTAATAGATTCCCACGGTTTAAGATTATGAATAATAGGCCGTGAAGCGAGGTTCTTTGCGCTATTTAAAGTAGTGAAAACCCGGCGGCTATTTAGGAGTTGTTTGCTAAAATTATTCAAATTATTGAAGTGATTTTTATGACTAAGTAAGATAGTATTAATAATAGGCAAATTGTGCAGCGCTATAGCCGGAGTTTTTGTATTTTTAAGCACAAGCTCCGGGGTTTTGCGTATTATAATTTCAGCGAAAGAGAAAAAGGGATTGGTCAATGTATTGATGCTATTAATGCTTAAAATGGCGGTTGCGGTATTAATATGAGTAATTTTTATAATGCTTTTGAATATAAAAAGCATTGTTGCTATTGAGAATTTGGCAAATTATTAAAAATGAGAATTTGTTTGAGAAAGATACGCTGAGTATTGAAAAATAGAGGATTTGGTGCAAATAATGATTTTATTGAAAGTGGATTTTTAGGCCTTTATAATTAATTTTGAGTGTCACGTTACCGTTGCTTTAGTTACCAGATTTTGATAGCTGAGTCTTAATAAGCGAGGCTTTGTAAGCTGTAAAACCCGAGCCGAGTACCTATATTATATGAGATGTTGATTGACCTAAGCCGAGTGGTTGGCTTGGTAAGCATATAAAATTTTAAATTAGTTTAGGGGCTATTAATAAGGATTGCCGAAAATCAATCTTATAAGCAAATAAATATGGCTTATATTAGGGACCTTTTGCTAAGGGGTAATAAAGTCGATTTTTAGAATAATGGAGTGCTTATTAAATTCAATATTTGTGATGTCCACATGGTTAATTGGTTTTAGGCTAAGAGTATGGGGTTTAAATTAATATCAAAGCTATTTTAAATGAAATTCATATATATATAAGGCCAGCTTTTTTGCCTTTTTTTTGATCGTTTTTTATTTTTATTTTTATTTTTATAATAGATTTATAATACACACTTTGGCCTCTTAATTATTGCTTTTATATTTAGTTTTTACTAGTCTTATTTTAAATTAAGCTCTGTATCTAAGATTAATGTGAATTAAAATTCTTTTGATTTAATTTAATAAAGTATTATAAATAAAAAATAATACTAAGAAAAACCTTAAAATTAGGAGATTTGACTATTTAAATACTTTAAACTAGGAAAGGTTTTATTTTTTATATTTTAAGTTCTTAATTAAACTAATTTGTTAATGTCGTTTTTTATTTTAATTAATAGGTTCTTTATTGTTAAGTAAGTTTAATTTCTATTATTATTTTAATATGTTAATATAAGTAATGTTAAAAGGGGTTTATTATTATAATAAAGCGGTTAAATTCTCTTTTAAGATAGGTTTTATATAATTAAAATAAGATAATCTTAATACTTTTAAAGGCGGTAAGTGAAAAAAGGGGCAATAAATTAAAGATAGTAATATTATTAATAATTCTAATGAAATTAGTAAATATTAAATTAAAGATAAAGATGGCTTTTTGTTTATAAACGAAGATGTTTAAGTAAGTCATATAAAAACGAAACTCTATGATTTGTCTTTTGTGTTAATTATTAATATAAAGACAATATAAAAACACAAAAACTAAAAGAGTGTAAAGTATAGGTAAAAATGCTTGTAAAACACTATAATTCAGATTTAAAGGTGAAAGGTTTTTTAATTTTAAAATAAGGTTGGGTATAAAGCTCTTATAAAGGTTTAGAAGACGTCATTTGAGAGTTCTGCCTAGCTGCCTAAGGCAGTTAGAAAAGCCGAAAATGAGTCTATTATAATAGATTCCTCGTTTTAAATTAATAGGCATATATAATATAATTAATTATTTAGCCTTAATCCTTTGTTTAAATCTCAATTACTTATATAATTAAGGTTTTAGTATTCTTATATTTTATATATAATTGTTTTTAAAGGCGGGGAGAAACTTGTTTTAAAGGTCCATTTTTAATAGGCTTTTATTTATAATATGAACAGTTTTAGTAAAAGTCTTGAATTTATAGTAGAATTATTAAAAGGATTCTTTTGACTTTATGTAAAAAGAGTTATATTAATCCCGGGTTATTTATTATTTATAAGAATTAGTGAAAAGGGTGACAAATTCTTTTATAAAATTAAGAGCATTTTATATTAGGTTATTAAATGTATTTAAGGTAAGTTTGAGCTATACCCTTTATTTATTAAAAAAATTACTCTTTTTTGTGTTTTTTATTAATGAAGTATTTATTATATTAATATAAGTAGTTTTTAACTTAAATTTCTCATAAGTGAAGGTTATAATTAATGTTATTAAAGAACCTGGTTTATAAACGCGGGATTTTTTTTAATATGAGAGGCCATAGACATTGAAGATATGTGGTTTATAAAGGGTTTTTTAGACTTTCCTTTACTTTGAGAAATCAGAAGATAAGAGGGTCTAATATTGTTTCTTTTAATAAAAGAGTGTAAACTAGAAGAAGGGCCCATAATAAAAGATATAAAGCGCTATTATGAGTTGAGTTTAATTTGTTTTTATAACTTTTAGATTTTAGTGTATATGATAGTTAATTTTACATCGTTTTAGTTTAATTCTTCCTTTAATTGAGTTAAATCTTTAAATAAATTGTTTAGTACATTAACCCATGAGTCTATTATGCCTAGTGTAAAAAAGGAGGAGGTTGTGTCCTTAGCTAGGGTAATAAGAAGAGAGGTAGTGAAAGAGGAGGTGTTTTGTATAAAGTGTTAAGCCGATTTTAATAAAAGGTTATATGAGGTGGTTTTTTTTAAAAAATGCCATTTTTAAATGTGCTTAATATAAGTTTTTTTTATATAGAATTATGTTTTATAGTAACTATTTATAAAAGAATTTATAAGGAAAATATTTATTGTCTTTTTAAACAAATTAGAAAAAGCTTTAAATAATGTGACGCCTAGCTTTATAAAGACAAGGTTCACATAAGAAGATTGTTTTATATAATTAATAATTAAGAAGTAAAGATAAAGGGAGACTTTTAAATTTAAAGCTATAAAAGAAAAAAGGTTTAAAAAAGGAGAGAATATAAAGGGGGTTTTAAGCCTTAGGTGGATGCCCGGAAATTAAGTGGACCCACCTTGAAGGTAAACAAAGAAGTAAATAACACGTGGCGGTTTATTACAGTTTTACCCTTAAAAATATATTACTATATATTTTTATTCTTTTAATAAAGATAAGCATAGTTATAATAATATACTTATTATTATTAACAAATTTAATAAATAAGCCATCTCTGTGCTATGTTAAAAGACAGTTAATACTTGTAAACTCGTTATATTATACATATACCATATGTATAAATATTTTAACACCCCTTTAAATATTACTTTTAATTAAAACCCCCATTTTATATTTACTTTTTAAACTTAATTTAATAAAATACTAAATATATAAAAAAAGCTATCTATAATTAATTACCCGGACAAACTGAAATTTATAACTAATACTTATAACAACGCCTTGGACCTTTTATTAACTACTATTAAAACAACTAGTTTAAGTTCTTACTTATTATAAATTACTCTTAATTAACTTTTTTCTATAACTCCCTAAAATAACTCTCACCATTTAAAATAATATATAAATATACACTATATATAAATTAAAAATAAAGGCTTAACTTATTAAACTCAATATCTCCCGCTAACAAATTAAATATAAAACAAACTATGGACTATACCATATAACATTATAAAGCATAAAACATAACATGTTTTAACTTATATTTAACATAAGCCAAAATATCTAACTCTTATAGCCGCTCTCGCCACCTTATAGACTTTAAGCCTAACGACCTTATCTAACTTGACATATAATACTTTAAAACACTCTGCCCATTTAAAAAATTAAACTAGCTAACAAATAGACCCTTTAAAATATTAAAAAAGGTCTATAACTCATACTACCTAAAGCTATTAATAAATATGACAATATATAAAATCTTCCCCTTAAATAAACTAAATAAAAACCCTTATAACCCCTTGCTACAACAAATACAGTCTGAATTTCCCCTAATTAATATTATAAAAAACAACAAATAAAAGGTGAAAAATATCCTCATATATTAAAAACAACAACAAAACCTCTTATATTAAATCACTTAACTAAACAAAAATGACAACCTAACTTAGTACTTTGCCTTAAACTTTAAATATACGCCACATAAGTTATGACAATTTCATATGGATAACCCAGAGTAAATTAGCCCCCTAATTAAACTCTTAGACTAAATGAAGGCATATAAGTAAAGTATTAATAACTACGACTATTTAAATAATAATAAAAAGATAAATAAATACTTAAAAACAAGCTTTTTTAAAAAAAAAAGGGAATAGTATAATGAACCGCCATGTATTATTTACTTCTTTATTTACCTTTAGGGTAAGTCAACTTAATTTCTAAAGCTTAAGACCCCCCTTTATATTCTCTCTTTTTTTAGGCCTTCTTTTTTCTATAACTTTAAATTTTAAGAATTTATTTTATTTTTATTTCCTAATTACTAATTATATGAAGCAGTTTTTTTATGTGAACCTTATTTTTATAAAGCTGGGAGTCACATTTTAAATATGATAAATTATATTATAAAATCTTTTAGACTAGTTAAGATCTTAATAAAAAGTGGTACTTAATATCAGATTTTAAGAACTCCGCTTTGTTTTTATGATACTTTTATGAATAATACCTTAATAAAGTAGGACCGCTTATTAAGTTAAAACAATAGATTAAAGCGGTTTAAAACGATGTGTTTAATGAAAACTACTTAAATAATAACAAATTAATGAATAAAAGTCAAAGACGTTAACATTTTTATATAATACGCAAGCTTTAAGATTTTTAAATTTTACTACTTCTTAAGATATTATTAAACCTTAGACACTTCCTTTTATTATAATATTTATTATTTACACTCGTTTTTACGATAATTACGTGCTTATTAACATGGGGCCTCTTTAAGTTAATTTCATTAAAGGCAATACCTTAGCTTAACTTGTCACTTATTACTGTATTATTCTAAGTTTCTTATTAATAAATAATAACCAACTTTTCACATTTAATGATAATAATAATAACTCATTGTTTCGTTTTTTATGTTATAAACTTTAATAACTCCTTGGCATTATTATTAAAATATTAAACTTAAACATTAAATCACTTATACATAGCTTAACTAAACTTGCCCTTACTTAAACCTAAATCATTAAAAAAAAAATTCTAATACTACGACATTAACTATAAAAGGCGTATAATTAAAGAGTACAAAGAATACTATTATTAAAAAAACAATGAACGTTATAATATATATCTCAAAATTTCTTTATATTAAATTATAACAAAAGAAAATGTTAATAAAAAAGGGTTTAAAGTCAGAGAAGAGGATTCTTATAAAGGTAATAACGTTAATAAAGATTCTTTTAACTAAGTAGAACTTAATAAAATCGCCAAAGATGCCATTATTATATTTAAAAGTGAATATAATATTGACCTTATTAACAACTTTAAGCTTATTAACATCATTAATCTCACTTTATTTGCCATTATATTAATTGCTTTTATTACTACTAAGAAGCGTCGACATTATTTAAAAAATCATATAACTTTAAAATTTAAAAATAACAAAAATAAGATAATGGTGAAAGTATAAAAAACGATACCTTTTTAATAAAAAAGGCAAAACAAAGACGTCTTATTAAGATTAAAAAATAACATATTATTAATATAAAAATATAAACTCGTTTATACTCGCTTATAATTGATTATACTTGCTTATACCTTACACAAAGGCTTTAAAAGCTTCACAGGCTACTTAAAGGCCCTAAGGACCTTTCAAAAGCTTTAAGGACCTCCCTAAAGGCTCCAAGAAATTTTGTAACTTCGGGAGTTATATGGCCCAATGCGAAGGCTTGGCAATAGGCCCAAATAGGCAATTAGGGTAATTGGGAGAAGTAAATGCCGGCTTAAGTTTCGGATATATCAAATGCCGGCTAAGCGAAGCTTCCTGTTTCAAAAGTAATAAATGCCGGTTTTAAAACCACAAAAGCCATATTTGCCGAATTAAGCGAAGTCTTGGCACTATGCCCAAATAAGCAACTAAAGCGACGAGAGCTTGGCACTTAAAGTAATTATATAAACCTAGAAATCCCCCCTTAATAGAATCATCATTTGCACCATCATCACTTCTTTTCAATTAAGAACCTCATTAAAACTAATAGAATTATGCTAAATAATATTAATAAATTAATACAAATTGTTGTTACCCGCCTTAGCAAAACTTTAAACCCTTAAAAGGAGGGCTTTATCTATAACTTAAAAGCCAACTTATTCAATTATAAAGTCGAAGAGTATAATAAACTTAAGGCATAAGTTAAGAAAATTAAAGAATAAAAATAATAAGTTAAAGAAGTAAATCATTAAACTCTAAATATAAACCCCCATTAAATAACCTATTATTACTAAAGATTTTACCTCTGGTTTTATACCTAAGTCTAATAAGAACTCGACCCTTATTAAAACAAAATCGAACGTTGTCACAAAAGTTTTAATTAAAATAAAAGGTAAAATAGTAAACCGTTGTATTATAATTAACCTTCCACTATTAGTTGTTAGTATAATTGCTTTTATAATTATATTATTAAAAACTACGTAATAATTAATACAGTCACTAAATAAGAATAAATGAATATAATTGGCTGTTTTTTAGTTAATATTTATTAAGGATTTATTAAAGGTTTATTATAAAAACTAAGGGTGGGTTATATATATAAGAGTTATAGTAGCATTCTCTGCTTTTCTGCTGTGTTTAAGGGTATATACGTTTTTTTTAAAAAAAATGGGAGTAATATGACAGTTTTAAATAAATCACTAGCATAAAGTATTTATTTTAAGTTATCAAAAATAAAACTAGTAATATATGAGGCAATTCAGTTATAAAGGTTAAAGGACCCTTTATACATAATTAAATAACTTAAAATCTTAAAAAATAACTTAAAATCTTAAAAAATAACTTAAAATCTTAAAACAAACCTTAAACCTACTTAATCTCTAAGCCTTAAAACCTTTATAAATGTTCTAATATTATATATTATATACACATATTAATTCTTATTACCATATGACTTTATTATTATAAATTCATTTAATATAACAATCAAGCATTAATCTACATGCATCAATAAAAAAATCCTAACATAATTAGCAGCTCCCTATATCAAAAGCGCCAGTCCAATGCTTTTAATGCTTAAATTATATATTAAAAAAATTAAAAACATTTGCGCATTATACTAATTTAAAAGGGCCGCTAAGGGCGCCATTGGCTAATTTAGCACACGTGATACCTAGGACCCGCTATAAAAAGCAGGTCTAAATTAATTAAAAAACACAAAAACTACCTTCAAACACCTTAAGGCTTATATACATATATACGCAAGGTATAACATATAAATAAGGGCTAAAACTAAAATAAACTTTACTTAAAAAATATGCACTAATCACATTCTTTTTAAAGTGGAAATCTATGGTGTAAAAGGCTTATTAAGGCTAGTTTTTAGGACATATATATAAATATACAGTTATCGGCACAGAATTTATAAATCATTGTATTAGTGATTTGAATTATTGTGCTATACTTGTTAGTACGGCGCCGTATAAGCCACTCAATTACCCCTGTTCATAGTACGTCGCCACTAAGGCCATTCAAAGACCCTTGTTCATAATTAACAACCATTGGCGCCAATGGTTTAGTAGGCCGATTAACCAATGGGCATTCGCGAATTTTTTTTATTAATGTAAATATAATGGTTTTGAACAAATCCCCATTTTATATAAGCAGACTGGGCCTTATATAAGCTTTCAAAGCTTTTTTAAAACCTTTTTAGCTTAGAATTCTCGTTTTTATATTAAATAGCTTAATCTTTGTACTTATTAGTCCTCTACTTATATTCTACTATTATATAATTCTAAATTCGCTTAACTTAGCCTACGAAAACAACAAAATATTAATTTAATTAAAGAATCAATTAATATATACTCAACAAATTAACCTTTTATAGAGCCTAGCCCTTAATTACCTCTCAATTATACTAAAAATCAACTCAATAAACTGACCTCAAAGGCTATCCCTCAATTACATGTGTTAAAATATAACCCTTAAAGTATGATGATATATATACTATACTTAACAATTAGATTTAGAACTTAGCCGCTAATTATTACGGGTTTTAATATTATTTGAAAGATTCCCTAATATTATTAAAAAAGAACAGACCTTAAAGTTCTTCCTCTATTATACCTTAACATTACTTAAAAAGAATCAACCTTAAAGCTTGCCCTTTAATTATACTTTTAATAAGTATATAAACCGAAAATACTTTAATTTTAATAAAAGACAAAGAATCAATATAAAAGCACTCTTCTTCACTTTCCTTTAAATCTTCATTAAGCCATCCTCTTTAATAATAATATAAATACTCACCCTCTTTTAAGTCTTCATTAAATTATCTTCTTCAATAATTTACCCCTATTTAAGCTCCTTCTCCTCCTTTAACTTGTATATATCATTAATTGATTCTTTATTACCCCTATTATTATACGTTTAACAATTCGTTATCCTTTGATAATAATAAATCTTGTGTTTATATTTTAGGGGTTAAATAAGCCCCTAAAACTATACCAACATTTAAAATTAACTCAGCCTTTAATAATTCAGCCCCTAACAATAATTTGGCGTTTCCAATTGACTTAGCCCCTAATTCGCCTTCAGGTTCAACCCCTAACGATTCAGCCCAAAAGAAGTACTCAAAAGGTTCAATTAATAAAAAAAAATTCAATATTTGAAGAAGATTTGCCGTCTAAAACTGAAAACTCAATTTCTAAAATTTTAGTTTCTAAAAATTCAATTAAATACAAAGATAAAAAGGAGTTTAAATAATATTATCATTTTATAAAATTTTATCAAACCTCTCATTATTTCTTTTATATTTATACTTGCTTTAATTAATTAAATGAAAGCATTCAACAGCTTAAAAAAGGGACATGTGATGATTTTAAACAAATTGCCACCTTATGTAAATAGACTAGGCCTTATATAGGCTCTCAAAGCTTTTTCAAAACCTCTCCAGCTTAAAATTCTTGTTTTTAATATTAAACAGCTTAATCTTTGTATTTATTAATCCTTTATTTGCGTTCTACTATTACACTAAAGCTAGTTTTTAAAACATGCACATAAATATATAGCCTTTAATATAAAAAGAATGATTTTCTGTTTTAATTAACACAGAGTTTACAAATTACCGCGCTTTATTTATTAACGCAGCATTGTATAGGCCATTTGTTTACCCCTATTCATAATTAACAGCCACTAGCGCTAGTGGTCTAATGGGCCAATTAATTAATAGGCATCCGTGAATTCTTTTTTTAATATGATCTTAATTAAGCCGTTTGTTTCTTATGCCCCAAATTTTCTAAAATATTATTTTACATAGCCCGCTTATATAAAATATATAATCGTCTTATATAACCTAATGCAAACTAAGTACAAATTAGAAAATATAAACAAAAGGGAAAAGATCTAAAAATGAGGTTATTTATAATAAAATAATTAGAAATAAAGAATTGTGAAATATAAATAAATTATATTAATAACTATTAAGCTATTTAATACGTAGGACATTATTTATTTTATTGATTATGCCTAATTTACTTATGACATAAGTATGCCGAAGGTTTTATTGGTTTATTTAATATATTTCTTTTTTTTTTTTTTTTTGATTTGGGTTAGCCTTATTTGCCTTTAGCTGAGGAGCCTTATACTCCTCATCAAGCTAATCTGGCTTAATATTATTAGTCTTAATTGTACATATATGATTGTTGACATAGTTATTATTATTGTTAATATGATTTAAGTATGCAATTAAAGTCATTATATAAACAAGCTTTTAAAAAGGCGTAATTTATTTTTAAATATTCCTTTTAGCATATTGAATTATAGTGATAATATGAGAATAAGGTAATTATTACTTTTGAAACTAATTGTAAGAGCATTAAAAGTCTTAATAATGAACGTTATATATTCTTTCCCTAATTTTGTTATATTAGTATTAAATTCAAACCTTTAACACCTTGTTTTATTTTATGTGTGTTATAATTAGAGCTTGTTGTGCTCTTTTATAAAACTATAACGTATTTATTATAATCTTTTTACGAATAAAGAAATATATTGATTATGAGAGATTATTTATTGTTCTACGGCCTTATATATCATTTATCATTTGCGCGAAGATTGAGTTTAAAGCGCGTTTAATAGCTCTATTATTCTTATCTTTTGAAGTTTGCGGATATGCCTATTTTGCCCTTTAATTATATTAAATGAATTATATCCATATTATACTTTAGGGAGTTTTTATATACAAAACTTTGTCTTATCAAAACCTTTAATATAATAAACAATTTCTTAACTTCTGAACTCCCGTATGTTTCATATTACACGGTTTTATTTAGCCTTATTCTTCATAAACGGGAACTTTTATTAAGCCTCTTTTATTGCCTTTTTATTTATATGTTTTATAATATTTAGAACGTTTTTTAAAAGGTATTAATAATAATAAACATTAATGACATTAAGGAGAAAGGTAAGAATTACTTTAAAGAAGAAGGAATTTTAATTAAAAATAATATACGGAATTTACAAGTTATACGTGAATACGTTAGCAAGCTTTAATATAGTTTTTATTAATTTCTTTATAAACTAAAACCAAGATTTGTCGTTTTCTGACTTTATGATTGCCTATGTCATAATCTAATTCTTGTTATTATTTAATTGATCCATTATTAAAAAAAGTGTTTGTTTAAAACAGTTCTGAAGGTATGTGCCATTTAATATGACAAAAGGAATAGAATTAAAAAATTGCGCTTAAAAGTATAAGGACTAATGAATATGTGTTTAAACACGTTGTTTTTAATTAAGAAAAAATCAGTAGTAAAGTGGTAAAATTCTACATCTAGCCCTTGGCCTTAATGTCAGTTAGCCTCTTAAAGGCAATAGAAATATTTAAAGAATTTAAAGAAGTCGTTAACTTATTGACTTTTTAAATTTATAGTTAACGATTTCTTTAATTAATATAACAACTAATCTTAAACTAAGATCTTCGTGTGCCTCAACATTTAATCACGAATTAAAGAGATATAATTATGTCAATTAATAGTCATCAGCCGTGGTATTAATTCTAACAAATACATAAAACAAGCAATGAGAGGCCTTTAATAGCATACTTAATTAAAGTAAGTATACTTTCCCTCCTAAACAGTTATTATAATCTTTTTAGTTTTAAAAAACCAATTATAATGAACCCGATATTAATAAACCTTTGAAAAATAACACATATACCTTATATGCTTAATTTTGCTTTTTACATAATATGGCTCCTAATATTTATATATAACCTAATTAAGTACCACATCTTTAAAGGCTTACAGATTATTAAACTTATTATTAACCTTTAATAATTGATGTTTCTCCTATAAAACGTAATATACAAGGTTATTATTAAGCTTAAGATTAAAGAGGTAAAAGCCAAGGTCACTAAAAGGGTCACTTTAGGCCAAAAACGTATTAAACTTAAGATTCAATATTAAAAAGTCTAACATAATAATAAAGGTGAATATAGCTTTAATTGTGGTATTAATAATAGTGTCATTTATTAATCTTTATAAATAAGATCTAATATTATAGTCTACACTAGGCTACATAGGGCGGCTATACATTTTATGTAGGCGGGCTATGTAAAATAATGTTTCAAAAAGTTCGGGGCATAGGAAACAAACGGCCTTTTAATTACTTATAAGTTTTGGCGGGGTACACTTCTTAATATGGCCAAAAGCGCTATTTGCTTAACCATGCCATTATTAATTAAGCCCAACTAACACTTGATTGTTTTACTCGACCTAAGCTAAATAAGTGCTTAATACCCCAAATAATCAATTAACATTTAATTATATAACCCAAACCAAATTAAGCAAGTTTATAAAATCGAAAAAACAGCAAGTCAAATTATCCCTGCTACTTTTTGAACTAAGTACGTAATAGTGCAACTGGCATGTTTCTGTACTACAAACAAAATTAACATCGCGGGTTATTATTAATCAGCCAAGCGAAGAGGTATATTTATTTATTATATGCGATCCCTTGTTTGCTTATTTTTTGGAAACCTGCATAAACAAACTCCTTATTTAATAAATCCTATTATTCAAATTATTACTTTTAATATAAGGTAAAATTCTGCTTTGAATCATAATTTTATTTTTGTTTAATTTTTAATGTTTAATTAGTTTATTATTTAATCCTGCTGCAGTTGTGGAAGTTGGTGAAGAAGTCCCTTATTATGACTTTGGCTTATATTAGCAATTGATAATAATTTGCTTGGCCCAAATCTAGGTATGATTTAACCGTGGCCTAATATAAGCATATTCATTTAATTATCATAAAGCCAAATGGTGTTTCCAATAGGCCGCGAATGCTAATCCTGGCTGCGCAATGGCCTTTTAGGGAATTGCTTATGCAACGAGGCCAAATTATAATAAAGCGTAAAACTATTTTGATGTTATACGGAAAGTGGAGCAGGTCTTTTTAAATGTGAAAGATATTTATAATCATTGGAAGTGAGAAGTATGTGAGTATGTTTAATAAATTAAATTAAGCGTTATTTTTTTTAAAATAAGATTGTAAGCTGGAAATATATACATAAAATGCTTATGCAAGCATATACTAAATCTTATTAAATATGCTAATATAATGATGGCGCTAATTACGTGATATACCCTTATGATAAGATATTATTTATAAAATCAAAAACTTGCTATTCCCAATGCACAATATATGATTATAGCCAAAAAAAAAACAATTATATTAATTATATATCTTAAATCATAGTACATTTATTATAAATTATATACATAATTGCATGCAGGCGCTATACAAATTTAAAAAAAAAGGAAATACATAGGTGCACAGCTAATACGCGTAGTAAAGGCGCATAATATAAACAATTATTACGTTTAATATAAATATAATATCTAATAATAAGCATAAGATATAATAAATAAAAATAAACAACAAATACACAATTGAAGCGTATTAAATCAATATATTAAAACATATAAAAAAAATATGCAATCATAAGCTTAATGTAAAATAAATAAGGGATTATGCATTATTATTGTTTTATTTAATTTCAAGTACTTAATTTAAGTTTAGGATAGTAAGGCTTTGCGCGGGTGCTCCCGTTAATAGAGTGAAATTGGATTTATATAATTAATGCTATGATTAGGTAATTTAAGAGTTTGAATAATTGCTTTAAATTGAGTTTGCAGGAAGTAAAAGTGAATCATGCTCATTCATTAATTAAATTGAGATTTACTCTATGCTTTGTTACATGTTGCACGTTGATTGGTGTATTGTTGGATGGCCCAAGCGCGTTGGCCAATAATTAAATGATTGCGCTTATTAGGCTGATAATTATAAAAAGAATATTTGCTTTAATAAATAATAACTTTTTTTTAATATTAATATTACACATATTTGCGCTTATGCCTTTGTTTTTTGCTTTTTCTTTTTTTTCTTTTTTGATTTTTATATATATTATTTAAACAATTTATATTATTAAAATGCTTCTCAAATTAGCCAAAAAAGTAAGCAATAAGTATTGCAAGCTTTATGCTAGCTAAATAAGTATTCCGTTTTTTTATTTTTTTATTATATGTTTTATGTATTATGATTTTTAGCTTTAAGCATTGGGCTAATTTATAATATAATTATAAATAAATACTTTTAAGAATAAGCTTGCTTAAATATTTTTTTTTATATTACCTTTTGTATGGCAGGTTGTGCATTTAAATTCCTTTTTTTTTAAATTAAAAATTCCTTTTATTTAAATTTTAATAATATTTCGCTTATTCCATTCTTCCATTATTGTTTTGCATTTAATGGCAAGTTTAATACAATTTCCTTTTTTACTTATGTGCTTTTTTTTGTTTAAGCTCTTATTTCTTATAAACATATAATATTCTTTTGCCTTATTTTCCCTTTTTTTGCTTTTGCCTCATTTTTTGCTTAAGTTGTCATTTTTTAAATTCCTAAAAGCAAAGGCAAAGCAAATAAAATAATTAATAAACATAATGCTTATATATTTATTAATAAAAAGTTGGGAAGATTATAGCGTTTAAATAATAAAAGCTTGGGTTAAAAGAGTTTAATTATATTCTTATTATTTATTTCAAATATACTTTTGCGTTTTTAAAAATCTTTTTGCAAATTTTGCATTTTCTTAAAGCATAATTCAAAATCCAAGGCCTTGTTTATTAAATATAAGCGTGATATATATTTTTTTATTATATTTTATGCTTATTTTTATTGCATAATTATAAGCAAATATTAATATATGCTTATAGGTTAATAATTTATTAAGCCTTATTTTTTGTATATTTGCTTTATTACATATGGCCGCGGTAATAAGGGCAAATGTTTTGCTAATACCTTTTTCGCTGGTTTGCGCTATTACAATTGCACCTTTGGGCATACTTGTTATATTGCTTCTTTTTAGATTTTTTAATATAATATTTAATTGATTTCTTTTCTTAAAGCTGGAAATAGCCCTTTTTCTTTAGTAAGCCTTTTTGAAAATTTTATGAGCATTTCATTAATATTATATAAGGTGTTTGCGCAATTTGCATAATTCTTAAAATCCTATTAAAAAAAGGTGGATTAAATAATAAAAGTGGGAAGGAAAAAGAGAATAAGAAAAAGATTAAGATCTTGCTTTTTAGGTCTTATTGTTTTGGTTTTGGGTATGAAAAAAAGGATAAAAATAATAATAATGTTGTTAATAAAGCTGGTGCTATTGTTGAAAAGATTTTTAAAAGGAAAAAGGATTAATTATTGGCGGTTTTATTAAAAGGAATTGCAAAAGCATTGTGCTTATAAATAAGCTTTTATTAAATTTCGCATAGGCTTGGGGTTTCTTTTTGCGGTTTTTTGCGCTAAATTTTTGCTTTTTTGTTTAAAATAATAAGGAATATTTATTTATTAAGATTAAAAAAATTAATTTAATAAATAAAAGTACGCATAAATTATTAACATATTTTTAATAAATGTATTCAAAGCTTTTCAACTTAAGATCTATAATCCTTAAAATTTAAAAAAGCTTTAAATTGCTCAAATTTTTAATAAAACAAATTTTTTGTGAGCCCATTAGTAAGCATATTATTTATTAGTAAATATATAATTTTAAATAAGCCCCAAACAAACTCTTGCTTAAGCCATATGTTTTGAATATTCATATGGCAAAATTTAATCATGATTCTTTTGCCATTGTTTATTATAAGCCTAATCATTTGCTAATTATTATAAAAGATCTCTTAAGTTTTGCTAATATTCAAAAATAGGTTTTTAAAAAATTATTAAAGCGCTATGGCTTTTTTTTTATGTGCTTAAAAAATAGCAATTTTGCTTTTGTTGTGAAAATTGTAATTGTGAATTATTGAGATGCTTTTTAAATCATTAAACTATCAAATATCAAAATTACATATTCTTGCAATAATTGCTTAATTTCAAAGTCATTTGCAAATAAAGCATTAAAAGCAATAAACATTATTTATATTTAATTGCCTTTAAATATAATCCCCAAAAAACGCGTTTTAAATAAGTATCGAATAAGCCAATATATGATTATAAAATGCTTTGATCCAAGGTTTATGGCAAATTATAAAAGGAAAGCTGCGGCATATGTGACGTTTGATCGTACAACGATTATTATATATAATATAAATCCAACCCTTTTTTAATATGCTTTAATAACTTTTTTTGATGCTTAATCATTAAATTTCATAAGCTTAATTTAAAATAGCAGGATTATAAAACACCTTTCATTTGCTTGCTTAAATTTATGAATAATCTTTTTAATATATTAATTATAAACAAGGGAAATAGTTTTGCGCTTTTAATTGCACATTATCTTAATCCTTAAAAATTGCTTAATATTTTTAAGATTATATATATTATATGTTTAATTAAGCTTTTTAATAAGTTCTTTGCTGAGCTTTGCTTTATTTTAATAAAAAAGCATTTAAATGTTATTAACATAAAATAATACCAAAATTTTGTGCTTAAAGTCCGTAAATATGCAAGGCTTTTTAAAGCAAAGAAATAATCCCAAATTTATTAAAATCTTATTAATATGCTTGTATTAAAAATAGGGGCAATTGCGCATTTTATAAAGTGCACAATTAATCCGTAATACCTTTTTTAGCTTTTAAAAGCCGGGAAGGAATTTGCAATATATTATTTTTTTGTTTATATTTTAAAAAGCATTAATAAATGCGTTAATTATATTAAAACACTTGATTTCTAAATCGAATTTAACTGTAAGCGCTATGGCTATTCTAAATAATTTGGCTGCTAAAATACTTGCATATATTGAAATGATTATAGATTTGCTTTAAAAATCTTTGCGCATTATAATATGTAATTGGCATTTTAAAATATATCCATTTTTATTAAATTTGTATTTAAATATTTATATAAGCAATACAAGCATTAATATAATATTTAAGTTAAAATATTCCGGCGTTTAGTATTTATATTTATTTATGTTACCTATTTTTAAATAAGCATTTTTAATAAACCACGTTTTTATTAAATGATTTTTAAAATTGTTTTACTTTTTGGGCTTTGATAAAAGATTTTAAATTTTGATTTTAAGAAGTGGGATTTTTTTTTTAATAATGGCTATTCTTTTAGGCGATTTATTTAAATAGTTACCGCGATTATTATATATATTATTTTTATTATTTGTTTTAGTTCCTTTTGCTTTTTTAAAAACATATGCTAATCAAGCATTAATCTATTAAACATAGGATTTATATATAATATAAAATTATTATACAAATTGAAAAAGTGCTTTTTTTTAATGTATTATTTTCAAAATTATAAATACTCTTAAATTTGAGGTGTTTTTATTAGGATTTTGTTTTTTTAAGAATTGTGTTAAATATAGCAAATATTTTAGCATATCTTTTAAATTGTTTTCTTTTTTCTTTTGCAACTTTTGGTAGCCTGTTTTAAATACTTAAAGGTTTTGATTTAATTAGCTAAGCTTTAATTGCTATAGCTTAAAAGCGCATTAATGCTTTTGTTAATTTAAAAGATTTGAATTTCAATTTCTTATGATTTGGGGGTAATGCGTTTTAATGCACATTCGAATTATATAATAAAATTTGGACCTTAAATTTTAATACTTAAAGCAAATCTATTGCTTAATTTTAGAATACGTTTAATGCCCAATTTATAAATTGTATGCGCTTATTTAAATGAAATGCTTTTGAGTTTGAATTTATGCTTAAATCAGGCCTTAGGTTTAATGCACTTAATAATTGCTTCTTTGCTCCTTGCGCATTTTTATTTAAAATAAGCATTGCTTTTGAAATTAAAAGTTTAATTTGAGTACTAAGGTTTTTAGTATAATTTTTTATCCCTAAGTTTTATATTTTAAGAGCTTTTGTTTGTTATTTTGTGGTTTTTAAAAGAGATTTTGATATGCTTTTTTTTATAGTATTTTATTTTTTAATAGTTTTATTTTTTGCTTTAAAAATTCCAGTTTAATTGCTAATTAATTTTTTTTATTTAATAAGCTCGCAAATTAATTAAGCTTTCAAAACTAAAATCTCTTGCTTTTTTTTAAAAAAGGTGTAAAAAGCTTTTTTTATTAAATTGTATATTACAAATGATAATGATTTTATTAAGGCATAGCACTCAAATTTTATAAATATTTAAAGCAATATATTTTATTAAATATTTGATGTGCGCACGCGCATTGGTTTTGAATGTTCTTTTATTTTTTCCTAATGCTTGTTTTATTATTAATGCGTATGCCTTATATTTAAACACATAAATTCCATTTTAGTTTGATTTGAAATTAATAGTGATTTTGATAATAAGTGCAGGATTATATTATTAAAAGTAGTTGCAAAATCACTTATTGTTTTTTTTAATGGGTAATCGTTAATTTTTTATGCGCTTTAGGCTTTTGTTATATAAATGAATATTTGCAAATGCGCATTTAATGCTTAATTTGATAAGAAAATTAAATTTTAATTATATTTTTACCTTTTTATTAATTGCTTTTTGGCCAGCCTTTTTGGCACTGTTATTTGGCTTATAAATTGCAATTGAAAAGAGCTTAAGTTTGATTCCAAGTTTGAAAGCTTATTCTTTGTATTTTATAAACCCTTTAATTGTAATAATAGCCTTTTCCTAATCGTATTTGATTTTGCATATTAAAAGTCCAAATTGCTTTTAAACCTAAAATTTAAAGTTCTTAATATATTTAAATATTTTATTATGCTTTTTTAAGCGTAAAGCATATTTAATTAATATTTTACTATATTCACATTTAAGCACTAGCAGCCAGGATATGCTTTTAAAGCAACTTAAGTAATTAAAAAGATCTTATGTAATTTTCCAAAATAAATATAATGATTACTAATAAATTGGGTAAGTAAAATTAAAGTTGAAAGCATAAATAAGCGCATATTGCTTATATTTTAAGTATTTAATTTTGTTTGTTATTTTAATATTTTTGGCTAATTTAATTAATTTTTTTAACGCATTTAGGCTTAAGTAATTAGCGCGCAAATGCCATATTATTTTTGTATTTAATTAAAAGTTCTTATGCTTTTGGGTTGGCTTTAATGCTTGTTTAAGCTTTTGCTTTATAATTGTATAAATCACAATTTTTACAAAGCTTAAAGGAACTTCATATAAATAATTTAAATGTTTTTTATATTTAAAAAACACAAGATTTTGTTGGCGTTTTAATTAATAAATAATAAAATGGTTTATTATAAGCTTACTATTATTGCTTTAGTATAAAATACAATTCATTTTGCAAAATCAAAGATTTTGCTTAAATAAATAAGCTTTTAAAATAATATTAATATAAAATCCTTTTATAATAACTATATTATAAAGAATAAAATCATATGTTTGATTATTATTATTTATAAAAGCGTTTTTTATTATTTAAGTTTTGCGCCTTAAAATGGGAAGCTAGCTGCTTTTTGCTTTTATAATATTATTTGGCTTTGCTTTAATAAAAAATCTAAGTTCTAAAAACAAGATATTATTGATTAAATTGATTGTTTTATAATTATTCAAAAATATTAAATTAAAAAAAAGGTATAAGGCATTTTTTTAAAAAAAATAAACTTTTGGTTAAGCCTTTTTTTCAAAATTTGATAAAAGCATTAAAAACGCATTATTTTTTAATTTTGCTAATTTATTAAAAATATTTCTTAAGAACTTAGATTTGAGTTTTCTTAAGCTTTTTAAGTTCTTTAATTTTTTAATCAAATTTTTGATTAATAAAAGCAAAGGCTTATTTTGGCTAAATTAGCTTTGCAAGCTTTTTTATTTGTTTTTTGCAAATTGTTAATGGATTTTTTTAGCTTAATTTTTGTTTTGCTTTAAAATTGGTTTAAGCAACCTATTAGGAAAAGTTTTAAAAACTTTTTCATAAATAGCAAATTAAAATTTTATATAATGGTTAGGGGATCATTTATATAAATTTTTAAAACATAAGCATAACCGTTTTAAAGCTTATTAATTTAATAAGCTTTTAAAAGATTTTTTGCTTTGGGCCTTAAATGAGCTTTTATTTTTGGATTCCGCATTATTTGATTTTTTTTAGAAAATGGCAAAATAATTAGCATGTGATTTGCTATTAATAAATTTGCAATATATTAAATTCATTTTGTTTGTATAAAAAAAGCGATATAACTATTTTAAAATATATGAAAAAGGGTTTTTAAGCTTATTAGCTTTTTTGATTTTTTGATATTAATTGATAAATTATTTATTATTAAATTGTTTAGCAGCAATTAAAAAGTTTATAAGCCCTTAAAATCTTTTAATATTGGTAATTTTATATAATCTGGCTTTTTAAAAAAAAGCTTAATATGCTATAATTTATTTAATTAAGCTAATTTTTCCTTTTTTTGCTTAAGCAAGCAAGGTTATATATTCTTATTTAATATTAGTTTGCAAGGTTTAATTTGTTTATTAAAGCATAAAGCGAAAAAAACAAATGAGCGCTTAAATGTTTATGCGCTTTTTTAAAACAAGCTATAATATGGTAATATTAAAGTACTTGTACGCTATAATCTTTTAAATCCATTTATAAAGTTTAAAATACATAATTGTTTAAGGTTATTAAATTACGCAATTTGATTTTCATTTCTTTTTCTTGTTTTTGGCATTAAAAATGCATAATTTCGGCTTATATAAAACCGCCATGGCTGGGGCTCTTAAAATCATAAAAGCAAGAGGATTTGGAGTTGATTGTTTGGCCTTGCTTTCACTTAATATGATGATAAAAATCCTGCTTTAAGTATTATTTAATAATAAGGCCAAAAAATCCAAATAAGCCTTTATTGCTATAACCCAAATAATAAGGTTTGCGCTATATTAAGCTTGCGCAATTTAAAAATTAATTTATGATTAAGCAGTCTTTGTTGCTGCGATTTGCTTGGCGCTTTTAAGAGTAATATTAAGGATTTTTATAAAAATGCAAGCATCTATTGTATTAGGATTAATTAAAGGCCATAATTTAAGGATGTTTGTGTTAAAAATGAAATGCATATATTAATTAGCCTATTGCTTGGGTTTTTTGCAAATAATATTTGCATTTAATATTTCAATGGTGCTGTTGTTTATGAATATATTAAAATAATCAAGCAATCATTAAGCAAAAGAATTAAAAAATTGAAAATAAAAAAAGATCATAAAATCAATAAATAAAAGGCTTTAAATGAAATCCAATTTCGTATATGCATTAAATAAAGATAATAGCCTATGGCTCTTAACTATTATATAAAAAATAAAACAGGTCTTTTTAAATATAAAAAATATTTATAATCATTGAAAGTGAAAAGTGTGTAAGTGTGTTTAATAAATTAAATTAAGCGTTACCCTTTTTAAGATAAGATTGTAAGCTGGAAATATATACATGAAATGCTTACACAAGCATACACTAAACCTCATCAGATATGCTAATATAATGATGGCGCTGGTTGCGTGATATTTGATTTTAAGGATTATTTAATATTAATCAAAAAGGTTATCAATATCCTTGGCCGTGCATTTAACCTAAAGAAACATGCCACGCTTGTTGAACAAGCCTTAATTAAGGCAATTGGCGCTCGTTTCCCGCCTATCAATAATATTCCTAATAAATTAGACTTTTTTAATTGTGCCTATGCGAATGCTATGCGTTTTGTGTATTAAAAGTTTCCTAATGATTTGGATATTACGGCGCTATTTATTAAAGCTTTAATATGTATTACTTCATGCGGCCTATGAAATTTAAATATTAATTAGCCTATTAATCCTTATACGATTAAGGCTTAGAACGCATTTAAATTAGGCCTAAAAACAATTGGCGGCAATGAGCACCCGGCATTTTGTTATTTGCATATTCATTTATTGAAAATATCTCCGTTTCCCAAATTGGCCCTGCTTGCTGCGGGCCGGCTGCGTGGCATAATTCCACATGCTTCACATATATTGCATATGCTAATGCATATTAATATTGCCATTGGCAATTATTGCTAGGGGATTGAATTTAATCAAAAAGCAATCCTGGCTAATAATATTTATTTCACCCGAGAAACGGGCGCAGTTTTTGATGTTATATATTAGGTTTATTATATTCGTGCAAAGCTGTACTTTGCCATAATGTCCGGCCGCTTTGCGAACGCGCTATTTGCTGAAAAAAGCTTAAGCAAATTATTAACCCAAAAATATTATTTATTAAGAGCCCACTTATAGCAAATTAAATTAAAAGTTTTATTAAGAATAGGGCACATATGCTAATGCGCTTTGATTGCTGGGAAAAGATTCTTAACCTTAAGCCTTTTACTAATTGCAAAACATATAGCGTAACCATAGCCATTATTTACTATGCCCGCGGCCTTGCATTTAATGCATTTGATAAAATAGCGAACGCTGAAATTGCGCAAAAGCAATTTGAAATGGCATGCGCAGCTGTTTCAAGTTCCCGACTTAATAGCGCTTTATGCAAGGAGGTTGATGTTCTTGAAGTATTACCGGCTATGCTTGCTAATGAAATAAAATATTAAAAAGGCAATTGTAAAACGGCTTTTTTATTACTTTAAAAAGCTATCAAACGCAAGAATGCATTTGCTTATTTTGATTTACCCCCTTAGATGCAACCCATTTGGCATGCCTTAGGTGCCCTGCTTTTAAAGCAGAACCGTGTGAAGGAGTTAAAAATCTTATTTAAAGAAAATTTTGGATTTGCTAAAAGCTATCCTTATTAAAAAGCAAAGCTTAATAACGTTTGGGGGCTGCATAGGTTATATAAATGTTTCATGCGCTTAGGGAAAACCGGAGAAGCTTGTTTTATTCAATTGACAAAGAAAATCGCAAAAGCATTTGCAAATATTCCATTAAGAGCTTCATGTTTTTGCAAAATGTTTGTGGCAAAAGATATTGTTTGCTATTAATTAAACATTATTTTGCTATTTCTTTTGATTGGGAAAAAATCAAGATTTTATGCGATTTTAAAAGTCGCAAAGGCCCATTGCTACATAATCGCCACAAATATCGCTTAGCTAAATTATTAATCGTAGTTTTATTTTGACCTAATTAATAGAAACATATTATGCTTATCTTTTTATTATGCGTACGCCTTAAGATGCTAAAGCCTTTATTATTAAAAAATAGCTTCCATTCTTATGAGCTTATATTTATGCTAATAGTGATAAACCCAAACTAGCTAATAAATTAGCTAATCAATTATTAATTGAGCAAATAATTTCAATTAATTAATTATTATAAAATTGGGATAATTAATTAATTATTTAAATAACCAGATATTTATAATTGGTGCCATAATAAAAAAGTACTAACATTTAGTATTGGGGACACTTAAGAAAGTTAATAGGTAATCAATATAATTATTTTAAACCGGGTTATTATAACTCCAAACCTTTAAAAATGGTAAGCAAACTTATAATAATTGAGATAATTTATAATACTTCCAGATAAGTAAAGAAGGCATTTGACAATTCCTAATTAGCGTGTAAATTATATATAAAACTAGTTTCCTTAATATATCTTAATATATGTAAAGATTTAGTTCACAAAGAAAGATTATAAAAAACCCAAAATATACGTTAAATTCTGGAGCTTAAAGTTTTACAAATTTCACATGATTCAAAACTTAAAAAGTTTATGTTAATATATTGCATGTCCTGCCTCGACATGTACATTAATTGCATTATTTACTTTTAGGAGCAATTTAAGAAATTAAGCGAATTTGTTAATGCTGGTAATAATTATAAATAATAAATAAATATTTAATTATAACAAATTATTGGGAAAAAATATACAACAGCTTTGACTAAAATAGGAAGTAAATGTATAATATATATATAAGAGGAATAAATAATTTTATTTTGAAAATATATCTTATTAATAAGGATGCTTAATTTCTTATGACCTACAAAATTGGCAAGCATTTATGTAATATGCAATTAATTCATAATCTTTGTAATTTATGTATTTGTAATAATTATTTCATTTTAATATGCCCTATTTTCAAATAATCATAATTTATATATACCCCCAAAAAAACAAAAGGTGCTTTCATATATTGCTGCCAAAGGAAACCTTTAAACCTGCTCCTTCACCTTATGCCTTTAGGCCCTTTTATGTACTCGGTCTTATTCAAAAACAAGGGAACATTTCGGAACTCTTTATTTTATACGCCTTTGACCCTTCTTTAATCAAAGGCCTTGAACCTAAACAAATCCCCGCTTTTATCCTCCCTAGGCACATCTTTAGCTGCCGTATGCTTTGCTGTCGTACAGGCACGGCTGCAGCTCGCCTAAACTGCTCTCTTGGCACTGCACACTTTTTAAATAGGGTTCTGCCACTATATACCGCCTTAGGGAAATACTTCCCCTTTTCACACTTTTTACTTAAATTTTACTTAATAAATCAACACATTTTATTAATTTAAGTGCTCGTAGAACCTAAGTCTTATCGTGTATATTAATTATAAGCCCTGTGACAAAACTATTAAATTAATATTCTTTTATATTACGCGTAGCCGATTAAATTAAAGTTCCCTGAATTCTTCGGAGTTCTTGAGGTTTTGTGAATTACCTGTTGCAGAGTTTTCACCGTTATTTTAACACACTGCTTCTTTGACTCTAACAATTTACATAAGAACTTAGAGAAACTGTGGACTTAAATCCTTTAGTTACTCCTTATTCTTTTTTTTTCTCTTAATTCCTCGAATTCCTTGAATTTTCCCTTATGCTTCAAGTTTTCGAAAATAACCTCTTTATAATAAATAACAAATCCATAGTTAAAAAGTTGTTGTTTACTTACGACAAACGCACCTGGCTTATATAGTTTTAAGCTTATGAGAACTTTTGTTGTTTAAATAAGGTCTAAATAGAGTTTGATTTAAATGTTCTCGACTTAGTGAACCCACTAAACACAAAACCAATTACTTTAACATTTTTCACTATCGAATATAAGATTAATGATACACAAGAAGCCGAAGTAATAATTAAGGCTTAGGTTGTTTGGGAAAGAGATATTAGAGACCTTGAGGCTAAAGGAGCAAAACTTAATAAGGCAAATTATAAGGTAATGACCCTGGAAAAAGTCGTGGCTAGGTTTAAGCTACTTTCGACAGAGTACTCAATGCTTATACCTTTTTAGAACAAAAAGGCGAGGAATTATAAGGCCGCTATAAAGTAGGTTCAAAAGTATATTAATAGTGACGTTTATAACGCTGTCTCTTTGGAAAATAAAAACACCTATAGGCGTAATTAAACTATTTAATAACTAATATAAACTTTCTAATAAAACTACGCTCTTTTAATATTAAGTGTTTTGACTTGAATCAAAGAGAATTATACTGTAGTATTTTATAAAATAATTTATCAACGACTTAAGCCTACCATTTAGATTCAAAAATAAAAACGTATTTATTAAAAAACGCTCTTTAATAATTTGGATTTTATAACAAGGGATTTAGTAATTTACACCTTCTTAGAAACAGTAAAAGTTCAATTAGTTCCCCAGTAGGTGCAACACAAGTCCGCCAAGCTTTAGAAGAATATTACCTTAGGAAAACCTCACCTAATCACTCTAATCCAGTATAATACAGTATTTGTAACTCTAGCTAAATAATCACAACTCGAATTGTCCTCTAAAAAACCCATTGGGTTATATTCAATTATTATTCTTAATAATAGACTAAATGTTTTTAACAATAATAACAGGTCTTCCTCTTCCTTTCGCTCTTGTCCTTCTAAATCGGGTAGCTCTTTTAAAGACTACGCCTATACAATAGGTTCTCATCAACATAAGCCACTAAAATGCTTCCAACTGCGCTATTCTTTCAATAATTCCACTGGAAACAAATTGCGTAACCTACTTTTAACCAAAAAGATTAAGGAGACACGCTCAAAACTAGCCACTACTTTTACTAAACTTCAAAGCAAAGTAAATAAACGTGGCTGGAAGATGCTCTTTATTCAACAAATCACAGGCTCTTTTGATAACTATTCTTTTAATCGTTCCCTTTTAATTAATAACACTAGAATAACCCAATTGTCAAAACCTTTGGTACCAGTATATCTTAAAAAAATAGTCTCTACAATAATCAGTCCTTAACTATTCGACTCTGTAATAAAAACAACTAAAGTATACATTATATAGGACTTTAATCATTACTCACTCTCTGGGAGTACTTTAATTAATAATAAAGCTATAGTTCATTTAATGAACTTAGTTAATCTTTTAGTCCTTGGCTCTTTTGTAAAAGTAACTATTAACGACGCTATTAAGGCTGGTACTTTAAGCCTGCCAGTGAAAGGACGGGGTACTTGCCTAATGTCAAGTGCTCTTAACGGAAAAAACGGTCTAAATATAGTAAACTTAGAGCTTATTAACGTTATTATTGTTGAAGGTTTTAATATTAATATCATTTTAAAAGCTTGTTTACTAAAAGAAAGAATTTAATATAATAGTTTAGACTGTATTTTGTACTATAAATTAGTAGAGAACAACGTAGTTGTCAAGAACTTAGAATGCCACGTAAACTTAACCTTCTTTAAATATAAGCTTAACAACTACTCTCTTGCCCTATCAACTGTTTTTAGTATATTAAAACGCCCTGATTTTGGACTTTTAATATTTCTAACAATAACAAAAAGTATTTGACAAGGTTTTCAATTAAGCAGGCGTTACCTGAGACTTCGATAAGACATAGTATACTTATGGTACTTTTGTGCAAGGTACCTAAAAAAAAAGCACTATAAACATTAATAAAAAATACTCATAATATCGAAATTCTAGGCTTTATAAAGGTAGAATACGAGTAATGTACTTTGGTAACAGTATATTAGAATGTTAGTCGGCGATTATTTGAAAAGAGAGTTACCCGACTTTTTTATTAAATCACTTAAGATTTATTCGATTATCCTCCCAGGTTTGACAGAAGTAACTAGTTCCTCTTAATTAAAGACAAATTTATAGGAGTTTTTTATAGCTTTATATTCAAAAGTAAAAAATTAAACGTAATATTAGTTGTTCTTTAACCTTTTAAACAATAGACGAGAAAACAATTTGGCCTTTTTATTTATAAAATTTGTTAAAATAACAAAACCTTAATTATTAGATTAAATAGAGTAACTCAATTTGAGAAATAGACTCACAAGAGCGGTATCAACTTAGAACTCACGTTATTATATACTTATAAGCCAAATGGAAGAATGAAGCAAATAAACAAGGAAATCATTGAAAAAATAATTAAAATACGCCTTACCATTAACTTCCCTAAGGCATTATAGCCTAAAATTGTTTTTGTGATAATATACTTTTATAATATAAGTCCTTTAATACAAAAAGCATTTAAAAGTTTAAATGAGGTACTTTACTTTTGGTTTAGATAGTACTTTAAGTGGTATAACCCAAAGTTACTTATTAAACTCACCACTAATTTACGGCCTAATTAGAGCAGGATTTATGTGTACGGATCGTGTGTATACCTATTGTCAAAAGATCAAGAAGTACTCCACAAAAGGAGAACTTTTAAAGTCGACCCAAAAGTATACATTAAATATTTGATTGATTATGTCTTATTTAATATATATAAAATTTGGGTGCCTTAATTATAACATGTAATAGTCACAAGGAACATTACTTTTAACAAAACCCTATTCTTTACTTTTTTTAATGTCAAAAAAGCGGCTGGCTAGCTGTGTGTAAAACTTTAAAAGATAACCGAATTGCTTTAAAAAGATAAGATGGGGGCTTAGGACATTAAGTATATATTAATAAATCGCCTAAACGCCAATAATACACTAAAATTAAACGTTAGTGTTTTTTTTAAATAAAAGTAATTAAATGAAGCTTTGGAAACTATAGAAATCAAAGAACCTATTAATTCGGGGGTGACAATAACACCTCTAATTAAATCTAAATTTATAACTTCGGGGGTAAAATAATTTCCCCCTAAATTAATGGACTTAAATATTAAACTTTTAATTAAGCCTTCAATTAACTTAATACCCATTAATAAAAACTCGGGAATAAAAATACAAAAAAAATATTAGACTTTTAATTTACAAATACATTGATCAGGTCTCATAAAGTATCAATACATTAAAACAGTTAACGGCATTAAATACAATTGAGAAAAGTGTTTTATATAATATAATAAATCTTAAGAGACTTAATGTAAGTATAAAACGTAAATCAATTCTATAAGTTGTTTTACGAGCTTAGGAGCCACATAACCTAGAGTAAAGTTTTCAAAAGTAATAAAAAACACTTAAAAATGTTAAACCTAAGCTTATAAAAGCTTTACCTTAAGTAACTGAGGTTGAAGAGTTTTTTAAATACAATAATTTTTATAATGTTAAGCCGCGGATAAAACAGCTCTTGTTACTTTTGGCGGAAGATTAAGATCAAGAGTTACCCAAACCCTTAAAGAGGAAAAGGGTGCCTTTAAAATTAAATAATAAAAGTCAAAAGACTAAAATTATAAGACAATCAATATAATCTAATCATAGTATATACTTTATTATAATAAAAGAATTATTAAAGGATGTATTAAACCTGACAAATAACCGTAAGTATTTTGAAGACTTTTTAGCTACCTTTTGGCTTAGTTAAAAAGAGGTACGCAGTGACAGAAAGGATTTAAAAGTAGTTTACATTATAATTATAACGTTTGTTTTTAATAATGTCGAAATTCGACAACTAGTTGTTCTTCCTAAAATTTATTAATTATAACTTTTAAAGGCATTATTAAATTGGAGAGATCTTCAATACTACCCTTTTAGGGAGTACTTTAAAGCCAGAGCTATTATAGAAATCATTAATCTAGAGTCGTGCAATTGTTAGAGGGTAATAAAATACAATTACACCTCTAAATAACTAATTCCTTTAAAGTGGGTTTTTATTTATAAAATAGATTTCGACGGTTATTTAATTAGATGTCGCTTTTGAGTAGTAGTTAAAGGGGACTTATAATCTAAAACCTTTATTTTGTTAATATATGCCACAACTTTAATTACTTACTTATTTAGAATTGTTATAGTTATGATAACTTAATTCAATTTAGAAATAAAACAGTTTAATATTGTTAATATATTTATTAATATAAAAAAAGATAATTCAGTTACTCGCATATATTATTATCTTCCCAATGGCTTTAAATAAGACAGAATATTAGTGAAAGTCAACCGTGCTCTTTATGAACTCAAAGACTTCCCAATACTATAATACGGCAACTTTATAACAATTCTTTAAACTTTTAAGTTACTTCCTTATAAAGAGGAGCCTTATATGTTTATGAATGAATAACGTATAGTGTTTGTAGTGTTTTATATTAATAATATCCAAGTGCTATATTACGTTTTAATAATTCTAAAAGCGTAACTGATAATAAATGGATTAAATTTGGTGTATAAGTTTATTAAAGGATAAAAAACGGCATGGTTTTTAAGGATTAATAGGCTAAGATAATCTCCTTAGTATATAACAATTACATTCAGAAGGTTACTTTACGTTTTGGATTTGTTAATGGGAATTACCCGAGTACCCCATTACCTCATACAGAATTTATTAAGAATCTTAGGAAAACAACCTTTAAAAAAATTAAGGAATATTAAAAGAAAGTTAGTTCAGTGTTTTATACTATGATCATATTACGCGCGGACGTTGCTTTTGTAATTTTAAAGCTTTCTTACTTTTTGACTAATCCTTTAAAAGAATATTTCATTGTTATTAACTAAATAATTCGATATTTTTTTAAAACCTGATTTTTAGTAATAGTTTATATTTGTTAAGTGCGCGCTTCTCATTTAATTATAGCCTTAGATATTTCTTTTGGTGATAATCTTGAAACTAGATACTCTTTTTAAGGGTATATTATTATATTTTTTAGTGGTTTGATTTTATAGAAAGTAGTTTGTTAAAATACAGTCACTACTTTAATTATTTAAACAAAGCTTTTTAAGGTTGAATGTATAACAAAGGAAGTTATAGTACTTTAATGATTCTTTTTAGAATTATGCCTAAACATAAGAGTAGCTTAGATAATTTTTTATGACAATATTCAAACAATTCGATTGATTATTGGGGAAAACGAGTGTATTTTAATTAAGCTTTGTTATGTTAATATTTAAAATATGTGATTATGTCAAAAATATTAAAAGGGTAGTTTTTTAATGAAGTATTTATTTATAGGCTTTATACCTGCGGATGGATTTATTAAGAACTTAAGCCGATAGAAATTCGAAGATTTTGTTGTTTTTATTAATTTGATGGATGTATGGGCTTAACTGGAGTAACTCTTTAAAAAAGCTCGTTTTTAAATAGCTTTTTTTTATACTCTTTATTTTCTCATTTGTAATATTTCTTATGTTTTTTATTGTTTTTTTTTTAAAAAGCTTTTGATTTTGAATTATTTGTATTACTGTAGTATTTACAGTTGTTCTTAAGATTATTTTATTTTAGAAAAACAAACGTAACGTAAGCTATAATAATAAGGGGACACTTTAGGGTAACAAAAGAGGTTCCTAAGCCTTAAAAAGAGTAACTTAGTTAATTGGAAGGCCTAGAATAACTTGAACAAGATTATTAAAAGAATTGGCAATTACTTCGGTGATTTTAACAATTTATTATTTTATAACAGTAGTTTTCTCCTTTGAAAAAGGGCATACCTAGATTTTATTATTCAAAAGGGTATCAAAAAGACTAGTAGGGCTATTAATTGTTTTTAAGCTATACTTAGGAATAAACAAGCCAGTAGTAACTTCTCTTATCTTAGCCTAAAGGCCAATAAGCAAATCAGATTACTTTTCCTCCTCCTCCTCCTTTATACCCTCGTTATACTCCTCTTTATCCTGAGTCTCTTTATTTATATATAAGAGCAATTGATTAGTTATGTTTTAGAAAATAAATTTAGAATATTTCAATGGAAAAAGTAACTTACTATTAATAACCTAGCCAGGGCCGTAGTAACAAAAAGGGCCACTAACACCAATACTAAAAGTAACCCGAGTAACACGAGCTACAGGAACAACAGGGATAATACTACTTATCTTCTTCACTGCTAAATAAGCGCTTCTAAGCTCAATCAACTCTTATATAAGTTAGTATATTCAATTATCTTAAATTGAATAAATTTACTTTAAAAAAAAAGCTCTCACTGCTGAAAATATCTTAATACTCTAAAAACACAGCTAAAGCACTAAAGAAAGGGGGGCGGCAAACATGGTTATTATTAATACAATTGAAACAACACAAGCCACTTATAACGTCGTAACAAAGGTGTCGTACAGAATAGGGGTTTGTCGGCTGGGAGCACCAACAGAGCCTCAATGGCGCTGCAGCCAATCAAGACTGCTTATGTAACTAGATCTTTGGAGCTCCCTCTTAAGGGGAGCTCTACTACACTCCTTTACAATTCAAGACTTTCACACTTCCTGAAGCTCCTCCCCTACGGTACTCGACAAAAGGCCTATGCCTTTGTTTTGGATTATTCTTTTTATATAACCCCGGCAAGGGACCGATCTCTCTTCACTAATAACCTTCTCCTTTTAAACCCGACTAATGGGAACAACCCGAACAGCGCATTTACCCAAGGCCTTGGCCAAGGGTTTCTTGGCTTATAAGCAATTAATTAATTGTTTAAATAAGTTTCATATTCCTTAGATCGAACTTATAGGGAAGGAAGTAGTGCTTTTGCGAGTAAATCGACGAAGTTTAGCACCTATCTTTGCAAAGAAAGCAATTAATTTAGTTGTTTTGTTTGTTTGATTAATTGTGATTAATGTAAATTAAAAGCAAATCAAAAATCATTTTTTTATTAAAAATTTAAGGTTTATAAATAAAAAGAAATAACTCTTTATTTATACAACGCAATTGTTTGCCTAATTTTTATCATTTCTAACAATTCGCTTAATAATTAACCACAATAGAAGCAACTCCTATTATTGTTTAATTAAGGGGTATGTCGTACAGGCACGGCTGCAGCTCGCCTAAACTGCTCTCTTGATATTGTACACTTTCTAAATAAGGTTTTGCTACTATATACCGCCTTAGGGAAGCACTTCCCCCTTTCATACTCTTTACTTAAATTTTATTTAATAAATTAACACATTCTATTAATTCAAGTGCTCGCAAAGCCTGAGTCTTATCGCGCACGTCATTTGCCGTTTTAGCAGCAGTAGCGCTTTTAATTCCCGCCATGCCGCTTTTCTTTCTTATTTTTGCATTTTTAAACGCTGCCTTAATGCTTTTTTTACTTGCGTAAGCATTATAAAACAATGCCTTTATTCCTGCTTTAACCGCATTTACACTTTGCTTGCTATATCTTACGCTGATAGCAAAAGCTTTAATAAAATGAACGGAAGCATTGGCTATTATAACTATAAAAATAAGTTAAAAAAAGCAAAAGTTTTAATATAATTTTTTTAAGTATTATTATAAAATAAAAGCTTGGCGAAGTACATTTATCTTTTGAAATTTAGGATATATAGCAACTTATTGCTTATATATTGGTTTATGGCTGATTTAAAAAGTTCGCCCTTTAAATGGCTAAGAAGATTATGCCACTTAAACAATAAATTTAAAAAATCATTTAATATCTTTTCATTTGTTATTGCATTTGGTTTTTACAATTAGCTTATTATAATGCAAAAAAAAGATTTTTTAAAATTTCCACCATTTTTTGCTAATGCTTTAAAAAATGCGCATTCTAATTTTGCGCCATATCCTTGCTTTTTAATAAAAACACTTTTTGCTTTGCAATATTAAATTTGTTCCCAATAAGTATTATTAGTACTTAGGAAATGTTAAGATGCATCGACTTTTTGATTTATTGGATTTGATTATATAATCCTTGGATTTGTACAAAAGATAGTTTTGACGAAATACTATAAACTAGTATAAATCCTTTATTAGCACAAATTCATTCATCTTTGAAGTGTGAATATTCATTCATACCAGCTATGTTAAGAATTTTAAGCGTATATTATTGATTATTAATTACCACATTTATTATATAAGAATTTTTAATGGTAAAATTAAATTTTATTAATATTAAACAAACTTTTTAATTATAAAATATTTTATAAAACTTGTAAGCTTACCTTTTTTATAAATTTTTTAAATTTAAATTATAAAATCAAAGCAATTTTCCCAATGCCTTCATTCCCTAATACAGCTAGCTTGCATATAAACAGCTTCTTCCTTATAATAAAAGTTTAGCGTAAACTAAATTATTTATACCTGCAATTATTGCCTAGGCGATAAAAGCATTAAGGTCAATTAAAATTCAGCCCACAATTTATAAAAAATACTTACTATTTATGCAGCCCAATTTTGCAGAAAATGGGTTTATAATTCGTATTTCTTTAAAAATATGGGAATCAATAGCCCTATATATGGTTCATTTATGGGTTTTAAAAAGATTAAGTTTAATAAAAATTGTTGCATTTCGCCAGGTCCCAAATCCTAAGCAACCTTTTTCATATTCAAATTATTAAGATAATTTTGCATATGCAAAAATATGCAGCCCAAAATTTTATTACACATTTTTAGGCAACACCTACTTAATTAGGTCCAATATAATAAGAAAAGCTGCAGCAAAAAGCAATTAAGCTATTCCCTTTTACTTTATCCTTAACAATTCACCACTTTACATATAAAATAATTTCTTATATCTTAACAAAGACCTTTGCTTATATGCATTTCAAAAGCATAAGGATAATGATAATAGCATTAATAAAACTATATCTTATTAAACTATCAAACAATCAAAGTTTAACTTTTTTTTATTTACCTTCATCTTATATCATTTTATTACATTATTGCTTTATTATAATAATAATAAAAAAGGCAGCAAAGAATTTGTTAGCAATTCCGGCGAGTTAAAATACAACAACATTTGCTCCAAGCGGCGGAAGCTTTTCATTTCATAAGGCTATAAGATAATTTTTCGTAATAATTTATTGCAGCTATTTTTGTTTTTGTTAAAAAATAACAAAAATAATAAAAAAATGATAGAACACTTGAAATTTCTTTTAATGCCAGATGTACCAGCTTTTTTAGAAGTACCCCCGCCTTTGAAGTTACTTTTTTAATAGAATTTGAAGTTTGCCTAATGATAACCGATATTAATTAGGATTAGGATATTTATGAGATTATTAAGAAAAAAGACCTTAATAATATTTTGTATTATTTAATGAATTAGCATTTTATACTATTGCTTGCGCAATCATTGGGATATGCAAAAGAGTTGGTATAGAAGTTTAAGGCCCCCTATTCAAGCACAATGCGGGATTAACAATAAGCAAATATAGGGGAAAAGCATTATTTAGCACCTTTTTAGCAATTAATTATTTTAGTTCATATAATTTATTTAATTATAGCCTTTTAATCCTTTATTAATTCTGTTTTCTCTTTGCTCCATTTTGTACATTATTGCATTCAGCCAAATTAATAAACATTGCTTCAACCTTTCATATCCACCTTCAAATTATATGACTAATATAGGAATTAAGCAAGCTTCTGAATTTAAGCCCAAGCATTATTTTTTTATAACCTTTTACTCTTATATTAAAAATATAAACAGCCTTCACATTTTTTCTATTCGGAATCTACCCCGGCAATGTGAGGGATAATATGCCAATATATCAATAAATTTTAATATATTAATATAATATAACATAACCCATATTACAGGTGGTATAATATAAAGCTCTTATATTAAGGCCATATTGCCAATATATCGTAATATAATAATATATTAGTGATATTTTGATTAATGTTTTAGAGGGTGCTAGACATAGGATTTTTAGATTATTAAGCGAGAATAGAGGCTTCTAATTAGCTCAAGTAAAAATCACAGCCCTTTGATTGGCTTACGTAAATTTTAAATCGCAGAGTTGCAGCCTTTAATTTATCTGTTTGATTTTTAACAATATTGCTAGCTAATAAATTAAATATTTTAATATGCCTCTACTTTTTAAACGCTAAAAGGTTTTTCCCTTTATATGAACTATTATCACACATATTACTAATAAGTCTATTAATATAGATATAGAAAATATACTAATAAAAGGTTTTATTAATCCTTCAGAATTAAATCCATTCCTTTTTTTTGTGTTATTTTTTTAAGGTATACTTCAGTTAGAACCTCTTCTCCGCGCTAAAATAGTTATTAGATTATTGTGGGTTTATTAACACATACTAAATAAGGATATATAGATTATGTATTTTAACGAATTTACTGGAAAGCCGGAGTGGTGTTGTTGATATTGTGATAAAACTTATGTTCTATTAAGGAATACTAGCGGACTAAGAGCATACCTTAAAAACGCGCACAAACTTTCATATGACTTTCCACATATAATAAAAACATAGAATATTAAAAAATTATTATAAAAGGCTTTTACATAAGCTATTACCAATCTTTAAAAATAATGGCGACAAGACATTAAAAATATTGAGCAGGATAAATAAACTTGAAGCTTTATAGACGAAATGCTTGGTCTCTTATAACTTCTTTTTTTATATAATTGAGAATACTAAATTCTACGTTTTTGTGAAGTATTTAAACATAAATACTAAAAAATTATTAGCTAAAGATTATTTGACAATTCGCCTTTAAGTAATATGTTAATATTATGGTTTAAAGGTTAGTATAATTATTCCGGTATTCTAAAAAGCTTTGTTGAAGATATATCTCTTTTGCGACCTTTAAATTTTATTTAATGGCTTTTTTATATTTGGAATTATTATATAATTTATTAATAAAGATAGGGAATTATGAAGTCTCATATTAATTTTATGAGAGATGAATGAATATATTGGTGTAAAGCTTATTAAAGCTATTTATGCCATTATTTGTGAATATAAATTAAAGAAGATTCTAGGGTATTTTGTTATAAATAATGCTTTTGATAATAATATAATAATAACAATTTTATCTTTTATTTTGCGGAAAGAGCTGAAAATTATGTATGACGCTATTTATTACTGTATTTACTGTCAAAGTTATATTATTAATTTTATTATTAAATCATTCTTATTTATTATAGATTAAGAGACTTTTTTTAAAGACGAGGAACGGAGTATTTATACAATTATTTTGAATGAGATTAAGTAATAGTGGGAT
This sequence comes from Helotiales sp. F229, assembly GCA_002554605.1. Classification (NCBI taxonomy): domain Eukaryota; kingdom Fungi; phylum Ascomycota; class Leotiomycetes; order Helotiales; species Helotiales sp. F229. Next base: position 4,165,674 of record MXAW01000004.1, on the reverse strand, counting down.
AAGGATTTATTAGGGAAATTACACAACTTTATGGTACGTTTTCTTACTTTCTACCCTTATGGATACTGACTTTTGTACAGGTTTAGTTTAGTCAAAGTATTTAAAGATTTTATTATTTCTTTAAACTTATAAATTAACGTATACTTTATAATAATATAACTTATTAGAACTCTTAGTTTATAATATTATAAGTAGCCTAAAATTTACGAGAATTAATTAAAAAGTTTCTAGATTTATATAAAGATGTGAAGATAATTAATAACTAATTTAGCGATATTGAATAGTCTATTATATAAATAGTCTATTATACATATAATTAAAGAGTTTTTAAAGAAGTTGTTAATATTAATAAAAGCTTATAAATCACGGAATTTAACCTTTAACTTTATTTTTCTATGTATTGATTATATATTTGCATAATTTAAAAACGGCCAATCTTAATATAAAAGCGAGTTTATCTTTAATCTAATATTTAAATCAGAATAAAAAAGATAAACAAATACTATAACTTTTTTAATAAAACACTAGTTTATATTATAGCCTTGGTTTTACACCTTTCATGTAAGTGGAGGTATATTGAGAAGCACTAGGAGAATGATTGGGTTATGCTTATAAAAACAACTGCTAAAGAGTTTTAAAAGAAGAAATACAAGCCTTTGATATTTATATTATTTATAATAATGACTTCTTTAGTTAAATAACTTATAAACAAGTTCTTTTCATGGCTTAATAAGGATATTAAAAATAAGGACAAGTATATATAATATTATGCCTTTCTAATTATCTCCGGTATTAAACACACTTATAGGTAGTGGCTTGAGCCTATTTAATAAAAACGCTTCTTAAACTTCTCTAAAATGGCTGTAGATTTGCTATTAATTCCTGTGATGTCTGCAGACCTTAAATGCCTTTAGTTTAATATTAAGATTACGGTTAATCATCGCAAAGGGTGAATTATAATAAAAACTTTATAAGTAATTAAGTATTTAAAATTATAACTAAAGATTAAAATTGTAAAAAAAAATGTGGTAAAGGATAATAACATGATTGCGGAGTCAGAGGCTGAATTATAAAGGAAAAATCTCATTTTTGAGTGTATATATTATTATATTATAATATATTAGATTAATAATATAATATGAAACTCTTATATTGCAGGTGATATAATATAAGAAGTCTTATATTACAATAATATCAAGAGGGGTTATATTAGATTATATTATCCTTTAAATTATATTGAGGTGTATCACATATGGGTTAAGACAATTATGTAGTAAGGGTTGAATTTACTATTTGAAATTAAATATGAAGCTTTTATTTAATGGTAAACATGTAAGTTTTATATAAAACCTTCGTTTTTTTGGATCCCCTAGATTTTTAGGAGCCTTAAAGCCTGGAGTCTGGAGTTTTAAAGGAATAGAATCTTATAATGATGATAATAAAATTTATTTACTTAAATTGACCTAAAATCCACAGCTCGGATCCACGGTTCCAAAGTCGAGATGTCATAGCTTTATAAAGGCGTTTTCCTATTAAAAACCTAAAACACCCATCTATCAATACTCTTTTATTATTTTCCAATTGCCAATATTTGATAAAATAATATATTAATATGTAATGAAAAAAGTATCTAATATCTTGGAAGTTTTCCCAGCAGCATATGCTTTTATATATATGAAGGTATAAATATGCAAGCTATAAAGTCTTAAGCTTTTAATAAATAGGTTATATAATGGGAAAATTGGTTTTAAATTTGTTATTAGCATTAATAGCTTTCTAATTGCCCAATTTATTGCATAATTATGGCGTTATAAAAAAACGCCATTTTGTATAGCTTTATTAATTTAGATGATTTCGAGGAATTCCAAGGCTGATTAACTGCCTGTTCCTAGTATTAAAATTGGATGATACACAATTTTAGTTTTTTTTAGCTAGAAATAAGGAAGAGGACTTAGGGGAGCAGATAAAGGCGTTTCAGCTAGAGGAATGCCTATGTTTTGGGATTTAGGTGCATGAGTTAAGCCATGGCTGATTAATCTTAATATTAAAAAGCTTTTTCCAACAAGCCTATAGCTAATACAATCCCCGCAAGTTAAAAGCGGGCAATTGATTTTATTAAAGAATAATATTTAAAATTATATAAGTATTTAAAAGTTAAGTTAATTAAAGAAATTTAATTTTTTTTTAATTAATTATATAATAAATAAGTATTTAAACTTATGATTTGTATTACTCGTATTATAATAACCAGGTATGCCTGCTTAAGGCAACCAGGCTATTATTTTTTATTTTGCACATATCAACAAAAATGCGCGCTAATTTCCTTTCTTTTTTAAAACGTGCTATTCGTTTATAACACCAAAATTTTTTACAACCCATCTTTTATAGCTATAAAGCAGAGTCCATTGCAAAGCAATTTCCATTAATCCTTATTTTTAAACAAATTTAGTTTTAATCTTTTTTCTATTTAATTCCCAAGCTTTTGCGGCTTTTAGCAAGGGGTCTCATGTCCGCAAAAAATTCCTTTTGGATTAAAAAAGCCTTAAGATATGGTAGCATTTTGGTTAAGATTATTGAAGAGTTTAAGCAAATCGATTTTTTACAAAAAATAATAATATTTGCGGCATTGTTTTAAAAAGCTTTTCTTAGCTTTGCGCAAGCTTTATTTCACCAAAGGATAATTATAAAATCTATTTAGAAACCGGAAGGGTACTGCGGTTGTGAAGAACAATTAAGGATTATTAATTTTCGCATTTTTAATTAATTAAAAAAATAGGTTTACGTTTTGCGTAATTTATATACCCTAGTTTCATTGTTTCCAATCAACATCTCTTATTATCTTTGCTTTTGCATACAAAGGTTTTCCTAAATATTAAAACTTAATAATTAAATCAAGTTTGCTACATTTTCCCCTTTTCCATACTCTAATCCGTATTTGATATCATCTTTTCATATTAAATATTTACCTCCATAATTCTCACAATCTTATTACAAATCATAATCTTTTTTTAATTCCTAAACGAACTAATATCCCTAATCTCACTAATCCCCCTTTTCATCCCTTTTATTGCAAACAAGGAGCTTTTATATGTATATTTCCCCTTAATAAAAGCGCTAACGCCATATTTGCTAATATACTAGCTCTTGAAAGCGGCTTTATTGCTAAGGGAGGCAAAGAAGTTGAAAAATCAGCGTTTAAAAAGGGGTCGTAAAGCAGGTCCGCAAGCTATTATAATCGCAAGATTGGTTTCAATGCCGCTATATGTAAATTAAATATTATATAAGAAATTGCCTATCATTAAAGTGAAGCTAATATTAATAAGCCTGATAAGATATAAAATACTTATTATAGTGATATTGTTATAAATTAGATTAATGCATTTAAATGTGTTGTAAATACTTATATTTTTTCAAGCAGAAAGATTCTCATTATTGCAAGCTTAACTTTAATTGCTAGTTTTAATTTTAAGAAAAGCTAAAATGGAATTGCAAAAATCATTAAATTAATTAAAATGATTAATGTTGCAGTGGCAATGTAGAATGCATTTGTATTTACGCAGGTTTCTTTTGCAGTAGGATTGGTTATTCAAATTTAAAAAAATGACATTAATGTATATTGGAAGATAATTATAATAAAAGTCCCAATTGCTAGCGCTAAGTTAAAGCCATTAAAAGCATGGATTATTATTTGGACTTTTTGTTAATGGCTACCCAAACGCAGCATAAAAAGCAATACCGAACTTTTTATAAAAGCCAGAATTAGGTTGTAAAAAATTTGACCAACGAAATTTTATTTTATATTAATATCATAATTAGCGTTTTATGGAATTTGCTAAACATAAACACCTAAAAATAACGTTCGCATATCTAAAGCCTGCTATTTAGCGTTTTGTATTGTATGCCGCCTGAAACGGCTATGGTAAGCTTTTTGTTTAAAGAGAACAGAAATGATAATACTAATATATGTATCCAGCTCCCGTTTTTATAATCAAAAAAAGCTATTTCATATCAGCAAATAGGACCTAGCCCAAGTAATTACTTTTGTAATCATTTGTAATTTTGATTATTACAATGCAAATTAAGAAATCATTTGTTAAGCTATTAATAAGAGCTAATTAATCTTCGCAAAAACAACAAAAAATGTACCCTAATTAAGCTGCCTTAAACTTTGCTTAATATAGATTTTAAAACATAACATAATCAAAGCTATTAAGGAAAACAAAAACAAAATGGCAAAACCGCCTTGCTGAAAATTGATGATTAAAAAGCAATTGCCTAATGCCATGGGCACTAGTGTTAAAGTATTTATTGATGCTTATTAATCAAAAATTATAAAGCAAAGCTTATTTATTAAATAAAACTTTATGGTTAATGATTTTGGGAGGTTTATTGGCCAATTTTTAATAACGCATTCGTAAGTTTAGGAAATCCAATTAAATTCAAGGGGAGGCTTATATTAATATTATAAAAATATAATATGTATTAAATAATAATTCCCTTAAATACCACAATCTTTAGGTCGGGTAACTAAAATTTGAATTATGATTATCAATTTATATTTATGCGGAAATTGTTTCAAAAGTAAGTGGCTTTTTTAATATATAATTTTGGGATGCTATGTTTATGCCGCTATTTGAATTTTCCCACAGCTATAATATATATGCAGGAATTGTTCCGAACGCAAATGGCTTTCTTAATGCATAATTTTAGGGAATAATTAATATCGCCATTTAATATTAAATAAGTTGCCAAATTTAATAGCTTAGCAATCCACATGCAAACTTCCCATGCCATATCACTTTCCCCCCTTAGTAATCAAAAACATATTCCCTTAGGCAAAACGGGAATAAAGGGGCTATTATAAAAAAGAAGGCTGCATTTACTTTATATTAGAAGGTTTTTAGCTTAATTACATACACATTTTTGCTTTAGGCATCCAAGCCTCGCAATAACAGGTTTATTCTCATTTTTCATGCATTAACGGCTTTTATGCTATTCATCTTAAGCAAAACAATCCTTTTAAATTAATATTTTAAAAAACTAAAGGTTCATTGGATGCATGCAGCTAATGCCCCCCTATACTTCCTCTTCAAAAAATTACTATTACTATCCGCTTATTATATACTTGGCAATAGCAATGCAAAAAATATAAAAATGCAATAATCCTTTTTAACTCTTTTATTTTCCCATATTTTTCTTGTTTTCCAATCATCCTTTTTTATTAAAAACCTGCCTCACATAATTTATCTCAAAATCACCATATAAAAAACTTCCTTATTACAGCCTTATTACTATTTTAGCTTTTGGCTTTTGCCCAAGCACTCATTTTAATAATAAATAATAAGATTATTAATAAGTTTTCCCATGCATTGCATCCCTAAATTTTGGGAACATAAGTAATAATAATTAACCAATAAAACAAACATAAACAAATCCACACTTGCTTTTGCCGCATTAATCAATAATACGCAAGTGTTAAATGCAGCAATTGAACTTTCCCAAGCAAGACTTTGCAGCTCATAAACGCTATGATCGCAAATCTAATTGACCTAAAGCTCTTGAATATCACTTTATTCACATTTAAGAATTCTTCAAATATAATTGCTAGAAAAAAAAGAATTATCCTTACGAAGCTTAAATGCAAAACATATCCAAATAACCTCCTTTGGCCTTTAACATTAATATAAAAGCTATTTAATATTTTTTTTTATAATGCTTTAATTAAAATTATTTTATACGCAATATATTAATTGGGCCCTTAAATGCTCACATACTTCATTTTAAAAACAAATTGTTTTAAGATCATATACCTCAAAGACATTTTAGAGTGATTATGCTATTCAACTTTCTTATCAAAACCTTCCTAAATAAGAATATACTAACTCCGCGATTAATTAAGCCCCCTGCTATAACAACTTCAAAAACTTTGACTTAGCAAAATATGACTTTTTTATTATTAATTAGGTTTTTGGTTCCTTTTACTAATACATTAACTTGGTTTGATTTTAAGATAAGGGAAAACTTTTTCTTAATAATTAATAATATTAAAAACCCTACATTTATTAACAAAATCTTATTCCAAGGCTCAATTTACATGCCACCAGCCTTAATTCCAATACCCAAAAATTACACTTTTGATAAGTATTCGAAGTTTGCTATTGCTATTACCAATATTGCTTAAATTTAGCTTTTGATTAATTTGGCCCGTAGCTTAAACCTTTGCTTAATGGTCAAAAACACCAGCCATGATTTTAATGCAAAAAATGTAGGGAAAAGAAATTTATTCATTTGGACTTATAAGCTTAAAAATATCCAATTCCTTAAGCATTATCAATACAATAAATACTCCAGTTTTGCTTTTAAATTTAGCGCGGGTATTTAAGCTTTTAAGCTTTATATTACTGCTAAGGCCAGCAGCATTATAATCATTAATAAAAAGGGTCAAATAATAAGTATTATAAGAGGCTATATTTTGGGTAAAGGCCATTTACTTTTTTTTAATTTTTATGGTATAATTGCTAATCAAGTTCTTTTAATAAAAATCGCAATTGCCAATAGTCAATTTATTACCGCCAGCTCAACTTCAAACTTTGATTTGTTTTGGGCTTTTTGCGGTGGTAAGGGCTTAACCTTTGGTATGGTATTCTTTATTATTATTAAAGCTTTTTTTAAGATTAAAATTATTATCATAATTTATAAGATTGTAATAGCATTAGGCATTAGCGCCACCCAATTTTGAGACGCTTTGCGGATTTTTTTTAACAGCTTTATTACTTACACTAATGCCGGCAATTATAAATATTTCCGCATTATAAATTAAAGGCTAAGACAATTTTATTCCAACATAGGACCTTAATTTACGCTTAAAATATTTAAAATCAAGCTTCAAGCGCTTATAGCTTCCATATTCGCAAAATAAAAAGCAATTAGCATTATAATTAATTTTATTTATACGGAATTTAATAATTACCAAAATGCTTAAAAGGCCTTTTTCCCCATTAAGCCATAGGAATCTAACGCAATTTAATAAGCCAGCCATTTGTTTTTTAAATTTAGCTAGCAAAATCCAATAAAATTGAACATAACTTTTGATATTATCAAAACTATGGTTAAAAATGGCGCCTATATTATTGCATTTAATATTACCGCAACATCTAAAACTGGTTATCTTAACAACGGCATTAACCTGGCATAAAGACAAATCATGATACATATAAGTCATTTCATTTACCTTTTTTTATGTTTTAAAAGCAATTCCTTAAAATTCTTTTAAATAACAAATACTAACTTTTTAATCACCCATAATGCATTTTGGCCAACTTTTAAGATTTCACTATATCTGAAATTGTGATTAAGGCAGCAAGCAATAAACTAACATTTAACTAAATAAAAAAGCTGCAAAATGTTTTACCTAGCGCTGGAGCTTATATTTTAAAAGCCAATTATATTAAACCCAATTTCCAACAATCCTTTTTTAATATTAAATACAAAAAGCTACTCCAACTCAAGAAAAAGTATAATCCTAATAATATTTTTTATGCTTATAAAGCTATAGGTTTTAAAAAATGGGAAATATTGGAGATAATTTTGAGTAATCTGCCTTTGCAAAATAGCAAATTATATTAGGTCTAAGACGCAATAATATAAACTACAATCAAAATATATTATATAATATAATGCTAAGACATAGGAAGGGGGGATTGTGAATATTTAAAGATTTATATTTTTAAAACACATACATAACTAGATTTAGAAGTACAATTACTTAAACCTTAATCTTATAAATTCAGAATTCCTATTAAACCTATTATGCTAAATAGATTTTAGGTAATAGAGGTGAACATTTGATGAAGGCAAGAATTACTATGGAAAACAAGCGAAAATATTGGAAAATCAAAAAGTCAAATTAAATAAGCGCTGTATATACCTTACATAAAAATAAAATACACTACCTCTAAGTATATTAAATAAAAGGTAAATATCCATTGAATAATAAAGGGAAAAATATTTTATAAGCTAAAGTAATTAAAAAACGCTAATATTAAACAATGAGTTTTCGCGTTTTGTGGTGTATTTTCCGCAAATCACGCAAATTTATGACCACAAACTGCCATATTTGTCAAGGAAACGAAAAAAAAAGGATTACTATTACCTGCCGAAGTATAATACATATAAGTCTAAAAATCTGTTTTAATAGCAAAACCCTTTTTGCTAATATTAAACCAGCAAGCAGCAAATCCAAATTAATCTTAGCCCTTATAAAAGGTCAAGTTTGGCAAAGATATTAAAAGCTTAAGCTTAAGTTAAATTATAAAGAATTATATAAAAAGCTAATAATATAAATGTTGCTTTTTTATTATAAATAAAAAAAAGGCAATAAACAAACTAATGATTGCAAAAATTTGCATTATGCTAAGGAAAAAGGGGTGGCAAGGCCAAAACCTGCTAATAAGTGAAATTGCGGCAGGTTTTTCGCAAAAAAGCATTACATTTATTCTCATATAATGTAATATTATGAAACAAGTGCAAATATATGGATAATTGCGATTTGATTGAATTGATTAATTATAAGAAGAGAAAAGATTTTTAAAAAAATCTGTTTTTATATTAATTATAAATTAGCTTATGTGGCTTATATAAAATTATGAATAGCTTTATAAAAATATAAAAATCATCAAATTCAAGCCCTTAATACCGCATTTATTCCCGCAATTTGCTAAATTCTAAGCCTACAATTAATTGCACAATAAAAAGCCTAAGTCAATCTCTAAACCAAAATAATAAGGGGCTGCATTTTAACCCCTTTATTTTAAGAATAAACTTTACAAAACAGCCCTTTTATAATACTAGTTTGTCCTCACCAATGCAGAATTTTGTATTGCTTAATTGCATATACCTTTTATTTACTAAAGGGGCTCAAATTGGCTTTATGTACCAAAAGTAGCACCTATTTGTTATATTAATTATTATCACCTTTATTAAGTCTTATCCCAGCATTGACTCCTCTATTGAACTTATTTCAATATTAATACATTTTACTTTTATATTCACATATAATAATTAATATATCAAAGGCCATTAAAATTCCAGATGCCTTTTTCATCATTTTATTTAAATTAAACTCCTTTAAACACTAGCCTTATAAATGTTGGCCTCCTAAGCAACTAGCAATTCATAGGTTTTATATCATCCCCAACAAAAAGAGTGATTCAATCGCCTATTTCTTTTGCAAAAAGCAATGAAATTACAAATGTTTTATTAAACAAATTATAAATAAAGAACTACTTTGCATACATAATAATAAATATTTTTAAATAAATATACTTCAGGAAATTATAGCGCAACCAAGGTCAGTCATTATAAGACTAACAAACCACCCTATTTTATCTTAGCCTCCACAAAAAGAACCCGAAGTAAACTCTTCACAATCTCCATATAAATCATTTCCTTTATTTTTTTTATTGCCTATTGCTAATATAGCATTATATAAAATAGCTAATAACTTTTTGAGCTCAACTTTTGCAAATAACTTATATACCAAATCCGACAATATACCCCTTTTAAGCCAATGCCTTATTATATAATAAAAACCCCATTATTAGTTAAAATCATATAAAACCAAAATAACATTGCATAAATAAAATGATTTTTTGTTTTATATTTAATCATTATTTTAAGAAATTTTGGATATGCATTTACGCATTATCAGCTTTTACCCCCAGGCTATTTACTAATTCCGTGAAGTCACACTTTGATACACTTGCGGTTTAGGCCATTTAAACTTATAAGAAATTAGAAGGTTCATAAACTAAAAATCCTTATTTTTTACTTTAATTTTTTTTAAAAGGCGTTCCCTAACATTTTATTTTTTTCAATTAAACGTTTTTTACTTATATTATAAGTTTTGTTGCATGTCGCGCAAAAACCAATAATCAAATCATTATTAAGCTAATAATGCCATCCATTGCTAATCAATGCTTGGCAGAGTATCCCTGACCAATTAAAATAAGGCCCCTTTGATTATCAAATTGCAAGTGGAATGCGCAAGTAAAAATCTTAAAAATTCATTTATAAAAATTATGCCTGTGCTCCTTTGCTGCTAATCAGCCTTCCATCGCCTCGCCCTAAAATATTCTAAAAGCCAACAGATTGGAATTTAAGAAAGATTTTTACCTATGCAATTTAGTTTTTATAGCCTATTATAAGGAACGCATAAACATATGAACATTTATAATAATCTTATATATCAAAGTATACTAATGCTCCCCCCATATCATCTCACAAACCTATTAAAAACAAAAGCAAAAGCAAAATAAAAAGCGTCAATACCCAATAATAATGCTGAATATTTTCCCACAGCATATAATGCTTTTGGATAAAAATTTAAAATAATGGTAATTCAAATTAATTCTTAATATAAGATTATCGCTTATCCTATTGCGCGGACTTCTTTTATAACTTTTTATTTATAAATAATGCAAGCGCAAATTTGCTGCATTTTTGCAAAAGCAAATTCATTTTATTATTAAAATCGCATTATTTTTATTATTTTGCCTTTACATTAGCCTTAACAATGCCTCTCTATATCTCAAAGCAAACGCATAAGCTCAAGCTGCAAATATGGAAAAATATTTCATTTTTGCTTTTAAACCGGCCTTGATAGATTATAAATAGTTGCATATTGCGTAAATATTCGATTTGATATAAAAGCTATAGAAGTTATAAGATTAAGCGCAAGTATTATAATATTTAAAATTATAGGCAATAACGGTAGCCAGCAATATATTGCTTACCTTATTATGGCATTTTGCAAATATAATGCTACTTTTTTTTCATGCTATTAAGCATCTTATGATAAATCATTCATAAAATGAACACCTTTTTTATTCCTTTTCCTTCCTTCCTCTTTTTTTTATGGCATTGCGCGCAATAATAATCATAATAAAAATGTGTCTTTTTAAAGAGAATGCAATCAAAAATTCCTTTGATATTGCCCTTAAAAAAGAGATAACAATTTTTAATGCCTTAATATGCAATAAAAGTTTTGTATCACAAGCAAAGCTATTTGTGAGCAGCTAGCTTTTAAGAAAGTAAGTATAAAAAAGAAAAAGTATAAATTTGAGGGGAGACTGGCTTTTTAAATAAAAAATCTAAAAGGCCCTCAGCTACTTAGCGCAAAAGAGGTATTTATGTTTTTATTAAACATATCACATGAAAAAAAGGTGGCCAATGAAAAGATAATGCGCTATTTTAGGGTGTAAAAGTAGGTGGCCCAAGCTCTTAAGCAAAAGGAGATATTAATTTCTAAAATTTCCATTCCTTTTTTTTTTTCCTTTTTTTTTTTTTAATACATGGGTAAACAATTTTGCTTAAATCAAACCTTTTTATAATCTTTTATTAATAATTAAATAGGTTTTATGTGTAGTAATAAAAATTTGTTTAAGCTTATATTTTTGCTAATTGAAAATTATAATTATAATTATTTTTATTTGATTTTGATTAGGTGAGGAATTTTTGGATTTTTAATTTTTTAAAGAAAATTTTTATTTTTTTTATTATGTGTTGTTTTGCGTGAACGGCTATGAAGAAGAAAGAGGTAAATAATTAGAAATTAATTAAGAGATGCGCGGGATATTGGTCTGAGTTTTGGAAAGCTTATTATTTATTTGCATCCTTTAATAGCTTGCTTTTAATTTGCAGGTTTTTGACGGCTATGAATTTTTGAAAAGTGCTTTAAAAGGAGTTTATTGCCTTACTTTGAAATACTAATGTTTATTAAATATATTTTTAATTTGCAATTTAGCATTTGCCACAGGCGATAAGCTTTATTGCTGCTTTTATTTTTAGCAAATATTAAAACCCTATGATTTGCAATATTAAAAATTCAATAACTGCGCCTTATCCAACGGCTCTCACTGCATCATCCTCCTCCTTAAACCCGTCCACGCTTAACCTCCTTTTCAATAGCATATACCTTAATAGCATAATGGGTAATAAATGGATGGGAGTAAAAGAGCTGATTTGAAAAAACCGCTAAAATAATTTATAGATCAATTAATAGCTATGAAAGGAGGAGTGCTGGCTGATAAGAAAAAGTGATTAGGTAAAGAGTATATGAGTGATTTCTTTTTAAAGTGCTTATTCAGCGGATTGGGGCATATTAAATATTTGATTAAATATGCGGAGGTTAAAGCAAAAAGCATGGTAATTGGAGTTTTGATTAGATGTGGAAAAGTAAAGGAGTGAAAGTAATATTTTAGGGAATGCATTTTATGATAAGGAAAGCTATGGAGTTTATTGTTTTTAAAAACTTTTGGCATATATTTGTATTATTAAAAAGCTATTTAAAGATGGATAAACCGACCAGCTTCGTGCGATTTATTTGGTGGGATATTTGAGGTTCTTTGTTTGAATATGATTAGGTATTTTGTATGGCCGCCTTTTTTTTATGCTATTTGTTTGATTTTCTTTTTTTTTAATTTGTTGAATTATGAATGGCAAGATATAAATGTGAGCTATTATTTTTTTTAGTTTTTTTAGCTTATTATTATTATTTATAAATTTTTAATATTTTTTTTTGTTTTGTAATATTTTTATTTTTTATTATTATTTTAAGCCTATTAAAGATAAAGTTAGATAGGACTTAGATTTTATTATAAAATGAAAGTCTTGTTTGTAATATAATAGTTGATTATGCTTATCTGCCATAAATATGTTTTTTGTATACCCATCTTATTTAGCTATTATTTGAAATGGTTATTTGCGTTATTTTAAATTCATAATGCAAGTTATGTATATTTAAGTTTTTTTGTAAATGTCCTTGCATTGTTTTTATTTGTATAACAATTAAAATATAAGAAATGTAGGCAATTAAACATTGCAAGGCGCGTTGTAATTATTATATTAATTAAAATAGTTGGTATACTTTTATTTTTTTGCTTTTTAAATTTTTTAATATTAATTGCTATTATATTATTATTTGCGTTTATGCTAAGATGTATTTGTATTGGCTTTAATTTTTTAAATATTGGCATTAAAATTATTGAGGTTTTTTGCAAGCAATTAAAAATATTGTTAAAGGCTTTTGAATAACTTATGCTTTTATATTCAAAAAAGCCCGCGTTTTTTTGAGGTTTTAATAATAAGCATTGTATATATAATAATTAATGGGAGTTTTTCTTAGCTTGGATTATATATTAATAAATTAAATTAATTATAGGTCCTTTTATGATTATAAAATATTCTTTATTTTTATCTAATAACCCCATTGCGGCATTGTTTAATAAGGCATTTTTATAAACATCTTTTATTATTAAAGCATTTTTTTCCTAATTTTTGATTAAGTTTTAAATAATGAATATATAATAAGTTAATCTAAATATATTAAACTTATAAGGCTTGCGTGATATTAATTACTTTTTGAAATGTTTTTGTAAGGTCGCTGGCATTAATTTGTTTTATCATGCCTTTCAAATTATTTTTTAAGAAGCGCTTAATTGCAATTTTGCCCCAGCAATAATATATATGAACTAATGGGAGTATGTATTTGATTTATATAAAGACAAAGATTTAAATCTTTGGTAGTTTTAATATTAATAAATTTTATTATGCATTAATTATTGAACAGCGAAATCCTAAGAACAATTCTTTATAATAGTTCATATATTTGCTAAGCTTTTTTAATATTAAAAACCATATTATGTTTGCTTAGGTAAACATTTCTAGCTTATTATTATATATATTAATAAGAAAACATAAATAATGATTTATAATTTTTTGCTTGTGTGTTCCTATCAATATAAAGCATAATAGAAAGCACATTTCCTTTTGCCGGACTTTTATTATATTAATATTATTTATAAGGCTTTGGCCTTTTTTGTATTCGTAAAGAAAATAGATACTATTAAGACTTATGATACCATTATTTATATCAGCTTATAAGATATATTAAATAGCACCCACTTAGGATTTAAACAATTTGTGTTCTTATGCAACTTTTCTTTTGGTACCATGCTTGCCTTGCATTTTTAAAAGTGCATATTAAGAACCAAAAATTTTTGCAAATTAATATCCTGCAGCTATTAATTATTATTATGACGAATAGTATTAGGTAATAAAGCTAAATAAAAAAGGAAAGCTGAATAGAATATTGGAGATATGCAAATGGATTGATATTAAAGCTTAAGAAATATGATTAGAATTAATACAAAGCAAATTTTATTTATTTAAATTTTTTAGCCTTTAATTAGCAATAAATTTTTTTTTTTTAATTTTCGAATTATCGCCAAACTTTATAAAAAGGACTTGGAGCAAAATGCATTAATTATGGCTAATTAAGCATTGTTGAAAAAAAGTAGCTAAGATTAGAGATTAGCTTATTATTAATATTGCGGGGGTGCCAATCTTAGGATAGCTTACCCCTTATGCCTGGTTTTTTATTATAATATTAGAACAAAGATCGCAATGCTAGGAGCGGGTGAAATAAAGAAAAAGATTTTATTTTTTAATGATATGCTAATCGCTATTAATGATAATAAAAGGCGCTATGCTAAGAAAAACAAATAAGCCCAATAATAGGATATGCCAAAAGTTTATTATAAGAGTTAAAACAAGGAATGTGCATTATGCAAGTCCGCAAAAACTTGATTAAAATTCTCATTTATATGAAAAACAATAAAAAAGCATTTAATATTATAAGCGCCATAGCATACTACTAAATAATATACATTTCCAAAAGGTTTTGATAAAATTAAAATATGAAAATTGAAATTAGCAGATATCTTTTCATTTGCATTTTATTACTTAATCCAAAAACTATACAATCTAATTATCTACTTTCCCTTTATATTGCATACCACAATCCTATTTACGAGATAATGCAAATAATGCATAATTAAAGCAATATTTCATGCTTATGTATTGCATAGCTTAAAAAATATATAGAATTGCCTATAACATTTAAGCATCCTTTATAAGAACATAAGAAGCTATTATTGGCTAATTATCCTTAAAAATGTTGAACTTAAACGTGCCTCCTTAAATCATTTTTGCATAAAAATAAACCCCATTTGCAAAATAGGCAATATAATATGAAGTTTGTATATAACCTATTGTTTACCATTTGCGGCCTATAAATAATATTATCTCTTTTCTCTTGAAAAATCTTATTATTATTATTAATACCTATATTAGCATATAAATGGCTTTTTTTAAAACTTCATTTTAATTGCACTGCTTTAAATTAGCAAAGCATTTTTTAGCAATGGCAAAGCTGAGCTAGCGCATAAACAAATTAAATTCGTATATCAAAAACTTGATCCTTATAAAGCCCATTAAACAATTAAAAAAGTAGCTTAGCAATCATGGCCCGCTTCTTAAGCTTATATTTAATAATTAATAACATAAGCACTTTTTTATTGGAAAAAATGCCCTGCATTTAGCAATTTATTTTATTAACGTAAACGATTTTATAAAAATTATTAATTGCATTATTAAATAGCTTATTTTTTAATTAATTTTTTTTATAATTGATTTTGCATTAAGCTTTATAATATTTTTTATATTAATACATATCCTTGGCTGCTTTAATTATAAAATAGCCGTCTTCTTTTATTTTAAAAGCATAACTTTTCCAGGCTTTTACTCTTTTCAGGATATATAAATAATTCAAAATCTTCTTTTTTTATATATTACTTAGCTTATTCAAA
Organism: Helotiales sp. F229; assembly: GCA_002554605.1. NCBI lineage: Eukaryota > Fungi > Ascomycota > Leotiomycetes > Helotiales > Helotiales sp. F229. The sequence goes on along the minus strand of MXAW01000004.1, from coordinate 4,149,967 downwards.
GCATTATCATAACATTTAAAGCAGCCAATAGCTTAAATAAAATTCTTGCAGCAAATAGTTCCAAAATAAATGGCTTGATAATCGGCGTTAATAAATAAGGGCATATAATATTATTTATATACATTCCCATTATTTCCCATGGCATGTTTTCTTTTTTTAAGAATTAATGCTTTTATATTATTTGCATTTAATAAATTTATACCAGCAAGGCTTATACAAAAAATTGTTTTTATTATTTAATCGTTTCCTAAATCCTTTTTGCAAATTATATCATTAAAGCCGTTTCCTAAAATGATAAATGCAGCCAAGACAAATAAAATAATACCAGTATTTTTCATATATAAACAATTTCGTTTTTGAGATTTAAAGTTTGATTGGCGTATGCTTAACATTATAAAAAATAAATCGTTTTGCTTAATCATCATTCCATTTTAAACAAATACGATTTATTTCATTTAAAACAATAAAATCGTAAATTTATTATAATAATATAAATTTATTTTTAAATGCGTTATTTGCAATAATCAAAACCATAATAAATATGATTAGGCAACAAATTATGCTTTTATTATTGCGAAATATGAATTTCTTTTTATATACAATTAAATAATTTAAGCAAATATTAAAAGAAAAATAAATATGCATTTACGATTTTTTCTTTTCATTTAATCGCTTAATATATTAAAAATTAAAAATTAAATATATAGCAGGCCGCCTTTTTTTTATTAAGGGAGGAAAGACTTAAAACTTAATATTTTTGTATAAGAAAGGTATTTTTTTAATCAAAGCCGCAAGCCTTATAAACGTATAACTAGCAAAAATATTAATTAAGGATTTTTGCACTTGAAATCGTTTATAAGAATATTTCTTTTAATCACAAACCCAAAAATCATTTTAAAAAACACACAAATCCTTTACATATAAGGCAAACTTCTCAACTTTTGAATCATCAAAATCAAGTATAAAAATCTATTATAAACTTATTAGCACAAAATATTTTTCTTAAAAAAATTAGCAATAAATATTGCAAAAGTTTAGCAAAATCCCCTTATCCATATAACGCTTTGCTATGCATTAGTAATTCATGCTAAGTACATGCCAATACATTAATATAATTGCTTGCTTCTTAATACGCGAATTCTTTTTTTCCTTTCGCCAAATAAGAAATATTTTAAAATCTTCCGCGATTGCACCTTTAAAAGCAGCCACCGGATTTCCCTTTCTTATTTTCTTGCAATGCCTAAAATGCCGCCATTAGCAAAAATATAATATTAAAAATAATAGCAACTTATAATTTCCACATTTGTTCTTTTCTTTTTATTATTGCCTTTGTTTTATTACAAAGGTTTACTAAATTTAAGCCGGCGACTACAAACTTGGCCTTAATTTTCCAATAATGCTTGACTTTTGAATTAAGGTTATGATTGGAGCTGTAGCCAAAGTCAGACTTAGACTCAAAGTCGAAATCGGAGTTTAAATTAAAGGCGGCGCTGAAATTATTGCCATTAAAAACAAAAAATCTTTGTCTTTTTTTAGCTAATAATTTAAATGCTTAAAGATTCCCAGCATTAGGTAAATTTAATAAAAGGATTTTATAATAGCCATAATAAAAAGTCCTTTGCTAAGCATAATGTTGTGGCAGCTTTTGTGATAAAAAAGACATGCTATCATTTAATGATAATATTAAAAATACAACAAAAATTATTAATTATTACAACATCAAACTTTTCAAACAATTAAAAACAATATCATTTTTGAAAAAGGATTATTCACAACATTATAAAAAATTAATCTTAAATTATGCTGCTTTATATTGCCTGTATCTTTTTGTTTTTTTGGCAGCTTTGATTGTGAGGTAATAATGTTTAAGAAATTAAAGGCACCTATTACAATATGCAACCAATTTAGCAATACGTCAATCATGCAAGTTCATAAATCCTCAATTAATAATTTAGGAATATAAAAAGGTACGGGAACTTGAATAAAGGACAAATAATTCAATGATAAGAAGGCAATAAATAAGAAGGGCAATAAAAGAAAAGCGATGGCGAAACCAATAATTTAAATGTATCCTTAATAAGATATTAAGGTTTCTCATGTAAATAACCCTCCATCGTGGTCAACCCTCATTATATTAATGATTATGATTATTAATTTGAAATAGGCGAGGATAAAATATTAGGTTGAAAAATGCTTAAGGCGGCATGTAGGCTAATGCGTTAGAGCTCCATAGCTCGATGTTCGAGCACTTAAGCAAGGTGAAAGGGATAGGTAAAACAGCAGCAACACTACCCCAAAAACGGGGATAAAATCACTAACATCTCAATACTAATAATTATTTAAATTACGGTGAATATTAGGTCATGTGATAATTAAAACTTTTGAAGCCATAAAAGCTAAGGCGCCTAAAACCTTAGGGCCAAAAAATTCAAAGAAAACAAAGGTTTTATATAAAATTAGCATATTTGCCATTAGATAAGAGCTTTGTGTTTAATTTTAAATAGTATTTTTAATCATATTAATAATTGTCTTATCCCATACATAATACATCTACTTCTTAATTATTAAAAATCAATCGCAGCCTTTTGTATTTACATTAAATAAATAATAAATTATTATATTTTAAGCACCTTTTTATTAGAAGTACTAATTTATGTACATAATATGGCTTTTAATTTTTTTACTAAGGCTTTGGCCATTGTTAACGCCTTTAATCCAAAAAATGTTCCTAAGATCATATCCCCGGATTTTTATTATAAAAACTAATTTAAGTTTAAGGCTTATCTTATTTAAATAAAATTTTACCTTAGGTTTAATGGCTACTAATTCCTTTTTTTTTGTGGGGCTGCTTTTAATTAGATTAAGATTTTCCTATCCAATTATATCAAAAATAAAACCAAAAAAGGAAGGGTTTTTACCGCTATATTTAAAAAAATTTAAAAGGTTTTTTTAAGCTTTAAAAGATTTGAAAAACGCATTAACCGCATTTTTGGCAATATTAATTAAAATCAAATAGCCAAACGCAATATCTAAAACCTAAAACAAATTAGGTTAACAATTATATATACGGCCGCTTTTTAGTAATTTACTAATTAAACCAATTGAAATAATAAGGCATTTAAAGCGCAATATTATAAGGGATTAAAAAATGAAGTTAAGAATAAAATTGCTAGGTTAAACATATCCTCCGATTTGCAAAAGCTTATCAAAATGGCTATTAAAATTAACAATTATAATTTTAAACGTACTTTTAAACAAAAAGGCCAATATTACTTTAAGATACATATATATTAAAACAAAGGAAACAAAAAACTCTTTTACTTTTGCAAAATAAAATTAAATGCCATATTTTAAAAATAATTTAAAAAAAGCCACATAATAACAGGCTTTTTAAAAAAGTTATAAACAAATATTAATGAAATAAGCTGTGCTTTGATTGTGGTCTTTTAGGCCATATGGCCAGCTTTCACCGCCAAAAAAAATTATAATTAAAAAAAAAGCAAATTAATATAATAAAACAAAATGCCTATAATATTATTTATATTCTTATGCCATTATACTTCATTAAGCAGCTTAATGCCTTAAGCTTTTAATACATAATTATTAATAAGCTTAAAAATAATAAAATCCATGCCTAAATAAAAAATAATAAAATACATGCCTAAATAAAAAATAATAAAATCCATGCCTAAATAAAAAACAATAATAACATAACATAAAATAAAAAATAAAAAAGAAGATAAGGAGCTTTGCTAGGTCTCGAACCTTGGGCTACATTAGCCACCGCTCTTTAGACTATTGCAAAGCGAGGTTTGGGAAATTACTTAGCGAAAGAAGAACTTATACCTTTAGGCCTTAAATTTTTAATATTAAACTAATAAAATCATAAAAATTACCTATAAAAAATTAAAATTGATTTTTATAAAAAAACCGCAATGGGGCAAAAGGTATTAGGTAATTTATTGGGATTATAAACATATTAAATAAAAGCAAATTAAGTACGGCAGCAGTTATTTTTGAATTCATATGCAGATTATTTTTTAAAAACCATTGCCTGTTTTTAAAAAGCAGGATAAGCTAAAAAAAAAGAATTTTAGGAAATTATATTAAAAAGCAGCTAACGGCGCTTTTAATTTAACATAGCCAATAACACCTAAATATATTAAAAATGCTTTACCTCACTAGCTTGGATTTTAAAAATAAATTAGCTATTTACAATTATAGTTATAAAATCAAATCACTAAATTTAAAAAAATATTCTAATAAAAGATTTTTATTAAAAGATTTTCTTATACGCCAATTAGCAGTAATAAAGGATTGCCACTTAATTATAAAAGCGAAAATTAAGGAAATAATTTTGAGGGTTATAATAAACTTTAAGGCACAATTTTTTTTTATATTTTTTGCTATTATGCTTAAGTATTTGCTATTAATTAAAATAAAAGAAAAAGGGTATTAGCTAATATTTCCTAACGGAAATACCGCCGCCAATAAAATAATAAATATGCAAACTCAAACTCTGTATATAAGTATTGCCGGCTATTTTAAAAAAAAATTCAATTTAATATTATTTAAATTAGGATGCACAACATTATTCTTGGACTTTCTTAAATAAAAAAACATAATTCAAAAATCAATTGAATTAAAAGGCAATTAATGTTTAATTATTGCAAAAACTGCTATTAGAACAAAGCAAAAATATTAATTATTTAAAAGATTTGCGCTATTTTTAAGAAATAAATTAAACACTAAAATAAAGATTCATTAATAAAGGATATATTATTAATATACCACAAATTTGCGGCATTGTTTAAGAAAAAATAAGGCATTAAGGCTTTGCCTAAATATCAAAACTATAATTATTAAATTAAATTAAATTAAAAAAAAAATATTAAGCTAATATTTTAGTTATTTAAGGAATATTTGGCAATAAACTTAATAATAATTAAAAATTATATTAATAAACACTTAGTAAAAGGGTTTATTAAAAAATTCAAATCTTTATAAGGGAATAATATTCTTTTTGCAAAAAAGAAACAGTGAATAACAAATGTGTATTAACTATTATTAATTGAATAATATCATAAAAAAGGATTATTATGCATTATTATTAGTTAAGGAATTGTAAAATAAGCTCGTAGGGGCCAAGATCTTCATTTAGCTTAACTTAAAAAGCGCATACAATCTTATTAAGATAGCTAAAAAAACACAGCATTTTGCATTTACTTTAATCATTATAAATATATAATTATGTTATTTGATTTAATTAATACATTAGTTATATTTTAACATTTAATTAATAATATTTTGCGACTATATTTGAATATAATATATATTTGTTATTTAAATAATATTTTGGTTTATTTTAAAAATAAAGAATAACATATAAAAAACGTAATAGCGATTTTCAAAAAATTGAAAATTGCTTTTATACTTTTTAAATTAAAAAAGTACAATTCTTATATAAAAGAAGTCACCTTTTTAGGCTATATGATTATTATTATAAGATTAGCTATAAATCCCAAAAAAAAATTAAGCAATTATTAATTAAACTAAACCTATTAATATTAAAAAATTGCAATTTTTTTTTAAATTCGCCAATTTCTATAAGTGATTTATTAAAAATTATTTAGGAATTACTAAGATATTCATAAAGTTAACCCACAAAAACAAGAAATATATATAAACGAAAAAAGCCAACGCGGTTTTTAAAGCTCTTAAGAAAATATTTATTAAAAAACCTGTTCTTACATCCTTTGCATTTAATAAGAAAATACGCATAAAAACGAATTCTTTGAATTACGCCATTAGTATTATACTTAGCCAATTAAGCAAAAACGGCAAATAATAATTAATTACTTATTATTTGCGAAAATTATTATTAGCAAAACTTAATTATAATATTTATAATAAAAAATTGCTAGTAATTATAAACGCAATACGTAAATAAAAGGTGTATTTTAAAGGCGTAGCTCATAAAATATAAATCCTAATAAACTATAAAAAATTTATTTATTTTATTATTATCAAAAAACTAATCTAGTATTAAGTCCGCTGATATAAAACGTTTTTTATTATTAAATTTTGAATTTTTTATGTCAAAAAACGGAAAACGCTTAAGCCAATGCTTTAAGTAGAAAACCAAAATATTTCGCAAACAAAACTCATAAATCTTATATTATATTACAAAAAAATGGTAATTTGCTAATTATTAATTATTAATAATTAACAGCAATTAATTAACCAATTATAAAAAAAACTTGAAAAAGCTATGCCAATAACCCAATCATAGCTAAACAATACAAACAGCTAAATAAAAAATTCTCCTTTGCGTTAAATAAAACTTTTCAATTTTAAAAACAAATATATATTTCCACTTAAAAGCAAATCAAATTTGTTATAAAATATCATAAGCTGCCAGCCCATAATTATCAAAAGATAACTAAAACATTATTAAAACTATTCAAGAATTATTATTTCCTAAAAATAAAAAAAATAATCAAAAACATGATATTATTATACAACATATGCATTTAAAACAAAGCAATTTATTATGTTTCATATAAGCTTATAAAATCGCTAACAACACTACTATACTTATAAAAATCAATCGCTTTGAATTTTGTAATTAAACTATTACCCTTAAAAAATCCAGCCATAAGAATTACATATAATTTAATTTGTGTTATTATAAATAGGTTCATTAAATACGCGTATATAATACCAATATTAAAAACACAAAATACGCCCATTATAGCGCAAATATTTCTTTAAACGATTTTTGCAAATCACAAAATATTAAATAAGATTATTTTAAACAAAAACAAGCTTTTTACTTTAAAGTTTTGAAAAACTCTAATTGTACTTTTAAAAATAAAATAAAAAATGTTAATAGCCTTTTACCCCTAAACAAATATATAAACAAAACAAATTAATTAAATAATAAAAACTTATTTTTAATGCTATGTAAATTATAAGCAGGACGATTAGGTTTAATTATTTTCATTTGCCTAATTTGCATATAATAGCGCAAATCAAAAAATTATTAAAATATTGCCATTTTACGCAAATTATAAGTATAACCTAATAGTATATAATACATTAATTGCAGGTTAAGGAATTGCGCAGAAAGCTATGCTGCAAAAAGATAAGCTAAAGCAATTGCATAAGGAATTATTAATCAATATTTTATTTATAGTATAAAGATTAGCGATTTATTATAATAAAAAGCGTAGTATAAGACCAACGCTTAAGGAGGGAAATAAAGTTTATTTATTTTAAAAAAATATTACAATAAAATAATTAAGTTATAAGTTAGATTATAAAAAGCTAAGATCATTTAGAATTACAAAAGTTAAAAGACTAGTCAATTATTAATTAGCGCTTTTTAAAATAATAAACATTTATTTGATATTTTATATATATTTTTTTAAACCAGTATTATTAGAAGCATCACCTGCTCCTATTATTAAAATATAATTAATTAATCCAAACGCCAAATACAAAATAAAAACTATTTTTGATTATTAAAATTTTCATAACAAAGCCAAATATTTGATCAAATAAAAAGGGTACTCATAATTAGAGAACATTTAAGAATTCGAATTTAATTTCCATTGCTTTGGGCTGTTTTAAAAAAAAATTTAATAAAACCTAGGTTTGCTCAAAAGGAATTCCCAAAATTTGGCAATGTTTTGCTAGCACATAAAGAAATAGATAGGCTATTATCAAGTTAGGAAGTAAGGGAAGCACGTTACTTTTGCTTTTTTGCCTTTTGGCGAATTTTTTTTTATTACATTCAGTTTATTAAAAGTTTTTAGGCCTTTATAAAACATTTCCCTGCCTTTTTCCCTTAATTCGGCTTAATACAATTTAAACTTGCAAATGTGAGCAAAGCTGGCCATAATTACTTTAAAAGCCATGTCCTTTTTAAATTTTAGCCTATTTTTTTTTATTTAAAGGCTTTAAAGGTTATTAATAAAAGTTTAAAAGGCATCACATTTTACATTACAATAAATGCATTTCTTATAACGTTAGGACTTCTTATTTAGGATTATGCATTTTTAATAATATTAAACATAATTAAAATACGATATTATAAGAAAACTATAAGAATTTATTATTTTAATAAACGCTACGCGTTATTTATATTTTATTATCTTAAAAAGCATAATAATAATAAAACGGCCGTAGGTAATTATCAATATTTTCTTTAGCATATTTAAGCGTGAAAGCCATGCTAGACAAAAAGGGGAATAGTATTACGAACCCTTTTGCATTAATAAGTAATTGGCACCAGAATATTAATAGTATTATTAAGTAAATAATATTATAAAAATATTGGTATTAATAAGGGATTGGTACAGTTTATGGGCTGATACTAATTAAAAAATAGTATAAAATAACAATTAATATCATTACATATATTATAATCGCAATTTCAATTATAATAATTATTTATATCATAGTGACCATTAGGTCACGTAATAATTAAACCCTTTGGAGCCATAAAAGCCAAAGCGCTTAGAACCTTAAGGCCAAAAAATTTAAAGAAAACAAAGGTTTTATATAAGATTAGTACGTTTGCCATTGAATAAAAGCTTTATACTCAATTTTAAATAATATTCTCAATCATATTAGTAACTATTTTACCCCGTACGTGACATACCTATTTCTTAATCATTAAAGATTAACCGCAGCCTTTTATATTTATACCAAGTAAATAATGGACCATTATAGGTATATCCGGTCTTATATTTCCAATTATTCTTTGGGTTATTTGTTCTTTTTAGCCCTTATTGTGTCCTCTAATATATCCGTAATTTTTATTCTTTTAATTCTTTATATATAACAATTATAAAATTTAAAATTATTCTTTAATTAAGTCTTCTCTTGCTTATATATTTTCTTAAAGTTAACAACTATCCATTTGTTAAAAAACTCCTAAAAGTCCTAAAACAAATATTTTCCCTTTATTTTCCCGTTGTAATAGTATTTACGAAACTTTCGCAAATATTTTGTATAATTGGTTAATATCTTTTTAGTTTTTAATAATATATTATTTACTGGTTTTTGAGTTAATAAAATAACACTTTCCTATTCTTTTACTAGGTTTGCAGTGTATTCCTTTAACTGAGACATTATATTAAGGTGAGTTTAAAGTCGGTTTAAATATAATTCCTTAAATAATCCGTTAGTCCGGTTTTAAGATACTGATTTTGTGAAGAAGTGATATTTGTACGAATGATGATTGTATTGAGGGGGGATTTCTAGGTCTATTTAACTACTCTTAGTGCCAAGCTCTCCTCGGCTCTTCTCGGCTCTCGTCGCTTTGATTGCCTATTTGGGCTTAGTGCCAAGCCTTTGCTTTAATAGCCAAGCCTCTGCTTTGATAACTCCAAAACCTTAGCTAATAGCTTTGAAACCGGCACTTGTTTGATTTCCTCGCTTAGTTGATTATTAAACTCAAGCTGATATTAGATCTTAGTTATCGTTTTGATTGCCTATTTGGGTTTAGTGCCAAGGCCTCGCATCGATCCAAGAGTTACAGGATCTCTTGGAGCCTCTTGGAGCCTCTAGGGGACCTTAGCTCTTAAGTGGTCTTAGGTCCTTAGGTATAAGCGAGTATAAGCGAGTATAAGCGAGTATAAGTGAGTCTATAATATAAGCGAGTCTATATTCTTATAGATTTGACAATTGTCGTCAAGTAATTATTGTATTGTGTTTATTATAAATTATATAACTATTGGATTTTTAATTAATTAAAGTGCCTTTATCAATGTCTTTAAAAGGGGGAAGTTATTTGTCCTTTAATCTAGTTAATGGTTAGGCCTTAGTTAAAAGTACAAATGATTAAGTACTTTAAGTCGACTTTATAATCTGAGACTTTATTGTCTGTGGTATAAATTAACTACTAATTAATATTGGTGTAATACCGGTGGATCATATAAAAATATATTAAAACAAATGGGTTAATATAATTTTTAGTAAAGTAAGTGATAAAATCTGTGTATTCTTAAAAGAGTGGGAAAGATCCCTTATTATATACTTCTCTAAATAACCCCTATAACAGGTCCGTTATAGTTCCAACTACCCCTTAAAACTATTAGATCTATTACCCCTAATAGCCAAGGTATAAACCTTGAAGACTACTATGGTACTATTTAAATGGCGCTCCCTATACAATATAATGAGATTATATAACCCCTGTGGACCAACAAAAAGAGTCAACTCTTATATCATCATAGCTATATTAATATTACCTTATAAAACAAAGCGACATTATAATTGCGATAATCACAAGATAATAAGCGCAAGATGGCACCTAGGCGTTCTCTAGCGTTTGAGATGAGTAGAAATATTAGTATTAAATATAAACGGTACTTCTTCAACATATACTTATGGTTATTTATATAAATTGTGTACCGAATTACTTGTTGAATATCTTCCCAGTCAGTAAATGCTTTGTTATAATATATGTTTTTAAGCCTGAGCTTATTGGCTAAATTGTAGCGCAAGTACTATAAAAGTCAACAATAACATTCAAATGTAGATTCCGTTTGACCTTTCACCTTTTTCAATTTATTAATAGTATCCTTAGGAAAATCTAGGCTATAGTACCGTTTCAAGACATACCCAAACTTCTTTAGAAATTCTGTTAATATTGATAATGTGGCCTTGTTATTAAGTCGACCTTTGCTGCGTTTCGTAAGCTATTACATAAATGTTTTGATTATATCTAAGTCCGGGAGTACATGAGGCTCTTTGATATCTTTTTTGAACTTGTAAAACATCAATATCTTCTCAAAAATATTAGGGTGTTATCAGTACTATTCCCACAATCCTTTTATGTACTAGTATTTGTCTTTGGTTAGAAGTATAAGGGCCCTCTTAGGCAATATACCTTAAATAAAAGGATTTGATTTTTCATGTTTATTATGCTAATTTGTAAGTCGGCTTTTTGTATTTATAATTAATTATTTAAAAGGTTAAATAAAATATATAATAAATAAAAAGGAAAAAAGATTAAAGAAATTATTAAAAAAAAAATACCTATTATACAATTTTTAGGTTATTATCCTAAGTTTATAATTCCGCAATTTAAAATAATACTACTTAATAAAAGCAAAATATAGCATCCTGCTTTTTATTAGAGCGTGATATTAAGAGCCAGGCAGAAACGCGGGGCGCGAATCTGGGTTCGCAAATCCGGCGTCTCTTTCCTTCAGGCGGCGAGGGGAGGTACAAAAGTGGACAGATGATAAGTACTAAAATAAGCCAATTTTATCCACATCGGGCGACTCAGGGACAGATGGCCGAGCTGGTTATGGCGCCAGGTTAAGGTTTCCTTAGCAACAATCTCCTGGTCACGAAAGTGGCGTGGGTTCGAGTCCCACTCTGTTCATCCTGCCTTTTTGATGATTTGTATATATCTTTTGTTCTGTGTTTTGTCTTTTTTTTTTGGTGGTTGTGCGTGGCGTGGGACGGCCAAGAAAATTTGGCGGGGCGCTAAGCAAGTCAAGCGAGTGCCGAGAAAACAAAACCTCACTTCTCTTCTTTGACATCGTGAAATGGCTTTAAGAATAATGGTTTCGAGCTGGTATGGCGCCAGGTCAAGGTTTCACTCACAAATAATCTCCTGGTCACGAAAGGTTCAAGTTGCACTCTATATACAATTTTTTTTTTCTCCCAATTGAATGCACTTCCACTGGCTTCCGATGGCTGCCCTGCCGTCGTCACCTCTCATCCTCTAGGGTTGCCTTCCACGCACTGTACCAGTTGTCGCTGATTCGATAATTAACATTCCAAAGACTTCAAATCGAAATTGCAAATACTTCAATTGGATCTGGATTTGGAAGCGGCATTTCTTTGCGCAATCCTTAGCAGCGCACCTAAGCGCCACACACTGGTGATCTCGCCTCCTCGGTTACATAAACCCCTTCCCCCAGACACTTACTCGTCCGAACCTTATCCTCTTCTTCAAAGCTGTAAAACTCTTTCGAACATGGAATTTAACAAACGATCTATCACAACTTATACATACGTACGCTCAAGAAGACCCCCATTGGGCCGCCGTCCACAGGTCTTTCGCTTGCCCGTCTCCACCATCTCTAGCAGTCCAGAGAACCAGCTCCGCAATCGCCAGAATCTGTGTGATGACAAGTTATAGTACCCATAAGCACAACAAATAGCACAAAGTAACACACATGAGCCGTCGAATTCAGATAGACCACATACGCCCACACCGAAATCTCTTGATAACTTGGATGGAAATCTTTCAAAGAATACCCGCGACAATCAAAATGTAGTCTGAAAGATCCAACGATCCTCCAGCAGCGGAAGAGCAAAGATACCGATATAGATAACGATAAACAGAGCTCGATTTGGAGAATTTCTGAGATGAGGCTGGACACGAGTAGTGAAGCGGATGGGGAAGTGCGTTTTGGTGATTTTCTCGGTGATGGAGATTCAAGTGGAGGGGTGACGGCGCTGAAAACTCAGAATGCGAGGATAGAGACTGCGATGAGCCAGAAGAGGGGCTTGGATGCGTGTTCGAACACTTCTGGTTCAGGTTCAGGAGATACAATGTTGGCCGTGTGCAGCTTAGAATAACAAGCAACACAGAGAAGCGAGGAAGTTGGCGACTTGGCGACTTGGCGATGGGGAGATATGAAGCCGAACAAAATCCCAAGTATGAGAGACTTTTATTAAAAGGGGGTTGGGATACAAGTCGATTCAGGATCAGAGTTGTATTATGTGTTTAACCTGCACAGAAAATGCTCGGTCAGAAGATGTTGGGAAATTTGTTTTTATAGGCGCGCACAGCACAGTCACTGAATCTCGCCGATTTTTCACCCCCTGAACAGCCTGGAAGGTCCATTTTAGAATCGGTATATCAATGATTGTGAGACAATGCCTGTGTTTCGTTATTTCCTACCTCATCTCTGAAGTTTCTGAGATTGAATGCAGTAGACAGTCTTAATCACTGCCTGTCCAGCAACGCTTCGATTTAGCGATGTGGTGCCTGCAAATACAGTACTGCAAAGCCCGAAGAACGCTAAAACTGGGGGACCTGCCCTTGCTGAAAGAGTTAACGAGGCGATTCGTTCTGACACTTTTGCGGACCTTCTACGCATCATTTCTCTGACTTAATGTCCTCAAAATGTAACAGTATAGTAAAGAGTAAATCGGAGTTCCGATCTTACTTTTCTTACAGTCGCTGCCTAAAATTCTATTGGCGGACGACTTCAACCCCGCCTTCATACATCGTCAGCTTTCCATCACAACCATGGACTCCACTCCTCGTTCTCCTTTGCAAACTCATTCGACTTTACAATGGCGGTTGTTGGAAGGCGCTCGTCGGTGACTTCCTTAGCGAGCACGAACACTGAAAGAAGACAATTCAATCGCATCAAGAAAGATGGTACCTCTGCCGATGTATGGGGTCACCTTGACAGCGAACTCCCAAAGCCTTTGGACAAACGCTTCATTGATATCAAGAAACGACTTGTTACTCCTAGAAACTATGCAGCTGTTCAAGAAAGTTGGGACCGACTTCAGACAGCTTTGAAGACCAGAGCTGCCGAGATTCAGGCTGCCGGTCCTGAAGTAAGTAACCAGACGAAAGGATTCACAAACAGTGCCAGGCTGACAAAATTATCAGTATATCCCCACTGTCAACTTCTCATCCATTCAGCCAAATGGCAAGTTCCCCAAAGACGTTGCTGATCTCATCAGATCCAGAGGCTGCTGTGTCGTTCGTGGCGTAGTCAGTTGTGAGCAGGCACTCGAATGGAAGGCAAGGTTGATCGACTATATAAAACGCCACCCGGCTGTTGCTGGAGCACCACTGCCGGAAAAAGATCCTCAATGGTGGAAAGTGTACTGGACTCGACCCCAAATTCAAGCCCGCAGCCATCCGTCTGTTATCGCTTGTCAAACTGCTATGAGCAAACTTTTCTCGTGCAGTGAAGATGTGGAAGTTGACCTGAGTAGCCAAGCCATATACGCTGATCGGTTCAGAATTCGATATCCAGGTGATTCCAGAAGCCTTCCCGCTCACTTAGACAATGGGTCAATCGAGAGATGGGAAGATGAAGAGAATAGTCAGACATTTCAGGCCATCTGGGAGGGTCGATGGGAGGACTACGACGCTTGGAACATTGATCATCGTGCTGAAGCTGTCGTTGATCTCTACGGAGGACCTGGCGCTTGTTCTGTTTTCAGGAGCCTCCAAGGTACGTTATGTTCAAGTCGTACGTACGTGACTGACCATGCCAGGGTGGTTGAGCTTGTCAGACCACGCACCTCGTCACGGAACGTTGGAGCTTCTGCCAGATATCAAATTGTCTACTGCGTACATTCTACTCCGACCATTCTTCGACCTGAATGGAAAGCTTGATATGGACTCAGCGTACTTCTACGGTGCAGAACCTGGAATGGGACAAGTCTTGAAAGATTCCTGGCATCCTGGACTCTTCATGAAAAAGACCATTGTCTCTGTTTCCAAAGCAGCACCTGGAGATTACGTTTTCTGGCACTGTGATGTAAATACTGGGAATTTAAGTGCTGTACAAAGCTGACAAAATAAAAAGATGGTTCATAAAGTTGAGGAAATCCATGAAGGGAGTTCGGATTCATCCGTCGCTTACATACCCGTCGTTCCTCTCTGCGCATACAACATCAGCAACTTGGTTGAACAGAGAAAGGCCTTTCTTGAGGGCGTACCTCCACCAGACTTGCCCTCAAAACATGGCGAGGAACAAGAGAATTTGCACGATGACAGGGGCCGATCAGAACATATTCTGACAATTGAGGGGAGGCGGATCATGGGTCTCGAGCCATTCAATGTAGACGAGCCAGGCATCACCTCGGGTCAGCTGGCAATTCGTAGACTGGCAAATGAATCCCTAGGATTTTAGTTGGAGATTGATAAGTGGCGTAAATGTTCCTCTCAGCACAACACTATATTTAGAACAATTGGAATGAATCCCGTCATTAGTCACTCGAATACTTGGTAATATTAAGCTGTTCTCTTGTTGTGATAACATTATCTTCTCCTGTCAAAGAAACATGCATCCTAGCGTTGGAATTTTGAAGGGTGACTACCCACCATAATGAATATTGTTTCTTTCCTTTGTCCGTTCGAAAACAATGTATTGTATTATAAATCCAGACTACATCTTAATGCTGAGGAGACATGCCAATATCTTGACTCTCCTTTCTGGAACCTCATTCGTCTTATTCCTGCCTCCAATAGAGACTCTTTCCACAAATCCAGCCCCTGTTTGCTGACTTCCATCATGCAACCATTCACTTTTGGCGTTGAGCTGGAGATGATGGTTGCACTCGTTCGTGAAGGACAGGAGAACCCGGATCCTTCCCAAACACGCATTGTTGTCTTCCCACCCACAAACGATATAATGGACATTAGCAAGCACAAAAGCATAGATAGGCTGAAGATCCCGGCTTCATACTACTTGAATAGGATCGTCGCGGAATTTTCTCGAATCATCGCGACAAACATGGGCTTTCCCATAGCTGAGTCCCCTTCAGATACAACTGGCTGGGCTATCATCGGAGACATCAGTCTTCATCACCCTCCGCCTTATAGTAAAGATGTGGATTTGGAAGGCTACCATTGGTGTGGAGTCGAAATCAAAACACCTGCTCTTCCATTCACCCCGGAGTCCCTCCACGCAGTCAAAGATATCTGTACCCTCATACAGAAACACTTCAAGATCGTCATCAACTCATGCTGTGGACTTCATGTTCACATCGGACATGGAAATTCTAACTTCTCGACTCACAACATCGCCAAAATCATGGCTTTCATCTATGCGCTCGAGCCTCAGATCTCCACACTCCACCCAATACAACGATATACTCACGAATATGGCAAAACCATGCGAGATACCTGTAACTTCACAGCCGAGTTCCAAAGGACGTATGGAGAAAGACCACCCCTGTTCATAGCTATTGCCAAGATCCTCACCGCAACTCAACGAACGGATGAGGGCTTGAGAAAGAAACTCGCGCAACTTGTGACCACAAGAGGCAATGGCAAGAATGGTAACTATAATTTCAATGGAATTTCCGACCTTAGTCTCGACCATCCAAAGCCTACTATCGAGTTTAGACAGCATGAGGGGACGATGGACGGAGAGAGGATCACCCAGTGGGTCAATCTGGTCGTTGGTATTGTTTCCTTCATCGAGAACGAGGAATACAGCTCTTTCATCAACCTCCTAAGCTACGCCGCCAAAAGCGAGAAGTGGGAGAAGTTAGGCGACGGGCATGATGCACAGAGAGAAGTTGAGATGGGTCCCATACTCGCTGATGGCGAGCTGAATATCATCCAAGTACTTCGCTACGTCGGTCTCGACGAGCAAGCAGATTACTATCAGGGCAAAGTATACAAGCACAACATCCCGATGGTGACTCTGTATCCACAGACGAAGAACAGCAGCGGTATCAAGTGGAGGTATCAGAATGGACGAAGAGCGGCGGATGTCAATTCTGCGGGGTATCAAAAGGATCATCGCCTGAGACAGATCTTTGAGAAATGTAGAATTGCTCGGTTGGCTTCAAGGATGGCGGGGGAGAATTGGGACTTTGACGAAGATGATCCCATGTGGCCTGCTCATACGAAGATTCCTGAGTTCGCAGAGATAAGTGAAGACAGTGAAGCAAATGATGCTAGTAGTGGATACTCCGCCGTCATTTTGCAAGCTGTCGCTAGTAGTCAAGGAAAGCGATCATTATAGGTAGGAGGAACATTTGATTTGCCTCGGACAGTAAAAAGGTCAAAACTTTACTGAAACCCATATCAATATGAATACTACCATACGATACGCTAGATTATCTTAGCTAAGTGAGGAAAGCTGATAGCTGAGTGATGACAAGCCCTTTACATAAACGTTCAAAGAGGTCAGCCTCGATGTTTGACCAACAGCCAAGTCGCCTTTGGACGAATTACAAGAACTAGAGGCAATTAAATACTTCAGTATCGTTCAACAAGCGGCAAAGATTGTTGTTGCTGAATATCAGTGAAGTGACGTAGGGTGTCCCCAGTTAAAATTTCCGGTGCAGAATTGGGTTTCAACTATGTCTGATAGTTACCACACACTTTCTCATGCCCTTTCGCAATCTACACTCAACTTCTTGTACTCTATTATTACTGTTCATCTCCTATTCCCAGGCCTTAGATTGTATTCTCACTTCAACAAATCCCGGATCAGGCCCTGGATCATTCCCACCACTCCACGATGACCACCACTCAGTACGACACCGCGCCCAGATGCGAGGAAAATTCCCAAAATTCAGCAGTGGGCATTATTCCAACTACACCAAACGCACTCGAGGATTCTCTTCTTGGTGCACTCCCAGATGAACTCATTCAAGATATTGCAAGTCGATTGCCCCTGTCTGCAGCCACATCATTCTCGCTCTGCTGTTTTACACTCAGGGACATAGTAGGCACCGAACAAGTCACTAAAATGACTTGTGCCATGCAAGAATGTCGTGGAACCAACCCCTGTTCAGTGTATTTGGTTTACGGTCCTCAAGTATCGAACGTTGTCAATGAATGCCGCACCTTCTTACTGCTTCTAGCACGGGACTTCCCTCATCAGGTGGCGTGTTTTCGTTGCTTGAGGTTCATACAATCAAATATGAGGGGACAGTAGCCGATTCAAAACGTGGATCAAAAAGGGGGATTCCGGAGCGTGTTTGCGTGGTATATGTTCGAGTGATGGAACTCGGGAAGAGTGTCGAACAAACATTCGAGACGCCTCTGTTCCAGATGATGATGAAGTGGTGCCTGACAAACACATATGTCCACGACCTTCAAGCACTTCTGTCAGTCAATCCTTACAAGAGGTCTCATTCTCAAAGGCTTAGTACTGAGAGGTCTGAACCCTCTGCCCTGATGCGCATCATTAGCCCGCCGTTCAAGGTGGGAATCGTGGAAGGCTCGCTCTTTATCTGAAGAAGATTGATCATCTTGGTATTTCTAAAACCCTTAAAGTGGATTCGGCTCAGCATGTGCGACCATTTGACATTCGAATGGGGAGCACTACCTGATGGGGACTTATTGGTCCGCGTGCAATTGTCAAGGACGACAGACGTTTGGACTGAATTGGAATTACGGTACCATGAATGTCATCTAGAGCAAAAGTGTTTGTGGATCCTACGTTGTCCAGATTGTTTCACGTCATAACAGGTCAACTTCCGCAGATAAGAGATGCAGGGTACTCTAGCATTCTGTACAGTATGGTCGGAACTCGGCCAGCATCCGGAGAGTGATGCTTGGAAATCTCTTCCAAAAGAGAACACCACAATCACCTGAGCGAGCAAGAAAGCTGCATTACACTTTCGGCCAGTACGCGCCGGATCCTGGATTGAGTGGGAAAGACATGAAAACGCTGTTTCGTGCGGCACAGAATGGATCTTGGATTCGTCAGAGAGGCTGGAAGTTTGAAGACTTTCTTTCGGAAAATGGCTTCACAAAGTTGCAATGGGACCGGCTTCAATGGTATCTAAAGCGGCGGAGTGCAAAATGAGGCTCTTTTGACAATTGTTCAAGAAACACTTAGATACGTCTTGAGGTGGATTCTTTTTGTCAGGGCTACATCTTTAGATAAAGCGGTCGAATACCCCTTGACATAATATGATGTTTTAATTTGAAGAGACATCCTGTCTAAGATATACAAGTCTAAAAAGCAATGACATGAGAAAGAAAAAAGTTGCGCAATGCGGTGACGCTTCACTCGGCTAAAGGGGATGATGGGGCAGCTGCGAGCGAGCTGCAGAACTAGGACTGAAGACACTCAAGTACCGTGAATTGGCTAGAATTTGAAGCACAAGTAGATCATTGTAAGCTAACACAGCTCAAGAGCAAGTAATAAACAAAGCAGGGGTCTTGTAATAGGGGCTTTAGCGAGCGGCTCCTTTTTCGCGAGACGCCGTGGCACGCAGATCCTCAGTGGGGACGTAAGCCTTGCAATGTGGCAGCCAGATCTTGTCACATCACCTCCATCTGTTCGAGTACACCCTCTACTGCATATTCACTCACTGGTAGTATTCCAGCATATTATCCACACACGCTATTTATCTCTGATTCAAGTCTCATTGTCTGCCAGCCAGCCATGACCTTCCAAAAGAGTCGAATGATTGAACCACCCAGCACCCACTGACGACCTCAGCCTCGTTAGAGCTCCTCTCGAATTCGAATACCTCGAATACTCCGAAATCAAACCTCTCGATCGAAGCCATGCTGCGAAGCCAATTGAACGATACCCTCGGTCCGGATAAGGATGCTAGAGAGGGCGGAAGCGGTAGCGGAGCGCTGGACAATGACGGATCTCCTCGACGACGAGCAGCCTCAAAATCGCCCTCCAAGGCACGATCCTTATCAGATGGAGGACCTCCAGCTCTATCACCATCTCCGAAATTTCGAGAACCCGAAAAGCGGAAATCAAAGGACGACAGTGCCCTCGAAGGTAGCCCTACAACACCACGGCGGCCTGCCTTCCCACGCGGCCTTTCGCTGCAGATGCCGGCACGAGACCTGATGTCCCCGGGCACATCCACGACATATCGCGTACCTTTGTCTCCCAAGTTAGATCATTCGCAAACATATGGGTCGCCGACAAGTGTTCTCCCGAGGAGGTCGCGAGGTTTGGAGTTCTCTCGATCAGCCACGCATCTCCACAATTCTACACTCGCCGAATCTTCCCCAGACTCCTCACCAACCATAACAGGGCGGGCGATAAACATACCCAACAGGAAGAACGGTTTGCACTTCGCAGGCGGCCTCGACTCCAACAACATCAACTCCAGCTCTTTATGGTCCACCATGGGCAACGCAGACCGAATGACAGTCTCAAGCTCCTTGGGCAGTGTCAATATGATGATGTCTGAATCTTCGAGCAGCAGCTCCGATGACGATGTTCTTATGGACGCAGACGATATTGACGATTCGATCCTCACTACCCCTCAAGTAAACAAGATGAATGGCCCTTTCGGCGGCGCACCTCACCCCAGCCCAGGCAACGGCTGGGTTGGACAGTCACCCGCTGTGAACTCTCTGATGTCCTTTGCTAGGCTACGACACCAAAAAGGCAAGAGCAGGAAGAGCTCCAGTAGCGGAAGTGGTAATTCAATGGCGAGCCCAACCTCGAAGTCACCACCAACAATGCGCAATGTCGACGGCATAAATGGATACTTTGGGAAGGAGATGAAGTCGGAGGCTATTCACAATCGTCGGGAGAGTATATCTTGGGCGGCCAACCAACTGCACATATCTGGAAGCGAGAGTGACGATGGCACATTGAAGTCTACACTGGAGCATGTAGACGGTATGAGTCCAAAGGTTATTCGGAGAGCGGTGACAAGGAGGGGTAATATGCTGGTATGCTATGCGCCCATAACTTCTGGTGGCACTACTGACTAGATTCGCAGCCTAAGACGAAGGGATTTGCTAGGATTCGAGCAGCACTCGCAGAAGAAAACGCGCCCGTTGAGACCGAATTCCGCCGTGAAGCAGAAGTTGTACGCCTTACAAGAGAGAGCGATGTGGATCCCGAGCCCCGACATCCTTCGGTTTCCAATGCTACGACTACACATTCCTCGCCAACTATGGTACGTGCCTTTGCTCGGGGCATCTTTTTCTCATTCGTCTGTTTTCGACGTCTCCCATGCCCCTCAGGACATAGAGCACCCCTGTCCAATATAAAGATGTGTACTGACTTTACCTTCCTACATAGGGACCCACCACACAAGATTCGTTGGAAGGCATACCAGAAGATGAAACTATGATAGATATATCTCAAGGTCTATCTAGCAGCTTCAAACAACATGCTATGCGGAACTCAAAGGGCAAGGACTTCTGGGAGACATTTAAGGACGAGAGCAACCGTACCCCTCCTCCACCCCAGTTTATGCCGCGAGGCTCCTCTTCTGGCATCAGCGATATCTCCCTCGACTCCCCCTCCCTCCACACCCCGCCACTATTTCCCAGCATGTTGAATAGCTCCGATCAAGCCCCATCCTCACCCTCGAGGTCCTCGACTCCTCAGCCGCAGACGGGACCTACAAGAGAAGAAATTACACGTAAAGTTAACAACAAGCGCAGAAGAGACGATGATTTCGATCCTACGAGCTTCAAGCGCCGTGCTGTCTCTCCAGGCATGAGTGTACATAATAGTCCTATCATGCAGAGTCCTATGCAGAGAGATCTTCAGCCATGGGGTAGTCGACCACCTAGCAACGGTGACGGAAAGCAAGCGAATGGAGGACCAAAGAGAGTTGGATTTCAGGGCATGGTGGATACGAACGATGGTCTGATGAAGATGAGCATCGAATGATTGTGCTGTGTACTTACAAATTGTCTTTGGGTTGGGATTAACCCTGGAATGGGAGGGCATCGTTGGCATATGGGATCTTGCTGTGCTCGAGGGCTAGTAAGAAAATGATACCAATACCTATTGATACTTTCACACCTTCCATCCAGCTGTTGGTTTTCCCTGGAGCTAGTGCTCCGATGTTGTTATATCCCCCCTCTCAATCCAAGAAGTATTGTGCTATTGACATTTCTCAAGCAACTATATGTTCCAAAGAGAGTAACCAGAGAGATTCACCTCGAAGAGTCTTGGATTTCCTACGAAATACAAGATACAAGTGAAGCTTCATTGGCGGGAGTAATGTCGAGTCAAAACAGCGGCTGCTTGCTGTAAGCCCCACTCTTGACATTCAAACCACGAACTTCCAGTCATAAAGTCCCGATATCGCAATGCAAATCCCTATCCCACGAATATAAAACAGAGTAGAAATCCCGAACAGATCCAGTTTATAACGACACCGGTCTCACTTGATGTATTTCCATCAAATCGTTTTAAAATGTCAGAACCAACATATATCATCCTCGGCGCCGGCGTAATCGGCCTTACCACCGCCCTCGAACTCTCAACCCGTCACCCATCATCCAAGATCCTCATCCTAGCCACACATCTCCCAGGCGACAAACACATCAACTATACGTCTCCATGGGCCGGAGCTAATTGGCTTTCTGGAGCTACGGATAATGGACGCATGGAAACGTGGGATGAGATCACGTATCTGAAGTTTGAGGAGTTGGCGGATGGCGTGAAGGAGGCGGGTGTGCAGAGGATGAAAATACAGGCTTTTTATGATAGTGAGATTGAGAAGGCGGGGATTTTGAGTACGGGGACGGGGAAGGTCTGGTATGAGGGGTTGACGGAGTTGAGGTGTAAGTATTGAGTTTTTTTGAGGGCTTCTAGAAAGACCACTTCTCACAATATATTTCTTGTGAACATTACTGACTGATGTGATAGGGATGGAGATGAAGGAATTGAGAGAAGGTGCTGTGTTTGGATATGAGTGCGGGACTTTTGTGGTTAATGTGCAGGTGTATTTACCTTGGTGAGTACTCTTCTTCCGCCTCTTTCTTTCTCAAATCATTGCTCCTCCAGTGTGTCAAAACTGAATGAGTAAAAACCAAATTGCTTTGTCGGCTTCGGCTTTGAGCTCTTGCTTTGAGGAATAGAAGAACGGTCTTGCTAAACTAACACCTTAGGTTACAAAACAAATGCCTCGAGGCAGGCATTCAAATCAACCGCAAAACCATCTCTTCCATAGCCTCAGTCTGCAAATCATACCCCCATGCGAAAGCAATCTTCAACTGCACCGGCCTCGGCTCCTTTTCTCTCGGCGACGTAGAAGATAAGACCATGTACCCAACGCGGGGTCAAGTCATGCTCGTCGAAACACCCGAGGTGCCTTTGACAAGAATGTACTTCCGCTCACCGCAACGGATTAACAAGGATACGACGTATGTGTTCCCGCGGAACCCTGGTGGAGGAGTCATTCTGGGTGGGTGTAGGTTCGATGGTGAGTGGGATGGAGAGGTGGATCTGGAGTTTGCGGAGGATATTAAGAGGAGGTGCTGTGCGCTTGCTCCAGAGTTGGGGAGGCCGGAGGGTCTGAAGGTACTGCAGCATGGAGTTGGGTTGAGACGTGAGTGCCTTTCAACTTTGTCATGGGAATGGAAATTGCAGTGCTGGGATGGAGAAGGAAACAAAAAATCGATCACTGACTTGAGTAGCGGGTAGAAAAGGCGGACCCAGATTGGACAAGGAAGTCATTGGAGGAAAAATAGTAGTACATAACTATGGTGCTGCAGGAACTGGTTACCAAGCTTCATGGTGAGTAGTCTTCCCGCCTGGTGTCACGGACTCAGTAGCTCTAATGTTGGTTCAGGGGCATGGCGAAAGAAGCCGTGGACTTACTAACACAGGACTCCAAACTATGATACTCTCTAGTAAGAATCGCAATCCAATTCCATACTGCAAAGTCGTGAAAGTCATGAGGAGTATTCGGCACATTCAAGACTGCATGGTCATCGCACCAAGCAGAATCTCAAACACAGTTCACTGGAAATGTTGGAATTGAAGCACGCATTATCTTTACTAAATCATAATCCATCACAGCCTTTACTTCGGTGCGTAGATGAACGCGAGCTGGTCCACCTCATCTCCAACCTGGCCGTTATACCCAACGATCTGCCACCCATCCGGTGCAGAGAAAGTCGCGCAATCCGAAGTCGATGTACCAGAAGCAAGCGTACGTCCCGTGCTCGTCGTAGCAAGAATAGAGAAGATCCTCGTCCGGCCACCATTCTGTCCTTGGCACAACTTCGCCGAGACCCAGGACTCGGTGCTCTCCAACGTCAAAGACGCGACCGTTCCACCGGTTCCACCATGCGCGAAGGTCTGGCCGTTGCTGAGTGTCAGACCGACGGAATTTAGTCGAGAACCACCGCGGAAAGTGAGGACGGATGCTTTTGGAGAGGCGGGAAGGGTTGGCAGGTCATTATACCATGTCCCATGGGGACCGCCGAAGTAGTTGGATTGTCTGAAGGAGGAGCTGACGGTCCAGGTGTAGTTGACTGTAATGGGATTGTGGTCGCTGAGGACTTTGCCATCTGCTTGCAAGAACTTGGAGGACTCGTAGTTGAAGTTTGTAGCTTCGAGGGTGAGTTGACGGGATCCTCGATAGAAGACTTTATCGACGGTCTCGCAGGTGTTGTTGAGAGATGGATTGACGCAGAGTGTCTCCACGGTAGGGATCACACCACCGCGGGACAGCTGGACGAAAGCATCTGTCATATTGTTCTGGGTGGCAAAGATATTTGCAACGTCTGCTGTACGTGTGTATCTCGAGTTGGTGTCTCCGAAGACGAGAACAGCATTTCCAATGGACCAGACGTTAATGTAGTCAGAAACTTCCTTCAGGTTGGCAGCACGTGCTTTCAAATCTCCTGGTTCAACACCAGCATCCGCATGGAGGTTATAGATGTCGATGTAGACTCCCTCGGAGATCAGAGTTCGCATGAACGTGAATCCCTTCGGCGCCAAACAATCAGAGGATGAGGCATCAGAGCAAACGTTCCACTTCTTCCTGGAGAAGTTAATCCAGTCAAAATTGGAAAGTGTGTTCATGCCACTGCCGAATGGGACACCGCCTGTTGTGGCAGTACGGAATGGGTGATCATCAGTTGCGTAGATGGATGCATGGTAGTTGAAGTCTAGGTAGTGTCAGTGTGTCTGTCATGGGTTGCTTTCGAAGACTTGGAGCTTGGCTGACCTTCTTGCACATGAATCACATCGTAGTCGTACTTGGCGAATAGTGTCCCGATCAACCGCGAGTTGTTTGTCTTGTCGCCAGGAACGTCATTGCCGTTCAGAATGGACGGAAGTCCAGCAACATTCATAGTGAGAACATTGAAGTCCCCACTTGTCGCGGCAGCTGAGACGGAAGAAACCAAGCTGGCAGCAGCTGCTGCAAGGACGAAAGTAAGACGAGCCATTCTGAAGGTTGACAGTTGCTAAGCTGGGAGTTAATGAGCGTTGGTACTGGCTTGAGCACTTAATGACGGGGGAAGATGTTCCTTTATATAAATGCTTGAGGCCATAGTGATGACTGCTCTCCGGTAATGATGCTAACCAATGGGATCAAGACCTTCCCCTCACGGCCGATCATTGTTCATGGATGCATGTCACCTGCAGCATCTATCCGCAGCTCTCCCTTGATACAGGCCCTGCCCCGATATCTTCGGCAAACATTTGGCAATCAGTAAACAAACTCCAGCCCCACGCCATGAGGAAGGTCTGTAAGGAATCTAATCAAATCTCTGTAATGCGTGAAAGGACGGGCCAGAAATGGGGCAGGAACATAAAATTAGAATGGTTCAAACTTGGGCTATGAAGACTGCGGATGGTCCAAGTTGAAAGTCACAGCATCGTAAAGTGACTAGCGGCATACTCGTGCGGAGAAGGATAACATGATTGGCCTGAAAGGAAAAATCAAAGTTCCAATCATTCGGCGATAGTTCTGTTTCTAGAATCAGAGTGCGGGAGTCTTCCCAGAAGAGAAAGGTGGTTCCTGCCGAGCGATCTCTATCTGAGGGGATTGCAAGGGGGCCTGGTATCAACAGATTGGCACGTGCACGTATGAGTGGCTTCAACTCTGTCACTTTGTGGCTTCAACTGACCATATGGTTCCTTCCCCGGTTCAACTATCAAGCATCTTTTCAGGACATACTTCGTACTATCCCCCCCCTGGGAATAATGTTAAAATGTGGGCAAAATTGGGTCTCGTGTGGGTAGTCCTCCAGGGTGTTTATCCAATAAATCAAGACTTCTTCAGCCTCGAGCAGGGCTTTGAGTGTCTCTCGAACCTTCTACAGCCACCCTTGCCTTTACAACAGACCTACTTTTGGCTCGTGCTGATCTCATTGGCAGGGGAAGATAGCCAATAGCAAGAGGTATTTTGTGCTTCTCGCTCCATAAAAGCTCACATTTAACATTATTCCCAGGGGGGGATAGTAGCTGCTTTTAAGTTTGAAGGCCTGTACGTCCATTTAAAAGATCGGATTCTGAAACTAGGTCTTCTGATTAGCTTTTTTTTTTTTAAAATAGTAAGTTTTTATTTGGTAAACTCTAAAAGCCACAATTTGTATCATCGACAGAGCTAGACAATTAAACCGGGGAGTACACCATAGTTGACCCTGCACTAGCATACCTTTCAAAACAGGTCCCTAATATATGTAGGTCTTTGTGAAAGAAGAAAGGGGCTTTGGCTTGGGGCTGAGACACTCTGATATCGGAGTCAATCGTCGTCTGCCGCTGCCAAAGATCATGACGGTCTTGAGAATCCATGTATGGCTCCTGCTCGCTTGCTTCTTCAGCCTCATCCTCCTCACAGCTCATTTTTGATTACTTTCACCCTGAAAACCCACAGATGTTTAGGCTTCTCTTGGTGTTTCTCAAACATCAAAGTCAGTGTACGGTATTCTTAAGCAAACTGCCTTGTAATTCTGGCAGGGAATGGCAAAGCTTCTCAAAGCTCTCGCCAACAAGCCCCATCATCCCTCACTCTATAAAGAATGTAAAGAAAAAGAACGTTGAACAGGAACAAGTCAGATGCCAAAATCGAACAAGCTCTTAGAACCCTCCACCACCCAGGAATAGTGCCTGATGTCGGACTTCTAGATGACCGGTTCACCCATCCCGGCGGGTCAAGGAAGTCGGCATTGATGGGAAGGTTTGTTTCACATTTTCTAAGTATACCTCGCTTAAAGTTAAAAGCTGGTGGAAGTAAGCTTATTTCTTCGGCTTCTCTGGCCAACTCGTCCGCTTCTTTGCTCTCACATAGAGATGTATTAGGCGTATGAGTTGAAACGAAGGATCATAATCCACTGGATCATCCCAACTTTCTCAAACTAGTAAATCGACATTGAGATGAACACCCTGACTTCTTGTAGCGCAAAGTTGAAGCCGATGCACGTCCTTTGTCCCGCAGCGAACGAGACATACGCAGTCTTATGTCTGTTCTTTACTTTATCGATGTTCCAACGATTGGGCGTGACTTTCTACATCTCGTCCCAGATCTTAGGGTTGTCATGGATATGGTTTATGGCGACGACCATGACTGAGTCTTTTGGATTCCTATATCCGCCCGAGACGATAACATCTACGAAAACCGTTCGTCTTGGCTGATATGAGAGGTTGTGGACTTCGTTGATCAGGATACCGAGGAATGGGAGATTGTTTGCTAAGTCTGGAGTCAATTCTGTCATTTGTTACGCCGTGGTTGACAAGTTCTTAAAGCGAACTCTCTTGGTTCCGGGATACGAGATAATGCTGTATATCATCCATGGGAGAGACTAGCTATTGTGATGAAGTGTAGAATTGCTGTGGTTTTCTGGCGAAGCTTGTTTCCTTTCTCATCCGTGGCACGAGCAAGAAAGTCCACCTATCAATATGTGCGATAAGCTGCGTTCCATCGGAGTTAAACCAGTATATATGTGAGATGGGAACCTACAATGCAAGAAGCCTGCAAGGCAGCGTCACTAACTGTAAAGTTTTAACCTCCTTTCCTCCTGTGACTTGGACTACAGAATCGTCTATCATCTCCTTCGCATGTGCCTTGTTGTCTTTCACTTGCTTTGGAGCTCCCACGGAACATGAGAATACCAGTTACCCGTGTGCAAACTTTCTGGTGGGATCTTTGCTGTTGCAGCGTCCGCAGACATGGAAATGTGGCAAGACAAACCATCGTTTGGCATAGAATAGTGGTAATTAGATATATCATAACCGCCAAAACAACTGATATTCTATTCTTCAGCAACGCGACCTTAAGTGGCTTTGATTGTGTTTGATTGACTATTGAAAACAGAGCATTTTCCGAACGGTTGCCTGTGCCATCTGCCCCAGATTTGTTGCCAGAGAGAACCCAGAAGACGATCCAACATGTGCCGATTCCCCTCCAAGACCTAGGAATCCCACAATATCTGCAATGTTTCCATTGGTAACACTTCTTTCAACTTCGGATGCTGTTGGCGGTACCACTGGCTGCTTCTCGATCGTGCTCCGAGTCGCATTATGAGGCTTAGGCATAATTGCGTAGTTCGCTACCTGGGCTTCCAGGTCGAATGGGCGTTCAGGTAGAGCTTGATTTCGGCCACTAGGAGGGTTAGATATGGCCACAGGCGCAAAAGAGCCTTCCTCCTGTTGTGTTCCTCTATCGCAGAAGGAAGTTAAATAGTATTCTTTTTTACATTCGCACTGTCTGCGCAAATATGGATCCCGTGGCATTTCTGCTTTCTTGTACGGCATCGCTCGCATGACTTTCTTGCTGGTAATTTTGCCAGGACGTGGCGAGTGAGACTGCAGAGAGAGACATGATAGCTAAAAGCTCCAACGGTTCAAGGATGGGAAGCGATGAGATTATCAGCGGAGTCGAGCGATAAGGTGTTTGTCAAGGCAGCATAAGAGCAGGACATTGGAGATGTTGTTTGCTTGAATCGAACCCTGTCAATTGGCGGGCCTCGGTTGCCAAACTTCTTCCCCTGAACGCTCACGTGGCATTCACTTTGACATATAGGTATTTATTGACTTTCAGACCGTCAACCTGGGGTTCATTCATTCGAATACCTCCTAATCTCTTGCAACGAACTGAGAAATGAGCTACGGCTCGTAAGTATTGGGTTTCTCCTTCCATCGTCCATTACGTCGCAGGCCAATGTTGTGTTCTACTTACCTAATTATAATAGGAGAACTCCGCAGCGGATGATTCTGGAGGCTGGTCTTGAGCTATCGCTTTTCTCTTCCCTTTAAATTGACTGTGTTTCTTCTGCTTGCTTTGCAGGAGGAGAGAAGCCTCTTACCAAGATTCCCGGATACTTTTCGGGCGCTGACCATGCAGCTTTCCGTTCATGCATGTGTCTGATCCTGCATCCTTCTCAACTTCTCAATACACTTCCACTGCTTTATCCTCATCTCAACCCTTACCATTCACCCAGTCTTACGCCAAAGACGTACGAAGTCAACATCAGTGACCCGTTCAACGAGGCGGAGTGCTTTGACCGCTTGCATCACGTGTCGAAACCAAATTGAAGTTGCTAGAACTTCCACAAGGCTGCACTTGTACCTACCTCAGGACACTCTTCGTCTCAAGCATACAGCTTTCTCCAAATATCAAGATGTCTTCAACCACCAAACCACTCCTCCTTTTCTGCTCGACGCCAGGCCATGGGCACGTCATGCCTGTCCGAGCCGTTGCCAAAACACTCGTTGTGCGGGGCTACGAAGCAATATTCACCACGAACGATGAGTTCAAATATATGATCGAAGAATTCGGCGCGAAATTCGTGCCTTTACTCGGACGGGCGAACTTCTCAATGTCAACAATCAACAGTCTATTCCCTAATGAGAACAACAACGCTCCGCCAACGGGACCGTACCGCCTGGGCCATGCGTTGAAGTACATTTTCGGGAGTACGATTCCTGCTCAACATGAGAGTGTGCAGGTGATTTTGAAAGAGATTGAAGAGCAAGAACCTGGAAGACGAGTGGTGATCATCCAGGACTGTATGTTCTGGGGCACACTGCCTGTTTTGCTTGGAGCAGCGGGCTTGAAGCCAACGGGCGTGATAAGTCTCGGCATATCACCCCTCCCACTCAAAGGACCAGGGATCCCTCCATTTGGTCTCGGTCTGCCTTATGATTCATCTCCTGCTGGTATAGAGAAGAACAATTCCATGTCCAGCCTTCGCGATGATCTTTTCGAAGAACTCACGCTTTCCCTAAACGATATCTTCGCGGGTTTTGGGCTGGAGAAGCCAAAGGAGCATATCATGGACTTACATGTACAAGCACCAGATTGCTATATTCAGATGTGTATTTCGAACCTGGAATATCCACGTTCAGATCCTCCGCCAGGCCTACGATTTGGAGGACCTTTGCCAGGCGGCCACAGAAGTGTGACGAAAGAGAGACCAGTGCGGTGGGAGGATGTCACCGTCAATACATCAAATAAGCACATTGTATTCGTTTCTCAAGGCACAGCTACAAATCAATACGAGAAACTCATCATTCCGACACTGGAAGGTTTGGCCAAAAGCGACGATATTCTCGTCGTCGCAGCTCTCGGACGACATGGCGCCGTACTACCCACCGAGTTCCAGGTCCCTGCCAATGCCCGAGTAGGAGACTTCATTCCGTTCGATGAGCTTCTCCCTTACGCAGATGTCTTCGTTACGAATGGCGGGTACGGCGGTTTCCAACACGCAGTCAGCCACGGGACGCCGCTGATTGTTGCTGGCCTGGCGGCTGATAAGCCAGAGGTGGCTGCCAGAGTCGAATGGGCTGGTCTGGGTGTCAACATGAGAACTGAAGTACCTACCCCGGAGTCTGTTAGGGAAGCTGTGGAAACTGTGTTGCGTGATGGAAAGTACAGGGAACGGGCAAAGGCTTTAGAGGGCGAGATGCAGAAGTATGATCTCTTTGCAACGGTCATCGAGAGTATCGAGGAACTTTGTGCTAGAGGCGTTTGACGTTCCTATACTCTGTTGATTCTGGGCCGCGTTTTGCGGTGGTTTGTTCTTGGCAGTTTTCAAGCGTCAGCCGCCTTCCTTACTGAGAACGGTGTTGGTCATTCAAGCCCTAAAAGTAATTACATCTTGCAATGTTATCAAGTAAAAATGCTTCCGCCTATGATTCCAAACTATTAAACCACATTCAAACGACTGCAATATAAGATCTTGGAGAAAGACATCAATTGTAGATATCACTAGTTTGAGATATTTTGATGTCTCAAGCCATCAAGAATATAAACAAACGTGGATAACGTTCTAAAACATAGTATTATCTGCCTCGGCTAAAACACTAGAAATTATCAAGTATACATAACATTGACAGATGCATTATATATATACATGAATGCATTCTAGATGCCACGCTGGACTATTCCATCTTCTTAAAAAAAACAATGCTGACAAGGTTATTTAACCACATCCACCACCATCCATTTCTTAATGAACTTAATGATGTTTGCCAAAATCAACAAGCGAGAAGAAACAGAGGAGCAGAATGAAAACTGGTAGCAACAAGACGGATAGAGCTATCACATTAATATGGTGACCGCAAGACGTAGCGAGTATATGATAATCTTCTTTACTAGTTTCGCAGTCTCATTTTAACTATGAAATGCATTTCTGCTGTGCCAGGGACGTCCTTCAAACTGCTGCCTTGGGACTCTGGTGTTCAAACCATGCTTTGTGGAGAAGCCATGTGAAGTTTCAAGGAATGTCTAACTTGTGCCTCTGGGACTTATCGGGCTTTGTCCCAACCTGGCTCCCTCAGGGGAAACAGAACAATCGGAGTATGCAGCCCTACCAAGAATTGCCAACTCGCAAACCGGGAATTTTTCGGTCGGAACAGAGTAAACAACCTTAGGGTGCAGATTTTCAACGCCCACATGGATCGAAATAATACATTTTCAGGTATTCCACTGTCTTAAATATGTCATAAAAACTTGATCGATCAGTTCGTCACACGCTGCTTTTCAAACAGGTGATTAATAATCCAAGAGATAATGAACGTATCACAGCTCCTCACGGGGTGGCATTCATGACAGGCTCTGCCATTGATCTATCATTACAAAGGCCCTTATTCTCTTCGATAAAGAAATCCCCCTAGTAGCCAACTGGTAGAATCTCGTCATAAATGGCTTTGAAATCAGCCCAGTGAAGAGCCTTGTTGACATATGAGTCCAACGTGTTGTACCCCCGCTTCTTGTACTGATCTCCCAAATGCCTATATCTCCGATGCAACGCATCACCGACTGCCTTGAAGTCCCCACGTGTAAGGGGTCTACCTACCTCCAAAGCTCCACGCCTAACCAACTTTTCCAAGTCTGTGATTTGTTCTGCGGCGAACTTGTAGGCACCCCCGGGTTCATTATTCTTTCCAGGCTCCTTGTAGATGGCATATTCTCGTAGGTACTCTGGGAGGTCGAAGAGCTCACAGAGCTGGGCGGGATCGAGGGGGGACGAGGTGGCGGGCATATGGAGGGGCTCGGTGTAAAGAACGACAGGAGATCCGTCGGGGTGGAGGTTGTTGAGGTCGACGTAGATAGTCAAGGACAACTGAAGGTACATTAGAAAACTTCATAAGCACAATGGCAACAAGCGGGTATATACCAAGTTGCCACCAGGCGCACCACCAGCGTTCACCTCAGCCAAGAACTCGTCGTTGTCATCGAATGGACCGAATCCCTAGAGCTAGTCAGCAGGTTGTCAAGAATTTTTTTGCTGCTTGGTCTTACCATAGAGTCGATCGGAATGGCAGGGCCAGCAACAGCTTCCTCTCCGGCAGGGATTTCAATCGACTGCAATGCTTGCACATCGGTCACGAGAACGTAGCTAAGAGCTCGCTCAGGACCCGCCGCCTAATGCTCATTAGTATTCATGTCACCAAATCGTGTCGACAGCAGACGACGTTCTGATTCTTGTCCTGAGCAGAAGGAAGAAACATACCAGAAGTGCCTCTCCACCTGCACCAGATGCTTCCGCAGACAAGGATTGAGATGACATGGCTTCGTAATAGGTGATGTTCTTCTTGGGAATGTGTATGGCTCGACGATCTCAAGAAAATGTCGATCTTATTGACAGTTAGGTGTTGAAAATCTCGAAGATTGAGCGTCAATTGAAGAGTATTTATGGCAATTCGGCTCGCACCCCTGTCAGCCAGTTTTTCTCTTCCAGCTTTGAGCTTTTGAGCCTAGCCAGTTGTGGCAAATCGGAGAGTAAAACGGAGCTTCTAGTCGAGAAAACTCATCTCTTTTAAGCTTACCGATGTAGAATCGCTTGTGTGAATGACGAGACCAGCAACTGGAGCCGGAGAGCTTCATTTCAATAGGTAATCAGCGATTGTACAACTCAAACTACAGCCATGCGCTCCGGTCAGGAGCAGATGAGAACCACTTAGGGAATATCATGCTGCTTTCGCTGAGTGGCTGACCTCACAGCGGGACTTCTACTCTTGATAAAGATTCACAACAGCTTCAAGTAGCACTCATATTATGTATGGAGTCCTTCTATTTAATTTTAATAGAACATAGAATTTATTAAGCCAACATTGTAGAGTGATGCGAACTTGCCAAAGGACCCGTGGTTTGGAAGTTTATCACCACCAATGAGTCAGGCTCTTTGAGACTATCCCCTCACCATCAATCAGTCTTCGAGGCCTCGAAAATCCGATCTCCGAGGTCTCAAAAGGAATATAATAGCCTCTGGAGTCTGTGATTTGACGTTCTCGCTGGTGTTTACTCTGGTGTTTACTCGGTTCGAAGCGAGAAAAAATGGCTCAAGCGTAGCGAGTGACTGCAGCAACTTGACGGACAGAATTGTCACGACATCTTTGTGAACGTAGTTGTTTGAAATTACATGGAGGTTCTTTCCTTTGTACTGCCCTCTTTAATGCTTCAGGAAGCCATGAGAGAGCGCAGACTAGAGTGGAGTGCATGGAGTCATCGCTCATACCTACTGATGTGCTAGCGAAGCGACGAAATTATTCGTTTTTGTCTGCAAGACTTCTCATAATTTACGCTACTCCGCCTATATGATAGAAAGAGAGTGAGAAAAGAACTCTTGATGCTTCAAAGAGGCATCCATACCTTGAGGATATTAATCAAAGCACTCAAGACCCTACAAGAACAAATTTGAGAGGGGTGTCAAACTTTGAACTCGCAAGCACCAGACTCCTACCACTAGTGCTTTACGCACAATCCAGACCACCAATTATATTATAAATTAGACAAAACAAGCCCAGCATATCTCCAAATCTCCACAAGTCCATCCTCACCCTAAATAAACCTTCTTGTCCTTCCTTCTCATCCAGGGACAATGAAATGCATCGTGACGTCACGTGTCTCGCGTTTCCACCCCGTCTGAAGATCGCGCAGATCGTGAACAAAAGGGGTTTCAAGTGACGCGTAAGAAGGTTAAAGTCACACGCGTTGTTTTGTTAGATGGTCGTTGGAAGTTGGGAGAAGGCCATAGAAGGTAAACAAACGGGGGTATAAAAAGGATTCAATGTTGCTGCTTCAGAAACCACTTTCCTGCTTTTTAAAATTCTTTTGAGAAGGCGGAAATATAATCAATTACAGTACCCGAGCAGAATAAACACAATGCCCCAACCAACAGCCCAACAACTCACTGAGATCAATTCACGTCTTGAGGCGCTGCTCCAGTATGTTTTCTCACCCTCAGCCCTCTTCGACTCACATTACGAAAGCTTTACAGTAATGGAATTGAGAACAAAGACTGATTTTTTAAATAGAGCTATCGAATCCCATCCACGCTGGGCCGGCGAATCCAACCAGACGCTCTACCACCTGTGGGATTTCGTCTCCCGCTCTAAGTATCTGCTCAGTGAATATGAGAACATCAAAGCGGGCCGACCTGTCGAACATCCGGAGCAGTTTAAGAGGGGCGCTGGTATGTCTTCTTCGCTTATCCTGCTTCATGTACAAACATTCCTACTTGCCTTCCATACTAAGTCAAATCAAATGGAGGAGGAGGGCTGACTGACCGTGACATGCAGGTTCCGGCGATGCGAAAGCACTTGAGATATTCCAGGATATATGTGCACGCACCATGATGGTGCAGATGATGGTTGAGGGAGGTGGTGCGGGTGTTCAGAGCTTGGATTATGGACAGGGGATTCGAGATGCGGTGAGGGCTTTGAAGGAGGCTTGTCCCGAGGATGCTGTTATGGCGGGTATGATGCTTGATTAATTCGCTCAGTGAGATGGAAAGAGATGAAGGCAAGATGGGAAACTGCTGGCTAGATGTCTGATAAATGGCACTTAAATCACCCACTTGGTTGGCACATACCCAGAACAAGTATTGCCGCAGCTTTTGGCGTGAAAATCTCGTTATCATTACTTGTTTGATGTCCTGGATGGTAGCTGGCTTCTCGATAAATTGCACTCATGACTTGAAATCCACTGTAGGAAATCCAATGCAAGCGCACTATCACCCAAGACGTGCTTCTCGAGATGAAGACTACCCACCTCGCCGCTCAAAACGTGCTTCTTGAGATGATGACTACCCATCTCGCCGCCACCAAACTCACGAAATATTTCTCCTCCTCACAAGACAAGGCCAATCATGCGGCGCCACAGTAAAATAATTCTCATACCTCCACTCCTTCCCCGGATCCACCAACTCAATCTCAAAATCCCTCATCAACATCGAGCAAGTCTTATACACTTCCAATTTCGCGAGATTCTGTCCCGGACATTGGTTGTAACCAGCTCCAAATGCAATCATAACGGAATTCATCTTCGCGGCTCGCGCTGGATCCAGCCAGCGTCTTGGGTTGAAGATCGCGGCGTCATCGCCGAAGAGAGAGGTCATTTGGTGAATGGCCCAGATGTTGACGGAAAGAATAGTGCCTGGTTTGAACCGGCGGTTGCAGATCGTGATGCCGTCTGCGGGAGCGACTCTGGTGAGGCCAAAGCCGACGGGCGGGTGGACTCGGAGTGTTTCCTTGATACATGCTTGGAAGATGGGGAGGTTTTGTGTCTGCTCAAATGTCGGTACGTCTGCTAGGTGGGCTTCTTCAAACTCATTTCTGAGCAGAGCTAGCATCTCTGGGTCGCGTATCATGTAGTACACGAATGCCTGCAGTACCGAGCTCACGGTATCAGAGCCAGCGCCGAGGTTACCAACTGCGTTTGTGACGATCTCAATCTCGTCCATTCGGTCTGGATGCTTAGATAGCTGGTCTTTCCATTGCTCAAGCATGTCTTTCCGTACTTCAAGGTTTAGGGACCGGGATTTGATGGCTGCCATGCAGGTATCGAATACGTGCATCGAAGGTGTAAGATTGAAGTACTCGATTAGTGGATTGGCAAGCAGGTAGTCGTGAGCCCATGGAAAGTGGCCGAGAACAGAGATGTAAAGTCGTAGGAAGACGTTGTTGGCGACTGTATCACCAATATCCTTCCCGGCTTCGAGAAAACCGAATGTGTGGGAGAAAGTCGCCTCTCCCAAGACATCGAAGGCTAGGTAGTTAAACCATTGTTCGAACTTGACTGGGGTCTTTGAAGAGCATAATTTCTCCAATTGGGACCGCAGAAGCTGGAGTGCTCCATCAATAAATGGTTCCGATTTAATCACATTCGTGACGGAGTAACCAGCAGCGAGATTTTTGGCTTTCCGGATATGCTCCGAAGACTGCCGCTCGGCCATTTGGTTTACATATCGTTTGTCAGGCATGCTGAAGATAGCATATGTAGGCCCCTGCAAGACTGTTCAGCTGGTGTTACCCAAAGTTGGCAAGGCAGGTATATACTTTGTTCATGTGTGACATGAGAACTTGACGAATCGCAGACGGATCACAGATGCTGACTTCATTATGTCCGATTCGCACAAAAGTTCCTGTGATCGATTCAGTATTCTGGTAACTTGAAAATGCAGCATGATGCTGAAATCACAAACCTGCTTCTTATGTTGTTTGATGACAGCTTTTTCAACATGACCAGTGTAGATATGCCATATGTGCCACAGAGAAGCAGAAAATGAGGCAACAAAAGGTACAGGGATGTTGCTGAGAGGAGATAAGTACCGTCTCTTAATGAAGGTTGTGCTCAGCAGAACCACTGCTGCCGTAAGGATTACTTGGATGATGGTCATGATCCTCTTTTCTTTTTTTGGGATCCGCTTCGGCTCCCCGCGTCAACTGTTGTGCAACTTCGATCCAACACCAACGCCAGCAAAGTAGCAAAAGCAAGGGTGAACTCAATGGATGAGGCTGGCAACTCATCAACATCCAGCACCTCGTCCTGAGCAAGCAAGATGGGACTTTTGGACTAGTCTAGTGTCTATGGCGACTAGATTTCCTTCTGGGCTAGCTGCGTTGGGTAAGGCGAGATATCTCGAAAGTCAATTATTACCTAGCCAGACTAGACGGGAGCTGGGTGCACTTGGGAACACCCGAACCCAAAGGGATCCTTCTCCAGAGTCTGAATGGTTCTCAGACTGGTTTGCCTTGTGACTGTGGACCATCAACACCAACGACCATGAGTGAATCAGGCCCTACCCATATTGCTCCACCGAGCGACGTCCCGGCGCAGCTGGAGCATGAGGGCGAGGAAGAGCCCATCGAGGCCGATGTACTTATGCCCTGGGCTAAAAGCCCTCCTTATCTCCTATCTGTCGTGCTGCAACAGCCGCGACATCGCATGCCCTCCCTGCCTCCAAGTCTCCAACAGCTAACCTTGCAATAGATATTCTCGGACAGTGGATATGACGAGCAGGTAAGGATCATATTTACCCCGCACACCCACTAACATACTGACGGGGGTAATAGAGTATTCGAAGCAGTCTTGAATCCGTCACCTCGTCGACCTTCGAATATCATTACGAACACGGCCACCGTTACCATCGAGATGGCCAGACCCTTCTCCCAAACGACGAGACCGAACAAGATCGCCTGGACCTACAACACCATATATTTAAACTCGTACTCGATGGAGAGTTGACTAGGACGAAGCTCTCGCCCACCGTGGGCAAGGTCTTGGATGTCGGGACAGGGACTGGGATCTGGGCGATTGAATTGGGAGACAGTCTCCCAGGAGCGACGATAATTGGAGTCGATCAATCTCCCATACAACCACAATGGCTCCCGCCGAACGTATCCTTCGAGATAGACGATGTAAATAAGCCATAGCTGCAGGGAGAGAACTCGTTCGACTTCGTCTACATCCGAACGATGGCGGGGTCAATAACAAGTGTGAGTTCAAACCACCCCGCGATTTCCTATTCTGGACGATGTTCCACGAGATGTCTTGCACTCGCATCCTCTTCTACTGTCTGCGAGTACTGATAATCGACATCGGTAGTGGCCGAACCTCCTCAGACAAGCCTACAAAGTCCTCAAACCCGGCGGAACAATCGAGTTCGCGGAATTCGGACTCCGCTGGGAATGCATGGACGGGACCTTCGACCCTCAAGGTAACTACGCAACATGGACTCAATCTTTTCACTCGATTGCCACCTCGGCCCTTGGCATAGACTTCGATCCGATCCCCAAGATGCAGAACTGGATGCTCGAAGCCGGATTCGACAACGTCAACATCGCAGATGAGATCGTGCCTGTCGGACCCTGGCCGCGCGATCGCAGGCTGAAGAATATTGGGAGGTATTTCTTGAGCAATATGTTAGAGGGGGGCGTGGAGAATTATACGTTAATGCTTTTTACGAAGGCTGGGTGGAGTGAGACGAGTGTGCATGCTATGCTGGGGGGTGTGAGGAGGGAGTTGTTGGATCCGAATATTCATGCTTTTACGAGGGCGTGAGTTGGAATACATGTTCTACTACTTTTGGTGATTGTCTACTGACTTATATCTGTTTAGGTGGTTCATCACAGGCAGTAAACCGGTCGATCTGTCGAAGCTCTGTAGTCATGTCGAGGTCTGAGTGCAAGTATATATCCGAGCTGGGTACCGGTGGTTCAAACAGTACACTGGAATCATATATGGCGAAAGAGGCACAGCGATTTTGGATATCACGGCAAGCATATTCGACGCCCAAATACCAACATCTCATTTATCACATATCGAGCAACATATCTGGCGTTCTGGCGTTTTGGTCATTTAACCGTTCGGAAAACAAAACCGGTCAAACAGGACGGTATTTTGCAGTGGGTACCGAGATGGGAATCGAGGTTCAGGAAATTGGAGGCTAAAGGCACACATATGAGAGAAAAGGGCATACATGATTTGGGCATCTAGCTACTGTTAAGAGAGGAGTACCTACATAAGGCCGAGCGAGCGAACGAGTCTGTTTGGATTTACACACGTTCGTATATATACACATGTTCATCTACCGAAGTTAAGACTTACTTGTAAACTATTTGAGGAGTCATGTATGTTCCCGGTATGCAAATGCAGTTGTCTGGATTCGGATGCGACGGGCTCAATTCCATGTATTCTGGCCCGACGCTTCGGAACTGACTCACCTTGGTGACTAGCTCTGTATCAGTCTTGACTCTCCTTCACTCTATTAGTATGATGTGTCTGTAGGCAGAGAATAGCCAGGGCATGACAGGACAGGACAGGACAGGACAGGACAGGATAGGGCGGTTTGTGCAGATGACTAGGAGAGTGGGGTGTGTGATATGATATGATATGTTATGTTATGTTATGTTATGTTATGGCATGGCATTCAAGCCAAGTCTGAAACCCGAAACCGGAGAGCTGAGATGGAACGGTCGGATTGTATGTATACGACATGTCCCTTTGAGCCTACTCTGGCTGTCGGACTTGTGCTCCGCTTTCTTGCATAGTTGGGACGGGCAGGTATGTAGATCAGTGGTCCCGTACGTACTGTACCTGCTTTTCGATCTGCGTCTGTGTTTCTCCACTGCACTCTGTAGTGTTGTTTGCTTTTGCATGTACTTGTACTGCACCTCTGTACAGTACATGAGAGGAAAGGCTAGACTTCACAGCTAAGGTATAGATATGTATTATAGTCTTTTGATAGAGGGAGAAAGACGATGAAATACAATACATGATAAAAGAGCGAATTATCATTCCACTGCGTATAGTTAACCTTCAGAGATAAAAAGTAGATAGAACTCTCAAGTAAGCAAATATTGTTTGTGTGTCCAACCAACAAACTCCGATTAATACATCCAGCGATCGATCCTTTCAGCTTAGTTCCATCCTCACTTTCCCCGCTTGAACATCGTGGCAGCTCTCTTCCTGCCTCTCTGCTTCTTTATACTCCACGGCTAGATTCCTACTCAAACATTCCCATCCGGCAAACTAACCCATACTAACCCACTCAGAATAATCGCCGCCACAACGGCCGTCAGTATTCCGGCACCAGCCTTATCTCCCGTAGTAAGCGGCTCCAAGACAGTCGGATCAGAGCCCGCAGGATCGCCCGTACCAGCGGCTGGATCACCTTTACTCGTTCCACCGGTGGCATTCGTCAACGGCTCTCTCGCGCCCTTAATAAGGTTCCCCAGCATAACTTGCATAGCTGCCATCTGCTGCCCGATACCCGACGTGCCATCCCAGGCTTCGCCTTTGCTCCAACTCAGACCACACATGCGGCCGTTAGGTCGGTCGCGGGGCGAGCCGGAACATTGCTTGGCTGCTGCGACGGCGGAAGTTTTGAGAACCGCGAGGACGCGGTCGGTGATGAAGGGTGCGAGTTTGGTGGAGGCGGCCATCCAGCGAGTGATGTACGCTTTGTAGGAAAGCATGTCGATCGTGCAGTGGACGAGGGCCTTTTCACAAGCTACTTCGTAGCAGATGCCGTCGGGGAAGAAAATGGCGATGGTCTGTGTGAGGAGCGCGTCGAGACGGGTTTGCCAGATGGTGCTGCCGTTGGTCTGTGTGCGGTTAGTGCTTGCGGTTTTGATAGAGGTAGTGAGAGGAAGTTCAGTTTGGACATGGTAAGATGAGGAGAGGGGCAGATGGAGAGTAGTGGAGGGTGAGAGTGATGGGGAAGGCATTGATACTGGAAAAGGGTGATGGTGGAATAGAGTAATTCTGGAGGAGTGAGGAGAGTAATGCGTGGTACGCAGCAAGACGGTGAATGGAGAACTCATACGAAGGGATCGAAAGACTTACGAACTTGTACATTGCAGCTGCACCGTGAAGGAACACGCCAGCGTTGTACGAGAACTGTGCCTTGTATATTTCAGTGCAATTGCCACCGTTAGCAACGCCCGCACCATCGAAGACGTTATATTTGGCGTCCATGAAGCCAACGCCCTCCATCCACTGCCAGATTTCCTCGGCCTCAGCCGCATAAGTGCCGTTGCCGGTGTATAAGGCTAGTCGGGAAGCGATATTAAAGAAGCATCCGTTCGAGATGGAGTTCTTGTAATCGTACCCCTTTAGAAATTCTAAAGCTTGCCAGCGAAGACCTCCATTGCACGTGTCGTCGATCTTCACAAGCTGCATGTTATATACTGCTTGTACAAGAGCAACCCATTGTGGCTGACCTTCCTCAGCATCTTGGAAGCCAAGTTCAGCGGCAGTCATGGCAGACATGGCCCAAAATCCTTGATCAAGTTAGTATCACGTGATATAGTATAGGTCTGATTTGATTCGGTTTGGAATGGAAGAGTATGCACACCTTGATCATCATTACCCATGCCCAAAGTTTGGTTATCGGGAAAGTAGTTGTGTTTTGGACCAGCCTGGTGTTGGAGCGCCTCAAAGGTCGCGTTGTTGTAAGTCTCATCCCCAGTGTAGTACCAGTAATCGATGAGGGCGCCAAACATGGCTCCTCCTTCCCACCAGAAATATCCAGCATCGGTGATTGCTGGGGTTTGAGGGGGACCTGGTAATTGACCCGGAATATTGGATATAATCACGCCTGGAGTAGCTGAATAGTACTGGAACATGTCTGCGGCAATCGTCTTTGCCACAGATTTGATAGAATCTGAGATGCGCGTTTAGCTACTGACAGCTCTTGAGAAGGTTGATCTGGATGATCTGATTTCACTCACCCTCAGACTCGATGTCGAGGTCGATGCTGACGACTCCATAATTCCAGACGGAGAGCGCCAGCACCAGCGTGGACAGTGTGAAGCGCACCATTATCTGATCATTATCCGACAACTCTCAATACCCCAGATGAGCGAGTGGATCTGGAGAAGAGCAGCTTTTGTTGTGGGAGCGTGAGGTCGGGGTGGTGTTGCTGGCGTTGTAAAATGAAGTTGTCTCCGGATGCAGCTTTTGACGCTCGCCTCGCAGGTTGAAAGGCTGACAGGCCAAAATCGACTTGGCGGACAGGCCGAGCCCGTTGGTGAGATGATGACGCAGCAATGCGCGCAGGTGCCAGGAGCCAGCAAAAGCCTACCTCGTCTCGTGTTTTAAGCAGCGTCGGGTGAGGGGCAGAGGGGCAAACAACAGGAACAATAATAGAAGAGCCTAAAGGAGTCAAGCTGTCGTGAATAAGGAGCGTCGGATGCGTTGAGTGGGTGCTGCTAAAATAAGTTTAAATCATCGACAAGCGCAGGCTCGGTCAGTGGTGGACGGTGTTAAAGACTGCACATCCAAATATGCGGCGTAGATCCTAGTTGTATTGTCCCTTAGGGGTTGGAGGGACGCGTATGATGCAGACTGCCAAGATGATTTGATCTTGATCTGTGGGTGAAAGAAGTACAGTACAGTACGGTACGGAACGAGGCGTTGGAGAGATGGGGAGTAGAAAAGAAAAGAAAAGAAGCCTTCTCTGGTCCTTTAGCCGAGGGAAGAGACGATGGAACAAAGACGAGACAGGCGCGTACGTCCAATGATACGAGGTTCCTCCATACGAATGACCTGACCGAACGAACAAAAGCGGCAAAAGTGTTTACGGGTATTCTATTCAGCGGGGCGCAGCTCACGATGCAATTTAAAGATCTCTCGTGTTCTGTTCTCGAACAGCTGCAAACAGCATCACATCCATCGTTGGCTCGCTCAGGGCGCCAAAGTGTCGCTGCTTACGAGAATTTACCCCTGAACCAGCCAGCAGCTTTAATGTGCTGGCCTGTGCCATAACATAAACATAGCGATGCGGTGCCATGCCGAACGATGTGATAATTCGGTGATCGATATGTACCCGGTGTGTAGACTGTAGACTAGACTGTAGACTACGTAAGTGCTTTTAGACATTCACAGGGCTGGATTCTGGTTTGCTGGAATTTGGAATGCATGTGTTTTCCCTGCCTCCTGCCTTTCCCCAGGTCCGCCGAAGTCCTCTATGACGCTAACCTTCGTAAGGCACGATTATGCAGTAGCGCGTAGACAAGCGAGCCAGCCAGGAGAGCGATACGAGCTTACCCGCATGTCTTGAGTGAATTTGGGTGCTTGGCAGGATCGGGGCTGTGCAGGGAAATGAAGAAATGAAGTCGATTTTTGTCTTCAGGTTTGGGGCAGGCAAAAGAAGAAGGCTGCCTGCCCTTCTCCTTCTCCTTCTGTCCTTCACTCCCCACCCCTCCCTCCTTGCAACCTCCTTTCGCCTTCGCCGTCTCTCTCTTTTCTCTTTTCCCTTTTCCCTTTTCGCAGCCCTTGGCCCTCCCCCCTCCCCCCTCCCTCCCTCTGTCAGCAGAACGGCCTGACTCTCGACCTTGGCCACCCGACCGGACACGACACGACAAGGCCAGGATCGGACAACCACAACCGCCAATCTGCATCGCACTCCAACATTACGAAACCTGTTCTCGTTTCGCCCTCATCTTTCTTTCTCTCTCTTCATAACAACAATCAACCCGTGGATCTCCAACTTGAATGACGACGTACTGCTTCTCTCCGGTCTGAGCTGTACTGAGAACATCTGGATTGTCTGACGCTCTACGGCCTCCCACGTCGGCCTCACGCTCGTTCGCTCACTCGCTCGCTCCATTCCTCCTCACGCCCCTCTGAGTCTGAGTCTGGATGCTCTGGCAACAATCACGCAAGGAACAAAACAGGATCTGAAGCCAGTTTGAAGCTCTCATACGACAGCTGAGCTCAGCGCAACTCATCCCAACCCGACTCACTCTCGTTAACCACACGCTCGTTCCAACATCCGAGTCGTGAGCTCCGGATACTCAAAATCACGTGCCCCGCCTTTGTTCATTTCGATCTCAGCAACATTATTCCACCTGCTTTGTCTGGATCAACAACTTTCTCATCTCTCATCTCTCATCTCGGGCCATTTGATTCCACCAAACCTTC
Source organism: Helotiales sp. F229 (assembly GCA_002554605.1). Classification (NCBI taxonomy): domain Eukaryota; kingdom Fungi; phylum Ascomycota; class Leotiomycetes; order Helotiales; species Helotiales sp. F229. The sequence goes on along the minus strand of MXAW01000004.1, from coordinate 4,106,368 downwards.
ACGATGCGCCTGTTCTGTTCATATGGCGCCGTGGCGTTGTCCGCGTTGCTCTCTCTCGCGTCTTTGGGCTCGGCCGAGCGTGTCTTCCAGTCGTCATCTCTGGAAATCTGTCAGGACAACTCTACCATCTCGGCCACTCTGTTCAACGTCGCCTTCACTCCCGGGAACAGATCGGTGTCACTGACATTTGATGGCCAATCAACATATGAAGGTAATGTGACATTTAATGTCACTGCCTCAGCTTACGGTTATACCATTCTTAAAACCAGCTTGGATCCTTGTACGTACGCAGGCCTGGAAACGCTTTGCCCATTGCAACACATTGATATCGGCTTTTTTGAGACCTTCAACAATATCTCGACAGATGCCATTGGTAATATCCCAGGAATTGCATACACCATCCCAGATCTAGATGCCGTCGTGGAAATCAACATGTATGCTCGCGGCGACACTCAGCTTCTATCGCATAGACTAGGCTGCGTCCGTCTCCGTCTTTCAAACGGCAAGACAGTAAACCAAACAGCAGTGAAGTGGGCAACAGCAGCTATCGCGATCATCGGACTTTTAGCCTCGGCCATCGTTTCTGGACTTGGCCATACGAACACCGCTGCCCATGTCTCTCTGTACGCGACAGCACTGTTCAGCTATTTCCAAAACATCGCCATCGTCGGTCTCTGCGCAGTACCTCTCCCGCCCATCGTCATCTCCTGGACTCAGGATTTCATGTGGTCAGTAGGAATCATCAGGGTTGGATTCCTCCAGAAGTTCGCTACCTGGTATCAACGAGGGACTGGAGGTAAACCAACGAGCATCCTTGTAACCCTCGGAAGCAAGTCGGTCCAAGTTGCTAAGCGCGGTCTGGATACTTATGGAGGAAAAGCTATTGTGGGAGTTGGACATGCCTTGTACCGACGGGTTCAAACCGTGGTCACCAATGCAGGTGGAGCCTATGTTGTGACTGGACTTCAACGAGCAGCCTTCCTCGCACCGATGGAGCCAACCAACCTCTACATCACATGCGTAATCTTTTACTTCATCTTCTGCTTCTTCACACTTTTCGTCATTTCCCTCTTCAAAGTCCTTTGCGACCTCGCGATCCGCTTGAGGTGGATGGAAAGCCAGAACAATCGCTTCCAAGATTTCCATGACAACTGGCGCATCATGATGAAGGGCACCATGTTCCGTTTGATTCTCATTGGCTACCCACCTATGATGGTCCTATCCCTCTGGGAATTCACACAGGTCGACTCACCAGCCGAAGTCTTCCTAGCAGTCGTTTTCTTCATCGGCATGAACGGTGCTCTCTTCCTCGCCGCTTTCTACGTCATGACTATCGCTCGTCGTTCGGGACACAAGCATCAAACCCCGGCCTACCTTTTGTACACCAACGCCACGACTCTTAAGAAATGGGGTTTCCTCTTCATTCAGTTCCGCGCCTCAGCCTACTGGTACATTGCGCCCACTCTTGTCTACATCCTCCTCAAGGCTTTCTTCATCGGACTTTCCCAAAAATCCGGTCTCACCCAAGCTATCGCCCTCCTAATAATCGAAGCCGCCGCCCTGATTGGCGTGTCAGTTATCCGACCATACATGGACAAAACATCAAACAGCATGCACATTGCCATCTGCGTTGTGCAATTCCTCAATGCCGTCTTCCTCCTAATCTTTACCGACGTATTCGATGGCCCAGGTCTTCTTATTGGTGCATGCGGAATAATCTTCTTTTTCCTCAACGTTATCTTCGTTTTCGTCCTCCTGATCATTGTCCTTGTCGCCTCAACCCTCTCCGTCATCCGCAAGGACCCCGAGACCCGCTACCAGCCTATGGGTGATAATCGCGGCTCATTCATCAAGTCCCAAACGACTCTCACCGCGGAACTCGATATGCTCGCTGCTACTGCGAGAGATGCAGGCGATGGGGAAGGTGGTTACAACAAGGAACATATGCACGCTAGAGGCATGAGCGCAAGTCCAGTTAGCCGCATCGATTCGGATCGTGGAAGCCATCTTCGTGACCCGAGTGCCAGCCCTGTTAGCTTTGGGGGACATGAAGAACAAGCTGGTTGGAGACCACCGACTGCGAACCAGAGATCTATCACGCCACGGCCGAGTATGGGGTCTGAGAGGTTGAGTGTGAGGAGTGGTGTTAGGAGGCATTAAGATCAACGAATCGTGAGCCCGAGTGTGCGCCTCGGAGGCAAATACAAATACATAGTAATGTGCGAGTATCGGAGCATTCTTTGTGGCGCAATGGAGTTTTGAACTTTGGGGGGTTCCAATTTTTTTTTTGTACATTTGTCCACAGAGACAGCCAGCCAGCCAGGTCACACAGACACAACTTTAGATCAAAACTTTTTTATTTATGTAATGAATCTTCCGAGTTCTTCTGAGTACGGTTCTCGCCTGCTAGTGACGATTTTCTTGACTTGATTATTGGCTTTGCACAGTACGTACTGTACAAACTCGCTAGTTCATTGTCTTGTCCTTCCTTTCTCGCACCATCTCCATCTATAAGATTTCAAAGAACTGGAAGGATGTATTCCAATGTAATAAACAATATAATAAACATATAACGAACAGGAGCTTCAGACTAGGTACTTCTACGCCCGTTTTGAAGTGATGGGTGGGGGTGCTGGGAGGGGAAGTTGAGGGTTTTGAGGGGGGCTTGGGTGGGATGGAGGAGAGGGATGTTGTTTGGGTGGGGGAGGAGGGTGGTGATGTTGATGTTGATGTTGATGTTGATGTTGTTAGGCGGCTTTTGAAGTGAAGGCTAGATGGAACCTAGATAAGCGAAGGAAAGTTAATGCTGGACTACCTAGGCAGACATGCATATTTTGAGAAAGACAACATGGCTTAGAAGGCGTCCAGGTGTAGCGAATGTGTCGGCTAATACTGACGTCTAGCAGTAGCTAATAATTAGCTCGTTACTATAAAAGCGAAGAGATTCTGCATTGATGAAATGCTTCTCATTTTTCACTTTTCACTGTCTCAACTCTAAAGGCTAGCTGAAGTCGCATACTGTACGGTACGTACTGTACGTACTGTACTTGTGGATCTCGGAGAGGGGATTGGGATTTCGGCAGAAGCTGTTGGTTGTGAGATGGAAGCTGGCACAGCGCCTCTCCCTACTGGCTCGAGGGACGTGGCTACTTTCTCTAGTGTTGCATGGTCAATGTAAATGGTTGAGCTCTTCCTTCCTGCCTTTCTAGTATTTGGGGTTGAGGGGCATGTAGATGAATTGCACATGCACATGCACGTGGGATTGTTTATGATGTTTGAAATTATATGGCATGGTTGGAAGGTAGCACCTTGCCATCGTTTCTTGGGGAAGGGGACGAGCAAGGGAGCATGACGTCGCAGCTGATGAGATTGGCGAGATGGATGTGTCGTGTGGTTGTTGTGGGGGAGGAGGGACATGCTGGATGGCTACCTGCGGGGAAGAGGGGTTGGGCGACGGAGACTGCGTCGTGTAAAGAGGTGGTGAGGTTTTTGGAGGTGGTTATGATGTCGCGTTAGGAGGAACTTGTTGCCGTGGCGAGAGATTGTGACAAATGATGAACTATGAAGTGTCGTTGTGGACTTGAGGGATTGTAAAGGTGCTTTTGATGGTTGCGGGCGTGCTTGAGGCTTCCCGGGGCTCGTGCTGGGGGAAAGTATTTTGTTTTGAATATATTCCGGTCTTTACTTGCTGGCACTCTTCATATCTGTGAACCTGGAGAGGGGAGAGGTGCAATACCCTCGCAAAGGTAAGAAGCGCCACGTTGATGCTTTACTGGTACATTGAGTCGAGTTTCAATGATGCGTAGCTTACAGAAGCTCTAGTCAAAACTCCCGACTTCCAGGATGGCAGAGTCCATGGCGATCTTGTGAGAATCTAGGACGGGACTGGGAAGTTCGGAAAGAGTGGATGTCGCAGCAGCCCAAAGATTGGTACGCAAATAGCACCCCTCATGGCCTTTCGGTAGCATTAAACAGGCAAACATGGAATCCTCGACAAGATAACGAAGCGTTTTGAGCAGACGATGAACGCTCATTCGAAGACTGCCAGGGCTTGGTCGAGGAAACAATTTATCTGCCTGAAGCCTTTTGATCATGATACCAAGTCTCGTCGCTTCGCACTGGAATTCTTGCGTTGGGCCACGTTGTATTCCGGCGACCTCCACAGGGCATTTGACGGTCCGGAGGGCTTCGTCCACTGCATCGAGTATCATCTCGATGGCTTTTTGGCGAGTCTCAAGTATGCTCTCTGTAGAGGAGTGATTAGTTGGTTCAAAAGGAAGACTTTGGGTGACAACTAACCAACAATACCCAATGGTAATAGTATAGTATCAATCTCAAGAGGGTGCGACTTCAGGCGATGGCTCGGCCCAGCGTTACGGCCACAATACGGCTGTGGAAAGTGACAGCCGCCATCGATCATACATTCACCAGCATCCCCAATGTTTGCCTGGAGCACACAAGTCATAGCCAGCTCCTTAAAAATGCCATGCCTTCCGAAGCACCAAGCGATGAAGAGCCATCCCTCCTGGCCCGGCAAATTCGATTCATTCCAATCCTCTTTCAACCATTCCGCCAGCCATGGTTTGACTAGCTTCCTGCAGTCATATTGATCGCAAAGGACAGCGACACCATGAAGTATTTCGTATGGGAGACTTTTGGGGACTTTGGCGAACTGCAGATGTGCGATTTGGAGCAGTACCAGAAGAGCTTCCGGTTTGTCTTCCGTGAAATCTATGACATGGTCAGGATCTGGAGAAGCTGCTCTGGTCCTCTTTCGCGCTGAAATGTCTGACGTCTTAGGGCTTTTGGGGATTCGAGGGAACGGAGGAAATATGAATTTCTTCCAGACAGGGCTAGCGAATGAAAGAGCGTGCGAGGAGACTTCAAAGTCGATGCGTTTGCCATCGAGAATTGCTGCTGCACAGATATCGCCGCCATCGAATTGGAAGTCCTCGTCTGATATGCCCATTTTGCGCTTACTCGAGGAAGAAGATCGTTATTGAAAGTTCTGTAAACAGGGGCTGAAATGAGAAAGAGCCGCGTCGTCGACGTGACAAGTGACACGGATCACTTACAAGCGAGATGTGTTGACATCAACTACTATTAGATCAGATGATTTGCTCCATGGAGACTTGCTCTGGAACATAATTGAACAATTACTCGATCCAAGGTTTTCTGAGTAGTCAACTTGAAGTTCACCATGTTATTATTATTCATCGAGATATGCACGTTTCTAACTCCGCTGCTGCAAGAGGCTGGAATCCACCAACGACATGTCGCTCGCAAGCCATGGCTTTGCGGTAGGATGCATTTCTGAAAGGACAAATCCCGCCAAGTCCGAGTCCTGCGGACCGAATACAAACAAACAATGAGAGTATGCAATGTACTTTGCCGTGAAATGCTGTCATATTTGAAGCAAACCAAAGTAGGTCTACCGGTTTTTCATGCAAGCACTTCCCCGTTTGCTCGCCCCCACGAGATAAGAGGACGTTATTCGAAGCTGGTGATCTTGTACTACTGATTTAGTTATGTATTAGAGAGAAGAGATGTAATAAAAACAACGAGTGAAATTACTTGTTTGTATAATGGCCAAAGATGAAATATATTGATAGTGTTTCTGGTCCAAGGTTTGGTAGGCTCCATTCCAATTGTTATCAGACTCCGTGTGGGGCGGCCCGCCCCTGCGAGATTGTGAAACACTGCACTGCGTGCTTGGCTTGACTGCATAAATCATGCACGTGCCTCCGTGGTCGCGTATGGGGCGCGTCGACCCCTGCGACCTGTTTGAACTCAACTACCTTCAGCCCTCCTTTGCTTTTTCCACAGAGCAAACATCATTATTCGAATTGACGGTTGGCAACATCAACTCTCCATTCCAGCATGCTTCAATAGCTCAAGATTTCCTATCGAAGGACTGTTGAGCAGCTCCGTGTCAGAGACCCTCACCACGTAATTCATCATGGAGCCCGATGCGCCAAGCGAATTCCCGTTGGAGTACATTATTGACCATGTCTTCCTCCCTCCGAAGCTTCCTAACACGAACGACACGACAGAGGAGGTCGAAACTATTTTGGCGGATCTGGTATACGACACGCTAGAGGAGTTCATTGAAATTCTACCACAGGATGATAAAACCCATCAATGGAAGAGACTCCCTCCCATGCTGAGCCTTCTCAGAGAAGCTGACAAGCTGGAATCGCCGATAAAGAAGCTCGAGAAGAAGACCAACGCGATGAGAGATGGAGGTACAGTACCCGAGGCCAACCTTACAATCACTGTTGTAGATCCCTAGCTGACTATGTCAACAGATGCGCTTGCTCTTCAAATTACACAACAGAATGCTGGACTGATCATTCGAAAGCAAAGTCACACATACTCGATCGAGACCTTCGAACTCTCAGCATCATCAAAAGCTGTCACTACAACCATTGGAAGATTGGTCCGCCGCTTCCCAGGCCCTGTCATCGCCGTGGCCGACGAACGAATTCTTGACAGAAACTTTGGCAAGCACTTCACAAAATGCCTCATCGCATTGGACAGTGAAATTTTGGACAACTCTCTCAGCCAGACCATTGGAACATTCCGTGATACTACCCATCCTCAATTTGCCACGGAATGGCTACCTGGAATACTGCGAGGAATCGGATCACCTCTCGAAGTACCGCGAATCTTCAAGCGCACGCGCGATGAAGTGTTGTGGGGACAAGGGATAGAGCCATGGCGTCGCTCTCCTCGATGGATGTTGATCCGTGTTGCGCTTCAGACAACTCTCGCGGAGGCAGACGGAGATCACACCCGGTATAAAGTGTTCATGATTTACTTCATGGCAAGAGTTCTCGCATTAGCCGTAGACGACGATTTCGCCAGCGATAAACTCCACATTATGCTAGCAAAGATAAACCGACGCATCCAGAAATTGGGACCCATCATCAACGACATTCCATGGGCTGAACAGCCACGAGACCACGTCTTAGACACCATGGATTCCGCTCGCAACTTAATATCTCGGAGATGGCTGAAGATTCAAAAGTCTTCTAATTCAGCGGGAGAGTTTCGTATCAAAGAGCTTAGGAATTTGAAGCCTCACGAAGACACGACGCTGAAGCTTCTAAAGCTCAAGCCATATATCAGTCAGCTTCATATCGAAGCCATTAGAAAGCGTAAAGGCATCACATTCACAGGAAATTGCCTTCCTCGTATCAACAGTCCAGGAACCTCTCTCCCAGATGCATCATTGCTGAAAACGCCATCAAGCAGACCCTCTGGTGCAGCCATTAAACTTAGCTTGAAGGACTTGGAGCTTGTACGTATAACCGAGAAGATCCAATCCTTAAGCTTTGGTGAACTGACTCCCACATAATGTAGTGGGTTTCAAAACATCTAGACTCGTGGCTTGACCAGCATATCAAATCCGAGAAGTATTTGCTTAAGCTTGCCAAACTCATAAAATGGTATATGAGAAACTCCGCTCTCGTGTACTGCGATTCCCGGGAAGGCTTCTCCGTGATGGTATTAACAGTGATGCTTCTTTGGGTTGCTCTTGACAAGGCTGCTGTGTCTCGTGTAAGTTTCTTTGGATGCCTTGTCCCTTGTCCTTGCTTGCTTATCTCTTAGGCATTTTCATTTTTCATTTTCCAGAGAGGACATCATTCTTGAGCCTGCTATGTTGTACTGATACGGACATGTGATGTAGTATCCATTGTTGAGCAAATTTGACCCTGCTATGCCATCGGAACTATACAGCTCTCTGCTTCTGCCAAAAAGATACCAGATGGACCAGTTACGCAAGGTTGAGACTTACATTTCGAAGCGAAAGACAACCTCGAATCCTGTAAACCCGTCGGTTTTGGGGACATCGCATCGCCGACAAGCTTTGGCGCCCAATACTTTGACCAGTCCAACGCCCACCAGGTATTGAAGATCCACATCGAGCAGAAAGCAAAAGAGATAGCAAACTCGAAAAAGACCGAGTTACGAAAATTGAGAGCCAGATATTCGAGGCTTACAGAAGAAGCAAATCAACTCGGATGTGAGTACGTCCTGGATTGGGTAGGGAGAGGTAGGTATAAGTCACAGCAGGAGGTTCATGTCCCCGCCTGCTACAAATGTGCCCTTATGAAGGAAGCTTCGCTTCTCAGAATATCCTCTTGCGAGTGGCCCCTACCGTCGTCCGAGTCCACGGCGAAGTCGGTCGTCTTCGAACTAGATATACCTGGAGTATATTGTAGCTGGCGATCAACAACATATCGAATTCTTGCCGATGTATTTAGTGTCACTCCTCCTCCTCACGTCAAGCCTAGGAGTGTCATACTCACCGAATATGATGGCCTTAAACAACATCTGAAGTCGACTCCGGACAGGCTTCAGTTAGCGTCATCCACAAAGTCCCATCTCCAGACTTCACGCCGCTCGCAGCCCGTTTGTGATGCCTCAGAAGAGACGACATGCTTACCGAACGCTCTCCAGTTTGTTATGCAGGATTCGAACTCTCAGCGTCCGGTAGGAGAACATCTTGGGAAATACAGCATCCACGATAGATGTACTTTGAAGCTTCCGAGAGGTTGCTATCAAACACTCCAGTATGCTGTCGCCGATACTACTCATACCCCCAATGATGTAATGTCGTTGCAGGCAGAATGTCCGGACGGTATCACTGTCCATGAATTCCATGCGTTCGTGGCGTTGCGCAGTGGGAACAGAATTCAATGGCTGAACATTACTCGCGAGCTTGTCTCGAGAACTTTGAACTTTGGACTAGAAGAAGTCTACCTACTTATTCTCCAAGCCTCTTGCCAAGCAGGTCCTTCTGGTATGTACAATGTTCTTGCTCATGTTATATGCATGCTAATCTACATAAGCTCTCCAACAGGTATCCCGAGAAACTCACAGCGAACTTGAAGAGGAGGGGTTTGGCCAAGACCTCTTGTCTGCCATAGAAGCCGCAATGGCATCCATTGAGGGTAACTGGCAAGGGTCTACGGCAGCACTTTGCTTCATATCCTTGGCCACCCGTCTTCTTTCTATGTCTCTCTATGATTCTGTTCGGGCTAGATGTCTTAAGTTCCTCCAGCACGCTCGAGTGGTTACCATTAGTTGGCTTCGAGTTGTCAGCAAGCTTCTTCACGACACGACAGACGAAGAAGGTATTGCATACCTGACTCTTCGAGTCCTTGACCTGGCCCTCATCTGTCACAGCACCTTTGATATCGACCCTCGCCGGCTCCCATCTCTCCTGTCTTCGACCGAGGTTGTTGCAATCCTCATCGAGGCTGCGACCACAATCAGGGATCGGTGGCCCGTATCAGAAGAACCTTTGAACACTTCGACTCGAGAGCTTCTGCAGCGCTTTTCGAGAACCTCGCACGCATTGGAATTTGTGTTGAGAGAGAGTATCATCGCGGCTCCAGATGGCATTGATGTAGCAGTGGGAAGAATGTGGGCTGATTACGAACCTGGATCCCCTTGGACTGTGCTCGCAGCGCCAAATGATCGATGGGTGACGACTCGGACGGCCGAGTCAGAATTCTTGACCTCCATGACGGTTCACTACAATACATTGTCAGGTAGCCTTTTGATCGACGGCCGCCCACTATCACGTCTCCCCTTTGAATATGAGGAGCATCCGACCTACCGCCGCTTGTTCGGTAACAAGATCCTCGCGGTCGTTCCATCAACCAGAGGATTGTACTTCCAGACGAGGAATACGGTTCATGGCTTCCAAGTGCACTTTGCTCTCGACAATGACGAACTGATCGTTAGAGCATGCCATGGAATTGAGATGTACGAAGCCATCCCGCTCAAAGCTTTAGAGGATGATTTCCCACGGACGCTTATCGACAATTACGTTCACTGGTGCCACAAGGGGACAGATGAAGTTGAATTTAGACCACTAGAGACCAAATGGACGCCATCGGCCGAAAATTGGCGAATCTCGATGCCACAGGAGCCCAACGCAGATTTGGCTTTAAGGAGTCGGCGCCTAGTAGACCCAGCGAGCAAGACAGCAGAAGTGATCTATCGATGGCTTGCTCCGCTTGAGACCCCTTTGAATATTAATATCTTCTACAACACTGAGACCAAAGAGACTGACATTCGCCTTCCGCGCATGAATCTGGACTTTATCCTGCGCGATACCGGGTTAGAATCCAAACAATTCAGAGGCATGGTCGTTGATAGCAACCAACAAATTGGGACCTTGCATGGATTACTTCACAAGCTGGTAAGGCCCTCTGAGAAACAACTTCGATAAGATGAACGGATAAATACTGACTCTACGACTCAGGTATTGAAGGAGGCCGAAGGGCGAAGGCGAATCGTCATCGTTCCCCATGGAACCGTGACATATCATCGGCTTGAAGAGGGAAATCATGTGTCGGTATCCATCTCTATGGGCTCGAGCGATAAGGCATCCTACCATCACTTTAATATTGACAGAACCCTGGGGCTACTCACCGACAATGGTAGTCTCCGAAGTCGGTTGTTCAGGCTCTATCTCCATGCACTCACGTCTCATTGCCTTCCTGATATTCTTACCGGGAGGACAGGAACGGAAGAAGCTCTCCATGGGTTGAGATTAGCTAGCTCACGATCGTTCCTTTCCCTCGACGTAGAGCACATTGATTTGCTCAAGCTGTTTGCAAAGCTGACTCCGAGTCGTGATTTTTATCCAAAAACACCAAAGGCACCGAAGCTGACGTCGAATTCTACGCAGATACTCGGCTGGGAAAACTTGTCCCCTCTTTCTCATCACGAGTGTTTCGTTGAAGAAGCCCGTTCTATGTTGATGCAGGCGGAATCATACCGTGCGTTCCAGACCGCTTCAAAGATCAAGTACCAAGTCGAGGCCAGAGGTGCTATCGAGCTTCGGCACCGGGCAGTAATACGCAACGCATTCTACCGGGTTGACATGTTTGGCGCACAACGTTTTGCCACGAGCTGTGACGCCTTTTACATCGAGGCCCGTGACTCGATTCCTAATAGTCTTCATGAGCACGAAGCTTGCTTCGTGTCTACCTTGGTAGACAAATGGAGCACTCGACTTGACCCTCTGACGAATCTGTTCCAGCAGATGCAAACATGGGGTACAGTTTTCCACGGGTCACAGGTCAACTTCAATTGCTGTTTCGACAAAAGATGGCTACAACATCCTCAGTTTTTTATGCCACAACTGTGGTGTGGCATACAGGTGAGTTTGATGAAGATCTTCTGTTGGCAACGCTGACGCTTCAACCAGGTATTTTTGTCCAACTCTGACCAGAGCAAAGATAAATTCGGCATCACGGTGTTGTTGGCGAATCTAGCTCATGCAAAAAATGGCAATATTCCTTTGGTTCATACATTGCTTGCGTTTGCTACGGTCCCAGCTTTCCGCAACTTGCGGCCACCGCCGTACGACAGGTTCGACTTAAGCAAAGGCTTCGAACCGGACAAGCCCAAGCTCAGGGCTATCATTTGGGCGTGCAAGATTGCATTCGAGGACAGTCCCGAGGCTCGCATGGCACGACTTCCCCATGAGCACGAAGAGGACCTCACATATCGACGTATGACTGCCTACCAAGCTGTGACAAAACTTTACGTTGGGAAATGTTTGGATGCCTTGATGCAGCAATGGCCGTCGAAAACTGTTTCTCGTCCCCATACCCAGGAGATCAAGACTTACCTGCCTGGCCTCAACAAGCGATTTGACGAGATACAATCTATGTTTGGAACGTGGCACAGGAATCTCGAGTTTCAAACTTATGTTCAAAGTAAGCCACTCCGATCCATACTTCCAACCGAGAGCAGAACCTCAAATGATTCCATACGTCGTTCCGAGGGGGATTCTTTGAGACCTTGATTATAGAAGTACTAATCTGTTTGGGAATAGACATTCAAGATGTGCTTGACTCACTGTCCCGACCAGAAGAAATGCCTGATCATTATTTCATACCGCCTCAAGAAGATACATATGTGGCAAAACGTGCCTATTTGAGAATTGGCGACCTTCTGCAAAGCTCGGCGCCTGAATTGTCCGTGCCTCAAGATGGCCTTGAGGATCTTATCAGGATGACGGACCAGGACAATGTTCAAGAAATGGGCAAAGGCCCATCGAAGTTGAAGTCGCTTGTGGCAAAGCTCTCTAGGTCTGCTGCTGGTTACTATCAGAATAGCTACGTTACAGACCTGAGAAAAAGCCACAATGCTTTCCTCGCCACCTCGTCCGCTAACCATGAATTCACAACAGCTTCACCCTACGCAGAGTTGAAGCACCATCTGGAGCAATGTCAGGAACATGTTGAATCTTTGTTGTAAGCCTATCTCATATCCTGTTTCCTTTATTTCAGTCTATTCAGGGAAATCATCCGTCCCCCTTTCTTCCGAAGAGCTCTTGGAATAGTCTCGGTTTTATTGGACTTGCCTCATGGGGCGATGCTGACTGTGAAATCATTTCAGTAAGAAAATATCTTCGAAGTTTGCCGTGCATGGTTCTACTGTCTACGATAGTGCTCGTCAAGCATCCATGCTACCTCGTTTGTCACCAAGCATTCTCCTTCGTCTCCTAGCGCGTTTCAATCTAGTCACCCTAAGTGCGGAGTGGAAACTTGCAATCATTCGATATGCGCTTGCCGTCGCGTCCATGCAGAGAGCAGAGAGATTAGTTGCATGTGGAAATCGCGATGCAGACATCTTGACCGAGTTGACGAACAGTGGCCATACAAATTGGGACCCCGAAGAATGTCCAGAGTGGCTCTTGTTGGAGCTGGAAAATAACCTCCTCATTCGACCAGAACAAGGTAAGTAGCCTCACTTGTGGCTCTTCCCCCGCAAAATACAAGATTGATTATCCGTTCTAAACGAGACTTTCGTGCTCTGGACCATTGCTGACTCCCAGGAATAGCCCAAATTGCTCGTGAGATGATTGAACCTCAATCGGGCTCTAACTCTATCATGCAACTGAATATGGGCCTCGGTAAAAGCTCTGTCATTGTTCCCATGGTCGCTGCAACATTGGCAGATCGATCGAAACTTGTCAGAGTCGTGGTCCTCAAGTCTCTGTCCGAGCAAATGTTTCAGTTGCTCGTCAGTAAGTTGGGCGGACTGATTGGACGTCGAATCTATCGGTTGCCCATTTCGAGATCGTTGCAACCCACGCTCCAATCTGCTGAATTGATCCAGAAGACTTTCGAGGAGTGCATGGCTTGTGGAGGTGTGCTTCTTGTGCAGCCAGAAAGCATCTTGTCCTTTGAGCTGCTGGGCATCGATCATCTTCTTTCGCAGGAGTTGAACGCCCCGAAGCCCGAGGCGAATCCTTCTCCCGATGACTCTTTGACTAAGTCTTTAGCCAATTACGAAACTGGAAAATTCATGGTCAAGACCCAGCAGTGGCTTTATCAACATGCCAGAGATGTGCTCGATGAATCGGACGAGATTCTCTCGGTCAAGTACGAGTTGATTTATACGCTTGGTTTACAGCAGAATGTTCAGTTCAGCCCTGATCGTTGGGTCATCATAGAGCGTGTTCTTGGAGTACTTGGCGAGACAGCACAAGAGATGGTGGATGAGTTTCCGAAGGTAGGCAAGCTATCTCGCCCTGAGGATCTAGTCGATGAAAGAAGTTCCCACGTCTATTTGATGGATCACCTGAGAACACGGATGCTAATCTGTCGGGCAGGGTCTCGAGATCATGACAGGATCAGCTGGGTCTTTCCCTCGAATCCGTATTTTGCATGAAGATGTTGGCAAAATTCTCCTTGAGAGAGTGGCAAAAGCTATCTGTCGTAGCGGCATGGTATCTTTCCCAACTTGGGTACGTGGTCTTAATCACTCATCCTGAAGTCGTAATCCGTGTTTTCCTCTGCATGTTTCCAGTATTGACTCGAATACCCACCGCAGACATTTAATGAAAAGGAACGAGATGTTGTCCACGAGTACATCACGGACTTGCAAATATCAAAGGCCAGAGCCGCGGTTCTGGAGGCGAAAGTCTTCAAAACAGAATTCACGAAGATGAGTCTGCTGTTACTTCGTGGACTCTTCGCTGCTGGTGTGCTGGAATTTGTCTTCGCAAAGAAGCGCTGGCGTGTGAATTATGGACTAGACCTGTCGAGAAGTATGCTGGCTGTTCCGTACCACGCCAAGGACAATGTAAGTGACACTGATCGCTCCTGCCAAAAACTAGTCCTAATGTGCGAACTTTTACAGCCGAGTCCTAGATCCGAATTCAGTCATCCAGATACTGCAATTGCGTTGACTTGTCTCTCGTACTATTATGGCGGGCTCACTGATGAGCAAATCCATGACAGCTTTGAAGAGCTCTTACTCTCAGATCAGTCCCAGGAGGTAAGCTATTTCCGCCGTAAAGGCAGAGCCAAAGCAAGAGCTATCCCTATGGATAACCTCATGACACAATGCCCGTGTCTCTGTGTCATTTCGAAGCATTAGACTAACTAGACACATAGGAGTACGTGCGATGGATTCAGTATTCGGAAGACTTTCCAAACAAGTTCAAGCGACTGGCTGGAGTTAACCTCCGAGACAAGCATCAATGCACGCAGGAGCTCTTTCCCGCGCTGCGTCATTCAAAAGGCCTCATCGACTATTACCTAGAACATTTGGTGTTTCCAAAGGAGATGAAGGAATTCAGCAACAAGCTGTCATCCTCTGGATGGGAAATTGCTCGCGAGAAGAGACTTCCTACGACAGGCTTCAGTGGAACGAATGACAGCAAGTATATGCTGCCTATTCCAATCAAGCAGTGCGAACTCCCGGAGCAGTTGTCCACCAATGCCGAGGTTCTGGCTTGTCTTCTCCAACCAGAAAACAATTACGATACGGAGCATGCACCACAAGTGGAGAAGCTCGATGCGTCTGCTCTTATCGATATTGCTGTTACTATGGATCCTCCAATCCGGGTTCTACTGGATGTTGGCGCCCAGCTTCTTGACGACAATGAGAGAATAGCTTCCAATTGGCTGGATAAGGTGGCTCCAGAGGATGCTCAGGCCGTTGTTTTCATCCACGACGATGACATTTATGTCCTAAATCGGGAAGGAATGAAGGAGCCGTTGCTCATCGCACCCTTTGCGAAGCAACTCGACCTTTGTTTGATCTACCTCGACGAGCAACATACGAGAGGAATCGATATTAAGATGCCTTCCGATTACAGGGCCATAGTTACCTTAGGTCCCGATCTCACCAAGGACAGACTTGCTCAAGGTGTGTGATTTGTAGACCCCTGGCAGAACATGCAGCTGATCTGTACCTATCTAGCATGTAAACGCCTCCGAAAGCTTGGTCATGGTCAATCGGTTGTCTTCTGCGCTCCATTGGAAGTCCGGTCGAAACTCCTTGAGTGCAGTGGTAAGAAGGATGCGTCGCTTCTGGATGTTGAGGATGTGCTGTTTTGGACCATGCGAAACTCTTGGGAATTTACCAAGAAAGGCATGCCTTTATGGGCCACACAGGTGGGCATATTCCTCTTTCTATTTGTCGATATTTTTCGGAGCCATGGCGTCGAGCTATATCCCAGCATCAAAGGTCTGGATCTATTCAAGTAAGATCAGTACTAATATGTCAAACAGGGTATTCGTCATTACCGTCGTCGCGCTGCATGTGACTACTCTGGCCTACTACCTCAAATCCCCATTGGAATCCTTGAACCGGAAGCCCTGACGCTAGATGAACGCTATGGTCTCGACAGGGTGTCGGCCGATGAGGGCATTGTTTGTCGCAACCGAATCCAGGCAGAAAACGACCTGACAAGAGCCGAGCTGTCTTCAATCCGCGTAAAATGTCGAGAATTTGGACTAAAATCATTTGGTGACGCGGACTTGCACGAAGAATAGGAGAGAGAACTGCATCCTGAGAACGAGCGAGAGCAGCAAGTGGAGGCTCCTCCTCCAACTAAGCCGTACAAGCATGTCTTGCATGAAGACATTCGACAACTTGTCCTTACGGGAAAGCTAGCCTCGCGTGACGGGGTTGAAAAGGCATTTCGAGTTTTTGACCTCACCCGTGCTCGGGAGAGACTACATGCTGACAACTGGCCCGAGAATCTACTCATGTCGCATGATTTTGCTGCTACAGTCTTGGTTCCCGAAATGTACAATGAGGGCAACAAAGACTCGTTCTTGCGTCCCGTCAACTGGATTCTCTCTTTTAAGGGTCCGAATCGCGAGGATCAGTACCTGGTCATGAGTCCTTTCGAGGTTCAAGAACTGCTGCCTTTTATGCGAGGTCAAGCTCGAGTGCGACTTCATGTCTACTCTCCCCGGCTGAGTCTCTCGAACCGCAGTTTAGAAGATCTGTCTTTCTGTGCGACACCGCCTGTTCGGGGAGATTGGACCGTTCCTGCTATCTCCACGACGCTCAATCTTTTTGCGGGACAACTCTACTTGCGCAACGAGGAGGAGTACCAAAAACTTTGCCGCTTCCTCGGACTTCGATTCCAATATCCTTTCCGAGGCGTCGAAGTCGGTGCCGATGGCTTCATCTCTCCAGACACCCGCACTCTGCAAGATGACGAGACGGCAGCAATCTGCAAGTTTACACAAAGTCCCGTTGACTTTCTACGTCTGGTGACGAGCTTCCGGAGATTGGGCCAGACCTTCACAAATTCGCATATGGGCAAGATTTTAAGTGGGGAGTTGGTCACACCTATGCAATTTGAGAAAGATAGTGGCATACGTGAGAGAACTGTGGAGGTTGATGATCTGATGGATGTGGATGAACCGGCTCGTGAGGCTGCAACTGACACTGTGATCAAGCGAGAGCGACGGTGATGAGGTGGGTCCAGCTGGATAGGACCCGGCTTTCAATTTTCTGTATGATATCAGTGAGTTTTGGGGTTCGTTTTGTGTAACTACGGGGCTTTTTGGTGGATAAAGATGGGCCGGCCGCGAGGCTTTGTGTGTATGGAGATTGTATCTTAGGATCTCGGGTTTGATGGGTGCTCAATGAATGTATTTTTACCAGGCGAATTTGCCATGTCGTACATTAGAAAATTCTTCAAAGTGTACTGTCCGGACATTTCACTTAGTCCTTCCTTTTCAAAGGACTCATTTCTTCACCTCTTCGGGTACAATCAGCTGTTCTGGTGTTCAATTTTCCAGCGTTGTTCACCTCTTCGCGATGCACAAGAGCGAGTAATTTTTTAGTTTTTAAGATTGTTCTTATCCTTACAAATCTCGCAAAGTTTCATCTTAACAGAATGCATAAAGTTTCCACCGCCCGTTCTTCATTTTGTCCGAGCCCAGAGTCTGCATCCTGAGGACAGGAGAATTATACTTTTGAACCAAGGCTGAGTCACTCCACATAACAACCGCAGATCGACTCAGAATAGAAACAGGAAATTTTCATCGGCAACACCAGCAAACAAACATCTAGGCGACTCCACTTCATACGGGGAAGTATCCGCTGAAAACAAAAGGGTAGCGTCCCCTCCCTGTTTTCGTTGTCTGGTGTCTTTTCAGGACATTGTTTGTTTTATGTTTCGAGGTTTGTGCATTCAGTTGTATATTGAACTAGAAGATCAGAGTCTTGAAACTATATCTTCTAATTGGCTTAATTTCTTATACGTTTTGGTGAACCTTAAGAGCAGCAATTGTATCGTTCATAAAGGTGCCAGCAATACTAACACGGTTGTGACGATGCCAAGGTCGCCCCCGCCCTTTCCGCACCAATCAAGGAGTTTTTCGCTAGCGAGTACCCGCCCGGCAGTGTCGATACGAGAACCTTGGGCCCATGAAACGTCCAAGTACCGACGATCGATGGGACCCCTATGATGCCACAAGGCGATGAGCATGGAAGAAATGGGTACCTTTCTCGTATTTTCTTTGACTTTGAACCTGTGATGCATCGTGCAAGGGGTGAGATAGTATATAAAGATGCATTTCCTCGACATTTCTTCTCAGCATCAACACACCGCAGTCACTTCTACACTTCCAATCTACTTTACACAACAACAAACCTCAAATCCTAACTCCTAAATCAAACCAAACACCACAACCACCACAACCCTATCAACTTCACACGTTATCAAAATGCAATTCTCAGCCATCACCGCCATCACCGCCCTCGCTGGCCTTGCCGCAGCATCACCAACTCCTCAAGTCCCAGTTGCAACCAACCCAGCATATTTCAGCCTCCTTGCCATCCGTTCCGGCAGCGCCATTCAATATGCCTCATTCTCCGCCGCAAAGAGCTCCCTATTCGCCAATCTCCCGGCCCAGAACGCCAGCTGCGACGCCGAAGGCGTCAACACGGCAACCTTCCGACTCAACAACGGCACCCTAGACCTATACACCACATCCGCGCCCACGCAAACCTTCTACGTCGACAGATCAGGAATGGGACAAGGTAAGCTGGGATACACTACTGGTGTGCAGCCCGCGCCAAGGAATGCTGAGCGGAGTGGATGGGTGATTAAGGATGGGTACTTGTACTTCAATGAGGCATCTTTGATCGCTTGCCCGAACTCGATTGATGGAGCTTGGAGCATTTGGGTTCAAGCAGGAGTTGAGAACCCGGCTGGAAACCAGAACTGCACTGCTTTCGGGCCGAAGGTGCTGGAGGTCGCGGAGGGGTCGCAGGTTGGATGTTTGTACACTGAGTAAGAAGAGAATCTGAGTGGGAATTGGAAATCTTGAAATGAAAGTTGGGAATGGTGGAACTTGTACAGTATCTGGATCTGAACCAGGCTTACTTTCTTGTATATATTAGTCAATGCCACAACGATGTATGATGGCACTTAGATTGTGTGTTTCGGCCTTGAGAGTATGCTAAGTGATCAACGAGCTTCCAAAAGCATATCTAGCTTCCATGACGGGTACCTTGAATTTTTCTTTCGCAACGCATGGCAGCCCGCCCACATCTTCCGCGAACTTCTCGAGCTTGCTGTCATAGCACTACCTGTCCATATCTCCCTTGGGGCCTATCATATGCCCATATTGTTCGGCAACGGGGCTGAGAACTCCGACCAATCTTCGGAATATCCTCAACAGAGCAAACTCACCGCGAGACTCGATATCCTCCTACCTCGTGTCTTCTCCGATGGTAGGGAAATGTTTGATGAATCTCAAGGCTAGAATTGGCACGAAAATTGTGTCCAATGTTCGAGTCCAGAGCTCCTTCTTCAACACATTTACAGATAGAGGATTGAGAAGAAAATATTCGAGATTCGTGATGAACACCACTTTTTGCGAATTGATGTACAGTCGTCCTGATGTACTGACAAACTTGAGATATTTAGATCTCGACTCGTAACATGCTTCGAGAAGTGCCATATTTGGGAAAAGTCCGTTTGGTGGTAACGTTTGCTTCATGACCTCAATTTAAAAAAGTAAGATAATTTCACGGACGGCAAGTTTTATAAAAATTGTCACTGATGTGCCCTTGAAAACTAACTTTGCTTCGACCTAGATTTGACAAGGCTGAGTTGGAGCGTGTCTGAAAACTTTGAGACGCAGCTCCTTAGGTAGTTCAGGGAATCTGGGGAAGCTATCCAGAGGCACGAAAGCCGAGGGAGTTGGGAGCTGTGTGACAAGTGTGACGCCGAGAGATATGGCTATCAAGTCGATCGGGGGTGTTGTCGGCATTTTTACTCTGCTGTTCGTGCGATTCGGAGAATGCAGAGAGGACCATTGCGCAGTGCTGAGGTTGATCTTTGATGGTTTCCGAGGAGGAGCAAAGGAAGTTGTTGTGGCAGGGGAGGTATTTAGCGTTGTTCGGAGATTAGAAGAGGAAGGAGCCATCTTCACTCGCAGAGTAATGTAAATACATAAGTAAATTACATGATCAGTGCTTCCTTTCCTTGTCGCCGGACGTCTGTTTACTTCTCGCTTTTTGCCACGTGACCGTACTCGTGACTTTGGTGGCAAGTCTAGAGAGGCGATCGTCGGTTCGGGAGCTGGCGATCAAGCCGGTCACTGTCGCGCCGTGAGCGGGGTCACAAACTATTCAAAAATGGGACTCTTTCAATATCTACAGGTGTCAAAGGACAATTGTGTTTCGAAGAATCTGCGCGTTGTCGACTCTTTGGCCGTGAACTTCTTATCGACCAGGCAAGCTCAGGCTCCACCCTCGACCGTTATCGGCTTGATCTGAAGGGTGTTTGGTCCTTTTGTGAACGGGAGTGACCGAGTGAGGCCCGCGGGGAATGGTTATATATATTCAGCTGTCCCCGAAAGATTTTGAAGAGACGGACCCTTTGCAGAAAAGTTCATTCTGGAGCTCACAGTCAAGATGGCGTTCATCAAGCGACTTAAGGATTATATACACCAGCCTTACGAACATCCAGGCGAGGGAAAGCTCATTCGAAAGCTTGGTAAGCTTTTTGGAACTCTATTCTATGTCGGTGAATATTCTGACTGACTTTCATAGATTTCTTCATCTTGACGTTCTGCTGTTTGATGTACTTTTGTAATTATCTGGATCGATCCAATCTGGCCAATGCCTACGTCAGCGGCATGAAGGAGGAACTGAACTTCAAGGGAAATGAGTACAATCTTATCAACACTGTATTTACTGTTGGGTATATTAGCCTCCCGTCGTCCTTTTTGCCGGACTTTGCACTCTGTCTTCGAGCTTTGTCCATTTTCGATTCCATAGCTCCCGCCAGCTTTAGCACATAAATTCTGTCTGTAAACTTTCTGACTGCTTCCAGATACATCATCGGCCAGGTCCCCAGCAATCTTGCACTTTACCATCTCAAACCCCGCATCTTCTTCCCTAGTATGATGCTCATCTGGGGCGCATTAACAATGATCACCGCAGCTGTGAAGACCCCTCAGCATATCATGGCTATTCGTTTCTTCCAAGGTATCGCCGAGTCCAGCACTTTTGTTGGCACTCATTACATCCTTGGTTCTTGGTACACGGGACGTGAGCTCGGAAAGCGAAGTGGCATCTTCACATCTTCCGGTCTCGCAGGCACTATGTTTGGAGGATTCTTGCAAACAGCAATTAACTCTTCGCTGCACGGTGCTCAGGGCATGGCAGGCTGGAGATGGCTTTTTATCATTGATGGCATAATCACCATCCCAGTCGCGATATACGGACTGTTCTTCTTCCCAGACACACCCTCAACAACATCAGCATTCTATCTCACACCCGCCGAGCGAGCTCTAGCAATTTCCCGAGTTCCAGAAGTCCCCGAAAGAGCACCATGGAACTTCGCATTCGTCAAGAGAGTGTTCACCTCCTGGTACTGGTACGGCTTCGTCATGCTGTGGATCATTGCCGGTGAGACCGAATCCTTCTCCACGAACTCTCTGCTGGCAATCTACATGAAATCAACCAAGAAGTACACCATCCCTCAACTCAACAACTACCCCACCGGCGTGCCGGCCGTTGGTATCCTTTCGACTCTTTTCTGGGCTACTCTCACCGATTTCCTGGGAGGCAAGCGATATTTGGTCGGATACTGGATTGGAATTACCGGTATCATCACAGCAGCAATGATCTTGAATCCCGGTGCGAGTGTCTCTAGTATCTTTGGAGCTTACTACTGGGCTGGCTCCGTATACGCTTGCCAAGCTACATTCTTCGCTTGGGCAAATGATGCCATGAGGTTTGAGGAGGATAGTTTGAGAGCTGTGGTTATTGCGAGCATGAACTGTGGAAGTAATGCTGTCAATGCGTGGTGGTCTCTACTGTTCTATTCGGCCAACTTCGCCCCTGAGTTCACCGTAAGTCTCTCCTGCTCGCTGAGTTGTGCAGATAGCTAGCTGACCATTCCAACAGAAAGGTATGTGGGCTATGATCGCAACGTCTATTGCGTTGGCGATCTGGACAACTGGATTGTTATACATGACTACAAGGACTGAGAAGAACAGGCTGCTGCAAGCGGAGGTTCATGTGGTGGACGGCAAAAATTCTGAAGCCGAAGCTGGTGCCGTTTGTGATAGCAAAGTGTGAGATCGGTGTTTGAGTGACAGCTTTCTGTAATTCTACAATAAGCTTCATTTGATATCGTAAGGAGAATCAAGGATATTTACACCGCTGCATCCTTACTTAAACCCAGATCTTAAAACCACCCTCAAGCCCACCTAAATAATCTAATAACATGACATAGGATTCTTGGTTTGAGAATAACCTCATCTCAATGACTTTCGTAGATGATTTCGGCACATTAGGAACTACCTCAGATACCACTTAGGTGGTAAGATCTAAGATCCAACACAACCTTTTTTGATTTAAAGAAGTGAAGAATGAACCGTATATTAAGAATCATCTTAGATACCATCTGGGGGCAAAGATCTAAGATCTAACACAACTTCCTTTGATTTAAAGAAGTGAAGAATGAACCGCACATTAAGAACCACCTCAGATATTACCTGGGTGTTAAGATCCAAGATCTAACACAACCTCCTTTGATTTAAAGAAGTGAAGAATGAACCGTATATTAAGAGCCACCTTAGATACCACTTGGGTGCTAAGATCCAAGATCTAACACAACCTCCTTTGATTCAAAGAAGTAAAGAATGAATCGCACATTAAGAACCACCTCAGATATTACCTGGGTGTTAAGATCCAAGATCTAACACAACCTCCTTTGATTTAAAGAAGTGAAGAATGAACCGTATATTAAGAGCCACCTTAGATACCACTTGGGTGCTAAGATCCAAGATCTAACACAACCTCCTTTGATTCAAAGAAGTAAAGAATGAATCGCACATTAAGAACCACCTCAGATACCACTTGGGTACCAAGATCTAAGTTCACTCTGATTCATTTGGTTGATTCTACATATTCTGCATTGATTTAAAAAATCAAGCATGAACCCATTTCAATATCCTTTGTAGAATTCAGCACATTGGATTTCTACATCCTCATCTGGATTCCAAGCCCGCCCCAATTCACAAAGAAACCCCAGTCATGTAACATAGTCACACAGGCTTCTTTGAATCAACAATAGCCTTATTTCACTGTCCTTTGCAGATTCCAGGACATTAAAAGCCTACCCCAAATACCACCTGGATACCAAGATCCAAGCCCAGACCTATTCACCAGCATGGACATATCGGGGAATGTTCGATTAAACCTCGGGCTCGCCAAAAATTCCAATTTTCTCATGCCTTTATCTAGCGGAATAAACAAGCACCTGTATTCAAGTTCAGTCAAAAGATCGATTAAGTAGTGTGGTTCGAGCAGTTCTGTCTGCTCCATTCATGCTGTCAATCAAGCTAGTTTCTGTCAAGTGGTAGGATTCTATGTATGATGAACTGTGAATTGCATTGTGTCCGAAAAGACGAAAATGCAAGTCACCATGTAAAAATGTATGTGAAGCGCATCAATTCATTCATTCATTTCCCCAGATCTGATGTATGTACAAAAAAAGCCTTCAAGTAGTGAAGGTGCCAGGTGGGACGAAAGTATCCTCATATGCTGCCCAAGCCTTGCGATCCTTCTTAAGGGCGCAGTCAAGGTTGCGAAAACCTGAAGCCAGGTAGTTGCCAGTACCATCCTCCCATTCATACTTCCACTTACGATTGAATGCCTCGGTAACAGCCTTCATGTCACCATATAGAAGTCTACGACGATTCTCCAGAACAACCTTCTCCATCAACCATATTCCATATTCCCTACGCTTCCTACCCATTTGCCTTCTTCCCTTCCATCGCGTGTTCTGTGGAGTACAAAACCGCGATGATTGTTCCTCAGTTGGGTGAGGGGCCGTCAATTGAGCACGCTGAGCGTCGTCGAGATCGAATCCAATGATAGCCAGAGCATCATTCGTCGTCGAGGCGAGAGGTGGGCGGACGAGATGTTCATCGTCATGACCGATTGGAAGAGGGACGGCAAGTCTGAGAGGTGGGAGCTGTGGAAACATTAATTAGCAATTGCCACCTATTTAAAGGTGAGTAGGTAAAGACAGCATACCTGAACAGGCTGAACGACATTAGACTCGGTCTCGGAATCTTCATCTTCGACTCTGGCCTTCGCCTTGGACTAAGCCATATCAGCAATTACAAATGAAAAGAATAAAAGAGCGAGAACATACCTTTTTTATAACAGTCTTAGCCTTAACAGCTTTCTTGGTGGCCTTGGCCTGCTTGGGTGTATTGGTAATACCCGCGGAGGCTTTGGCAGAGGAGATAGCCTTGTTGAAAGAAGAGGTCTTGAGGAGGGAGATAGTCTTAGTAGGAGACTTCTTGGTAGCAGCGGCACGAAGCATGGGTGCCATGGTTGCTGATCGATCACACGCCCGCGGTGTGTTGAGACTTTTTTGATGTTAAAGGAAAAAAGAAGATCGCGGTCGAAGAAAAGTCGAGGGGTATTTATCTGTTTTCGAGGTTCTGCCTTCGTGGTTGCGCTAGAGTGATACCCCTGTCAATTCGACAATCTGGCTCTAAGCGATGTTGCTCCCGCTGGAAATCGGGGGATAATAGCATCGAGCCGATATAGGCAAGAAGTAGAGAAAAGAGAAGGCGACAGAGAAGGTGAATGCGAAAGGGAGAGCAAATTGAGAAGTTGAGGGCCTAATATCGGAGAGTGATGTGCAAGAAGGCTGCGCTTGGTTTGTTTACTTTTACTGAAATCATTTGTTACGTCACTGGTGTGAGGCAGCGATGTGAGATACAAGTGAGGATGATGTTTTCAGACTTCAAGGATTAACACACAAGTCAAGGCAGAACTTCAAAGCTGCAAGGGACATTTTTATTGTAGTGGAGTACCTATGAGCACCATCATCTCCAGAGGAGAACCATTTCCTCATGCCAGTGGCAGACAAATCGCGAAGCAAGCAGTCAAAAACAAAACGATGCTGTAGAGATCCTCCCATGATGACCTTTTTCCTCCACGAGGGATATTCAGAAGACCATCTCAGCTCAACTTCATGTGATGAGCACAACGAACTCCAAATGTAACAGTACAAAAAGCAAAAAAATCAACTAATGAAAACAGAAAAGCTGGAAGTCTCTGTACCCCAGCCAAACTCGAAACGCGCAAAGTTATCTTCAACTCCTCAAATGCTACGAGTAAGCGTATTTCGGGAAAGAGATTAGCTGCGAAGGATATGAGTACAAGGCGGGTCACTGTTGATGATGCAGCGGTTCCGATGTAATGAGAATCGCTCTGTGCTGTCGACATCAAAGAGAAGCAAGAGAAATGATGTTACAGCTCCAATGCGTGGGAAATAGGCTTTCAGCAGACTGTGTGATGCCCAGAAGGTCGCTCAATCGTAAGTCGAAGTTGGCAGTCGACCGAAATATCACCATAGGAGGTTAGATCTCGCCAGATTAAGAATGACGACGACCTGTACCATCGACTCTGTTGCCTTCCATCTCGGTATCAGAGACATTGGAAGAGCGTGGTCGTGCATCAGAGTGCGAAGCATGTCCCTCATCGTCAACATCATGCTCATCAGCCACTCCGCCCTCTTCGATCTGTGACTTGAGAGCTGCGAGTCTTCGAGAGAAACCTACAAGCTTCTCCTTTTCTTGTCTGAGCTTTCGACGATTCTGCGCAACCACGTCGTTTTCTTCCATCAATCCTCGACACACGTCTTCGCCTGAAGATTGTTAGCATCTCGTCAGATGATTGAGGACGAAAAGCTTACCATCTCTCGCAACAGTAATGCCGAGCTTTTGCTCCAGAAAGAACACGATCTCGTCTCGGACTGTGCGGAAGAACTTCCCATACATGCTCAGGCAAACACTATCCACGAAACGCAGGCCAGCAGTGATGTAGTAAGCGCGGACATAAGCTGCAACTCGGATCTCACGTTCGAATGGGTCCTTAGGCAGCTGCTCATCCTTAACGGCCGCCACTCTCTCTTTTATCTTCCGTACTTTCTCCTGGTACGGCATGTTTTCTGGGAATCTCTTGCTCTTATCATTCCGAATTTGACGCTCAACGTAGGCCTTAGCACGAGCATGCTTTCGAGCCATCGTGAGGCTGCGATGTTCTTTCGCTTCATAATCGGACATGGCGGGATCATTCATAGTGAACGATCTGAAGTTTTCAAGCTCAAGGAGGTCCTGAAGGCGTGCTCGCTGCTCTGATTCTAACTGCTTGAGCAAAACTGTCAAGTGCTTCTTCGCCTCCCTGTACAGTGCAGTCTGTTCATAAACGCCGAGATGTCTATGTAGAACTTGCAGAAGCTCATCTTCAAGCAGCGAGAATGTTTCGTTGATGTAAATATCAAGGACAGACTTCCATCCCTTGATGCTTTTAAGACAGAGTTCGTCGTAGGCGGGAATGTTGGTTAGAGTCGCGTGGCCGGGGCGGTTCTTCTTCATGATGAAGTCGCGGATGCCGCCGAGGGTGGTGGAGTTTCGTCCTAGATTCTCCACATCTTTGAATGGCGTATGAGCGAAGTCATTGCTGTGGGCTTTGGTAGTCTTCTTCTGAGGGGTGTTTGGCGGTTGCATGAAGGGATTTTCATTCTTGATGGCTTTCTTGCCCTCACCCAATTTCTGTCTCATAGAGGGGGGTGCTATGTCATCGGTCGCGCCTCGCTTACGATTTGCTGGCGTGTTTGGTCTTGACTCCTCGTCCTCATCATCACTCACGAGGTCAACGAAGCTGTCAGGAACTGCATGATCCGATTCATGGGTGACCGTGACCAAAGGCTTGATGTGCAATATGAGATCTCGAAATTGTTGAGAAAGAAAGGACCAATCACTCTGATCTCCATCTAAAGTAGTCTTGACATCGTTGGAGAACTCAGATAGTTTTCTCATGACGATGTTGCGGATGTCTGAATCGGGGATTTCCGGACATTCTGCAAGTTTGCGATCAACCGTTTCGGTGTAGTCTGAGACTTGCTTGGTGATCTTAGGAATGCTTTCCGTTTATTAGCATATGCATACAGTCAGTCTTGTTTCAACTTACCTCTCTAAAATTTGCATCGCAAGCTCGTTGGACAGAAATTGCTGGATAGCTCTGGTTCCACATCTGCTCCGGAATCTCTCCCAGTGTCCAGTCCACAAAGGGTCGGTAGCAAAGAATTCGGTCTCCTTCTCTCTGGCCTCCGCATGGAAGTCTTCGCTGCTCAGGCTCT
The DNA here is from genome assembly GCA_002554605.1 of Helotiales sp. F229. Taxonomy (NCBI): domain Eukaryota; kingdom Fungi; phylum Ascomycota; class Leotiomycetes; order Helotiales; species Helotiales sp. F229. Next base: position 4,079,385 of record MXAW01000004.1, on the reverse strand, counting down.
CCCCATCACCAGGCTGCTTGGTCACAAAATAGCCATGGCGTACCTCGTGAGCCTTTCCTTCCAGCATGAGCTCGAAGTCGGGGTGACGAACCTTCACATGATCAGGATTCGTGAGCACACCAACACACCGATCTGTGGCTCTACATTGTTCGATGACGATGCCGGTGTGGGAGTTAACAGGGTCTGTCTTCATCGCCAAGGTCCAGATTATCAGGGCGTTCTTGCGGTTGATGTACTCCTTGGCAAGATTTTCGATAACTATCGAGAGATACTGGTCGCTTGTTTTTGAGGCCTTGCGGAAAATACCAGGTAGGTCGTAGAAAGACAGTGCTGACAGTCCGGGGCCAGAGATTTCGATCGCGATGACATTTGGAGAGAACTTAGCCTTCGTCTTACTCCGCTCCTCCTGGAAGCCTTGCAAAGCACGAGCACCAATCTTTGGGATGAACAATGTGTGGTCCGTATCGTGGTTCAGCAAAGCAATCTGGGCCCACTTGATGACATCTTCCAAATCGTCCTTGTCGTTGATAGTCATGAACTCCTTGACCACCAGTTCTTGCTTCTTCCAGGGGGGGAATGGCGTTCCACGAGTGACACTCTCAACGTCCACTCCTCTAGGACCAGGATCAACATACTTGTAGTACTGCTGGAGGCTGACTTTACAAGACCACTCGTCTCCGGGAGAGGTTTTGATATTGGCTGGACATTTTGTACAAATGCCTTGATCTCTGGGCAATTGAACTTCAGTCAATGCACTCATCAAGCTGGATTTTCCTGCGCTTTGATCCCCGACAAGGACTAGTTCTGGTAGCGCGATGACATTGTCCAGACCAAATTTCTTGAGCTCGCTGATAGCATCGACAAGGAGCTTGACTTTGCGGCCAACCAACTGCAAGCCTCGACGAGGCGATGATATTTCTTCCATCTTGTTGATTCGGAGAGGACGGCGAGGAATCGGAGGAGGTTCAGATGTACCGAACCCTAGAACAAGAGTTAGCAATGTAATCTTTGCTTTTAGGCGCTTATGATGTAGTGGAACGAACCTGAGGTAGACATCTGCGAATAGTCGACGGACTGATTTTCAATACTTCCGTAATCAGCTGGCAAGCCGTGATGATTGGGGAAAAGCGAGATATGTTCGTTGTCATCAGAGTCTTCAGTCAAGTCAATCTCGTTCTTGACCGGGGTCGGCGTGCGACTGGGATGGGAACTTGGGCCTGGAGTTTGAAGACCAAGCTTAGTAAACTCACTCTTTACAGTGGCAGATCTGTGACGGCCTGGGGCCATGACTGAGGCGGCTGTATTTAACGATTAGCACACGAGAACTTCTAAGAAAGGTGAAGCTCAGAGAGCTGGCGTCGAGAAAGGTGGAGAAGATAGTGGAGATCGACGGGAGTGAAGAGGGGCGAAAGCGCAGAACTTGCGAGCACTGAGAGCGGAGAACCGCAAAGAATCAAAGATGAACTGCAAGGTTATGAGGCAGCAACTACCGCGAGTTTGAGAGAGAACGTGCAGGAGGTGAGGTGCATGAAGAGGGTATTGATTCTGGGAAGGTCAAGTTTGGAATGGTGTGTTTGACGTACCTTTACTTGTTGATCTCGAAGGACAGGCTTAGTTGCTTCTCGAAAGTTGCAATGAAAGGTGAAAGAGAGCAATCGTGTGGGATTGGCGTCTATCTTACTCCCCTTGTTGGTACAAGAAGAGGTAAAAGAGCCTGGTGTAGCGGAAGCAATGCAATACAGCAAGGGCGCAGGGCAGAAAAGCGCAGTGGGTAGGTAGACCTTCAAGGAAGAAGGTGCTCGTGTTGCAAGGTGAGGCTGAAAGTATCGGCGAGAGGGAGTGTAGAACCAGGCGAGACGGAGTGTAGTATCAGGCGAGAGGTAGTGTGCTATGCTAGCTCAAGCGAGGTGCGCAAGGCAGCAAGGAGAGGGGAAGGAAAGCTTTCCTTCCGTCGTCGTTGCAGATAAGGCGGTGAGTGATTGGTGTCGATTTCAAAGAAATATCAGAGGCGGGAAGAGAGATTATGATAGGAAAGCAAACAGCTTCGAGGGCCAAGACTCGGCAGGAAAACGGACAAGCAACAGAAAGTCGTAATTCCGTAGCAAGAGCCGTCCAGAGAGGGGAGAGCATAGATGGTGCTTTTCAACCCGAGAATGAACTCTCCTCTTTATATTTGTCCAAGTATCACGAAAACTTCTTGCTGTGGCGAATCAACACGTCCAATTCAATATCTCAACCCCCGATTTCATCCTCGCGACGGAAATTCATTTCGCAACGAACGCGTAAAGTGCATGCATGTCGCATGATGCCACTGCAACTTAGTGCCCAATTGATGACAGGCCTTGTTGTGGGTTGAGGTCATGACCTTACGATCGAGGAGTTGTCTGTTTAAGCATCCTTTGAGGCTCCCACAGTTGACCACAAGCGAGATCCCGTTGAGAGGACTTCACCACCGAAAGACAATCTAACTTGTGATTCTTCCAGAGGAAAAGCAAGAGAAGTTAACAGACAAAGGATATGTGACGGCGCTGTAAGAAAGAGGGGCGGTGTGTTTCGGCTGGCAGCCACCCAGGCAGGAGAGTGAGCAAACTTTCACAGCTGGTCACGGCAAACACAATGTTTTGTATGGGAGCATTGTGAGCATCTGTGAATGTCCTCACAACCGCTTCTGAGGAGCTGGATCTGCTTTCTTGGCGCATCAATGAACCCTGTAGACTCCAAATCAAATGCCACACCTGTCCCGATGGGGATGAAGTGAAGGCTGGGGATTTTTCCAACCCAACTTGAGTCGCAATCCTGTCCATTTCTTTGGTTACAGTCAAAATGAGGGGTTGGAACGTCCAAGAGGATGAATCCATTGATCCGATGTCCCTTGACAAGTAGGCAGGTTTCTTCCATTGAGAGCTTCACATTGAGAGACACGATAAAATCAGTAAAGAGTCTGACAAGGCGGACTTCTTGTCGAAATGAAACACAATCGAATTTTACGATGCTTTCTTCAAGCCCAGCAAAACACCAGAAGACGCCCAGACCAAGGGATTTCACACGTGATACGCTAGCACTAAACCGTGTCAGGAGAAGCAGCAACACTGTTCGTACATAGCGGGATGTGCCGTCAACTAAAGCTCCCCAAGTCTACGAGGCCAAAGTGTCAAATTAACGTATTTGCTTCGTAACCTAACGAGAACTCGACGAAAAAGAAGAACTCAACATGTCTTTGCAAATTCCACACAGAGAGAAGGCCAATGGCTCGCACGCCGCTACAAAGGCTGTCATATTGGTGAGCTGGGAGCCTTGAAAGGCTGCAGAAAGGGGGACTGACTGGGATCACAGGTTGGCGGCCCTTCAAGAGGAACTCGATTCAGACCTTTGTCTCTGGATCTGCCAAAGGTACCGCACACTTCGCAGAGCTTCCGCAGAATGTTCTATACTGACTCTCTCTACCTGAATAGCCCCTCTTTGAAGTTGCTGGACACCCCATTGTCTGGCATTGCCTCACCGCTATCGCCAAAGTCCCCGCCATCCAAGAAGTATGCATGATTGGATACTACGATGAATCAGTCTTCCGCGACTTCATCAAAGATGCCTCGAAAGAATTCCCACAAATCAAGATCGTCTACCTACGAGAGTACCAGGCTCTGGGAACGGCTGGAGGACTCTACCACTTTCGTGATGCTATTCTGAAGGGCAAGCCTGAACGCTTCTTCGTTCTCAACGCAGATGTCTGCTGCTCGTTCCCTTTGAATGACATGCTCAAGTTGTTCGAGGATAGAGATGCAGAGGCTGTTATTCTTGGTACCCGAGTCAGTGAGGATGCTGCTAGCAACTTCGGATGCATTGTATCAGACGCGCACACCCGCCGAGTCTTGCATTACGTTGAGAAACCCGAATCCCACATCTCGAACCTGATCAACTGCGGTGTCTATCTCTTTGCTACCGAGTGCATCTTCCCTTCCATTCGGAGCGCTATCAAGAAGCGTACCGACCGTCCTCGACTTGTCTCATACCCCTCCTCCGAAAACCTCGAATCCTCCTTCTTCCAAGACGACGACGAGGAAACAAAGAACGAGGTGTTGCGATTGGAGCAGGATATCTTGAGTGACTTGGCAGATAGCAAGCAATTCTTCGTCTACGAGACCAAGGATTTCTGGAGACAAATCAAGACTGCTGGTTCAGCTGTCCCAGCAAATGCTTTGTATCTGCAAAAGGCGTGGCAGACTGGATCCAAGGAGCTGTCAAAGGCATCTGCGAACATTCTCCCTCCCGTGTTCATTCACCCTACTGCGCACGTAGACCCTACTGCCAAGCTTGGGCCCAATGTTTCCATCGGCCCCCGAGTCACAGTTGGAGCTGGTGTCAGAATCAAGGAGTCAATTGTTCTGGAAGATTCAGAGATCAAGCACGACGCGTGCATTCTATACTCCATCATCGGGTGGAACAGCAGAGTGGGTGCGTGGGCTCGTGTTGAAGGTACACCGACACCAGTCAACAGTCACACCACTAGCATCATCAAGAACGGCGTCAAGGTCCAAAGCATCACCATCCTGGGTAAGGAGTGTGGTGTTGGAGACGAGGTCCGCGTCCAGAACTGCATCTGTCTCCCATTCAAGGAGTTGAAGCGAGTAAGTTACATTCTCCATTATCAAGCAAGCTTCTTACTAATGATGACTAGGATGTTTCCAACGAGGTGATCATGTAATTAGTTTCTTGGAAACATTGCAGTGCGGGACTTGGGCCATTAATACCAGGCGTTTTCCTGGGCCTGACTTTTGATATTTCTGATACTTGCTTCTCTGTTGGTGCATGTTCCCTGTAGTTGAGATAGACAAAATGTTAGACAGCAGGATGTTGACTGTCAACTAGCAAATATTTGAAAAAGCCGGATCTGTTTACTAATGTCCCCATTCTTTTTGCCCACAATCTTGCACTACATATAAACGCCGATGGGAATTCTTCGGCTCGGCAATAAGATTGGCACATAAAGCTTCTACCACACGGCGGGGCAGGATCCTGCTGCCTCTCGACAACTTCACACAAACAGCTTACAAATATATCCCCGTCACGCAAGCAAACTAAGCAGAACGCGCCCTTTTACTTGATATTTCGTTCTCTTATCCGGGCTTAGAGCCATGCAGGAGAAACTAGTGTTTTACGTTGGGTAGAGTGGTTAGGGAAATAGTTCGGCATTTAAAATGACATCATTATGGCTAAGTTCTTCTCTCCTTCTGTTTTGTATAAGAGTGGCCTGGTCCTGCAATCAAATGATTTATTGTCTGGCATGTCCACTTGCCTTACTTCAAAGAAATATTCCCGAGCTTCGAGGATAGAAAGTCGTTCTAGCACTGCTCAATTGCTCTCTCATCTGCAATACTGCTTCATAGCGTGCCATTGATATTTCTTCAAACTGAAAACAATTAACACAACCTTCAAGATGTCAACTCACCACGCTGTCCCAACCAAGCACGGCGAGACCGAGCCCGGAAAGAAGGGAATTCCCAACAGGGGCGCACCTGGCGTGAGTAGTCCGTTTACAAGTCTAGTACCATTCAATTGACAACCAACAGATCTCCTACTTCACACCAGTTCAAGAACCTCCTTCCGGAACCGCTACCGACCCCCAGCCAGATGGCAAACCGATTCCAAAGGTTTTCCAACCCCTGACTATCCGCGGAACCACCTTCCAGAACCGAATTTTCCTCTCTCCTTTGTGTCAATACTCGTCTGAGAATGGCCATTTCACAGCATGGCAATTTGCCCATCTCGGTGGTATCTTCACTCGTGGCCCTGGACTTACTATAATTGAAGCTACGGCAGTCGTCCCAGAAGGAAGGATCACACCAGAGGACAGTGGTATCTGGAGCGATGATCACATTGAGGGCGAATGGGGATTGAAGAAGGTCACGGAATTTGCGCATTCGCAGGGACAGAAGATCGCCATACAACTCGCTCATGCTGGTCGGAAAGCTTCAACCGTTGCTCCATGGTTAAACATGGGAGCCACAGCTACAGAAGATGTCAATGGCTGGCCAAAGAACGTCAAGGCACCATCCACAGTCCCATATAATGCCGATTTTCCCCAACCAACTGCCTTGACTCTCGGAGAGATTGAGGACTTAAAGAAGAACTGGGTAGCAGGCGTCAAACGCGCCGTCAAGGCTGGTTTCGACGTCATTGAAATCCACAATGCTCACGGATACCTGTTCCACGAGTTTCTTTCCCCGGTCGCCAATCAAAGAACCGATAAATATGGTGGTTCTTTCGAGAATCGTACTCGCCTTACATTGGAGATTGTCGAGTTGACGAGACAGGCTATGCCAAAGGATATGCCACTCTTCTTGCGAATCAGTGCCACCGACTGGCTAGACACCAATCCAGATTTTAAGGGCGAATCATGGACTCTCGCAGATACTGTCAAACTTGCTCCTCTGCTTGCTGAGCGCGGTGTTGACTTCTTGGATGTGTCCTCGGGAGGTAACTCTCCTCAACAGAAGATCAAGGGCGGTCCAGGATATCAAGCCCCGTTCGCCAAGGCTATCAAGACGGCTGTTGGAGATAAGCTACTTGTCGGTACTGTAGGCAGTGTTACAGATGGTAAACAGGCCGAGGCTCTGTTGACGGGCAAGGGAAGTGAGGAGCAGGCTAGAGGAAGTGAGGAATTGGATGCTGTGCTTGTGGGACGCATGTTCCAGAAGGAGCCTGGTTTGGTATGGAGATTTGCTGAAGAGTTGGGTGTTCAGATTAATGTTGCGAACCAGATTAGATGGGGATTCGGGGGAAGACCCGGTGCGGCTAAGAGGGAGAAGGTGGAAAGATTTGAGAGATGAGGATGAGTGTGAGGTAGATTAAGCGAGATATTGTTTATAGACCCGTAGACAGTAGACCAAAACGAGAAAGCAAGTCACTCAAAAAGAAAATCAGAGTCTCGACAAGATTGCGTCATGTTTTTTATCTGAATTGATTATCTTCTTCTTCATAAATCGCACTTGGTGATTGACACGGCTCGCCATTTCGTTCCCCTAGTTTCAATATCCGTCCTTGACGCCCCATTCTAGACGTCAACTGAATCTGGACTATTTAACGACACCTCAATGATCAATAAATCAAGGGAGTCGCACAGTAAGAGTACTGTTCAGTCCCGGATAGACTATAAAATGCGCTACAGCAAGTATCCGCTGCGGTGGTAAGATGGACAATTCCGTATACTTAGGTGTTCCTTGAGGCCTTTCTTGTCCAATCATGGTCAGAATCCTGGATGATACATAACGCGTTGATCGAAAGGAGATCAATCCCAAGCTTTCTCGTCACGACCGCCGCATCTGGGAAAAGATATGATGGGCTTGACCACGGGATCTCATGTTCGTGATCGTGCTGGGGGTGTTCGATTGTTGTGAGAGCAGGCTCACTGGCCCAACACTCTGTGTGTGCGGTGTGTTGGCCACGCATCCCATTTGTTGTGACGAGGTGTGGTGGACGTTCATCATTCCCGACGAATGAGACTCTCGTTGGTATTTCTGTGTTGGCCTGGTCACACTTCTGGTGTTGAGACGTGTATGTTTCCAGCCACATCGTTTTGACTCCCGCGATTGCTGAATCGGAAGTGCTGTCAAGTGAAGGCTCAGGACAGGCAGGTATGACTTTCCAAGGTGAACTCTCCTGTGGCGAAGATTAATCTGTACAACCACGTTTGGCTTGCTTTTGTAGGCCTACTGAGCGGGGTACGGAATTGCAATTTGAGACCGGCTCCGTGCTATCATCCCATAGAGGCTTTACGTCGTTCAGAATCTACTCATGCCATTTCGTGCGAAAAATCCGAACAAGTAGCTCTGGTCCGAGGGCTGCTTTGCCGTGCCGTCTTCAAAAATTGCACTTAAACCTGAACCGAAGGGTCATTACTGGGAAGTACTGCGTGGAACGCACAAAGATAAGAGCTTCCTCGCGAATAGCTCTGCATGCGATACATTTCCTCGTAGTGCTTTGTGGAACTCTTCGTTCTCATGTAGGATGATTTTGACTCCTTTCTTGAGTGCCGACTCGGCCAGGTTGTGACATGTTGGACAGTTTCGATACACTGGAGGCAGCGTTGAACCGTCGATTTCCATGTTGACAGGGCCGGTTATCCCGCGATCCCTGGATAGATAGGTTAGGGTAGTGATGAGAAGTCTTAAAATGAAAGAGCGCTATGTCTGGAGCCTCAGCCATTGTAACGAACTAGCGGTATACATGTGTCGCGCATGAAAGATGCTCCAGTCGAATCGCTCTGGTCCTATCCAATGGAAGTTGCAGCTTGGGGTTTTGCATTCTGGGCTGTCACAAATAAGCGAGTTTGTTTTGGCAGTTAGAGCTGTGACAACCCAATGCCTTGAACAGACATAATATTCTGGGGAAAGTACCATCAGAACCTAGCTTGCAAACCTGGCGTTACTGATGTGAAGCCATGAGTTGGCAATACATGACAAGACATGTTTTTCAAAAGTCATTTCTATGATACAGTAACTACCTTAGTGGGATACCTGCAGAGCACAAGACGTCGTTTGCAGGATCTTGAGGTATCCTACCTTCAACAGCTGGCATAATGGCATCGTCGACTTGAAAGCTTCAAATGACATTACGTAGCCTATACTGATTCTCTCTAGTACAGGATTATTATCGATGATGTGCGCAGGTCGTTCGCAAGTGAATGTCAACAATCAAGACGAAGAAGCGAGCCAGGTGGATTCCGAGCTCTGCTGACTTGAGAAATAAGACATCTTCGTTGGGGCTGGCCAGCGGAGGAGCTTGTAGTGTTGCTCAAATGCTGATGTTGATTTTTGGAAGATGAGATGATGTTGATATAAACTTGCCTGATCATGGCGATGCACCGTAAGCTGGCTGTGGCTTGTGAGGATTTCCAGTCCGTGCAAAGATCGATCGATATGAAGTCGGAGAAAGAACGACAACCCTGTCAAAGTCAGGCAGGCCCCCACGTCATTCCGTTCAAGGCCTGCTGAGAAGCGATAATATATCGTGGCTGATTAAGAAAAAGAAATTAAGAGGAGGAGTCTCAATGTAGAGAACTGTTTGGCATTGCAAATGTCCTTGAGTGAGAGGTGAGTCTGGGTCTTTTTCATTGGTCGTTTTATTTACTTTCGATCGATCGTTTCAATACTCCGCAGGGTACCTGTTTGATTCAAGCGTGCTACCTGAATCAATCCGCCAAGCTGGAGTACGGGAGCCGCCACCTAAGCGAGTCGTCGTAGCGGGTATCTGAAAGGGAAAGGCACGACTGGACGAACGAACTCCCAAACCAGCACATCGTAGCCTTCCCTTCCCTCCTCCATCCTACTCTCATCCATCACGACCCTTCTTCTTCCACCACCACCAGCATCTCAACCCCAACAACATCTCCCCTACTACCATTCCCCTCGCAGATACAACTTCGACGACTGAATATCCCCCGCTGCCACCAAATGGCGTGAGCCGATGGATCAACGAATGAGTTCTATTCCCGCAGCAGTATCGAATTCAGGAACTTCCAGGTCTGCCCATTCACTACTGCCCTCTTCTACTTCTTAAGACCCGATCTCTCTCCCTCCATACAACCTGTCTTTGCTTGCGATCTGCGTCAACCTCTGTCTGCACACAACAAAGCACAGCACAGCACAGCACACCGTCCTGCCTGCTTTACATCACATCACATCAAGTTGAGACACACATACTCATGCCTCCCAACAGCAGAATTACAAGAGCGGCAGCCAGGCAAGCAGCCAGCTCTTCAGAATCGCCTGCTGCTTCTGTCGGAGCTTCCTCAGCTGCTTCGTCCACTCGACTTCCTCCTCCGCCACCATCAACCAGAAAGCGCAAGGCCCCCGCGCGTGAAGCCTCCCCCGCACCTGAAGCCGAACCTGCAAAGCCCTCATCTGCAAGACGAACAAAACGACAGAAAGTCGTAGATATCGATACACCCCCGCTTGCTCCTGCTCCCCCAGCAGTTGCTCCATCTCGCCGAAAGAAAGGAAAGACTCCTGCGGTCATGTCGAGTCCTGGGTAAGGCATCGCATTCCAGTCAAGGCTCTTCCAGTACGGTGCTAATGAATTTATAGTGATTCTGCCGGTCCTTCAAACGATCCCCCAGTTGCGGCCACGACGTCTTCGAAGCGCAAGTCTGCTAGAAACAAGAAGGGTGGTCAAGGTTTGCCATACCGTGTGGAATCAAGATCCGCTGCCCATCTAACACATACACCAACAGATCCGACCAGTACTCCCAGCGGTCGCCGACCGAAGAAGACGACCAGTTCTGCGAAGGATGGAGATAACACAGTAGACAATGGTGTGGACGAGAAACCCCCGCCTCCTGGTGAAGATGATGCTAGCGATGACATTGAGGACGATGAGATGGCCCGTCACTATGAAGGTCGGGATGATGATGACGACGATGATGACCCCTTTGGAGGCTTTGGTGGACCTGGAGGACCTCCTCATGGGCTTTCGAGCACCTTGAGAGCCTTGAGCGGCATGATGTCTGGGGTTTCTACGAGATTACGGGACATCTTGAATAATTTGAAGCAAAAGGACGACCCGTCGCTACAATTGATTGCCCTGCAAGACCTATCTGAAATCCTCCTCGTATCCACCGAAGATAACCTTTCCGGACACTTCTCCCCCGATGCTTTTGTCAAGGAGTTGGTTGTGCTGATGCAGCCATCTGACTTTGGAGAGGAGAATCCAGAAATGATGCTTCTTGCATGCCGCTGTCTAGCAAATTTGATGGAAGCTTTGCCCGCTAGTACAGCCAATGTGGTTTATGGTGGTGCTGTCCCAGTTCTTTGTGCAAAGCTGCTAGAGATCCATTTCATCGATTTGGCAGAGCAGGCGTTGAGCGTAAGTAGTTACCTTCAAATCGACTTGGAATTAAGCTAACAATCTGCCACAGACTCTTGAAAAGATTTCAGTCGAATATCCTGCGTCCATCGTTCGTGAAGGAGGCCTGACTGCTTGCTTGACTTATCTCGATTTTTTCGCCACCAGTACACAGAGAACTGCGGTTACCACAGCTGCTAATTGTTGCCGGAATATCCCCGAGGATTCTTTCCCAGTCATCAAGGATGTGATGCCCATTCTGTTGAACGTGCTGAGCTCAAACGATCAAAAAGTCGTTGAGCAAGGTTCCCTGTGTGTTTCTCGGGTCGTCGAGAGCTTCAGATACCACCCAAGCAAGCTCGAGGAGCTGGTCAGTACCGATCTTCTCAAAGCCATCCTGCGACTTTTGCTACCAGGCACTACGAACCTCATTGGACCAAATATCCACACACAATTTCTGCGAGTACTCGCTTTCACAGCAAAAGCCAGTGCAAGACTGTCTGCTGAGCTTTTTAAGATGAATGTTGTTGAGACGCTGTACCAAATTCTGACCGGTGTTTCTCCTCCCGATGCCACAGAGGATGCGGCCTCTAAGCTGGACAGTGTAGTGGTCATGCAAGCCTTGATCCACAGACCTCGAGAACAAGTTATCGAAACCCTCAATGTCATCTGTGAACTACTTCCAGGACTCCCCAGAGAAATCCAGTTTTCTCCAGAAGATCTCTTGGATGCGGATATTGCATCGGCTGCCGCTATTGCCTCCTCATCTGGCTCACGTAAGAAATCGTCGAATGAGAAGCGTATCGAACTTCTCGAAGGATGCAAGAACGAAGTCAAGCGATTTGCCATCATCATTTTCCCAACATTGACCGATGCATTCTCAAGCACCGTTAATCTGAGTGTTCGACAGAAGGTATTGACTGCCCAGATCAAGATGCTTTCCAATCTCGATAAGGAAATTTTGTTGGAGGCATTACGATCCGTACCCTATGCTTCGTTCTTGGCTGCAATCCTGTCTCAACAAGACCACCCTAGTCTAGTGAATTACGCTCTTCAGGCAGCGGAGTTGCTCCTAGCCCGTCTGGACGACATCTACCGATACCAATTCTACCGCGAGGGAGTTATTGCCGAGATTGCAAAGCTTGCCACTGCAACCGAAAGTGCTAAGGTTGTCTCCGAGGACACTCCAGCCATCGAGGTAGCAGAGCCCGTTGAAGCTAACGGCGCTCAAAAGGTCTCCGAAAAGCCAAGTCGGGGTGCGCCAGGCGGTGATGATGATTCCTCAGATGAGGATAATGATGACGAGAACGAGAATGAGAACGACGAGGATAACGAAAATGATGATATTCAAGACGATATTAGTCCCTCCCCAAGTTCTCGGGGTTCGACCATGTCTCTTGATGGCCCACAGCATCGCTTGCCGACCGATGCTGGTGGTATGCAGCAACTCATTGTCCAGCGAGCCAAGAAATTCTTGGATATTCACGAAAATGAGAAGAATAGCAAGAGCATGAAGAAAAAGGCGACCAAGATCTTGACTAGTCTGCAGGGCTTGGCCTCCGATATTGAAGCACACTACTTGCAAGGAAAGCCAGGCGATGGAGTTAAACTATTCAGCACCCTCGCCTCTTCCTTCGATGGCGATGTCTTGGAGAGTGTCACGAGCGCTGAACTGCTCAACTCGGAGGTTGTGCGTGTTCTGCTTGCCGTCTTCAGCAACCCAGACGAGAATTTGAGCAACGATGCTCGCTCAGCCTTCCTGGAAGTGTTCATGGGTAGAACCGTCACCAAGAAGCCAAAGACTACGAGCGCTGACTCACCTGCTACCCCTTTCAGCATTCTCATCCACAAGTTGCAGGATCTTTTGAGTCGATCGGAGCATTTCGAGGTAGTCACTGTTCATCAGAACACATTTGATGGAAACAGAAGCAGTGCTGCCTCAATGCTGGCTAAGCAGATCCGTCTGAAGCTGGTGGCAGACGATGATTCTGAGATTCCCAGACCATATAGAAATATCATGGTCTCAATTCATGCTATCGCAACTTTCAAGGCTCTGGACGATTATCTCCGACCTAGAATCAGTATCTCTGAGCGACCTCGGGGATCAAGACGAGAAGGTCTGAGCAGTGCCCTCGCTGCTCTTGCCGCTGCGGGTATGCCCAATCCATATACACAGACAGGTCAAAGCCGGCTTGTTGAGCGTGGTCTGGCTTCAGCCACTGCGGCTACCCCAACCGCACCTCCGCCAGCAACGTCACGCAGTTCTCGAAAGTCGAAGTCCAAGGCCAGCTCGGCGGGTATGCTAGCCCCCGGTGGACCTTCAACGACTTCTACTCCTCAAGACAAGACAGCTCGACGCTCCAGCAGACGCCAAGCTCAAGCAGAGACACCAGTCCCACCTCCCATGCAAGAAGAGGATAGTTTGGCTGGTGCTTTGGAATGTGCGGATGAAAGACAACTTACAGAGGATGAGGAGATGGAGGATAGCGCTGCCCTCGATGCATTTGTAGGCGATCTTGAGGATGAGATGGAAGAGGGGTCCCCTGCAGACCCTACTGCAGTAAACCTTGAGGTCGCCGCAGGTGGTAAAGTTACAGCACGCAAAGAAGACGGTACACGGGTTGGTAAGTTAATCATATCCTCAAAACCTCAGAGCTCGACTAGCAAATGTCCTCAGGAAGCCCCGAGGACATTCGAAAGAATAAATTACTAACTTGGTTGTAGCAACTCCGTCCCAAATACCCGGAAGCAATCCTCGTACCGCCTCGGCTCTTCAAGCTGCTGCCGCTGCCCAGGCAGCTCTTACAACGCCAAGTGCATCGTCACGGCCTATGTCTTATGCTGCTGCAATCCAAGCCATCCCCCAAGACTGGCACATCGAGTTCAGCTTGGACGATAAGGTTATTGCGAATGAGACTACCATTTATCGAGCTGTTCACAGCACATCAACCACCATTGATGATCAAAACAGCCGGAGCGTATGGTCAGCCATTCATCCAATCAAGTTCAAGCGTGTCCCGGGCCCTCCACCACCCGAGCCAAGTTCTCTCACACAAGCTCCAGAAGTCGTTACTGAGACTACGGCATCCGGTATCCCAGCTTCCTTAGACAAGCATCCAGCTACATCCTCAATCCTTCGTTTACTCAACATTCTGCACGCACTGAATGCCAACTTGGATGACGTACTGGCAGAGAACAAGGATACTTTGAAGCTCAATGCGGAACCTCTCTCGCAATTCGTCAACACAAAGCTTACCGCTAAGCTCAACAGACAACTTGAAGAGCCTCTCATTGTTGCTAGCAATTGCCTACCCAGCTGGAGCGAAGATCTGGCCCGCCTCTACCCATTCCTGTTCCCATTCGAGACCCGACACCTCTTCTTACAGTCCACATCCTTTGGTTATGCTCGGTCCATGACAAGATGGCAAAACGCCCAATCTGCTGATGAGTCTCGACGTGATCGTCATCGTGACGAGCGCCCTTTCCTTGGCCGCCTTCAAAGACAAAAGGTACGAATCTCTCGATCGAAGATCTTGGAGTCTGCTCTGAAGGTCATGGAGCTGTATGGGGCATCTCAAAGCATCCTTGAGGTAGAATACTTCGAAGAGGTGGGTACTGGTCTTGGCCCAACCTTGGAATTCTATTCGACAGTATCGAAGGAGTTCTCCAAGAAGAAGCTTAAGCTTTGGCGTGAAACTGAAGCAAACGATGTTGATGAGTATGCTTTTGGTGTCCGTGGTCTGTTCCCAGCTCCCATGAGCGAGGAACAGGCCTCCAATGAGAATGGCAAGCGTATCCTGCACCTCTTCAAGATGCTTGGAAAGTTCGTCGCGAGATCGATGATCGATTCGAGAATCATCGACGTCTCCTTTAACCCAACATTCTTCCGTATCGGTGATGAGTCAACCACAGTCTCTCCATCATTGGGAGCCGTCAAGACCGTCGACCCACAATTAGCAAAGTCCCTGAAGTTGATCAAGAAATATGCGGTTGCAAAGAAGGCCATTGATGAGAATCCAAACCTTACTCCCGCCCAGAAGGTCGCCAACGCACAGGCACTGGAAATTGATGGCATGAAGATCGATGATTTGGGTCTTGACTTTACACTCCCTGGCTATTCCATTGATTTGCTACCTGGTGGCTCACACAAGACCGTCGATATCGACAGTGTTCAGCTTTACTTGGACAAGGTCATTGACTTTACTCTGGGTACCGGTGTTCAGAGACAAGTGGATGCTTTCCGAACAGGCTTCACTCAGGTGTTCCCATATTCGGCATTGAGCGCATTTACTCCCGATGAATTGGTAATGCTGTTTGGCCGTATCGAGGAAGATTGGTCCCTTGAAAGTAGGTTCTTCTATTTTCCGCAACTATTGTACACAGACTAATATATCCCAGCTCTGATGGATTCCATCAAGGCCGATCACGGCTTCAACATGGACAGCAAGAGCGTAAAGAACTTGCTTCAGACCATGAGCGAGTTGACATTGCCAGAGCGCCGAGACTTCTTGCAGTTCACCACTGGTAGTCCAAAGCTCCCAATTGGAGGTAAGCATCTTCCCAGTTACCGTTTTCTATCTCAGTTACTTATTCAAGATACAGGCTTCAAGTCTCTGACGCCTATGTTTACTGTGGTTTGCAAGCCAAGCGAGCCACCCTACTCGTCTGATGACTACCTCCCTAGCGTCATGACCTGCGTCAATTACCTCAAGCTTCCTGACTATACCGATCTCGACGTCATGCGACGCCGTATGGGAATTGCGATTAAGGAAGGGCAGGGTGCCTTCCATCTGTCATAAGCTGCCGATATTTCAAGGCACTTACTGGGACGGAGGGTGGAAAAAGCGAAGTTTTTTTTTTCTTTCTGCCCCATGAATTTATTTTGAGTTCACTGGCGCAATCATCATGGCATTTCATGTATTCACGAGCTTTCTCCCCTATCATGTTTCCGCCCCTTCCACCGGATCTTAGGTAGTGGATCAAGTCAAATTGCATGGAAGGTCGTTTGGGCGCATTAACGTGGGGAACTTATGAAAGGTGGGGGTCTTTAGCTTTGCACTTCACTAGATAGATGAATGAATCGAGTCATTTTCCTGAAAAGTAGGTGCGGGCGCTAATACCGCATGGTGACAAAAAAGCTAAGTACTAAATAGGATTCTTCAACACCTGGACGGATTCGTAGGTTGGGATGAAAGGTGGCGGAAAAGATGCGGTGGTACGCATGGGTTCGGGTATTCGAAAGACCAGTGGAACGAAAGATGGAGATGAGGAGGAGGAATCCGTGGAGGAAGGGCTGTGGAGGAATCAGGGAGGCACCAGAACCTGTCTCGAACGAAGCGACCCCTCCAACTGGCCTACTGTAAACGCAGACACAAATGCAATGGTCGTTCGATTACTCCCCTCCTCTGCCCTGCCGAACCAGCTCTCTCCTACACAGTCACACCTGAACCCTCGGCGCCACTAACCTCTGCTAAGGAGTGTTTTTGATGAGGGCGCAGGGCGGTAAATCGATTCCATACGTTACAAGCAGCCTGAGGGTAGCCAGGCGAGTCACTCACGGTCCTTACATAGACGTCAGGTTCAAACTGAGCCGGAGCCCTCAGTCGTGTACACTGTGTAAAGCCGAATGACCAGTTCGTGAGGGATTAACGCCAGGCTGCCGCAAGTGCTAAATGCAGTCAAATATGGCCTGAGGACCTCTCCTCTGTGAATCTTCACACAGTTGAACTCCACTTCTTTAGACCCAGTTTCATTGAGTATATGACGACAGTTGATGGTAAGGACCTCACCGAGAGCAGCTGTAAGGTTATAGAGACATACCTCACGTCCGACAACACTGTGCTTGAAGCAAGCAAGACGTTGGAGGCGCGCCACAACCACAACCTCTGCGGCGCTCCTTGCACCACCTACTGCAACAGCGGCACCGGAGGCCCGAACCCTCATGGTATCAAACCCCGCTCACCGAATCTTCTTGTACTAAGGTTCCCAAGACTTCTCTTCCCTCGCTTCTTCCATACAGAACAACGATGGGGTCAACATTGCAGCCCGTGACAATCACTGTTGGAAGTGAGGTAACTGCCAGGCCTACATCACCAACACCAGCAGCGAATCGGAGTATGAATGCTTGGACCAGGACAGCTGTCAGTTTTGTCGTCAATACCTTTCAGGAAAAGAGCACCGCTAATTTATGTTGCTCTAGTTGGGGGAGTCGTTAACTATCTGGCATGGAATTGCCAGGCTAGCTCGGGTGGTGGACCGTATACAGGTGGCAGCTGTCACTGGTAAGACAACACCGGCATTGGTAGGTTCATTTGCTTTCCACGTTGTATTGTATAAGGAAAAAAGTATTGATAGCAAACAGGATGGGTTGAAACCCAGAGTTCGTAGAGATGCCTGCAAGTATATGAAAGAAGGTGGTTTGGGCGTATTAAAGTGGGAATTTGAAACGAATTGTCGGGTCTTTTTAGCTTCACTTCGCTAGATGGATGAATGAATTAGCTCATTTTCACGATATATTGCATTTTCCGGATTTCTATGGTTTTTTTCGCCAGGAATGTAGTCTCTCGGCGGTAAACATATTCATAGCAGCCAACTTACTTATTCGCCGCGCCGTTTACTCTTGGGAAAACATTGCTTGACCCAAGTCTCCAAAGGGACATGCGACTTTCAAGGGGGTCTACAGGAGGAGAGGCTTGTCTAAAACCCTAGTTGGCAGGAGAAGTAAACTTGGCTTTGGTACATGCTCTGTGTGTTTCCCGAGACTTTACTCTAGCTTCTTTGATCTACAATTCAAAATTGAGACGTTGTCTGACACGGGACCGAAAGCTCAAAGAATCCGCATGAGCTCTTCTCTTTCGCCGAGTCAATGTATCATCATAAGTCACTAGTAAATAGACATTGACAGGGGTACATACGGGCAAATGTTGGTCCGAGCGCCGACATGACTTCACCAGATGGTTTCGAACGGTCTTTATTTGAACACAAACAAACATCTCGCAATGACAGTTACTCTCAAATCTCTCGTCCAAAAATTCCTACAAAACACTGCTCTACGCAGACTCTACAAAGACGCCAGTTAGATAAAAGGCTTTTCCCTGTCCCGGGGCGCACATTGGCGCAAAAGTGGTGGGATGGAAGAGCTTCAAGCACAACTGATTGTATGTTTGACCAAAAACCTCGATCTACGACTTTTAACTGACAATTGCGCCCAGGAGGAGTACTCTCAGTCGATGGACACTTCCACAATCCTAGCCATTCTCTATGACTACGATATCACCAATGCGACGGGACTTGCTACCGCGCGAGAGACCCTGAATTATCTGACGTCCTCGGTCTCTGCAGAAGAAAGCACTGGATTCGATCCCAGCGGTGCCAGTGGGCCCGATCCCATCCTCGACGACCAAGTTAGTGCGAGGGAGGAAAGCGAAAGCCACTCTACAAGCGAGCGAGGAGCGAAGACGCAAACCGATGACACATCACTGTCGCAAGATCCGGGAACATTGGATTTGGAGGGATTAGATCTGGGAGGTGAAGAGAGGGAAGAGAGTTCAAGCCAGACCTTTTCCAGTGAACTTGACGATCTTGACCAGGTGGGCAAGGAGCATGCCTTGATCAGCATTTTCCCAGCTCTGAAACCCTTCGACGTCAAATGGACTTTGAAGAAGTGCAAAGGCGATGCCGGCCTCGCAATCGATGAGCTGATGACTCAAGCCTTCCTCGAAGAGAGTGGCACCCGCCATAGAGGTATCGATGCGTTCGATGCATTCTCAGAAAACGATGCGGCTCCTCGTCGGAAAGGCAAGGGTAAGAAGAAGAAGGGAAAGACTAAAAGTGCAAGCAATCCAACTACCCCACCAAGTCCCATCGAATCATCGGTCGAGAGCAAATGGAATACCGGGAAGCAAGACATCGAGTTCATTTCGGAGAAAACAGATATGCCTGTGCAGCAAGTCACGTCCATCTATCACAAGAATGGAGGAACTGCTCGTTCAACCATTGCGGCTATCATTAAAGCGCATGCGGACACGATATCCTACGAGGATGATCCCATCATTCAGATCAACGCCTACCAGCTGCATGAAGACTTTCCTTCAATCTCGATTCCAGACCTAGTTATTCTGTTACACATCACCAATCCTTCCTTGTCAGCCACCCGCGACCTCGCCAAAGCACTCGCTACGCCGTTGTCAGTCAACAAGAAAAATGCAATCCAACTCGATATTCGTCATGCACCCCTCCAACTCGATCCCGAGCCAACACCAAAACCAAAGCCAATCAACGCAGTTTACCCCTCTGTCCCTCACGATTACGCCAACTCATTCGAGACCGCAGCTCGCTTTACCGAGTCACGCAACGCTGCCTTCGCCCAAGCAACCGCCGCCCACCGCAAAGGGAAATCCAATCCCTTATTTGGCGGCGCAGCAGCGCACTACTCAAGCGTTGGCCGCGATTTCAATGCTAAAGCAAAAGCAGCAGCTAGCCAAGCTGCAGACGCGTTGGTGGCGAGCCAGAGCTCCAGATTGGAGCTGGATCTGCATGGTATGAATGTTAAGGATGCAGTGCGGATTAGTAGAGAGCGGGTTACGATGTGGTGGCATGCGTATGGTGAGGAGAGGGCGGATGGAAGGAGCCCGAAGGTGCCGCATTATAAGATTGTTACTGGGGCGGGCAATCATAGTTCTGGTGGGGGCAAGCTAGGTCCTGCCGTGGCGAAGATGTTGTTGGCTGAGGGGTGGAAGATTCAGATTGGGAGTGGGAGTAATATGGGGTTCTTGCTTGTTTTGGGGGTGGCGAGGAGACGGTAACGATTGGATGATTGGATGAATGTGTTGGATATGAGGGTTGATTGGAATATGGACGTGTTTGGATTGTGCATTTGGTGGAGTTCAAGAGGTCGAACTTTTGTTGGGATTGATGGGGGATGTTGGATTTCTTTTTGTATGCTTGTTTGGAGTTTTGGGTAAGATGTCTTGATTATTGTGTGGATATAGGGTGAATTTTTGTATGATTGTTATGATACATAGACCTTGTTGGATAGATAACCTGGTGAGAATGTAGAGATATATAGATAGAGTATCACAATGAGAGGGAAACGAATGTCGATAATGATGACTCGACATTGTTACATTCCAGGTCCTGATGGCTTTTGAGGAGAATAGGAAGACCTCAGACTCCCCATATTCTCATTCAAAAATATCTTGACAGTGCATCTATGAGATACATGAACAGATTCGATGGCTTGGACGGTGTTCTGGTTCTTTGGCTAAGAAGGGTTTACTGGGCTCACCACCCTGGTAATCTTACATGTCACCACAGGACTTCATCAACAAAAAATCGAGCTCGAGATTGCCTCTAGTCTGATTAGCACCTTCGGAGATGCTTGCGGAAGCCTTAGGAAGCCTATCTTCACAGCATTATAACCAGTGTGACCTGACATATACAAGGGCAAGCACCAGGTAAACTTGAGGTAGTCCTGATGTCACTCGTATAATCATCATTGAATACTTATGGCTTGCAGTAGTTGTGATGTTACAGAGATTCGGCATATTGATCAATCCCGAGTCCCGAAATTCAGATCCCAGCAAAAAGGCAGATCTGACAAATGCAATGGAAATGAAGTCTTCAATACCAGTTACTATAGACGCTGAGGTTATACAAAACGAGGCTCATTCTGGATCGAGGCATCTTTGACAATGCCTCAGCTCGTCTGGCTCATCTACCGTGGGCTATAGCTAGTTAAAGGCTATAACCCCTGTGCCGAATCTTGAAATCCCAAATCCGAAAATCTTAACTTTAAAAAATTAAAATAAATTTTTTAGTGTATATATTTAGAATTCTGAAAAGGCCAAATAAATATACGATTTATTTACTTATATATGGCTGTTTAGAATCTCTAAATATCAATTCAAATTTGTGAATTTTGCCAAAGGCTAAGATTAGGTAATGTACTCAATGTTTTGTTATATATTGCACTTGAATGTACCGCCCTTTAAAAATTTTACTTTAAGGAAATTTCCAACTAAAAAAAATATATTTGCAAATTTTAAAATATATAAATAATTATATAAATATCAAATAAGTTTTTATATTATATAGGTTCATAAAAATAAATTTTTATTAGCTGTTCTGTATAATATATATTATAAAAACCGGAAGATTTGCTATAGCCTTGTCTTAGACTTTATTTACTTTTGTTTATTAAAAGCAAATTTCACTATTTTTATTACTTTAAAAGTACAACTTTACGTATGAAGCCTCTTCTATTTTTCTTTTATTAATAATAATAACCTAACTTTATTTACTTTAATTAACTATATTATCTATTTTATTAAAATGACTGCTTTTTTTGCCATCTTCATTATCGGCCCTATAAATGCCTCTTTTATGGCTATCTCTATTATAAGAAAAGTTAACTGCTTTGACTTTTCTGTATATATTACGCTTTATCTTTTAACTTTTTTGAGTTAACTTAGTTTAAAGCTATAAGTCTATATAAGCCATTTGAACTATTTGATTTTACTAGATCTAGAGTAGAAACACAATGTTAAATTCCAAAACTATAATTACAAAGCTTTTTTTATTGATTATCTTTTATACAATTATTGTATTGTCGAATCCTTTTTTATATATTTAAAATACGTTTAAAAACTAAAAATAAAATCTGCGAGATTTTTTTATAAATATATATTGATTTATATAAGGATATAAAGAATCTCGGCAACAACTATTGTAAGAAGTGCAAAGATAAAAATGGAATATATAAGTAGTATATGAGTTTAAAAGGACATTTTGATGGCGTTTGTATTAATTATAAAAAGTAAAATAAGGGAATAAATTATAAGGCTAAAGTTCTTGATTTATCTTAGGTTTAAATTCCAAAAATGGCTCTTTTTGTTTAGGCTACTTTATTTTGTAATTGTATATTAATGAAGCCAGCCTTATATAAGGCTTTAGATTAGTATAAAACAAAATAAATAGTTTAAGGAAAATATATATAAGAAAACAAGGCTGGTTTAGGGAGATTAGGTAGGCTTTAGGGTAGGCTTTGTTAGATTTAGGGTAGGCTTTGCGGGTAATGATATACAGATAGGCTTGGCTTTTGTAATGTATTCGTATATTTTATTAAATAAATACGTTGACTTTAATTCTTTAAATTTATGTAAAAAATTTCCTATAAAAAAAGTTATTAAATAATCTGGGTAAATGAAATGTATATTATAAATTATATATATCTATATTTTTTAATAACTAATGAATTTGCTAATTTGCTATTTTATAATACGTAATAAACACTAAAATAAAACTTAATTCCAAAACATTAAACTTATAAATTGTTTAAAATTCTTAAAATTATTAAATGACAAAATTGACTTTAAATTTGGATATTTAAAATTAAGCAAGAAATCTATTGAATATTTTTCATTACTTCTCTTATAAGGAATTTAACGTTTATTACGACTTATGAACTTTTTTTTAGACTTTATATAATAGGGTAGATCTAGAGATTCTAAGATTTACGGCTTTTGTTATCTTTTAAGTTTAATATAAATAATAATATTATTAAATTCTAATAATGTCAAACTTAAAACTGAACTTAAAATAACTATAATTGATTTTTTAAAAAGAAAACGTAGATTTAGCGTTATATTTAATTGGCTAGTTATAATAATAAGGCTCTAATTCTTATTTGAATTAATAAGAATAAACAGTGCCTTATTATACGGATCCTTTATACTGGGTTTTTCATTATTTGAAACGTACTTTATAAAAGAATCATTTTCAGATTCTTCTATAACAGCTAAAGCGTATAAAAAGCAATGTGTTTGTTTCTAAAGCGTTGTCTTAATCAAAAGTATAAATTCAGAATTTGACTTATTTCTAAAGCCACTTATATAATTATCCCAAGTATTTTTGCTTTTAGAATCCTATATATTATATATTAGCTTTTAAATTATAATAATAAAGAGTTAAAAAATTCAATAATAAAAAATAACATATATTATATTTAACTGAAAAAGGCCTTAAAATTATTCTATTATACCGGCGAGCTTAATTAATCTTTATACGTTGTTATATTCGATTGAATGCTTCTTTTATATTGGACTATATAAGTTTAGTGATAATTCTTGCCTATTCGGTACGTTTTACGGCGCTTTTTTTTACTCATTATATATATAACGACTCGTCTTCTTTTAATACTAAAAATACTATTTATTGTTTTGACACTTTTGTCATAAAATCCTTTAAAGTAAAAACGTCTAAAACCTCGTCTAGTACAATAATTAATAAAGAATATATAAAGTATTTAATGCCAATATAAAAAATCAATTTATACTTGTTTTTAACAAAAAGGTTATAATATATAATGTTGCCTTAAATATAATATATTTAAGGCACAATTTACCTTTTAATTAAATTTATAAAAGAAATCTAAAGAGTGTTCTAGAATCGAACTAAAAACCAGTTTATATATAATTAATATTTATATAACCCAGCCAATATAAAACATATTAACTTTAAAAACCTGTATTTCTTTAAAGTCATATTACTCCGCTACTCTTTAACTGAGAATTTTTACCACTCTTAGAACTAAATGAACTTTATATAATTAACTATTAATAACGTTATTAGGTTTAAATTAGAAAAGGTTAAATACCCCTAATATAGTTTGATTTTGTTGTGAAAGAATCTGTGTTTTGGCGTGAGGTAATATATAAAATGTGACTTGACTTTAAATCTTTTGATTAATATTATTAATAGATTGTTAAGTCATAAATATTAAGGAATTCTCAGGAATTGTTATATAAAAGATATTAAAGTTTATATATTAAGAATATGCAGGATTTTACTAAAAGATAGGCAGAGGCTATTAAAATTTAAACTAATTTTGACTAGGAAATTGTTGTTAAAATTAAGACCTAAATAAAAAAAGGTTTTATAAGATTTAAAGAAGTATAAAATTATAGATTTGACTTTACTATAACTAGCTATATATATTAAATTGGACTAATTGAAATTATTATATTCTAAAGCCCGGGGGAGGCTATTATCCATATACTATTCTAAGATTTTATTAAGTCTATTAAAGTAATATAAATAAATTATATACTAAAACCTGAGGTTACGCTAAATTATACGAGTTTAGAACTAAAGTTTATACATTTGTTTAAGATAATAACTAACCGAATAACTGAAAAACAGTTTGTTATATGTCATTTAGATATTATTATTAAATTCCTGGATTTCTTAATTAAGAACCATAACTATAACCTTGATTTGGCTAAAATTAAAGGGCTATATATTAACTGTTCTAATCTTATTAAAGTTAAAGTTATATAGAGTTTAGCAGTGTAAAAGGTATAATTTGTTAAAGTGTTTAAGTGGGTGGTTAGGTAAATAATAGAGTTTCAGTCTCGGGAGTTTTGGATATATTTACAGGATTTGATTAATTTAAAGTAAACATTCTGATTGTATAATTATTAATTAAGAGTAATATAAGAGAAGATTTAAAGAAAACTCAATAGGTAAAACTGGGGATTTATACCCAGAGAGATTCTATTGGCTATGGCTGTTTATAGATCTATCCTCGGTTTTTGCCTTAGTCTCTAATAAATAAAAACTCCGTTGGCATTTAATAAGGAATTAGGGTTAGATATCCCTCACTATTACTTCGTACGCTCATAATATATACTACATTCAATACTAATACTTGGCTAAGAGCTCTATTCTTTACTATAATAATATTATAACTTCTAATAAGCTTCACGGATTCAGCTAAAATTGGCGACATTTTTGATTATATATATAAGCGTAAGGTATCTCGTAAAGCATAATAAATTTTGACATAAAATCAGCTATCCAAACTAAAAGAATTTGTAAAGTTAAAGTGGGCCAAATCTATTCTTTATCTATTAATAATTTACTAATAAAATTCTAAGGTTATTAAAGGCAAATACTCATTAATATCTATATATAAAATAATTAGTTAATTATATAAATATTAAAAAAGTAAGATTTTACCCTAATTCTTATAATCTTTTAAAATATCCTAACATAGTTCTAAATCTACCGGTTTTCTATAATATCGGGCACCGCTTTTTGAATATTTATAAAGCCAGAACGGCTTTCTAGTAATAATATTTAATCGAGTGTGATTTTTACAAATACAATAATAGTTTTAAAGTTTTATATAATTATAAACTTCGTCATAGATTCTTGATATATATATAATAAAAAGTATAATCCGGTCTTATTAATATTGTGTATTATATTCTCTATTATGTACTAGTTTTATGAAATAATTTTTGTTTCTTTAATTAATTAAATTATATAAATATGAAATAAATTTCTTTAATCTAAAACGAAAGTTTGTGTATAATTAAAAAAGAAATTTAATAATATTTAATAATAAATATAAAAATCTGAACTTACTCTTTATTTAAATAATTGACTTATCTCTAACTTTTGCCATTAAGACTCAATATATACGTTTTTAGTACTTTTATTAAAAATAAAGCAATGTTTTAATCTGGTAATTATAAGATTATATACACAAGATAATACAAAGTATGCCTTTATATAAAATGGTAATTTTGATCCCTAATCTACCCAAAAAAAGTATGATATGATTTTAATCTAAGTAATTGTCATAAGATATTATTATACTACTAAATGGGACATACGATTAAAAATGCCAACATATACTTAAATAATATTACGAAAATATGTATTTATATATATATATAGATTTTAATTCTAAATAAAAATAATTTGTTATAATTATTAATGGACTAAATCTAGTCTAAACTAGGTATAATATATTCCCCTTTTCGCAATTAGAGTTTGGCTTTTTTGTATATAATGCTATAAGGGTTTAATTTGTGTAATATTTTAAATAAAATATTCCTTTGTATAATTAGAAAAGTCAATGAGATTTTTAAAATGTCAAAGAAAAAGGGGTAAAAGTCTAACTATACTAAGTAACTAAATGTCCTTGCCGCTTTATATAACTATATAAAAGACCTTTCTTGTAGCCTTTAATATATCTATCTTTAAGTTCTTGCCGTAAAACCGTATATAACTATGTATTTATTTCAGCTTTGTCGAAAACTATAAACCTATAAATAAAGCTAATGTCTTTTTAAATCTAAGTTATTATTGTAATACTATAAGTATAGCCAATATTAAACAAATCTTTTTTAATATTTTCATTTATATAACCCAAACGAAAAAAGATAGTAATTTATGAGCATAAGAATGGTGTATTTCGTATAGTTATTTATATTTAAATATCTTAAAGTTATAATTTCTACTAAATTGTTTAAATATAAGTGGCTATATTATATTTATTCCGTAACTTTTGTACAATCTAGTTAATGGAATAGTTTATATAAATCTATTTGATAATAAGGTATTTATAGGGCTCAAGGTTTTTTGTCATAGGAGGCATTTTATCAATAAATCTAATTATATTAAGAATAAATTTTAATAATAGTAATAATATGTTAATAACACATTAAGATATATACAAACTTTTCAGTGATTTAAAAGCTCGCTAAACCTAATTTTATATAACTAAACCCCTTGTAATAGATTATCAAATCACTGGAACATTTACGACATAAATATGATAATATCACTTAATTATTTAATATTTATAAGCTTTATAAAAGCTTTAAGATTAAAACCTTTAAAATAAATAAATATAAATCAATTCTCTTTGATTATTTATAAACAATTTAATTTTAAGTGTTGATTTGAATTAATTATAAATTATTATATTAAATGACTTTCTTAGCATATTTGAGATAGTATTCTTTTGCTTTATATTTTATTAGAACTAACCCTTTTTTTAAGAAAAAAAATAATAGTGTAATGGTTTTTATTTATTTTTTATTTATATAATTAAACTTACTTATTTTTTTTTTTGGATGTACAGTCGAAATTTAGAATTGAGATTTCAGATTCGGCACTAGGGTTGTGGCCTTTAGCTAGTTGTGGCCCACAGTATCATCACTGGCTGTTCATCCGGCTTCGGCTCAGTATTCGTCCACGATATCCTGACTCGGGGCGACAAAGTCATCGCAACAGGTCGGAATACAAAGACAAAACTCTCCCATTTTGAGAGCACAGAAGCTGCCATCCTTGACTTGGATGTAACGAGTCCACAGGAAGAAATCGACGAGAAAGTCACAGAAGCAATAGCAATATATGGCCATATCGATGTGCTGGTCAATAATGCTGGATACGTGGAAATGGGACTTGCTGAAGAGACAAAGTAAGAATACACCCTTCATCGCGACTGATTCGGAGTATCTAACATTTTCGGAAAAGAAAAGAAACGTTCGATTCTACACTGAAAACCAACCTCTTCGGCGCCATAGCTGTCACCACAGCAATCCTTCCTCACTTCCGTTCCCGCCGAACCGGAAAAGTAGCCTTCATGTCTTCGATGTTGGCATGGAGCAGCCTCGTAGGCTTTTCACCATACGTGATCAGCAAGCACGCCCTTAACGGTTACGCAATGTGCCTCGCAGACGAGGTTGCCATGTTCAATATCCAGGTCGTCAGTTTTGATATTGGAACGTTTCGTACTACAATCACCGATTCAAGCAAGATGAAGCGTCCAGATTCAAGGATTGAGGATTATGAACCTATCCCTTCCACTCCCCTTTCGAACGTTTTGCTTTTGACCTTTAAAGTGGAGTTGAATCGACTTATTATAAAGAGTTAATATATGTAGCAAGAGTTAATTAATATATAAAATGAAGCCTCTAATCTTACAATTAATATAAAGCTGGCGCGCAAACGTGATGGAGTGATTTAGTACTTCCTTATAATATAGATATTAGTATAAAAGGGCCGGAATTTTTATACCTTTATATATAAAATCATTAATTTAATTATGTCTTTAAAATGGCTCTTCAATTCAACCTCCCATTGAGACCATTATTGCCTTGTAGGCAGTCCTTACTTATATCATCTCCCCCTCCAACCTCTATTCTTAATAGCAATTACTCTAGCTCTTCTTCTTTTGAAATTTGGCATTTAATCGTTCATTTATTTCCGCCTATATTTCTAGCAATTCGCAATATTCCATCAAATAAGCATGCTTTGGTGATTACACATCTTCAATCTCGTCATCGCCAGCGCTTTTTAATACTTTGGAATAGGTTTGCCAATCCCCCATGCACTCCATCGCCTACTGGTTTACAAAAGTCTCGCCAATAAATAAAAAAAGGCCAAATACTTAGTCCAATATGTGTTAATGGCGCTAGGAATGAGTCTTCCCCTTTGCAAAGACCTGATTTGGTATATTATAACCCCCACCCATCTTCTCCATATGTTTTTGATGAAGACTTCTACCAAAATCGCGATATTAAGAATAATGTGGACAAGGAAAATGCGACATATGGAGCAGCAATAAATTAATAAAAAAAGCACTTATAGTAGGCATATAAAGCAATTATGGATAATGGCGAAGTTGAGGATGGTTTTAAACTTTTAGAGATGCCATATTAAATGTTAATAGTTTTGCTTGATAATGACATTGATAAAAATAAGCTGAAGACCTTTTTTCGTATGTTTATTGGGGAAGAACAATTTGAGAAGCTGGCGACGAATATTAATAAGTATGCTATCCATTGGAAGTCAATTAACCCTCAAAGCAAGCGCTATACCTTTAAACCAGTCTCCAAATAGAAGATTAAAACCTATATTGCCCTATTTATATATATCAGATTAACATATAATTGATGGCCTAAATTGCACTGGGAGAAGCCTACGGCATAGTCCCCAATCCATTATATGTGCTGGAAGCAGTATAAGGACATTAAATCCTATTTTAAAATCTTTAATATTGAAATAGATCAATCATTTGCGCATCAACCTATGAAATGGCATCAGAAACTCAATTCTTTAAACTTTTACCTTCAGTAAAAATTTCAAAATATTATAATCCTTGGTTTGCATATATTGTATGATAAAAAGATGTTGGGTTATTAAGATTAAAATGCGCATATAACAAAAATTCTTGGGAAGCCTAAACCAAATGGATTTAAAATCTGGGTGCTCTGCAAAAAAGGCTACACATTTGACTGGTTATATTACTCTGATTCCAAAGGTATGCTATATTTCCTTGATATTTTAATGGAATTGTGAGGTTTATAAAAAGAAGGTTTTAAAATGGGTGAGAATTCTGGTTTATACAGTTTCCCTGCTTTAGGCTCAATTAAATATAGCTGCCATCTTATTTTTCTTATCATTGGTTTTCGCTTCTCGGCGCGCATTCTAATTGGTTCGCTTATTAATTAATCATCAATTTTAGGAATTTAAAAAAATGAAAAAACTCTTAATTCTCACCCAAAATTCATAAATATTAGTGCAAGAATTTTAATTCTCGCTCTTAATTTCCCTTATGAATAATATAATTATATTATTTTTATAAACAATCTCTTTATGAATTATAAGCTTTTTTTCGCCCTGCATAATTATGGTATTAATAGTGTTGGGACTGTTAGAATCAATAGGTTAAAGGGTTTATTCAAGAAGGAGATATTGATTATAAATAATGGCAAATTGATGACCTAAGGAAAGGTTTGTGCTTGAATACTAAAAATTAGAAATGGAAAAGAGGTTTTAGTAATTATTTGGCAAAATCAAGCTATTATGCGAATTATAACAATAATTCATAATGTTATAAGATATATTTTACAATATCATTAACGCCCTTAAGCAACTGCTTTAATAAAAACCATTATCAAAAAGATATTTAACCTCCCTCCTCCTTAAGATTACAATTTTATATCCCTGGCGATTGCAAAAAAGTTTTAGGCAAGCAAATTAGCCTTTTCGATCATAATTTTGATCGACGATTACAACTACAACATGAACAATATGGATCAGGCTAATTAATTAAAAGCTGAATTTAAAATTAAGCAAAAAATTAGTTGGAATTGGATGCCATATTGGTTCTGGATGCTTGATTGTATTATAATCAACGCCTTTTTGCTTTGGAAATGAGAGGTAAAGAAAAATCATAAGGGAAGAGAAGGCAAAGGGCAATAAACACATCGCATATTTAGGAAGGCTTTAATTAATTCTTTTTTTGAATTAAAGATATCTGGTTTTTATTGCCTTAAAGCTAAAGCAATTAAAGGAAGCTCTTTTTTTTGTCTTATTACATCAAGATTCGCAGTTAAATACTATATCTCGCATAGCCATAGCCAAAGAAGTTAGTGTTATTATTATTAATAAAAGGCATTAAAAGGAGTATTCCTTATGAAAAAGATTAAGGTGACTTAAAGGTCTTGCGAAAATTATTAGCTCCTTTTATATTATTATTGCTTTAAAAAGTACTATTTATTTTGATTTTGTATCAAAAACCTTATGTTTTTAGTATTTTCTTTTATTTAACTAATCATTTTATATTAAATGCGAGATTTTTAAGGCTTTGAATTTTATTTTAGTAATTCCACTTTTTTTTGGCCTATGCCACCTTTTTTAGTATTTCTAGGCAGTTTCACTTCTTTGGCGATTTTCATTAAGAGGCTTCACTTCAGCGTGCATGATAAAAACGTTCGAAAGGGGAGTGGAAGGGATACTGCGCGGCGTGTTAGAGAGAGTGGAGAAGTTTGGCGGAAAGCAACCGGGGGATCCTAAGTTGGGCGCGAAGAGAATGGTGGATATTCTGAAGAGCGAGGGGGAGGTGGAAGGAAGGAAGGTTCCTGTTAGATTTCCGATTGGAAGTGATGCGTTGAGATTGATCAAGGTGAAGTGTGAGGAGATGTTGGATGTGATTGATGGATGGCAGGATGTAAGTGGTAGTACGGATTTTGAAGGGCTGGGAACGACTGGTTGAGACATCTTTAGATAAGACATATTTTGTAAGGATCGATATGAGACCTCAGATGGAGTTTATGCCTTGGCAATAGTAAACAAATCGAGAGAAGTTTGCCTTAGAAGGTTGCTGAGGAGGATTTTGGATGGATTTGAAACTATGCTACCAAGTAAGAGTGAACAAATTGTGAGGAAGCTAGGCATGTGACTTGAACCCAAGAAAAAGTTCATGAGTTATACGTTTGAATAAATAAATAAAATTGACGCAGGAATGAGTTGTTGTCAAGTGAGGACGTCGAGGTCAAGGGAGACAAAGTTGTTGCCAAGCGATCTGAAGCGACTAATCTGCTTCGGTAGCAGCTCCTGATGAACCTTGTTCTTGCAGGCATCGGTGCCAAATGACGCCGCGAATAGCTACAGCTCCCCACTACTTCACTCGACCGCAAGTTGCCATGATATCGTGGGCTTGCAACCATGGCTCTAACTTCGGTGAGATACTTATGAATTGACTACATGTGCATTGCAGTCGGCGAATCAATCTAACACACTGCAGTGGAAAACGTTCGATTTCTTCGAAGTCAGCCAGGTCAATCCTCCTGACGATGAGAGCCGGTCCTTCTTCGACAACAATGAAATCAGCTGCGTCTGCTCAGGTTCCGAGAACCTCTTCCTCGGGAGCCATGATGGTGCTGTGCGCATACTATCCCAATCCTTCAAGATCCTGCGAACCTTCCAGGCGCATGATACGGGCTCGATTACACATATGAAGCAGGTGGAGGGGACAGCTTTATTGGTGACGATATCAGTGTGTATATGGAGCTTTATAAGGGAATACTGGTCTGATTTGTTGTAGGAAGATATCTCCAATGAGCCTGTTTTAAAAGTGTGGGCATTGGATAAGCCAGTGAAGAAGACGGGTCTGCCAACTTGCCAGTCAACACTTAGCATACAGAATGGGAGGAAACCGTTTCCAGTAGGTTGAAGTAGTTCTCTGGCAAAGCATCTGCTAATTGGATCTGCAGATCTCAGCCTTCACTGCGCTCGACGATCTTTCGCAACTGGCCGTAGGATTCGCCAATGGATCTGTTACTGTTGTACGAGGGGACTTGGTTCATGATCGAGGCGCACGACAACGGACAGTGCATGAGTCGGAAGAGCCGATCACTGGCGTGGAGTTCCGAGAAGAAGACAGAATCACAACACTCTACATATCGACGACCTCACGGATTCTGAAGCTTGCGATATCCGGCCGTCAAGGACAAACAGCAAGAGTTGTGGAAGAGCTAGGCTGTGCAGTTGGGTGTATGACCCTCGACAAAAGGACTGGAGACATCGTGGTTGTTCGAGGCGATGCCATTTACTACTATGGCGTAGACGGACGTGGGCCGTGCTATGCATTTGATGGACCGAAAAGTTTGGTGACTATCTTTGGGGATTATGTTGCGCTGGTCTCTCCGCCGTCGTCAAACATCAGCACCGCCAAATCGAATGGATTAAGGCGTTTCGGTGGAGCACAAGCCGAAGACATTTTCAACACTTCAACTTTCACACTACTAGAGACCGGTCTACATTTCGTTGCGCACTCGGAATCGTTGGTATCGCAAGTCAAAACTCTTTTCAAGATCTGGGGAGATTTGTTTGCACTTACCCAGGATGGCAAGGTAAGCATTCACCGCCAGAGATTAGTGAACCATTTGCTAATATGCAAGAAAGATTTGGCGATATCACGAAAAGCCTTTGCAGCAGAGACTTGAGATACTGTATCAAAGGAATCTGTTCAAAGATTCCATCACTCTGGCCCAAAAGTCCGGGATGGATGTGCAGCAGCAAAATGTGATATATCGTAAGTATGGAGACTTTCTGTACCAAAAGGCAGATTACGATAGTGCCATGGAGCAGTATCTCAAAGCTATCGACAATACTGAGCCATCACAAGTCATTCGAAAGGTAGGAAGGTTCTAATCTTTCTATTGGCCATTGCTAAAGGAACAAAATATAGTTTCTGGATACACAGCGAATTCACAACCTGATTGAGTACCTTGAAGAATTGCATGAGCATCACAAAGCAACTGCAGATCATACGACACTACTTCTGAATTGCTATGCAAAGCTCAAGGATATTGGAAAGCTTGAGAAATTCATCAAGTCACCTGGTGATCTCAAATTCGATCTGGATACAGCCATTTCGATGTGCAGGCAGGGCGGCTACTATGACCAAGCAGCCTACCTTGCCACAAAACACGGTGAACACGAACTTGTAGTTGATATCCTGATAGAAGATTCAAAACTCTATTCAGATGCCCTCCAATATGTTTGGCGTTTAGAATCTAATGCTGTAAGTGCAACTTCCAATGATTTAGACGATGTGTTTCTAACCTACTAAGGCATATCCAAATATGATGAAATATGCCCGAGTCCTCCTAGAACATTGTCCCAAAGAGACCACGGAGCTTTTCATCCAATATTTTACCGGGCGATACCAGACGAAAAAGGATGTTATCATTCCTGAGACAATTACTGCACAGCCAGGCTATGCAGCTGGAGCCGTAACCGCGGTCCAAAATTTGAAAGATCTCTTACCACTACCCTACATGAACACCTCGGCAGTTGCTTCTCCTCCTGCTCAGGGCAATATCGTTGCCACGATCAGTGACAATCAAATAGTCGATAACCCGGAGCAAGCACTGGTTCCTTCATATACACCACCTCAACCTCGGACAGCCTTTTCTTGTTTTGTTGATCATCCAGACGAGTTCATCGTTTTCCTCGAAGCTTGTTTAGAGGAGAAAGACCTGAAGAAACGGGACAAGATTGATCTCTACACGACCCTGTTCGAGATGTACCTACACAAGTCAAACGAAAAGAAAGGCGCCAATAGAGAAGAGTGGGAAGCCAAGGCCAAGAAGCTCATATCTGGAAAGGACATCCCTATCGATACCTCCAACGTTCTTCTTCTGTCTCATCTTTCAAACTTCAAAGATGGGACAATTCTGGTTCGCGAACAAGCCGGTCTTCGGTTCGATATTTTCCGGTCTTATACATCTGCAAAGGACACCCAGGGCGCCATCAAAGCGCTGCATAAGTATGGACCAGAAGAGCCGCAATTGTACCCTGCTGCTCTAGCATACTTCACTTCCGACCCTCGAATACTCGAAGAAGCTGGAGATGAGCTAGACGCTGTTCTCAGGAAGATCGACGAAGATGGGCTAATGGCACCCTTGCAAGTCATCCAGACTCTCAGCACAAATGCCGTAGCCACGATGGGCATGGTGAAGACATATCTGCAGCAGACCATCGAACGCGAGAGGAAGGAAATCGCCTCCAATCGTCGACTCATCACATCATACCGCAACGAAACGGTCGACAAACGCCAAGAAATCACCGATTTATCTACAAAACCTCAAACTTTCAACAACACAAGATGCTCGTTCTGCGGCTCTCAGCTTTCATTGCCAGCAGTTCACTTCTTGTGCAAGCATAGTTTCCATCAGACGTGTCTGAATATGGAGGTCAGCGAAGATGGGAATGTGGAGGGCAGTTGTCCGAACTGCAGGAAGGATAACGACACCATTCGTGCTATTAGGAAGGCGCAAGATGAGAGTGCTGATAGACATGATATGTTTTTGGATGCATTGGCGAGGAGCAATGATAAATTTGGGACTATTAGCGAGTTTTTCGGGAGAGGGGTTATGGAAGCTCCTCCAACATTAGAGTAATATCAGGCAGAGAATATAATTCGACAGCATACCCAACGAGATACTAGTTTCTACTAACTGCGATGAGGCCAGTGTAGACCTAGTATATTGACTTCTAAGCGATCGGATCATCTTGCAGAAGGCAAGTCTCGCCAAGAAGCCAAAAGTAAGTTCGCCTGAGTCAAAGTCGAATAATTCCAATGCAGTTTACATATGCTCTTAGATTACTCTACTGTCTTATTACTCTTGACCTTCGAGAATGGAAGCTGATAGCATGTAGAAAAGGATTAGTCCCGTGCCATCCTTTCGCTCCCTCGCATCAAAACTCTTATTCTTAGGCGATTTGGCAGATATTCCTTTACTTCCAGGTCTCGCTGGGCCAAGGACCACGATTTCCCGTTGTGTCACTCACTGTATGTAGCCATTTCTTTGACCGCATGAAAACCTTTCGGCGCTTCCATTTCACGATCATCCCAACACTGCTTGCTAGCCAACCCAGCACCGTTCTTGATGCTATGATCTCTCAAATATATGTCTTTATAGACTCTGAGATTTAATCTTACCTGCCTTATTTACTCGAGATCAAAGCTATGTTGAGCATGTCGCCGTTGGTACTTCTCCTGAAAGGAAGCGTTTCCAAGCACAGCATGGCCGGCCATGCTAGTACGAGTTGGTCTTGAGCAGCTCACATGTACTACACCACGAGATTTTGTTGCACGTCTGAGATGTGCGCCACATCCGTCATTTTAGTTTGGTGTCTAGGTAGTTTCGGGAGCTTAGGGCTTAGGGTGAGTAAGGAGATCATCTTAGTGAGGGACAGTATATGTGTACGATGAGGAAGTGAGAGTGACTCACTGGTCACGAACTGGTAGAGTTTTGGGTTTAGAGATAGGTAGGAGAGCAAGTACGCAGGATTATGTGATCAATACGTGAGATGAGATGAGAATTGGTTTAATGAACAACAGTGATATCGCCCTTTGCACCATTGTAAGTAGGATTACAGAAAATGGTATCGATAGATATGGCACTACAGCTAGCAATGGGGTACCATAACTTGAAGCTTGGCATACAACCAACGAATTAAACGATTAAATAACTACATTCAAGTGCTAGAGGCTTCTAGTCTAGCTTTCTACCGCACATCCAAGGCCATATGCGCTAGAGTATCCGTCTCGCTCTAGTATCAAAGTCCCCGTATCCGTGCTATCTATCTACTTAGTAAAGGTTGAAGCGGAAATAATGAGACGCACCATGGCAGCAGCTAGTCGAATAGGAATTGCCAGTCTATATAGAAATAGAAGGAAAATATCAGGACGCACTTTTTCGTTGGAGAGTCTTTCGACTTCTTCTATTCAACTTGATATTACAATCACAGACACATCTCGGTTCGTCACTGAGCACGCCTACCAAACAATAATTATTTCAGAAAAAGGTATCTATTGGTACCCGTAAAGTCCACACACCAACATCGACTCATTTAAACTCCCAAAAGAATCCGACAAAATGCCCACCCAACAATCAAGAATCCTCAACTCGGCACTCCCAAACCCCCTCAACATCCCCATCGAGAATTTAGAGATATTTCTCAAAAACATTATGGAACCAGCTTTCGAAATAAGAACCCTAAACCGAATCTGTCTCGCTACGGTATGGTTTGTATTCTGCGCATGGATGACGATGAAATTAGGGTGGTGGAGCTATACTATCGCACAGCAAGCAAGAGATGAGCATGAGGTACTAGAGCTGCGTGGTGGAGACGGAAATGAAGAAGAGACAGAAGATGATGGGAATTATGATGAATACCTTCTCCAAGCTCAAAGACAACAACAGCAACAACAAGATCTCCAACGACAAGAAGCAGAACAGCACGACCTCCTCGAAACCGAATCTCACCTCGCTCGCTCCAGCACCATCCTCTTCTTCTGGGACGAAATCAAACTCTTCTTCATCTTCAGCGTCATCATCTCGCGCTGGAGTTACTCTTTCCACACTTTTGCTTCACACTACCAAGTCGCGAATACTTGGAAGAACTACTTTGTGTTCGTGGTGGGAGAGGTGGGGTGGTGGGATGTAGTGACGGTGTGTTGTGGGATTGTGGCGTGGGTAGTGCTGCATTTGGGGGAGGTCCTGGATGCGGAGGACGAGGGGGGCGTGCATTTGTGGGTTGATGGTGTGGTGAGGGGGATTGGGAGAGAGGTTTTGGGGGCGGTAGTGGAGGGATTGAGGTTGATTGTTGGGGTCATGAGGGGGTTGGGTGAGCGTGATATGAGAGAGACTGAGAGAGTGTGGAGTGCATGGGAAGTAGAAGAGAGGGAGAGGAGGGAGTTGGGACTTCCCGTTGCTAATGTGAGAGGTGGATTGAGATTGAGGAAGTAGAGGTTCGGAAGATATTGTATGAATATGAAGAGAAGGGAAATTCGATTGTGCTTATTTTGAACAGAAGAGCCGAAGAACGAGAGAGATATAAGATAACAATACCACCCACAGAATTCATCTCAACTGACTCACTTACTCACTCACTCACTCGCTCGCTCTCCTCCCTCCCAACCTCTCAACCTCCACCCTCTTCATCTCATCGACCCTCCTAATCCTCTCCGAAATCCAAGGCCCCCTCTCCCTCGTAATCCTCCATCTCCTCAACCCACCCTCGCCCTCCATCCCCAAATCCCTCAACGTCTTCCTCTCCACCAGACTATACTCATTCGCATCTTCTCTGTCAAAATTGAAGGGCTCTTTAAGCGAGACGGGCGGGTTGGTGATGATGCGCGGGACGCGGAGGAGGTTCTTGGAGGCGGAGTGAAGCATTAGTGGGTGTAGGAGGTAGACGTCACCGATGCTGCCGATAGCTTCGTGGAAGGAGGTGGAGGAGGGGATCTTTGTAGTGTCCCAGGCGAGGGATTGCCCTGTAGGGGGTGGGAATCAGCACTCGTTACGCTGGGAAGAGTTTTCTAAGAAGTCGACAAGATGTGTTCCAAAAGATCATGAAAAGCGAGAAGAAAGTCACAGTTTCTTTCCATACGTACAGTAGTCGAGGCCTTCGTAGGTTGCATGGCTGGGGTCGAGAGTAGATCGCATCCAGGGGGTCGTTCCTTCTGGGTGGTCATACTGAATTTCAGTTAGACACATGGGAGCAGTCGGCAGCTGAAGGAAGGTAGAGCCAGTACTAAGTGTTTAGCTATATGCTTGATACCTTCGCCGCAAATAGCTGTTCCGCCTCCTTTAGATTCAATATCACTCCAGAGAGGAATGACGAGAAGAGCTTGTTCAGGACTATCGAGAAAATGTACGAAGAAATCTCCGTCGTTATGCCAATTATCCAGAGCTATAATCCATCAGTACTTCATTCGGTGTATCTTATTCTAAATTCAAAAATTGACAATGAAAAATATCCGACTGATAGAAGCAATTCTTTACGTACATCTCAAATCCAACTCATCATCAGGACTGTACCCATCCCTCCCTAAATTAACAATAAACCCGTCACTCCACCCCCTAAACTCAGGACTATCGGAGATCCTCTCCTCGCCACCCAGTAGCTCACACATAGCCGCCCAAGCCTTGGGAGCGAATTCCGATACAGGAATGTGGCGATGCCAAGGCATGTTCGTCTTCTCAGTCGTCCAGGTTGACTTGTCATTTGGGTCCATACCAAGTCGAGTCCAGATTGTAGATGTGAACTCGGCGGCTTGGGCTCGCGTAAAACATTGTGGGATTTTGACGTAGCCGTATTCAAGGAAGTGAGACTTTTGGGCTTCGGTGAGGGCGTAGTCTGGGTTGGATGAGATGCTTCCCATGTTGAAAAGATATGTGGGTTTAGAACCTTTGTTAAGCCATAAATCGAAAAAACGGAATGTCAATGTAACTTCACCATGTTATATAGGAGACCATTTCATCTGCTAGTCTGCATACTGTGTCTGTACAAATAAGCATTGAGGAGTGATAGAAAGGCTTCCAATTTATCCGGCGGGGAAGTGGATCGACTTTTTACCCCATCGTTCTACGGACCGTACAGACTTGGGGGTTTCCCGGATACCCGGTACGACATTTGATTAGAGGGCTGACAGCCAGAAATGCTGAATGTTACGCATGCTTTCACTCGAGAACAGCCCTTGAAGGACATTGACATGGTCAAGGGACACTTTATGGACATCCAATGGCTTTTCCCCATAACAAGGCGCAGCCTTATGTCGACAATAGTTGCTGAAAATTGCACGAAAGTACCTGTGAGAAGTGAGGCCCAAGCCCCAGTGTGTACACTGTAAATCACTCTTAACTCCGCAAATTATTTAAATCGCGCTAAATATGCAAGAAACTGGAAACAAATTAAACGGTAGCGATCTAAGTAGACGACAGAGTGACTTCACTTTGGTTGGCGACATCCCGAGGTCGATCCCATGTGCGGATGTGACCTGCAAGAGTATGTTAGCAGTACTTGATGATCGATCACACAGGTGACTTACCACTCTTGCAACTTGTGAGGATGGAACCCTCGGTGAACTCCAACCAGCAAAGTGGATCTGGATCAATTGCCTTGGACTATGGAGATTGTTAACAGAAATAGAGCATGCGTCGTTCTTCTTACATACCATAACCGGTGGTAACATTGCTGTATTTGCTCTTGGTTCCACGGGATGCTCAATCATATGCTCGTCCTCATCCGATGCAGAGAGACTAGAGTTCGATCGAAGCCTAGACGTTCCGGTATTTTGCGTTTCGGCTCGCTGAAGTGGATTCGCAAAACGAGAGGAAATGCTACCCCTCTGCCGAACAGATATCTGGTATAGGATAAGTATCATTGCTCGTGACAGTTCATATAAAACCTACAGCTTTTGGACGGTGTAGCATTCCTACACTGAAATCCCAGAGCAAGAGCCGACAGTCCTCACCAACGCTACCAAATCGGTAGTTTCGATCATCACATCTCCATGGATCGAAGCAAACTGCCGTGACCCAAGACTGGTGACCTTGACAACGAGCAACAATTGTAGACTCGGCAACTGACCAGATTGATACCAGATCATCCTGACCTCCGGTGAGAACATACTTGCCATCTGGGGACCAGCAAACGCAAAGGAAGCCACCGTAATAGCTGGCATATAGATCGAGAAGTCTAAGGATGTCAGGGAAGTATGAAGCATCCTGGAGGGACAACTTACTGCTCTTTGAGGTAATCAATGATCCGTAAAGTTCCATCCTCGGAAACTACAGCCAAGTGTCTGTTGTCAGGCGAGAATGCAAAAGCATTTATGCGCTGGTTAGACAGCTTCCAGAATGATACTGGGTTAAATTTCTGGTTTTTGGAATGCACCGATTTGTCAACATGGAGCTTGGTGGTTTCGCCGTTCCCATTGGTCTGCTCCAAATTGCCATTGGTCGCGGTACCGTTCTCCTCTGGCAAGAAAGCCAAATCTTCTTTTTCCTTGTCGTATACAACTAGAGAGCCGTCCATATGCGCCGCAAGAAAGAGGTTCTCGGATCCAGGTATCCAACGAATTTCTGAGACAGGAGTTGCATTGATAATGCCCTGAATTAATTAGCATCATGGAACTTAAGGGCCAAGGCAAGTCGTACATTCTTGTTCAAACGGGTATACTTTTGGGATATTGGCTCGAACCAGATGATTTCGCCCGTGGAGAATCCCATGATGATATCCATATGGTTTGGAGCTTTGGTTACTTGGTTGATGTCGTGACAGAGACAATGTCCCTTTGTGAACAAAATCTTGGTTAAGTGATCCGCCTAGTTTCACGATTTAGTTGCTATTTGAATGTCAAGATCGGGCGTCTCTACCTTCTGGGGCGAGGATAAGTCAAGCCACTGGAAAGCTCGGTTTATGTTGGCAAAAGCAAAGTATCCATCAGCTGGCCTTTCCTGTACTCTCTTGCTCATATTCTCGTTGACTATGCATCTTGAGATGAACGATGAATTGCTCTTTGCAATATTGTTCTTTGGCTTCCTCCGTTTCCCCGCATCTTTGCTTGTTGCAGACAACATGGAGTTGCCTTCGCCAAATGCTGGAGCAGACCCAATTGAAAGAGTCGCTCTCGCACTGCCAGTGACTGATGTGCCGCCTCCATCACTGCTACCAGGAATGTTGTCTGCGGAAACTCTATCTTCGGTAGGATGTTCTTGAATGCTACCAGATAACCCCCCTGATTTTGTACTCTTGTTCGTGTCAACTTTGTAGAGAAGCGGAGCAGAACTTCGGGAACTGAATGAGAGCAGCGAAATCTTGGTTCCAGCTGTCGCAGGTTGAGGAGTTGTCGCAAGAGGGTTTGGATTGATGATTGGAGCTTCGGAGGGATGTGGAGGCGGTGTCGCAAGATGTAGGTCTTCTTTCAAGACATATGTTCCTATGTTGTCCTTAGCTTGGCTTTCAACACAGAATGCGCCGGGCAATACCTTCACCCACAACCAACTGGTATTCTGGTCCCGTAGGGTGGGACAGAATGTTGTTCGTCTCAATGATGGCTGGAGCAGTTCCATTGGCAACGGCTGCGTTGTACGCGTTGATTGTGGGATATCTGGGCGGGGGTGGGAGCACACTGATTGATTAGTGGAGGCACAGCAGGAGAGCAGGTGTATCATGGCACTCACAACATGGCACTTTGGGTGTCCGCCAAGCGCAGAAAAGCTACAACTGTGCAAGTCAAGCCAAAATAAAGCAAAACGCTTTAAAATGTGTTGAAGTTATCCAGACAGAACAATGGTGTCGAGACGTCTGCAAGGTACGGGTGCGGGGCAAAGGCAAGCTTGTTGGTTGATGTCTGGAGAACGCTGTCTGTAAGACGATCGTGGATACAGCCGTGATATGTACTGGTTTGTGTGAATGTTGAGCCGGGAAAATACGTCAATATTTCCAAAGAGAAGAGCAAGAATGAAGAATGAAGGGTTTCAGAGAGTGAAGACTAAAGAAGGAGGTCGAGCTTGTCGTTGAAGGTTGCCTGTCCTGCCTCCTGCCTTTCCCCATACGGAGGCGAGTGGAGAGCCGAGAGTGACTAAATGCCTGCAGCGCATCTTCACCTGACAGCGGAGCATTTCAGGCCCGGATTCCGAAAGCTTTGGCCTGAGTTTGGGGCATTTGGACACTCGATTGGTAGGTACCTACCTATCAGACGACCTGGACTATAAGTATAAGTATCACTAAATCGAATCACCTATCAACCGCGGCTCATAGCTCGATTACAGTCAAGCGCCATCTGTCATTCAGCTTGAGGAACGTCACCATAAGAAAGTTACCGATAGCTGGCTTCCGCCAACGTGAAGCATGGAGAAGAAATAGAGTAGCCGCGGCTTACGAGGCTGAAACGCTATCATGTCTGCCGGTACCATCCCCATTCCCCTCCTCCAGTGGCATCTTGTCAAGCTGACTTCTCATGGCAACAGTTCGAATTGTCTGTGTTGGCGACGACAGCGTGGGCAAGAGCAGTCTCATCACATCGCTGGTTAAGGATGTCTTCGTAACGAACAAGATCCAGTCCGTCCTGCCTCAGATAACCATACCTCCCAGTATTGGGACTCCCGAGAATGTCACAACTACGATCGTCGACACCTCTGCCCTTCCCCAAGAACGAAACACTCTGCGGAAGGAGATCCGGAAGTCGAATGTTATTCTGCTGGTATACTCTGATCACTACAGCTATGAGCGGGTGGCATTGTTCTGGATGCCGTACTTTCGTTCCCTTGGAGTCAATGTACCGGTCGTGCTATGTGCAAACAAGTCCGATTTGACAACGAATGGGAGTACGGCGCAGGTAGTGGAGGATGAGATGCTTCCGGTGATGGCAGAGTTCAAGGAAATTGACTCTTGCATACGGACGAGTGCGAGGGAACACCACAATGTGAACGAAGTCTTCTTCCTATGCCAGAAGGCCGTTACACATCCCATTGCACCATTGTTTGATTCCAAGGAAGGGAACCTCAAGCCAGCTGCTGTAGCTGCATTGAAGAGAATATTCTATCTATGCGATAAGGATCAAGACGGATACTTGAACGATCAAGAGATGAACGAATTCCAAGCCAAATGTTTCGAGAAGCCATTGTCACCCGAGGATCTTGACAATATCAAACTATCTATCAGTAAATTCTCGCCTGGATCTGATGTCGATATGGGGATTGATCAGAAAGGATTTATTCAGCTCAACAAGATCTTTGCAGAGAAAGGGAGGCATGAGACCATATGGATCATATTACGGAAGTTTCAATATACGGACAGTCTGAGTCTGAAGGACAGCTTTTTGCATCCAAAATTTGAGATCCCAGAGTACTCTTCTGCGGAGCTTAGTCCAGCTGGCTATCGATTCTTCGTAGATCTGTTCTTGCTCTTCGACAAGGACAATGATGGGGGGCTAAACACTTCTGAGTTGGATGCTCTGTTCGCGCCAACGCCGGGTTTGCCATCCTTTTGGCTCGAGACTTCATTCCCCTCTTCCACTGTACGGAATGAAGCAGGCCATATCACTCTTCAGGGCTGGCTCGCCCAGTGGTCTATGACCACATTCGTCTCACCAAGCACAACCCTCTCCTACCTCGCCTATCTCGGATTCGAACCTCCTGGAGGCCCTCGCTTTTCCACAACCTCCGCCCTCAAGATCACCAAACCCCGCAAACGAAGACGACGTACCGGTCGGGTCGAAAGGAATGTCGTCCTCTGTTATGTAGTCGGTGCACCCTCGTCAGGGAAATCTTCTCTGCTCGACGCCTTTCTCAATCGACCTTTCGACTCTCTCTACCGACCAACCATCA
The DNA here is from genome assembly GCA_002554605.1 of Helotiales sp. F229. NCBI lineage: Eukaryota > Fungi > Ascomycota > Leotiomycetes > Helotiales > Helotiales sp. F229. Next base: position 4,036,273 of record MXAW01000004.1, on the reverse strand, counting down.
AACCCCGCACAGCAGTTAACAGCGTCGAGCTCCAAGGCGGCAAGCAATGCTACTTGATTCTCGAAGAGCTTGGGGAACTCGAGCCCGCGATCCTAGAAAACCAAGCCAAGCTCGACGCATGTGACTTAATTTGCTACACGTACGACTCCTCGGACCCAGACTCGTTCTCACACATCGTTTCTCTCAGAGAGAAGTATCCGCAATTAGATGAACTGCCAGCTATCTACACAGCGCTGAAAGCTGATCAGGATAAGACGACGCAGCGGTCAGAGACACAGCCAGATGAATATACGTCGACGCTGAATATGAGTGCACCGCTACATGTGAGCGTTACGTGGAATAGCATCAGCGAGCTGTTCATCACGCTTGCAGAGGCGGCTACGAATCCTAGCTCTGCGTTCCCGAAGAGCGAGGAGGAGGCCCCGGATAGGACGGGTGTGTATATTGCGCTTGGGGCGACGGCTTGTGCATTGCTTGCTGCGGGGATGATCTGGAAGAGAACGACGAATGCGAATTGAGGTGGGGTGAGGTGTTGGATGGAGATGGAGATCGACATCGAGATGGGATAGGATGGGAATGAGATTATGCGGTGCGTTCAGCATGGTTGATTTGATATGATAATTGTTAATTAATGATACCCCTCCCTTCTCAACTTGCAAGTCATCTCAACGACAATTGTCGTTTGTCGTTTTGTCGTGCAATGGCCACTTGGGTTCGCACAAGCTCGAGGGCTCCTTTTACTCGATCAATGGATGTTTTGTATCTGATCGATTATGCTACTCGCTGATCATTAGGTTTCTTACACTTTTTCGGTGGAAACACAGAGCCAATGTTCACTTAGTAGGGTGTGACATTTCATTGTCTAGTCTGGAATGAAGAGCTCTCGACAGTTCTCCGGCCCTGTTTTATCAACGAAAGCCGATGCCACTCCTTCTCGATCCTTTCGGCTTCTCCCGCGCTCAAATTTTGTGATAATCTTGTTGAGCAGTAAGATGAAAAACCCGTCAAAGATGTTTTACACCATGGTATATGACGCCTGGAGCTGCAATTTGCATCATGTAGGTCAGTACAGGCACACAATTCACGAAGAACATGTGAATCTTGCTACTTACCTAGTTTGCTTGCTTGGAATTATCTGGCACGTGGTAATTGCTCTTGATCAGGAGAGGCTTCTTGATCTTGCTCTTTCCCTCGTTCTGAACAGCCCGAATTGCACTTCTGGAGGCTATCATTACTGCCAGGCGCAATCCGCTGGGGTAGCCTTCATGGAATTCTGACAAATGGACCTCTTCCGACTCCCATACTAGCCAATCTACAGCAAGACGGCGAAGGGGACCACCGTCGAAAGTGTTATCCCAAAGGTGTGAAAGCTTGTTGAAGGGAATTTGCCGAGTTTCGTCGCTCAAACTGATAAGCGTCTCAATAGCAAGATTCATCAAGGTTGGAACCCTGGCCATATCTGCTAGGAGGTAAAGATCGATCACCTCTTCCAGAGAAGGCCAATTCTCTGGGGCCGCAGTTTCGTCCCACAAAGTCTGAGTATAAAGCCACTGAACGAAGAGTTCAAAAGCTCCCACATCTGTCTCCGCTAGTCTAACGATACCAGTTATGGTCTCTTCGAATCCGGAATTGAATGCAGCTTTGAAGTATGGCGAATAAAAGCAGATTAGATCCTTGTGCACTCCAAAGTCCTTGAGATCCTTGCCAACTTTGATGTGAATGATCTTAGAGGTGAGGGCTCTGTTCAGTGTCAGCGATTGTCTTTTAGTGAGAAGGCCATGGTGTGCTTACTTCTTTAACATCTGAGCCGTCTTCTGAGCTGGAGTCCGCTGAGTCGCTTGTGAAGTCGTTGGAGCCATTGTGGTAGAGGGTGCCGCTACTGCAGCTGTTGTAGCTGTTGTAGCTGTTTCAGTTTGCATCCAGGCAGGTGTCGAGGTCGCCATTGTGGAAGTCAGCCTTGGGCTGAGGTCAAATGTTTCGTTTGATATGGGTGAAATGTGAGAACAACGGCTGCAACTGCCCTTCAAAGCAGGTACCGCGTCGAGATCGAGTGAAGTCGAGGTTCCCTGGTCTGACCAAGGGGGTGACAAGACTGATCAGCTAACCCGCGAACGATAGTGGCGGGGGTTGAGAAGAGGATTCTAGATATTGTCAATGGTATGAAAATTTCTTGCAGAGGTTGAGTTCGCGGAAGTCAGTGTTCTCGATTTCGACGGAGTGGAGGGAAGGCCTCGAGGGTAGGCGTGGATCTGTGGAACGAGGACGGATGGAGATGGGGAGACTTTTTAGAACGGGAGCGTGATGCAGTCAAGTTTAGTGAATGATGATGGTGAATTTTGCCTCAGGAAGTTGCAAAGATTCACTAGTATGGAAGAATTCACCCTTGAGAAGGTAAGGTAAGTTCCAGGAGGACTTGAAGCAACATCTGTCAAATTCTATAAGTAATAGTTGGGTAGCCATAGCTGACGGGTGTAGCATCCCGAAAGGATCTCTGGCAGAATTGTAAAGATAATCTTGGGCATCAACATTGCAACTTCAGTCATCTCCATCTCAAGGATCTGTAAGGCCTCGTCTGTGGGGTGGACCAGCAGTACCAGCAGTACCGCCGAAATGAGGGACCTGGCCTAGAAGATACTTTGTAGTGGCGTACGCACTACCATCTCTGATACCTAGTTTCATGCTCAATTCGATGGCTAATGAAGTCAAGAAACACAGTAAGGATACGAACCATCGAGTTTGCAGGATCCTAATTACCTGGATGACATTTTTAGCTTCAAGGGCCTGCACGATTATATTGCCAAGAAGTGACACGGGCGATCGAATGAGCCGCTGAAAATGGCAACCTATTTAGATGTTCATATTCTTTTCCTCGTAGATAGTTCCTAATTGATGTTGAGTATTATACATTTGGATTGCTGAAATTCGTCGCATCATGGTGAGACTTTTCGAGGGCAAACCATTGAACCTACTCCCTCCCATTTACCAGGCAAACGTGGAAGTAAAAGGTACACAACAAGATACAGCTTTCTATCAGAAAGCTGAAATCCTGAAGAGACATAAAGTATGTAGTCGGCAATTGCGCAATACAATCTTAGCCGGTATATATGCTTCACACCTACTCTCAATCAACAAGCGGTGTTGACATCTTGGCAAGAGCTTCACCAGAAAAAGGGGATGTAAACCAACAGGGGTAGAGGAAGCAAGCAGCGGCGACTATTAGCGCAGCAAGCGAACCAATCAAACGCTCGGTCTTCCTTGTCCGTTTCAAGCTCTGAATCTAGCAACCGCGACTGATTTGGCTCCATTCTCAAAAACGTCAAATCAGCCGTCAACACCTCTTTCTACCTCACTCCGCAAATCTTCTCACAAACAATCGTCATCTCTTTGTTTGAGCGCACTCTAACTTCGTACTCGATACCACTCTACGCTTCTTCCCACGACCCATCCCATCAAGTATGGCCTCTGTATGTTGCCCACAGCTCCTTCAACAGCTCCAGCCTCCTCCAGTCTGCAACTCCATCACAAGCTATCAACCCTCTACACACCTGAAATTCTTTGCTACATGCTATTGAGTCTGCGCATCCTATAGATTCCCAAAGCTGACCGTGCAATGTTCTCGCAGCAACGCCCTCACCCTTACAACAACCCAGGTTATCTCCCAAATGGCGGCGCAGGACACACAGGTTTACCTCCGGGGGCTGCACCTTTACTCCCAAATAACGGCCGCGTAATTCAGACTGGTGGCGTTCGAGTGTTGTGCGTAGCAGATGTCCGAGGTAAGCATGATGCTGATAGAATCGCCATTAGACAAAGCTGACATAGGGCAGGAAACCTTCGATCTCTCAATGAACTCGCAAAGCAAGCACGCGCAGATCACATTATCCACACTGGAGACTTTGGTTTTTATGATGGAACATCGCTGGACCGTATTGCTGAAAAGTGAGATAGAAATGCTGTCTCTCCTTCAACCCTGGCCACGTGCTAACCAAATATTTTCAGGACCCTGAAGCACGTCGCGCAATACTCTCCCCTCATCTCAGAGAACATAAAGAAGGCGATTGGAACACCAGGAGGACCTGTCAAGCAAAGATTCAGTCCGCAAGACCTTCCCCTTTCCGAACTTCCACAGTTTCTCGATGGCAGCCTCAAACTCGACGTTCCAGTATACACAGTCTGGGGTGCATGCGAAGATGTCAGAGTATTGGAGAAGTTCAGATCCGGCGAGTACAAGGTTGACAAGCTGCACATTATCGATGAAGCACGCTCCATGTTACTAGAAATCGGTGGTGTCAAGTTGCGACTTCTTGGTCTTGGTGGAGCTGTTGTGATGCACAAGCTGTTCGACAATGGCGAAGGAAGAACGACTATTGCAGGTGGACAAGGTACTATGTGGACGACTCTTTTGCAAATGGGTGAATTGGTAGATACCGCGAACCGCGTTTACGATCCTACGGAAACCCGAATCTTCATCACACACGCCTCGCCTGCCCGTGAAGGTATCTTGAACCAGCTTTCCGTCACCCTCAAGGCCGATTTCTCGATATCTGCCGGTCTTCATTTCCGTTATGGTAGCTCTTACAACGAGTTCAGCGTCAACCCTACCTTGGACCACTATCGGGGAAAGCTTGCTGCCTCGAAAGCGTCGTTCAACGATGTATGGGAGACAGTCAAGAGTGAGGTGCAACCAGCAATCTCCCAAAACGAGGCTCAGCAGAATCTCCTACAAAATGCTCTCGGAATAGTGGACAAGATGCCAAGTACTGCTCTTGGAGGAAATCCTTTCGGTGGTCCAGTTGGAGGACCAAACGCTGCTGGTGTTGGACAAGTCGACGAGAGCGCATTCAAGAATATGTGGAACTTCAACTTGGCAGATGCTGCTTTCGGATGGTTGGTTCTCGAGGTTCAAGATGGTCGCATTGGTACGGAGATGAGAGCCCAGGGTTTCAACTTCGCACACAGAGGTGCTAAGCAACACCCTGTCCAACAGCAGCCTCAAGCCCCAGCAACAGGCTCAGGAACTCCTGGTTCGAGCCACACAATTGTAGCTTCAGCCCCACCTACAGGCCCAGCTCAAAGACCCCCACCGGCTCAGCCTCAAGTACCGTACAACCAACGAGGTGCCCAGCAACCACTAAGAGGACCAGCTGTCCCTGACATCAAGCCAGAATCACCAGCTCCTCAGCAAAAGCCAACGACTCCCCAGCCTCAGACAAATGTGGTAAATCTTCCAGGACCGAATGACAAGAAAGAGAACGAGAAGGCTCAGACAACCACCAACGGCAACTCCAACGGAGCCGATGCTACCTCGCCAGTTACAAAGCCAGCTAGCGACCCTATTGTTGGACTTTTCATCATGAACGTGACCTCGGACGAAGCTGTTCGAGAGTTATTCAAGGACGAGGACAAGGAGAAGATCCTCAAGATCGAGAAATGGGGTCAATCCAACAAGGTTGCGCATTTCAAGACTTTAGAGGAGAGAGATGCCGTTCTCGCAAGCCTACCAGATGATGTCAAATCTCGAACTGGAGAAGACAGAAGTCGTCCATTGGTCAAGATCTTCCAGCCGCGCGAGAACACTAACAGCAAACCATTCACGGGTACCCGTGGTGGAGCTGGAAACTGGGGGAGCAGCCGAGGTGGAAACAACACCGGCAACCCTCAAGGCGGATACAGAAGCGGTGGTGCGAGTGATAGCGAGGGTGGACGAGGAGCTCGTGGAGGACGTGGTGCACCAAGAGGTGCTCGAGGTGATGGTCGTGGACGAGGACGAGGTCGTGGATTCAAGAACGACTCTTCTTCGCCAGCACCATCCAGCGCCACTCCAGCTACTGGTGGCGATGCTTAATCAGTTCTATTGTTTTTTCCACACGAGATTCCCTTGCTTTCAACAAAAGGTCCGCTTTCTAGTACATCTTCCTAATGGCCACTTTCAGTGAGCCGAAGATATCGATCAGCCAATCAGTTTTTCGGCTTCTATCTGGGCTATCTGCTATTCGGGATGGAGGCGGAGTTAATCAGCTTATGCTTCGAAGTGAGGAGGCGATGATGGCTCTTTCAGCTCTTATGTACTCTGACCTCTTCATTGCATCATTGGTTTATCCTCAAATAGCGTTGCGTGTATTCTAGTTCTGCCAGAAGACAGAAAGTGGCTGGTGATACGATGGTGTTATAGCATAGAAAATACAACAAATCGTTTGTACTCAAGCCAATATTTGCCGGAGCTGTGCTTTCCATGGTCTGCCCTATAATACATTATGATACATTTGTACATTACAACTTCTGAACTGGTTTTATTCCCTTGTGAATCGCCGCAATGCCTCCAGTCAGATCCTCCCATCCCTTCCCGGGCACGGCAAAGCCAGCCGTCTTGATCATATCCCTAAACTCCTCCTGCTTAGGGAACTTCTCGATACTTTCCACCAAGTACTGATAACTCGCTCGATCCCCAGCAACTAATTGTCCAATCAACGGAATAGCACCAAAACTCCATCTCTTATACACCGCATCAAACAGCGGATTCGTAACGCCACTAAACTCCAGACAAGCAAAGACACCACCAGGCTTCAACACCCTGTACGCCTCCTTCAACGCGCGATCCTTATCCGTGAAATTCCGAATCCCAAACGCCACAGTATACAAATCAATACTATCACTCTCTACCTCGTCGAGATGTTCGGCATTGGCTACCAGCCAGGATAAACGAGGGGAATTGGCGTATGAGGTCTGCAAGGAGCGTTTCTTGCCTTCGTCAAGCATGGATGGGTTGATGTCGGAGATGGTGATGGTCGATTGGGGGGAGTTGTTGATGTTTGTTGCGTGGTCGAGGAGGCGGAATGCGATATCTCCTGTTCCACCAGCTATGTCGAGCATTTTCCAACCTGGGGAGGGACTGCTGGAGGAGGAGCCTGGGTTGAGACCACGGACGAAGTGGTCTCTATTGGACTTGTTAGCATGGTGCTTTAGAAAAGTTATAGAAGAGCAATTGAAGGGAAGGGTGTGGCCAGACGTACTTCCATAGCCGGTGTATTCCAAGAGACATAAAGTCATTCATGGTATCGTACGAGGCTGCAACATTGCTGAAGACTCCCGCCACTACATTGTATCCCAATCAGCATAATCCAGCTCAACACAACCACTCAATGCTGCTATTCTACCTCTAGCTTCCTTCTCTGCCTCTGCGACGGTCTCGAATCCGAAATGTGTGGTTTTCTCGTTGTTCGTGGAGTTTGGTTGCGATGGAGAGTCTGCTCTCCGGGTGCTGTTGGAGAGACATCGATTGAGCCGCGCTGGTTGGAAATGAGGTTTGGTAGCCCGTAGGAACGGCCGTATTACTGAACGGGATGCCATTTGGATTGCTGTAGGCCGGAGGCAGGGAATTGTCCTTCTTGTTGAGGGTTGTATGACTTGAAGTCATAGGATGTATTTTTCTCAGCCTCGTTCTGCCTAAGGCTGATTGGGTTCTGCCAATCAGATGTCGTTTTCCCGGGTTGAAGAATATCGACAATGAAACCAAGAAAGCTTTACCAAAGTAACTCCAAAGTTAATTCCAGGATCAGATACATTGAGAGATACATTGAGACTCTAAAAAAAATTACTTTTGAAGCCCAGTCCGGTTTGGGATGTGAACATTTATCGCTCACGTGATAAGAATCCGATTCTATCAATCGCAAATTACATCGAGCTTACCCAAGTAATGTCAATGTCATATTCTGAATCCAGAATATTCGTAAACTGTGTTTCATGGTCAGGTTTCGGATCGAGGTTTAGCCGTCGCGTCCTATCTCGCTTTAATCAAAACATCAATATGGCAAATCTTTAATGACCTTTGTGTAAAGAAAGGAGGCATTGAGATCACTGCAACACAGAGCAACAATATCAAAGACTCAGTAAAGAGGAAACTCTTTTCGTTTACTTGGACTTCTTGTACCGGACCTATCCACTCTACCAGGGATCGAGATCAATCAAGTCCAGCTCCGACCTCTTCTGAATCACCTCCTCCCAAAGCTGCCGAAAGGGGATCTCGCAAAAGTACTCTATGTATATAGCACTCGACAAGTGCTTCAGCATTTCCCCCCATGAGTATATTCCCAAATCTGAAGACACGGACAGGATTTGGCCTATGAACCAGCCTCTCTCGGGCTGCTGCGCGAATATTCCCCCAGACATTAGGATCCAAGGTAGCAGAGGGTGATCGGGCGGCCCGATTTCAAGCATGATTTCGAGGTTTGCTTTGAGTTTGTGGAGTTGGACGTTGATCATGAGCCTGGAAGCGTTAGCATCCAGAATTTTTGGTAGAAACGAGACTGGTATTGGGTGTGCAAAGCTCAAGCATCGAGTTCGACTATCAGCGGCTCAGGCACGTTACTCATGAGCACATGAAGCACAGGAGCTGACCATTTCTGCAGACAGAAGCATTTTTCGATATCGACTTTGAAACATTTCCAAACGCACCACAAAACTCGTAAAAGAGATATAGATAGGCGGAAGGTTGCTGAACTGAACTGGAAGAACGTGGCAGGGTTACTTACTCAGGGCTAGGATAGTCGTTTTTGAAAGGCAAGAAACATAACATAACAGCAGCCAGTCGCATACTCTCCGACACACAAGCAATATATGGTCCCTGGTCCTGAGAAATCGGTATGGAGAGTAGCCGGATCAGAATATTAGAGCACAGCGTTGGTGTTGGTTTAGCAGGCCATCCAATATATTCCGGATTCGTGAAATTGTTTGTCATGATCCTCAGCTCTCGTATTGCGCATGCGAGCGTTGAAGATACGCCGACATCTTCGTATTGGCAAAGACTGGTAGTGTTGGTGTAGTCCGGCATGCCTTCGAGAGGACTCCATTCGGAGGGCGAAAAGAACTGGGCTTCGGTCATGACGGTCATGGTGATTCTGAAGGCTGTCAGGCTGTGAGATAGTCTAGTGGCAGGGGGTGGTGTACCCGAATATCAAGTTTGTGAGTACTGGGTTCGTGGCTCGGATGGCGTCAAGACCACCTCTTATGCTGACCATACGTTTCAGGCCTTCAACATGCATTTTGACCATCCTCAAATTACCTCTTTCAAACTATAGATGCAACGTCAAGAAAATTCATAAGAATATCAGCGGATTGGGAACTGACCTCAACAATGGTCAACACGAGCACGGAACCAATAGTCTCATCGCTTACTCCCAAAACTGGATCTTCAACTCGCTGTCTGAGAAGACTGATGCCTATGAAGAGCTATGTCAATCACTTCTCCAAGTTCATCGAGGATCTTTGCTATCCGACCTACATTCTTTGTTCAGGAGAAGTTTCGAGCTCTGTGTCCCTTTATCTCCTTGCATGACTTCCAGATCAAACGCACTCAGCTGTAAAGTTGCACTAAACAGAGCTGGATCGTCGGCTGCCATCGACCACCAAGTCTGGGGAAATGAGTACAGTGTTCACAGTAAGTAGTAGGGGTAAAGGGACCGACCTGCAGAAAAGGTTTCTCCTGATAGCCCAACGCCATTGGAAAGGACTTCGACTTGAAGTTTGAAAAGTCTCTGGATATCAGCAAGTGATGCTCGTAGCTTGACTGGAGGATACACACAATGATGCATAAACAGCTCTGCATTAGGGATATTGCTTCCAGCACAAGATTTGAACGGATCCACTCCCCCTCCTGGACTTCGGAGTAGGTCGAGGAACGGCATTTTGCGCGCTGACTTGTGCTTGTTCGCAGTAGTCCGCGGCCGGGCAGCACTCACATAGTCTCGAGAGGATGTCGAACCATTTGCAGTCGCACCATAATCGCATGTCTCTGCATTGCGGAAATGTTTGGAGCAGTTGATGCAAAGAGGTCTGCGCTCATCACACTGTCTGCTGTAAGCGTCTGTTCTTAATAAGTGGACGGCGAGCTTATACTTTGACCTTCCTCTGCTTGCATTGCAAGCATCCGTTCTTGGACTTCTTGTGCTGTCTATTCGCAATAGGCTGAAGGCCAGTTGAAGTGGGGACCATGGTAAATTTTGTTAATTCTGGTGGCTTGAGACTGAATATTCAATTTTGACTCCGAGACTCGGAGAGGATTAAGAGGCATTTTCCCATCAAGATGCGGAACATACCCATCTCATACATACCTTTTATACCTTTGTACCATTTCGGCCACATTCATAGCCAAGCTACAGCTGAGCAGCGCTCCGCGGGTAGAGAACCAGTAGATGCAACACCAAGGCAAAGTTGCATGGTTCGGCCGCTGAGTCAGGGTGGAGGAACGTAAGCCCTTATTAACCACTGCATCGGCCAGACATCACGGCTCTTTCGTTACGCAAGTCGAAGATTTTCTGCATTCTAATGAGGAATTTCCGAGCCCGAGTTGCATGAGATAAGGCAGGTTGAGTTGAGTGCTGAGTGCTGCTTCCAACCAAGTCAAGGGGACGGCTCCAGCGTTCACATTTTCGCAAGACGAAACAAGTAGCAAGTTGCGACCCAGACCACCAGGAACTCATAATAATACAACCCGCTAGCAAGGATGCGTTACCCGGATAGTATATCCTCAAATTGTACTCTTTTTTTGATTGGTAAGGATTCTCCGTCCCAGTCTTCGAAGCGGTACGACTTGGTCGAAATCCATCTGATTTGTGGTCTGGGGAAGGTAGGCTTCGCATCTCCCGATCAATCTTTATGACCCCAAAAGAGTACTTTGATGTAAAAATTTGGCCAATAGTATCTCACGCATTTAGTCTTCTGCGTTCAACGCTGCCAAGGTCGTTTCTCCTTCAAACCCAGAGATCTGTTAGATTCAGCTCCGACGTAATACGATCCTCAACTTCACAACAATACCCCACCCTCTCTCAGTACCGTACATCCCATACTCATTCTCAGTTCTAAACACCACCTCCTCAGCTTTCACATCAACAACGACCCTATCCTCACCCTCCTTGCCCAAACTTCGACTCCCGGCATGCCACTTTGAACTCTGTGGTTCGTCAATTAATGGCGGCCGCTCCTCAGTCCTCTTCTTTCCAAAGAATCCCCAGCCCTTAGACTGCGGCTGTGGCGACATCTGCTCCTTCCTCTTCGGCAGTTCCAACGAACTGGGAGGCGGTCGCAAACACTCTGCTAGCCTCTTTGCCATGCCTTCGTCTTCCCAGTACCAGAGGTCTGTCTCTGTGCCATAGCCATCGCATTCTTTATCGGTGACTTTGACCACACGGTCATATTCTGAAGGCTCGCTGAAATCGTAGTCTGTGGGTGTGGCTTTGGGGTCTTGGATTGCTTTCGCAGGGACAAGGATAAGGCTGCCTTTTCGGAGGCTCGTGTTGGCGAAATCGGATATGTAAAGTTGGATGTGGTGGGTTAGGAGGGAGAGGATTTTCTCTTCGTGTGCGTGCGAGAGGATGTCTCGTTGTGTTTGAATGGAGGAGATTTGTGTATTGAGTATACGGAGCTGCGAATGGATCTGGGACGAATAGTATTTGGATGTGGATGAAGCTGCGGTAGGGTGGTAACTGGATATTGTGTCGTCGTAGGAAGGAGGTCCAGCTTCCTCTTCCTGTGTATGCGCTGGAATAGGCCCTTTAGAATCCATTTTGATGGAAGATGTGGGAGATGTGCTGGGAGATTTGCTGAAGCCGAAGCTCTGCCAAAAGCAAAAGAGGCACCCGGGACGATGAATGTACAGGTGTGACTGTAGATACTCTAAATTTCAATGACAACTGTGAGCTGTCAACGTCACCTGATGATTTTAGAACGACGTCAATAAACTAGACTAGGACTAGAAGACCCGTAGAACATACCACTGTGACGTCTGGCTTCCTTCTGGAAGCCCTCTAGAATACTTTGGCTGCTGACCGATAAGACAGGGCAATCAACGATGCGAGTTTGGGTTTCGCTGGCCGACCGAAGTTACAAACCTTTGGATGAGAAGGACAAACAATGACGATGGAAGTCGGAACTCTCCGATACGCGGTGTCGAAGGGGTGATCTTAGGATTGTCCAGTTGGGCTCTCCGCAGCAATGAGGCTGTTGATTCTGAGACACTTGGGCAGAATGTCAGAGCTCAGTATGTCCTTGCAGAGAATGCAGAGAGGCTGTGAGAGGCTGTGAGAGGCTATGAAACTGGTGACATATCAAAATGAGGGTGCCTTGCGCAAGGATCAAAGCTAATCGGAAGCCCAAGACACAGACTTACACGAAATGAGCCAGTATGAGGTTTTGCTCTGCCTCCTCTTCGCTTCTCTGGACTTCGAAGGACCAATGGTGTTCACATGCGGAAAGAGGAGAAACAAGCTGCTTTTAGCGTTGCTGGCCTAAGGCATCTATGCTTCATGGGGCCCAGGCCGGACAAACATGAGATATTTCCCCATCCGACGCCTCACCAAGCAGAACCGAACCCGCCCTTTTATCAACAAAGGTCCCAACACTGTCTTAAACATCCGTGAGATCGTGTAAGCTTCTTTAAGAGATGAGGACGACTTGATATGGACACACCAGGTAGAATCAGGAGGAGATTGCCCTTGGCATGCTTTGCATTTTCCATTATGATCTACTTGTGGATATTGGACTTAGGTTCGCTGATGAGGCGGGCAAGTGATGCCGTTCCGAATTGCATTTGGACAATGTCTGATATTTAGGTCATACAAGTGGCCACAGCCCCTCGCCAAAACTTTTGCATCATTGCACCTGGTGGGTGTGAGGAGTACTTGGAAACCATAATGATGGTATAAATAGATAGTTTGAGCGCGATTTGTTTGATCTGATGTGCCCAATGGTTGATGAAGGAAGAGATTATATATGCAAATCTGACGTCTTTTTCGGGTCGACGTATGAACAGGTCGGATAGGTAGGAGCCTAGAGTCGCTTCAGAGATAAGGAGAGACGCATTAATAACTGATCTTGCAGCCGAGCTACATGTTGCGAAGACAGCATAGGTGGTGGACGCCTAGTAGTACTAGTAATGGAGAATAATGAAGAGCTGTGGTTCGTAGAAAGAGGAGAAAGCGGTGAGGAGTATAGTAATCTGCCTCGTTTCTGTAGGTGCCCTTTATATGCATCAGTAGTTGCCGTGTTCCGTCAGGAGAATCAAATCCCAACATTTGTGCTTTGCCAGCGAGGTGATATGATGCGAGGCGAGGTGGCGCGAGGTGGCGCGAGGCCTGGCAAGGTGGATTGATGCCGCGATAGCATTGTGATCCAACGCCCAGACGACGTTGAAGTTCACGTCACATCACGCAGGTTATGCAACTGATATACAAGCTGAGTTGATATGACTGAGACCATCGAGCATCACGACCATCATCTTCATGCACTGATCGGATCCGTGAGTTGACGGTTATTAGGCTAACGTGCAAAACAAACATCCTGGGGAACTATGATTTTTGTCCCCCGCCATATGCTTAATGCTTAAGTTCTCGTTCCAAAATCAGCCTAATGGAATAGCTCCCTTTCGCTGTGATCGGTATTCCCACACATTGTCCCTCCCTCCTCACGGATAACTGCTAAGAAAGTGCTTCGCATTGGTTTGGTGTGGCTTGAAAGTCCTGCCGGCTTTGTTAGAGACTGGCTAGTAAAAGAGGCTAGGGGTTGTTTATGCTAATTGGTTATTGGCATAATTAACCTTCCAGAACTGTGTCAAAATATTTTGAAGGTTATGACGACGATCACGAACATTGAAGTCGCACAAAATCCAAACAGACTTTGACGCAGAGCTATCAAAGTTCGAGGGGCAATGAATGAAATCTTGATCATTATTAAAGTGCCTTGACAGCTTCAAAATGGCGAAGTCATTAGCGACCTGTTGTGCTCGATGACTTGGCAGGCTGGGGACATCGAGTGTATTGTAACGGATAGCAATACGAAGCTCTTCTGCCATTTTTAGTGTTTTGGGGGTTTTGGAGATTGGAAAGTTGATAAAACGCTTGACTGTCCTAAGTTTGGCTGCACGTTTTTGATTCGTTCTTGGTGAAGGCTAACTACGGGAGGATGGTGAGGTTGGAAACTGGAAGGCCGCTTGAAGATGCAGGGGCCCGCCTCGGTGAGTGGATTCAAGGTCACGAGACTCTAGGCCAGACGCCAAGAAACAGACCAGTACATTTCTGGCCAGGATGCCAAACGTCAACTTTCCACCAACAAAGACCTCAGCTGTTCAGTGCATCACGGAAGCATTGAGGCGATATCAGACAGTTCAAACTGACTATACGAGCATATTGCGGTTGTTCGGCACCACGGGGCAAGCTCATTTGTTCTGACTCTAAGATGGCCTGCTTGCTCGGGCAGTGCTGGAGGGAGGATCTAGCTTGGTATTGGCGCAAGGCTGACCAGAGGTCATGAGCATGAGAACGTGTCGATTCTGCCCAATCCCATTCTTTTTTGTTTTCTGCACATTTGAAGAGGGGCATGGAATGCGCCCTGGTATGCTTGCTGGCTGGCAAGAAGACCTTCATCCTTCGCAGCAGTCCTGTTGGAGATGCGGCATTTGTTGACAGACTCCAAATGGCGGATGTGATTGCTGCGATTCTGACTCCTAGCCAGCCTTGTCAAACTCAAACCCAAACTTTGGTACAGTCACATTCTTTCTTATCATTTCGTTTGCAACTGATTTCCATGGCCCCTGTCTGAGCTTGTCTCATTCACGTCATCCAAGTGGACTCTACTTCTTCTAGAATTCTTCCAGCTCTCCGCAAATAATCTCAACCCAAATTGACATGCTTCTTGGAACACCGTCAGCACTTAAGACAGTCAGTAAAGACCCGCCAATGTTTAGTTGAGACTTGGAGGAGTCACCTGATATGATACGGATTCCCATGGTAGAGTACTAGCTTACGAGGCTTAGCTCGAACACCGACTTCCATAGTCATACCTCAGTCAACCAGTATCAAGTACTTAAAGAACTCAATACCCCATCGAAGTCAAATTCTTTCTCAACCCACCAAACCGCCTTTCACCAATCATCGAGTCTACCTCACCAAAAACCAACACATCTACCATCTACCATCTACCGTCAGTCAAAATGAGATACACGGTCGCGTCCCCTGACCAGTACCTCGCCATCACTGGTGCAGGTATTAAGACTTTGAGAATTGTCAAGTCTGCCTGGGTTTGGCCTTTACAAAGAGTAAGTGACCATGCTATATCTGGAGACTTCATCACCATACTGACCACGTACAGTGCATGCGTTTCAGCATTCAGCCAAATGACTACTCTATGAATCTTCAGGCTATGACAAGGTAAGAACTCTTCCTTCATGTTTTAGGTATACAACCACCTTTTTTCTTGGAACTAACTCGCCACAGGGAGAAATTGCAGTTCTTGCTCCCAGTCGTTTTCACTGTCGGTCCAGATGTCAACCAACGTGGTGCAAATGCCGGACAGCCTCCAGTCGACGGTAGCAGAATCGAAGATGCCCCAGAAGATCATGGCGATGCGCTCATGAAATATGCCATGCTCTTGGCCGACGTTGAAAGCGATACCAACAAAGCGGCCAAAAGCGTCAGACAACATCTCACGAATATCATCACAGGTATTATTGAGGGTGAAACTCGTGTCCTCGTCAGTAAGTAATCCATTTTGACTGTTCGTCTCAACCACCGTCTAATCATGTATAGGTTCCATGACTATGGAAGAGATCTTCGCTCAGCGTGAGGAGTTCAAGAAGAAAATCTTCAAGAACATTCAAGGCGAACTTAGCCAGTTTGGTCTTAAGATTTACAACGCCAACGTCAAGGAGCTTCGTGATGCTCCTCAATCCAGCTACTTCGAGTCGCTCTCCAGAAAGGCACATGAGGGTGCTATCAACCAGGTAAGCAGCCACTTCATGATCCTCAATCACTACCTCGATTGTTTGGTGCTCATATATCAAATAGGCTCGTGTCGATGTTGCAGAAGCCCAGAGACTTGGTACTGTCGGTGAGGCTCAACGCCAGGGAGAGCAGAACCGTGAAATCGCCAAGATCAACGCCGAGACAGCCGTTCAGAAGACCGAGCGAGACTCTGAGAGAGCTCGTGCCGAAGCTACGCTTGCCACCCGCAAGACCAACTTCAACAAGGACGTCAACCTCGCCCAGATCGAGGCGACTCGTGCCACTGAAGTCCGCGACGAAGAACTCCGCAAAGATGTCGAAGTCAAGCGTGCTCAAACTGAGTTGGAGAGACTTAGAGCCAGCGATGTCGTCAAAGCTACCATTCTCAGAGAATCTAAGCAACAAGCTGCTGATGCCAGTAACTACGAAGAGCAGGCTCGCTCTAATGCTGCATTCTACACCCAACAGAAGACCGCAGACTCGCACGCATACACCGAGCAGAATCGTGCTAATGCTGCCTTCTACTCTGAGCAAAAGGCTGCTGACGCCCATGCCTACAAGATGAAAGTCGAGGCCGAGGCCCGCTTCCACGCCGCATCCAAAGATGCTGAAGCAAATCTCATCCGCCAACAACGCGAAGCCGCTGGTCTATCTGCCATGGCTGGAGCTTATTCCGACTTGTCTGCCGCCTTCGGTGGCCCCGCTGGTCTCATTCAATACATGATGATCGAGAAGGGTGTCTACCAAGAACTTGCGCAGGCCAACGCCGACGCCGTCCGTGGTCTCAACCCGAAGATGACTATTTGGAATACCGGCAACCAGGCTGGTGGTGAGGGTGAAGCTGGTAATGGTCAGGGTGGTATCAACAGCATCCGCAACATGTACCAGATGCTTCCTCCGCTTATGTCGACTATCCATGAGCAAACTGGTGTCACTATGCCTGAGTGGCAATTCGGCAAGCTCGCTACTCAGATTGGTGAAGGTGAAGGGCAGATTGCTGGGGTCAAGAAGCTTAACGGTGTGAATGGGAAGGGTCCTGATGGTGTTGGACCAAACGACATCCACCACTAGATGCTTTGATCTATCTACGGACTCGAGTATGAGGAGCCACTGTACAATCAACTAGCCATGGGCTACATTGAACAAATCTTCCGAGACTCACACACCCGGGCTCAACATTCGACTCTAGATTTCAACAATTCGACGCAACCGTCACTTCACGAGATTCAACCTCCACTCCACGAACCTTACCTCGACATTACCTCCTCCACCATTTCCTTTGTCATCACATTCACGTGCCGCTATCCTACTTGTACGAATATGGGGTGGTCTTCTGCGGCATGATTTCCAGTCCTCGATACTGAAATTCTTGGTTTTCTTCTGCGGCTGGGCTCATAGATCTGATGCGATATCCAATTTTGGAGGAGTTCTGGAGTCTGGTGCCTGTCATTAGGACTCCACGGGGCCATGCATTATTTGGGGGTTGCAGTGCTATTTGGATGGGGTTTGATAGTAATCCTTAATGAGAGGGGAGAGAAAATACCAAAAAAACTTCAAAAACTTCAAATCTTGATGGAATTTTCGTTTCTGCAATAAGAGCAATACTTTCTTGTGGGATGAACAGCATTGAGAGAGGATAAGTGGACTTCTGCAAGGCTTCTTTTCGAAATTCGATAGAAGTCGTAAGAGGCAAGAGTTTTGGATTGTTGGGAATTCTGAGTTCGCACGTGTGGATGTGCAGATGTGTTGATGTGTCTTTGCTACAGCTGAGCCACTTCTCCTTCTCGATTATGACTGCGATCCGTAGACTGAAACCGATTTGACTTGAATGTCAATTTTCACAACGCATCTTCCTGATCCCCAAAAGCAAATGGTGGGGTCCATTTCACGCAACAACAGATATACAGTAAACTCGTGTCCATGAGTCAGATTGGGGATTGGAATTTACAGGTGCAACTTAGTAATCAAGAGATCTGAACGTGAAAATTTTCAAATTTGAGTGAATGTAAAGAGGTGATTGCGCTGCTTGAGGAACAGAAAGTGCGATTACCCCGATTAGTAAAAGAGGGTTTCTTGGCGGCTCGGAGTGGCGTTTATTTACTTGTCGTTCTGCCGAAATTATCGCTTGACGATAACATAAGAGAAAGTTGTCTATACCATTTCTCTCTCCCTTCAGCGTTATTTCCTTGACTGCATCGTGGAGCTCGTAAGGAGTAATCGGATGGAAAACGCTTTCGGACTGAAAAATTAGTGTAGTCACTGACGACGAGGTTACTCATGTTGAAGAAGTTCCTCGGAAGATAAACCAACGAGATGAAAATTTACAAACTGCCTAGATTCCTAGGACTTTGAAAGATCTCTCGCATAGTGAATTTGAACTAGATTTCAAGAGTGGTTGAAGCGTTGGTGTTTGATTCTACGATATGTTGAATTCTATGTCCTTCCTCTAAGGAGCTTCGGCGGTTTTGTTCGTCGCTGAAATGCATGCTGGTATGTTAACAAAAATCTATATAAAGCTCCATACTCTCTCCCAATCAACCAAATACTCCCGGGAATAGATATTCGACGTTCTTCACACCATCCGCACCTCTCCCCTCAGCCTTGGTCATAAACTGAATCATGCCAGTCGTCGATCCCTCCCAATGCGTCCCCTTGACCAAATCCTTATGCTCGTCCTTAATCAACTCATCCAAAACCGCACCAACCAATCTCTTTGCATTCCCACCGTTGGCAGCCATGTGTCCCATGACCATCGCGACATCGACGTCTTCTGTGCTGTGCCAGCAGTCGTAGTCGGTTGCCATGCAGATCATTTGGTAGACCATCTCGGCTTCGCGTGCGAGCTTTGCTTCGGGGAGGGCGGACATGTTGATTACGGAGCCGCCCCAGGAGCGGTACATGTTCGACTCGGCGCGGGTAGAGAATTGAGGTCCTTCTGTTGAGAGATATTGGTTAGTGCTTCACAAGACAAGTGAAAGAAGTGGATGGGAATATGTACCCATGCAGATAATCGTTCCCTTGTCATGCAACTTTATCCCATCTCCTGCCAGAGCATGCCCACATTTCTGGACAACCTGTGGAAAGGAATTAGTTTCTGCTTTCCATGCTGGGCGAGGTTTTCAATTTACCTTTGCAATCTGAGCATCGAACGGGTCTGCGAAACCAACATGTCCAACTAGACCTTTCTCAAAGAACGTGAATGGTCTGATACCTGAACACACAATCAGTATACCAAACACAGATCTTCTTTAACCCAAAACATACCCTTCGTACGATCAATAACCTGATCCGGAACGACGAAATCCCTAGGTCTAATATCCTCTTGCAGACTTCCCACAGCACTGAACGCAATGACTGTTCTAACCCCAATGCTTCTCAAAGCCGCAATGTTCGCCCGATTTGGTACTTCATGTGGTGCGTATTCGTGGGATGCGCCGTGACGGGAAAGGAAGGCTACTGGGACGTTGTTGTGTTGGAGGATGTGAATGGGTGCTGAAGGGAATCCCCATGGTGTTTCTGGGTTGACTGTTGCGATTGGAGTGTATCCTTCGAGCTTTTGAAGTCCGGTTCCACCGATCACTGCGATCTGGACAACTCCTGATGAGATTTAGTAATGTTTTGAAGGAGGAGTTCTGGAGACTTACCATTGAAAGTAGTTGGGAGGTCTGCCATTTGGAAGGGTTATTTGAAGACGGAGAATAGAGAATATGCAAAGAACTTAATAAATAATTAAAGATGGCGCAATTCACAGTGAGAGGTAGAAGGAAAGGATTGAATCCGCAAGTGAAGCTCACACGTGGGTCAGCTTCTTCAACTCTTTTGACCCCTCCATCCTTGACTCAACTTTGAACCCCACCAAATGTCGCTCGCTAGATTCAACTTGCGACATTCGCCGACATCACGTGTAGAAGCCGCACGTGTTGCTGCCAAGATTCCTTCGCTAATGGTTTTAGCGCTAACATTTGCTCCCACATTCTGTGAATTCAGTTGACAAAAGATTTCCTGCTTCAACGACCAACGACAACATCGCCAACGTTCATCACCAACCGCCACGATGACCAAGATCAACTCCGGTACGTTTACCTTCTGCCATTCAATCTCCAATTCTGCAATGTGCAATCGCATTTTGGAATCCGCCGGACCGTAACTGACAATTCGCAGCCCTCCACTCCTCCAGGAGAAAGTCGCGCAAGGCTCATTACGATGCGCCATCCAGCGTCAGACGTACTATCATGAGCGCCCCTCTCAGCAAGGAGCTCCGTGAGAAGTACAACGTACGTCTCTTTTTGCGCAATGCCTGGCTTGGTCTTCTCCTAACAGCTCTCTCAGGTCCGCTCCATCCCAATCAGAAAGGATGACGAAGTCACCGTCGTTCGTGGATCCAACAAGGGTCGCGAGGGAAAGATCACCTCCGTCTACCGTCTCAAATACGTCGTGCACATCGAGCGTGTCGTCCGCGAGAAGTCCTCCGGTCAATCCGTCCCCATCGGTGTCCACCCATCCAAGGTTGTCATCACCAAGTTGAAGCTCGACAAGGACCGTGAGAGCATATTGGAGCGCATCAAGGCCGGTCGCGAGATCAAGGAGAAGTTGAAGGCAAAGGCATAAACGGATCGCAATGGACATACGGACGGATGGAAAACCTATGGGCATACTGGCGTCTTTGGCATGATTTGTTATATGCACATCGGTTTCCGGCTGAGGCTGGCTGATGCTGCTAGGCATAGGGAAATGAACAACAAAGACAAACATTATGGCCATTTCACATCCTCTGTGCTTGCACGTTGGTTCAAATTGTGAAATGCTCCATGGGAGTTCCTCCCGAAGCAAGCTGCCGATCACGGCATGCAAGTGTTGGTTATTTTGCTATACATTTTGCTTTGGGAGGGAGCTGCCCTCTACTAACACAAGGAACTATAGGATGGGCTGAAGTGCTTCAGCTTACTCGGCTGCATGCGCTAATTATCTCCGCGTCAATCGTCCTGCAATATGGAATCATGGTTTTCGAGGTAAACAATAGCGCAAGAGGAAACGAGAGGTTGACTTCTTCGGATGAAGACCTTGTCTCGCCTGCAGACTGTCTCTAGATCTTGGTCCTTGATGATGAGAGTTTGATGGTGAGGGATATGCTCTTACGTAGACTTTCACTTGGGGGAAGTAGCAGATTGCCTTGACCTGGACCTGTTGATCTCTTATGTACCGACTAACCATGTTGGCATTCATGTGATATTCAAAAGATTCATTGATTGGTCGTAGCAATCTTGCCCTCTATAAATACACTAAAACTTCTCCACATACGGTCTTACATCCAACTCCTGCGTGAAGTGACTTCTCGGCTGCGTATGCAGATACCAATACGAATCCGCAATGGCATCTGCACTGATCTTCCCATCCGGTACACCACCATTAATCGGCCAATCCTTCGTCATGGGAATATCAATCACCCCATCTATAATCGCATGAGCGACATGTACGCCTTGAGGACCAAACTCTCTAGCTAGACTTTGTCCCGTAGCTCTCAGTGCGAACTTCCCGCTGGCGAATGAGGACATGTTCGAACTGCCCCGGAGAGAGGCTGTGGCGCCTGTGATGATCAGAGATGGTGGATGTCGGGAGGAAGAGACGGAGGAGAGGAGGTCGGGGAGAACGGCTTGCGCGAAGAGGAAGAATCCTTTGCTGAAAGAAGAGAAAAGTCAGTATAACTTAAGAATCATACTCAGTCCCAAACCAGTCCCGAAGTCTCATGTAGATACATAGAAGAAACATACCCATTAGCCTCATACCCCGCCTCATACTCCTCCAACGATAACTCCAAGAATGGCTTCCTTATAAATTTCCCTCCAACATTGTACACTGCAGCCGCTAATTTCTTGTCCTTGAATTCCTTTTGTATTTCTGCGAATGCATTCTTGATTGATGACTCCGAGGATACGTCAGTTGATATCCCGATTGCCTTTCCGCCTGCGGCGTTGATCTCTTTGACGATGGATTCGTAGTTTGCTGGATTGCGGGCTAGGAGGGCAACGGGGTAGGTTTGGGCGAACTTGATGGCTACGGAACGGCCTGTTTGGTAGTTAGCCTTTGTGCAATAATGGTTGGAGGGTTGAAGGTATTACCAGTTCCTGCGCCTACGCCGGCGACAATGCTGTAGAAGTTACTTGCTGCAGCCATATTGGTGGTTGTTGAATGGAGATGATTAGTCGTTGCTGTTAAACGTTATGAGGCTGTGGACATGGATTGAGAGGAGATTTTGATTGTAAGAAATGAAAATAGCGAATGGTTCTTGGGAAGAAGCGCTTGTGAAAAGGTGCATTTGCTGTTGTGTTGATTGATAATACTATGAGGGGTCCCGGATGATGCAATCGAGCTATCCACAGCGGCATTCACCAATCCATCGACATTAAAGCCGGATTAGTAAACATTAAAAGAGTGTATACTAATCATAGGCTAGATTGGAAGACCTACCTATCTCCCTCTAAAGTCGCGAGCTCTTGAATGTCTGAAAAGAACTGCAAACAATGTAGTTATTCAGATGTCAAATGAACCTGGAAGTCGGATCTTATCGTCACCAAACCGAGAAAGAGGGATCCGAGTCCGTGCCATCCTCGGATCCTCATCCAAAGAACGCCTCAAGCCACCTTCAACAAATCAAGATTTCTCATCTCATTCGATCCTCCATCCAAGGAACCTAGCGCAAACCTTCAGAAATTGATTCTAGAACGATCATACAAATACAAAGCTTTGTTGCACATCTACATTCGCACAATCAAGTTTTTTCTCGAAATCCAAACTCCAAAACCATGGAAGAGCAAGCCTTGTGGATGAATCGTTCCACCAAACCAAGTCTCGAGATTTCTGAGTTCCAGATTGGGATGTTTCCTTGTCTCTCATGTCTCAGATAGGAAGATCAGGTTTGTTTCTGGAATTATTGGTGAAAGAGGCGTTTTTCTTGCTGCTCCTTCGAGGTGAAGGAGTCCAGATCAAGGAAGAGGAGGGTCAGAGGCTTGCTGGGAGCTCGTGCCTGTGTTACCTCTGCTGGCACTGCGACTTGCAACAAAACTTCTTTGTTTTCCCATGTATTTCTTTGGGTTGATCATGTATGTCACTTATACTTTCTGGTTGGTGCTTTGACGAGCTTTGCTGTGTAACGGGGTGCAAGGGAAGTGTTCCTGGTACGCCGATTATGGTGTCTGGAAGTCCTGGTACCTAGTCAGCTGGAGTCTGCGTCCCAAGCAGACTTTTTTAGTTACGTAGTGCCATGCCTTGCAGCGGCACAAGTTGTGAAGTCACATTTTGGAAACGTGCCCTCAGATGGAGAATCCCCTTTATTTCTAGATCGTTTTCAGAACTTTTCTCTGTCGTTTGGTTCTATTTCCAACATTAGGATACAAAGTCTTCAGTACGAAAGCCACACTACCGGCCAGCCGGAGAGATCTCCGTGCGCCAACTCACATTCTGCGGTACGACCCGCCATGCAGAATGACGAGTCAAATCCCATCCCTCCAAGTTTGAGCCTCTATGTTCCTATGATCACTGGATGTAACCGACATGAAAGTCCCCGTGCCGTGTTTTCGTTCCGATATGAGATCATGCAGATGCCGAAGTCGGTGTTGTTGATATTCGGATGTTGCGTCCGACGAATCTTCGTTGACTTCAAGTATTTTGCAAGGAAGCGGGCTTTATTGGATGGACTAATGGGATTTCTTGCATGTAACGGGCGTGTTACTAAACAGTCGGATGGCATTGATGTCTTTCATACGAGAGGAAGACCTGGAGGGCTATATTCATGCTGGACCAAGACCTTGAGTCCTCTGCCAAATTCATTAGTAATGTGCGCATGACTTTGACCAAAGTTGTGGCTGTTAGAGCTGGACCGTTTCCTCGAGAAGAGATCTCAAGAAACAGGCAAATGAACAGACTTTCTGCCTATTATCGCTGCGATCTCCGACATCGATACCGACTTTTTTCAGATGGTTTCCATCATCAGCACAGTCACGTGCCAAGGCGCATCACAGGACACTGTCCATCTTTCCCTTGCTGGAGCTCTTATGAGTAGAGTACCTTGGTTCCATTTAAAAGAAGAAGCATATCACAGCGTATCACAGTAACACCGCAATTTTGTTTAAATATGTGGTTCTTTCCAAGCTATGTACAAACGAACCATTCCGCAAATCATTACTATTCCCAGTCCCCACCCAACCAACCACCCTAAGGAATCTCGTCGGCGAATCAGATCATGAACTATTTGTTTTTTGTACACCCGCGTTTCTCTTTTACTTGGAGGTATCAACGACGTATCGTCCAGCGATCTTACCCTCGTGCCTGGAAAGTTGTTAGAGATTGGTCTTTAGGGGATGAGCGAGGGAAAGACTTACATCATTTCGTACACCTTCTGGAGATCACTCATTCCAATGGACTTGTATGGCGCCTTGATCAACTTACAGGGTGTTAGTTATTTTTGTGCCCACATGCCTCAAGAAGTCTTGAGGCTAGGGAAATGGACTTACTCCTCGTCTAAAGAACTCGATGGCCTCAGCTGAATCAGCCCTGTTTCCAACGTATGATCCCTTGATGGTGATCATCTTGATGACAGACTCGAAGACTGGTGCTCGGAGATAGGCACCGGCTGGGAGACCAATGGCAACAACGGTACCACGCGGGCGGACGTACTGTGATTGTCAGCTACGGTGTCATACCATTATCGTGGAACTTAACATACCTCAGCAGCCTGTTGGAATGGCTTCTCGTTGACAGCGACCAAGATGACAGCGTGAGGTCCAAGACCATCAGCGGTAGCAGCCTTAACATCACTGACGACGTTCTTGCTGGTCATGAAGTCGACGAACGACTCAGCACCAAGCTTAGCAGTCATCTCCTTCTTCTCGTTACCTCCATCGATGGCGATAACTCTGAGACCCATAGCCTTAGCATATTGGCAGGCGAGAGATCCAAGTCCACCACCAGCACCAACAATAGCAACTGTCTCGCCGGGTCTGGCTCCTGACTCCTTCAATCCCTTGTAGACCGTGATACCGGCGCAGAGAACGGGGGCGATGGCCTCGAGGTCACACTCCTTGGGAATGCGGGCAACGTGTGCGGCTTTGGCGATGCAGTATTCTTGGAATGTACCGTCGACTGTGTAGCCGGAGAGGAGGGCCTTAGCACAGAGGGGCTCGTCGGATCTTTGGCAGAAGTCGCATGCGAGGCAAGAACCGTTAATCCACTACATTGACATGTCAGTATGTTCAAGCTTGGGGCTTCGATTTGGTACATACCTTTACACCGGCATGGTCGCCAATCTCAATATCCTTGACCAGATCTCCCCTGGCTACAACAATACCGGCACCCTCGTGTCCACCGACAAGTGGAAGCTTGGTGGCCAATGGCCAGTCACCGTTGACGGCATGGAGATCAGTGTGGCAGACACCAGAGAACTTGATGTTGACGAGAACCTCATCTGGACCTGGCTTCTGGACTGGGATCCTCTTGTAGACGACAGCTAGGAAGAGTCAGCAAAGCTCAAAATTTGAGTATGAGGGGGGTGAGGTTGAGAATAAGAAATCGGAAATCTGGGAGTAACTCACGCTTGCCGGTCTCCTCGACAACTTGTGCCCATTGCTCCGTTGGGATGCTTGGTGCCATTGTGATTTGTTTGTTGGTTGGTTGGTTTGTTGGGATTTGAAGGAAGTTGTTTGTGTAGAAAGTTGCAGTTGTCACTTGGTGTTGTTTGTGTATGGGAAAGTCAATTGAATGATGATGGAAAGTATGTGAATGAGGAAGGGTGCCCTGCCTTATATTCAATTCTGGACAAACATGCCACTTTCAAGAAAAAAAGTTACCCCTCCATCTTGCCTTACTTACATGCTGTCAACCCCACTTGTTGTCCGATCACATCACGCCGCTAGAGCTCAGATGCCTGCTCCTCCTTCTGCTTAGCTTTGAATCTCATGTCAAAGAGCTCCAGTTATCCCGTTCCTCTGACCCTTGAAATCCAATCCCGCTCAACCGTTAGGGTTTGAGCTGGTTCCTTTCGAGAATCGCTGGAAATATATTGGCTGGGTTTACCAGGAATGGCAGACTGGGTCGGCCTAATGGCGGACGTGAGCGGCCCCCAGATGCATGAAGGTACCTGTAAAGCCAACATGGCTGCAAGCTTCATGCATGGTCTTTACGTTTGCCATCCAGACATCTCTTCTCTCTCTCATCTGAGCTTCCAAACTTTCAGCAGAGCTTGCTGCTTGGCGAGCACGGTCTTACGTGGGCGGCGGCTCAGATGGTGGTGGCTTGAAAGTGGTGTGTTCTCCTGCATAGCATCTCTCGTTATCATTCATTGATATATTTTTCTCGCCGCACCCCGGATAAGACTCGTCCAGTTCTTGAAGTGGATAATAGTTCTCCATCGTCAATGAGACATGTCGTTGTTATTCTCGGTTCAAATCGCCGAAGCACGATTCTTCTGCCCCTCCAAGCTGCAACTAGAGAAGCAAGTGCGGCGTAAAACTTCAGGGTCTCTGTCAACAATCTCTAACCCATGATTCAAACCATTTGGAGTAAAGCTTATTGCGGGGAAGTCCTTCTCTGGAGCACTCAGCTAGCCTAGAGCGTTTCGTGGACACTGCGGGGTTGAGATGATTCCCAGATCTGCGTCGAAGCAATGTCGAACCCCCTTGACCCGAAAGCTTGCCCGATCTTGCTCTCGGAGCTCTGGAAAGTCTGAAGCGCAGTAGCCTTCATCGATCTTCTGACATTTGGAGGGCATTCAGAATACTTCGGACGAGCGCCATCTCTCAGCATGGTGCAGGAGACCTGGAAAATGTCGCAGGGGTCATCACGGGCGTTTGATATTGTACTTGCAGAGTCAGGCCACTTCTACCACCTGAGTACTCTACCGTAGCACCACCAAGTCTGTACAGTGATGTGATGTACCCGCCAGATCGAGTGACGGCTATGGTTCCGGCGCCGAAGAGCATGCAGAATTTCTCCGATATCTGGTACCGATGACGATGAACTATCGAGGGATGCTGATGTGTTTTGGTTGAAGGACGATCCGAGGTGGAAGTGGCGTGATGTTACGGCATCTCGGTGCTGTTCCGCAATTTTGTCATCTGCTAAAGGCAGCGGTGCACTAATCCATCGACACATCGAGAGACTCGGGTCTTCTTTCCTGTTCACATGTTTCCCAGAAGTCGAGGATGGCGTGAGGGTTGGCGATATGGATGTGACTGGCAGCTGGTGGGATCTTATACATCACGGCGATACACCTCTTTGGCTACCTATGAGATCATACAAAACCTTGATGACGTTAACGAATTTTGCTCATGCTCGTTTCTCATTGACTATCACGACCAGTCACGGCTTCAATGCATTCTAAATTGTTATTTGGAATATTCGGTGTCTTTGCCATGTTATGTGGGGAAATCTAGGCCAGAAATGACGAGAGAATCCAGCCAGCGAAGATGAACGAAACCCAACTTGTCAAAGTGCTAGTCCGACGACTGAGGTCAAGCAATGTCAACACAAATCGCAGGACTCTCGTACCATACTGAAAACACCTAAAGCACGCTTGCAAGAACAGTAACAGACCGAAAAAGAAAATACTGGCTGGGCTTGATTCTCTGAAAAGCATGGAGACGAAGGAAAATACATGGCCATGCACCACAACCATCTTCGCCTTCCCGGCAACCGAGCTTCTTCACTGGTAATCAAGCAGAGACCTGAACCATCTTGGATGGAGAGTCGAAACCATTGACCTTGGGGATATTGGCTTCACCCTTGTCAAAAGCAAGAACATCCTCAGGCTTCTCAATGGCGGCCAGCTTAGAGTAACCCAGAGATCTGCGCTCAAATTGCTTCTCAAAGCGTTCGGCAGAAGCAGGAATCAGAGGGGTCGACTCGGGGAAAGTGTTCATGTCAAGACCGTATGAAGGGCCGTCGACAGGAGGAAGGAGTCTGCCAGCTTGGAAACCAATTGCAGGACGGTAGCCGAAGGGAGCCTTCTCGAGGATGGCAGCATTCTCGCGAACTTTGGTCTCAACAGCTGCTTGCGTCTCGGCCGTGTTTTGAAGTGCACCCATGCGCTCGATTGCGATGCCGTCGGAGAAGTATTTTGGGCTGGGCATGGGCATACCGTAGATGCGTCGAAGCAGAGCGCCGTAACCCCACAAGTTCCAGAATGAACGCTCTTGAAAGAACGGGAGAGTGTCATATGGGGTGTGGCCGAAGTTCCAAACGCCCTAGACACATGTTAGGAATCGTTCAGATTCTACCTTGAGAGGTGGTTGGTACGTACGCTCTTGTTGGGTGCATCAGGGGCTCGCCTGTAAGGAGATTGACGAGGGTGACCAATATTACGGATAAACCAAGCACAGAGTCCGAACCAGCCGTAGGTGATGCTGCGAAGAATCGAAGAAGGCCCCAATTTCTCCATTTGGCAGAAGTGAACGATGTCCTCGTCGAGGATGGAGACGACGAGCTTTCTGGCGAAAGGCTTGACCAAGGAGGGGACCGCATATATGATCTCATTCATCATAGCCATACCAGCTTCCTCGTTTGCGTCCTCACGCCAGCGGCAGGTGGTTTCGAAGTTCTGCGAAAGTCAACAACAGAGCCAAAGAATGGACTGGACAAACTTACCTTGCGCCACTCCTTTGCTTGTTCAAGTGTCTCCGGAATATACTTGACGCCCATGGAGCAGGCAAGTTCACGCCACAAAACCCACATAGCTTGGACCTCGAAACCTTCGAGCTGGCGGTATCCGAACTTGTTGATCCATTTAACTGGGCTTTCGGAGAAGTGGATCATCAGGTAGAGAACATCGTCGCTGTTAATCCATGTGCCGTATCGGTGATGGTGTTCATTGATTCGAGAGACGACCAAGCTGTGGTTGGCAGAACGGAATTTGTAGGCCATCATGGCAGACATCAGATGGACAGTTGCTTGTAAGCGATCATGCTCAACCATCGGATCAGGGTTTACCACTGGAGAGGTTAACACGTCAGCATTTGTATTTCTGCTTTGCAGGAGGCAAAGTATTTGGGGGACACCAACTATGTCCAGACTTGACAAGAGCACGCGAAACACCAGGGTCAGTCGATGTCTGCCAACATTGTCAGTACTCAGAGGATGATGAAGGATTTTGTGGTACATACGCGGAGGAAGTCAGAGATCCAAGCGAACTGGAAAAGACGAGGAAACTCCCATTCAGCCATGTTACTCTCGATCTCCTGAGCTTGTTCCACTGTCATATCTTTCCAAGAAGCCGGGTCATCCGTGAAACCAAACTTCTTTTTCAAGGCGTTGATACGTTGGTATCTGCTGTTTTGCTGGAGATATCTGAGGATACATAACGTGAAGACAATCTTGACGACAGTGACCCAAGAACTGCGGCCGAGTAAGGTATACCAAGGGAATAATCCTGCGTACGAGCGACTAGTGCTGCCAGGCAGGTATTTGGGGGTAGCGAAGAGGTACTCGTAGAGCGCGTATCCAGGAAAGAGAAGGCTGAAAGCCGTTGGGGCGAGGAGGATGGTGACGATGGTCTTTGTTGATGTTGAGGTTGGAGAATAGAGGAAGAAACCTGGGAGGAGAAGCAGGTAGATGGCGGCGACAACCTTAAGGATGATTTCTGCAACCATCTTGAAGGTGATATCTGAAATCATGGTTGCGGATCCTGTTTGTGTCAGCGCCTGCCTCAATCTGGGTAGTTGAGAAGTGGGTTACTTGTTCAGTATTACTAGTAACGATCGATCTCCTTCCTTGTGCCTGTTGTCAGCTTCGAATCTCGTTAGTGGAGGCATTCCTCATACCTGTTTGGTTGTTCACGCTGCAGTATGCTATCTCAAACAATGCACCTTTCTGGGGAGTGGCTATTGTTGTTTCTCAAGATGGAACTCAGACCTCGAGGTCGCGTTATTTATGAACAAAAAGGAACCGATTCGATTCTCGCCTTGTCGCTGCAACCGAGCGCCGACACAGGCAAAGCTGCCGCTAGTCATGCCACTTTTGAATTACCGTGCAGCAAAGAGTGAATAGATTACTCCAGTCATCAATCCTCACTATCATATTCACTTCAGCATTACGGAGATTTGCTTTTTTTGTGGCTGATTTGTGGCTGCAAAGCCGAACGCTCAAACCTTGAACCAACCTTCTCTGTTGCTTTCTGCATCTTTCTTTGGTTGCATATCAAAACAAGTTCGGTAAGCCACCAACATGGCTTCTGGAATTTCTTCATGGCCAATAGAAACCGTACTGGAGCTGTCTCCTGATCCCCTTCAAGTGTATTTTCTCCAACGTATTTTTCCTTCTTCCTCGTTTTGCTATCCTGTGTAACAAGAGACATTCCATATGGTCACAACACTTACCGTTCGTCTAAAGATACCTAGCATGTCACGCCCGCGCAACGGCAAAGTACATATGTTGCGTAACCTCGAGGTCTTTTCACCCAATCGGGCAGAGACCTGGCCTCCCAGGTCGCCATGTTTTCACCTCGTGGTGTATGCAATAACCCGGGTTTCCTTTGAACCGTGGGTCTGGATCCAAAAAGAAAGAGGTGACAAGTCGAAAATAACTTTGACTCGGGAGTGCTCATTCCAGCCAGTCATCGTTGATCGCAGAACGCGGCTACTTGATATTCTTGCTTCTTCACTGTTGGATATGTTCTATTTGTGGCTGCATATTGCTGCAAGCCCTTAGTCTCAACATCGAAATATAGTCTTTCGAAAGTTTATGGGGAAGCAAGATGTCGGGGACACCGTATAATCACCAACAGGGCTGGGTGTGACAGGATGGCAGCAGTGGTTGAGAAGTAGGCTGAATCAGCAAGACTATCTGAATTTCCCAAGGGAATTTGATGGCATTCACAGAGGTGGCTTTCCCTTACGCCTTCCAAGGATCCACGAACACCCTCAAGGCATATAAATAACTCCACACTTTTCAAGGTACCATCGAATCAACCGACTCCGACAAGTAGAAACACCCACGCAGGACGCCGAAGTATCTAAGAAGCAATTCGTCTAAATGATCATGGCGCTCCAGCCACAGAAGTCTGTAGATCAAATACTGTCATAATGGGGTGTTGAATGGTCCTGGCTTTTCCCTCGTCCTTTGTGGTCCATATCTTCCCTAGATGTCCAAGCCACGAGTCAATAGAGTAGTGCAATTGAGTT
This sequence comes from Helotiales sp. F229, assembly GCA_002554605.1. Classification (NCBI taxonomy): domain Eukaryota; kingdom Fungi; phylum Ascomycota; class Leotiomycetes; order Helotiales; species Helotiales sp. F229. The sequence continues at coordinate 4,005,342 of MXAW01000004.1, read as the reverse complement.
CCTAAATCGACACAAATGTTAATGGTATGTTGAGCATCTCAAGTGAATGTTCTCAATTGCGTAGAGATCACTGACTTGACCGTGTTCTTGCCATCCACAGCTATAAAATAGATTAGATAGAATTGAGAAGCTTGGCCACACAAGATTCTTCCAAAATCAATTATCGCTACCGGACGGCAACACAAATCAATATCAAAAAATGGCACCACACCCAGAGAAACCTCGCAAGAGATCGAACTCTAGCTCCAAGCCTGTCAAGAAACCGGTCAGTCTCATAGAGTCTATGCTCAACAGTGCTTTCCACAAGGACGACTCAGGACCAGCGTCTCCTAAGTCTTCGAAACCACGCGAGGACAAGAATTCGAAGGAAAGTACTAAGAAAGAGCCCAAAGACTCTAGTTCAAAGCATGCTACGAAGAGCTCCAAACATTCGAGCCCGAAGCCGTCAAGTTCAAAGCCAGCCAAATCAACCCATGTGCCATCGGAGAACTTTCTGAAGAGCAACCTCTTCAGAGACGAGTCCCGAGCAGCAACTCGACCATCTCACCCTATTCAACCTTCTCAACCATCTCACCCTACTCAACCTTCTCAACCTACTCAGCCTTCTCAACCTTCTCAACCCTTTCAAACTTATCAAATTTATCAACCTTCTCAACCTTTTCAAATTTATCAACCTTCTCATCCAACTCAGCCACGCCCTCCATCGCAACCAACTCAGCCGTCTCAACCACAGACAGTTACATACCCAGTACCACAACCCCCCCAAAGCTTTCAGCCTCCCAAGCCCCCGAAGACCAAGCAGAAAACAATCCATATAACAGATAAGGACAAGAAGACGGCCAAGAAGCAATTGAAAATCGAGAAACTCTCAGCTAAGGAGCTCGAGGAGCAAGAAATCTGGGCACAAGAGAAATTGGTCCAAAGTAGTCGCTGTCCTAAGAATTGGGGCTGGGAAAGATACTATGCGCCAGTCGGATATGAGAAATACAACGGGTACCGCTGCTGCGGTTCCCCTCCTGAACTGCACTATAGACATGTTCATTTGATCAGTCACGAACTTTTGGCAGAAGGAAAGAACGGAATGTATATATTATCCGATACGACGAACTGGTGGGATGGTCCCTTCTATCCTGATCAGAAGCAGGAGGGATTTTCAGTTCAAATCGGTAACAGTAACAATAACAATAACAATAACAATAACAATAACAATAACAATAACAATAACAATAACAATAACAACTCAAGCAACACAAACTCCAACGGATCAATCAACATCAGTACAAGCACAAACACAACATCGATAACATTCACCTTTTCATAAGGGTATGACGTTCAAATCACCCGAAGCCATTCGGCCGGAAAGCAGATGCAATTCCGCCAGATGCGGGTCTGTTCTCTCAACAGTTCTTGGACATACCTCAAACTCCATAACCCTCTACCCCGCCACGAGAGGTGCAAGAGCTGGCTCACGTAGGTCCCCCGCAGGGGCCTGGACTTCTGTGATTGGTGATAGGCTCAGCTCCCGGAGTGTTTGCCTACGTGGTGTAGGATAGTCTTGCGTGGTAGCCTGCCACACATTCAATGGAATATTAAACAAATCAAATCAAGTTTTGTCCTCGTAAAATGAGTGGAATGCAGCCAAATCCAGTATAAAGAAGCGTCAAGTTTCCAATTATGAGTATTTGATTTAGGGCATATAAAAAGGGATGAAATGCGAAGATATATTTTCGAGTCAACGTCGTCACTTCGACCTGCTCCATTCACATGAATGCCCTGGGCTCTCCTAGAATTTATAGCGGCGTCTCCCTCTCTACCCGAGACTATAAAACTTACTGCACTCCTTCTCTTACTAATGCTTCAAGCCACAAGAAAGCTTCCAAGATCTTTGCCGCCACTTTACATATCAGAAATCAAGGAACGTTCGCAGCAAAATCCAGCTGCATGGCGCCACATTCTAAGAAATCTCCAAAAGCTTTAAGCTCAAGCTCAAGCTCAAACTCAAGCCCGAAGCCGACTAAGAAACCCCTTTCCATTGCAGAGTCTATATCAGACAGCCTTTTCACCAAAGACCGCCCACCAACACCTTCCCCCAAGCCTTCAAAACATGCTGAGGGGAAAGATTCGAAGGAGCGACCGAAGGAAATGAAGCAGTCGAGCTCAAAACATTCTAGCAAGAGCGTCAAGCCTTCGAGCTCGAAGAATGTTGTACAGGCCGCGAAATCGTCGACTTCAAAACCAATAAATTCGAAGCCGGCGAGTTCAAAGCTACCAAAATCGAAGCTATCCAAATCATCTAGCATACCAACAGAAACATTCCTGAACAGTGCTTTGTTCAAAGATGAATCACGAGCTCCAGTTCCAGTTCAATCCACAAACCCCGAAGTCACAACCGCCTTCACCGACGAAAAGGAAAAGATAATGGCCACGAAGCAGTTGAAAATTGACACTTTATCAAAGACCGAACTTCAAGAACAGGAAGAATGGGCCCAGAGGAAACTTATCGAATCTGGAGCGTGCCCAGCAGGCTGGGGTTGGAAACGATACACAGCTCCTGAAGGGTATCCTCACCTCAACGGGTATCGGTGTTTTGGCGGGGCCAGCACACACATGATATCCCACGAACTGTTGGCCGAGGGGAAGAATCGTCTGTATCGGTTGTCGGGTGAAGACTGGTGGGAGGGACCTCTTGATGCTGCTGTGGTCAAAGAAGAGTTAGATGCGGCGAATTTGGTGCGGGCGGCAGAGCAAGGAACACAGGCCCAAACGTTTCAACTACCTCAACTCACAGGAACAGTCCAGGGACAACAAGTCACTCTAGATGAAGTTCAAGAGTTGCTCCGGAGCCTTTTCTCCATTTAGTAGGAGTAAACCCTTGAAGCTCTGTGGGCGAGGGAATCGCTTCAAGCTTCGTTCGGTGTCTGCGAGGAACCACAGTCTGTAGTCGGATGTTGATAGAGAAGACCAGAAGTCTTGCTACTCTATGTCGCCTCTTCTAGAATCTGGAGTCATAGAAATACAACGTGTCTTACAATTGCTACCTGTAATGAGTAGACTTCTGTTTCAAAAGACATGTCTGAATGAAGTGCACCTACCAAACCTGGTGCGACTTCGGGCCATGAACTATGAACAAAAGTTGTGATACCGAAAGCTTAATCATTCCAATCTGATGATGCCAATGTTTCCTTCCGCTCATGTGACGAGACGCGAGAAAAGTAAATATTCAGATGCGAGATGTCTGTAGTCAGAATTAGCGAGATCTGCCCCTAAGTTCCAACGCGCTCCCGCCATCGCGTCTCTTCCACTCCTCCTCACCAGCCCACCAACAGATTTACACGACAGACAGGCGAGCAGGGGGATTATGTTGCATCAATCGGAGCGTTCTGCGCAACCGCAAAGCCTTCTCTGATGCATTCCTGGAGCGGTACCACGCTATTGCCCAGTCGAAGCCGTTCACGACGCGCGGAATTCAAACTTCTTCCCACGAACGAGATATCGAGGCAGTATATCGTTGGCAGCAGCACCTCATTCATGTTGGATCGCCATTTGAGACCGAAGCGAACGTGGACCCGAATGGAGAAACAATGACATAAGAGGAGGGCCGGAACCAGAGGAGGGGTCAAAGACGCGAGCCATGAGGACCAATATCACGTCAAGAGCTCGGCCGTACTATGGAACTGATTGGGCATTGAGTACACATGATCTGCCATGATGTACAAGGTACAGATAGAGGATATGGGGGACACACCTCGAAGCGGGAGACTTCCACAGTGGAATCAGTTTCTTTTCATTCATGGTCTGCGAGACTTCCAGGCTTGTGGCTCTGCTCTTCCCTGACCCTGCCTCGATTGTCGCAACGTTCTGCTAGCCAGCTCACGTTCCCGGAAACTCTCGAGAGCTATTCGCAGCCGCGCCTTGTTTGCCACAGTCGACTCGGTATTCCTTCATGCTGACGCAAGTCTTCCGTCTGTCGTTCAAAATGTCTTCTCACTGCTCAAAGAAAAGGCCAAGCTACACATCCATGGTATGATTGACGAGGCTTACGCTCCAGCTGGGTGTTGTAAGCCCGATTCTGCCAGATTCTTGCGTTCTTGAAACGTGCTTCAATACTAGAAGCACCATTCACTCTCTCGAGGTCCGTCCATTTGCCAAGAACAGCCACCATTGCGAAGTCACAAGCATAGTTTTATCCATGACCAATTCTGATTTCGTGTTTTTCTACCTTTCTGGGACTAATCTTCCGATGCGTCGGAGCTCTGAATATATTTGTTGTTGATTGCGAAAGGAACGGTCTCATGGCTTGCAATCTTATGTCTTGCAGTCTTATATCTTGCAACGTTGTTTCAACCATGATGCCAGCAACCATGAAAGTCACCATCTCTATATGGTCTTGCCAGTAACAGACTATTATATTGGACGCGTTCTTCCCATCAGCGTTCTTTGGTCTAGAAGCAATTCCCGTCAATCACGATACTATGCTAAATGCAGACATACCTACAACCTGCAGACCACTCTTCAAAAGTGTCAAGATACGCAGCTTTCCCTCGCCTACATCCCGCTGTCAAAAGCACGCCTTATCACACCAATTTGTGACGAAGCTGCAGAAGCCCTGTCTAGTTCCCAATCTTACCAAGGTACCAAAAGACGGTGTAATCTTGTGACAATCAGCACCTCTTCTTCAAAGGCATCTTGGCAAAGCAATTGCTTCGAGCAAAGCCTCCACTACGGGGCTTACCAATTGCATGAGAGTTCCCCGCAGAGGTGCGGTGCGCAGCGGGAAAGTGGTGGCCCTGCTTTCTCACGATGCAGCTGCCAATAATTCGTATGCTGGTTGCCGGATTGGGAAGTGCGCCGACAGGGTCGGGAAGCCGATTTACCAAAGTTCGGTATGAAAGGAAGAGCTTCCCTCGCTGTCTGAGCTGTCTTTAGAGCTTCAGGTTTCTACTCTTAGCAATTGAGTTCTTCAGCTTGTTGGAAATGGCGTTCTTCAGCAGATATGTTTCTCTGTTCGTCCTGGGTTTCTTGACCACCTTAGCGATCTCGCCCCCACCACCACCAGGGCCTCTGCTCCGACAGATCTACACCTTTCCTCCAAATCATTTCATTGAGAATATTGCTGTTCGCTCAAACAGTGATTTGCTGCTTACGTCTTTGAGCGTCAATACACTATTCAGCGTTGACCCAACGGTTGCTATACCAAACGCAACAGTTGTTCATACATTCCCAACTGGTCATGGCCTCATGGGCATTACCGAGTAAGTACTTCCTCGTTTGTTTTTACAGCCTTTTATCAATAAACAGCAATCGACTAACAAAACCCAGACTCTCACCAGACCTATTCGTCGTCGTCACAGGAATTTGGGACTTAGCTCTCACCCGAGCTACACTCGGCACCCTCACAGTCTGGACCGTAAACCTCTGCGGCACAACCCCGATCGTCAAAAACATCACAACAATAGCTACGTCCGTGCAACTCAACGGCCTCGCTCCAGTCCCCGGCTCAAACAAACTCATACTCGCAGCTGACTCTGACGCTGGAGCTGTCTACCGCATCAACATCGCCACAGGCGCGTACAGTATCGTCTTCTCCGACCCTCTGTTCGCACCTGTAAATCGTACAATCCCAGGCCAACACCTAGGAATCAACGGAATCCGCACCAAGGGCTCGTACCTCTACTTCGTCAGCTCCGCCAAACAGCATTTCGGCCGCGTACCCATCAACTCCGTTGGACAGAAAACCGGACCCGTGCAAATCATCAGCAACAACACAATCGTCGGCGGGGCGTTCGGGTCCCAATACGATGATTTCGATCTCGATGGTGCGAATAATGCTTGGGTAGCTACGCATCCTAATCATGTTGTGAAGGTTAGTCCTGGGGGCGTGCAGACGATTATTGAGGATACGGAGTTGCTTTTGAATCCGACCAGTGCCCAGTTTGGGAGGGGGAGTGCGAAGGAGAGGAGGACGTTGTATGTTACCAATGGGGGCTGGTTTACGGAGGATTTTACGTTGATTAACGAGGGTGTTGTGGCGCTTGATACTACGCAGGTTTGAGGAACGGGACATGTAATGATAAGATGAACACCTGGGTACATCTTGCAGGAAAGCTCGGGAAATTATACTCTTTGGATATCCTACCTAGAAACAAATCTATCTACACGTCCCACGTTCTCGTGAAGCAATCTTCTTTGAAACAGGATTCCACCATCTACCCCCCTTTTCATGGCGTATAGGGCAAATCAACTGCCAAGTGCGTCTTGTAGATTGGCACTTGACGACGACGATGGTTCCTCATCCCACACGGACAAATAAACTGACCTTGAACGGAAGTATGACAAGCAAGTCCATTCAAGCAAACCCGAGAAACAAGAAACAGATTTGTTGAGCTCAAGCTCAAGCCCTAAGCGACTCCCAAATTGAGAGTAATTCAAACGCTCATCGGTAACCCCGGTGGATTCACAAATCAGAACACACGCAACCCGGCAGCTACAAGCCGGTTGCATCATTCATTCTGGCTCCGACTCAATTTCTTGGCTAATTCGTTTCATCAAAAGTCAAGTAAAGCTAGATAGTGACTTTCTCATTGTATGGATTTCGTATCTAGAGGTATGCTAAGTAAATAAATACACCAGCAACTGAACCGCGAGATAAGCGAGTCCGTCCAAAACGCCATCATCTGCCATCTGCAAGTATCCGACGGAAAGATACCGGAATGGGTATGTAAATATGTGTAGCGAGAGACACAGAAGGGTATCATATCATTAGAAGTTCATCAATCGTAGGTAAGGAGTGCGCCGACCGACCCCGACCCAAACCATCCCGATCCATCCCAAAGCATTCCAGCTCCCCAAATCCAAACCCCCCTCCCCCATCCATCTACCCAACACAAAAGAGAACACGTCTCACCGACCTCGCTTGACTGAGACTCCGCCGCTCAGTGACCAACCACCTCACACCTGATCAACCGCCCTCACCGGATCCACAAACGGATCTTCCCTCTCCAACTCCTTACTCCTCCGACTATAATCCGTGCCACTAACCACCCTCCCACTCCCATACCCAGTTCCACTCTCAATCTCCTTATCCAAACTCCCATGCTTCCTATCCCCACTCGGACTCTCACCCAACTCCCAACTCCCCACCCTCTCATGCCTCACGACCGACGCGCCCGCTCCTCCCTTGCCCGCCACAAAAGCCAAATCCGCATCCGAACCCAATCGATCCGCGCCTTTAAAGCCCCCATTCCCATGCCCATCACTCCCACTCCGTTTAAGCACACTAATATCCCCCAGATCCGGGCGTCCATTCTTATTATTGATCTGCCTCTTCCTATGCTCGACCCTAAACCCAGCAAGTAGTAGTCCCGCAGCGAGGGCGATAAACGCCGCCACAGCCACCGTCGCGCCAATGACGCCGCCGACCGTGGGACTGACTCCCCTCCCTGCACTTCCACCTCCTCCTCCCTGTACATACGGATCATTATCATCTCCCCCTTTCCCCTCCGAAGAAATATCCTCAAACGCCGTGCAGAAGAAGGTTTTGGTGCGGCAGGTACGACACCAATCCAGAATATCCGTGAGAGCGAAAGCGCCCATCGCTCTCTGGAAGTCGGCCCAGGGGATCACCGTCTCGGCGTTCCCGCGGCCGAAGAGTGTATAGGCGCGAGTGTCGGCCTCGGGTTCCGACCCGTTGCGGAAGAGGAAGCGGATGAAGAGTTGGTCTTCGTAGGGCATGGGCTGGTTGGCTGGTGGTGGTGCTGGGACAGACGAACTATCTGGGGAGGGAGGGACGGAGAATAACTCAAATGTCATGGTCGAGCCGTGATCGGGTAGGGTATTGAACTGCGGTGCTGATGGGCCAGTGGCGAGATTCGAGAGTGCGAAGAAGGCCAGGAACGGCTCGTGCGAGCCGATGTGGACGGTTAGTTTGGATAGGGCGCCGGAGGAGGCGATGTTGTCGCTGAACTTCTGGATGATTTTCGCGGCGAGAGTGCGTCCGGAGATGGCGTTGATGGTGTCGCTGCCGCTCGGCGTATTGAAAAGCCATTGTTGTTCTGAAGCGAGGTTACGGAGGATGGCGAGGTCGTTGATTGTGAAGTCTGGGGAGGAGAAGATGCTGCTGTTGTGCCGGTATTGGTAGAGGGCCGACTCGTAGATGTCGAGGGCGTTGCCGTAGTTGAGGGTGTTGGATTCGCGGGTGGGGAAGACGGTGCTGGAGAGGGAGGAGTAGCTGGATGGGGGAGCGGACGTTAGTAAATTTGTTCTTATTTACTTTTCTCGGGAGCAGTCTTTAAGTAAACCACGCGAAAGACACATCCATTCGTAGGTCAGGCCAATCAAACTTACTAAGTCTGCGTATCTTGCATTTTCTTCACATAAGCCGGCGTATCGATAGCTCTCGCTTGCGAGTTCGAGTATTGTTTACAATCAGAATGTCCGGCAATCCTGAAGTGAATTAGCTGCTTGACCTTTTTGGAAAAGCTGTTCATGGGAAATGGGAAACTTACCAGATATGATTGAAGTCCAATTCACTCATTGTAGAAATTCGAGGGTACTGGTATCCATTCAAGGGGAATCTGGGTATTGTTAGTTTGGTACTCCTCGAAAAGAGTTTTGGGTTCGGTTAAAACGAAGAGAAGAGGCGAATCTGAGATGAGTCGGCTGGAGCAGGAATTGAACCCAAAATCAAACTCATTGAACCACTCTCAACTCCTTTCAAATCTCTCTCTCAAACTCCCGTTCCAATTCCAATTCCAATCCCCACCCAGAACACCAAGAAAAATAAAGTCACTCACTCATACCTCCCCCCATCCCCCGCCAACGTCTCCTCATCCCTGGTAATAGCATCGAAAGGCGGATACAGACCCTGCATAAATGCCATCGCACTCCCCGCCAGATACGGATCCAGCATCGTCATGACATCCAACTGCATATTATCTATATCATTTCGCTCGAGTCCATTGATAGGAATTGTGTCTTGTGAGATATTCGTCGATGCGATATAGCGGTTGCGGATCCCGCTGCCGGCTTTGAAGAGCTTGGATGCATTAGCTTGAGACTCTTATTTTCCAGGTATGCGGGAAACATATTGGAGCTCTAATCTTTAGATACAGATCGCAAGATCCCCTCGGAGATAATAAGAAATCGGGGGAGTGGTGAGTTCAAAATTGGGTTGAGAATTGGGACTCTACTAACCTGCTGCGCGCCAAGCGGCGTCAAATCAACACTCCTGGCCGTAGTATGAAAAACCGGTGTTTTCTCCCCATGATAAGTATACGTTACTGCCGCCCAAGTGATTTGATTTTCGTTCTGTGAGAGGATAGGTGTGGTGAGAGTGAGGAGCGTGAGGGTGAGGGAGAGGGCGGTGAAGTGGGGTGGAGGCATTGCTACGGTTGCGGTTGGAGGGGTAGCTTGGTGTGCCCGATACTTCGTAGATTGTGGGAGAGGTGAAGGGGGAGGTGAATCAAGTCTTAGAAATCGAGTTGCTGAATCTAGCGATACTCTATAGCGAAACAAGGGAGAGCGGACAGATGGACAGTAGAGGGGGAGAAGCTGGTGAGGAGGAGGGAGAGTGACGGAGGGGAGAAGAAAGAGAAGAAGGGAAGAAAAGAAAAGGCAGAGAGAAAAGAAAAAGAAGAAGAAGGCTCAAGCAAGCTATACCACAGGCTGAGTAGATAAATAGCTGAGAGCTTGCTGGCAAGGCTGCTTCACGGGCCCGTCTAATACAGACATATCTTAGTCCTCGAGTGATAATCAGCGCAAACGGCAGGGCAGAGCTCAAGCCTCAAGCTCTCTCTACCATCCAATCACATCCAGCCATCAACCAATTTTCGTACCCTACCCACCTACCAACATCCATCCATCCTGCACGCATCCGTCCCCCTAAGTGAAAGCCGTACAGTGCTTGCATTTGCATGCATCCCGCGTGCATAGGACTGAATCACGCGACGGAGCAGGAGAAGAGAAGCTACCTAAGCTATTGGTGGGGTAAGTACCGCAATCGACCTCGATTGGCTGCTGTGCCGTTCATCTGAGGTTTTACGTGTGAAGGATTTCGGGGTGGTTGGGAGAAAGACTGCCAAGAGTTTGTTTTCATCCCACTATCGGTGTATCTTATCGATCGACTATCGATTGCGCCAGAGCAGGGGATGGAGGATTGACCCCGCGCATGGGCTGAGGTGAGAGGGGTTTCTGACAAGAATGCAAAGTACTTGTCTTCGAGATTGTAGATAATGAGGCGCAACGACTTGTCTGTAGAGGACCTCATAGCTTAAGAGGAGATAGCCATCACAGGAATAAAGACTTGAGGAATAGATGCAAAAATCGCTGTGCTCGTCCAAGAATTCAAGGCTGTCAACTCAGCCTATCTGGATCCCTGCGATGGAGCCGAGGTCTTGTGAGACTTCATCAATCCCGGTGGCGCTGGGAAAGCAACACACCAGATGCAACTGTCACACAGTTCCAATGAAGGTAATTGATGACCATATGTACCATGTTTGTCAATTTGTTTGTATTTTGTGATATAAAAAGGCTAATAATCATGTACAAGTTTCATTTCATTTCCGTTCCATTTTCATTACCACTCCAAACCTAACCGAAGAGAGCATCACCCAAGCGGATAGACACCGACTTGGTCTGAGTGTAGTTGGCCAACGCAGCCTCGCCGAGTTCTCGTCCGATACCAGACTCCTTGTATCCTCCGAATGGGACCTGGTGGTGCAACAGGTTGTACGAGTTGACCCAGACGGTACCAGCGCGGAGCTCATTGGCGACGCGGATGGCGGTGTTGAGGTTCTGGGTGTGGACAGCGGCGGCCAGTCCGTATGTGGTGTTGTTTCCGGTCTTGATGATCTCCTCCTCAGTCTCGAACTTGGCGATCGAGCAGACGGGGCCGAAGATCTCCTCTTGCATGATCTTCATGTCTTCGGTGACATCGGAGAAAATGGTGGGTTGGATGAAGTATCCCTTGTCGCCGTGACGCTCACCTCCAGTGACAACGGTAGCACCAGACTTCTTACCCTCCTCAATGTAGCCCATGATACGGTCGTACTGGAGTTGGGAGACTTGTGGTCCCTGGAAGGTATCGGCGTGGAATGGGTCGCCGACCTTGTTCTGGCTGGCACGCTCTTTGAATCTCTGGACGAACTTGTCGTAAATACCCGATTGGACGTAGACACGGGAACCAGCACAGCAGCATTGGCCGTGGTTGTAGAAGATACCAAAGTTGACCCACGAGATGGCGTTGTCGATATGAGCGTCGTTGAAGACGATATTTGGTGACTTGCCTCCGAGCTCGAGAGTGACCTTCTTTAAGTTGGAGCCGGCAGCAGCCTTCATGACTTGACGACCGACAACAGTTGATCCGGTGAATGCAATCTTATCAATGTCCATGTGGGCAGACATAGCAGCACCAGCGACCTTTCCGAAACCGGAAATGATGTTGATGACTCCTGGTGGGAAACCAGCCTCCTTGATCAAACTGGCAGCAACGAGACCAGAGAGGGGAGTCTGCTCAGCAGTCTTCAGGATAACAGTGTTACCAGTAGCAACCGCGGGACCGATCTTCCACGCCCACATGAGCAATGGGAAGTTCCATGGGATAATTTGACCACAAACACCAATCTACGGGGTGTCAGTACTGATTATGCGTCAGAAGGGGACAGACGTACGGGTTCTTGTCTTGTGTATGTGAAGGTATCAGAGTTGGTATCAATAACCTTGCCCTCGATCTTATCGGCCCAGCCTCCATAGTATCTTAAACATCCAGCGACCGCACCAACGTCACCCTTGGCTACGCTAAGGGCCTTTCCGTTGTCGAGAGACTCAACAGCAGCGAGGATATCAAGGTTCTTCTCAATCAAGTCGGCGAGCTTAACCAAAAGCTTGCCTCGGTTCTCTGGTGTCTCTTTTCTCCATGGTCCGTCGAAGGCCTTGCGGGCGGCAGCTACGGCGATATCGACATCCTTCTCGGTGGCCTCTGCAACCGAGCAGATAACTTCCTCGGTGGAAGGGTTGATAGTCTCGAAAGTCTTTCCATCAACACCCTTAACCCACTCGTTGTTGATGAACCTGGAGAGTAAGCATTAGCAAATAAACGCATTGCAATGAGGCAGAAGACATTGCCGAAATGCGGGGTAGAGGCAGATGGCGAGAACTTACAATCCTGTGGGTTGAGTGTATTTGCCAGTCGAAGGCGTGGAGAGCTCGATCGAAGTCATTGTGAAGGTGGATGTGAATGTGAGTGTGAATGTGATTGAGCTTGAATGTAAAGGGTATCTTGAAGTTCAGTGGGAATTGTTTGCGCAAAGGCGATGTATGAGGAGAAGGAAAGAAAGAAGAAAGAGGAGAATGGTGGTGGGGAGGGGAAGAGTTTTATGTTTTGGAGGCAAGACCTTGTTACCCGGACCCGGACTAGGACTGAGTCGACAGGGAAGGGAAGCTCCAACCTGGTAACCTGCCCGCACCTCTCTGCTTCTGCTCCTGCTCCTGCTCCTGCTCCTACATCTCCCCTCCCCTCCCCTCCCCTCCTTTCTTGAGACAAGTGGTGAGAATTAGTCGGTCTTGGGTGTGCCCGGTAGTCCTGCCCTGCCCTGCCATGTATGCGTAACTCCAACGCAAGCTAAACCATTTGGTGATACCTGGTGCAGCCTAGTCGAGCTTCATGACCATGATGGATGGCTGAGAGAGGCCCCAGATGTGGAGAGAGCTCCACGAAATCTGTTTAGTTGCCTCGTTGCTTCCGATCTGGTGGTCGTGTTGCTCCTGTTGCCCTTTGGTCCATCTCTCTGCTTCTTTTCGTGGTGTCGGTTCCAAAGAGTTCTAGTTCCGATCTACAGGCAAAGGACCAACGGCCGTCAAGGTGGCCCGGCAGAGCGAGAAGAAACAAGAGAAGGGCAGGCAGGATGGAACCAAGCCAAAGAGATGCCATATCCACCCTACCTGCTACCTACGTATCCACTGCCTATCCACTGCCTATCCAGCTGTGCGGAAAATGAAAGTCGACTTTGAAGGATCGAGGTTCTCTGCCCAACCCTTCCCTTCTCTTCTCTTTCCTCCCCTTTCCTTCCCGTTACCCCTCCATGAACACCGTGCACGATAACCCCCCCTCTCCTTTCACTAAGAGATCACTAATACAGTAAATTTACTAGCACAGGCGTCACAGTGCATCGCTGATCATCCGAGACGTCTAGACTTTTGCCTTATGATCTTCCTGTTCATCCGGAGCAGCCTTCAAAGCTTCAACGAGACCCCGAGATACCCAAGTATATCTGCTCTTTGTCTGGTGTAGAAGTTCACCCAATTCCCCCATCTTCGGTGACAGCTCTCTGCAGTGACATAGCCTCGGTCCTTTTTTCACCCCGCCGAGGCCCCGCATCTCGCTAGACTTTCCCGCGAGGAACAGGACAGAGCAGAGCAGTGCAGTGGAACAGACAACGGAAGCGCTCGGTACTGGCAAAACAACCAAGCATATGATGGATGATGGATGGATGGATGGATAGGGTGGAATAATGGAGCAACCAGCTACTCACTCATCGGCGATATCAGTAATCCACATAACTCCGTTCGGGCATTAGAAGAATCGCGAATCGATCCACACCACAGCAGCAAAGCCGCACAAGAAAAAGAACAAGCAACCACCAAGCCCCTCCATACCCCTCCAAACCTCAGATCTCGCAAATCACAACCTGATCCAGAAAAACAATGTCAAATACTTCTTCAACTAGACTCTGCATAGGGGAATGCTAGCCCTTGAAGCCTTCAAAGGCGAAATGGACATCCGGGATATTTCCGCTCGGCCTCTGTCCTGCAATGCAGGTGCATTCGCATCTCAACACCCGCAACGCCAAAGGTCCGCGCCCCGGGCAAAAGCTCCCATTCGACAGGTCCAGAGCTTCCGCTCCTCCAGACACGATCCTCGAGACAGGAACAGCACAGGACATGCACATGGGGTCGATTTCAGGTGCAGATCCGACCAATAACGCCACCATTCCTCCACAGATCTGATCTGATTCTGGGCTTTATGGCTTGATATTTCCCTCGTAACCAACAAGACCTTCTCGTTTCGAGCATCGACCCTACCTTAGCTTCCCTCCTCCTCCCCAGACACAGACACGGCAACCCCGCACACCAAAGCGGATTGGTCTACGCCTCAACGTAACTTTTTTGGCTTCTCTGGCTCGAGGCTAGCTTGCTAGGCTCCGGATCGCCGAAGAGAACTTGAGTGAGATGGTAAGAAAATAGAGTTAGACTTGTGTGGGGAAAGGAAGGAAAGTATGCGGAACTAGGTTGAGCCCGGTCTGTTGGCTCGTCTGGGGTAACGGGAATAATGGGGTCTGGAACACGAGTGCGAGGAGCGAGGAGAGGGGTAGAGAGGGAAGGACGGAATTAGAGTTGGAATCGGAGATGGGATGGGATGGGATGGGATGGTGCTTTTCAAAGATGGAAAAGCAGCGAGGGCGAGGGGTGAGAGATGTCGTTTACAGTTGCCAGTTGAGAGCGGACAATCGGAGGGGTGCTCCACGTGACAGATACGTGATCGAAGGCTAGAATTGTAGAAGCTGACCCTGACACAGGAGATCAAATATCTCACAGAATCAAGGCCATCAAAGCTTTGACGGACGGTTCAACTACAAACTTCACAAGTCACAGCTACTTGGGACATCGAAGTCCATTCCTTACGCGAACTTACGCGAAGGAAAACGTCCCACGCGCCCACTCATTCACTACTCAGCAACTATCTCGACCTATCGAGACTAAGTGATGACATTTACTCGAAGGAGCTCACTCCAGGATCAACTGCTATCTAAATATGTTCTAGCTCTCTTGTATGCGAACCATTCAAATCCGAGGATGTTTGAGAGTCTATATTTGCCACTTCACAAGTCAGTCGTCGAGCAGTCAGCAGCGGGTGATCTTCCGTTCCATCCAAGGACCACGTGCGTCCAGATACACCCTTCTCTCCTCTACCTGGACGTGACGGTACACACCTGGGTTTTTTTTTGCCAGATCGACCTGGTCTAGACGCCTTCTGAAGGTGAACTTCAATGTCACGAAAACTGTATTTATATGGGCTATGAGTTCTCGAGGAATACAGCAGTATTCTGTACTTGGTGGAAACGCCGTCTAATTTAGACCTATCTCTGCTTGGCACGGAGGACTCGCTCGTCTCGTTTGTTTGTACCTGCCTATTTTCTGACTCCAAGAGCATGAAGTCTTGGGCTCAGAACTTTCTTCTCCTTTATCCCCCGTAAAGCATATGTATTGCATTATCTGCAGCAGATTTATGGTTCACTTGTTCGCTGTTATCCTTTTTGGTGCCATTTTTGTTACTTTTTGGTTCAAGCAAAGCTCTCACGGAATTTTCGTGGTATTATATTCATCGCGGAGAGTGGAATTCCCAACGTGGGAGGATAAAATTCTTAGTGTCTGCGCCTCTCTTTACTTATTAGTCGTTACTCATCGTTCAAAATCTATTTATTCACGGTTGCAGGTTCATGTTTAACTTCATTTCACGTCAGAGGAAACAACAGCGAATTTGCAAAGAGGTGACGAACGAATTTCGTTATTCGAGTTGGCCATTCTTCACGGGAATCCGAACCCGCTACAACGCCAGCGTTGCACCACCTCACCAAAGCAAAAACCCCACCACACAAACCCATGGCCCTTTGATCAAGCAGGTAGTTCTGCTTTCTCATCCACCCAAACCCACCCAAAGCACCCTCCCCCAAATCAAACCTCGCCTACCTCCCCCTCCACAACCCCCGCCAACCACTCCTCAATCTTCCTCTCCCGCAACTCATCAAACTCCTCCGCCAAACGCTCCTCCCAAACCCCATCAACTACCCCCTTCTTCTCCTCAAACTCCCTCTTCTCCCTCACCACCCGTCTCCTCTTCGCCCCCACACTCATTCTCCTCTCACCCCCACACACCAACTTCACCACCCTAATCGTCTTCACCGTCTCTACACACTGATCCAACAATCTCTGACTCGGGAACACCTCACAGAGTTGCGCAAGCGCGTAACGAGCACTACCTCTCCTCGGCGCCGGCACAGCAAGACCAACATCATCGGATGACATGTCGATGCTCAAATTCCCCTCGCCAAATGGCGTGGTGTTGAGATAGGTGACGGCTACATCACCCAGCTTCTCAAACCAGCCAAACAGCGCATCTTCCACGAAATCCCCATCGTCCAAACCGGCATTCACATCTGCAACCCATTCCTCCTCACCACGAGTGATATCGCCGAAATCGAGCACGCTTCTCGTGGGCGAGATGCCCGGACTGGAGTTTATGATGACTCGCTCGCAGTTCTGGTATAGCTCCGTGCAGTTGATGGAGTTGAGGAGGGCGGAGAAGGATACGGGCGAGGAGATGTGGAAGAGGAGTGTGTCGGTGCTCCAGTTGATGACGGCGCCGGTGGGGTCGCTGAATGAGAGGGGGTTGTAGAGTGGGAGGGTTAGGTGTCGGGTGCGGGAGGTGGTGTGCAGGAGAGCTGGTGGGAGGGTTGGCGAGATGAGGGTCTTTGCGGTGGGGGAGTGGTAGAGTTCGATGATGCGGGGTGGGAGGGAGGAGATGGTGTGGTTCCAGACCATGTCTTGTAACTCGTTTGGGAGCTTGGGGAAGAGAGTGAACTTGTCGAGGACGATGGGCTGAGGTTGAGAGGTGGTGGTGGTGGAGGAGTCGATGGCGGATGAGTTGTCTGGCTGAGCCGAGACGACGATTTGAGCATCAGCTCTGGTAGTTGAGGAAGATGACTCCATTGTGTCTGGTCTGGTGCGAGTTCCTTGAATCCGAAGAAAAGTGTGAAGCAAGTACCCTGCCGTGCTCAGACTCGAAGATGTATGTGTGTAGCGTGAAGCTGGAATTTGGAAGTAGTCTTTTACTTTGCTCTGCTCTGCTCTGCCCTTGAAAAAATCAAGTAAACCCAAGGAAGAAGAAGAACCAGAACAAATATTTATATTAAGAGAAGACCGAAAAATAGTCCACGCTATGGAAATATCGCTAAGTATTCCGACACTTGGTATTGTGGGTGAACGCACAATAGGATGTTTTTCCCTCTCGCTTATTCCTATTGTTGAAGAGTTTCCCAGCGCAACGAATGTCGTGGTGTGGACAGAACAACGAGGAGTTGAGATATGGACTAGACCGGACTGGACTGGGGGAACTAGCTTCAAATTATTCTTGTGATAATTATTTTGATTGGGAAGGGGGATGTTTTATGTGATTCCCAGATAAATCTCATGTTGGTCATGTAGTCTTCTGATTCTGGGCTTTACTTCACTTGACGATGCTCAAAGGTCAGCAACAATAGCAACGAGGTAAGCGAGGAAAAATCCAGGGGCTCTCGC
Organism: Helotiales sp. F229; assembly: GCA_002554605.1. NCBI lineage: Eukaryota > Fungi > Ascomycota > Leotiomycetes > Helotiales > Helotiales sp. F229. The sequence goes on along the minus strand of MXAW01000004.1, from coordinate 3,987,993 downwards.
TAAGCAAAATTGAAGGTGAAATCCAGCGCGGTAAAAAATCACTTACGATAACAGGTGGAACAGCGAAGTTATATCCAACCATCTTGAACTCGAGAGGTAAATGATGATGTTTCTGTGGCTTGGATATAGATGAAAACACAATGAAACAATCAACATGCCTCATGAAGTTGAAGACGGTGCTTTGATCGCTCACTCACTGGAAAGCCATGTGGAATTGTAGAGGATGTGAAAGTATCATACCCACATAAGACACGATGCTTATCACTGCTTCGTTTGAGCGTATATATAGTAAATATTCAGCAGTCAAACACTCTATACAACAAGTATTTGCCCCTCCTTACTAACCATAACTAGCCCGTGAAGAAGGATCCAGAGATGGATCAGACGCCCTGCATACTGTAGCACAGCTTTTACTATATCATTTGATGCGTCCTCACGCCAGCAATAAAAGCCATCCTGGTTAGGTAGCAAACAGCTGCTGTGTAGTTCGGTAAGAAAATAAAAGAAAGGAACCCCAAGCTTTCAGCCGATCAGAAAAAATCCACCCATCGAGGCGATGACGTTGCGGACCAAGAACGCAGCCCCTGACTACGCTCCACCTGTCAAAATCTCTCAAGGACCACATCGTGATCCAAGCTCACACATTGACAGGCACAGCTCAGGTACAAGTACAAGTAAGGATCTCGGCACCAGCTGCCACCTTCTCTTCGACGGCCGCAAATATTCTTCCTACTTAAATTTGCACATCCACAAACAAAATTGTTGAGCTTCGGATTTCTCTTCGCTGCCAGGAGCTCGTTTCAGGCGGTCAAGATTACGGATGTGCTTCTTGGTACATATCGAGATCGAGCTTGGTTACCTAGGTATTTAGCACTGACATGTGCTGTTTGTATAGGGACAAGGATCCTTTTACTGATAGCTATTGGCATCACTGCTCGCTCTCAACAGTTTGAGGAGCAATGTTGTGCCGTGTGGGGTGCATTGATGTTTTTTTCTTCTATATTGGTTTTGGTTTCGATAGGAGATTCGGATGTTGGAGGGTGTATTTTAAGTAGAGATAACTTCCGGTTTTGCAAGTTACTTTGTTGTATTTCTTGTGTCAATGAATCGTGTAGCGATTTCGCCAGTATCCGGTTCTCGTTCCTGTGTTTGCTTTCTTGTGCTGGAATTGGACTTCATTTCAGAAGCTCATCGATTGTTAAAGTCTCAGTTCCCAATCTTCAATTCTCTCATCACATTTCTATTCACCGCCGCAACCATGCCCTCACGAATCTCCCCCGAAGAAGCACCTCTCCTCGCCTTCCTAGCACCAGCAAAGCCTCTCTCACAATTCAAAGGTCTCTCCCCCGTCGTTGGACTTTACGAGCCCGCACCATCAGCAAAAGTCTCTTCCCCAAATGACCCAACCACCATCCTCTTCTGCGCCTGGATGAACGCCACACCAAACACATCGACTACTACACCCGAATCTACATGCGTCTCTACCCCTCTGCACGCATCATCCTCGTCACAACCACCACCAAGCAATTCATGTTCGAGAGCGAAGCCCGGCGCCGGAAGGACGTTGCGCAGGCTGTTATTACGCTGCTAGCTAATGATTCGGAGCAGGACCTCCAGAGATTGCACGTCCATTCCCTGAGCAATGGTGGTGCAAAGCGTGTGTATAACATTGCTGCGGCATATAAAGCAACTACCGGGAAGATCCTCTAGATGAAATCTCACGTCATCGACTCCGTGCCTGGCATTCCCAGATTCAGGCGAGACATCCACGCACTCGCGGTCCCCGCTCGCAAACTCCCCTTCTTCCCCTGGCTACTCTTCATGTCCGTGACCTACGCCGTCGTCTCGGTAGTTTATGTCGCTGTAAATTGGATGCCAAAATCCTTCTGGCATCAGCTAGTCTGGGGCCCGACATTTGCGTTTTACAGCAAGGAGATCTTTGATGAGAAGTGCTTGAAGGCGTGTGTTTATAGTAAGGAGAATTTGGCGATTGATTGGAGATGTGGAGACCCATGCTGAGAAGACGGAGGAGAAGGGGTATAGGGTTTTGAGGAAGTTGATGGAAGGTGCGGAGCATGCGCAGATATTTAGCCAAGTATCTTACTCTCACCACAAAGGCTTGAAAAGTAAGAACCAACTCCCCAAACACACCAAACTGCTCTACTCAGTAGCTTCCCCATCATTCCCACTCATCACTCCCCCCCCCGCCCCCCGCCCTATCCAATACCTCCCCTCCAACCTCCTCAAGACCCATCTCTTCCCTCCACCACTCCCTAAAAATCCTCATCTTCTCCGTCAGCTCTTTCGCCATCTTTCCCCCCGGCTCCGTCTTCATCGTCTCCTCCAGGGCAAATAGCTTCCAATCCATCATGCCCACACTGTTATGCATACTCCTATCTGTCTTTGCGCCACCATAGGTGAACAATCGCCCAATGCCTATTGCACCGATAGCGTCTAGGCGATCGGCATCTTGAACGACTGCTAGTTCTGGGTATTTTGTGATGAGGTCGACGACGTGAGAGGGGTCGGCCATTTCCGAGCTCCAGGAGACGCCGAGACAGATCGCTTGGACTGTCTCGGCTAGGGTTGAGGAAGCACCGAATGAAAGGAGGAGATCTCGCGCTTGGGTGGTGGAACCTTGACCCGGGAGGAGGTACTTTTTGTCCCCGACGTCGTGGAGGAGGGCACCGAGTGTGATAATTGTCGGGTCCAGAGCTGGAGCATCTTGTGTGCCGTCTCCTCTGGAAGATGCAGTAATTGATGTGGCGATTCGATGAGCAATGCCGACGACTCGTTTAATGTGCGAGAAATCATGGGAGCCATCGAATTTGGCCATGCTAGGAAATTAGTTAGCAATTGAGATATCAGAGATGTTCTGAGAAGAAGACAATCATAACATTTATCTTCAGAAAATCCGACGATTCAAAAAGAAACCCCGGTACTTACTAGTTCTCCACATAATCTCTGACCTTTCTGATTAACTCTTCATTGCTAGTTGTGTTCGCCATTGTATCAGGTGTTGTGATCTTGTTCTTCGCGCTATGTTTTCCGAGTAGTTGATCGACTTGAAACTCGAGAGTTGGTCTGGAATCAGATATGTCAAACGATCGAGATCTTGTTTTCTCCGTATATTTCAAATCCTTGACGTCGAGTCGAAGCCGAAAATTGATTTACAAAAGTCGAATTCTCGAAGGATTGAGCTGAGTACATGCGGCTGAGCCGTGAGACTTACCTATATAGCGAAGGCACCAGAATACTCACTGTGACTCACTCGTCAGATTGAATCTCAGTGCATCGAGAGACAATAACAGTGCATCGAGAGACAATAACAGTGCATCGAGAGACAATAACAGTGCATCAAGAGATAATAACAGTGCATCGAGAGACAATAAACATCTTCATGGACGACGTGTCTTCAACGCTTGGACGTAAACGCGCGTTCACGTGCTGATGTTGTTCTTACATGGGTCTTTGACCCAGAGAGGAAGGTAAGAATCTGGACATTATATAAAGAGAGATGGAAAAGGATCTCAGTGAAATTGCAGTACGTCAGCGAAGCGACTTTGAATGCGATGCGAAGTTTGGCAAAGGAAAGGAACGGAATACTCAAATCCCCACTCATTACTCACCTTCAAATAACGAAATACGAATACTTTTTCTCGTCCAGCACATGAAATGTGGTGTGTGTAGTTGGTCAGTCTGAATGGGTTTCTTCATTGCAACATTGATCCCTCTCTTACAACTTCCCTTAACCGAAAAGTGGTAAGATGGAAATTATTCTCGTTGCTCCCATTCCTAAAATCGACTTCAGTCCTTGAAGAGAGGGAAACGAACCTGCTTAAAGGTTCGTTTTCTTTTGTACTTTTTGGATTTCAATCTCATTAAGAAAAGTGTTTTTATTTTTAGAGTAGGTAGATGGGTCCATTAATCTCCCCCTTTTGATATTTCTAGTGTTTTGTTTATTTTTGCCAAGAAATCGCTTCAAGACAGAAAAAGCAAGAGGACTTCTCGAACTCTGAAGAGGATTTAAAAAAACGAAAGACGAAAGACCAAGTCGCGCAAAGTAGATATGGACATCATACTCTCGAACCGTATACCGACAAGGCTTGAAGGTTGACTTGAATAGAAAAAAGCAGAAGTTGCACAATGAAGTATCCTTTCGATGGAGCTTTGCCAAGATTTCAAACCCCCTGGTGACTGAAGAGATGAATTCTGGCAAATTATACTTGCTTGCTCTGACTAAGTTCCTTCACGAAACTTAGCAACTAGTGGCAGCAATAACTTTGCCATACTATACTCCACGTGGACGATCCTACCACCCTCACCAAACCCACATTATCCATCCCCCTCCAGCCTCACATCCAACCCTCCCACTCCCTAACAACATTCTCCGTCCTCCCAATCCTCGAAAACTCCCTCAAACTCTCCGTATGCACTCTGTGCACAGTTTCTGCATCGAACCACTCCTCGCCCACTCCCTTTCTCCAACACGCCGTCGCATCTTCCACGAAAACCACCTCTCCCTCCCTCCCATCCACTCCATCAGCAACCTTCAGATTCCCCGCCATCCTCGTGGTCGTATTCACACAGTGATCAGTCGTCAGGCCAGCGAGATACACTTTCCCAGCTTCGCCGGCGAAATGAGTGCGTAGGATGGATTCGAGAGGTGTGCCGATGAAGGCGGAGTTGACGGCCTTAGTGAGAACTAATTCGGTGGGGAGGGGGAGCGCGAAGGGGAGGAAGGCGAATCCTGGGGATGAGGGGTGTATAGGGGAGGTAGTTTGGAAGGAGGAGTGCTGGATATGGATTATTTTGTGGCGGGGTGGGGAGGAGGATGAGTCTGAGGCGAGGAGTTTGCGGTAGACGTTTAGGAGATGTTCGCCGTTTTGTTCGAATGCTGGGTTACTTCTAGCAGGACCCCAGTGGCTTGGATGTGAGAAGCCTTGTTGGACGTCGATCAAGATGAAGGCTGATCTCGGTTGTGGGGACGCCATGTTGTTGGTTGTTGTATTCTGTCGATGCTCAGAGGAGTGTACGAAAGCAAGTTCAAAGTTACTAGTACTTGTCAGTAGACTTCACGACCACATTTAGGGAATGAATATATACTCATTCAAGAATAGGATTACTTTAGAAGATTTCAAAGCCTGACGCTCTGGTCGGCGCTGAATTGCCGAAAGTGGGCCATGCCGCTAGTACCTCGCTTACTTGTGAGTATTGGAGTTGGGCTCACCAGAACAGGAAAACAATTGGTGTACAGGGAAGAGAAAATTAATGGTAGAAAGTGCAATTCAGATAGCTACCAGAACTCGCCAGCCAATTTTCCTACCATCTACCATCTACCGTCAGTCATTAATTAATTCGTATCCCGCGAAACAAAAATGCAAATGCTTTTCCCAATTCGCCTTATCTCAGATAGCCCGAAAACTCCACTGCAATGCCCATAACCCACCCATATTCCGTCAACCCATGCTGGTCAGTAATTACTTCCTTCTCGAAGATGAGACAACTGGCTCAAATGCATCATCGTCATCATCTGAGATCTCATCATCGCTCAACTCCTTGGCGGCCTGGGTCTTTGCTTGTGACTGCGAGAAGTTGAGTTGCGCCTGTCGTCCTCTCGAAGTCGTTGCAGCGGCAGCTCTTCTTGATTGCGATTTTGTTGGGGCAGGCTCATCATCCAGCATGATAACGTCGTCATCATCCTCATCATCACTTGGCTCCAAAACCTTCTTCCGACCCTTTGCAGGTGTCTTTGCGGGTGTCTTTGCCTTGGGTGCAGCCTTGGGCTTCGCAGGAGCTCTCTTTGACGGGGCCTTCTTTGCTGGAGCCTTCTTGATTGCAGTTGAGATGACCGACTCGTTGTCGTCGTCACTTGCTGCGGCAGCCTTCTTTGCACCACGCTTGGCTGCAGGCTTTGGGGTATCATCTTCTTCCTGGTCGTCGTCGTCGACATAAATCATGGATCCAGGCTGTTCAGCCCATTCACCATCGACGTCAGAATCCCATCCTGCAGGCACAGGCTTCAGAACACCCTTTCTCTTTGGTCTCTTGACACCGGCCTTGAAATCAGCATTCTGCTTCTCACGCAGGCGTTCCATTGCGGGTTCGAGGTCATCTTCCTCATTGTCCAAGCCCATCAAGTCTCTCACTCCCGTAGCAAGACTTTCGACGATGAAAGTGTCCATAGCATGCTTATCATCCTTCTCCACAAATTGAGTGACAGCATCTCCAAAAGGCTCTTGGGGGAGGATCTTGAGCGACTGGGCTGCAAGAAACTCTTGGACAAGCTTTCCGACTTTGACGTTGTCGTTGGTGATAGCAGCCAATACTTCGGCATCGGGCATTTCCTTCTCTTCGGATTTGGATTTTCCTGATGCTGTTAGTAATGCCATTCTTTGCCCAATTTGATTGACTTACGACTAGCTGTCTTCTTTCGGAAGAACTGAACCACATCCTTCCGATTTGCGACAGTCTCAGAAAATCGATTCGAAAATCGTTGGGGATTCTCGCACTCGAATTTACCGCCATCAGGAGCCGAGACCTCTACTCTAAGCCTAACAAGCGGCAAAGGTGTCTCTTCCCGCGGGTCATCGGGATCCTGGATCGAGAGCCACTCAGCCTTAGCCTCCTCAATAAGCTCATTGACCACCTTGTGCAATTTATCTGTCAACAGACTCTTGTTGTCCTTCACCTTAGCAAGACGCTTGAAGCGGTCATCTTCAGCCAGAATCAGCTCCCGATGGATGAATGGTCTGACGGACTTGATGCGAAGCTTCTCCACTGCAAAGTCGCGGCCAGTGACACTGACAATAGCAACATGCTTCGAGACCGCTTCTCCCGGAACAAGTGATGTTGCAATAGAGGAACCAGGCTGCATGACTTGGAAGCCCGTCTCTGGATTCTCGCGTGGATCGATCAAGCACTCATGCTCGTGACCCCAGATAACGAGATCCAACATCTGTGGCAAGAAGTTCTCTGGGAGGTATCCGGATTCAGTATGTGCATGGTGATTTTGGTGGACCGCCATCAAGTTGAACCACTCCTTCTTTTGAAGACTTGGCGAGAAGAACTTGACACCGCCATCTCTCCATGTATGGTACAATCTCTCGTCTCTGACATTGCTCATACCATAGAGTGCCAGCTTCGTATTACCTTTCTGGAGGAGAATAGGCTTGATATCAATCTTGTCCGACTCGGGGGTGCGGCCAAAGTAGTTGAGCAAACCAGACACCTGAAGGAGATCAAGCGAACACAGGTGGCCATCTCCTGTTGGATCGTCATGGTTGCCGTGGATGGAGAAAACAGGAATCGCAACGTTGATATCAGGGTCCTCGTAGTTGACAATGTTGAAGGCACCATCGAAGACTTCGTTTGCATCGCTAAGGAACTGCAGCTCACAAGGCTTCTCCCCTAAGCAGTTCTGTCGAAGAGATCTCATGACTTGGTAGATGGACTTTCGGGATGGCTTGTTATCATGAAACAGATCACCGGCGAGGAGAACCATGTCGACCTAGGTGATGTTAGATATGTTGTGCCCGTGTAAAAATGGGTATTTACATCTTGGTCCTTTGCCATGCGCATGACCTCATCGAAGCTCTTCCATGAATCATCCTTTCGAACTGGATCTCGCTCCTCATATCCCACATGACTATCAGTAGCCACAAGGATACGAATAGTATCCGCGCCTGTATACTAAGTCAGTATCAAGTCAACAAAGGGAGCGAGGTGCAAACGGACTACTTCGCGGAGGCATCTTGTAAGTGGAGGGGTCTTTCCTCGAATATGTTATTTATGCTAAGGTATCTTCGTATCACTTGAAGGGCAGATGTGCAGCTTAAGATAAAACCCACGGGTCTCGGTGGTTCGAAGTTATTTCGATGTTGAAGGCAAGGCTGCTGGATACGTAGTATTTAAACTGCTTGAACGTCGAATGCCGGGAGACGCGCCATGACTTAGCGCGTTTATCCCTGCACATGTCGCCTGAAAGCCTGACCACCTGCAGTTTAATGTACTTCCGTACTTCAGGCACCGAGGGAAGTTTTGTCGAAGCGAGCTCAACGAGACAACCTCAACTCTGCGCTCGCAATACCGCAACGATGAATCCTACACGGGCGCTTCTAGCGCGCTCAGTCTGGAAAGGTATATCGAATCTATGTCGTAATCGACCATCATGACAGTCGCTAACAGCCCATAGGACCCAACATCGTGCCGTAAGCGTCAACATCTCTCACCTCCTTCTCCTCTAACATCGAGTAGACTTCCCATTCAGAGAGCAGCGCCAGGGCAGAAGGTCCCTCCGATAAAGACTCAAGCACGATCCGCGACTATCCTTCCAAATTTCGTGGGACTTGTGTTCCAAGTGCACAATGGGAAGATATACAACGATGTAGCTATCACGGAAGACATGGTTGGACACAAGCTTGGAGAATTCTCAGCGTATGCTTTTAATTGTCTTGGAGATGGGATCCAGACTGATCATGACATAGGACGAGGAAACGATTCACATACAAGCAGAGTAAGAACAAGTAGATGGGTGGAACTGCATATGGACCGGCGTTTTGGGAGCACTGCAAATTGTCTGCAGAAAAAGAGTGTACTATACGAACTTGGGACCCGCAGACGAATTTCTCTTCCTGGTTGGATGTATCATAGGATGCGTAGGTGGAGCAGTGAAAGGGCAATCCCGAAAGACAGGGACGAGGGCTATGATACCGCATTTGAAAGGTGTACGCAAACTCAACACAGTTGAAGAAAAACAGTCGTCTCCTACATTTGGTTCAAAGAAGTTGTACCGATGTCCTCATCGACCATTCTGACTTGGTTGATTGGATGTTCTTTCGTTATCCTAGCAAGTATCCATTCTGCAAATATCTCGCGCTTTTGCTTGCCCATATGATAACTGCCATATTCCATGGCAATGAAACGCCGCAGTATGCACTTAACGCCACCCATCGTATCCTCCCAAACCAACCCAAGCCAAGCCGTAGCTTCCTGTATGTCCAAACTAACCCCTCATCTGTAGAACTCTCCTCTTTTCACATTAACTCCATATTCCCCGACAGCCATTCCCAAGTCTTCCATTGTAAGAACCGTCCGGTTCTGACTGCCACCTTGTCCACCACCTCCGTAACCCGGACGTTGGATACCAAGAGGACCACCTCGACCTGCCTGCTCCTTGCTTCCTGGTGCAGCAGCTGGTTGACCTGGTACAGGGAAACCCGCAGCAGCACCTAAGTTGCCCATGGGGTTGTTTGCATTCGAGGAGTTGGATGAACGAATTCGGGAGTATTGATAGGCATCAGCAGCGATATCTGCGATGAACTTCTGGGTTGCGAGAGCGAGGAGGCGGGCAAGGCGGGGGTCTGTCTGGGGTGGAGGAGGAAGACCGGCTTTTGTCAGATAGTAGTTCGTCACAGCATCTGGGATCTGGAGAACTGTTAGAACCGTTGGAAAGTCGTGGGACGCGGACATACAATAGGCGCATAATCGTCCATCTTCGAGAGGAAGTCCTTCAAGGAGGCATCCTTCTGAGTTGGCAGTTTTGGGTCAGCGGCCGGCGCAACTGGGTCGACTTCATCTTCCTTGTTGGTGACAGGGAGGAGGTCGTTCGTGGGATCTGGAGAGTCTGCGGTTGCCATTTTAACTGAAGGGTATGGGGGACTCGAGAATGACGGCGCAATTCGAGGTTGATACACGCGATAACTGGCTGGGCACGTGATGATATGAGGATCGCTAGCGTATTTTTAGGTTCTTATCACAGGGCAGATTATCGGATTTTTTGAAATATTTTGTAGGCAGCCTTGCGCGCAAATTGAAGTAAACACAACAGACCTCCCATTCCAGTCAGCTTCACTATGACTGACCGACGTCCAGATCAGCAAGAGATGTCGAAAGCAAAGAGGGCAAGGACTGATAACCTTGATCCCAAACAAAACCCCTACCTGGCGCATCACTACGACGTTGAAATCGACGATTCCTACTCCACTGGCAATGGCAACAGCAATGGCGCGCAAACTGGCTTGTCGGACTTCAAGAGACATGCAACCACTGCTGCGCAAGCACATACCGCTGAAGATGGACCTGCGAACCCTTTCAATAATGCGCCACTGTCAAAACAATATTTCAATATCCTGAAGACCAGACGAGATCTTCCAGTCCACAAGCAGAGGTAAGTCGCACTTTGACTTCTCAATCCAGAAACACATTCTAACAGCTATACAGACAGGAATTCCTTGACATGTTCCACAAGACCCAAATCCTCGTTTTCGTTGGTGAAACTGGTTCTGGAAAGACTACACAGATCCCTCAATTCGTCCTCTTCGATGATCTACCCCACTTCAACGGAAAGCTTGTGGCCTGTACCCAGCCTCGTCGAGTCGCTGCAATGTCGGTTGCTCAGCGTGTGGCTAACGAAATGGACGTGAAGCTTGGAGACGAAGTTGGATACAGCATTCGATTCGAAGATGTGACCTCTTCCAAGACGATTTTGAAATATATGACGGATGGTATGCTTCTGCGAGAGGCTATGCATGATCACAACTTGACGAGATACAGCTGTATCATTCTTGATGAGGCTCACGAACGTACTCTTGCAACGGATATTTTGATGGGTTTACTGAAGGAGGTTGCGCTGAGACGTCCAGATCTTAAGATCGTAATCATGTCTGCTACGCTTGATGCACAGAAGTTTCAGCGCTACTTCAATGATGCTCCTCTCCTGGCTGTTCCTGGACGAACCCATCCCGTCGAAATCTTCTATACCCCAGAGCCAGAGAGGGATTACGTTGAGGCTGCTCTGCGAACAGTACTGCAAATTCATGCCACTGAGCCAGAAGGAGATGTACTACTTTTCTTGACTGGAGAGGAGGAGATTGAAGATGCTTGCAGAAAGATCTCACTCGAGGCAGACGAAATGATCAGAGAAGCTGATGCAGGACCACTGAAGGTTTACCCCCTCTATGGCACTTTACCTCCTGCACAGCAACAACGAATTTTCGAGCCAGCACCACCACCAGCAAGACCCGGCGGAAGACCAGGACGTAAAGTCATTGTTGGAACAAACATTGCAGAAACCTCCCTGACAATTGACGGTATTGTGTACGTTGTTGATCCGGGTTTTAGTAAACAAAAGGTCTATAACCCACGTATTCGAGTCGAGTCTCTGCTTGTCTCTCCCATCTCCAAAGCTTCAGCACAACAACGAGCTGGTCGTGCTGGTCGTACGCGACCTGGAAAGTGCTTCCGTCTTTACACCGAAGCTGCTTTCAAGAAGGAATTGATTGAGCAAACATACCCCGAGATTCTTCGGTCAAATCTTGCAAATACTGTCCTAGAATTGAAGAAGCTTGGAATCGATGACTTGGTACATTTCGATCTCATGGATCCGCCAGCTCCTGAGACGTTAATGCGAGCACTTGAGGAATTGAATTACCTTGCTTGTCTCGACGATGACGGAGACTTGACAGCTCTCGGTAAACTTGCCTCTGAGTTCCCTCTCGACCCAGCACTTGCTGTCATGTTGATCTCCTCGCCCGAGTTCTACTGCTCCAACGAGATCCTCTCTCTGACCGCTCTCCTGTCCGTCCCACAACTCTTCGTTCGACCAGCAAGTGCAAAGAAGCGCGCAGACGAGATGAAAGCTCTCTTCGCACACCCAGACGGAGACCACCTCACCATGCTGAACGTCTACCACGCTTTCAAGGGCCCTGCAGCTCAACAAGACCAAAAGAGATGGTGCCACGAGCATTTCCTGAGTTTGCGAGCTCTCCAGTCTGCCGACAACGTTCGCCAGCAGCTGAAGCGTATCATGGAGAAGTCGGAATTAGATCTCATCAGCACGAATTTTGACGACAAAAACTACTACATCAATATCCGCCGTGCGCTCGTTGCTGGTTTCTTCATGCAGGTCGCGAAGAAGGATCCTTCTGGAAAGACGTACAAGACGGTCAAGGATGATCAGAGCGTTCTGCTTCATCCAAGCACGGTTCTTGGCGTCGATAGCGACTGGGTTGTTTACAATGAGTTTGTGCTCACGACGAAGAACTATGTCCGAACTGTCACTGCTGTCAGACCTGAGTGGCTGTTGGTAAGTAATCATATAGCATCATCGATGGCTGAATCAAGAAAGAAAGAAATGTATCGCTAACATGTGAACAGGATATCGCACCAACCTACTACGATCTCTCGACCTTTGCAAAGGGAGAAATCAAGACCTCTCTCCAGCGAACCCTGGATAAAGTAAAGAGAAAGCAAGCCATGAAAGGTGGAAGATAGATCATTGGTTGGTTTGACTTAGAATCCGATCAATCAATTGATCCATCGATGCCTTGCGAAAGGTACGGCCATATGTTTATTATTGATAGACGGCGGGGCAGCAAACCTGATTCTGATTCTTTTCTCTACTGCTGTGTTAGACTGGACGGAGCTTAGGTGGCGCAATTTAAGAGGGCATGGACGGATGAATGGATATCTTCATTTTCTGTCTAGAAGGAGCTGGTTGCATTGGTCAGCCAACCAGCCAACCATGTTCAGTAAAGACCCCGAATCATGATCGCGGTGGGACGATTTGTTCTCACACTATTCAGATAATGTCTGGGATGGAAGTGGATGCGGGCTTGCCGAGTTAGAGTCAGAGAAGCAGAGAAAATCAATCAAAGCCTGGATTTGTTCCAACAAGTTGGTCTCTTGGTAATGCGAACCTGCAGTGAGAAAACGTGGGGGGTTACACTTACCCAACCCTACACACCTTATAATCAAGCAACGCATCCATCCCGAGACGGCTGTGGCCCGAAGCCATAACATCAACCAGCCAGCCAACCAGCCAGCCAGCCAGCCAGCCTGCCAGCCAGCCTGCCTGCGAGTCATTGTCGAATAGGATCCAAGCCGGCCGCTGAATGATGTTGTGCATCGTGAATTGAGCGTCGACACTTTTTCCTGTATAGTAAAAAGCAATATTGAAGTAAATATAGCAGTTGTAATGAACCTGCAAGACCGGTACTCGGCGTGTAAGCAGCGCCAACGGCTTGCTGAGCCGCCCCCACACTAGAGGACAAGAACTGTTGAGACGGTCTTGTGTTCCTCGAATCTCGAGTGGGTGGGAGTCCTGAAGGAAGCTGGTTAGTGGTGGTGACGATGTTGGTGGAAGGAAATTTGAACTGGAAAGAGAGAAGAGAAGAGGGGAATGTGACGAGTCGTATATTTTTGGAGCGAAACCCAATGTTATTGCTGAGCGATGTGCTTTTGGATGGATTGAGTCGACTCCGTTTTCTTGATTTCGTATGACGAAATAGTAGCTGTGGTATGACTCGGTAGCCCTTACGACTCGCGGTTCGTATCGAGTACAAAATGCAATACTGTTTTGAGTGTTTGTGGACGTCTGGATGAATGGATGGCTGGGTTATTGGAGCAAGGGGAAATTTGCTGTTGCTTGTGACCAGAGCTACCAAACTTCTCAAGATGCCGAATTCCCAATCTCCACCCGCTTTCGCGGTGAGACCGTGTGAGAGCAGCCGGTTGTTTCGGGGTAACAGCTGCGTGAACGAGGACTCCACTTGTCTAATGTTATGTGTGTACAACAGCAGCCATGAGGTACACAGCATATGTCATTTGTACAGCAGCAGGACCAGCTACCGGGCCGTAGGCCTTCTCTCGGACTTGATGTCCAAGTATCGTATAGTGCCTGTTGTAATTTGTCAGTGTGTGGTGGTATTGCATGAAACGGCTGAAGCCTGATACAGCTTTATCATGAATTGATACCAGAAGTTGAATCTCGTCCGTTCAATGCTGTAAAAGTCTTGACAAGACCATCAAATGTGGATCCATGTTTCTGAAATCCTCCTACTGGTTGAAAAGTCAGTAGTGAATTCTCCTTAGCAGGACGTGGGGGAGAAACGCCGGGCCGTGCCTTCCCCACGCGATTGCTCTGCCTGCATGTATACGCCTGTGTGCTGCAAGCCTCTAACGTTTTGCTTGGAAGAATTATACAGCATCCTGTCATCATCGGTAGTTGGAGAGAGGCTGCGTTTTGATCCAAATTCTTTGGTGGCGCCTAGTGTATTGATTATGACATCTGATATTACTCAAGACCACATGCCCAAGACGGGCCGTTGCCGTCAGCCCAAAACGGCCACTAAAGCAAGGGTTTCTGACAGAGCGGATGAGGAACCTAGCTTGGTCCCCTCACCGGCCCAAGCGCACTCCAAGCCGCGGTAGAAACTTCCTCGGTGCTGATATGCCCATGACTTCTATGGATTTGTATGGGACTTGGTGGACTCTGAATGGTCCCCTCCCCTCGAGAAACAAACAACTGTCCGACGGTCCACAATTTTGCGCTCGTTTCTTGGACCGCAATTGAGCCTTACATACTTCTATATGAGCTAATAGGCCGTCATTGGCACGCACCAAAAGGCAAGCTCGGCTGCGAGAAAGCCCATAAGCCATCGTGCCATTATTGCAGCAGCCTCCAGACCGAGACCGACAACTCAGGGGCTCAAACATTTCCTAACTTTCCTTGCGTATTGCGAACAGCAACGAGTAAGAAGCCAGCCTCTATTCATCATCGGCGATTTAAGACTCGGGACGACGGAAGAGTCGACGCATGCCATGTGTGTGCACTGACATCGTTCGATGGCGCTCTTTGCACGTGGTTTAGAAGGAATGCGACCGACCGGGCTGCAGTACGCCATCCTTGTCGCCGCCCTTGGCCATGTGGACTTGGTGATCCTCGCTCTGGAGTGGTGCTCCAGTGTATGGGCCAGGACGCTGAGTGTGGTGGCACCACAGGAAGAGCACCAGGGCCTGGGTGGTGGTGTACCTATCGGGATTCCAGTGTGAAATCGTTGAAACCTCAGCTGCAGTAGCAGAGACATCAGACAATCAAGCCCGCAAGGTTAGAAGACCGGCAAGCTCCCTTCTGTGCCCCGGTGTAGAGTATTGGACAGAAGAATAGAGGGTGTGATCAAGTGCCCAGATATCATCACTTGAACGCCCGTATCTGACGCGACGTGGGGGAAGGTGGGAAAGTCAATTGGGGGGAGAGTTCATGGATGTTCTCCTCCAGGAACGCACGCCAGCAGCCGTTGTGGAAGTTATGCACCCTAGAACCCTGTTCCATCTGATAACGGCCAGGGGGGACAGTACAGGAGTACTAGTGCAAGTACTTGTACACTGGAAGGTTCGGAACGGAAAAATATGAGGGCTTTTCTCTTGCCCAGACCTTCGGCACTTTGATATAAAGTTTTCACATAGTGGATGATTGGCTTTGGTGATGCGATGGGGTGATGTGGTTGATGTAAAAAGCTGAAGGTTGTTGTGGTGTTGTGTAGTCTGGCTGCGTCGGCGACAGCGTTGCAATGAAGCAATTAATCGAGGAGCAAAATTGGCAGTCATCGAGGGGCTCTAAGACAGACCCCAGCTGTCAGGTTTCCCCGGGACTACTATAAGCGAAAATGCGCCTTCGTCGGTCTATTCTTTTGGAGGTGAGGATGAACGGAGCGGAGGACAGGGTAGGGGTTTTTTGATGCACTGTCAGGGGACTGGCCCCTGTTCCCCTCGAACATGGAGCTTCCCTATATATCCTGAACACAGATCTCTTTTCTTTTTTTCGACCTTGAAGGCTCGGCTTCCTTCTCTCCACGCTCTACCAATCGAGATCTACTGGCCATTCTCATACCACCTGGAATCCTTTAAAGGCTTCCTGTCTTCCCTCTTCTCCCGCGTCTTATCAACGTGGGCTTAACGCTTTTCTGCCAGCGGGTAGAAGTCCACGCCATGAGTGGTTCTGGAGGATACTACAAGTACCGGTGCAAATACGTATGTACCTTTCCTGACCTTATTTTCTCGAAGTTCCGGGACCTCGGATCAAAGACATGTCTTAGGAACCGAGATCCTGATCCTGATCCTGATCCGAAGATTTTGTGTTTTTCAGGGCTAACTTTCTTGAAGTGGTTGACTTACAATTGCCCACATTGGGTCTGGGTGAACAACGCACCCTGTGCACATTGTCTAGTGAGCTCCTGGTGTGGTAATTCCGAGAGAATTTGCTGACCTTCTCGAAGGCAGATGGTCGTGATTCTGAAATGGCCGAAAGGCCAGCTCCTTTCCGCCTCTCGCGAGAGGTGTTTGTACCACAATTCGAAGACGGCATGCTCCTTTATACCGTCATGGAGATTATTGCTGGAAGTGATTGGGATAGCGGTTGGGCTGTCAAACAAACGCCAGTTGAGCCGACCTTTCCCAGCGTCACCGGACCAACCGCGATTACCATCACTGCGATGGACGGAGTTGATTCTCGGAAGACTGGAAAAACCGAAGTCCAAAATACGGCGGCTGGGCGAAACTGGACCGGAAACGAAGGCCATCTCTGATATGCTCTGTTGATATCGGCGGTAGGGAGCTATGTTGGTGCTACCCTACCTCGACAGAGCAAGAGGGTGGAGATTGATATTCGGACCTTTTGGATTCGAGCAGTAGCGAATGGCTGGTCCTGGAGGTCTATGTTGCGTTTCGGCGGGGGTTTCTGATTAGTCATCTTCTGAGCGTCTTCTTCTGCGTAATGAATCATGTTAATTAATGACATTCCTTTCTTGGGCGGGAAAACTGGGTGGCAGGCGAAAGGCCTTTGATTAGTTGGTTTCGGAGAGGGGTGGAAAGTTGTTACCATTTGATGGAGAGAAATTTCTGAAACTGTCAATTTGACGAATAGGACGGCAAACAGACAGTCAAATGATATGGAATATGAGTCTTTGCAAGTCCAACACGCTCTAATGAGACCTCGTCCTCCAGATCTGTTCGTCGCCATTGGGTTCTGGATCAGTCAGGCTGGATTTGACTCTCGTCTCCAATCTGGACATTGCTTGCAATGATCTGAAAACGATGACAACACAATTGCTAATTGAAGATCTGAATGTGATTCACGACTCCCAATCGGGTTGCAAGCCTCAAAATGACTAACTGAGAAGAATATGATCATCAAGTTTCTAAACGAAGACCCGAGAGGGAAAGAACCTGTATTCGACACTAGTCAGCCGGCATGGTACATCGGACATAAATGTGAAAATTTCCTCACCATTCGATAGATTGGTTGCATGACACGGCCCACCAGAACATCATCAGTGATAAACAGTGCCATTCGTCTGGGTTGATTCAGCCTTGAGCTCGGTCTTCGTGAGTGAGCCTTCTGTTGGAACAATCAAGATGCAATGGTGGATACTTGTTGCGTGAACCCCAGCGGATGTAGAAGAGCATCATTGGCTCAATGCGAACGAGGACCAGAATTGGTAAGAGCAGAACCATGGAGCCTGCAGGAGCGAGTGAAATCGCAGCAATATTGCATAGTCATCCTTCCACACCCTCGCAACTCTGGACTCCTCACCTGTGCGCTGTACAGAAAATGATATCTGATAGAATCCTTTTTAGGATTTGGAGTCGTAATGGTCGTACGATTGCGGTACTTAATGAGCCGATCATTCGAGGCTGAACTATTGGCTCAAAAGCGGACAAGGGATACGTGGAAATGAGAGACCTGAAGCTTTGCATTGAAGTCTTCTGGCTCTGAGGTGCAGTCGATGGGGGTTCGGGAAGATTGACCAGCGCCAGTCCAGGGTCAGATTAGCCTGAAACACCAACACACGTGACCGGGCTTAAAGTGACTTCACACCATCCTAAGCACTTCTGTTCAAGCCATCTCTTCCTTTTGCATTGCCTGACGTAAAGAAAGACTGAACTCCAAGTCAGTCCTGCAATAGAAACCTTGACCAGCGCCATATATGACAGCTTTCCACACACAAGGAGCCCCCTTTTGGGTCTTGGGCAATGGCAAAGCGTATAACAGGTGCACTTTTCATGTTCCTTGCCAATAGCCTATGAGTACTGCAAAGAAGGTATTGAAGTCTAAATAACAACTAGAGATGCACATACCAGGACTATTGAGGCTGCCTAGTCCTGCGGATTTCATGAAATGGCCATAGCCCAGGTCAACAAGTCTCGAAATCAAACAAGCTGCCTTTGCAACAACTATAAAAGAATATACCATCCAAAAACTGTAAGGTATCGTGCCTCCCAACTCGCTGTTGACTTCCATCTCTATCTGCAGCACCATACCCTTTATCCCGCGTTTGACATGTATTTCGAAAGGAAAGCCACGCTAAATATGATATCTAGAACCAAACACACTTGTGTGATCCAGGGATCTCTCAAATCTGCTGTGACAATAGAATTGTTATGTGTTGAAAGATTCGCTTTGTTGAGGAAACAAGGGCAGACTGCAATTTCGAAAGAGCCTCCTTCAATTCTGCATTTTGACAGACCGTGAAAACTGAAAGATGCCAGGAAAGATGCATTGGCATTAAGAATATCTTTCCTGGCAAAGAAAGCATTATCCACCGGGTATATCCTTGATTTATACCTCATGGGCTTCCCATGGCTTGATCAAAACCTCAGAGCGGGATTTATCAAGGAAAACGCTGTGGCTTCCAGAAAGGCGGCAACGCACCTGCTTCCAACGGTATTTTGCATCTTATCCAGCCCCCAACATATCCTCCAAGGAAAGCAGCTGCCCGTTTTTTTCAGCATCAAAGGCAAGAGAGTAGTTGTTTCTCGTTTGGAACCAGCCGGTGAGGTGAAATGTTCACCGCTTAGCCCTCGACGTCCTGTCCTTTCCTGTCCTGGGTCGCTCCTGCCACGCGAGAGTTTATGAGCGGGCATCGGAGCGTCGCCCAGCACAAGGTCCATCATCTCCATCTCTGCTTCCCATTCTCCTTCCAACCACAACAACAACAACATCTTCCTCCACAATTCTGGACGTCTCTCTATACATTCCTTTCCATTTGCTGGTACCCTCTCAATCCTTTCAAGTCTAGGACCCTGTGCGCACCTTCTGGCACCTGCGTCGTCACCTCCGTGGCCTGTCGCTCTGATCTTTGGTGAGTCTGATTGTTGTTGTTGGCGCTGTCCTCTTACCCCATTCCCTTCACTGCTTGTCTGCCGCGGTGCCGTATGTATACCTTTGGCTTGGATTGGATGCCGTTTGGATGGACACGATCTGTTGAGTACGTTGGGTTTGCATGCCTGCAACTCCACTGGAGACCAGCAGGTTAGCAGGTTCGTTTGGGTGTTCAATCAAGCTGCGCAGGACGAACAATTGGAGATCACAAGAAACAGACTAACCTGGTGATAGATTCCATCACCTGCCGTCCGTTGTCCCGAGAAAGTCACTCTTGACTGCGGCATATCGTCTGACCTTGTCAATCTCTTCCTTTGATACTGCGCAGACCAATCCCCTACGGAGTCTTCAACCTTGTCGACAGGAGTTCGGTTTCCAAGATGGCGGTGCTTACCGAGACGCGTCGCTACTCCATTGCCGAGCTATTGAGCTTGAGAACCTCACTTCCGGTCGTCACCTGCCTCGTCAAAAAGATCAACCAACACCCTGATATTGGTACGTGCCTAACAACATCACCTTGAACTCTAGCCTTCTGCTAACATGATCTCCTTCAGCTTGCATCTTCAGGATTCCTGACGAAGCACTTCGCAGACCAGAGCATTTCTCTTGCACCTCCGCGCACCTGGCCGACATCACGAACAAGCCTGTCCTTCGCCAATCGAGCAGAAAGAACCTCACGGAATCTTCGGAACTAAGTGAGCCACGCTCTCTCGACTTCAGTAGAGTTCACGGTCCACAACAACTACACTGGCAACTACGAAGACGCGATAACTCAGATCGATCTTCTCAACCGCACTCTGCACCAACTGGCTTCGCAGCGCAACAATCGGAGAACTTCCAAAAATTCTACAGAGCTGTTGTATCGCCCACCCACGTACGCGTCACAGCAGGTGGTCGTATCGTCCCAAATACCCGATCTCCAGGGACCGCACCTTCAGAGTCTAACGGTGACAAGATCGAGCTTACCTCCAAGTCTCTTGAACCAATCTCTTGGATTCAAGACACGTCGTCGGTATACCCGCAGATCCCTCAATTCCCTGGCGGTTTTTTGCCACCATACAACTTCCCTCCACAATCCTCCGCTGGCTATCCAATCATGCCTGCTCCACCTGGCGGTTACTATGGCGCTGGCCCAGCTGAGCAGCAATCCAAGTCATCCTTTGGCTCGCAGCTCCCTGGAGTCAAGGGTCAGCCAATCAAGATTTCTCCACCCACCCAGTTTGACCAAACTAAACCCTTTACCTACAACGGTCAGGTTGTCTACCCAGTTCCGTATGGAGTTCAGCCTCCTCCAAATTCGATTCCAGTTCCCATGAGTATGCTCGGAAACCCGAACTTCTTCTCTCAGATTGCTCCTCAGCCAGCTGGTCTCATGCCGTCTGCAATGCCCTTCCAATTTGCCAACTCCTCCAACCCCGTGGCATTTGCCGGTGCTCAGCAATCTTCGATGTTGACTATGCCAAATGGTGTTCATAGCTCTGAGTCTTTCATTCCTTTCATGCCGATGCCTGGTCTCATATCGCCTTCAGACTACATGAAGTCGCAGCTTCAGGTCTTGCAAACCCACCTCAATCACATCGAGACTATCCTGGCCAGCGACAAGCACAGAGTTGATAGGGCTCTTCTGGAGCAACAACGCGCCAGCCTCCTCTCTCAGATTGAGCACATGGAGGAGCTTCTTCTGGTTCACCATCGTCGCGAAGGCACTGCCACCGATACCATTCGCCGTGGCCACAAGTCTGGTGAATCACACGAAGAGCAGAAGTCCATTCGATCTGCATCTGAGAGCCTTCAAGCAGATGCGGCCAAGGGTGATAGCAATGTTGCTAGTCGTTCAGAGGTGCCATCCAAATCCAAATTGACTATTGCAGCTGCAATGGCTCCTCCTTTCCAACCACGTTCACGTACTACAGTCACTTCAGCTGGACAATCACTTCAACCAAAGCATGCCAAGCACATGTCGCGTTCGGCTTCTGCTATTGAGGACAATGAACCCGAGGAGACCCCCGCTGAGATCGCAGCTCGTTTGATGGCATACTCTACCACTGACTGGCTCCGAACTGGCCTCAAGTTTGGCAATGATAGAGGTTATGATATTCCGAAGGAGCCAGCCCGCGTCGATGCGTCTCGTCATGGTGCACAGCATGAGAAGGCTCGAGCTTACCAGCGTTCAAGCACCTCCAATGGTCAGGTTCCCCCAGTCAAGGCAAACCTTACGGCACCTCCACCTGGGACTGTTCCTTACCTCATTGGTACTCTACCAACTGGAGTCAGTGCTCAGGCAGCCAACGCTAACGATCTCGTCTATTCTCGGCCATTGACCGATGATGAGCTTCGTGCTCGTTACCTGTACTGGGGAAAGGCACCTCGGTCTGTTCAGAGTGGATTGCCCAAGTTTGATGGAAAGGATTTCTATCCACCTTCACCAGTCAAGAAGGCCGCCAGCATCGCTTCCGTTAAATCGGCTGAGACTCAAGTACCCATTGAAACCGAGCCCGAGAAGCTGTACCCATTCCGCCTTCCTTCTAACGATATTGCCTACTTGAAGCCAATTCCCCAACCAATCTTTACGGATGCCAAGAGCAGAGGAACTTCGCAGCAGACTTCATCGTCTTCCAATCCTGGATTGCACAATCGTTGGGCTCGCGATTCAGGCTTCGGTCATAATCAAGAACTTGCTGTTGAGGAGAAAGTTGTTAAATCAGTTCCTGATCTTGATTTCTCGCAGCTGTTCATGGAGAAGGGATGCCCCGGATACCGATCACCATCCCCAAAGCCTACTGTTGTACGATTGAAGGGAGATCAGGAGGAGGCACCAGTCACCCCTCAGAACGCTACATTCTTTGAAGAGGCTGAGGACGAAGTTGATGATGCTAAATCCGACGATTCTTGGCAACCAGCTGGTCGTGATGCTCAACGCAACAAGAGCGAGAACAGTGTCATCAGTGTTGACTCCACCACAAGCGGCACACAGGAAACCGAGTCAACCGTCGAGATCAACCTGTCTCCTCGTGCCAACGGTGGTCGTATCTCTCCAAAGCACTCCAAGTCTTTCGATGAACGTGTTGAGAACTTCAAAAGGTAAGTCCTCATGATCAACCGAGTAACCAAACAAAGCTGACCTTTTGAAGTGTTGATGAACAGACAATGTTCCTCCAGAAGATGCTGAAGAACGAGGGCCGAGCTGGTACTCCTTTGTCGGGAACCGTTTCGTCTGCCACTGCTCAAGGATTCTTGCCTCAGTATCGTGGATCCGCGGTCGCATCTCTCGCCCCAGCCGAGTACATTCCGTACAAATCAGCTTCGGCCAAGTCCACAAACTCCCAATCAGAGAACCGCCCAGTCACTCAGGACATGTATGAACGTGACGGTAAGCCAGCACCCCAGACCGCTGAGGAATACTTGCGACAAATCCGCGAAAAGATCTATGAGACCGACAAGCCCACCATTGATCAAGGATGGAACTCAAACACCACCGCTCTTGGACCTGTTCGTCCTGGTGAAGAGTGGTAAATTACCCATCCTCTCATTCAACTTCCAGGTTTCGCTTTGGTTCACTTCCTGATGGATCCTGTTCTCGGTTTCTCAATATTTTCGATCTCAGCATTGTAAAGGGATGTACGATATTTTTTTTGCCTGGCTAGGCTTTGGGTTTGCGGTGTCAGCTACTGTACCACAATCCTAATGGATTTGCCTCACCTACGGGTTTATTTCTCCCCTCTGTACGTAGTGCGGAAAGATGCTTTATCTCATACGGGTCTCGATACATGTATCATTCGCATGGCTATAGCGATATTGCATCTTTTCGCCTTTCTTCAAGATAGCGAGCGGGTTTGCTGTAGGTTTATTTTGTTTCCTTTTGATACGGAAGGTCTGGGATACTGGCACCGGTATTCCTTGTACTCTTCTAATGGTAAAGGTACTGGCACCAGATAAGAAGGTTTACTGGTCATGATGATAGTCAAGCATAGGTCAATGTCAAACATGCAATAAAAGCTGGTGTTTCTATGTGAAGTGAGAAGTGTGACTACTACCCATGGGTTGATGACCTGTGGCTGTGCATTTAGTCCTCGATTTAAGTTTTTGCCTTGCATCTTCTAGAAGTTCTAAAAGTCATCCCATTCTACAGCACAGGCTACTGGGTCTACTGGGTCTCCATCAATCCAATCCAATCAGAGTGGTGGTGGATCAAGCAAAGATTCCCTCCCGTCTCTGACTTGATCCGATCGGCTGGTGTTGGTCGTCGGCCTTTACCAGTTTACCAAAGCAAATCATGAATGAGCTTTTTGAGTGAGTGGTAAGAAGTGATATTCAGGGGGTTGCAGAAGGATAGAGGCTTCTTGTCGTAATTATTGGTGTTAATTGCGGGATTTTGGCACTCAGGGCTTATCCTTACAAAGTACTGTATCACTCTCGTAACAGTGTTGACTAGTTGGGGTATGAGTAGGTACCTGGTATTTGTTTGCTTTTTTTTGGGAGGTTGAGGTTGCTTTTGGGTTTAAGAGAGGCGGTAGGTAGATATAAAGTCGGTTTCTGGAGGGATGGATAGCAACATAACATCTATTAGTTGGGGAAGATTTTCTTTTTCTGGGGGGGGGGTAGATTGGTTGGTTATTGGATAGATTTTCGAAGGACAGTGGCAATTATTCTAGAAGGGAAGGAGAAGAAAGGTGGAAGAGGAGGGGTAGTCTTGGCTAGGATGACAATGCAGGAGAACAGAACAAACAGAAGTCGTTTTGCTGGGCATGGGTTTTCACTGCCTATCGTGTGCCTTTCTTTTCCTTAAGAAATAGTACCCGATGGAGTTTACAATACAATGGCTGAGTATTATATTTCTATTGCAGTATGGTCGTACTCCGGGTTGTGCGTACTCCTGTCATGTCAGACACGATCAGGTCGGATGGATCTATTCACGGGGTGGGCTTGAGCTGAGCTGAGCTGATTTGTGTTGAGTTGAATTGAGTTGAGTTCAGGGATCCTTGCAAGAATGAGATCATACAAGAGGGGATGAGACGAGGTGCGATGAGATGGGATGGATTGGTAATTATTTTTCTGCGAGGCCGTTTGAGGAAATCCCGAAGTGCATTGCATGGAGATGTTCCGAGGCCAAGCATTGCAGATGGTTGCTCGGTACGGACTTTCCGCTGCCTTGGGATTATTGGATAGAAGGAAAGAGACGTTGGGGAGGGCATTGACGAATTATCGAGTGGACATGTTCTTTTGCCGGGCTGGGTTAGAAGAGGAAGAGGATGAGGTCGGGGAGGAGGCCGGCGAGAAGGGTAAAGTGTGATTTGGGCGGCGGGAGGGCCGATAGCTGAATAGATAGCGTTTTTTTGGGGTAATAATTCGCACAATATATGGAAAAACAATAGACGTCCGAAAGGAAAGAATATGAAATGATTACTATTGAGTGCTGTTCCTAGGCTCTTGGTGAAGCCATCGACGCTGCTTGCGAGGAGGAGAGGGCTGAAGGTCGAGGGGCTGAGCTATTGAAACTGCGCGGCGGCAATAGAGCATGAAGAACGAGAGCGAATTCGTACAAGAGATCCAATGTGATGTACCTGCTTGCTAATACAGCAAGTAATATTGAAGTTATTCCTGTCTATCTGTTCTTTCTTTTGAGACTCGATCCTTCCTTCTCCTCTTGAACAACACTTCCTTCAGTAGGATCCTTTTTTTTCGCTAAAAGACCGTATTGTCCCATCCACTTTAACATCTTCAACGCCAACAGCTAATCGACAGGGCACTGTCTTGTATTGCTTGTTGCTTGTGCAATACCTTTGGCAGTTTAGAGGAGACCAGCGGCGTGGCCAGGCCGTCGGATCGCCCCCTTTCCCACCCGTTCAGGCAGACTTCTGCATCCATCCCACCTTGGGGTTTGAGTTGCAGCGCAGCTTCCACTTTGATAATCCGCCCCGAGATAAACCACTCGGCCAACACCAAGCAAAACCTGTCTTCCACCAATCCATCTCTCCCACTCCTCTTCCAACATCTCCGAACACTGTCGTGTTTACTTGCCTCGCTGCTGTAATCACTCTATCAGCAGACTCGCGGCTCCTGAGTTCAGAGTTTAGATGGCCCAGTAGCGATAGCGACCGCTAACTGCGCCACGGCAACCTCGAAACTTAGAGCCACTTTTTACAATATCGGCCCTGATTGATAAGTGAACGAGGCACGGTCCAACCACAATACAACGACGACACCACAAGACGGACGGACGACCTTTCATTCACCACTTCCTCCATTCCATTCCATTCCATTCCCACGACCTCCTAGACAGCCTCTCTTGGAGTAACCGCATTGCAGCTGTTGTCAACGCTGCTGCGAACTCTTGATGACGGCTCTCTTTCACGGTTCGTCCCCGAGTTCGATTCCCAACGAGAAACGAGCATTCTCGGGCATCTCGATGTCGTCCAACAAGCACTCCAACGGCCACAGCCCGTTCCCGCAGAAGCTGAAGAACTTCTTCCGGATCAACAGTCTAGGTAGCAATGATGAGAAGAAGGATGGTTCGATGAAATCAGAGAGCAAGAGCTCGTTCCGACAGTCCAAGTTCTTCCCCGGTTCAGGACGCAATCGATCTACGACGGTGGCCAGTGAGGGCAATGCTTTGGATGATGGAGTCAGTCCTACGGCTCATGCCAACCCATACTTCGCACATCAGGGCCCTCCTGCGTTACGACACCACAATGAAGGTTCGGTTCCTCCGAGTCCACCTGATACCCCAACATTTAAAGTTGATGCCGTCTCAGGTGCCAACGATCAGGCCACGATTGCTGGGAAGGAAGAGCTGGCACGGAAGTTGAGGAGGGTAGCCAGTGCTCCAAATGCACAGGGACTGTTCTCGAAAGGTAAAGGAAGCGGTGATAGGCCTGCCACAGCTGAGCTTGGTAAGGAGCCTTTAGCACACAATGCCAGCACTAGCATGTTGTCTTTGGTAGATAATAAGACGAATGGATCACCCCTCGCGGCATCCGGACAAGATAGTCTAGGAGCTCTACAACCACCAAATCTGCGAAATGCCATGGCTTTCAGGAGAACCTACAGCTCGAATTCCATCAAAGTACGGAATGTAGAGGTGGGACCAGGAAGTTTCGATAAGATCAAGTTGATTGGAAAGGGAGATGTAGGAAAGGTGTATCTGGTGCGAGAGAAGAAGAGCAGTAGGTTGTATGCTATGAAGGGTGTGTATTCTGCTACTTGCGTAGGGGGGATGTAGCTGACAAATTCCAGTTTTGAGCAAGAAGGAGATGATCAAGCGGAATAAGATCAAGAGAGCTTTGGCAGAGCAGGAAATCTTGGCCACCAGCAATCACCCGTTCATCGTCACTCTTTACCACTCTTTCCAATCGGAGGATCATCTATACTTGTGTATGGAGTACTGCAGTGGTGGAGAGTTTTTCCGAGCCCTGCAGACTCGTCCCGGAAAGTGCATACCAGAAGACGATGCCAGATTCTATGCTGCTGAGGTTACGGCCGCTTTGGAGTATCTGCACCTGATGGGATTTATCTACAGAGATTTGAAGCCAGAGAGCAAGTTTTCCCGTTCCCGAGTCGAAAATCTTGCTAACTGTATCAGATATTCTGCTTCACCAATCTGGACACATCATGTTGTCAGATTTCGATCTCTCCAAGCAGTCTGACCCCGGTGGAAAGCCAACCATGATTCTGGGCCGAAATGGTGCGAATGTCAATTCATTACCCACGATTGATACGAAGTCCTGCATAAACAATTTCCGGACGAATTCGTTTGTTGGAACGGAGGAATACATTGCGCCTGAGGTCATTAAGGGTTGTGGACATACAAGTGCGGTAGATTGGTGGACTCTAGGTATCTTGATCTACGAGATGTTGTACGGAACGACTCCTTTCAAGGGCAAGAACCGTAACGCTACGTTTGCCAATATCCTGAGAGATGATGTTCCGTTCCCAGAGCATTCGGGAACTCCACAAATATCCAAGTAAGTGGAGGAGCTCGGTTTTCTGTTATATCTTGCTAACAAAGGATAGTTTGTGCAAGTCCCTCATTCGAAAGCTTCTTATCAAGGACGAGAATCGCAGACTTGGCGCTCGAGCTGGAGCTTCTGATGTCAAGACCCACCCCTTCTTCCGTACCACCCAATGGGCTCTCATCAGACATATGAAGCCACCTATGATTCCACACCAGGGCCGAGGCATCGATACAGTCAACTTCCGAAATGTAAAGGAGAGCGAGAGTGTCGATATCAGTGGAGGCAGAGCAATGATGCCCATTCCTAAAGGCGTACCTCTTGATTCTGGACTGGCCACACCCGGCGGCGAGGTTCTCGATCCATTCGAGGAGTTCAACTCGGTCACTCTACATCACGATGGAGATGACCACCAAACCGAGGATCTGAATAACGGACGATATGACCACTGAAGAGCAGTATTCTTTGGCTCTTCTACAATTTCCTAAGAAGATGGTGGTTTTTGTTTGAGTATAGAACGATACATTGATTTTGCGAGATGCAGGAAAAAGTGGGCTTGATTTGCGAGGCGTATGCAATTGACGTTTCCGAGCGAGAGACAGTCTGCACCACACTCCAGCCTGGACCTCGATCGTCTGAGACTTTTTCTCTTTTTTTTTTCGTTCATCGCATTAAGCATTTGAAAGGTGTGTGAAGGGCGGCGGTGTGTTCTTTTGCGAAGGCATTTTGATATTGGCCTGTTTTCAGGACGTCGGGAGCAGAGAAGAAAGGAGAGCAGAGGTGGTAGACGGAACTATCCACGCACGCAACTACGGCGTGGAACTTACTGAATGGCGCACAACACAACGTAGCAACACTGGCATGGCATGCATATCGATTGATCACTAGGCAAATTTGTGTTTGTTGTTGTTTTTCTGGGATGGGGTTTGGACTGAATGCATTTGTACATATGGCTCTTTTTCTTATGGGGCAATCTTTCTTCTACCTTTCCCCTCGAGCAGGGTTGGTGGAGTGGAAGGTCAAAATTGCTTCTATGCTACTATGGGATTGGGGAGTGCAGAGATATGGTATGTGCGCAAATGGAACGGACTGAAATGGAATGAAATGAATCAATGGCGTTCCTGAACCTGAAATGGTGCTTTCGTTAAGTGGTATGGTCCTTTTTCTTGACAAGCGAGTCAAAGGGTGGTCTTTTGTCTAGTATTTCCCTTGTGTGGTAGCAGACTGTTGCGAGTTGATGCAATGCGAGAGTGAAATTCGTGAGATTCGTGAGATAAGCACGAGCGAGATCATCCTCTCATTCCTTGTCCTGCCTGCTGTTGTATGTGTGAGTTATATGGATGAGGAAGAGATCAGATCAGATCATGGCACAACACTCACCGTGATAATCATTTATACTTATACAATAGCTGCAGTTGGACTTCTTCCACTCTTTTCAATAGTTCTGATTGATCGAGCAATCGTTTTAGTAGAGTAGTGAGGATGAAGGGACAGAGGAATACTGGCAGTGGGAACTGTCTTCCTCTTTTGTTGACATTATTCTGAGCCTTGGGCTGGGTTGGGTGAGGCCATCTAGGCTTTTTGGGCTGGGGGAGATGGATGGACTAAGGCTGGATTGATCTACTGAAGTTGGAAGTTTAGTCGAGTCTGAGTCTGTCTTGAAATATTTGAAGGATGAAGAAGAGAGCGGGAGGAGAAGGTTCGATGACAAAGTTCAACTCGCTCGCTAAAATTAACTCAACCATACATGTTTGTTCATTTCCTCAGCGTATCACAGAAACAAAAAACAGAACCACAAGAATGAAATGTCATATATAAATAAGATAGAACTTGAGAGTTTAGGTAACTACCTATCAACCGAAGATCGAGCAGTGAGGTTGATTCACCTGGAACTGTCCTTACGGAACTTTCAGCTTGTGCAAGTGAGCACTTTCAGCTTTCCTGATTGACGGGTGGGTTTATTTGGGGAGCAGATAGATAGAATATGCATGACATTTTCGAGGTATCAAGCTAATAGATATTAAGTAGCCAGCCAGCTTTCTATAGCGCATGCAAAATGCTTAGCTTGTGTAGCCTGCTTTCTTTCTACTCTGACTCCTTGCCAGCACTCCCGGCACTCCAACACTCAACCTCCAACGCAAAATGGTTTCCACTCACCCACCCGCTAAAGCCATCCCACACAATATCGCAACTGTTGAGAGAGAGAAAAAATCTTCGGTATGAACACAGTCTGACAGTCGTGCATAGAAGTCAAAGTTGTCTCATTGTAGTCCGATCGAAAGGATGTCGAGATTCCGCGTTGAGAACGTGGTTGGAAGCCCCGGTTCTACCCTGGCGGAGACGCTAAAGCGAACCCTTTATGATGTTTACTTGCCTCGATTTCTTTGCCAGTTGACTGTTGACAAGGAGATGGTGAGTTGGGTGTGCTTGGAGATTTTCCTTGGGTCGATTTTTCGGCGTAGGAGAGGAGATGGAGAGCAGATGGAGAGAATGTTTGACTTAGGTTGGTAGTATTCAGCAAATCATATCCTTTACCTCGAGGCCAAATTTACTTTGTATCGTGACTGAATTCATCCGACATTCGTGTTCATTTTGTTCCGTTTGATTGCCATTGCCAGTGGTAAACAGAGGGCCAAGCCCGTCCGCAGGGAGTCTCCTAATCAAAACAAACGGGGAATGCGAAAATAAGCGAAGGCGTAGTGTAGCAGTGTAAAAAGTCATTTTGAAGTCTGCGCTAATCACTTACTTGGATTTGAAGCATCAAATGCTATGCGAAGAGTCTAGCTGAATGAAGAGACCATCTCACCAGAGACATGGCGACGGCTTGAATAAAGTCGACCTGACCCTTTTTTGATATGGCTTCTCGGCTACATTAAGACTAACACTACTTTCTTGCAATATCGTTCCTTCCTGTTTCTCATCACTTTAAAGTAAGCGCACAGTATCTTGTACTGCATTTTGAGTCACCAAAGTAATTTTTTGTTCATGGTACGGTGGTGTCACTCGCCTGCCTTATATAGGCGCGGTAGTGCCCTTAAACTCCAAATCCACCCGCTCGCTGTAAATTTCTCCATTTCTCCAGTTGATATCCGTCCGTCATGCTCCTCGTCTTTAAAGTGTTTTTCTATATGAAAGGGTTAGTCATGAGCCTTTAGTCTGCTTTGAACCTCTTCTCCTTGTCGCAGGTCCAGTGACTGCTTTGGGTTTCGGTTGTATTTGTTGGAAATCGGATCATTGTTAGCTTGGATTTTTATTAATTTCAATGTATCACGTACCCGATTGAATGCTTTCGAGTGTCTCACTCTTTAGCATGCCCGGTCTTCCCATTCCTTCCATGCCACTACCATTCAGTTTGATACTTCCGCTCATGGCCAGCTTCTCAAACGCTCCTATGCGAGTATTCAAACTATCAACTTCGCTGCCGAGTCTTTGAGTGGTCTTCTCCAAGTGTTGGATGTATTCGAGAGCTCTCACCAAGATGGCGGCTTTTCCGGATTTTTGTTGGCTGGATTTGCCGTCGCCTTCGCCATCGGAATCTTCCTCGCCTGTATTGTCGTTTGGCCCGCAGAGCGATGGTACCCCCTTACGAAGAGATTCAATCTTCGCATTCAGGTTTGTCCTGTATCGCTTTTCGATGGCGTTGTGACCCCGCTTTCTCGATTGGCAAGAAGCAGCACTTGGCAGTTCTCCCAGGTCGACTGATTTGCGTTTGTTGGTTTTGCGTGTGATGACTTCTGGCTCAGCTGAAGGAGAGAGTGATTGCGAAGCTTCTGATTCTGCTGGTGATGCTGGTGCAGAAGCTATTTCTATGTTGAAGAGTGCGTTGTATGGCATGGCGATGTCTTGCAGGCTTCGTTCTTCGGCTTCGGTGAGAAAGGAGAATCCTCGATTGGATCTGCGAGGGTCTTGTTGCGTTTGGTTTTGTATTGGATACGGTGCAGTCGAGGGATAGAGAGGAAGATCGTGGCTCCTGGACGAACCCACTGGTGTTGAGGGCATGTCTTCGAGTTCAAACGGAGCATCTGGAAATGGAAAATCTGATCCTACGGAGTACGATGTTGACATTGTGTCAACGCACGAAGTCTCGAGGCCCATTGCCCAGGTCTCGGGTGATGTATTGCTGCTTTCCATGCTGTCGATACGTTCAGTCGATGTAGGAGGAAGTTCTGTTGTTGTTGCACCTTCCCACTTCAAAAAAGTTAGCACCGTAAACAGTTTTTTTTTTTGGATTTGAGATCTTGGTTCATCAAGAGAAAGAGGCAAAAAGTACATACTCTCATCCAGTCGTCCCATTCCTCAGGACCAAGGCCTTCGTTGAAAGCCTTGTCAAAAACGTCCGTGTTAGGGTTGACGAGGTCCCTTGGTGTGACCACGACACCATAGTCGTCAGACTGGTGATAGATGAGGCTTCTCGAAGGCATTTTGGGATTGGTTGGCGTTATGTGATGATGTGAGGGAGTGAAGCTCGAGTTGATAGACAAGATCGACATCGATGCTAAGATTGGGGCTGATATGATCTAGTTAGGAAACGACGAAGGATGATGATCGACCAAATATAGTTCCTCTTTGGAAGTGAAGATGACGGGTTGTGAGGATTAAAGCCATGAAAGAGGGGGTAGCTTGGATCGAAAAGGTCAATAATGTGGATTGGAACGGGGTATAAGAGGTAGATGTACCTTGGCATGGAGAAAATGGAGATGGCAGCCCGGAAATCTCGATGGTCTCGACCTCACCCGCCATGGCCAGACCACCAGATATTCTTTCTGCAATGCGGTAGGGTGTTACGGGCATTGGACCCCTTGCCCTGGTGCAGCCATATATATGGCTGGCCAGAAAGTGGGCAGACATGAAGAATCCAGTGCTGTTTGGAAAAAAGGTGCACTCGTTGGACGAAGCCTTGCCAACTTTGCCAGCTGGTCTTGATGCTCTAACTGGCTGGACAGCATACTCTCTGCAGCTACGTCACGCAAACGCTTTAACCAGCTGAGGATGGCAGGAGAACCAGACGTTTTCCCACGACCTGCCGCACTTTTACTTTTGAGCAAACCATGGCTCCACCAAGAGAACTTGACTTACCATGAGCAGCCTGAGAGCTACTCGGACTGAGTGCAACAACAAATGCGACCATTCTGTACCTAGAATCAGAGCACAGGCGAAGCTCTCACGGTGAAAAGCCCGTCGCCACGAGCTTCACGAAGCATTTGCACCCTCCTGTATGTATGTCCCGTGTCCCGTGTCCCGTGTCCCCCACGTCATTCGGGGTCCAGTGTCGTGCAGGGACCTCTGGACCCTGCAACTGCGCCACGCTGATCCCTTGGACCCCTGAAATGGCATTTCTGCGCTCCATCGAAAACTTCACTGCCCGAAGCGAGGCCAAACAGCTCACAAAAAATCGGCCCATATCCATACAAGCAACAAGCATCGCGCATCTCGGCGCGCGCCAACTCGTAGTATAGGATGAACAGTTATCCCGTGCTTTCTCGTGTATGTCGCTATCCTCAGATGGTGGCGAATGAGGCACATTTTCGGGATACAGTGGTGTCATGGCCACAGACATACATGGGCCTCGGTGAACGGACGGGAGCACATTTTGGACTGACAGGCTTTCGTTCGTTCGAAGACTTTGCGATTGGCTCCCATGTTTCAGCGGAAGACCCCTAATTCTCGTGGATAAGAGCCGGGAGTCTATTTTAACAGACAACTATGCACAGGACAGGAACAAAGCCATCGCAATTGCTGTCCTATCAAATGGCCGGGGGATTTTGCCTTCTTCAGCTCCCGCAAAAGCAGGCCGAGGCTTTCTGCTCGAAACTCGAGACAGCTACGAAGTAGCCATTTGCGGTTTTATCGACAGGCGCAGCTTATGTGTTTGAAGTTGAGCGGAGTTCGAACTATCAATATAAGGTTCAGGAGGGAGAGAAGAGCAGCATCTAGGCCTAACTAGCAAACCTTCATGCTCTCGAGCCCTCACCTCGTTGCTCTGGATGGGCTGCAGATACTTCGAGATCCTGAAGGCGTTGTGCTTTCCATCGGCGATTCATCGACAAGTCAGTGGAGAATGAAAATCATTTATGTCATGCATCCTCCACCGCTGTCAAAAAGCTTATTTTGTGCTGTCAACTCGCCGAAATTTCTCAAACAGACGATATCAGAGTTCAAGCATGGGCTCACGACATCGCCGTACAGTGCATGTCTCGATCCTCATTCTGATAGGTACTGTCCTGCACCTCCCATCACACCTCATACCCAGAGTATCACATCTACGTCAATGTCTCCTTGCATCTTAACATCTCGACTTTACTCTGACGGAACTGGCTCAATGGAGGCTTCAAATCGAAACACCTTTTGCATCAACTCTCAAGCGCACGTGATCACGGCCTGGCTCCCGATTCCTCCTTCACATAGTGTCGGTGCAGTACCGGTAAAAGTCTCACATAAGATATATCAATATAAGTCTTAATAAAGTAGGTTATAAAATCTATGTTTTATTAAGAGAGTGGGAGAAATCCCTAGCTATATACCCATCCGAATCACCCCCAGAACGGGTCCGTTACAGATCCGACTATCCCTTGGAACTGCCAGATCCATTACCCCTAGTAGTCAGGGCATAACCCCTGAAAGCTACCATGGTATCATTCAAGTGGCGCTCCCTGTACAGCATGATGAGATTACGTAACCCCTGTGGACCAACACATAGGCTTGCCATCGGTGCTGCCGGTTGTAGTCCACTTTGTGCCGCGATCCTACTTATAATCTAGATGGCTTTTGGGTGTCTAGACTCGGTGGAAAACAAAGACTGCATGCCGGTAGACTCGGTATGCATATGGGACTCGTCTGTGGCGGGAAACATCCTGACAGTGGGGCTGTCGAACTCGTACGTTTTTGAACCTCTTGTCGTGAGGTTGAGTTCGGTACATGTTGCTTCCAAGTTTCTAGCTGCATGTAAAATTGCAGTGAATTCAACCACGTAGAAACGAGCATATGCACTGTCTAGGAATGGGACGTGAAAAGAGTATGCCAAGTGAAGTCCCTTCAGCAGAAGATCTGAGCTTCCAGACGAGATGATCCGGGGAGTCAAAGCTTGGCGAGATCATCCTTCATTTTTTGGCTCTTGGGCAAAAGGAATCAGATAATTCGGCATTCGAAATAGACTATATCGGACGATTCGAGGTCCACTTAGCCGTGTCTGCCCGAACTGTTTACTAAAAGGTGCCGAGGTAAGGCATGTGTGACCTGTCATTCCATACCATGGTAAGTCCATCAGTCACGGTATTAATAAGAAATATCCTTGAAGCTTCATCCCATGACAGCAACCTTTTTCCATGTCACATCATCTTGTGATGCCTTAGGATATCTAATCCGAGAGAGATGCGTCCCTCCGAACTCCCAAATACTGTGTATATTCCGTGTGAAGACTTGATATTGCTGGCGAGTCTGTCGCTTAGAAGGAAGGAAGGAGGGTGAAAGAAGTGATGAGAGTGAAGGTCAAGGTAAAAATCCAGAATCATGATGCCAAGGATACTATAGGGCTGGTTGGGGAATCATGCAAGTCATCACGCACGAACCGACTTGCTGGCTCAGCCCTGAATTCCGTGCGTGTTATGGCAGTCGATCACTTCGTTGAGTGGCTTCTTGGACCACTGGGATGTGGGGGAGCCATGGTCGGGGTTCTCGTTGGGATGAATGGCTCCTGGGATGAAGCATTGGGGATGTAGAACTTGAACTCCATGATGTAATAAACACAGATCCACAGTAGACTAGTGCATAGGATAGACGGAGAATGTTGATCCACTGGAGAGGCACTAGCGATGAACTTCGAATCGTGAGAATGTGCATTCGTAAGGTGGAGATTGTCAAGATCATTGAAGGAGCGGGGCACCAGGCTTCTCGTCCGCCAGCAGCTTCTTCAGTGCCTCGACTGTGATCTCCAGCACCTCCTGACTTCTCGATTTCTTCAGACACTCCTTTAAAGCGTCAACCCCGCCTGCTTCCTTCAATTTCTTGATTCCCCACTCCCCAACCTTTCCTGGTGCCGTCATCAAATTCAGAACACAAACGATGCCTCGATGCCTCAATTCTTCTTGGTCTTCCTTGCATAGTCCTAGCAGGAGTGGAACGCCTCGATCTCTTTCCAGGATGGCATTTACAGCAGTATCCCATTCTGTGAGACTGGCCATCGCACCGCCAGCTGCCCGACGAGTCTCGAAATCCTCGGAATCAGTCAGTGCGAGGAGAATGTGCATTCGCTGACTGGCCTGCCTGCCTCCATCAGCGAACTTGGCCACGCCTTCTGGTGCTTGCATGAGATTGCAAATCAGCTCGACTGTAGCTCGGGCTACTAACTTGTTGTTTGATAGGAGGAGCTCTTCAATTTGTGAGAAGGCAATTCGAATTATGGGGTTTCGAGCTGTGTCGTCTGTTGATGCGAGGTTGGTGAGAGCGAGGAGGGATTCAAATACTGGGAGAAGGTCTCGATGTTCGACTGTGGGGTCATCTCCGAGGATGAGAAGAAGTGGACGAACTGCGGAGGTCACTGAGAGTGGATTGGAACCTCCGAATACGTGCTGAGGGTTGGTGGATATAAGGATGCGAGCCAGCGCATGGGCTGTAGTTCTACGTGCGGGAATATTGTTCGTTGGAAAGGCCGAGTAGGCGTGGAGGAGGAGCTTGACCGCTCCCTGTTGGGCCATCTGTCCCCGGATTTTGGTAGTCCTCGAGAGAGAGTTGACAATTGAAACAACCAGCATCAACGATGCAGTTGATCCGTGTTGACTGTGGGTGACAAGAATTGGAATAGCGCCAGCGTCAAAGACAGCTTGGCAACGTTTCGCGACATGTTCTTCCTCATTCAAAGGATCTGGCTTGGAATGTTTCGAGGCGTTGGCATAGGCCTTGAGTTGGGTCATGCGTTTTTGTTCCTCGGATAGAGAAAGTGGATAGGTAGTCAAGTTGACTAGAATGGTCAGGGCTCCATAAGTTGCAGGCGACTTTGCAGGAGATTCTCCCAAAGCCTTGATCAGGTTCTTCAAAAAGGTCATGTCAGAAGCCAAACTTTGCTTGACTTTCGGTTGCAAGGAGGCGTAAGCTAAGCCCTCTA
The DNA here is from genome assembly GCA_002554605.1 of Helotiales sp. F229. Classification (NCBI taxonomy): domain Eukaryota; kingdom Fungi; phylum Ascomycota; class Leotiomycetes; order Helotiales; species Helotiales sp. F229. Next base: position 3,952,007 of record MXAW01000004.1, on the reverse strand, counting down.
TCGAGCTATGTTGTGAAGTGGTTGTGGAGATCATCTTTTTGAACATATCCGAGAGATCCTCGATGCTGGTTGTTGCCGGCTGTATTCGCTCCTCTTCTCCAGCACTCGGGGCCGACGTGACAGCCTTTAACCCTGAAGTTAGTTAGATGACTTTCAGAGAAAATTGATGCGTTATTGATGTTGTGAAATAATAACAGACAACTAGAAAGCACCCACCTGAAGCTTAGCCAAGACAACAGCAGCCAGATTTCTGACCTCCTGGGAATGAATGCGTTGTTGAATAGATCCATCTTCTACAACGTGATGCCTGTCTGGAGACCCAACATCAACAGTAGCAGAAGGAACATCGGTGACGATTTCATCCAGCCACTCTGCACAGTATTTCTTGACGGCCTCCCGGCAGGGAGTGTTCATGCATGCTGCATTCAGCATTTCCAAAGCAGCTTGTTCGACTTTTCTGCTCTTCCACTTTCGCCTCATGAGAGGTCCGAGACTAACAACGAAGCCCTCACTCAGAAAGAGGTCGGCTATGACGTCTGGTACGATAGGGAAGAGTGAGGCCGCAACAGAAAACGCAGTAATGAAGTCATCGTATGTGCCTTTGCCAACGGTGGTATTGAAGAAGCTTGAGAGTGCTTCCACACCCTTATCTTCGGCAGCTTTGAGATATGCCGATGTAGTTAGAGTTGCGTGACCTCGTACAGTCGGCGGCTGTCTCATGTCCAGGTAACCCAATATGGTCTCCACACAATCGGTGTCGAGAAGCTCGTACAGAGGCTTATGTGGCTCCGGAGACCTGGTTTCTTTTGAGGAATCGTCTGTGAGCAGCTTGGCCAGAATGTTCAATTCTTTGCAGGTATCTTCATCCTCTTGTCCGCCTTCCATCAACCGAGCAAGAAGTAGCAATGTGCGATCCTCCAGGGAGACATTTGCTTGCTCGACAGCTTCTGGAGTTGGAGGTACGCTGGGATCAGCATCTGGTATGAGTTGAGAAGACATTTCGGATATTCTCGATTCCCTCGATAAAAAGGATGATGGCTAAGAAGATGGAGGGGCGTTTCAAATTTTATAGCCTCGTCACGTCACGGGACCAGGCGTCAGTGTTCGGCAGGGATCGACAGGGCAAATTCGCGAAGGGATGATCGAGGAAGCCTTATTCAGTTCATCAACAAAGAAGATATATTGACCCAGCTGGACTGGGTAACGTTTGTAGGCAGCGACTTGGGGTTCTTCTGCGATCATAACAGTCTGCGGACGACAATTCTCAACAGACCTTAGATTGAAGCTCTCGAGTCTCAAGGCTGACATGCCTCATCTGCCTCCACGATGGACAACGTAGATGGTTCAGAGCACTATGAAATCGCTGCTACGGGTTGGTACATATCTCTCTTCTGGTCTCTGGTTTAACACCATCTGCAGCTGCCACACCATCCCTCCTAGTCATCGTCCTCGACACCAATCCCCACGCCTGGGCTCTCCTCAAATCCAGCCTCCCCCTCTCAAAAGCCATATCGAACCTCCTCGTCTTCATAAACGCCCACCTAGCATTCAACAATGCGAACCAAGTCGCAGTAGTAGCATCCCACAGCCACCGCGCAGCATGGCTCTATCCCAGCCCTGCCTCCACCTCGGAAGATGTCGAAATGACCGATAGGACGGCCTCGAATCTCGACAATGCGAATAAATACCGCCCTTTCGCCGTCATAGAAGATGGGCTCCTCACCTCCCTCCGCGAGCTCATAGCTTCCACGACAGAAAGCGATGTACGCACGACGACCACTACACAAATGGCTGGAGCTCTTACCCTGGCGTTATCATACATCAACAAAGCCTCGGCAGCCTACTCCGGCATAGAGACGGAACAGAAACCCGTCGCTCCAAACGCAGAGAGCATAGATGCCGTCGGTCTACAGAGCCGTATACTCGTAGTTTCGGTATCAGGAGATTTGGCACACCAATACATACCCATAATGAATACCACATTCGCAGCACAGCGTTTACGGATACCAATCGATATATTGAAACTAGCAGGAGATACGGTCTTCTTGCAGCAAGCTTCGGATGCTACGAAGGGGGTGTATATGCAGTTACGGAATCCGGAGGGCCTGTTACAGTACCTCATGATGGCATTCCTGCCAGATCAGATGGCGAGGAAACATCTGGTAGCGCCAACGCAAGAAGTGGTAGATTTCAGAGCTGCTTGTTTCTGCCATAGGAGGGTCGTGGATATAGGGTTTGTGTGCAGCATTTGCTTGAGCAGTAAGTATTTCCAGGCTATTTTGACGAACACTTCTATGATGAGTTCCTCTGACTAACTGGTACAGTCTTCTGCTCGCCTCCTGAAGGAGCAATTTGCATGACGTGCTCTACACATCTTCAATTGGGTGATTATGGCGCAAAGCCAGCAGTCATACCTCGGAAGAAGAAGAAAAAGAAGAGGATAAATGGAGGAGTAGAGACCGGGAGTGCAAGAGGAACACCAGCACCTGGAGAATAGAGGCAGCAATCTGTAGTGATACAGACCTAAGTAGTAGAAGAGATTCCTTCATGTCTCAAAAATGATACCCTCGTTTGTCAGAAATGCTGTTCATGGCAGATTTGGTTCCCCATGTCACATTGAATGAACACATTACAGATCACAATCGATATGAAGCACACTGCAAACCATCTCGTACACCTCTAATCCCTGGCTTGAAGGCATCTAACAATCTCAAGGAATGACACAGTGACCGTTGAGGCAAGTAATCGGGTATTTCCATAGGGGTTCAATTGTGTGTAGCAAGCATAGAGGCGTGCAATCCCATTAAACAATCTTCGCCAGGCTATCTACGAGACATGTGCCTCTGAAATGCCACCCATATTTTGATGGTTTGGGATAAAGGTATCCTTCTTTCCATGCATACCGCCAACAATGCAATTTTGTGCCGTGAGGCGTCATCCGTAAGTCATAACCTCGTGTACGTGAAGTCTATGCCATCTAACAAACGCCATGCTAAAACAATAGAAGAATCAAAAAGCAAGAAAAGGAACCACGTGAAGCAGCTCCGCTCATCAGTCGATTCGAATCTTTCTTCCCCCTTGCACAACGCCACCATGATCCCCAATTCTCGACATGACACACTTTGCCTCCCTTTCCCTTGAATGCATGGATGCCAAGGCAAAAGAGTCGGTGTTGTGAGCAAAATGAAGAAAGAATCCGTAAGGAGTTCTTTTGACAGCCATAACACCGATGGCGCCTGCTGAGTTACTTCCTACAACTCCTGGGTGGCCCATGAAATCAGCTTGGACAAAAGATATCATGGCCTCTTCCTCGGTAGCATCAATATCTGCACCTCCCTCAGCACGCCGAGTATTGTGGTACAATCTCTCTGCACACCGCTGTGAAGCCATGGTGGTTGCCATATGTTCGCCAGTACCACTCGTAACAGCTGCCACGGTGACGCCCTCCTCATCTGCTTCATCGGCTGGAATAACGGCACTTCCAATTCCAACAAGAGCAGCAGGTCCAACACGGCCGCGATGTTTCATACCAATACCTCCGGAAGACGATCCTGCGGCGATATGCCCATACATGTCAATAGCAATGGCACCAACGGTATCAGTGATAGCATCTTCTTCTCCTCTTCTGGATAGCTTCGGAGGGGATTCTGCCGTGCCCTCTTCGAAGAAAGCACGAGAAGGTCTGACCTCAGATGCTTCCGTTTCGTACGTAGGAGAGTGCTGGCCATCACTGCTACCTGGTCTGTGAGAGTCCTTTGAAGAAAAGAAATCGCTTTTGCTCATAGAAACCTCAGGTGGACTTTTATGCAGGTCGGCATTAGGACCAAGAAGCGAGTGTGTGCGTCTTTCTTCACTGGCGTGGTTTCCGAAGCGTGGACGCTTTGCAGGGAGCCCTGTTGGTGACTGCCCACGGGGACGAGAACTGGCTGCGCTGGAGAACGGTGGAGGGCTGCCAGAAAGAAGAAGAGCCGGGCAGGGATCTTGAGTACATAGCTCCCTCCCAGGAGTGACTTGAGGCGATGCAGCTGGGGAGTCTGGCTGGCCCTCATTCCATGTACCGTTTATAATGGCATTGGTATGATCTCGTCGCTGCTTTGCACGGACGCGTTCTTCGTATTCGGCATCCACATCGTCCGTTTGGCTGTTACTTGCACTTGAACCAGGCGTCATACGGCCACCACTCTCAACACGCCTCAAATCTTCTCGCCAGCGTATGTAACGGTCTCGGGCATTTCGAGAGACAAGCATTTCATGCGGAACAACAGGAATTCCATGCTCCCACGCAAAATCGGTAGCACCTTGACCAACGAGAAGGTTCGGAGGAACTCTCCGTAGAGAAAGAGGCTTGCTGGATGCTTCAAGAATTGCTCGAGCCAGATGGATAGGATTCTTGATCTCTGGGCAATACGTTAAGAGCGTGTATCAGTCAGACGAAGGTAGTATAGCACTTACGAGCCGTAGCACCACAGGCACCACTTCGTCCGAGGTAGTCAACAACGGTGGCATCACACTCTACAACCCCATCGATTGCCAGGTTGCTGCCATATCCAGCATTGGTGATCTCTTTGTCTTCAAGGACTTTGATGGCGGCTTCGACTGCATCAACGGCTGTTCCACCTCCTTGCAGAACACGCATTGCCATTCGAGCAGCACTGCAACCATGTTAGCATATTCAATCATGAACAGCTGCACCTTTGGCCGCGTTCCAGTCCAACATACCTGTCACACGCTCCAAGGTGGATATGCTCATTTGTAGTACTATGATAACCTGCACCGGCATGGACGAAGATAGCGGCAACATTGCCTTGCTGGTTTGATTGGTGGCTGCGTCTAAACAACCTGTCGGCTGCTCCGTCCATGTTTGGATTGAAATCGGGTATATGAGATCTGGGTTGAGAGGGCATGAAAGGGGCTGTTGTCAATGGCCCCCAAACTTCTGGATCGTTCGAGAATGGTGAAGAGATAATCTCGATGTGGTTTTGTTGGTGCTTGCAGAATGAAATCTTCAGGTTGTGGCGTATCTTTCGAAGCTGCTTGCGAGCAACTTCAAATTTGGCAGAAATTGGGGAGTCTCGAGTCGGAGATTCGAAGTGTTGCATGGGAAAATGCGAACTTTGAAGTAGGAAGAAAGAGGCCGAAAGATACTCGAATCGAGACGGTGCTGTGTGTCCTTATGATGCGGCAATGAACGACATCAGTTCGGCATCAACGACGTGTTCGATGATTGTTGAAAGCTGTGTTTTGTCCTGTCTTCGGCTCTTTGGTCTCGACCTGGTGAGAGAGCACGGCCAAATGTGACTGGATTATGAAGGAACAATTTGGGAATAGGTATGAGGATTTGCAGGAATGAAGGAAGAAAGAATTTATGCAGGTCACAATAGGAGTAGGAAAAGGAAAGTAAGGAGACGTGATGTTGATCTTCAGGAGTGAATCCGGCGGACCTTCAGAGCGGTGTTAGCACAATAGCAACCGAAAGCTCACTTGGGGGTGAAAGCTTACAAGATATGCTGCCAAATTACCGTCGCCGCCAGCTTAGGAAGAATGAGGTCCAATCCAAGGTTTGAGAGAAGTGTTTGAAAGCGAGCGTAGAATGGAGATCTCCAAAGTGAAACGAATGACTTTTGATGTGAAGCTAGAAACAGCGCTGAAGGATATGAGTGGTGTTGATGATAAGAAATGGATGGCTGTAGAAGACGGAGAAAACGAAGTCCCGTCTTTTTACCTAAGTCAATTTTGAACTAGGAAGCCGCAATACATTGTTAGACTAAATACCACATCTTCTTCTCATTCGACCCCAGATCTGCACTCATGGCTTGAGAGGAAGGAAGGAGCCTTGAAGCCTCCCAAAACATTAAGGAGGTCTGTTTGGTCACGTGAAAGTTCCCCACCATTGATTTCCATTGTCGTCGTCGGAGGCGGCGGGGTTGGGCGATTAGACGATGCCACACCTACCCACTGCCTGGGCTGTCATCTCGAGTCGGTTGACCTACAAGCAACTCGACAACTTCGACTCTAAGAAACAGGAGCCTCTTTCCAAAGCTGTCGCATAACTTCTCCGAAGAGGTGGAAGTGCTCTGCACAGCCTTTACTTCAACATGGCTTCCCATACTCCGGCCGTTGTCATGGACAAGTACGTACTCCCCAACCTATAAGGCAGCTCTCCAGGAAGAGGATTATGTGTAGATATGCGAATTGAACAAAGCTGACTATGATTCTCCAGCGGTACCGGTTTCTCCAAGCTCGGTGAGTGCGCTGCGACAGCATTTGATGCTATTCAGAAGCTAACGAATACACAGGCTTCGCAGGCAACGATTCCCCCTCCTTCGTCTTTCCAACTGCGATAGCAACAAAAGGTCCGGCCGGCAGTGCTGGTGGAGGATCTGGGTCAGGGCGTCCTGCTGTAGCCAACAAGCCATCTTATCTTACGGGGGGAGCTGGGCAGGGTGGACATCTCAACATGAAGCGTGGCACTGAGGATCTAGACTTCTTCATCGGTGACGAAGCCCTTGCCGCGGCCAATGGACCAGGTATGCGCGAGGATGGTAGGCCGGAAACTGTGTATTGACTCTGCTAGGGTACAACATCAACTATCCTATCCGCCACGGTCAGATTGAGAACTGGGTAAATACAATACGATGCTGGGGAGCGAACACAATGACTAACTAAAGTAGGATTACATGGAGAGATTCTGGTCTAATTCAATCTTCAAATACTTGCGAGTTGAGCCGGAAGATCATTATTTCCTCTTGACGGAACCTGTGAGATATAATACGTCTTCAGATCAGGGTACCCTACTGACAGAGTCGGTAGCCACTCAATCCTCCCGAGAACCGTGAGAACACTGCCGAAATCATGTTCGAGTCCTTCAACTGTGCCGGTCTTTATATTGCGGTACAGGCAGTGTTGGCTTTGGCAGCTTCTTGGACCTCATCAAAGGTCTCTGATCGTTCTCTCACAGGAACGGTCATTGATTCCGGAGATGGTGTTACCCACGTCATTCCGGTTGCTGAAGGCTACGTGATTGGATCTTCGATCAAGTCCATCCCAATTGCTGGTCGAGACATTACCTATTTCGTCCAATCTCTTCTCCGAGACAGAGGCGAGCCCGACTCCTCCTTAAAGACAGCCGGTGAGATCAAGGAGGAATACTGCTACGTCTGCCCAGATATTGTGAAGGAGTTCTCCCGTTTCGATCGAGATCCTACACGTTTTGCGAAGCATCAAGTCACCCAACCCGGTGGTCGTAAAGTGACTGTGGATGTTGGTTACGAAAGGTTTCTTGCGCCAGAAATCTTCTTTAATCCCGAAATCTACTCTTCCGACTTTTTGACCCCTCTCCCCACGGTTGTTGATGGCGTCATTCAATCTTCGCCAATCGATGTGCGTCGAGGGTTATACAAGAACATTGTCCTGTCTGGTGGAAGTACATTATACAAGGACTTTGGCAGAAGATTACAACGTGATATCAAGCATCTCGTCGATGATAGAATCAGGGCAAGCGAGGCCCGTAGTGGAGGTGCACGAAGTGGTGGGTTGGAAGTGCAAGTCATTTCGCACAAACGACAACGGCATGGCCCGTGGTTTGGTGGAAGCTTGTTGGGCCAAACCCCTGAATTCAGAAGCTACTGTCACACAAAGGCCGGTAAGTAGATCCACCCCAGCTGGCAGTAGTTTTTGACTAACAGTTGTGATTAGAATACGAAGAGATAGGTCCGTCTATTGTTCGCAGATTCGCATTGCTAGGAGGCCCAGGCGGATCATAGGAGACAGCGTGGGGTAGGGATTGAGGTGGATGGGTGGAGGAAGTTGAGTGGATGGCGATACGAACCGTGAACGAAAATGATAGATTTGAGAGAAGCAAAAAGCCGTATGAATATAAGAACATTCATTCAAACACAAGAATGATCGTTCTATCATTGTCCACAAGCAGAAGCTCGTTTTCACTGTCAAGTCCCCTTGACTTCTCGAGCGACCTACTGGGAGACAAGTGACCTTTCAACAACAAACATATAATAGTTGATTACAAATCGAAGTCCGATGATTATTTGATGTTGAAAACTTATTCCCGAATTTCTGGGCTCTCAATCAAATTAATATTAACACAGGAGAATTCCAGCCGAATAGACCTCGGCTTCCCCGCAAATTTAGCAGGGGCGGACCATAACATACCTTTCCTTCGGGCTGAGTGTATCAGGCTTTACTTATTATTATTGTGTTTTGTGTTTCGTTGATGATTCGATTTATATAGAACTTCGATTATTTATTTCTCAGAGTCTCTCCTGAGAGCAACTACATCCATCTACCTACCCGCCCATTCCGCACCCCCCTCCTATCTGACAAGATCTCGTCAGACGGTCACGATCCACCACAATGCCGAACAAGTACGATGAAATTATCGTTGAAATCACAGGTCAAATAGGCATTATCAAAGTACCATCCTAACCTCCTTCACAAGAATGGAGCTCCCGCTAAATTTGCCACAGTTCAATCGACCGAAGAGCTTGAACTCCTTCACCAGCAAGCTGACACAGGAAACCATTTCCGCCATTCGGGAACTCAATGAGAATCCCGACACAGTTTTCACAGTTCTCACTGGAGAAGGGAGATTCTTCTCATCCGGTGCTGATGTTAGGGGTAAGCTTCCACGTAACTTCTGCTGCATGTACTGTACAACGTCGCTCATGACATGTGAACAGGTTCTGGACTTGAATCCAACGAAACTTATGCGAATGCGGGAGAGAAGAAGGTGGCCTTCATGAACCGATTCATTCCTGGTAAATCCATGATCTTCTTTGCTGTGAATATGATATAGATCACTGATCAGCGAGCCCAGCTCTCGAAATGCTCCGTTCCATCATCGACCACAAGAAAGTCTTCGTGCTCGCCCTCAACGGTCCAGCCGTCGGCGGCGGAGCAGCATGGTTCACAGGCGTATCAGACATTGTATTTGCCTCCTCTTCATGCTATCTCCAGGTCCCATTCAGCGCACTCGGACTTGTCCCGGAGCACGGGTCAGCCATCAACTTCGCTCAGAGCATGGGCGTACATCGCGCCAACGATTTCTTCATGTTCGGACGAAAACTCGCTGCTAATGAGCTCGAGCAATGGGGAATCGTCAACCGTGTGTTTGACAATGAATCATTCCAGCAAAGTGTGAAGGGTTTCTTGGAGGAGCAGTTGAAAGCGAATGATCCGAAGAGTATGATGGAGATGAAGAGGCTGCAGAATGCGCCGCTTAGAGATGGGAGGTTGATTGCGGTTATGAATGCTATTGATGCACTGGCGGAGAGATTTGTGGACAATGCACCGATGGAGAGGTTTGCGATAAAGAAGAAGGAGATGGAAGGTGAGTGTCCTTCTGATCTGGTGTTTATAATTGCTAACAAGTCTCCGCAGCTAAATCGAAAAACAGGACTTCGAAGATCTGAGTCGTTAGTGCTATGTAGAATGTATCAATATAAGATTTGCTCACACAAACAAGTTGATAATCTTACGAACTTCTCCAGGGGTGATGCACTCAAATTCTCCGTTGAAACGATGTCTCCAGGCGGAGCAATGTGGGATTACTTAGTCGTTTCTATCAACTGCACTTTAGAACCACTCGCGCTCATGCTCAACTCAGATGCTCAAATGTTAACAAAACTCTGAGTGGACTAGTAGATATCCATATTTTCCTGCTTTCAACAGTCTCTAACTAGCAGCAGTAGCTGCTGTCCCCTCCTTATCGGCAGCCAACAACTTCTGTATAGCCGGCCGACTCACACATCTCTTCCACCACGCACTCACAGCTTCCCTTCCAAGAACAACCTCTCCATACCCACAAGCAAAAAGCCTATTCACCAACGGAATATAATAAACATCCACCAACGAAAACTGCCCTCCAGCCATAAACTCCCTCTCCCCCAAAATGCCCTCCGCAACATCAAAAAACGCCTCTACAGACTTCAACGCTTCGGTCACGACAGCCTCGTCAGCAGGCAACCCCATGAATCGTTTAACGAATTTCTGAAAGGCGATTCGACCCGCTGGTTCGGTGAAGTAAAGCGTTTCGACGCATTGGGCTTGGTCGAAGAGCGCGGTGGCTTCGATGTCGCTGGCGGATGGGAGGAGCGGGATGCTGTATTTTATGGCGAGGTATTTGCAGATGGCCCGGCTCTCGTAGAGCGTGAAGCCTTCCGCGGTGATTAGGGCGGGGATCTTGCCGAATGGGTGGCGGGCTTTGTGTTCTTTGGACTGGTGAGATGTGAGTTGAATTTCCATACGAAAATCGGAAGTTACCCCCACCCCCATATTCACGCTATTGAAGTGAAATTGGAAACATGAGGATGTTACAAGCGGCATTGTACCAAGGATGAGAGGAGGAAAGAGTATAGGGCATGGGAAATGGGAAAGTGACATGCGAATGTATTTCGAGTAAGCAAGAAGATAATTAGGTCACGCGCCTTTTGCTCTCCTTTGTGGAGGTTGAGTAGAACAAGATGGTAATCGGTAAAACCACCTTCAGCAAGAGTCAGACGAACACGATCAGTGTTTGTCGATCCTCGAGAGCCATAGAGTGTGAAAGCTGGCATTTTTGAGTTGTAAAGTAGTTTCGATGCAAGTCTGTGACTGTTTATGAGCTTCGACATTAGAGACTTTGAGAGAGACAGGTCAGCACCTCAGTATATATATAACGAAGTCATCTCACCAGCAGAGGAAAACCAAGGACTAAGTCATAAGTGGCCAGCTGTTGATTGGTGCGTTCGCTTTCACTCCTCAATCGGGTTAACCCGAGATGCACTTCGCCCCACCCCAGCTTGTCGAATTGAGTCTATCTCAACTTTCTCAAAGATCCAGAGGGGATGCACGGCATTGCACAGTTGATTTATCCATTCGGACTTTTCCCCTCATGGATATCTAATTCATCTGATGAGGGCTGTGTGACATCTTTGAAATTTGAATTTCCCTCACCATAACTGCAAGTGTGCAACTCCACCTCCCCCAAGATGGCCGAACTCCGAAGTGTTGTCATCCGCAAACGGAAGACTGAAGAAAAAACCAAGGTCAAAACCGGTTGCAAGACTTGCAGGTCAGTCATAGTGAACAGAGTCCTTTCAGGCCTGGGCCTTAATCCTGGAGCTGTGCTCACGGATCAACAGAATCAGGAAGATCAAATGTGATGAGACCAAGCCTTTTTGTAAGAAATGCGTAGGAACGGGTCGAACGTGCGATGGTTACGAGTCTCGCTTCAAAATTTGGGCGGGCGAACCAATCGATGGTGGTTTCAGCTCTTCTGGTGGCATCAATTTAGACATTATGTTACCGCCCACCCAGCCGACCTGCATTGGGTTCTCCTCTCAGGACATCGATCTTCTCAATCGTTACTTCTCGACAAAGACCTTGTTTGACGTAAATATCAACTGTTATGAAGAAGCCAGACAGATCTTGCATGCAAGCTTGACAGATCCGTCCATACGACATGCAGTCTTATCTCTCAGAGCTCTTCGAGAAGATCTCGAGACTGCCGGAGACAGTCCAGCGTCTGTGGCACAGCCAACCCCAAGCTTTCACCATGGCATCCGACAATACAGTATGGCCTTAAGGGGTCTTGCTTCTAAAATGTCATCGCCCAGCTCCAGCACTTTGAAGTCGGCATTACTTTGCTGCCAGATATTCGTCAGCATTGAACAAGTGCAGCAGAACTATGCCGTAATGGCTCAGCATATCATCCGAGGACTTGAAATAATGCTCCAGTACCGAGCAAGACCACAACTTATTGTAAACAAACTTGCACCAGCACACCACGGCCGATTGCCCTTCTTGGATGTCTTTATCATCAAGTTGTTTGCGGCACCGTGTAAATTTGCAGAGGCTCCAGTACCAGGCCTGACAGCGAATGCTCCCCGTGCAAGGATAGCAACTGTGTGTTTGAACACGCCTTTTGAACAGACAGCAGATTCTAGAAATGTTCTCATCATTGCACCTGACATGCGGACAAGACTCAGAAGAATTGCTATGTCAACACTTGAGTTCCTCGACAAAGTATCGCGAGTCGAGTCGGTAGAAGTTGCGCTCCGACTTACAGCCGAGAGAGCATCTCTTTTGGACTCCGTAAAATCGTGGCTCGGCGACCTTGAGCTTGTTCAGACGGACCCCGAGCCAATTTCAGTCTCTTTCTCGCGGATCTTCCAAACAATTCTAAGAATTATTCTATTGGGAACACTAGACACTTCGCCAGATCTGTATCCTGAGCTGCGGACTGAGAACGACCGATTGCAAAGCCTTGCCAATGATGTGTGCGAAAGAGTCAGGACTTACAGAACATGCAAGGGGACTAGTAGTGGCTGAGAGGAGTCACAACAATGCATGGTAAATTACATTGCCAATCCGGCCATTCCACGATGACGGAAGACCGCTAACTCCACGACTAGGAAGTAGACGGTGCCGGAAGCAATATCGAGCGCAGCCAGATGCAGTCCAAGGGGATGACAAGCAGACGAGAACACGATTCGGTCAGCGTAAAGTTGCATACAAAAATCGGCATACAGACCGATTGAGGCAATCATAGACTGACCCTGCCGCTGCACATGCCCCCCCGCCAACATGGCTGTCTGTTCTGTCAGTCTTCAGCTGTCTGTATATGCATCTATCACAAATCATGCTTTTTGCAACAATGCCTCTTCATCTCTCGACAATTCAAACAAATAAATACTTGCACACACCTCCATCGCAAAGAACCATGCATTTCCTCCTCCTTGGCGCCAGTTGACAAACCGGCCAGCTTGTCTAATGTCGTATCCGAATTACTCTCTCAAGGCCATACGGCGGTAGCTCTCGTTCGTACGTCTGGCAGCATTTGTCCCTCGTACTGGCTATGGCGTAAGAATGAGCATGTCCGATCGCTTGAGTGTTGTTAGTGTGGCGAGGATTTTGGTCAAGATCGTTGCGGTTGAGGGACTTTTCGTGTAAAGTGCAGTAGTTGTGTCTTGTTGATGTTGGTGCAAACCTCGGCGACGTTTTCGTTGGTACTGCCCAGCATTTCATAACGCCAAATAGTTTGGACTGGATAAAACAGTACTAAATTTCAAGGAAAGCGTGATCAGGTCGCTCCCAGTAAATCGAGATAATAAGTCAATTGAAATGGAGCCTCAAAGTTGCAGATGGAAATTTCATACGCATCGCAGAACTCAATCCCACCTCGGAATGATCGAGACATACATCCATTCGGCAGAACAAGCGAGATATGTCAATCCCGGTACCTCTACTCCCAACATCCTTACCATTTGATGTAATTTATCATTAAAGCCAGTCCGACTTCGAGTCCTGAGACCTCTAGGCTCTGGCGGGCAAGTTGCGAAATGCAGAATTCACCTACCGGCTAAAGTTCCAATAGAGCTGAGCTAGGTGGCAGTTCCTTGTTCTTGCTCGTGCCCGTCAGGCTCTGACCCCTCAAGGGAGTACCCTGTCCCAGAGATATTGACTACCACTTGCAGCCGCTCAGCCTGTGAAGAGACACAACTCGAGGATCGACATTCGTTGAAGCTCTGGGAGCCAACTTGATGGCCTGACACAATAACATTGAGCGATATTGTCAAAAGACGCGGCTTATGGATGTGATACATTTCTTCCACATGCACCGAGCTCTGACTGCCCCTGTAGTTTCTTATTCGCTCCGAGGTGAAAGCACCAGGTTGCTTCACCTGCCAGCAAGGTATAGTATCGGATGAAAAATTTCCCCCTCAACAGCCGTTGGATATGTGCTCGACTTCTCGTGCTAGACGCATGTGGGCATGATGTTCGCGGACTCGGAGTGAGATAGGTAGGGCTTTCAATGTATCGTTGGTTTATGTGGCTCGATCCGAAGGTTCAGTTAGCTCTATGCTCACATTATTTAGAGTGTGATACAGTTTTACTTTCTTTGAAATCCCTCAAACCGTGGGACATTGCAACTCGTGGGCGAGAAGTGTTTGTTGATTCAGTTGTTTACAGCTCGCATGAGCCGAGGCAAAATCCAAATCCTTGGCACCAAGGGTTCCCATTGGCAGGCGGCGGCTCCTCCCCTCCAACTCGCAACGACATCTCCTGCCTCCGCATCGTTGTCAATGTCCGATTGCCTCGTCGATTCGTTTGTTACAGGGTCAATTGAGGTATCTTCCGAGCATGAGACTTCGGACGTAGTCTGTGACACACATGCTTCCTTGAGATTAAGCCACCTTGTCAAAGGCAACATGGCCTCAACCTGTTCCACAGCGCGTACCGTATCACCCTAAGAAGCATGGTCAAAAGCCACTCGGATAGACATCTGGGTCTCTCTTATTTACGGCGACTTCCAGGAGTCCTGTATCCTCTTCCTACTGGTTATTCGAACCCCGTCGTGATGAGCATTCTAAAATGCAGCTGTCTTCACAGTGTTCGCGTCCCTCAAGGACGGCTGAAGCTCCTCTCTTCTCAAAGATCCTAACAGTTGACCTGCCATTCAAGGCAAGCGCCATGTATGACAAGCGATCAACTTCTGTTTCGCTGTTCTAGTTGACGGGATCCATGAATGGTGTGAAGCACCATTCGGAGCTTGTTTAGTGCCAAGATTAAGCTTGCAGATCGGCAGTGCCACATCCCTTCACTTGAAGATAGTTGAAAGCTAAATGCTGAATATGGAGTAGGCTCGTGGAGTTTGTGTAACCCAAACCACATGGTGCCCGAAGGCATATATCTGGAACCCCCTCCAATTCTTCCTTTCCCCACTCAGTGTCCTCAATCTTTCATGCGGAAGAATCCTAGCAATGGACTCCTCTGAGAAGTCACCGTATGTTTGGAAATCAGTTGGCTCTGAAGACATCGGCAAACGAAAAAGGATCCTGTTTTTTACAAGCAGTGAATACGGACAGGCCAATGTTATCCTTGCAGTTGCATACGAGCTCCTCATTCATCAGCAGTACGAAGTTCACATCGCATCATTTTCACCTCTCCAACGACGAATAGATGAGCTCCTCAAACTTCTGCCAAAAGACGTAGCTCCAGCCGTTTTCCACCCCATAGCTGGTCCAGCAGCTTTGGATGCTCTTGCGGCAAAGGATGAATTCATTGGGCCATTCTCGCCTGGGGTTCGGGGAGCTTTGAACACATACCGACTCACATTACCGGCAATGTCCAATACATGGTCTGAGTCTGAGTACATGTCCGGCTATCAGAGATGTTTAGATATTGTTGGCTCGGTTGAGCCTAATATTGTTGTTGTGGATCCGCTCATGAGCCAAGGACTTGAGGCGTGCAATACTTTGTCGCGGAAACATGTCGTCTTGAGCCCAAATACGTTCCTTGAGCTCTTACGGAAGAAGCAATCGTTATTCTCGCAATTATTCACAATCCCAACGTAAGTTCTCGTGTCAAAATTAGATAGCACCAACTAATCGCCTTCCAGAATTGCTTCGGGATTCCCATATCCAGTTCCATGGCATCTGGTCCCTGCAAACTTGTTCCTCAAAGTAGCAATGCTGTGGTTACTGGTAACTTCACCGAAGGTCAGAGCTCTCATACGTTACCGCAAATCAAATAAGTTGCCCAGTCTACCTCCAGTCTTCAATCTCTGGCAGAAAGAGAGTCACTATCTCCTCCCATCAGTGCCAGAGACAGACTACCCCTGTCACATACCGTCGAATGTGACTCCGTGTGGCCCAATCCTCCTGCCAAGTACACCAGTCTCACTTCAGGATTCGGACCTTATCACCTGGCTGCAGCGTGGCCCAACGATACTCATCAATCTCGGCAGCCACATTCGAATGGATGATACAATGGCACGAGAATTTGCTTCGGGGTTGAAAATACTCTTGGAAAAGAAACCAGATGTCCAGGTTCTATGGAAGCTTAAGACATCCGGAGGTTTAGTTGTATCGTCAAATGTCAAGTCAAGCAGTGGATTTTCTGGATCTGGTTTGAACAAAGAATCGCTTGGGGCTATTTCCGCGGAAATATCAGACGGCAGGGTCCGGATTGTCGAATGGCTCTCAGTCGATCCCTTAGCAATTCTCGAAACCGGGCTCATCGCATGTTCTGTTCATCACGGTGGCTCAAACTCTTTCCACGAAGCTCTCAGTGCTGGTGTTCCCCAGATCGTGTTTCCATGTTGGCTTGACACGCTGGACTTTGCCAATAAAGTAGAATGGTTAGGCATAGGAGTGTACGGCAGTCGAAATACGGCTCCGAGTGTTGAAGCTTGGGAGCTATCGCGGGCGTTTTTGAAGGTCTTGGGGGATAGTGAAGAGGCTTCACAGATGTCGCTGAAGGCAAGGCAACTTGCTGATATCAGCGAGAAGGTAGGGGGACGGAAGAAGGCCTGTGATAAAATCGTTGAGCTGCTGGAAAGCTCTTGGTGAACGAGAAATTATTTTTGGTCTGAGGGCTGTAGGCCCTATTCACTGGATACATCTTTACATGGTGCCTTTGAACTATTCTTGGTAACGCGATCTCGGAAAATCATGTATTCCGAGAGCTACTTTTGTACTCAGCTACCTTTTCCCTTGCTTCGCACAAACACCAGACCCTGTTGATATTCTCGCTTCTCATTCTTCAGATGGGGAAATCAAAACAAGCCTTTTCTGCACAACAATACCCATGAGCAATTGGGCCATCTCATATTGAACATCATACCTATGCCATGGTCTTAAATCACGTTGGATTTCCAAGGTCGTCAACTGTCTTGGGTTACGTTGAGGAAGCACGTGTGTTTTCCCCTCGTCTGGCTAAACTAAGACAGGGCCGTTCTCCCTCTGGTGCCGGTTTAGGCAAATTCGTTACATATTACGATCAACGTAATTCCATGATAAGTCGACCTTTCACGATCAGCTGGTCCCATGGGTGAATGTTCAAGTGGCAATGCTGGGGCAGTAAGTGCCGCGGCTGCATCAAAAATCTGGGGTTCACTGCGGGGCCCCTCGATATGTTCCAAGCATCATCAGGGCTAGAAGCGATCAATAAGGCAAGTGCTGTAGATTTACAATATCTGATGAGTAAAGTGGCTCCGAATGGAAGGTTCTACTGCCATGGTTCCGAAGGTGCATAGCTCGTTGGCTGGCATATAAGTTGAACCTTGGTACACCATTTCCTTCCAGTCTGTCACCTCAAATTTTCAAGTTTCGATTTCCTTCCCTCAACATGAAGGTCTTAACATCTCTTCTCACTTGCGCCACAGTGGCACAAGCACATTACGATTTTCCCGCTTTGATCTCTGGATCAACCAAAACACCAGCAGTAGGTGACACTCGAGAAGCCCCTCGAATTCTCTCTAATCCTCTCCAAATCGTATACAATATGCATACACCCTCACGTTCTCATCCGAATGGAGCAGTTTTACTGACTCCTGATCATCTAGTGGCAATATGTTCGGCAATGGTCAGGCTCGCACACTTACAACCCGGTGGTCGATGTTACCTCCAAGGATATCAGATGTAACGTCAAAGGCGATTCCATCTTCGCACCAGGGACCCTCTCAGTAGCAGCTGGAAGTACAGTTGGATTTACCTCTGATCCACCTATCTACCACCCAGGACCACTGCAAGCATACATGGCAAAAGTACCAGCAGGTTCAACTGCGGCAAAGTGGGATGGTTCTGGAAGTGTCTGGTTCAAAATCTTTTCCCAGGGGCCTAAGCTAGGTGGGCAAGCATTATCATGGCCATCGGACAGTAAGTCATCATTCTATCGTGCCTTCATTCACCCGTGCTGACTCGTTCCTTGTACAGGTGCTGCGACAGTGACATGGAAGATTCCAGCTGCTACCCCGAGTGGCGAATACCTTCTTCGAGTTGAACATATTGGTCTACACTCTGCATCTGCAGCCAACGGTGCCCAATTCTACATTTCGTGCGGACAAGTTTGTCCTCCTTCTCTTTGTTTTATCAGTGATCTGTGATTGATCCTGGCAATCCTCGTTCTTCGATGCCTGATCTCGAAGCAGATGCCAGTAATACGTACTAAACTCTTAATCCAGATCAATGTCACTGGGGGAGGAGCTGGAACTCCAAGTCCACTTGTTGCTTTTCCCGGGGCCTACAAGCCGACGGATCCTGGACTAAAGTTGAATATCTACTACCCTGTGGTGAGTGATTTACTCGGACGATTTTCTGCTCCGATGTAAACAAAAGTCTCGCGCTAACACATATGCAGCCAACATCGTACACCCCACCAGGGCCGCCAGTGTGGACTGGCTAAGAATGCACATGTGTCGCGATTTGTTTGGAGGGCAAGGCAAGGGTATTTCATTCGGATGTCAAGAGCCGCCCTCATTGAGTCTATCCGTATGGGAAGGGACCCCGCGGGATCCGCATACTTCAACACTTATTTGCCACCATCGTTGTATATACTTATCATACAATTTCAAACATCTGTTGATTTTAGAAGCTTTGCAGCGTTACTTTACTCCGCGGTCTTCTTCTTAGTTTCTCACTAGGGCGGAGGCAGCTAAGAAAGAAAGGCTCGTGTTCCTGTTTGCTTTCCGCGAGCTTTGGCTCCACTCTCTTTCAACATCGCATGTCTCAAAATGAACTTTAATATTTTCGTTTAATGTATTACTCTGTTTTTTCTTCTTCTTACAATTTCTTCGGAGGCCTCCCTCACTACCTCCCAGAGTCCTCGTCTTTCAATTTCGCACAAGTTGGCGGCGACTCGGCCATTAGCGCGAATGAATGATTTACAACGAAGCCTAAGGCAACGAAGAAGAAGCACGAGCAGATCACGTCTAAGAGATGCCAACCATCACTCCGTTGCAGGCATCTGTCACATCTCTTCATGATCTGCAGCTTTTGAATGAGGAAATCATCACAGTCTTCAGCAGTGAGGCCACCAATGGCTCGGTGATGTCGGCACGTGGATGATATGTTGATGGAGTGTCCACAGCGCTGATATATTTTAACCAATTTGCACATCGGTACAAGTGGTGAGTGTTTCTTCGTGCTGCTTGAGAGGAATGTGGACGGTGCGGTCGAGGATGCTTGCGAGAGCAAAAAGTTGGCAAGTGGTTGAGAAACGTCGGGATAAGTGTATATACACATAGCGTGCAGACTGTTCAGAGGTCAAGAATGGTTTACTTGTGAAGGCTGCAGACTGTTCATGTTTGTGGAGGAGAACAGAACGGCATTGTTGTATCGTCATGAGATATATCTGAAAAACAACAACACAGTAGAATTCCCATAAACAGGAGTTTGTTTATTGACTGGAGTTTCTTTACTATCTAACGTATCTCCCGAGAAGACATTGGTGATTTGGTCAAATAACGCCACATTTATTTCACTATTAATTCACGATGCTGCAAATTTAATTAGGACATTTCTAATTGGAATCAAGTGAGGTATTCAATTGTCTATTTTTTCTCCCAAATACAATCTGGTGGAATGGTGTATTACCCCCCGTATGCTCTCAACTCCAGCGTTCTGAAATCTGTCTGTGTTGATGTGCTCTATCGAACTTAGAGGTTCCATGCATCCCTGATAACTGACGCTCGCTCCTTGTTCATCTCTGATCTTTCCTTGGCCTGTTCTTTGACTTTCAGGGGACAATTGCACCAATTCTCCGTTGTAGACCTCTTTGGAGAGGTATACCGCTCTTGGGTTTGGGATTGTTGTCGGCGAGGGAGCAGAAGAGAATGGCTTCGAGGGAGTCGGACGAGGAGATTTTTTGCTGAACCACGATTTGGCACGTCTGGTTGAGAATCGTCGTTTCGGCTTTGCCTCTGCTTTAATGGTCTCTGGATTGAATGGGAGAGGCTCACAATCTGGACAGGTCACTAGGGTCGTAGCATAGATGATAGCTGCTTTCAGGCAGTTGATTTTCTGTTCGGCCCCAACTTCTTTCCCATGATTACCTGTAGCAGGGTTCTGATTGGCCTCTCGATCCTGCATGCAGCCCTTTGTATGCACAGTCAGGACATACTCGTTCTGTCGAATACATCCACACCCTCGGTGGAAGATGATTTAGGACTTGCAGGCTGGGACTATACTGCTTGTGCTGCGGACTGGCCACCACGCAGGCAAATTGCCAAACGAGTAATTTCACGATGACAGACATCTTGGCGTGTTTATACGGCAGTAGTATGTGAAGTTTACTTGATAGTTGGATCTTGGCTAGAATATGGGGCTCGCTGTCACAGGCACTTTGAGGCTGATGATCGGAAGTGAATGGTGGTCATTCCTCATCAACATATAACCGGAATTCGCATCTGTTCTTCTCCAAGAGACAATAGCCACATAGCTGTGGCACCTCGTTGACTTCATACTCTCCGAGGGTTTATTTGATGTCAAACCGATGAAGATTTCCTTGTTACTGAATTGGAGTCATTGTTGGACTTCTTTGTTGGAACGGTAAAGCTCTAACGATGAATTGTTCTTGGACTTGATAAACACAGTTATATGATCCGTGGAAACTATTCGATAGAACAGTTAAAGTACTCTTCGCAATTTTCAAGAAAGCTACCTTGTTCTCACTTCTGTGTCCTGAGTGCACTTATGAGGAGAAGTGGGCGGTCAAAGGGAATTACCCTCTCTAATCTCCATTCGCAGTATCGAGTAACTGATTGTTGTTATAAAGACGACTCGTACTTCCAACTGACAAAAGTCAGAACTGCCAGATCAAGTATGTAGTTTAAAAATTGATAACGCAGCCTTAAGGTGAAGACATAAAAAGTGACATGAAACGACGTGAATTCGTTTATTGACAACGCCCAACTTTAAGCGAGAGGCACTCTCATCTATTTCGGGGAGAATGACAGGGGATGTAAGTTTACACATCAGAATAGAATGATTTCTTGGAAAGGCCAACGAGGAGTGTTTATCATCATGATGTTTGAATCATGAGAGGGGGCTTTGTAATTGTCAATTCATGTCGGATGTTTTATAGTTCGAGAGACAATCTAATTTGAGTTCTAATCGTTGAAGTGCAGCCTAAGTGGAAATTAGAAATATACAACGTCTTACTAACTATACAAGTGTAGGCTCAATGTAAGCAATAAACAAATCTAAAGAATCGAGGTTTCTTTTGCCTATGTATCGTCTTGCAAGGTGGGATGTAGAGCAAAGGTTAGGCCTTCATGCCTCTCTCCTTCAGGGAATTCATTCTTTCCGTATATCCTGCGCCATTGTTTTCGCTGTGACTTTTGCCGTTGAACTAGACGATTATGCTATTCTATATTTTCTCTCCAGGTCCAAACTCGCTGGGTGATCTCCTCTGGACTTCGCGTCGCCGGTTTTTGTCCTCCGACTGTTGTCTGGGGCGGGAGCGGTCTATCATCTACCATCAGGATAGTTTGAAGCCTATACTTGGCTCTGCGAATGTAATTATGTATCCGCGTTCCGATTTGAGGTTTTGGGTCGCAAAGCTGACAAGGTCCGTCCAAAATCATATTCACCTCCTCCTATCGCACCTCGCATGGCTGTTTCTTTGGAAGAGCTCCGTACCAGTCCTCTGGGATCTTGGGGAGCAAGCAATGAACGCATGTGTTTGAGTGAACCGTGAGAGATTTGACAATCCTTCTAAATGCAGCCAGCCACATGCTGAATACAGTTGAATGTAGTCTTTGCATTCCGCAATTTCAAGGCGACACCACCATGGTAGCGTAATTTGCGTATATATTCCCACCAATGGGTATTGTTGGCGTGCTCCTTAATTCGGCTACGGCTGAGGATTATTAACCTGCGTCATGGTGAAAATGATTGAAAGTGTGGAAGTGATGTAAAATCATTGCATCGTGCATGATTCCGCTGTTTTATATGAACACTTCCAGAACACGTTTTCCTCAACACAACGCGCCGATCTTTAGAAAGCGATTCCTGAAAAGTGATTGTTGTGATCGAGCTCTTTTTCTTTGTTAGAATATTGCCAAAAAAAAGGAGTCGCTTGTTCTGATCACAAAGAGAATTCTCATCAACGAACAATACAATTTGAATACCCTTCATGGCTTTTCAGGCAATAAAATAAGACTATCAAAACAATCTGCGCTATGGATTGGCAGCAATAGATTGGCAGCAGACCCGGACGCAGTATTAAGCTCGGGCTCGTCACTATGTGGTAATTTACTTAAGTCCTTTGTAAGCTAGTTTAATTATGAGAAAGGTTTCAAAGCATTCTATTGATTTTTATACTAATTTCAAGCTCATAGTCTCAACACATTCGGAGAAGGATAAATTGAATTTCGATCTCAAGGCTCAAGAATTATTTGCAGACCTACTGCAACCTACTTTCCATGTCTGGTTCTTAGCTGAAATTAAATCTACTTGACTTCCCAAAATCGTGGGCCAGTCTCAAGATCACAATGGAATAGATAGTAATGACCATCCTCTCGCACCGCAATATTAATCTCTCGAGCAATATCGTCTCGGGACGCCAAATATGCCTCCCACGCACCTTTAATCTGTGCGCTTCGTCGCTTCTCTGCAGCGTTCTGCCGCGAAACCTGCGACTCATACCGAGCCCTACTCAGCTCCCTCACCACAGCCTCAGGAATATTCGGCAACAGCCGGATACGATTCTCTACCAGTGGTGGAGCTCTAGGAAAGTGGTCATGGTGAAATTTGCAGGTAGGGCACAACCCCTCCTTGATTTTAAAGAAGAAGTCAAGATCGGTGCAGGCTCTTGATCCGCCGGAAGATTTGTCGCATGTAGGGCCATGAAATACTGATCCTTCTTTGAAGGAGCAACGGCACTGCAAGAACAAAATAGTTGTCATTAGGCATGAGGTTCTGGGGGCTAAGACTGGCCACCAGATTGGGAGGGGGTGGTTTGCAGGCTCCATGGACTTTTCGGCTTCAAGTATGTCCTGATGAGAAGAGCAGCAGTTTGATATCATTTTTCAGTCGCTGCTAAATTTCTACCATCTCAACTTTCAGTGGTGGTCATCTTAAATAATACTGCGAGGTTTGGCGCTGTTCAATAACAATAGCTGCATTGTACACCAGACTTCCGTGGCCTATCGTTTCATTGTCAGAGTGAAACAGTCATCGTTGAAGCTCTACATAGTTCCCATTGACCATTGTTCAAAAGCTTTTGAAAGATCATTTGCATCTAAGAGAACAAAGAGATGGTCAAATCTTGTTGTTTGGAAAGGAAGTGAGAACATGACTGACCGACCCCAGACCCAAGCAATGAAAAATTTGGTTCATTTAGATTCTAATGGTGAGATATTTACGAAACCCAATTAGCAAATGACGATTATCTCCAAACATTTTCTATATAGCCGGTATAGATTTGTCTCCTAAGTTCACTCCTCTATCACGTCTTTTAATTTATACATGTATTTGGTGCAAAGGTCATGGTGTCTGTCCCGAAATTAGCAAGAGTAAATATAGGCACGAAAAGCCTTCACAGTTTCCAGGTGACTGAGATCAGCACCAGGTAACTGACTCTTTGGTTTCTATTGAGTTCAAACGATAATCTATAATCAAAATGGAAAAATTAACATAACAACTAGGGTACAGAGAAAGTAGCGGGCTCACAATGTAGTCATTTTCATTTCATATTTAGTACAACATATTTTAGTACGATTTAATCTCAGATTATCTACGAAGAGAACAGCTAGGGCTAACAGAGCCTAAGAAGTACATTTGTACTCCTAGTCAGTTTGTCTCCTCTTGCTCACCCCCGCTCGACCAAGTGTTACAGTTCTACTGCCTAACCAGAGGCAACAGCGCACCCAATGTTACAGTTCAACTGTCTATTTAGAGGCAGCAGCGCGCCAGGGGCTCTGCGTCAAGCAGTACAGGCACTTTGCCTTCTCGTGACAAGGGATAGCCATGCCAGGAATCTCAAGAGCCGACCCATCAGCTTTCTGATGGGATTCTCCGGCCTCTCTCCATTTCTTTAAGTTAAGGCAGCGAGTCATAACTATTGAAGGTGGATCAGTTGTGTTTGTATCTTCACGCTCGATCGAAAGAATAAAGACTCGTTCACCCTCCACGACCATGAAGTTAGGCTGCTTTTCCAGCTGATCTTTTCCGGAGAATTGAGAAGTGTGTTTTTCCCATGCAGCTTTGACAGCCAAATACCGATCCTTCTCTGCGTCTGTGGCCGCTTTTTTGGCTCGGGATTCTTGCAGGTCGATTTCGCGCTCGTACAGCGTCTTCATGCTTGATAGATCGAGGCCAGGTAGGACGTTCTTCCAGTAGGATTTGGGAATCGGTTTGGTGGGGGAGAGTTTCTTGAAGCGTTTGCAGGCATCGCATTCTCCGTCGAGGATGGCCCAGGTGTTTTCTGAGTTCTTGCAGTGGCTGAATCGCTCCATTGGGCCCCAACCCGCATTCGCACCGATATTGAGGTGGACACAGGTGTCGGCGTGGTTGGTCGGAGTAGTGATGCACTCACACTCTAAATAGAGGGTTGCGATTCTCTGGCAGGTTGTGGAGGTCTCGATGGGCACCCACCACTTGGGGAATGACCCGATACACATGACGACCGTGTTCGAGGGGTTTGTAAATTGTGCAGAAGTCATGATGTTGGATTGGTAGGGGTATGATATGGGTGTTTAGAGTGTTTGTTTTGGTGATATCTGGTTAAGATTCGAGGTAGTTGAGGATAATGAAGATGCAATTGCTGATACTGATCTGAAGAGCGACATTCTTGCTCAATATGTATTCATCGCCTACTTCTGTTCATGATAAATCCTTAACCTGTTTGACATGTTGAGCATGTGCAGTTGTGAAACCGATCCTAGATGTTCTTTTCTGGAAATACAAAGCCTATTGTCAAAACAGCATTGTTTGACTCTTTACCCAGTGTTCTTCGTGGTTGCTCTTTCACGAGCTGTTCAGGACAAAGGCTCAAAGGATGTCGTTAACAATGAGCCCAAGTTATTCCTTACGTATACTCGTGAAACAGAGCTTGAGGATGAGCCGAGGCGCAACTCTTAAATCTTTCAATTGTGAAGGGGCCAGGATGTTACTTGACACGCTACTTCCTCCAACCTTCGACGTAAACATCACTTGTTCTGACACAACAAAGCGCATAGCTACGCCCCTCCAGCAATATCCATCATCTCGTCGAAGATTGAAAGCCCTGATGCCCATCGGTTCACTGAATGACAATTTTCACCGTAAACTCGTCCGAGGATCTGACCAACAACTGGTTTTTTCTCTCTCTTCCAATTGCCTGCTCCAATCCCAGAAGAGAGGGGCAGTGTTATTCAGAAGTAAGGAGACAGAGGCCTCTACAGTCACACTGCATTGCTTTTATTAGAAGTAGAAAACCCATGTGGGAGTATGAAACTGAAGTTCCCACTCGGGAGCTGTAACAACACAGTGATAATTCTAATCGGGATCTTCAGGATCAACGCGTGGACTTTAACTTTTCGGCATTGGGGCATATCGAAATGCAGAAAACGGTCGAAAACAGTAAATTCACAACGAAAGGGGACTTTAAACTTCTTCATCAACTCTCTCTTAATTTCTTCAGCCTCTCCACTTTTTCTCCTCTCCTTAATCTCCTCTGCTCCTGTCTCCCAATCGCCCACAACCACTCCCTCCTCCTTCTGATAACCTCCTGAATCCGCAGCGTCTCTCTTTTCCCCTCTGTCTTCACCTCCTCCGTATTCACCTTTCCCCACTTCCCAAAGAAACCCCTGTTCACAACCGGAGCAGGAATATTGCATTTTGTGCACGAAGACTTCTTGATCGCAAAATGCCGCGACATGTTGATGCAGTCTTTGACTTGTACGTGTGTCGATGTCTCGGGAAGCCAGCCACGGTGGACTTTTGTGCAGGGGAGCTCGTGAATGGTGAGGATTTCGATGTGTCCGCATTGCTCGTAGAGGAGGCGGACTTGGAGACATCGGAAGCGAGAAGCGACGACAGGTATGGAGGGTGTGACAGAAGGTGGTTGGGATAGAGCGTGTGGCATGGCCTTTGTTATAAATCTTGGAGCGTTGAGATATTGCCTGGTGAAATCTCGCTGCTAATCTGTTAGCTGATGGCTTTGGTTGCTGAGGTCGTTTGGCTCCTTTGTCAAGGATTTGTCTGAGTGGTTCCCGTGTTTCTGTGCTGGTCGTGAGTGTTTTATGACAGACATAATTGCTTTGTGACTGGGGATGCTCAGTCACTCCTTATGACACCGTTATCTCTTTGATCGGGGCAAAGCTTTATATTCAAAGGCGATGACTGGCTGTTTGTTTGTCAGGACAGAAATAGTTTACGGGTAATGGGTTGTAAAACTTGGAGACAAAGAAAGCTGGAGAGACTGTTCCAGGACAATCTAGAAGCGCCATCTCTTCAAACCTCATGCTTGTGCTAGCAAAGTATTTGCGGATGGAGGGGTAGTGGCGAGCCCTCGAAGGTTATCTACAGAAAAATTGAGGCAATTACGCAAGGAATGAATGATGCATAACTCGACATCAAGTCCAGGTTAGGGTCGCAAGCTTACTTCATAGTACTTGGGGGATACATCAACATTAGGTTCCCTTTATTCGGAGTTTTTAAAGATAACAGAAGCTGGGTTTGGGCGTATGCAACATGGTGAGGCTATTCTGAACATGTATCGTCGACAGAGTGAAAGAGAACTCCATACCCGGTAATACTTGAATGCACTGTGGCATGCGTGCTCCGCTGGTAAGAATCGATCGAGTTACTTAATTACAACTGAGGAAAGACGTATGGAAAGAAGCTTCATTCAAATGAGAAGGTCCAAATATCATGTGAGAGATCCAACCTTTTCTATCCCACAATCAAATCTGCGCATGTCACAAGATAAACGTGAAATTTGCTGACTGGCAGCAACGCGGTAATGTGATCAAATTAGACTGAGCGAAAGCTTGATATGGTCTCAAAAGTCCCCGGGCATGCGAGACGTAATTACGCAAACAATTCCCCTTGCTCGGGAATTCCCCATATCGTCTAAAGCTCGGCAGCACTTGTTGTCTCGAAGCATACTGACTAGATGAAGTAATGGGAATATCAACGCTAGAAGCGGGGAAATGAGACATTTGATGTTGAAATACCGAGACTTGTGAATTAATTAGCTAGTAGTACCTTGAATTATTAGCCACGATCGATTGTATTCCTTAGAGCTTCCACATCCAAGTCTTGGTACACGATCGGGGAAACAACATACAAAACAAACATGCGGGAAGTGAAGAAATCTTGATTCTGCGAACGGTGACATTCTCTTCAAACGCCTTGTTTCGGAGGAGACGTTGGAATGGGGTATGCATATCAACAAGCCCGGGTTGGTGATGTCATTGTGGTTACATTCCCGATTGGCGAGGAGATGGAGACGCGATGTCTCGATACGAGCTGAACAAACAACAACAAAATAAAAACAAAAACAAAGACAAATAAATATTATTTAATTCGGCGAAATAATACACTTCCTCTTCGGTCCATCATATTCACTCATGATGAGTTTATCCGAGCTTCTATTGCATATCCAAGGGGCTGCTGCCAGGAATGACTTGAATTGACCGCACGGGCCACTCGGCTAAATTTGACCAATCAGAGAGTCGCATTCCACTCAAATACATTGAAATTCTGGCTACTCTCTATGAAATTGTACAAAACAAGGCCTTTCTTTGCACAGGTGAATATCGCACTGTTTACACCCATATACAGTCTGTCTCTTCTGAAAACTGCGACCCTTATTTCTCAATATTTCACTCAATGCAACCCTTTTTGTAGGCCGGTCCTCAAACCTCCCCCCTTTACATGCAACACAATACCCTTTCGTGGCCATCTTTATCTGCTGGTGAAGGTGTGGAGGTCTTAAGTCAGCTTCGGCGCTGACAATAGAGACTCTTTTCTTTGGACTCCTATAAAAGGTCTCTTTTGCCAGCGAAAACAGTCCAATTACAAGTATCCGGCGAAACTCTTGCTGGCTCCGGAAGGTCAATTTACGTGATAAATCTACCTCAGCACGCTCAGCTAAAAAATAACAATTAACAAGGATAAATCGAAATATCCAGTGCTCAATAGCTTGGTGGCCGCCTCGACGTACTTCTCGTAGACCAGGTTTTTGAGCAATCAAATGGTCGCCTTGATCGACAGCTCCCATGTTGTAATTGTACAAATCGGCGACAATAGGAATAGAAAGTGTTTTGATAGCTTCCTCACTATTAAATGGTACTCTAGAAGTCTTTGCTTTTGAGCTAGTAGCCTTTGGGCGCTTCCTTCTACGCTCGACGGTTTCATCTGCAAACAGGACTGATGTCATGAAAAGGACAAAAGCCTGATCCTTCCACCCAATTTGAAGTGTTTTGCCGTCAGTTGTAGGGAAGGCATAAAGCTCTCCCCAAGGGATAACATCGTTTTTGTCCAACTTCTTCAAATCCAACAGTTCTTTGATAACTCCGGAGTTTGTTCGACACGTACCAGTGACTCCAAAACCAAGTGTTCTTGCGTATGTTACAAACTTCGCCGACACAAAAAGGTTATCGAGAAAGCAGTGGTAGCCGTAACCCGTCAAAGGTTGTGGGAGTCTTTGGAGCAGTTTGAGGACCACAGCTTGAGTCTTGTTTCCACCTTTTCCAGCTGCTTTAGTACCTCCAAGTGCTACCGGCGTAGGCGTATCAACAGGTCCCTTTCCAGCCCCAGGTATATGCCAATTCCAACAGAGTATGAACCCAAGACAAGCGATTGCCCACACCTTGAAACCTGTGGGTGTCGGCTTGTTTGGTACAGTTGTAGCCTCCTTTGCATGCCCCTCAAATCGTATCATACACTCGTCCACAGCAACATCCCGGCCAGGAATATACACGGAAAGATTGACGTCCTGGACATGTTCTGCGAGCTTATCTACCTAACAAAAGTTAGTAAAAACCGTGCCCGGCATTGAGTGTTACTAGACTTACTCTTTCGTACGGACCCGAAGCCTCGTCCCCCGCCAGTCTCACCCGCATATGAAGCTCTTGGAACCTGTCCCGCGCCATTCGTTTGATAATATCGTGATGGGCCAAGTTCTCTTTATCTTTCCAATAGTCGGTAATCTCGTGCTGAATATTGTAGGTCATGTAAATCCGTATGCCAAAGTAAACATAAAGCTCTCCACGGGTAGTGGGGTACCAAGTGTTTGACCGGGCATATGGTGTCGAATCGTCCTCTGGAACCCGGATGTGTTCATTCGTCTTCTGAACTATCCAGTCCATTATTTCAGGGGTAAAATACATAATAAAAAGGGACAGCGGATCGTCTGCATCTACGCCTTCTGGAATCCGGACTTCTGGAGGGTACCATGGCAATTTCATCGGATAATATTCATCCCCATGACTTTTGAGGGGTGCAGTATCCGGTCTACGGGTTCCTGGATCTGTAGGATCGGCAACTGTATCCTCTGGCATTATGGTGATGATAAAAACGTCGATTTCAGGTACAAATTACGGTTTATTTACATATCAACAACAGCCCTGGGTTTTGGTGTTCCTTCGGAATAATGGTTGTTGCGGTCCCGGTCAGGGGTCCGGGCAAGTCATTCCTGGCAGCAGCCCCTCGGATAAGAGTGGTGACTCAGATGCGAGGCCAAAAGGAGTCATCCACGGAAGGTTTGCTGTGGCAAAGCCCTGCTTGACTCATCAACCTCGCGTCCCAGCGGCGGCCTGACTTCTCGTGATCACGAACTCTACAATCAAATCATAAGAACGCCCACGCTCTTTGTAGCAATCGTGATACGCGGACATTCCGTTCTTCCTAATCAACAAGCAGGAGAACAATTACTCTCTCCATCGAAGTCCTCCCCTCGCTATCGTCAGCCAATCTCTCCACATCCGCAAGCCTTGACGACGCCCGGCTGTTGTTGTCATCAAGTCGAAACCATGACATCCAGCCCTAATACCGCTCCTCCACCTCTCCCCTCCCTCTCTCCCACAGGTCAGCAGCTTCCCACACCGCCTTCCTCAGTCCCTCCACACGATATGCACCGCACTGGAGACAGAGCTTGCAATGCATATCATGGCGGGTCGTGGCTGAGGGTTAGGGTCATCTGCTTCGGTTGACTGATGCGTTGGCAGACTTCCCTCCTACACTCGACCATGATTCCGCCTTGCGCGATGGAGCAGCACCGGCGCTGAAAACAAGGGTTTGCCGATATTTCAGCAGAACAGGTATTTAACTCCATTTATTTATGAATATTTCCATTGGCTCGATGCACCATTTATTTGCATATGCAGGAGTGTGTTGTGCAGCATGTGTTATGTATCAAGTGATTTTCACCGCTATCACAAGCGTGGGGAGCAATGCATTTTGATATCGGATATCGAATTGTTGGGAACCCAATCGTGGCTTTGTCATCGTGGCCCTCCTACAGAGTTACACGTGATGTTTGCCCGACGACATAGGACATGAGAGCAGACCATGAGACAGGAGCTGATCGGCGAAATAGGTCATTGTCGGGCCGGTAACGAGTGTCAATTCTTGCATGATGAGACACGACTTCCCAGAGCACCGAATGCAAAGCCAACTCACGAGATGCCCGACTCATCCATGGAACGAACTGCCGGCCATCTCGTGACAGAGGATGGACTGATCCAGGATCGTCGTCAAGCTGTTACGAAACCAGTGCCCAATTCCCGTGTGGTAGCAAAGCCAGTTCCACAAGCCCAAACTCAAGATCCGAGAGAATTCCAATTGGGTCAGATTCGAAGACGCTTTTCTCCCAAGGAGACCAAGCTGCCTGGTGGAGGAGGAGCCACACTCCTGAAGTTCAGCCTTGCACCATCGGACCCGGACTTCCCGTTTGAGATGACAGCCTTGGAATGTTTACTTTCGGTACCAGCCACATATCCGAAGGCGAGCCCTTCATTGAAAGTTGAGAACAAGGACATTCCACGAGGCTTTTCTCTCAATGTTGAATATGGATTTGATAATATGGTTAAAGAGAAGCCCGAATCCACTTTGCTGGAACTCATGAAGTCTCTTGATAAGAACCTTGAATCCTTCCTCTCTGCTCCAAAAGCGGAGACGATTAAGCTATTGCCAAACAAGGATACTCGGCATCTCTCTGCGATTCCTTCACGGTCAGTTGAGCCGGCTGTCATTTCTTCTTCATCTAAAGCAGCCCTTTCTGCACTTCCAGCAGAGGAAAAAGCTCCCAGGTACGTCGCACCACTTATTACATACACAGCCAAGGAGAAAGCCGAAGCTCTGAAGAGAAGAGAACTCGAGACCAGGCAACTCGAAGCTCGGATGAAGCGACTACCCCTTTACAATATGTCACCCGATGGCATCGCTTACACACTTCCTCTTGAACCCAAACGAAGAAACGATTTGCCCCTATCCTTGCAAGTTGTCAAGGCAGTCACTTTGTTTGTTCCTCTCCTGTATCCTCTACAACCATGCCGAATCAAGCTGGATGGATTGGATGTCCCAGAGGCCAAGCCAGTTGAGGTTGGATTTCTTCAACGTTCGATAGAGCAAAAAGCTGCTACTTTGACGGGTCATGTCAACTATCTTGCACAGAATATACATGTCCTGGCAAAGACAAATTTAGAGGTAAAGTCAGCCCCAGCTCCACCCGTACAACCCCTAGTGCTGGAGGAACCGAAAGTTATGAACCCTTCGCTTGAAGGTCATCAGGATCCTGAGCGTAGCCATATTCAATACATCACTCGGCCTCCAGAGTGGACTTTCATCGAAGGAGACGAAACCTCTGACTTCGACGACTTCGACTCTTACGACACGGGAGACGAGACAAGCGACGACGAAGGCGGAGTTGAAGTCCAAGACGAGAACGGAGAGACATCAAAACAGCCAGCACAAAATCCGGAACGCGGCACTGCGATCTCTTTCCCCTTTCTGGATCTGTTTGGAATCGAGCTACTCGAGGTTGTGTCTCTGAACATCGCTGTCAAATGTGAGAGATGCAAGGATACTACAGAGGTCAAGGGACTGAAGGATGGCGTGACCAAAACCCCAAGTTGCCGCAAATGCACAACTACTTTCAGCATAACCTTCCGCCGAGATCTCCTCCACGCCCACGCAGTCCGAGCAGGTTTCCTAGACCTAGAAGGCTGCATCATCGGCGACATGCTACCTTGGTAAACAACCTTTCCATGACTGGCATCATCAGAAACTAACAATCTCCAGCACTTTCATTCCAACTTGCTCTCAGTGCTCCACAGCTTATCCTCTGCCAGGAATCATTTCAGTGCAAGGTGAATCTACTAGCAACATCTGCCGCGAATGCCATCAGAAGTTCACCTTCAAAATCCCATCCGTCAAATTCCTCCGCATTACCACAACCACCCATCTCCCGCCCGCCTCTGGCCCCCGCCGCAAACGCGAAACCCTCGGCCTAACCCCCGGAACCGAACTCCCCAAACGAGGCCGCTGCAGACACTACACAAAAAGCTACCGCTGGTTCCGCTTCAGCTGCTGCTCGAAAGTGTACACATGTGATAAATGTCACGACGAAGCAGAGGACCATCCCAATGAATGGGCGAACCGCATGATTTGCGGGTGGTGTTCTAGAGAGCAAAATTATAGGCCCGAGGACTGTGGGGTTTGTCATGGGAGTTTGGTGGGGAAGAAGAGTGTCGGTGGGTTTTGGGAAGGAGGGAAGGGCACGAGGGATAAGGTTCGGATGAGTAGGAAGGATAAGAGGAAGTTTAGGAGGGTCGGTGGGGGGACGAAGCCGAAGAATTAATTATTTGCATCAGGCGTAGATGCTGAGTGGTGGCGAGTTAGTGTGTGTATGTATGTATGTATGCATTACTACTTCTACAAAGCGAACGGCTGTCGTCGCTTGAGGGGTTGATCATAGGCATGTGGGGTTGCTGCGGATGCGAGTATTTACTTGCTCCTCGCGCCCCTGAGCTTCTGCTCGCTAAAATGCGGTCACATGGCCTCCCATATCGAAGATTTCAACAAGTGATCACGAACCGCATTCATTTCATCCCGTAGAACACAAAATCAATTGTCCATCATTCAGCATACTCATACAAATACATCGTACAACCCCCACACTGCACCTCCCTCCAGTGACAAACCCGTACAACCCAAACGCATATTCCCAGCCATCTGATCCAATTCGTTCTGACATCAACCTATCCCAACAACAAGACAGATCCAGCCCAACCTCTCACTACGTACGGACAGATCTCCGTACGTCTGGCTAGCTGCCCCATATGCATATGGCGGTACGTACATCTGTCCATATATGCAAGACTACACCCCGTGTAGGACCGCACCACGCTGTGCCACTACCACTACCACTACCACCTCCTCTTCCACAGCTCCTATGCAAGTGTAACGCGGGTCTGTCTCCACCCTTCCGTCCCGGGTTCTTGTCACCTGCTGCGTGGGGAAGGCAGGCGGAGAAGTGGGTGCCGGTACATTGATCGACAAAGAGTGTGCTTCGTGTATCATGTTTCATGGCTTTTTACATTGACACCAGCGATCATCGATGTGAAAGGTGACAAATGGATGGATGGGACTTGGACGGGGATATGTTCGGAACGGATACCGACATGGGATAGGAGATGGAAGAAGCAGAAAATAAGATGGGGGATGGGGAAGGGAGAGGTCAAACGCGGAGGGAGCGAATGAGAAAATAGTACAGAAAGTGAAAATATTGTAAATAATGTAAATAATAATCAGTGTGAGGAACAGGAGGAGATACAAGCCCGTCCGCTCCCGCAGCACATGTTACCTGCCTCCGCACTCTCTTTACACAGGGAACCAGACTTACCTACTTAATCTGATAGAGAAAAAATCAGACAGACTTCCCTTTTCACCTCCCGCAGCTTCCCTTAATCTTGTACCACCTCAGGTTGTCCTCTCCATCTATCTCATGCACTCCGCTTAAAAGGAGGAGTAGGTTCAGCACATGAAAACCACAGGAGCGGAGTAAGGCAAAGAGATCGAATGTAAACGGGTACTTGCTGCCTCGTTCCCGTTTGATACACTACACTACACCGCACCCGCACCGTACCGTACCGCGCCATGCAATGCAGGTAGAGGAAAGCAGAAGTGGGAGTCTGGACGTTTGTTACGCAAAGCCATGCAGCAGTACTGCCGCCCTGTACCCCATCAACCCAACGATCCCGACTCCCCGGTTTTCGTTGCGGTGGAGGTGAGAGGAAGTGGTGGGTGGGTGGATCCAATCCGATCGGATGGGATGAGATCGCTTTGGGATTGAGGGTTGGGTTGTGCTGGGCTTGTGACCGGTTTATGGGTTATGTCTGTTGGTTATGAGCTGTCAGATTCTTGCTGAGCTTGGCCATTTGCTTTTGTTGTTGGTGGGTGTTTGAAGGCTTGATTTGACAGCTGGCTTTGGGGCTGGGGATTTGCAGTGTCGTTGGGGTATGAAATGAACTCTGAATAAGGAAATTTTGTATGTGAAGTTGGGATTAAATTCGTGAAGGAATAAGAGGATAAGAAAGGTTGATGTTACTAATATAAAGAGCTATCGAATTACATCTGAATAAATTGTCAAGAGCTTCAGAACGGACCTGCTTTAGTAAAGGTGACTGCAAGGGAGGAAGGAATATAACAAAATGAAAGCAAATCATTGAACAACGTGTGAGCATTAAAAAAGAAGATGAATACAAGAATTGAACCAACCCAACAAACAAGAAGCCATAGAATGAACACTCTACTCTCGCAAAGATGTGAGCTATCACATCTACCGAGATCCTGCATCCGCATTGGCACCGGCAAATGTTGGTTTGCTAGTGATCCTGCATTCCGGATCGAGATCAAGCACATCTCCCCTTGACCAGTAGATCAAGCATACCGAGTTTCTCTGCAGTTCCGGGTCCCGATCCGATGCACCTCAGTGTCTACCATCAATTAAACAACGCTCCCACCAACGACAACAACAAACCCCCACGCCTCCTCCCAATACAATGTCATGCCATGACCAAGAGCACGTTTCAAGCTTCAGCTGAGATTTCATCACCAACTTCAAGCATCGTAAGCCACCAAGTCTATTGCCAACTTCAGCTTTGGAGTCTGGACGTGATGATGGATTTTAATCAAGGATCTTGATTGAATCTTGGAACACATGCGAAGCCACGAAACAGCCACCGACGCACACGGAAATATACGATATCAGTGCATTACCCAAGTCAGGATACGCCTCCTCTCTTCACAAGCAAAAAGAGGGGAAACAAATGGACTTCAGACTTACCGATAACCAAGGCAAGGAATGGTTTTGACTAAGAGAAAGAGAGAGCTGGAGTGTAGGTTTCGGGAAGGGGTGAAATAAACATGTGAGGGAAACACGGTAAACGAAAAAAGCACACGCGAAAGAAACACCACTCCATTTCCCCATATAGCGTTCAATACTTCGGCAAGACCCCTAAACTCTGCAGATGATGCAGTGAGTTTACGAGGGGAAAGCTTAGCCCTCGAGTATTTCCGGTTCCGCGAAACCTTATGACTCTCTAGTGGTGTTGATATATTCTGTATGCACGACGCGTGAAGCAAGCAGCAAGCAGCAAGCGTGCCCCCAACCCAACGTCCTCCCCGTCCTCCACGCGCTTGCTTGCCTGCGAGACGGGGAGCAGAATGAGGAGGAGGAAATGAGGAAGCCGAGATGGCTTTTTGGTGTCGCGGAAGAAGAGAGCGTGGGATTCCCAGGGAGACGGTTCACGGATGGTTCACTGTGCTTCCGCGGCGCTAAGGAGATTTGGTGATGTGATGTGATGCGACGATTTTGAGTTTGGGGGTGGGGTGAGGAGTCTAGACCGTTGGATCGAAGGAGGGAATGAGGGAAGGATATGCCAAGGATAATGTGTGCAATTGATGGAATGGTAGGGCGTGATATGGATGCGAGATGGATGGGGTGGCTAGAAATGGTGATTTTGTTTTCTTGATTAGGGTTTGAGGAGGACATGGATTATTTAATTTTTAATTTATTGTTTAATGTTTTCGTTTTCTGGGGGGTTCTTTTAGGACATGATCAGATATGAACCTTGATGTCCTTTTTGCTTTGCTTTTATTAGCTTTTTGATAGGGACGGCCCGAGCAAGGGGAGCAAGCGAAAGATTGGAATTTGGCTTGCGATCACTAGGGGTGCTTGGATTGCTTTCTTTGGATCCGGTAGATTCGATACGGTTGGGAGACGAGGCCCCTCGACGGTAAGGTGTGAAGTCCTCCTTCTTGCATGCTTTCTTTCTGAAATCTGTGTTTTGTTTTCCTTGTCAGTGGTAGTTTTCCTGGTATAGTATCGGAGACAGCCATCTAGCAGCTCCCTCGAACACTGAGGTCTCCAAATACACCAGAACGTGAAGACCAGCCAGGAACGACCTTCCCTTTCCTCTCGCCCATAGCTACCACCCCAATCCAAGAAACTTGACTTCAACTTCACCTTCAAACGTGCACTTTTGACAATGGTGATAGGCGCCGTACAGATAAGCCCCAGACCATCACTCCCGCGGAAGGGCAAGAGCTGGCTCACGGGGCCAGCCATGTGGTCACCCACCTTCCACTTTGAAGGCATCCCGCGTGGGGGCTTGGTACAAACCAACGGTTCTTTTTCAAGACAAGACGAAACGAGACAGAGGGGTTCCTAAAGAAGAAAAGAAAAAGGGGATCACCCTTTGTTTGGGAGTGAAATAATAAAAATATTAAACGGACAAAGACAGGGGAGATGGAATATTAGAAAGGACTTGTTGGGGACATGGACCCCTGCAAAACAGGAGGGAGGCTTTGATCATCATGATCTGTTGCTCACCTCTTCCCCTCTCTAATATCATCTTGTGATATGATTCCTACCGAGCACGCCTATCCGACAGGAGAGAGGCATGAACATGCTATCAAATACATGCTGTGCCTCGAATGCCGATCGACCTCACTGAGCTGACAGCTCGACAACCTGACAGACGATGCCTGACAACAGACAGACAGATGAAGCATGCATCGCCCAGAGCACCGTTCATCCTTTCCAGATTCCACTCTAATAATCCCACAATGAAAGTGGATTCTCCAGGAAAGGAAGAATTTTCTGATCGCTGGAAATTCGTTTCCATTCGGCTGGATCAGTGTCAGTTCGGGGAAGCTGTCAGCGAAGAGACCCTCTATCGCTCTGGCTCAGATTGGAAGCTGATGATAATTGTGGATAGGTAAGGATATACATCCTGGTGCGCGATTTTCCAATTTTCTGCTTGTAACTCTTATTGTAAAAAGGATTGCCTTTCATGTGGTTAGAGTTTTTGTGTGGAGTCATAAGATCTGGTAGCGAAGGAGGTTCTCCGGTTGAGTTTTGTATGGTGGAGAGACTTTTGGGTTTCTTGGGAGGTAACGTTGTCGTTGCTTTGTTTGGTTTGCAGTATTGCAATTGGAGCGAGGGGAAGAGGCGGTCAGCACAGCTGACTTGCAGTTCTTTTCTTCTCTTGGAGTTGTTGGACGATCTGAATTCTGGATTCAGATGGTTTCTTTTGGGAAGGTGGGATAACGGTCCTTCATGCCGGACAATCACTGTGGCACAGCTTCGAGGCTGATATATTTCCCCTCAACACCAACAAATGAGAGGCACAAAAGGCACATAATCCAATCCTCCCTCGTGACACGAACCCCTCATCACATGTCTCGTCTGTGCCGGACGGAAAAACTCCTCCTCCTTCCCCTCTCCGTCAGCGTCCAAGCCATATCCATCATAATTTCTCCAAGCAGTCTAGCTCAGGCATCAAATCAGCCGGGGAGGTCCATATTTATCCGGCCCTTTCTCTTCCCAAAGCTGGGAGAGATCCATTGACAAGGAAGCGAAAAAGGTCTGGATCTTTTGATCTCCATCTCTTCAAATGTGATGTTTCTGATTGGAGAGCAGACGCCGACGCGTGGGGCGTGATGTGAAAAATGCCATGTGTGAAGTCGGACCGCTGGCGAGGACGAGCCGGCGGAAAGGTGGAGGAGGATGAGTGGAGCGCGTGAATAGCTGGAACTGCAGGGGTCAAAGCAGGAATGCATGGAAGGGGTTTTAGATTGCGCTAGAAGCATGCATTTGCTGGAGTGAAGAGCGGCACGTGAAAAGGCGGAG
Organism: Helotiales sp. F229; assembly: GCA_002554605.1. Taxonomy (NCBI): domain Eukaryota; kingdom Fungi; phylum Ascomycota; class Leotiomycetes; order Helotiales; species Helotiales sp. F229. The sequence goes on along the minus strand of MXAW01000004.1, from coordinate 3,914,099 downwards.
GGTGGGAAATGCGCGCCAATGAGGGGATCGGTGGGATTTAGTACCTGCATATTGAGATGCGAAAAGGGTGCAGGTTTAGATTGCGCGGGCGATGAGGATGTTTTAGCCTGAAAACACCCCGATACTTGATTGCACACGAGGCGCTTCTGGAAGCTTTTTAGTCGCACTGCATGCATTACAGGCGCAGATGCAGACATGTGAAAGGATGAAAAGCGAAGGACTTGAAAGCATGAGAATCTCCCCGAGCGTACCCGGTTTCCAGCTCATGACTTGCGTGGCTGTCGTCGTCGAGTCGACGTTGTGTGGAGAAATCAAACTCAGACTCCATGCGGAGAAATAGACTTTTGGAGAGTCAGGACTCTGGACAAGACAAGGCAGTTCACGGTTTGCCGACTCTCTGATCCCCGAAATCCTCGTGGAAAAGGAAAAGGTGTCAACGGACGGGTCGCAGAGCCAGCTTCCGCGGCCACTAATGGTCAAAGAGTTGCGTCCGGAAGTCCATTTCTGGAATGAATCCCCGGGGACGTTCCAATGGGATGGCTAGTCAGGGGTTCGAAAGTGAACCCTTGACGGTGTCTGTCCCTGCTTTTGGGAGGCGGGAGTTCATGCCTTCTGCTTGCTTCCAGGGGTCATAAACGTTCTTTTTCTTTTGAATTTTAATGTTTCTCCGCAACGCCATCGTGTTTTTATTCAGGAGTTTGCTCCGGCCGTTGGGTGATGGCAATCCTTGATTGCAGGGTGTGTTTAGATAAGATCAGGCTTTTGTAATCTCGGGATAGGATCCGCGAGGCGGTCGTCGTCCTGGGGATTGATCGCTGTGGATATGGTCTGAGCAAACCCAGATCTTCTCTCTTTGTGACGACGGATTAGGAGGACGATTGGCTGTATTGCTGAATGTGGAAGAAGCTTGGTTTCCCGGCTGTTGGTTTGTCGGGTCCGTATCACATCAGCATATCATATCAGAGACATCTTGAAAAAACGATATCATCTAGCCGAGGTAGTGTTTTGGGAGAGAAGAAGACAGACGATTTACATCCCGGCAGTTCCGAATATCATCATGACATCTTTCCCCGAGTTTTGCGAATTTGACCCTTCTTTGCTCAGATGCAGATGGGTATGGGAATGGAGATGTTGACAAGACTCAATCGCGCCAACCAAACTTTCTTCATCTCTCTGCCTTCCATGCATCGACAAACTGCATGCGATCCAACCGTCAGTCCGTCACCCAACACACAGAGTTTCCATCGATCCGGGGCTTTGAACTGCCATAGCACCGGCTCTTGCTTCCGCGAGAGTGAGAAGGCGTCGTGACGAACCCCTATCACATCAACCAACAAAGTTTTATTCAACCTGACTCGCAGTATGAAACATCATCTGTTCAGCCTGCGTCCTGCTTCTTTCTCAGTCTCAACTGGTGAAGTGGCTTTGAAACATCTACCCCCGGCCCTCCTCCTTTTGGCTGCGAGGCCCGGTCCGAAATTTGGATGAGATACGGCGATCTATCTCTGTTTGGAGAAGAAGTGGCTGTTGATGCGATGTGGATCAGCATCGTGGCTTCATGTCGAGTCAGCTGGACTGGAGTTTACGACCTTATTCGTTGGATAGAGTTTGTCGGCGTTATTTTGATTTTAACCTTTTGGGCTGGTTTCAAGATGTTCTGGAAAGACTCTCTATCTTTATGAAAAGAATGGCTATTTTGATGTTTCTGTAAGTTCAACAACGGCTTGATTTTGTTTCGTCAACTCAGGGAGATGCAAATCATTGATGGAAATTGCATGACCGGCAACCAGTAGCAGGACGAAGCGTAAAAAGTAAATAATGCCATGAGGCTGTTCATCCAAACCCCATTCTTTCCAATTATTCCAGAACTCTCCGGAAGCCTAAATCTTACCTGACTATAGTCTTGGTACGGAGTACATGAATTAATTGACCATTCAATTAATTTTCCATTTCCGAATCAAGACAGCAATTATTTCTGATCGACCTCTCGCAACCCTTTTTCTACCCACCAACCTGAAAGTTACATCCATGCGAACCTGCTGCACAGCGCCAGCGCCTCATCGTTTTACTCTCAGGGCAAAGAGCCGAGCCGCACCCCCTAGCACCACCAGGCTAATCCACAACAGTACAGGCGCCGGGGAAGATACTGGTCTTTCCCCTGGGTACCTACCACAATTCGATAACAGCCACAACCACGCGGCAAAGCTAGATTACCAAACTCTCCAACAGCTTGGAAGCGAATGCAGGAGGGGGTGGAGGAGTGGTTCTCCGTGCCGTTAACTGCTGCCAGTACCGGATTTGAGTGTTTTGTTTCTCTGCAAGCCTGCGGCCTTGACTTATGATTTGAGGGCAGGTATTAAGGATCTTTGTGTGACAATCGGACGATTCTACCAGGAGGAGAGAGGTCTGCAAAGCTGACAAACAAGGCTCAGCGAGCGCTACGCTAGAAGAGGAATCGCACGTGAGGGAAGCTGTTGCAGGCTCGTTACACTTTGTTTGGACTTTGCATTTCAGAAGAATATGTCGTTAGAAAGAGGCAGGATGTGTTCTGTAGTGATGATACAGTAGTAGTATGGATGGCATGGAAGTTCCAGAGGTACCTTCTGCTAAACTCAGAGGCGGCGCGACCGAACAGGCTGATGTGAAATACCGGATAAAGCACATGCGAGCACCAGCACCAGCACCACCCGGATATTTGAATTTTTGCGCGTCTTGTGCCACTGCCTCGGGTACGTATTTGAACTTTCGGTTATTGAATTCTCTATTCCTAGGATTATTGGGAACAATTCGAGCCAGAGATCCCGAGGAGACACATGTGGTTCTGAGGTTGAGATCTGGAGGCGTGCGGGGAAATGCCATGTGGAGGTGAAAGTGGGGCCTGCAACCGCGGGAAGGCGAGATGGGGATGCATGTGAGATCATGACCTGACTGACCTGATGAGCCTTGTTTGCCTCGTGATGAGGAGATGTGGGAAATGGAACGAACAACTCTCTGAGAACGTAACTAAACCTAGGAAGGATTCAAGAAGGGTGAGGAGAAAGTGCTGTGTAACTATTTCTAAAAGTAAAACGAATTCCAAGAAAGCAAGGAGAACCACTCGGCTGTACTTTGACTGGCAGGTGACAGAGTTCCCATCCCTTGAACACCTCATCGGGACGCGGTAATATTTGAACGACGCGGGATCGGATTTGACTTTGCGGGGTACATATAATACTGTAATGTATCATCGTTTGGAGATGTTGGGGAATGCTTGGAAGGGAGAGAAGACATGGAAGGGTCGCTTGAAAATGCCATCTCTCATTGCCGTTATTTACTCCGCAAATGGTCTGAAGTGAGTCTCGTGTTGACTTTTGAGTTCATTTCATGACCCCACCTAATCGCGTTCAAGCGCGAGGACCCAAGCCGGTTGCATCATAAAGCCTCAAGCCCTGGTCACTAACTTTGTGGGAAATAACGAAAACAAGCGGGATTCTCTCAAAAGGCTCAAGCTTGAAGGAGATCCAATCTTGAATTTATGATTGGAGGGCTTGTAATAGTAGTCGATACCACGGAGGGCGTCCGTCTATTTGCTAAACTAGAGCTTCAGATCAGAGACTCGGGGAGTTCTCAGAACCAGAAGTGGGGCCCGAGGTATAAATGCAATATGCGATCGAATTGGAACGTTCTTTCGACCCTCGTATCCCAATAATTTATTTGTGCCTCCTGGTTCTTGTTCCAAGAAACCTACCTAGGTTTGGAACCATCGTGCATTCTTCGGCGCCGAGAAATAATCATGAATGAAAAAAGCCTTCGACGTCGACGTTTCTAACCCCAGATTTCTCGCGGGACAACGTGAAGATTTGGCGGGGGCGGGATTGAGGACGGGGAGGAAATCGAGTCAGGAAAAAGCAGGATGGGGACGTGACCACGACCTCGAGACGACCTAGATGATGAAGATGATGGCGATGATGTCAAAGTCTCGAACTCTCCTTTCCTCCTCCTTCCCAACTTCCCGTTCCCCTCATTTCACGAGAGAAAGGGCCGAGATAATTCCTGATTTCGAGAAGTTCGGGAGATGGGCCGGGATGGCATGCCTGGCCCAGCGGGTATGGGTAAGGTTGCCGTCGGCGGAATGGAGGAACTCTCCCAAAGGTGTCGGTTGTCCGTTTTGGGATGTTATTTATTATTTCTTTTTATGCTTTTATCTAGTGGGCGGCATTCCTTTGTCGCCGCATTCTATCCCTTTCTATTCAGGCGCTTAGGATGAAAGCGTAGGCAACTCGTCTGCAGCGTCTCGCCTTCGTTTCTGTCTCTGTGAGTCGGTACGTACTGTGCTTGAACTCCACGGGCAGGAGTGGCGAAGGGGTAACAGGGCTGAGTATCGAAGTCGACCTCGTGATGCTCTTCGATACCGCGGCTTTCATCCCGAACCACAGGGTACCTCCACAAAACACAAATAGCTTGTGGCGGCCGCGTGGGGAATCTCAGGGTCCAACTCCACTGGAGAACTGGGGAAGGGCAGTGCCTGATTTGAATTTGTGTTGTTTATGTTTGTGACTGACTGACTGACTGGAAGATATGGAGGACCGACCGACCTATCGTGACTTCGGTGGAGGCGCTGATGAGATGAGATGAAGGGACCAGCTGCTCCGATTGATGGGTAGAGGGCGTAAGCACCGAATTACATACTGCTTACGAGCTTGGAAGACGATACTCTCTTTCAACTCGCTCTAGGATACTGTACAAGGCGGATTCGCCGTTGAGAGTCATATGGAACGTCGTCGTACCTTATCCAATGCATAAACATCACGAGGAGTCTTCCTTCGTTCAGCTCATGCATGTGTATCCATCATCGCCACAGCCAGGCTGAGAGGATGATGAAGAAGTAGGTAACTGTAACTAAAGGCTGAGTAATATTTCTTCAATCATACGGAATACACACTCATTTGGCTATCTGCCCGTCAGTACGAAGCCATCACGCGTCAGTTGATCTCTGCGTTGTCAATCCCAGAAGTCTCATCCCAGGCAGATCTCACTCGAGATAGGTTTACCAGCCGCTCGGATCGTCCATCACGCACCCACCTGCGAATTATCAACAATAATTGCCGATATACCTGCCAGCCCTGCGAACAGATAGATAGATGTCTCGGGCGCGGGCAAAGCCAAACCGACAATTCTCACTGCCCTTCTGATCATATTGATGTTCAGGGCTCGAGCTCGAGCCCGAGCACCAGCTCGCCTGATGGATGATAGCGAAGAAGAACAACAACCGCTAACGCGGCGCGGAGATCCCGCCCCCGCAAACCAAACAAAACATGCTGTGGCAGATTCGAATGCGCGAGTGATCTATGATGCGATGGGGGCTTTGACAGCAACAGAGTCATAGATAGAGTGCCAGAGAGGAAATGTGATCGATGGTCTTGTGTCATTCCTTTGCTTTGGTACTGCTTCAGGAGATCCGTTCGCCTGAATGAATGAACGAGTGAGTCAGTCAGTGATGCGGGACTGTTTCATGAGTTGTTCAAACGGTGAAAGCACAGGCTGATGATGAGACTGTGCTGTGTGTTTTGCTGCGCATGACCTCTCTCCTTTGCCTGTCTGCCTCAGGGGCTGTCTGTTCGCTTCGAGGGCTGTGATGATTCAAGAGTAGTTAAAAATACCAGCCAACAGATACAGACTGTGACCTGATTCGGATTTGATATTTTCGTTGGATTGGACAGGACAGCCAGGGCGAGAAACAGCCAATGAGAAAATTCATAGGGGATTAATTATTTGATAGTTACTTCGGATGGTTGTGATATGGAATTTTAACGCCAGACGCCTGATTTGCGCACCTGATGGGAATGAGAGCGAATGATATGATAAGGGGTTTGCTTCTTATCGCTGTTTGTTTGCGGTTGGTATGAGATGTGTGATGGGATGTGATAGCGTTTGACGAGCTGAGGAGGGCTGAGTTGAGAGGGAGAAGAGGAAGAGAATAGGCAGGCGGTACGGGTCGTACCTTGCGGTCTGATTGACAGTCATGTGGTGACATACGAAACGTGGGGGAACGTGGGGTTGGTTTGTTTGTGGCTAAGGTACCTCCGTAGATTAGAATCCATCCAGTCTTAGAGTCAAGGGATTGATTGATTGATTGATTGACATGTTTAAGATGCGAATTGTTTGAGATCTAAAAAGTCGATACTGCATGCAAGCAAGGAGAATAACTTCTCGATCGTCGGTATCGTGCATAAATTGAATCAAATCAACATTCCTCAGCGTTTGCGGGAGACAGGATCGATCGCATACATACTTGGTTGGAATGTGGACGTCAGTCCTCCTCTGAAATTATAACAAGTCACAAAGCCCCTCGCTGCAAATAAGATTGATCTGCGACGAGGGCAGGACGGGGAAGTACTTGCCTAGGTGCCGGTGCAGGCAAGCATGCGACCGAGTTGGGATGTGATGGATCAATGGACGCGAAGGCTGATGTTGTGCTTTGGTCATTTGTGATAATAACATCGGCGGAAACATGGGCTGGATTGGTGAGTTTTGGCAGGGGCAATGTCCGCTTTGGGATGAGAGGGATGTCAGCCAAAACCACATGATGCTTTTGTTTGGTTGCGAATGGCAAATCAGTTGGCCTTGCGAGCTTGCGATGCGGCGCGACGATGTAACGATCGGGGGTGTTTGGTCTTTTGTTTGTTTGATGGTTGGTATGGATTGCGGATTGGACTCATGGATTACTTACTGGGAGACTGGGAAGAAGAAACGGCTGTTGGGATTTCAATATGGGATTGGAATGCTGGGTTGAAATGTTTGGAGACCTCGTGGCGTTCCTATTTAGGACCGCGGACAGTTGCCTTCCATGCGAGATGTGTCTGGATCTGTCTAGCTGTGAATAGAAGTGTGGGGGTAAGTTTGGGGTAATGCCCGTGTGCTTGGGTGGGACATTTCCCGCCATCAGGACAGCAGATGTGGAGCTTCACGATACGATGAGGGTGTAGTGAAGAGGAGAGAAGGGTGTATTGCGCTTCTGGAAGAATTCGTTGACGAGCGGGTAGGCGTCTAGAGTATCGAAAACAGCCATTTCCAATTTCTTCCAGAAGAGCAGAACCCAAAAAGAAAATGCATAGTCAAAGCACGACAGTAAGCCAAGGATATATGATTGTACGGACCCGGCGTACGACATCTCCTGTGTCAAGCAGTGAATGCAGCTTGTTACTTTTGCCTCGATCCCATGAACTCGTTCTGCGTAGATACCAGTATCACATGTATTCGAGCTTGGCTTCTTAGTATCGATTTCGCGATACACCAAAATGCTTCTTTCCGAGGTGTTTTCGTCTCGGGAAGCGTCAATATTCCTCTGGTGCTTTTCAACATCCGAGGAGCCTCGGGATAGCGTTGAAGCTCTCAAAGGGCTTCAAGCCATCAATAGTTACTGGTAGCAATAACGGTCCTGTCACCCGGATATTTCCTGTTAAAATCACATCTAATATTTGCATCTGATGGAGAATTGACAACGAAGATGAGACAAAATTGGTGAGAGATCCAATGGGATCCCGGGATCGATTTTCGTGATTGATTTCCTCCATTTCTCCGCATCCGTTCGCTCGGGAACTGTCTGTTTTGCATCGTGACGGGTTTTCCAGCGTGCACAATTTTCCGGCTGAGACAGGTAGAGAATGATCATGATACAGCTACAAGGCGGTTCAAGGGATCTCAGTTCCGAATAACAACACGGCGCTGCTAACGCGCGCGCGCGATTCGTGCTGGCACGAGAGCATAATGAAGCCGACCCGAGAGACAAATAAGACGACGGACGAGGCGAGCGAGATGAGTTTGTTAGAAGGGATTCCATGCCATTACAGTACAGTACAGAACTGTATCAATTTTCATGGCGGGCCGCGCACTCGGGCGAGTCAAATGATGGTGCTGGGATTTCCAATCTGGTTGGCCCTCACTGTCACGATGACCAGCGCGGCACGCTGGTTCAAGCGAGACAGGGTTTCCCTACTGGGGAGTTCCAAAGATTCGGGTTGCTGCCCTGCGAAAGGGAGGTGCAAGGGAGGTGTGTTTGTGTGTGTGCAACCGGGGGCTCTGGGAATCTCCCCGGTGGAGGTGGGGAGGAGCGCCGCCAAAGCCACCGCAACCTTGAGCTGCCTCTTCAAGAGATGCTGCCCCATTGGCGATAGACTGGACGAAGTGCCGGGTAGTGGCTTTTCGGAGGCGTCGTACCCCTTGGGGTAATCCCATATCATATGATGAGAGACAAAACACCCGATGGCTTTTCCGTTCTGGGGGAGAAGGGAGGGAAGGCTGAGATGTGTCGGACAGAACAGCGGTCACAGAAGAGTTGACCGCCAAAACCCCACGCTCTGTTCCCAGCACCCAGCACCCAGCATCCAGCATCTCACTCAGCCTTTCACGACTCGGTGCTTCCAGGCAAGTCGGTCAGAGATATTCAGGGATTCAGCAGAGTCTTTTTGCTGTACTGGAGCACGACTCGTTGTGCACAGTTCGTCGCTCGCACGGAACGACTGCTTCAAGAGTCATTCATTGACTGGCAGACAAGCACTTGGAGTGTAGTTTATTGCTTCACCACTGTTCATGCGACACTTCGTATTTGAGTCTGTTGCAGTGCTTGACCGACCAAGTGTCAGACAGAGGAACAACCAGACGCTATTGCCAGTAGCAGCAGGCCAGCCAGCATTGCCTGCCCACCGACCATTGCCGATTGCCACTGGCCAGAGGTACGGAGGTACGTACTGCGCTGTCGAGTAAGGATACTTCGCATGGAATAATTATTGCGAGATGGTCCGAAGCCAAGTCAGAGTCTGAATCCGATTCCACATGAGTCTGAGCCTGAGCCTGAGCCTAAGGATTCACATGGATTTGCCTTCTTTCTTTCTTCTTTCTTCTTTCATCTTTCTTCTTTCATCTCTCATCTTTCATCTTCCCTTTAACAACTCACTTCATCTGGCTCCAGAGGGGTCATGTGTGCTGAAGAGGGCGAATTCCAAGGCTGGAAGAAGCCATTTCTATGGCGCACGTGGTTTCGGAACGTCAAAGAGCAGAGGCATCCATGGGTCCAGAAAAGAAAAGCCTGTATCTGAGCTGGGAACAGCAAAACGAAGCAATTGCATGGTCAAGTGGGTGACGGGATGATGATGAAGTGGTTGTACAGTACTGAGTAATTGCCGGTAGAGTAATCCAGTGTGAAATGGAGACAGCAAGATAGACAGCAAATTGAACAGCTGGTGGATTCTTTGACACCGCTTTCTTAATGCAAAACCATACAGTAATGAGAGAGACTGACCGCTGGACACTACAAAGGGTTGGGCGCCGATTCCATGACAACAGACAAGGGAGAATCACAGAATCACAGAATCACAGGCTTCATTTCATTTCACTTCACACTTCTCCTTCGTACCAAGGTCACTCACCTCCACAGCGGAGGAATCCCGAGCCCCGAGCAAGTCAGGACCCATCACCTCCTCCCATCGCCTCGTCTCGACTGGCTCTCACCCCCATTATTTCCAAGCCTTCTCGTCTTCCCTGCCCTTCCCTCCCCTCCCCTGTCAAGCCAGCCCACCCTGCAATCCCGATCGTGACAAGGGGTTCATCGTCCCAATTCGGCATCACTTGAAACTGCCCCTTTGGTCATAGCACTCTCCTTAGATGCTACTCCTTTCGGCTAGGCCATTCGGACCTTCGAAAGCAACCACCCCACTCCCACTGCCCCCTGGGTCCACCCAAATAGTGCGCCAAAAGGCCTAGCCCAGTTATCCAACCCAACCCAACCTGCCAGAGTACATCCATACGTGATATCCATCATATGTGCCTTGCCCTGCCCTGTCTTTCCTGCACTTCTCGACCTCTCTTCAACAACACAACCACAACACCACTCCACTCCACTCACCAGACACAATAAGCAGTACAAGTCCATATTCAATCTTCCACCGGCAGTGCAACTATTCTACACCATCGACTGTTCCAGTACATTCGCATCGATTCATCATCATCGACTCTTCCGCCCCCGTATTCTCGCCGCCGCTATCGATTAAAGGACTGCACCGCCCGATACTTCTACCCCTCGACCGCGCGCAACACTCTACAATCGACCGTCAAACAGGTCTTCTACTTCAACTTCGCATCATCCAGACCGCTCAGCGAGTCAATCGCGAGCATTTCGCAGCAGTTGTGTCTTCACACTTATAACAGCTCGCGCGCTCGAGCAGATCCGATAACATGCCTTCACGATTAAACACACCGGTCTTGACCGTCGACGCTGGTCTCATCCATAAGGTCGACACACGAAATGTCGAGAACCTCTTCAGCATGTGGACAGGTGAGCAGAGAAATGGCTTTGAGCCAAGGTATATATATACTAACTCACGTATAGTCTTCTCCAGATGCGCTGGATCATTAGAGGAGGGACGAAGGTTAGAGAACCTGAGTTGGAGATTATGGAACCGCGAGACATTCTGCTGCGATCCAGTATCAGAAGCCAACGCCACTACCCCAGCTATCTCTATCTCCTCAAGAAGTTCAGAAGGTCGTTACTCCAGCACGGAAGTACCAAGTCTTTCTGGGAGTCTCGACTCATTAGATGAAGAAGCTCTAGAGTTTGATACCGACAACTCTTCTTCGACGTCCGGTGCCCTCGATATCGCCCACCCAGAAATCCAAAGAACCGACTCAGTAAACAGCCGGAGTCGTGGCCGCGAACGCCATATTACACCTGACGACCTCGAGAAGATGGTCATCACTATCAAGGAGAAGAAGGACCTCGAGCCACTCGCTCCCAGTACACATACTTACCTCGCCCCTTTGGCCGCTGAAAATCTCCCAGAACCAGAACAGACCACCACTCCAGAAATCCGGGAACCAGTCGAGACTTCTTTTACCTCGGATGCCAGATCCCAGCAGTCGGCGCAAGGATCACAAGCATCATCTGCTACCAGCGCCACCTCTGAGAGAAGCACTACCAGCGTGGTCAGAGGCTTTTCGCCTTCACATGTTAGCTCTTCATACCGATCCATCCCTCTTCTTACCGCTCCTTCCTCCATCCCAACAACCGACCTCACCGACGCCCCGGCTTCCAAGGGCCCACAACCAAAGAAGCACAACATGATGTTCGCACTTGGTGGATCTTCAGGTGAAGATTCTTTGAGTGAGCAGACCAATTCCATGGAGAGCAACCTACAACCCATTCAACAGAAGAAAAAGCCCGTCTTCAGCTTCGGTGGATCATCAAACGAGGACGAGAGCTCACTACCACAGAAGATGAAGTTGCCGAGTGCGTTGGCTGAGAGCCGACCACTTGCTAACAACAAGAAGGTCACTTCATTCAGAGAGGAGGTCGCCACCCGGACGATTAAGGAGGAGCCAGTATTCGACGACGATGTGTTTGAGTCTGATGAGGATGAGGTTGACGAGAGTGCTATCGACGATGACGACGATTCTTCGGACTGGGAGGATTCAGTCGAGGACAGTGGAAATGCCAGCATTGACGAGAAGACTTTCTTTCAACGCGTTGATTCGAGACCCAACTTGACCTCGCGCCGATCTTTGATCACCACTATGCTTCATCAGAACGACAGAGCCAACGCCCTTGCCACTGCTGCTGCTGCTTCGAGATCGACCCCCGCTCTTCATCGTTCGCGCACATCCTCTCCCAACGGACCATCTCTCGCAGCCTCGCCGGACTCTGATTATGCCCCTCCTCTCATGATGAAGAAGGGTCTCAAGCCAATCTCCGAGATCCCGCGATCAGCAGCTCAACCCATCATCCAAACCACCACAAATTCCACTCCACACCAACTCGCCCTCTCGCCACGGACAACCCGCCGAAACATGCTCGCTTCCGAACTCACTGTCAGTCTTCGTCAACATCTCCTCTGGGAACGCAAGCAAAAATCCCAGACCGCGAATGCGGTTCTTAAGCGAAGACATACAGCTCACGATGTTGCCAACCTTAAGCAATACCCCGAAAAGGCCTTCATGGACAAGGAAGACTCCCAGAAATCAACCTGGAACGACTACTACGGTCAGGGATTGGGCGAATACCACTCGAGAGGATGGTAGATACACACCTCATATCAGTCGCTTAACGTAATTCGGGACCAAAACGGATTGCGCATTGAGTATTCGACAAACATATATACGTTGGCATCAAGTTACCTTCAGCATACGGTGAAGTACACTTAAAGCTACATCGGCTTCACAGCCTCATCAGCGTTCATCGACCTCGCATTCTTGGCACAGAAGCAGGCGTGCGGTTTTATCACGGAGCATGAGCATTGGGGCACAGGGTCATGCCTCTTGCTCTTGGCAACAGCATTTGCTTATCAGCGACATTTTTATTGTTTTATTTCTTGATATATCATCATTGCGTGCGCGGAACGGCCTATGCATGGGTGGCGTTTTTGATCATGCATCTTCTTCCATCATTGGTTGCAAGGCATGTGTCTGGTACGGGAAAAGAAGATTGGCGGCACATTTTTTAGCTGCGTCTATTATTTTTGATACCGAGTTTCCGACTTCAGTCCTAGTACTGGTCAAATTCATTTGAAATTAGGGGTTTACGGCGTTTTACGGAAGATACCAGGGCTTGATATTTTTGGGCGGCCAACTGAAGTTTCAGTGGCGCCTTCCTTTTTGTACAGTGTGTGCTACGATAGTTGAGGTCGGCTTGTGACTTGGGCTCACCGAAGTCAATCTGTGTGCAGATTCGACTAATGAGCCAGCGAGTGAGCGAACAAGCGAGCGAGCGAGAATAAGGTGGTTTGGGTTTGTCTATCAACCAACGACACCTGCTTGAGAGAGAGCCAAAATAGCGAGTAGCATGACCAGCCTGCTAGCAGAGCTGCGATCCAAAAACAATCGAAAATTTCTTCATCAATACTACCAACCTTGTGTTCTGTGCATTCTCGTGATGATGACCAACATTAAAACCCCAAAGCTGAAAATATTTCGCACTGCACTTGTACTCGACCAATCAGTCACTACATCTCCCTATCCCTATATTAGGAAATGAAACCCATCCAACTAACTCCTCACAATCGCATGCGCCGTACAGTACAAGTCGACAGGCTGAAGTGGAATCAAGCACTTTCCCCCAGCCTCGAGTCACACCCCGTCGCACGATCCTCACGGTGGCTTGGTCATTTCTTCATGTGGTGCGAGTCGAGATGATGGTCCCGATGTACTGTACGCATGTATGTATGTACGTACCTAGGTTGGTATGTATGTATGTATGTATGTACGACAGCTCTGCAGTGCAGTGTATTGGTACACACAGACATACACTGCAGCAAGCGGGCGGGTGCGACGGGTCAGGTTCACGATGGTGTTGTGCGGGTCTTGGGTCTTGGCATGGGAGTGGAAAGGGAGGGAGGGGGAGACACATGGCATGGCTTATGAGTAGGGTGAGGGCAGGGCGATGTCGTACAGCGAATGAGGGGATGCACCGAGCGGTTTGTACTACAGGAATCAGGGATTGGATTTCCCGGCCATGGGAATGCATGGGCTTGCTTTGAGGGGAGGGAGGCTTTGTGTCTTGCATCTTTAGCGGAAGGAATGAAATGTTGTTGAGTGGATGGTTAGGAAGGGAGGTTGTGGTACGCTGTGTTGTGTTGTGTTGGGCTGGGTTGGATTGGGAAAAGGAGAGAGGGAGGGGAACGAGTGCCCGGTTTCGCATCGCATAGCTGTGTTGGGACTTGGATTTCGAGATACGCATGTCCTTTGGCTTGGGACATGTGCATCTGCATTATCGTGACCTGAGGGAGTGACGATGTTTGAGGCTTCTTGTGTGAGGTTGAGGAGGAGATGGACCCTGGTTGTGGGGTTTGTGTGTTCCCACACTGGGTTTGTGGGAGTGCGTTATAGGAAGTTAAATCTCTCTTTACGAAGTCATTGTTTTCTCCGCTGACTATTACTTCGTCTTGGTGATGGTGACGGTGATGAGTGAGTTCAATAATCGAGTCGATGCCATGTATAGGTAGGTATATTTCAGGTCTAATAAGACATGTGATGTGATGCTTTTGGGGGCTGCATGTGAGAAGAGAATGGGTGTATGGATTACGGAGGCAGGTGATAGGGGGTCACTTGTTGAGCTTGACGTCGCACGAGTGAGGAGTCTGAGAAACTGCTGAGTTGTTCTTGTTACTCTTTTCGTCTATCATTCTCATCCCATTTCTTTTCCTCTCTCGAACATATTTTCTCAGATAAACAACAACCCGGCGTTCCAAAGACTCCGTATTACTATTTCCACTTACAATCCTTCTACATTTATCATATTGTTTATTTTTAAAGTCTCTGAATAGTTACCGGTATTTCCGAATCGTTCATCTGGTGTTCAAGAACAACTGCCGGCGAGCTGAGCTGAAGGAAAGCTGACGCTGACACCCACCGGATGAATCCTCTCCAGGTAACAACAACACCACGATTCCTTCCTCCTCTCGCTCGGTCGCGGACTCGGTCAAATCAAATCCAAATACACAACCAAACGATCATTTATCCATCAGTTCAAAAATACAATCGGGCAGATGACCTTGACCGCGCCGCGCTCCAACTCAAGAGATCTATCTGACCCGAGTAATACCTCGATGATGCGCTGACTGCAGCGCGACGGACCGGTCAGCCACACCCTCTCTTGTCACGTCATCTTCCTTGTTCATGTCCACGTTGTGGTTACATTTGAGGTGAGATTTTACGATGGGCAGTCTCTCTGTTGGACCGCGGATGTTGGGGTGGTATTCCTGGACTGGGGGTGGGTATGACTGTGTCTGGGGAAATACAGAGGGAGGAGGACTGGCGAGTAAGACGAGATAAGACCATATGATGGTATGGGGTTGGATCGTGGGGTTCTAGACAGGGAAAGATATTCAACACGAGGGGATATCGAAAGGGGCAAGGGAAAGGATTGGATTGTTCTACGAGAGAGGTACAAATGTTGGAGATCGTGATGTAGAAGCGATGGTGGCTGAGGTCAGATCAAGTGGGATATTTGACAGCATGTCGTGCATTCGAGTACAATTATTAATTCAGCTGAATAAACGTCCAGAAAATTATATTAAATAAAAGAAAGAAAAATAAAATAGTAGACATATTATCTGAAATAGAAACTTGCATCCTGGATACTTATTCTTGTGTTTGGGGTCCCAAACAAACCCAACAGCACGCCTCGCTTAACCTTCAGGAGAAAGGGGGGGCCGAACCAAAGCTCGCCAGCCAGTTCCAGTCCAGCGCTTCGACACAGGCGCTTCAACGCTATCACAAACATCACCACAGCGCTTCAGGCGATGCGCGCGCACATACCACAACAAGCAGAAGAAGAAGAATCCACAGCGCATAACTCAACTATATGTTCAAAGCACTAGATATGTTTTTCGTAAATAGCTTGTTGCGTAAAATGTAATTTTTCTATTGGTGTATGAGGAGAGGCCAGTGAGGCCTGCATAAAGAATTGTGCTGTGAGTTGTGGGAGGGTTGCCAATTGCCAGCGCTTGCATAACGGCGGTGAAGAGCTCGCGGTGATTGGTGGGGTTGAGGCGATGTTTGTTTGTGTTGGGGGGCGGGACATGTGAAGGAAGAAGGGAAGTAAGTGGAGCGCGTAAGGAAGGTATGGAGGGGTAGAAATCTCTGCAGGTGAAGATGACTCGATATTTTGCGTTTTGCGTTTGCATTTGTGCATTCATTTGATAATGGGGATAATGTAATGGAGTCAAGCTTTGCTTTTCTGGGTTGGTTTACTATTGCGCAATGCTGGGCGGGAGGGGTTCCTTTTCTGCGGTCTTTCATGTCCTGGCCAGGCGACTTGTTTGTTTTCTTTCGGATGGACTCCGAAAAGGGTCGGAGATATCTCGTCGAGAGGTCACCGCTACGAACTGAAAATTTCTCTCGACTGAATCATGAAGTTTCAGTAACGGGTCTTTCTAAATGCAGAAACAGTGCATTATATTTTTCTTTCATTTCTTACCATCCTTGACTCACCCGTCGCCACGAGGCTACTTTGAAAAGAGTCCGTGAGGTCTGAATTTAGAATGTGGTGGAGACGTATCACATGAAAAGAATCCACAAGGCTGTAACGAGGACGGCCCTTCTCTTTTTCGTACTGTCTCCACCCTCTTCTCGTCCCCCATTATACTTCGTACAGGCCCAAAAGATACCCATTTACAGTCTGTGCATAGTACTAAAAGATTTCACTTTACAAGGGACATTAACCAATGAGCCAATCCGCTTTCTTTATTTCCTTCCAAATATAGTTAAATCTGGGGCAGATAGCACAGACAGAAAACAGGAGATTACTGTATTACCCATGATACAAAGTATCTTCTGCAAAGGCGTGCCAAGTCTGGGTTTCAAGGCGAAATTTTTTTAGATGGACTCGGTCAGATATTACGTGCGCTTTACATGGGATGGTCTAGACTTAAGATTTCAATTTTTAGGAAGAGAATTTGTGGCAGGGAAAGATGAAAATAGGATTGGAAAACAAGGGTGTTCTTTGGTAAGGCTGGAGCGGTGGGCAGGGAAATGGTGGACTTGTGTACTTGGCTACATGCAAGAAGGGTTCATTGGGTATCCACTGTTGATGCTTTTGGTACTCGGCTGGAGGGGTTGGTGGTTGTATGGTGGGTGCAGGTATTTGATTTAGCCTGATATGAAGTTGAAGATGCCGAGGAAGGCTGTGTGGTTCCCAAGTCGTGGGGGAGGGGCTGTATGTGTCTTGGGAAGAAGTGGAAGACGCCGCAATGTTCGAATCTCGTAATTGCTACAATAATATTCCATCTCATTTGATCTGCTGGTCTCGTGGGTAAAAAATGGTCCTCGAAAAAGTAATCTTCCGGAGAAGATTTCGAGGGTCAAATGAGGGGTACTTCGGTGAAATTGGGTATTGCGGATTCGGGGTTCTCGACTCCTTCACCGCAAGGCTGATTATGATCCTCTCGTTGAATGCAGTCCTGACCGCTCTATCTTAAACTGCAGAATCTGCACGTATCACACAGAAAAGACTTGCATGCTGCATCGTTCGCATGAACTACATTTCGTTACCGTCCTGCGCCTCCTCTAAAGCTTGTCTCGAGACCGCTCTTCTCTAACTGCAGTGTACTGTTGTTACAAGTACCGTGCTGTACTGCAGATCCTATGTCATGAGCTTCTAGACTCCCAGATCTACAGATTCTTCAGATCTGAATTGTGGAGCTTCTGTAGGCATCTGGGATGGAGTCGAGTAACGCAAAGTAGTCAGGGACAGGATCTTGAATCTGGATGCCTGAATCTATTTCTCTTCGTCTTGGAGACGGTGTCTGACGGCGGCAGAACCGCGGCGCTTCTCTTTTGCCTAACAGGGCCAGGCCTTCCAAGTGTGGTAATCCGAGAAGGGGGGGGGGGTGGTCGGCCTCTGAATTGGATTATCGATGACGGATGACGACGAGGTGCATGATCCGACACAAACCTTTCCGATCTCCAGTTTTCTCGCAGGGAGCATTATTCTTTATGGAATATTTGATTTTTGGGGTTTGGCTTTGGTTCGTAATGCTTAATCGTCGGCACTTCCTTTTTCTTGGTTAGAGTCTGGGGAATGTTGTTTTGAGTTTAAGGAAACCGTTGCAGAGCTTGTCATTGCCTGACTGTTGTAGCTTTGGAGAAGATGACATGTTGTTTTTGCTTACTTGTAGTTCTCGAGTTTACTTCAAAGACCTGGGTTTCCATGTCTGCTTCCCCTGGAGCTAGAATTTGCTTTTGCGGTTCTTCATCCGGATTTTAATTCTTTCAATCCATCATTGTGTTTTTCGGATACGAGTCAGTTGAGGCGGTCTTCTATCCGCAGGGTCCAAAGGATCTCTCCGCTTCGTTGCGGGGAAAAGGAGGGAGAAAAACTTGGATATCACTTCGGCGGATCGTCACTGTGTCGGGATCGTTACTACGTCGGATGGGGCCTGACTGTTTTGCTGAGTGGCATTCTTGGTGACATCCTCGTTACAGGGAAGTTGAGTAGTGCACCGTCTGAAGGACGCAGTACTGTTGGACCAAGGCCTTGGGTCATTTTCTTGTTTCGTTTTCGGATGCTGATGACTTGTTCTCGTGTCACTGATCTCTAGTCATCAACGCCTTGTTCGTAGGGGTATTACCGATGCTTCGGGATATCCTGACATCATGTTTGTTATGCTGTTTGTTTTTCTACCATTACGTGCTGTCTTGCAATTTCTAGCCAAGTGGCTTATTTCAAAGACGTAACCATTGCCACTGCAAATAATATGTCTCCATGGGAAGTATTGTTTTTGGCATAGCTGGGAAATGCTGAACTTGCCTATCACTAGATCCTCTACCCCGACCATGACTCTGTCGCGGACACTAGGATGTAATATCGAGGTTGTTCGTTGACTTTAGATATTCTTCCTCCGAAACGCGGGAGTTGTCGGTAATGTTCACACTCTTTTCTCTACCTGCGAGTGAAATCTCCTGGGGAACGTTTTTCTTCAGCCAATCCAAGCTTACATGCCGGGCGGGGTGCATGTTCTTTCTTCTACCGTGTTTCGGAGTCTCTCTGCGTGACTTTACCTAGACCAAACTCTGTTTTTTGCTCATCCTGCGTGAACGGCTCCAACTTTACTGTCAACAACCAAGACATCTCTAGCCTCGATGACTTCACTTAGACCAGTGCGGCTTGCTTCCCAGTCCATCATGCCATCCATAAAGGGAAAGTCAAAATTTCTCCAGTCATGAATCCAGCCATACCTCCCCGAATGCTCCCGGAAACAAGCTCGGTACAGGTTGTCATAAAATGTCGAGATCCGCGGCTATCTCAGCCCTAATACCAAATGAAGCAGGTTCTCAAGCAAGCAAAGATCTACCCCGCATTCGCATGGTGTCATGTTCGGCAAGTGGGTTTCCCCAAGTTCTCTAAGTCCCTCCCCGAGGATGATTTACTCTCAAACACCCGATCGAAAAGTTAAAATAAATAATAAATATTAAAATAATATTACAAGCATAAAAATAATCAGGAATTGATAGAGACTAAGATATCCAATCATTAATTGGACACCTAAACACCTCAGTCATGCATGTTCCTCGCGCGCCAATAGGACAAAGTGCTCTGTCTCCAGACGTTTTTTAATCCGATATCAGAGCGAGATAGATATGTACCGTCAGCACCTCGCACGCAGCCTTGCATATCGTCTGCCGTGAGTCCAATTCGACCACACAAAAATCCAGACGAGATCTAGTAGACATCAGATCACATTCGCAGCCGAGGTGCATCCTCTTCTTGTCGGGATAAGAACACTTTCACTTCGTGTCCCCAACAAGTCCCGGGCATATCGGATGGCCTCATAATGCGTGATTACTTGAGCTTTGCTAACGCATATATACGCTAAGGTGCTAAGCCTAGAACTTCGTATTCTTGAGAAATTTTTGAGGAGGACGCCCGTCCGGAGAGGCCTGTATGTATGTATGTATGTATGTATGTGTCTATGACGTTACTATGCGTTATGGCGGGATGCGAGCATGATAATGGATCTTGCATAAAGAAAGATGCAGCCTCCGAGGCTTCCGATACGTGAATTATGTTGCTGTAATGGAACAATTGATAGCTCTCGTATGTTAGTCAAAGTCTCTGTAAGTGTGGGGTTATTATTTGGCCCTTTTACTCGTTTTCTGTATCCAATATAATCTGGAGCTTTGGGAAGTCGGGGACACTGGATTGAGAAAGTACAGCCAGTCTCTGTAACCTTGGCATTTGAGCTTCGCTTGTCTTTGTCGAAATGATGATGAACCTCATTGCGTGAGTGGTTCCGTGTTACTGTTAAGGATTCTTCTTTGTGTATTTCACAGGACAGACTTGTTCAGAGAAAGAGATAACAGTGGATGTATGGTTGTGCTTTCAGCCCGCAATATATGACAAAGGCATCACAAATTCATGCGCTTGAACTTTTCCACAATGCCATTGTCAAATATAAAAAAAGCACCGAGTTCCGTCTTGAATCTCACTCGGTTCTGTATACTAAAACTTCGCCCGGCAATGACTCCAAACGTCTGTCGCAAGCCAGTGCCCGGGCAAAGCAAGGCGTGCTCTTTATGTATAGAAGTAGTTGAAATCAACAGCTGCGGCGTCAAAATAGACTTCAATGAGGATTGCGGTCATACACTGACCATTGCTGATCATCACAGTTCCTGTATACATTACGACAAAGAAAATCATTTGCCCAACGAGCGATACGGACGTCTCCTAACCACCCATCCCACCCATCCCACACTTCCACCCCCTCTATCCATGTCTCCCAAGCCCAGCTCTCAACTCCCATACCCACAGCCCCGATGCAGAGACCTACATAGACACATCTACCTCACACCAGGTAAGTGTGGCTGCGAGCGTCCCGAACGAAATGGCTTTCTCACTTCCGGCGACCTCAATTTCATACGCTCAGAAAGAACAACCCTCTCAGCCGCCGAAATTCTAAGACGTCGCATCTACTGGCTCCAGAAACAGTCCCTCGACGCTAGAAAGCTCGCTTCAATTCACCTCCTCGAATGGTCCACGAAATTTAACAAACACCAGCAACAAGAAAGAGACATGAATATTCCGTTCGCAAACTGCACATTTGTGTACGATCCCGATATTGGTGCCACTTCCTTCCTCGCTGCTGTAAGAAAGGCATTCTTAACAAAGAAACAGAGAACATGTGCTATCTGTAAGAAGCCAGCGAGTAATCGGTTTTCGAGGAAGCTGCCGTGTGGATGTGTGTTTGATGTTGGGTGTTTGAAGAGGTGGTTTTTGGGGAGGAAGGATTGTCCGTTGTGTCGGAAGATGTTCAAGCTTGTGAAGAAGAGGACGCCCTATGAAGCTGGTTGTGGAGAGCCGGTGTGGGAAGATGATGATTACTCTGGCTTCATTTAGGCTGGACTTAGATAAATTCCTAATGGATGGTAGAAGTAAGGTTATTTTAATAATTAGCGAGATCGGGAACTTTCACGTGGATGTCAACTTTCAGGATTACAAGTGTGAGACCGGAGATGGCGAAGACGATGGCGCACCGCCTGAATCCTGGGGCAGACAGAGCTCTACTACTTCGCGAGAGGACCGTATTGGTGGCATTTTGTCTTTAGCATCCTTGAGCCGGAGCCGACCTAGAGCTCGAAAATGATACTGGGTGACACCGCTCGGAGATTGAACTAAACAGTATGGGGGCATTCAAGAATCTGACAACTGGAAGTTCGATCTAGCCCGGAGCTTGTGTGGCCGCTGCTGGTCTCTCATCACATTTGATTGATGCATATCACTATCTCTTACTAGCGGACCTTGCTAGAAGTGTCCTTGCTATATCACCTACTCCATTGGTATCGGCCATATTGAACACTTCTGAAGCATAACGTCTCTACTTTTTCTCCCTTTCAACCCCAATTTCAGGCCCCATTGCATACATGAAAGTATATCCTCAGGAGATAAGGAGGACAAGCAAAAAGTTCAAGCCTCTTTAGATTCCATCAGGATACTCTGTTTGGGTATCCGCTACACCATGTGCCTTTGGGGTATAACTTTGAATTAACCAGGAGACAAATAGGCAAATCTGAGATGCTAGAAGGAGGCGCTGTTACGTGCTGGCGCTGACCTTGACGCCATCAATCACTAACCTCTCAAGCGAACTAGGGCCGACGGTCAATTGAGTAAAGTTTTCCAGCCAACGTAGACATCAAAAATGACGAGTCTCCAAGTCTGGTCATATTTACGATGCATAAGAGGCAGACGCTTTACAGCAAGTCAAGACTGCCGATGATGCCATTCGGCTTCATGAAATGAGGAGTTTCATTCGGAGTCTTCTGGTCGATGGTGGCCTCTTCTTTATGTGACTAGTTTTGGAATTAGATTTGCATAATTAAGACAGCCTCAAGGCAAAGACTTGCAACCATTCGATAGAAGGATAGAAAGGGATGGTCTGGTACTTGGGGATCGTCTGTTTATCCGGGGTATTTCTATCTCTTGGCTGACGCTGCTGCAGCGTGAACTTTTAGCGAAATGCACTGGAACTTCGTAAATAAACCCCTGAAGTACTGAAGCATCGGATTATTTTTAGGCGAGAGTGGAGTCACTGCGGGGTTCCCTTCACCCTTTTCCAGAACACAACAGTCAAAGAACATGCGATTCTTTGTGAATAACTTCGACGTGGAGACTTTCAAAAGCAGTTGTTCTGTTTCAAAACGAGAACCTGATCGACCTTCTCAAGAGATCACAGTGTGGTGTTCAGCTCCTGTGTCTCGCTGCGAGCAAGGGTCCAGAGCGAGCCGCTGGGTATGCAGCCGCTTCAACGACCTGCGTTTCGAGATATTTGGTTGGCGCTTAAGCATCGCCGAACTACTTCAGCCTCTTCATTTACAATCTGCCGGACCATTCTTTATCACAAAGCGCCGCAGGAGATGCTTCGGGTACGCAAAAGGACTTAGGGCGGGCCCTCAAAGGCCCTTCTCCCTCACTAAGACGTGATGCTCTGCATCCTCGAGGTACTACGTCTCACGATTCTGCTGACTATAGAGCATATATTGATGCAGGTCATCTCTTGCTGATCTATTTTCCTATGACTGACAAGGATTACGGGCCTGTTTGAATCTCCGCTGCCTCGAGATCGAATCCTTGACGGCGCCTCCTGAAGCCCTTCATTGCCCCTGGGCCCTCGACAAGAGCAAGAGCTTTGTCTGGGACATTCGACATAAAAGACTCGCTCGCCATGTCTGATCGTCGTTTTTGGCGACTTGAATCATCCTATTGTTCGACGGACAAGAAAAAAGCGGGGCAGCCGACTTCCGAACTATTGTTGTTTTCAAACTTCGTTGATTTTGTTACCATTCACGTACTAACTTTCTTCCGTGCGCATCTCGCACAATACGTTCATTATCAATAGCTAAACTAGGTTACTCCGATCACAATAGGAGCTCCTTGTTGCTGTCCATCAAAGAATCATCGAGGCCTACATAAACAAACCCTGGTCACTTTCCTCCTGCTCTTCAAACAATTACTTTCTTTCACAAAACACCCTTCAAGAAAACACCCCAAAAAATCCACTTCACCACCCACACATTCAACAAACATTCAGCAGGTCTGATTACTAACACTCCCTACAAAATGATCTCAACTTCCTTCATCACGGCGCTGGTCGCCCTTGTTGCCACAACCCAAGCTCATATGGAAATGAAATGGCCACCTGCGCTCTCCGGTCGATACAACGGCTTCACCGTGACACAAGACAACAACAACCACGCACCCCTCAAGTATTAACTCCAATCACGTCGTTCTTTTCTATTTACTAACGATGTTCAGCCCTGATGGAAGCAACTTTCCTTGTCGATCCCACCTCCCTGATCTTGGAACTCCAGCTGGGAAGAGCGTCGTTCAGTGGAACGCTGGATCCGAGTACAACTTCACTATCACTGGAGCTATTGATGCCCCCCTGACCCCGGCATTCCACAATGGTATGTTGTTTGACGTCCATAGACTCAGTTCGATCTGGGATCCGGTGACTCCAGGATTTTTTCCCTGTTCCGATCCCCATCTTTGATCTTCAAATTTTTGAGAAAGGCACATACTAACTTCAATATCAGGCGGATCTTGTCAAGCAGCTTTAAGCTATGACGGCGGAAAGACGTGGAAGGTCATCCACTCCTACCAGTACGTATTAGGGCAACCCATTTTTTCCTCGTTTCAAGTTTCCGGATTTTCCTGGGACTCGTCTTATCCTATTCCCAACACATCTTTCAATATGCAATTGCTGACTCCCGTTTGCTACAGAGGAGCATGCCCAACTTCTACCGGAGGACAATTTAAATTCAACATCCCCCCTGACGCAAAGAGCGGCGCTGCGGTATTTGGCTGGCTTTGGTGGAACCACACCGGTAAACTCTCCACTTCAAAGCTATCATGAATAACTCAACTAAGCTTCTGATCAGGTAATCGTGAGATGTATATGAACTGCGCTTCTGTCACTATCGCATCTGGCAGCGGCCCCGCGCCACCAGTCCCTTTCGCCCAACGTCCAGATATCTTCAAAGCTAATATCGGTAACGGCTGTACTACAACGGACGAGACCGACGTTTTCTTTCCCAACCCAGGCCCCGATGTCACTACAGTTGGAGCGAAGAAAGGAGTCACATTCACTGGCAACTGCGGATCTGCTGCTCCAGAAGGCTCATCCGGCTCTCCACCAGCTTCCGTCCAAAGCCCAACTCCAACCGCAGCTCCCGCTCCAGCACAAAACGCCGGCGCAGACTCGGCTGCAAATGGTAGAATCCTGACATCCATCGTTCCTATTGTTGTCATTGCCCCCGTCTCTTCGGCTCCAGCATCCGCTCCTTCCGCTGTTCCTGGAAGTGCCACTATGGCGATCAGCACAAATGGCGAATGCGGAGGAGTTACAACATGCATCGGCTCTACCTTTGGTGATTGTTGTTCCAAATGGGGATGGTGCGGTTCAACAGTCGAATATTGCTCTGCTGGAGCTGGATGCATGGCTGGCTTTGGGAAATGCGATGGAGTCAGCGGTCGATCTGCTGCAATCCGAGGTCGTCAATTCCAGAATTGAGAAGCCCCATGAGGAACAGAGAGAGTCAGGAGGAAGAGTGCAAAGTACAGAAGAGCCAGAAATGACAAATGATAGCGATGTCAGGCATGGAGTAAGTATCTGGATTTCAGCAAGGCTTCGGTGTCATGCCATGGCAACATTCATATAAAGAATAAGACGTTCTTTTCACTAAAAACTATTACCAGGACTGTGGCTTGTGAATGTTAAAGAAGCGATTGAAATGACTTACTTGTGGTATTAAAATTTATATGGGTGGGAGCAATACGAAATCGCATGGGGTGGGGTCTTTGACACCGCACGATTTGAATACGCCTCCGCGAAGGGGGGTAGACGTGATATCTCAGTGACTTGAAATTTTGGTTGTAGCATGTGCAATATGCTTTGGCTACGTTGTTCAATCGACACTTAGCATTGTTTCATCAATGTTTTGTACTTAGCAAGTACTCAACGAGAAATGTATCCTGCAGATCCAAATAGTCCACGCAGGTCCCGCCCACTGTCCCGGTTCTAGAGAACGTTGGATTTATTGCTTGCCTGTTGGTATACTCGAACTACGACGAGTTCCAAACACCAACGTAGTCCACCCCCATTCCAGCAGATGGCCCATCAATCGTCTGATTGTTTGGGAATCCTGGCCACGATCCACCAACAGCGACGTTGAGTCGCAAGAAGTGCGGCTCATGAGCTGGCGTTGCCCATCCTACAAGTCAGGATACCCAGGAGACTGGCTCCAAAAGCCGTACTCGCCATGCCTAATGTGACACAAAATGTCATTTGGAATGAATTTATAGCGAGTCAGGAGCGCGAAAGATCTGAAGAGGGCGTGAAGTGGGAGAAGGAAAGAGAGGCAGAGATCAGAGATGTATGTGAGAAGTTCGCTGGTGAGCAACGGGATCGGTATCCGAGTTGTGAGGTGGCTCATCCATCCTATGGCCTTTCGTGATTCGGATTATTCTTCCAAATATAGAATGTAATCTTACTGTACAATTGGGGACTTCGTTTGGATGTTGATTCTATAGTGTTGTAGTAGCAAGCGGGTAGGTACGCGCCTGCCGGAGAGGCGAGAGTATAAACTGAGAAGGGCGAAGTAAATAATGCAATACGAGAAAAGTTTACTGCGATTTCCAAACCTGAATTGGAATGTGAATGGCTTAGGGATAATATAAGATAAAGGAGCTGACAGAGATCTGATTTGACGTGATGGGAAGACAGCAAACAAGTAGTCAGGCCGATAAAAGTTCAGCCAAGCGATCGTTGAAAAGTACCAGTCTCTCACTTGAGCTGCTCCACATGGTGGTAAGGGTTGTCAAGTGAAGAAAACAAAAATGCGTGTCATGTTGTGCGCAACTCATATCTATCGTGTAACATCGTCACTCAACGCTCCAAAACCATACGTAACCTAAACCCCAATATCTTCCCAGAATCAAGCCCCACCCCAAACGACATGTATTTGATTCCCTGAACCACTCACACCGTTCTCCACACTGGCTCACGCTTCTCAACCTTTGGGGTGTTCACAGCATTCCGATCAGCGAACGGATCATTCTCGTCTTCTTCTTCGATGTCACCTTCGTCGTCTTCCTCCGGTGGAGGTGGCTGAACAGGCCTCGGTGGCTGTCTTGGAACTGGAGCTGGAGCTGAGGCACGAGGGCTTGGGCTCTTGCCACCGAGACTCAGACCAGCGAGTGACTGAGCAGTTTCGCTTTCCTTGCCTTTCTCGGACATGACTATTGTGTGATTAGCTACTGTCAGGGAGGGTTGCTATTGTTGCACCTACGTCGATACATGTGTTGTTGGTTAGCCAGTTCATCGTCAGAGTCACTGTCAGCATCGATAGATCGATCGAGTTGCTCAAACGTCATGAGGGAAGTGACAAGCTCATCGTTGGCATGCAGGAGTGCGCCAAGCCATTGTTCGGATTCTACATGTTGGATCTGAGGAGATTAGTAGAGGTCATGTATGATGGATCAATTGCACCAACGTAGCGCAGAATTTTTCGACGGAGCAACTTGCAAGATTCAAAATGCTGGACGGCATTTTGGTTCTCAGAAATCTGTTCTCGTTCTCGGTTGACCAATTGCAAAGCGTTCAACAAATTTGTGGATGCCACAGAGGATTCGGCGATGCAGTTCTTCATAATATCTTTCTCGGCTTCCAAGTTGAAAGGCTTTCCTTTCTTGTTCTTCTTCTTATCCTTGTCTTTCTTCGACTTTTTCGATTCGGGAAGTGTGATAGCCATAGTAGGATAGCTAGGCGAGAAGATCTTGCTGGACTGAGCAAGTGAAGTCTGGCGAGAGTGTGATGCTGGAGGGGGGCTTTCATCCTCGTCACCGTCAAACGGGTTCTGCTCAGTTTCACGCAGGACTTTGGACTTGTCTTGAGTGACAACTTGTTTTCGGCGAGGTAGTTGCTGCAAGCTGTTAGCTCGGTGCATCTTCATTTGCAGTGAAATAATACCTTGTACAGGCCTGCAATCTGCTCGAGCCCTCGAGTGTTCTTATACTCGACTGCCCACTGTCTGAAAAGGACTTTGCACTTGTCTCTCACCAGAGGGTCAGATAGATCAGAGGTACCACAGACACGAAGACGCTCCAAAAGCATTTCATCGGCGACTGTACGTTGGAAAGTTGCACCGGCATTTTGAATCAAGCCGTCCAAGAGAGTGAGAGCTCGTAATTGACGGTGCACATTGCCGTACTTCAGCTTCTTCCGAATAGAGCGAGCGGCTTCTGATGGACCAGTTGCTTGGAGCTTGATGGCCTCCACTAGATCTGGAATGCCAGATAGATCATCTTCCTCGTAGCTTTCACTCGTGAGGTTCTCAACAGCAACAGTGACGGCCGAATACGGCTTCTTCTATAAAGACACATAGCTCATTAGTGAAATGGCAAGTAGATATGGATATTATGTAGAACCCTTTAGGCCAACAAGCCTGAGTGGTTGCAATGTGGACACCTCGTAGATCTGACGTGACCATAGATAGACCACATCATAAGCCTGCACAAAAGAAGCAGCTGGACTTACGTTAGAGAACATAGTGCCCAACGGTCACGGCACTTTTCCGTGACTTCAGAGTGTAGCAAGAATCGAACAACAGCTAGCTAATCCTGTTTCAGGGTGCGGTAGACTCGGGATGGTAATGATACTTGTCAGGCACAATGGAAAGAAGAGCGAAAGCAAAGTTGGACTGCAAATGTCGAGGACGAATTTCGGCAAGCTGAACAAAACGATGTGGACAATCCCGGGGCTCCGTAATGATGGTGACTGGTGACCTGAAATCAGACAACAGAATAATAAGGCCAGGATCGCGGGGTAGTTTGTGCCAGAAAGCGGGTTTAGAAATATGTCGAGGGAATTCTCAAGACATTTTATCTGTGTTGTCTTTGTTGTCTTTGTTATCCTCGTTATTTAGGCGGTGCGCGGGCATAGGTACATAACGAAGACGAAGACCACGACGACGATATCTGGGCATGATGCTGCAAACGAGGCTGGAGAGGAAGTGGGCTGCATGAACCCTGCCCCTCCATGCATGTGATCTGCCCCCGACTGCCGAAATAAAGCCGACCCAGAGCAGCCTCGCCTCGCCTTGCCGCGCCGCGACCTTGACTTTCTCGTTCTTTCCAACCTTCCATCCGTTGCCATCTGGACAAGACGTTCGCCGTTGTATGTTCTAATGAGGGCGCATTGGCGGAGGAGAGGAGCGTAGCATCCAGCAATTGGCCACAATGTCTTTGTACCAAGGCTGGGATCGAGAGGCGGTGTTACAGTCGGGAAATGCGGAGAGCGAAACATCGTTGGTTGCCCATTATCTACTCACTGCTTGGTTCTGGCTGCTTACAGACCATCCGCACATAGGGAGAATATATCAAGACCATCATTATCATCGTTTACGCCAATCAATCATTCTCGCGCACCTGGTCGGTTCGTCAACCCCCAAAGGACTCTCCACCACCGCGAACTTGACGAACAAGAGCCAGGATCACAGTTGACAACTCCTCCCGATTCTAACAAACGAGCGATCAAAAAGGTGGCATCGAAACCACGAAATGCAAACTTCAAAATGGGCCCCTTCCGCAATCCCGTCATCACAAAACCTTCTGTATCTCAAGAGACACGTTTCGATGAAGATGCGGCCCTCGTCAAACCGGTTACAATCGTTCAGGGGTGGACGAGCACAGAAGAAGCAGTGAAGCACAAGTTCAATGGCATTTCGAAGACAACGCTTGACAAGTTAGCTGCATTCAGATATAAGCCATCTACGGAAGCTCAAGTGGAGGTCTCTTCTGCTTGCGGAGTTTTCCCTGTTGCCCAGTCACCTGCTGGGGAAGCTGAAAGACCTCCACTCTCGAGCGACTATGCCTTCCTTCCGAGCGATGATCCTGTCATCGATGAAGACTACCAGGCTGATCACAAACATACTGAGCCGGCCGAGTGCGACGTCCCACAATCGCAGCGAGAAAGATGGACCCCTGATCATCTTCATGGAGACGATGTTTTCTTCAGTGATGCCATTTGGAATGTCAATATGAAAAATAGTACCAAAGACACGCCATACTCCTCGCAAATACGATTATCAGCTGAACATGCCATGAGCCTACCTCAGACCATGCTCAGAAGCGACCCAGACTCATATTCAGCCAGTGAATCCGCAGTGCCTCAGCTCACGGCTTTCCAGGCTTCCCAGGCCTCTCAAGACGTTCCAGAGATTTTGCAGGCTACTTCTGATTATGGTGATCCATCATCGAGTGAGGTGAGAGAGTTGGCAGGAATGGCAGCCGATGTTCAATACAGTGAATATGAAGCCTCGGGAGAAGTCTATTTATTGGAAGATTTCGAAGCTCGAACAGCCGCTGAGCACACTCATAAACATGATCAAATTGCTAGAGACTTGCAACTTGATCTCGGAGGCCTGCCTGATGCTTCGCTTGAAACTCAAGCCGTCGCCTCTTATCAACTTCCTAGGTACAACGAACGTGCGACTGAAAACGGACAGGCTAGATTTCCACAATCTAGGCACCTCGTGGATGTTCAGGTTGAACGATCTGGTATTGATGACCTCCAGATGACTCCCAGAGATATATGCAACGATTTCGAATTCAACGATTTCGAATTCAACGAATTCGACGATGAGGGTGTTGACGATGCAGATCTGCTCACAATTGCACCAGATGCAGCTGTACCAGAAACACAGTATTTGACAGTTGATATGGTCAGCGGTCCCCCGGACAGTGGCTCATCAGATGCACCTCCCATTGCCGGGAGCCATGCCAATCTAGCTGCCATAACAGCGACGAAAGACGTGTACCCCATGAGAGATGACATACCAATATCACCTGAAATACTGTCTGATGATGAGTTCCCGATGGAAGATGGGCTCGAGGAAGACCTGCTATCTCTACCAACCCATCTCCAAGGCGTCATCGAAACCTTTGAAGCCCCTCCGAGCCTCGAGTACTCTTTCGCCAATGGCCCAATGTCAGGGGAAGTATACGACAAATCTCTTCAATTCCCGCCTCCCAAGTCTCGACCGTCTTTTATGCTGCGAGGAAACGCAGCAGGCGGGTCTCTTACTGACGGACACAGTCCACCCAAAAAACAACGTGTCGAAGATCTAGGTGCTGATGCCGCGGAGGAAGAAGATTGGTCGTTCATCAGATCAAATGACAGCATGGGTAACCCTGAAGGGCCAATACTGTTGGATCCTTTGTCTGATCAGGACAACCTTACGCCGGACAACATTGCAAAGCGGGTTATACCTCTAGGGCCTCAGAAGCAGCGAAAACGCCCAGCCTACGACAAATTTCACACTGCCATTCAGCCGTCAACTTCCCAAGAAATTGTGTTGGACGACAGCCACGAGTACGAACCCTTGCAACCATTTGCCCGACCCGATTTCCCTTCCTTGGTCCTTGATCGCTGTCCTATTGTTGGAGTTTCGGCACAAACCTTTCTCCGAGTCTGCTTTCGAGTCGGCGAGATGTTCAGAGAGGGAGCGAGATGCAATGCTTTGAAGCAGGACGCTGTGATTGAGTTGTTTGCACGGGTTACCTTCTCATCTCGTGAGCCTGGAACCACGAAGCAACACGTCCTATTTGCGGATCTTTGGCATGACCGACCTCCATTCCCGAACGGTGTTCTAGCCAATTACAAGGCCTCGAGTTTGGCGGAGAGTGAGAGTCGAGCCTTCATTGGAGCGGAGAAGTACTTGATGGCTAGGTGCATTGGAAGATTGAGAAGGGATACCAAGAATTCCACTGGCTGGTTTATTGACATTATCAACATCAGATCAACTGACTGGGAGGAAATCAAGTGGACGAAGAGAATTGTAAGTGCAGGTCTTGTTAAGTCGGAGAAGGGGGCATCTGAAAGACTATGATGTGGAGGATCTGATGACTGGAGAGTCTTGTTATTGCTATCACACACATCTTGCTAGCCATATGGCCGAACTAACATCTAGGTACAACCAACCTGAGTTCTGATACCCACCTACATCTTACATTAGCTTCCCCTAGCCTCACACCTAGCTAGCTCCCCATACCAAATAAAAGCCACAAGCTCTTAACTAAAAGAAACTCCCTAAATGCCCAAGACAAACCTGCCTTCGTGAAATCAATCCATCTCTTAAACGCCCCTGAAGACCCCAAATGCCGACCCTCATAACCGCCTCATCGTGTGAGGATCCCATCACCACTATCATTGGACACATGCGGATACGGTTTCTTCGATCCCGCCTCCGCAACCAAAATAATCGTCATACAAACCATGAACAGAATCACAACCACCAGCCACGGACCCTTATTCTTCGCCCGCCCATCGCTCTGGCTCCTAAACGTAACGCAGCAATTCGTCCCTTTCCCAGATGTGAGCGCTCTCTCTAGATCAGGCGATGCATCCGTGAATGTCACGCAACAGTTATCCCTCTCTTTCCTGGGCGAACTACTCTCACCCTCTCCGTTCTCACTTCCACTACCATTGTTTGAGTTTCCATTTCCGTTGCCGTTTTGGTCTTTCTCCATGAGCAATCGCCCGATACTCTCTTCCAGCCACTCGATCCTCTGTTTCAAGCCTGTGATCGTAGCTAGTGCATCGTTGGACGTGCCGATCGTGTTGGTGTTCGTGGTATCGCCGCCGAAGGTTGAGGGTGCTACACCCCAGAGTTCGACGTACGAAGGCGCGGATTCGTGGTGGGAGTGCGAGTGTTGAGAGGCGTGGGTTGTCGTGCTGGGTGTTGGGCGAGGTGTACCCGGGGAGGAATGCGTATGGAATGAGGGAGGAGGAGAGTTGGGGATTGAGGGTGGTAGGGCGGGAGGACCGCCGCTGGAGATGATGGATGGTTCGTAGCGGGAGGAGGCGACGCTGTTGGCTAAGCCAGAGTTGTAGCTGGGGGTTGGATTAATATTCAGCCTTAAATATAGTATATCAGAGATAGAGTGTCGCGGTAAGGTTAAGTAAAGGTTGGAGCTTGTGGTTGTAGTTGAAGGGTTCAATGTGGGGGTATGGGGATGACAGGAAGAACAATGCAACAACGTACTTGTAATGCGGCGAGCCATGAATGCTATCCAAGATAATAGTTTCGTCTCTTTGAGCAACCTGGATATTGTATTAGGCACGATGTTCTTACTTTGTTCTTGCTTCGTCCTCTCCCCTGAGCCAATTCAACATCTTGAATCCGCGTTCCAGGCAACCGTTTTGTGTACCAAAGAGAAGAGCAAGAACTTACAGGTTCATAGCGTGTACGACTCATCTTGACTCTAGTATCTTTGTAAGAGGAGGGAAGAGAAGTATGAAAGAGATATGCAATGAGTGAATGAACAGTGTTCTGTATTGGATGTCACGCAAAATAATGGCTGAGGCAGAGGTTCAAAGAAGTGGACCCCTCGGATCTGAAGATACAAACGGACGTGGTGTGAGGTGGATGGATAAAGCGAGATGGGATTCAATCAGGCCGAGGATTATGGTTCGCCGCGTCAGCATGAGCTTCAGCCCTGGGGCCGGCGTCCAATTGTGTGGTCGGGTTGAGGCTGTGTTGAAAGAGAGGGGAGTTGCTGTGCCGTGCATTTGCATCGAGATGGCTCGATTGGGAAATTCGGCTCGGCTTGTCACGGGGTCGGGGCGTGATGTTGATGGAAGGATGGTTGATGGGAAGGTGTGTTCTTTCGGGATGACCGATGATATGGTTGACTTGAGCTGAAAGGTGGTGTGAGTTGTAGTGTTTAAATTGTGTTATGATTCTATAGATTCATAAGTATCTTCTATCTTGATTAAGTCTCCCCTCTCCAGCACTCTCCTGCAGCTATCTGAAATTCAACTGAAGGTACAAAAACGTTCGTTCACTGATCCAAAGCCATGCCATCCTCTTACCCAAAACAGTAGAGATTGAACCATCTCATGTATCCATCGACAGGAATCAAGCACCAACCAATCCCGGCCATTTCTCCTTCAAAAACTCGACGATAGCATCAGGTCCCTTCTCAACCTGCAGTCCTTGAGGTATAGCCATGGTCTTGATACCAGGTACTGTCTCCTTAGCTATCCTTTGGATCTCATCGCTCTCTTCTTTTGTCCACATTGATGCGCAGAACTGGATTCTCTGTCAGTATGTGCTTCTTAATAAGACTGGTCTGGGATTGGGGAGGGGAATGGGCATCTCGAACTGAGATGTTAAGATAGTGAACTGTGTTTTATTTGGGTTGTGGAAGAATGAATATGTTTGAAAAGAATTCAAGTACCAGGACATCAGGTTTATTCCTCTCACACATCGCCTTGACATCTTCTATTCCTACTTTGAAATTAGCTCATGGGCAGTAAATAAGACGTCAATCGTCTTCGAATCTCGAAACAAATACAGCACTTATGTACCTGAAGAGATGAACTCGAAGGTTTAAAGAATACATACTCTCAGCATTCTCAACATGCAAAATCGTATATTCCTCCTTGACATCCTCAACAACTCGTCCAACAAGACGCTTCGCTCGCTCGGGTGCTGTATTGACTGTGCAGAGCTTGTAGGGACCTTTGGGTGCCATCTTGTGTGATTGACCTGCAGTAAATTTTAGAATATGGATATGAGGAAGAAAGATTGAAATGTTTGGAGAGCAAAAGAAAGTAAATAGCGTGAAAGAACGATATCGGAGACGGAGGGTAGGAGAAGAGGTCTGGAGGTGGACGCGGGGTGGACAGTGGGGATCTATGGATGTGGGGATGTGAGCGGGAGTGAGTCGCGGCATCAACGCCGATGTGGACTTTCTTGAACTTTATGCTTCCTTCTTCCTTAGCTACAGATGTGTCTGAAGATTCACTGCTTCATTGTCAAATATTTTGCAGATGAAATTTGACTTTTCCATCGATATATTGGATCGGAGGGAACGACTCGTGGGAGGACCATCTTCAAAGCCCATCATCTATGAAGCCTGACCTACGTAAATCTTCGATTGTATGCCATTTGACCTGACTAAGTGGCTCCTGTTCAACATTTTTCATTTGGAACTAGGTATTCTGGAGACATTCTGTACCATATATCGGCATCTCATCCAGCTCAGCATCCTCGTATTTCTCAAACTCCCTCGCAGCCCACTCCATCCTCGGTTTCCATTCATCAGGCAACATTCCAACCAAAGCCCAGAACTGCTCTTTTGTCATGACTGGAAGCCACCAGACTTTATCCATAACCCTCAACAGCATGAAGAAATAACCCACGATAGACAACGTCCGAGGATCTTTCTGCTCGAGCATCTTGACGAATTTCGGCTGCACCTTGGTCGTGAACTTAAAGACGTACTCGCTATGGGGATTGTAGTACATCCTCGTCAACCAAATAACGCTGAGTTCGTAAGCATGAACGGTGTCAGGGTCGGTGGCTTCTCTGTCGAGGTCGTCGAGGAGGAAGTCAAATACTGGTGGAGAATCTTCGTTGAGTGCTGGTGGAACTTGATTGATGCGCTCATGTTCCAGAAGGGTCTTGAGTTCCGGATCCTGGAAGTGATGCCACGCAGCGGCTGCTACAGCACGAGGGCCATTCCATGGCTGGAACCAATGGAGCGGAAGTCCGCTCTGGCTTGATGAGATGTATTGCTGACTGCTGATGGAGGTGAAAGCGATGAGGCATGCTGTAGCAAACAGAACCTCGCCGTTATTATCGTTGACTCCTTTACTCAACTGTGCTGCGTGTGCTGAAATCGCCCTGGTTAAGTAGACATGGGATGCTTGAGCAAGCGTTCTGTCAGATGAGTCCAGCCGTCGTAGATTGAATGCTGAAAACCCAAGTAGGGCATCCATGAGATCTTGATTCGTGAAAGCGAGGCGCATTATCCAATTAACATAGATGGTTCTCGAAGCGGTAAGTTCACTGACCGATGTTGGCCCAAGAAGTTTCCAGTATGTCCGGGGGCTCATGCTCATGAAGTGGTGCATGAGCCGAAGATCCAGAAGTCGGTCTGTTGGAGTATCCATGTGCATTGGGATGGATTGATTATTTTGCAACATTTGCAATATGGTGAAGTCGTCCATGGTCTGAGAGTAGACATGTGATGGTGAGCTTTCTCTGCTCCTGACGACAATACATGTGGACACTCCAGATGAACATGATTCAACAGGACTTTTACTCCCACGTAGACCGGGGCTCTCGGGGACAGCCAAAGAGCTCTCACGGGACCTCCGTAATAGAGGGATTTTCACCGGTGGGAGTTTTACTGGAGGTAATGGTAAAGCAGTTGATCGGTCTTTCTGGGGACTGAAGTCGCATTCCAGATCATGTTTGCTACAGTTCATACCTGGATCACATATTAACAAACTACTCGCGAGAACTCTCCTCATTTGAATTTAACATACAAATCGGATGCGTTTCATCACACTGATAAGATGTTAGTTTAGGTTTGTTCTACAACGGAGCAATGGGGGTACCGAGGGAGGAATCTAAATGACTTACTTTCATTCGCCGAACTACAACGAATCAGTGTGCATACATCAATTGACAATTCTTGACTTACCTTTACAACGCTTGCAACCCAGTCTTGACTTTCTATGTGGTCGTCTAGTAGCCATATCTTTACACCTTGAGAGGCTCCTCCTGCTGTCTCCTTCAAAGAGCTCGGATAAGATTGAAGGCCGGGTCAATCAGGGTGTGCCGGACTTGCGTCTCAACACATAATATGCTATCAAAAGTTTGTAGGTGCTGGTAGTGAAGTTTGTATGTTAGACATGTTCATAGTCATCCAATAATGGATGAGATCTGGACCAGGCTGGAAGGACGAGGAAGACATCCGCTGGGCAAGAGTTAACTATGCCGCATCGGGCCGCTTGCCCACATTGAGGCGCAGTTGATGATAATACAGATTATCCTTGAACGCTGGAATCTCTCAGAACGATTGCAATTGGATGACTGCCGCAAGGCTGCAGAAGGCTGAGGAACTCGTCGATCTGGGGGCTTCGAACAGGGAAGCGTTCTTCCTTTTGTATCGAGATGTGACAAAACAAGAATAGAGACTAAGACACAGGAAGATCTGCAATATCTGTCGACGAAGAAGTTATTTACTTGGCTGATAAAAGTACAATTGCTAGGCAGCGTATTTGGCTTGCTGTCACCCCCTAAAATTCTAGCGAGATTGTCCCGACTTCGCGTCTCTCTCCTGCAGGCGCGTCCCGCCCCTCCAACATCCCGAGCAAGCTTCACAACAACCAAGAATCAACGATCACAGCCCGGATCCAGCAAATTTTAACCCACGATGAATACCAAAAGGCTAGTTTCGAGGTCGCGCATGAACGACACTGCATCTCCTGCTCCTCGTCGCCAACAACAGCACCGTGCTTCAGAAACACCAGCCCGCCAACCTGCGCGTCAGACCGAGCTCCCTCCATACGAGCCTCCTGTCTGTGCCCTCTCAGTTGAAGCCCAACAAGCTTTAGATAGTCTGAGCAACACCTACGACTATAGCAAATATAGACGACATCTCGATAATGCGAAGTTGGTTGTCAGAAACGCTGCTGCAGAAAGCAACGATCGACTTGTGACACGAAATGAGGCTTTCCCAAGGGCTGTTGAAAGGCGTCGAAAAGAAGGAGTACCGGACGAAGACAAGCCAGAGGCAGAGACCAATGATGAGGTGTGCTTGAAAGGATTCGAGAGGAATAATGACAAGTTTACAATCCAGGCGGAGGAGGCTATGAGGGAACTCATCGATTACAGCGACGAGCTTGCGATGCAAGGTACCATTATGAAGGATGTTATCCAGGAAATCGCTTCTGCGCCCGCACCTCGTCGATCTGCACCTCGAAGACGAAGGGCTGTTGGAAGCGATGATGAGGATCAAGAGGAGGAGGAGGTTGAGGCACCGGCAGCAGATCCAGACAACATGAGCGTAGTCGAACTGCTGAGACAGGCTAAAGAAGACCGTGCTGCAAAATATGCATCGCAGAGCAAGAGGTGTAGGTATGTATACAAAAATTATATTGTTGAGTGGCAGAGACTGATTCGAGGGCAGATATGGGGACAATAACGACTACAAAACCTTCAAAAAGATCCTACACGACGCGCAAAACCCCCATAACGGCATGCCCGTTGCCCATCCAAGTACCTGGTTTCCTGAAGAGAACGTTGGCAATTCACGCAGACGACGCAACAACACCACCGACAATACGAATAATGGTAATGAGAGTGATGAGGACGAGGTCATCATTGCTCGTGCTTCCGAAAGTTTAAAGTGCCCTCTAACTTTGCGTTACTTCGATGAGCCCGTTACCAACAACAAGTGCAAGCATACGATAGATAGGCCAGCTCTCGAGGATTATCATCGAACAGAAGCTCGTATGTTCCCGGGCTCGCATGGCAATCGGAAAGTGGCAAAATGTCCGACGACCGGCTGTGACATGGTACGTAGTTTCTTTCAAAGCAAATTAAAGACCACAGCTAACAAGTCAGATGCTTGCATTGAGTGATTACGAAAAAGACGAGCTTATGGCCAGAAAAGTAAAGCGAGCTATGAACAGGGAGAAGCAGGAAGCCAATCAGGAAGATGACGACGACGATGGACCGCGAGGTACACAGCGAAACAGGCCCGAAGAAATTGATGATGATGATGATGATGTTGTGGCTGATGTTGACGAGGAGCACAGGAAAGCCAAAGCTTTAAGGATTAAGCGGGAAAGAGCACGAAGTCGAGGATTGAGCATGGCTCCACCAGCAGCACGGGAGGATTCGGACGAGGAAATGAGTATGAATTAATCTTGGGTCTCGGCGTTTGTTAGGTATGGGGGAATGGCATACATCTGGGGATTGCTTCACAGCTGTCTATGGCAAAGCAAAAGTGCTCGTCAATAGTGCTTCGCGGTGGTTTTTTTTTGATTCAACAGAGTTGGTCTTGCTCAGTGCTCGCTTCCCACGGAGCTCTTCAGGCACAAGCTGTTCTAAGTAAGAGTGAGCAACATTCAGTTTCATCCTCTCAAGTCATTACAGATTTCGGCTTCTTTCCAACTCAGTCAGCCTTTTAATTGGAAGCACAGGGCACAATTTCCAACCAACTTCGTGTGGCGTGGAGCTTTCATTTGGATCGTTGTTTGTCTTCCCACTTGGTGGACCTCTTTACTTCTCATTTTCTCCCGCTTCCCACTTTCCGATATCAGCATCCACAGAGTACCACGTTCTTTGCTTGTCCATGTATTATGACCCATTATGTAGAAGTGTACAGTCAAGATACTTTACATGCTCTTCGTCTACATTTGACAACAACAGAGAGTATTCTTTTGTGGAAAGCACAAGTACAGTACACGCACAAAAGTCCTTTCTTTGGAACACACCTGAAGGAATAAGTCATATCCTGTCAAAGAAATCGAGAGGATAAGATGTTTTCCATCTTGATTTATACTGCTCTTATAGATAGATCCAAGACAGCGTAGGAAAAGCTCGATCAGCAAAAATAGAGTTTGCCCCACTCTCGCAAAAACCTCCACCATCTCAACCCTCCAAGCTCTCTCACTACCTACCTACGTCTCCTCCCCATCTCTCACCATGTCCTCGGAGCAAGAACTCGAGGAGCTCTCCAAGCCCGAGTTCTGGGACAATCGCTATGCAGAACACCTCTCGGACTTAGACGGCAATGGTGCGAGTACCGAGCAAGCCATGCCGGCGTTCGAGTGGCTTGGAGATTATAACAAACTGAGGGCTTTCTTTCAGAAGTGGTTACCGAGACCTGGGGGAATGGACGTGATTCTGCATTTGGGGTGTGGGAATAGTGTTTGTATCTCTTTTCATTTCTTTCATGCACTCCTATGCTTTCGTTTTGGAGTCACTGTACTTTGGGCTAGTCCTCTGCTTTAAGCGGATCTTAGTTTTTATTTTCGTCTCATATATATTCGGTTTATGACAAATTGATTCAAGAATGTACTGACAACTCAAAAGACATTAACGTCTGACCTCTACTCAGAAGGGTACAGGCACCAAATCAGCGTCGATTTCTCACAAGTGGCGATCAACGCCATGATGACGAAGTACGTAGCGCTAGAAACACGGTGGTCTGTTATGGATGTACGGAATCTCGAGTTTCGGGACGCGAGTATTGATGCTGCTATTGATAAAAGTACGCTGGATGCGTTTTTTCATGGGAGTTTGTGGGATCCGCCGGAGAATGTGAGGGAGACTGTCGGG
Source organism: Helotiales sp. F229 (assembly GCA_002554605.1). NCBI lineage: Eukaryota > Fungi > Ascomycota > Leotiomycetes > Helotiales > Helotiales sp. F229. Next base: position 3,874,934 of record MXAW01000004.1, on the reverse strand, counting down.
GCGTATGTGGATCAGGTATGTAGTTTCTTTCTTTTGCTTTCGTTGGATTGGTTTGGTTTGGGAGTTTGGTTTGGGAACGGGGATTTGAGTTGAGTTCGATATTGAGGTTGAGGTTGATTTTGAGATAGGCGAGATGCTGATTGTGATACAGGTTGCTAGAGTCTTGAAGCCAGGTGGGAAATGGTTATGCATCACGTACCGACAGCCACATTTTATGAAGCCGTTACTTCTGAGAGAGCAGAAGTGGAGTTTAGAGGTCGAGACGTTGGTAGATCCTGATGGGGGTGGAGGATTCGAGTATTTTGGTTTTGTGATGACGAGACATGGTAATCCTCCGTGAGTAAATACCACATATAAAGGTATACACAGTCAGCCTTCACAGCAATTTCTCTCTTTGAGAGGGGCTTCTAGGCAAGTGTGTGGAAGTCCCATATAAGTCTAGGTCTATTGGGGTATCTACATTCTAGTCTGTCACAGTCCTGATTGGAGCACTTACCCCTTGATGCCAATGACCCAGGTCATGTATCCCGTGGGCCAGGTATGTTGTTCATGTCCGCTCTTGACAGTCCAGCCATCACAAGACGCTCCACAGTCCTTCATCAGAGCCTGAACTTCCTCCGCACTTCTCGTGCGTAGCGAAGATACATACCCGTCAAAGACCAAAACAAAAGGTATAATGGGTATGATATATGTGAAGAAAAGATGACCGGGAGATCGCCAGAAATAGAACGGCGTAATGGCGAACATCAATAGACCCATAGCGAAGATGGTAAGTAAGGACGAAAAAGTCCGCTCTTGGAGCTCGAAGATGCTGCATAATTTGTCAGTTGCCTTTCCTTTGCTTTCGTCTGTTGGAAATAGAGGATCGGAGTTCAAGAGGACACTTGGGGAAGCTTACCCAAAGCCATCTGCCGTCTCAATGGTATTCCGCAAGATATCCAAACCAAGCCTGTCCTCAAAATGATGGAACGCCAAATTATACAGCCGGAATATCTTCCTCCCATCCGCACCATTCAGACTCGCTGGCGCATTTGCAGCATCCACCGGATCAGACACAAAACTTAGATTCTCGCTGCGCTTCGAAGCATCCGTCCAATCCGGGATATGCGGGTGTATATCCGTCAGGATGAACTGCACAGCGCCGTTCTCTTCCGTCAAAGTCAGAGGCGATGTGACCGCATGGGGTGATCGGGGAGTCAGTGCTACTTTCGAGGCGCTGAGAGATGCGGTGTATGGTGAGGCGGGTGTGCGAGAGGAGAGCTGGGCGTTGAGGTCTTTCTCGATGAAGGGCGTGGGTCCGCCGGCGCCGGCGCAGAAATCAACATAGGTGTAGTTCGTTACATCGTCAGCGAGGGTGCGGTAGAGCGTGCTGGCTACGAGCTGGGCTGGTGAGGCTTTCTGCAGAACTGGGACTCGGAAGGTCCAGCAGAGCGTGAGGCATGATTGGACTTTTTCGCGGAGGTATTGGGGGAACCTGGTTTGCCACTGTTAGCAAAATACGAGAGCAATTAGATGGATTTGCGTACCAGGCTTGGTCGTTGATTTCATAGAAATGTATGCGGGGGCAAAGAAGAACCATTATGAGCTATGGTTGGAGCTCAATTGCAGAAAGATGGGAAAGATGGGAAAGAAGGAAGGTTTATCTCGGTGGGAATGTCATTGGCACGGCTGACACGAAACACGAGGCTAGTGCCAAGGACCTAGGTACTATCAATTTCCTCGGATCCTATCTTTCCTTCTTGGACCATCTCAAAATGCACGCGTCAACACTTTTCGTCTTTTTTTCGTTTGTGTCTTTTGCAGCGTATTTTCTGTTTCGAATTCCGACGATTAGAAGGAATGGAGTGGCTTTGAAGTTAGTTACCTCCTTTTTTTCTACATTTTCATTGTACGACTTTCTGGATGTTGTAACCAAAAGTATATTGGTATCTTTGGTGGAATCAGATCCCAAATGTCTTGATGTTTTTCAGACGATTGACTGTGTTTTGAATACAGAAGGGAATTCGAGAGGAAATTCGAAATATTGTGCTTGGAAGAGCTCGCTGACACATCTCTGAAGACGTCCACCAAACACCTTGCCCCTTGTAGGAAACGGCATTCTGTTTTTACAAGCACGCCACAAGTTGTTCTCGTGGTTTGTCAAATGCGAGCGTCAGTTTAGATTCGAAACTTTTCAAATATCTGTTCCATCTCTGCCGCCCGGAGTGGTGATCAACGACCCGAAGAACTTGGAATATGTCTTCAAAAACGAAGGCATTTTTGCCAAAGGGGACTTTTTCAAAAGAAGGTCATGGGATCTGTTTGGTACCTTTCACTCTTTGGTCCTCCAGACGCACATGCTTACAAACGACAGGAAATGGTATCATCAATGCAGACGGTGAGCTGTGGAAGATTCAGCGGAAAGCTGGTCTCCATTTCCTGAATAATGCCAATCTGAAAGTCTTGACGGATGAAGTCCTTCCTGCATATCTCAATGAGACTGTCAAAAGCCTGCATGAAGTCGAGCATGGATCAGTTGTTGATCTGGAAGAAGTGCTCCACGAATTGACGACTCAACTTATGGGCAGGATGGCTTACAATGTATGTGAACCTCGAATCGACGCGGTGATTGCCGGCCGATTACATGCAGCTAAAGGTTGTACAGATGGACATACATAATTCCGACCCCTTTTCGCAAGCCTTTGACTATGCTTCGGGCGCCACAGGGGAAAGGTTCCAAAATCCGCTGTGGCAGATCAGCGAGATATTCCTTGGAGAAAGATTCAGGAACTCGGTTGCACAAGTCAAGGCATTTGGCTCTATGATTGTTGCCAATGCCATTCAAACCAGGAAGAGGAAGGCAGCGGGAATTGATCCCGCCCTAGGTTCTATATCTGGAAGTTTGATCAGCTCATTGCTAGACTCTATTGACGACCAAGAGATTGTTGCAGATGCAGCCTTGAATTATCTATCTGCCGGTAAGCACAGCTGATGGCAACTGCTATTGGCCCCATTCATTAACTCTTCCAGGTCGAGACACCACTGCACAGGCATTGACATGGGCATTTTACATGCTTATGCGAAATCCCAGCAAAGCCGAAGCAGTCAGACGGGAGGTAATGCAGGTAGCTGAGCTCGACCCTTCATTTAGGCCAGGTACATCGCTAGAAGGCGGTATCGAGGACCTCAATACTGCCGTACTCCGACCTACAGCACTCCCGTATGTCACAGCCGTGTTTTATGAGGCGCTTAGACTTTATCCGCCTGTACCATTCGAGCTCAAGCAGTGCGAACAAGCTACGACTCTTCCAGACGGCACATACCTCCCCAAGGATTCTATTCTTGTTTGGTGTACCTGGGCTATGAATCGATCAAGACTTATCTGGGGTGAAGATTCCGAGGAGTTCAAGCCAGAGAGGTGGCTATTAGATGGCGTTCTACTTTCAAAACCCGCATTCGAATACCCAGTATTCAATGGTGGTCCTAGAACTTGTTTGGGAAAGACCATGGCTGTATCAGTTGCAGTGCAAGCTATCGCTACTCTGCAGACTAAGTTCGATTTCGAGCTTACGGACGGGAAGGATAGAATAAGCAAGAATAGTCTGACGCTACCGATGGAAGGCGGACTTCCTTGTCGCGTGACGATGCGGGAAGATTGAATCTGGGAGATGTTTACTTGGCACCTGAAGTCTGATAGGTTTAAGCGATCAACAGCTCCGCGGGAACACCAGCAGTGTGATTACTAAACCCGGACGACACATACATTTTGGCTTCATTTGGAATCCTCCTCGCTTATGTCGCCAAAATCAAGACTACTCATTGGCTCATGACGTCTGACAACTCAAAACCCGAGGTTTTTGAAGGCATTTGCGCCCTTCAATCAACGACTAATCCAGCCTTGCCAAATCCCCGTGGTTGTGAATCTTTGGATGATCAATCATTCCACATGAATGCAGAGCAACTTACAAGGCTGCAGCTTTGTCTGTCCAATAGAAAGGGATGAAGTACCCCCAACCACATCTTGTGGCCGCTTACAAACAACGCCAAACTGCCCCACTATCGTCACTTTTGAGTAAATGTCAAGGCTTGAGCCAATATTGCGTGATAATCAGACGCCAGCTTTGGGGACTTGCAAGGTCTTACAGATTTACCGCTTAGTTGCATTTCTATCCATGACGATGTCGATATCGTCAGATGGCAACATGATCATTTCACCAAGAGTATATAAACACTGCCAGAGGCCCCCCAACTACAAGATCCACAACAACATCATACACAGTTCCAATTCCCAAATCCAAGAACATACCAATCCAAAGCCATGTCTGCTTACACAACCAACCTCGTCGAGGCTGATGGCCTGAAAATCTTCTACCGAGAAGCAGGTCCCAAAGATGCCCCTGTCATCCTTCTTCTCCACGGTTTCCCAAGTTCATCTCACCAGTTCCGAAATCTCATTCCTCTCCTCAGCCACAAATACCATGTCGTTGCACCTGATCTCCCAGGATTCGGCTTCACAGAAGTCCCAGCAGTGCGCCAGTACAGCTACACATTCGAGAACATTGCTACTAGCATTGGTGCATTTCTCGACGTCCTCGAGATCAAGAAATTCTCCCCTTATGTCTTCGACTATGGAGGACCAACAGGATTTCGCCTCGCTCTCCAACGACCAGAGGCCATCCAGGTCATCTTCACGCAAAACGGCAACGCATACGAAGAAGGCCTAGGCGAATTCTGGGCACCCGTCCAAGCACTCTGGAAAGAAGACACACCAGAACAACGAGCCGTAATTCAAAAAGCTCTCCTCACCCTCGAAACCACCAAATGGCAATACACGAACGGATCCCACGACCAGCCCGTCGCACCCGAAGCACCCTACCTCGACTAGGCATTGATGGAACGGCCCGGTCAAGTCGAGATCCAAGTCGGTTTCTTTTACGACTATCGCACCAACCTACCCCTGTATCCGCTCTTCCAGGAGTACTTCCGCAAGTCTCAGGTCCCGCTTATTGCGTTCTGGGGGAAGAATGATGAGATCTTCGTGCCGGCTGGGGCAACGGCGTTCAAGAGGGATTTGCCGGATGCTGAAATCCATTTGTTGGACACGGGACATTTTGCTGTTGAGACGAAGACGCAGGAGACTGGGAAGTTGATGTTGGATTTCTTGGCTAAGAATGGGATTTGAGTATTGATTGAAGTGCTGGAAGATTCAGGTAGTGAGAGACTAGGTATGCTCTCATCGCGATGTCAATTCAATTATGATCAACTGTTTCTGTTGTCTCATCATGCCGGATTCGCGTGGCTTATGCACATCTCCGTTTCTTTGTAAGTGGCTGGCCTTCATAGAGAAAGAGCTTCCCTCTGATTGCCAATATTGCCTGCTCGCTTTCGCCCCCATTTTCCCCTTGCTTCCACCTCACATCTCAGGTTGAGTCACACCAACAAACGGGCTCGCCTGCCTTAACATCTATCACATCACGTTTTCTCGCGCCGTCCAGGCGCCTACCTACAGGAAAGCTTTTCTCTTGCCAATTCCTCAATTGAATTTCAACACTTTAAATTCACTATCTCTTTCACCCATCTAAAATTTCCCATCAAGTCAATACCTCAATCCTATTCCAAGCACCACTTCCCTTCTCACAAGTTCCCAAACTTCTACTCCAAGCTCACCAAGAACCAAGCAAACGGAAACGCAAACACAAACGCACTTTCATTCCAAGATGGGTACTCGTGGGCTCCTAGGTCTCATCATCAAAGGCAAGCGCCATGCCGCTTACAACCACTTCAATTCCTTCCCATCACGTCTAGGCCAAGATATCGTCAAGTTCATCCTAGGTCTTACAGATGAGGAGATCAACGCCATGGTCGCTCGTGTTGCCGAGATAACCGTACGTAACTTTCGACTATGTTTACACTTCCTTACCTCCTCACCCACTTCCTCTCACCTGCTCACACTTCTTCACACTTACCTACACTTCCTCGCATTTCCTCGATCCAAAAACCGATGCTTCGAAACTGAGCAAGGTAGCTAACTTTTGTACCTACAACCAGTGGGTCTCAAGCTCTTCAACTCCAACCAAAGAACAACAGGAATACTACAACTCTCTCGGCTTCCTTAGAGTAAACGTCCCTGAAGTCATGTACAACCGTATGCTAGAGTGGGAAACAAACAACTCATATCCAAAGAAAGGACAGCCAGACTACCGTAGCGCCATGGACTTCACCAAGCTGAGAGACAACGAAGTCAACGATGAACCTCTTGACAACTGGAGCTCCTTGCTGGATAAGGTGCAGGGTGCTGCTGCATTGCCGCAGATCTTGAACGGGAAGTTGATGCATTTGGAAGAGAATCGTATGTTTGCTTGCTTTTCCTCGATGCTTTTCTTTCCTGCTTGACCTGCTTGTCAATTACGTCGCTTCACATGATTCGTTCCCTTTTCGTATCTCCCCCCCGTCGTCTTTTCCGACAACATCCAGACACAAGATATTGTCCCTCTCTCCCTCTCCCCAAGCACATATGCGCCACTCGGCCATTGCTGAAAAACCGAGCTAATATCCACCTCCCAACTTCATAGTCGCATTCCTCGATAACGGTCTCTTCTGCGAGTGGTCCTACTTCATCGATTTCGAGAATAGGAAGTTGGAGACGCGGAAAGGCGAGTACTGGGCCGTTCCCAATAGACCATTTGTTGGAGGGGGCAGAATTATCGGAGAGGTTACGTTTGAGGAATTGGGGAGCGAAGGGGAGGCGTATATGATGAAGATGGAGCAGGCTGGTGGAGAGGATGAGGATGAGGAGTGAGAGGGGAGTTGGGAGTTGGGAGAGGGGGGGTAAGGTTTCTGGGCGCTGGATCGGAAGGAAGCTTGGTTAGGGGGGTGGGGGAGATGAAGATGGTGGAGGTGGCGATGTTGATTTCCTTCAAATTATTAGGATAGGATAGAAAGCGCCTTGATACTTCTCAACTAAAACATGCTGTGACATTCTTATGATCTACAACATCCAACATCCATATCTCAATCCATTCATTCAGGAATGAATCCACCGCCTCCATACTCATCATCATCAACATACTCCTCAGTATCCTCGTCCTCCTCATCCTGTTGCAGCTCAACATCGTCTAACACCTCATCATCATCCGCATACGCATCAACCCGCTCCTTAATCCTCAGTTTCAAGAGAAACTGCTTCCACATCCTCACCGCAGCATTCGTGCGTCTCAGCTCCTCTGCATTGGCACGCTCGTCACGGAACCCGTCGATTACGGCTTCGACTGCTTCGCGGTATTCGGCAGCGACCACGGCGCCTTTTAGGATGGCGGTGCCGTGACGTCCGCGGAATTCGAAGCCGGTGAGGGCGTCGGAGTAGTCGATGTTGAGGAGGCGGGCTGCGCGTGAGGTTTCGTCGTCTGCGGCGGTGGTTAGACATCATAAATATTCTTTCGATGCTTTGTAATTGTGATACGTACCTAGGATATGAATGCCTCCTTTAGGCACCATGGACGGAACATAGACATCTAGATTTCCGTACGAGTTCTTCGGCACTCGGCCATTGACTACAGGCGGTGGCTCGTACACCTCCGTCTGTTCTTCAGTGTACAAGTTAACGCCCGCACGTTCCTCGAAGCCGTCTCCGCCATCATCAATATCATCTGGTCGGCGTTTCGCAGGGACGGTTTTCACGGGCTGTTCACCCATCTTGACTTCTTTCCCCAGCCGATACCACGCATCGGCACTCTTCGCGATCTTGACGTCTCGTCTCCTGAAGATACTTTCCAGTTTTTTGCCTCCAGGCACGCTGGCGTCTCGTCCCGCGGCGACTTTGCCACATTCACGGTTCCCTACCAAAATCTCGTTTCGCTTAAGATGCCGCTCTAAAGCATAGTATGGATGATGTTTAAAATCCGCAATGTTCTTCGGCATAGGCTCTTTTGCCTCATTTGCCGCGAGTTCCGTATCTTCGATTTGGTCAGCGTCGCTTGTGAAGCCACGTTTATATGGCCTCATTGCCCGCCGCCACCATCTGTCTCCTCCAGGCGTGGATTCCACCCTGTTCTTTCGAGTCTTTGCGTTGTACGCTTTGGCATAACGTCTTGTGACATCACGGGCACAGCGCTCATCTTCGAAAGCTAGGACGTAGGACATGTTGTTTTCTCGATCCGATGCTGATGGTTCGAAGGCTCGAGGTTTGGCTATTGATTCTGTTACGATGGGATCGACAGGGAACCATTTCTGGTGAGCTTCGTCGAAGACTTCTACCCAGAAGACGGGAAAATCGGATTCGTGTATGGGGTTTGCTCTTGCTTTGGGGGGAGGACGCGGAGGAGCACTTGTCTCGGGCATGTGGTATGCTGCTGCATTTGGATGCCCAAGACGACGACGGGGTGAAAATGGTAATGACGAAGCGGCAGGTCGGCTGGGGCTGCCGAATTGGAAGTTCGTTCCCTGGATATCAACTGCATCTTCTGCTTCGCTGGTCTCGGGTGCGGCCCTAAGTGATATTGGAGCCTTGTATTTTGGCATTGCTGGACCACCAGCGTTGAAAGATAATGGCTGTAAAGAGCATACCAAACGAGTTTCCACGTCACCACTTCGTAGGAGGGCACAAAAGAGCTGTGCACTGAGATCTCTTGAGCCTTTCAAAGTTTTCGCTGCTGCGCGGAAGTCTGACTTATCGAATGCTTCTCCATCTTCAAGTTTGAACTTTTGCCTGGTCAGCGAATTGCTTATTCTTGAAGTATCGAAAGATATCTCACGTTCTGAAGGTCTTTCTCGTCATCTGCCCACAACGCCCTTCTGAGACCTCGGGCTGTAATCCTAAATTTTGTCCTCCACATGATGGCCACTTGATCTAAGCCTCTCTTCAACGAATCGGCTCGTCCAAACTGGGAGAGACTCGATTTCGGTCTCAGGAAAGTCAACATCTTCTTATCCAAAAGTGGCCTGAGCGACTTCTGGACTTCGGAGTCATTACACCAGTCGTTCCTCATGTCAAGATGGGACAGTAGACACAAGACATGCATCTTGTGCTTCTCCAACCTTTCAATTTTCTCGGCCTTGCTGACCAGCCTTCTCCTTGCCGCAGCGGGTTTCGTTTGGGGGACTGCTTTCTTGACGAGAGTCAAATCAAGGTTTCCGCTTGGCTCATCGACTTCGGGTTCCGCATCAAGGTTTAGACCCTGCCATTCCCCATCGCTATCCTCGGACTCTCCATCCGAGTCTCTGTAGGCTGTTTGTTGGCGCTTAGCGGGAACATCCTGTTCACCTTCAAAGTCCAGCACGTCCTCAAATTCTGGGTCATCCTCTTCTTCGAGTGGGCTTGCAACAGGAGCTGGACTGATAGTTGCAACTTGACCGTCTTGTCTGCCCGTCCTTCGTCTCTTTAGTGGCCGTTCTGGGATTTCTGATTGTGCTGGTAGAACTTCTGACAACATGTCTTGGTAGACATCAGGCAGTGCATTGTTGGTGGCTTTCCCTTTGCCCTTGCCACGTGCTCCTTTCTTGCCCACCATTGTGATTTCACTTGTCTGGATTATGGGAAGTCAAAGCCAGAACCTATCTATGACTACTGCCGTTGCGAATGTTGTTGCTGGTAGACTTCCTCGTCTTGAAGGTGGCGAGGGCTCATTGCTGCCTTGGAGAGTTTATATGGGGAAAAAATGGGAGTATCGCCAAGCTGAAGACAAGATTCACATTATAGTCAGCAAGGCTTTCACGAACAAGAGAAATGACGCGTCAAGTACCCAAGCATCGCTTTGCGAAAAAAGCTGGGCAGACAGAGGATGGATCGATTGATGATCTTGAACTTTTGATGTCGCAAAAGATTATGACGACTCGTTATCAGGTATCATAAGCGACCCCGCGTTCATCGAGAATTTCAAGGTTGTCCTAGGCGATGACAAAACCTAAATATCCTCGACCATGGCTGTCCATATTTAGATGAATCGAGAAAGGAACGCTACCTGATGAAAGCAGTTCTCATAGCCAGCTCAAACAGAGATATCTATGGCAAGAACAACATCACGTGATCAAGGCTTGATCATATTGCATTACAACCTCCCTGTTTATTGCAGCTGGTTTGCAGTAAGTTTCACCACCACCGAGTTTGTTTCTAACCAACAGACTCTATTCATGTGCCATACAGCAACCAATTGACTTCGGACGATACGTGCATCACGTGTCCTGCTTCTAAAACAACTTGCTCCAGACTTGTATCTCCTCTGGCCAGCAAACAGAGGTAACCTTTGATTTAACTGACTGTTACTTCCAAGATTTAAGCAAGCTAATGTACCAAGCGCAGCATAAGAGTTGTAGGTTTTACTTTGACATCAAACCAACTCTGAGAGAAGTCCAATCTCTTCAAGCAGTGCTCTTTCGCATCTCACATTTGAAACTTTGCTCGCTTACATAGATAGCAGAAAACTATTCTGGCGAAGAAGCATCTTGGACTTCTTACGGAACTCGCATACATATGCATCTCAACAGTGTCTGTTTCAGTCGAGACTTGAAATAGCAATTGAAGCCAACCCCCGTCTCTATCAACATGCATTCGCCCTTCCTCCGAGATAATAATATCGCCTTATAGTGGGGTGCAAAAGGTTTGAATACTCCCCTTGGATAGCTAAGGCATATTTATTCGAAGGGGGATTATTGATATGCTGCTTTTAAAAGTAAACAAATAAATCCCTTAATATTTTGTATATTACCCTTTTGCATTAATAATTGCTTGAACTTTATAATTTATTGTTATAGCTAATTAATACAAAATCCCATTATCAATAGCATGCTATGCTTTTTGTGCTTTTTGAATTAAGGCATCAAAAGTTTTATTAGTATTAGGAGCATGCTTAAGCTTAGGATGTAATTGATATAATTTAGCTTTTATTAATGCTCAAAGGTTTTTGATTGGATTTAAATTAGGAGAATAAGGAGGCCATTTCATCACTTGAATATGCATTTTTTAAAGTATATTTTTTATAAGTATGCCTTGATGAGGACCTGCGCCGTTGTGCATAAATTTCCCTTTTTTAACCATAATCTTTGAAAAAAAGGCTTGATATAATTGTTGAATAACCTATGAGGTTATTTCATTTTAAGCTGCTTGTGGATCGCTATTAAGAGGAATTAATTTAGTTCTTTGATTATGCCTAAACGCCGCCTAAAGCATTTTTTTTACCCTTTTCCCTAAACACTAAACCGGTTATATATTCCCTTTTTAAAGTTGATCTTAAAGCCAAACAAATGTTCAAGTCGGCTTAATTCCTATTTCTTTTTTGATAATATATTTATCTAATCATAAAACCTTCATCCAATTGTTTAATATATATGCTTGATGGCAGATTGCTTACTTAAGTCGTTTTTTTTGCATATGCTAGCATAATAAAGAGGCGCTTTTATTAAATCCATTTCTTTTTATCCATCGATCAAAAAAGGCTTTGCATATAACGCTTTTTATAATCATCATTAACTTCTTAAAGTAAGTCTCGCATTTTAATATAAGGATTAATATGGGTTATTATATCATACACATGATTCTATTATTTTTTTATTAAAGCACAAGGTCTACCAAAGCGTGGCTTTGTGGTATGATCCTTTTAAGAGGCTTGTCATTAAATAATTATATAAATCGTAAAAATAAAGATTTTTGAATATTTAAAATAAATTTATCCGGCGCTTTAATAAATTGAATAAAGCTTATAAATACATGCACGCATTTAAGGGAAAAGCTCTTTGCCTTGAACCATAATAAATAGCTTCAAAAAGTAGTTGTAATTGGTAAGAGATGCGTTAAAAAGCAGCATGGTAACATATTCCCCTTTAAGTAAGTATGCCTTGGCTGTTCAGGGGGGGTGTTCAAACCTTTTGCACCCTACTGTAGAGTGATATGTCTCAGGCTCTCCACAAAGATCATAACGCGTTCCTCAAGTGAGTTGAATTGAGAACAATAATACTGGAGTGAAGACAAACATGCGCATCTCTGATAAGCCTTGGAGCATCCCTCGGGTCGTCATCGGGTCGGCGAACAACCTGAAAGGAACCAGAAGTCCACCCTCTATCTTAAATCCATTCCAGATTGTTTCATTCTCGGAAGCCGTTATCCTCCTTACTGCTAGACCATCTCAAATTTCTACTTCACAGTTTGAAAGTTCGATTTGAGAAGAATATTAACACACGTGGTAAAGGTCTTGGTGGTTGTCTCTTGGAATCAGAGCCGGCAAGCCTCCGAGGAAGAGACGGCATCAGAAGACGGATTAGAAGACGCGCCACCAGACGCCATCGAAGTGTCAGCAACTTCATCGGGCGTGTTATGAGCCAGGAATCGGCGTTGCCGATACGGCAGCTCTGCCTTTCGTGCAGGAGGATGTGACCTGCTTGGCTACGGAGACCGGCCGTGCAGGAGAGGAACGATGTTATTGGGTGGTGGGAAGTCAAGCCTTTTAAGGCCCGATGTAAAGCCCATGGATGCATCCGTTAGGAAAGGTAGGTTCAGCGGATGGAAGAGAGATGGAGAGAAGTCGAGCATTTTTACTGAATGTGTGTGTGTGGTCATGAGTTGGCGATCTCTTACTTCGTCTTTACTTGTGGCGAACCCGAACTGGTCCGAGCAAGCATCGCGAGGCGAGTTATTTACGCTTCATTGGAAAATTGATGCTCGCAGGCAAGTTGAAGGCAAGGCTCAAGTCAAAAGTCGATTCCAAGCTTCATTTTGGGATGGAAGCCACGAAGCATCATTTTCAAGACATCCTTAAACTCCGCACTCTATTTCCCCTCTGTGATTGGCTTCAAGCCATATCATGATCACGCGCCAAGTTAGCCCAGAACGGGTGGCTCTGTCAAGGCTTGGTTTCCTCCAAGCAAAAAGCTTGACGGCGTTTTAAAGAAGTCATCAACCTCTTCATTGTTTTGACAGCCTTCACATGTTTATTTGCGGTACAGTTCACACCTTCCTCTTCGAGCGTCTAGTAACTGCAAAATGCGCATTGCATTCATGACTCGCATGGGTAAATAGTCATCCTTGAGCTTCATCCCCGAGCTTCAAGGTGGGACATGCATGCGGAGATGGGCGACAGGATCTGATCCACCTGGTACGATTTCACCGTGAAATGTTGGCCATTGATCAGTCTGCTGCTTTTAATTGGACTGTTTACAATACTAGCCTACGTTAAGGTTAACTCAGGACTAGGCTTGTCCTCTGTTGGTTGGCCTCCCTCGTGCGAACCCTGCCATTTGCCGGGCCCTGCCTTCCATCTCAAGATTCTCAGGGTCTAGCGTTAATCTTGCCTGCCTTTGTGAGGTCGACCCGAGCTTCTGATAGCTGGCTGTAGACTAGGTAGGTAGGTATCTTACAACTAGATCTAGCCTTGGTGTCACAAACCATAAGTATCCATCGTGTCCCCCTACTCCCCTACTTTACTTTTTCCATCCTCACCTCACCACCCCTCTTCCCCTCCATACCCCTCATCTCCAGCAACAATGTTCGGATCGAGGAAGGAACCCACCGTCCAGGCACAAGGCGACTCTGGTTCGGATGCGCCGTATGCCCAAAATGTCGAAATCGACTTGGAGAACTCGGGCAAAAATCGTTGGGCGAAACTTTGGCCGGTTATGGCTTGTGGTGCTGGACTTTTCTCTGATGGATATGTGAACAATGTGAGTATGCTGCCTGCATTTAGCACATTTATACTGACAATATTCAGGTCATTGGTTCCGTATCAACCATGCTCGGCAAGATCTACGGGGCCAGATATAAAGGATCCAGCGCACAGAAGAACATCTCGGCAATCACATTCGCTGGTACTGTGCTCGGCCAGCTTGTTTTCGGATACACTAGCGACAAGTGGTCGAGAAAGAACTCTCTTCTGCTCTCCACCGTCATCCTCATCGTTTTCACGGCTCTCGCAGCAGGATCATACGGCGCTGGAGGTAGCGTACAAGGCATGTTCGCTGCCCTTACAGCATATCGCTTCCTTGTTGGAATTGGTATTGGAGGAGAATACCCAGCAGGCAGTGTTGCTTGTTCTGAAGCTACAGGAGAGCTCAAGTCTGGAACTCGAAACCGATGGTTCATCCTTTTCACCAACGTTATGATCGACTGGGGCTTTGTGATTGGCGCATTCATTCCTTATTTGCTCGTCGTCATCTGCACTGAGGATCATCTGCGTGCAGCATGGAGAATATCCTTGGGACTAGGTGTTTTGCCACCAATGGTTCTTTTGTGGTTGCGAATAAAGCTCCAGGAACCCGAGGAGTTCAAGAAGTAAGTCATTGTACATCCCAGAAAACTCAATATGCTCACAAGGCCTAGGGAGAGCATGAAATATGTCAAGATCCCATACCTACTGGTGCTCAGATACTATGGCTTCAGACTCTGCATCGTATCCGTGGTTTGGTTCTTATACGACGTAAGTTTTCTGGAATGCTAATTTCTGACTCCTGCTGACCTTCTCAGTTCTCGACTTACTCATTCGGCATTTTCTCGTCGACGATTCTTGCAAACATCTACGGAGACACGGCTCCTCTCACTACGATATTCGGCTGGAACACGGTCATCAACCTCTTCTACATTCCTGGTGCGATGCTGGGATCCATCTACTCCGACAAGATTGGTCCCAAATACGCACTTGCATCTGGGGTGTTCGCACAGGCCATTGTCGGCTTCATCATGGCCGGTCTATATCCAACACTTGCCAAGCCTGATAATGTAGCTGGGTTCGCCGTGGTCTACGGGATCTTCTTGTCGCTTGGAGAACTTGGCCCAGGAGATAACATCGGCTTGGTTGCTTCCAAAACATGTGCCACCGGTGTTCGAGGCCAATATTACGCAATCGCTGCTGCCATCGGCAAGCTCGGTGCCTTTGTAGGAACCTACATCTTTCCATACATCGAGGCGGCTGGAGGAAAGGGGAAGAATGCCTCTGCCCAGTATCCTTTCTACGTCTCGAGTTGTTTCTGTGTCTTATCCGCGATCCTGGTCATGTTATTTCTCCCTCACATTGGCCAGGATACCATTACAAAGGAAGACGTCAAGTTTAGGGAGTATCTCACGAGTAAGGGATGGGATGTCAGCCAACTGGGTCTCTTGAAGGGAGAGTCTGTCGAGAGCCGAGCAGCTGTTACGGCTGCCGAGCAGGAGAAGGATGCGAAGTCAGAGTAGGAGATGGATGAAGATGGCTTTCATAGCTAGAAGCAGTTTTAATAATTGTTAGTGACTAGAATTAACTTTCGATTTACCTGTCCGAATCACTTCAGTGGAAACACTCACTGAGAAAATTTGCTACAATATTGCTGTTTGGTCAAGTTCAAGTTGAGGTGTTGATGTTGTCGGGATGGGTCCTGTTTTAGTGCTGCCAAGCAGTTAATGAACGGCTTGGATAATTTTGGATCTTGAGCTCCGGTTGATACTACGACATAACTTTAACAATGTATCGACATAGGTCTGAATTTTGATTCTGACATTGATAATTGCTCAAAATTCCTAAAGCCCAAAATTCCAGCGTGTATTTTCATTATACCTTACAGGAAGCACGTAACACTATAGGTAGGTAGGAGCTACGCAAGTGCTCTGTCCCCCCTCTCTCTCTTTCAACCATCTCTCTCCTTCAAGAACAGCTCACACCACAGCACTCCAAACACTATGGCATCCATCATCCCCTTTATGCGTCGCAACTGGGCTCTAGCTTATCCAGAAACGCCTCCTAAGAATGAAGATGCCCTGCGGATTGGCCTCCTTGGCGCATCAACGATCGCGTGAGCTTCTCCTCGAGCTGTTTGTTCTTTTGGATATGGGACCACGCAAGCCATACTGATGTGTAGCAGACCACTGGCTGTGATCGGGCCTGCGAAGTCACATCCGGATGTTATCATAGCAGCTGTAGCTGCTCGGGATGTGAAGAGAGCAGAAGCGTATGCGAAGGTGCATGGCATACCGATTGTACATTCGTCGTATCAAGGTCAGTTCACTTATAGATCCAGCATCTCAATCGCATCGCATCGCACCCAGCACCACCAAGCAAGCAAACACTAACTCCCGCTCCAACAGACCTAATTAACGACCCCTCCATCCACGCCATCTACATCCCACTCCCCAACAGCCTGCACTACGAATGGGCACTCAAATCCCTCCAAGCAGGCAAACACGTCCTCCTCGAAAAGCCCAGCACATCCAACGGCTCCGAAGCAGCTTCTCTCTTCCGCTCCCCTCTCCTCTCACAACCCAATGCGCCGATCCTGCTCGAGGCGTTCCATGCCCGCTTTCATCCGGCGTGTGAGGCGTTCTTGGGACATGTTGATGCGGAGAGCGTGGAGAGTGTGTTTGCGACGTTGACGTGTCCGAAGGGCGTTTTTGCAGAAAGTGATATTAGGTTTGATTATGAGCTTGGTGGGGGTGTGGTGATGGATATGGGGGCTTATACTACGGTGAGATGGATTTGGTTTTGTTGCTTGCTGCTTGGTGGGGTTGTCGCGAGGGGAAGGCTGTGTTTACGGATATGTGCCAATACCTCCGTGTTGCTTTGAGGTTCTGTTGCGAGGTTGTGGCAGTACTGTCTACAGATATGTACCAGCCCCTATGCGGTACCTGCTCCTTTTCGAGATTCGGTCGCGAGGGCTATGGTAGACCAGCAGTGCTGTCCTCAGATATGGGCGAGTGCCTCTGTATCTTCTTTCTTTTCGAGGTTTGATCGCGAGGGCAGGCTGCACTGTCTATGGATATGTGCCAATCTCTCCGTGTTGCTTTGAGGTACTGTTGCGAGGCTAGGGTAGTACTATCTTCAGATATGTACCAGTCCCTCTGCGTTACTTGTTCCTTTCTGAGACTTAGTGGCGAGGGTTGCGGACACATGCTCCCCAGATATTTCATGGACAAGCGTTTAAGAATCACAGGCAGGGACTGGCTATCACCTCTACCTCCCGTTTCTTCTTCCATTTCGAGCTTCAGTCGCAAAGCTTGCGGCTTTATATCCACCAGATCTATACCAGACCGAGCTTAATCTCGAGATTTTGAGAGGTTACTTGGGAAGAAACATACTAATGCGGGGTCGATCAACAGCTATTTATCCGCTTGATCTTTGGGTCTGAGCCGGAAGAATGTTTGGAGGCCATACCCAGGCTGATGCCCAAGGGGTTTGATCAGAGGTGCGATCAAGCTAGTATGTGAATATCCTTACAGAACATTGTTCCCCTCTTGTTTCGAGATCGACTTGTGTTTTCTATAAGAGGATCAGCTCGCGACAAGTGTTAGATCTTCATATCTAGAAAAGGAACACCTCGCGAGAAGTAGGAGATCCTCACGTCTCCCCATTTTTCTAAATAATGAAACATTGCTAATATTCTGAAAGTGACGGCTAAGTGGCGATTTCTAAATGGAGGAATTGGCACGATGCATGTGGATTTAAGTTTACGTGGTTGGGGACCATTACCTGGATTTAGATGGCCGATGTGTGAGGTTTTACACCGTGAAACTGTTGTCCAGGATGATAGTTTTGGTGAAGGAAGTGGGAAAGAACACGTCGTGGTAAAGAAAGTTGTTTTTTGGAATATGGTCATGCCCGTGGTGGTAAGATATATTCTGAGCTACTCCCGATTCCACAGCATTATCCCGAATTACGTCCAAGCCGATCACCTCATGTACTGACGCCGAAATATTTAGTGGCATCGAATCGATATTGTGGAACAGCACACTATCCGAAGCTCCTCTGACAAGAAACCCCTCAAGTCATGGAGTACTACCGAGTATCAGAAAGCTTATACTTGGCAGGACGAAGCCCGAAAAGGTCAAGGACGCGAATCTTGGTCAACTTACAGACACCAACTGGAGCAATTTGTCCACAGAATCAAAGGGAAAGGATCTTCTTCTGGCATCTGGATGGACGGCAAGGATTCAGAGAAACAAATGGAGATGATCGATTCTGCCTACAAGAAAGCTGGTCTCCCACTCAGACCTACGAGTTCTTATCAAGAGACAGAATAATTCCACATGCGTCTGGATAATACGTATGGACGAATCCCGGAATTATGCCTCTAGCCTAGGAGGCAGACTTCTTCGTCTAATGCCTGCATGAACTAGATCAGAGGTAAGGTTTCTACGAGGGATTGGGATCGAGACTTCTTTGAGCTTGCCAACGCATGGGAATGGGCTCGATGGAGTGTTGGTCGTTCCAAGTTCGTAGCCAAGCTCAAAACACGCCAATCTATCATCGGATGGCAGGTTTGACAGTTACGCCTCGCCGTGTGGTCAGGCCCGGAGATCAAACTTGAGGCAATCCCAAGGACCAAGAACTTTCGATCCATCGTTTAGCGTTGTCTTGATACATGAGCCAAATCTCTCTACAAAGAACTGGCACTGTCGTCTCCGGGATTTAATCTGGGCTTGAATCACTATCAGCAATCTCATTTGAAGCTACCCATGAAGTCAATACGCCGAACTGAGCTAAACAAATCCACCAGAGATAGAGATGAAGAATAAACATCACGGGGGGAAAGCTTAAGCTTGCCCTGCTGTTCAACAGCGACTCCTTCTCGATCAACAAGGATCATTGAAGCTTGGTCCAATGATATCTGCCAATCTGGGAGTGTTTCAGACCCGCAATCCACATCGGATTGTTCTTCCAACGACTGCTGCTTCAATAGCGTGTTTGAAGTCCAGGACGTTGTCTGTGCGGCACGGATGTTACAGCCTCATGCGGAAGCTTGGGGATATCCCACGAATAACCTCCCGCTAATTATTGAAGGTGCACCGAGGATGCGGTAAGCAAGCTATTGGGGGTTTGAGGCATGGGTTTGTTTCTACAGGGGTGATTCATCTGCTGCCCCTCCCTCCCTTTTGATTCTCCAAGGATGCAACGGAGATGTTGCCCAGCGTGAGAGTTCTTTTCCTGATTCCTCCACAACGGATATGTAAAGGAGGAGCAGCCCTACGCTGTGGCAAGGCGTAGCTCGCTCCGTGCTGTCCATGTCCTTGCATCGAGGCTTGCTTCTGCTAGCTGCATATCCTCATCTTTCTTTTCATGTCACTTCTACTTACTTACTTATTAACTTCTTGTTTCTCTTTCTTCTGCCCAGTTGTTTGTCGACCAAGATGCAGTTCGAGCTCTTGTTTCTCCTCGTTGCCATGCAATTGTTTCCTGTCTCGGCTCAGGTTCAGTTCAGTCGTCCTACACAGGGCGAGGTGATCAGTGGCGATGTTCCTTTTGTTCTTAACGTTGCGGAGTCTACGACCGCGCCGTTCTTTAGCCAGATGACGAACTTTTCGTTGTATCTTCTTACTGGGTCTTATTCTTCTCCAGTAAGTCTTGATTTTCGTACAATTCAAACGATTGGAGACTCAATTCGTTGAGACATGTCTGTAATGTGCACCACTTTATGTTCACTGGTGGCCAGGATTGCTATCATTACAGGTCTAACAGGTTGATTAGATAGCACTTTTTGCTTGGAACCTTTCAAATATCAATCCTTCTACTGTTGCCAACAATGTCAACATTCCCTCTTCCATGGGAACAAACGCAAAAGATGCGTAGTAAGTCTCCTCGCCAACATATCAGGATTACTTCCGTCTTCCCTTCCCATTTCTCCAACAATATACTGACATACCAGCTTCCTTGGAATTCGAGGTTCCATTCTTCTAGCTTCCACCCTTTCAGTTACATACTTTTCACCCGTCTTCACTCTTCAAAACATGACCGGCGACTCTACGCTCATTCCTGTTGCTCCCACGAGAACACTCACCGCTGCTACGGGTACTGTCACAGGCACTCGAACATCTACACCGACATCTTCACCTCTTGCTCGCGCCATTAACTGTTTGGATCCCAAGACAGGAATAGAAATAGTTGTTGGCTTCGGGGATTTCTCAGTCGACAGCGCCTGTGTCCGATCCGCAATCAGCATGCTAGATCTCCTCGCCACCCCAATCAGAACTGCGGCAACTATAGCGTCTTCAACCACGACTATGACGCCCACGAACGAGAGCACGACCACTTCTCTACCACCAGCAGTCGGTATTGACAACCCAAACACTGCAGCAACCAGTCCCGGCTCCCAAACAACAGCCGCCTCATCCACCGAATCCAGCACACCCTCAACCTCCGGATTCAGCGGCCGAGTGATCTACATCACAATCATAGCAGCATTGGCTCTCCTCATCCCCATCATATTCCTTTGGCTCGCCCTCCGCCATCGCGCATCTCAAACCCTTCACCCAACAACTCCCTCCCCCTTCGATATCTTCAAATCGGCCATCTCCAGTTTGAAAGGCTTCACGGTTCTCTCGAATGGAAAAGATACCCAGCCACAGACGAGACCGAAACGCAAACATAGCGATGTGGAAAAAGACCAGGGTTTGGAAGTACATGTTACGAGGTCAGAACGACATATGTCGACGCGACAACCTGGGACGCCTGCGCTGGATTCGAGAGCGAATGTGGTGCAGCGCCGTGCATTCGAAGAGATGTACGCAAAGCGCGAGAGTCGGAAAACGATCCTCGCAGAGCTGGAAGGGGATTCCGTGCCTGAACTCCCTGGGATGCCAGATGCGGTTGCTGGTCCTAGTCCCGTGTCAACAGAAAGGCGGCCGAGATACGGCCGCGAGAGTGTAGCAAGTGAGATTGGACGGTGGAGAACGGGGCTGGATGAAGCATATGAAACGTATGATGCAAAGAGGCGCAGTGAGGCGATGAGCACGAGGAGGGATGGGAGTAGTGATCGGGATAGTGTGGCGACGAGGGGGACGATGGTGTTAAGCGAGGGGACACAGGGTAGGGTGGTGAGGGGGAGAGAGGTCGCGAATATT
The DNA here is from genome assembly GCA_002554605.1 of Helotiales sp. F229. Classification (NCBI taxonomy): domain Eukaryota; kingdom Fungi; phylum Ascomycota; class Leotiomycetes; order Helotiales; species Helotiales sp. F229. Next base: position 3,854,176 of record MXAW01000004.1, on the reverse strand, counting down.
GTTACATGTACGAAGAAGGCGCCGCCTTTACCAACAACAAGGCAACCACCAGTAGTGGGCAATCTTTCACAAGAAGGAGAAAGAGAAAGAGAAATGGAGCTACCGACAACACCACATATCGCGCATATGTCCAACGTCCCTTCTCCCAATCTCCCAATTCCAACATCTCGCTTCTCAGTCAGCAGCGCAAGTGTAAGCTACTCAAGACCTATTCCAACACAAATACCGGTACCAATCCTTGAACCAAGGAGCAACTCTCATTCAGATTCAGAAACAGCAAATTCAGAAACAGCAACTAAAGCGAAAGCCAGGATAACGCGCCTCGAAGACGAAGTCTTCAAGCGGGAAGCTAGTGTTGTCGTCCGGGGCGCAGAGGAGGAAAAGATGCTTCGCAGGGCGAGGATGGAGAGGAGGGTTAGGAGGAGGGATGAGTTGCTTAGAGGTGGGGTGGGAGGGAGTGCGAGTGTTGAGGTGGATGTTGTGAGGTGGGTGGGGAGGGATAGGGAGCATGGAGAGAGAGATGGGAGAGAGAGAGAGAGCGAGAGAGGTATACCCCAGGTTCTGATTAGCGGGATGAATTTTGTTTGAGATGAAATCAAATCAAATCGTGTCAAACGAATGATAGGGTTTGCGAGTACTGAGTGAGCGATGTTCGTATGTGATGGTGAGGTGAGGGTTGTATGTTGACTCTGTACTCTATGTTCTGGTATCTATCTACATGCATCACGCTGCTGTTTAGGTTCCACAGCCTCTACTTCTCTACCACGACAGCTACCACTCGTCTATGTCTTGACTCGCACCCTAGCAATCAAGTAGCGAGTCCCTAATATACACACACGACGCAAAAAAAAAAAAACTATAGACGAGAAAGGATATCTATCCAAAATATCCCAACACAACCCAACACAAAACATCATCTACTCCTTCTTCGCCTTCCTCTTCCCCTTCGGCACCCTAGCCAACCAATAAAGACCCACAGCGCCGAAACAATTAAAAACGATAAAAACCCACAGAATCCCCAAATTCATCCACCGATCCTTATACTCAGCATTCACGGTCTTCAAAAACACATTCGTGTATTTGATGCTGCAGAAACTGCAGTCCGTGCGGTCGTTCTCGTTGAGCACGTAACCGCCGGCCATGGTGGTGTAGGGGCCGAGGTATTCGCCGCAGGTGAGGTTGGAGGGGGGGTTGAGGTGGAGGTATTCGATCGAGGAGCAGATTACGTTCGTGTTGGCGAGGCCGGTGGAGAGCATGCCGCTGACGAGGTATGTGAATGGTGAGACGCGGTACATGAAGATCCAGAAGCGGGGGAGGGCGTCGGGGGAGGCGAGGACGCTGCGGGGGTGGGGTGTTAGTTCATATATGCTTTCCTTGTTGGGGGGTGTTGGGGGACTGGGATATGAAGGAGACTTACCCATTGAAAATTAAACAGAGCGAGAACAGCAAATTTCCCACATTCCCAGCTGTTTCTGCTGTCTCAATACCCGCTACGACGAGATGCGTAAACGTCCCTCCAAACATAACGAAACTCCACAAGAACAAGAACATCAGTCCTCCGCGCTCGGTTACTGCATCTGTTGGCTGAGCATTTCTGTACAAGCCAATAGGGTAATACCACGTGAAGTACAAGATGACTCCCATGAGGGTATTCCAGGGCATTTCGACGAACAGGTTGGACATGATGAAGACAACCCAGGAATAGGTCTTTGACGGTCGTTCGCGAGACTCGTAGAGGGCTCGTTGAGTTACAAAGTGTGGCATGATTTGTTGCGAGAGATTGCCGAAGACAGTGAGGAGCATGAAGATTGCGAAAAGTTGATTTTGGAGGCCTTGTAGGGAGGTGGGTGCGTCCCAGAAAGAGAAACCGATGAAGAGACCCTGTGGGTAAGTTAGTTACTGATGAGAATCAGATGAGAGAGGAGAACATACGACCGATGTACAGAGTGCGGTCTTGCTGTACAAGTATGAAGGTGTTCTCCAGTACTGTTGGAAAACCCGGACGAGAACGGCCATGAGTTGAACAGTCGGAGGGGCGGCGAATTGGTCCAGTGCTGTTGGGTCTTCCGAGACAGGAATCTGGCTGAGTGTTTCCTTCATGCGGGCGAGTTCTGCTTTGACGGCTTGTCGTTCCGGGGAGTGCTTCCAAACTTCGGGCCAGTCGATTTCAGTGCTTGAACCGGGAGCTGCACCAATGACCTGCTTTTGTCAGTATTTGAGTCATGTCATAAAGAAATTCAGAACTTACCTCAAGCATCTTCTCCGCAGGGTTGTCACCAGGGCCGAACTTAGAAGATCCATTCCTCTCAAAGTACTCGGTCAGAATATGCGAGTCTTTTCCGACACCGCCGAAGTAGACGGTCTTTCCACCACGGGCAAGGAATAATAGGCGATCGAATTCCTGGAAGAGGATAGCGGACGGTTGATGGATCGTGCAGAGGATAGCTTGGCCGTTATCTGCGAGTTTACGGAGAAGAGCGAGAATCGACCATGCGGTCTGAGAATCGAGACCGGAGGTAGGCTCGTCGAGGAAGAGAAGAAGTGCAGGCTTGGCGGCGAGTTCAACACCGATTGTTAGGCGCTTGCGCTGTTCCACGTTGAGACCTTCACCAGGGACACCGACGACTGCATCAGCGTACGCTTCCATCTCGAGGACCTTGATGACTTCGTCCACGTAGGCGATCTTTTCAGCGTGGGGAATGGTCCTTGACTGGCGGAGGACTGCGCTGAAGGTTAAGGCTTCCCGGACTGTGGAAGTGGCCAGATGAAGATCTTGTTGCTGAACATATCCTGTCTTTCGCTGGAAACCGGTATCTCTTTCTCGGCCATCGACAAGCATTTGGCCGGATACTACACCCATGGTGACACGGCTGGCAAGGACATCGAGAAGTGTTGTTTTGCCGGCTCCGGATACACCCATAAGTGCAGTCAAGGTGCCGGGAATGACCCATCCGTCACTTGCCAGATGTTAGTACAGACCTCCAATGCTTTCGGAACTACTCACACATCATCCAAAAGCCTGCGGTCCTCTTTCTTGATCTTGATATCATAGTTGACACTATCCCAATGAAAAACAGCCGTTTGCTTTTGAATAGAAGGAGGTGCATCAGGAACAGTCTTCTCTCTAGCGAGTACAGTCTCAGTGTTGACACGATCATCAATGTTAGCCTCCTCATCTGGCTTCTTGGATCCAAGGTCCGGCACTCTGCCACGTCTGAAAAGAAGGACTTCTCCCTTAGACTTCTTAGCGGAGATATATTCGGTGCAGATGAGGTAGACGGCACATCCGAAGGTCATTAGCGCGAACATGATGCCGAGATTTCTATGGTTATCGTCAGTTGCTAAATATCAGGAGTTGTTTCATCAGCGGGAGACGTACCTCCACAGATGAGCGCGCTCATATTTGAAATTGACCATGAGATATGTATCTCCATCCACAAAATCCGCACCCGCAGCCGCACCGGTGGTAGAGCAAATTCTCTGTTCAGGTGTGATATCTGCGTATCCTGGACCAGCTGGAACGAACATTTGAGGAGAGCATGGGATTTTCAACTTGTGGAACTCGTTGATCATCAAAGCTTCGAAAGCATATGCTACCGGATTCAGCCAGTTGATCCATCGGAACCAGGGGTGCATATCTCTTGTCGGGATAGCAAAACCAGTGTAGATAATCAGGGCGAGGATAAATAATGCTGCGGGAGCCATTGCTTGAGAGAGCGTTCTTGACATGGCGGCGATCGAGCGGAAAAACATCGAAATGGTAAGTGTACACATGAATGCGAAGAGATAGAATACGAAGAAGTGTTCTGGCGTTCGCCGAAGGTTGGTCATGAAGTACAGGGCAAGATTAAAGCAAGTAGCCGTGCCAATTTTGTTTGGTAGGTCACACAACATGGAGGCTGATAAAGTGTAAGCCAATGTCAAAATGGTGCGGTTGGTGAACCATACCTATAGCTTCAGCAAAAGGATGGTAGAATGCGTATTTGGCCTGCTTTTCAACAATTGGACGTTGGGCATACAATGTCAAGATCTGTGGCTCGATTAGATACATGTTCAGTAGCGTTTCAGACATTAAACTTACTTCTAAGGCACTCTGGAAAGCTGCCATCAGAATAGCAAAGAAGAGCAATGCTCCTTTGCTGTATAGAGAAGAGGTCTCGTTTGGTAGGTTGTAGAACACACTTCCGATGATAAGCGCCATGACGGCGTTTCCAATGAAAGAGGTAAGCATTAGTGTCATGTCGCCCCGGAGCCTTTGAAAGCCACGCTGGACACAAAGTTTGACTTGTTGAACCACCGAGAGAGTGTAGGGGGACTTGATGCGTTGATTCTTGGACTGGGCAGCTGCTACTTGTTAGCGAAATTCACAGTCAATCTTTGGTGTATTCTTACCTCGACGGCCCTCCTTAAATTGCTCTAGACTCGCTCCACCGATGGGATATAAAGTGTCGAATTCTTCAATATCTTTCATCAACTTCGCTCTATCATCACTCTTGTTCCATGCCGCAGCAAACTCATCAGGAGTGTATGGTGTCTTGCCCTCGAATCCGGGTCTTGTAACACGCTCTGCTGGGCTGGTGATAGATGTCAAGAAATCGCCAGTAGTTTGTCGTGGGGGACAATCGAAACCCATATCCAAAAAGTACTTCTTCGCAGCATGAATATCTCCGAAGTAGATTTGTCTGCCTTCATATAAGACAGCCACCTTGTCAAAAATATCGTAAATGCTTTGCGAGGCTTGATAGATGGCGACAACTGCGGCTGAACCAGCTAGATCTGTCGACAGTCTGAGTGTCTTCACAAATTCAAGTGCAGTGGCGCTGTCCAGGCCTCTGGTACTGTTATCCCAGCATTGCAAGGGACTACCACCAAGAGCTCTATTCCCATGTCAGCAATGGCACAAGCGACACTATAATGTCTCTGCTTACGCTTCAGCGATACTGACACGCTTCCTCTCTCCACCGCTTACCCCACGAATGAAATCGTTGCCGACCATGGTATTAAGTGTGTGATTAAGACCGAATACGGCCATTATAACATCGCGCATATGGGCAGCGTATTGTTCTCTTGTGACACCAGGGATTCGGTTCCGGGGGGCTGCAATGTATCAGTAAACAAACATTGCCTCGCCGTTGAGTAAAACCTACCTCGAGCCTTTGCAGCAAATTCCAGGGTTTGTCCGACTGTCAATTGAGGGAAGTGGACATCGGTTTCCGCTTGGTAGATACACTCGCCTCTGAAATCGTTGTGCATCTGCTCAACCGAGATACCTTGGTAATTGATGTGCGACTTCTCATCGATGAAGTACCCATCCGTCTCTCCAGAAATCGTCTTCAGTAATGTAGAACAACCACTATTATGGCTGTGAGTGAGGGCACATTGAATTGACAGGGCAATCCTACCTTCCAGGCCGGCCTAGCACCACCAACATCTCCCCACTTCGGATCAACCCATCGAAATTCCTCAAGATTTGGATCTTGGTTTGCTGTCTTCGGCCAATGATTCTCTTAAACAGCGACGGGATTTCCAGAGGGTAATTCCCAAAGGTTTTCTGGTAATCAGTGGCTTCTCCGAATCCGTGGGCACTGAGGTTCCTGTAGGCAATTCCCGCGACTCTTTTTGGGAATCTCTCTGGATCTCGCGAGTGAATGGCCAGGACGGTCTTCATCCATGATTTGTAGTTGAAGCTGTCAGATCTAGGGTCGAGAATTGGGTTATTGGTCTCTTCAAATGGATTGATGTAATCTCCGTCTCCGTCTTTCACTGAATGGTGCGTAAGAGCTCGCGCCAATTCATGGATCTGGGGCTTCAAGTCTTCTTCATCTGCGGAATCCAGTAAAGATCCATGACCGGTCTTCTCGCTGGACTGTGCTCCAGTCTCTTTTGCGTAGCTGTCGTCGGCTGGATTAATTTTCTCTTCTGCTGTTTGCGCAACGACCTCAGCCTGGGGCAAAACGCCAAACGGTGTTGCGGACGCCATGATGTCGATCGTGCGATAGCGCGAGACACGAATTAGAAAACAAGAACGGCTACTCAAGGAGAGAAAGAAGGCAAGAATTGGACGACATCAGGACTTGTAAACACCTGCGAAAGAAAGACAATTGCAGTGAGAAGGTGGCAAGAGAGACAAGAAGACAAGAGGCGTGGAAACATACCAAGACCGACTTTCACAAGTCCGGGCACACAATCTCGGCGTTCAATTGGGATGGAGGGATGTTAAGTCCAGGTCCAGGTCCAGACGTCCAACCCTGCATGGCATCCGAATCCGAAGAAGAATACGAATACAGTGGGTACAGACGTTGCGAGAGCCAGTCAGAGCACTCCCAACCCGAGCGGATAGCCCAATCCCCGTCTAAGTGGGGCGCTTGCACAGGGAGCAGGGGCCGCCCAGGCGCATGGCAACACCTCGGGATGGTCTGAATACTGACGAACACCGAGTAACGTCACTTTGATTGGTAGTAAACCTGTGCCAAATCCATGGACAGTGCTGAAACCTAATCTGCTCTGCTCTGCTCTGCTCTGCTCCGCCGACTCGGTCCACGCTTTGGAGCAGCCATACCTGGGTGTATTTAAGTCCGGTTTTTGGCGGCTTCCTGTCAGATCGGTCAGATCTGGTAGAAGCACGCTAGTTGTACTATCCCCCCCCCGGCTTGAATGTTAAATTTTCTAGTATGTTCCGCGCCACAGATTTAACATTCAAGCCGGGGGGGGGATAGTATAAACTCATGACGTGCGACTCCAAAACTTTAAGCAGATCCTCCCTAGATATTTCAGCTTCCCACGTCATGATCAGATGAAGGGTGACAGCTTCGTTCAAGGACAGCGCGCAGTTTCTCAATGAGATCGCGGATAAAATCGGGATCGAGTAGCACGCGACTACTATAAGGCGGGAACGAAACAGGCCGACGGCGACGGCGAAAGGGGATACGGAGGTACATGTTGCCAAGTACGGACCAAGAACGAGCACCAATGACAGACGCGAAAATAACGAATACGAAAGTAACAAGCAACTAAGAAATAAGCAAGCTGTGCCGCATTCGCAGACGACTTTTGAGATGGAACTACTTCAAAAGACAAAGCAAGAAGATGCAAAAAAGTATCAGATGAGAGTTCCTGGTCTGGATCGCGTGGAGGCGAAGCGATGATGCGGGGAACCGCAACTCTAATGGCTACCCTGTCTATCCCCACGCCGACTTGTCGGATATTCCGTCTGACGTTAGATCCATAAACAAACGTCAGAAAGGATACTCGAATGCTGGAAATGCGAGTCCGAACTGAAGATGATTTGCTGCGGTTCTCGAAAGTGATGTGTAGCATCAAAGATTTTGCTCGAAAAGACCTGATCCGATAAATAACCTTAATCTTTTGGTACTCTACAGCCCCACAACCTTGCCGCGCTCTGTGAATACACCCAAAAATTCTCCGGCGTTCGTTTCCAAATATCGTACACATTCGTTCTCGTACAATTTGGAAATATCGAATTAGACTTTTCCAGTCGTAACCCGGCCTGACCGACGTCGTCCACTCACTGGCTCTTCCTCGACCTTAACTTTCTTGCTGGCTTTCTTGGGGGCCGGGGGAGAATCGGCCGTCTTCTCCTCCTCTTCTTCCTCCACTTTCGCCTTCGATCTCCCGTTCTTTGGCAGTAAAGCTCTGTTGGTCTTGACCTCCTTCTTGCTGGCGGATGCTCGTTTCTTTTTAGCCGGGGAGACTGCCTCTTCGTTGACTTCATCCTCATCCTCCTCCTCCTTCGGAACAGTCTTCCTCTTCTTAGAAACACCGTTGGCTTTGGCGCCCTTCTTTCCTTCGCTAACATCTGCGCCGGTGTCCAAATCATCTGCTTTCCCATTCACATCCGCGGCGACTGGCCCCGTTTTCTTCTGAACGCTGGGTACCACGCAACTCGTTCTGCCACCAACAGTAAGGAAGGTAAGTTTCGCTCCGTTGGGTAGGGTGGTTGCTGCATCTTTCTTTCCTTTGCCCCAACGATGCTTGAAGAGCCACTCCTCGGGGAACTTGCTCGAGTCTGCTAGATGATCAACTGCTGTCTGGCATACAAAGAGCATAGAAGTGTGAAGTTGCTTGATCTGGTCGGCGCTGAAAGTATCGGTATACTGCTCTGGGTGTAGCTTTGCGTTGTACATGATCTCATCACTGCTAATGTCAGTAGTGTGCGGTGTTTTCTGGAGAGAAGGGGGCGTACCCAACCCAGTTTCCAATTCCGCTGATATTTGCTTGATCCAACATGAAAGCTTTCACAGGAACATGCCTTTTTTTCATCTTCTCCAAGAGCCATTCCTCGGTCAGGATGTCCTTGTCGATGACTGGATCAGGACCATTCTCTTTGAGTGGTGTTGTCTTTCTGATGTCTTCTGCAGCGCAGTCAACAAGTCTGATCCGAGCAAACCTCCGTGAATCCGTGAACGCAGCTTCGACCTTGGGCTCGCTGTCGGTCTCCAGGATAAATTTCCAGAACTTCGGTGGCCACAGTTCTTCATCTTCTATATTTTTAGGGCGATAGTATGCAGTTTGCTCTCCTCGAATATGGAACCAACCTGAAGATGTTAGTCTTGGTCATCGAAGTGGATCGTGGGTACTTGCCGGTCATTCCGAAGTGAAAGACTGGGTGGGGTGGAGACGACATGATCATCCTGTTCAAATGTCAGTCAATAATCTCTAATGCATAGATATTGCCATATTGAAATAGCCAATTCAAACTGATCATGAATGATTTACCAGAAATATTTGCCTTGTTGACCAGCATCCAGAACCTTCTTCCCTGTCAACGACTTCTGGAACTCCGCCGCGCTCGTCCCAACTTTTCCAAACACATTTGCATCATCCTGAGCCTTGACTACCGAGAGAGTCTTGCCAACAAGGCTCTTCTTCAGATGATGGACAATTCTTGCAACTGGAAGGCAAATCAGCATAAGCCTGAAATATCATGGAGTCATAGATATTTGTAAAGGAGAAAGGAAAGTTACCTTCAGCAATCTCAGGCATTTTGACGTTTGGTTTTGATACACGTAAGCTCGTCAAAATATGTATGGCTTGTAGAGTTCGGGAGCATGAAATGTAGGAGTCGCCCATGTGAGCAAGAATGGCGGTGGTTGGCTGGACAGACCAAGTTGGGCGTGACCGTAGGTAACGTGACACTTAGGTATTCCTTCCTGTAATGTGGGGCCGCCGCGACTTCCCCAGTGGGCTTCGGGATATTTGCATGAGGCCGAGGTCTCCCGGTACTTTTAACTTTCACGAGCACGGCAGCATTCAACGGCATCTTTCAGATAAACCTCATTCTTCACTCTTCTTACATTCCACGCCATACTACAACACCATCCAAAGACCGCAAACTACCATCAAGATGGTTGCTGACTCCCTCATATACCACCCCTCCGTGGCTCATTACCTCAAATTCGTAGCCACGACTGTCGGCCGCGACAAGCTCCTCCGAACAATCCAATACTTTTCGCGCTTCTACGCCTGGTACCTCTTCCGCACGAACGGCACTCCCGGGGAGATCGCCCCCTTCGATGCCATCAAGAAGCAGTTTGGACTGGCACGCAAGCTCATGCGTGTAGGCAAGAACGTCGAGCACTTCAAAGCGGCAGCCGTCGCGGCAGATTCCAAGAGCTTGGATCCCGTTATCAAGTACTGTGCTGTGGGACGACAGTTGGGATATGCAGGATACCTGTCCTTAGATGCCATCACATATCTGGATGCTGCGGGCATCAGGAAGAGTCCTATGACGCAGAGGCTGGCCAAGGAGGCATACAGGTGTTGGATGTTTGGTTTGCTGTTTAGTGCCGTTTCCGGCACGTATTCGCTGTACAATTTGAGACAGCAGCAGAAACGTATCAGCAAGGAGGATGGTGAGGGCGTTGTTGCTGCAAAGAGGATTGAGAAGTACATCCCCCCGTTTTCGCCCGATTTATACTTTTTGGCTAATTGCGATTTAGGGAACGAGCCGCTATCAACCTCCAACTCCTTTCCGACCTTTGCGATCTCACAGTCCCCACGTCCGCCATTGGTCTGACGAACTTCGATGATGGATTCGTTGGTTTGGCTGGAACGGTCAGCAGTTTGATCGGCGTGTATTCGGTGTGGAAGAAGACTGCATAGGGGGCCTGGAGATTGGAAATGGGTTATGAAATTGTCTGATTGTGGGCTGTATGTAGGTTCGAATCCTGGGTTTTGCGATGACTTAGACATGCTACGTTGTGGAGGAAGTGATTCTTCATTTGCTTGCTATTTGATACCGGAATCTATGATTTATCTGTCTGCATTTTCGAAAATGAATCACCAGTGATGTTAAACGATATACAGAATTGGGTTTTTGCATGGTGTTTGCTCGTACTTGGAGAGTAACTGTCACAAGGTGCTCGAGGTAGTCATCTAATATCTTACATTGAAAGTTCAAATATCAACTGAATGAATCTCAACATTGAATCCCCAGCTTCACATACAAACTTAAGACAGACTTAGGTAACATGTGCAATATTAGCTCTAACTAATTCAAACTTTACAGGAGAGCCACTCATTGACCAGTCCTAAGGAGCATTGTCTTTCGCGGCAAGCGTTTCGCGAGGGCCATTAAGTTGGCCTGCAAATTGACACGGACCAGTCTCTGTTCAATTCTCCCTCAAGCAATTCTAAAATACCAATCATCTATTGCAAAAGACCGTGGCCAAAGCCGCAAAACTTCCCCACAAAGTACCTATGTACATCGTGCAAGTGTCCCGTCGCACATCTTCTCGCTTGTTACAGCCAGGGGATCCACTTGTAAACAAAACATCTTCTCACCTCTCACTTCTTTCTACGGCTCAACTCACCTACACACCACCGTGAAGCACCTTATGGGATATTTGTTGCATGTCACAGTCGAAAGTAAACAAAGGCTGTCGGCGCGGCGTTCATAGAATTGTACTTGGACTTCCATCACTCAGTTCTCAACAAAAATAGAAGTAATATGGTAAAAAAGGACCGTGTTATTTCTTGACTTTATGAAGCAAGCTCTTATACGCGGATTAATCTTCAGGCAATGGTGTTTCCCAAGACCCACTCAGTCCTGGGACCAACCAACCATTCATTTCTCCTTCAATCCAAAGAAAGCCTTGACTTCATTTTTCTTCTTCTGCCAGAGCTCCTTGTGTCGATTTTGGCAGTACGCGCAGTCTTTCCTGGTCATCATGCTAGACTCGGTCTTCTTATCTTTCTCCTCACAACTGTAGCGGCCACTGGGAGACGAGAGAATCGTGTCGCATAGCTTGAAGTAGTTCATCTTCGGGTAAGGATGTTGGCAGTGATATTGGCCTCTTATTTCGGTGCACATACTGACGGAGAAAAGCGGGTTGGGCTTGAGTCTTGAAGATTGTTGTCGGTTTGGGTTGATGTTGAGTTGATGTTGACGTTGAGTTACTTGGGATGGTGTGTGGTAGTCGGGTGTGAAGAGGAATAGTTCGCAGAGTGTGTAGTTAATATAGCTTAGGAGACAAAGCGGACTGATCTCATTTGATGTGGTGTTGTTCACTAGTAAAAGCTTGATTGACTCTTTGTTCAAACACATTCAGCCAAAGACCGCCAAGAAGATTTCTTGAGGAAGATTTATTTATAGGCTATTCACTGACAAAGATATCTTAGTCTTGGGCGTCGATTGGCTTTCACAATTTTCTTTGTTGATAACAACAGAGGGGTTAATGTACCACAACTTTGGCGTAAGTTCCCTCTAAGCCCATCGACGATAGCTGACCTGTATACAACCAAATGAATAGATTGCTGCTTACAAGATGTATTGACTTCCTACTCACCAAATGCCTCATGCGCCTCATCTCAACCAATCACTGCCTCATAATTTGTCTGTGTACAAGGTCAGCTCCTTAATCTGTTGCACTTCGCATTTATTTTACGTAGCTAGCTCTCCCCTTGTGTGCAGAGGGTTAGAAGATTGTACGTGTGCCAGCTAGGAGCTCTAGCTGGAAAGGGAGATTGGTCCGCGGATATGTATGGCTTGCTGATCTGACGGGCGAAAGTTCAGGATTGGACGGCGTATACGACAGGCGAAAGAGACAACGTCAATGTTTACAGAGGTTGTCTGCACTGCAAACATTTGAACAGAGGATCAAAATTATTTTTAGAAGAGTGTGATAAGTGACCAATAGATTATAATAGGAGTTTCATTTCTTCATCATTTCTTTATCAAGGACCAGTCCTCAAGAAACTTGCCAAGGAAAGCAGACAGACTCAAGTATTAATCGCAATAGCTACAATACCCTACAGCCAGAGTACCGGCCAATACGTCCAATCATGCATCCAGCATTCATTCACAACTCCAGACAAGACACCATCGTATTAAGTCGAAGCTCCAGACACCGAGCCTCTATCGCCATCAACACGTCCTCTCATACCCCTCGTAACAAACCACCCCAAACCACCCGCAAACGCACTCGCGCCCGTAAACACAATAAGTGCGCCATACCCACTCTTGAATCCTGAGATCCCACCAACCGAATGATTCAACAGAACCTCACTCAAAGGGCCACTAGCCAAAGCGCCAATACCCCTGCCAGCAGCAAACACACCCATGAGAACACCCATACCCACCTGCTCACATCCCTTGACTTTTTGGACCTCCTTCATCATGCCCGCCCAAAGAGCAGAGTACCCACCAGCGAACGCACCGTACAGTATAGTGAAGGCGATCAGACGACCTATCTCTTTTGCCGGACCCCAAAGGATGAAGACGGCGAACGTGCTACCGAATGTCGAGATGGCGATTACATGTGAGATGTGCATCTTGTCGCAGAGGTAGCCCAGGACAATGGCCCCTACGACGGAGAAGAGATTGAGGAGGGAGAGGAGAAGAACGCCGATTCGAGGTGAGAGGTGCAGATAAGTGGCGTAGGTGGGGAGGTAGATGGCGGGGAGGAAGAAGCCGAGGGATTCGAGGATGTTGCTAGCTTGGAGGAGGAGGTAGGTTGGTTTGAAAAGGAAGGCGTAGGAAGGTTTCTTGCGTGGTGGGGATTCTTCGGTCATCGGGAGGCGTGGTTTGATGAAGAATATTAGGGGGGTGCAGAGGAAGAAGAGCATGATTGCCCACTACCAATGTATCAGTAAAAAGATTCTGGAAGGAGAGCCATATAGCCAAATTTCAATCGGACTCTCGGCAGACTTACTATGCGGAGTGTATTGGCAAAGCCGAATTTATCAAGGAGCGCCTTTAAAATGAAGGGAAATACGAGACCACTCTGTGGAACCGTCAGCACATACTTGTTGACACTCGCATAAGTCTACGTACCGCGCCAACACCAGCCCACATCACACCAAACGCAAGTCCCTTCTTTTCGATAAACCACTCGTCCAGATAAAACATGGTTGGCGAGTAAAGAAGACTTCCGCCAATGGCATACATAGCTCCTTGAGTCGCGATCAGATGCCAGACCTGTGTAGAGAAACTAGACGCGACCAAGGCACCAGCAGCGATGACAAGGCCGAGTACCGAGGAGAAGCGTCGAATCCATGGACAAGCTTCGAGGACATATAACGAGATTGGGGCAAATAGGTACATGACTCCGGTAGAACATGTACCGATTGCTGCGATACCTTGGTGGTGGTTGGAGAAGGGAGCATGCGTGGTGTAGTAAGATTGGAAGACGCCAAAGGAAAAGGGAAAGCCTGCTTTCGCGTTAGATTCTGTTTCTTCAGTTGTGATATTACTCACCCCAAACCAAAGCTTCAAAAACAAAGCAGGCGGCCAGGAATAGCCAGGCATGGAGTCCGCCATCAGCTTGAGGCATTCTGAGGCCGTTTGAATACACCGTGACGATAGACTGTGTCGGAATCGCGTTCTCGACATCACCATTAAATGCCGGTGGAGCTGGGATAGTCTCAAGAGGGATCTGTTCATCTTTGACATCAGAAGTGATGGTGGAGGCCGTGGTCCGTGGCTCTCTTGGCTCCGCCGAAATTTTGGGTGGAGAATAAGACATGATGGTTTGGTGGCCGACGTTGTTGAGGTTTACAGATCTTCAATCAAGAAATTAGTTGTTGAAAGAGCAAGAATCGAAAGTTTGTGTTGAAGGTGCCCGTTTGCTCGCGAGAGACGATAAGATTGCTTGTCGAAGGCGAACTCATGTTTTCAAGACCGGAAGTGGAGGCAATATAACTAGGAGATCGCTGGAACCGACTGAGCCGACAATGTAATCCGATTATCATGCACGAAGAGAGATGTATGTCTCGGCACGTCTCTGGTATGCTGGTTCTGCTGCAATTCAATCAAAAGTGCTGCCACCGAGACAACATTGAGCAGGCATCGCCATCTTGCCAATCGCAACAACGGCGACAGCAACATGTTTGCGTTGCAGGGTTGATGGGAGGTAAGTCGGGGTACCTCGCGCGCGCCAAACTCGGCCCGTGGACTTCAAAGAACCGGCAATCAGAGAAAATTTTGGTTCAAGAGCCAGCTTTTCGCACTTCAAATAGCCCAAGGAAGTGATTGCATGGACTTGGTGCTACATACTTCAGGACTTGAAAGCCAATCGCTTCTCTCTTTGAACCAACAACTCAACAAGTACCAACAAAGGTTACACAGTTGAATGCAGAACAATCACTACCAAGTGTTGCATCCTATGACTGGGCTACATTGGTAGATATGCTGTCTGTCTTGGCAATGATGCAGTCTAGCAGCAACGCAGAGTACGGCGGGGAATGACTTGTTCGGCCTAACTCTCCAATGTAGAGAGCCGCAAGAGGGAGAAACAACGATGAGGTACTTGTGCGTTAATTTAGACAGGATCAATCTTCTTTGGCCCCACGTTTCTCACCACCGAACGATCGCAGATGACCTGCAGAGGCATTGGTTTCCAACTGATAAGTAGTCATAGAAGATCGATCGTTCATGGACCGGACGAGCACTGATGTTCGAGGTAAGAAAGTTTACCAAAGCTGGCTATCAGAGCCTGGCTTGTTGGGATTTAGTAGAGAGAGTAAGTAGGCAAGGAAGCAAGTCTTCTCATTTCTCTCGTAAGCCTTAGAGCATGGTTTCCTTGACCGCGAATATACTGCAAGGATCGAAAGGACAAACACTGTACATTTCGTTGTTAGAGTACAGCATTCAACATTGAATAAAGTGCAAAGTCAAATCAAAGTAACTGCAACGAAAAGTTTTACTTGGATGTATTTCCCTACCTAGGTATCCATCCAATGGTCTCCGATCGGCACACCATCGAAATGTTCGGGGAAATGAAGCCGGTATGGAGCTTCCGAATGTCGGTTTCATAGGTACGCATCATCGGTCCCGGTTGCAATTCCAGCTCGCTAAAGTGTTCCGAACCAGCAGAGCGTAGCTCGAAAAGTCCATGAGGAAGCGCATATATCTTGGCTCTGTGGGTGCCAACTGTTGGCCAGTATCTGTGATGTCTCAAACATTCCATGGATCTCTCATCATAACCTACGTGAACCAAAGACAGGCGGCGGTGTGGCGAGTCCTCCTCATTTACAATGACGGCGGCTGACTGTGATTGTTCACCAGGGCTCAGAAATGTCGGTCTTCAACGTAGATACCGTGGTGTTCAAACACAGTTTGGGTGGATGCCAAGCAAGAAACAAGGTGATTGAAATCGAGCAAAAAGAGTGTGGCTTTCAGAGCTGGGGTCAACTGGATTGCCCTATGATGCCACGGGATTAGCCATGCTGCTAAGTCCTCAGACGTTGCACTCGAAAGAGGGATGACAATGAATTGTTCGATGTTGGTATTCGGAGCCGAGCCGAGTGGGAGTGTGCCATCGCTCGTGGCTTGCATTCTGGTTACACAATGGCGGCGGATAGCGAATGTATCCTTGAAACGATCGATATGGGCGGCCGGATTAGAGGACGCTGTTGGAAACTTTTGGCCAATATGTTCGCTTGCATCCTCCATTGTGACTAGTCTGGCGAGGTACATGATGCAAAGCATACGACACATTGAGCGAAGGTATCACCGGCAGTGTGTACTAGATGATAGAAGTCAGCCAGTGACGATAACCCACCGAATAGAATGGTAACCCCGCACCGCATCATGCCACCACATCCCAGCATGATGTCTAAAAGAAGAACACCGCGTGGGGTGAAATGACAGCTTTTCCAGAATTGATGAACGCCGCATGTCGAGATACGACGGAGGTGCCACCAACCAACCTGGGGTGTTGGGTACCTTCCATACTCATTCTTGGTAGATAGATGGATTCTACTACCATTTAGCTCATTGTGCCTGGTGTTCCCAAAATATTCAAGGTAAAAGATCACATAAATAGTGCCTGGAAACTGGTATCCTGGTCTTTGAATCGTTTCATTGCGGCCGCATCCAAAAAGGATGAACGCTTCTCAGAGTCGAGAAAAAGTCTTACTCGTCAAATTTCTCTGATCTACGATCCTGATCATCACCACAATTTTTGCTCTAGAGACCCAACGCCAACGCCAACGCCAATGCTATGCTAATTTGAAGATCAATAGATGCTAGGGATCAAACGCTGGTCTTTCCGTAGGCGCCCCCAGTAGCTTTTCTCATCTCGAGAGCACGCTTGTATGGTGGGGCTGTTGGAGGCTGTACAGGATCAAGTGATACATGATCTTTTGATAGATGATATGAAGCATCCGCGTCAAATCCAGACAGATCGCCACAGGCAAGAAAAGGAGCGATCCATCTCCCATTCCTTTTTGCCTCTGACTCAACTTCTGGCAAGGAAAGTTCAACCACGCCATCCGTGGAAGCGATAGGCAAATGTACGGTCCTGGACCATGTCCCGTCATTGGAATCTTGGAGCAGTGTAGGGGCAATGATTGGCTCTTGCTCGGTCATTGTCGTGACCATATTCGAGAGCCTAGCCCCCACGCCCAATGGTTCTTCCAGGCTGGCCTTGAAACCCTCAGGTGGGCTGAAATTCAAGCAGACAATGAAAGCCTCCACACTACTTGCCCGACTTGATCTGGGTTTAGCAACAATGACATCCTCGAAGAAGAGCTTGAGCTGTGCAAAGAGCAAGTCTACGTTGCGTCCTCTGAATATCTTTGCCACGAATTTTCCTCCAGGACGTAAAACGCAGAGTGCCAAGTTCAGGGCGGCAAAGAGCAGCTGAGATTGGACATAGATATCGAGGTCATGTAGGCCGGTAACGTCTGGAGCACCATCTGAAATGACAAGATCAACAGGGTTCACAGCATGCTGCGATTGTGATAAAGGATCATAGTCGGGATCGAGAGCACGGAGTAAAAGGGGAACTGTAGCTGGGTGAGTGATGTCTGCGCGAAGGGTTATGATGCCTTCCAGGGGGCTCATTGGTTGGAGGTCAATGGCAACAATCTTGACATCCTTCCGGGGCTTTAGGTCGGTGGCTTCGGTATTGGTATCCTCGGCGTCTAATTCCTTCTGGTGCAATTCAGCAACTGTGGGTTCCTTTCCGGTGGCTTTGAGGATCAATTGCCGGATTTTCTCCTGCTTGTCTTCCCATGCTGTTCGGCCAAACTTCTCGCCTTTGATGAGGACTCGGGATAGAACTTGACTCCAGCTTCCAGGAGCCGCACAAAGGTCGACGACACGAGTTACGCCTGCGAACAGATCAAATTCTGTAAGTCTCGTCAGCTCTATGCCACCAAAGAGCGGGGGTGGATCGAGTTGCCTTCGTCGAGTTGGAGGAGCTTGAAGGCACTCCGCGCACGCCATCCTTGCTCCTTTGCGAGTCTATAATAAGCATCACGCTTGTCCTTTGAGGATTTTCCCATGGTGATCTAAAGATCCAAGACAAGTGTCCGGGAAGTAGATAGGTAGCTTGGAGACTGGAAGGCAGTACTTTGTGGCTTGGGAAGACGAGGCTGAAATATTATTTCACTAGCGCCAGTGGCGCAAGGCTAAGCACGCTAAATCTCTGCCCTGTGGAAAAAGTTCTGGTCTGGTGGGATGCACCTGCTTCATCCCCAGACAAGCCTTGCAAAACACAGTCCTCCTGATTTGATTGTGATAAATCGCCTGCCAATTCGAAATGCCACCAGAACAGAAAAAAAGGGCCAGGCCGGCACCCAATGCCAGCCAGCGATCTAAGAAACGGCAGAAAATTGAACCACCAAAACCAGCGCCAGAGGCTCTGGTCAAGCGGCCAGTGGTATTGGATGCTCTGCCATGGAACGAAGTGCAGATGCCGGATATGTTCAATGATGCTGAAGGATTCTTTGGACTGGAAGAAATCGAGGGGGTCGAGGTCGTTCGGGAAGGAAATACAGTCAAATTTGTATGTACAAAGAACGGTAGCAGGAACCTTGAAATTAATTCGCCTTAGGTTACTGCTGCGAAACCTACGTTTGACGAAGACGACGAGTTCGAAGGCTTTGGAGACGAAGAGCCGGAAAAACAAGCTCCAACTGAACCCGAAGTTGCAGACTCTGCCCAGAAAGTGAACGTGCAGACCGAGAAGACAGGGAAGAAGGAGAAGCAAAAGGAGAGGAAGGAGAAAAAGGCGAAGAAGGACAAGGCTAAAAAGCCAGAGAAGAAGGAAGAAGACAAACCAAATCAGAAGGAGCCCAGCACAAATGTTTTCAAGTTATTGGAAGAGGATGCTGAGGCAGAGGAAACAGATGTTTCGGCATGGGCAGAACTAGACCTCTCCCCCGATACACTCTCCGCTCTTTCGAAAATGGGATTCGCAAAACCGACCTTAATTCAATCTTCTGCCATACCTGAAATTCTTGCTGGCCACGATGTTGTAGGCAAAGCTTCTACTGGGTCCGGAAAGACTCTTGCCTTTGGAATACCCATACTGGAAAGCTGGATTGAAAGATATGGAGAGTTGGATGATGTAGCACTGAAAGATACGAGGCCGCCAACTGCATTGGTTCTTTCCCCTACACGCGAGTTGGCACATCAGTTGACGGAGCATATAACAACTCTCTGTAAAGGTCTTCCAAATGCTCCGTACGTAGCTGCTGTCACCGGAGGATTGTCCGTTCAGAAACAACAGCGTCAACTAGCAAAAGCTGATATAGTTGTTGGAACTCCTGGTCGATTGTGGGAAGTGATGAGCTCCAGTATCGAGTTGACAGCAGCGTTCAAGCAGATCAAGTTCTTGGTCATCGATGAGGCAGATAGACTTTTGACTGAAGGCCATTTCAAAGAGGCAGAAGAAATTATCAATTCTCTTGATAGACGCCAGGATGCAGAGGAAGACGATGAAAACACCCCAGACAGACAGACCCTAGTGTTCTCAGCAACATTCCATAAAGGTTTGCAGCAAAAGCTAGCAGGAAAGGGAAAGCATGGACTCATGGATGACGGAGAGTCAATGGAGTATCTCCTGAAGAAGCTCAATTTCCGAGAGGATAAGCCAAAATTCGTGGATGTCAACCCCGTTTCTCAGATGGCAGATAAACTCAAAGAGGGTATGGTCGAATGTGCAGGCACTGAAAAGGTAAGATTGCTTCAGCTACATAATTTCATATGCTTATTATCTCAGGATCTGTACTTGTACTCGCTTCTTCTTTACCATCCAAACCAGCGCACTCTCATTTTCACCAATTCCATCCACTCGGTCCGTCGACTTACTCCCATGTTACAAAATCTCAACCTTCACGCTCACGCACTACATTCTCAAATGGCCCAAAAAGCACGAATGCGATCTATCGAGCGTTTCTCTTCTCCCAAAGCTATCAGCTCAATCCTCGTTGCGACAGATGTTGCAGCCCGTGGTCTCGATATTGGTGGCGTTCAACTAGTCATTCATTACCATCTTCCCCGAGCAGCAGACATGTACGTGCATCGATCTGGTCGAACTGCTCGAGCCGAGGCCTCAGGAACCAGCATCTTAATGTGCGCTCCTGAAGAAGTGGTTGGGATGCGCCGCCTCGTCGCGAAGGTACATGCTCAAAATGCTGTAGCCGGTGGCGGCAATAAGTCAAAATACTATATGCGCTCACTGGATATCGATCGCAAGGTGGTATCACGTCTCAAGCCTAGAGTTACACTCGCAAAAAAGATTGCCGATAGTGCATTGGCCAAAGAGAAGAAGGGACACGATGATGAGTGGGTGAGGAGTGCGGCCGAGGAGCTAGGAGTGGATTATGATAGCGAGGAGTTCGAGGCAGCTGGAGGTGGGAGAAAGGGACGTGGAACTGGGAGGAAGTTGAAGGAGAAGGAGATGAGAGGGCTTACCAAGGGGGAATTGGGCGCTCTCAGGGGCGAGTTGAAGAGTTTATTGGCGCAAAGAGTCAATGTTGGTGTCAGTGAGAGATATTTGACTGCAGGAACTGTGGATGTAAATGAGCTTCTGAAGGGAGCCCAAGGCAACTTTCTTGGACAGATTGATGGCATAGGAATGGATGATGCATAGTTAGCTATATCTAGGAATACCAGCGACTATTTGGAGTATCTTTTCTCGAAATTGAAGTTCTAGTGCTAGCAGCCGTGACCTAAATCCCTGTACGTTCCTCTCGGACTCAAGCAGTCTGATGATCAAAATATTTATCATCGCTGCCCTCGAGCGATATTCTTCTTGTAATGATGCCATCCCACATTTCATGCCCTTGAAGGTACCAGATACAAACGACATCTTATAAACCGAAGAGAGTAGTGGAAACCAACTCTAAATGATGTATACCAACACCCTGCTGGGCCTTCTCCGTGAAATATCTGCAGCTCAAGATTCAGCCCAGGTCAAATCCTTCGCTTTGATTTGTACACATGCTACATCCAGCCACCGAAGCATGAGGTAACGCTCGTTCATGACTCGGGCTCTTATGAACAGAAATGTAAGCACAATTGAGAAGGGTTGCCTGCATACGAAATCAGGGCTGAAACTTGGTTGATGGCTACCACCTCATTGAGGTTTCATTCGTGGGGTGTCGGTTTTTTGCGAGAATGCATCCTCAATATTCGATACACTGGCACAAGTAATTGCGGGAAGCAACACCAGAGCGAAGGTAGAGTTGTGATAGTCCAAATTATCCGGTCTTCAAATTTATCAAAGTACCGAAGAGGTCACGGTTGGAGTTGACGAGAAAATTGGCCGACCGCCAAGCCAATGTAAACAAACAGAAGGCTTGCTGTTCTGTGATACTGATCGAGCGATGCGACAACAAAAGATAGTTGGTCCAGGTTCTATTTAAGTCGGTATTACCGTGGGGTGATTGACCGTCATCTGCGATTGCCCCATATCAATTGTGGTCAAGTGTCCGATGAATCATTTCAAAATCATGACCGGCACCACCCTCGCTTACCAGCAATGCGCCCCCATCAGCATCCGCAAACCCAAATTCCATATTGAGGACATATTACTGGCTAACAGCAGCTTCATATATTGATATTAAGTACCCATTGACACTAGATAAAATGTAGATTGTACCCCGTATCACTCTTGATTGATTATCTAAACGTACCCTCAAAGTCGAGGTAATACATACTAACAGCATTGACAGTGGCCGTCTGTACTCATTGTGGCTTCAGCTGGTCGACACATCATGTCCCAGCAATCATACTTGGCACTATGTCGGCTCCAAGCCCGATACAGAAACAAGATGCACACTTCAAAAGATCAAAAGATCAAAAGATCCTTAAAGATCAGTCTGTCAAGGCTTTAAAACCCATTCTATAATATAGAATGGATCGTGAAAAGACACACCCATGGTCGCGAAAGTTACTCTCAGTCTTTACGAGGAGGCCAAAAGACAAGAAAACAGCCCAGCCCATCCTCAACCAAAGGAACCTCGCTCCCACTCAGCGATGTGGGGTTTGTTTCTTCGTACTCTCTGAGAATGCCACCAAACCAGCGTACAAGATTGACGAAACGAGCCGATGTCATATGCTCGACTTCCCCGTTTGGGACCACATTTCTTCCAATCACAGAAACTGGGACTTCTCAGCCGATCTTTTCCGCCAATCAGCCGCTCGAGGATGTGTAACTTGCGTCAAGTTCTTTACCTTCTTCAAGAAATATCTCGATATTCTGGATGATGATGGTTCCGGAGGTCAAATACTACGTGGGGAGATGCGCTGGGATGTTCAAACTTACAAAAGCTTGACTTGGAAGGTGGCAAGTTATGAAGAGGGGGCGAAGCGGGAAAGGGGGCATGGTGTCCATACGTCGGCTGAGATTCGCCTTCTTAGTACTGGGCCTGCGAAGCTCACAGCGATCTACAAGGCAGAAGATCGTGGTAAGTGATTGAAGAATCCTTGGGAAATTGTGTTTTGTTGACAGTCGTAGATCATGCTGCGATATTCGATGATCTCTTCCTCAGGTCTAGCTCGACAGGAAGCGAACAGAATTTGATACTGTTCAAAGAATTGGTCACCTACTGTGACGTGAATCATTGGCACTGTACAACGAGACGGGATGAAACGTCAAGACCAAAACGTTTGTTGCATATCTCTTAAGATGGCTCAGCACCGCAAGGCTTGGTATCCAAGGCTGTGTTGACGGAATCGGCTCCGGATGACGTGCTGTATGTCTGTTTGAGCCACTGTTGGGGCAAGTCACAACCCTTGCGTCTCCTCAAATCGAACTTGACCTCTTTTCAAAATGAGATCCCTTGGTCTTCAATCCCGCGCACGTTCAGAGATGCTATGATGGTGCGATATATCTGGGGATTCAATACATCTGGATCGACTGTCTGTGTATTGTTCAAGACGATTCTTCTGATTGGCAAGTGGAAGCCTCAAAGATGCTCTCCATCTACGAGAATAGTTACATAACCATCGCTGCCACGGCGTCGAGGGGGAGTTCCGAAGGTCTCTTCCATGACGTGCCACTCGAATATCAAGGAGAAATGATTGTGCAAGCCACTGAGTCAACCAACGGCGTTATTCTTCGACTTGAGCCGAAGCATGAGTTCGATACCAAAATTGGACCTCCGCCTACTCTCCCTCTCATGACTAGAGGTTAGGTCTTCTAAGAACGCCTCGTATCACCCCGGACAATCAACTTCTGTACCGAAGAGCTCGTGTGGGAGTGTCGAGAGTTTGGAACATGAACATGCTAATGCCACCGCATGGTCTCGGTTCTACCGACAAACACCAGTAAACAGAGGCACTACTCTGCGCTTTGTGAGGCGACTATCTATAATCACGATGCAATAATGGACGTGGAGAAAAAATGGCACAACGCAACAGAGCGATACTCCAGGTTACAGCTAAGTTTCCACACCGACCGCCTAATTGCAATCGCCGGGATCGCGAAACAGTTCGCCAACTCACATGGCTCGATTCTGGGAGAGTATCTGGGCCGATTGTGGGCTAATTCTTTACCACATTCGCTTCTATGGACGATTCAGTACCATCCACCTGTGCAATGTCGACCGAGCCATTCTTACGCTCCGACTTGGTCATGGGCTTCGATTATTGGCACAATCCAACAGCACTCCCGTGACAGCGACAGCAAATTCTTAATCGATATTGTGAGTTCTTCCACCACACCCAGGGGACCGGACATATATGGCCAACTGGATGCTTGTCACATCAAGATCCGTGGCTATGCACCCGGCGGGGTGTATTCATTCCAGGACAAAAAGGTCACTTTTAATGGTCTTTCTCTCCCTTGGACACCCGATTGTCTATTCGAGCACGTCGAAATGGAGTGTTGTGATTCTAAAAGTTGCAATAACGAGATAGGATACCTCGACTGGGGGGTATGGGCTGTCTCATACTCCGCTGCGTGGATGCAGAGCTTGGGTGTTAATTTATGAGCGGATGGGAGTGCTTTCAATGGCAATCTCGAGCCACTGGAGCAAAAACGCAGAGATATTTGATCTTGAGAACCGGTCGTTGTCACTAATCACAATTACACTGTTATGAGGGCATGAGAGAGGAGTGCCTTGAAAAGGGCACTTTGAAATGGGCAATGAGTTTACTGAGTACTGCGCGGGTTGAGCTCGCAAAACGTCGAGAGATGTTTGTGTCGTCTTTTTGACGCTCGGCTTTAGCTTCCTGGCTCCTGGATAATTATATACTTCTGTTTTGATTAGCGAAGCTTCGGAGTAAACATCGAAGCGAGGTTCGCTGGGGACCTCCAATGACGCATTTGCATTGGCCGAACTCTACCTCGGCGCTATCAGCTGCTGGTGCATATGCGCTCGAGGTAGCCGAACAGATGTCGCCATGACTCTACTCAATAATATTATCCAGCACGCTTCGATGGCTGTTACTCTGTATTGGCTACTCTCGTTATTTGCCAGTATGACAGATAATCCACGGTACAGTTTCACGATTCGGCAGCGATTTAACAAACGTATCATGATCTTCGGCTCGGTAATATCCTCACCATCTTCGAGTTCCTTGACCGCGTGGGACAAGCAGCAAGCGACTTCGACGCTGCAGTACAGATATCCGATCAACTTCACTGTAGAGTCTGGCAAGGAAGCACGGGACTGATATATCGTTCCTCTGAACTCGACCGAGAACGATGTAGGAGCAACGGAGCCCACAAGCTGAGTAAGATTCTCAGTGTGTGGACATCCGCCCCCGAGATATGACAGCTCTTGCTTGAAGATCGTAATTATCTGAGTGAATGTCTGAGCCAAACAGGGAAGTTCGGGTCCAGAAGCAACTTCGATAGGTCGAGGAAAGTACTGCTAGACGAGAGTGCAGCACTGGCATACCCTAGTCGCCCTGTCCTCTGTGCAAAACTCGGCAGGATTCTGCAAGAGGACGCCTCAACAGAACCAAACCCATCAGCTTGCGAAAAACGACCACTGAGGACCTTTTGAAACGCCTTCTTCCAAGATTCAAGGGTTTGAGTTCGGGAGAGCGCATGTCATCCACCAGCCATCAATGCTACTTGCGTGCTTGGGCGTCTGGTATGGTCTGGATCTGTGCGCGAGAATCTGCAAGCACCTCGATCCGGAGTGGAAACCCGGCCAAAGGCAATGTGTGACTGAGGAACATGTGTGCAGAAGTGTCCTTCTATCCTCGAGATTTGAAGAGTACAAGTAGCTAGACTTGATGAAGTTTTAAGCAAGAACCTGGAAGACCAAACTGCAGCCCCCCCCCCAACCCTGTTTAGCTCAAAACCTAAATTATGATCGTTCAAAGTTGTGATCATTCAAAGTCGATGTATTGTAAGGCTGCTTCAATTCATCAACACCACCTGCAGCCGGTCTCGTGCTTGAACATGTGGCAACTGTCTGAGACTTGAACCAACATTTTCCTAGAAGTAACACCTGCATGTAAACCAAAAAGATTGGAGCATGTCCGCTAGCTGAAAAGGGGACACCTTGCATATCTGCATCTGCTTCTGCAAAACACCTTCCTATCCTACCTATGACATCCAGCAGATTTCATCACGTGAGAGACCTCGATCGCAGAAAATCCAGAAGAGGTCCTGGATAGGCTGCCATGTGTAATCCCACTATTTACCCGGTACCACAGGGCGACCCAGCGGCCGGTGTACGCAGGAGAACGGTTGTCCAGAGCTCCATGTGGGCTTTTCCCTTCTCGATCTGCGTTTCCATCAAGCGGCGTCTGGATCGAGCCAACTAAACGGCTCTGGACGTCTTTGATATGCAGAATTGGATTCTTTAAGTAGATAGTGGGAAACACTTAACAGAATGCCATCTGACGCCGCTGCAATCTCACACATGCGTCGGATTTCCGCCATACAGCCATGTCGTCGCTCCACGAGTCGTAGTATATTGTCGCTGAACGGGTCGTGAGCGGTATGGATTCGGAGTATCAGGAACAGGCCCGGAGATTGAATGAGGTAAGTAAGTCTCTGGCTATCCATTAGCCTGACTTGGTCCCTGGATCGGCTTGTATAGCGTCACGTGCATCTGCTGATCTTTGGGAATGGGTTACAGATTCGAACTTATGCTGGGTCGCAGAGAGGAGCTGCGGGCTCGAGCTCGAATGGAAATACCGCGGAGAATTCTTCCTGGGATAGCACATATTCAAATCAACAATGGGCCGCCAGCCAGCCGGTGAATGACCCGCTCATCTACCAGGGAGTGTACGCACCTTCTGGGTTTGACATGCTGGAAATATTGGTATGTTGCTTGTTGTCTCTTGCTTCACCCAGAACAACACTGTTCAGCCCAGAAGCTTTGATATTCTCAGATCAGCTTCCCCTCGCCTACGCTCCCTCGTACGTCCTGGCTAACCCAAGCCCACAGCTCCAAGTATACAATCGACCAAATCCTCAAATACAGATTGGAAACGTGGATAGCGCAGTGGCTCTCGTGCTCTGCGATGCAGACGCTTCAGACGACCCAATTGTCTACTGCTCGGATCCATTCGAGACCCTCACTGGATACAGCGGCGCCGAAGTTATCGGACAGAACTGTCGGTTTCTGCAGCATCCTCCCGGCACATACTGTTCGGATCGGAACATAAACCACTCGAACTCAGCGGCTAGGAGGGAAGTAAAGCACAACATGAGCAGAGGTCGCGAGTCTCGAGTACGGTTCACGAACTTTAGGAAAGATGGAACACCCTTCATGAATATCTTGACTTTGATCCCGATATCTTGGGAGGGAAAGAATTATATTGTGGGGTTTCAGGCCGATGAAGGGAGCATGTATCGGTAGCAGAAGGACACTTCGATATGTACAACCGGCCGCTAAGGCGTTTGTGGTGTGATCTTCTGGCATGGACGGCGTTTTGGGAATAGGCTACATGATCAGTGTAGGGATATGTGTTTCATGGCGAATACTCAGAAACTTCGAGCTTGCTTGTTTATGCTTAGGTTGAAACTTGAGCAGGTGACGTTGCATTCAATGATACGACCAAAAGCAATATGGCAGACAGCATCGGGATTAAGCGCAACCGACGGCGATCTCCCATAGGAGCCGCCCTTGGCTTCCAGCCTCACACGAATTTATTTTGCTGGAAGTATTCCTCGGTTTTTTGCATTAGGGGCTGGCCTTGTTGACTTTTGAGCTTTCTTTTTCTTTCTTGGCAAAATCGGCAATACTTGGGACAACTTCTCACGCGCTATCTATATCTATACTACTGGTTGCCCCTTCAATGCAAGATTACTGCAATAAGCCAACAACATTTCCGGCTCATTGGAGAACAGAATGTCACACTGAAAGTGTTACTTGGCACTTGCCATCGCAATGGTTGACAGTGACGGTTTGACAGAAGGGCTCGTTACTACTGTGGAAGCTCGAACGGGAGGAACCACAAGATCATGATTTATTCGTGTAAAGGCACCTCTCTATTCGCCACGATATCGTACAAACGCAAATTATGCATCATGTCGCTTCCGGATGTCGATTAACCATCTATGCCCGCTCGCTACCTCTCAATCTCACAGCCTGGCCGTACTTCTGAAGCTTGGTGATGAGCTGATCGCCCTGCTTAACAACATCGGTATATTGCTTGTTCTTGTCGTCAGGTCTGTTGGTCTCGATGATGCCCTTCCCGGTCACGCGGTCGATTGTACATGGGATACGTTCAGCTGCAATAAACTTGGCCAGGTCCCTAACAAAGTCAGTAAAATAGAAATCCTTAGCAAGATAGAGGAGCTTACCGGTCCAAGAAATCAACAGAAACACCGAAATCGTTGGCCATACTTTCAAGACCAACCACACGGTAGCTTTGCAGCAATTGTTGATATGCACGGAGACGCATCTCTCGTACGAACCATCCACGATGCTCATAGAGATATCGGTCCTGAGTGAGAAAACTGACCTCCACAGCGGCCAGAGCTCCAAAGAATGATCGATAGCTTCCGGTGTACAAGCTACCAACAAGTTGTGCAAGCGGTGAGAAATCAACAGCGAGCTCAGCCTCCGGCTGGTCGCTTCCCAGTGTTGTGAGATTAACGGCGGTTTTGGCAGGAGTAGCAGATGAAACATCCTTCATTTCTTCATCAGCACCAGGACCGGCAGACAGTGCTCCTGAAAGAGCAAGAAGCTTGTCCTCTCCATCACCGAGAATTGCCTTGATCTCTGGTGCATCGACGACCTTCGCCTTGAAGTCAACACGCTTTAGCGAAACGGATCCAGCGAGTACCGAATAAACAACGAGTGACGAGTAGCTACAGAGTTCGTAACTGGTGAAGGTTGAAAGACTGTCGAGGAGGAGAGGAGCGGCCAAAGCGTATGACCGAACTGTGAGGAGGTAAAGACCTTGGTACGCCTTTAATCGATTTCTTCGGTCCCAGTCTCCACCGCCCTCAACCAACGTCTTAGCCCGATCAACATGCTTCTTGACCAGTAGCTTATCCCCATAGAATAGACCCATCCGAATTATAGCAAGTACAATATCGATCTTCGTTCCCAGGACACCAGTCTTCTCGAATACTTCTTCGTATGCTGCAATTGCACGGTCCTAGATTCATCTGTAATTAGCATATACTCATAGCTTTTAGCTGAATTGTATCTCTCACCTTGTCTCCAACTCGTGCCCAGAACTCCGCTCGCTTTCCTCTTGCAGCCTGGACTTCCGTTTCACCAGCCTTCTCTGCAGCTTCCTCTTCTTCTTTCTTGAAAACCTCCAGCTCCTCGTCGTTCTCCTTCTTCAGCTTCTCGTACAAAGACTCGTCCCATGGCAGATCAACATTTGGTATCGAATGCTTGCTTGCCACCATGCCAGCCGCACTTGGTTTGCGTCCCAAAGGTTTTGTTGACTTCGAGGAGCTGACGCCACTCTCATTGAGGATGCCTTCGATTGGATGTGCTAGGTATCGGTAGAGAGGTGCCATCTTATGTTCAGAGATTGCATCTCGGAGAGATTTCAAGGACGTTTGCTGGATTGGTTTGGGCGCAGAAGGATTGGTAAGAGTGAAGATGTGTTGTGCAATCGGCAGAAGAGGATACTTCGCATATTGAGGATCGGAACCCATCTTGACGGTCGAGGTGAGGGTTTGAGAGAGGTAGTGAACGGGTAGAATGGAGGCAAGAGAGGTGGTTGTCTCTTCGTTGGATGGTTGATTTATTGATCTGATCTGTTGATTCCAAGAGCTCAAGCTCGCGAGCCTCTTTCCAGGCACTAGCGTGACGCGAGGCAAGGCTGGGGGCGGCCTGAATTTTCTGGGGTCATTCCCACCTAACCTTGTGATGCAGCCAAATTCTTTGTCTGCAATATCAGAAACAATCAATCTAAGCAAACACACACCTGATACTCCTTGAATTCTTTGATTTCAGGGTTTCATCTTCTCTTTCTTTGACTACACAGCAACAATGGCGGGCGGTATCGACGAACAACCAGTTCCATTCAATGCTACCAAACTCGAACCAGCCAAGAAGCGTAGACGCTCCGGATCTCCCTCGAATTCAACTCCGAAGCGCGTAGATAATCGGTCCGATTCTCGCAGACGATCACCTTCAGCCTCTGGTGCCTCCAGACCTCAAAGATCACCTTCTCCCCAGCCTCGAAAGCAAAAGCGCCCAGGCCAGCGAGCTCGAATTACAGATGCTGAGCGCGAGCACATTCGACAAAAGCAAATTGAGCGCGAGAAGGAGCTTGAGGCACTAGCTGCTCAGCAAGGAATACATGATGCCGTCAAACAACATTATAATGCGGTTCCAGAGCGAGGTCGAGATTGGCGCAAGACCGACAGTCGCATCAAAGGGCTGCGAAGCTTCAACAATTGGGTCAAGAGCACCATTATTCAGAAGTTCTCTCCAGCCGAAGATTGGACTCCTCCAGCACAAGAGCGTGGAGGTATGGTATTCGCAGAAGGCCCATCTACCGCGAAAGGTTTGCTGGTTCTAGACATTGGGTGTGGAAAGGGGGGTGATTTAGGCAAGTGGCAGCAAGCACCTCAGCCTATTGAACTGTACGTTGGTTTGGACCCAGCAGATGTTTCAATTGATCAGGCCAAAGAGAGACTCCGACAAATGTCAAGCCGTGGTGGGGGAGGTCGCGGAGGACGTGGGGGTCGAGGTGGATACAACAACAGGCCACAGCAAAAATTATTCCATGGCGAGTTCCACGTTCAGGACTGCTTCGGAGACACAATTGAGAAGGTTTCGATAGTTCGAGATGTTGGCTTTGATGGATCTGGTGGGCCTTCGAGATTTGGTGGAGGAGGATTCGATGTTGTCAGCATGATGTTCTGCATGCATTATGCCTTTGAGAGCGAAGAAAAAGCTCGACAAATGCTCAAGAATGTTGCAGGAGCTCTGAAGAAGGGCGGAAGATTCATCGGCACCATTCCGAACTCCGACGTTTTGAGTGGCAGAGTCGAACAATTCAACGCACGCATAGCTGCCAAAGCCGAGAACGAAAAAACCAAGGAGAACAGCACGGAGCTAGAAAACAAGCCAGAGAAAGACGACAAGGAAGATGATGGTGAGATCGAGGAAGGTGAAGCTGAGGCGAGCGCAGAATGGGGCAATGAAGTCTACCGGGTCCGATTCCCAGGCAAGACTCCCGCCGATGGGATCTTCCGGCCTCCTTTCGGCTGGAAGTACAGCTTCTTCCTACACGAAGCCGTTGAGGAAGTTCCTGAGTATGTCGTTCCATGGGAGGCCTTCCGTGCCATTGCAGAGGACTACAACCTTGAGATGCAATACCACAAGACCTTTGACGAGATCTGGCGGACCGAGAAGGATGATGATGTCTTGGGACCATTGAGCGAGCGCATGGGGGTCAGAGAGAGAGGTCGTGGTGCGTTGCTAGTCAGTGACGAGGAAATGGAGGCAGCTAGCTTCTATGTTGGCTTCTGCTTCTACAAGGTTTGAGCGCGGATTCGGGCTTTTACGGTTGCATATTCGGGGGTTTGGGGCACTATTGGCAACCATGGTTCTAACTGGGGGATGGTCAGCTTGTACAATACTATTGCGCCAGGCGTCTCATCTGGTGGTATCTGCGAAAGGGTATTTGATAGATCTAGACAGCGCCGATCTAAAATAGCCTTCACTTGAGCTTCATACCCTTGTTCCAAACTTTCCCTTGCGTGCTTCATTCATGGCTCGACATTTGCTTCCGCCCGACTTTCTGGACTTAAATGAATTTGAACTACTCGGGAGGGTAGTCGAAGGTGAATGAGAAACTTCATCTTCGTGAGCACAAGATGTAAACAAGCAAAGTGAATAGCTCGAGTCTAGGTAACATGTCGCGCGAGACACTCGACCCATATGAGGCCTGCCTCTTCAAGTCGAGCCATCTCAAATATGGGATATCGATCCCCTCTTCGGAAAACCACATCGAAAGAAAATCGAAAACAGGCAGAAAATCCAACCAAAACGCCTCTGAACACCCATACAATCAAAACAATACACCTAAACAGCCAAAACAAAATACCTACAAAAGCACCAATCTCCTATGCATCCTAGCCCTCGCATCTACCACCCAAGTCACTCAATATCCGAGATCCATCCCCAAAGAATCCCACCGTCTCAACAAAGACCACTTTCTCCAAACCAACAAAGGCCCCAACAAAGCAACCTTCAAAGGCAGATAAGATGTGCTGGTACAAATACCAAACCTACCTCCAATGCCGCTGCAGACACCTCGTCGGTCTCGAATCCTGCCCCAACCGCGAACAATGCACAAAGGGCTGGCTGCCCAGTCGCAACTTGCAGGATGTACCTGGTTGGTGCCCTACTTGTTATGCGAAGGAGATGAGACGCAGAGCGGGACATACGCAGGATGATAGGGGCGATGAGATCAGAGATTGATACGCCATGGCTTTTTTTTTCCTTGAGGAAATTGACCTGACTGTCTTTAGTTCTGCTGGTCGCTGGTGGCAGGGTTGCATGGAACCCTACGGTACTTCGGTTGGCTGCGTGGTACTACAACTGCGTTGACCGATAGACAATGAATCTTTTTGGATAAGAAAAAATGTAGAAGTACGTGCCTCTTTCAAGTGTGATGCGAATGCGGATCGAAAACTCTCCGGATGTGAAATGTAAACAATGAGTGGAGCGTCTTCGCTTATGGGCAGCTGATGAAAATGAACAGCAGCCAAATTTTAAAGACTTATTTCTTTGGGATCTTCGGACTTGCTAGGATTTCCATTGATATGAACCCCAGAAAAGGGATATTTCGAGTATTTGAAGACAAACGGCATTGTTTGGAACTCTCTTTGACCCAATAAAATTGGATGTTTTTGTTGCTGAGGAGGAAGCCTCCGACAGAACTCATGGGCTGGCTGGCGGACAAGTCTTTCATTCCAAGTAGAAAGTTGCGAAGAGTAGTGACGAGGCAACCATCAGAAGGCAAATTGCAGTTTAGAATGTGAGTTCATGGAATTCAATTTGGAAAGAAGCTAAGTTACAAATAGTACTTGTAAGGATGGTCTTTTTGACTTGCACCAGTTGACCACTTGGACTTCGAGATCCGAACCCTGCTTGGCGTGAGGGGCTACCTCTCTATAACCAATCATCTCAACCGAATTGGTTGTGCATGCAGTATCAGGAAGACTTTCCTAAAACTTTCTGAAATCTTCTTGAAACTCTCGAAGACTTCATTTTCCAAAAATACAGCTCCGAGATAGGCCTCTGAGACAGGGGCTAAGACCCCCTTTCCCTCTTATCTCTTATCTCAAAGCTGAAGCTCTCCGATACAGCTCGAGCTTCCAAATATTTTTCTCAACGACACGACACGGCTACTCACTCTCCCTGCATCTCCTCGAGCCAACCAGCAAGTGAGCATCTCTCATCTCTTGACTCGTTACGGCATCAACTCGTCCATATCTATCAGTCAGATATCCCCCACACAGCAGATCGAGCTCCATCTGCCGTCTCCACGATCAATTGACTCGACAAGACAGACCAACAATGTCCCCGAGATAACGCGTCAGCTCCACACACCAACCAGTTATACCTGCACCTTGGTAGCCAGCCAGAAACCACTGATATCCTCTGATACAGATCAAACTAAGAGCCTGGTCGGCATCAACGATAGCGATAGCTCTTCCCCTCTGATCTGAGAGGCAGACTAGAGTGCACTTGGCCCCCCATGGCCGCTCTCAACTCGTCATTATCCGCTGGATCGAGACGCCAAATCGTCCAGTCCTTCTCGTCGCCACAAAAAACACTCGTCCGCTCTAGGCCGAATTGCTTTTCTGGGGCGTGGGCATTGAAATCTTCAGGTGAGTGGGATGTGATTTCCCAAGCCCTTTTTGCAGATGATGTGGAGGTATTTTTATTTTCTCGAACCTGAGGAAACAGAAAGGGCATATATTTGCAGGAAGGGAAGGAAACTTCCGGCATCGGCCAAGTGCGGGATGAGGGGATGCCGGGTGCCTCATGTACCATGGTGGGGTCATCATGCGAGGGATGTGCTGTTTTTTTCCACAGACCAGTTTCTTTTTCTTGCTGTAAGCAAGTGAAAGAGGAAAGGAAAAAGAAGGATATTTAATACCGCAATCTGTTTGCTTACGAATGGGCTATTTTTCTGACATACATCTTTGCTTCTAGATAACTCCCAACGAGCTTCAATTGCAAGTCTAAAGCTACACCAACAGTTCCAGTCCCGCGCCATGTCGTCCACTACTGCCCTCCGCAGCTTGAATATCAAGAACATAAACCCGCATGTCGTTGAGGCAAAGTATGCTGTTAGAGGAGAACTTGCTGTTCGTTCCGAGGAGTACAGGGCGAAGCTTGCAAAGGGCGATACCAGCCTTCCCTTCGACAAGGTCATCTCTGCGAACATTGGAAACCCTCAACAATTGGATCAGAAGCCGATTACCTTTTTTAGACAGGTCTTGAGTTTGCTCGAGTACCCTCCTTTGTTGGAACATGAAGATGTGCTGTTGAATCAGTTGGGCTACAAGGCAGATGTTGTAGAGAGAGCGAGATGGTTGTTGAAGACAGTGGGCTCTGTTGGTGCATACAGTGCAAGTGCTGGAGCTCCAGGAATCAAGGAGAGCGTTGCTAAGTTCATCGAGAGTATGTTCACTTTCCCTACCTTCCAGCAATTTACTGACCAGTTTCTCCGCAGGACGAGATGGCTTCCCAGCGGATCCCAAAGACATCTACTTGTCTGCCGGTGCCTCTTCGGGAGTAAACACTCTCTTGCATATCATCTGCGCTTCGCCAAATACCGGAGTCCTCGTCCCCATTCCACAATACCCACTTTACACCGCTTCTCTCGCCGTCCTTAACGCCAAGTGCGTTCCATATTACCTCGACGAATCGAAGGGATGGGGAACAGATCTCGAGGCTATCAAGGGTGCATACAAGAAGGCGGTGTCAGATGGAATCGATGTCCGATCGATTGTCATCATCAACCCTGGAAACCCAACTGGTGCTAGTCTTTCAGCCGACGATGTGAAGGCCGTGATTGACTTTGCAGCTCAAGAGAAGCTCGTGGTCATGGCAGATGAGGTCTACCAAACCAATGTCTTCAAGGGCAAATTCCACAGCTTCAAGGGTGTCTTGAGGGAGATGCAGAAGGCCGATCCAGAGAAATACAAGCATGTTGAGCTTGCATCACTGCACAGTGTTTCGAAGGGTATGGTTGGTGAGTGTGGACACCGGGGTGGATATTTCGAGCTTTGCGGCTTTGATCCAGAGGTTGAAGAGCAAATCTACAAGTTTGTGTCCATTAGCTTGTGTGCACCAGTTATCGGACAATGCTTGGTAGAGATGATGGTGAACCCACCTCAGGAGGGCTCTCCCAGTTATGAGCTCTACAAGCAGGAGTATGACGGTATTTTCTCCGGCCTGCAGAAGAGAGCTACTGCTCTATACGAGGCGTTCAAGCAGATGGAGGGTGTTGAGTGTGATGATCCTCAAGTAAGTCTTTCCTACCATTTTCTTCTC
Organism: Helotiales sp. F229; assembly: GCA_002554605.1. Classification (NCBI taxonomy): domain Eukaryota; kingdom Fungi; phylum Ascomycota; class Leotiomycetes; order Helotiales; species Helotiales sp. F229. The sequence continues at coordinate 3,819,514 of MXAW01000004.1, read as the reverse complement.
AGAAGCAGCACCTACTAATGATTCCCAGGGATCCATGTACCTCTTCCCAACCATCAGGCTCTCCTCCAAAGCCATCGAAGCCGCCAAGAAAGAAGGCCGCTCACCAGACGAGTTCTACGCCTTCCGTCTCCTCGACGCAACGGGAGTCTGTGTTGTCGCTGGATCCGGTTTTGGCCAGAAAGAGGATACCCTTCATTTCAGAACGACTTTCCTCGCACCAGGCACCGAGTGGGTTGGTAGAATCACGAAATTCCACAGTGAATTCATGGACGAGTTTAGATGAAGTTGCTAGATACCTGATGGATTTTAAACAACAGGAAATATTCCATTCTCATTGCGGAAAGGGAATGGCGGGTTATTGGAGTTTCTGGTAGAAATGACTGGTAGATTGGCTGGCTGGCTCACTTAGAGATCCTGGGCTGATGAATGGGCGACGGGCGATTCTTGCTTGTCTGAATAAAATCCCACAGGATATTTCCCCCCTCACATATGTCTTTGTTAAATTTCACGGCCCTAGAAGGGATAAAGTGAAATTGACAAACGTGACGAAATCTGGGAATCTTCCGCGTGCCCCCTTGTCTTGTCTCATCCCGTCCCATCCCCGCCATTCCATCCCGTCCGTCTCCAGCTTCCAAGGAATGGAGCCAACGACGTCACCAGCTGACCTTGTCAGCAACAACTGCCAGATTTCAAGACCCTGGAAAATGGTAATTTATAGGGGACCTTTCCATGTGGAACCCTGAACTGTACATGCAAAGACAAGACAAGCTTCTTTAGCGCCATGTACAGGAAGGACTAAGATCTAGAACTTGCGTGGAGTTTGATAAAGTTCAACTACTAAACCATCCGCTTTTCCGTCTTCTTGTCTTTTGTGGTGACAGCTCTTGGCAGACTTCAGCACTTACCTTTCTCTTCCTACTGCACAAGACCCTATTAGTTCTGAAGTACGATTTGCGATTTTGGATCTCGGATTCTGGAGTGAACGGCCGATGGCAGAGGAAGCCGTGGTTCATAAATTCGACTTATCGCCATGAACGACCCAGGTCTAGATGAACCCATCTCGAACGATGCGAAGAATGTAGAGAACCAGAAGAGCGAGGAGAAGGATGAGATAGAGGAGGATGAGCAGGAGTTCTTGGCGCCTAGTCGGTGGTGGTTCGCGAGCACTGCTTTCCCTTTGATTGCTGGGACTTTTGGGTCAGTACTTCTCTTCTCGAGTACTGTGTGTTTGGAGATTAATTGGGGTGTGTAGTCCTATGGCTTCGGCTTTTAGTATATGTGCTCTTGTTGTGACTTGGAGAGTGGAAATCCCGCCTGGGAAGACGGAGGCTGAGGGTGTGAGGGTTGCGGATCCGAAATGGTAAGATCTTTATCTCTTGAGTACTTCTACTTCTCCAATTTTGGACACAGAAAGATCGACTGATGAAATGTGCGAATAGGTTGATTGGCATCAATGCGGCTCAACTGGTCATTGCTCTCATATCGAACTTATTCCTACTCTTGAACATGGCGAGACGAGTACGATTCTCTATCGCTCAGCCTGTTACTATCATCGGCTGGTACGTTCCCTTCCCCCAAGTTGATTTATCACAACATACTCACCTTTCTAGGTACATGTCCTCCTTCGCCCTAATAAGTCTCTGCGCCTGCGTATCCGGCCCTCTGATCCTCCACCCCAAATCCACACACGCCTTTAGCCAAGCCTTCTACTACGCCATCTTCTCCGCCGGCTTGTACTTCCTCGTCGCGTCACTAATGCTCATCACCGTCTGGGGTGCTTCCAAAGGGCACTACGACAAAGAATTCCAACTAACCATAAGTCAACGCACACTCATGTTACAGACTATCAGCTTCCTTGTCTACCTTCTTTCTGGCGCAGCGGTGTTCTCGCATGTTGAAGGATGGTCGTTTTTGGATGCGGTGTATTGGGCGGATTTTACGCTGCTAACGGTTGGTATTGGGGATTTTTCGCCGAGTACGCATACCGGGAGGGGATTGCTGTTTCCGTTTGCGATTGGGGGGATCAGTAAGTGATGTTAGATTTTGACTACCCCTTCTTCCTCTCGCCAAAACGGCTCGCTTAAGTCAAGATCTGTGTTTATTTATTTGTTGACATTTAGATATTGCCTATCGTATACTGTCCCTTCATGGAAGACTATGAGCTAACGTGATACTTTACAGTTATTTTAGGTCTCGTAATTGGATCCATCCGCTCACTCGTCCTCGAACGCGGGAAAGTGAAAATGGGCGCTCGAATGGTCGAAAAGGAACGACGGCGCCTCATTGCAAAACTAGAAAAGAAAGACAAAGCCGCCGTTCTAAGACCCATCTCCTCAGACCAGAAACCCCAAGACAATGACACAAATACCAATACCAATGGTAACAGCAACAACACCTCTAACCCCCAGCCCCTCTCCCGCATCTCCACCAAAACCCTAGCCTCCAAACTCAACTTCCAAACCGAGCTCCAACGCCGCGAGCGCGAATTCACACTCATGCGACTCATCCAAGACCGCGCCCACACCCGCCGTCTCTGGACCTCCCTCATCCTCTCCTTCACCGTCTGGCTCGCTCTCTGGTTCGCCGGCGCCGCAATCTTCCACGCCTCCGAATCACGCCCTCAATCCTGGACATATTTCGCCTCTCTCTACTTCTCCTACACCTCCCTCCTCACCATCGGCTACGGCGACATCTACCCCGTCTCGAATGCCGGCAAGGCGTTCTTCGTATTCTGGAGTCTGCTTGCGGTGCCGAGTTTGACGATTCTGATTAGTAATATGGGTGATACGATTGTCAAGGGGATTAGGGATTTGACGCTTTGGGTGGGGAATTTTACGGTCCTGCCTGGGGAGAGGGGCGTGGTGGTTACGGTTAGGGAGGGGCTGGGGAAGGTGACGAGGGGGAGGGTTGGTGGTGGTGGTGGAAGAGGGGAGGAGGTAGTGGATGAGATGCCGCCTGGGTTGTTAGGAGAGAGTGAGAATCGAAACGGGGAAAACATTCCCGGCGAATTCGAAAACAAACAGAAAAATCACCAAGAATCTGCATCGACGAACCAGCAGAGCAAGATGGCTAAGAAAGCAACCGATAAAACCCCAGCCCTACCTCGCAGCAAAAGCGCATACCACGTAACCCTGGTTCAAGAAATGCGAAAGGTGATGAGCCACCTCAACAGTGCACCACCCAAGAAATACACCTTTGAAGAATGGGTGTGGTATCTGAAACTTATAGGGGAGGATGAGGGGAGTGAGGAGACGCATCGCAGGCCGCTGAAGAGGCCGGAGGCGGATGGTGAGGGATTGGGAATGGTAGGTGAGGATAATGGGGAGCAGGGACATGGGGAGAGGTTAGAGTGGAGTTGGATGGGGAATAGGAGTCCGTTGATGGGGGGAAAGGAGGAAGCGGAGTGGGTGTTGGAGAGGTTGATGAGGAGGCTAGAGAGGGAGTTGGAGGGTGGTCGGAGGGAGGAGGCTGAAAAGAGGGGAAGGGAGGGTGGAGATTGGAAGGTGACGATGAAGGATGGAACTGCGGGGGACGAGGGGTCAAGTGCCGAGAGGAGTAGCTCGCGGTAATATGCCGACTGCATTGGGATCGGAGTATGGAAACCCTGGCTTGCTCATTGTATAGTAAGCTCTGTACCATAACTATGTGTCCTTATCCTGTTTGTACCCACAATATAATATCCAGTCCATATAATCAAATTCCTACAGCCCACATCCAATACTCATTATTCAATCATCCTCATCCTCATCCTCATCCTCATCATCTGAATCTTGAATGAAAGGCGGCGGACCAGGCGCACTATCATGCAACAAACTATCCGACAACAGCTGCGTCTTCGACAGAATCTGCGAAGAAGACATCGAAAACGGATGATGAGATTCGTGCACTTGCGTTTCGGGATCAGAACCATGCCAATGAGTTGGTAATGCGGGTGTACTTTCGACGGGCCGTGCAGGAGACTCCCAGATGATTTCACCTTGTGAGTATCGCATCGGTGTCTGTGTCTGGCTTAAGTCGACGGTCGTGGCTTGTGATAGTGGTGGTGCGTGGTTGAATCGTGGGGGAGGTCGAGGTGTGGCTTGAGGGGATGGGGACGAAGGTATTCTTTCTTCTTCCTCTTCCTCTACTTCTTTATCGCATTCAATGTCATCCTCTTCCCCACGATGTGACTCAGATGATGCCTGTGATGGGTCGGCAAGCTGTGTGAATTGCTTCATCGTGCTCACAATCTGCTCATCGACATCTTGTGTATCTGTTGACGATGACGCTGGAGCTGTAGGTTCTGGCTCGAATCGGTCTGGGAATAGTGGTGGGAGAAGATTGGCCATGAGCTCGTCTATCACAGCGGGTGCTACTCGTGCGGACTTTGAAGGAGGGGCTTTCAGCCATCCGTTTTCCTTCAACTCCGCCAAATGCTTTGGGTTGGCGAGTTGGTATACCTGTAGTAATTCATAAGCCCTCCAAGTCCACGCCTTCTTGTTGAAGTCGACATTCCCTAGGCCAGTATCATCTGTCAATTCTCCAGGTCTCTTGGCCGGTCCGATTTCAGCCATGTACTGGAGCATCGAGACAGGCTGCGTTTCGTAGATCCATATTCGGTGCACAGGTCGAGCGAATACCCAATTCCGGAATTCGTGATTTTTAGCACCGCTGAGGATGTTCGTGACAGATGCCGGATGGATTGAGACGAAGACGTCTGATTCTGCTGTTCTTGGTCCCATTGAATGGACGTGTTGGGTGGAGAGACGTTGGCTCTCCATGATTTGTGTTTTTTCTACGACGGTCTCGTGTTGTATGTCCTCCTCATCCTCTTCTTCGTCTTCATCCTCTCCTACGTCTTCGTCGTCTTCATCGTCTACACTATCTGGTTGTGGTGCGGTCATCGAGCGACGTTCCGAAGAGCTCAAAATCCAATCAGCTTCCATTTGGGTCTCTAGACCAATATTCCCATAACATGTCTCCGGCTCCCGTTCTTCCTCTTGACTCTCTTGCTCCGTAGAAATTTGTCCAGCGAGCTCGTCACTTCCAAGCTCTAGAGATTTTTCGCTGTGATGTTCCTGCTCTTCTGTGTTCTCGCCTAGACCCAGTTCCACCGATCCTGCTGGTTCCAAAGACTCCGAGACACGATAATCATCATCGTTGCCTGATTCAGGCGACCCGGCCTCTTCCGCGCCTTCAACCTCAATATCACGTCCTAGTGGTATCTCATCTCCTTCAGGGTCTTCTTCTAGGTCTTCATCACTCTCTGCATCAGAGTCCAAAACCTCCGTCCTCTTTATGGCAGATTTTCTAGCCGGGGTTGATATCCTCTTCACTGATGGAGATGCTGGCTCCTCTATCTCATCATTATCCGGAGAAGCAAATCTAACAGTCTTTGCGGGACTTGGCCGTTTGGCTGGCGATGAATGAACTCGACTAAATTGACTCGTATCGGCTGTATCATAAGTGTCTCTGATTTCAAGCTTGGGAAGCTTGTCAGGACTGACTTCGGGCCTTCGACCCGTATTGAATGGTATTGGGGTATTGGCCGATGTCTCTTTCAGAGGCGATCGTCTTAGAGAACCTCTGGATGGAAGCGAGAATGGAGTTGCTGGGGATTGTGACGAGGGAATCTCCGTAGCCATTATTCGTCGAGGGGTTTGCGGCGGCGGCATCTCCTGATCTCGAGACGGCTGTGTTCCTGGGGCATTTAACTTAGGGGACTCGCCCACCTTCCGACTAGATGACAATGTAGGTAGATTCGTCTGCGAGGAACTCGGGACGTCAAATATAGAAGGCTCGTCTTCGTCATCTGGTGCAGATGTAAAGCTCCACTCCATTTGTGTAAGACGTTGTGTATGAAAGGATGATGTACTGTCTGGTTCATCCCCCGTAGTCTTCCTCCGCTTGCTCCTGCGTTTCTTTGCCTGCTTCTCGTAATCCTCATCTGCCTCTTCGATTTCATCTGGGTCCTCGTCCACCTCGTCGTCGCCCATTGGGGCGGGGTCGCTCATCCTCACATAGTCCATCTGCGTGAGGGTTTCCTGCTTCGTTGGCTTCGGAATCCGAACAGATGTTTTCTTCCCATATGATCTGATGTGCTTCCGTGGTACGGGCAATTTTGTTTGCGTCAAGGATGTGGAGGATTCGTAGACTCGATCGGGGGGAGCACTTATGCGCTTCCTTGGTGCGGGCAGTTTCGTCTGGGTCAATGGCGGTGCAGAAGATTCGAGCATTTGATCGGCGCTTCCGCTGTTACGTCGGCCGTTACTGGCCCTTTTGTGGGGAGGCATTTTGAAGAAGTGAATTTGCGGATTCGTTGTTTGGATGTTCATATACCTGTAGTAAATATGTAACCTGGGTAAGTTCAATTTGAGGTTAAAGCACGCGTCGGAGGTTCGCGACGCGAATCCCTGCAAGTGGTGGTGGTGTCACGAAATCACCACTTGAACGCTCCCTCCTCCCACCTTTCGCCTTTTCCTCACTCGATCAACAAGAAAAGGACAACTGCATGATCCTACCACCGGAGGGACACCATGCTACGGACCCTAGAATTACAGGCATAAATTCATGACTGCTCGAAATGGTGGCACATGTAAGAACAAAGACAATCCGACAAGTGCTCTTGACCCAGTTCTCCGTCTCGGTTTCTAAAAGAAACAGTATGCAGGTCCACATAGGCATAGCAGATATCAGCAAGTCTTCAAGCTCCGTAGCCATAGCTTTAATAGCTCTTGTAAGAGCTTGTCAGCAAGAGGTTGCTTACCTTCGCTCATAATTGACTTAGCTGGGCAAGCAGCGACGGCCTGCAATTAGTGACGACTTTATCATCTCAATGCACGAATCGCCAAGTCAGATTGCAATCCCCTAGCGAAACATGTTCAAATTCATTCCATTCTCTCTCGCACTCAGGAACAGCACCACTTGCCGTGGGTCTGATTTCGCTGATCCTACAGGCTGAGCACTCTATCCTTACAAGTATGTACAACTCTTTGCTGCACGGCAAGCATTCCTATACCACAACTTCCATAGCATGCTAGGAAGGCACAAACCATTTTCTAGTCACATTGCAACACACATCCTACGGCCATGAGTTCGGTAGTATCCCAATCCGGTGTGAAAACTCTCAGACGACTGGCGATTTTATGACAGTGAGCTCGCTTAGCGACCCCATCTCTTTCCTCGCCAACAAAACATGCTCTTTCCATACCTGAGTCCTCCAACCTCAAAATAGACGGTGGGTGCAACTTCGACTTTTCATCTCTTTCTACCTTTGTTACCAATACTTCTTCGTCCTTTCCAACCATCGAGGGTGAGCTGAACGTAATCACAAGGACATATCGCGGAACTCTACGGGAAGTACATCGCACAAGTGTAACTGGCCAAGAGGTGAGACTCACTTTCATCACAATCTCACATGCTTCTGTGTTCACCTTACACCTACTCTAAACCCTCTCGTGGAGCGCCAGAGCTACAGGTAGCCCATACCGACTCTCTTCCCCGCTCTCAATATTCACGGGCAATACAATTCTTTCTCAACTACCACAGACTCTCTCACTTACTTATCGTATGCTACAGACTCTCTTTGTTATTTCCACTGGCTATCGAAAAAGAACCGATCGGCTATCTCTAACTACAGGTGTATTCAAGATGCAGAGCTTTGAGATACCCAATCACGGCACTATGGAGGGCCTGTCAGACTTGGCTGCCGTCGCTCTACCTGGCTCTGAACTTTATGGAAAACACATTAAGCGTTGGTCAAGAGCTGCAGAGAAGCCGGCAGTGAGTCAATTCTATTCTCGCTGTCTAAATTGTGCACACTTGTTCGTGGACTGTATCTAATCATTACTAGTCCTTAATCGTGCTTCCCGCTTGTGCTGAAGATGTGTCGAAGTCAATTCTCTTCTGCAATAAGCATGGTCTCGATTTTGCTGTCTCCGGAGGAGGCCATTCAACTAGCGGCTCTTCCTCCTCCGATGGCGGGATGTCGATTGACCTTTCCAGAATGTAAGATTATGCTATATGCGAATTAGATTTCGACCTGTTCCTGATCTTGATTCTTTTAGGAATCGAGTCACTGTTGACCCAGAGGGAATGACCATCGCAGCAGAAGGAGGAGCACTTTGGAGTGATGTCGATAGAGAAGCAGAGGAGTATGGAGTTGCCACGGTGGGCGGCACCGTTAATCGTAAGCAACCTCTCAACGACTTTACAGCTTCGGAATCCTGTCAAAGCAATCTTCGTGTTATGCCGAACCTGGGTTGTTTCAGAAGCTGAGATTTCAAACAGATACAGGAGTCGGCGGGTTGAGCTTGGGCGGAGGATACGGGTACTTAACGCCTGCCCATGGACTGGTCATTGATAATATTCTGGCTGTCAAATACGTGCTTGCTGATGGCAGAATCGTCACTGCGTCCGAGGAGGAGAATTCCGATCTGTTCTGGGCTGCTCGGGGCGCTGGAACTTGCTTTGGTGTATGTATTGGCAACCCCCACCCTTTTCCTCTCTCCCCTCCCGCGATTTAGGTATTGAATACCTACCGCGTATACGACTCTTTCGATTTAGGAATTTCTGACAGGTTCTCCACGTAGGTGGCGACTTCAATAGTATACAGAGCACACGAGCAAAAAGATCCCGTTTGGGCGGCATTGCTCAGATTCGAGAACGTTCAACAACTGCCTGATATAATCGACTTTGGAAACAAATTCCTCGAAATTTGTAACGAGAAGAGCTTTTTCAACCTTGCATTTACCAAGGTTCCGGGCTTCGGAGACGACCCTTCCCTATTGGCTATTTGCTTCTACAACGGGCGAGAAGCTGTTGCAAGATCGTTCTTTGACACTCTATTCCACCTGAACCCAACCGTTCTGAAGATGGGTGAGATACCCTATTCAGCCATGAACGCCTACATCAACGATAGTCTTTATCATGGGCTACGAAGATCAATGAAAGGCTCAGCCTTCATGTTACCGCTGAATGTTGATACCGCGAGGACAATCTACGAAGAACTTACCGACTTCGTAATCAACCACAAAGATGCCGATATGTCAACGGCTTTGATTGAATACTACCCCTTCAAGAACTTGATCAAGATACCCCAGACAGCCACTGCCTTTGCGAATCGAGGTGCGTACGGGAATTTGGTGTTTATCCTAACTTGGACAAAGGAAGAGCTCGATGATATTTGTCGTGGCAAGGTCAGAATAATTCCCGATAACAATTTTTGATAACTGTGCCGACTTGAAATTTGGGACGCAAAATTGCTAACTTACAAAACAAGACCCGTCGCTGGACTGGTTTAGTACAGAAAGAATTTCAGGAAATGAAGTCAGCCATGATCTCCGCAGGCAAGGTCGATTCTGTCACTCAGGACGCAATTGGAGAGTACATGAACTACGATTGTCAGTGCCCATGCCGAACGAGGCCGTGTTTACTGACAATAGTTTAGGCTTCAATTCCGACGGCAGCGAAATGTTTGGTGTTAACTATCCTCGACTGAAGGACTTGAAGATGCGCTACGATCCTAAGAATCTATTCAATAAAGGTCCGAAGCTGGTTTGAGAAAGTAAGGATTAACGCCTGGGAGCCCGAACTCGAATGATGGTTTCTTCTCATGCCAGCTGTGTCTCACACAATTTCTCGCCTATCAAGGGTTACAATTTGGGGCTGATGTTTGACCGGAGTTACTCCTCTCTTATGTATTCTGCGCGGTTGCACAGTTGCTCATGGCTTTGTTTCTTTTCTTTAATGAAAGATCATCTGATACTTCCACATAAATTCTAAAGATATAATCTGACGACTGTAGTACAGTGTGTTGTGTAGAAGCTCTACAGAAGTAGATGGAGAGATGAAAGTATCAGATTATAGATTACGGGTATCAGTATATCAAGTTGCTGTAGCGAAGCCTTCTTTTCTCCTCATCGGTGTCCCTCTATCTCGGCTTTCCGCACTCGAGGAACTTCTCAAATACTCAGCGTAAAGTTGTCTGTCATCTAGCTCACCATTGATTCTCCTCGAGTCTGCCATTCCAACTTGTACTCCATCCGTAGAACTCCTGACCCTCTTCAGCCCGAACCCACCATCGGCATCCAGGTCTATACCCGAAGCAACCCTCATCGAACCAGCTCGACTGGTATTCCTCGACCTACTGTCTCCAGCGAGCCGCCTCCTCTCCTCAGCCATTTCATCCACCATATCATACACCGGATCCCTTCTGCCGTAACTCGTTTGAATTAACTCTCCATCCACAGGCACCAGAATCACCATCCAAACTCCCACCCGATCATCGCTCCCAAGCAAAGGCGTGCAGCGTATCAATCGCGGCTTGACTTCTGCAGGTCCACGACCCCGCTCGCCGACGTGCGTGTTTTTGGGCAACCAGAGAACTTTTGCCGTTACTGAAGCACCGTCTCGGAATGCAGACTCGAGAGCTGATATTGTTTGGGTTGGGCCGCCCAGTTTGGTGAAGAGGTGGGTGCGCATGAGACCAGGTATGCGGAGCGAGGGCGAGACAAAAATGATTTGTAAAGAGGGGTATGGACGGACGAGAAGGTACTTTTGTCGTAGTTAGCATAAGGCAAATTCAGGGGTCGGTATTTTCGTTCTCGCTTACATGTTTATACACTCCTGGCAAATTCGTATTCATCGAATTTGGATTGCTGACATTCATATGCGAGAAATTCAGTCCATTGTCCACAACCTCGTCACCGCCAATCACTCTTTTGGACTGTCCTCTATTCTTCACGCTGGTTGGAACGCCCGATCTGACAGAGCCCCCGTCTGTGGATTCATCGCCGCCACGACTATTTCGGTTGGCAACATCAGACTCCTCTTGGCTAAACATCATGCTCAGTTCTTGAAGTTTGGCGAGTGGTTCTTTGTTTTTGTTCTTCGGGTGATGTACGGAGAACTTTGATTGTAAGTTGTTTTGTTGTGAGTAGTGACTCGCTTCAAGGCGTTTCGTCTCGTCGTTATGGAGGAGTGCGCGGAAAGACTCGATCCCCAGACCGTCCACTACCAGTCCTGTGACATCGATTTGAGCGCCGATGAAATAGCGGACTACGCCTTTGTCGTCGTAAAGAGGTGAGCACATGAGAAGATTGACGAATGGAGTTCCATCTCGGCGACTGGGTTTGTCAGTTGGGCTTTGAATTTGGCTGGAATGGGTAGGGTATTACTAGTTCAGTAATATCTCGTTGGATTCTTGTCCTAGGGATATTGCTTTTGCCATTCTCAGCGTCGTATCCTTGTCCGTTGCTGGACCCTGCAGAAATCTGCAGTTGATGTTGATCGCATAACTCGTGCCGTACTGCGTTGTTTTGTGGAACTCTGCAAGATCGATCAGCTAACGTTCATCTTTCGTGTACGCTTCTACAACAGACGAACCTTCACTTGCGAATATTATAGGGTTATCATGAACTGAAGGATCAGTCAGACAGTAGACTTCAGCGAGATTTCCAACCAGATCCCGCATGATAGGAATCCCTTGCCCAGTTATATCTCTCGCAACGCAATCACTAACAACCCCAATTAATGTGTGCGTAACGAACGCCGGTAAAGCCTCCGAACAAAGCAGCAACAGCTCTCTAGCTGCATAATCCTCGAAACGAACATCCGTCGCCGCAGCTTGGACCCGCGAGAACTTGCAGTAGTCCGTATGCGAGGGCCAGCGAATCGACCTCGCAACCGCATTTGCGTACTCGATCGCCTTCATTGCTTTGCGCATCTCTAGATATCGGATTAGAGTCGGTATTAGACTAGGTCTGAATCGATTGAGGAATGTTGAGAATTGGTAGAAAAGAAGATGGTCTCCTAAGATGAAGTGGAGGTGCTCGGCGGAGAAGAGTCGCTTGACGACGTCTTCAATTCGGACATCACTAGCTGAAGAGGGTGGTGGCTGGAGGTCGAAGAATTCTGCTTCTCCTCCTGTATTTGGATCTTCCACGGTCGGTGTCTTCTGTCCAACTCCATCTGCCATGTTGAGAGTTGTGTCGTTGAGGGAAGTGTCCATCGAGGAGAGATAGAGAAGCTCTAGGTCATTTAGATATTTCAAAGAGAATTGTGAAGTTCCATGAATTGAAATCGTAGGACTGCTTTGGGCGCTAGCAGACTCCATTTGCGATGTTCTTCTCGAAAGCATTCAGCAACGGGAGCATGCTGCTGTCAATAAGGTTCGGTGTGGAAGTACAAGGGAAATTGTGTGCTACACCAGAGCATGTCTCTGTCACAAAGGAAGAACAATGGAACTTATCCAACGATTTAAGGAACAGAACAGCAGAACAGCAGAACAGAGAAACTTGCTTCAAAAATGGGGAACGCTTTGAACTTAGACATGCGCTTTAAACAAGAAGATATTGGTGGAAACCAAGCGATGACAACAGTTGTATCTGGGACCTGTGGATCGATAGAGAGTGCCCGACGACGAAGCGTAAGACTCCACTGCGGATACTCTTCCCCATCATCTAGGATTAAGCTCCGGCAGTCTGGGTTCCTCACCTGAACACTCTATCATCGACTCATCTTGCAAGTCGGCCCTAACTCGAGGTGTTGCGAGACTTGCGTCATCCAATTTTTGTACCTGGGATCACTATGGCACAGATGATTTCTTTTCTCGAAACGAAAAAAAAACGACATATCGAGATCAACAAAGAAAGATGCCGATGCGGAGAATAGAATGCCTGAGATGGCCATCTGAGAAATGAGACGATCGAGAGTTTGACAATCGGATTCCACCTCGCTTTGGCCCAAAACCGTGGAATCGGGGTGACCTTGTAATGCAAGAAAGGGATTTACCCTGGAGCTGATATGCAGATGCCAAATCCTTGGGAATTGCTTGCATAATTTTTCGAGAAGAAGGGAGAAATAAAATAGAAATATGGAGAACTGCTCGTGACAACATGCAGATTTGCTAGATACTCAACCCCATTTTGTCAAGGTCCGGTGACGACGGTGATCAAGTGGCAGAAGAAATAGCTTCCACAATTTTGCCTCTCCTTTTTCAATCTGATGCTCATTTACTCCCTTTACAGTGGTCTGCAAATGGGTCCATCCCATTACAAGGCTCGCTGACGAACCAATTGAGTGTCTTCCCTGGTAGTGGATAGCCTGATTTGCAGGCCACTGAAGAGAAAGGTTATGTCGACGTTGGGACGAGGAGGTCCGTGCTCTTGAAGGTTTCAACCCCTGGAAACAGATGTGTTCAGACCCGTGGGGAACCGGAATTCACAGGATAAAAGGTTCATGGTGTGAACTTAAACTGATTGATAACGCCGCCTTTCAAGTTCGGATGGCTCCGTGCCGTGGTTAGAAGCCATCCACGGCAGAAGTTTTCATTTTATCAAATGCTGGTCGTAGCTTAAAAAGGTGATGAAATTTGCCCAACATGGATGTGCTGTCGAGAGAACTTTCACACGGAAATGAGGTGTTGACGTGCAATATACATGGAATATGCGAGGTCGAGGCTTCTCTCATATCATATCATACTTAACCGGTCTGGAAAAATATCCCACAAATATTTTACCAACTCTTCGGCTTCCCTCTGGTATTGATATACCAGGTGACCAAGCCAACAAAACGTCACTAAATTGTCGTCCCGCTTGTACTGCCCACGAATACGACCTGAACAGACGTAAAACTGTATTTATTATGTCAGTAATAGTCTCCAGTCATCAAGGTAGAGGAATTATATACACAGCAGTAGTAGCAAATATTTCCACCGGTCTCGCATTCGTAAATATCGCTAAAGAAAGGGAGAACGTTGCCGAGAACAACAAAACAACTCCGACCCTAACAACCATCTTTTGAATGAAGTAGAGCACCACAATGGCTTCGAATGGGAAGATGGTCGATATTATGACGGTGATGATCCTAGATACTGCCGTGAAATACGAATCGTTCCATTTCACAAGTCCACATCTTTGTGGCCGGCCCTTGACTGGTGTCTATTTTCTGGTCAGATGCCGAAGGCATGTTGCTTGTGTTTGCAGAGACATATATTCCAGCGATGTAAAAATGTATGATGAAGCCATAGAAGCCATAATCGTGCTATCCAGCCGGTGAAGAGATCTAAATATCGCTTGGAATAGACCGTGATTAGATCGGACTCGTTCTCTTCATCCCAGGGTTCTCCTTCCAAGCCTCTCAAAAAGCCATCGCCGCCTTCGGGTCTTACGAGCCAGCTTTGCATGAGGCGGATATCATAGGTTCTTGCTGGTTTAAGCTGATTGATGGAAGCTTGTTGCAAAAGGGCGACATCTAACGTCAACTCTCAGCCTCATGTGGAATGATTGAATGTGGACAAATTCGAGGCTAGCCTACTGTATTTCTTCAATTCTTCTCTTCCCTCAATAGTGTTGCGCCACTGGTAGTTATCGCTACCTTGCGCAGAATTTTGAAGTGTTTCGGCGCTTTGCGAATATTGTGATCTTGTCGGATGGCCTGACTGGTCATCCAGCTCGATGAGAATTTTTAAGGTCTTACTCGAGGTAGATAAGCTCTGCTTGAAGTTGAAGAATATTTGAGGCGTTGAGCTCAGAGGATCTGCGTTATATCCCAAGATATTGTGCCAAAAGTTTTGCGAGGCGTGGATAGCCTTTGACCGCTGAAGCTTGGCTATTGGTGCTCGTCCTTGAGAAGACAGAAATCGGCAACTCTAAAATTGAGAGTATTGAGGGCTTCGAGGTCAGGCTCTGCGAAACTCAATGTTCTCGCCGAATGATTCAGTCCCGAAGGCGCCACACATCGTACGGGCTTTGTAGATTTATTTCATTCGTCCATCTGCATTCATCCGCTGCATGAAACCACATTGAGCGAAAAGCAAGAATGGTGGTTGCATGGAACTGCCAGCTCATCAATTCAGCCGGCGATACCTACCTACCTACCTCATATGTTTGAAAGCTGCTCCCACATAACAAGCATGAAAGTAGATCTCAGTCTCTGAAATCGGCAATCACACATACGACATGTCCAAGCATAAAACAGTATGGTTCTGCTGCCAGTGTCAGGTTCCACTATCCTCTTTTCAAGCCTTTGGTTGTTATTGCCCTGGTTGCCAACATGCCGGATGCACCGATTGCTTCGTAGAATCCAGGGGGTTTTTACCAGATTCTGGGAATTTCCCCAGTATCTGGGGCTGGTCCCGTACAAAATGAAACACGGTTTAAAAGCGAAGTTACAGGTGGTTCTGGTGAAAATCCCCAGATTCTGGGGTTTTTTCAAGGCCCCGAAACGAAAGCCTTGATTCTGAATCAAAGCCCTCGAATCGAGGTCACTTTCACATGTAACTATCTACTGATTCGTTGTCTCATTCTCTCCTTCGCTGTCGCCCCCCTTGCTGTCGCCCCCCTTGCTGTTGCCCCCCTCGCTGTGGCCCCCCTCGCTGTCGCCCCCCTCGCTGTCGCCATGGCTTTAAAAATGCCACTATTCAAAAGGTGAATGGACTTACCGTACGAGGGGATGTATTGAGAGGACTTATCGTATGAAAGGATGTATTGAGAGGACTTACTGTACGAGGGGACTTACTATACAAGGGGATTCACAATACGAAAGAACTCACCGGAGGATAAATGAAGAAGACAAAAGTAAAAGGGGGAATTAAGGGTTTAAGTGGTGTGGAGTGGTAAATTTAAGGTTTGATTATCGTTTCAAGAACTCCCACATGTAACAATATACATAAAATAACCGAAATCTTATAAAAACCCCATAATCTGGTAGAAACCCCCAGAATCTGGGGATTTTCTAAGGCTTTAAGTCGAATGCCCTTTGATTATTAAGGAAAAACCCCATAATCTGGTAAAAACCCCCAGTATCTGGGGGTTTTCACCAGTATCTGGGGCCCCTGCCACCGTAGTGCCTGGACACAAGGGCTGACGCAAATTTCATTGGCAACAAGTGCGTCGAGGATCTTGGATACAAAGTTTCGAATACGGCGCCGTATGAGGGTTCTACTGTGCAGACCAAGGGTGATCCGGTATGGGCTGTCGCGCAAGAGGATTTGAAGCGAGACAACTTGGAAAGTCCAGGTAGCCCTCGAAATCTAGATCAGTTTCTGGTCGTCGACGACCGTTCAACTGGTAATATTCTCGGAAACCCCACGATATAAGAATTGGAATTGCACGTAAAACAGCTAGCATTCAACGGAATGGCCCTCAGCAAAGTCGATAAAGGTCCCAATCTAACTCGGTACTTAGCCAACAGTTTACTGAACAGATGTTGTAGGGGTAGAGAAGTCAAGGCAGGGTCAATATTCCAACAGAAGGAAAGAAGAGACCAGGAGGCAAAAGAGCGAGAAGCGTGCCCAATTTGCCTCCCAACAGAGATCTGTTGCCACGCCATGGTCTGAATGAACTTTGGACCAACCATCACAACGATATTGGCACCACAGGACAAACGAATAAGGACGACACGAGAGGAAGTGGTACGATGGATAAGAGCAAGAGATGGGTATGTTTGAGCCAGAAGTCCGCAGATTTATTGTGGACATGTCGCTGTTGTCTTTTCGTAGTCGAGCATTATGACGGTGGCGCGATGACTCTCTCTTTATGGATTGGTTTGAAATTGAAGGAACATAGACTTCCATCTATGGGCAATGTGGATTGGAGTTTTAACAGGCCACGGCCTTCTGCAATGACATCCTTTGGAAGGCGGGGGTGAGCTTGAACGAAAGGGAAGGAGCACTTCAACGTTACAGATACATATGAGGGAAAAGAAGCACCAACTAGTGATCCTTATCTTTTTGACTGATGTTTTTCATCATGATGCCGTGAGTGTCTCACTCAACTGCTCGAATATTTCTTGGAACTTACCATCCTCCCATCACCATAAATCTTTCTGACCAATCCACGAGAACCTCTCCCTTCATTCCTGAAACGAATGACACCGCCCACGAGCTTTACCGAATTTAGGAACGGTTCTGGGTTGAGAAGTTCTAGTAGATGCGAAGTCGAGAGCATACTCAACGTTGGGCTGTAAGCGTTGTAGTGATATAGCCAAAGCATATCCAAAGCATAGCTTAGAACACAAGGAGTTGGACTCAAATGAACGAGAAACCACATGGATATGGCCAGAAAGACAGTAAGACCTGCCCATCTAAGTCTGACGAACGACAACGATAAGACAAAACTTCGGCATCGCGATTGGGATTTGGGCGAGACGAACGCAATCAAAGTCATAGTGGTTCGCTGCCCACCCCTGTCATTACCCAGAACCCATTGCAAAGCTGGAAGATAAATTTGGAGGATAGCAATCGGCTCAAGGAAGGTCGACATGAGACCAGTGCAGAGGGTGATGAGAATGAAGTCGTGACACCCATGAGGAGGGACAAAAGGATGCAGTTGTCCTTTATTACTGCTAGCGAAAGGTCGCGAGAGGTGAGCAATAGTCCACAAATTGGCACCCTTAGAAAAAGAAAGAATGATACTACCGCAGACATGCTCTCGGTTCCGCCCATTACCGTTTTGCTCGAGCCGCCCGTTGGAGGAATGTGGAGCGACTTGTGACATTTGGAAGGAGCGAAGACAAACGAGACGAGAGATGGCACCCGGCCTGATAATAATAAATACCTTCCATCAATCAACCCCAACCTCAATATGCTTACAAATGTCTTGAATCTATTGTAGAACATTGATACACGAGGAAATACATACTTCCATGCTGGGCAGTGAATCCACCTCAGTACCCAGGGGACTGCACACCTGCAGGAGTTTTGAATAAAACGCTTACGAACGAGCCAGTTCCAATGCTACCTCAGAGGAATCCTTGGGAAGGCATGAGACGCTCTGAAAGTTGGCCTGCTCCATCACCCAAGAAGAGAAGGACTACTAAGGAGATACCCCAGGTAGCAGGTCGCACGTGCCAAGAGAGGTGCCAGAACAATAACAAAGTAAGGCTCAAGCGATCTTTCGGCAGAATGAATACATCCGACGATCAGTACCAAGCTCGCTCTCTTCATCGTCCAGGGAGAGGAGGTGTCCGTCACCAGTTAGTATTACGCCAGTACTTAAAACATCGATGCAAACAACTGCTAAGTAATTCTCCAGAATTTCGGACGAAGAGAAGACACGGGACATGATCAGCACCAAGAGCAAGTGAAACAGCAGAGGTACCAACAGTTCCACCAAAGAGATACGCCCCAAGATCAGCAACAAGAGCAAGTCAGACAGATTATGCACCAGCAGCTGGATAACTCAAAATCAGCATCTGTAAAACTCTAACGAGCGAAAGCTAAGATGTTGTGACAACGAGCTCCGAGGAGGGTCAGATCCACCAATTTCTGGGTTAGCTGATTGTGACTTTTAGTACCTACCTAAACTTGGCCTAAATGACACTAGCTCGGCCATATAATGATTTCGCATTCCACAACATCTCATTCGCGATTCACGAGCAGAGCTTTGATGACTAAGCATTGCCAAAAAAGTCATGTGACACCATTTGCTTATAATCTAAAAATAGAACAAGAGATACATTATTTACTAGTTTAATAAAAAGTAAATTCAAATGTTAAAATATTTGCGATGATAATTATAACAATGCTTAAATTTAAACTACGTTTGAACTTTGCTTTTAAATGTTTAAAATGTTACCCATTAATATTAGGTTAAAGCGTTACAACAGTGAATCAAAATTACTCTTAAATTTAACAAACCAGTCATTAAGTTCTTCCATCTTTTGAAAATAAAAATAACTTTTTTAATAATTAATTACTTTCATCTCTTTCAATGCGACCCCAGACTTAGATCAAAGTTTTATTTAAAAATCAGCTCAGCGGCGCTAGCTTATCAGCTGCTCAGCCGTAATTATACGGCGGACGTAAGCGTAATTAAGAACTCGCGACCGACGTCTCCGCGAAATTGCAACAGCGGCCTCCTCCTTTATTTTCAACGACCTCCGCGCCAGCCCTCCTAACGCCCCGGGCATCGCTGGAGGCATCAAAAAGACCGTCTGCATTTATCGCATTTGTTCACCCGTTTTGCGAGCGTCCCGACAGCGTGCAGCCCCTGGCGTGGCCGGTCAAATTCAACAATTCATCTTTTAATCCGTGAGTTCCCTTTTTAATTTTCGCGGCGCGCCCAGGGTGGGTCTCAGGCTCTGGTTACGCTTTTACCAGCGCAACCTTGAACCTACACCCTTTTATTCGACTACTTGTTGGAAGGAAGCTTTCCTGTCCGTCACAACGCCTTTTATGATGGGATTTGAGCAGCTGCAGGATCTCTGGAAATCTGGCTTTTATTCTGGGTGGTTATTTTTGCTTTTTGGCCAGAATGCTAATTATGGTGATTTTATAGAGATACAAGAGCACGTGATGTTATACTTGCTGTAGGCCAACTCTCTGATCGACCAGATCTCAACCACCGCCTTCTTGGACTGAAGGAACACTTCAGATACGTGGACGATAGCTCTGACCTGAGTACGCTACGTTGGGATCTTGTTGATCCTGAGAGTTTTGCTTTGCAGTAGGCCAATATGCAACCGATCAACGGCAAACAAAGTGCTGCTGTTGGGAACTATCGATCGCCTTTTGGTTCAGGAGCGGGCAGTTCTTCGTCTGGTACCTGTGGAGGTGCTCGTCAGTCTTCTGGGTACTCGTCGAACGCTCATGGTGATCACTCGTCTAAACTTATGAACCATGGAAGCATACACTCTCATCCAGAGCCAAGTCGACCTCCAGGTTCCTCAAGTCTTCATGCTTCGGTGGCAAAAGGATCAGGGGCATATGGCCTTTCTCACAGACAAAGTTTCTCCGGATCCCAAAACCAGAGTTCCTCTTCGCAGCCTCGATCGAATCTAGCGCCAACAATTATTTTGTCACCTTCTCCTGAGCCGGACTCGCGTAGATTCGACAACAAACCAACCACTTCGACAACTCAGAGTCAAAGTGTAAGCTCGTCCAGTGGCTATGGATCTCAGTGGCCTTCTCAATCACAAGTTGGTAGGATGTCCAGCAGGTTCGCATACCCTCCAAAGCCAACCAATTCAACATCCCAAATCCAAGGAGAAAATTCATCCACGAGCCATGGACGTCCTCAAAGTGATCTCCCACCACCAGCAAAGGCGCTCTTTCGAGCTTCTGCGGACATTGCGCATTCCTCACACTACCAACAAACCAACCTTCCGTTCTCAAGCTCTCCAAAACCACCAGTAGCCCCACCAAGGTCCAGTGTCCAGGTAGTCGTAACAAGTCCAGCCAAATTCTACGGCAAAGGCCCATATTCCGTGGCCGACGCCCGACCATACCTCTCCGGTGCTCCGTCATCCTCTCCCAGACGAGGTAGACCGCCTAAGAGCGCTGAACCCAAACCAGTAGACGCACTACCAAAGAAGCGTGGGCGCCCCCTCAGTAACAAAGTCCCTGTAGAGAAAACGCCGAAGAAGCGAGGCCGTCCCTTCAAAACAATCGAGTCGGAAATAAAAGCTAAGGAACGACTCACACGAGCTGCTTCCAGCGGTACGAGTACGCCGTCAGCGTACAAAAAGAAAGGCCGACCGTTCTCAAAACGTGACCAGCCGTTCATCAAGCAGCCCTTGCCCATGTTCTTCCCCTTCATATGCGAGTGGAAGGGTTGTCAAGCTGAGCTGCAGAATCTGGAGACGCTTCGTCTACATATCCATATTGTACACAAGAAGCGTGAGGATGGGAAAGTACCATGTCTTTGGGCGACATGCGGAACGAAGAAAGTGGTTGAAGGAGAAGAGGGCGAGACCAAAGTTGTTGATGATTATCCTACGTTTGCGAGAAGGAAGGAGTGGAAAGATCACTTGGAGGTGAAGCACCTAGTACCATTCTCATGGCATATGGGCGACGGACCGAAGGGGACGGATTTATGTAAGTTTTCCCCCTTACATCCCAGCTACCCTGTGGTCCCACAAATGTAGCTCTACCTTCCCTAAACTCTCGCTAACGCACAAACCAGCCAACAAGCCCAAAGGCATCATCAACCCCTTCTGGCTCAACGACTCAAACGGCAAGCAAGTAACACCCTCCGTCAAAGGCCAACCGCTCGAAGAAGGCCGCGTAAGCATTCTCAACAAGAAACGCTTCCGCAAGATGAGAGGCATGGACGTCTTCAAAGAGAAGCTGGTCTCCAAGCAGGATCTGAAGGGTATGGGAATGGGTGGTATGGCGCCGCCTGAGATCTCGAGTGATGAAGAAGAAGACGAGGATACGGGCATGGATGAAGCTGAGCCTGGAATGGAGGATGAAGATGACGTCGACGGCGAGGAGGGAGTTGAGAGTGATGGATTGGACGATAGGAGAGCTGGTGGCAGGCGGGTGGTACGTCTGCTTGACGTTGACGATGATGACGATGATGACGAGGTTATGGATGGCGGTGGAGGTGATCGAGACGAAGATATAGACGAAGATGGCGATGTACAGATGGTGGGACCTTGATTACCTACCTACACTGCGCCATTAATTCCTGGGTATTCACACGGAAAAGCAAAGTAAAGCATCAGGTTAGCTTGCATGCTTTGGTTTGGTTTGGTTTGGCAAGGCATGGTAAAGTGCATAGCATGATACACAGCATGGCGCGCTGGAGTTCTTTGCTATCGTTCTCGGAGCCTTACCTACCAAGGTACCGGCTGTCAGCCGATCACTCTGCTTACTCATATACCTCGAGTAGATGCGGATGGAAAACGAGATAGAGAAAATCATGGAAGGGAGAGCGGTGTTGGGATTGCGTGTATTATATCACTACTTACATAGCTGGAGGCGGAGACGTTACGTTAATGCAGACAGACAGACATCCTTGAAAGACAAGAGTGACCTGAAAGATAACCTGGAAGGAGGACGTGCAAAACTGATCTCTTATGATATCGATATGTGTCGGAGTAAAATTAGGATTGAAGAGGCATGTGACGCTGGGTTTGGTGAAGGTGAGGAAGGGAATGAGATGTGATGAAGATCTTGAAGTGGGGTTACATCAATATCGTGTCCAATGATAAGAACAACGCAGTTTACATTTACTCGATCTAGGTATATCGAACTGCCTGTATTTGAGCTAGGTCTAGTTTACCTGTCCTGTCTTGCTGATGTGTGAATCTAAAACAGAATATATATATATACATTGTATTCCACCCCATTGTCCCGTCATTATATTCGTTCCCACCATCTGAAAACGCCAATCCTCAGATCATGTTATCTCGTCACACCTGAGGCTTTCTTACTGTTGCAACAACAACGGTCCCTCGCTTCGTCTCGACGTCCTCAATCCAGATCAACACCATTCAAAGCCTCGCTCAGAGAATCACCTTGTTCCGGCACCTCAGGATGCACATTATTCAACTTCTCGTTCAGCTGCGCTCCCTTCTCTTTCGCGTCCTTGATATCCGCTTCCATCTCTTCAGCTTCACCCTCACTTCTCGAGCCCTCGCTCTCCGTCTCCGGTGGAGTCACCTCTCCAGTAGTAACCAGTGTTCTCCTCACATGATTCATATTCCGCTTCAGCATACACATCTCGATCGCAATACCAGGACCAAATGCGCACCCAACGACAAAATCCTTGACCTTGCCCCCTGGCGCAAGCTCGTCCATGTCTTTCTGCCGCAGGCGATCCATGACTGATATTATGGTAGCGGAAGACGAGTTTCCATGGTTGATATATGTGTCGTAGCTTGCGCGCATGTGTTCGGCTGAGATGGACATTGCGCGCTCGACGCCTGAAAGAATCGTTGCGCCGCCTGGGTGGAGGGCCCAGTCGAAATCGGAGGCGGTTTTGTAGTTTGGAGGGAGGTTTGGGAGGGTGGAGAGGAGGTCGGTGAAGGTTGGTGATACAACTGCTGCGGCGAGTTTGGGGACTCGAGGGGAGAGGACGACTTTCCAACCTACACACAAAACTTGTTAACATCGAGCACCTAGGGAAAGGCAGAGAGCGCGGCGGAGACCTACCTAATGGATCGACGTCGAATCTCAGGTCCTGCTCAGTATCGGGAATCATCCTGTGGTCCCAGCCCAGCAGCTCGTACACAGGCTCTGCGTCTTCTCCGCCAATTCCATTACTCAGTACGAGTGCGCTCGCACAATCACTGAACAATGTAATACCGATCCTCGTCTCCTGCAGCTCATGCACACTGTCCAATTCACTTCTCACCAACAAACTGCTGATCTCCAGCGCAATAACCAATACCCTCGCTTTCCTCCCACGGAAACTACTTCCCAGCGCCAAGTTGGCCGCAGTTCTCAGACTCGCAAGGCCCCCACTACATCCAATTCCGTGCAGCAGTACTTTCTCTACCGGTTGTGTTATTCCCAGCCCTTTGCACACATACTGATCGAAGCCGGGATTCGCGCTGTTCGTACAAGTGGTCGAGACTACATGCGTGATATCCGCAGGCGAGATCTGTGCTTCATGGAGAGCTTTCCGGGCAGCTGTTACCGCCAGCGCGACGCCGTCCTTGAGGAAGACTTCGCAGAGTTCTGAAATTGTCGGGGCGCGGTCCATGTTCGCCATGGGATGGTCGACGGTGCCGATTGCTGAACGGCTGTCGATTCCTGTGTAGTTGTTTATGGCGCGGACTTTGGTCATGCTGGCGAGTGTCAGTTATTGCTTTCCATTTCTGTGGAGTGGTTTGTGAGAACGAACGCTGGTGTATCTGGATAGTGGCGTTTGCAGAGGGTGTCGAGAGCTTCTGGGTGCAGTTGGTATGGAGGGTATTCGGCTCCCAAGCCTGTGATGGAGAGATTGAGCTCTCCGAACTGGTTGTTCGTCCCATTGTGGGTGTCTCTAGAGGGCGACATGGTGAGTAGTGGTTTCTGAAGTCCAGCTGCCGGTCAATTGAGGCGTGTGAAGCTGTACAAACAAAACCTCTCTAGTGTGGCAAGAAGGAATGTCCAAATGTCTCGTGCAATTAAGGAGTTGAACAGCTGATAATGCCGATTTTCAGACGCTAACTTCGCAGGAAGAAGTCGAGCCCCTGCTTTTAATACGACAATTCCTTGAGTGGTGGGAGAAAATAAAAATAAGGTGAGGTAAGAGCAGGAAGATAACGATATCAAAGATCCTGTTTTCTCTGTCTCTTCACAGCACATGCAACAAGTGCAGCAAATGGGTATCGCAGTGATAATATCCTCAACAAAAATCGACGAAGAAACAAATGAATGACTTCACCAGCAGAACCGGCAGAACCTCCTCTCTCCCTCCCTCGATTGCAGGGATTCGATGCACCTGCATCAGCTAGTGTTTGGCTCATGCTCGGGACGGTTAGTGAGATGCTGCATCCCAGCCACAGCCAGGGACGTGCAGGAAAGACTTTGAAGGATTATGTCATCACTCCACGGTTGAACAATTGGGATTGCAGATGCACAGCTAGCCCGTGAGAGATACGAAGTAGACATGTCAGGAAATTGTCACTTGGTAAAAGCCGATTTGGTATACAGTCAGCGAGATTGAGGTGAGTGTATCTTCTCGCCTCGGAGAAGGTTGGAGGCATTTTCTGACAGGGACAAGCCACCCTTGGCGATTCATGAGCCTAATTCTATTTCTACACTGTCGGGGTCCGAACTAGCTCGCAAGCTGTTCTTCGCATTCGAATGCGATACTGTTCCAGATGTCGTTGTCATTGAATACAATCATACTCTCACTTCGGGATAATGCTTTGAGAAGTACAAGTTCGGAATTTTCGACCTCCGTTTCCACCGAACCTATGAATTATCCAGGGATTATGTCAGAAGTCGCGATCAATGGTCTTCAAGAAGTATTGACTCGTTTCCGGCTGCAGTTCTTCCCTCGATAGTTGACTCCAGTACAGAAAGAATATGTCGCAGGGTGACGTAAATGGTAGTCCAGCTTACATCTAAGCCATCTTCAACATATATCTGATAGAGGCATCTTCAGATACAAAATGTACTTTTCGGTCTGCCATTTTGGCGACTCGTTTGTAATCCAATCCTTATTGCGTTGACATCATCGTCTTTTCAGCAGCAGCTTGGCTATTGTAGTCTCCACATTCCATGACAATACAACGCGAAGAGAAAAATGAACATTGCCGTTTTTTTTCCCAGGCACAATTCGTGCTCCATGGTCTGAAGGTTCCGAACACTCTGTGGTGCACCTTTCGATCCGCACCTTTCTTTCAGGTACACCAATCATCGTCACTACTCCCACACTCCCAAGGACACAATTAACCTTCTAACTTTCTTGCTAGCAACATATGAAAACCGTCTATTTATACTGAAATATTCATCACGTGATTTTGCCTACCTTCAACTTGGATTTCTGCTCGCAAGGTCCAAGTCCACGCCTAGCCTGACTTATGGACTGAATCTCGCAGACGTCGGGATTGTATAGTCCTCTCGTTTGCGTTGCGACTCACGGAAGCGAAGAGGAACATTGCTATTTTCTAATGGAGGGCAGCTCAAATCGTGTGGCCATGCTGTTTTCGAAACATCTTGGAGAGATATTAGACTATTTAGCGCATGGAAAAGAGGCCCTGAGATATCTACTTGCATAGCTTTGATTGAATGATGAGCTCGGAACACTTCGAAAGAACTGCATGTTAATATAAACCATAGCAAACCTGGCCTGTGCTTGCTGGATACTTCCGATCCAGTATATATGCTTATAAGAAGACATCATTTGGTCAATGGTATACGCTATCTTCAACTTCGTTAAGGTCTAAATCTCAGTCTGTTTCCGAATAGAGTACATTGGCTAGCCTCAACCTGCACATGGTTTCGCACTATTCACTGGCCCATGTCATGTTTTGCCGCCCTTACCTAACCTGCACTACACAAAGTAAATGCCAAATAACGAAAACAACGATCTAGAAGTATAGTGTCAAGTCTCACAATAACCCGAAACTAGTATGAAAGATGGTGGGGTTTCGTAGCTGTCACCCAAACTTCACTTGAAATCTCAAAACAATTCCTGACCTGTCTTCGAGCCCCAGAAACGACGCCGTAATAGTTCCAGTTCCTTAGATATAGGGTGGGAAAGCACCAGGGCTTTAGGAACAGGTGAAGGTAGTTGCATAAAAGATATGCTTCAGGAATGCCTCAGCTCTTGCATTTCAATTCAAGTGGCCGTCTTTTATTCATCTTCCGATGCTCGCTTATTTTATTTTGAAAAGTTATCAAACGTCAACTTTAGTTCACCCGAGCCAAATCAAATAGCACACGCTAGCAAATAGACCAATTTAAACCTTTCCCTCCAATCAGACGCCCTCCCGCACAATTGTGAGTATTTGATGTAAGTATGGTACCAGATGCTTAGTTGACCACCGAAATTTGGTTCGGTTACGGGAAAATCGGCACCGCAACTAACAAGCGAGCAGCTCAGTTCAAATTCCAACCCTCAGTTGAAATGCCAATGCGTGCCAAATATAATGAGCCTACAGGTGCTAGGAAACCAACTTCCTTTCTCATCCGACCATCCTGATATTTCAGCATCGCAACGTTTCTCCAGCTTCCGACTCATACCCCAAACACAACCCCACAATCTCACAGCCCTCATACATATACCAACCAACAGACAATAGTCATCCAACATGGAGAAACCAACCTTCATCAACCACTACGAGACCCTCGGCGTCGCTCGCGACGTCACAGAGGCCGACATCAAAAAAGCTTACAAGAAGCTGTCAATGAAGTGCCACCCCGACAAGAACCAAGGGTCCGAAGCTTCAACCCAAGCATTCCAAAAGGTAACTCTCACCCCTCCTTCATCCCAAAAGACAAACACTAAAACAATCACAGCTCGGCGACGCATACTTCACACTCTCCGATATCGACAAGCGCAACGCCTACAATTACCAATATGACAGGGAGTTCCAGCCAACAGTCAGAGGAAGTAGCAATGACAAGAGCAAAAAGCGTAAGCGTAGAACTGCTGATGACGATGATAGTGATTATGAGGAGAAAATCAGAAGAACAAACGCAAATATGAAGAATAAGAGAGCGCGTGACGAGTGGCAGGAGCCTGAGAAACCCGAGAGCCATGGTACGGGAAGTTGTTATGGTACTGAGGGCAGGTTCAGCGGATATCGTCGTAGGGGACCACAGCTTTGGGCTCCTTATTCTCATCCAGATACGGTGCGTTGGGCGAGGGCAAGATATTAGGTAGAAGACTTTCTTCTGTCATTATTTGATGGCTTATTAGTAATATATGGGTTTATATAGTTGCTAAGAGGTGTGTGATGGGAGACCATTTTGATGATAATGTTCGCACAGCTCACAGTGTGAGGTCATATTAAATCAGATTCAGAGTGCGATACATACTTTCACGGTTGATTTCAATATCTCTCTAATATGTATCTCGCAAACTAACAATGATCGGGACAAATGCTGCATGGTACTTTCGAGAGCTTCTCTTGGCGAGGATGTCTAACCACCCGAGTCCTTGGCCTTCACACTATTCTATGACACCTAAACTATGTGAGCTTCAATTTGCCTTGTTGGAGCTCACATCATTATATCATGCGCGCTTCGCAAACGGATTGCTGGCGTCGAGATCTGGACATCTTTCGAGTTCAAGTAACGTTGCGGGAGAAGAAAGAATACTGACTTATCAATACAAGATCCAGAAACAGGGGGCTTAAGCGAGCTGCAAATACATACCTAAAATTTTGCGAGAACCAATCCTTCGTCTGTAGTGTTCCGAGAATCATTTGGAGATGAACCTGAAGGCTGAGAGGTGGCCGGGATTCCCATGTGGAGCTCTTGTTTCGAGATGACTAATATAGAAAAGCAACTGCCGAGAACAGATTATACTGCGCAACTTTCCTCCGGTTCAAAATTCGCCGACCAAGGCCGCTGAGGGATTGCTCTACAGCTCAATTCTATTCGAGGGGTTCGCATTGGGGAACAGAGCCAGCCATTATCTTAAGATCCTCCCAATCGAAGCTCACTCAAAGCAAATTCTTACTCCCAACCCGTCACACATCCAGAGCAGACATCCCAACATGCCCACCCCCAACCCATCATTCCTGTTTCACACCCTCCTGGAGTTCCCGGCCCTACTTAACTTCTTCTTCCGGCCAGACGCGCAACTCTCATCACCAGCTCCACAAGCACACGCCCTGATACGGCAATACGCCGTGCTGCTCATGAGCTCGAATATCATTGCTTTGATCTTTGCTTTTCGAGATGTAGATGAGACGAGTAGGCGGGTGGCGGGCGGTTTGGCGGTCTATCATGTTGCGCCGTTGGTGAGAGCTGTGGCGAGGATTACTTCGAGGGAGGAGGGGGGTGGGTATGGGAAGGGCTTGGGTGGCCCGTGGGTTCATGCCGTGGTTCATGCTGGGGCTTTGGGAGCTTTGGGATGGGTGTTTGTTGGGTGGTGAGGAGTGTTGGGTGACGAGGAAATTATCAGAATGATGAAGTTCCGGGTCACGATTCACGCAAGCAAGGCTGCAAGGAAAAATCTCACCAGCTCGGAAATTCTGGACTGGGATCTGTAGCATTGAGAAATGAACCTTGACTGTTGAAAGTAAAGCCAGACAATGCTCAAGATGTCCGTTATATTTCATGGGTATCGAAACTAGCTCAATCAAAGGTAACCTTTTTGCCTGCAAATGTGGCAGTCTTTTTCTCCTCCTTCGCCTTCTTCGCGGCTTGCCAACTAGGATGCAACACGCCGACATCATCTCTCTTCTTCTCTCGAAGCCTCGGCTCTACAGCAATAGCATTCTCCCCTGTCACCTGGCTGAAGTCTCGTTGTCTTCCACCTCTATCATTTCCACCTCTGCCTCTGCCCCTTCCGTCATCCGTCGCACCCCTCTTCGCATCCCACCCATCCCCCTTCTTTTTCCCCATCTCTGCAACAGGCAGTAAACCTTTCTTGATGTGATTCGCACCCGATCCATGCTTCTTTTCAGCAATAGCCCGACGTGCCATTTGGCCAGGCCGATTCTTCTTGACCGGAGGAGGCGCATCGTCAAAATCGGATGCAGAGGATTCAGATCCAGACCAATAGCCAGCGTTCAGACTCGGCAGGAAAGTTGATCCTCTTGGAGCACTGATGGGCTCTCTTGGTTTCGAAACTTTCTCCCGCCGTTGTTTTGCTTCGGGGGATTGTGATTTGATGATTTCGGCAGTTGCTTCAGACGAAGCCGAAGATATTGAGAGTGAACGTCGTTTTGACTGAGAAGGCCTTCTTTCAATAGCGTATTCTTCCTCGTTGAAACTTTCCTCATCAGAGGAACCGCCTAGTAGAGCATCGTAGCGAGCCAGCTCTGCTTCGGAATCCATATCTTCGTCTCCACTCTCCTCATCTCCAGGTGATTCAAATCCGTCCCAAGCAAGCTCTTCCGAGCCCTTCGTTGTTTTGGGCTCTTCCATGGCTTCTGCGAGGTCCCCGTCGTCCGTTTCTACACGCCTCGACACTCCAATTTTCGATTGCTTCAGTATTCCCTTGACCTCCACCTGCTTTCCACCCCTCACTTTGCTGGGTATTGCAGGTGGTGGGATCCCCATTGCAATATACATTCCAGTGATAATCTGCGGCATAGCATCCTTCACTTGTTTGGTATTCGTCATCCCACTCAAGACATTATTCGATGCCGCAATCATCTCCTCCGACATATCAGGTCTTGGAACCACCTTCCTGACCTCCTCTGGCAGCACATTACTCTCCGCAAACCGCTTGACTTTCAACAACGTCTTGTGCAGATGTGCGTCGGTCGCCTGGTCCAGATTGATCGCCTTCAAAGCCTCTATTTCTCGATTGATCCGTACGACATCCTCGCTTTTGTTTTCCGTCTTTGCGATCTTTAGTCGATTGCCCAGTTTCTGCCGTTGGAATCCTTTCGCCGTTTTGAGAGCTTTGTGGAGCAATTTCTTGCTCTGCGTGAGCTTTTCCTGCGCATCTTCTTTACGCATATGCTGGACACGGTCGCCCGTACCTTCGAAGGTAGATCTCTTTCGTTTCGGCATTTTGTGAGGGACTGAGGGTTGTTTACTGGCTGTCAAGGAAAATGTTCAGCCTTGTGATCTTTTGAAGAACGCTAACTCGAGGATCGGCAGAACTTCACCGCCAAAGTGGGATGAAATCAGTCTGTCAGCAATCAACCATTCTTGCAATTGAATTATGAACAATCAACTAGAGCAGTCGTAAGTAGCAGATAAGTGAAGATTCTTTTCAATTTCACATCGTTTTTGAAATTTCAAGTCCTGATCAAGATGGCGACTACTTCGATCCAAGCATCAAATCTGTTCAATGTAAATGGCCTCGTTGCTGTCATTACAGGAGGGGGATCAGGTAAAATATATTGCTTGGAACTTTATAGACGGCATGCTGATGAAATACAGGAATTGGGCTGATGATGGCCAGAGCCTTGGCTCTCAATGGCGCCCACAAAGTCTATATCATTGGCAGACGAAAAGACGTTCTTGAGAAAGCCGCTCAATCAGTCAACACAAACAACATCATCCCCCTTGTCGGAGATGTCACCTCAAAAGATACCCTATCCTCCCTCGTATCCACCATCAAATCGGAAGTAGGCTATATAAACGTTCTCGTTGCCAACTCAGGAATCCTTGGTCCCCAAAAGTCCATAACCATCGCATCCGAGTCAAGTATTGCGGATTTCCAGAAAGCATACGGAGAAGCTACTTTCGAAGACTATGCAGCCACCTTTGAGTTGAACACTGTTGCTGTTTGGTTTACAGTCGTTGCGTTCCTTGGACTTCTCGATGAGGGAAACAAGAAAGGGAATGTAGAGCAGAAGAGTCAAGTTATCGCCACGAGTAGTATTGGAGGCTTCAACCGCGCTGTCCCGGGTGGGTTTGCATATGGGCAGTCAAAGGCGGCTACTACTCATTTGATGAAGCAATTGGCAACTGGACTGGCTCCATTTGGAATACGATCCAATACACTTGCGCCAGGATGTAAGTCTGTTCATGTATTGCGTTACCCTGCTTCGGCTAGCAGTCAAGTGACCATGGACGATGTTCGGCTTGGTTCTGATAACAACTGCTCTTTTATCTCGGCCATTACCGTTGTATTTTCTGTTTCCGTCTAACTTTTACAAGTGTTTCCCTCTGAACTAGCGGCCGGCATCATCGGCGATGGTGTTTTTCCAAGATCTGTTATTCCTCTCGAGAGGACCGGCACCGAAGAGGATATGGCCGGTGTCATCTTGTTCCTCACAAGCAAAGCTGGCTCATACTTGACTGGCACAGTATTGTTGGTTGATGGAGGACGCTTGAGCCTGATGCCTTCAACGTACTGAACGTAGCCTTCGGGCACATACACAGGTTGAAAAAGATTTCATGACATGGTAGATATTTAGACACAATAGAGTACTTCCTCTTTTCAGCCTCTGTCCTTTGAGCGTCTAAGTCAGAGCCCATGTGTGACGAAGGACCGACTACGTCTTTTTTTCAGAAGACGATGTCACTACCTAGTCAGTGTAGTCACAAAGAAATCTCTGAGGGATGATCCCAGCCGGGCACAGTCTATCAGAAAATGCTTCCAACGGCCTGTAGAAGTACCGCAGAAAGTGCTATATTGAAGCACAGTCGCAAGAACCAAGGAAGAATGTCCCTCTGCAGACTTCTCTCGCCTCTGAGCCACAAATAGTTGTGGGTTGTATCACAATATAAAAGCATGAGGCTGAATAAGTAGCACCATGTATGTATATGAGTATGCCATGCTCCTTCACATTGCTCTTTTCCAACTCACGAGATTAGAAGACTCTATTACATTTGCTGCTTGACAAGTCCCTCTAACTTATCCAAATGGGCCACAGACTCACGATTTCAAGACCCAGCCAGTAGACTAGAAAGTAGACCTGCAAATCATATATTCTGTCGGAGATAGCGAAGTTGGGCCCTGCACAGACAGACGCGGTCTGGTAAATCTGCTCGGCCAAACTCCCTATTTAGCCTTCGGTGTCACCTGTGGCACTTTCGTATGGGATCATCCGACGGCGGCAAGGATTATGAGCCTCAGGGACCTCGGAATATGCCTTTTTCGGAGCCGCCTTGTCAGTGGCACTCTCAAGTGGATGCAACTGAGATACAACACATCACCCACGCTTGTCGTCATGACTGTCGGACATGTCTCTGTTTATGGCCCAGTGTCAGCATTTCTTGAGTGCCTCTGGCTGTACAAATCTTTATTTCTGGAGGTCAAAACTGATATTCACCTACTTTCCACTGTTAATAATCTCAAAGCGATGCACTTCGCGGATGGAGAAGCCGTACTCCTAGTTCAGAGCATTGGACTAAGAAGTTGTTTCAATCTGAATTCTGAACTAAACGTCTATATCATTGCAAATATCAGCATGGACCGGAGGACCCCATTTATCAGCCGGATCGGCAGAAATGATAATGACTTAGGATGCAAAACAATCATATCAAGCTAAATATAGCTGACACCTGAGCCTAGTCCTCTGGGTATCGAAACGTACTTGTTGATTGTCATTTGACTGTCAGCGAGGGGGTAGAGCGTCTGACACGGCTGATAGATTGACAACATAAGCAAAGGAAATATAAACTGCATCATGATCAAAAAGTAGGCAGAATTTGTTTGCATCACTGATTCGAGTGGCTGAGTGTCTCGCGCTTAGAGCCGACGTCAGTGAGAGAGCAAAAAATGCACAATTGACTTTCAGATAGCATCCGATCCAAACTTCGATTTGAAGAACACATCTGTGCGAGTTCCGGATATTCAATGATCCCTTCAAATGAGAATCATTCCACTCTTAATTAGCAGATCTTCCAATTTCTGGCTAAGTTTGAAGCTAGATCTTCGCCTCGGAAACAGATCGGGTGCAACGAAAGAAGATTAAATTTAGCCTTCTTCATCCAAGTCGATGATCAGGCGTCAAATGAAATCTGAATACTGTATACAGTAAATGATATTTACACGGAGCCTGAAGTTGTTCCATATCCGGAGCCCCTTGGAGTTTTTTGCAACCGGCTTGGCGGCTCTGTTGATCAGTGCTTTGTCTTGTGATACGCTTGCATAAAGTGACAATAAGATGACCAGAAAATGTTTCAAAGTTCATGAGATTTTGAGTACCGCCGGCGCCAGTTAAACAATAGAGGCAGGGTAAGAGAGCCTCATGAAGAATATCACGATTCATTTTCCAAATAAGTAAAATGTGTTTCCATTCCGGCAACCGAGGGCAGAATGGCCCATCCAAATGATCAACAAACACGCCAATCATTCCAAGAATACGATAGAAATCCTCATGAACCGCTCGGCAGGACTGAATAGAAGCCTGAAGTCCAATATAACGGCTGCATACCAATCCTTGTCATGAAACCCTACCGGCAGATGGGACTTAAATTTCCCCGCGCCGTTCCCCCGCGTTCGGCGCGCAAATAGTCTTCGTCGTCAGGCATTTTTTAAGCTATGATCTACAGTCACGAGCTTCCTTGCGAGCTTGGAGAGTATTTTGATGCTGACTTGCAATTTTACCTGCGCGGATTTCAAAGCTCGCTGACTCGATTTCGAATTAATACTGGACTATCCCTCTCAAGAGGATTGCCACTCTTCAAGTTCCTAACCACTTGATCCTGCTTTATTGATGTTCCGTCAACCATATCTCAAACAAAGTAAACAAGTCAGGTGCGTTCTCGGCTGGCAGACGGGGTGGGGCACAATAGACGAAGTTAAGTCCCTTGATCATGTAGGTACCAAGATATCCATGCTTTAGGCTAATTTTCAAGGTGAATGGTACCGAAGCCTTAGACCCATCGCAGGGATTGTCACTCACTATCAAGGGCTAATCGAAACGACCAAAGTCCATACTTAGTCCTCGATTTGATATTGCCCTTGTATGGGTTATCTGTTTGCCCGTACGGCCTGCGGCTTCCGAAAACGTTTCTCCGTGATAATTTTGTTTGGATTGGCAAGTGCCTGGGCACACACAGTAACTCAGGCGGCATATTAAATGCTGCCAACATGCGGTATACGCCTCCAAGTCGATGAAGCCATGAGATTGTGGGGCAACAGCATATTCCTGCTGCAAACACTTGGCCGGCTTTTTCTCCCCGCGTTTCCATGTCTCAATCAATAGAGTATCGAGTGAGGTAGCCCTGTAGCGAGAAGAAAGTTTCCATATAAGACCGTGGGAGTACGCCGTCAGAAGTTTCTTCAGTATCCGAGAACGGCAATACATTCCTTCATCATGATTTCTTCTGCACTTGCTCTCGCTTCCCTCTTTATCGCTGCCGGCGCGCAGCAAGCTGGAACTCTTACTGCAGAGACACATCCTGCACTCCAAGTCAGCATCTGTACCTCAAGCGGATGTACGACTTCAGCTCAGTCCATTGTCATCGACGCAAACTGGAGATGGCTTCACACTACTTCTGGATATACCAACTGCTACACTGGTAACGCCTGGAACGCAACCATCTGCCCTGATGGCGCGAAGTGTGCTACCAACTGTGCATTGGATGGAGCTGATTACTCTGGCACCTATGGCATCAGTACCACCGGAAACGCTCTCAAACTCAACTTCGTCACCAAGAAGGACCAGACCAATGTTGGTTCCCGAACTTACTTGATGGCCGCCGGCAGCCAGACCAAGTACCAGATGCTCAAGCTCTTGAACAAGGAGTTTACTTTTGACGTGGATGTGTCCAACTTGCCTTGTGGACTGAATGGAGCTCTGTACTTCTCAGAGATGGAAGAGGATGGTGGAATGTCGAAGTTCTCCACCAACAAAGCTGGTGCCAAGTACGGAACTGGTTATTGTGATGCTCAATGCCCCCAAGATGTCAAATTCATCAATGGAGAGGTAAGTCTAAGCAATATGACGCCAAGTTGAACTCAAAGCTAACTTGCCACTTAGGCCAACTCTGTGGGGTGGAAGCCCTCCGATAACGATGCCAATGCCGGCGGTGGACAATATGGATCTTGTTGCACAGAGATGGATATCTGGGAAGCGAACTCTATTTCCACAGCATATACCCCGTAAGAGATCCGGAAGTACAGACGCTTGTCCATTACTGACGTTGCGGTACAGTCATCCTTGCTCGGTCACCGGTCAGGTTAGATGTACTGGAACAGACTGTGGAATTGGTGCCAGATACTCGTCCCTCTGCGATGCCGATGGATGCGATTACAACCCTTACCGCATGGGTGTTCTTGATTTCTATGGAAAGGGCAAGAAACTTGACACAACCAAGAAGATGACTGTTGTCACCCAGTTCATTACCAACGACAATACCGACACTGGAACACTTGTTGAAATCAAGCGCTTCTATGTCCAGAATGGAGTAACATACGCCAACCCGGATTCAACCGTCCCTGGTGTCACTGGAAACTCCCTCACTGATGCTTTCTGTGAAGCACAAAAGACTGCTTTCGGCGACAACAACATCTTCAAGACCAAGGGAGGGCTGAAGGTCCAAGGCGAGTCCTTGAAGAAGGGCGTCGTTTTGGTCATGTCTATTTGGGATGACCATACCGCAAACATGCTCTGGTTGGATGCTCCTTACCCACCTACGAAGGACGCCAGCGAGCCCGGTGTCTCCCGAGGAGAGTGCAGCAGAGATTCTGGAGATCCAAAGACCGTTGAAGCTGAGTCCCCAAATGCTTCCGTCACATACTCCAACATCAAGTGGGGTCCTCTCGGCTCCACCTTCAAGGCTCTGTAGATGTTCCTTTGCTCATCAGCACAGCGATCTCAATAATCGGTACTAGATCTCAGAAGAATTTTTGTACATACATTAGACAGCTAGCCTGTAGATAGAGCGAGCTTCGGGGTTTCTTTTCCTGTATTTAGTTTCCGCAAATTTGAACAAACGGGTGGATTATCCGTGGCAAAACGACGGCACGAAAAACAAAACACATTCTTTTCAACATAATTGAACATTTCAAAATCGAAAGCTCCTAGAAACATGGAAAACATGATATAACGAGCACTGGGTAGCGATTTGCTTGGACCAGGGAGCCGCAAATCAAATGAAAATGGTGCAGATCTGAGCATTTACCCACAGGCATGGGTAAGGTAGAGACGGACAAAGAGTCAATAAAGTACATGATGATCAAGTATATGACGTTCGGGGTGGAGGTTGCTGCCATACTATGCCGCGCATGCCTACTTTTCGAGAATGGACGTTGATCTTGAGGAGCGAGATTGCGTAGGGGGCTCGAGGCTGGCTAGACCCAACCGGCAAATCACGTGCGATGGTCGGGATGATATCACGTTTTGAGCTTTTCTTTTTCTTCTGTTTTCTCTCCACAGCCGTCACAACCCTTCAGTACGACATGCTCAGCATCTGTCCCAATTACGTGCCGTGAATATTGCCCAGAAACGAAAAGCAATGAGTGCGTCACTGAATTCGTACAGGCATTTTGAGCCCTCGGCGACAGGCCGTCCGCTTTCCGAAATTTGTCGTCCCCGATGTTCCCGATTGCCATTGACCGACGCCGAGGATGTTCAGCTGTCCATGAAAGCTTGGATCCATTTGACTGACGCCTCAATCCGGCCTTGGACCTCATCACGGCCTCATCCAGAGATCAATATGCAGATCTACATCTTTCATGGCGTTCGGCTGGACCCGAAGTTCGAAAATGCATCTCAGATATACACTGCTTCCAACTTCTGTCAGGTGTTTGCTTTTCTCAAGGTCTGAAAAGCAAGTTGAGGCTTGACAGGCGGCTGCATGTGGCGATATTCGCTACCCCAGAGCCCACTGGCGACCCCTACCCCAAGAAATTTGTGTTACACCAAGTTATCTTGACCTATGACGGCTTTCATGATGAATCCCGAAGTGGCTTTACTTGGGATTGTTTGTGCCGAGTTTCTGACGTCTCACAAAATACCAACAATGGATGTGCACATTGTCAAGGACATTGAGATTGAGAGCCTCCCCGGCCCAGTTCTCTTGCACTTTATGCTGTGTCAAGTGGCGCAGACCCAATATATTTCCAACTGCCAAAGTATCGAGTCAACATGTTGGAATTGTCCGGCTCTTGCACAGGTCCGCTTTTTTGGCTGTGAGAACCCGATTATTGTGTAACATTCCCCTCCAGTTGGTGTTTTCCCCCAATCACAATGGATCTCGGATTCTTTGACAGCCACTTCATGCGGTGTGATCGACTTCCTTCTGGGAGCTGGGCCATTGATCGCTCTCCACAACTTGACCTCGATGGCCCGCGTGAGGGCCCCGGCAGGTGACACAAGTCATTTGTTTTCTTATTTAAAGTCTTGAAGATGCATTTGGTTGCCCAGCCTCGAGAAGTCCGCATGGGCCCGTTCAATCACGTTCAAGGCGGTTGCACAACAGCTTTCCGTCAGGTCGAGGACGGCCCAGGCGAAGAGGTTCAACTTGTTGCTTGGGGTCTTGTATAACTACAACCTGCCCACGCTTTCAGATCATGCAGCCAACTTCTGTCACGCAAATTCTCGACTAGAATAATCAAAGTCAGCAATGGTCTTCCCAATGCGAGAAACGAAGGCCGGAACGGTAGTTTCTGTTATTTTGTCTCTATTGTCCATGGCCACGCTATCTGTGTGTCTCTGTAAGTCTATTATCCCTAAGATACACTCCATAGACTGAATAAGTGTAGCCCGTCGAGTTCAGAATGTACGCAACTGGAGCAGGTTACCACTGGTGTGTTGGTGTAAGTCTAAACGATTTCTTTCAGGTACCGTCGATGTGAGCTAACAGTCTCCAGTGATCTTGATCATATACTCGGATTCGATAATTTTTGTTTCGGGAACTGCCGTTATTTCGCAGGGTTTTGGAGTAGACTCCTCACAGTCAACATGTTCTACTGCTCTGCTCCTCTGTCTGAGTTGCTACATGACAACAAAAGTATGTGTCGTCTGCTGTCTTTTCATTGGCATCGAAGTGCTAACATCCGTCCCAGGTGGTAAGTCGAGTTTACAGAGGGCTTACACAATATGCCGTGCTGATGGTGCCAGTTTATCTTCTACTTCCTTGTGGAACGAGTTGTATGTTAATCTCATCAAACCACTTGATAAGCACTAATGATCTTTGTGCAGTACATCGTTCGGAGAAGCTCGAATTCGAGGCTTAAGGACAAGCTTTATTTGTTCAATGCTTTCGGCATGCTGGTTCCATATCTTGTTGTCATCGCCCTCAACTTTTACTTTCGATTTGCGGATTACGAAGGGGGATCTTGTAGAATCGGGATGAAGAAACAAGCTATGATACCGCTCATCGCGTTTGATGTCTTGGTCAATGTAAGCTCGATGGTTGGTCGCAACAGAGCCCCCACTCACAATAACAGGTCTATCTTACTTCTCTATTCCTCATACCTCTCCGCTGTAAGTCATGCTCTGAAAATATTCGGATTAACCACTAATTGCGCACAGCTCTCTACTCATACAAGAACAATCGAAACTCTCAAACCCGTTCCGTAGCACTTCGAACTTTCATCGGAAGCTGCTGTACCTTGACATCAAGCGTTGTGTGAGTCCAGACCCCGTGCGCCCCTCGTTGAACCAACTAACGACCGTACAGTAATCTGACCGTAGTGATGGTGCTGAAAGGCGAGCCAGGTTGGATCTGTCTCATGTGCTGCAACATCGACAGTAAGCTTCCCATCCCTCAGTGTTACCACTTCCCACTCCAGTCCCGCTCACACATTCCCATACACAGTTCTCTTCAGCGTCCTCGTCCTGCACTGGATAACATCCAAAGACAACGCCTCAACGCACATCTCACCCTCCCCTAACTTCCAACCCTCCTCGTTCTCCACCTCACCCATCCGCCTCGTCCCCCGCCCACCCATCTCCGACATGGAATCCTACCACATGGGCTTGCGAGACCTGAGCCGCAAATCCGGCGTCACGACCATGGTGACTGCGAAAGACTTCGATGATTTGCAACTAGAGAGGATCAATAGCATGCCGCCGAATGTGGTCACCATTGAGACGGAACATACGAGGGAGGTTAGTGAGGTGAGGCCGGATACTGAGGGGAGTGGGAGTGATGTGGGGATGCAGCGGGTGAGGGTTATTGGGAGTAAGGAGGAGTTGTTTGGGAGGGAGAGATGTTGATGAAAGGATCCATGAAATATTTTTGTCATTGCAGATGAAGTATATAGTTTCAATTTGTTGGGCCGGGTATGGAGTTAGTCTGGGTTGGTGTTCTAGCGTTCTGGTCTGATTGTCAGGGGCGACTCCTCACAAGCTACGTGTTTTATGTGTAGCCGATACAATGGCCTCTTATCCTTTATCCAGTCGTCCAAGACACCTGAGTCAGTGATTTGTTGGCACTTTTCTGCCACTACGCATCTCACAGGATCGCATTCCCAATCACAAGCGCCAGACCCGCGTCCTGATGTCAATAGCCTATCCACCCAGACCCCAGATTCCGATGAGTAAGCGCCTTGCTTGCTTCCTCGGGTAATTATCAACAAAACAAGGCTCGCCGGACGAAGGCTTGTTTTACGTACGTTAGTTGTACCCGGTTGTAGCTGCCGAAAACGTCGAATGGATACTGTGCTGCAAATGTCGTGCTACGATGGGTAAGCTGTTTGCGATTGATTCTGTGTCGCAGCTTCTCATTTTCATTTCCTCATAACACACTTGGAAGGCACATCTGAGTTTAATTCACTTCACAACCAACCCAACGCTTCATTCTACTTTCTTTCACAACACACGAAAGGGATCAAAACACAAAACACAAAACACAAAACTACTAACCTATCAATCATCTCAAAATGTCCATCCCCCCAACAATGCGCGCCATAACCCTCTTCGTCCCCCCAACCTACGACCTCACAAACGCACCCACATCCCTCACGCTCACCACTCTCCCCCTCCCAGTCCCCAGCGCATCCCAAGCCCTCCTCCGCATAACCGCCACATCCATAACACCCTATGAGCTCTCCTGGCCCTCCCCAGCATCCTCACCCCGTCCAAGAATACCCGCACACGATATATGCGCAACCATCATCTCGTCCCCCTCTCCACTTTTAAAGGAAGGGGATAAAGTGTACGCTTTACTGCCATTTGATGGACAAGGTGGTATGGCGGAGTACGCTGTTTGTGATGTTAGGTATTTAGCGAAATTACCGAGGGGTTTGGGAGATTTGGAGGCTGCGAGCGTGCCGAGGGCGGTGTTGACGGCTGGGCAGGCTTGTAGGTGGGTGGGTTTGAGGGAGGGGAAAAGAGTGCTGGTGACTGGTGCGACGGGTGCGGTTGGGAGGATGGTTGTGCAGATTGCGAGGAGGGCGGTGGGGGAGAGGGGAGTGGTTGTTGCTGTTGGTGGGGTTGGGAGTGAGGTTTTGAAAGGGCTGGGTGCTGGGTTAGTGGTTAATTATAGAGAGGTTGAGGGGGGACGGTGGGAGGATGTTGTGAGGAAGGAGGTGGAGGATGGACAGGTTGATGCGTTTGTTGATTGTCTTGGTGGAGAGAGTCTGGAGAGGGGAACGAAGTTGGTTAAGAGTGGTGGGAGAATCGTCACAGTTGGATCGCCGCCTCCTGCTTGGGCAAGAAAGGGGGAGAATGGTTGGGAGGAGATGGAGGATGGGTTGAGGAAGTTGTTCTTCATTGTGGAGGAGGATGGGAAGCAGTTGGAGAATATTGCGAACTTGATTGAGAGTGGAGATCTCAAAACGTCTGTTGGCCTTGTTGTGGATGGCCTGACAGAGAAGGGAGTGAGAGATGCTTATTTGAGAGGTTTGAAAGGAGGACTATCTGGATCAGCAGTGGTGAAGATTGTTTGATGATGATCTCGCTAGTCGCTTGGTCATTCTAAAGCTTTAGGACAACCAAATTCCGACTTTGATAGGTGATATTTCCCTACGTAAACAAGAAAAATTAGTCGTCCTCGACATTTGAAGATATAGCACCCCCTCTTGTCCCACGGCTGCTTCTGCCGTCAGACTTCTTCCAATCCTGATGTTTCTTGTTTAATCTCGATGTTGAACCTCAACTTGCCAGCCTGGCCAGGATTTCTTTGCAAGCTCTTCTACTAGAGCTGCACTTCTGTGTTTTCCCATCGCGCAGAAAATTCCAACTCGAAGTATCAGAGGGCCGTCCGGGTCCGCTTCGTTTGAGTCCGATTCAGGATCCTCGTCTTCTAATTCCTCATCTGATTCTTCGTCATTTGCAGGAATGTCCTTTCGTTTCGTATCGCCTCCCCCTTCAGCATCCTGCCCTAACTTTAGGACATCCTTTTTCTCTTGCTGAGCAGTTATCCTCGTCAATCTCCTTCCTGGTCGTATCTCTCCTCACGACAAATTTATCATCAGACAGCATCCATTCCTTCAGCCTCCACGAAGTTCCGTTAAGCGCGTCTCTGATATGCTTTGGCGGATTGGGGAGCTTTCGCACATCGAACCTCAACTGCG
Source organism: Helotiales sp. F229 (assembly GCA_002554605.1). Lineage (NCBI taxonomy): Eukaryota > Fungi > Ascomycota > Leotiomycetes > Helotiales > Helotiales sp. F229. Next base: position 3,778,313 of record MXAW01000004.1, on the reverse strand, counting down.
GACGCGGATTGAGGGGTGGCGCATGGCCATGGGATATCAGGATCAAGTCCGGGAGGTTGACATCTTCAAGGACATTCTGCGCGTAGTCTGGCAGATTGTTATTCTCTTCGATGGGTGATGGTGAAGGACTTGGAGACTGGTTCTCTGGACCCAATGTCGTGAACTTGGGAGAGGACATTGAACTGTGGAGGTGTTGAAGCTCGGATCAACAGCGGGGAATTCTCCGCTGTCAGCAGAAAGTCGAACGAAATAAGCAGCCAATCAAAACGCCTTGAATACGGCAACAAGGATCTCATCGTAAAATCTGGGCCAATCCAAAACTCTAAACCTTCCAGAAACATCTCCAAGATATATTGCCCCAGCTAACGGCCTTGGCCCAAGGAGGACATCCGAGAAATGCTTCAATCAGATCCAACTGTATACGGCGCTTCTTCAACAGCTGCAATGAGAGGGCCCAGAATACGGTGGCTTACTGGATAAATCCATTCACCTGTCAGACGAATTGGCAGGCTGCCTTTACGGATACGGACCACTCACAGCCTCGATGTCGTTCCCATAACTATGGCGCGCAAGTCCCTTGTCCTTTGGCGTTCCATTTCTTCAAGCTGCACGTCACTTCAAAGTCTATCTTCTTTTGCGCCTCTTTTCTCTTCATTCCATTCACGGTGGTGATTGCCAGTGTACCTCCAGCATCATGTCAATTCTCGTCGAGTTTCTCCGCCTAGCGGCCAGACAGACAACGAAGAATTGTACCATCGATACCTGTCCCATCAGCGTCTCGGTCTATGGATACTTCCCCAACAAGCCCGTCACGCTTATCTTGATCGTGCTGTTTGGCCTTTCTATGATCGCGCATATCTTCCAAGGAGTCAGATCAAGATCTTGGACTTTTGTAATTGCCCTGGGAGTTGGATGTTTTGGAGAGAGTGTTGGTGAGTGTCCTACTCATGATGGAAGTCGGAACGAAGTACTGATTGGCGTAGGATATGTTGGACGTTTGTTACTGAGAGATGATCCTTGGAGTCGAGCGTAGTATGTGTCTTTCAACGCACTTTACGATATGGATAGGCTGACTCTTTCTTAAAGTCTCGGTATTCAACTCGTTTGTCTGACAGTGTCACCAGCGTTTATTGCTGGTGGCATCTACCTTACCTTGAAGCATGTCATCATCATCTACGGCTCAAGGTTCTCTCGTATCGCTCCGAGGTTGTACACATGGATCTTTGTCAGTTGTGACATCTTGTCGATTCTGATTCAGACGTAAGTATTCACTCACCTCCTCCATACCACAACTGTGTCTAATAATCTCCACAGGTCAGGAGCAGTTATAGCTTCCCGCGGAACCGGCAAAGTCAGCACCGGCAACAACGTAATGATGCTCGGACTAGTCCTACAAGTCGTAACCCTCGCCATCTTCGGCGGCATGGCCCTCGACGTCTACTTCCGCATCCGCAAATTCTCCGGCCAACACAACGAATCCAACCGCGCTCTCCGCCACTCCAAGCGCTTCAAATGGCTCCTGATCTCCATCTTCGTATCCTATATTGCGACCTTCCTGCGATGTATCTACCGTATCGCCGAGATGGCTGGAGGCTGGAGGAACCCGATTATGCAGGATGAGGTGTCGTTTATTATCCTGGATGGTGTATTATGCTGGGTTGCCGTGGTGGTGTTGAATGTTTTCCATCCGGGATTCTTGTTCAAAGAGTCCTATGCTACGATTCTAAGGGAGAAGGATGTGCAGTCGGAGACACCGACTGATCATGAGGCGCCTGTGGAGGCTGTGCCAATGAATAGTAAGGTTTAGATTGAGCTGTGTACAGAACTTTCCTTCTCGCTGTACAGTATTTTCGGTCATCTTTGGTACTAGACGATTTATGATTATTCTATTAGATTCAAGCTAAACACTGCTGGTATGAAAGTCCCCGTCGGCATGAACTGTTTCCAACTGCGATCGATCCTCCTAGACACTTTATGATTCCCTCTATTATGGCAATCTCAAAACCCGAATGCACCCGAATGCCTTACCACCATTCTTCGAGATCTTACACAGGTAACAAAGGACACTAATCTACCAACTCCAACGCCAGCTTCACGAATACACCAATCACACTATATCCATCTGCCCACTACCCAGACCCTTCTCACCCCTCTTCGCCGCCTTCTTCTCCTCCTTCTCAATCCTCTTCCCCTCCTTCTTCACCCTCTTAATCTCCTTTTTCTCCTTCCTACTCGGCCCCTTCGGGAACTCACTCCCCTCACCCCTCAAAATGCTCCCAGGATGCACGACATTAAACAGCACCCCTGCAATCAACATCGGCAGTGCATCAAGCGCCATAAAATACGCTTCATGGTACGGAATCGGGTTCTTATCAGCATCAAGGCCAGACGCGAATTCCACCATGCGGAAGATGATACGGATGGTGATGAGTACCAGCGCTGCGAGGAGCACGTACAGGAGCGTGCGCCAGTTGTGGGGTTTGCCGTCTAGGATTTGCGTCGATGAGGTGAGGCCTTGGGAGCTTTCGAGACGCCGCATTATGATTGCGAAACGGATAGCGATGGCTGTGAAGAGCAGGATACAGAGTTCTTGGAAGCCGATACCGCCCATGTAGATATGTATACCCATCATCTGCGTCTTATCCGAACTACTAGGCTGGATCAACACACCGCCTCCCACCTGCGTAAGGAAAGATAGGACGTCCAGCCACACGAAGATCTTGGCTATCCTGATACCTTTGATGCGGAAGACTTGCTGTGTCGGTGTGAAGAAGTATATCATGCGGCCGAGTACCATGTAGGTGAATGCGTTGACCCACATGGGTGCTAGCAAAACGAGGATTTGGGATGCGAATGCGAGAGAAGTGTTTTGCTGATGGCGGGACCCGGCGGACCGTAGGGAGAAGGATGCGAATTCCCAGGCGATGCCCATGATTAGGACCCAGCAGAGTTTCTTTTTGGAGTAGTGGAATGCTTGGAAAATGTGCAGGAAGAGGCAGATGCCGAAGGCGACGGCGAATACGACAGCTGCTGGGAATGAAGGGTTGTACATGTAGTTGGAATCGCAGGCCCATTCTGGGACGTAGCCATTCTTGCCGGGCGTTACGCGGATGCAGGATGGTGTTGCGGTGGAGGTGGAGGTTGCGGTGCTGCCGGGAAAGGAAGTGGTGGAAGACATTTTGATGATTGAGAAGGGAATTAGAGGATATAATGAAGTAATGACTTGAGAGCCATTCCAAGTGTATGAAGCACTAGCTACATACTCGGTGAAGAACACATTCTGACAGATTTGAAGTATGTAAATGCAACGGCTGGGTCCTGTAAGGCATCCGCATCCAAGGTCGAAACCTCAGCCTCGAATCAACACTGCCATCTCGTACAAAATGCCAGAAAAACTTGACGAGATCGAAACAAAACCGCCAATGGGCGAAGGCTCTCGAATGCTTGACTAACTGATAAGCTCACCTTTCAGGGAGCTACGTCTGATGAAACGTCAGCATCTTGAAGAATACAAGGCTTGTCTCGCTTTGTTGTTGTCGGATCGGAGAAATTTGGAGACTCCACGTGACGGCAAGCGACCAAGCCAACAGCGTTGGAGGAGAAAGCAGTAAAGACTGGGAATATATGCGGCATTTGAAGGCTTTGATGGGCCTGGGAAGCCTCGAGGAAGTTCTTGGTATCGCCGCGTCACCTTGGGTGTCTGTGCCGTGGAAGTAACACTGCCTCGTTGCAGCTGTGAGAATGCTCGTATCATTTCACCACAGAATGCCCAAAAACAAGCGAGCGAGCCAATGACTGCTCACAATTTCGGCCTTTTGTCAGCAACCACCATACACAACATGTGACTTCACAATTGAGTTGGAAGGGCCTTTTTTGGCCAGAGGTAATCCATGAGGCAGCTGAGATATGTTCTGCCGGTCTCTCGAGCCTGTGCAGTCATGATGTCTGCGTCACTTATCAAGTGTTGCTGAAGACTTGGCGCGGCTCATCGTCCAGATGTGTCCGCGAATGAATGTAGGTGCTCGTTGACAGACAACCGGGAATGGACGTACTGACCTGGCCGGCTGCAGACTCTATGGGTCCTCATGGACGGTTGCACCAACGCCAAGAACGCCCGCTGGATGTCACTTCGAGACTGCGGCTTCGGGCAGTGCTTTTCTCGACAGTACTGTATGTCTCGGGAAGGTACTGAATATTAAACGTGCTAATTTGAGTCCCGGTGGGGAGGAGGGTATGGAGGAGTTGGCTGAATTACCTGCTTGTGGAGGCATATATTATGACTGTATTGGGAACGATCAAAAGAAGTTTTGCCATGAATATTCGCTCGACCGATTTCGTTGGAAAGCCCCGTGGAATCAATGGCCAGCGGGATCTTCAAAAAAAAAGAACCGGTCCCAGGACCCATCAATGAGTAGGTAAGTGTCTGCGACATGTCTTGATTCCTAATTTGGTTGTGCCGCGTCATTCGGGATAAATGCCTCTTTGGAACACGAGAAGACGAGCCCCTGAACCGATAGAGTGATTACTGCGCTTAGCCGATGCGTGACTTGATTGTAGCGTTTGCGCGAAGCTACCCACACGAGGGTTGGTGGTGTTTTGTGGTGAGATAGAAGGAATGCTTGATGTCAAAATTGATCAGTTATGTTATGGCCTGACCCTGTTCGTAGAGCCCATGCCAAGGCTCGTCAAAAAGCTTGACTTTTGCAGATCTTCCAGTCTAGAATCAAGTTTCAAAACAAACTTTACACTGACATTGACTTCCCAGAAACCACTGCTAGCTGCATTTGCACTTCCAGAATCCGAATCCGGGGTCTCATACGAGAACGAATTCTTCGACGCTGCTCTCTTTGAGTAGCTCGTATCTCCTACTACTACTGTGCGGCCACGTCTGGAGAAATCAAATTCCGGCCAACACCGAGACAGTGAGTGGGACCTGGGAAGCTGTGTCATGACAAACGAGATCTCTACTGGATTCGTGTCAGTAGATTCTGCGTAGCAAGCACTTCCATGATACATGGAATGTTCTAAACAGGGGTCAAGCATCTAATTATTCAAAATTTCACTCGATTGAGACGGTTGACCTCCGAGAGAATTCACCCAAAACTGGAATAACGTGCCTGATATGGATAATTTGTGCCGAGGAAACACGTACTCCTGCCAGGCTGTGTCGAAAAAATACCCTGGGGAACAGAAACGGGAGTAAGTGTGGACACGCTTCAATTACCCCTCTTCAGCCCTAGAACAATCAAACATGGTACGAGCTTCTACAGGTCCCCTCTGACTCGTTTCCAACATCAAAACTCTCTCAAGTATTCCGCTCCCTGCTGGACTGGGGAATTAAGGATGTCATTGAATGATTGGATTCGCGCGATGGTCTGGGTCTCACTGTTGACTAGCACAACTAGCTCGGTCTGCGTGACAAGTGAGGCTTCCCTCGCAGCCCTATATTCACTGACTTATTTAGTCTTCAGCCTCTGTCTCCCCTGGTGACTCCCAAAGCTTCTTTACTGTCTACTCTGCATCCTCCAGCTTGAAAGCGGACTCGTATTCGAGCTTCATATTCCACCTTCACCCTCAACACTTTCCTGGTTTCTGGTCCAACTCTCCTTAATCTTACCAGCTTTCGATTCTGGAAGTAGGGCTCTCCAACCAAGCTATGAGCAGTAATCGCGGTTCCTTCAAGGAACCTCACATCACTCATGTGCCTCTCCAATCGATATCTGATCTTGCTCCCTTCAGCGCTCTGATAATCAGCCTTATCTTCGTCGCCTACTTCCTGATACGCCTTTACTTGCTCGAGGGGTTTCTGTTGAGGAAGATTTATGGGGAGACATACACCCAAATGAACGAAATTACCAGGAGAGGATTTGTGAATCATCACATCGCTGGAGCCACGAAGATCTTGATCCTTATCATTGCTGCATATCCATTTGTCGATGTTGCTTTTGTACATGCGGACTTACACACACCGTACGCTGGTTCGAAATATGTGACGATGGGCGATATTTTGATCGTGGCCGCTCAAATGTAAGTTCTACAATTGCACTAAGTCTCATGGGCGACACAGCTATGCCCTGATGGCCTTCATCTCCCCAATTTCGCAGTTTTCGAAGAAGCATCTTGCTAAACTTTGTCAAACAGGCTCATAGCAATGTATGTTTTCGAGCTATTCTACAGGCCTAAGATCTCGCCAGTCAGCGCTGGGCATCACATTGGAACGATCATTATTGGGCAGACAGCCATTGCCATCAACTTGAGGCTGGCATGGGAAAAAGATGCCACAATCGAATTTATCCTTTGCACCGTATGAGGTACGTTCCCCCATTCCAAAATTGCACAATATGCCACACTGTCTGGCCACTTTTGCTAATCCAAGACATTCCAGGTGCCTTCGACATTGTCTCCGAGTTCCTTCCCCATGTGTCTATTATCCTTTACCGAGTGTACCCTAACTCGCACCAATTTCTCCGACGAGTCTTCGCCATTTCGTGCATCACCACATTCGCAGGGACGATCCTGGAAACCATCGTCACCATGTGGCTTTTTGGAAGTCTATGGACACGCTGGACTATGGCGTTCAAGGTCACGACGCCGATGTTGCATACACTTTTCGCATCTGCGTAGTTGTGGGGGAGCTGGAACTTCTACAGGATGTATCAGAGACAGAAGCGGTTGATTACCGAGGAGAAGCAACTTGCTGAAGATGTGGAATTTAGCTCCCAAGCGAACAGTGAAGTCAACCCGGGCTTGGTGGCAGGGAACGAAGTGATGTGGAATTGACTCAAGGATCTGAGAATGCGATTTCGAAGAAGATCGTTCTGTGCTTATTTGTTGTCTCTTGACCAATGATGCTTGCATTATGGCGTTATAGAAGGAGATTTTCTGTAAAAGCGGAGATTGTACATTATGGTGTCGGTTTGGGAGAGAATGGCATGACAGGAAGCATTGCATGGCGGCGGAAGCATGGCGTTCGTTTCTTTCCTTTTTCCGCATCAGCTCAGACTTTGCACGAACTTCTTTTGTATTCCACCTTATCAACTGTATAAGAATAACTTTCATAGAGGGAGAGAAGTTTCGGAAGAAAAAGGTAATAGATTTACTAAGTAAGTGAGACACCTCAATCCGTTTCTGGAAAAATTCAAGGGTCAAGTCAGCAAACACCCACGTTCGTTGCGGTGATTCAATGTTACAAATTTCTAATATTTTCTCTGAAACCTTGGAGATTCTTAAGTCCAAATCAAAGAGCCTTTAAAGTTGGAACAAATTAAAAGCAAATCGTGAAACTTAGTGAGACTGCTTTCTACTCAAAGGTTGAGGAGATAATTGGACCCTTTGAAAAGTTCGCTTCCTTGCGTATATTCAGGAATGCGTTAATAAGCCCTCATCTCAGACGAGATTCAAGCTTCTTTTCTTTTCCTCAACTACTCCTCGAAGCCAGCACCTCTCGAAGAATAACCGAACCATCTTCAATCGACGAATAATATTATCGTCGTACCTCAATACTTCTGTTCCAAACCTTGGACAGGGTTTTAGCGTGTGGTTTGTTAAGGTATGTCACAGTGATCGGTACTGAACGCACGGCAGCTCGAAGAAAAGAACAGCTCGGAATCTCTCAGAAGTGCGAAAGCGATAGGATGTTGTTGGATCAGAGTTTATCAGATTGCTCTAGCAATCAGATGGTAAAGCTGATAGCTTACTTTTACCCCAATTTATGCAGCGTCAATCGTCAGCTGACCGCGCGGTGAACTTTGAAACTTCTTGAAGTTGTTCTGCTCCTTCTCTTTCTTTCCTTTTCGTATTTCTCTGTTATTACTGCAGCATCTCGCACTTGTGGTATTCTCATGGCTTATGAAAAGACTCCTGCCATGCTCGGCCGCTTATGAGAGTAATGCTATTCGTACACTCATTATAGCCGCGTCCTTTGTGGGAATCCTCATCTTGTGGCATTCGGAGCTCTGGAAACAACGGAGGCTCAACTCGGATGTCCCATGAGACCCGTGACTTCCGGTGGATGGATGTAAGATTCAAAGATCCGTGTTCAGAACTGAAGCTTCGTACTGACCAGGTACTAGATTCAGTCAAGGAGAGATGTTTTATGGCATCAGTGTTATGAGAAGTTCGATTGTGCAAGACTTGATGTACGTGGTGGGTCCAGCAGTTCGGAAATTCAATCTGATTGCTTCAAAGGCACCTCTCGATTGGCAAGATCCATCAGATGAACTCCGAGGATCAATGGCCATGATCAGACTCAATGGAACGGATCAGAAGGACTACAAAGGACCCCTGTTTATCAGTCCAGGTAGGCTATAGGTAACCTTCATAAATATACACAGAGAAGACTGAAAAGTATGTCAGGGTATCCATTGCGAAGCCCAGATTCTAAATGGTCCCAAATATACCAACTTAAGCTGCGCTCAACACTTTGGCTCTTAAGAGGCTCTTCGGGCTGCAGGCTCCAAATTTTGCAGTGTAGCATCTGCAGAAGAGAATTCTTCCCCACAACCCATGCCCACGAGGCGTCTGCCAAGTATCAAAAATTGATAATGCCTTCAGCCTTGTCCAATTGACTTGTTACTGCCAAGGCGTGGCTTGAATCCTTCGTCGGCACCAATGGGACATGCAGCTCATACTCGAAGCAAGCACCAGAGTTTGACTTCTGAGGTTTTCTGCTCGTCTTCACTTGTTCGCCCACAACCTGCGGATGATTTGTTAGGAACAGGTGGATGAATGACGAAATATTATCCGATCGTGGGTTTCGCCTCCGGGCTTCTTCTGATATCCATTCCTTGGGCTTCTCAAGATGACTTCGCTGAGCCCCTGGCTGTTTGGGCTTTGCTTGACCGCGGGCCTCATTTTGGGTAAAGGCACCAGTGAATCTCCCACCGTGCTTGAGACTTGCTCATCTACTTCAACAGGCGATATTTCTCCAGATTCTGGCATCAATGTCACCTCTCCGTGCCAGGGCGACCCAAAGACGTCTCTAGGCTGGATCACAATATTCCAGCAAGGCGACATCGATGCCATTTCAAACTGCACCACGTTCAATGGAAGTATTGAGATCAGTCCACAATTTCCCGGAGACGCTGAAATACCAAACCTTCAAAGATTGAACGGTACTATCTCTTCCGGAGTATTTGATATACATGGTGGGGGACCGCAAGGACCGAATCGACGGGGAACTTGGAGGGGAGCTTGACAGGACTGAGCATTCCTGAGCTTCGAGGAGGCCCGACCATTGGGCAACCGGCACGGAACTTCACTGTAATGATTGAGAACGTACCAAGCCTACAGACCCTCTCGCTGCCCTCAAGGATGATTTTGACAGGAGATTTCGTCTTGAAAAATCTCCCCTCCCTCACCAGCATCCCAAGCCTCAGATTTGAGGTGAAAATTCCGACTGCTCTGACTATTCAGTCAACGGGCTTGAGTGAAGTCTTCCTCGATATAATTTTTGGCTTCACAGTGGGTAGTTTCAGAGACTATGTAATCACCGGCAATGACAAACTTGTCGATTTCACTATGTACGGGTCGTCCGGATATCCATTCCCTCGGCACTCACTGAAAGTCACAAACAACACCAACTTGGCTGAGTTCTCCATGATTACCGGGAACCCAAATGGCAATATTGCGGGAATGGAAACGATCTGGATCGATGATTGTCCTAAGCTCGAAAGGTTGTCTCTGCCCGGACCTAACAACATCAGTTCGCCGGATCCATCTTCCATCGCAATTAGGATCTATGATTGCGGGTCTCTGAAGAACATAACTTTCCCTAACTTAGTGAGTATCCAGGAAAGCTTGCTGATCTCGGGATATCCCAGTCTGGATAAAATATCTTTCCCTGTCTTGGAGAGCATTGGAGGAACATTGAACTTTTCGAACAACTCTCTATCCAATACTTTGTTTCATATGCCAAGTTTGCAAACTGTTACGGAAGCAGTCAACCTGGAGGGTGGCTTTTCAGTGTTAGTTACAAATGTTGACCTAGGATGCCTAGGCTAAAAACAAGTAGGATTGAGATGCCGCTACTAGCACATGCCTTCAAAGGTTTTGTGGTGAATAGTACAAGCACATCATCGTTCTCGTGTTCTGAATTCGATCGACTGTATTCTTCCGGCTTCATCCGTGATCCGTATACTTGTGTAGGATCCAAATCGACCAACGGCACCACTTTACCAACCAACAATCCTATAATTCCGCCTGACAAACCATCATCTTCCCTCTCAACTGGAGCCAAAGCCGGGATTGGTGCAGGAGTTGGTGCAGCGGCAATATTTGTTTTGGGACTACTCCTCTGGTGGTTCTGTTTCAAAAAGAGAAAGCCAGGAAATAAAAAAACCGAAGAAGACAACACACCGGTCGACACTACTGCAGAGTTGCCACAAGGACAACATCATGAGAAGGCGGAGCTGCCTGCTATATCCAAGCCTGGGGAGCTGCATGCCCATTCGGTTGGAGAGGGGTTTCAGTATGCTATTCCGAGAAAGGCTGTTGCTCAGACAGAACGTTAGAATGTGTTGGCTGGAAGTGAGTCGGAGAGGCATGAGTTGCAGTAATTTGTAATATGGACACGCATATCGACGAAAGTGGAAGTAGGAGAAGAACATGGACTTTGATCGACAGCAAAAAATCGCGCCGAGAAGATTCAAGCTTCCCAAGTTTTCGTGTGGTAGTCTGGAGAAATCGAAGGGAAAGACGGGAGTTAGTATGACTCGCTTGAGCTTGTTTACTAAACAAGAACTTCCTTGGCTGGCAGGCTGACTCGCTTGGATGCATTGTTTTCTCCGTCATCAAGAATCTATGTGCGATGATTGCAGATGCTATCGGACGAGGGAAAATGATTCCTGGTGATCCTCCTGTCCAGCTTCCGCGACCTATGAAACATTTGCTGCAGGATACATGCTCCATATCCAGCGACAATCGTGTCTCAACACTGTGAACAATCTTCTCACTCATCGCTGATAATAAGACTGCCGCGCGGAGAGGTTTTCGCTATTGCACTGTCGTTTGCGCCATTCTTGGCAATGCCGTGGGTGTCTGCATCTATTCATCAAAGTGTGGTTGACGGAATTATTTAGCGTTGAGCAATCGGCCTGCGTATGCTCGCGATCCCCCTCGCTCTCTACGGAAACTTCATTGCCTTTCGCAAGTCTTTGGTACTAGAGCAAAGCTACGAAGATAGGTATCGTCAGCACGGATATGTCATTCTTCGGCTTCTTCTCACCGCCGCGCATGTCGATGCTCACGGCTTCTTGTGCTGCGCTCGCACTCATCTCCATCTAACCTACGTAGCACCGTGCCATGCTTCCAAATAAGGAATCTCAAACTGATTGGAAAACAGTATTCAGTAATGATTTTGGTTTTACAAGGCACGATATTCAAGGAATTGCGTCCATCAGAAAAGTCAATAGTCAAGCTCCGCCACTCCGGAGACGAATGACAAGATATGCGTGTAAATGAAGTAATTGCTTGAAGTGCTACTGAATTGATCGAATAAAACAATATGAACATGCACTCAATAAAGCAGAACGAGGAATATAATTATGTCTGTCTGAACAGAGTTGATGTTTGTATATCTGGGTGGAAACGGGTGACTCTGATCGGTACGCTGGGTTCTCTTCTTCGCAGAATGCGCTCAAGTAGAGACACTCTTCGTGATGCCGCGCAGGCAGGACTTTCGATGATATCGTTCTGAATCAATTCTTTATTTTTGACCCGTTCGTCTCAATTTCGAATTCCGCTGTTGTGTATCACCAAAATGATGTCAGGATGTCTAGGGTCTCAAGATTGGGGCATAAATATACGGCAGGGGATAAAGACCAATGACACAATTTGGAGACGGCCCAGGGAAAAAATCGCTGGGTCAATGTCTAAATCCAAGCCAGACAATCCAACAGCTGCGACAAGTTCTGCTTCTGACACAGTATTCGAACCCAGTGGAAGATTTAGCTTGCGAACGTCCTCTTGCGACTGTCTGAATTGAGGAGATTACAAGTTTACTACCATGGCCTCGACCGTGGCTTCCTCGAGAGAGGAGATGGGTAAGTTTGGCCTTGCCCTGCAACTCCGTTAGAGCCTCATTACCTTGTGCTGCAAAGAGAGAGCTTCCAAAATCACAGTAAAACTTCTTTTGCTAACATATGCCTTGCGAAGACGTTCCCATAAAGCAGGAGACTTCCGATTACCCCACATCCTTCACTTCCCCGAATTCATCCCCATACCTCAAACGCCGTCGATCAGAACAGTCCCAAGATATGGGGGAGAAGCGACAGAGGCTCGAATACTCTACCCCATATTCCAATGGGCCCATGGAGAACCCGAGCATCGCAGACCTGGCCGAGCAGGCTTCGAAGGCGGTGATGAAGCAATTCGAACTGGAAAATCAGACGCAGAACCAGAGCCAACCCCAGAACTATCAATCACAATCACAACCATCACCACCACCCCCTTCGAATGTGGCTACCTTTACTCCTACCCCGACTGAACTTGAAAGGAGCGTTCCAGCTGGGAGTGACTTCATTTCGGATCCATACCTCTACATGCGGATTTTCAGTCTTCCGATTCTGGAGAGTTTGGTGAGGGGCATATTAGACATACTTGGTATGGCATATGCTAATACATTCATAGTCTACGCAGATTCTGTCAACATTAGCTCAAGGACCCTATAGCGAGACCATTCGAATAGTACAAGATCCAGACTCCGAGCTTGGGCAAGCATATGCCACTCTGAAATCGCTCTTCGACCAAACGAAAAGGATATATTCGAAAGATGGATTCTTCCTCTCCGCAGACGAGTTGAACATAAAAGAGCCCGAGCACCGAGCCACTATTCGGACAACCAATCTGGCTTCGTTCTCGGCAGCTGTGTTCGCATCTTCCGTTGGTTTTTACGAATTGAGCTCTTCGTTCATTGATATCGTCACTCCAGATGGAGCTTGCCTGGAGAAGGAACCGGGGGCGCTTCTGGTGAACTTGAAAACGCAGATGTATCTATCCATGGTCACTTCAGAAGAGCAGACAGACACTAAGGAAGATGTACTGGAAGAGATGTTTCCATACGACTTTGATGAGGTATTGAAACAGCGGCATCCAGACATCCCATTGTCCCAAGACGAACTTCAGTTTGTTGCTTCGATCAATGGTCGAAGAGAATACCTCATGAATGAGCCGACAGATGTTGATTCAATACGTGGGTTTGAACTTGTGTTGATTAAATTGCACCGCTGACATTGAGTAGAGGCACTTTCTGAGAAATTTGGTTGGGAAGGCTTCTTGACTGGCGTCAGCAGTTACTTGAGGAAGAACTACGAGCCACTTCTTGCTCCTTACATGAAACGCCACGCTCTCACTGCACCTGCATCACCTCGGCGGACGCCAGCAGTAGAAAACCATCAAACTCCGGTGAACAACTTCCAGAGTACCAATGGGGCATCAAGCTCGTTCGACCAAGATATATCTGTACATGCCCAACTTGCTGCCGATGAAGTTTTGAAGGCATTGGGCTATAATGTACAGCCCCAACAGAGTGGTACGTGGTCCTCTCCCAATTTCCGAATCCTCCAGCTAATTTGCTAGAAGCTACCACACAGCAGAACCAGGTCCCCGCTTCGAATGGTTCTCTCCTTCCTCCAGATCTCAGAAACACTGTACCATATCCTACCCAAAGTGCTCCAACCCAAGTGTTGTATGAAAAGGCTCGTCGAGCAGCCAGTACCAAGGCCAACACTGCAAGTGCTCGTCGACCTGGAACGCCTAGTCAAAGACGACCCTGGACCAATGAAGAGGAGAACACTCTGATGGCTGGTCTCGACCAAGTCAAAGGGCCACACTGGAGCCAGATACTTGCCCTCTATGGGCCCAATGGGTCACTTAACGATGTCTTGAGAGATCGAAATCAAGTACAGCTGAAAGACAAGGCAAGGAACCTCAAACTCTTCTTTCTGAAGAGTGGTATAGAGGTTCCCTACTATCTCCAATGTGTTACAGGAGAGCTTAAGACCAGAGCTCCAAGTCAAGCAGCCAAGCGGGAAGCTGAGCAAAGGGCACGTCTCGCGGGTGAAGACGAACAGATGCGCCAGGAAGGCATTTCAGCTTTGAGTGGTATGGCGAGTCACGGTACCGCGAATAGCGGGGATTTCTCTGGAAGTGTGTCTCCAGTGCCTTCGGATTTCAGTCAGGATGAGGGAGTAGAAGAGTTCCAGGTTGTTGAGCCAGAAGCGGAGGAGGTGCCAGAGCAGAAAGAGGCAGTACCGGAGCCGACGAAGCCGCCTACCCCACCTATATTGTCGGACGAAGAGCATCTGCGGCAGAGTCTTATGGCTGCTAATTCTGGGAACCCTATAGCTGGGCAATGAGGGACTCTCGAGGGAGACTGAAAGACCCCAGTCCCTTCACACACAAGAGAAGATATAACCTATAAGAGAATCTTGCAATCAACATTCCCAACAACATCATTTCACGCCGTTGCACGAAAATTTGTGTCGATTTATGATTTGACTGGATACTTACAGAGGCAATGGGTAAGTTTTACGCTCTCCAGGTTTCCCCGCACACTCCCCCTCCGCTTCGCAATGAGCATAACGCTCGCCCGCCCGTGACACTCTCATATCACATTTTACACTTTCTGCTCACCTGCGTGGTGAATCTTGCGCCGAGCATATATTTATACTTGTTCCTGCGTCGGACACAGGTGCTTGAAAGTAAACGATAGACATGAGTGACTGCTTCGCTCGAGCAGCAATGTGTTCTAAGCTTGCTGCTCTCTTGGATTATATCAACTTGGAATCAATACTTCTGAGGCATTACTCTCCTTGTTGTCATGTGAGCGGGGTCGAGGGCAGGTGGTAAGGCAGGGCGAGATGAAGTAATGCACAGGTCAAAGAGCTCGATATCCCCCAGAAGCCCAAGACGTCACAGTAACCTCGAACATCTCACAATCATTTCAAAAAGCAGTACGGCAAATCCTCAATTATGATCAAGTCTATCCAAAATCGATAGACGCTCAACCAACCGGATATCCCCACACCAGCAACCAACAAACCAATGAATAGAGAACAGTAGCAGAGCCCAAACGTGCTGGGATCAGATATCAAATCTCAAACAGCAAATCCAAAAGCCCACCACATCGTTCCATATCCCACGAGACTTTATCTAACAAGGCTCATTGAGAACAACGACCTGATAGCCACCGTTGTCAAAGATACGGCCGCCAAAGCCATGACCGCGGATTCGTCTGACGTACTTGTCGCAGGAGTTGACGAGGTCCTGAGTGTAGTCTGCAATCTGGTTGGAGGGGACGTAGAGGTAGAACGGATTGTCGTTGCACTGCATCATGACTTTAGCTTCGCCCTTTATGGGATGGGATTGGTGATGCATGATTGGGCTCGTTGTCAAGGGGGGATGTCAATCAACTTACGATGAAGATAGCAGAGGACCAAGAGCAGCTGACACGAGCACAAGTACGAACACCAACACCACAGCTGCCGCCGATGCGTCGGAGGTATCGGATACCAGCAATGATAGCCTCGGTATCAGCCTCGAGCAAGCCTGGCTTGCCGGGGATGGGGATACACTCTTGCCAAGTCTGTTGTGCCATTCATCAGTATACGGGCCAACTTGAGGCGGAATGTGTTGAAGTCTTACATTGGAACGAGTAACGAGCTTGTTGGCAGCCTCGGCCTCGGCGTCAATCTGAGCAATGAAGTCGGGGTTCTTGGCGGAGAGCTCCTTGATGATTTGCTGTAGGATGTTAGAAAGACACTTGGGGCAATGGGAACGGGCTTGCTGTCTTACCTCAATAGTACCGGTGGCATTGACTTGGACACCATTGATGGTACCAGTGTAGGTCAATGGCTCGATGCGGTATCCCTAGAATGGTGAAGGATGAGCAACGGAGGTGTCAGCAGGAGAACCGACAGCGACGCCTGCCAGCAGGGCGGTTGCAGCGAAGGCGACCTGGACAATGAAGTTGTTGGTCTTCATGATGAGGATGATGAGAGAAGTTCTTTGAAGTTCTTGAATGGATTAGAGGAGGGTTGAAGAAGTGGAAGGTATCTTGGTGATAGAGAAGAGGATATTCGTCGAAGTTGTGATATTGAAGGGAAGAGGAGGTTTGGAGGAAAAAGAGGGTTTCTTTATAAGATTTCAAGGCTGGACAGAAGTCTGGTTGGTAGGTAAGGAAACCTTAAGCGAGGCCTTGAGATTATAAAAACACTCGATTGAAGAAAAATGTCTTAATTTGGATTTACATGGGTCTTAGCTCAAATCGATTCACATCTTTGGCCTTCTTTTCATCTCCAGTCATCGAGCCGCCTGCTATTTGGGCAGCTCGAGCCCAGCAGAATCTCAATTATGCACCGCGCGCGAGCTTGAAAGGCTCAGAAGGCAGCAAGTGTAACCAGATTGGGTCGCCGGTATGACTCTGGAATCCTCGCGAGTGCAAATGAGTAGCGTCAACGGCGTCGGGCAAAACAGTAAGTCAAGCCGATCATCGTAATAACACCGATTCACCAACTAGTCGAGCTCTACAAGCGGCTACTTCTCTTTTACAATTTCCTTCTATATTCTAGAGGAGTTTGCATAGTGTTTGCTTTTTGTCAAGTGACCTGCCAGTGCACCAAGGTCATTTGTGTTCTGCCCGCATGTAATTGCTTCTTCAAAGCACCTCATACCAATTCAATTGGAACGCCCAGTCTTCAACAATCTCAAATTATGCCCTCATACCCTCTTCCTCGTTGATAATGCTCTAACTTGGTTTGAGGACTTCAAGTTGAATTTGACGAAAATTGAAGAAGGAAATGGGAAAGATAAAAGCACTACAGTAGTAGCCCAGGAGGTCACACAATCGCATTGATATTTGTATTACTGTAAAGACATTGTAATAGGTGCAACAAGACTCGTAAAAGTCCCTATTGGGAGTCTTGCAGTATCTGCTTGCCCATGCTGAGGCCGAGTATCTCGAATCCAGGGCGAAACGGCCCAAGTGCCCCCATTTCTGGACAGGGAACCCCTCACGTCAGCAAAGAAACCAATCCAACCTCATTAGATCGTAAACATTCTATTCCTGCTACCTCTTCCCTAAAGCAGGTGTGGATGCCTACAAGTTAAAAGTCAATTCTCATGGCTGCAGAGCGGTTTTAGTGTTTGTTGTTTTGACAGTGTCGACTTTAGGGCCCACTTTTCGCTAAGCGAGGTGCTGGCTGGCCTCCACTGCCCTGCTCTGGCTCTGGCAAGCAACGGGTAAGCCCAGCAATTTCACCTTGCTTAGTGGTCGATAGCTCTCCACTTAGCTTGGTAATGGTACAGAATTTCAATTGAAAGATTTAACGATGTTGTCACTCAAAGGTCACTTTGGCGAAGTCTACGATTTTTGTTTAAGGACTAAGTCGAATTGAACTGGAACTTGGGCCACAGAAATACATCTTGGGAGAGACTGCCAGCCTGCAAAGTCAATAGGGTTGATCAAGTCAAAGTATATCCTTCTCCTCCCATAGTCTGCTCTCCAAGACCTCTATCTTGCATTAAGCCATGGTCAATGTGAGTCTTTTGATCTCCTTCTTCGTCCTTGACCGCTTGATAACCAAGACGAGAATACCCACGACGATAGCGTTCACAACGGCATTTGCGATACTCAAAACCCAAGTTTTATGCTATGCAACTTTGTTAGCACATGCTTCCAAGAGACATAAAATTGAAAGTTCTTACCCCTCGACTGCAGACATTCTTGAAATTCACGATCCCTTCAAAATTCGGTTGAATATTCTCCGCCAGAGGAGAACAAGCCCATCCCCACAGATCCTTCCCATTTTTGGCAACCCTATATGCAATGGCAGCTGAGATCCAAATGGCCAAATGCGTGATATCAATTGCCATTTCGATGGCCCCTTGAATTCCAGCCACGGTGTTGGCGGCTTTGACAGAGAAGAAATACGCGATTATGATGCCGAATCCGAGGACGACCGTGATGAGCGACAGAACGAACATCATTATAGAGGACCAGAGTTGAGTTTGCTTCGCCCATGGTCCGCGACCGCCTCGGATGGTATCCTGTGTGGTGAGGAAGTTGTGGATGGTTTGTCCTTCTTGAGATAGTGTCGCGAGGGCTATGGCGGTACCAGCGAGTCGCGAGAGAAGTCGAAGGTAGCGGATTCGGCCTTTTAGTTTCTTGATTTTGTAAATATTGGTTCAGTAAGAGATTGACGGAAAGGCGCCCACCTTGTCTTTTTCCGAGAGAATAGGAACAATGGGAGATTGATTCTCAGTGCCACTTTCGCCAAAATAGCCGGGTGATTGAGTGACAACACTCAGGGGGTACTCTTGCTTTGCGGTGGAGTCGTAGCGCATGTATGTTGGAGTTGTTGGTGTTTGCAGCACTGCATTGTAGCTTGGAGCTGACATGATTGCGAGAATTGTGTCTTCCGCCAGTGTTGTGAGTGAGGTGGAAGACTTGAAGAGATGAGGTTCTGGAAAATAGATGGAAGTTGAAGGCGATGCGGTTGCTTTAGAGTTTGTCTGATTGTTGCTGGTGGATTAAAGGGCTCAAGTCGCGGCCGAAAAACTGTTAATCAGGGAGAAATGCTGTCCAAAATCAGGACTTGATCAATACGATGGCATGACCAGGGTGCTTCCCGCCGCCTGGCTGACTTGCAGGGAAATATCCTAGATGGTTCCATCAACGCCAGTCGGTAAGGCGTCCTTGGGCTGTCCCGCGCAGACATCGATTCGAATTCCAGCCCCCAACCACCGCCACTTTAACACAGACGTGCGACTTTCATTCGGGACTTTTGCATGAGACTAGTTTCCCCATTGTGCCAATCAGAGTAAATTGGCGTCTCTTGGAAGACATCAGTTTTCGGATGGCGTAAGAATGGAGGCAAGATTTCTGATTACCTGAATACCTCATGACAAAGTTGGGTAGCGATCGTGAAAACTTCTGACGCATCCTAGGCAGCTTGAGATATGCTGACTTTGTTCTCAGAGGGGAAGAACCTTAAGTAAAGAACTCTTAGACATAGATGCGACTACGAACTCGAGCAGCGCATCAAATATGGTCTTTGTCCTCTGTAGGGCCCTCCATATGTTCTGTCCCGAAGGAGAAAATGGTACCCCTGTCAACCTAAACAATTGGACCCATGTAACTGCGACGGGTTATTGCAAGCCCTGACCAAAAACGCTTAATTGGCGGGTCATGGCTCCTGCGGCTGAGCGGCGAATTTCTAATCAGGGCAAGCAATTCGTGATGCCCAGATCCGGAAATCAATATGGTTGGGGAAGAGGGCTGAAATGTGTGGAGTTCTCGATAACAACGCACTGACGCTAATGCAGTCAGCTGTGAAAGTGACTACAAAATGATGAACAGTTGAAACGGACGAGTAAGTGAGCCTGGTCGACGGCTGCAGCTATCCTGGGGAGTCCCCTTGATATTATCTCAAAAGCTGTCTCGTACCCTGATCAAGCGTGACGTTCGGCTCCTCAGCTATCGAAAACAAAAATACATACATCTGGAAAGTGGACGCTTGCAAATCATATCTGTCACAAATCATCATCTGATTTCACATCATCCTCACAGAAGCCCGCAGTACATAAGTCACAAATACCGGAGTCGTTGGGAGGTCGACATCCTCTTGATGCCACCCTATGCCACGTAAGTCGCTCTCCGACTCCTCTTCAAGTAGCTCGTCGTCCGACATGATGTCATGTTCACTGAAACCCGGCGCAGTGAAGACTAGATGCTATTTGTGCTTCTTGCTCGTCTTCAACTTGTCTTCTGATCTCCAAGCCTTTGCGATAGCTTTCTGTTTGAGAATGGCTTCGTATCTTCGTTGAGCCCTTTCCAAGTGTAGCTTCAATACAGGAGACAGCACGACATTGACGCTGATGCTGGGCAGCTTCTCAAGAGATCTCTGTGCAACTGCAGATATGTCCTCCAAATCATCCAGGCTGGAAGTTACCTTCCCGAATTCTGGGATCATTGGGACTTGGGCACCAAATAACCTTAAGGCGATGTACATGTCGTAGACCTTGATAGTATTTTTGACATCGATAGCATCAATGAGATACTCGGCCCCTTGGTTCTTCGAAGCAGAAGACTCAGCGGGATCGTAGTCCCTGACGACGAGTGAGACATTTGTGACACCCGAAAGTACCAAAGCATCGAGGATATGGTAAAGTCAATATCCTCTCTCGGCCCGCTCAGGTCTATCTGAATTGCGAGATTTCGGACCCTGAGCAAGTCTTCATGGCAGCCAATATCGAGGTACTCCTATAGGCTCTCAGGAAGAGACGGCATTTCGTTCCAACGACCGTAGTAGTAGAAGTTGTCGTACCGCAGGTATAATATATCGCTTTCGAAGTCGAAGTATGTTTCCGGACGGTTTTGGGGCAGGCAAATGTTTTCGTGTATCTGACTGAAGCGATGTCATGAGACTCGCGTCACATGTGTGCAATCTCTAGGGACAGACAATTAGACTGTATGCCCAGTAAATGTGCCGTATCGAAGTGTGTTTTTCCCTCGTATTGAACCTATATGACTCTACGGGCACGAGAGCCTTCTCTGCGAATGGCTTTCGGCAAATCTTCGATAAGTTCCAGTTCCAGGTCCATTTCCCGTTCCAAAATAACGTCTCTGTTTCCCCTTCTCCCTCTCCGCTCAAGAACATTAGGCCAACCCGAATTGTCCCCCGAATTGCAGAAAATGACTTTTTAACTGGCCTCTGCCTGATGCTCAAAAGTCTTGGAGCATCTGTTACCACTTTTGATGGCATATCATCTGCAGGCAGGGGAGACCAATTGCCTGTTCAGGAAATTTTCGGCCCCCAAGCCACCCCTGCTGTTATTGCACCGGCCGAGTGTACTGTGATGTCATTAGTGACACCTCTGAAGGCAGCTCAGTGTCAATGAAGTTGATCGGACCGTGTCCTAGCTGGCGAACAACGTGTCGTTGGAGTACAAGTTCTTCCCAAGTTCGCAATTTTGGACGGGACCGAGATCTGAACGCAAGAGCTGTTGCAAGTGTGCCGCATGATCAAAGTCTGGTTCATGAAATTAGACACGATAACTTTACTGGCTCATCAGCTTTCAGGGCCTAATTCCTAGAGCAATTGTGACAAGCACAGAACGCAATGCTTCCACATGAACCACATAAAAGAAGTTTCCAAAGAGTCAATCGTGCATGACTTGACTTGGCTCCGAAACTCATATTTTCTCAACGCCTTATTACGTTGAAAAACCATTTTGAAAGTCAATGAGACGTTAATCTCCTAGTTGTCCATAGGTTGCCTGTACTCTGCCTTAAAGAGGTATTTAGTGTATCTCATGGTGATTCCACATGCTCGGCTAATCACTCCAGGCCAACAAGACAGCTGTGCCGCTCCAACGTTAGTTGCCTCGTCATTTTTCTAATTCAGTCGGTCGATCAATCCTCAATGGTCGACGGCGACGGCAATCCACATCCAACGTGGAAGAAGACGAAATATCTGGATCTGATGGAGACTTCGTAGTGGAGCTGGTTCAACGCCAGAAAACCAGTGAGCTTCTGCCTGCCAATAATTCGCTGCCTGGTCCAGGATTCCTTTGGACATCTTCATTCTATCCAAAAGTGATCGAGCAATTCAAGCAACTCTTGCGGGCTATCTATGCCGAAGAAGTTTTTCAATCTCCAATATGCTTGCTCCAATCTCACAGGTCTATCAAGCTAATATAGGAATATCCTCGTCCCGCCAGTCACGAGATCCAGTCTCCTTATCAGCAATTGAAGGAGCTTGATTCGACATCAAAGAGAGCATTCCAATTATTCTCCGAACTTCCACTTGAGCTCTAGAGAAAGATCTGGGAAACAGCAAATGCCGAACCGCGGACTGTTGTGGTTGGCCTCCAAAACTTCGGGTTTAGTTCCCACTTCCTGCCACGCTCCATGCCTATGCTGGATCCCAGCTTATTACGCTGAAGACACAGATTGTGCTTTTCTCGTGGACGAAAGCTGAAGTGATCTGGCTATCAACAGGCTCGGAGTCTACAGCACCTTAGGACAAGACACGATACATTTCCGCCGAAACCATCCGCTCAACGGATTTATGGCGAGCAGTTTTCTTTTTAGTATACCTAAAGAGGACTTGGAACAAATCACAACAATCACTCTGGCAGCTGGCATGCGGCAATCGTTCAATGCTTTGTCTTTGCTTTCATACCAACGAAAGAGATTCAGCTTGCTTCGGAAGCACCACACTTGGCCTTGCACCACACTTGGCCTTGCGCCCCAATTGTGTGTTCTCCGGTACGGAAAAGGGACTACATTACTTTTCTGAAGAGTTACAGGGCAGCTTGCCTCTTCGGAGGGGCAAATACGGATGGCTTGGATCCTTCAGCTGCTGACGAAAAGATCAGAGAAAACGCCATATGAGCACCGTCCCAGGATTGGCAGAGCGTCTGAAGTTAGGAGAACTCAAACTGACATTCGTCAAGTACTTAACTGATTCCGAAGATGATCTAGATGTCAATTGTTTCCTATTTCCCTGAAGATCTGAGAGTTGGTGATGGATCTCAACAGTATTTCCTCGGTCGCCGAACAGTTCGGGCTGTTCCCTTCGTCTATTTTCGGACTGTGTTTAGAATCATGATGAAGGTGTTTCATATCTATTTGCTCCGATTCTTAGCTACTTCAAAAAGGGGCCGAACATAGGGGACTGTCCTGAGAGGACGAGGAAGCATATGGTCACGTGTCGTTTGCCAATATTTGAATATCTTGCACAACCACCTACTTGCAATGAAACGAGAAGCCATTGACCAGCAGATACCATAAGCGGCATAGTATGTTCCGATTGACCAATTGGGCTGTCAAATTTACCATGTCATCCCAAAATCCACATCAGATATACATGTATCCCAGTGGCTGAAAGTCGCCGAGCTGGAGTCGGTCACAATATTCTTTATGATTCTACATTTTCCAATTCGGAGGTTCCTAACAAAATGACTCATGCTCAGAATTCTAATAAAACCCTTTCGAGGTCCGAATCTCAACATCTCATTCTTTCTTCCCGAACATCTCTTCAGTCTTGCTCACCCCTGCAAAATTTACCGAGCCGAATCGGTGGACCTCCGAACCTTACATCTCGGTATCGCGACAACACTTCTTTTCTTTTCATCATGCAAATCCTAACAACCCCCAACACACTCACTCCTCGGACCTCGGGCTATCAAAACATGGCTCTCCAATCCGGCGTCCTATCCTGCCCCGGCGGCACAGGCACAGTGTCCAAACCAGCACTCCTGTGCCTCCACGGCGGCGGCACCAACTCCACTATCTTCAACATCCAGACCATCCGCCTGCAGCGCGCACTCTCAGCCTCCTTTGAATTTGTCTTCATAGATGCACCGTTTGAAGCCCCCCCCGGACCAGGAGTTATGCCCGTGTTTGAGGGCTGTGGTCCATTCTACCGCTGGACGAAACTCGGGTCCGATGACATGCCCGATGAGACCAAAAAACTCATCGCCGACGTCCTCTCGCGCAGAGATAAGAATTTTGTTGGCATCATCGGATTCTCACAGGGTGCTAAGCTGGCGGCAGGCGTGTGTCTGGAGCAGCAGATCCGAGCGAGCAAGACGGCAGATGTGAAGAGGTTGGGACTGTTGAAGTTTGCGGTGTTTCTGAATGGGACTAGTCCGCCTCTCACGTCGATGCTGACCGCCGAAGAGAAGGGTGAGTTGATCAGAATTCCTAGCGTGCATTTTGTTGGATTGCACGACCCGTGGAGAGAGGAGAGTGCGGCTTTGTTTGGAGATTCGTTTGATAAGAAACATTCGAAGATGATTGAGTTTGATCTTGGGCATCGCTTGCCGACGGCTGAGAAGGATACGGCTACGATTGTGGGTGAGATCTCGAGGTTGTATCGGGAGACTGCTGGGAGAACGCAGAGATATTACTGAGTATGTATATGGCGGTGCGCGATTTGGAGAGGACCAATGTTAACTGGTCTGGATGGCTTGATGGCTGAGCAGATTGGAGTTGATAAGATGAGAGCTGTTCATGTGGCGGAGAGGGCGAGTCGTCTCGCGAGACAGCATTGAGTAGCCAGCAGGCTGGGACTGCTTGTGTCAAAGCAAGATTACCCATGCTGGAATGGGACGGCGACGGATTGTGGGTACAGCCTGTGAATTGATTTTGGCGTGGCGTTGGGAGAGGGATAGATACGGTCAAGAATTGCATAGAGGTCACTTCATTTTTGGGGCATTGCCATTGTTCTTCAATTTCGAAATGTGATAATTTACTTTTCTGTCTTTTTCTTCTGCCTTTTCTACTTCCAAACTATTTCCTATCTCGCTGCTGCTGCGATCTCCAGATAAGCAACCACACAACCAGACACACACCCCTCCCAGCTGCTCCTTACAACCTAGTTATCTCTGATCATATCGACAGTGTTCTTGGTGAGAACAGTGCACTAGAAGAGACTGTTTGTTTTGTCATGATGACGGCGTTCTGCTGACAGATGTTGTTGTGGTTGAGGCATCCAGCATTCTGCAACAAATTAGCAATTGGAACATGGGTGCTAATTGAAGAAGAACAGAGTAAGACTTGGCTCCAGAAATTCTTGAGCCATCTCAAAGGTGACATTATTTGAAGGCGAAGAGATATGTTGTGCGAACCCAATATAGCACTGAGGATCTGGCTCCGACTCTCCGCTGCTCTGACAGTTGACAAATTTCGGGTTTCCTATGCTGGAGACCGCAGCCCAAGGACTCGGTGCTTTTTGTGGACTCCATTATCCGTGCCAGTATGCTATTTCGGTCTGTTGCAAACCGATGTAAACATTCTGTGCTTTATTTGATTATTGCGCTCAAATGCCGTGCCGACTAACCAAGATCCTTCAGTCCTCTCGATCAGGGCGTCGCGGCCAGTCGCAATGTTCTACTGAAATTTGGCAGCGCTGTATCCAACTTGTCCAACGCGTGCGAATGATATGGGGTGAGCTTAAGACATGAATCCGCTATCAATGTACTGACAGTAACTCGATACATTTGTCGGAACTTTTCTTTACTTTAATCAATTGTTGTCGTGTTACTTGAGGTTAAGAAGAGGGTGTGTTTTCAGCCTGGCTCTCAAAAAATACCTCGCCGAGTAAGCGATAACTGGAGGAGGACAATGCCGTCTCGAGGAGTTTGGTGGGGGGGGGGAATAACGCAGTGTAAGATAGAAGATTGATCTCGTCTTGTCGATCAGTGCCTCTTTGAGCAAGACATTGCGCTATCCCAACGATGCTTAATCAACTTAAGCAATCAGATCGGCGGGCCTTTCCGAAGATCTTTATAGTCTCTCTGTTGCCTTTATTCAGGCACATCGAAGAGCAACTCTGTTCCAAGCAGCGAAAGAGGATGTGGACCTCATTCACGAGTGTCAGAGTCAAGCATCACTGACGTAACGAAGACTAGGTCTGCATGCAAAGGCTGAGGAAGATCAAAGAACAACACTGGTGTCTCGGAAGCCATTAGTTCGCTGGCAAGTCTTTTTGCACACCTCTAACCCAGTGATTTGTAACGTTATGAAAAGGAAACGCCAAGATTAGATATCGAGCGGAGGTCAAGTAACGCTTTTGTAGCCCCAATCCAAGTCTGAATCATCTACTCCCTTTCAACTCCGCCTCAACCTCTTCCTCGACGATCTTTCGTACACCTTCCCATCCAGCTCCCTTGGGAACAACTCTTACTCTCCTTTCTTTCTGCTCTAGACCAACGAACTCCTGTGGCAGGACGCTGTCAAAGCTGAAGCCTTGCTCGCCCTTCAAAGCTACATCTACTGCATTCGCAAACTTGGCTGGATGAGCCGTGGAAAGCGAGATGTGGTGGGTTTCTGCAGGCGAGTTTCGGTCAATGGAGCGGAGAGATGCAGCTACACCGATGGCTGTGTGTGGATCGAGGATATAGCTTGGCTTTGCAGTATAAAAATTCTTGATGGTCTCCAGAGTCTGCGCATCACTGACCCTTTCACTCTCGAAGTCTTTCTTGGCAGAAGCCAATACTTCTTCATGAACACCGAACCCTCCCTTGTTCTTCAGGTCCTTCAGCCAACACTCGACTTCTTGGCCCGATTGCTTCTTATTCCATTCGTCGTCCATTCCTGCTCCGGCTGCAAATTCATAGGCCAAGAACCATAGTAAACGTTCGAAATTACTCGATACTAGAATATCCATGGCTGGACTGAGAGTCTCCTTGACGCCGTCCTCGTGGGCTTTTGCTCCATCTGCGGCAATTCCACCCTCGGCAGCTGCTCCATGAACAGCCTTCTTCTCGTAGTGTCCAGTTCTCCAGAACCGATCAAGGATATCGTTCTCGTTTGTTGCGACAACAAGCTTCTCGACAGGAAGACCCATTCTCTTAGCAAAGTATCCAGCCAAAATATCTCCAAAGTTTCCTGTAGGTACCACGAAACGGACTTTGTGATCTGCCTTGTATGCGGATGATTTCGTGAGTGTGAAGTATGAGTGGAAGTAGTAAGTAGTTTGTGCGAGGATTCGCGCCCAGTTGATCGAATTGACGGCTCCGAGGTTGAGGGTCTGGTTGATCTGAGGGTCTGCAAAGAGAGCTTTGACAGTGTCCTACAGTATAATCAGATTCGTTCCTTCACGAGACAGTGTACTCACTTGACAATCGTCAAAGGTGCCCTCAACAGCCAAATTGTGAACATTGGCATCCAAGACCGTCGTCATCTGCGCCTCTTGTATGGGGCTAACTCTTCCTTTTGGATGTAGAATGAATACTGAGACATCCTTCTTCCCTCGCAGACCGTAGATGGCCGCCGATCCAGTATCACCACTTGTAGCTCCCACCACCGTCAAGTGATGCCTATCCTTTCCAGTCTTGCCTTCGTTCCGTCTGACAAGGAAGTATTCGAAGAGGTTGCCCAGTAATTGTAATGCAACATCCTTGAATGCGAAAGTTGGGCCATGAAATAGTTCCAGCAGATGGAGGTTATTCGTCTCGTCCAGCGTAACAAGTGGGGTAGTTTCTGGAGCACGGAATGTTGAGTAACTTCGATTGATGACTTCTTTAAGATCCGTAGGAGGTATTTCGGTGGGGGAGATGTAGAGGGAGAGAATTTCGAATGCAAGTTCGGAGAAGGACAGGTTCTTCCATTTCGATTCCCAATCGCGGGGTACAGCGGGGATCTCTTCAGGGATGAAAAGTCCACCATCGGATGCCAACCCTTTCAGAACGACCTCCTCAAACGAAAGCTGGATATTGTTAGCATTTCGATACTCTGCCACTGATTCAATGGGTGCCATACTCCATAGGATCCCCCCCTTGTTGATAAGTACCGCTGGGACGGTGTATGAGTCGTATCTTTTGGTTCCTCGGCGGCTGCCACAGGCTTTGTGGCCGGCACAGCCAAACCAACTGGTGTAGCTGAATCAGACATGTTGTTGATGTTGGAGAGATTTCAATTGGGAGGTTTGTGACTCAAATAAGTATGGGATGGGGGAAGTCAAAAATTCCTAATCCGTAATCGGACCCGGGCGATGCTTGCCTTGCCTGCTCCCATCTCAAATCACGTGTATAAAATCGGCTGGTAAGTGGGCGTCGAGCAAGCATCTTGGTCTTCATTCTTCTTGTTAATGCAAAACAACAAACGCCCGTCAGAAGACGTCTTTCTCGAGTGAGATCTTTTCGTCGGGGCTCTCATGCATGTGCAACAGACGCCCGCATACCGTATTTGCCTTCGCCCGGCTTCACGTAAGCCCTCACATCTTCGTCATACTGCAGCTTCCTCACAGAATAACACCCGCTTCAAGTGCCTTTATTCAGATAAAATGTCCCAAAATATCTACCACAATCAACAATTATTCAAGCCTACATAGCTAACATTCCTAGGCCCGGATTGAAACAAGAGTTGCAAATGCGACTTGCAATTTACAGAATGTGACCACGACTCCAATCCGAGTTTGATTTGGACAGAAGCCGCTCCAGCATTCTTTCCTTTCCTGAAATCTTGTCAGAACATCACTAAGTGATAACACACACAACTTGATCTGCTCAAAGTCCTGGAGTTGGCTTGTTACATCCGAGCTTCAAATCTCAAGATCTGACCGTGGAGAAGAGTGCGATGGATTGGGCAGGCTTTGTGGAGTGCGCGGCCTTGATGTAAGCTCGAGTGGCGCACTTACAAGTTCCAGAACTTGTGATCCCGAGTCCTAAAGGCACAAAGTTACTTGACCTTGGCTGTGGATTTGGCTGTGTATGCCGATAGGCTCGAGCGAGTCTGTCTTGGGCATTGATATTTATATGGTTTCCCAGCAGACCCTTGTGTGACCCATGAGGAGGCTAATCTGGAATCTTACGAATTGCTCCTTAACAAATTCAATGTTGTTTTCAGCTTCCTGACTTTCGACTACTGTATTTGAAGACTCTGCACGATTTGGTATCTAGGATATATCGATCGATGCCAGCTAGTGGAACGCTGGTGTTTTCGGTTCAGCATCCAATTTTCGCTGCACCTCGGACTGCCACGTTTGCTGAGGATTCAGAAGGCCAAACTATCTAGCCATTAGATTCATATCTAGAGCGAAGGGACGGAGTGGTTTGCAGATGGCGTTGTCAAACGACATCGCACAATTGCCACTTATATCACGATCCTTCTCGAGGCTGGCTTCACTGTCGGCCATTATTGAATGGGCACCAAGTCTCGAACAGTTAAAAGAGGCGTCTCAATGGACGGATGAGCGCAAGAGACCTCCCTTTCTTCCCGTGAAGGCGACCAAGGGGATTTGTTTGTGATGGGAAACGTAAGATGGCAAAGTCCGCCACCTCAACAAGGGGGTCTCAGCTGTACGACATTGAAGCTCCAATTGGCTGGCTTTATTTGATCAGGAGCTTGATTCAGCAACAACGCCTCGTGCCCACAGTCAGCTGGCACCAGGTCAACGTTGAAGTCCTTAGTCACTGCTTCCTACGTTACTACTTACTCTTATCGTTTATTTTTCAGAGTTCCAGACCCCCATCAAGACATTTACCATGGGGTTTCTCGAGAACTACCGCGACTGGTTGAAGGTCGCCGATACTGCCTTACCTCGAAATATCATCGGATATCTTACTCAGCTCTGTCTTCGGCCCCTTCGAGCTGATCCTTTCGCAATTCTGCCTTACGACCATCCAAAAGAAATCGCGAAGTGCGGACACGAAGTCGGCACCAGTTTTTTACGAAGAGACTTACCACAGAGGGAAGGGCGAAGGCCGGAAATCTCTAAATGGATGGCTCCTCATCGGCAAATCAGTCAACTGACTGGAGAAGATATGCACAAGGTATGGAGTTCGACTTGAAGTACGGCCTTTGCTGACGAAATAGCTGCTTGCTCAAGCCATGGAAGAACTAGCCGCCCAGTACTCATCCCACACCGTCGTCAGGACTTCTGTTTTGGAGAAATCGGGAGATGCCTTTCTTGTAGCAGACGGCGTAGCTACTCCTCACAGCATTGCCAAGAGTACGAAGCGTGAAATTGCTCATGTTCATGCTGGGACTGGAAGTGGTGACTATTCACTGCATATGTCTTTAAGTCCAGCAGATTGCAAGGAGGTGATCTCGAAGAAGTGGGGTGAGAGGATGACGCTGGCTGGAACTTTAGTACCGCATGAGTACTTGATGGTCTACACGCCGAGGACGAAGGAAGAGGTTGAGGTTGTAAAGACTATTGTGAGCGCGGCGATCGAGTTCATGGCGGGTGTTGAGAAGCCTACTGAGTAAGTGTGTGGTTTCTAGATGGCAAATTCTGCAGTCCATCATCTTGAACTTATATGCTTGTCAGTTGACTTGCACATCCCGATCCTTACTGCCTCGCAATTGTATGTTTAAGACTGGCATCAAGATATATTTGTCCGAATCGCCCAGAGCTCTCGAGCTCAGAGGAGGGGCCGAGCTACTGTGCGAGAGCGATGCCATATCGTAATACGCTCTTGTCGGGAGAAAACATCTTCTGGTACTGACGGCTGCCTGTAGCCAGTAGCCTTATTCCAAGTGGAAGCTGTCAAGTGTTAAACGCACCAGCTCGCCTGTAAAGATTTGTGTCGATGCTGGAAGGCGCCCTCGCGTGTCTGTTTACACGACTTGCCGCAACCTATCACCTCAACCTTCGACCTCCCAACTTTGAATCTCACAACCGCAACGATCAACACCGCCAGTTGCAACAATAAACCTCTGCGGCGTAACAGCCGTGTAGACTTCAAACCTCCCTCTGGTGAACCAGAGAAGTCAACACCATGACGCAGAAACGGAAATCCCAAGGTGATGGCAATCCCAATCCTGCCAAATGCCGAATGCGTGATCAAGGCAACCAGTTGGCTGCCACAAAGGCAAAATTCGAGAGATTCCTAGCAGCATACCGTGGAGAACATGAAGATGGCCTTGGAAGCGACGCACCCATTACAGACCTCTTCGTCCAGAAAGAATGCGCTGTCTTCGTTTCTACTTCCAGCAGTTCAAGTCTACTTTCAGCGCCTCACGAATCAACAACATCCATCTACGATACATTCTCTCAGAATGCAGCGATTGAGATTCGAATGTGGGTTTCAGACCAACGTCATTCACAGCAGTCCGATCATGTCAGCTCATTGGTGATCAATTCGAAGGTTATGGCTGCACCACTCGTTCAGGTCTCGACCCCGGAGCCAACTCTGTTGAGAGTGTGCGAAGCACTAAAGCCCGTAATTCCTTCGATAAGCACAGATTACAAAACCATATCTGCCGCTCTCAGACCCTGGGAACGCGCATACTACGGTGTTGACTGCCTGACGTTCACGCTGAAGAAGTCAAAACTCTGGATTCGAGATCGCCACGGTCAAGGAAATGAAGTCTCGACTATCTCTCGGCAATTCGAAGAAGATATCGATGACTTGGAATATATCACTATCTTTCGATCCTCGGCGAGCGATGAACTACGTTTTGTTGACAGGTTCTGAGAGGACCAAGCTGAGAGGTGCCGAAAAGACGGAATATATTGGGGCTATGATATCAAGCGGGAGATGCCAAAACTACCGGACGGGAAGGACGACCTACTGTTTTCTCATCAAATATTACGAGGCAGGTACGCAGCTCCTCACCTCACATGGCTCAAGAAACCTAACGGTCCGAAATCTGGACCTAACGACTGGTTGTCGCACCCATTTAAAGCAACTTTCACATCGATCGAGGAGTGGGAGATTGTTTTTACGCTGGCACTCCTCCAAGATATTGAGTGGAATCGTTTGAATACGAGCGATGTCTATGCCTCGATCGGCAATCAGTCTATGCGTGTTGTGGAAGACGATCAGGACCCATCACATTTCTGGCTCTATACCACCGCAACTACTACCGGAACACCACTACCAAAGGTCACTGCTGGTACTGTGTTTACTTTGAACAATGCATCGACTACCGACGTCGAATCAACATTGGAAACACTTGAGGCGCGTGCTGTCCATGTTGAAGGATGCGACGATCTGGTGCTCGAACTCAGAGTGGAGGGCAACAAGAAGAAGCGTCCTTGGGGTGACGACTTCCGAACAGGGTTTCAGTCCCAGTCTCACTCGATCCCGATTTGAACATTCGAGGGTCGCTCCGACAGCTCAGGGCAATAGAATCCGTCAAATGCACTGCTAATAGGGCCGATATCGATGTCCTAATGGGACGGCTAGCACGAAATCATTTCCCCGATAATGGCCACCAGACCGCTTCGACCAACGTGATTTTTGGTACGGCTCATGACCAGTCTCTTGGCCATGGATCTTATGGCAAAGACACGGAAGACTCGGACGTTGATATGGACATGGAATGGGATCAGACAACCGACTTGGAATCGGATAAGTCTTCCACCTCCTCTGCAACGCCGTATATGACTACCACTCGTCCAGTGTCGCTCCAGGATCGTCTTGCGCGTCTCAAAGATCATGATATCGAACTATACAAAGCACACATTGACTGGCAGATCACTAGTCGAGTTAATGAGCTCCAGCACAGAAGCATCACATCTAGTGTTCAAAACCAAGTCACTTTTGTCCAAGGCCCACCTGGTACAGGAAAATCGGACGTGGCATGCACTGCGGCGGTGTGGATCGCTTGCCTCGGGAAGAACGTCCTGATAGCAGGGCCAACCAATGCCGCAGGCAAGTCAAATGCTACCAAATTATCTAAGAATCTGTCGCGGCTTTCCTGGATACTTCAGATGAGAGTACAATGTGTGTACTTCCCTACCTGGAAAGAAAGTATCGACAGGATATACGAGTACTGTAGTTGCCAAATGGCTGTCGGCGCTCAGCCTGGCGACGAGCATTTCGAAAAGTTCCAAATATGGCGTCTGGTCTACGATTACGTCAGATCCAAGAGCTTCATCGATGCCTTTTGCTCTCTTCAAGCTACAGCTGGTCACACAGGCATGATGATTGACAAAAGCGAGCGTGATGACCTTACCACTAAGTTTAGAGGTCTTGCGGGAGATTACCTAGCCCAGAAGAATTTGAATCTCATTGTCATGTCCACCTGCAACAACTGTGCGGTCTTGGACCGAATGGACATCAGTTTCGACTATCTGGTGAGTCTTTGGGAAGACCATTGTCTTTTTCTCGAAATGCCGATACGCCATTTCAAGAAATATGCTGACGAGTTCTGCGATATTCAGATTATTGACGAAGCCGGTGCTGGACTAGAATACGACATCGCGGTGGCGCTTCAAATCAAGCATGAAGGTGTACTCATATTGGGTGACCATCTGCAAGGTAGACCAGTGATTGAATCCAAAGGCCACAAAGACTTCTACGACCAAGCATCAGTTTCGGGATTTGAGAGAACCTTGCAATGTACTGAACAGGAGAGGACGATGCTTCGAATAACCTACCGATTTGGCGAACAAATTGCAGATGGTGTTGGAATATTTGGTGGATATGGAGGTTTGGCATCTGGCCTCACCCTCGAGTCACCTTTCTACAAAGAGTTCGAACGCTTCTGGATCTCAAGCGAAAACCCATATACGAAGAAGTTTATCTGCCCACCGCCAGAGGCTCGATATCACAATTTCAGACTAGAGGGACAAAAGAAATACCATCGACTGGCTTTGAACGTGGCGGATGGGCATTCTAGTCCTCCTGGGAAAGGGAACTCGACTGCTAACTATGCAAATGTTGATGCCGGCATTATATTTCTCATTTACCTCGTAGAGACTTCTTCGGCCGCTATCTCGGGACATGATATAATGATAGGTACACCTTTCGTGTCCCAGGCAGAGATATGGCGGCGGCAGTTGAGCATTCGTTGGCCAGATTCTGGTGTTGAAGTTTTGACGGTGAGTTACTCCCGCCAGTACCTTTCCCAGCCGTTCCAGTAAAATAACCAAGGTGTGTTTGTCACTCATAATATGTTTCTAAACCTGAGCTAATGGTTACATATAGGGTGGTACTTCGCAAGGCAAAGAAAGACGATTGATGGTAGCTGACTTTACTGTTGCAAACGAGAAAGAGGGTGCATTTCTGGGATTTTTGACTGAGTGGAACCGACCAAAGGTATTGGAGTCTCGCGGTCAAGATGTGCTGATCAATCTGTTCAATTTTGATCTCATGCGACCTCGGCTACAGTCTTTATACGCTCAAAATCTGAACTGGGCCTACTTCATCCTGAACCATTTGGACGCTGGTGACATGTATGCGGTCAGCGGTTCCAGCATTCTACCGGACTCGAAGGAAGAGTTTTATGGAGCTCGCGAGCCTTGGACACTTGTACAGCGTCAATCTGATGTAAAGAACTTGTACTACAAGGTCACTCGGCCCAGTCAGAAGATACCAAAGAAGGGATTGGATGGTATGGAACGTTATACATCACCGGAGACGAGTTATCTGAGAGAGTTGGCACATAAGCGGGTGAAAGCGAAATACGTCAATCTATAAAAAGAAATCATTAAAAAAAGTTAAAAAATCTTCCCCATTAGTCAAATCACTAAAGACGTCGCCTTAAACAAAAAAGAAAAGGAAAAGCCGTTATTATCGTTAGATAAGAGTAAATACCTTAAAAATGTCAGTGTTATTATTATTAATCTAAAGCTTTTAAACGTTAACAAAACAATAAGAATATACGCCGTAAATTTTACTAGGGGACCAATCAGAGATTAATAGGTGACAGCTTTAATGTTACTTAACTTTAATATAATATTATTAAAAGTAATAATATTATAAGTATAATAATAAGTATTTTTTAATTTTTAATGGTCCGCAGGCCCTCCGGGGGGCCATCCGGGGGCTCTACGAGGCCTTTATATTAATAATAATTATATTGACTTAAAAAAAAGCTTATTTTTAAAATTATTGAACTATTAAACTATTAAACTATTAAACTATTAAACTATTAAACTATTAAACTATTAAACTATTAAACTATTAAACTTCATAAATAACTTAATAAGTGCTTTATTTAATAGTTTATTTAATAGTTTAATAAGTAATATTATACATATATTTATTAATTTTAAATCGATTTTTTATAAAGAAAATGATTAAAGTAAATCTTTAATATTTACTTTTAATTATATATTAAGCTTAATATTTAAGTTATAATAATAATATTTTTATTTTTAAATATATCCTTTTTATTTTAATAACCTTTATTAATTACATTTTTTTATAAATAGTTATTTATTAACTTATATATTAAAATAAGATAAAAATTAGTTTAATTTAAATTTTTTAATTAACTAATTATATGATATTATTTTAATAATTAATATCTTTATAATTATAATAATTATTATAAATCTAGAAAAGCCATTTTAATAATCTAATTAAGCCGATTCTAAAACAGGTCTTATTTTATATTTTAGTTAAAAACTCATAATATTACACAATATTTAAATAATTCCCCTTTAAAAGTGGGGCTTTTTAAACTTCTGGTACTCCCGCACTCCCGTATTCTTAAAGTTTTGTTGCATATTGTACAATCAACACCACTTTCTATTATACTCTTAAAGCATTATAAAAGTCACGTTCTAATCACAACGGATACAAAGCTCAGTCCACGTATTTATGACCAATTAGAGGAGGGCAAAAATTAACAGATTTTTTCACTACTGGGAAAATCAAGCTGGTGTAGAGATTTCCGCGTGACCAAAAAGTTAATGCCTAAGGCTCCTAAAATTCAAGAAAACGTAGAGACAGCTAAAGCTGTCAATAATCAAATACTTCTGACCTGAGCTTTTATTATTTAAAAATTGTGATTTTCTTGACTTTTTATTAATGAATATATAAGCGTTATATTTATTAATTACTTTATGTACTTTGTTTTTGCCTTTAAGAGTCTAAAGAACGACAACTTAGGTAAAAAACGAAGCAAAAGTAAAAAAAAAAAAAACGAGGTAAAAAGATATAAAACATTTATAAAAAACAGGAACTCGAATAGGAAAGGGTATATAAATAAGAAAAGAGACTATACTGGACTCGTTAGTAGATATAAAACGACGACGGGTAAATAAAATAAGCGGAATATTATTAAAGTTTAAACAAAAAGGATCTTTTAACTTAAAAAAAAAGGATTTAAACGTATGACTTATTATATAAAAGGTAATATAAAAGAAGATATCTAAACGAACTTATATTTGAAAGTATTTATTTGAGATTATATTATTAGTTAACTTAATATTCAAAGCTAAAAAGTACAATATATAAGACATATAAAAAGGTAAAAAAAACGGGATATTTATTTAATTAATATAAAACTTACAATCTTTGTCGTTCACTTTTTTAGCTGACTTAAGAGGCATTTTAATAGTATAAATCATTCAAATAATATATGTAAAGATTAAAAAAAAACAATAAAAGACAAAGGCATAGGTACAAATATATATAATATTAATATTAAAAGAAAGTTATTGTTTATTAAAATAAATACTCCTTTTATAATTAATAGCCCAATAGGCGCGATTATTCAATCATTAGCTGACGTACTCGGGCCACCTATTAATATACTAATTAATAAATAACATATAATAAAACATAAAGTAAATCTCGACTCAATTAATGAATAAATATAATTTATTCTTATTTTTCACAAACTCAATCTAAAGTAATTACTCAGTTTTTAAATCACTTAATCACAGTATTAACTATATAAATCTGGTTTTACTCTAACACTGGGAATATTTACGCAAAGCCTTACTATTTTGAACTTAAACTAAGTACTTAGAATTAAATAAAACAACAATAATACACAATCTTTTACTTTTTTTACGTTAAACTTATGATTATATATCTTTTTATATGTTTTAATATATTAGTTTAATATACTTTGATTATATATTTATTGTTTACTTTCATTTGTTGTACCTTATGTTTATTATTAAGTGTTATGTTTATATTAGACGTATTAATTATTTATATCACACGATCTTATTATATGTATTAATTGTACACTTATGTATTTCCTTTCTTTTAAATTTATACGACGCCTATACGCAGTTATTTATATAATCTATAATAGGTATATTGTGATCCGAGGTATATGACTAGTATAATTGTCTTTTTTGGCTACGACTATATGTTGTGTATTGGGGATAGCGAGCTTTTGATTGTGCGGATAATATCTTACTATGGGGGTGTGTCGTATAACAAGTTTTATTATTATGTCAGTATATTTGATAAGGTCTAGTATATGCTTACGTAAGCATTCTATGTATATATCTTTAGTTTATAGTCCTATTTTAGAAAGGGTAACGCTCCATTTAATCTATTAAATATACTCACATACTTTTTACTTTTAGTAATCATAGAGATCTCTTACACCTTAAAAGACCTGCTCCACTTTCCGTATCACAATGTACTTTTATAAAGAATAAGAATAAAAAACAAAGTGAACCTTTTAATCTTTAAAAAGTTTAACCTTTTAACTTTTTCTAATTTTTATTAGTATTTTAATTAGTTTATATTATTTGTCTGAAAGCTTTCTTAAAGGTCTGTCCATTTTCCAATTAGTTATCAAAACTAATACTATATTTCTTATATTTTAATTAACCTTGTGACGGGTTCGGTTTATTAGTTGTTTTATTTTGTTTTATTGTGTTTGAATTAAAAATTGTATAAACTCTAAGGTTTGTTTTATTTTTAAAGCGACTTTTATAATGTCTTTTTTATTTAAGCTTTTTGTTGTTAATTTTAAAAGTTTTGGATTTTACATATTATATAAGGTTTTTGGTTTATAGCCGTTTAAGACTTAAAATAATGTTATATTTTTTAAAGACTTGTATAATAACGTAAGTTAGGCGATGTTTATAATTGGTAAAAAAGAACTTTAATTGTCTTAATAGTACGTATAAAATAGCCGAAGTTGTTGTTTAATATATTAGTTTATAACTTTTATTTATTTATTTATATTTGGATTATAAGTTATAATAAGTTTTATTTTTATATTTAAAATATAGTAATATTTGTTTTAAAAGGTTAAAATAAACTAAGGGCTTTTGTCTAAAACAATTGAATCGGGTATTTTAAAATATCGGTTTTAGTAGATTAAAAAGAGGTCGACTATACTTTTGGTAGTAATGATTTTATAATAAAGGATAAAGAGGGGTTTTTTCGTGAATTAATCTATGATTATAAACGTAAAATCAAATCTATTTTTATTTTAAAATAATTCCGTAAATTCTATTGTTAAATATTAATATAGTCTTATAAGAATTAGTAAAAGATATAATAAACCAAAGGTCTTGTCTTTACGAGCCTTTATTTTAAAATAACTATAATTAGTAATATATTATATAATATTATTATTGATTTTGGTTTAATAATATTTATGGCTAAGTAATAGTTTGACTTTAGTAATCTTAGTATATGTTATTTAAGGTTATATATATATATAATAAATTAAAAAAGTGTATAACTCGGGAGGTTTTATTAATGTCGGTGCAATACCGGTGGATCACGCAAAGATATATTGAAGCAAAGGGGTCAATATAATCTTTAGTAAAGTAGGTGATAGAATCTATGTATCTCTAAGAAAGTGGGAAAGATCCCTTATTATATACTCCTCCAAATAACCCTTATAACATGTCCATTATAACTCCAATTACCCCTTGGAATTATTAAATCCATTATTTTTAATAGCCAAGGCATAATCCTTGAAGATTATTATGATATTATTTAAATAGCGCTCCTTATACAACATAAAGAGATTATATAACCCTTGTGGACCAATACCGGTAATACTTTTTTTGAAAAAATAGATTGGAATTTTAATATAATAAAAAAAAAGCAGGGGTAATATAAACTCTAATAAGCCAAAAAAAAACGTTCTATAAAAATAATGCGCTAAAAAGCATAATAATACATAATATACAAAGTAAAAAAGCCAAAAATAACAATAATATAAAAGATATAATATTAAAATTATTAAAAAAAAAACCAAAAAATATTAAAAAACAAAATAACGCAATAACTTGTAATATAAGCCTAAAAAAAGTCCAAAATTTATTTATAACAGCTTTGTACTAATTATGTTAAGGGAATTATTAATCCAAAGCCAAAAATCAATAATATATAGGTTAAACAAAGTTCATTAATAATTTAAGCAAGGTTTATAAACCTTCCTATTATCCCCTTATTCTATATATACCCTAAAAATTCCCCAAAAATTCGCTCTTCTTTCTTTAGCAATAATAAATTATTATTAATATATTAAATCTATTAACCTTATATTAAAGCTAACATAATCTTAAAAATCTTTTAATTAATAATTTCAATTTATTAATAATAAATTAATTATCCCTTAAATTAATACTCGGA
Organism: Helotiales sp. F229; assembly: GCA_002554605.1. Taxonomy (NCBI): domain Eukaryota; kingdom Fungi; phylum Ascomycota; class Leotiomycetes; order Helotiales; species Helotiales sp. F229. The sequence continues at coordinate 3,739,553 of MXAW01000004.1, read as the reverse complement.
TTTGTTTTGAGGCTGTTTTAATGCTATATCCTAATGCTAATAATAACATAATGCCAATTCTAATGCCATCTGGCGCTTTTGCGATTACCTACCGCAAATATTGCATTTAATGCGTCCATGCTTAAGCGTATAATTCAAAGCACTCCTATATTTTCAATAACATTAAATCAAAAAAATACAATTATTACATTAAGCAAAAAAAGGAATGCTGCCCCATAAATAAATCCCTAAGGACTACCCATAATCCCAGCTCATAAATCAATCATAAATTCCAAAAGGAATCCAATTATATTCCATATTTGTCACGCAACCAGCGCCATCATTATGTCAGCATATCTAATAAGGTTTAATATATGCTTGCATAAGCATTTCATATATATATTTCCAGCTTGCAATCCCATTTTAAAAAGGGTAATGCTTAATTTAATTTATTAAACATATTCATATATTTCTCACTTTTAATAATTATAAAAATCTCTTATATTTAAAAAGATTTGCTTTATTTTTTATATTATAATTAAAAGCCATAAGCTATTACCTTTACCTAATGCATATATGAAATTGGATTTTATTTAAAGCTTTTTATTTATTAATTTTATGATCCTTTTTTATTTTCAATTTTTTAATTCCCTTGCTTAATAATTGCTTAATCATTTTAATATATTTATAAATAATAGTAGTATTAGAATATTAAATGCAAATATTATTTGCAAAAAACCTAAGCAATGGGTTAATTAATATATTTATTTTATTTTTAGCGCAAATATTCTTGGATTATGGCCTTTAATTAATTTTAATGCAATAGATGCTTGCATTCTTATGAAAGTCCTTAATATTATTCCCAAAAGCGCCAAGCAAATCGCAGTAATAAAAATTGCTTAATTGCAAATCAGTTTTCAAATTGCGCAAGCTTAATATAATGCAAATCTTATTATTTGGGCTATGGTAATAAAAGCTTATTTAAATCTTTTGGCCTTATTATTAAATAATATTTAAAGCAGGACCTTTATTATTATATTAGGTAAAAGCAAGGCTAAATAATCAATTTTAGATCCTTTTGCTTTTATGATCTTAAAAGCTTTAGCTATGGCAATTTTGTATAAGCCAAAATTATGCACTTTTGATGCCAAAAATAAGGAAAAAAAGTAAAAATCAAATTGCGCAATTTGGCAACCTTAAACAATTATATATTTTAAATTTTATAAATAAATTCAAAAGATTATGGCATATGAGTATTTTAATATTATTATGTTATAACTTGTTTTAAAAAAGCGCATAAACATTTAAGCGCTTATTTGTTCCTTTTGCTTTATGTTTTAATAAATAAATCAAATTTTATAAACTAATATCAAATGAAAGTACATAGCCTTGCTTGCCCAAGCCAAAAAAAAAATCAGCTTAATTAAATGGATTATGGCATATTAAGCCCTTTTTTAAAAGGCCAAATTATATAAGGTCATTAATATTAAAAGATCTCAAAAGCTTATAAACTTCTTAATTGCTGCTGAATAATTTAATAACAAATAATTTACCAATTAATATTAAAAAATCAAAAAAGCTAATAAGCTTAAAAACCCTTTTTCATACATTTTAAAAAAATTATGCTGCCTTTTTTATGCAAATAAAGTAAATCCAATATATTATAAGCTTATTAATAGCAAATCATATGCTAATCATTTTGCCATTTTTTAAAAAAAATTAAATAATATGGGATTTAAAAACAAAAGCTTATTTAAGGCCCAAGGCAAGAAATTTTCCAAGAATTTATTAAATTAATAAGCTCCAAAACGGTTATGCTTATGCTTTAAAAATTTATATAAGTAATTCCCCAGCTATTATATAAAACTTCAATTTGCTATTTGTGGAAAAGTTTTTAAGATTTTTCTTAATAAGTTGCCTAAATCAGGTTTAAAGCAAAACAAAAATTAAGCTAAAAAAATCCATTAATAATTTGCAAAAAATAAGTAAAAAAGCTTGCAAAGCCAATTTGGCCAAAACAAGCTTTTGCTTTTATTAATTAAGGATTTAATTAAAAAATCAGGAAATTCGAAAAGCTTAAGAAAACCCAAATCAAAGTTCCCAAAAAATATCTTTAATAAATTAGCGAAATTAGGAAATAATGCGTTTTTAATGCTTTTATCAAATTTTAAAAAAGGGGCCTAATCAAAAGTTTTTTTTTTAAGAAAATGCTTTATACCCTTTTTTTAATTTAATACTTTTGAATAATTGTAAAGCAATTAATCTAATTAATAATATTTCGTTTTTGGAACTTGAATCTTTTATTAAAGCAAAGCCAAATAATATTGTAAAAGCAGAAAGCAATCAACTTCCCATTTTAAGGCATGGAACTCAAATAATAAAAAATGCCTTTATAAATAATAATAATTAAACATATAATCTCATTTTTTATAACATAATTATTATAAAAGGATTTTATATTAATATCATTTTAAAAGCTTGTTTATTTAAGCAAAATCTTTGGTTTTGCAAAATGGATTATACTTTGCGCTAAGGCAATAATAGCAAGCCTATAGCAAACCACCTTATTATTCATTAATTAAAATGCTAACAAAACCTTATATTTTTTAAATATAAAAAATATTTAAATTATTTATATAAAGTCCTTTTAAGCTTTATAAGAATTATGATCTATGCAATTATAAAGCAAAAGCTCAAACAAGCATTAAAGCCAACCCAAAAGCATAAAAACCTTTAATTAAATACGAAAATAATATAGCATTTGCGCGCTGATTATTTAGGCTCAAATGCGTTAAGAAAATTAATTGGATTAGCTAAAAATATCAAAATAATAAATAAAATTGAATGCTTAAAATATGAGCAATATGCGCTTACTTATGCTTTTAATTTTAATTTTGCTTGCCTAATTTATTAGCAATTATTATATTTATTTTAAAAAATTATATAAAATCTTTTTAATTACTTAGGTTGCTTTGAAGGCATATTTTAGCTGCTAATATTTAAATATGAATATAATGAAATATTAATTAAATATGCTTTGCGTTTAAAAGAGCATAATAAAATATTTAAATATATTAAAAGTTTTAAATTTTGGGTTTAAAGGCAATTTGGATTTTTAATATGCAAAATTAAATATAATTAAAAAAAGGCTATTATTATAATTAAAAGGTTTATAAGATATGAAAAATGGGTTTTTAAATTTGGAATCAAATTTGAGCTTTTCTTAATTGCAATTTATAAATCAAATAGCAATGCCAAAAGGGCTAGCCAAAAAGCAATTAATAAAAGGGTAAAAATGCGATTGGGATTTAATCTCTTTATTAAATTAAGCATTAAATGCGCATTTGCAAATATTTATTTATATAATAAAAGCCCAAGGCGCATAAACAATTAGCAATCACCTATTAAGGAAAATAATAAGTAATTTTGCAATTATTTTTAATAATATAATCTTGCATTTATTGCCAAAATTATTATTGATTTTAGATCAAATTAAAATGGAATTTATGTGTTTAGGTATAAGGCATATGCATTAATAATAAAATAAGTATTAGAAAAAGATAAAAAAGCGTTTAAAATCAATGCGCATGCGCATATTAAATACCTAATAAAATATATTATTTTAAATATTTATAGGATTTAAATGCTATGCTTTAATAAAATTATTATTATTTGCAATATGCAATTTAATAAGAAAAGCTTTTATATCTTTTTTAAAAAAGAGCAGGAGATTTTAGTTTTGGAAGCTTAATCGATTTGCAAGCTTATTAAATAAAAGGAGCCAATTAGCAATTAAATTGGAATTTTTAAAGCAAAAAATAAAATTATTAAAAAATAAAATGCTATAGGAAAAGGCATATTAATTTTTTTTTTAAAAATTATGAAATAGCAAATAAAAGTTTTTAAAATATAAAATTTGGGAATAAAAGATTATGCTAAAGATTTTAGCATTTAAATTAAATTTTTAATTTTAAAAGCAATGCCTATTTTGGATAAAAATGCGTAAGAAGCAAAAAAGCAATTATTAAATGCATTAAACTTAAGGCCTGATTTAGGCATAAATTTAGATTTAAAGGCATTTTATTTAAGTAAGCATATGCAATTTATAAATTGGGCATTAAATGTATTCCAAAATTAAGCAATAAATTTGCTTTAAGCATTAAAATTTGAGGTTTAAATTTTGTTATATAATTTAAATGCGCATTAAAATGCATTACCTTTAAATTATGGGAAATTGGAATTTAAATTTTTTAAATTAGCAAAAGCATTAACGCGCTTTTAAGCTATAGCAATTAAAGCTTAGTTAATTAAATTAAAACTTTTAAGCATTTAAGGCAAGCTATCAAAAGTTGCAAAAGGAAAAGGAAAATAATTTAAAAAATATGCTAAAATGTTTGCCATATTTAATACGATTTTTAAGAAAACAAAATTTTAATAAAAATATTTTAAACTTGGGAATATTTATAATTTTGAAAGTAATATATTAAAAAAAAGCATTTTTTTAATTTGCATAATAATCTTATATTATATATAAATTTTATGCTTAATGGATTAATGCTTAATTAGCATATGTTTTTAAAAAAAGCAAGAGGAATTAAAACAAATAATAAAAACAATGCATATAATAATTGCGGCAGCTATTTAAATAAATTGCTTAAAAGGATAGCTATTATTAAAAAAAAAATCCCATTTCCCAAAATTAAGGTTCAAAATTTTTTGCCAAAGCCCAAAAGATGAAATAATTTTAAGAATTACTTAATAAAAACATGATTTATTAAAAATGCTTATTTAAAAATAAATAATATAAATAAGCATAAATGCTAAATGCTAAAATATTTTAATTTAAATATTATGTTAATGTTTATATTGCTTATATAAGTATTTAAATATAAATTTAATAAAAACAAATATATTTTAAAATGCCGATTATGTATTATAATACGCAAAGACTTTTAAAGCAAATTCATAATTATTTTAATATATTCAAGCATTTTGGTAATTAAATCATTTAAAATAGTTATGGCGCTTGCAGCTAAATTCGACTTAAAAATTAAATGCTTTGATGTGATTAACGCATTTATTAATGCTTTTTAAAATATAAATAAAAAAATAATATATTGCAAATTCCCTTTTGATTTTTAAAAGCCAAAAAAGATATTATGGATTAATTGTGCATTTTACAAAATGCGCAATTCCCCTTATTTTTGGTATAAGCATATTAATAAGATTTTAATAAATTTGAGGTTATCTTTTTGCTTTAAAAAGCTTTGCATATTCACAAATCCTAAGCATAAAATTTTGATATTATTTTATATTAATAATATTTAAGTACTTTTTTATTAAAATAAAGCAAAGCTTGGCAAAGAATTTATTAAAAACCTTAATAAAATATATAATATATATGATTTTAAAGACATTAAGCAATTTTTAAGAATCAAGATAATGCGCAATTAAAAGCGCAAGATTATTTTCCTTATTTATAATTAATATATTAAAAAGATTATTTATAAATTTAAGCAAGCAAATGGGAGGTGTCTTATAATTTTGCTATTTTAAATTAAGCTTATAAAATCCAATGGTTAAGCATTAAAAAAAATTATTAAAGCATATTAAAAAAGGATTGAATTTGTGTTATATATAGCAATTATTGCACAGCCAAACATCGCATATGCCGCAGCCTTTTTTTCATAATTTGCCACAAACCCTGAACCAAAGCATTTTATAGCCATATATTGGCTTATTTAATATTTGTTTAAAATGCGCTTTTTGGGGATTATATTTAAAAGCAATTAAATATGGGCAATGTTTATTGCTTTTAATGCTTTATTTGCAAATAATTCTAAAATTAGGCGATTATTGCAAAAATATATAATCTTAATATTTAATGATTTAATAATTTAAAAAGCATCTTAATAATTTATAATTATAATTTCCATAATAAAAGCGGAATTGCTATTTCTTAAGCATATGGGAAAAGAAGCCATAGCGTTTTAATAATTTTTTAAAAATCTATTTTTAAATATTGGCAAAACTTAGGAAATCTTTTATAATAATTAGCAAATGATTAGGCTTATAATAAATAATAGCAAAAAAATCATTATTAAACTTTGCTATGTAAATATTTAAAACATATGGCTTAAGCAAAAGTTTGTTTAGGGCTTGTTTAAGGTTATGTACTTACTAATAAATAATATGCCTGCTAATAAGCTTATAAAGAATTTGTTTTATTAGAAATTTGAGCAATTCAAAGCTTTTTTAAATTTTGAAAATTATAGATCTTAAATTGAAAAGCTTTAAACATATTTATTGAAAATGGGTATTCCCTATTATTTTAAATAAAAAAGCAAAAATCTAGCGCAAAAAACCGCAAAAAAAACCCTAAGCCTATGCAAAACCTAATAAAAGCTTATTCATAATCGCAATGCTTTTGCAATTTCCTTTAATAAAGTTGCCAATAATTAATTCTTTTTCCTTTTAAATTTTTTTTTAGCAATGATATCAGCTTTATTAGCAATATTATCATTATTCTTATTTTTTTTTTATGCCTAAGACCAGGATAATAAAACCTAAAAGGCAAGATCTTAATCTTCTTCTCATTTTTTTTTCTTCTTACTTTTATTATTTAATTTACCTTTTTTTAATAAAATTTTAAAAGTTGTGCAAATTGTGCAAACATCTTATATAATATTAATGGAATGCTCACAAATTTTTTAAAAAGGCTTATTGGAAAAAAAGGGCTATTTTTAGCTTTAAAAAGGGAGATTAATTAAATATTATATTAAAAGATCTAAAAAAGAGTAATATAATAAGTGTGCCCAAAGGTGCAATTATAATAGCGCGAATTAGTGGAAAGGGTATTAGCAAAGCATTTGCTTTTATTACCGCGGCCATATGCAGCAAAGCAAACATATAAAAAATAGGGCTTAGCGAATTATTAATTTATAAGCATATATTAATATTTGCTTATAATTGTATAATAAAAATAAGCATAAAATATAATAAAAAAATACATATTATGCTTATGCTTAATGGGCAAGGCCTTAAATTTCGAATTATGCTTTAAAAAGGTATAAAATTTGCAAAAAGATTTTTAAGAATGCAAAAATATATTTAAAACAAATAACAAAAACATAATCAAATGCTTTTAATTTAAGCTTTTATTACTTAAATGCTATGATCTTTCCAACTTTTCATTAATAAATATATAGGCGTTATATTTATTAATTACCTTATTTGCTTTGCTTTTGCTTTTGGGAATTTAAGAAATAATAATCCAAGCAAAAAATAAGGCAAAAGCAAAAAAAAGGAAAATAAGGCAAAAGAATATTAAACGTTTATAAGGAATAGGAGCTTAAATAAGAAAGGGCATATAAGCAAAAAGGGAAATTGCATTAAATTTGCCATTAAATGCGAAATAATAATAAAAAAATAAAATAAGCAAAACATTATTAAAGTTCAAATAAAAAGGATCTTTTAATTTAAAAGAAAGGGAATCCAAATGCACAACCTATTATACAAAAGGTAGCATAAAAAAAGATATTTAAGCAAGCTTATTTTTAAAAGTATTCATTTGTGATCATATTATTGATTAGCTTAATGCTTAAAAATGAAAATCATAATATATAAAACATATAATAAAAATAAAAATAAAACGAAATACTCACTTAGCCAGCATAAAGCTTGCAATACTTATTGCTCACTTCTTTAGCTAATTTGAAAGGCATTTTAATAATATAAATCGTTTAAATAATATATGTGAAAATTAAAGAAGAAAAGAGAGAAAAGGCAGAAGACAAAGGCACAGGCGCAAATATATATAATATTAATATTAAAAAAAGGTTATTGTTTATTAAAGCAAACACTTCTTTTATGATTATTAGCCCAATGGGCGCAATTACTTAATTATTGGTTAATGCGCTTGGGCTATTTAATAATACACCAATCAATGTGCAACATGCAATAAAGCATAAAATAAATCTCAACTTAATTAATAAATAAGCATAATTCATTTTTATTTCCCGCAAACTTAATTTAAAGCAATTATTTAAACTTTTAAATTATCTAATCATAGCATTAACCATATAAATCCAATCTCATTTTATTAATAAAAGCATTTGCGCAAAGCCTTATTATTTTAAACTTAAACCAGGTATTTAAAATCAAATAAAACAATAATAATGCATAATCCCTTATTTCTTTCATATTAAGCTTATAATTGCATATTTTTTTTATATATTTTAATATATTAATTTAATACGCTTTAATTGCGTACTTATTGCTTACTTTTATTTATTATATTTTATGCTCATTATTAGGTATCATATTTATATTAAACGCAATAATTATTTATATTATGCGCTTTTACTACGCGCATTGGCTGCGCACTCATATATTTCCTTTTTTTTAAATCTGCATAGCGCTTGCACGCAATTATGTATATAATTTATAATAGGTGTATTATAATCCAAGGTATATAACTAATATAATTATCCTTTTTAGCTATAATCGTATATTGCATATTAAGAATAACAAGCTTTTGATCTTGCAAATAATATCTTATCATAAGAATATATTATGCAACCAATGCTATTATTATGTTAGCATATTTAATAAGGTTTAATGTATGCTTGCGTAAGCATTTCATGTATATATCTCTAGCTTGTAATCCCATTTTAAAAAAGGTAATGCTTAATTCAATTTATTAAACATATTTATATACTTCTTACTTTTAATGATCATAAAGATCTTTCATATTTAAAAAGACCTGCTCCACTTTCCGTATCACAATATTTAATATAAATATAGCTCCCTTAATTCATTAATATTAAATTTAATATTTTAATTTATGCGGCTAATGCCAAATCATTTATTCTAATAAACCTTTTTGCCATCGCAAAATCAATTGCTGCTATATTATTAATTGCTTTAGCAAAGGCATCAAAAACAAAAAACCAGCTAGCGTTTGCTTTATTAAAAAAGACTTAGGCCTTTTGGGTTAAATTAGGTCAGCTTGCTAATACTCAATTAATATATAACCTAATGTGATATCCGTTTCCAATCAATAATCGGTTCAAATGTAGAATTTAGGCATTTAAATTAAAAAAAAAGCGGTAGCTTTGGGCCATATTAACAAAATAATATTTGGCAATTATGCCTAGGCCATAAAGGCTTAAAGCAAGCGCAAGGCTTTTGCTAAAGCGGGACCTAGCAGCAAGCGCTTTTATTATAATATGCCGGCGATAAAGGAAAAAGGAGAAAAAAAAGGTTTAAAGCTATTTGCGAATGGCCCATATAATATAAGTAATATATAGGCCTTATTTTAAATTAGCTTTGTGATAAGTTTTTTATAGCAATGCTTTTCTTAAACCCTTATATAAAAATAGCCCTTTATAATAAAACCAACAATTAGGTCCCTATTAAAATATTATTACAAAGCCGCCCATTAATGCTTTAAATCAAAAAGTAAATAAATGCAAATTCAAATTATTTTCCATTTTTGCAAGCTAAATAATTATAATATACAAATAAATGAAATAAAATAAATAAATAAAATAAGAAACGCATTTTAAAAAAAGTATACGCAAAAAAAAAGATAATAATTATATAAACTCTTTTATTATTAATCCAAATCAGCTTTAATAAGTTTCTAAACCCATTCTTCCATTTTAATAATAAGCGTATTAATATTAATAAAATCCTAAAAAGCCTTATTTAAAATAGCTTTTACTATAACATTAGCAGGATTATAAGCATCATTAATTTATTATATTTTCGTAAATTCCTTACGTTTATATAATTAGCAAATTGCTATTATATTAATTATTAAATGCTTTTTTTTATAATACCAAGTTTAATAATATATTCATATAGCAAGAGAGAGTTTATATAAATGACAATAAAAAGGCTTGAAAAATCAAGCTTATTAATTACCATATTAATAATAGTTGCTATGGCAATTAATATATTAACGCCGGCTATTATAATATACAATTTTAAAGCAAGCATTGCGCAAATAACTTTCTTGCATTTGGTGAAACTAATATAAATAATATTGCCATTAAAAGTAAACTTAATATCCCCCTTTAATTCAATTCCGATTGCTATTATAAAACCAATTTGAAAACTCAAATCCTTATTATTAGCAAAAAAACCATTAATAAAGACATAAATCTTTATTAAATATAAATTTATAAGGATATATTATAAATCTTTTTTTAAATTATCCATTTGCTATTAAAAACGCAGATTTAAGGCCTTAGCATTATTTATTATAAGATTTTAATATTAAGCTGCTATTAAAAGGTTAAATATGGCTTTTGATTAATAAATTATAGCAATATAGGCTCCACAAACGCATTGCTTTATATAGACCTTTTTATAATCACTTTTCCCAATATTAATCAGCTTTATTTTAGCCCCTTATCCCTTTTAAGATATATAAAAATTATTTTCTTTTATAATAATAATATAATCATTAAACATAAGGGATTTAAAGGCGTTTAGGACCTAAATTAGCTTTATTAAAAAATTTGCATTTGCAATTTCCGTTTGCTTTTTAATTAAAAAGTTGTTATCTCCCAAAATCAAGGTATTATTCGTTTGTATTTCAATTATTTCAAATTTTTGATTATTTTTGATATTAATTAATAAGCAAAAATCGTATATAAAGGTTTTCATTTATAACTTCTTAATATAATATTTATAATAAATATTAAACCAATAATTTTTTAATTTTGGAATACTATATAATAAGAGTATTATTATAAATATTATGCTAAAAAAGGAATTCATCTGCAATCTCTTGGGAAGGCTATGCAAAAATATTTTACAAAAGTTTTGTTTGTGCTTGTATATAAGCTTGGGTAATATCCCAAAATGCCAATCATAATTTAAATTCGTTTTAAACCTTTTTTAGCTGCTTAATTGCAAATACTAAAAAAATAAGCAATCATTAGCTCACATATTAAATTATTAAAAATTAAGTTAATATCTCCCTTTTGCCTTTATTATTAAAGCATTAAATAATAAGTCTTAATTTCTCATATAATATTATTATTTCCTTGCTTTTTACTTCATTTACCATTTTAGATTTAAAAATGCATTAGCCTTTTACTTTGGGGTTGTCCTTTTAAATAAGTATAAAAACCCCTTTTTTAATAAATGCCTTATATTTCATTTAACAAGATTATTAAAATAATGCTTTAAGAATAATGATTTTGCCTTTATTCCAAAATTTAATAAAAAGCTTTTAATCTTTTATTTCTTTTTTAATCAAAAATACCTCAGCATTATAGCTATTATTGATTATTGGTAATTTATGAATAGGTTGTATAAATAAAAGCTTCATAATAATCCGGGATGGTTTTAATATTAATTCAGGCATGCTATTAATTAATAATCCAAAATTAGCAATTATTTTTATAAAATCCTTTAGCAAATTTTCTTTTTAACGCTTAACGCCCAGCATATTTATATTAAATGAGCATATAAATATTAATCAAAATATACAAATCCGATTATTATTCATGGCAATCTTATAGAATTCGCTATTTATCCCTAAAAACTCATATGATTTACTCCATTCCTTCTTTTTCTTTCACACCAAGACTTAATCCTTTAAATATAAATCATATATCAAAATAATATTAAGGCCATTTTAAATTGCTAGCGCATTATTAATTTTGCGGGTTGCATAAATCCATTTTATTTCCTTTATCGCCTTTTTAATAATAATAGCGCATTGCTTAATAAACGAACTTAAAAGGTTTAATTCCATTATTTTGAAATAAGCTTCAAAAATAAGCAATATAAGAATTAGCCTATTAAATCCAGCTATATTATTTATTGCTTTAATTATTATTTGCAATCAATTTTTATTACTTAACTTAAAATGCTTTTCCATAATAATTTTATAAGTATGCCAAAATAAATAATAATATTTTTTCACTTTGCTAATTAAGTGGTGTGTTTTGATAAGGACAAATTTTGAAATACTCCTAATAAAACATAAAAAGCTGCGGAATTCCTTAAAATTAAAATTAGTCCCATAATCATATATTATAAAGTCAAGGAATTTAATATATGTATTCATTTATGCTGATTTAAAAGCATTAAATATAGCCTAAGCCATAGCCAAATTAGGTTTTTTTTAAAGTAGCTTTGCTGCTTTAAAGCTGGTAGCTTTATTAATCATATAAAGGGCATATTTTTCTCCAAATTATGTTATATTAATATAAATTATATAATTAAAATCTACGTTATCTTGCAATTTAAATTAAAATCTATATAAAGCATTTGCGTATTTTTGGCAATGCTTATATATTTTTTTAATCCTAAGCATAATTTCAAAATCAAGGATATGGCCAGCTTAGTCTAATAAATATTATAAGCATTGCACCAAAAAATGCCCAAATTGCCTATGCAATCTCCAAATCTTTATTTCAATTAAATAATATGCATTAATTATACTAATTAATAAATCTAATAATTGCTAATGCTAATTTAAAAAAAGCTATAAATGGCCTTATTTTCATATAATTAAATATTTCTTTTTGCCTTAAATTAATACATTTCATAAATTATTATATTAGGTATTAAGCTTATTTAGCTGCTATAGGCACATTAAAAATGGGATATTCGCATTCACAATTATAAATTCCATTAATTTAGCAAGAGTATTAACTATTGCTACTCTCATAAATAGGCAAGAACCGGCTTTAAATATAATTTAACTTTGCCTTGCTTAGCTTATATTAAGCTTGATATTTTAAATCCATTATAAAGCTTGCAATTAATTAATGCTTCCAATGTTTTTGTTTAAGGCTTTAATGTTAATAAATAAATTTAAAAAAAATTGATTTATTTATTGCATTATATAGGCCTTATTTTATAAAAATTTCCTAATCCTATTTTTTAAAATGTAGGCCGCTTTCCGCTCTTTAAGCTATAATAATACTTTCTATGTATTATATTTAATTTTATTTGCTATAAATATAATTGTGAAATTTGCTTTATCATTGCCATCATTGCTATTTAATTTTTTTTGAAAATCATTATTATTTAATAAAATATTTAATTTGTTATCATAAGGTTTATTTTCATGTTCTTCAAATTAAGCCCAATTTAGGTCCAAATCAAGTTTATATTCTTTAGCATATGCTAGGTAAGCTTTGAATAAATTTTTTGTAGTTCTTATTCCTTCCGCTTTTTAATCAGCAAAATATTTTGTTTTTGCAGCATCTTATTTTTTCTTAAAATATTGGCTATTATAATAATTCTTTTTTTTGCAAATAATATACCTAATATAGCTTGGTTTAGGCCGAAATTTGTTTTCACGCTTGTTATCCTATAAAAACTTTATTCTCTTATTTAAGTAATGTGCATTTCCATTAGCTATATAAAATTAATAGCAATTTGAATCTGATTCAAAGGTTCTTTTAATTTATGATCCCGGCTTATGTATTATCTTAATGCCGACAGCAAAGCGGAGGCCATCCATTAAGATAAAGAATATTGATAATGCCTTAAATAAAGCCATTTTAAAAAGTGGATTGCCTAATATTTTTTGCAATAGCTTATCCTAAAGCGTCTTATCATTCCTTATATTATCATTTTTGAGACCTAATTAAAGGCTTTGCAATTCTTTAGCAAAGCTTTTTAATTAATTTAGCATTGGTTTACCTTTTTGGTATGGTTTAGCTTAAAATAACAAAAATATTAAGCCAAACCATTGGCTAAAAAACTTATTTGCATGCTCCTTTATTTTAAAATTGCCTTGAATAGCTATAATAAAATCCTTAAAAAAATACCCCTTATTTTAAAGGTATTAATAATAATATATATTAGCTCCGTTTTATAATATAAACAAAAAAGCTTGGTTCCAAATGGAATTATTAACAAAAGCTTACTAATACAAATCAGCAAAAATATATAACTTCTTATTAAAGTAGTCCTTGGCGCTATTATATTAAAGCTTTTTCAAATATATTTTGCTAAAATTTACCAAAAACTTGGCTTAATCTAAAAATAATGGGTTTATTATAAATTATAAAAGCTGTATTAATTTGGAATAAGATTTAATAAGTTTTGATGCTATTATAAAAGGAAATAATATCCCATTCCTTAAATAAACATTTGGCAATGGTGCTAAATTAGGCAATGCATTATTATTCGATCTTCATTTTAACTTATCTCTTAAAGGCCCCCTACCAAAGGTAAATAAGAATTCCTTTTTTGAATTAATAAATGGCATTGCATTATATAAATCCTTTTTTATAATATTAATTTTAATAAGAGCAAAAGTGCTAAGCAAATTATTTTAACGTTTTGGTATAATACCTAATATTTCTCCTCTTAATACTAAAAGTGTTTAACCCTTTTTGATCTTCGGCATAAAAAAAAAGGGTTTGCGTAAATACAAGAACCCTTAATTAATCTTAAATAAGCTATGTAAGAAATGTAAATATATCCTAAATATGATTTAAAACAAATCTTAAGTATATTTAATCTTGCATTTCCAATTATTTCTTGGGCCATTTATTTTTATCAGCTCTTATTATTTCCTTTAACACATTTGCAATTTTTATCCGCTTTGCTTTTTGCATATAATAATCATAAAATCTAAAATCATCCCTTAATTGCGCCTTCTCCTGCTTATAAATCTTCTTAAAATTGGCAATTATCCATTTGCCAAAGAATTCCCAAAAATCCTAAAACAGGTATTCTCCCTTCATCCTCCTATCATAATAATATTTTCAAAACTTTCGCAAATACTTCATATAATTAGCTAGCATATCATTAGCCCTTAATAATATATTATCCATTAATTTTTAAATTAATGAAATAATACTACTTTCCACATGCTCCTTTGCCGGCTCCGCAATGCGCTTCCCTAATTAAGATATTATATCAAGATAAGTTTAAAATTAATTTGAATATAATTCCTTAAATAGTTTATTGGTCCGATTTTAAAATGCTAATCTAACAATTATTATTAAGTAATTGTTATATTGTATTTGCTATAGATTATACAATTATTAGATTTTTAATTGATCAAAATGCCTTTACCAATATTCTCAAAAGGGGGAAATTATTTGTTCCTTAATTTAATCAAATGGCTAAGCCCTAATTAAAGGTACAAATAATTAAATGCTTCAAATCAACTTTGCAATCTAAGATCTTGCTATTTATAATACAAATTAATCACTAATCAATATCAATGCAATATCAATAAATCACGCAAAAATATATTAAAACAAAAGGATCAATATAATTTTCAATAAAATGGGTAATAAAATCTATATATTTTTAAAAAAGTGGGAAAGATCCCCTACTATATACTCCTCCAAATAACCCCTATAATATGTCCATTACAGCTCCAATTACCCCCTGGAATTATTAAATCCATTACTCCTAATAGCCAAGGCATAACCCCTAAAAACTACCATGATATTATTCAAGTAGCGCTCCTTGTACAGCATAAAGAGATTACATAACCCCTGTGGACCAACAATTAGTATTTTAAGGCGTCTTTAAAAGAAGAGTTTGTTTTGTTAAAGCTTATAGTTTAAGCTATATTCTTTAGCTTTTTCCCTAAAAGACTCGAGGTTTGGAGAAGTCTTATTTATAGTAATGACTTAATTAATGATGTTATAACTTTTGATGTCATATATTACTGTTAAAGTAAAGTCAGGAAGCTCTTTTATTAAGAACTCAGGCTTTGGTTCTTTAATGGGTAATAACTTTATATGTTATATATTGTTAAAGACCTATTGACTAATCTTGTTATTTAGGATTATTTGTTGATTTCTTAGTATTTGTTTTTTGGTTTTTATTAAAAAAAGGTCTTAATTTTTTTATAATAATATATTAGTTAAAGTATTTGTAATATTTGTATGATATATAATTGTAAAATAAAAGTCAGTAAAGAATTCGGCTTATTAAGTTTATTTGACAGTAAAATCTTTGGTAGATATAAAGTATTCTAATACTTTATAATTAATATATATATATTTCTGTGCTTTTAATAGTTTTAGTTTGTATTATTTAAAGGATTGGAATATAACTAAGAATTTTTTGTTATAAATTGGGTAATTTAATTCAACGTTAATTATTGTCTTAGAAAAAAAACCTATAGAATAAAAAAGTCCATTGTCTTATAATTAAAAAAGTACTTTAGTTATAATTTTATTAGAAAAATCAGTTTTTAAACGTATTTGCTTAAATATGTTTTAATAGTAAAGAATAAAAGCCGATTTAAGTACTAATTATAATATTTCCTAAGTTATTTTACAGTTGTTATTAAACTTAAAAAAGATATCCTTTTTAATAAAACGTGTAAAAGGACGACAAACACGACTATAGTCTTTGATAAATCATTAGTAAAAGTTATAAAAACCTAAGTAGCTTTATATATTTTATATATTAAAAACATATTCTTAGTTGTTAATTATTGTGATTTTTTTTAAGTTGACTTTAATTTTATTTATTTTAATAATAAAGCCTAAGAACTTAGTCTTTGATATTTTAAATTCGGATTTTTTAATATCGGCTTATAACCTGTAGTTTTTTAAGATTTATAAGACTCTTTTAATGTATATTTCGTGTTTTTCTATAAAATCCAAATAAATTAAGATGTTGTTTAAGCATACTGAGTAAAAGTTATCTAAATATTCTATGAAAATATTATTAATAAAACGTTAAAAAGTAGCCGGGTTATTTATAAGGCCAAAAAGAAGTACTTTGTATTTATAAAATCTGTACTTTATATAAAAAGTTGTGAAGTCCTCTAAATCAGTAGTTATATAAATCTTATAAAAGGCCTGTTAAATATTGATTTTAATAAAGATCTTAGTCTTAAAAATACATATTATTATTTCATTAATTAACGGGATTAAGTAAAGATCTTTTTTAGTTAATTTATTAAGTTTTTAGTAATTTATATAAAACCGTAGTTTATTATTTGTTTTTTTAATAAAAAGAATCGGGGCTGTAAAAAGAATATTAAAAAGAGTAATAAATCTTTTGTAAAGGTTCTTTATAATATATTACTTTGTTTTAGACAATTGTTTATTTATAAACTGACGAAAAGGCTCGAAAGAGAGATTATTTTTAATTATAAGCTCAATTTTGTGATTTACATTAAGACGTCGAATAAAGAACTTGTCTAAGGCTTTATTAAAAAACAATCTTTCGAATTCTTTATATTAAAGTAAAAGCTTTTAATAAATTAAGTCCTAATTTAACTAATATTTGGTTTTTCGAGTTTATTTAAGAGTTAATTCGTTATTTACAACGGATAGTTCTATATTGGCTTGTTTTTCTTAACGTAAGATTTTTAATTTTATTTTATAAAAAAAAGATATAAATTTTTTTGTCTTAGTCTTGACTTTCTTTAGTTAAAGATAAATTCGGTATATTATTAAAACTATGATATAATAAATATCTGCCTTGTTTAATTTTGGTAATAGCTTAGCTTTAAGTAAAATAATAACTTCTACAGGTTTATTTATACTTTTTAAAAATAGCGTGTTTAATATTTAATAATTTAATAATAATGTTTTTATATTAAGTAACCCCTTTTATAATTCACGAATAAACGTAGAAGGTCGAGAATCGGTAATATAATAAGGCGAGTTTTGAGGCGATTTTAAAAACGAGTTTTGAGATGAGTTTTAAAGCGAATTTAAAGGCGAGTTTATAATTATGTTAAAATTAGTGACTTTGGCTTTTATACAATAGTACTTGTCTTAGGCTAATAATTGGTTGTGTCGACTAGTGCCTTTTTAATACGACAAATCAATAATAGGCTTAATATATATCAAAGAAAACAAGAAGTGTTTTTTAAAACAGAGTTTTTTAGGTATATCCTTTAATTATAAGAGTTTCTTTTTTTAAATAATCTTGTTTAAAGTCGTAATACTTTAAGAATTTTTGACTTATTAATACTTTAGAGTTCTTTAAATTAATAATTAAAAAAGGGAAATTAATTTGACGTCGATTAATAGTTAATGTAAATAATACAGTGTATTTAATAGTACTGTCTTCTTTTCTGTTATAGTTTATAAGGACGATAGGTTTAAGTAAAATAAGAAAGGAGATTCCAAAGGGTTTCCGGAGTTAGTAAACTATTGAAGTCTTAATAATACTAAAAATATTTATTTTGTTATTAATATATACAATTAATTTAATATATAATCTATTTTTTCTTAATTTAATATTAACTAAGAATTGTCGTTTTTAATAAAAGTACCAAAATCGGTATTTAAATCTTTTTATAAATTAAGGCTTTTATTATAGTAAAAGACTATTTCACGGTTTAAGAGTTTTTTGACAAATTGTTAAAATCTATGTCTTTATTCTTAATCTTTGTAATTTTGTAGTTTATTTTTTTTGTCTTTTTTAATTTAAGACAATTGTTAGCCTAATAGTTGGTTTTATTATAATAAAAATAAGAAGTACTAGTGGGTATAATATTAACGGATTGTGTAAAAGTTAAGGCAGTTAAGAAAAAAAAAATAGAAGTTCTTTTTAATTAAGTGTTTTAGTATTAGTTATTTTTTTTAAAAAATGTCTTTTATATGACCTTTATAAGTGTCGGTGTTTTTAAAAGGTTAAAGAAAAATAATAGTTTAACAGAAGAAGTATGTTTTAGTTTAAATGTTATAAAGGTTTTTATTTATAACTGTTAAGAACTCGTCAAAACAAGTGTAATTATTCTTAAGTTTATATTGTTTAATAAAAATGTAGAGTTTTAAAATAAGTGAGATTTTTTTATAAATATCTTCGAACCAATGAAAACGTATAATTTTATTAATAGTAGTATAATTAGTGAATTTAATACGGAATTTGTTATATACTATAGATCTTATAGTTAAGTGGTTATACTTTGCTTTTATAGTTTATATTTAATTATAATCGAAAAATCGTTAGTTTAGAGTTTTTAGAACATTAATAACATTATTAAATACTCTTATAAAATCAGGGTTTATATATTAGAGGATAATCGTCTTTGTTTTGCCGTTTATATACTCAAAGTAAGCCTTAATTTAAGAACTATTAGTCTTGAAGTTTTTTAAATATTCTTTAATAAAGAATTTTATATTTATTTTCTATATATTATATTTAATGTCATTATTATAGTTAAAGAACGAAATACGAGGGTATTTGACTTTATTAGGTTTAATAAAAGAAATACTAAAGTCTAGTTAAAAAAGGTAATAGTCGGGAAATAGTTAAAGGTCTATAGTAAAAGCATAAATAATAAAACGTTATATTAAGTCAATATTAGCCGATTTAGTACGTTTATTTTAAAGAGTTCTATTAAAAACAAATATAAAAACAACAATTGTCTAAATTATCTCTTATATATATGTCTTTTAGGTATCAGTAAAATTAACGTCTATTATTATAGTAAGTTCTAAAGAAGTGTTATAAAAGGTATTAATTTCGGAAACTAAAAGCGGTTCTTTTTTAAGCTTAATTAAAGGTTAGAGTAAATTGTCTTTTAAAAACAGTACGTTTTTAAGAAAAGGTATATATAATATAAGGGTAAAACTAAGTCGTATTAAGACTAAAGTCTTATGTGTGTTTTATTAAAGAAATATATATAGATGTTTTTTGTTTTTGTTTTATTAAATAACAAATGTATTAATGAGTAAAAAAAGTGTTAATCTGAGAAAACAAAGTCGACGGGGGTTTTAGCTTTCTTTAAGGTAATTATTTTCAAGAATAAAATAAGAGGCACTTTATTTATATAAATAAGTAGAAATAATATTATAGTTATATAAAACGACAGTGTTTTTATTTAAGGTAAAATATAACGTTTTATAATAAAATAAAGTTGATTTTTTTATATTATAATTGACTTTAAAGTAATACGAAAAACTATACTATTCTAAGAAAAGACACTAAAGAAAGAAGTTTCTTTTATATTTAGATTTAAAGTTATGTTTAATATCGAAAAGAAAAGATAAAGAATAAAAGAGTATATTTAATATAATAAACTAAGGCTTTATATATCTTTTCTTCGAGAATAATTGACTTATCTAACAGCTGTCCTTTTATTTAAAGTTATAAGTTATACTGCTTTCCCTTTATTACTTAAGAACTTATTCTTTAAAGTGACTTATAAAGTGGCTTATATAAATGGCTTATGTCATATAATAACCCGTTCTTTTAAAGTAGCCCGTAAAGTGGCCTGTGTAAATGGCCTGTGGAGTGAACTGTAACAAAAGTATTAATAATAAAGGATATACTTTTAATAATTAATTAAAGGATTATATTAAAGACATGGCTTATGTTAAAAACGCTAGTTTAATTTAATATAATACTTATTTATCCTTAATTCTTTCAATATATAACTTTTTAATTAAAAGGGTTAAAGCGTAAAAAGCCGCCGCCAGCCACCATCTGCCCCAAAAAAAATTACTAATGCAAAATCAACGGGGGTTTTTAGCTTTCCCTAAGGCAGTTACTCTTGAGAATAAAGTAAGAGGCATTTATTTACGCAGGTAAATAAAAGTAATATTATAATTGTATGAAATAATAGTGCTTTTATTCGGGGTAAAATATAATGTTTTATAATAGAATGAAAGTTAATATTTTTTTATATTATAGCTGATTTTAGGGTAATACGAAAAATCATACTATTTTAAAAAAAAAACACTAAAAAGGGAAGCTTTTTTTATATTTAGACTTAAGGTTATGCTTAATATTAAGAAAAAAAGATGAGGAGTAAAAAAGTACATTTAATATAATAAGCTAAGGCTTTATATATCCTTTCCTTAAAAATAGTTAATTTATCTAATGGCTGTCCTTTTACTTAAGGCTATAAGTCATACTATTTTCCCTTTATTACCTAAAAACTTATTCTTTAAAATGGCCTATAAAATAGCTTGTGTAAATGGCCTGTCATGTGATGACCTGTATTATTATTGTGGCCCGCGAAGTGGCCTGTGGAAATGGCCTGTGGGGTGAACCGTAATAATTACTACTTTTAATATTACCACTTTTAATAATATTATATTAGAATTAAGTAATATTAAAGCTATCACCTATTAATCTCTGATTGGTCCCCTAGTATAACTTATAAACCTAAAAAAAAAATTAAGGCTTTAAATACTTAAGGTATTTAAAGGGTATACTGTGGGTATATATACACATGATTAACATTAGTTAAAGTAAACTTTACTTGAAAAATTTAATGCGCTAATTATATTTTTATTAGGGTAGAAATTCATAGTGTAATAGGCTTAACAAAGCTAGTTTTTTAGCCGTACACGCCAAGGTATAGCTAATCTTTAGTTTTAAAGTGGATAAATTAATAATCCTTTCTGATTAACACGGAGGTTATTAAGCTCTGGTTTAATCCGTTAAAAGGCCGCCAAAAAAAGACCTACTCACCTAAAGGCGGCCTTTTACGCTAAAAGCGCTAAACCGTTAAAATAGCCGATTTAGCCGATTAGTTAATTTTTTGGCGCCGATATTTTTTGCTAATGTATGTTCAACTTAAATAATATTTTTAATTATATTAATAATTGTTTCCCCTTATACATAATGCACCTATTCCTTAATTATTAAAAGTCCAATCACAGCCTTTTATTTACACCAAGTATATACCACACCGTTATAATATTATATTTTCGTTGTAAGATGACAATTACTTTCAAATAATACTCTCAAGACATGAAGATGGAAGGGTTTATTAAAGTCGCTCGCGATGTTTAGCTTAACGAATGAAGCAAAGAAAGAGAAAAATAATGGAAAACTTTGCTTTTGTATTTGGTTACGCATAGTGAAAGCTCTAAGACAGCTTCTAACTAGTCTCTTCTTTTCGAAGAAGATCTCTTACTTCCATCAAAATCATTCCCAGGAGGTTCTGACCCTTCCAATTGCCTCGATCCACAGCCATCTTAGCATTGCAGCCAATGCCCCAAATTCTGTCATTTGGGCTTGCCTCCACCAATTCCCTATTTCCGGTAGCCAATAACTTTTGCTTCAATTCCTCTGATCCCTTGAACTTCGCATAGTTTCCAGCCCCAACAATATCCTCCTTGACCTCACTCCATTTGGCATCCGAAAACCCCGTAACCTTGCTCCCAATTTTCTTCATCTCTCTTGGATCATTCGAGGCCAGGATAGCGTCGAGACGAGCGAGGTCAGAGCAGAACCACGCCTTCCAGGCCATCATGTACCTGTAGGAAAGAAGTCAAATCAGATGCTCCTCAACACATTTCAATGGGCAATTTATAAACTCACTGTTCACAGCAGCAGAAGGTAACATCACTTTCTCCTATAGCAACGTTGCCCTTGAAGTCGCTCTTGAACCATTGACTCAGAAATCCATATTTCTCGTTGGTCTTCCAGAAGAAGATTGGCTCGGTGCCTGAAGTTGGACTTTGAGTTGTCATGTTGCAGTGCTTTGGCATGTAAGAAGAAGCAATATAATCACTAGAGGTTAACTTACTTGATTTTGAAGTGAAGATTTTCAAATTGGAGTTATTCCGGTGCTAAGGCATATAAGCAAATGTACGATCATTACGAATATAGTTGGTACGACTTACCTGACGTTGATTGATGGAAAACTTGAAGATGGTGAGAAGTCAATGTGCTTCTCATCGACTGTTTGTTGGTAATATTTGTTTCAAAAGGAAAATGTCAGGTATAGAATGCTCTTCGCTTAAGCTAGCGCCACTCGTGTTTATCCGGCCTCGATTGATTGTTACATAATACTGAATCGCAATGCACGAGTATCAGTCGATGGTAAACCCGGTATATTAGAACTCAGAAAATTAAATGTCTGAGTCATTGTATCATGTATTTGGATTCCGAGAGAAAATTTTACGCAATAATGGTAATACAAACGTGTGACAGGATCGAACATAGTTATAAGTGCTGCTGGGATAGTGAGAAACCGAGCCATAACGCCCGAAAGGCCAGACTTGTTTTGGAATTGCCGTGAAAACTAGTGTTGATGTTGCGCGTTTGAGACCAACTTCTCATCAAGGATTCACCACAGTTAAGTAACAACAATATTGGGCTGTCCTGTTACGCAATGTGTTATGAACACATAATTGAGGTCATAGAATCTCTCATAGAATATTTTGATTTATTCATGAAGCAACTGATGTGTTGCGGCACGAAGGAGACAACGTCTTGCTGCTGCCGAAGACTACCTATGAATTTGGCACTATACGTACAGACGTGATACATTTCCGAATTTCCACGAAGAGAAGTCAAGGTCATCTTGGCAGATCATCCTCAACGAGACTGGTTCAAGCTATCGGCAATTTTGCGCGATTGCGATCCGCTGCTGGTGTCCTTGAAGCGCTCATCTTCACTGTCCAAATCGGAAAATTCATCAATATCCGCATCTGGATTCTGGTCCATCCATTCCAATGTCCGGTCGGCCTTTCTCTCCTCTTTACTTGCCATTATTTTTGCCTCTCGGGACTCAGCCGTCAGCTTCTGTAACTGTTCCTTGGCTTTTTCTATTTTCTCAGCTTTCTCTTTGTTTATTTTTTCCAATTCGGCTTTGCGTCTTTTGGCCTCTTCACGCTCCTTTATCTTCTGTTGGACCAACGCAATCTTTGCTGCGGCGCTCTTCTTTTTTGACTCGGCGTCCTGAGCTAAAGTGAAACCTTCCTCGTAGCCTGGTACCTCACTGCGAATATCCGAGTACTTTTCGGCAAACAGAAAGCTTGCATTCGCGGGGATTTTATCGGGGGGTTGTTGGGAAGGCTGATTTAGGCGAGCACTGGAGTCTTCTTCCTGATCACTGTCCATTGCAATTTGCTCGGAAAGTAGGGACACTGGGTTGGACTCTTTGACGTCACGGAAATTCAGGCCCCGTACTCTCTTCGTAGGTGTAGGTTGTTCGAAAGAATCGGGTTTCCGTTTAGATGCCGATGTCTTGCGGGGTGTCTGGTTTTTGGGCTTCTCATCCTTCTCCTTCTTGACTCTTGGTGTCCCTTTCTTTTTTGAGGGGGTACTTCCTGTTTAGAAACATTGTGTTAGACGAATATTTCAGACAGCGAGCGTTCAGTGTGCTAAACTTACTTTTGCCACCTTTATCTGCGCCCACGCCCTGCTCGTCATTGTTTAGCTCCTGTAGCAACGATTTGAGACGGAAGCCTTCAACACACGGTGGCTCTTTTGTAGTGATCCAGGCTTTGAATAGACCATACATTGTCTCTGGGACCTGAACTTGTAGAGCCTTTGCAAACAGTGTAGTGTTATTTACGTTCGCGGGACCCTTCACCGAATTCTCGTATTCCATGTAGACGGAAAGGATTTGTTCGAGAGATGGAGCAGGCAACGTCTCGCCGGTGATTTCATCTTCCTCTGGGGTCTCATTCAGCTCGCGTACCTCGATGCACAGGTCAACAAAGCTCTGGATGGCCATATTGGCGATTCCTGGGAAGACTGGGGAAATTTGATGCCGAAACGCAACCCATTCGGGGGCCTTTTGGATGCGAGCTCCGACCAGTTGGGCGACTTCTAGGGTTTCGGCTTGTTTTCTCTTCTGCTCGGAGAACTGAAGCTCAAACTTTCGGTTTTGCTCCTTTACCACGGCAGTCAAGGCACGAAGCAGATCGTCAAAATCTGTCTTCTTCTTTTTGAGAGAATCAAATTCCACGGAGTTGGAGATTCGATCAACATCAGTCTTTCGAAGATCAGATGGTATCCGTAAGTACGAGTCTCTGAAACCATCGCCCGCTGTATCACCAAGGAAGCCCCACGTAGTAAAATGGCCATCTTGTCCGAATAATGCAGTTGTGTTAACTACATATAGCAGATGCTCTCCGAAGTCATTGTACTTGGCAGAAGCATTCTTGATTTTTGCATAACCGATTGGTATGCCGGCAAGCTTTCGAGAGATCCGAACCTTGATAGGATTAAGTGCCGATTCAGGAGTCACATAATGTTCGCTGAACGGGATCCACGCATTCTGGA
Organism: Helotiales sp. F229; assembly: GCA_002554605.1. Taxonomy (NCBI): domain Eukaryota; kingdom Fungi; phylum Ascomycota; class Leotiomycetes; order Helotiales; species Helotiales sp. F229. Next base: position 3,714,620 of record MXAW01000004.1, on the reverse strand, counting down.
TGGGGTCGAATAGTACGAGACATTTTTCGACTTGTCTGATATCCTGGGCAATCTCGGCAGAGGGGATGTTTGGAAACGGTCCCAGTCTTTCGTTCCTCAATTTGTACCGAGGCAATACCTGCTCTGTGACGATGAGGTATCTCTCCTTCTGCGCGAGTCTGAACTTGCGTGCAGTAAATTCGTCCTGGGTAAATAAGCACGTGGTGGCAGTTGATTGGGGGAATACATACTTCACCTGTTGTATCAATCGTCCACATGTCGTCGCGACGAAGGATGTAAGCTTCGTTACAAATCCACTTAGAATCGATTTGCCTCAGGAGCGTCTCCATGGTCACAATTGGTGACGGTGTGTCCATAGCCGCCGCAATAGCCGCAACTTCGTCGCCAGCGTCGCTCATCTGTTTGACGTAGAGCTTTTCCAGTTTGTTAAGATCAGAAACCAGATCAGTCTCCAACTTGGTGGGAGACATTTGTTTATTCAAAGCGGACCTGCGAATGACGATGTTACTTCGAAACTGTTCTCGTACCCGGGAACCAAGGGAGGCAAAGAATATCTTGCCCTTCTCTGACGTGATGAACTGCAGATTCGAATGGATTCGGACCTGCAACTTAATGGCATCGCCATCGCAAGTTTTTGCTCTTTGGGCCTGGGTTGCAAGTTAGCGTTTTTGTTTGGACTTCTACAAGACTCAGAGACACTTACATCGGTTCCTCGATCTATGGCATCATTTTCGTTGTCACCGAGCCAGAACAACCTATCCTTAGCACGCTCCTCATTATCCAGATCAGGAGAAACGGGATTGATTTTGGGCATATCATCGGCTTTGTTGACTTGAGTGTCGTTGGTCTTTGCCATGTTGGACGGCGTGAGTACCGACGAGTTTGTAGGTTGAGCCGGAGCCTTGATTAATTCTTCAGTATTATCTTGCTCGAGGCCATTAACCTGAACAAGTCCAGCTTCTATTCCATCAGAGAATGCTGGTATCATGATAAATGAACCATCCTGAGCCATTTCGCCAGTTTCCATGATCGGGGTGGCGTCCGCGCTGGTGTCGATTTTCAACTCCTCGGGATTGAATTCCAACGCTCCCCTATCGGGTTCGCTCATTTGCTGATTAGTCTCTTGTCCGATAAGAAGAGACTTCTCTCTAGTCGACCCAATTTCTGGTACAAAAGATCCGAGACTGGCCTCTTGTGACTGGGCAGATTGTACAGAAGGTTGGTGTGAAATTGCAGTATCCTGAGTTTGGGGCTCCGTGTGAATTGCTTTATGTATTTCAACATCTTGTTGTCCTTCCTTCGACTCGAGACCTTGAGATTGCGCCTCGGTGTTCAATAGGCTTTGTGTGCCAACCCTCCCGAGCGTATTCATGTTCTGCTGATCATCGCGCTCGAGTTCGATCGCTGATGACCGAGGAGTTTGCAAAGAAGCCTGGTTGGAAATATTCGTGCCCTGAGCTCCGTGCTCTGTTGCGATCGGTCCTTGCTCTTCGACTTCTTGTTGTTCTTCCAGTCGGTCGTGGCCTTGCGGCTTCTCTTTCAGCTCGGGAGCTTCTGTTGAGCTAAGATCTTTAGGTTGAGCCTCGATCTCCAATTGTACCTGTGCGCCATTTCCCCCGAGTATATTCAATTGTTCGGAACTGTTGGATTCCATGTCAACTTCATCGAGAAGCTGTTGATTGCCCATAACTTGTGTGTCGGCCGCGCCCACATCTGGCATCAAGATTCCGCTGCTGTCGAAGTGTAGTTGGACATTCGTTCCCTGGCGAGGTTCAGAAGATAATATGCTCCCGTCATTTGGAGAAGTGGTTTCAGAGGATTTCTTGCTTCTCTTCAGGTCGCTGAATTTGATTGTATACTTTGGTTGCAATATTCTCTTTTCATCTGCATTGTTTTGAGCTTGTTGTGAATCAAGGGAGCAATCGTCTTCGGGATCAGAAGGTGATATCTTTCGCTTTCTTAACTTCACTTTTTCAGATTGCATTGCGTGGAGGTCCAAGTCTGCCAGCCCGCTACTTCGTGTGATGCGACTCGGTGGGCTTGTCGCGATGTTGGCTTTGCCTTCTTCTTCGACTCTGTCATCCATATTTCTTGGAGGCATGTTCTTCGTTATGGAATTCTGTGTCGGATGAAGGAATAGTTGTTGCAGGAAAGGAAGAAGGTTTAGTTGTTTGGCAGATCTCACCTCGCTTAATTGAAGATCTGGCCTTGGCGCAACGACGATTCTCTGTTACGCAACCCGACCACCAGCATGATTTCACCTTTGGGTCGCTAATGCTGAATTATATATCTTATGTAACGAAAGATATCTGCGGCGACATCGGTAGTTATAAATTTGTGCCAATTGGGGCCAAATTTGTCACTTTGAGAGTGCTTCAACATAGTGCTGCTCAATTACTCATGAAGAACAGATCGAGTAAATAGTTGCCACACAGAACAATACAGCTTGTTACATAACGAAACTCCCACTACGTATAGATATTCAATTATTGTTCCTCAATTGGCTCGGAGTGGGCTGTTTCTTATGTAGCAAGACAACCAGGATCCCTTCTTAAGGTTCACTTTCGGTATCATTGACAAGAGAACCACATATAGAGTTCACCTGTTGTTACATAGCACGGCACCTACCCCGAGCGACTCGTGCATATCTTTCTAGTGAAGCAGCCCCGAGCGGTTCTTGTCTTATGTAACAATGGTATATTGCTTTGCTGGAAAGTGCCACCCCGATGTGCTATATGTTGAAGGTTTTGGATGTTACATAAGAAGGAGCCCATCCGGGGGGTATTTTGATCACCATCAAGAATGCATGAGGCCTCGAGTGCTGTACTTCTTATGTAACAATACAGTTTCGTTCATCAAATGAACAAACCAATGAGTTATCCTCTATGCACAAAAGTTAAACACAAAAGTCTCAAAATTTGCCTATTGTTACATAAGGCCAGAAAGAACTATCTAGCTACTAGGCTCTAAAAAACTACTGCACACGGGACATGTCCCTTATTATGTAACAATAACCATTTGACTCCAACACCATGTGCATACGTTGGAGCAGAACAGACTAGAGATCAACAAATGACTTAGTCTAAGCATAATCAGAGCATGCGCTACCACTCACTAGAGACCTTAAGCAGATGGCTCTAAGTTGATCCTTTGTATACTGTGCTGCTAAGGTTCTATGTAACAATATCTGTTTGGGAAGGTGAGCTGTACTTGAGCGCGTGAAGGTATAGTATCTCCACTGCAATGTTTCGAGGTGAATAGCGTAACAATCAATCCAACTGCTTCCAAGGCGAGCTCAAGCGAGGCCATTATCTCCAACTTTAAATCTCAAGAAATCAACAACAACTGCAGGAAAGACACCAAAAAGACCATGATGCGACATAATCTTATCCCACTGTCTTCAGCAAACTACTCCAGCATTTCCTTAGACGTATTCTGACGAATTCACATTCGAATCCCAAGGCAAAACCACCAGTTTATCACATGTTCTCGGCTCTGTTGGCATAGCGACCCTGAAATGGCTGGGATGAGCACCCTCCGGGGGGGAGGGATCAGACAGCAAACACAACTTGGAGTTCGAGAGGCCCTCGACGCTGTGAACAGAAGATACCTTGAAATTCGTGGATTCCCTGGCATGGACGAAGTTGTGGATGCTCTCAAGGCATACTATAACGAACGACTTGATGTTAGTCCCGACTCCGACGATCCATCTCCAAGAATCAAAATCACGACATCAGCGGTTCAGATACATATCCAAGAGCATGGGGTGAAAAAATTCACTGAATCCGAAGAAAACGATAGAATGAAATGGTCTCACAAAGACTACATCTGTCGCGCGATACTGATGACTATCGCACGTTGCGAACGGTTACCTATATTCAATGGACACAAGAAGTACACCAGTTTCCGAATGATAAGTGGAGCACATACATTCGTTCAATACATATTGAAGGAGGAGGTGGCAGGAGCAAGAGTTAAATCCAAGTCGGCAACCTTTCAGAAGAGGGAGACAGGTCACCTCCCAGATCAACCTCCTGTGTGCACCGACTTCCCACTCGAATCAAGAAGCTACCCAGAATCGTTCGGCTACAAAGACAGTTTCAACTTTCCAATTGATGGTGATCCAGAGGAACGAGAGAACGAGAGGAATACATACGCACGCACAATGCTTCGAGAGCTACGGGCGAGAATCGATGCGATGGAAAAGAAGTACCCCGCCCCGATTCCATACTTCAAAAATGGTGCGCACAAGAATGCCAAGGTTGTGAACTCGGAGGATGATTTCGCTTCGTTGGAAGAGAACCCTGTGCTGAAGGCACAGTGTGATATGCAGGAAGCCATGGACAACGAGTCATATCAGGAGCATGACTACCTAGAAGCAGCCGAATTCTGCGGATTTGACCCTCAGCGACCGACCCTGGAGTACTTAAATCTAAGAGACCAACAGGGCAGACCCTTATGCTTACTGCCACACCAGGTTCTCGGAGTGTACTGGTTGGTGAAGATGGAACTGCTCGAAGGCATACCTGGGCTCATACTCAATGACTTCTGCGGCTCGGGAAAGAGTATCATCGTGCTTGCCTTTCTACTTCTTGTGCACAAGATATGGCTTCAAAGATATGGGAAGAAGTACAGAGAATACGTCAAACTTCAAGAAATGGACACTCGGCCGACCCTGCTTCTATGCCCCGCGTCAATGGTAGGAGGCTGGCGTCAAAAATTCGAGCAAAATTTATATTCAGGCCACCCACTGAAGATCACGATGTACCAACATCTCCAGGACGGAGCAAATTCCTTCCAGAATACTGACAAAATCTTCGATGTCGACGCCCCGGATGGCGAGGATCCAACGAATTGGCCCAATTCTCGGATAGTATTCTGCAGCCTCGAAGCATGGGCCCTTCGTCACCCCCCAGCTGCATATTACGACTTGGATGATGAAGGGCGGGAGTATTTGGTTATGGGCGACCCAAAAAGACCGGTGGAGCAGATTCTAGATCGTCGGTTTGCCCGTGTCATCGTCGACGAAGGGCATCGAGTGAAAGGTGGAGACCTATTCGATAGAGCAGCATCGGTAATTGAACTTCACGCAACCTACAAACAGATCCATACCGCAACCCTTCTAGCGAACAAAATCACGGATTATGGCGGCATTGCGGACCTTCTGCAAAACGACGCCTCGATCGCCGCTTGGAACAGATGCCAAAATCAGTGTATTAACCCCTTCACTGATGATAGCAATGATTCCCGCATGGCACGCCACACACGAGCAGCGTACGACGAATACATTCTCAAGGGCCTCAAATCTAAGAAGAAGAAGACGAGAGCCCTAGATGTTGAAAAAGCGATGGAGAACATGGAGATGGTCTTTCGGACGAACCTGCTTCGTCGTCTAACTTCTAGTAAGATCCCGAGCGCAGTTGGCCAGTACAAATCTTGGAACGTCAAGAACAACCCTGAAGGTATAATCGGAAAAGATATCAAGGAGGCATTCTTCCACACGATCGGCGTTGAGTACAATAAAAAGGATTACGCCGAATTCAAGCAAACTGCTTTCAAGAAGCATCTCGAAATGTACGGTGGCTGGATGAAGCAGAGAGACGGGGAAGGCATGATCCCACAGGATGCTCGGAAGCTGAGAGACTTATGCCTTCTCTCCAACAGCCCGTATTTTCTGCGCCCCCTAACAAATCACGCACGCTGCCGTGTTGCGATACCTGGGACAAATCACATGAAATTGGCAAAGTTGCACCGAGAAATCCAGCGATATCGCGAAGTAATTCACGGGCTGCGCCGCGATCACGCACGCGCACCTGAAGACGAGATCATTCAACACAACCTTAACCAACGAGAGGCCTTGTTACACAAGATGTACACGGAGTGCTTGGAGCTTGCGCAGGAGGACTGTTGGGAGCGCCAAGAGCTGAAACAGCATTTTGATGATGGCGGTGACTCTGAAATTGAATTCGAATTCGAATCCGACTACGATGCAGAGCTCCAGGGCGCCACCACCCAATCCTTAGAAGAACTGGCGGCCGAAGATGATGGTCGCAGTAACGCTAGGAAGCGCCAGGAAGCTCTTCTCAAAATTTGCGACGAAAAGATGACATATCTCAATGCAGACAATATCGAGCTAAGCGATGTAGAAGTTGGTGAAGCAGACTTTGATAACTGTGAGGGGGGCTTCGCTGAGTGGCGGGACCACCAACCCGGACAAACTGAAGACGCTATATTGTCCTCCATTTGTCACGGAGTTGACAAAGCATTCCTGGCCTCGCGGTTAGTAGAGTACTGCTGCCCAGACGAAGACGGTGGAAATCCGCTTTTGACCCACCTGGCCTTTGGGGGGGTTTCATTTGTCAAGCCAGCAACCGCTTCGTGCTCCTACCCTGAAAACGTTGTCCCGTTAGAAAAAGGGCGACCAAAGTTGAGGCGAGACTACCGATTCAATGAATATGGTGATGATGACGAGCTATGGGCATACGACAGGTCGAATACAAATGTAGAGGATTGGACGACTCCGGACACCTTCGCCGAATATTCCGCCAAGGATACAAAGGCATTCTTTCGATCCCGACCGGAAGGGGGTCTTGCAAGCTTTATGGAGAGTACATTACTGGATTCGGAGACGTTGCCAACGAATCTACTAGAGGCCAACGCTCGAATCTGTGCATCATATCCGAAAATGCGGCCTCTACTTGACATCCTCGACAATACCGTCTACACGAACACAGGTTCGCCTGGCCACAACAAGCTGGTCATCATGTGTCATAGGCACCAAACCATGCATCTGCTCCAAACAGTATGTCTTCTATTCTTCGAATATATTGCATGCTAACGAATAAATCAGCAACTACAGTCGCTTGGCATTAGGGTTAGAACCTTGCACGCTGGACTCAGCCGTGCTGAGCGCACAGATATGCTGAACTGCTTTAATCTATTGGATGAGTTCGAGGTGATCATCACTTCATATGCAATTGCCGGTGTGGGAAATGACTTCCACTTGAAATGCCATAATCTCGTACTGTTCGAGACTGCAATCAACCTGCCCCTCGAAGAACAGGCGATTGGACGAATCCGTCGATTCAACCAAAGGTTTCTTCAGTGGGTGTATCGACTGTACACGCGCGGCACCTATCAAGCTGTCCAAATCGAAAAAGCTGCAGACAAATGGGTAAGAATATTGAACGTTCAAAGAAATCGAGATATCTCGAGACCTACTATGGATGCCTTCGCGATAGTCTCGACATTTCTTGGAATGGCGGAAGAGACGAATTATGAGTACCTTTGCGTTACTGGAACCTTGTCCAGAATTCCCCCGGGACTCATGGCTCTCCTCCAGGAGAAGAAGGCCAATAAAAGAAAGAGTGGATTCATTCGGGGTGCTAGAACCAAAAAACTGAAGGCGGCTCTTAGGAATGATGAATCGACAGCGTTCAACCCCTTCGATCTATGGGAAGAATATGCTTTGAACGACCTTGAGACAGAGACCGCCGATGGAGCATTGTTGATGGCAGAGAATGACGGTCTCTGCAACTCGCCATCGATCCTCCAGAGCCGCCGAACTGATGAGATTGAGCCATTTCTCTCCGGTCTGGCGACAGAGGCAGTGGATGATCTTTGCGCTCACCATGCAGATGAACCCGAACTGGTTGAAATTCTGAAAACGCATTTGAGGGGCAGGGCAGCAGCTCAGGAGCACTGGGACTTGGAGGTATTTGGCCAGGACAACATCAACGAGAATTCCAATGACTATGATGATGTGGAGTCTCTAGCAGGTCATAACAATTGGGTCCGTCCCAGTTGGGACATTTGCCTCCACAGCATATCCATTCAGAAGCTATGGAAAGATGCAATTCTGCAAAAGCCACACGAGTGCGAAAAACTTATGACTGGCGATGACAGATATCAATTTATTACAGTCATGAATTCAATGGAGGCGAGCGCTGCGTTGTCGTTGGACGACGATTTGAAACAGGATTATTTCAGCACGGGACTGGGTTCACTCCATGGCGGTGTGGTTGCTGCTAGACTCAACCTAGGTTTGAACCTGCATCCCTCTTCCCTTCCAAGTACGTGGATGAGTGAGATGGTAATATGGGGACTGATGCGTTTCTATGCGAGATTAGTCCGAGATGATGAGATGCAAGCGAGAGTTAGGGACGAGAGACTTGGTGAAGCAAGAAATCACTTACAGAATTATCATACCATACGAGATATTCGGGAACCTTGGGTTGTATTTAGTGGTTAACTCTCCATATATAAGATGGGGTGATATTCGGAAAAGAATTTGAGATTGGGGAACGGGTGGCATAAATGGCACATATCGTTCACGGAGGTTCACTTGGCGAACATAATCTGCAGATAGAAACAAACAATGTATAACATTACTCCAACGGAATATGTTTTCCATGTGAATTACCAATTGAACAAGTGCACTAGAGAGAGGCCCCAAAATTACGTAAGTACTGAAACCATGTACTAGAACTCCTCACAACATGTCAATGGCAGTAATCATAAGGTCTCAGATGTTGAAAACAAATGTAACAGAGAACCGAGGTCGGGTCTAAAAAACTAGTGTCGTGTGCTCCAAATCAAACCTGACACTTACTGAATTTCATAAATAAACATCAACATCAATGAATTTTCACAGCTAACAAGCACAATACCTCCCGACTTCCACTTCGTCCCACCAGTACACCAAGAGCATCAAATTACCACCATCTACATTCACTTCCCTACTATGGTAGAATCAAACGAAGGTAGAGATGATGCAAGACGTACCGGGCCCTTAGACTTGGAGATTATGGGAGACGACATCGAGTCCGATACCGAAGTATACCGTTCATTGTCTCAAACAGACGTGGAGGCTGAATTCCCTGTTGCCTTTTGCCGTGGGCAACTTATCCGAGCCGTCGGTGCACAACACGCCCGGGCAGTAGAGGATTTTATGCGAACCCAGCTTCCTATCCCTACAACTACCCTGAAGAGAGAATTCAAAGTATTCGAGGCCCAAGAGCTCGCCATCTCGCGCAAATTCGGAGACGACCTAGTCTTCCCATCTGGTAGATTGGAGGCCGACCTGATTCTGCATTTGAACTACCCAACAAAACAAGCCGTGGACAAGGAGTGGGGGTATTCGGCTGACATTGGAAACTCTTCCGTTGCTCTTGTTCGTCAGTGTGGCTTTGGGGACGATAATGCTCTCTGGGTTGAGAGAAGCTGGAGACGTGAATATCCAGTACCAGGCAGGATGAGCAACCCGATCGACAACTACTCGGCCGAGTTGCAAGCATGCCACAGCGGCTTTACCAAAGAGCTCCTCAAGCATGCTACAGGCAAGATCATGATCGTATTTGGAGAGACGAACCGAAGAGACTACTCGGGTAGAGGCTTTCCGGTCTTTAAAGTTGGATTGGGGGGCGAAGATCACGTCTCGGTCACTCTTCTATACCGCAAAGGATCTGAATGCACACTAGAGAGGATCGTGGTTTACTGCATGCATCCCGAGCGGATACACAGGATGCCTTCGGATATCAGAAGTTTTGGTATCATCATGACATTCGGGGCTGCAATCGCCGGTTTAACAGATGTAGATGCGCAGGCTTTCCTAGAGTGGAAGGCTGTAGTGGAAAACTTGTGAAGTGGGCAGAGTGATTGAAGCTTGATTTTCGGGATTGGGTGGGGGTTGTCAGTGCTGGTCGATGACTTTACTCAGGACAAGTCGATCTTCTTGAATATTCAAAGAACTGCCGGGATACTTCACTCTTCAGGAGTGTACCAATGTCGCGTACAGTGTACAGTAGCCGGTCCCCACATCTCGCTTATTTTCTTTTCCCACTCACCACTGTCAACATCCCGTCGACTTGCAACGCGTCGCCCACGCGAGCGAAGCACCACCATCAACAATCAGTGACTCTGTGCAAGGTGCGGTTACTAACATCTCGGAACTGTCGAGAGTCTTACTATCAAGACATGAAAATTGCCTTTCGCTAAGACCTCTTTCTGGTACAGTACTTCTCCATTTATACGTACGCACAACGCGTTCGTTCTATACTCACCCCCGTCACGGTAAATAGCACAAGTCACAGGTGGCAATCAAAGCTAACGGGCGCGACAGTTCGGCATCTATTATACCAGACAAACGCGTCATCAAAACATCGAACGCTTTCACACTACCCTAAAGATACGCGACGAGGTCAGTGTGACTTTCGCCGCCATGGAGCCAAAACTGGACCCGACGTCCCCCTACTACTATCTCATTGAAGATCCGGGGACATTGTATGAAAGCAGGAGGCCATTAGGAGGCCTACCAGTTGGAAGACCGATAACCATGTTCGACCTCGGCACCGCCTTAGAGGCACAAGACGAAAGACTTCTTGCCGTGGATACCGCATACAATCCTCTGACGAACATCCCGGCGGTCACAGCTTACAGAGCCAGTTTTCAAAGACCCAGAACGCCATCTCCATCTGGGGCGCTCCGTTCAAGTGTTCTGGGTAAACGCCAAGCTCGAGACAGCCCGGAGCCCTTCGAGCAACCTCCTACCAAGGCCCCACATCACGCATCACCAAGTTATAGTAGCGAGGTAAGCTTGAATGAGATCTTCTGTCGTCTTTCCATCACTGACTTGTATTTTACAGCTTACAATTGAGCCCTCCCAGAAAGAGATTGAAACCTCCAAGCCAACCACTGGATATAATACCCACCATAAAGCCTCCAGACAGGTAAAGGACACCAAAGGAGATCCATACGATGACTCTCAGTCTGCGTATAGAGTGCTAGCTCACAGAAACCTCTCGAAACTGTATACCCGTCGCCGAAATATTTTGGAGCCCTTATCGATTCTGCCGCCAGTTACAAAGCTCTTAGAGCGAGATCAACGCCGACATCTAGACCACCAAGATGTTCAGCTACGAGACTTGATTCCAGGATACATGCCACTTTTGACGGAAATAGATGCAGAGAGGATGGTTCCAGCTATTCAGAATGCAGTCAAGCTCGCACCTAACTATGCAGAAGTGAAAGCTGCATCTGATGAGGCGAACACGAAGAAGAAGGAAGCTGATGAGATGAAGGCTCGCAGGAAGGCCTCGGTGTACAGATCCGTTGTTAGCGGCAAATTGCAAGAATTGTATCGCTCTCGGCGCTTTCTTCTAAGGGGCATTTTGCCTGACCCTCCTAGTACTACACATTGCAACAGCCAACAGCAGCGCGAAGAGCTGGAGAGGCAAGATGCGGAGCTACAGAAATGTATCACTGGGTACGAACCACTCATGACTGTGGAAAAGTACAAGCTTGAAAGGGATGCCATTCGCAAAGTCATAGACGACGAAGTAGGTGAGGGAACTATCGTCACTCAGCCCGATCCAGAACAAGAGAACATCGATACGTCAGTCTACGTTACAATGGACAAGGAGCTTCTGGACCTGCTTTACAGAAGCAGAAGGTATATTTCTTATCCTCAGATGCCCGCTACCAATAATAACATGGCAGCACTGAGGCGCGGTATGGCCAAACAAGATCTGATATTACGGACTGCCGATCCTTTATACTCACCTCCACTCACGGTAGAGGAAGCACGAACGCGACCAAAGTTCGACAATAAAACAGGAGAGAAACGCTCCACGCTCTATTTCCACCTCAGCAGGCAGACTGCGTATGCACTGTACGTTGCCAGGCGTTCACTGTACGACTTACCAGCAACCATGGAGAAGGGTTTCGCCGCTACTTTAGTGGAGGTTGAAAGGGCACTATTGGAACAAGACAAGGTTATGATGAGTATGGATTCATCGTATGTGCCAGTGACAGACTCTGAGGAAGCCACGGAACTCAATAAAATGAAGAAGCTAGGTAAAGAGGAAGCTCAAGAATCAGCAAGAATTGAGAAGCGCACCAAGTTTCAAAGTCGCCGTATTTACGATCAGTTCTCGATTGCAGAATTGGCTAAGTTGTATGATGCTCGAAGATGTTTCTCGGAATCTACCTTGGCTGAGACTCAACGGGAGGCTGTCATGAAACGTCTGTTGGGGGAACAAGACCTCCAGATCCTATCCCGCCAAGAGGACTATGAGCCATTGCTTACTCTTGAAGATGTTGCTTCCTTCCAACGAAAGTTCCCCACCTTCACGAAGAGGATGGCGTATCAGCACCTTACCGCCCTTGAGCTCGTAGCTCTGTATGATGCAAGACGTACTCTAACATATCCTGCACTTGGTCCCAGAACAATTCCGCGTTCGATGCTTCAAGGTTTACTTGAGCAGGATGAGTGGTTCCTTGCAGAAGCACCGGACTACTTGCCCATTCTTACGGTGGAAGAGTGCTGGAAGCGTCGGGAATTTAGTTTAATCAAAGGGTACGAGCCGCAAACCAATACCTACACGAGCTTTAATCTGAAGCAACTCCGGACGCTGTACCGCAGACGTCTGGCACTGGACGATACACCCAAGGTTCCCCGTGGTGCGAGGTCTCTGATGCACTTCATTAGATATTTGGAACAGCAAGACATCCGTATGTCTTCTCTTACTCGTTGCTACATGTCATTGAACTGACACACATAAGATCTAGCAAGCGACAATGCTAGTTACATGCCGATTATGCCCGATATCTCGATGGAGCCAGTATCAGTCGATGTTGTTACCCCCGAGTTGAATCCATGTGCTATGGCGCAGTCTGATATTGATATATTGCGGACATGTATTGACTCGGGGCAAGGTTGGGTACAAACTTGGAATGGAAACTTGGTTGCAGCCGCTACTGCGATGCATAGACTTCAGGATACTATTGACTATGGCGCGTTGCCGGTCCCAACGTCCAATGATGGTAATCTTTGTGCTGTGCGCGCCCTGTCAGAAGCATTACACATGGTCCGGCTGCGTATTCGTACTAGAGAAGGTCGCGAAGAGCTGGTACCTGAAATCGGGGTTTCAGCGATGATGGATCTTCTGTTTGATACCGACGGCAGTCCGACAAAGGCCTATGAGCAATACATTCTTTCCAGTACATCTCCATCAACTGGTCCGGAAAAGCGCGAATCCTACACTCCCACGGTCGACCTAAATTTGATCCAGCTAATTGCAATTCTCCATCTACTACAATCAAAAGGAACATTAGACCGAAGCTATGCTCTTGGGGTGGTGGTTGCAGGGGGGTCAGTTACCAGAAACGGGTCAACTCATAGCTTTGCCGCTCGCGCTATGATTATAGGAGACGAGAACGTCGACGTACTCTGGTTACTCAACGATAACACCGAAAACGCGGTCGGAGATGGGCACTGGGAAGGCTTCGGTTATATTCCGGAGGAGGAAGATGAGAACCGAGCATTAGGTCTTGTCAGCCACTGGGGCATGGAGCGAGTCGTACAACATGATGAGATCGAGCAGAGAGGGACCGGTTCTCCACGATACTTCGGCGCAAAAGATATACCACTCTCAGCAAACACTGGCGGTAGGAAGATCAGCAACCTGTCTTGTTCACGATGCCGAGAGGTTCTGCCCCAGACCAAGTGCGAAGGATACCCATGCACGAATTGCGTTGATGCTGCGGAAGGATGTCACCGGCCCGAAGAGCAGAATACTATCATAAATTATGGTATTATTACTGCAGATAAGCTGCTCGGTGCTGAAGGAGAAGATATCATTCGTCCATGGGACCGACCATTTTTTGAATGGGACAAGGACGATAACAGACTCCTCGCGGAGGATAATTCGAAGTGGGACCCTGAGCCAGAGCCAACAGGACCATATGCGATGTACTTTGTTCCTGGCCGAACTTCCAGTGGAGGGCTTGATATTCAGCAGCGAATTCTGTATAGTGCACCGGCAGTTGCTCAGAAGCACGAACGGTGGCTGCTTAGAGGGCTGAGTCCTCTGCACACAGCCCAGTTACCGGACGGCTCAAGACCAGGTGGTGCCGCAACTGTTCGAAGGAATATGTATATCGCGTTCGCCCATAACGGGACTCGCCCAATCCCTACCGCAGACGGAAACCAGATTGTGAATCAACCTTCGCTTAGCGCATTTGTCAGACTTGTCGACTGGCTGATAAACCCAAACAATCCAAACCCGCCGATTGAAATCAATTTTTTGAATAGAGGCTTTGCTGGGTTTGCAGTCGACATTCGAGGATGGGGTGATGGTGTTCCAGATGGTGGGCTATATGACAAGATCGAACGTGCAGATCAAGTCAACGGGACTGACATACTAGACCGAGTATTTATCACCGTTGCTGTCGAGCCTCACGTGGTAGATGGGGTAGGAAATTGGTCGCTTGACTACCCACTTCCAGGTCCAGGCTGGCATGGATTTCAGGGTGAGCGATTAGAGCGTTCTGGTTTCAAGTAGAGATCCACTAATTGGTGGCAGGCAAGAAGTACCAAAAGTACAAACTCAAGAGCTTGTTCGATCGTATGCAAGCTCGAAGAGTCAATCACATTCTCGCAAGACAGGGTTTACCACCTCAACCTCAAATCCCTGGGTTCCATCCAATCTGGGACGATGATACTAAGAATGACTCATTTCTCGACGCTTTGAAGGATGAATACAGATGGCGCGCTGGGCAGCTAGATGCTACGACAGTTCCTACTTCAGCTCAGGTGGCAGCCCGAAATGTTGGCAGAAATACTCCGTGATGGGTGTGACGGGCGCAAGGGATGACTTTGGAGTGGAAGTGGGAATGGCGATGAACATGTAAATAGTACTGAAGACTAGAATGATTTGACAAAAAGCAGATTTTACTGAATGATGGTTTTACCAGTTCAATAATGTAGTGACTGTGCTAATTTCTTTTTGTCAGACTTGATTTAATGACAAATTAAGACGTTAATTTCAGTGTTCTCTTTCTGGATGATACACACCTTTTGTTTGGAAATCTAAAACCAACTTGATGCAAAGGGGATTCCGTTTTTCAAATCTCATTCAGTATTCCTATGGCTCGGGGTGCCTTCACACATACAACCACTTGTTACATAACCATTTGACAACTCAGGGTGGCAATTATGTAGAGAAACTAATACACATTGAAAATCAGCTTAGTAATACTACTTGAAGGATGATCTACATGAGTATAGATTAATTTAATGGTATATAAATTTCACTTAAATGTAGTGTTTCGAATAGTATTTATAGTATTAATGTTGTACAGAATAGAGGTTAGTCGGCTGGTAGCACCAATAGAGCCTCAAGGGCGCTGTAGCCAATTAAGGCTGTTTATGTAATTAGATCTTTGGAGCTCTTTTTTTAAAAGGAGCTTTATTACACTCCTTTATAATTCAAGACTTTCACACTTCTTAAAGCTCCTCATTTACGGTGCTCGATAATTAATTATACCCCCTATTATAGTAATATAAGATCGTTTTGAAAAATATTAAGTGATGTAAGATTATTTTTAAAAATACGAAGTAATATAAGGCTAAGATCACAATATTAAGTATTACTGCGCTATATATTAGAATATATATTACAGGGTAATTGTGGGGTAATCACGCGGTAAATGAGGCTTTTTGTTACGGCTAACCTCAGGGTGATACGAGAAATAACATTACTTTAAGAGAAAACACTAAAGAAGAAGCTTCTTTTACTATATATTTAGACTTAAGGTTATGTTTCATATTAAGAAGAAAAAATAAAGAGTAAAAGAGTACATTTAATATAATAAGTTAAGGCTTTATATATCCTTTTTTAAAAGTGGTTGACTTATTTAACGGTTATCTTTTTGTTTAAGGTTATAGGTTATATTGCTTTTTTTGTTATTTAAGAACTTGTCCTTTAAAGTGGCTTATAAAGTGGCTTGTGTAAATGGCTTGTCATGTGATGACTTGTATTATTAAAGTGGCTTATATGTATGGCTTGTGGAGTGAATTATAACATCTGTAAAAAATTTTAGTGGCCAATGGCCGCCGGCGGCGGCTTTCTGTGCTTTTGGCGCTTTTAACTAAAAGGTTATATGTCGAAAAAATTGGGGACAAAGGTTGTATACTAAAAAAAATTCTATGTTAAAAGCGCCAAAAGCGTCAAAAGCGCCAAATTTTACTTATAACGTTTATTTTAATAATAATTTTTTTTAAGGCTTTAAGTACTTAGGGTATTTAAGAGGTATATTATAGGAATATATACACGTGATTGACTTACCTAAACTAAACTTTGCCTAAAAAAGCTAGTACGTTTATTGGATTTTTATTAGTATAGATATTTATACCGTGGTAAGCTTAGTAAACCTAGTTTATTAGATGTATACGCTAAAGTACAGCTTTTAGAACGGATAAATCGATAATCCATTTCGATTGGCACAGAGGTTATTAAGCTCCAGCCTAATTCGCTAAAAGGCCGCCAAAAAAAGACCCACTCACCAAAAGGCGGCCTTTTATACCAAAAGTACCAAATCGCTAAAATAGCCACTTTAACCGATTGGTTAATTTTTCGGCGCCGATATTTTTTACTGATATAATTAACCTACCTAAACTAAACTTTGCCTAAAAAGCTAGTGCGCTTATTGGATTTTTATTACGGTGGAAATTCATAACGTGGTAGGCTTAACGAAGCTAGTTTATTAACTATGCACGCCAAGGTGCAGCCTTTAGAGCAAATAAATTAATAATCCACTCTAATTAACATAGAAATTATTAAACTCCGGCTTAATTCGCCAAAAAGCCGCCAAAAAAAAAGACTCACTTATTTAAAGGCGGCCTTTTATGTTAAAAGCGCCAAATTACTAAAATAGCTAATTTAGCTAATTAATTGATTTTTTGGCG
Organism: Helotiales sp. F229; assembly: GCA_002554605.1. Lineage (NCBI taxonomy): Eukaryota > Fungi > Ascomycota > Leotiomycetes > Helotiales > Helotiales sp. F229. The sequence goes on along the minus strand of MXAW01000004.1, from coordinate 3,697,873 downwards.
CCGATATTTTGTACTAATGTTTTTTAAAAATGTCCTTTATATGACCTTTATAAGTGTTAGTATTTTAAAGGGTTAAAAAGAAGTAATAGTTTAATAAAAGAGACGTTTTTTTACGGTAATATTCTTAGATTTTTTATTTATAATAATTAAGAATTCATTAAAAAGAGTATAATTATTATTTATTTTATATTTTTTAATATAAAAGTCACATTTAAGGGAAAAGGAGACTTTTTTATATATGTCTTTAAACTAATGAGAACATATAATTTTACTAGTAATAGTATAATTAATAAACTTAATACAGAATTCATTATAAGTTATAAAGCTTATAATAAAATAATTATATTTTGCCTTTATAGTTTATATTTGATTATAATCAAAGAATCGTTAATTTAAAGTTTTAAAAAAGTCATTAACTTTATTAAATGTACTTATGAATTCGGGATTTATGTTTTATAAAATGATTGTTTTAGCTTTTCCGTTTATATATTTAAAGTAAGCCTTAATTTAAGAATTATTAGTCTTGAAGCTTTTTAAATATTCTTTAATAAAGAGTTTTATATTTATCTTTTATATATTATACTTAATATTATTATAATTAAAGTACAGAATACAAAGGTATTTGACTTTATTAATTTTAATAATAAAAATATTAAAGTCTAATTATAAAAAGTAATACATTTGTAAAAAAAATTAGTGGCTAATGGCGGCCAGTGGCGGCTTTCTGCGCTTTTGGCGCTTTTAGTTAAAAAGTTATATGTTAAAAAAATTAAGAACAAAGGCCATATACTAAAAAGAATTCTATGTTAAAAGCGCCAAAAGCGCCAAATTTAATTTATAGCGTTTATTTTAATAATATTTTTTTTAAGGCTTTAAGTACCTAGGATATTTAAGGGGTATACCGTGGGTATACACACGTGATTGATGTTAGTTAAGGTAAACTTTGCCTAAAAAAGCTAATGCGCTTATTAGATTTTTATTAGGGTGGAAATTCATAACGTGGTAGGCTTAGCGAAGCTAGTTTATTAGCCGTGTATACTAAAGTACAGCCAAACTTTAATTTTAAAGCGAATAAATCAATAATCCCCTTTAATTAATACAGAAGTTATTAAGCTCTGGCTTAATCCGTTAAAAGGCCGCTAAAAAAGGACTTACTTATTTAAAGGCGGCCTTTTATATTAAAAGCACCAAACTACTAAAATAGCCGATTTAGCCGATTAGTTAATTTTTTAGCGCCGATATTTTTTACTGATGAACTTGAAAAACATCTTAATAATATAAATCATTTAAATAATATATATGAAAATTAAAAAAGAGAAGATAAAAAAAGCTGACAATAAAGACATAAGCGTGAATATATATAATGTTGATATGAAAGGAAGGTTGTTGTTTATTAAAGTAAATACTTTTTTTTATGATTATCAGCCTAATAAGCGCAATTACTCAATTATCGGCCAATGCGCTTGGGCTATTTAATAATATACTAATTAACGTGTAATATTTAATAAAGCATGGAGTAAATTTCAACTTAATTAATAAATAAGCATGATTTACTTTTACTTTCTACAAATTTAATTTAAAATAATTACTTAATTTTTAGATTATTTAATCATAATATTAACCATATAAATCTAATCTTATTTTAATATTAAAAGTACCCGCGTAAAGCTTTATTATTTTGAATTTAAATTAAATACTTGGAATTAAGTAAAATAATAATGATGTACAATCCCTTATTTCATTTATATTAAGCTTATAATTGTATATTTTTTTATATATCTGCAAAAAACTTTAATAACTAATGGCCGCCGGCGGCGGCTTTTTATGCTTTTGGCGCTTTTGGCTAAAAAGTTATATATTAAAAAAATTAAGGATAAAGGCCATATACTAAAAAGAATTCTGCGCTAAAAGCGCTAAAAGCGCTAAATTTTATTTATAGCGTTTATTCTAATAATAATAATAATAATAATAATAATAATAAAAGAATTTAAGGCTTTAAGTACTTAAGGTATTTAAGGGGTATACCACGGGTATATACACGTAATTGACTTACTTAAACTAAACTTTGCCTAAAAAAGCTAATGCGTTCATTAGATTTTTATTAGCGTGGTGTCGTACAGAATAGGGGTGAGTCGGCTAGTAGTACTAATAGAGCCTCAATGGCGCTACAGCCAATTAAGGCTGTTTATGTAACTAGATCTTTAGAGTTTTCTTTTAAGGGGAACTCTATTATACTCTTTTATAATTTAAGACTTTTACACTTTTTAAAGCTCTTCTTTTATTGTCGGTGCAATACCAGTGGATCACGCAAAGATATATTGAAGCAAAGGGGTCAATATAGTCTTTAATAAAGTGAGTAGTAAAATTTATATATCTTTAAGAAAGTGGGAGAGATCCCCTATTATATACTCCTTCAAATAACCCTTATAACATATTCATTATAACTTTGATTACCCCTTGAAATTGTCAGATTCATTATTTTTAGTAGCCAAGGCATAACCCCTAAAGATTATTATGGTATTATTTAAGTAGCGCTTTTTGTACAGCATGAAGAGATTATATAACCCCTATAAACCAACACCGGCAATATTTCTTTTAGAAAAACAGATCGAAATTTTAATATAATAAGAAGAAAGCAGGGGTAATGTAAACTTTAATAAGCCAAAAAAAATGTTTTATAAAAACAATGCGCTGAAGAGCATAATAGTATGCAATGTATAAAATAAAAAAAAGCTAAAAATAGCAATAATATAAAAGATATAATATCAAAATTATTAAAAAAAAAGATTAAGAGATATTGAGAAATAGAATAATGCAATAACTCATAATATAAACCCAAAAAAGGTTCAAAATTTATTTGTAATGGCTTTGTATTAATTATGTTAAGGGAGTTGTTAATTTAAGGCCAGAAATCGATAATATGTAGATTAAGCGAGGTTCATTAATAATTTAAGCGAGGTTTATGGACTTTTCTATTATTCCCCTATTTTATATATACTTTAAGGATTCCCTAGAAATTTGCTTTTTTTTTTTAGCAACAACAAATTACTATTAGTGTATTAAATTCATTAATTTTGTATTAAAATTGATATAATTTTAGAAACCTTTTAATCAATAATTTTAATTTATTAATAATAAATTAATTATTTTTTAAATCGGTACTCGGATTTGTTCCAAGGCTATTTTGGTGCTATATCCCAATGCTAATAATAATGTAATGCTAATTCCGATGCCATTTAGCGCTTTTGCAATTGCTTATTATAAATATTGCGTTTGATGCGTTTGCGCTTAGGCGCATGGTTTGGAGCATTTTTGTGTTTTTAATAATATTAAGTTAAAAAAGTGCAATTATTGCATTAAGCAAAAGGAGAAATGCCGCCTTATAAATAAATTCCTAGGAATTACCTATAATCCCAGCTTATGAATTAATCATGGATTTTGGAGGGGATCTAAATGTATTTTGTATTTGATGTGAATATAGCTTTTTTAATTTATTAATATCAAGTTTAACATTTTGGTTTATGCAGCCAACGCCAAATTATTTATTTTAATAAATTTTTTTGCTGCCGCAAAATCGATTATTGCTATATTATTAATTGCTTTAGCAAAGGCATTAAAAATAAAAAACCAGCTAGCATTTGCCTTCTTAAAGAAAATTTGGGCTTTTTAAGTTAAATTAGGTTAGCTTGCTAACACTTAGCTAATATATAACCTAATATAATGTTCATTTCCAATTAATAACTAATTCAAATATAAGACTTAGGCATTTAAATTGGGAAAATAACAATAACTTTAGGCTATATTAACAAAATAATATTTGGCAATTATGCTTAGGCCATAAAAGCTTGAAATAAGCGCAAGGCTTTTGCTAAAGCGGAATTTAGCAGTAAGCGCTTTTATCATAATATGCCGGCAATAAAGGAAAAAGAAAAGGAAAAGGGTTTAAAGCTATTCGCGGACGGCTTATATAGCATAAGTAATATATAAGCCCTATTTTAAATTAGCTTTATGATAGGTTTTTTGTAGCAATGCTTTTTTTAAACTTTTATACAGGAATAGCCTTTTGTGATAAAATCGATAATTAGGTTCTTATTAAAATATTATTGCAAAGCCGCCCATTAATGCTTTAAATTAAAGGATAAATAAATGCGAATTTAAGCTATTTTCCATTTTCGTAAGCTAAATAATTATAATATGCAAATAAATGAAATAAAATAAATAAATAAAATAAAAAATGCATTTTAAAAAAAGTATATACAAAAAGAAAGGTAATGATTATATAAACTCCTTTATTATTAATTCAAATTAGCTTTAGTAGGTCTTTAAACCCATTCTTTCATCCTAATAGTAAGCGTGTTAATATTAATAAAATCCTAAAAAGCCTTATTTAAAATGGCTTTTATTATGGCATCAGCAAGGTTACAAGCACCATTAATTCATTGCATTTTCATAAATTCCTTACATTTATATAATTGACGAATTGCTATTATATTAATCATTAAACGCTTTTTCTTCATAATACCAAGTTTAATAATACATTTATATAATAAAAAAGAGTTTATATAAATGATGATAGGAAGCTTTGGAAAATCAAGCTTATTAATCATTATATTAATAATAATTGCTATGGCGATTAATATATTAACACCGGTTATCATAGTATACAATTTTAAAATAAGCATTATGCAAGTAATTTTTTTGCATTTGATAAAGCTGGTATGAATAATATTGCTATTAAGGGTAAACTTAGTATTTTCCTTTAATTCAATTCCAATTGCTATTACAAAATTAATTTGAGAATTTAGATTCTTATTATTAGCAAAGGAATTATTAATGAAAACATAGATTTTTGCTAAATATAAGTTTACAAGAATGTACCATAAACCTTTTTTTAAATTATTCATTTGCTATTAAAGATATAGATTTAAGGCCTTAGCATTATTTATCATAAGATTTTAATATTAAACTATTATTAAAAGGTTAAATATGGCTTTTAACTAATAAATCATAGCAATATAAGCTTTATAAGCGCATTGCTTTATGTAAGCTTTTTTATAATTTTTTTTTAATATCAATTAGCTTTATTTTAGCCCTTTATTCTTTTTAAAATATGTAAAAATCATCTCCCTTCATAATAATAATGCAATCATTAAACATAAAAAATTTGAAGGCATTTAAAACCTAAATCGGCTTTATTAAAAAATTTGCATTTGCAATTTTCGTTTGCTTTTTAATCAAAAAATTATTATCTCCCAAAATTAAGATATTATTTATTTGCATTTTAATTATTTTTAATATTAATTAATAAGCAAAAATTATACATAAATTTTTTTATTTATAACTTTTTGATATAATATTTATAATAAGTATTAAACCAATAATTTTATAATTTCGGAATGCTATATAATAAAAGTATTATCATAAATATTATGCTAAAAGGGAATTTATTTGCAATTTCTTAAAAAGGCCATGCAAAAATATTTTGCAGAAATCTTATTTATGCTTATACATAAGCTTAAATAATATCCCAAAATGTTAGCCATAATTTGGATTCATTTTGAACCTTTTTCAGTTGCCTAATCGCGAATGCTAAGAAAATAAGCAATTGTTGGCTCACATACTAAATTATTAAAAATTAAATTAATATCTCCCTTTTGCCTTTATTATTAAAGCATTAAATAATAAGTTTCAATTTCTTATATAATATTAAGATTTTTTTCCTTTTAATTTCGTTTACCATTCTAAATTTGAAAATGCGTTAGCCTTTCACTTTAAGATTGTTCTTTTAAATAGGTATAAAAACCCCTTTTTTTATAAATGCCTTATACTTTATTTAACGAAATTGCTAAAATGGTGCTTCAAAAGTAATAATTTTGCTTTTATTTCAAAGTTTAATAAAAAGCTTTTAATCTTTTATCTTCTTTTTAATTAAAAACACCTTAGCATCATAGCTATTATTAATTATTAATAATCCATAAATAAATTATACAAATGGGAGCTTAACGGTGATTTGGGATGATTTTGGAGTTGATTCAAGCATGCTATCAACTAATGATTTGGGATTAGCAATGATTTTAATTAATTTAGGTATGCTATTGATTAATAATTTAGGATTAGGAATTATTTTTATAAAATTCTTTAACAAATTTTCTTTTTAATGCTTAACGCTTAATGTATTTATTTTAAATAAGCATATAAATGTTAATTAGAATATGCAAATTCAATTATTATTTATGGCAATTTTGCAAAACTTGCTATTTATTTTTAAGAACTTATATAATCCTTTTCATTTTTTCTTTTTCCTTCACATTAGGACTTGATTCTTTAAATGTAAATCATATATTAAAGTAATATTAAGGCCATTTTAAATTGCCAGCGCATCATTAATTTTGCAAATTGCATAAATTTATTTTATTTTCTTTATTGCCTTTTTAATAATAATAGCGCATTGCTTAATAAATGGATTTGAAGGGTTTAATTTTATTATTTTGGGGTAGGCTTTAAAAACAAGCAATATAAGAATTAGCTTATTAAGTTTAGCTATATTATTTATTATTTTAATTGCTATTTGCAATTAATCTTTATTACTTAGCTTAAGGTGCTTTTTTATAACAATTTCATAAACACATTGAAGTAAACAATAATATTTTTTCACCTTGCTAATTAAGTGATATGCTTTTATAGGGATAAGCTTTGAAATATTCTTAATAAAGCATAGGAAGCTGCGAAATTCCTTAAAATTAAAATTAGTCCCATAATCATACATTATAAAATTAGGGGGTCCAATATATGTGTTCATTTATGCTAACTTAAAAGCATTAAATATAGCCCAAATTATAATCAAACCAGGTTTTTTCTAAAGTAGCTTTGCTGCTTCAAAGCCGGTGGCTTTATTAATCATATAAAAGGCATATCTTTTTCCAAATTATGCTATATTAATATAAATTATATAATTAAAATTTACATCATTTTGCAGCTTAAATCAAAATTTATATAAAGCATTTGCGTATTTTTGGCAATGCTTACACATTTCCTTAACCTTAAGCATAATTTCAAAATTAGGGATATGGTTAGCCTAATCTAATAAATATTATAGGCATTGCACTAAGGAATGCCCAAATCGCCTATATAACTTTTAAATCTTCATTTTAATTAAATGATATGCATTAATTATATTAATTAAAGAATTTAATAATTGCTGGTGCTGGTTTAGGAAAAGCTATAAATAGCCTTATTTTTATATAATCAAATATTTTTTCTTGCCTTAAATTAACACATTCCATAAATTATCATATTAGGCATTAAGCTTATTTAGCTATTATAAGCATATTAGAAATAGGATATTTGCATTCATAATTATAAATTCCATTAATTCAGCAAGAGTACTGACCGTTGCTACTTCCATAGACAAGCGGGAATTGGCTTTGAATATAATTCGATTTTGCTTTGCTTAGCTTATATTAAATTTGATGTCTTAAATCCATTATAAAGCTTGCAATTAATTAATGCCTCCAATATTCTTATTTAAAGCTTCAATATCAATAAATAAACCTTAAAAAAATCGATTTATCCATTGCATTATATAAGCCTCACTTCATAAAAATTTCCTAATTTTACTTTCCAAAATATAAGCCGCTTTCCGCTTCTCAAGCTATAATAACACCTCTCATGCATTATACTTGATTTTACTTGCTATAAATATAATTATAAAATTTGCTATATTATTGCTATTATCGCTATTTGATTTCCTTTAAAGATTATTATTATTTAATAAAATATTTAATTTATTATCATAAGATTCATTCTTATATCCTTTAAATTAAGCCCAATTTAGATCTAAATCAAGTTCATATTTTTTAACATATGCTAAATAGGCTTTAAATAAGTTCTTTATAGCTTTTATTCCTTCCGCTTTCCAATTAGCAAAATACTTTGTTTTTGCAGCATCTCGTTTTTTCTTAAAATATCAGCTATTATAGCAATTTTTATTCTTGCAAATAATGCACCTAATATAGCCTGGTCTAAGCCGGAATTTGTTCCCACGTTTATTATTATATAAAAACTTTATTTTCCTATTCAAATAGTATGCACTTTTTGAAAAGAAGTGATATTGGTGCGAATGATGATTGTATTGAGGGGGGGATTTCTAGGTCTATTTAACTACTCTTAGTGCCAAGCTCTCCTCGGCTCTCGTCGCTTTGATTGCCTATTTGGGCTTAGTGCCAAGCCTTTGCTTTGATAGCCAAGCTTTTGCTTTGATAGCCAAGCCTTTGCTTTAATAACTTCAAAACCTTGGCTAAAAGTGCTTTAATAGCTTTGAAACCGGCACTTATTGATTTCCTCGCTTAGCCGATTATCAAACTCAAATTGATACTAGGTCTTAATTATCGCTTTGATTGCCTATTTGGGCTTAGTGCCAAGGCCTCGCATCGATCCAAGAGTTACAGGATCTCTTGGAGCCTTTTGAAGCCTCTAGGGGACCCTAGGAGCCTCTAGGAGACCTTAGTTCTTAAGGGATCTTAGGTCCTTAGGTATAAGCAAGTATAAGCGAGTATAAGCGAGTATAAGTGAGTTTATAATATAAGCAAGTTTATATTCTTATAGCCCCCCGTAAGATATATATTATTTATTATATTTATCTTATTTTTCACATGTAAGCTACCCTTTTTATTTTAACATTTTGTATTTTATATATAAAGTGCTTATTTTTATTTTATTTTAAATTTAAGGCAAATATAAATTTAAGTTGTTTATTATTATCTAACCCTTTTGTAAATCCATCAGCTAATTGTATTATAGTATTTACATATAATAAGCTTAATTTATTATTAATTATTTCATTTCTTATAAAATAATATATTATATCTATATGTTTACTTCTTTTATAGAATTCGGGGTTATTAGCTAATTTTAAAGCTGATTCGCTGTCTATTAATAGCTTTGATATAGGGGTTATATTATTATTTAAAAAATTATTAAAATAATTAACTAAGTTATATAAGTATAATATTTCTTTTATGGCTTCTTTAAAAGCCATATATTCAGCTTCACAACTTGATAAAGCTACTGTTTTTTGTATCATACTTAGCCAGCTTATAATACAATTATTTACAAAGAATAAAAAGCCGCTAATACTTTTTCGGGAGCTTATATCACCCCCCCAATCAGCATCAGTATATCCTAAGAATTCTAAAAACGTTTTATTACATAAATAATATGTTCCTATATTAGGATATTTATTAAAATATTTCCATATATGGTCTAGCGCTTTAAAGTGTGATAAATCAGGATTTGACATATATCTAGCGCATTGATTTATAGCAAATGCTATATCAGGCCTTGTTTTAGTGGCTAAATATATTAAAGAGCCTACTTGTTGTTAATATAACTGTAAATCGGCTTTATTGGCTATATCGATTGCTTTTTATAATTTTACCCCTGCCTTAATAACAGTAGTTACAAAATTTAAATCCTTTTTATTAAATCTCTCTAATAAAGTATTAAGATATTTATTTTGATTTATATATACTGACTGTTTTTTATAATCTAGTTTTATTTCCATATTTAAAAATTGGTGGACTTCGCTTATATACTCTATTTTTATTGTTTTAGTTAATTCTGTAATTATATCTTTTATTTTATTATTATCTAGCCCTGTAAATATTAAGTCATCTACGTAACATATTATTATTATTTTTAATATATTATGCACAAATATAGCTTCATCATATGATAAAAATTTAAAACCAAGTTTTGTAAAAGCACTTAATAAGTGTTTATACCATAATCTAGGGGATTGCTTTAATCCATATAAAGCTTTATTTAATTTACAAAATAGCTTTTGCATTGGTTTAGATTGATTATTTATTAATTCATATTTATTATTATTTTTATTATAATATTTTTCTAGTCCTATTGGTTGTTTTACATATATATTAGTATTTATATTAGCATGTACAAAAGCATTTTTAATATTATATTATAATAATTTCCACTTATTAAATATTGCTATTATAAATATTAGCCTATAAGATTCAGGTCTACATGTAGCCGAAAAGGTTTCTAAATAATCTAGACCTAAGATTTGATTAAAGCCTTTTACAACCCATCGAGACTTATATTTTATTATATTATTATTTAAATCGGTTTTTATTTTATAAACCCATCTACCTCTTAGGTAATTTTGATTAAGTGGTAATTTAACTAAATTCCACGTATTTTGTAATTCTAATTCGTCTATTTCAAATTTCATGGATTTTATCCAATTCTCTTTATTAAGGTTATTAATAGCTTGTTTATAAGTATTAGATTCATTATTTATATTTATTATTAAAGCTAAATTTATTGTAGGGTTATTTATAATATCAGGGTTATATTATAATATTAAAGCCTGTTCTAAAGAGTTTATTATTACTTAAGGGTAACTTGATTGTGGAGTATTATTATTATTATTATTATTATTATTATTATTATTATTATTATTATTATTATTATTATTATTATTATTATTATTATTATTATTATTATTATTATTATTATTATTATTATTATTATTATTATTATTATTATTATTATTATTATTATTATTATTATTATTATTATTATTATTATTATTATTATTATTATTATTATTATTATTATTATTATTATTATTATTATTATTATTATTATTATTATTATTATTATTATTATTATTATTATTATTATTATTATTATTATTATTATTATTATTATTATTATTATTATTATTATTATTTATGCGTCTTCGTACTATTCTTGTATTAATATTATTATTATTAGTGTTATTCTCTAATTCTTTTATATTTATTTCATTATAAGATTCAAATATATTATTTCTAAGGGTACTTATAAATTTATTTTCTAATATTTTAATATCTCTGACCCATATAAGTTTTTTATTGTTTATATCAAAGACTTTATATAAAGGATAATTAAATCCTATTAAAATGGCTTTATTAGCTTTTGGTTCTAGTTTTGTTATATGATTCTTTTTATTTTTATAAAAGCATATAGAACCAAAGGTTTTAATATAATCAATATTTGGTTTTTTATTAAATCTAAGCTCATATGGCGTTTTATAATCTATTGCTGAATGAGGGGTTCTATTATATAAATAAGTAGCTGTAATTGCAGCTTCTCCCCAAAATATATTAGGTAAATTAGCAAAAGCTAATAAGCATCTTACTTTATTAAGAATAGTATGATTTATACGTTCTATGGCATCATTTGGTTCTTTTATATAAGCAGGAGCTAATTAATAAATAATACCATGGTTTATTAAATATTTTTTAAATTTATTATTAATATACTCCCCCCCGTTATCAATTGCAAATATGCTTATATGTTTATTGTTAGAATTATTTTCATTTTTATTTTTATATTCTAAGAAGGCTTATAAAGTTTCATATTTATTACTTAATAATTTGATTTCAAGGTATTTGGTTTTAAATTCTAAAAATGTTATAATATATTTATATTTATTATATGTAACAGGCGTAATAGGCCCACATAAATCACTTGCAACTTTTTCAAATAATTCAAAACTTTTATTATTAATTATCTTATTTATTTTATTTATAAATTTACTTTGAAAACAAATTTCGCAGTTTAATATTTGTTGATTTATTATATTATTTGATATTGTGCTATTATAACTAAGTGTTTGATCTATTATTTTATCTAAATAAGCTAAGCTTATATGACCTAATTTATTATGTAGGTCCATTTTATTAATACTTTTATTCTCAGTTATAACTAAAATATTATTATTATTATTTTTAAAAGGAATTATATCTAATATATATAGTCCATTCTTTATTAATCCTTTTATAATTAACTCATTTGTTTTATTATCTTTTATATAAAAAAAGAGTTATTAAATATACTATAATATTGTTTATTTAATTGGCTTTGGCTTATTAAATTTATTCCTAACTCAAGCATATAAAAACAATTTTGTAATTTATATATTTTATTATTAATATTTGATTTTATAAAAATATCTCCATATCCTTTTATAGTTATTTGCTTAGCTTTCCCCTAATTTATTAGTTTATTATAAGTTTTAAAATCACTAAAATATAATAAATTATAATATATATGCTTAATTGCGGCTATATCAAGTGCAAAGGTTTTTATTTGACTATTTATACATGATTTCCTAATTTCGTAACTATCTAAAAAGCTTGAATTAGGGCTTATATTATTAATATTAGTTATTTTGTTAGTTTTTATAAAAGGCATAATTATTAATACTTGTATATCTTCCATAAAATCAATATCAAGGTCAAAATCACCAAAATCACCAATAGCACTTGAAATGCTATATAAGATGTTTATATTATCATCTCATTTCTCACATGCAATTTTCTTTGTAATAAAGGTTTTATCACTTAATTTATCCCCTCCTGGTTTTTTCCAGCCCTTTGGCGCCTTCTTGGGAAATAAGAAAGCGTAATTTGATGTTATATGGCTATATTGCTTACAATTAATACAATACTTTTTGCTAACGCCGGATTTGGTAATTTTATAAGGTTTTTTTCCTTTATAACCACTTGAGATTATAAATGCCTGATCAATATTAGCATTATTTAATTTTTGACGTTTTGATTTGTCTAATAAATTAGAGAATAGTGATTCAAGGGTATAAGAATCAATATTAGTTCTTAAAGACTAAGTTATATTAAACACTAGTCCATTATAATTATCAATTAAATTATTAAGAACCTATGCTATTATTACCTGCTTAGGTAATTCAAGGTTTTTAGCTTTAAACTAATCGCTTAGCTATTTTATCTTATTTAAGTATTCCTCTATAAAGTTATACTTCAACAAATGGGTATTAAAGAATTCTTTACATATTAAAAACTCAAAGCTAAACCCTTTTAAAAAATAAATTTTTTTTAAGAAATTCCCAAGCTTTAAAAGCTTGTGTTATGTGTTGAATTTGCAAGAGGAGGCTATTTTTTATAAGCAATTGGATATTGGAAAAAGCTTTACCATTGATTTCATTACTTATGTTATTTGTTATAATAATAGTATTTAGCGCTTCCTTAGTAAGGAAGGCCGATATGCGAAGTGCCCAAATAGGGTAATTAGCTGAGCTGTTAAGTTTAGTTATAGTGATCTTATTAGAAGATATATTTGTTATATATTAGTCTTTTTTTAAAGGTAGCTTAAGTGTATTATGATTTAATTTTGAGATTTGTGGAAAATTGAGTTATTCAAAGAAGTCTAGTTTTTTATTGTTAGTTATTGAGTATGTGAAGTGTGGGTATGACAAGTTATAGGGCAAAATACCTTGTATTGATTGAGAAACTTTGAAGTGTTGATATAAGTGAAAAAGGGGTATCATTTGAAGGTTTGATGGTGTTGGTTTATTTAAAGAATCTGTATTTTTGGATATTAGTTATTGAATATATGAAGTGTGAGTATAATAAGTTATAGGGCAAAATACCTTATATTGGCTGAGAAACTTTGAAGTGTTTGATATTTGAGTGAAAATCAAGTGCTATTCTTTAGTTATATTTTTAAATCTTATTAATATATTGAGAGGTTATACCTTTTATTAGATCAGCTAATAAATATGTGTAATAGGAGGTGTGGTAGGTGAGGGAGGTGATAGGAGGAGTATAGGTTTATATTTGAGAATCAAGAATAAAAGGTATAAAGGAGTAGAATTCGGCTTAAACCAGTCAATAAAACTTGAAAACAAAGAATATAATGTATAAGCGAAGTATATGAGTATAAATGAGGTAGAATAGAAGCTTCTGATTGGTTGAATTGAGGTAGAATAAAAGAGGTTGTGCTTGGTGTCGTACAGGCACGGCTGCAGCTCGCCTAAACTGCTCTCTTGGCACTGCACACTTTTTAGATAAGGTTCTGCCACTATATACCGCCTTAAGGGAGCCTTCCCCTTTTTATACTTTTTACTTAAATTTTATTTAATAAATTAATACATTATATTAATTCAAGTGCTTGCAAAGCCTGAGTCTTATTATGCATATTAATTATAAGCCTCATAATAAAGCTATTAAATTAGTATTTTTTTATATTGCGCGCAGCCGATGAGATTAAAGCTTTCTAAGTTCTTCGAAGTTTTTAAGGTTTTGCAAGCTACCTGTTGCAGAGTTTTTATTACTATTTTAATATATTGCTTCTTTAATCTCAACAATTTGCAAAAGAGCTTAAAAAAGAATTGAATTTAAATCCTTCAATTTCTTCCTTTTTACTTTTTCTCCTTTCTTTAATTCCTCAAATTCCTCAAATTTTCCTTTATGCTTCAAGCTTTCGAAAGCAACCTTTTTATAATAAACAACAAATCCACAGCTAAAAAGCTATTGCTCACTTATAACAAACGCATTTAGCTTATATGATTTTAAGCCTATAAGGACTTTTATTATTTAAATAAGATTTGAATAAAATTTGTTCCAAATGCTCCCAATTTAATAAGCCCATTGAATATAGAACTAATTGCTTTAATATTTTTTATTATTAAATATAAGATTAACGACATACAAAAGGCCAAAGCAATAATCAAGGCTTAGGTTGCTTAGGAAAAAGATATTAAAAACCTTAAAGCCAAAGAAACAAAGCCTAATAAAGCAAATTATAAGATAGCAATCTTAAAAAAGATTGCGGCTAAATTTAAATTGCTTTTAATAAAGTACTTAATGCTTATGCCCTTTTGAAACAAAAAAGCAAGAAGCTATAAGGCCGCTATAAAGTGGGTTCAAAAGCATATTAATAATAATATTTATAGCGCTATTTTTTTGAAAAGCAAAAACACCTATAGGCGCAATTGGATTATTTAATAATTAATGCAAACCCTTTAACAAGATTACGCTTTTTTAGCATTAAGTATTTTGATTTAAATTAAGGAAAATTATATTGCAATGCTTTATAAAGCAATTTATTAATAAATTAAGCCTATTATTTGAATTTAGGAATAAAAACGTGCTTATTAAGAAACGCTTTTTTATAATCTGGATTTTGTGATAAGAGATTTAGCAACTTATACCTTTTTAAAAATAATAAAAGTTTGATTAGCTTCCTAATAAGCGCAATATAAGTCCGCCAAGCTTTGAAAAAATATTATTTTAAGGAGATCTTACTTAATTACTTTAATTTAATATAATATAATATTTGCAGTTTTGGTTAAACAATCGCAATTTGAATTATTTTTTAAAAAGCCCATTAAATTATATTTAATTGCTATTCTTAATAACAAACCAAATGCTTTTAATAATAATAATAAGTTCTTCTCTTTTTTTTGCTTTTGCCCCTTCAAATTGGGTAGCTTTTTTAAGGACTGCGCCTGCGCAATGGGTTTTTATTAATATAAGCCATTAAAATGCTTCCAATTGCGCTATTCTTTTGATGATTTTATTAAAAACAAGTTGCGCAATTTACCTTTAATTAAAAAGATTAAAAAATATGCTTAAAGCTAGCCATTACCTTTATTAAATTTCAAAGCAAAGCAAATAAACGTAGCTAGAAAATGCTTTTTATTTAATAAATCATAAGCTTTTTTAATAATCGCCTTTTTAATTGCTCTTTTTTAATTAATAATATTAAAGCAATCTAATCATCAAAACCTTTGGCGCCAGCATATCCTAAAAAAATAGTTTTTACAATAATTAGCCTTTAATTATTTGATTTTGCAATAAAAGCAATTGGAGTATATGTTATATGGGACTTTGATTATTACCTACTTTTTGGGAGCATTTTGGTTGATAATAGAGCCGCAATTCATTTAATAAATTTAGTTAATCTTTTGGTTTTTGGCTTTTTTATAAAAGCAATTGTTGATAATGCTATTGAGGCTGGTATTTTAAGTTTGCTAATGAAGGGATGGGGTATTTGCCTAATATTAGGTGCTTTTAATAAAAAGAACAGGCCAAATATAATAAACTTAAAGCTTATTAATATTGTGTCGAGCACCGTAGGGGAGGAGCTTCAGGAAGTGTGAAAGTCTTGAATTGTAAAGGAGTATAATAAAGCTTCCCTTAAAAAGGAATTCCAAAAATTTAATTACATAAGCAATCTTGATTGGCTGCAGCATTATTAAGGCTTTATTAATGCTATCAGCTAATAAACCCTTATTTTGTATAACATATCCCCTTGGCTAAAAGTAATTATAAAAGCCATAAGAATGCTTAAATATAATTTATATAATATGATGGCGTAAATGCAAACTGCCATATAATTGGGAATAATGCTAATACAATTAATTATAATAAAAGCGTTATTGCTAAGGCAATGAAATTAAGCAAATAAAATTATATTAAAGCTTTTATGCTAGGAATTTGCGTTTTCTAGCAATTATATCATTAAAAATGGCTCATATTAAAAAACGCGCCCTCACCGCTACCCTTAAAGCATTAAAAAAAAAAAAGTAGGTTTCAAACATTTAAAAATCCAAAATCAATATGCTAATATGCATAATATAACTGGCTAGCGCCTCTTAGGCTGCTACCCCTCCCCCTCGCTTGCCCTTCCTACCCCCATTAATCCTTTGGCATTGCGTTATGGCTAAAAAAGCTTATGCCATGCCGTGCTCTTATTGCATTTGCAATAGCATGCGTAGCGCGCTAAGCAACCCTTATCATAATAAAGCATTATTGATGCAATGTTTTTATTATTATAAAAATAATAAAGCTAATTGCGCTGCTGCGCCCTAAGCTGCTGCCGCCTTTTTTGCTGCCTATTTGATAGCAAAATTGATGCTAAAAAGCTCTTGCGTATATATATTATTTTATATAATATTAAATATTATATAAAAGCAATATATAAAGCTTTTGCTAATTGGCTATAGGCTTTTATTGCTTATTAAGCTATTATTAAAGCTGCCTTAAAAAAAAGAAGATTAAAAAGGCTAAGGATAAGAATAAGGAAAAGGATGACTCTGCTTTTGGTTTATTGCTTTATAAGTATTATTTCTATTAATTTGAAATAATATTTAATATATTATAGCCTCTTTTTGCCAAAAGACTGCTATGCTCCCCCTCCGCCTTATTTTTGGCGCTAGGGTAAATAATGGTAATAATATAGCTGCTGCTATTGGTATTAATAAACCTTTGATTACCGCTATTGCAGCGCATACTGCTGCTTGCGCTTTTGCTTTAGCAAAAATTAATATTTTAGCTAACGCTACTTGGCGATTAATAAACCTTCTGCTCTCACTTTTATAAATAAAAATGGCTTTGCAATTCGTAAATCGCAGCTTGAAAATATTACCCCGGTGGTGAAACGGCTTTGCAATCCCAAAATTATAACTTAGGAATATTTTTCTTATATTATTATAATATTGCAAATATATTAAAGCAGCTTTGCAATCCCAAAATAGCAGCTTAAGATCGGGTCCTTAAAATTCATACAATTCTTTTTTATGCTTATTATTTTTTATAATATTAATTTAAATTAATATATAAAATATATTAAATATAAATATAAATATGCTTTGGCATTAGCTTAAATAAGCTTTTTAATAGCGGCTCAAATATCCTAAAGGTTTAGAAAAGCTACAAATATTTTAAACTTTTATTAAGGCAGGTTTTTTGTTAAGCTATTTGCTAGCATATTATTAATAAGGAAATATATTACTTGAAAGCTTTCCTTTTTATGCTTTTGTTGTAGCCATATGTTTTATATATTAATATGTTTTAGCTTTATTAAAATGCGTTGGCTTTTTTTAATTATCAACCAAATTATTTGTTTATTATTATAAAATATGTTCCACGGAGCTTTTATATTAAGTGTTAGTTTTTTAAAAAAGCGCTGGAGCGCCATCACCTTTTTTGCTATTCTTGCTATCCCTAATAATTTTCGCTTCCGTTATTAAAATGGTTATAGTGTTTTGCCTTAAGGCTTTCCAAACAATTGCACCTTTAAATAATATTATAATAAAACCTTGAAAAAAGCGTTTTGACTTTTTATTATTTGCAAATAAGGCGTTTAAGGCTATTAATAAATATATTTCCTAATTTTTGCATTAATAAATTATTGCTAAAAAGCGTAATTTAAATAAGTATTTAATAATTCATTTGATTGCTTTTGCGTGCTAAGCGCTTGAATTTATTAAAAAATATAATAGCTAAAAAATTGCAAATGCAATATTTGGTTTTAGCATAATAATTATGTACAAAATTAATTTAACCTTTTTTTGATATTCTTTAATTTGCTTTAATATGGCAATTCCAAAATTCTTAATTAAATTATAATTTGGCAAAGGCGTGCTTAAGCACTTTCTATTCATTATATTGAATTTTCGAGCTACTTTTTTTATGTAAATATTATGCATTAAAAACATTGTTTTTGCAAACCAATCTTTAATTACATGCACCCCCAAAAATTATTTTATATTTTTTAATATAATAAGTTTATAGGCTAAATGCAACCCTTTAATGATTTCTTATCCTTTATCATCGTTTAAGGCATGATATAAAATTTAAATATTATTAACATAAAATGCCACAAAAATTGTTCTATTGGAATTTGTGAAAATACACGGCTCCTTTGCCAAAAGATTAAGATTTAATTTATTTAATATTATAGCAAAATCGCCGTATTATAACGCAGGGGAATTTTTTAAACCATACAATGCTTAATTAATTTCCATTATTATTTTAAGTCTTTTTTAGCCATTTAAAAAATAATATAATATTAAGGCGCTCCTCTTATTATATTTGATATTAACAAATGCATTAATTATATTAAATTGCTTTATTTTTAAATTAAATTATATTGCAAATGCTATTATTATTTTAAAAAAGCGTATTGCAAATGTTGCGGCATATATTAAAAAAATTATTAAATCGTTTTGCATATTCTTTTGCATTATAATGCAAAAGCAGCAGCAAATTAATTTGCTTGCTAAATTAATTTTATATATAAAAACCTATTTTAATAAAATAGGTTATATAATGGCATTTTCCTTAAAAATTACTTTTTAGCAATATTAAGCTTTTAAATTAGCAATCTTTTTTTTGGCATTTTTTTTAAAATATTTGCCTTAGGCATGGCTATTTAGCTTATTTTAATTTTTTAAAGCCTTTGGAAGCTTTTCTTAATATAGGTTATATAAATTAAAAGCAATTATAAAATCTGCTTTTATTTTAATACTTAAAATAGCTGTTGCTATTACCGCATGCAATGTAATTGTGTTTTTATTATTTGCTTGCATTAAAGTAATTTTACAAAATGTGCTAGCAAATTTTATTATGCGCAAATGGCTATTTTATTATGAAGCCATTATTATGGAATAATGGTCTCAAATTGCAAATTTATTATGCTCCTTTTATATTTCTTATATTACATAAATTTAATCACGTTTTTGTTTTCATTGCTATTGTCGGCTTGCTTTGGCTAATATTTGGAAATTGTTGTTCATCCCAATTGCTATGGGCAAAGCTTTTAATAGTTTGGGGACCTGCTGCTTAAGGTTTTATGGCCTTCGATTTGGTATTATGACTTAAGGGTATATTTGGCGCGCTTTCTTAATATTTAAGTTTATATTTTCATTATATAAGGCGTTTTTTTTAAGCTGATTTTTGATTATTTAATTTTTAGCAAGTTTTGAAGCGCTTGAATTTAATCTTTTATAAAAAGTTAGAATTTTATTATTGTTTTTAATGCTATTTTTGTAGAAAATCATTTTATTTACCCTTAAGTTTTGACTTTTATAAAAGATTATGTTATTGCTTTTTCCCTTTTGGCTTTTATAAAAAATCATTTTATTGCTTTATACCTCCCGGCTTTTATAAAAAACCATTCCTATTTTATTTTCTATTATTTTTAAGCTTATTAATAGTTTAAGAAAATCAAGGTTTATTGGTATTATTATAGGTGGTTTGATCGCCAAAGGAAGCATTCTTATAAGCGGGAAAAGCACTTTTAATATAATGATTTTTGTTTTTATTAGCTTTCTAATATGCACTTCAATAATAGCATTTAGCTCGGCCATTCATTCCTCCGCAATATTTTTTGTAATATTGCTTATATCAAGCCTTATGTTTAAGAAAATATCGTTCTTTTCCATTATAATAATAAGCTTTTTTAAAACAAAAGCGGTTTGGCCAATTAACTTTTTTTTCTTTAAAAAATAAAATTTTGTTTTATTAAAGCAAACATTGCGCATTATAATAATATAGCATAATTAAAGCACCTAAATTTTGTATATATTAAAAGCAATATAATCAATCAAATAACCTAAATATTCTTTAAGATTAATTTTAAAGCCTTTTTTATTTCTTTCAGCTTTTTTATCATTTTTTATTAAATAAGCACGCGCTTTATACGCATATTCCCTGCTCTAATTTAATTTTAAATTAATTAATAATCTTTTTATAATTAATGAATTATATCATTAAAAATAGCCTTAAAACTATTCCTAAAGCATTTAATTTGGGCTTTTTATTTTTTGTTATGCAAGTGATGCTTTATTATATAAATAGACCGCTGCATTATATATTTTTAAATACAATTTCTTTAAGAGTTTTGCTTAAATGCGCATTTTAATGGATTTAATAATAATTTCTTATCTTACATGCTTTAAATCGCCGATTAATTTTTTGATATATGCTAAGGGGTTTTTCATTTTAATTCTTTCCCTTGTTGTTCAATTTTAATAGCGTATTATTTCAAAAATTGCAACAACAAAAATATTATTATTATGCCTAATAATATAAATAAATAGTTTATATTAACGTTTTATCCAATGCTCAAAATTTTATAATACCAGCATAACATGATTTAGCAACTTGCTTATCAAAATCCAGCTAAATAGCTTCCTATTATATTCGTTTTTAATTATTAATAATCATTGCATTTTATTATAGCTTAAAAGAAAATCAAATAAATTCCAAAAAATTCTAAAAAATGGTTTAATTGCCTTATTTTTAAACTCCTTTTTTAAAATAACATTTCCGGCGTGTGTTATAACACAATTTTTGCACTTAATTTTGAAAACACTATTAAATTTTATCTCCCTCCTTACGTAAAGCAGCGCTTAAAATGCTTTTTCTTTAAGATGGCCTATTCTTAGGTGCCATATTTCTAGCATTGCATAGCAAGCTTGCAGTGGCTTTTTATTTGATTAGAAACCTTATTTTAAGCTACAATGAAAAATTGAATATATTATGGCTAGGAGGCGCTTCATTATTATTAGGTTATAAAAGCAATAAAAGTAATTGAAAGGCTTATATTTAAAGAAGGTAAGATTATATTTTTGCTTTAGCTTTTAAAGCATTACGCTATTTTGAACTTCCCCATACCTTAATATAATATCTTTTTTTAAATATTAAATCCTAATATTTAACAAAAGCGCTTTAAAAATAATATTAATATTAAAATCAATCATAATTGCAATATTGCTTAAGATTAAATTTTATATGTTTAAACTATTTTTGCTTTTTAGCACATTCTTAAAAAATTGCTAGCCCCAATTAATGATTAAAAGGCGTTGTATACCTGCCTCCACATAATTGTTATTTTTAAACTTCACAAAAGTGCCTAGGATAAGCTTTTTTTTATTATTAATAAAATGCTAAGCATTGCAATTGTTTATAAGTATGCTATCTAAAAATGCGTGTGAATTACCAATAAAATTTGCGGCGTATACTTCCATTGCTTTATTAATATTAAATAGTTTTGGATTGATAATAATAATATTAATATTTCCAAAGTATTTGCTTTTGTTTATTAATAATAATAGCTTTTTCTTCTCCTTTTTATTTAAGGCAATGCTTTTAATGATTTAATTAATGAGAAAAAAATTTTAATCCTTTTTAACAATTTCCCTTTATAGCTTGGCATATTTCGCTTTTTCAAGTTTTTTACGAATTTTTTTAATCTCATCATTACTAGGGCAATTCCTTAATTTGTTTGCACAGCCGCTATTATAAGCATACCATAATCTTTAATATTTAATAAGTGCTTGAAAGTGGCTATTTTTGGAATTGCAAAAGCAATCGCTTTCCTTCAATTATTTGAAATAAAATCGGTTGAATAAGCCTTGTTTGCTATAAATGCTTAAGCTTTTGGCATTAAAAATAGCTTCAAAGTTATCAAAAGTTTTTGAATGCTTTTTAAAAAAGGCGTATAGCCTATTTGCTATCTTTTTACCTTTTAAATCATTTTTAAAATGCTTTTCCAAATTGGCTTTAAAAGCTAAATCGTATTTTTTAAGCATTATATGATATTCCCTTTTTAAAATATTATTTTTAATAATATTAGCTAAAGCTTAAGCGGCTTATGTTTTGGCATAAATTAAAGCTATAAAAAGAAAATCTTAAATGCTTAAAACGCCTTAAACTTCCGGAATATTATGTGCTTTGGTTAAATGATATCTCTTTTGCCACTTTTTATGCCAAATGCAAGTTTCCATTTTCCCTTTCCTTTCAAAGGCATTTATTAAAGCTTCTCAATAATTTAAAATAATAAATAATAGCATAAAAGCATTCAAAAAAGCAAGCTCTTGCTTAATTAATTTAATTAATGCTTAAAGTCTAATAAGGTTTTTTAATTTATTATTATTAATAATGTTTGTTAAGATTAATATACTAATAATACTATTAACTTAATTAAACAAGTATTAATACCTTATGCTAAAAAGCGTTTATTAAGCAAAATTATTCTAAAATTCTCTTATGCAAGCTTCCTAAATTTCCTTAATATTGCTAAAGGTTGCTTTTTATGATTTGATAGCTTATAAAGGCTCCATAAAAATCCTTTTCTCATTTTTATTGGCAATTTCCCATTTATAATACATTTTCCGCTTGCTATCGCTTATTAACGCCATCCATCCTGCAAATTAATAATTTGTTTTAACTTATATATACTTATCAATATTAAAAGCTGCTAATCAAAATTCAAAAAGGTTTAAAGCATTATGTTCATTTAAATCAATAAAATCAATAATGCCCTTAAATTGGGCGTGGTATTAGAATTTCGTTTATTATTACGGCTATTGGCAATGATTGCTTAATAAAGCATTATTTTTATTAATTAATATATTTTAAAAAAATATCTTATTATTATTAAACATTTGAAGAATTTAAAAAAATGTTATTAAATTAAAAAAGGGGGGAATGTGTGCTTTTAAAGAGTTTTCCAAATAATGGTAAATATTCTTTAATATTTACTCTTGCTTCTCTCAACCTACAATAATCATACCTTAATAATTTATGAAATAAGGCTATGGCTTTTAATTATCAAGCACCATAAAGGAGAAGCTTTAGGAAGTGTGAAAGTCTTAAATTATAAAGAAATATAATAGAGCTCCCCTTAAAAGGGAATTCCAAAGATCTAATTACATAAGCAATTTTGATTGGCTGCAGCATCATTAAGGCTCTGTTGGTGCTACCAGCCGACAAACCCCTATTCTATACGACATATTGCTATTATTAAGGGTTTTAATATTAATATTATTTTAAAAGCTTATTTATTAAAGGAAGGAATTTGATATAATGGTTTAGATTGTATTTTGCGCTATAAATTAATAAAAAGCAATGTGATTATTAAGAATTTAGAACGCTATGCAAATTTAGCTTTTTTTGAATATAAGCTTAACAATTACTTTTTTGCCCCATTAATTGCTTTTAATATATTAAAACGCCTTGATTTTGGATTTTTAATATTTCCAATAATAATAAAAAGCATTTAATAAAATTTTTAATCAAGCAAGCGCTATTTAAAACCTTAACAAAACATAGCACACTTATGGCATTTTTGCGCAAAGCATTTAAGAAAAAAAGCATTATAAGCATTAATAAAAAATGCTTGCAATATTAAAATTTTAGGCTTTATAAAAGTAAAATGCAAGCAATATGCTTTGGCAATAATATATTAAAATATTAATTAATAATCATTTTAAAAAAAAGCTACCCAACCTTTTTATTAAATTATTTAGGATTTATTTAATTATCCTCTTAAATTTGATAAAAGCAATTGGCTTTTTTTAATTAAAAACAAATTTATAAGAGTTTTTTATAGCTTTATATTTAAAAGCAAAAGATTAAACGCAATATTAATTGCTTTTTAACCTTTTGAATAATAAATAAAACAGCAATTTGGCCTTTTTATTTATAAAATTTGCCAAAATAATAAAATTTTAATTATTAAATTAAATAAAGCAACTTAATTTAAAAAATGAATCCATGAGAGCAGTATTAACCTAAAACTTATGCTATTATATATTTATAAGCCAAATAAGGGAGCAAAGCAAGCAGGCAAGAAAATTATTGAAAAAGCAATTAAAATATGCTTTATTGCCAATTTCCTTAAAGCATTATGGCTTGAAATTGTTTTTGCGGCAATATATTTTTATAATATAAGTCTTTTAGCATAAAAGGCATTTAAAAGTCCAAATAAGGTATTTTATTTTTGGTTTAGATAGTACTTTAAATAATATAACCCAAAATTATTTATTAAATTTATTATTAATTTACAACCTAATTAAAGCGGGATTTATGCATACAGGTTGCATGCATACTTATTATTAAAAGATCAAGAAGCGCTCCGCAAAAGGAAAGCTTTTAAAGTTGATTTAAAAACGCATATTGGATATTTAATTGATTATGTTTTATTTAATATATACAAGAATTAGGTGCCTTAATTATAGCGTATAATAATTATAAGAAATATTACTTTTAGTGAAATCCTATTTTTTAATTTTTTTAATATTGAGAAAGCGGCTGGCCAGCTGCGCGCAAGATTTTAAAAAATAATTAAGTTGCTTTAAAAAAACAAGATAGGGGCTTAGAACATTAAATATATATTAATAAATTGCTTAAACGCTAATAATATGCTGCAATTAAATGCTGGTGTTTTTTTTTAAATAAAAGCAATTAAGTAAAGCTTTGAAAGCTATGAAAATTAAAGAGCTTATTAATTTGGGAATGGCAATAATACCTTTAATTAAATTTAAATTTATAATTTTGGGAGTGGAGCAATCTTTTTTTAAATTAATAAATTTAAATATTGAATTTTTAATTAAGCCCTTAATTAATTTAATGCCCGTTAATGAGAATTTAAGGGTAAAAATACAAAGGAGCATTAAACTTTTAACTTACAAACACCTTGATTAGGTCTTATAAAATATTAATATATTAAGACAATTAGCAGCATTAAGCGCAATTGAGAGAAGTGTTTTATGTGGTATCATAAATTTCAAAAGATTTGATGTGGGTGCAAAGCGCAAATTAATTTTATAAATTATTTTATAAGCTTAGGAGCTATATAATTTAAAGCAAGGTTTTGAAAAGCAATGGGAAATATTTGAGAGTATTAAATTTAAGCTTATAAAAGCTTTATCTTAAGCAATTAAGGCTGAGGAGCCTTTTGGATATAACAATTTTTATGATGCTAAGCCGCGGATAGAATAGCTTTTATTGCTTTTGGCGAAAGATCAAGATCAGGAGCTACTTAAACCCTTGAAAAGGAAGAGGGTGCCTTTAAAATTAAATAATAAAAATCAAAAGATTAAAATTATAAAATAATTAACGCAATTCAATTATAATATGTATTTTATTATAATAAAAGAATTATTAAAAAGTGCGTTAAACTTGATAAGCAATTGCAAGCATTTTAAAAACTTTTTGGCTACCTTTTGGCCTAATTAAAAAGAGGTGCATAATGATGGAAAGGATTTAAAAGCAGTTTATGCTATAATTGCAGCGTTTGTTTTTAATAATATCGAAATTTGATAATTAATTGCTTTTCCCAAAATTTATTAATCGCAATTTTTAAAGGCATTATTAAATTAGAAAGATCTTTAATATTACTTTTTTGGGGAGCATTTCAAAGCTGGAGCTATTATGGAAATCACTAATTTGAAATTGCGCAATTGCTAAAAGGTAATAAAGCATAATTACGCCTTTAAGCAATTGATTTTTTTAAAATGGGTTTTTATTTATAAAGTAAATTCCAATGGTTATTTAATTAAATATTATTTTTGAATAATAATTAGAGGGGATTTATAATTTAAAATTTTTATTTTATTAACATATGCCGCAATTTTAGCTGCTTGCTTATTTAAAACCGCCATAGCTATAATAGCTTAATTTGATTTAAAAATAAAGCAATTTAATATTGTTAATGCATTTATTAATGCAAAAAAAATTGATTTAGCTGCTTGCATACATTGTTATTTTCCTAATGGTTTTAAATAAAACAAAATATTAATGAAAATCAATTGCGCTTTTTATGAACTCAAAAATTTCCCAGCATTATAATACAGCAATTTTATAATAACTTTTTAAATTCTTAAATTGCTTTTTTATAAAAAAAAGCTTTATATGTTTATAAATAAGCAACATATAATGTTTATGATGTTTTATATTAATAATATTTAAATGCTATATTATACTTTAACAATTTCATAAGCGCAATTAATAATAAATGAATTAAATTTGGCATATAAGCTTATTAAAAAACAAGAAATGGCATAGTTTTTAGGAATTCGAATTATTAAGGATCGACAAGCTAAAACAATTTCCCTAATACATAATAATTATATTTAAAAGATTGTTTTGCGTTTTGGATTTGTTAATGAAAACTGCCTAAGCACCTTATTATTTTATATAAAATTTATTAAAAATTTTAGGAAAGCAATTTTTAAAGAAATTAAGGAATATTAAGAGAAAGTTGATTTAGTGCTTTATATTGCGATTATATTACGCGCGGACATTGCTTTTGCAATTTTAAAGCTTTTTTATTTTTTGACTAATTTTTTAAAGAAGCATTTTATTGCTATTAATTAAATAATTTAATATTTTTTTAAAATCTGATTTTTGGCAATAGTTTACATTTACTAAATACGCGCTTTTCATTTAATTATAGCCTTAAATACTTCTTTTGGCAATAATCTCGAAATTAGACGCTTTTTTTAGAAGTATATTATTATGCTTTTTAATGATTTGATTTTATGAAAAGCAGCTTATTAAAATATAATTATTATTTTAATTACTTAAGCAAAGCTTTTTGAGATTGAATATATAACAAAAGAGGTTATGGCATTTTAATAATTCTTTTTAGAATTACACTTAAATATAGGAGCAGCTTGAACAATTTTTTGCAATAATATTTAAATAATTTAATTAATTATTAGGGAAAACAAGCGCATTTTAATTAAGCTTTGCTATATTAATATTTAAAATATGTAATTATATTAAAAATATTAAAAAAGTAATTTTTTAATGGAATATTTACCTATAAGCTTTATGCTTGCAAATGGACTTATTAAAAACCTAAATCAATAGAAATTTGAAGATTTTATTGCTTTTATTAATTTGATAAATGTACGGGCTTAATTGGAACAACTTTTTGAAGAAGCTTGTTTTTAAATAGCTTTCTTTTTACATTCTTTATTTTTTTATTTGTAATATTTTTTATGTTTTTTATTGTTTTTTTTAAAGAGCTTTTGATTTTGAATTATTTGTATTATTGCAGTATTCATAATTGTTTTTAAGATTATTTTATTTTAGAAAAACAAATACAACGCAAGCTATAATAATGGGAAGATATTTTAAAATAATGAAAAAGGTTCCTAAGCCTTAAAATAGCAATTTAATTAATTGAAAGGCTTAAAATAACCCAAACAAAATTACCAAAAAAATTGGCAATCATTTTAATAATCTTAATAATTTATTGTTTTGCAATAGCAGCTTCTTTTTTTAAAAAAGGGCGCACTTGGATTCCATTATTTAAAAAGGCATCAAAAAAACCAGCAAAGCCATTAATTGCTCCCAAACTATGCTTAAGGATAAACAAACCGGCAGTAACCTTTTTCATTTTAGCTTAAAAGCTAGTAAGCGAATTGGATTGCTTTTTTTTCTTTTTTTTTATATCTTTGTTATACTCCTTTTTATTTTAAGTCTTTTTATTTATATATAAAAACAATTGATTAATTGCGTTTTAAAAAATAAATTTAGAATATTTTAATAAAAAAAGCAATTTATTATTAATAACCTGGCCAAAGCCGTAATAGCAAAAGGGGCCATTAATATTAATACCAAAAGCAACCCAAGCAATGCAAGCTACGGGAGCAGCAGGGATAGCATTACCCATTTTTTTATTGCCAAATAAGCGCTTTTAAGCTTAGTTAATTCTTATATAAGTTAATATATTTAATTGTTTTAAATTAAATAAACTTATTTTAAAAAAAGAGCTTTTATTACTAAAAGCATCCCAATATTTTAAGAACACAGCCAAAACACTAGGAAAAAGGGGGCAACAAGCATGATTATTACTAGCGCAATTAAAACAGCGCAAGCCACCTATAATATTATAATAAAAGCCTATGCCTTTGTTTTGGATTGCTTTCTTCATATAATCCTAGCAAAGGACCGATTTTTCCTTATTAGCAACCTTCTCCTTTTAAACCCGATTAATAAAAGCAGCTTAAATAGCGCGTTTATTTAAGGCCTTGGCCAAAGGTTTTTTGGCCTATAAGCAATTAATCAATTGTTTAAATAAGTTTTATATTTCTTAGATTAAATTTATAAGAAAAGAGATAGCGCTTTTGCAAGCAGATTAATAAAATTTAACACCTATTTTTGCAAAGGGAGCAGTTGATTTGGTTGTTTATTTATTTGATTAATTATGATTGGTGTAAATCAAAAGCAAATCAAAAATTGTTTTTTTATTAAAAGCTTAAGGTTTATAAATAAAAGGAAGCGACTTTTTATTTGTATAATGCAATTATTTGCCTAATTTTTATTATTTCTAATAGCTTGCCTAATAGCCAACCACAATAAAAGCAACTCCCATTATTATTTAATTAAGGGGTATATTATATAAGCACAGCTGCAGCTTGCCTAAACTGCTTTTTTGGCATTGCACATTTTTTAAATAAGGTTCTGCCATTATATACCGCCTTAGAAAAGCACTTCCCCCTTTCACACTTTTTACTTAAATTTTATTTAATAAATTAATATATTATATTAATTCAAATGCTTGCAGAGCTTGAGTTTTATCGCGCATGTCATTTGGGATTTTATAACCTAAAAAGAAGTGATATTGGTGCGAATGATGATTATATTGAGGGGGGGATTTCTAGGTCTATTTAATTACTCTTAGTGCCAAGCTCTCCTCGGCTCTTGTCGCTTTGATTGCCTATTTGGGCTTAGTGCCAAGCCTCTGCTTTAATAGCCAAGCCTTTGCTTTAATAACTTCAAAACCTTGGCTAAAAGTGCTTTGATAGCTTTGAAACCGGCATTTATTGATTTCCTCGCTTAGCCGATTATCAAACTCAAGTTAATACTAAGTCTTAGTTATCGCTTTGATTGCCTATTTGGGCTTAGTGCCAAGGCCTCGCATCAATCCAAGAGTTACAGGATCTCTTGGAGCCTCTTGAAGCCTCTAGGGGACCCTAGGAGCCTCTAAGGGACCCTAGGAGCCTCTAGGAGACCTTAGTTCTTAAGGGATCTTAGGTCCTTAGGTATAAGCGAGTATAAGCGAGTATAAGCGAGTATAAGTGAGTTTATAGTATAAGCGAGTTTATATTCTTATACTTTTATTGGCGATATAAAATTGATGGCAATTTGGATCCAATCTAAAGGCCCTTTCAACCCATGATCCCAATTCATATATCATCTTAATGCTAACAACAAAGCAAAGGCCATTCATTAAAATAAGGAACATTAATAATGCCTTAAATAAGGCCATTTTAAAAAATGGGTTGCCTAATACTCCTTGCAATAACTTATCCTAAAGCATTTTATTATTCCTCATATTATTATCTTTAAAATCTAATTAAAAGCTCTGCAATTCCCTAGCAAAGCTTTCTAACTAACTCAGCACTAATTTATCATTTTAATATAATTTAGCTTAAAATAATAAGAATATTAAGCCAAACCATTAACTAAAAAACTTATTTACATGCTCCTTTATTTTAAAGTTGCCTTAAATAGCCATGACAAAATCCTTAAAGAAATACCTTTTGTTTTAAAAATATTGGTAGTAATACGTACTAGCTTCATCTTATAATATAAACGAAAAAGCTTGATTTCAAATAAAATTGTTAATAGAAGCTTGCTAACACAAATCGGCAAAAATATATAATTTTTTATTAAAATAATTCTTAGCGCTATTATACTAAAGCTCCTTTAAATACATTTTGCTAAAATTTACTAAAGATTTGGCTTGGTTTAAGAATAATAAGTTTATTATAAATCATAAAAATTATATTAATTTGAAATGAGGTTTAATAAATCTTAATGCTATTATAAAAGGGGGTAATATCCCATTCCTTAAGTAAACACTTAGCGGTAATACTAAATCGGGCAATGCATTATTATTTAATCTCCACTTTGGCTTATTTCCTAAGGGCCCCCTATTAAGGGTAAATAAGAATTCCCTTTTTAAATTAACAAATGGCGTTGCATTATACAAATCCTTTTTCATAATATTAATTTTAATAAGGGCAAAGGTGCTAAGCAAGTTGTTTTAACATTTTGATATAATGCCCAATGTTTTTCCCCTTAACGCTAAAAGTATTTAAACCTTTTTGATTTTTAAAATAAGGGAAAAAGGGGTTTGCGCAAGTATAAGGACCTTTAATTAATTTTGAATAGGCCGTGTAATAGGTGTGAGTATGTTTTGAACATGATTTAAGATAGATTTAAGATATATTTGGTTTTGCATTTTCAATTATTCCCTAAGCCATTTGTTTTTCTTAGCCCTTATTATATCCTCCAATGCATCCATAACCTTTATTCCTTTGGCTCTTTGCACATAGCAATCATAAAATTTAAAATTATTCTTTAATCGAGTTTTTTTTTGCTTATATATTTTTTTAAAATCGGCAGCTGTCCATTTGCTAAAAAACTCTCAAAAGTCCTAAAACAGATATTTTCCCTTTGTCTTCCCATCACAATAATATTTGCGGAACTCTCATAAATACCTTGTGTAATTGGCTAACATTCCTTCAGTTTCTAATAATATATTATTCATTAATTCTTAAATTAATAGAATAACATTTTTTTGCTTTTTTACCAATTTCGCTATATGCTTCCTTAACTAAAACATTGTATTGGGATAGGTTTAAAGTTGATTTAGGTATAATTCCCTAAATAGTCCATTAATCCAATTTTAAGGTACTGATCTAACAATTATTGCTAAATAATTATTATATTATATTTGCTATAAATTATATAGCTATTGGATTTTTAATTAATCAAAATGCCTTTACTAATGTCCTTAAAAGAAGGAAATTATCTATCCCTTAATCTAGTCAAATGGCTAGGCCCTAATTAAAGGTACAAATAATTAAATGCTTCAAATCAATTCTGCAATCTGAAACCTTACTATTTATAATATAAATTAACCATTAATCAATATCGATGCAATACCGGTGAATCACACAAAAATATATTAAAGCAAAGGAATCAATATAATCTTTAATAAAATGGGTAATAAAATTTGTGTATCTTTAAAAGAGTGGAAAAGATCCCCTATTATATATTCCTCCAAATGACCCCTATAACATATCCATTACAGCTTCAATTACCCTCTGGAACTATCAAATCCATTACTCCTAATAGCCAAGGCATAACCCCTAAAGACTACCATGATATCATTTAAATGGCGCTCCTTGTATAGCATGGAAAGATTACATAACCCCTGTGGACCAACATTTATAGTACTCGACAATTAAGAGCCACAGCCTTATTCTATAAGTTATTAAGGCACAACTACTATAAGTCAAAAGAAACGAGGGTAAGTATTAAAAGATATTTACTATTATTTGGAAAACTCTTTAAAAACACATATTCCTTTTTTTTTAAACTTAATAATACTTTTTCAACCTTTTTAAACGTTTGATAATAATAGAATGTCTTTTTAAGATATACTAATCGATAAAGACGACGTTTTACTAAACGATTGTCGTTAGTAGCTATAATAATAAACGAGATTCCAGTACTACGCCTAACTCAGGGGTATTATTGACTTTGTTAATTTAAATAAATATAACGTTTTAAACCTCTTTAAATCTTGACTAATAGTTTTTAATATTAATAAATATATATAAGTTAAAACAAACTATTGGTTTATAAAATAAATAGCGTCGATAAATAACAATGAGCAGAAAATGTACTATAAGTAAAAGACTATTAATAAAGACGAGAAAAGGACTCTCATAGAGCCTTTATAGGCTATTAAACTATAAAAGGCGACTTTCAATGATATTAAAGAAATCTAAAAAGCTTGTATAAGAGAATTCTAAAATGACTTCACTTAATAAACGTTTTTTAGTATAAAGTATTAACACTTGTTTAATTAGGTTAATAGTACTATTAGTATATCAATTTTAACAAACGCTATTAACGATAATAAGTCAAAGAACTTCGTTGGACTTTAAATATTAATTAAGTTAATTAAACGAGAACTCGTTCTTTTAGACGCCTTTGTGTTATTATTTGTTATTTTAGACTATTAAAAAACTTTAATAAATGCCTCTAAAAAAAGGGAAAATAAAAACTCGCACTTAGTACAAAAAGTGACAAAAGAAGTACTGTCTTATTAAAGTATATAATATTCCGGAAATTTAGGGTGTTTTAAGTATTAGAGACTTTTTTTTGTAGTTTTAGTTTATACTAAGACATAAGCCGCTTAAGCTTTAGCCGATGTTACTAAAGACGACGTTTTAGGAAAAGAACACTATATAACGCTTAAAAAGTATGGTTTAGTTTTTAAAGTTAACTTAAAAGAGTATTTTAAGAATAGTCTAAGGGGTAAAAAGATAACGAATAAGTTGTATACTTTTTTTTAAAAAACCTTTAAAAACTTCTAATAATTCTAAAACTACTTCCGGTGCTAAAAGCTCAAGTATTTATAATAAACAAGGCTTATTTAACCGATCTTATTTTAAATAATCGAAAGAACTATTAGCAAAAAATATTAGCGCCGAAAAATTAATCAATTGGCTAAAGCGGCTATTTTAGCAATTTGGCGCTTTTGGTGTAAAAGGCTGCCTTTTAGTAAATAAGTCTTTTTTTAGCGGCCTTTTGGCAAATTAGGCCAGAGCTTAATAACCTCCATGCTAATTAAAGTGGATTATTGATTTATCCGTTCTAAAGGCTATACTTTGGCATATATGTTTAATAAACTAAGTTTGTTAAGCTTATTACACTATAAATATTTATGCTAATAAAAATTTAATAAGTATATTAGCTTTTTTAAGCAAAGTTTATTTTGATTAGCATTAATTATATATATTTATTTATAATATACCCCTTAAATATTTTAAATATTTAAAGCCTTAAAAAAAATTATTATTATTAAAATAAATACTATAAATAAAATTTGGCGTTTTTGGCGCTTTTGGTGTAGAACTTTTTTTAATATATAGCTTTTGTCCTTAATTTTTTTAATATATAACTTTTTAGCCAAAAATACCAAAAGTATAAAAAGCCGCCGCCAGCCGCTATTTACCATTAAAATTTTTTACAAATAAAGCGATTGCCTTTGTAATTCTAAGAATAGCCACTTTTAAGTACTTATTAAATGTTAAAGACTACGGTACACTTATGACAGCGGCGATATAAATAAACTAAAGAATCGCTTTAATAACGACGAAGTCAAAGAAACTCGTAAAAGACTCGAATAAGCAAAGTACACTGAATTATAAAGGGAAATCGTTAAAAAAAGTTAGAAGATTTTTTTTATCAGTCGAATCATTAGAAGTATTGTCTTAAAAAAAAAAAAGGGAAAAGCCGTCGTTATTATTAAATAAAAGCAAATACCCCAAAAATGTTAGCACTGTTATTATTAATCTAAAGCTTTTAAATATTAATAAAACAATAAGAATATACGCCGTAAACTTTATCAGTAATTTATACATACTCTTAAATAATATACTTGTCAATAATTACAGGATTTAATATTTTATTAACAACGAGAAAAAACTTATCTTAAGTACTTTTGTAAAGTCTAAGAACGACGGCTATATAGAGGCAAGTATATTGTAAAGGGGCAAATCCCAAACAACCACACAACAAAAGGGGGATACACTTAAGGCATAAAGAATAACTTTAATACAAAAGAACAAAACAACAAAACCTTAAGATATTATATATCTAAAAAATACGAATTACTAGGGGACTAATCAGAGATTAATAGGTGACAGCTTTAATGTTACTTAACTTTAATATAATATTATTAAAAGTAATAATATTATAAGTATAATAATAAGTATTTTTTTAATTTTTAATGGTCCGCAGGCCCTCCGGGGGGCCATCCGGGGGCTCTACGAGGCCTTTATATTAATAATAATTATATTGACTTAAAGAAAAGCTTATTTTTAAAATTATTAAACTATTAAACTATTAAACTATTAAACTATTAAACTATTAAACTATTAAACTATTAAACTATTAAACTATTAAACTATTAAACTATTAAACTATTAAACTATTAAACTATTAAACTATTAAACTATTAAACTATTAAACTATTAAACTATTAAACTATTAAACTATTAAACTATGAACCTATTAAACCATTAAAGTATTAAACTATTAAATTTAATAAATAATTTAATAAATATTTTATTTCATAATTTACTTAATAGTTTAAGAAGTAATATTATATATATATGAATTAATTTTTAAATCGATTTTTTATAAAAAGAAATCATTAAGGTAAATCTTTAATATTTATTTTTAATTATATATTAGGCTTAATATTTAAATTATAATAATAATATTTTTATTTTTCAATATGTTCTCTTTATTTTAATAAGTTTTATTAATTATATTTCTTATAAATAGCCATTTATCAGCTTATATATTAAGATAAGATGAAAATTAGTTTAATTATAATTGTATGATATTCTTTTAATAATTAATACTTTTATAATAGTATTAGTTATTATAAATCTGAAAAAGCCATTTTAATAAGCTAATTAAGCTGATTTTAAAACAGGTCTTATTTTATATTTTACTCAAAAACTCGTAGTGATGCACGACTTTTAAATAATAATAAATCCAAAAAATTCTTTTAATAATTAATATCTTTATAAGTATAATAATTATTATAAATTTAAAAAGTCCATCTTCATAAGCTAATTAAGTTGATTCTAAAATAGGTCTTATTTTATATTTTAGTTAAAAACTCGTAATAATATATGATTTTTACATAAATTCCCTATTAAAAGTGGGGCTTTTTAAACTTCCCGTATTCTTGCACTCCTTTCTGTATTCTTAAAGTTTTGTTGTATGTCGTATAATCAATACTACCCTCCTTTTACCCTTTATATAAGTCACGTTCTAATTACGACGGAGTTAAAGCTTGGTCCACGTATTTATAACCAATTAGAAAACAGTAAAATTAACAGATTTTTTCACCACTGGGAAAATCAAGCTAGTGTAGAGATTTCCGCGTGATTATAAGTGCCTGAGGCTCCTAAAATTCAAGAAAACGTAGAGATAACTAAAGCTGTCAATTAAAAAAGAGTCAGGGAAAAGAATAGATTAAACTAAATAATTATAGTATTATTATAAGAAAAGATTCTTGATTTTTAATAAAAAATAACAAATGTATTCTTTAAATATTGTCCTAGAAAAATTTACAAAATATTAACCGAAACTACATTTAATAAAGTGACTTTATACAAAAATAAAGTGACCCTACTATATATACCCTTCTCTTTAAATAATTAACTCGTCCCCGAGTTTTATATATAAAAGAATATAACAACTTTATTTAAACTTTAAAATATTAAAAAAATACAAATAATAAAAGTCGCCGCTATTGCCAAAATCATATAACAATTAATAAGTCAAAATCCTTTTACTTTTAAGAACAAACATCAACTCGTTTAGCGTTCCCCGCTATTACTCTTAAAATAAGTTCTCTTCTTTTAACTTTTCTAACTTTAAACTTCTTCTTTTTTTTTAATCTTAAAAGTAAAATATTAACTTTACTTTTATTCTACTTTTTTTCTTTTTTTTTTTCTTATTAATAATACCACCAACCTTACGACACGTTATCTATTGTCTACTGATATAATAAAGTCAACAATAAAGCCGGCGAGGCTAAAATAGCTCTAAAGGCAAGTTTACCCTTTTAATTTGACCCAAATTAAGGCTACTACTCTTTATAAACTTTTAAACGACTTTAAAAAAACTTTTTAGCGATCTTTATTGACAGCTTTAGCTGTCCGTTTTCTTGAATTTTAGGAGCCTTAGGTATTTGCGTAATTATACAAAAATCTTTATATTAGCTTGATTTTCCCAATAATGAAAATTTTTCTTAATTCTTGCCTTCCTGTAATTAGTTATAAATATGTGGACTAAGCTTTAATTCCGTTATAACCGATGGCCCCATAACTATTTTAAATATTAATATTTAAATTTTACTTACGCTTTAATAATAATTTAATATATTAATCACCAATTATTATTTTATAATATCTCTTTTTATTATTAACACAATTTCCCACATTATAAAATGCGCTTTTAAAGGTAAATCGCAACTTTTAAATTGTTTTCAAAAAAATAATAAAATTCTTAAAACATACTCTATTTACCAAGAGCTTATTACGTTTTAACATTAAACAAAGTCTGCAAAATCCCAGCTTTTAATTCCGTAAAATATAGATTTTATTGCCCTTTTATGTAAAAGTCCCTAAAAGTACACATTTACCTTACTTTTATTTGTTTTCGCTAATTCTTTATTAATTAGTATTATCCCCTTTTACAAAAGCCCTCAAAAGTATGCCGGTATTAAATCTTTATTTAATAATATTTTTCTTTTGCCTTAATAACTACATTAATTGCTTATTCCCAAATTAATTATAATTTTAAATAAAAATATTAATATATTATCTTTATTTTAATTTCCCCTTTTTACCTAATTATTGCCGCCAAATTATAATTTATTTCTTATATCTTTTGCTTTTTTATAATATACCTAATTATAGCTTTTAATTTTAAATATATAAAATATATTTGAAAAACCAAAGGTTTGTAAAAACAGTAAAATATAAATAATACTTTTAATATAAAAGCAAAAATCGCTATTTGTATTATAAGAAAACAAAATAAATATTTAAATTATTTTATTTATATATTAATCGCTAGCTTATAAGAAGCCATTGTATTTTACAAACGCTATTATATTTGCATTTTTATTTGCCTTTTAAATGCGCTTTTCTTTTTTGGCTTTAAATAATAACCCCTTTTTTTGCTAATTTTAAGCCTATTTACATTTAGTAAAATAATAGCCAAAAGTTATTGGCTATCAAAAATGGCAAAAAAGCTGCTGCCTAAGTATTTAAAAATATAAGGCTTATTTAGTAAAACGCTTTATTGCCTTTTTTATTTTATTTTATGGCGTTAATTTTTTAATTAAATTAAAAGGCGAAATCCCCCAAATTTAGCCAATGCTAAAGAAAGTTATATTAAATAAAAATTAGTTAAGAATTTATTAATTTTATATAAAAATGTTATAAAAAAAGATAATAATTTATAGTTATTATAATAAGAAATGATTTAGTATGCGTTTAAAAGATATTGGCAATATAATAGTATGTTATCAATATTAAAATCGAAACAAAATTTATTTCAAAGGGCCGTTTTTAATAAGGACTAAGAATAAAATGGATTTAAGGCTAATACCTGCGCAATTCTTTATATTTTTTTAGCTTAAAAAGATAATAATTGCGCTAATCCACATTTATATGATTATTAAAAAATATTGCGGCTACTAATATAAATATATTGATTATTATCTTTGTTTTATTTACAAAACATTTTGGTGGCAAATGGCAGCCGGCGGCGGCTTTTTATGTTTTTAGTGTTTTTAGCCAAAAAGTTGTATATTAAAAAAATTAGGAACAAAGGCCATATACCAAAAAAAAATTATACTAAAAGTACTAAAAGCGCCAAATTTTATTTATAGCGTTTATTTCAATAATAATAATAAAAATTCTTTTTAAGGCTTTAAGTATTTAAGGTATTTAAGGGGTATATTATGGGTAAATATATGTGATTAATGCTAATCAAAGTAAACTTTCCCTAAAAAGCTAGTACGTTTATTAGATTTTTATTAGTATGGATATTTATAGCGTAATAGGCTTAGCGAACTTAGTTTATTAGATATATATATTAAAGTATAGCTTTTGGAATAGATAAATTGATAATCCATTTTGATTAATATGGAAATTATTAAGCTTTAGCTTAATTTACTAAAAGGCCGCTAAAAAAGACTTACTTATTAAAAGGCGGCCTTTTACGCTAAAAGCGCCAAATTACTAAAATAGCCGCTTTAGCCGATTGGTTAATTTTTCGGCGCCGATATTTTTTGCTAATGTTTGCTTAAAATAATATTAGGTTTTTTGATTGTTTACCCCTTTTTCTTAAAGATGTGAACATAATTATTTTAAGGCCTAAAGGTAATAAGAACAATGCCCAAATTATATGGCAATTTTAAAGGGATTTTAATATACGAAAATAGGCTATTATTTAATGGCTTAAATATTTCAAATCCTATTATTCAAATTTTTGTTATATCAATATTAATAAAGGCGTATTAAATTTTCTGCCTTTTAGGCTAAATGAAGCCAATCTTTTTCATCTTTTTTTTATTGCCAAAAAGAAGATTCTATTAAATGTTAATAGTGTAGGTAATAATTTTGCTAAAAATACTAATGCCAAAATAAATGAAAATATTCCTATCCTTTCTTTAAAAAAATTCATGATTCCTTTAATCAAAGAAGACATTATTAAAGCAAATAAACTTTTGGCGGAGATATTAAAAAAAGATGAAAAAATTATTGCTAATATTCCCGGCTATTGATTAATTTTTATTTTCGAATTTTAATAAAATAATCGCATTTTTTCTATGGCTTTTCTTACCCTTTTTCCTAATAGCGCTAATGATTTAGCTAGCTCTTAATTTTGCCCAATTACCTTAGCTAAATATAGCTAACACCTTTTGAAATACAAAAACAATTAATTTGGCATTTACCCGCAATTTCATTTATTTATTTTTAATCTTTTTATATGCTTTAAATTAATTAGCAAAGCGCGACTTTTTATTAAATTAAATGCTAATATTACTAAATTAAATTTACCAGCGCTTTAAGCGTAACTAAATAAAGATCTTTTTCTTTTGTTACATATCATATACTAAGGGCAAAATATTCCCAAAATCAAATTATATCAAAAAAAGCGCGGCTATAACCTTAAAGTACTGGCTAAATTTTATAAAAATAATTCGGCCAATTTTAAAACATTTAGCATTATAAAGATATAATGGGACGATTTATAGCAGCATATGCTATAGTATAAAAAGTAAAAGGCTATTATAATACTCAAAAAGGCAATATTACATGAAAAAACGTTTAAAACCATTTCCATATTATCGCCAATTACGTTTACTTTTGCTTTAAAGCTTTTCTTAAAGAAATTATTAAATATTTTTTTTTATAATAATTTTTGATTTTAATGGGAATGGCAAGATTACGATAATAGGCATATATATAATATTTTTTAATCTAAAGGCAGCCCAAAAATACTATTTCAAATTTTAAAAAAAAAATTAAATTTATTAATTTTTGGAAAAATAAGATTATAGTACAAAATCCTGCTTCAGTACATTGCCTTAATGTTTAATACCTATCGTTTTTTTTATTTCATTAAGTCAAAAATACTAAAAATCAATTTATAGCTTTTATTAATTAATTTCAAATTTACCAATAATATAGCCACGCCTATTGCCTTTATATAAACAAAAAAACAAAGATCATAATATGCCGATTTTATTACCTTTGCCCTTTAGTTATTAAGGCGTTATATAATAATAGGATAAATCTTAAGCATTATTAGTTTAAGCTTTAATAAAATGCCAAAAATACCAACCCCTTTTACCCATTACTTGTTTTAGGGTAAATAGTAAATACAAACATATAGCTATTTATAAGCTTATTGTCAGTGCAGTACCGGTGGGTCACGCAAAGATATATTGAAGCAAAGGGGTTAATATAGTCTTTAGTAAAATGGGTAATAAAATCTGTGTTTTCCTAAAAGAATAGGAAAAATCCCCTATTATATACTCCTTCAAATAACCCCTATAACAGATCTATTATAGCTCCAATTATCCCCTAAAATTATCAAATCTATTACTTTTAATAGCCAAAGCATAACCCCTAAAAATTATCATAGTATCATTTAAGTGGCGCTTTTTATATAGTATAATAAGATTATATAATCCTTATGGACTAATACCAGTAATATTTCTTTTAAAAAGACAAATCGGAATTTTAATATAATAAGAAAAAAGCAGGGGTAATGTAGACTTTAATAAGCCAAAAAAACGTTTTATAAAGACAATGCGCTAAAAAGTATAATAATATGTAATATATAAAATAAAAAGAGCTAAAATAGCAATAACATAAAAGATGTAATATTAAAATCATTGAAAAGAAAGACCAAAAAATACTAAAAAACAAAATAATATAACAGCTCATAGTACAGGCCCGAAAGAGGTCCGAAATCCACTTATAATAGCTTTATATCAATTATATTAAGGAAATTATTAATCTAGGGCCAGAAATCGATAATATGTAGATTAAGCAAGATTTATTAATAACCTAAACAAGGCCCATGGATTTTCCTATTATTCCCTTATTTTATATATACCTTAAGGGTTCTTCAAAAATTTACTTTTTTTTTTAATAATAATAAATTATCGTTAATATATTAAAATCCATTGATTTTATATTAAAGCTAACATAATCCTAAAAACCTTTTAATTAATAACTTTAATTTATTAATAATAAATTAATTATCCCCCGGATTAGTACTTGGACTTGTTTTAGGGCCGTTTTAGTGCTATATTCTAATGCTAATAATAACGTAGTGCCAATTCTGATATTATTTAGTGCTTTCGCGATTATTTACCGCGAATGTTACGTTTAATACGTTTACGCTTAGGCGCGTGATTTAAAGTACTTTTGTGTTTTTAATAATCTAAAGTCAAAAAAGTGCAGCTATTATATAAAGCAAAAGGAGAAATGCTGCCTTATAAGTAAATCCTTAGGGACTACCTATAAGCCCGGCTTATAAGTTAACCATAAATCCGAAGGAGATTCGAATGCTTTTCGTATTTAATGTAAATATAACTTCCTTATTTTATTAATACTAAATTTAATACTTTGATTTGTGTAGCTAACGCCAAATTATTTGTCCTAACGGACCTTTTTACTATTATAAAGTCGATTACTGTTATATTGTTAATTGCTTTAGCAAAGGCATTAAAAACAAAAAATCAACTGGCGTTTACCTTATTAAAAAAGACTTAGGCCCTTCGGGTTGGATTTAGTTAGTTTACTAATACTTAACTGGTATATAACCTTTCTTGGTATAATGTCCGATTTTAGTTAATAATCGGTTTATATATAGGACCTGGGCGTTTAGGTTGAGGGGATAGCGGTGACATTGGGCCATATTGATAAGATGATATTTAGCGTTTATACCTAAGCCGTAAAGGCTTAAAACAAGCGCAAGGCTTTTGCTAAAGCGGGACCTAGTAACAAACGCTTTTGTTATAATATGCCAATAATAATAAAAAAAGAAAAGAATTTAAAACTGTTTATAAATGGCTTATATAGCATAAGTAATAAGTAAGCCCTGTTTTAGATTAGCTTTATAGTAGGTTTTTCGTAACAATGCTTTTCTTAAACCTTTATATAAGAATAGCCCTTTATAATAAAACCGGCAATTAGGTCCTTATTGGAGTATTATTGTAAGGCCGCTTATTGATACTTTAAATTAAAGGGTAAATAAATGCGAATTTAAGCTATTTTCAGTTTCCGTAAATTAAATAATTATAATATGCAAACAAATGAAATAAAATAAGTAAATAAAATAAAAAACGCCTTTTAAAGAAAATACATACAAAAAGAAAGGTAATAATTATATAAACTCCTTTATTATTAATCCAAATCAGCTTTAGTGGGTCTTTAAACCCATTCTTCCATCCTAATAATAAGTATATTAGTGTCAATAAAATCCTAAAAAGCTTTATTTAAAGTGGCTTTTATTATAGCATCAGTAAAATTACAAGCATCATTAATTCATGACATCTTTATAAGTTTCCTGCGCTTATATAATTAACAAATTGCCATTATATTAATTATTAAATGCTTTTTTTATAGTACCAAGTTTAATAATATATTTATATAGCAAAAAGAAGTTTATACAAACAATAGTAAAAAGCCTAGGAAAATTAAGCTTATTAATCACCATATTAATAATAGTCGCCATAACAATTAATATATTAATACTAACAATTATAGTATACAATTCCGAAACAAACATTGCGCAAGTAATTCTCTTATATTTAGTAAAGCTGGTATAAATGACATTATTACTAAAAATAAACTTAACATCCCCTTCCAATTCAGTTCCAATTACTATTACAAAACTAATTTAAGAACTCAAATCCTTATTATTAGCAAAAGAACCATTAATAAAAACGTAAATCTTTGCTAAATATAAATTTATAAGAATATATTATAAACCTCTTTTCAGATTATCCATTTGCCATTGAAAACGTAAATTCAAGGCCTTAGTATTATTTATTATAGGATTTTAATATTAAGCTACTATTAAAAGATCAAATATGGCTTTTAACTAATAAATCATAGCGATATAAGCTCCATAAGTATATTGCTTCATATAAGCCTTTTTATAATCACTTTTTCCAATATTAATTAGTTTAATTTTAGCCCTTTGTCCCTTTTAAAACATATAAAAATTATTTCCCTTTATAATAATAATATAACTATTAAACATAAAAGGTTTAAAAGCATTTAGAACTTAAATCGGCTTCGTTAAAAAGTTTACATTTACAATTTCTATCTGCTTTTTGGCCAAAAAATCATTATTTCCTAAAATCAAAATATTATCCATTTATATTCCA
Source organism: Helotiales sp. F229 (assembly GCA_002554605.1). Classification (NCBI taxonomy): domain Eukaryota; kingdom Fungi; phylum Ascomycota; class Leotiomycetes; order Helotiales; species Helotiales sp. F229. Next base: position 3,654,925 of record MXAW01000004.1, on the reverse strand, counting down.
ATCATTCCAAATTCTTAACTATCCTTAGTACTAATTAATAAACAAGGATTATATATAAAAATCTCCATTTATAATCTTTTAATATAATGTTTATAATAAATATTAAACCAATGATTTCTTAATTCTAAAATGCCATATAATAAAAACATTACCATAAATATTATGCCAAAAAGGAATTCATTTACAATCTTTTAAGAAAACTATGCAAAAATATCTTAAAAAAGCCTTATTTATACTTATACATAAGCTTGGATAATATTCTAAAATACCAAACGTGATTCGAATTTATTTCAAACCTTTTTTAGCTGCCTAATCGCAAATACTAAAAAAATAAGCAATCATTGGCTTACACATTAAATTATTAAAAATTAAATTAATATCTCCCTTTTGCCTTTATTATTAAAGTATTAAATAATAAATCTCAATTTCTTATATAATATCAAGATCTCTTTTCTTTTAATTTCATTTATCATTTTGGATTTGAAAATACATTAGCCTCTTACTTTAAAGTCGTCCTTTTAAATAAATGTAAAAACCTCTTTTTTAATAAGTGCCTCATACTCCATTCGACAAGATTATTAGAATAGTGCTTCAAAAATGATAATCTTGCCTTCATTTCAAAGTTTAATAAAAAGCTCTTAATCTCTTATCTTTTTCTTAATCAAAAACACCTCAGCATCATAATTGTCATTAATTATTAATAATCCCTAAATGGATTATACAAATAAAAGCTCGATAATAATCCGGGATAGTTTTGGTATTAATCCGGGTATACCATTAATTGATAATCTGGAATCAGAAATGATTTTAGTCAATTTAGATATGTTATTAACTAATAATCCAAAATTATTCTTATAAAATCCTTTAGTAAATTTTCTTTTTAATACTTAATACTTAATATATTTGTTTTAAATAAACATACAAATGTCAATTAAAATATACAAATCTAATTATTATTTATAACAATCTTATAAAACTTGCCATCTATTCTTAAAAACTCATATAATCCTTTCCATCCTTTTTTTCCCTTTATACCAAAACTTAATCCTTCAAATATAAATCATATATTAAAATAATATTAGGGCCATTTCAAATCGCCAGCGCATTATTAACTTTACAAGTTATATAAATCCGTCTTACTTTCTTTATCGCCTTTTTAATAATAATAGCGCGCTGCTTAATAAACAAATTGTCGAGTATCGTAGGGGAGGAGCTTTAGGAAGTGTGAAAGTCTTGAATTATAAAAGAGTGTAGTAAAGCTCCCCTTAAAAGGGAGCTTTAAAGATTTAGTTACATAAGCAGTTTTGATTGGTTGTAACGCTATTAAGGCTTTGTTGATACTATTAGCTGACAAACCCCTATTTTGTATAACACACCCCCTTGGCTAAAAGCAATTATAAAAGCAATAAAAATACTTAAATATAATTTATATAATATAATGGCGTAAATACAAACCGCTATATAATTAGAAGTAGTACTAATATAATTGATTATAATAAAAGCGTTATTATGGGGGCAACAGAATTAAACAAGTAAAGTTATATTAAAGCTTTTATACTAGAAATTTGCGTTTTTTTAACGATTATATTATTAAAAATGGCTTATATTAAAAAGCGCGCTTTTACCGCTGCTTTTAAGGCATTAAAAAAAGAAAATAGGTTTCAAATGTTTAAAAGTTTAAAATTAATATACTAATATATATAATATAACTAGCCGGCGCCTTTTGGGTTATTACCCCTTTCTTTTGCTTGCTTTTCCCGCTTTTATTAACCCCTTGGCATTACATTATAACTAAAAAAGCTTATACTATACCGTGCTTTTATTGCATTTACAATAACATATGTAATGCACTAGGCAATTTTTATTATAATAAGGCGTTGTTAATATAATGTTTTTATTATTATAAAAACAACAAAGCTGATTGCACTGCCGTGCCCCAAGCTGTTGCCGCCTTTTTTACTACTTACTTAATAGTAAAATTAGTGCTAAAAAGCTTTTGCGTATATACATCGTTTTATATAATATTAAATATTATATAAAAGCAATGTGTAAAACTCCGACTAATTAGCCGTAGGCCCTCACCGCCTATTGGGTTATTATTAAAGCTGCCTTAAAGAAAAAGGAAGTTAAGGAGGCTAAGGATAAAGATAAGAAAAAAGATGATTTTGCTTTTGGTTTATTACTTTGTAAATGTTATTTTTATTATTTTAAGATAATATTTAATAAATTATAATCTTTTTTTGCCGCTATGCCCCCTTCTCGCCCTGTTTTTGGTGCTAAGATAAATAATAATAATAGTGTAACTGCTGTTATTAATGTTAGTGGATTTTTGGTTGCTGCTATTGCAGCGCATACTGCTGCTTACGCCTTTGCTTTAGCGGAGATTAATATTTTAGTTAGCGCCGCTTGGCAATTAGTAAACCTTTTATTTTTACTTTTATAAGTAAAAGTGGCTTTGTAATCCGTAAATTGTAGCTTAAGAACATTACCCCGATAATTAAGCGGCTTTACAATCTTGAAGTTGTAGCTTAGGAATATTACCTTAGTATTATTGTATAATTACGGGTATATTAAAGCGGTTTTACAATCTTAAAATAACAGCTTAAAATTAGGTCCTTAAAATTCACATATAACTCTTTTTTATGCTTATTGTCTTTTTACAATATTAATTTAAAATGACATATGAAATGTACTAAATATAAATATAAATATGCTTTGGCATTTTTAGCTTAAGTAAGCTTTTTAATAGCAGCTTAAGCATTTTAAAAATTTAAGAAAATTATAAATATCTTAAATTTTTGTTAAGGCAGGTTTTTTATTAAGCCATTTACTAGTATATTATTAATAAGGAAATATGTTATTTAAAAGCTTCTTTTTTTATGCTTTTATTATAGTTACATATTTTATATATTAATATGTTTTAGCTTTATTAAAATACATTAGTTTTTTTCAATTATTAGCCAAATTGTTTGTTTATTATTATAAAAAATGTTTTATAAAGCTCTTACATTAAGTGCTAATTTTTTAAAAAAGCATTAAAGCGCCATTATCTTTTTTGTTGTTTTTGTTAGTTTTAATAATTTTGCTTTTGTTATTAATATAATTATTATATTTTGCCTTAAGGCTTTTTAAATAATTGTACCTCCAAATAATATTATAATAAAACCTTGGGAGAAGTATCTTAACTTTTTGTTATTTATAAATAAGGCGTTTAAGGTTATTAATAAATATATTTCCCAATTTTTATATTAATAAATTATTGCTAAAAAACGTGATCCAAACAAGTATTTAATGGTTTATTTAATTGCTTTTATATACTAAGCGCTTGGGTTTATTAAAAAGTGTAATAGCTAAAAAGCTACAAATGTAACATTTGGCCTTGGTATAATGGCAATGTATAAAATTAACTTAACCTTTTTTTGATATTTTTTAATTTGTTTTAATATAGCAATTTTGGGGTTTTTGATTAAGTTATAATACGGCAAAGGCGTGCTTAAGCATTTCCTATTTATTATATTGAATTTTCAAGCTACTTTTTTTATATAAATATTATACATTAAAAACATTATTTTTGCGAACCAATTTTTAATTATATACATTCCTAAAAATCATTTCACATCTTTTAATATTATAAGTTTGTAGGCTAAGTGTAATCCTTTAATAATTTTTTGTTTTTTATTATTATTTAAGGCATGGTACAAAACTTGAATATTGTTAATATAAAACGCCATAAAAATTGTTTTATTAAAGTTTGTGAAAATACACGGCTTTTCCGCCAAAAGGTTAAGATTTAGTTTACTTAATATTATTGCAAAATTGCCGTATCATAGTACAAGGAAATTTCTTAGGCCGTATAATACTTGGTTAATTTCTATTATTATTTTAGGTTTTTTTAGCCATTTGAAAGGTAATAAAATATTAAAGCGCTTCTTTTATCACATTTAACATTAACAAATGTATTAACTACATCAAATTGCTTTATTTTTAAGTCAAATTGTGCTGCAAGCGTTATTACTACTTTAAAAAAGCATACTACAAATATTACGGCGTATATTAAAAAGATTATTAAATTATTTTATATATCCTTTTATATTATAATACAAAAGCAATAGCAAATTAATTCGCTTGTTAAATTGATTCTATATATAAAAACCCATTTTAATGAAATAAGCTATGTGATAGCGTTTTTTTTAAAATCATTTTCCAGTAATATTAAGCTTTTAAATTAATAATCTCTTTCTTAGCATTTTTTTTAAAGTATTTGCCTTAGGCGTAGTTGTTTAGTTTATTTTAGTTCTTTAAAGCCTTTAGAAGCTTTTTTTAATATAGGTTATATGAGTTAAAAGCAATTATAAAATTTGCTTTTATTTTAATATTTGAAATAGCTATTACTATTATTATATGCAATATAATTATATTTTTGCCATTTGCTTATATTAAAATAGCTTTATAAAATGTGCTAGCAAATTCTATTATACGCAAGTGGCTATTTTATTATAAAACCATTATTATAAAATAGTAGCCTTAAATTGCAAATTTATTATGCTTTTTTTATATTTTTTATATTATATAAATTTAATTACGTTTTTGTTTTTACTGTTATTATTGGCTTGCTTTAATTAATATTTAAAAATCGTTGTCTATCCCAATTGCTATAAGCAAAGCTTTCAATAATTTGGGGACTTGCTATTTAAGGTTTTGTAGCCTTTAATTTGGTATTATAATTTAAAAGTATATTTAGCGCGCTTTTTTAACATTTAAATCTATACTTTTACTATATAAAGTGTTTTTCTTAAGTTAATTTTTAATTATTTGATTTTTAGCAAATCTTAAAGCGCCTAAACTTAATCTTTTATAAGAAGTTAAAACTTTATTATTATTTTTAATGCTATTTTTGTAAAAACTTATTTTATTTACTTTTAAATTTTAACTTTTATAAAAAACTATATTATTGCTTTTTCTTTTTTAGTTTTTATAAAAAATCATTTTATTACTCTATATTTCCTAGCTTTTATAAAAAACCATTCCCATTTCATTTTTTATTACCTTTAAGTTTATTAATAATTTAAAAGAATCAAAGTCTATTGATATTATTGCAAATGATTTAGTCGCTAAGGGAAGCATTTTTATAAGCAGGGGAAGTACTTTTAATATAATAATTTTTGTTTTTATTAGCTTTTTAATATATATTTTAATAATAACATTTAGCGCAGCTGTTTATTCCTTTGCAATATTTTTTATAATATTGCTTATATTAAGCCTTATGTTTAGGAAAACGTTTTTATTATTATAATAATAAGCTTTTTTAAGGTAAAAGCAATTTGGCTAATTAATTTCTTTTTATTCGGAAAATAGAATTTTGTTTTATTAAAGTAAACATTATACATTATAATAATATAACATAACTGGGGCACTTAGATTTTATATATATTAAAACCAATATAATTGATTAAATAATTTAAATATCCTTTAGGGTTAATTTTAAAGCCTTTTTTGTTTTTTCCGACTTTTTTATTATTTTTTATTAAATAAGTATACGCCTTATATACATATTTCCCGCTTTAATTTGATTTTAGATTGGTTAATAGCCTTTTTATAATTAATGGATTATATTATTAAAAATAGCCTTAAAATCATTTTTAAAGCATTTAATTTGGGCTTTTTATTTCTTATTATATAAATAATATTTTATTATATAAATAAATTGCCGTATTATACACTTTTGAATATAGCTTTTGTGGGAGTTTTACTTGAATACGCATTTTAATAAATCTAATAATAATTTTTTGTTTTGTGCGCTTTAAACCGCTAATTGGTTTTTTAGTATGTGCTAAGGGGTTTTTCATTTTGATTCTTTTTCTTGTTGTTCAATCTTAATAACGTGTTATTTTAAAGATTACAATAATAGAAGTGTTATTATTATACTTAATAATATAAATAAATAATTTATATTAATGTTTTATTTAATGCTTAAAGTTTTATAATATTAGTATAATATAATTTAGTAATTTGCTTATTAAGGTTCAATTAAATAGCTTTTTATTATACTTGTTTTTGATTATTAATAATCATTGCGTTTTATTATAGCCTAAAAAAAATTAAACAGGTCCTAAAGAATTTTAAAAAATGGTTTAGCTGTCTTATTCTTAGACTTCTTTTTTAAAGTAACGTTTTTAGTATATATTATAATATAGTTTTTACATTTGATTTTGAAAATACCATTAAATTTTACCCCTTTTCTTATATAAAGCAACGTTTAAAATGCTTTTTCTTTAAAATGGCTTATTTTTAGGTACTATATCTTTGGCATTGTATAATAAGCTTATAATAGTTTTTTATTTGATTAAAAACCTTATCTTAAACTATAATAAAAAATTGAATATATTATGGCTAAGAGGCGTTTTATTATTATTCGGCTATAGAAACAATAAGAGTAGTTAAGAGGCTTGTATTTAAAAAAGATAAAATTGTATTTTTGCTTTAGCTTTCAAAACATTATACTATTTTGAATTTCCTTATATTTTAATATAATGTCTTTTTTTAAGTATTAAATCTCAATATTCAATAAAAGCGCCTTTAAAATAATATTAATATTAAAACCAATTACAATTGCAATATTACTTAAGATTAGATTTTATATATTTGAACCATTTTTGCTTTTTAGTATATTTTTAAAAAGTTACTGGCTTTAATCAATAACTAGAAGGCGTTATATACCTGCTTTTATATAATTATTGTTCTTAAATTTTACAAAAATGCCTAAAATAAGCTTTTTATTATTATTAACAAAATACTAAACACTATAATTGTTAATAAATATATTATTTAAAAATACATGTAGATTACTAATAGAATTTGCGGCGTATACTCCTATTACTTTATTAATATTAAAAAGCTTTGGATTAATAGTAGCAGCGCTAATATTTTTAAAGTATTTGCTTTTTTTTAATAATAACAACGGCTTTTCCTTTTTTTTTGTTTAAGGCAACGCTTTTAATAATTCGATTAATAAGAAGGATTTTCCAATCTTTCTTGGTGATTTCCTTTTATAACTTAGTGTATTTCGTTTTTTAAGTTTTTTGCGAGTTTTTTTAACTTTGTCATTATTAAGGCAATTTCTTAATTTATTTATATAGCCGCTGTTATAGGCATATCATAGTTTTTAACATTTAATGAGTACTTAAAAATAGCTATTTTTGGAATTGTAAAAGCAATTGCTATTTTTTAATTGTTTAAAATAAAATTGATTAAATAAGCCTTGTTTGTTATAAATAAGTAAGCTTTTAATGTTAAAAGTATCTTTAAAACTATTAAAAGTTTTTGAATACTTTTTAAAAAAGGCGTATAATTTATTTGTTATTTTTTTACTCCTTAAACTATTTTTGAAATGGTTTTTTAAATTAGCTTCAAAGGCTAATGTCGTACAGGCACGGCTGCAGCTCGCCTAAACTGCTCTCTTGGCACTGCACACTTTCTAGATAGGGTTCTGCCACTGTATACCGCCTTAGGGGAGCACTTCCCCCTTTCACACTCTTTACTTAGATTTCACTTAATTAATCAACACATTCTATCAATTCAAGTGCTCGCAGAGCCTGAGTCTTATCGCGCACGTCAGCTAAACTATACTTTTTAAGCGTTATATAGTGTTCCTTTTTTAAAACATTGTTTTTGGTAATATTGGCTAAAACTTAAGTAACTTATGTTTTGGCATAAATTAAAGCTATAAAAAGAAAATCTCGAATACCCAAAACGCCTTATACTTTTAAAATATTATATGTTTTAGTAAAATAATACCTTTTTTATTATTCTTTATGCTAAATGCAAGCTTTCATTTTCCTTTTTTTAAAGGCATTTATTAAAGCTTTTTAATAGTTTGAGATAATAAATAATAGCATAAAGGCGTTCAAAAAAGCAAGCTCTTGCTTAATTAACTTAATTAATGCTTAAAGTCTAATGAGGTTTTTTGACTTATTGTTATTAATAGCGTTTGTTAGGATTAATACATTAATAATACTATTAACCTAATTAAACAAGTGTTAATATCTTATACTAAAAAGCGTTTATTAAGCAAGGTTATTTTGAAATTCTTTTATTTAAGCTTCCCAAATTTTCTTAATATTACTAAAAGTCGCTTTTTATAGTTTAATAGCTTATAAAAGCTTTATAAAAGTCCTTTTCTCATTTTTGTTGGCAATTTCCCATTTATAATATATCTTTTACTTGCTATCGCTTATTAACGCCATTTACCTTGCAAATCAATGGTTTATTTCAATTTGTATATACTTATTAATATTAGGAGCTATTGGTCAAAATTCAAAAAAATTTAAAATGTTATGTTCATTTAGATTAACAAAATTAATAATACCCTTAAGTTAGGCGTAATACTGAAATTTCATTCACCACTGCGGCCACTAGCAACAATCGCTTAATAAAGCGTTGTCCTTATTAATTAATACATTTTAAAAAGACATTTTGTTGTTATTAAACATTTGAAGGGTTTAAAAAAGTATTGTTATATTAAAAAAGGGGGAATATATGCTTTTTAAAAAGTTTTTCAAATAGCAGGCAATTAAATACAGGTTATATTTATTGCTTTTGATGTTTTATTTATAGATGATTTTAATACCAGGCAATTATCATAAAGATATATAATCTTAATGTTTAGTGGTTTAGTAATCTAGAAAGTATCTTAATAGTTTACAGTTATAATTTTTATAATAAAAACAGAGTTATTGTTTTTTAAATACACGGGAAAAAAAGCCATAGCACTTTAACGATTTTTTAAGGACTTGTCTTTAGATATTAACGAAACTTAGGAAATCTTTTGTAATAATTAGTAAACGATTAGGTTTATAGTAAACAATAATAAAAAGATTATTATTAAATTTTATTATATAAATATTTAAAACATATAGTTTAAACAAGAGTTTGTTCAAGGTTCGTTTAAGGTTATATATTTGCCAATAAATGATATATTTATTAATAGGTTTATAAAGAATTTGTTTTATTAAAAATTTAAGTAATTTAGAGTTTTTTTAAATTTTAAAGATTATAGATTTTAAATTAAAAAGCTTTAAACACGTTTATTGAAAGTATATTAAAAATTTATATGTATTTTCATTTGTTAAATTAACTTTTTTAATCTTAACAAATAAATATCTCTTATTACTTTAAACAAAAGAGAGTAAAAAATCCAGTGCAAAAAAAATTACAAAAGAAACTCTAAGTATATATAAAACCCAACGAAAGTTCACTTATAAGTATAATACCCTCGTAATTCCCTTTAATAAAGCCGCTAACAACTAATCCCTTTCCTTTTTAGAGATTTTCCCAATAACGGCACCAACTTTATTAATAGTATTATTATTATTTTCATCCTTCTTTCCACACTTAAGACCAGGACAACGAGATTTAAATAATAAGATCTTGATTTCCTCTTTATCTTTTTCTTTTTTCCCACTTTTATTATTCAATTTATCTTTTTTTTAATAAGGTCTTGAGGGTTATATGAATTACGTGGACATTTTATATAATATTAGTAAAATATTTATAAAAATTTTAAAAAGGCTTATTAGAAAAGAAGGGCTATTTTTAACTTTGAAGAGGGAAATTAATTAAATATTGTATTGGAAGATCTGAGGAGGAGTGACATAATAAGTATACTTAAAGGTACAGTTATAATAGCGCGAACTAATAAAAAGGGTATTAGTAAAGCATTTGCCCTTATTACCGCGACTATATATAGCAGAACAGATATATAAAAGATAAAGCTTAATAAATCGTTGACTTATAAGTATATATTAATATTTGCTTATAATTATATAATAAAAATGAGTATAAAATATAATAAAGAAATATATATCACACTTACGTTTAACAAATAAAGCCTTAGATCTCGAACTATACTTTAAAAAAGTATAAGATTTATGAGAAGATTTTTAAAAACGTGAAAGTATATTTGAAATAAATGATAAGGACATAATTGAAGGTTTTCGACCCAAGCTTTTATTACTTAAACATTATAATCTTTCCGACTTTTTATTAATAAATATATAAGCGTTATTTTTGTCAATTACTTTACGTACTTTGCCTTTGCCTTTAAAAGTTTAAGGAATGATAACTCGGGTAAAAGACAAGGTAAAGTAAGAAAAAAAAGAACGGGGCGAAAGGACATAAGACGTTTATAAAGAACAAAAGCTTAAACGAGAAAAGGTATATAAGTAAAAAAGGAAATTATATTAGACTTGCCATCAGATATAAAACGACGACGGGTGAATAGAATAAACGGAATATTATTAAAGTCTAAATAAAAGGGATTTTTTAACTCGGGAGGAAAAGAATTCAAACGTATGATTTATTATATAAGAGATAATATAAAAGAAGATGTTTAAGTAAGCTTATCTTTAGAAGTATTTATTTATAATTATATTATTAGTTAACCCAATACTTAAAGCTAAAAAGCACAATATATAAGATATATAATAAAAAGTGAAAAAAAAATACTCACTTAACTAATATAAAGCTTGTAATACTTGTTGTTTATTTCCTTAATTGACTTAAGAGGCATTTTAATAATATAAATCGTTCAAATAGTATATGTGAAAATCAAAGAAGAAAAAAGAAAAGAGGCAAAAGACAAAGGCACAGGCGTAAATATGTATAATATTAATATTAAAGGAAAATTGTTGTTTATTAAAGCAAACACTCCTTTTATAGTTATTAGCCCAATAGGTACAATTACTCAATTATTGGCTGACATACTCGGGCTACCCAATAATACACCAATTAATATGTGATATATAACAAAGTATAAAGTAAATCTCGACTTAACTAATAAATGAGTATGATTTACTTTTACTTCTTATAAACTCAATCTAAAACAATTACTTAAACTCTCAAATCACCCAATTATAACATTAACTATATAAATCTGATCTTACTTTAACATTAAAAGCACTTGTACAAAGCCTTATTATTTTAAACTTAAACTAAATACTTAGAATCAAATAAAACAATAATAATATATGATCCCTCATTTCTTTTATATTAAACTTATAATTACATATCTTTTATATATTCTAACATATTAGTTTAATACGCCTTAATTACGTATTTATTGTTTACTTTTATTTGTTATACCTTATATTCACTACTAAATGTCATGTTTACATTAAATATAACAATTATTTATATCACACAATCTTACCACATATATTAGCTGTATACCCATATATTTCCTTTCTTTGAATCTACACAGCGCCTGTACGCAATTATATACATAATCTATAATAAGTGTACTATGATCTGAGGTATATAACTAATATAATTGTCCTTTTTAGCTACGACTACATATTATATATTAAAGATAGCAAGCTTTTGATCTTATGGATAATATCTTACTATAAGGGTGTATTACGTAACCAATGCTATTATTATATTAATATATTTAATGAAGTCTAGTATATACTTACATAAACATTCTATATATATATCTCCAGCTTATAATCTTATCTTAAAAAGGGTAACGTTCAATTTAATTTATTAAACACACTTACACACTTCTCACTTCCAATAATCGTAAAGATCTCTCACACCTTAAAAGACTTGCTCTACTTTCCGTATCACATTATAGTAATTATATTATATTATATTAATTTCTTTTTTATTATTATTTAAGGGATTGTTTTTACCGCAATAATAATTTATGGTATTATTTTTTTTAAGATTTTATTTATTAATTATAAAGCTATTAAATATAAAGTAAACAAAGGAAGGCGAAAGCAAAAAGGGCAAAAAGATTTATATATTGGGTAGGCGTTTTTAAGTAGTATTAATTTAAAGCTATAAGCGCTTTTTTTCTTGGCGGGAGCCTTTTGAACTGCGCTTTTAGCAGCCGTATTATGTTTAGCCTTGCTTATAATTATAGGCTTATTTGCTTTGCCCTTAGCTGCGGTTTTGCCTTTGCCTATAGCTTTACCCATAATTATAGCCTTATCCTTGCGCTTTTTACTAAGGCTTTCTTTTTTAATAATATTATTATTATTGCTTTTCAACGCCTTTTAAAAAACCTTTTTTTTATGCGGGGTAATAATAATCTAAAAGGCCAAAGCGCAATAAGTATGCCTATTCTTATTAGCAAAACCAAGGGAAATGGCGTTATCGGCAGCAAAAAAGGCGCAAAGGCTATTAATGCAAAATTAGCCAAAATAATTATTATAATAATAAATTATATTAATAAAATTAATATTAGGCGCAATTAATTTTTTAAAGCCATAGGTGAATTTGGGGGCGGAGCCGGCTATGATGGCGGTAATACCGCTGGCAGAGGCGCTAGCAAAATTTATAATAAATAGGCCGGCGGTTAGGGTAACAACGGCGGGGTAGCCCTTTTTATTAAATATACGTTTAAATTAGGCGCTGGAATTAGTATACTTTGGGATATTAGCAAGTTTTAAGGGAAAAATGGCTATTATAATATTGTTTTTGTAAAACTCATATTTATACTTTTTTTAAATTAGGCCATTTAATAGCAAAAAGGCTTAGCCAAATTAAATAATGTAAGGTATATTATAGAGTTTTATATCTTTATTAAAAAATAAGATAAAAAGGCAATTATGAAATTTCTTCCAATGATTGAAGGGTAAGCGGATAGTAAATATGGCCATTTTAATATAAAAGTCATTTATATAATCCCAAATGTGCTTGCCGTTGGAAAACAGAGCCAAAAGTAATAATATCATAATTGATTTTATTAAAAGATTAAATTAATGGCGATTGTAAACAATATTTACAAATAGGCCCTAATTATAGGCAGGTATAGCGGGATATTATAGGGGTTATAGTATAAAAAGAGGGCGGGATATTGCGGGGGCTGTAGTATTAAAAAAGGGCGGGATATTGCGGGGGTTGTAATATTGAAAAAAGGTATATAATAGTTTAAAAATAGTTATTAATATTAAAAAATATATAATAATTTGGAAATAATTATTAATATTAAAAGCGCTATTATATAAGGCAAGTCAATATTAATTAATAGGCCCCGCTAATTTATATATGCGTATAAGAAATAAAAGCGTTGGAAAAAACAAACAAACTTATAAAAAGTAAATTTTGAAAAAATATATTAAAAAAGAGAAAATTAAAAGCGCGTAAAATTCAGCTTTTAAAGGCAACGTGCTAAACGGAAATTTAAAAAGTGAATTTAAAAAATAAATTTATAAAAAAATTTAGAATTAAAAATAAATTCTAAAATTAATTTAATAAAAGTTCAAATTTTTTTAATTTTTAAACTTAGCTTTTTTAATCTTTTAATAATAAATAATAATAATAAACAACCTTTTAATAATAAACAATCTTTTAATAACAAATAACCTTTTAATACTGCCGCTGAATTCTAATTTTATTTATAAGCTGGGATTATGAATTACCAAAACAAGTTTTAATTAAAAGCATTAATAGTTTGCAAAATAATGCCAAAAGATATTAAAAGCTTAATCGGCAGCTTTGTTATTATCGCCAACGCCGCTAAGCGCTATAAAAGCTAGCAAAAGCTTTTAAAATAATTAATAAGAATGTATAATATTATAAATAATTTTATTAAATAATTTTATAAATATATAATGTAAAATGGGATATATAAATTGATGAAAATTAAAATAGAATTTAAGATGAAGCATAGCAAGGTAAAAGAGATCAAAAAATCGAATTAAATCAAAAAAAAAACATAAAGTTAATAAAAAAGCTTGAAAGAAAATAAGAAAGCAAAATGACTTTTATATTAATGAAAGTATTTGATAAAAACTTATTTAGCATATTATTACAAAAAATACACAAGCTAGCGGAAAAGGTTAAAGTTGGCAAGGGCATTGCGCGTATTAATAAGGCTATATATAGCCGGATTACGACGTTAAGAAAAGGGGTGAAAGCCGTGAAGAAGATTATGTTATTAAAACGTGGAAAGGGCAAGTGGCATATTTAATTTATTGCCTTTTACAATATAAGAACAAAAGCGAATTAGAATACAAATTGGCCTATTAAGATTATTGATTGTTGGCTTTGTTTATAAGCTAAAGTTCCTTTTAGTTATAAGTAAACTATTGCATTTAGGAAGCCCGGCTTTTAAAATTAATAAATTTAAGGATGTGCTTTTAAAGCCCTTTTTGAAGCCTCTTTTGGTAATAGCCTTTTAAAACCAAGCATTTAATAGCTTATTAAACTTTTGCTAAAAAAGTAAGCGGGTACCACTAATTGCTAGTTTTAAAAATAAAGCAAATAAAAAGAGCTCCGCAATAGAAAGGCCGCTTTTAAAAAAACGGCGCTATTGTGGGTGCTTATTAAATAAAACCGCCATTTGAACAAAGAAAGTTAGTAAAAAGGCGTTGGTTATGAAAATAATGGCTTTGAGATTATTAGTAAAGATGACCAAAATAAGCCATATTTGTTATAAACATTTTAAAAATATAAGCAAAAAGATTAAGCTTTATATAAAGGCTTTGTTTATAAATGCGTTTTGATAGCGCTTTTAATATATTTTAAAGCATTAAATTAAGATAAGGAATTTAAAGGCAGTTAATAATATTATAATATGATTTTAGCGCAAAAATAAGCTATTGCATTTAGCAAATGGATTTGGCATATATAAGTTTGTTTTCTTAAATATTAAAGCTACTTTTAATTATAATCAACTTATGCTTAAAAATAGAATTAGCGGTATTAGCATCAAGAACTAAAAGAGGGATAGGTTTATTAATATTGACTTATTTAAGTAATAATAGGAGATTAGCCTAATTGACCTAATTTTATTTAAGTTTAAAATGTATAAATACCACTTTTAAGAAATAAACCATAATAAGAATTAGGATTAGCTAAAAAAACAAATTCTATTTTATAAAATAATAGTTAATAAAACAAAACCCTTTATATTAAGCCTTTTACGCTGCCTTTTAATTAAATAAGTATTGAAAGCTGGCTTTATACTTTTATTATGCTAAATATAATTAGCCTAGCAATTTAACATATTTTAAACATATCAACATTAATATGTTAAATGTGCTAAAATACGGTAAAAGGGTAATGCAGATTTAGGGGTCGCTTTTTTTAAATGATAAGGATAAGTCCTTTGTTATAATAATTTTTGCTAAAACGTACCTAAGGTAATTAGGATAGCTTTGATTAAACATTTATAAATAGAATTAATAAATAAATGATTTTATTTATAAATTTATTAAAGTAATAATAATCAAAAAAAACTAAAACAAAATTGGAATTTTATAAAAAGTTATATTTTATAAAAAGGGACAAATACAAATTATAATGCCTATTTTGCTTTATAAAGCCAATAGGCTAGCCAACGGGATTAGGTATATAATGCTTTCTTAATTTGTTGGCATTTTAAATGATTATTAATCCCTAAAAATCACTAACAAGGGAATTTGAAAAGGCTTAGCCAAAGGATATAGGAAAATAATAGCTAAAGAAGCTTTGTTATTTGGGTTACCCTTTTTGTTTGGTATTATTTCATATTGATTTTTAACAGCCGTAAAACTTTTTAAATTAAGCCTTTTTTTAAATGTATTAATTGCCCAAACAAAATGAAATTCGCCACTTGTACTTTAGGATTAAAATATAATACTTATTAAGACTAAAACAATATATGAAAATATGTGTATACTTAAAAAACAAAGGCAATAATAGCTGCCAAAGAATCTTATTAAATAATTTAAGAATTAAAAATAAGAGCTTATAAAAAAGGTCCTATTATTATAATGTAAAAAAAACATTGCAAATAAAATGTTTATACTTATAATATTAAAAAACTTTGCTTTGGTATTAGTGGATTAAGGCCTTTTAAATAATAGGAAAGGCAAGGATACTAAAAGTAAAAGGGGGGAAGGCATAGAATTCGCGAAGTAAGAAAAAAAGGCTAAGAAGTTAATATAAGAGGGAATATAATAAAAACCAAGATATTAATATAAAAGGAACTTGATATAATAGAGATTGAGATATTAATATAAAATGAAGTATAATAAAGGCCAAGATATTAATATAAAAAAGAATATGATAATTATATAAATAAGAAAAAAATAGATGTTATTTAGGTTTTGATTATTATAAAGTTTATTTAGCGCTGTAATCGTATATAAAAGCGCCTATTTGTAATTTTTGCGATTTTGATTTTGATTAATTTTAATTTTATTTATTTATTTTGCCTATTCCTTATTTATTTATTTAACGCTATTATTATAATACTAAGATAAGGTATAAATAGGCGCCTTTATGCCAATTAATGCTAATTCTATTCTTATAATAATATAAAAGAAAATTTATATATTATTAGCCTTTGCCATACGCCGGCAGCCGCGCTCTTTTTCCTAAATATTATACTATTATCAAATCCTTAAGATAATAAGAAAAAAGTCTATTTTAATAAAGCGTTTATACTCTTACTAATAAAAAAGGAGAATAACGTTAATACTCTTAAGGCGAAGTAATTTATTATACGCCAAAACCTAATTTCCCATTGTGCTTTAAACGCCGCCCTTAAAGAAGCTATTCTTTTACCTTTGGCTGGTTTTTAGTATGCTTTAACTAAAATTATAAAGGCTATGCTTGTAATATTGCTGTTACTTTTAAATCGAATATATTATGTAAAATGTAAGAAATTTCATGCATTTAATTAATTTCCAATAAATAACAAAAAACAAAGGGAGGAAATATGCGTAACTTACTTTTATAACAAACAAAAAGGCCTAGCCGGTGGCTATAAAAAAAGAAAAATGGCTTGGCACGCCTTGGATAGGAAAATAGGGGCTATTATTACCAAAAGACTTGAACTGAACTTATACTATAAAAAATATTAGGCCTATTAGCAGAAAACCCCATAAAAAAATAAGCATACAACTTATTACAACTATAAAAAGCAATAATATTAATAGAAATATGCTTATAGAAGTTTACAGGCCAAATATTTATTGAACGACTTAATCAGCAAATTGGAAAAAAGCCAATAGCTTGGTGTATTTCACCGGCCATTAGTTATTGGCGATTATCAAGCTTTTAATACTTAGCCAAAAAAGCATTGGTTTATAATCAAAAGTGGTGTTTTTATAATCGGCCAATAATACTTATAATAATACTTATAATATGTTTTATATAATAGATTCTAATTTGGGATTTTCTTATTAAATATATTATAGGACTTTTTAATAATAGCTCTTAAATGCGGAGTATTAAAACCTTAAAAAAAATTTAAAAAAAATTATTAATATTATTAATATATAATATTACTTATAATAATATTATATTAAAATTAAGAAATACTGAAGCTGTCACTTACTAATCTCTGATTGGTCCCCTAATACTTTACGACACGTCGTCATTACTTTGCCGTTAATAATTCCCTTAGATTTAAAGTAATAACGTTTATAACTTTAGCTTTCCCGTTAATACTCTAAATTCGTTATCTCCTCATTTTTATAAACTCTTCATAACTATAATTCCTTTATCTTTAAAAACTTTAAATAGAGTCTTTTTTTTTTCTTTTTTAAACTACGTTTTTATTACTTTTCCTTAAAACCTTAAAAATCCACTGACTTGACTTTTATAAATTCACTAGTTGTAGTCTTAGCATTATTATTATTACTTTCGCCATTTTTTCCTTCTTTTAAACTACTTTACTATTCTTTTATGTTATTACAAAAGAATAAACTAAATACTTTCTACGATTTATATAAGTTTCTTATTTTAAAATTAAAACGATTTAAAGATATTATAAATCAAATTTTTATTATAAAGCCGCTAAAATAAGTTTTATTTATTCCCTTATTATAATTTTACTTTTTTCTTTTATTTTAATTCTTTCTTTAATAATAATTCCAGTACTAACTGTACGACTTTGTCATTATTGTCGGCTTTTAATTAATAATACGTCATTTCTATAAACTATTATTGCCATCACTGTTAAATTAAAACTAAACGACTGTCTTTTTTTTGGTCTTTTTTACTTTTTTTTTATTCAAGAAACCGTTTTAAAAATAACTATAATGTTAAACAAAGACTCTTTTATTCTTATTTCTTAGGCTTAAAACGTACCCAAACTAGTTATCTTTAGTATTAATTTAACTTTAAAAATAAGACATATAATATTATAAAATCGTTTAAATCTTAAATTACTAAAGGCTTAATCATATAGTTTATACTATAACTAAAATACTTTTAAAAAAAAAGGCCAAAGCCTTTATAAAAATACTAGGGGACTAATCAGAGATTAATAGGTGACAGCTTTAATGTTACATAACTTTAATATAAGCTTATTAAAAGTAATATTATAATTAATATTATAATTATAATAATAAGTATAGTAATAAGTATTTTTTAATTTTTAATGCTCCGTAGGCCCTCCGGGGGCCCTCCGAGGGCTCTGCGAGGCCTTTATATTTATTATAATTATATTGACTTAAAGAAAAGCTTATTTTTAAAACTATTAAACTATTAAACTATTAAACTATTAAACTATTAAACTATTAAACTATTAAACTATTAAACTATTAAACTATTAAACTATTAAACTATTAAACTATTAAACTATTAAACTATTAAACTATTAAACTATTAAACTATTAAACTATTAAACTATTAAATTATTAAACTATTAAACTTCATAACTATTAAACTATTAAACTTTATTTAATAATTGGTTTATTCTATAATTTATTTAATAGTCTAATAAGTAATATTATACATATATTTATTGATTTTTAAATCGACTTTTTATAAAAAGAATTATTAAAGTAAATCTTTAATATTTACTTTTAATTATATATTAAGCTTGATATTTAAGTTATAATAATAATATTTTAATTTTTAAATATATTTTTCTTATTTTAATAATCTTTATTAATTATAATTTTTATAAATAGTTATTTATTAACTTATATATTAAAATAAGATAAAAATTAGTTTAATTTTAATTTTTCGATTAATTAATTATATGATATTTTTTTAATAATTAATATCTTAATAATTATATTAATTATTATAAATCTAAAAAGGCCATCTTAATGAGCTAATTAAGCTGATTTTAAAACAGGTCTTATTTTATACTTTAGTTAAAAACTCATAGTAATACACGACTTTTAAATAAAATTTCTTTAAAAATATTTCTTTAATAATTAATATCCTTATAATTATATTAGTCATCCTAAATCCGAAAAAAACCATTTTAATGAGCTAATTAACCTGATCTTAAAACAGGTCTTATTTTATATTTTGCTTAAAAACTCGTAGTAATGCACGATTTTTAAATAAATTTCTTTTAAAAATAATTCTTTAATAATTAATATTTTTATAACTATATTGGTCATTATAAATCCGAAAAAGCCATTTTAATAAGTTAATCAAGCTGACTTTAAAACGAGTCCTATTTTGTATTTTAATTAAAAACTCGTAATAATGTACGATTTTTAAATAAATTTCTTTTAAAAACAATTCTTTAATAATTAATATTTTTATAACTATATTAGTCATTATAAATCTAAAAAGGCCATTTTAATAAGCTAATTAAGCTGATTCTAAAACAGGTCTTATTTTATATTTTAGTTGAAAGCTTATAATATTACACAATATTTAAATAATTCCCTTTTAAAAGTGGGGCTTTTTAAACTTCCGGCACTTTCACACTCCCGCATTCTTAAAGTTTTGTTATATATTATACAATCAACACCACTTTTTATTACACTCTTAAAACATTATAAAAGTCAGGTTCTAATCACAACAGAGTCAAAGCTCGGTCCACGTATTTATAACCAATTAAAAGACAATAAAATTAATAGATTTTTTCACTATTGGGAAAATCAAACTGGTATAGAGATTTTCGCGTGACTTAAGTAGATGCCTAAAGCTACTAAGATTCAAGAAAACGTAAAGACAGCTAAAGCTGTCAATAAGGCTAGTTTAAGTGGGGCGAAACGTAATGGCAATAGGCGAAAGTATTAGCGTTAATATCTAAGTCATTATTAACATTATTACTAACATCTCGCTCAAAAGGGTTATTAAAAAGGACAGTACTTGTGTTTTGTATGTTTTATAGTTCAATAACTTTATAAACTCTTATAGAGTAACAGTGGTTTTGTTTATAAACTTCTAAAACTTCTTTTTAATAAACTTGTAATACTTTATTATTTCTTTAAACTTTTTGATAAACTTTTAGCTTATTAGACTTAATTCTATTCATACTATATCAATCTCTTTTATATATTGGCCTTTTATTATATCATTATTTCGATGGTTAGCTATTTAGTCGTCGTTGTCTAGGTCTTCTTTAGCGCTATCGTAGTAAAAATAAGAATTATTAAATAAAGGAAATTGTATAATAATTAAAAAAGAGTTAATTATAAAGGGTTCGTTGAGTACTAAGTCGCCTTTAAGTCTGGGGTAATATATAAATCTTTCCTTTGGCTTTTGAAGGGTTTCGGGTTAGAGTAGGTTTTTGTTAATTAGTAAAGTTCTAAGGAAAATAGCTTTTTTTCTTTGTTTAAGTATTCTTTTAAGGTATATTTGTTATTGGGTAAAAATATTATGACTTTTGTAAATGTATGAGTTGAATTGTCGATATTATTACTTTTGTAAGCATTTAAGAACTACTTATACTTGGATTATTAAAAGGGAATCAAAGAAAGTGGGTTAGATATTAGGACTTTCTTAAATAAGAGAAGTCTGTTGTAATATAACGGCGCGAATATTATTGTATTATTATATTATATTTAAAAGACAATAGACAGGGATAAAAAGAAGCTCGAGGAGAAAAGAAGACTATATATATATACTAAGCCTTGAGTCAATACCTGTCCTTGGTATATAACTCATTTCGGTATAACTCATCGGTCTGACTTATTTGTGAGTTATTGGTATATGAGTTATTAATAAGTCATAAGTATATGACTCATCCTTGGTATAACTCATTGATCAGTGAGTCATTTAGTCAGTGACGTATGAATCGTTATAACTTGTGATTATATATATTATAATTATAATGGTTTATTACGAGTAATTATATAAAAGTAGGGCTATGTTAATTAATATCAAAAGAAATATTCGTAGGTTAATGTTTTCTATTACTGGCATTTTTCCAATAATAACTATAGGCTAATATACTTATTTCGACTATTAGTTGTCTTTATATTTATCTACGTAAGTTTCTGACAAATAAACACTAAAAAGCAAGTAATTTTATTATAGGGTCTGACATTAAAAGTATAACATATAACTAAGATATAATTATAAAAGCAAAGAACCCGACTTGTTCTAAACAAATAAAATAACAGCCTCGATGACTTAATAAACGACGAGGATTTTTAACAAGTAAGTCTAAGCCGCCTTTGCTTTAAATATAAATTAAGTTAAAGTTAGGTTAAAGCTAAATATTATATAATAATTAATATAACAAAAGACAAGGATAAAACTCTTACGTTAAGAGACTATTAAGTATAAAAATCACAGACTTAACTTAGTGTTTAATATACTAATATAAGATAAAATAATATAAACGAATCGACGACTAAATATAATGATTTTAATAAGGGGATAAATAGTAAGGTAATTATTAGTTTAAGTAATAATTATACAGATAATACATTAGAAGAGTATATATTACCTAAAATAAGCCTTAACTAAATAAGTACAAATAGAATAGACCTATTAAACAATACAAAAGAAAGCGAGAACAGCGACGAGGACAAAAACGGCGACGAGGACAAAAACAGCGACGAAGACAAAAACGACAACAAAGATATTTTATTAAGCCTAAACATTTTTATAAAAGGTACTTTTATTAACTATTATTAAACCAATAATACTTTATCACTTATAAAAGGCAGAGCTTAATTAAACAAAAGGCAAAAGAAACAAATACAACTTAAACTAAAAATCATTTAAAGGACGACTTTTTTACGTTATATAAAAAGAAGTGTCAGTTATACTATTGACAAAAAAGAATATAATTAATATTTTTCTTAATAATACACCAACTGACAATATTCCTTAGAAATTAATATAATAACATTACTTAGTTAAGGCGTTGCCTTTTGGGTATATTAGGTTAGATTTGTAATAATAACGGTAGGCGTACTTAAGTTTAAAATAATAAAAGTCATAGAATGGGTAATTTTATTATAAAAAACCACAAACAAAAGTACTTTATTTTAAATATCTAAAGCCTTTTGGAAAGCTATTATCCGGAGTAAAGAAGTATACGCTATGTCTAACCAAGAAGACCTGGCTAATCTATTGTGTATTATTAAGGACGAAAAGTATAAGTCAATGATTTTTATTAACGATTTTGACTAGTTTTTATAAAGCTTATAATAGGTTTGTTGTTTTTTGTTTAAAGTTTAAGTAAACGGCTATTTTCGAGGACATATTACCGGTTACTTTAGAGGGTAAAATACAAACAATACAAGGGTTTAGTATTAACTTAGCGATTGTTTTGCGACTTTACGTCTAATAATCTACAAAAAGGGGAAAGTGCTTTAATTTTATCGGGCTAATTGGGGGACTATTGTGGACTATGTAATAAGCGAAAACCGTAGGTTTAAATTAAAGGATAAGTCAAAGGTTAATTTAACGGTTATTTTTAAAGCCAGTTTAGTGGTTTTTCTTAGGTTAAATTCGCGGTTTTTTTTAGGTTAGTTTAACGGTTACTTTCGAGGCTAGTTTGGTGGTTTTTCTTAGGCCAGTTTAGTGGTTTTTTTCCGGGTTGTCGCACAACCAGCGCCATCATTATGTCAGTATATCTAATAAAGTTTAATATATATTTGCGTAAGCATTCTATGTATATATCTCCAGTTCACAATTCTATTTTAAAAAGGGTAACGCTTAATTCAATTTATTAAAATACACTTACATATTTCTCACTTTCAATAATCGTAGAGATCTTTTATATTTTAAAAGACCTACTCCACTTTCCGTATTATAATTAAAACCCATAAGCTATATTCACACTACCTAATATATACACAGAATTAGATTTCATTTAAAGTCTCTCATTTATTAATTCTATGATCCTTTTTTATTCTCAATCTTTCAGTTCCTTTACTCAACGATCACTTAATTACTCCAGTATATTCACAGACAACAATAATATTAAAATACTAAATATAAACATCGTTTATAAAAAACCCAAGCAATAAGCCAATTAATATACTCATTTCACTTTTAATACAAATATCCTCGGATTATAGCCCTTAGTTAATCCTAATACAACGGATACTTACACTCTTACAAAAGTCCTCAATTCTACTTCTAAAAGCATCAAGTAAATCGTAACAACGAAAACTACTTAATTATAAGTCAACTTTTAAATTACGTAAACTTAGTATAACACAGACTTTGTTATTTATACTATAATAATAAAGGCTTATTTAGATCTTTTAGCCGTATTAACAAACAACACTTAAAGCAAGACTTTTACTATTACACTAAATAAGAGCAAAGCCAAATAGTTAACTCCAGATTCTCCTATTCTTATAATCCCGAGAACCCTAGTTATAGCGGTTTTGTACAAGCCAAAATCATATACTTTTAATATCAAAAACAAAGAAAAAGAGTAAAAATCAAATTGCATGATTTAACAACCTTAAACAATTATGTACTTTAAATTTTATAAGTAAATCCAAAAGACTATAATATATAAATACTTTAATATTACTACATTATAGCTTGTTTTAGAAAAGCACATAAACATTCAAGCGTTCATTTGTTTTTTCCGCTTTATACTCTAATAAACGGACTAAACCCTATAAGCCAACGTTAAATAAAAATACATAGCCTTGTTTACCCAAACAAAAAAAAGAAAAATCAACTTAATCAAATAAATTATAACATATTAAACTTTCCTTTAAAAGGCCAAATTATATAAAGTCATTGACATTAAAAAATCTCAAAAGCTTATAGATTTCTTAATTATTACTAAACAATTTAACAACAAATAGTTTACTAATTAATATCAAAAGATTAAAAAAATTAACGAATTTAAAGCCCCTTTTTTATATACTTTAAAACAATTGTACTGCCTTTTTTATATTAACAAAATAAATTCGATATACTATAAACTTATTAATAATAAACCATATATTAATCATTTTGCCACTTTTTAAAAAAATCAAATAATACAAAATCCGAAAATAAAAGCTTATTTAAGGCCTAAGGCAAAAAATCAAAAAACACATTAAATTACCGAGTTTCAAGACAGTCTTACCTATACTCTAAAAATCTATACAAATAGTCCCCTAGCCATTATATAAAGCTTTAACTTATTATTTGTAAAAAGACCTTTAAGACTTTTCCTAATAAAACGCCTAAACCAAATCTAAAGCAAAACAAGAGTCAAATTAAAAAAATCCGTCAATAATTTATAAAAAAAACAAATAAAAAAGCTTACAAAGCCAATTTAGCTAAGACAAACCATTATTTTTACTAATCAAAGATTTAATTAAAAAATCAAAGAACTCGGAAAATTCGGGAAAACCCAAATCTAAATTCCTAAATAATATCTCTAATAAATCGGCAAAATCAAAAAACAATACGTTTTTAATGCTTTTATTAAGTCTTAAAAAAAGGGCCTAACTAAAAGTTTACTCTTTTTAAAGAAATGCCTTACACCTTTTTTCTAATTTAATACTTTTAAACAATTATAAAACAACTAACCTAATTAACAATGTCTTGTTTTTAGAACCTAAATCTTTTATTAAAGCAAAGCTAAATAATATCATAAAAGTAAAAAATAACCAGCTTCTCATTTTAGGGCGTAAAACTCAAATCATAAAAGACGCCTTAATAAATAATAATAACTAAACATATAATCTCATTTTTTATAATATAACTGTCATAAAAGGATTTTATATTAATATTATCTTAGAAACTTGTTTATTTAAGCAAAATCTTTGGTTTTATAAAATAGATTGTACTTTACACTAAGGTAATAATAGCGAACTTATAATAAACTACCTTATTATTTGTTAATTAAAACACTAACAAAACCTTATATTTTTAAATATAAAAAACATTCAAACTACTTATATAAAGTCCCCTCAAACTCTATAAGAATTATAATTTATATAATTATAAAACAAAAGCTCAAACGAATATTAAAGCCAACCTAAGAACATAAAAACCCTTGGTTAAATATAAAAACAGTGTGGCATCTGCGCATTAGTCACTTAAACCTAAATATATTAAAATAACGAACAAAGTTAAACGTTTAAAATATAAGTAATATACGCTTATTTATACTTTTAACTCTAATTCTACTTACCCGATTTATCGACGATTATTATGTTTATTTTAAAGAATCACATAAGATCTTTTTGATTATTTGGGTTATTTTAGAGGCATATTTTGGCTATTAGTACTCAAATGTAAATATAATAGAATATTAGTTAGATACATTTTACACTTAAAAAAACATAACAAAGTTTTTGAATATATTAAGAGCTTTAAATCCTAGGTTCAAAGGCAATTCGGACTCTTAATATACAAAATTAAATACAATTAAAAAAAGGCTGTCATTATAATTAAAAAGTTTATAAAGTATAAGGAATAAGTTTTTAAACTTAGAATCGAACTCGAGTTTTCCTCAACTATAACCTATGAATTAAATAATAGTACTAAAAAGGCTAGCTAAAAAACAATTAATAAAAGGGTAAAAATATAATTAAAATCTAATCTCTTTATTAAACTAAATATTAAATGCGTACTTATAGGTATTTACTTATATAACAAAAGCCTAAGGCACATAAACGACTGGCGATTACCCATTAAAGAAAACGACAAGTAGTTTTGCAACTACTTTTAATAATATAATCTTGTATTTATTGCCAAAATTACTATCGATTTTAAACTAAATTAAAATGGAATTTATATGTTTAAATATAAAACATATATACTAATAATAAAACAAATATTAAGGAAAGACAAAAGAACTTTTAAAACCAATACATATATATATATTAAATACTTAATAAAATACATTGTTTTAAATATCTATAAGATCTAAGTACTACACCTCAATAAAATCATTATTACTTATAATATACGATTTAATAAAAAAAGCTTTTATACTTCTTTTAAAAAAAACAAGGGATTTCAGTCTTAAAAACTCAATCAATTTACAAACTTATTAAAAAAAGAAAAGCCAATTGACAATTAAACTAAAAAATTTAAAATAAAAAATAAAACTATCAAAAAACAAAATACTATAAGAAAAGGTATATTAGAATCTTTATTAAAAACCACAAAACAATGAATAAAAACTCTTAAAATACAGAACTCAAAAGTAAAATATTATACTAAAAACCTTAGTACTTAAATTAAACTTTTAACTTTAAAAACAACGCCTGTCCTAAATAAAAACGCGTAAAGAATAAAAGAACAGTTGTTAAGTACATTAAACCTAAGGCCTAATTCAGGCATAAATCTAGACTCAAAGGCATTTTACCCGAATAAGCGTATTATAATGGGCTTTATTTTTAACCTTTTCACGACGTTAGAGCCTTAGGTAGAAAACCTTAAGTTATAGTCTATGCGACTAATATAAGAGCTCTTAATACTTCTATAATTTAAAAGAATGAAGACTTTTCCACTTTTAAATTTAACCTTTATACTTTGCCTTAGGTTTAATACTTAGAGCTCAGTTTTACTTAGTTCTTTTGTTTTATGTTGTCTTTATATTAGTGACTTATGCAAGGAGATAAACCGTATAGTTTTGTCTTTATATAACTTATAAAAGTAATATCTTAATTTATAAATAAAAAGCTATTTTTATAAATATTAAATAACCTCAGAATTTTAGATTATTCCCTTTTTTTTAATAACTATGAACGTAAAATGGAACTTGTTAATTCAACACTACTAATAGAACCTTAGTCTTATTTAAGCTAATAGTTCTTAATTACGCCGGAGATTAAATTCACTTAATTTAGAATTAAGGTTTAATAGATTTAAGGAAAGGTCTTAGAACTGGGTTTTACTTGAAAATCCAAAATACAAGGAGTAAAACCTCTCTTAAACTGAAGTGGCTGTGTAATTATAATTGTTAGTTTTAAAAGCCTTGTTTATATTAGGGTTAATAATTAAAAAAGGACTAGTGAACTTAGATTACGAGTCTTAAGTTAATGAAATATAATACTCTTATTCTTTAACTAATAAAAGCAATAAAGCAAGACATATGTTTTCACCCTTTTTTACCCTTTTTAACCTCTTTTAAGAAAGTGAATTAGAACTGATTAAAACACGTTAACTATTATTATTACTAGACTCGTTTAATATACTAGTATCATTAAGTTTTATAAGAACTTAATCTTTAAATATTAAACTATTTAAAGATAATATAAACCTTATTAAAAAATCCGTTAATATGGTTATTTTAATAACTTAAAATATCATTGACTTCTTAAAAGGTAAAATGCCTTTTTTTAATTTAAAAGGTATGTTTTACTTTTTTAGAGTAAATATCACAGACTTTTTAAAGCATTATAAAGAGATTTGTAAAGATTATAATATTATTTAAAACGAACGAGTCTTTTAGTTTCTGCGTTATTATAATAAGTCTTAGAGAGATATTATCAAAACTATGGGTAAATAAAAAGAGAAATAATTATAGGTAGTACTCGTTAAAGCCTTAAAAGTCAAATTTAAAGAATATGATTATTAATAAATTCGATATTTAATGAGCTTTTTTCACGAGTTTATAATGATAAAGCGTATTACTAAAGACTTAAAGGCTTATGTACGACTATATTCTTAGATTATTGACGTTTTATTTAAAAAAAAAAAGGTCTTAAGTAAAGTAAATCGAGGATGATACTTCTTTTTTAGCTTATTAACCGCTGAATGAAATAAACTCATTAAAAGTTAGAAAATTAATGATTTGGACCTTAACACTTATGTTAATTAAACTAACTTTAAGAGTAGGATTCTCGTAGTTATTAAAAGCGAAAGAATAATTAAAGCTTTATAATAAGAGAAGGAATTAACAAAAGCTTATATTAAAGAAATCCAGGAACTAATTAATGAAGTCATTCGTTTATTAAAAGTTTCCTTTATAATAAAAAAGCGTCTGGTAATATTATTATTCGTTGAAAAAAAAGTAATATTAGTTTAAAAAGCAGAACTTGAAGATTTAATAGGTAAAATAACGGACTTTAAGTTAAACGTATTTATTTTAAGACTAGATTAAATAGAATAACCTAGAGTTCTAAAATTTGGCTTAAAAAGTCGTAATATCTTTTAATATATTTAATAAAGGTAAAATAATTAAGGGTATTCTTTTTAAAATAAATAAAATAAAGTCATAGATTTAAGCGGGAATTTTGAAATTAATGTCATAAGATATAATAATAAAAATCAAAAGTTAAAATGTTTCTTTTATAATAATTAAATAAGAAGAGAACCTCATTAGACTAAGGATAATTGTCTATTTTTCAAGTATTATATTAAGAATAACGTTATATATATTAATAAATAAGGCAAATATTATATTAGTCCTTAAAGTTGGGAAAATGCCTTAGTTGTTTTAAAAAAAACCAGGTTAATTATAGGCCGTTGTTATTCGATTAAAAACTATTAGGATAAAATAAGATAAGAACTTAAAAGTAAAAAAGACTAATACCCTTATTTATATAAATTATACCCTTGTTTATTTAATTGAGTTAAGGCTAAGATAATTAAATAAAACTACTTTTGATTTTGGATTAAGAGTTATAAGTATTATTAAACTAATTAATAACATTAAAATTAAAAGATAGGTTTCCTTAGTTATTATAGTCTTTATTAACGTTACACGAGTAAAAAAGCCAAATACTCCGCGACTTTTAATGAGAGTTAATTTTAATTAAGTGAATAAGACTTAAGTAAAAAGGGAAAAAGATTATAATATTTTATTTAATAAAGAAGAAAAAAAGGAAAAGGTAAATAAGGAATCCGGTTGTGTTTTAGAGTTAAAAAAAGATGAAGAAATAGAAAAAGATATAAACACTATGATTTTAAAAGTAATAATAAGCTAAGGACTTTTAATTAAATAAAACAAGGCTATTATAGAAATCTTTAAGAGAGAAAAGTTCTTTAATTAATATATTACGTTAGAAGTTTAAAAAAGAATAATTGAGAAATTTATAAAACAGACATTTAATAGTATTACTTTTGAAGATTTTTATAGATTATAGGTTCGTTAAGATAAGATATTTAATTGATAAATACCACTGGTTTTAATGGTAAGAAGAACTGATGTAAAGATCTTGACTTTAAACTAAGTAATAATAATAATAGCTTAAAACGACTTAACTTTTAATTATTTTTTAAAAAGTGTAATTAATTTTATAAAGTTTATTAAAAGTTCCCCATTAAATTAAAGTATTTTAGTTAATATAATTATTAAATAAAGCGATATTATTAAGAATTATTTAAACATAGTTATAAAGACACTTAAAGTATAAGTCAATTGTAAAGGATAACTCTTAGTTAATGCCACTATTGATAATAGTGTAGAAGTCAATGTAATAAGTATAGTTATTATAAAAGCTTTAAAGATAATAATTGTTAAAAGTAAAACCCTTACATTTGTTATTATTACGGGTTAATAATATACTTTTATTAGTTATATTAAAGACGTTTTAATTAATATTAAAAGAATTGAAAATCACTTTCATTTTATGATTATATATAATGTTAATTATAAGTTATTCTTTAAAATGCCGTTTATTTTAAAAAGTCATATTAGTTTTAAATATCTTAGTTATAGTATTATAAAAGTTATTTTTTAAGACGTAAAGAGGGAATAAAGTAAAAGAGTGACAGTTGTTAAAAATCGGTTTAATTTAATTGATTAGGTATTAGGAAAAGTATAATTAGCTTAGATATTAAGGAAAGTATTAATAATGAAAGAGACTTAAAAAGAGGCTTAAGGGGTATTGACTCGACTTATAATCTAGGATTAAATGTTGACTTAGAAATTTCATTTAGTTTTAAAGGCGTTTAAGTATTAAAATTAAAAAAAAAGAGAAAAAAAAAAGTAGAAAAAAAGAAAGAAAAAACAAAGACTATTGATCTAAGATTATAAGTCAAAGTAGGCGTAGAATTATATATTATTTAATTAAATAATAAAAGAGACGATTTTATGTTTGTTTTTAACACTGACTTATTAATAAACTAAGATCTAGATTTAATAATAATGCTTATTTTAATATGAATCAATATTATTTATAAAAGGAAAATAGATAAAGTTCAATTAATAGACTTAGGTAAAACTAATAATAATGTGCTTAAAGGAATCAATGATTAGTTTAAAAAGGATAAGGAGATAAAACCATTATAGAAAAAAGGCAAATTTAATAATTATATTATAGGGCGTTTCTTAGATTAAAAGCTAAGGAATAAACTAATAAAGGAGAGGTTTAATGAATTAATTATTAATAAACATTTTATATTAAAAGAACGAGAATTATTCTTTTAAATATTATTAAACTGAAAAGCGGCGTTAGCCTTTGATTAGACTTATCTTAGTATAATTAAAGAAGAGGTTTTGCTTTTAATATTGATTAAGACTGTATTATATAAGACATAGTAAAAAAAGTCTTTCTTAGTTTTTAAGGCTTTATAAAAAATAGTCATATTAATGTTTAAGGATCGCTTAAGATAAAGATCATTAAAGTACTGTTATAATATTTATAAAAATAAGTGGTTCTTAATAGTTAAAAAAGAAAAAGGAATTTATAGACTTATTATAGCTATGATTAAAATAAATCATATAACCATTTATGACGTTAATATTTCCTTGAACGTAAATTAGTTTTTTATTGAGTTCACTGGCTTTACTATGGTATCTTTTATCGACTTGTTTTTAAGATATAATTAGTTCTTATTAAATATTAAGTTAAAAGACATAATAGTTATTTATATATTAATCGGCTTACTTTATATAACGAGACTTTTTTAAGGTGTTATTAATTTTATAGCTTAGTTTGTTTAAGTCATTTATAAAATTCTCTTAGATTATATTTTAGATGTCGTTTTACTTTATATAAACGGCGTTAATATTAAAGGAAGTATATCTTTTTATAATAATAAAGAAATCTTTTTAAGAATTCAACGATTTGTTATAAAACACATTTAAAACTTAAATAAAGTATTAGTTCGTTTTAAAAAGGTTAAAATAACGGTTAAAACAAAGTCTTAATATTGTTTATTAAGACTTAAGGTTATAGGTTTTGTTATTAATAGTAATGGACGTCGTTTAAAGACAAATAAAGTTTTAAAAATCATAGAATAAGAGCGTTGTGATAATGTCATTGAAGTACGCGTTTTTCTTAAAGTTATAATATATTATTGTATTTAAATCAAGAACTTCTCTATTATCGCTGTTTTAATTTATGCCATTATAAGAAAAAGAGTCATTTTTGAGTAGTTAAATCCATAAAGACTATTTATAAAAACGTTTAAAGATATACTTTTAAGTACCCCCTCTTTAATTAAAATTAACTATTGATTAAAAGCAGGCTTAATTATTTTAATAATGAATATAAGTAAAATCAGATAAAGAGCCGTGTTATAATAACTTAATTAACTTAAAAGACGTCATCTTATATAATTTAAGAGTAAAATATAAAACCCAGTTAAAAACAAGTATAATATTATTAAGTAAAAGTGTTGAAGAGCTTTTAAAGCCATAAAGAAAATGTGGAACGAACTTTACAGAGTTCATTTTATTTTAAAAACTAATATAAAAGTACTTATAAAACAACTTAATAAAATAATAAACGATTTCTTTGGAGCCTTATTAATAAATTAAATTATATAAATATGGTTAATAGACTTTAAAGTTAAACATATCTTAAGAATAAAAAACATTATAATAAATAAATTATTTTATAAAAAAAAGAACATTTTTTAAATATTATAAAATAAGACAAAGAAGATATTAATAAATGGATTTTTAATGAACTTAGTGGAGTCGGTATTTTGAGTATTTTAATTGGACGACTTATGATTTAAGATTAAGAGTCGTTGTTAAGAATTTTAGAAGATTTATATTTAAAAGAATTAAAAGAGATTATATCTTTTTTATTAACTTTTAAACGATTATTTAATATTTAATTAAATGACTTTAAGTGATTTAAAGGATAAGTACTCTTGTATTTTATTTAAATAAAGAAGTTATATTGACCGGTTAATAACACATACCCTATTCGCTTTATTATTAATGATAAGTTTAAAAGATATAAAGTCATTAAAGATTATTATAATGAAAATGGACATAAAAGAAGTGAAATAACTTATTATTGACTAGTGAAGGCATTCTTTTAAAGAAGATTGTTTAAAGATTGTAAAGCCTTTATAAAGAACTGTGAAAACTATTAAAAAAGGAGAATAAAGTAAGAAAAAAATCCTTTATATTTGACTTAATTAATTAAAATCATCCACAAAATTAATTTAAATGTTTATAAAGTGCCGGTACTTAATAATAATAAGACTTGTTTTGTCTTAATAAAAGATGATTTATTTAGTTAGTCAAAAGGGAAAGCGTTAAGAATAGTTATTGTAGCTGAAATTACGAAGTTTTTATGAGAAGACGTGATGTGTTGACATAAGTTGTTTAATATATTAGTTATAAACGGAAAACCGGAAAATAAAAGAGTTATATAGACTTTTATATTGAAATACAGAGTTAAATGTATTTAGATTTTAATATATAACTTAAAGGGGAATAAAAGCGCGGAGAGGGCTTATTAAGACATCTTGGATAGTCTTTTTAAGGTAATAAAGGGTAGTTTTTATTAATAAACTAATAAATTCTTTAATATTTTATTTATAATATGAACCTTTGTTTATTAACTTATTAATGTTATTCTTTTCTTTTTTATATATAGACGGGAAACGATTTTTTTGTTAAAAAGCCGTTATTTAATATGGAAAATATTTGATTATATAGAAGTTAAGAATAAAAGAGATTTATTAGCCCTTTGTTATTGGTAACTAGAATTATAGGATAATGATATTAAAAAGATTGTATTATGGAAACGACGATTTAAAAAAACTGGTAAAGACTAATAAGATAAGACATGAATCTTAAAAAGCACGTTAATTGAGAAAGGTGATTATGTTTTAATATATAACGTTAAATGATCTATTAATATATTAGTTAATAATAAACTTAATTATTATTAACTAAGACTATTCTAAATCTTAAAAGCTTAAATAAATAAAGGATATTATAAGTTATAAGAGATAAATAAAGTAAACCTTTAAAGAACCTCTATAATTAACTGACTTAAACGGTTTTACTAATGAGATTATACGTTATTTCCCATTAAACTAAACTTAGAAACGAGTTCCTTTGAGTTAGACGAGTATTTTAATAATAATGACTATTAAGACTTGGATTATAATAAACCATTGTGCCGTTGTCACGTCTTTGAAACATTAACTTCCCACTTTTAAATCATTTTACCTACTCTTTTTAATAGTTAAAAATCAGCTTATTATACAGTTTCTTTTAATAATTAAAAATGCGCTCTTTTAAAGAAACAAAGGCGTTTCTCTTTTATTAATAAGGACAAGTATTATTATATCTTTTTTATTTTTCTTTTACATTTTTTTTTATTTTTTCTTTAATTATTGTAAAGTTTATTTATTAAAATTATTTATTTTTATTTTATTTTATTTAGTTGAAAATCACGTGGTGTATTTATTTAAGACATAAAGATTTACGACGATAATGACGTCATTCACTGTTTAAAAGGTATTAAATAGCTTTGTTATATAAAGCTAAACGAGAATTATTCATTTAACGTAGTTCTTAGCGTAAGTTAAAACTTTTCTTTAATTATATAAACCCTTTTATTTATGTTTTAGACTTAAAACTTATATTAACTTTTTAAATTTTTTAAATTATAATAAATTATTATTAAAGTCTTTAAAAATCTTTAATTTAAGAAATCTTCCTGATTTTAACTTATAATCCCAAGATTATAAATTAAAATACTATTAAAAAATGCCATTAACAATTGAACCTCCGGTTTTTTAAGTGTTATTTATTAGTAATCCTGGATTATTAGTAAAAAAGTCAACCAACTTTAATAAATTAAAACTAATAATAATACTTAATAATAATAAAGACGTTATCGTTACTACGTCTTTTTAAAGACATTAGTCAAACATATCATAGTTATAAAAACAACTATTAATCTAAGATTAATAATAATAATAAACATTCTTTATAAAGGACGTATATTGATGAACATTTCTTAAATAATATAGGTCCTTGACTTGTATAAGTTAAAATAAGCTAAACTTTTAATTATTTAAACTTATTTTTAACTGAACATTTTTTAAGAATAATTTAAAAATGTTTCTAAAGAATGGTTTAATAAAGTTACTATTAAATTAGTTAAAATAAAAGGTTTTAATATATAAGACTATAAGATAAACAACTACGACTTATTTAATAAAATCTAAAATATTAAAGCCGTCTGTAATAAAAAGAAAAGTAGTGTTGATAAATTAATTCGCATTTAATTTATAAAGAGAAGTGTTATGTTTTACTAAAAATATATAAAAGATCTCAATAATTAAAAGTATTTAAGACAACTTAAAATTATTAGTAATAAAATCAAGTTATTTTTAAAGTATATTTAAGCCTTAAACTAGTACATAATTAACGACGCCTAAGATAAACGAGTACTTTAAATAATTAAAGCTAAGACCTGAACATCAATTGGTATTACGCCTAAAAACGTTGCCGCTTATTAAACTAACTTTATTAAAAATAAAGCCTAGTTCTTTAAAAAGATCGTTATATTATTATTAAATAAAATATTAAAAAAATAAGACTTAAAGTCTCTTACCACGGCTTATTTATTTTAATTAAAATAGTAGATAATAATGTCTTTAATGACTTTTTTAATAAACTAAAACCTACTCATTTTGTTGTCCTTAAAACTAAACTATTTAAAGTTAAAGTTTTAAAATCTAATTCTTTAATAACTATTAATTTTAGATTAAAAGTCAGTTTAACTATTAAAGAAAAAATCATTGCCTTGACTATATTAAAAACCGTTATAATAAAATCATTACACATTTCTGCACTATTATTGAAAAGTAATTAACCACTAGCGTAACTCGGCTCATTAATACTTGAAAAAGTTATTACCCCCTTTGTTAGTACTACTAAACCAAGTTTTTCTAAGAAAATCATTGATCTTATAATAATAGGTGTTTTAGAAAAGGCTCTTACGACTTATGAACTTAAATTAATAGTTAAACCCTTTCTTTTTTATATTATAATAAAAACCTCTAATTTAAATAAGGAAAATTTAATACAAAGGTAATTGAGTTTATTAGATTCCCCGTTATTAATTAATTTTGACTTTATATTAAATGAAAATAGAAAATACATAATATAAGTCTACGGTCTTTTATATAAAAGATTATTTAAAAATAATCTTAAAGTTTAAAAAACAGTCCGGATATTAGAATTTCTCTTGGAAGTTTTCCACTTGTATATAAAAGAATTCTTATTTTAAATAAAAAAATAAATTCAAATAAAAAACAAAGTTATTAAAAGGGTTCTTAAACTTTTTAAAATATAACTAATAATATTTAAACGAGCTAATAAACGAGCCTCCTAAATCTATTACTTTCTTAAAAATAATTTTAAGGCTTCGTTTATCCTTTAATATCTTGATCTTATTAAAGGGAAAGGCAAAGCCATTATTGATTTAGGATTATTAATCAGAGATATTCCACTTAAAATCCAGTGGAATAATCATAAAGCCGTTATTAAACCAAGCAATTATAACTATTGATTACTAATCACTGTTATATGTACGCTAGAGTATAAAGACAAATTTAAAATAAACCTCAGTCTTTTAATTAAACTTTATTATAAAAAATACCTTTAAAAATCAAATTTACTGGGAAATGAGGAAAACTAAATGTATTTATTTCACTTTAAAAAGTTCACTAACTATTATAAAATAATTGAAAAAAATATAAAAGGAGAAGTTTTCTAAAAAAAAACTTCAATCTTATTATAACTAATAAAGACGATATTAAACAATTATAATTAAACTTAAATTATACGTCAATCTTTAAAGCCTTTAAAAATACTAAGGACATTAAACTTAAAGTTTAACTTAAGTATTCGAAGTTCTACCTTATTTTAATAACTATTACGACTATTATTAACCTTAAATAATCTATTAACTTTCCCTAAGAATATTTCCCGATATTTCTCTTTAAAAAGCTTAAAAATAAAGGTGTTATTCACGTTTTTAATATATTTGGTTTAGGATATATTTATAAAAAGAAAACAAAAAAGCCCTATTTGGGAAAGATTATAACTATAGAATTAACGATGTATTACTTTTATTATTAAAAAGACTAATGTAAAGTTAAAAGGTCTATTGTGTTTTTATATAATATGATTTATAGCATAGTTCAATAATACCTCCGAATAAACTATAGCCTTTATTTTACTGCCATTTCTACCATAAATATTATTAACGTTTAAGTCGTTTATTATTTAGACTTTCTTATTTTACCATCTTTTAATAAAGTGTAAAGTGTCGCTTTTATTAAAGCCGATATTAATGATTATATTCGCGCTATTACGACTTATAATCTAGGATTAATAATGCCTTTTATCCTTTTGCACTGGGCTCTTGATTATTATATTTTCCTTAGTAGTTCTTTAATCATTAGCCACTATTATAAGATTAAAGGTTCTTATGACTATTTTGATTTTATTATTAATAAAAAATTCAACTGAAAATTTAACTCATTTTTGGTTAGTAAAAAAGGAACCTTTTTAAAATACCTTTTAGCCTTGGGTAATAAAAAAATCATTATAAAATCTTTAGATTTAACGGATTTTCCCGTTTTTTTTAATACGCCAAGGTTTTATTCTTTGTGTTTATAATGACATAGAACATTTTAATATTAGATTTTTAATTTTATTAAACAATTATACGTTAATCTTAAATAAAGAAATTTTAAAAAATAAAGTTAAAACCGACGACTTTATAATAACCATAAATAAATTATAAAAACTACTGGTTAATAAATAGGGGATCAAAGAATACATATATGCCCTGTTTATTATAATAACGATTATCACTAGCTTTAGCCTTTTATTAAAAGCCTTAGTAGGATAGAAACCTTAGTTTAATCTATTGGTTTATGCGGAAATTCGAGATTTTTTATAGTTAAATGATAAGGCACTTGCGGCTTACTTAAAATCATACTGTATTAAATAATTCACAATAATAACTAAAGCTTGGTAATTAATTTAAAAGTTAGAAAAAGAACTTTATAAAGAAAAGTCGTATTTTAAAGTAGGATTATTTAATAAGTCTATTCCCGCAGATGACATTATTAATAAATTGGCATTAAAGGAAAAAGTCAAAAAAGTGGGTATAATATTAAATTGGAGGATTTTATAAATAATAAGACATTGGAAAAACATAAGGACACTTTTACCTTTAATCTTGCTTTATGAATTATCCAAGGTATTACGAGTTAAGTTAAAAGTTCTGGAATAGTTTGTATAAATAAACTTAATTAAGCTTTAAATATAAACGTTATAACTACTCTTGATTTCAAATCACTAATGCCTTTTACTTTAAAACCTTAAGGTATGGTATTTAATAATATCTTAGAACTTATGATTTATTTCATTAGCAACGACCTCGGTAAAACGCCCTTATTAATTAAAATAGTGCGTTAAGTTAAAGAAGGTATAATAAAACAAGCCGAATAAGATTCCCTAAAATAATAAAAGGATACTGGAAGTTAAAGTCCTATTATACCTGACTTATTAGTTTAACCTTAGACTTTTAAAAAAAACTATTATGAGTTATTAAACACCAGATAATACTTTTTTATCATTTAAGGATATTTTTTCACTTAAACTCAATTAAGAGTTATAACTATTAATAAAGATTCACATTAATATTAAGTAGACTTTTGTGTTTATTAACTCTTAATAAACTGTTTCTTTTGTTTTTATAACCCCTGTTACTTTGGCTAAGACTTTAGCCGTTATTTCCCTAAAACTACCCTTACTTAAAAGAACTTAGTTATTTAACGGTCACTAAACTATTAGACTTATCCACTTTAGACAAAGCTTTAATTAACTTATTATAAAAGATCTAAAAACCGAGTATAAATCATTAATAAAAATAATAAAAAAACGAAAAGCCATAAAAAAAGAATAATTATAAATACCAAGGCGTTAAAAAAAGCTAAATAATAAGTTATGATTTTAAATCACAGGTAATTAATAACTAATAAGTTGGGGAGTTTTTTTTTTTTTAATCTCTTAATACTTAAATAATCTCCCTTTTATAACGAAACATTAATGGCGTTAAACCTTTTTTCTCTTTTTTTTTATTTCTTTTTTATAATAAAATATCCTTATAATATTTCCCTCTTTTTAAACCGCTTTAATTAATTTACTTATAAGTAGTTTAGGTTAACTACTTTTTATTATTAAAGACAAGTATAATAAGCTCTATTTTTGACCTTTTTACGACGTTAAAGCCTTAGGTAAAAAACCTCAAATTATAGTCTATACAACTGTCGAGCACCGTAGGGGAAGAGCTTCAGGAAGTGTGAAAGTTTTGAATTATAAAGGAGTATAATAAAGCTTCCTTTAAGAAGGAGCTTCAAAAATTTAGTTATATAAGCAGTCTTAATTGGCTGCAGCGCTATTAAGGCTTTATTGGTGCTCCCAATCAACAAACCCTTATTTTGTATAATACATCCCCTTGGCTAAAAGCAATTATAAAAGCCATAAAAATGCTTAAATATAATTTATATAATATGATGGTATAAATGCAAATCATCATATAATTGGGAATAATGCTAATATAATTGGTTATGATAAAAGCGTTGTTATTAGGGCAACGGAATTAAGCAAGTGAAATTATATTAAAGCTTTTATGCTAAGAATTTGCGTTTTTTAGTAATTATATTATTAAAAATGGCTTGTATTAAAAAATA
Organism: Helotiales sp. F229; assembly: GCA_002554605.1. Taxonomy (NCBI): domain Eukaryota; kingdom Fungi; phylum Ascomycota; class Leotiomycetes; order Helotiales; species Helotiales sp. F229. Next base: position 3,615,877 of record MXAW01000004.1, on the reverse strand, counting down.
TGCTCCCATTGCTGCTTTTAAGGTATTAAAAAAAAATAGATTTTAAATATTTAAAAATTCAAAATTAATATGCTAATATGCATAATATAATTGGCTAACGCTTCTTGAGCTATTATCCTTTCCCTTTGCTTGCCTTTTCCGCCCTTACTAACCCTTTGGCATTGCGCTATAATTAAAGAAGCTTGTGCTATGCCATGCTTCCATTGCATTTGCAATAGCATATGTAGCGCGTCAAGCAATTTTTATCGCAATAAGGCGTTATTAATGCAATGTTTTTATTATTATAAAAATAATAAAATTAGTTACGCTGCCGCGCCTTAAGCCGCTGCCGCCCTTTTTGCCGCTTATTTAATAGCAAAATTGGTGCCAAAAAGCTTTCGCATATATATATCATTTTATATAATATTAAATGTCATATAAAAGCAATATATAAAGCTTTTGCTAATTAGCTATAAGCCCTTATTGCTCATTAAGCTGTTATTAAGGCTGCTTTAAAAAAGAAGGAGATTAAGAAAGCTAAAAATAAAAATAAGAAAAAGAATGATTTTGTTTTTGGTTTGTTGCTTTATAAGTATTATTTTTGTTAATTTAAGACAACATTTAATACATTATAGCCTTTTTTTGCTAAGAAATTGCTATGCCCCTCCCCCGCCTTATTTTTGGCGCTAAGATAGGTGATAATAATAATATAATTGCTGCTATTAATATTGGTAAATTTTTGATTACTGCTATTGCAACGCATGCTGCCGCTTGCGCTTTTGCTTTAATAAAGATTAATGTTTTGGCTAGCGCCGCTTAGCGGTTGGTGGACTTTTTGCTTTCACCTTTATAAATAAAAATGGCTTTGCAATCCATAAATTGCAGCTTAAAAATATTACCTTAATAATAAAAAAGCTTTATAATCCTAAAATTGCAGTTTGAGAACATTTTCCTTATATTATTATAATATTATAAGTATATTAAAGCAATTTTGCAACCCCAAAATAGCAACTTAAAATCAGGTCCTTGGAATTCATATAATTCTTTTTTATGCTTATTATTTTTTTGCAATATTAATTTAAATTAATATATAAAATATATTAAATATAAATATAAATGTGCTTTGGCATTAGCTTAAGTAAGCTTTTTAACAATGGCTTAAGCATTTTAAAGGTTTAGAAAAGCTATAAATACCTTAAACTTTTATTAAGGCAAATTTTTTATTAAGCCATTTGCTAGCATATTATTAATAAGAAAATATGTTATTTAAAAGCTCCCCCTTTTATGCTTTTAGCATAACCACATATTTTATATATTAATATGTTTTAGCTTTATTAAAATGCATTAATTTTTTTTAATTATTAGCCAAATCATTTGTTTATTATCATAAAATATATTTCATAAAGCTCTCATATCAAGTATTAATTTTTTAAAAAAGCGCTAAAACGCCATTACCTCTTTTGTTGTTTTTGCTACCTTTAATAACTCCGCTTTTGTTATTAAAGTAATTATAATGTTTTGCCTTAAGGCTTTTTAAATAATTGCATTTTTAAATAATATTATAATAAAACCTTAAGAAAAGCGTTTTAATTTTTTATTATTTGCAAATAAGGCGTTTAAGGCTATTAATAAATATATCTCCTAATTTTCGCATTAATAAATTATTATTAAGAAGCATAATCCAAATAAGTATTTAATGATTTATTTAATTGCTTTTGCGTGCTAAGCGCTTGGGTTTGTTAAAAAATGCAATAATTAAAAAATTGCAAATGCAATATTTGGCCTTAGCATAATGGTTATATATAAAATTAATTTAATTTTTTTTTAATATTTTTTAACCTGCTTTAATATGGCGATTCCAAGGTTTTTAATTAAATTGTAATTTGGCAAAAGCATGCTTAGGCATTTCCTATTTATTATATTAAATTTTTAAGCCACTTTTTTTATATAAATGTTATGCATTAAAAACATTATTTTTGCGAACTAATCTTTAATTACATGCATTCCCAAAAACCATTTTATATTTTTTAATATAATAAGTTTATAAGCTAAATGCAATCTTTTGATGATTTTTTATTTTTTATTATTATTTAAGGCATAATACAAAACTTGAATATTATTAATATAAAATGCCACAAAAACTATCCTATTAAAGTTTATAAAAATACACGGCTTTTTTGCTAAGGGATTAAAATTTAGTTTATTTAATGTTATAGCAAAGTTGCCGTATTATAGCGCAAGGGAGTTTCTTAAGCCATATAATGCTTAATCAATTTCCATTATCATTTTAGGTCTTTTTTAGCCATTTAAAAAATAATATAATATTAAAGCATTTCTTTTATTATGTTTAGCATTAATAAATGCGTTAACTATATTAAATTGCTTTATTTTTAAATCAAATTATATTGCAAATGCTATTATTATTTTAAAAAAGCATACTGCAAATATTATAGCATATATTAAAAAAATTATTAAATTATTTTGCATATCCCCTTGCATTATAATGCAAAAGCGGCAGCAAATTAATTTGCTTGCTAAATTAATTTTGTATATGAAAACCTATTTTAATAAAATGGGCTATATAATGGCATTTTTCTTAAAAATCACTTTTTAATAATATTAAGCTTTTAAATTAGCAATTTCCTTTTTAGCATTTTTTCTAAAATGTTTGCCTTAAGCGTGGCTATTTAGCTTATTTCAATTTTTTAAAGCCTTTAAAAGCTTTTTTTAATATGGGTTATGTAAATTAAAAGCAATTATAAAATCTGCTTTTATTTTAATATTTGAAACAATTATTGCTATTACCGCATGCAATATAATTATGTTTTTATTATTTGCTTGCATTAAAGTAGTTTTATAAAATATGCTAGCAAATTTCATTATGCGCAAATGGCTATTTTATTATAAAGCCATTATCATAAAATAATAGCCCCAAATTGCGAGTTTATTATGCTTTTTTCACATTTCTTATGCTGCGTAAATTTGGTTATGTTTTTGTTTTTGCTGTTGTTATTAGCTTGCTTTAGCCAATATTTAAAAATCGTTATTTATCCCAATTGCTATAAGCAAAGCTTTCAATAATTTGGGGACCTGCTGCTTAAAATCTTATGGCCTTTAATTTAATATTATAACTTAAAAATATATTTGACGCGCTTTTTTAATACTTAAATTTATATTTTTACCACATAAAGCGTTCCTCCCAAGCTAATCTTTAATCATTTAATTTTTAGCAAATCTTAAAATGCCTAAACTTAACCTTTTATAAAAAGTCAGAACTTTATTATCATTTTTAATACTATTTTTATAAAAAACCACTTTATTTATTCCCAAGTTTTGATTTTTATAAAAGATTATATTATTGCTTTTTTCCTTTTGGCTTTTATAAGAAATTATTTTATTATTTTATATTTTTTGGCTTTTATAAGAAATTATTTTCATTTTACTTTTTATTACCCTTAAGCTTATTAATAGTTTAGGAAAATCAAGGTCCATTAATATTATTGCAAATAATTTGATTACCAAAGGGAGCATTCTTATAAGCAAAGGAAGCACCTTTAATACAATGATTTCTATTTCCATTAGCTTTTTAGCATGCATTTTAATAATAGCATTTAATTTGGCCATTTATTTCTTCGCAATATTCTTTATAATATTGCTTATATTAAGCCTTACATTAAGGGAAACATTGTCCTCTTCTATTATAATAATAAGCTTTTTTAAAACAAAAGCAATTTGGCCAATCAATTTCTCCTTTTTCAAAAAATAAAACTTTATTTTATTAAAGCAAATATTGCGCATTATAACAACATAGCGTAATTAGGGCACCCAAATTTTATATATATTAAAAGCAACATAATTAATCAAATAACCTAAATATCCCCTAGAATCAATTTTAAAGCCTCTTTTATTTTTTTCGGCTTTTTTATTATTTTTTATTAAATAAGCACGCGCCTTATACGCATATTCCCTGCTTTAATTTGATTTTAGATTAATTAATAGCCTTTTTATAATTAATAAATCATATTATTAAAAATAGCCCCAAAACCATTCCTAAAGCACTTAATTTAGGCTTTTCATTTTTCATTATGCAAGTGATGCCTTATTATATAAATAAACCGCCGCATTACACATTTTTAAATACAATTTCTTTAAGAGTTTTGCTTAAATGCGCATTTTAATAAATTTAATAATAATTTCTTATCTTGCGCGCTTTAAACCGCCAATTAATTTTTTAATATATGCTAAGGGATTTTCCATTTTAATCCCTTTCCTTATTATTCAATTTTAATAGCATATCATTTTAAAGATTACAATAATAAAAGTATTATTATTATGCCTAATAACACAAATGAACAATTTATATTAATGTCTTATTTAATGCTTGAAATTTTATAATATTAATATAATATGATTTAGCAATTTGCTTATCAAAGTTTAGCTAAATAGCTTCCCATTATACTCGTTTTTGATTATTAATAATTATTGCGTTTTATTATAGCCTAAAGGAAAATTAAACAAATCCCAAAAAATTCTAAAAAATGATTTAGCTGCCTTATTCTTAAATTCCCTTTTTAAAATAACATTTTCAGCATATATTATAATATAATTTTTGCACTCGATTTTAAAAACACCATTAAATTCTACCTCTTTTCCTATATAAAATAGCGCTTAAAATGCTTTTTCTTTAAAATGGCCCATTTTTAAATGCTATACTTCTAGCATTGCATAATAAGCTTGCAATAACTTCTTATTTAATTAAAAACCTTATTTTAAGCTACAATAAAAAATTGAATATATTATAACTAAAAAGCATTTTATTATTATTAGATTATAAAAGCAATAAAAATAATTAAAAGGCTTATATTTAAAAAAGATAAAATTATACTTTTGCTTTAGCTTTTAAAGCATTATGCTATTTCAAACTTCCCCATATTTTAATATAATATCTTTTCTTAAATACCAAATCCCAATATTTAATAAAAGCGCCTTAAAAATAATATTAATATTAAAACCAATCATAATTGCAATATTGCTTAAGGTCAGGTTTTATATATTTAAATCATTTTTGCTTTTTAGCACATTCTTAAAAAGTTGCTAATTTTAATTAATAATTAAAAGGCATTATATACCTGCTTTTACATAATCATTATTCCTAAATTTTACAAAAATGCTTAGGATAAGCTTTTTTTTATTATTAATAAAATGCTAAGCACCATAATTATTAATAAATATGCTATTGGAAAATGCATATAAATTGCTAATAAAATTTGCAATATATATTCCTATTGCTTTATTAACATCAAATAGCTTTGAATTAATAATAGCAGCATTAACATTTCCAAAGTATTTGCTTTTGTTTATTAATAATAATAGCTTTTTCTTTTCCTTTTTATTTAAGACAACGCTTTTAATAATTTAATTAATGGGAAAGATCTTTTAATTCTTTTTAATAATTTCCTTTTATAACTTAGCGTACTTTGCTTTTTCAAATCTTTTATAAGTTTTTTTAACCTCATTATTATTAGGGCAATTCCTCAATTTATTTGCATAGCCGCTGTTATAGGCGTATCATAATTTTTAGCATTTAATAAATGCCTAAAAATGGCTATTTTTGAAATTGCAAAAGCAATTGCTTTTTTTTAATTATTTAAAGTAAAATTGGTTGAATAAGCTTTATTTGCTATAAATGCTTAAGCTTTTGGCATTGAAAATAGTTTTAAAGCTATTAAAAGTTTTTGAACGCTTTCTAAAAAAGGCGTATAGCTTATTTGCTATTTTTCCACCCCTTAAACCATTTTTAAAATGCTTTTTCAAATTAGCTTCAAAAGCTAAACCATATTTCTTAAACATTATATAATATTTCCTTTTTAAAACATTATCTTTAATAATATTAATTAAAGCTTAAGCAGCTTATATTTTAATATAAATTAAAGCTGTAGAAAGAAAATCTTAAATGCCTAAAATGCTTTGAATTTTTGAAATATTATATGCTTTAGCTAAACAATACTTCTTTTGCTACTTTTTATGCCAAATGCAAGCTTTCATTTTCTTTTTTCTTTTAAAAGCTTTTATTAAAGCTTTTTAATAATCTAAAATAATAAATAATAGCATAAAAGCATTTAAAAAAGCAAGCTCTCGCTTAATTAACCTAATCAATGCTTAAAATCCAATAAGGTTTTTTAATTTATTATTATTAATGGCGTTTATTAAGATTAATATAATAATAATAATATTAACCTAATTAAATAAATATTAATATCTTATGCTAAAAAGCATTCATTAGGCAAGGTTATTTTGGAATTCTCTCATGCAAGCTTCCCAGATTTCCTTAATATTGCTAAAGGTTGCCTTTTATGGTTTAATAGCTTGTAAAGGCTCCATAAGAGTCCTTTTCTTGTTTTTGCTGGCAGTTTTCCACTTATAATATATCTTCCGCTTGCTATTGCTTATTAATGCCATTTATCTTGCAAATCAATTATTTATTTTAACTTATATATATTTGTTAATATTAGGAGCTGCTGGTCAAAATTTAAGGAGATTTGGAACATTATATTCATTTGGGTTAATAAAATTAATAATACCCCTAAATTAAGCATAGTATTAAAATCTTGTCCACTATTATAGCCATTGGTAATAATCGCTTAATAAAGCATTGTCCTTATTAATTGATACGTTTTGAAAAGATATTTTATTATTATTGAATATTTAAAAAGTTTAAAAAAGTGTTATTAAATTGAAAAAGGGGGAATATGTGTTTTTAAAAAGTTTTTCAAATAGTGGTAAATATCTTTTAATACTTACCCTCGCTTTTCTCAACCTACAATAATCATACCTTAATAACTTATGAATTAAGGCTATGGCTCTTAATTATTAAGCACCATAGGGGAAGAGCTTTAAGAAGTGTGAAAGTCTTAAATTGTAAAGAAGTGTAATAGAGCTCCCCTTAAGAGGGAGCTCTAAAGATCTAATTACATAAGCAGTCTTAATTGGCTGCAGCGCCATTAAGGCTCTGTTGATGCTCCCAGCCGACAAACCCCTATTCTGTACGACAACAACTAATATAAGAATTCTTAATACCTTTGTAATTTAGAAGAATAAAGACTTTTCTACCTTTGAATTTAACCTTTGTACTTCGCCTCGGGTTCAATACCTAAAGCTCAGTTTTACTTAGTTCTTTTGTTTTATGTTGTCTTTATAGTATATAACTCATAAATCAGATATTAAATATACCTCAAAATCAAACAATAGATTTACTTTAAATATTAAGACTTAAAGTCCGAATCCCGTTATATAATTCGAGTATATATTAAAACATATTACTCTTAAATCATAAAGAATTAAAATCCGAATTTTTTAAATTAGCAAAAACATTAACGCATTTTTAAGCTATAGCGACTAAAGCTTAGCTAATTAAACCAGAATCCTCAAATACTTAAAACAAACCATCAAAAGCTATAAAAGGAAAAAAACAATTTAAAAAATATACTAAAATATTTGCCACATTTAATATAATTCTTAAAAAAACAAAATTCTAATAAAAACACCTTAATCTCAAGGGTATTTATAATCTCAAAGGTAATATATTAAAAAAACACTCTTTTAACTTATATAATAATCTTATGTCATATATAAATCTTATATTCGATAAACTAATACTTAATTAATATATGTTTTTAAAAAAACAAAAAAAAACAAAAACAAATAATAAAAACAATATACATAATAATCACGGCAGCTATCTAAGTAAATCACCTAAAAGAACAGTTATTATTAAAAGGGAAAATCCCATTTCTTAAAATCAAAGTCTAAGATCTTCTATTAAAACCTAAAAAATAAAACAATCTTAAAAATCACTTAATAAAAATGTGATTTATTAAAAATACTTATTTAAAAATAAGTAATATAAACAAATATAAATATTAAATATTAGAATACTTTAACTTAAATACTATGTTAATACTTATACTGTTTATATAAGTATTTGAATATAAACCCGATAAAAACGGATATATCTTAAAATACCGATTATATATTATAATACACAGAGACCTTTAAAGCGAATTCACAATTATTTTAATATATATAAATACTTTGGCAATTAGGTTATTTAAAATAACTATAATGTTTGTAATTAAATTTAATTTAAAGGTCAAATGCTTTAACGTAATTAATGTATTCATTAATGTTCTCTAAGATATAAACAAAGAAATAGTGTATTATAAAAATTTTCCCGGATTTTAAAAGCCAAAAAAGTATTATAAGTTAATTGTACATTTTATGAAATATACGACTCCCTTTATCTTTAGTATAAACATGTTAATAAGACTTTAATAAGTTTAGGGTTATTTTCTTATTTTAAAGAGCCTTATATATTTATAAACCTTAAACACAAAATTTTAGTATTATTTTATATTAATAATATTCAAATACTTTTTTATTAAAATAATATAAAACTCGGCAAAGAACTTATTAAAAAACTTAACCAAATATATAATATATATAATTTTAAAGATATTAAACAATTCTTAAAGATTAAAATAATACATAATCAAAAACACAAGACTATTTTCTTTGTTTATAACCAATATATTAAAAAAATTATTCACAAGTTTAAATAAACAAATAAAAAGTGTCCCACAACCCCATTACTTTAAATCGAACTTATAAAATCCAATAATTACATATTAAAAAAAATCATTAAAATATATTAAAAAAAGGTTAAATCTGTATTATATATAACAATTGTTATATAACTAAACGTCGTATATACCACAGCCCTCCTTTTATAATTTACTACAAACCCTAAATCAAAGCACTTCATTATCATATATTGGCTCATTTAGTACCTGTTTAAAACGCGCTTTTTAGGTATTATATTTAAAGACAATCAAATACGAGCTATATTTATTACTTCTAATGTTTTATTTATAAACAATTCTAAAACCAAACAATTGTTATAAAAATATATAATCTTAATATTTAATAGTCCAATAATTTAAAAAAAACATTTTAACAATTTATAGTTACAATTTCCATAACAAAAGCAGAGTTATTGTTTTTCGAATACACAGGGAAAAAAGCCATAGCGCTTTAACGATTTTTTAAAAACCTATCTTTAAACATTAGCAAAACTTAGGAAATCTTTTATAATAATCAATAAATAATCAAATTTGTAATAAATAATAACAAAAAAATCATTACTAAACTTCATTATATAAATATTTAAAATATATAATTTAAACAAGAGTTTATTCAAGGCTTATTCAAAATTATATATTTATTAATAAATAATATACCTACTAATAAACTTATGAAAAATCTGTCTTGTTAGAAATTTGAATAATTTAAAGCTCTTTTGAATTTTAAAGATTATAAATCTTAAGTCAAAGAACTTTAAACACATTCATTAAAAACATATTAATAATTTATACATATTTTCATTTGTTAAATTAACTTTTTTAATCTTAATAAATAGATATCTCCTGTTATTTTAAATAAAAGAAAATAAAAAATCCAGTACAAAAAACCGCAAAACCCCAATAAAAGCTCATTTATAAATATAATACCCTTGCAATTCCTTTTAATAAAGCCGCCAATAATTAATCCTTTTTAAAGATTTTCCAAATAACGGCACTAGTTTTATTAATAGTATTATTATTATCTTTATCTTCTTTTTACGCCGAAGACCAGAACAACGAGACCTAATTAACAAGATCTCGATCTTCTCCTTATTCTTTTCTTTTTCCTTACTTTTATCATTTAATCTACCCTTTTTTAATAAAATTTTAAAGGTCGTACAAATCGCGCGGACACTTTATATAATATTAGTAAAATAATTACAAAATTTCAAAAAGGCTTACTAAAAAAAAAGGCTGTTTTTAGTTTCGAAGAAAGAAATCAATCAAACACCGTATTAGAAGATCTAAAAAAACGATATAATAAGTGTACCCAAAGCTACAATTATAATAATATAAATTAATAAAAAAGGTATTAACAAAGTATTTACCCTTATTACGGCGGCTATATACGGTAAAACGGATATATAAAAGACAAGGCTTAACAAATCGTTAATTTATAAATATATATTAATATTTATTCATAATTATACAATAAAAACGAGTATAAAACATAATAAAGAAATATATATTATACTTATATTTAATAAATAAGGCCTTAAATCTTGAACTATATTTTAAAAAAGTACAAGACTTATAAAGAGATTTTTAAAAACACAAAAATATATCCAAAACAAACAACAAAAACACAATTAAACGCTTTTAACCTAAGCTTTTATTATTTAAATACTGTGATTTTCCCGACTTTTTATTAGTAAATATATAGGCGTTATATTTGTCAATTATTTTATATATTTTGCCTTTGCCTTTAAGAATTTAAAGAATAATAACCCGGGTAAAAAACAAGGGAAAAGTAAGAAGAAGAAAAACAAAGCGAAAAAACATAAGACGTCTACAAAAAACAAAAGCTTAAATAAAAGAGGGTACATGAACAAAAAGGGAGATTATATTAAATTCGCCACTAAATACAAAACGACAACGGGCAAATAAAATAAACAAAATATTATTAAAGTCTAAACAAAAAAATCTTTTAACTTAAAAAAAAATCCAAACATATAAACTATTATATAAAAAATAACGTAAAAGAAAATATTTAAGCAAACTTATTTTCGGAAATATTTATCTAAGATTATATTATCAATTAACCCAATATTCAAAACTAAAAAGCACAATATATAAAACATACAAAAGGGTAAAAAGAAAACGAAATATTCACCTGGCTAATATAAAGTTTATAATACTTATCTCTCACTTCCTTAGCTGACTTAGGAAATATCTTAATAATATAAATCATTTAAATAATATATATAAAAATCAAAAAAAAAAGATAAAAGAAATAAAAAACAAAGGCACAGGCGCAAATATATATAATATTAGTATTAAAAAAAGTTATTATTTGTTAAAATAAATACTCCTTTTATAATTGTCAATCTAATAAACACAATCACTCAATCACTGGCCAATGCGCTTAGGCCACTTAACAATACATTAATTAATAAACAACATATAATAAAGTATAAAGTAAATCTCAACTCAATTAATAAATAAGTATAATTCATTTTTACTTTCCGTAAACTTAATCTAAAACAATTACTTAATTCTCAAATCATTTAATTATAATATTAATTATATAAATCTAATCTTATTTTAATGCCAGGAACACCTGCGCAAAGCTTCACTATCTTGAACTCAAACCAAATACTTAAAATCAAATAAAACAACGATAATACATGATCTTTTACTTTTTTTATGTTAAACTTATAATTATATATCTTTTTATATATTTTAACATATTAGTTTAATACACTTTAATTATGTATTTGTTATTTACTTTTATTTATTATATCTTATACTTATCATTAAGTATTATGTTTATATTGAACGCATTAATTATTTATATTACATGATCTTACTACACATATTAGCTGCGTACCTATATATTTCCTTTCTTTTAAATCTACACGGCACTTATATACAATTATATATATGATTTATAATAAATACACTATAATCCAAAATATATAACTAATATAATTGTCCTTCTTAGCTACGACCATATATTATACATTAAGGATAACAAGCTTTTAATCCTACGGATAACATCTCACCATAAGGGTATATTATACAACCAGCGCCATCATTATATTAATATATCTAATAAGGTCTAATATATACTTACATAAACATTCCATATATATATCTCTAATTCGTAATCTTATCTTAAAAAAAGTAACACTTAATTTAATTCATTAAAACACACTTACACACTTTTCACTTCTAGTAATCGTAAAGATCTCTCACACCTTAAAAGACCTGCTCCACTTTCCGTATCACACGGGTTAATTTAACGGTTATTTTCGAGGCCAATTTAGTGGTTTTTTTGGGCTAGTTTAGTGGTTTTTTTTCTAGGCTAGTTTAACGGTTACTTTCGAGGCTAGTTTAGTGGTTTTTTTAGGCTAGTTTAATAGTTACTTTTAAGGCTAGTTTAGTGGTTTTTTTGGGTTAAATTTATAGTTACTTTTAAGGCCAGTTTAGTACTTTTTTTAGGCTAGTTTAATAGTTACTTTTAAAGCTAGTTTTATTTATATTTATAAAGTCAGTTTAGTAGTTATCCGAATAGTTACTTTAGGTAATTGTGAGATTTATTTATAAGAGAGTAAAAAGAAAATGGGCAGGTTAATTGTGAGCTTTATTTTCGGAAAGTTATTGTTTTATAAATAAGGTAAAAACATATATTAAAACTATAATTTAAATATAATTCTATAATAGTTATTCTTTAAATTAAAACAATAAAAAACATAGAGTTTTAACAGGATATAAATCTAAAATATACAAAAAAAAACCAATATTTAACTTAAACGTTTATAATAACTTAAACGTTTATAATAACTTAAATATTTCATAAACCAGTCAATTTAAATTCTAACACTATAAGTAATTATAATACTAAAAACAACAAGTTTATACAAGACATACAGAGTGTATATGGCTAAGGGGTAAACTATTAAAGCTGAAGTAATGAAACTACCGTAAGTACGAAAAGAATAAATAGATATTACGGTTGCTTTCGTAATATAAACTAAAAGGGAAAAAGACACAATAAAAAGGGCGAGTGACAATATACTAATAGACTTATTATATTTGTTATATATACCAATAACGAGGAAACAAAGCCGTACTAGTTAATACAACGAGTTAAAAGAACTATAACCGTTATTAAACGTTATTATAGTTACGACTATTACGACTATTACTACTGCGGCTGTACTTATTACGTTGCATAATATAGTAAGGTATAAGGTACGGATAGGGTCAATATATTAAACATATAGCCACGGCTATAGATAACGCGGATAACGGGCACAGCCCGTTATCCGCGCCCAAATTTTTTTGCTAATGATCCTTTCCCTTTAATTGACAAGATATTAGCTAAAATAGCCAATGCTTGTATTTTTACTAAACTAGACATTTATTAAGTATTCTATTGAATATAAATGGACTTAGTATTAAAAGAGTACATAACCTTTTGCACAAGATATAAAGTATATAAATACAAGGTTTTTTTATTTAGATTTACTAATGGCCCTACCACGTATTAGCGTTATATAAACGACATCCTCTTTAATTACCTCGATGATTTCTATACAACGTACCTCAACAACATTTTTATTTATTCTAAAGACCTCTTAAAATATCAATTATATATTAAGAAAGTCTTCCAAAGATTCTTTAACATAAGCTTATAAATAGATTTAAAGAAAAGTAAATTCGCCGTCACTTATACAAAGTATTTAGGATTTATTATTTCAATTTCCGGACTAAAGGTTAACCCTGAGAAAGTCGCTATTATTAATAACTAGACTTACTTTAATACTGTTAAAAGTATATAATCTTTCTTTAGGTTTTATAACTTTTACAGACGTTTTATCAAAGACTATAATATTATAGCAAAACCTTTTGTTTAGTTTACTAAAAACAATGTTTCTTTTTATTTTACTGCCAAATATCAAAATACTTTTAATTATTTTAAATATACCCTTACTTTTACCCCTCTTTTAAGACATTACCGCCAAGATTTAAAGTGTCTTTTAAAAACAAATGTAAATAATAAAATAATTACAGGGGTCCTTTTATAAAAACACAATAAAAACTGGTTCCCCGTTTTTTTTTTAAAAAAACTATATTCCCTGTAAAACTTAATTATATTATTTATAACAAAGAAATATTTGCTATTATATGTTTTTCGCTTATTAGAAAGCAGAGTTCGCGGGGACCTTTTATTAAATTTATATTATTATAGACTATAAAGCCTTAGAATATTTTATGACTTTTAAACAATTAAATATTTAACAAATACAATAAGCCGAACTATTAGCCGATTACTATTTTATAATAACTTATCAGCCAAATATCTACAACCCGTTAATAGACGCGTTCTCTTGTAAACTGGACGAATTCAACAAATAGAATTCTACCAAAAAAATACAATACTTATAATAACTTTTACAAGAAAATTAAGTAAACCCTATATTTGTGGCTAAGAATCTCCGTTCTTTTAGTTAAAACGACAGCCTCGTTTTTAACGTTAAAATAATAAATCTTTTCTTAATATTCTCGGTAGTATATTAAATACTAAAAACCAACCGTATAATCCCCTCTTTTTAAGTACTATAAAAGTAAGCCTTATTAAATTAGCCAAGTAAGCTTAATATAAAAGGCGACTTATTATTTTCCAATAACTGTTTTATAGTCTTTAACGTTGTTTATTTTTATATTTTCTTTATTTAAGAAATATATGACTACGTCAATATTACTTACCCTAGTATTAAGAAGACTTTATAACTTTTATTTTCTCAGTACTAATAGTACGGCATTACATTAATAGTCCAGTAATATTGCCGTAACTGTTATATTTGTCGACGTATTTAAGTCCCCTAGGATAAAAAACCTGGTTTTTTTTAACTTTTCTTTGTTTTGTTTTAACTTTAAGAACATATTACTGTGGATTATTATAACTTTAATAAAGACAAATACAGATTTAACAATGTCTTTGTCTTTATTAACTGTTTTAATAAACAAACCGTAAATATCCTTTACTGGAAGACTTTAAATATACGTGACTTAGTAAAGTTATATTTATACTATATATATAAATACTTTGGCCCTTTATTTATTATTATTTTTGACAAAGGACTTTAATTTGTCTCTTGTTTTTAGACCGTATTCTATATAATCTTAAGTATTAAAAGACAGTTCTCTACAATAAACTACCTATAGACAAATAATTAGACTAAAATATATAACTAATACTTTTAATAAAGACTCTGCTCTTTTATCTTTTATTATTAAAATAATTAATTTGAGTTCTTTTTATAATAAACTACGTATAAATCTCCTTTTTATATGATTTATTAAGAGGTCTTTTACCGTTTAAAGTAGTTTATAATTACGCCTTATATATCGACTAAGATTAGAAGATTGACTTATTAGATTCAGTATTCCCCGTTAATAAGTTAAATATATAATAAATTGTAGAATATACTACGTACTATTGTATAATATAGAATACAGTTAAGTTTAGCCTTTTAAAGTTTTAAGTAAAAATGGCCCGGTTTTATAACCGTTCTCACTATACAGTTGATTTTAATATAAACGATTTTGTTTAGCTCAACATATATTATTTTTTAATCACTCGCTTTTTAAAGAAACTGGACTTTCCTATTAATAGTCTATTTTAAGTGTTAAAAAAGTTAGAAGTTTATATTACCTAGAATTATTAGCAAATATGAAAGTATATAATGTTTTCCTTACGGCAAAGCTTAGGAAAGACCCCAACGACCTTTTGATAAGTCAATAAACTATATTACTTCCACTGATTAATATTACCAAAAACAACGAATAAGAAATCGAAGACTTACTCACTTATTAAAAGTAATATAATAGCCTTTTTTATAAAGTCTCTTAACTAAATCAAAACGTTGATTTTACTTAATATAACACTTTAGACGTCAAATACGTTTTTATAAAGATTTAAGAGTTTTATTTTAATAATTTTTACATAAGTAAATCCTTTTATAAAGCTACTTTAATAGTTTAAGACGTTTTATAATAAAATAGACAATTACGACTATTTTAATAAAAACAAAGAAATGGATGGATATTCAAGGACGAGCTTTTTTTTTAAGGGGGGAGTAATATAACAGTTGGTATAAATTAGAGGGTATTCAGGGGAGCCTTTTTAATTGGGCATTACTAAGCGCCTAAACGAGATTAACTCGACGACGTTTTTTATATATAACCCCTTTTTTTTACCTTTTTTTTTCTTTAGTTATAAATTCTAAGAGAATTTTAATTACTTTTACTATTTTTTATATAATATATAAGGCCTTTGCTAAACGTCGGCACTAGTCTTTATAAGGCAGACGTTACATATTATATTCTTTTATAATTCAAGACTTTCACACTTCCTGAAGCTCCTCCCCTACGGTGCTCGACACGTGGATATTTATAGCGTGGTAAGCTTAACGAACTTAGTTTATTGGCTATACATGCCAAAGTACAGCCTTCAAAGTGGATAAATTAATAATCCCCTCTAATTAGTACAGAGGTTATTAAGCTTTAACTTAATCCGCTAAAAGGCCGCTAAAAAAAGACCCACTCGCCTAAAGGCGGCCTTTTACGCCAAAAGCGCCAAACCGTTAAAATAGCCAATTTAGCCAATTAATTAATTTTTAGCGCTGATATTTTTTATTGATATATATTTTAATATATTAATTTAATACGCTTTAATTGCGTATTTATTGTTTACTTTTATTTATTATATTTTATGCTCATTACTAAGTATTATATTTATATTAAATGCAATAATTATTTACATTACGCAATCTCACCACATATATTAACTACGTATTCATATATTTCCTTTCTTTTAAATCTGTATGGCGCTTGCATATAATTATTTATATAATTTATAATAAATGTATTATAATCCAAAATATATGACTAATATGATTGTTCTTTTTAGTTATAATTGTATGTTACGTATTAAGGATAGCGAGCTTTTGATTATGTTAATAATATCTTACCATGGGGGTATATCGCGTAATCAGTGTTATTATTATATTAGCATATTTGATAAGGTTTAGTATATGTTTGTGTAAGCATTTTATGTATATATTTTTAGCTTGCAGTCTTATTTTAAAAAGGGTAATGCTTAATTTAATTAATTAAATCTACTTACACATTTCTCACTTCTAGTGATTATAAAGATTTCTCATACCTTGAAAGACCTGCTCCACTTTTCGTATTACAAAAAGTGTCTTATATGATATAATAAATCTTAAAAGACTTAATGTGGGTATGGAACGTTAATAATTTTTATAATATTAAGCCGTGGATAAAACTGCTTTTGTTATTTTTAATAAAAGATTAAAATCAAGAGTTACTTAAACCTTTAAAAAGGAAAAGAGTGCCTTTAAAATTAAATAATGAAGGTTAAAAGATTAAAATTATAAAATAATTAATGTAACTTAATTGTAGTGTGTACTTTACTATTATAAAAGAGCTATTAAAAGGTGCGTTAAACTTAATAAGTAATTACGAATATTTTAAAGACTTTTTGGCTACTTTTTAGCTTAATTAAAAAGAGGTGTGTAATAACGGAAAGGATTTGAGAGTAGTTTATGCTATAATTGCAACGTCTATTCTTAATAATGTCGAAATTCGATAACCAGTTGTTTTTCCTAAAATTCATTAATCATAACTTTCAAAGGCACCGTTAAATTGGAGAGATCTTTAACACCACTTTCTTAAGGAATACTTCAAAGCCGGAGCTATTATAGAGATCACTAATCTAAAGTCGCGTAATTACTAAAAGGTAATAAAGTATAACTACGCCTTTAAATAACTGATTCTTTTAAAGTGGGTATTTACTTATAAAATAGATTCTAATGGTTATTTAACTAAATGCCGTTTTTAAGTAGTGGTTAAAAGGGATTTATAGTTTAAAACCTTTATTTTGTCAATATATGCCGTAACTGTGACGATTCATATGTTATTAACTAAATGACTCATTGACTAATAAGTCATACAAAGGATAAAGCATATATTTATGACTTATCAATGACTTATATACTAATGACTTATAATAAGTTAAATTAATAAATTCTATTGAGATAAATTAAGCTAATAAGTCATATTAAAATAAGTCATATATTAAGAACAAGTGTTGACTTAAAGCTTAGTATATATATATAATCTTCTTTCTTTTTAACCTTCTTTTGACCCCGTTTATTATCTTTTATATATAATATAATAATATAATAATATTCACATTTGTAAAAAAATTTAGTAGCTAATAGCCACTGGCGGTGGCCTTTTACGCTTTTAATGTTTTTGGCTAAAAAGTTGTATATTAAAAAAATTGGGGACAAAGGCCGTATATTAAAAAAAATTCTGCGCTAAAAGCGCTAAAAGCGCTAAATTTTACTTATAACGTTTATTTTAATAATAATAATAATAATAATTTAAGGCTTTAAGTACTTAAGGTATTTAAGGGGTATACCGTGGGAATATATATATATGATTGATTTACTTAAACTAAACTTTGCTTAAAAAAGCTAATACGCTTATTGGATTTTTATTAGCGTGGATATTTATAACGTGGTAGGCTTAGCAAAGCTAGTTTATTAGCCGTGTATGCTAAAGTATAATTAAGCTTTAGCTTTAAAGTGGATAAATTAATAATCTCTTTTAATTAATATAAAAGTTATTAAACTCTGGCTTAATCCGCTAAAAGGCCGTTAAAAAAAACCCACTCATTTAAAGGCGGCCTTTTATGTTAAAAGCGCCAAACCGCTAAAATGGCCGATTTAGCCAATTGATTAATTTTTTAGCGTTAATATTTTTTACTGATATACGCCGTCACATATAATTAATTATATGAAAAAATCATAAAAATGAATATGTAAGCAAGCTTATTTTGGACTTAAAATCTTTTAATTAATATAATGCTTAAAGCTAAATAGCATAGTACATAAAATATATATAATAATAAAATAATAATAAATAATAAAATTATTTAACATTTATGTTACTTTCTAGTGTAATATTTATTGCTTTTTTTAATAAAAAAATAGAAAGCTTTTAATGATATATACGAAATTTAAAAAAAATGGCAAAAAGCAAGGTAACGGCGAGAAATGGGGAAGTTATATAAATGACTTCTAGGACTCGAGGGTTGTGAAGGCGATGGAGGTATCGGGACAGAGAGGGAGCATTACTGGCACCGCTGGCTTTAGGATCGATTGTGAAAAGTCAAGTTTGTCTTTCTTTGGTGCAAGGGTTTTCTACCTCACTTAATATATGTAGTTCTCGGTCATCTTCTAAATGTAGATATAAATACGACTGGCATAAGGGAAACCATGATAGGCACCCTGTTCTTTCTAAAGTAGGTACCGAGAACCTGGAAGTGCTGAATGTTTGTCCACGTGAATTGAAGCAAACACACATGTGATGTCCACAAACTTTTTCCAGGCGAGCAAATTTTTCCTCCCGTGGCGGCTGTGATGAGACTCGTTGGGCCTAGTGGAACGGCGGAATTTTTCCTATATAATGGCCATCACCCGCCCTCCCTTCCATCTCTTTTTTCTTTTTTACTATGTTCGACACATACTTCAGAGAATCTTTTCTAAAGGCCCGTGGCAACAGCACTCCAATTCCTCCACGATTTACTGACTGTTAAATAGTTTGCGTCCTCTTCTGAGTACCTCATTAGAGCCACGATCTTCACCCGCGACGATGAGCCTTTCCTCGGTGCCCAAGAGTGAAGCCTTTTACTTTCGAACTGTCTGCAAAGATGGCGGCATTCGCGCAAGCGTTTGCTGTATAGAGAGTGGTGATGATCTCGGCCCTTTCCTTGTGTGCTTCGGCCTCGGGGTCTGGGTGGGTGCTGATGGATGACTGAGCGGTCCTTTTTTCATTGCGAACTTTGATTTTTCAAGGCCGTGAAGAAGAATCTCCAATTGCTCTAACAGCCGTCTGGATCGACTGATGAACGGTCCAGCAGCCTCCTGAAGATCTCTCCTCGATTGACGGCTGGGAGTTCCTCTTGCAGAAATTTCACCACCCCGAGTGTCAAGTCTTCTGGCATACGAGCACACCATCCGCGAAAGCTCCTACGAAAGTCTATGGTACAAATACATTCACACAAGAGGAATGGGAAGGGTACGTCGCAGGTCCAAAGGCACAATCCGGCACAAGTTTCAAGGCAATTGAGGGCAGACACAACACCCTGCGAGACAGAGGAATGCTGCTTCTTTTCGTTACAAGACAAGCTTGCGCTCGTCTTGATCGATCCCCCTCCACCTCGATTACAAAACCGTCCTTCTTTTACTACGATCATCTCGAACACGTCATACATACTCAGAGCGATGGCCAAGACTGGAACAAAAGACATCTTTGCAGACAGCTCAAAAGCACTTGACTCTTGGGCACCGAGGAAAGGCTCATCGTCGCGGGTGAAGGTTCCAATGGAGTCCTGCTGCTCCGCAGCACGTCCATTGTCTGCAAGCAGTGCCATGGACATACAACTGGGTTCTGCTTAAGGTAGAAGCTGAGCAGACCACAGCAGCTGAGCTCTGAGCTCTGAGCTCTGTAGCAGCCCCATGGTCTGCGAAAATATGGGCATACAAAGGATCCTTCCCAGGTGAGCATAGTACAGCAGCTTCTGAAGCTCTGAGCTCTTATCGACATCTGGATTACAGCTCCTGCCCGTGCTGACGTGGGCTGAAACTTCCGACTTTAGAGTCTGCATCCTCAAGTCTTGGCAAAACGTCGTAACATCTCAATACAGCAATCATATACAGCCTCCTCCAAGAGTTCCGATACCACTCAAGACTCATCGATTTTCTATCTTGCCGCAAGTCTGCTTCCTCGGACCAGCCCTGGACCAATCCCCTCTCCTCCACAGTATTCACGCCACTTTACATCAATAACGCCACACTTCACCTGACTCTTGCCCAGCCACAAGTACACGAATGCATATTTAAGAATCTCACATAAGAAGTTCTTCTCGGACAGTCTGTGCAACCTTTATCACGGTTCTCGGTCGCTAAATCTAGGATGGAGGGTCAGCTCTGGACGCTAAGTGGCGGTGCATAGGCCTTTTGGACCCCACGACGAGGCTGAGAGACAAATTGGCGAACCATCACCCTCCACAGCATTTGCATAGCCAGAAATTCCCCGGTCATGTTGACATGATCTCCTTCGGCGAGTGCGAAGACGATTGGATTCAAGTTAGGGTTATCACACCCCGCCAGGTTCTGCAGGAAGGAGCCTCATACCTAGTGACCGCGAAACCTTGGGCAGCTGAGCAGACATAAGCAGACCTGCCATATACAGTCACAGGGTTTGCGGCACAGAATGTGAGATCCCATTCTCTTTCTTGGGACGACGTCAGGTTGTCTAACCCTATGACTTTTGCCACAGTGTGGAAGGGTGTCAGGTAGGGCTCTTTCCTTTGAACCCCCATTAAACCACTCAGCCTTGTCACCTGGGAGAACATTTTTCACCGAAATGGTGTGGCAGACAAATCATGTGGGACAAGGCTCTCCTCCAAAAGGTCACGGAAAAGGACTTAGGCACCCGTACATATATATCCACATTCTCCTCCCCCTCATTGATCCATTCTCCTGCTTTCCTATCCAATACTACTTCCTGCACAACATCTCGCAGACACCAATCACCACATCCATAAAACCAGCTCTGGTCTTATCTTCCAAAGACCAGCACTCCTATTCAAAATAGGGAACACACATAGCAACATGTCGAACAGAAGACCGTACATCGAGCGGGACAGCCGCGGTCGAGAACGTCTCGTCCTAGGCCGTACATCCTCACATTCCCACCGCCGCACTTCATCCTACGGCGAGAAAACCATGCAAGAACTCCTCGATGAAGCAGAATCTCGCGAACAATCCCTCATCTCTCAAGTCTCCTCCCTACAAACCCAACTCAGCATGGCTCAAAGAGACCAATGGCATCTCCAAAACCTACGCAACGAACACCAGCGCATTGTCAACGAACACTACCAATGCCGCAATATGCGAGCACAACTCGAGGCACAGGTCAGAGAAGTCCGCAGGATGGAAGATCTGCTTGGGGAGGAGGAAGAGAGGAATGCGAAGCTAGAAAATAAGAATGAGAAGTTGGAGGAGAAGGTTAGGCTTTTGAAGAGGGGAAGTGGGGAGGGCTATCAGAGGCGGTATGAGGAGAAGTTGGTGGAGGTTGAGATGTTGAGGGTGAGAATGGTGGAGAAGGAAAATGCTATTAGGCTGGCAGAGACAAGGATTGCGGATAAGAATTCTACGATTGTGTATCTGAAGAACTATCTCAGGACACATGGTTTCAGAGTTGAGGATTGAGAGGTGTTGGAGTGGTAGGGTAGGAGGATTTTGGAGCCAGCGGAAATCGGCTTTCCAGCACAAGAGGTCTCACAAGAGACCGAACAACGCAACCGAGGCAAAAAAAAATAACCAACAAAGAGTCAACAACCAACATCGTCAACCACGACGACGAGCTGACGTGGATTCGCACTCGCAAAACCAACAATCGAACATCAGGATCTAGAATCGTCATGCATTTCTCAGATTCTGATTATGCCCACATTACACGCCGATCCTCCCAAAATTGTGAGTAGAACTTATCATCCAGTTTAGGCTTCTGCTGATATCTCTTGGCGCAGGATCAAACTTTGAATCCTTCAGGACTCGGAACACATAATCATGAAACCAGAGAAGGGGGAAGGAGGTCCAGAAGTACATGCGGAGGTGTCGGGGGTAAGTTATGTCACCGCCTCTGGGCAGAACATGGGAAAATATGGTCGGTCAACGCTTCGGTCAACGCTTCATGTTCTGCCCAGAGGCGGTGACATAACTTACCCCTGGCACCTCCGTACGCGTCGACTACTTACCGAGTCGAGTCAGACAGATAAAATCAGAATTGCAACGGTACCAAGGAGTCAGGGACGAATAACACTGGGAATTATGACTTGGGGGAAGTCGATCTCCTGATATGTGATCCATCTCGTGATTGTTCCTGCACGTGAGAGTCATACTGTGCACTCCTCCCGTCGGCCGCCCGCAGATTTGGCTGCAGCTGCAGTGCGGGAGAACAGCGCACTCTGACAATTAAAGACAATGGCGCTGACCGAGCAAGACACTGATCACTACTCGGTCTGATGCATTTGCTTTCCTCTGTGCTAAACGAACTTAATTTTTGCATTTGCATTTGCATTTGCACTTGCACTTGCACGTGCACGTGCACTTGCCCTTGCCCTTGTATTTGCACTTGAACTTGTACTTGCACTTACAATCTTGCACTGCAAGATGGACAGACTGCAAGAAAGAAAGTCTGAAAAAAACGACACTGCAAAATGCAGACTGCAAGACTGAACAAGAGAGAAGAAGAGCAAGAAAATCCCATAGTGACGGATCTAGACATCCATCTATCACCAGAGGCAGCATCCGGGAATCATCTACTTTCTGGTTTAAAATCTGTCCCAAAAGAGCACCCGGGTAAAAGCCAGGCAGTCCAGAAAACACAAAGAGAGGAGAATGACGGGAAAGCAGCAGGGTAAAGAGAGAGAGAGAGAGAGAGCCTCTTCTGCAATTCTGTAGGCGACAAGGCGGATTTCTCTCCTGCTGCGCCCCTTGGCGTTCCACCTGACAGGCTTACAAACCGGATGAGGAAAGGCATCCAGGCAGTGCTCTCACCCATTCCTCCTGATTCCCAGGCCTCACCAATGACAATACATTCTTCGCCTGTGAGCGCAATTGGTGTGTCGGCGTGGCCTGCATGTTTCGATGACTCCCCTCTATGGCGCGTTCCCGTTCCCTCCCCCCAGTTCTGCACACCGGTTTGTATTGGTGGGCTGGGTCGTGATCTTGGCGGGCATTTTTTACTCGGTGAGCAGAACCAGTTTGGTGTATTGACTTGACAGGTCGGTAGTATGGTGTGGGATGTATGCCCTTTGCCAGATCGCAGGCAGGCAGGGCGAGGCAAGCCGGGGTACTGCAAGGCAGGCGAAGGGCAGCCTACAATGACTGATAAAAAGAGATATAGTATGTAAAGGAGGTAGGCAGCCATTCGAGCTAAGATTTTTCCTTTCTTGTTTTCTGGTTTCATCTCTCGAGGCTTCGATTCGAGTATTTCAGTCTTGTCTTTCGTCTTCTGTCAAGTGGTTCTCCTCTACCCTTTATATATCGAGACTCGACTCCTCAATTCCAACCCAACTCAGCCTTGCATCAACATTGGGTCTCAATCCCTCAGCTCCTGACCGCCAGTACGCCCCACGAGTTGAGATATACGGATAATCATTGGTAGTTTCTGCTTTGCCAGCTCATCTCACCGCATTTTGGCTGCTGTATCCTTAACCAACCTCAACTCGCCTCGCTTGCAGTACGGAGGTACATCCATACATACCTACATACCTACAAACAAAACAATACACATCTCATCCTATCCTATCACATCCCATCAAGATGTCAGCCTCAACCTCCAACACCAAGAAAAAAGTCCACTACGAGCGCGGCACCAAAGGCTCTTCCTCCTCCCACCACCACCAACACCACTCCAGTCGGGACTCAGGCGTCGGTTCCTCCAGCGCCAGCGATCGGGCCTCCTTGGGAACAGCACCCGGCGCCTTCTCATCCCCTGCCTTCAGTTCCTCCCAGATAGAAACACAGCGACACAACCTCCGCGCCGTGCAAGAAGCGCTCGACGCCGCCAACGAGAAGATCCGGCTCTACGAAACCAACACATTCCAACTCAACGCCTCATTAAGCGAAAGCAATAAAGAGAATAGATTACTGAAGAAAGAGAAAGCGGAGTTATGTAACCGCGTCGAGGATCTACTCCATGAGCTTGAAGTCGAGCGGAAGCGCAGCGAGAGGATGAGACGGGAATCTTCTTCTTCATCACACAGCCGGCACAGTCCACCTCGTTCATCACCACGCTCGTCACCGCGGAATTCGAGGGAGATAGAAGATGTTGCCACGGCGTCCTATTACCGCGAATCAGGACGTCGATCCAGCTATCATCAACAACCTACTCAGAATATGTACCCAGCAGCTCCTCAACCACCGCCAAACTCGGCACCGAATCCATTCCTCCCTTCGCCGAGGAATTCTAGCTCCGGTGTACCCGGGGTGAATTTCGTGCCGGAGAGAACGACGGTCAACTATACGCCGAGTACGTTATCGTATTCGAGTAGCCCCGTTTACGCGCATGCGCCGTTGGTGGTGCAGACTCGGGGAAGTGGGAGTGGGAGCAGGTATGAGAGCAAGGCGAGTGCGAGTGCGAGTGGGAGTGTTGTGAATGATGGGAAGTACCATCTTTCGCCGCTGTGAAGGAGCGTAGAAGAAGAAGGTCCAAATGAACTGGATTTGAAAAAAAGAGAGAGACAGGAGAAGTCGGCGGTTGAATGCATTGCATTGCAAAGCTTTGCTTTGCATGACAGATACCGAGGGATTCGAGATTCATATCTCATCTCAGCAACGCCATGAAGTCCCAGCTATCTGATCTATCCGACTCATCGAAATCGGAAAGACATGGCCAGACTCTCAACCGAACGTACCTACGGGCGGTCACTGGAAGTGACACGAGACGTTACTCTTGAGAAGTTGGAGGAAGTGGAAGGAAAGCCGTGCCAAATCTAAAGCATCAGTCGGGAAGAAAAGGGAGAAGACGGACGAGTTGAATCGGGTAGTTGCACCAGACGGAGGTTGAGGAGTGGGTGGTTGAAGATTACCCATGGAACGAGTATCTTGAGATTGCTAGATCTGGCGTTGTCAGCAAGTGCTTTGCGAGTCTGGTATCAGTAGTTAGCTAGCTTACTGAATTGGAATGACTCTCCATGAACATCGTTGATCTTTTCGGTGACATCCATATGTGACTTGTCTTGATTGTAGCCTGAAAACAACCCAGCCAGCGCACTGGACTGGGCGAAGGACTGGGCGTCTTCCGCCGCACGCCGCACGCCTGTCGAGCCTGCCTACCTGCCGACCTAACCCCACCCACAGCAGACCAGTGACAGGTAACATCACAATAGAACACTACAACACCCATTTTTGGTATTTTTCATTTGGTCATTATCTCATCTCATGATACTCATACATCGCGGCCACAAGCCAGGAGATCCATCTCGAAGTCCGAAACATACCATCTCGCCCAAACCGCACCATGAAAGCCGGACTTGCACCATAAAGCACTAGGCAGCACATCTAAAGTAAACTCCAGACATCTCCACTGGCCAATATCCTCCGTACACATGCCGGCCGACGCCTCATGAAGAGCGTGCATGTGTAAATACCCAAAGTCCCGGAACAGCTGCAATCATGCACCACTGGAGGAGGGTAGGTACAGTGAATGAGCTATGAACAAGGACTTCCCAACGAGATAAACCCAAATGTTTCCCAGATGTTCATGGTTCTAGGAAATCGTGTATGTCAATCGTTGTAGCGCCCCAAGAAGGAAAATAGAAAGACATAAATCGACAATTGTTGTACAGGGTAATAAAACGCCACCAAATGCAAAACCTCTAAACGCCATCGTGATATCCTTCACTATTCCTCCACAAAATTTGTCGAGTGTGCGAAGATGTAAAGGGTGATTGATTTACAAGAAGTATTCGCCGGCTCCTCTCCGACCAGCAGGAACGGCACGCTGATCCTCCGGGACTGCGCTGAAAATGCTGAACTTGGGAATGAGGTCTTTGCCAACGTTCATTATGGATGCGACATTGCCACAGCGGTAGCAGTAGTTGGGAGCGGACCAGACGGTAACAACGGACTTCTCGGCGAAATGGTACTATTCAAAATCAGTGTTGATCAATAGCAGATGAAGAATGACATACCTTGTAACCCTCGTTGACAAGCTGATGAGCACGAGCAATGAGATCCAATTTGTTGACGTGATTGAACTCAGTTGCGACCTTGTTACCAAACAGCCAACCAGCACCACGAGGAGAGACGGCCCAAGTTTCAACATCCTCAGGATCACTCCAGACCAGGTCACAAAAAGCACCCTCATGTGGAATCTCTTGAGCACGAGCGACAACACGAATCTGATCAACGGTGCGGATCTCAGGGCTCAGACCACCGTGAACACAGAGGATTCTGCCGTCAACGATAGCAGCAAGGACGAGAAAGTCGAAAACTTGGCAGCAAGACTTCCAGACTGAAGCGTTGCCATACTTTTGTTGACACTCCTCATAGAAGCCATAGACCTGGGTGATTTGACGGGACTCGTGGTTGCCACGGACAAGGGTAATCATCTCAGGGTACCTGAGAGAAGATTAGAAATGCAAATTGAGGTAGGATCTCTCCCTACTTACATAGCCTTCAGGCACATCAAAAGGGTGAAGGTCTCCAAGCTGAAGTAGCCGCGATCAACGAAATCACCAAGGAATATGAATTTTTGACCTCCGTTGCCAGAAACCTCATTGACACCGATAGCTGAATCACCGGCAGCGCTACCACCACGGCTGGATTGGCCCGCAGTACGTGGGCGACCGCGTTCTTCCTCGTCATCATCTTCACCACTAGCACTCTCAATACCACTGTCGGATGAACGGATCTTCTTTCGAAGCTTGGGGTTGGTAATTTCAGTGGGGGGTTCGATATCGTCGGAGCTGATAACTGTGGTTGGCGCCTGAACATTGGACTCTCCTGGCATGCCACCTGCAATTCGGAACAGCTCGAGGAGATCGTAGAATTGACCATGAATATCACCGCAGATCGTAACGGGTGTCTCAACAGGTTGGATATTGGACTCTGTGTATAGATCAGTAAAGATTGTCACTTTGGACCCAACGGCGAACTCACCTTCCATCAAACACTCCTTAACCTTCTCGCAGAGCTGCTTCATGATAGACTCAGGAAGGTAATGGCACTGCTTTGCTTCTTCTAGCCATTCTGGGAGCTCGGAATTGGGCTTCAGCTTTGCCGGACCCGGCTTGGGAACTTTTGGACCTGGCATCTTGAATTCTCGGGGCGGCGCGAAAGAAATCTTTTCAACGACTCGTTCTGTGGATCGACTGTGTCCCTTGGCCCCTGCCTTTCGGTTTGGAAGTGAGGGCGGAGCAGGAAGATTGAAGGAAGAAGATGGGTCGGGGCGCTCAGAGAGGGGTTGCGGGGTGAGGCTTGTTGCGATCTCGTGCTGACGGTGTGATTGCAAGTCCTCCTCGTCTTCCGACGCCTCGTCGTCGCCGCCGTTGTTAGAAGACGGGTTGTCTGGGCTATTGCTTTCACAGTTGAGGAACTCTCTGGACGCGGAGGTTGGGGAGAGGACTGGGATTGAGTTGTCGTCGTCGTCCTCGTCGTCGCTGGCGTTGTTTCGATGCTCCACGATCTGAACCGCCAGGTTCAAAGCCCTGTGGTCTTCTCTGCCTTGGCGATGGCCTCCAGCCAAGTCTCTTGCCATGTCGGATAGGGCGTAGGGTGGCTCGAGCGCCTGCCTGTCTTGTCTTGGTCAGTCAGAGTTTAATCGAGGTTTAGCCGGCAGCCGCAGACGCTCTCAGACTTACGCGGATGCTCCTCGACAAGAGGGTTGCGATAAAGACCCAGCAACGAACAAATGTTCAGCAACAGATCCAAACCGTTGCTAAGCAAGTTCTCAGTATCTTGACGATCGCGAGAAATCCCTCAAGGACTGGCCCGTGCGAGTTATCGCCAGAAGCGCTCTAGCGCTACACTCCCACTTGCTCCGAGGTCATCTACGAGTACTCACAACCTAATAACCTTCCGATGGCCACTCGGACTCAAGCAAATGGAGTCCTCTCTATTACACCTTCTCAGACGACGGGCAATGGGAATAAGCCACCTCCAGCCAAACCAGCAGCTGTCAAACTGAAGACCATAGTCAGAAGACTACCTCCAGGTCTCTCCCAAGATGAATTCACCACAATCCTAGGAGAGGAGTGGAAGCTGGGCCAGGGAAAAGTTGACTGGTTTCGCTATAAACCTGGGAAAGATTCAAAAGAGTAATACCCCCCGCCATCTGCTGGATAATTTACTAATCTGCCCAGCGCATCCAAACCATCTAAACCTTCTCGAGCCTACCTCCATCTCACGAACGAAAGCCACTTACTTACTCTCTCCGAGGCTATTCGACTGTCAGTGTTCGAAGATGCTGCCAATACATACAACAGTACATGTCTCATTGGCCCCCCGTCTGTCGAATTCGCACCTTATGGTCGCACCCCGGCTGGCCGACGCCGGGTAGATGCTCGCGCGGGCACGATAGATCAAGACCCCGAGTTTATGGCTTTCCTGGAAGATTTGGCAAATCCTACTACCGGCAAGGAGATCAATGCCGATTCTCTACTTGACCCAAGTCCTTCAAAACATGAGAAGGTTACGATGACTCCTCTAGTTCAAGCTCTAAAGGACAAAAAGGCGAGCAAGAATAAGGATGCTGCGGCAAAGGCAGCTAAGAAGCAAGAAGCCAATAGTTCCAAGGGCAAGTCTGCAAAAGAGTCTGCCACAGAAGAGAAGAAGAAAGGCAAGGATGCGAAGACAGATAGGCTGGTTGACAAGGCTACCAAGGAAGCTGTAAAGATTCTAAACAGAGAAGCTGCTTCCAAAACTTTCGCAGGTTCGTCTGCTACAACAGATGCATCTGGATCGGAGAGCTCTGCCACACCTAAGCTTGACATAGGCAAAGTTCCAGGTCGACAAAGACAAGCTGTTGTAGCGGCGCACATTCGCATGTTGCAACGAGACCTCGGGTTGAGTCCGGCCCAAGCACATCGCCAGGTCAGAAGGGATACTTCAGATGCACAAAAAGCCGAAAGGGCAGCCGCAGCTGCAGAAAAAGTCAAGGAGAACGGAGATTCAACTGCTGTCAAGACACCACAAGCACAACCTGTCCCAACTACTCCAAAGTCGACCTTGAGTCAAATTTCCAATCGGAAAGGGCGCGGTAAAGGCCCATCTACGGACTCAGAAGGCGCCAAACCAGCTGCAGCAAATACTCCGTCTACCCCAATGGTTCTGCTGAAGAAGGCTGATGCTCAACCCACAGCTGCGTCTAGCTCATCCTCCCAGCCCACTAAAGCCGCGACTCCTACAGCCGCTCGGAGATCACAGCAGATGGCTGCTCCATCAGCAGGTGCTACACAAGCTTTCGTCAAACATGCCAACCCTTCACAGGGTGTTACTGAAGCACTCCTGAAGGAAGCCATGGAGAAATACGGTGCAGTTACAACAGTTGAGATCGACCGAAGAAAGGGATTTGCTTATGTTGATTTTGCCGACACCGAGGGTCTTAAGAAAGCCATGGCTGCCAACCCGATCTCAGTAGCTCAAGGAACTGTTCAAGTCATGCAGCGCAAAGGTACAGCTTTACCACCGGAGAAGAAAGCTACTAGCCAGGCTCCTAATGCCCCTGCGCGGGGTGGGAGAGGAGGTAGAGGTGGAGGCGGGGGTGGAACCGTTGGCAGGCGTGGTGGGAGAGGTGGAGCGAGAGGTGGTGCTAGCTCGGAATCTGGAAAAGCTCCCACTTCAGCTCCCACAGGACCAGCAAAGTAAGAGATGACATGCTCGGACAAGACTTAATATGGAGCTTTTCGCATGAAAACCTCAACAATCGAGGTATGCCAGATGCTGGCTGCTTTGGAGCGAATATGCGGAGGTTGCTCCCGGCCCCCGAATCCAGGTCAAGCCCATAAACATGCACATTGGAGCAGGACATGGGACTCATTCGCCTGTTTGAGCCGACTTGCAGTACCATGGATACGTTTGCTGTATCCTCGCATGGGAGCGCTTTTAATTCTGCGATGGGTTGTGGATCGAATTTTGGAACGGATGTGAAAGGTTTGTAGACTGCCACGCCCAATCACCAAGCTGTTCGCCATCCATAGGCTATAAGAATCAAGAAGCAAATGAACGATAGTGGAGACGACAAATTTCGCGACAACCAGTTAAACTGGGACTAGGCAAACATCAGTTGTTTAGCAAAGAGATGCCTGTTTTTGCTCAGGCAGAGGAATACAAGCATTTGACTCACGCAACCAACCTTTTCTTCTACCCTCCTCGTCTCTCAAATGCATACTCAATCGCTATGATCTATCTTGACAGCGCCTTATGACCTTCGCAGTGCTCCGGTTCCCATGCAGCCATGAGAAGTATACGATACGTATTTCGACTATGCGAACTTCTTAGGCTATCTTCAAGAACACACTGACCACCCATGGGCTTCGACACCCACCAGATCTTCAGTACCACGGGTCAGAGCAGATATGTGAATCGAAATCCAGGTCCCCATACCCAAAATACACTTCCAGAGCTGCATACCCGTCTCTCGGCCCTCGTCACCACCCACCGATCTCCCGTCCTAGTGCTGTCGCCACTACCTGATACCCTCAATAATGATCTAGAATACATTTATCACCCAATCAGTTCCAACGAAACAATTGGTACGCATATCGTGCTACCAGCTATGTTCCAGCTCCCTCCAATAAATTCATACTTCTCCGAGGCTTACTCCAAGCTTCTCAAAGTCGAGCAAACTTCATCCTGTATGTCAACTCAGTTATGCCCTACGGATTTCTGTGCCCGGAGAGATCCTTTTTCTCATGCAACAGCCCTAGATTATCATGCGCGTAAGAAAGTCCAAAAAAATTTACTTGTCAAGTAGTCCTTGCCAGAGTGTCGATCCATCCATATCGGTATAGATACACGGTTGTTTCTGAGTGAGTAGTGCTAGAAGTAGTCAGTAGTAATTCTAGCGTTTTGCCCGACGTGAACTGATCGATAGACTTTCCCAGTAGTGTAGTCAGACCTTATAGCACAAGAAGGATGGCTGTAAACAAAGTTCGGTGGATGTTTGCGATGAGTGGATCTAGATGAATTTTCCTATGATAGGAATGCTTCAAGTTGAGCAAAAATGTATTGTCTGTTATGCTGTTCTTTCGTTGCGAGTGTCAGGGACATACTGTACTTTCTCACTTGGCCGATAAGTTTCAGATAAACAGAAAGCTCTTAGTATGACAGTAGTATATGTTAGTAGTCTGACGGTCATAGCCTCAGCCTTCATGTGGCTCGGGCGAAACCTCAAAGGACCTCACTAGGTTTTAGCCTTTGTATCTTGCCTTCCTCCTGTTCCACTATTCAGGAACGGCTTATTATCAACCTAGCTGGGATGATATTTGTTTCTTTGCCCTGCACACTCGTAAGCTCGGCCAGCTACACAAATTGCTCATGTGATAATACCTTATATGTGTACCTACCTGCAAGACATATGGAGCTGACAATGGCTGAAATTGTTGGAAAAGCACCCATGAAACGATTGTCATACAGTCGGACCGCATCAAACACGGTAAAAATATAATTGTAGTATTAAAAGACATCTATCTAACCCAAGATCTGCGCCTAAATGCTAATGTCATAAAGACCCACTTTTTGTCTTAATCGGGCTAGTCCTCGAATTTAGGTACTTATAAATGTACAGTCTTGGCGCCGCCAAAATATTTAAGATTTTTTATTTATATATATATATATTATAAACTTTATAGTAAATATTTCTAAATTATTTTTGTTTATAAAATCGTTATTAATGTTAATACAACTTTTGATAAAAAAAAATCCAGATATATTAACTAAGCCCACTTTATTTAATAAATATATTATTTTTAATAAAAAAGAATTAATAAAAGAATTAATAATTAAATATAACTCTTATATAAATCGTTATATAAATGCAAATAAAAATAGTAATAATTGTTTAATTGGTTGGAGTGTAATATTGCTTAGTAATTAACGTATTTAGTGTTATATTACAATCATAAAGTAGTTTCTTTCTTATGAAATCCTTTATTTTTTTTTAAATATTATCAATTTTGCTTAATATACCTCAATACTATTACTTAATAATTATAGCTAATAAAGCGAATATTATCTGTAAGTAATTAATTCAAGTTAAAGAATAATATTAATAGTTAATTTTAGATTAAACGTTTTTGGCGATTTTACTAATAGTCGCCAATTCTCTCTTGGCAAAAGCTATGATATCAAATATCGAACTCCTTCTTTCTAATCAATTCGCTTTTTTCTTAACAATGGTTTGTTTATTTTCTTATTAATTTTTTTTTAAATTTCAACTATAATATTTAATAAAAAATCTTAGCTTACTTTTAATAAGCTTATCTCTTTATTATTTCTTTGTCGAAAGAGGTATAACGATTAAAATTTACGTTAAATAGATTACCAAAGCTACTAGAGGGCCTATCAAGGCTCTATTACAGGCAAAAAAGAGGATTGTTACTAGCGTAGTTGCAAAGGGGCAAAAGTGGGTCGCGAATAATGATTTGGGCCTATTATGTGACGTGCGCGATAAGACTCAGGCTCTGCGAGCACTTGAATTGATAGAATGTGTTGATTAATTAAGTAAAATCTAAGTAAAGAGTGTGAAAGGGGGAAGTGCTCCCCTAAGGCGGTATACAGCGGCAGAAACCTATTTAGACAGTGTGCAATGCCAAGAGAGCAGTTTAGGCGAGCTGCAGCCGTGCCTGTACGACACACCCCCCAGTCAAACAGCAATGGGAGTTGCTCCTATTGTGGTTGGCTGTTAGGCGAGCTGTCAGAAATGATAGAAATCAGGCAAACAATTGCGCTGTACAGATAAAGAGTCGCTCCCTTTCATTTGTAAACCTTAAGCTTTCAACAAAAGAACGATTTTCGATCTGCTTTCGATCTACACCAATCACAACCAACCAAACAAACAAACAACCAAATCAACTGCTCCCCTCGCAAAGATGGGTGCTGAACTTCGTCGATCTGCTCGCAAGAGCGCTACCTCTTCCCCCGTAAGTTCGATCTAAGGAATGTGAAACTTATTTAAACAATTGATTAATTGCTTATAGGCCAAGAGACCCTCGGCCAAGGCCTTGGGTAAGCGCGCTGTTCGGGCTGCTCCCACTGGTCGGGTTCGGAAGGAGAAGGTTGCTGGTGAGGAGAGATCGGTCCCCTGCCGGGGTTGTATGGAGGGAGCAATCCAAAACAAAGGCACAGGCCTTTGTTACGACGTTGTGGGTGGCTCGCGCTGTTTCAACTGCGCTAGCAACAACCATGCTTGCCGCCCCCCCTTCCCTGGTGTTTTGGCTGCGTTCTTGGAGTATCGGGATGCTCTCAGCAGTGAGAGCTCCTCTTTTGAAGTAAGTTTATTCAATTTAAGACAATTGAATATACTAACTTATATAGGAGTTGACCGAGCTCAGAAGCGCCTATTTGGCAGTGAAGAAGATGGGTGGTGCTGTCCCTGCTGCTCCCGCAGCTCGCGCTGCTCGGGTTGCTTCTGGTGTTGGTGTTGGTGGCCCCTCTCGCTACCACGGCCCTGGCCAGGTCATTGACGGTAAGTTGCTTTTTCCATTGAAATATTCTAAATCTATTTTCTGAAACGCAACTAATCAGTTGCTCTCATATATAGATGAAGAGACTCAGGATGGAGAGGAGCATGACGAGGGTATGGAGGAGGAGGAGGAGGAGGAGCAATCCGATCCGCTTGCTGGCCTTCGGGCTAAGATGGGAGAGGTTGCTGCCGGCTTGTTTGTCCCTGAGCGTAGCTTGGGAGCAACTGGTGGCCCTGCTGGTCTTTTTGGTGCCCTTTTGGGTGGTGGAATCCGGGTGCGCCCTCTTTCAGAGGAGGAAGCTGCTGTTGCAGAGCAACAGATTGTTGAGATCACTGAGGTGATCGCCAATTCTCTTGGTGATCTTGTTCGGGTTGTTCTGGGCCTTCCAGTCAACTAAGTTGCTCTCTTTGAGGCTTGGGAACCTCCTTCGTCACCCCAAAGTATCCCCCTGTTACCATAGCTTGCGTTGCGTTTGTTTTTCTGAAATGAAATGATCTTGAGAGCAACTGTGAATACTGCAGTGATACAAATAATTCAAAATCAGAAGCTCTTTAAAAGAAACAATAAAGAACATAAGAAATATTACAAATGAGAGAATAAAGAGTGTAAAAAGAAAGCTGTTTAAAAACGAGCTTCTTCAGAGAGTTGCTCCAGTTGAGCCCGTACATCCATCAAGTTAATGAGAGCAACAAAATCTTCGAATTTCTGTCGGCTTAGGTTCTTAGTGAGTCCATCCGCAGGCATAAAGCCTGTGGGTAAATACTCCACTAAAAAACTACCCTTTTGATATTCTTGACGTAACCACATATTCTGAATATCAACGTGGCGGAGCTTGGTTGAGATGCGCTCGTTTTCCCCGACAATCAGTCGAATTGTTTGAATATTATCGCAGAAGATTGTCCAAGCTGCTCCCATGTCTAGGCGTAATTCTAAAAAGAATCGTTGAAGTGCCATAACCTCCTTCGCTGTACGTTCAACCCCAAGAAGCTCTGCTTGAGTAGTTGAAGTAGTGACTGTATCTTGACGAGCTGCTCTCCATAGAATCAAACCACCAAAGAGCATAATGATATACCCTTGAGAGGAGCGTCTAGTTTCGAGATCATCGCCAAAGGAAGTATCTGAGGCTATGATTAAGTGGGAAGCGCGCACTTGGCAAGTGTAAACTATCGCCAAAAATCGGGTTCCGAAAAGATATCGAATTGTCCAGTTAATAGCGATGAGATGCTCCTTTGAGGGATTAGTCAAGAAGTGAGAGAGCTTTGAAGCTGCAAAAGCAACGTCCGCGCGCAACATGATCGCAGTGTAAAGCACTGAACCAACTTTCTCTTGATATTCCTTGACTTCTTCAGGGGTTGCTTTCCCAGGATTCTTGATAAATTCCGTATGAGGTAATGGGGTGCTCGGGCAGCTCCCATCAACGAATCCAAAACGCAGAGCAACCTTCTGAATGTAATTGTCGTGTACTAGGGAGACTGTCTTAGCCTGTCGATCCCTAATAATTCGAATCCCTAGAAACCATGCCGTTTCTTGTCCTCCAGTGAGCTCATACGCCGAGTTTAATCCATCTATTATCAGTTGCGCTTCTGGAATTGCTGAAGCGTGATATAGCACTTGGATATCGTCGACATAAAACACCACAAACACTGTACGTTGCTCATTCATAAACATACAAGGCTCCTCTTTACAAGGAAGCAACTTGAGAGTTTGAAGAGTTGTTGTAAAGTTGCCGTACCATAGTGCTGGGGAGTCTCTGAGTCCATAGAGAGCGCGGTCGACTTCCACTAACATTCCGTCTTGTTTAAAGCCATCGGGAAGATAACAGCGTACGCGAGCAGCTGAATCATCTCTCTTTGCATTAATGAATGCATTAACAACGTCGAACTGCTTCATTTCCAAATCGAATTGAGCTACCATAGCCATGGCGGTTCTGAATGAGCGAGCAGCTAAAGTTGCGGCGTATGTTGACAAAATAGAGGTTTCAGACTGTAAGTCCCCTCTAACCACCACTCGAGAGCGACATCTGGTTAAATAACCGTCGGAATCTACCTTATAAGTAAAAACCCACTTCAAAGGAATCGGTTGCTCAGAGGCGTAGCTGTGCTTTACTACCCTCCAGCAGTTGCGCGACTCCAGATTAGTGATCTCCGTAATGGCTCCGGCTCTGAAGTGCTCCCCAAGAGGGTGGTGTTGAAGGTCTCTCCAATTTAATGGTGCCTTTGGAAGTTGCGATTGATGAATTTTGGGAAGAGCAACTGGTTGTCGAATTTCGACATTATTAAGAACAGACGCTGCAATTACAGCGTGGACTGCTCTCAAATCCTTTCCGTCACTGCGCACCTCTTCTTGACTAGGCCAAAAGGTAGCCAAAAAGTCATCGAGGTGCTCGCGGTTGCTTGTCGGGTTTAACGCGCCCTTTAATAACTCTTTCGTCGTGATAAAGTACACACTACGATTGGGTTGCGTTGATTGTCTTGTAACTCTAGTCTTTCGACCTTCATTACTTGATTTTAGAGGCACCCTCTTCCTCTTCAGGGGTTCGGGTAGCTCCTGATCTTGATCTTCCGCCGGGAGCAACAGGAGCTGTTCTGTCCGCGGCTCAGCATCATAGAGATCATTGTGTTCAGAAGGCTCCTCAGCCTCAGTTGCTTGAGGTGGAGCTTCTATAAGCTTAGGTTTAACACTTTCAAGTGTTTCCTGTTGCTTTTTAAGACCTCGCTCTAGGTCGTGTGGCTCCCAAGCTCGTAAAACAACTTGTGGAATCGATTTGCGCTCCGCACCCACATCGAGTCTCTTGGGATTTGTTATACCACGTAAGACACTTCTCTCAGTTGCGCTTGGTGCTGCTAACTGTCTTGATGTGTCGACACTCTGTGAGACCTGATCAGGGTGCTCGTGAGTTAGAAGTCTAGTGCTCCTTCGTATTTTCACCCCCGAGTTCTCACTAACGGGCACTAAGTCAGTTGAGGGCTTAACTGAAGGTTCAGTATCTAAGTCCATTAATTCAGGGGGAGATTGCTCCACCCCCGAGGTTATAAACTCAGATTCAACTGGAGGCGTTGTTGCCACCCCGAGTTGATAGGCTCCTCGACTTCCATAGCTTCCAAAGCTTCACTCAGTTGCTCTTGTTCAGAAGAAACACCAGCGTTTAATTGCAGCGTATCGTCGGCGTTTAGGCGGTTTATCAACATGTACTCAGCGTCCTGAGCCCCCATCTCGTCTTCTTGAAGCAACTCGGCTATCTCTTGAAGTCTTGCGCGCGGCTGGCCGGCCGCTCTCTCGACATTGAAAGAGGTAAAGAATAGGGTTTCGTTGAAAGTGACGTTCCTTGTGACTATTACACGCTGTAATTGAGGCACCCAGATCTTGTATATATTGGACGAGACGTAACCAATTAAGTATCCGATGTGCGCTCTTGGGTCGACTTTAAAAGCTCTCCTCTTGCGGAGCGCTTCTCGATCTTTTGACAATGGGTATGCGCGCGACCCGTACGCATAAATCCCGCTCCAGTCAGGCCGTAAATCAGTGGTGAGTCTAATGAGTAACTTCGGGTCGTACCACTTAAAGTACTGTCTGAACCAGAGGTGGAGCACCTCGTTTGGACTTTTAAATGCCTTTCGTGCTGAAGGACTTATATTATAAAGGTATATTGCCGCGAGAACGATTTCAGGCCATAATGCCTTAGGGAAGTTGGCGGCAAGGCGCATCTTGATTGCTTTTTCAATGATTTCCTTGCCTGCTCGCTCTGCTCCCCCATTTGGCTCGTGGGTGTATGATGGCGTGAGTTCTAGGTCGATACCGCTCTCGTGGGTCCATTTCTCGAATTGAGTTGCTCCATTCAGTCCAATGACTGAGGTTTCGTTATCTTGGCGAATTTTACAGATAGAGAGGCCAAATTGCCGTCTCGTCCACTGTTCAAAAGGTTGGAGAGCAGCTAGTACTGCGTTCAATCCTTTGCTTTTGAGTATAAAGCCATAGAAAACTCCTGTGAATTCGTCTTTGATCAAGAGGAGCCAGTTGCTTCCGTCAAACCCGGGAGGATAATCGAATAAATCCCAGGTAATTCGATAGAAAGGTCGGGTAGCTCTCCTCTCAGATGATCGCCGACTAACATTCTGATGTGCTGTTGACAAAGCACATTGCTCGCATTCTACCCTTGTGAGGCCTAGAATTTCAACATTGCGAGCATTCTTCACTAATGCTTGTAGTGCTTCTTTCCCTAGGTGCCCTGCGCGAAGGTGCCACAGGTGCGCTGTGTCTTGTCGAGGTCTCAGGTAGCGCCTGCTTGACTGAAAACCTTGTCGAATGCTCCTTGTTATCGTTGGAAACATTAAAAGTCCGAAATCAGGGCGTTTCAATGCACTGAGAGCAGTTGACGGGGCAAGAGAGTAGTTGTCAAGCTTGTATTCAAAGAAGGCTAAGTTTGCGTGGCGTTCTAAGTTCTTGACAACCACGTTGCTCTCTACCGATCCATAGCGCAAAGTACAGTCTAAACCACTGTACCAGATTCCTTCCTTTAGTAAACGAGCCTCTGAGATGATATTGACATTAAAACCCTCAACAACAGCAACGTCAGTGAGCTCTAAGTCTACTGTATTTGGCCCGTTCTCTCCGTTGAGAGCACCTGACATTAGGCGAGTACCCCGTCCCTTCACTGGCAGGCTTGAAGTACCAGCCTCAACAGCGTCGTCGACAGTTGCTTTCACAAAGGAGCCAGGGACCAAGAGATCAACTGAGTTCACTAAATGAACTGCGGCTCCGTTATCAACCAAGGTGCTCCCGGAGAGTGGGTGACGATCAAAGTCCCATGTAGCGTACACTCCAGTTGCTTCCATTGCAGAGTCGAGCAGTTGAGGGCTGATTATCGCAGAGACTATCTTTTTAGGATATGCTGGCGCCGAAGGTTTTGACGATTGGGTTGCTCCAGTGTTGTTAACTGAAGGGGAGCGATTGGAAGGGCGGTTGTCAGAAGAGCCTGTGATTTGTTGAATAGGGAGCATCTTCCAGCCACGTTTATTTGCTTCGCTTTGAAGTTCAGTGAAGGTAGTGGCTAGCTTTGAGCGTGTCTCCTTAATCTCTTCGGTTGAAGGTAGGTTGCGCAACTTGTCTCCAGTGGAACCATCGAAGGAATAGCGCAGTCGGAAGCATTCCAGTGGCTCATGTCGATGAGAACCCATTGCGCAGGCGCAGTCTTTGAAAGAGCTACCCGATTTGGAGGGGCGAGAGCGAGAGGAAGAGGAGGACCTGTTGTTGTTGTTGGAAGCATCTGGTCTGCCATTGAGAGTAGCAACTGAATATAACCCAGTGGGCTTTTCAGAGGACGATTCGAGTTGCGATCGTTCAGCCAGAGCTGCAAACACTGTACTGTACTGGACCAGAGTGATTGGGTGAGGTCTCCCTAGGGTGATGTTCTTCCAAAGCTCGGCGGACTCGTGTTGCGCCCACTGGGGAGCTAATCGAACCTTCACTGTTTCTAAGAAGGTGTGAGTTGCTAAATCCCCTGTCACAAAATCCAGATTGTAAAGGAGCGCTTCTTGATAAGCACGTCTCCATTCCTGAATCCAAACGGTAGGCTTGAGTCGTTGATGGGTTGCTCTGTGAAGCACTGCGGTGTAGTTCTCCTTGATTCGAGTCAAAACACTCAATGCTGAAGGAGCGTAGTCTCGTCGGAGGGTTCGCACCAGTTGTTGAATAGTCCAGTTGCGCCCGTAGGTGTTTTTGCTTTCCAGGGAGACAGCGCTGTAAACGTCACTATCAACGTGCTCTTGAACCCACTTCATAGCGGCCTTGTAGCTCCTCGCTTTTTCGTTCCAAGAGGGCATAAGCATTGAGTACTCTGTCGAGAGCAGCTTGAACCTAGCCGCGACCTCTTCTAGGGTCGCTACCTTGTAATTCGCCTTGTCAGGCTTCGCTCCCTTAGCCTCAGGGTCTCTGATATCTCTTTCCCAAGCAACCTGAGCCTTGATTATTGCTTCGGCCTCTCGTGTGTCGTTAATCTTATATTCGACAGTGAGGAGTGTTGGAGCAGTTGGTTCTGTGTCCAGTGGGCTCACTGAGTCGGGAGCATCTGGATCAAGCTCTGTCCAGACCTTATTTAAACGACAAAAGTCCTCATAGGCTTGAAACCATGTAAGCCAGGTGCGCTTGTCGTAGGTGAGCAACAGCTCTTTAGCTGTGGATTTGTCGTTCATCGTGGAGAGGCTGCTCTCGAGAGCTTGAAGCGTGAGGGAAAATTCGAGGAATTCGAGGAATTAAAGGAAGGAGGAAGAGTGAGGAGGGAGCAACTGAAGGATTTAAATCCAACTCTTCTCTAGGCTCTTCTGCAGGTTGTTGGGGTCGAAGAAGCGGTGTGTTGAAATAGCGGTGAAAACTCTGCAACAGGTAGCTCGCAGAACCTCAAGAACTCCGAGGAACTCAGGGAGCTTTAATCTAATCGGCTGCGCGCAGTATAGAAGAATACTAACTTAATAGCTTCGTCACGGGGCTCATAACTGACGTGCGCGATAAGACTCAGGCTCTGCGAGCACTTGAATTGATAGAATGTGTTGATTAATTAAGTAAAATCTAAGTAAAGAGTGTGAAAGGGGGAAGTGCTCCCCTAAGGCGGTATACAGCGGCAGAAACCTATTTAGACAGTGTGCAATGCCAAGAGAGCAGTTTAGGCGAGCTGCAGCCGTGCCTGTACGACATTATGTCAATAGGCTAGAGGTATTATAACCTTTAAAAAGGTTGAATTAAAAGTAAAAAACGATTCTACAGAATCAAAGAAAGAAGTAATTGATTCCAATTCAGATTATCACTCTATATAACTGCTAAGCTAGCTACCGCGCTAGCAAATAAATACAAAATCCAACCAATCAAACTAATTCGTCCACTTTTTGCCTACCCTCTAGAATTATATCAAATTCCTTTATTATAGTCTCTGAAATTGTTCTATAATCGCTTTGTTTTTTAATACACTAAGCGGCTTGTTTAATACTAAGCCCTTTGCAATAAATGTCCATAAAGCGTAAAGCTCTATTACAATACCTTCATAACATATCAAAAGAATAAAAATCAAGAGCTTTAAA
This sequence comes from Helotiales sp. F229, assembly GCA_002554605.1. Taxonomy (NCBI): domain Eukaryota; kingdom Fungi; phylum Ascomycota; class Leotiomycetes; order Helotiales; species Helotiales sp. F229. The sequence continues at coordinate 3,574,850 of MXAW01000004.1, read as the reverse complement.
ACAAGCCTCTTTAATCTAAAAGAAATAAATTAATAAGTTAATAAATTAACAAATTAAAACGTACCTTTGGAAACGTCTTTTTTCAAACCTGTTAATAAAGGTTTTTACAATATGCCCAATATATCTTAATTAGGTTTAGCTCATAATGGAATTTTGGTAAAAATAAGCACTTATGGCCTTTAGCTAATAAAATCTCTTTAAGCGCTGATTTTTATTCAAAGAAATCTTTGTGATTAACTAAAATTCTCGCTAAATAACAAGTTGTAAGCTTTTTAAAAGGCCAAGAAAGAATTAAATTACAACTCTTTTTAGCCTTATCAAAGCACTTAATAACTGGGCACTTTTTACCTATTAATAGTTAATATATTATATTATAAATAAAATTAATTTACCAATTAGTAAATAGCCTCTTTTAACAAAAATCGCTTTAATCCCTTTTAAGACTTCTTTAATTACCATTTCTTTAACTCGTTTTTTATTAGGATAGCCTTCAATTGCCACTTTAATAATCTTTTCGACCTTATAATTGAGCTCTTAAAAAGTCCCAATTAATCCATGAGCTTGCTTAGCCTTGCTAATATTAAAAAGAAAGATTGTATTTTAAAGAATATTAGTTATTTCCTAAAAAGGAAAGTATAATTGACCTTTTAAGGCAAAAGAGCTTTGCTTTCACCTAAATTTATTGCAAAAGCGTTCAAAGCTTCGTCCCTCTTGCTAATATGAATACTTGATTAATCAAATATGAAAACAGCTATCTTATTTAGGTGCTTTTTTTGAATATATTAATAGCTTGCTTAATTTAATTAAATAATTGATCTGTGTCTTAATATGGCGTTTTTTGCAAATCTTCAGGATAAATAATTTATTAAGCGTTTTTTTTAGCCAATTATAAGCCTTTCTTTAAGACTTATAAAGTTAGAGTAGTAAATAAGGCCTTCTTTATTTTTTAAAGGCATTTTTTGTTGATTTTCGTTTAATCAAATTCGCTTAAAATACTTTTTGGCGTAAAAATAGCTTTTATCGTAATAATAAATAATGTACTTTTTCTTTTCAAAGGGTAAGTTAGGTGTAATAAGTTATAATACTCCATTAGCGTCTTCTTCATAGTTTATTATAAACAATTAATAGTGAGCCATTTTTAGTAAAAATTCCTTTTAAATTAGTTAATAAATACTTCCTAAACAAGAAAGTATAACTAACTGTTTAATAATAATCGATTACGTCGGCTCTTTTATAGCCGTCCATATATACCCCTTTCTTTTTTCAATAGCATAAAATCCGAGTCGATTTAACCACTTATAAATGGCTGTTTTACCAAGAGATTTCCACTCTTTCGGCTTTTTACCGAAAGCTTTGCATATACTGGTAGTATATTTAATAAAAGGCTTTTTAGCCTTTTTTGCGCTAGCAAATAAATAAAGCATGATTTCCGAATTAAGAGCGTGTCAAAAGCCTTTAAGAATTGCCATAGCAAGTTTTTGAGCTAATAACCAAACTCGGCAAGCTTGAAAAATGTCTTTATTATTTAAATAAGACCAATTCTTATGTTTTCCTTCTTTTGGTTCTATTGGTAACAATCCATATACTCGATAATAAAAAAATGAGGCTTTAATTTTGCGGGCAAAAGTTTTTCCGTCGGCAATAAAATAATTGCTTTAAGCTATAAAAAGAGAAGCCTCAATTTGACCTCTTTGGGGATTCTTTTTTAAAAGGTTTTAAACATATTATTAAATAAACAAGTATTCAAAGCGTAGCTGAAATAAAAGAAAAAGTCGCTTGTCGTTAATTTGTTTCCTGATTAAGTCTAATACTTCTCTATAAATCCTTAGCGTAAAAAAGGCATTAATAAATATATTAATAGCGTTGCCAATTAACAAATCTAATAAAAGCTCGCTTCATCCACTATCAATAAACTCAATATCATTTAAGTCGTCTAATTTAATTGAGTTATCTTCAGCTTTAAATTCAGCCTTCACAAAAGCGTTAAACTTTGAATCTTCGTTATTATCGCTAAAATTAATATTTTTTAAATATATCGTCTTTTTTTTGTCTTCAATAATAGAAGGTCTTGGCGTAAAAAAAGAGTTAATACTTTATTGAGTTATTGATTAAATAACTATAGGGGTTTTAAACCTTTTAGTTTAACGCTTGATTTGACGTTTTTCGGCTTGTAAACGTTGTTAAGTACGAATTGACTTGTTTTCAAAGGCCGCGTGTTTTGGAATATAAGCTCCTCCTATAAGTATATATTAATAAATAGGTTTATTAAATAACTTAATAAAAAAATAAGAAACTTACTTAAAAAAAAGCCTACGATTATTTTTTCAGAAGGCATATTCCAGTTACTTTCTGAATTGATAACTAACTAACTAAAAAACCTAGAGCGTTTAAACTCTATTGGTAATTTATTCTCAGCATTTAATTTGTTAATATCCTCCCTATCTAGCCTATCCGGGCCTAGCTCTTCAAAATCTTGATCTAAATATTCATTAGCGCGAATAATATTTTTTTTTTCTTCACTTTTGCTCTTTTCTTCACTTTTGCTCTTTTCTTCATTTTCTAATTCGTTAATTAATCAAAACCGCATATCATCTTTGCTCTCTAATTCGTCGATTTAACTACTATTAAAAGTAGTAGGCGTAGAAGTAATAACAAGCTTAGTAGGCCGTAAGAGTAAGTGAGATGTACTTAAAAAAGAGGTTTTTTCAGGTGTTTTTTAACGAGGCTGCTTTGTGATTGGCCTAATAGGCGATCTAGGGGGTGATTTTGCTAGCGTAGCACTTCGATCTTGCTTCGAAGAAGCCATATTAGCTTTTGTAAAGGTGTAATAATTGTGGTAATTAAAATAATAAAAAATATAAAAGATATTTGACGTTAAAGTTGAAAATAATTTTTTTTGCTTAACTGCCAAGCTAGAACTTTATTTTAAAGAAAGATTTTAAAAACTCAACATTTTTAAAAACTTTTTAATTTAAAAGATGTGCACGATCGAAAGGAGTAAAATGCACTTACTACCTTTTTTTTGTGGGGTTTTATTAAAAAGTTATATTAGTGCCAAAGAAAAACCGCCAAAATATTTCAAATCCTGCCAAGACTTGATAATATTAAAGAATAACTTTTTAATTATATAATAAAATAAAATAAAATAAGAGGCTAAATAGCATCATTTAATAAGGCGCAGATTGTGGCTTAAATAGATTTGAAATATTTTTATTTTTATATTTTTACCGTGTTTGATGCGGTCCGACTGTATGTTTTCCAGCATATACTTTCTAGTCGTCTTCTAGCCGCTTCAGCCTATACAGATCCGAACTATATATCAGCGGAGAATCTTTTGCGAAGGTCGAGCAAGCTCAAAGTATTGGAAAAATTCATACCGGAGCCCATGTCACAGGACGTTGTGAAGTAAGTCTAATATCAAGCAAGAACAAGTCTTACCTAGATAAGATATTGTGTAAAGTACATTTACTTTATGTGTGTAACTAAGTAGATCCACAAGTACACATAAAAATGCACAGGAACTTACTGACAGGTGCAGGGTGTAAAACACCGTACCTATGTACTTTTATTTACAGATCCGAGCCCTATCTGATTGGTCAATTTTCATTCAACAGGGCGGGATATGCTGGGTAGTGCTCAGAAGAACATTCAGGAACAGAAGGCCTATGTTTCACGTATCCTTTTCCTGCGCCAATGCAAAGATCGTACCACAATCGCAGGTGACGGAACTGGCCACATCATACACCGCCCGTGATATATGCCGCTCCATCAGTGGCGTACATGAGCTGAAAGGGCTTTAGGGGCCTGAATTTTTGCTTGTTCCAATATCAGCGCCCAACCGGGCTGAACTGGCCAGCTCCCTCAGATGTGCATGGGCAGGAATGCATGGAGGGTTGGATGGGGGCTGGAGAGAACGATGCCGGGTTGCTGGGCTTCGTTGGCGTCAGCCAGTTTGGGGTGGACTTAGCATGTGGAAGCCCAAGAAATGCCAGTTCCGACTATTTTGAGCGTGAAATTTGGTAACATAATGGAAGTAACTCATCGTTGTACATATTGCGTGCAGTTCGCAGCCAGCCTGTTGCGATTCTAACCGAGACATCGGCCCACCGATATTTCGAGACCCTTCCAGAATGCACTCCACTTCCGTCATCTGGACGAGCTGAGAACGAAGTCAAGATAGAAATAAAAAAAAACCGAAATGCTGAATAACAAAAACCGATTAGTTTATTGACAAGGTCTTTCAGCAGAGTGGATGATTTGTTCGTATGGTCGAGGAGGCCAAGTTCGTCCTATGACTACATGACGTCTGATGCGTATGCTGCGACAGCAAGGAAATCCTCATTGACGTAAGTGAGTTTTCGACGATTCAGCCTCTCGTCGGGACGTATTTTATAGGGCTCGCACTGGAGGTTGCTCCTGCTCGTCGGACCCCACCAACCCACCATTCACCAGACACGAGTGCACCTACCTTAATTAAGCGACCCCATTCCTCACTATGTCGTCCGAACTCGAAAGCATTCTCATCAGACTTGGACTACAACAATATCTGCGCCTGTTTCAGAATTCGGGATTCGATACCTGGGAAGCTCTGACCAAAATCACCGAGAGCCAAATGGCGGCTTTGAATATCAAGCTGGGGCATCGACGAAGGTTGCAGAGAGAAATAGCCAGGACGAGAGCTTGGCCTGATGACCACCCTCTTTGGATGGATTCCGAGCGCGATCAACGGATTCGGGATTGGCAGGCACAAGAACAACAACTGGAGTCGTGACCTTGTCCGCGAATATCTCAGGATCGACTGTTCGCTATTCGGGTCGTTTAGTGGCAATGTACAATCTGAGGTGAAAAAAGCACCCATTTCCATCTTTTATTTGCGGTTTGGGAAGACCTGTCGAGGCTGACATGACTGTAGCATGTTGCGGAACTAGTGAGAGATGTGAAAGCACAAACTCGTTGTCTTGACCTCTCCATTGGGGATGGCACCTCCTTGCTTAAGGGTCAAGACCAAGGAATCTTGTGGAAGCAGGAATAAGGATTCGTTGAAGCCTGCATTGTCTTTGGTGGTCATTGGGTTCGAGGTCCAGCTGTGGCTTGAGCCATAAGCTATATGTATACCAAAATTTAACACGCGTAACTTAAAAGAATATCGACAACAATACAAACGGTGCTTGGGCCTCGACTATCCCCTTTACCTCCATCTGACTCAAAGCTCAGCTCCCTCGAAGTAGCAGGCAGGGGAATGGGAAATAGAACCGGTGCTTGCTCGTCCGGCTATGAATGTCATCTATCAGACAATTATCCGGTATATCGGGATTGACATGTGGGATTTGGAGACTAAATACTAGGATACTTAATCCTGCCAAGCAAGCTCACGCCCTACAATTCGTCAAAGTACTGTCTTCAAAACAAGACAAATCTAGGTCATAGTTCTACGATTGAAGGTATTCGGAAATCGCGGGCAAATCATTGCCCAATGGGTATTCGGGATCTTGGTATCGACAGAATTGTATGATCCATGATGACTCGATAGACGATTTCCAAAGGTGGGAGTGGGAGTCCTTTAGGATTTTTACTGTGACAGAACCCAGGAGGAGATCTTTCTCGTCTCGGCTCTTTAACAATGGAACGATAGGAAAAAACTTCTCCCTCAACACACCACTTTTCCTTTCCCCTCATGATGTGAGGAGTGCGAACTCCGAAAAATCCCCAGAAACTTTCGGAAGGGGGCAGGCAAATTGGTCTTCTGGAAACAAACTTACTGAGCGCTGCGGTACACGACTAATACGACTGTAGTCCAAAAACAAGCTGGGACGGGGTTTGCTTCCCTCGTTTGGAAAAAGACGACTTCAGTCCTCATCGCACTCAATCTCCCCTTCGCGGCAGCGTACCCACTTTGGAAGGGAAGAGAAGAGATGTTCTGTCGCGAATCTGTGGATTTTTCGCTAGAATTAGAATATCTCGTGAGGTACATGGGTTTTCGAATAGCCAACTTCTCGAAGAGCCAAGAGACGCGTACTCTGCAAACACTACACCATTTAAATATCGAATAAGGAAACCAATGCCATGTACTGAACGAAGCTGGTACGCCGAGACTTTCGACTTTTTATCTTCCGAATCCTAGGCGCACCTGGTACCAATATGCCCTCCAAAGTAGCGATACCAAAGGAAAAACATTTGTCATCTCAGGTGATTGTTGCAGAGAAAAAAAAGAACTCGACTGACCCGACGATGCGGACAAACAAAGCCTCGTGCAGGAATCGAGAATAAATAGCTCGTCCGTCCGTTGCCAAGACTTTAAAGTGGAATAGGGGTCGTGAAATGCCGGGGCATGACGTCGCCCCGCAGCATAAGCGAAAGCAAGAAAAACATGGCCATGGCCAGACCATCGGGCGGTGGACTTCCGCGCCCTGTCCGTGAAGATATAAGGAAACGGCTCGCCTCGAGGCGTCCTTGTCCGTGTCCCTGTCGTTCCTCAACCTGCAAACGAGCCTGCCTGCCCGACCAACCCTCACACGTGAAGACCAGTATCATTTGAACAGAGTTCTGCGGGCGCATGCATCATATCATGGCCGCAGAACTCGAAGCGATGCTCATGGTCCTTGGTCTCGAGCAATACCTTTCTCGTTTCCTGGACTCTGGCTTTGGAGATTGGGAGGCCCTCATGAGGATTGCCGAGACGCAAGTAAGCTAATTTCGACCTGGAATTATCTCTCTTTTGATCAGAGCGCTTGGGCGGAGGATGCGATCCTGAGATGGCCATGGAAAACAGTGGCTAATTGGCTTGAGTAGCTCTCGCTGCTTGACGTTCGTCTGGGACATCGGAGAAGACTCCAAAGGGCCATCGCGCGAGAACGGTCCAATTGGCCAGATAATACGCCTTTACCGCTCGGTCCAGATTTGAATCAACGGATTCAGAACTGGCTACGCGAAGAAGTCTGCCTATCTCTCGCGGGCGAAGATTCGATCCCTTCAGCGTGGCCATCTCAAAAAGCAGACACAGCTCGAATAGAGCCATGCGCGGTAACTTCGGAATTCCAAACTCGATCTTCATCGGAGAATTCATCATCTCACACTGTAAGCCCCGACCATTCCCTGCTTTGGATTCTAGTAGAGTCTTGACATGTGGTTCCTTAGATCGATTCTGGTGCGAAGGTGCTCAGTGGACTGAAAGCCAGGGGAGCTTCATGTCTGGATTTAGAGGACCAAGGCACTGGCTCTGGGTCTCCGGGAACTCTTGAAAAGAGTAGCCCTAAAGCCGTGGAGCGAGGTGTGACTTAGTTCTCTGAGCGCCGTGAAGGTGTCGCAGGTGCACATTTGACTGAATGGAGGTGTGGCATTCCTCGAGGAGACGAAGAACCTGGTTGGGGAAGATGCTGTCAGCGCCAGTGCGAGGAAGGGAGGACCTTACTTCCGAGGGCCACGGGGCAGTCTTATTGTTGGCGTTTATTTGCGATATTCTTCCTTTCAGACAGATACCCCGTATGTTCAGTATAAATACGAGCAACGACATGCTTCAGCCGAAACCAAAGCCTACCACACTCAGGATCGCATCAAAAGGAAGAAGCTTCAAGTCATACTTCAAAATCAGGCAGTTGGAAACATGACTAATATGGGCAGAACTTTGACAACAACTCGATGCGATGTTTTAAGAGGCTAAATCACTTCCACAGAAAAAGTACAGGAAATTTCAGTGATGTAGCAATAACAGAATTTATTGATGGACCGCAACGACAAGGTATCATCGACCACACCGAAGTATCAAGCAAGCACCCACAAGTGCAATGAACGAACCATCGAACATGTATACCAAACTCCAAAGGAAACGTCTCGCCAGCTCAGTCCCCAGACTCACCATCACCAGTATGAATCTCACAGCAGCCTATTCAAGCTCATCTGTGAGCCATAACCTCCGTCCGTCCGCTCCTATGCCAAACCGCCAAAAGCGCACCACACGACCCACACTTATGCTCGCAGTCCTTGAACCACGACGCCAGGTACGGTACACATCCCAAGCAGAGACAGCAGCAGCAGAGTAGAGCCGAGAGACTGTACAAAATACGTCAGCTAAGAATCCCGATTCCGCTTTTCAAAAGCCCTGATATAATCCAACTAGTAGTCGAAAACTTACTGCGTCGTCCCTCCACTCACAAACTCCGTCCTCGTCATCTCCCTCACCCCACAAACAGGACAATCCACCGGCGCCGGACCCTGCTGCAGCGAAGCCAGCGGCGTGGCCATCTGGTATTTCCCACTGTTCACATTATTTCCAGCTGCAGGCGTAGCTCCGACTTGGAAACTCTGGTGGGGGGTTCCTTGCTGGAAGGTTTGTTGGGGGTTGGCTTGTTGCATGTGTTCGGTGCCGTATTCGTGTTTCTCGTTGGAGGTACCAGTGGTAGTTGGGTAATTTGGGGGTGCTGTTTCGATGCCGGGGGATTGGTGCATAGCGATGGGCTGTTGTTGTTGCTGTGCTCCGTACTGGGCGTTGGGATTGCTGGTGGTTTGTGGATAGGACATTGTTTTGTCTGGATATATTTCAATCGATTTTGTGTGTTTTTCGTGGTTTGTGTTGTATAGAAGAATGAAAGTTATAATGCTGTGAAGAGGGAAGTTGGGAGAAATGCAAATGTCTGAGTTTGGGAAGCGACTCGAGGAGGTGAAGAGGGAAGGAAGTATTTGTACCAAGCTCCTTCTTTCTGGGGGAAGGACAGCTTGATATACAGTACTCGCACCTGCCAAACTATGACATATGCAGACACCCTAGGTAGCCCCAAGGATATCTATTTCCACAAGCTCAGCCCGTTTCTTACGTGAGAGTAATATGGTATAATAGTTCGGGTACTGGCCAAGATGAAACGGACCACACATCAACATCATTCAAACCAACAGCCAACCACCAAGAATCCTCCAAATGCAACTCTACCTTACCAAGCGCTACCCAGGCTCCCAGGCCTCAAAGCCTGCCTGCGCCTCACCTCATGAAGCCATCACCAACCAATCCATCGTATCATTCCCCATGCATAATAGTCCCACACGAGCCCTCCCACCTCATTGGTCCGCCTCACCCCAAAGTAAAGAGTGGCGTGAGGATCTTTCTTCGCTTCCAGGAAAAAGAGGTGCAACCAGGCTCCAGCTAGCAGACGGCGTGTATCTTAGAGGCTTGCTATCGATAAATAAAGTACTCCTTACAGGGGGTAATAAATATTAAATCGCCACTTTACGCTGCTTTTGATATCATATCACAAAGGCAAATGCTGGACTTAAGGCTATTTATATAATTATTATTATTTTATATAAGCTTCTTATGCTTTAATAATATTTAAATATTGCTAATGCATTATATGCATCAACTTTTTAATTTCCGCATTTGTAATTATATCCCAAGCTTTTTAAATAGCCGCGTGAAGGCATAAAAAGCTTTGATGAACCTTAAGGTATAAGTTTTCTAAAATATTTTTTAATCAATCCCAAAAAGCTTTAATTAAAAAAAGGTTTGAAAAGAATGGACAATAAAAGATTAGTACAATTTCCTTATTTGCCATATATTTAAATGTAGCTTTTGCATTATGCCCTGCTCTGCCATCCTATTAAAATTTAAGCTTTATTTAAGGTGATATACCATAAATATAATTCCAAATAATTAAAAAAGTATATTTGCAATAAGATTTGATATTAATAGTCTTTTATGCCTTTTCCCAAAAAAGGCCAAATCTTTTGCCATATTTTCCACTTATTGATTCCCAAAACATTTAATCTATCTTTTTTTGCCATTTATGTAATATACAATCAGGAGCAAAAAGCTTTAAAGCTCTTTTCTTTTATATGCAAAATTATTTTTGATAATAACCTAGCTAAACCTAATTTTTATTATTTTATAATATTAAGTCTTACATATTATTAGTTTAGTTAATGTGTTTGATAGCTTATGCAAAACAAAAAGCTTAATTTATTTTAGAAAAAGGCGATTTCCTTTTTTTTATAGCTTGCACATATTCTTCCTTTTTAAACGCTATTTAAATAGCCTATTCTTTGCACCAGTTCTTCCATTTTAGCCATTTTGAAAGCTTTGCCTACGGTATCTTATATTGAAAAGCCAATTATATAATTTAATGAATTAAATACTTTTGATATGGGGTATCAATTTTTATATTAAATAATTCGCAATTGCATTTTTAAGAAATAAGACAATTATCAAAAGCATATTAAACTTATTAATATATAATTCGGGGGTTTTGTAATAAAATATCATTAATTAATCAATTTGCAATATAATAAAGAATTTAAATATGTAGCTTATCATTTTATAAGGCTATATAAATAAGGGTTTTTGATATGGGAATATTTATAATTATTATTTTAAAAATATTTATTAATTTAAAATTAATTTAAATAAAATCTAAGAATTCAAGGAAATCGCATTATTTATTAAAGCAACATCAGGCCATTAAAATCAAGCCACTTTTATAGCGCCTAATTGGCTAAAAGTAGCGCCGCTTTAATATTAATAAAGTAACATTTAACAATTACTACCACCTATAAATAATATACCAAGCGAAAGCTAAGAGGCGGAGGCTACGATCCAGCCTTGGTTGTGGAAAGTTTGACATACGGATCGACAGCAGGCGTGGTACTTGAAGGTCAGGTGATCGCCACTCTGGGCTTGGGACCACCTAAGGTGTTTCCGTACCTCAGGACCTACCGATCTTAGGGCAGTGCAGTTGTTGGTTCAGGGATCTTGAGCATGTTGGAAGGAGGACAACTCATGCATGAATTGGTTAAAAATGGGGCCCAACCAATGGGCTGTTGTCGGGCTCCGGTAAAAAGGCGAAAGGAGAGTGGAGTGAAATTCAGATGACAGGATGGATGTTGATATGCGGGTGCAGTAGGGCTGAGTTGTCTGACCTGCATCTACTGCACGAACCTCCAGAGGCAACTGGTGTTCCTGCTGACGGGTGTAAGCAGCTATACTTACTTTACCGATACGACAGAAATAAATGGTTAGAATTGACTTTGGCACCCGGAAATGAAATGGCAAGTTAGTAGAAGCTCATCAATTTTTTAAAAGAAACAGAAATGCCAAGCATCGATACTGCTCAAATCCGACATTTTGCCATCACAGAAACTCCACGCTGGCAGATTTCACCTACAACTCTTCGCATATTCATCCCATCTTCCACTTATTATACATTACTACTTCCACATAACTACTGTTTTGCCATACCTCGGACTGCCGTTGAATCGATTTAGATCTTGTCGGTGGCCGTTGGTGTGACTGCGCTCGCTGGAGCACTGGCTTGGGCATTGGCTGGCGATGCTACTGTTGGACTAGCAACAGTTTGCCCTCCAGTCATGCCAGAAGTCTGCAGAGGAGCTGGAGCTGGAGCAGCTTGCTTCTCGTCGGCATAGACAGCTGGATGCGAGGTCTTGTTGTCGACAGGACTGGCCGGGCTTACTGGGCTGATAGGGCTCATGGCCTCAGTTGCGGGGGCGGAGCCAACCACAGATCTGATAGCCTCATACCACTTATTTGCGTCGGCAGCTGTGTGTGCCTTGAAGTGCATTTCTGAAGAGCCGGACAGCTTGCTGCCAATACCTTTGCTGACATCCTTGCCCTTGATGTTGAACTTCTCGCCGCTGGTGGATCCGATAACAGCGTCAGGAAGGTAGATGGAAAGCTCAGGAGTAGGGTCCTTGCGAAGGTTATCGCTATCCTTGAATTCGTGGAGGAACTTGGATGGTGTGACGACGTAGTATCCAGTTGAGTAACCACTCATACTGAGCTTATTTCGGGATTTTCTCTCCAGAGTGCCTTCGATCAAGGCCTGTGTGGAGTGGTGGTTCTGGTTGGGGAAAGCCATGCCATCAATTGTACGGTCTGGCGAGTTCGGGTCGATGAGGATAGATCGATTTCGCTCAACGAACCCCGTCCACTCGAAATTGAGAGGAACGGCTTGGGCAGTGCCGAGCATGTCCCCGTAGAGTTGCTCGATCTTCTGGGCCTGTCCACCAACGAATTGATTGAAGGACATCAGTGCCTGCTGGATGACCTCGACTATGTGAGCTTCGAATTGAGCGAAGTTCTGCTGGACAGCAATCAAGTCATGCTTGTTGTTGTTCTCTGGATTCCACTGTCAGTTGAGTAATTAATAGAATGAGAGAATCGGCGAAACAGTTCCTAGCCTTAAAACTGGTGCAGAGCAACCCTCAAAATAAGAAGTACTGGAATTAACGTACCCTCAATGACCTGCTTGCTAAGTCGGTGGTAAACACCTCTCTGTAAGATATATGGATCATCACTAGGAGTCATCTTGCCTCCACTTGATCCGAACCCGGCAGTGTGTTGTCCCAAAAGCTCGATATGCTTCTGTGTAGTATTTCGTGCCTTCTCGACCTCCTTTGCACTCTTACCGGCACCCCCGGAGAGTTCCTTGGACTTGTTCTTGATTTCCTTGTGGAGACGGTCGAGGATAGGGAGGACAGAACCCTTGAGGTTCTTTTCAGTTTCGATGTGGGTGTTGACCATACCCTGCGTATCATTAGAAGTGGCCTTTGAGTCTGCGAAGAGCTTCCTACCTGAGTGTTTTGTCTCATGTTCTCGAAGAGGCTTGCGATTCCACCCAAGTTCTGGTCGAAGTGGTGCCCCTCCTTCAATGGATCCGAGATTGTCTATTCCTCCTGTCAACAATTTACCTAGTCTTATCGTAGTTGGCTTGTCCGTACCTTCAAAACTTTCTCGTATTCCTTGGCGTGCGCCTTTTGGATCTTCTCTGTCGCTCCAACATAGGCCTCGAGATAGCCCACCGCGTGCTTCCATGCTTGCAGACGCTCTGCGAGTAACTCGGAGGTCTATAACAACGTCTGTTAGGATTTTCTCGTCGATGTAGGCGTGGGGTCTGCATATACTGACATTCTTGGGGTCGGCGAGAGGCACAGCATCATCGCTCATGGCGCTGGACGTCGAGGTCTGGCGCAATGGCATGGTAACCGGGTGTGACCCCGGGAGGCCTGGCTTCTCTGCAGACATGATGGAAGTTGATCTGAGCATCTTGAGTTAGTCCTTGTTGGTACGGACTGAGAGGATCGGGCTGGATATCGCGAGGTCGTTGGGTTAGAAAGCTCACCTTATTGGATATGCGTGGGGTAAGGGATGTATGTAATCCTGGTGACAATCGTTCGTCAATCTCCGCACGGCCCAAGCGAAAAGAAAACAGTACAGGGTTCAAGTGTAACTTACTTTGAAAGACTCTGTGGTGTTCTTACAAGTTCTGCGAAATCAACAAAGTCTGTATGGATTCTTGGGACTCGTTGAAGTTATACCTCTGATCTGTGACATTGGAATTACCTTTACCGGCGCTAATGTCGAGGCGGTAATTACCCTTTTGCTCATGACGTAGAAGACACTAACTTCGTTAGATCTGAAAGCTCCAACAACCACTCCCCAGTCCCTCCATCCAAAACATCAGACGAAAAGTCGAATCGGACTTCCATTTTCATTAAAGCTGCACAGCCTCAGGCTAAAAGTGCTCCCCAGCACACAACAGCCACTCAGGGAACAATGACATTACCCCGAACCTTCTCTTTTCGGCTTCGGCCACAGCTTTCTTATATTCATTCGGACTGTGGCTTGCCTTCTTCATAGGATGTGCTGCAGAAAACAGGGCATGGGCAGCTTAAGTTCAACATCCGTCCAGCTGGCAGACACAAGCGTCAAAAGGCTTGTTCCCTGTCTCCCTGCTTCGATCCGGCATCTCCTTCTCCAGACTCCCGAGATCGACTCAGGAATCACAGGGTATCCTAGACCTAGTTGCAAAGACCCTTGGAAAAAAAGCATTGAAAGTTTGCATCATTCATGGGGGAGCGCGGGATGCGGCAGATTGAGATCTGTTGCACAGCCTCATGTCGATCTCGAAGCCCTCGATTTCTTCCCTGGGGTTCTTTCGCTTCATGCCGTAGGGTTTTAGGATCGATGAGCTGAGATACCTTCTGGTGAAAGCCTCAAAGGGATTTCTTGCTTTTCTTGTACTCTTGTGGAAGGTCTATTGAAATGGCATTTGCCAGAGGTGAGCATGTTGGAAGTTGCTGCAAATCTTTGAAAGTCTTTCCTGCCCCTAGCATCGGTCTTGAAGTACCACCTTGCTTGCTATAGACTTGGCTTCCGAGAAGATACTGTAGCTCAAAAGCTGTATCCTTCTGGTCATTTTCTAAATCTTTTTCGAATACTATCCTCCTTCAGTACCCCAGTTACATTTCTCTTCCAGAAGCTGACCAATCTCCTCGACAACCCTAATTCATGAGCAATGGAGAATCAGGGAGTATTTACTGCTGCTGACGCTCCTGCCGCCCAGCAATGGGAGCTAATGGAGCAAGAGCCTCGGCGAGTTGCTTTCTTTACTGAGCATCTTGGTCTCTTGGTGAGTTACAAACTCTGCCGGCTGGGAGGGACCGGACATCACTCGAACATTGACGACAAACAAAGGTATTATTATTGGCAATAAACAGTTTGTGGCAGAAATGCAAGAACAAATCAAAACTGACCGATCACTTGAGTTTGCACGAAGAGCTTCAATTCTTCACATATCAAGGAGAGCAGGACGGAACCTCCATACCCTTTCATATCTCGTACCACATAGAAGGATAAAACGAACTCAGAATAAATTGAACAGCTCATACAATTGAAATAAAAGTCCCCTCAGCTTTCACAAATCCAGAAGTAAGCCAGCTAAGATTGTTGATTGAAACGAGAAGCCGGAAACAATACGACAAGAAAGAGGATGTTGCACCGAAGATCCCATTAACCACCTATATCTGTCTAATTTTCTCGATGCTTCGCGAAGTGACACACCACAGTCAACGATAATTGAAAGATTGGAAAGAGTAGATCTCAACGTTGACTTCCAAAAAAGAGACAGGAATAGATCTCGAGATGCTTTGAATCTGGCTATCTGAGAAGAATACACATTCTACCTGTGCTTGGCTTCGCTATGCGATCTTGTGGAGAAAGAAGCATCGCATGGAGCATGGGAAAATATACAAGTGCCGAGAATAGGTAGGTAAATTTACTTGCCCTGTTTGCCCTGAGCGCGGGGATGTCGGGGCTCCATTGTCCGGCTTTGGTCTGATTGGTGCGCGTGGCGTTCACCAGACTCCCCACCGCAAACTCCCATCGACCAACCTGAACCCACCACTACAACCATAATTATATACCCACACTCTCCTGGGATACATATGGACTCAAGCAGCCATGCCAGGGAAAGAGATGAATCCGATACCCGCGCGGCCCGGCGGAAGAATGAGCCTCCTTCAAATCATGGACAGCCGTGGTCCAAAGACCAAGGTTCAAGGTTGGTTGAAAACGAGTGGGTAACGTGATAATATTTGTTGAAATCGTCCTGCCTCCCTTGATCAGAGGCAGGCGATCCATAAATTCTTACAGAAATGTATCACGGTTCCGGCGGTACTAGAAGGTGCCATATATATGCTCTTCCATACGCTAAATCTTGAGCCTCCCTCATCTCGATTTACCTTCCTTCATTCTTGCTACGGATCTTGAACACCGCTGCCAGTCATGCTCGTTACCTCTTCTGAGTCCAGCGAGACACCGTTCGATTACGAGAATGAGCGTGTTTTTCAGAGAAATCGACTCCCTTCGCGAGCATATGCTATCCCCGAGCACTCTGTGCTTTTGAATGGTCGCTGGCGATTTCACTATGCGCCTCGTCCAGCACTGGCACCCTTGACTTCCGAGAAGTTGGATGATGCTTCAACTATCGATGTACCAGGTCACTGGCAACTTCAAGGACATGGCAAACCTCACTACACAAACGTCCAATATCCCTTTCCAGTCGATCCACCCCATGTTCCTTCAGAAAATCCAACCGGAACCTATGAAAGGGATTTCCACATTCCACAGAAATGGGAAAGTGGCGGAGATTTGTCTTACAGACTTCGATTTGAAGGAGTCGATAGTGCTTTCCATTTGACCATGAATGGTGTTGAAGTGGGGTACTCTCAAGGAAGCCGGAACGCAGCGGAGTTTGATGTCACCCATCTTGTGAAGTTTGGAGCGGATGGTGTCAACAGAGTTCGTCTTACTGTTTACCAATGGTGTGATGGGAGCTATATTGAGGATCAAGATCAGTGGTGGTTATCAGGTATGTTGAGTCTCACAGAATCATCCACATGACTGACTTTTCTTGGAAAAGGCATTTTCCGTGATGTCCATTTAATCGCTTTTCCAAAGAGTGGGCATATCGAGGATTTCACGATACGGACAGAGCTTGATAGCCAGTATAAAGATGCAAAATTGGAGCTGCGCCTTCAGCATGTGTTAGCCGCGTCCAGAACTATCAAGGTCGAGCTGCGGAGTCCTGGCCCAACTGCTCAAAGCATCGTTTACGAGCATTCGTACCCACTGGAAGCAACTTCTTTAGAGAGTTTTTTCTCTATCGATGTTGTGAAGCCCCAGAAATGGACAGCTGAAACACCAACATTGTACGACCTCACCATCACGCTTCTCGACGGCTCAAACACCCTCCAGAAGATACGACAACGACTTGGATTCCGTCAAGTCGAGATGAAAAATGGCAATCTCCAAGTCAACGGGAAAGCAATCATGCTCCGTGGAGTCAACAGACATGACCATCATCCGAAACTAGGTCGAGCCGTCCCCAAGGACTTCATCAGAAAGGATCTGCTTTTGATGAAGCAGCACAACATCAATGCGCTTCGCTGCTCTCATTATCCGTCATCTCCCGAGCTCTATGATATGGCTGATGAGCTTGGTTTGTATGTCATCGATGAAGCTGATTTGGAGTGTCATGGATTTTACGATGCCGTTGCGAGGCCCCAAGCCATCCCTGAGAGTATGCCTTACGAAGAACGCAAGGTTCTTACGTTCCCTCAATCGGCAAAATTCACATCAGATAACCCGTCCTGGCAAGAGGCTTATGTGGAGCGCATGCGCCAATTGGTTCACAGAGACAAAAATCACCCGTGTATCATCATTTGGAGTCTTGGAAACGAGGCATTTTATGGCCAAAACCACAAGGCAATGTACGACTGGGTGAAGGATATCGATCCCACAAGACCCGTTCACTACGAAGGAGACGTGTTCGCAGTCACCGCAGACATGTTCAGTTATATGTATCTTCCGGTCGAGCAACTGATTGAACGTGCACTCGATGAAGGAGATGACTTCCAGAAGCCTATCATTCTCTGCGAGTATGCTCATGCAATGGGCAACGGTCCAGGCGGCTTGAGAGAATATCAAGACGCTTTCAACCAGTACCGAAGACTCCAGGGTGGGTTCATTTGGGAATGGGCGAATCACGGCTTGATCAAAACGCTAGAAGATGGGACCACATTCTATGCATATGGCGGAGATTTTGGAGACACGCCTAACGATGGTAATTTTGTCATGGATGGCGTTTGCACTTCAGACCACAAACCTGGCCCCGGATTGGTGGAGCTGAAGAAAGTCTTCGAGCCTGTTGATATGGCCAAAGAAGGAGAAGAGCTAGTGCTGACCAACCGATACGATTTCCTTGCTCTAGACCATCTTCGAGCATCATGGAAGGTTTCAAGCTTCTCTGTTGGGTGAGTCACTTGGAACCACTGAGCCATGTATATAAATTGACGTTTTTAGGGCTTCGGAGTCAATCGTGGCATCAGGAACTCTTCAACTTCCAGAAGTTCCAGCTGGAGACACGACCAAAATTGCTATCCCAGGAATCGAACATGTTGTTCACGATAGCAGCGAATGGTGGATCTCGATATCGCTCAATACCATGGAAGAGAACCTCTGGTCAAAGCCAGGACACGAAATTGCCTGGTCGCAGTTCTCGATAAATTCCATCGCTTCGTTTGAAGTTGTGGACTCGCCTCGAGGAATCAATTACGCGACTTTCTCCGACAATCGCACTTACATCAGCATCTCGAATCTCGACTTCACACTCGAGTTTGACAAGACTATTGGCCAGATTACAAAATGGACACTTGGAGGGTCAGACGTGTTCGATGGTGCGAATGGGCCGCAACTCACGTTCTGGCGAGCGCCGACAGACAACGATGCCCCGATTGATGCAGAGATGTGGAAACTGTTTGAAGTCGACACAATGACGCAGCAAATCAGATCTGTTCGATGCACTGAAGAGTCGGGCACATTCAAAATCACTGTGAAGAGTTGGGTCAGTCCTCCTATCCTTGCCTGGGGCTTCGACACGGTCACGATCTACACCATCCATGGCAATGGAGAGGTCCGGATTCATGTGACGGCGATACCTCGTGGGCCAATGCCCAGAGTCCTCCCCCGATTCGGATTGGAGATGGCATTGAACAAAGACACCAGAGCCGTCCAGTGGTTTGGTCGCGGTCCAGGTGAAAGTTACAGGGACAAAAAGGAAGCTGCGAAAATCGGTGTCTGGTCAAAAGCGGTTGACGACATGATGGTCAACTACGAATTTCCCCAAGAAAACGGCAACAGAACAGATGCGAGATGGGTTCATCTCACAAACGGAAAAGGCAACGGTATTCGAGCGACACTCGTTTGTGAAAAGCCGGCGCGAGAGAAGGGATTTGACTTCAACGTTCAGAGATTCTCTGCACACGAGTTGCATAAGGCTAAACACCCATACGAATTGGGAAAGAGTGATAAGGTTTTATTCCGCATTGATGGGGGACATCATGGGCTCGGAAGTGCTTCTTGTGGGCCTGTAGCACCAGAAGTGCACCAGCTTGCGTGCCAGACGCTTGATTTCACTGTTGACCTAGTGGCCGTATAGCGTATTTTAGATGTCGTATCATGCATGGATCATACATTCACATCATTGTGACAATGTCGCTCACAGGATATATGGGTGAGCTGATCTCTTTGGAATTATTATAAACAAAACTTTACACCTTAGGAGCATGGGAGAAGTCACTGCCGAAGAAAGTACTTTCACCCGAAAGGAGACTTGGCAATTGCTCTCGTGATCTTTCCCGGGGATGTCGGGGTACCTCACCTGCCGGATGAACACAAGAGCTTCAATTTTGCATGCCGTTCTGCCCGACGACAAGGATCAATCCGGCATTACTCTCATTTCCATCAGGCACATTCCGTTTAGTGTGGAGATATTGCGGGGTAGCTCCTGTCAGTGATGCCTCTCTGCAAGATTTACTTCGTGGAAGCTCCTCAGTTCCATGGATCGTGCCTCTGAATCGTCTGCTGATCTTTCAGCAAATAACCAAAACTACCTCATCATCCAGTACCTCGGTCCTTTCTTGCAGTTCTGGGGATGTTCGGGGAGCAATTCTCACGATCTTCAGTGGTGCGGGTAAAGCAAGTGGTCCACAAGATCTCTTGGTGAAAATGGTATTGCCGTTTCCCGAATATATATAGACCGGATCTTAAGATGGATATTATGCTGAAAACTCAGATTACTCCACGGTCTTCGTGTTCTGTCTTCTTCACATCGTTCCACCATGCATCTCAAATTCTCCAGTCTTGCTGTCCTAGCACTAAGTGTTGTCACCGGACAATGCTGGCCAGACGCACCATTCTTTGCATCAGGACGATGGATTCACAATTCCAAGGGAAACAATGTCACCTATGCAGGTGTCAATTGGCCCGGAGCTGCCGATGTCATGATTCCTGAGGGACTGCAGTACACGTCTATCGCGAAAATCGTTTCGGATATCAAGGGTCTGGGAATGAACGCCATTCGCCTGACCTTTGCCATTGAGATGATCGATGATATCCTGGACAATGGAGGAGATGTCAAGCTCTCTGCTGCGTTCAATAAAGCTCTTGGAACTACGAATGGACCAATTGCATACCAGAAGGTCTTGAAGAACAACCCAAGTTTCTCTGCCAGCACCACCAGACTGCAAGTAAGCGACTCAATCACTTATCAGCTTTGAGACTCGAACACTAATAGTATCATAGGTCTTCGATGCCGTTGCAGCTGAGTGTCTAAAGCAACAAATCTACGTCCACCTTGACAACCACATGTCTAACGGAAAATGGTGCTGCTCATCGGACGATGGTAACTCATGGTTCGGAGACACATACTTCAATACCGCCAAGTGGAAGCGCGGACTCGAATACATGGTAAAGCACGTAAGTCTAACAATACCCCGCTTCCACCAATTTCCAAAACTGACACATTCTCCAGGGCAAATCATGGCCAGCCCTAACCAGCATCGGAATCCGCAACGAACTCCGCAACCCGAGCAACGACGCCACTCTCGCAAAAACCTACAACTGGGGAGTCTGGTACACCAACATGGTCGCGGCCTCCAAAGCAGTCAACGCCGCCAACCCCGACATCCTCATCACCCTCTCGGGACTCAACTTCGACACCCAGCTCAAACCCATCGTCGAAGCAACCGATCTCGGAAACGGCGTCAAATTCCGCAAAGCAGACTTCGCTTTCCAGGACAAGATCACCCTGGAACTGCACAATTACGAGAACTCGGCCACATCATGCAGCTCGGTGCAGAGCAATCTGATTAACAACGGGTTCAGCACGTTGACAGGCACGAAGGCGAATACCTTCCCTATGATGCTGACCGAGTGGGGACATAACCAAGCGGATAACTCGTATACGGGCGTGTATGCGAGTTGTCTGAGGAGTTTCTTGCCGGCGCAGAAGGCGGGGTGGTTTTATTGGGTGGTGGCTGGGAGTTATTATATTCGGTCCGGAACGCAGGATTATGAAGAGACTTGGGGCTTGTATAATCATGATTGGAGTGGATGGAGGTCGGCTGCGAATATCGTGGAGATGAAGAAGGCTGTCAAGGCCACTTTGGGATGAGATTGTGGTATTCATAGTTACGCCACAGCTCATTGACTGGAGAGCATGAATGAAATCTTGATTGACGAAGTACAATGAAAAGAATTTCCTAAAAGCCAACATAAACCTGACATATTCCTTCCTGGCCCCTCAAATCAGACCTACTTCAAAGCGAGCACCAGCATCGAATTGTGTAGCATCGGATTATCGACATTTCTCTCCTCGCTGCGAAGGCTTAGATCTGAGCAAGTATCTCTTCCATGGCGTTGTTAATAGTCGGAAGCGGGCTGGACCTTGACTTTTGATGGCAATGCTGATGGTTTATACTGGAATGGTCTCAGAATAAAGGCAAACTATGCTTGAGGAATTATAGTATCAATTGAATGAGTGGGTAGGTTTATTTTTATCGTTCTCGACTAACATGAGAAATGATAATTGACATGTTTATGTTTGGCTGTAGAAGTCGATGTCGCTAAATTGTCCCCTGAGTGAAGCGACAAACTCGGTCCTTGATTAACTTTTGCGGGTTTACTATCTTTTTACTCGGGAAATTCAATATTGGTCGTGGTGCTTTTGCAGAGGATATGGAGAGTTTAAGGACCCCCTATATCTGCCTAATGTGCTTTTCAGAAGGGGAAAACGAGCTCTGAGAGTTGGCTCGAGGCTGCTGCGCGACATGCCAAGAGATAAACTCCCCGTAAGTCATTTGTTATGGTAAGGCCGTTCCAAAACGGAGTCTTGAATAAACGATCTGAAAGATACTTCGAGTTAAATGACTTCCAGATTCCACTTTTAGATGCTTAAACAATAAGTCACGACCTGGATTACACCAAGAAGGAGGGCGTCGAGCCTACGGAGGTAGCCGCCGACGTGCATGAGGTTCGCGAATCAAAACAGTGTGGCTTCATTAGGACACTGCACCGCCGCACTGACAGGCTGACAGGCAGACTGGCAGGACAGCCCTACTTCTTCCACGATATTTTCTTTTCAATCAAAGCTTCACCTTGTCATTTATATTTTGCTATCATGGATCCTCTATCAATCGCCGCCAGTGTTGGTGGACTCACAACCGCATGCCTCTCAATCGCACTGAAGTTGAATGATGTTGCATCAAGATTCTGCGGCACCTCGCAAACCATCACGTCGCTACATTCAGAGACGAGGATCATCAGCTTCTCATTATCCAAACTCCAGAATCTTTTGTTAGGCAGCGACACTGCCCCCAGTCAGGCACTTCTTCAGCCGGACGTCCTCTCAGCTCTGGACGTGTCGGTCACTGGATGTGCTGTGACTTTGTCGTGTCTTGACGATGAGCTTCATAGCCTTGTCCCGAAGTTAGAGACGAGTCAAGGGTTTGGATTCCTTGATAAAGCTGGATTCGTGTTCAAGGATCAGAAATTGAAGGATCTCTCGGACCAGTTGAGGGGACAATGTGGTGGGATATCGTTCCTTCTCACTTGCCTCCAAATGTGAGTGCAGCAGCCCCCAACTGAACACATTGTACGGCATTGATGACGAGAACTAGGACATCCATCGAAGAGATGCATCGCTCAGTCCACAGCAACCAAGCTATGATTCAAACCATTGCGCACAGAGCCGAGTCGCTTCGAGAACTCTACCCAAAGATCAGAGTTGCACAATCTATTCTGGAAGCGCCTAACGATTCAGAAAGTATTTGGGGTGATCCTCGCGCATCCATCATCAGTGACAGAGAGTTTGATTTCGATGACCTGGTGGTCAACTCTCAGGCATACAGACGCACTCTCAAGGCTGTGACGCGAGACTTGAGACATGTTCGTCGGCAGAATGTTGAAGGCGATTTGATTGATTTGAGCGGCGATACCGTGGCCGATCCAGTCGACAATAATGCCGTTGGCGAAAAAAAGCTTTCACATGATCTCGGCTTAATACAGCCTGCTGGCGGAGACCAGCACAACTGTGCCTCGACAAATGTTACAGCAGATGCCCAAAAACAACGAGAATCTCCCCGGGTCATGGGTGCCAGTTCGACGGATGTGGGTGTGGCGGGCATGGAGTCAGAGGCCTCTTCATCTGGAAAACCTGATGAAGGTACTATGTCAATTGTCCAAGGATGGTTAGATGACAGTAGAGCAAGAGACGAAAAGAGTAGAAATAGACCAGGCGTACCTTCAGCGTCGGCAATAGCACGTAGAACTCATGTCACGCCCGTGGTAACCAAAACGAAAAATTCTTTCTCCCACGCTTTCGATAAATGGGAGAACCTTTCCACACATTGGGAGGGAATGGTTTCATTCTGGATCCGACGGCTCGAACAAAACTCCACAGAAATCAGCTCAGATCCAATGTTGAAGCAGTTAGCTCGGCAAACCATGGATCTGTCTGCTGCAGGGAAAAATCTCTTCGATGCAGTGGTGGAATTGCAACGACTCCGAGTATCTTTGGAACGGAAGTTCCAGCGTTGGTTTTTTGAGACGAGAGCAGAACAGGAACGCTGGGGAGAACTTCAGGCCTCGCTAGAGGCAACGTTGAAAGAAGAGCGGGAGAGCAAACAGGCCGAGTTGATAGCTGAAAAGACACGATTGACAGAGGCTTTTGAACGACAGCTGTCTCATGAGCGAGCCAAATTGGAGCTTGACATGGAGCAACTGCAGGATGAAATGTTAGAGCAGGGTCAAACTTTGATTGTTGCCAAAGACGAAGCAAGACGAGCCTGGGAAGAGCTAGGCCGCCGAGAGCAAGACGAGCGAGATCTCCGGCTAAAAATGACGTCCTGCAAGCCCGTGATGGTTGGTGGAGTCGTACTATTTCCCCTGAAGTCAAGCTCGTGGGACGAAGAGTCTGAGAAACGGCCGCTGCTGTATGAGGCAACTCCAGCTCCTAAGGTACCCGAGCCTTGGACCGCACAATGGGATGGTAAGCCATCAATCTCAGTCAGCACTGCCATATGAAACTGATAATAAATGATAGGCGATTGTGACAAATGGCTGTTCAGAAATCCAGAGACGAAAGAATACGGATACACGCGACCAAAACCGGGCTCCCGTGGGCCACCGATGGCTAAGAAGATCGGTCCTCCAGGACCACCAAGAGATTCGAGCGTAGGAGAAAACAGCTCACACTCTCTTCCATCCCTCGATGACTACTTGCTCCAGATCTCGCAAACTCTTTGAGAGGTGCTGTACTACTGGTATGGAAGATGACCCAGCAAAGGCTAAGTACTGATTAAAGCATGCTCTGTGGAATGATTAGATGGGATAAATTAGTGATTCTGTTGAGATTTTGAGATATGATTCTGTCCAGGTAATCTTTGTGCATTTCTGAGGATTTCTTCCTAGCATCGCCCGCCTTCCTACTTAAATGATCTCCATCAATCCTGTCCTTTGTTTGGAAACAAACGATTGCGAAAATTATGACCATTGTCCACACTTGACTAAAGCCATTGCCTATATTTCTCAACTCCACGACAACAAAAATGGAAACAAGAAGGATTGGAAGTAAAACCCTATATTCACAGTGAAAGA
The DNA here is from genome assembly GCA_002554605.1 of Helotiales sp. F229. Classification (NCBI taxonomy): domain Eukaryota; kingdom Fungi; phylum Ascomycota; class Leotiomycetes; order Helotiales; species Helotiales sp. F229. The sequence goes on along the minus strand of MXAW01000004.1, from coordinate 3,550,576 downwards.
AATAGGCGTACAAATAAATATCTTCATTCATGGCAGAAGCGTTTCCCAGGCGACGACTCTCAGTCATTTGGATACATTCCCTGCAACCACGCCATTAGTTCTATCTCCTCCCTCACGTTCACCTATGGCACCTATTGACCAAAGCAAGGCTGATTTCAACCGTATCTTCTGCTGCAAGCCAGACTACGGCGACGTTCAAGGTGCCCTTGAGATCGTCAACCTGCACGCATCAGCCACGGATGCCAATCCCGGACTTCCATCTAAGCGAAACTTTGTCGGGGCTGTCAACAAACAAATTGGCATCCATTTGTCCCACGAATTTTGAAAGCAGCCCTGAGAAACGATCAGCTATTATCAGAGCAACAGTAGCCGTGAGAAAGGTGGTTAGTGCCAAACAAGTTGTTGGAAACTACCAGAACAATTCTTAGGATCTGACAACCTTGATTGTGGTGCGCGAAGCCTTTGACAGGGAAGAAGGGCGCCTTCTTGGCATCAGGTGCAAACTACTCAGGGGCTACTCGACTATGCTGCTTACAATGCATAAAAGAGTGGATTGCCAACCATCGGATCCCAGAGAAGCGAAGGTTTCCAGCTCCAATGAGAGCCGAAATACAGCAAGGGCAACGGAATCGAAACGAAGAATGGACGGTACACTTCGGGCATGAGCAGGACTTAACAGAGCCTTCGACGGGACAGCTAAAAGCATATCGCATACATCCAACAGGAGAAATGATGAACACAATTACGAGTGCTGGAGATGGAAATCTTCATTGGTACGGCATTGCCCAGGCTCTGTACGGGGATTGGAAGAGGTTCGCGGAATTCAAAGTAGATATCCGCAAGTACTTCATGTATGTCCTTCCTACCCTTGGTCATGCCAGGTATCGAACGTACATTGTCTTACAGCAGAGCCCTATTGAAATGTGCTAGCCATCCCATGGTTTCAGCAATTCGCGGGGAACCATGAGGCTTGCTCGATGCCTCCATGTCAATCTCCAGGATGTGTCTCAACCTAGCATCGTCCAACGGCCAATTTTGGTCTCAACCAAGTCATCGCAGACTTCTACGGCATCGAGTTGATTGAGTTTGAAAAACGATCTACATTCAACGATCATAATCAGCACATCTGGTATCCTCGGGCTCGGAGGTCACGGCTTGCAGGGAATTCACAGCACCTTCAGTTCCAGACCAGCGACACTCCGATAAATCATGTGGAAGTAGGATTTCTAGTCCGCGATCCACCTTGGAGCTTCAACTTCCAGGGTTTAGATGCAGATAATCGAGACCGAGTCGATGCAATGCCATGGCATCAATTGGCAGGGCCCATTTCAACTACTGATCTTTTGACTGGTATGTCGAGACAGCTCACTCCAGCAGATGGAATCTGGTGTGCGGATGGCAGGAACTCGGCATCTTGGACAGGGATCAATTATGTGCTTGTTGGACGTGACCATCCAGCATTGATGCCTTTGCTTCTAGATGCAAATATAATCTCGAACTGGGACAATCAAGTGCACCTTCTAGAACAGAACCCTGATCCGCAGCTTGGTATGTCAACAGAGCGAGCTGCTGAAGGCGCAGTCCCGTTGGGGAGGCATTATGATATCGATGAGAGGGACAAAGAGGAAGCAGCGAGGTGGAAAAGAGCAAAGAAACGTCGGAGTTTCGAATTATTCCCAGAGGTCGTCATCGGAAACCGTAATATGTCGATGCCGTACCAGTGTCTCCTCCTTCGACGTGACATATGGGACAGAGAAAAACCAGGTGGGATGTTGCTGGAAGTACCTAGACAGAAGAGTTCGGTTTCAGAGGAAGTTGAATAGTCGTACGACCAGAAAATCAGGCTCCTGAACGAGCCTTGGTGATCTTACTTACCTAGGGCCGAGGAAAGTGTGCAACGGTACGGCTCTTGCAGGTTAGAGACACGTTCCCGAGCCGATCTTCAATCATTTGACTCAATTTCCAGTCAGAAAATGCAAAACACCTTCCCAATTGGGCAACCGCTTGTCACATAAGCGCCAAGTACGGTACCATAAGACGGTGCTTCAATTCCTCCATCGTGGAGCTCGCTAACTCCAACAACGGAGACCGAGCACAGGCTTTCATTGGTTGCGAAGAACGAACTCTCGTAGTTGATTTCTTAGGCATCTCTAATAAGTGTTGATCTGCACAATTTATTGCATGGTGAACATTCATTTTGTGCGTCACCATGTTAATTAACCTCAGCCAGGCTGCCGAATTAACGTGTCGCTTAATTTCTCAAGCCCCCATTTTTCTAAACAAGCCTAACCGACAGGCCGAACCTGCAAAAGGACGCCGAGATCCGCCACAAAATTTGAGTGGAACGATACGGCGACTGCAATTGGAGACCCATTGCCCATTGTTTCGTAGTTCTTTCCCGCGCTGAGAGATGTTGGTTTTTCGTTGGTGATATCTATCGTAGAATTCCAGGTGAGCTGAGCCAGAGGCCAGAATAAGAAGGATACGATTTTCTCAGCCCCCTGCACATGTCCAATGTTGGTGTATATTAATGCCTCAGCAGCATCCTCATCCGTAAAATTCTACAATCAAATCACCATCTTCCACCAACAATAAAACAAGCTTCTTGACGGGAATATTGGGGTTGTGTCGTGGGGTCGGTCACAAGCGGATGGATGTCTCTTAGGCGGGTGGTGCGACCACTACAGGGAGCGGCGAATCGCCGGTTGACTCAACCGGCGATGCGAATCAATACTAAGGCCTATTTCTTCCTTGTCAGGCAGCGAACTTTTTGGTAGTCGTGAGTGGTACCTTTGCTTGGTGTTGTGATTTCGTAATTTAGAAGCCTAAAGGTGGGGTTTTGAATCGTCATCCGGTGACAGTGCGGACGCGACGAATCGGGGATTTCTCTACGATGCGAATGAGAGTGCGTATGAGCCTGAGTGAGTCAATCGTCTCATAAGGCAGGGTGTAATATGTTGGTTATGTATACCCTGGTAATCATTTCTGTTTGGATGCGTGGCTTGCTTCGTGTACGATGCCAAGGCAGCGAAATTCGGTACAGGCTTGCCTTGTTTGTTTAAATCTATCAAGCCAAGGAGAGGAAAGAAGGATGTATAAATCCTCGAAGAGCCGTCTAGGAGAGATTCTTTCCACATAGCAGCATTCAATCTTATCAGCTACCATTCCTCACATCTTCTCCTCAAATCTACACTTGATCATCAAATATCAACACACATCCCTTGCAACAAAAACCACCTCCTCACTCTGCTCAAGATGTCCGACCAATCCAACAATCAAAGCTCCCAAACAAACTTCACCTCTACCACCACCTCCTCCGTAAGACCCAGCTACGCACCCTCAATCCAATCAACAACCTCTTCCTTCCGATCCAGCAAACCTCTCATAGACACCGAAGAATCTCCCTCGTCCTCACCACCGAAGAACTCCAAAACCTGGACGAGGACGAAGAAATTCCTCTCTTCGCTCGGAGAGCCACCAACCGCTGAACATGATCGCCAGGAGAACGCGAAGAAGGGTATTGAGACCAATGGGAAGGAAGCTTTTGGAGCTGTCAACTATGGCCCCCATATGACGACCACGTTTGGAGGAGCGAGGAATTTGGGACAGATATGAGTTGAGGTTGATAGAGACGGGTTGTTATGTTCTATGAATTGAGCGTGCAGCGAATTTGCTCAGGGCTTGGGAGTTGGCGTTTTGGCCACGCGGCTGGCATGAAGCTTTTGGCGGATTTGGTGAAGTTCCTGGAAGTTCTGTTGTCTCGTTCTGTTGGGACTTCATCGGATGTGTAGTCCTGCTTTCATTCTTAGTATTCAGGTCGAATCTGACATGGCAGAGAATATATATCCTCAACTGTTTGTCTGCTCGTATTCCTGCCCCTGCCAAAATTGACAAAAATATGCCCAAAAGGCCGTGATCATGCTAGCTCGCATGAAGGCTAGATGTTCTGTGTCAACGAGTCCCGAAGGCAAAAGATCTGTGTAGCACATCATTTATAAATACTGATGTTGTACCTTACATACAGTTCGTGACTTGATGATCGCTGTCTACCCCTCAGGAGTGAACTTCCGGGTCCGCCAACGAACCGGCCAATTGCCTTGCTCATACACTTGGGAACAGCAACGAAAAGTCCCAAAGCGGTTCCATGGCATATAAACCCTCCTCATTCAACATTATATCCAGACCCTCAAACATCACCGGAGGTTCCGGTACAGCAGAACCAGTCGAAGCAGGGGGAGTAACAATAGCGTGGTCCTGCTGCCTCTCAACGACTTTTGAGCTTTCCAGCGCGGCACGCAACGACTCCGCCCTCTTCAAAATAAAAGATCCTTGGACATGCACCATATGGCTATCGTCGAAGCCTACTTGTAAACCTACCATGAGTTGCGCGGTTTCGATAACGTTGTCGAGGACGTCGAAGATATTGGGGATGATGGATGCGTAGGTCTGGCAGACAGACACGACAAAGAGGCAGCAAAAGGAATCCATTACGCAGGGTGTGTCATCGGCGTATCGGAGCCTGTCTTTCTGAACGGGGCTGCGAGTTAATGGCCCTGATTGATAGGAGAATCAGCGTTCGCCTGGTTAGGGATAGTTTGGAAGAGAATACGACAGGTATACAAAATTCAAGATAGAGAGAGAATACGCCGAGTACTTACATTCGAGAACATGATTCGCACACACAACACACCTCCGAATCTGATCCTTCTGCAGAGGTGTGAGATTTTGAGGAGAGTTGCGGAGAAACTTGATGGCGTAACTGGTAATACAGAACCGAGTGAATCGAGCCGTGAAATCAAGGAACATCCCTTGTTCCGATGCTTGAAGGTAATCTGACCATTTCTCATACCAAGCATCGATCTCTCGGTCAGCATCCCCGAGGACTGCCTCTACAGAGTTCTCATCCACTGCCTCTGATGGATCAGGGAGAGACCACCACTCTCCAAGTCGTGGATGTTGTGCACTCGCCTTTTGAGATCGTTAGACTGTTGCCCGGAGATGGAAGTGAAATTGCACATACCTTCTCCCAGATCAGGTTCAGATCGATCTGACCAAATAGATTACAGTGATACGATGATGACATCTGCCCACCGAACTCTTGAAGCACCAGTGGAGCCGCACGTATAGAAGAGTCTATGTGAATCGTTGGAGGCGTGCCACTCACGATCGAAGTGCTATCAAGATGGTCAGTAAAATAAGCGGCACCAGACATGGAATTCATACTAGTGTGAAGTAGAAAACATGAACAGCCAGTAAATATATCTTCGATACGCCGTCGTCTCAGTGATTCCTTCACGATTCGACCGCGTTTCAACCCTCAAATCTTGCAGGGAGCGATGCAGTCCCAAGCGAGTACCATACACCTCGATGACGGACTTCAGGTACCAGAACTGGACCTCCGAATATGCCGACGGATTTGAGGATCGAGATGGTGGTATTAGATCAGCGTAGAGGAAGAGGATGAATAGGCATTTCATGGCCGAGAGTTCGTCCACATAAGGGCCTGCTGATTGCATTGACAGGACACCTCGGGGTACTTTGGCCACCTCAGGAAGTAACTTCTCCCTCATCTCTTTGCCACCGGGGAGATATCTCGCAGTGACGAAACATACACAATACACGACTCGCAAGTCATTGTCGATCAAGTAATCTGTGTCTTCGAAATCTTTCGGTCGGAAAACACAGGTGAACGGGAGATGGCGTTGTGTGAACCTGGAATTTCTTCATCAGCAAGGCCTCAATACTGAACAGTGATATTATTTTACAGTTGTATCATCTCTTTCATTTCGTCCCTAGAAAAAAGACTACGGTCCACATCCAGACTAGATGTAACTGGTGTAAGTGCTTCATTGCTTGGGCTGTAAGTAGACTGCCGTTTTCGCTTCCTGAGTACTACTGAATCAACAGTCCTCGGCGATTCTGACGATGACGGCTTAAATCGAGGCTCAAGAACAGCATCCACCGGTGGCGTCGAATAGATAGAAGGGATCACGGACTCATTTTGCACTCTGTGATCCGCAAATCTGGGTCTCGGATCCGGAAGGAATCTAAAATTGTTCGTCTGTGGTCGAGGTAATGGTGCAGTAGAAGGAGTTCTTGGTGCGTGCTGCTAATACCAGTAAGTAAACAGTCTTTCGAACGTCCGAAGACCTTTTAAGACATGGAAGGCCACCACAAACTCCCGGGAAGGCGAAATTAGCCATCAGGAGGAAACATTACCTGATTCGCACTTGAATCATCCACACGTCTCTCCAGAGGCTTTCTGGCGAGAAGCAGTCTGAGTTACACATTCTCGACCGACTTTCCGGCATCTGATACACGGTGGGTTTTCAGAGCCCTCACATTTCATCTAGCGGAATAAATGTCAGCCCAAAGTCACCCAAGCAGCGTAAGTAAGTCTGGCAACATAGAGCTAGAGAGTACCGGCTCTTAGTACTACAGCTATAACTTGGGTCTTAGAAGGGGCACTTACCTTCATCTGTCTACAGGCCGAGCAAGCCCGCACGCCGTGGTGAATGCGGGGTGGAGAGACGTCGCCGACGTTTGATGGAACGATACCGGACTCCATACCGGCTGCAGGATATACATCCAACATGCCTCCTTTTCGGCCTGGTTGATTACTGATATCGTGTTTCCGTCCGGATGTTGTTTCACGGAGCTGTTTCGATGCTGAGCGGACTGACCCAAATCCACCTTCGCTCGTCCAAATTCCTTCTATCCTGCTGATAGAAGATTTATAAGAGATGGGAAGTAGAACACATGTCTCTGACATGGAAAACAGCAACAATCTGTTCAAACCATACTTGTCACACGGATATGCAGTCCTTCCGCGTCCACCTCGACGTCGTTACGAAGTTTCAAAGCGGAAGACCCGGACAGTCAACCCGGCCAAGTCGGCCGGTCTAAAGACCGTGATATCTTGGCATTATGTACCGTCATGGCGGACCATCTTCAACCTCACTGTCTCCAATACAATTTCAACATTCGAAACTCCGGGATCTTTGATCCTTTCTTCTGACTCATAACACTTACTGCCCGTTCGAAAAGTCAGCGGAATATTCTAGAGATGGAAATACCGCCGTGCGATTCAGAGTCGTCGCGGCAAAGATACTTTTCGGAGCACTAGACTAGGCCCTGAATCTCCAATTTCAAACGACATTATCGGTACCTAGTTAGTCTCCAGCAAGGCTTAGAATCGTGTGCTAACCCGCTTCACATCCTCTTTCAAACTTCGCCAGTAGATTTAATCACGTCGATCCGAGTCACACCGAGTGAGTCGAAATTTCCATTTCAAAAGACGAAAGAAACCCTTCGTATGGAGCTTGAAAGGCTCTCCATGACTAGGTCACTGCTTAACCTTTCTTTCATCTCTTCTGCTGTACAATATCATCGTCTCAAAGTACAAGCTCATGTTTCCTCTTTCTTAGTCCCGATGTTCCCATCTACCTTTCTGCTACATCTGTTTAGGTGGCATCACTGCACCAGCGTCATCAGCCCAGCTGGTCTCCATCCCTGGACCTCTTTCGAAATTCATAAATACATCAAAAGCAGGGCATGAGCTTCTAAATTTCCTTTCATTTCAACAGTTGCCGAGGATTTTCAATTTCTGTTGCTTCGACAGCTATCCAGCCTCGCTTTTCCTGAGCAATTAGTGAAAGACAGCGCAACCCGTCACTTGCCACCAATCCTCTCACTCCAACATCTTTCCAATCCCTCCAGCCCCTCACACTCAACCCTCAACAACAGCCCCTTTCCCCTCCCTGTTCCAGCACCAATACCCTCCCTAACCGCATCCCTCACGCAGTCCCACCACACCTCCACCGCCTTCCCATGCGCATCTCTGTTACATCCTTTACCCATACCCGTCTCCACCACAAAAACCACTTCTTCCAACTCCCTAAACGCCTCCAACAGACTAAACACCCAATCCTGCCTGCCATTCCCCTTTCCCCCACTACCGTGATTCCTCACCCCTAGCGGGCCAACAGTACCATACCACACCCTAACTTTCCTGACTCTCTCCACTCTGTTAAACACATTTGCAAAAGGTCGCAGGAGGACAGGTGACGAGAATAAGAATGTGGCATTTGCGTAATATAGTGAGGGAGGTAGGATGGAGAGGAGTGGTGAGGAGAGGGCGAGTGGTGTTAGGGCGTGGTGTGGGAGTTGTGTCGTTGAGGGGATTAGGGTGAGGGGTGGGAGACTTCTGTAATAGTGGGAGGTGATTTGGTGGAGGAGCTCGATGGGAAGGGAGAGCAGGGGGAAGGGTGGCTGTTGTGGTTGTGGTTGTGGCGGTTGTGGTGATATCAGTGATGGTGGTGTGTTTGGTTGGTTCGAAATAGGTGTTGAATCATCGACTGACGTTGCGTTGTGTGAGACTGTGAGTTCTAACGCTGTTTCCATCTTGACGTAGAAGTTCTGAGGTTGAAGAATAAGAGCCATGTTTGTTGATTCGGCTACTCGCGAAGCGAGAAGGGTAACTCGCGGATGATAGCTTCAAAGAGTGAGGTAACTGCAGCTATTCGGACTTGAACTTTGCAATGAAATAATCTTTTACGGCTGAATATATATGAAAGCATACGAATTTTCTCGAGTAAGTTTGAGAATGTCTGAGCGAGATGTGAGATGGATGTCTGGCTTTGAGCAAGTTTGAGGGACTTTTGCCAAGGCCAACGCTGACGATGCCGTTGCACGAGAGCGAGTTTTGTGTTGAAGCAGGGGGGTTTGGAGCCTTGAAAACTTGGGAGTACCGTTATATAGACAGTACTGTAAGATGAGAGGCTTATACTGTATTGTAAAGGATGTGCAGGAACCTTGGGGGTCAGAAAAAATTTGGGTACCTTGGTAGGTAAGTCATGTGAAGACTCATATTGTAGTACCCAGACAGTGCAGGAACATATTTAGCACTGCTTCTGCTATAATCGTATATGGATTGTGAAGGGCAATTCCATCTTGACGAAAATGGGCATTGATGGGCATGACAGTGTTGATATTGTTTAAGGTTTTGTGCTATATCATGAGATCCTTCGTCTAGTCTAACCAAACAATGCATTAACCCCATCTCCAGCACCGACTGGGGATGCATGCAAATGTCTTATTCTACTTCTTCTTATGGCTTCCATACCATGTCTCCGGCCTAGAATCGTAGGGCTGATCTCCATCATTCGGCCATCCAACCATATCATGTAAACACCGAGCCTCAAATCCCCATTCCTCAACCCAACCCATCCATCCACACAGACATCCATCTACCCAATGCCTCCCTCCTATTTATTGTACACCAGAAAATTCCTCAAGCTATCCCAATGATCGCTCTGGACATAAATATAGTCCATACTACTCCTCAAGCCGCTCTGCACCGTATCGGGATACCATCTGAACAGCCACATGACGCTCCCCCAACTCAGAGCTGCGAAGACAGGCCACGCATCATGTCCTATCCGTTTGGAGAGGGCGGGGTCCTTGATGATACCCACGGCGGGCTTGATGGATAGTTCGGCGAGGGAGAGGCATACTCTTGCGAATACTAAGGACACGACCCAGTCAGTAACTTGCCCAGGTACAAACATCCTAAACCAACCGAAAAGAGAGAAAGAAAGGGAAATAGGAACAAGGGTATCTTACCAAAAACCACAATCTGTTTACTAACACTACTAATATGACCCCTCTTACTCCTCCTCCCAAAAACTAAATACCCACCAAGCAACCCCGCGAAAAACGTATCATACACACCCTCCTTCCCCGGTTCACCCCCCATATGTTTCAGCGCCAGCATCGTCATCTTGTAGACCGTAGCATACTTTGCTAGATTCTGTGCGTGTGTTTTCGTTGCGCGGAGGATGAGGGAGAGTTTTTCGCGGACGGTGCCGGAGCGGAAGAGGAATATCATGCTGTTGCGAAGCACCCAGAGTTAGCCACTGAGGTTTCTTCAAAAGTATTGGTGCATGATATGGGAGAGGATAACCAGAGGATAGAGAGAAGACATACACCAGCGCATGCGGAAATCTGACTTTGGCACCGTACACGGCGCCATTGCGGGCGGCTTTCACGATTGCAAGGTAATCTGCATATTTAGGATTGAGTATCACACTCTCAAGCGCTTTCTATACAGCATGTATCAGCTATTGCCCAAAGACGTCTCGAGAACTAGCAGAGGGCGTATATGAAGATATACCTTTACCGCATCAACAGTCGCCATATTTCTTTCCTGCCGGCTCCAGCAACAGCAAGCCTCGGCAACTCTGTAACGGCCTCTCTCTTCGCGCACGCTCGATTCGCGATGCAGCAGAGTAAATGTGTCGCTACCGCAGACAGCGCATCTGTATCCTTTGCTCGAATGCTTCTCTCAAGATATGCGACGGTTGTGGTGTTGTTGAGCTTTCATGTGAAGTGTGTTTAGTTTGCCGGCGGAATGGGATAGGAAATCAATCGGCACGAGGCATTCAGGACCTTGGAGATGCCGCCAGTACCCCACAATCCCCGTTGCAGGGATGTCACTGTGCATTTCCCATGTGAAAACAAAAGTATGCCAGGCACCAAGATCTGAGTGCCTGGCTTGATTTATTATCGCCCCGCTTTAATTTTTCTGATAGCGAGAATTATTTCAAGAACCGCATCTTGAGCTTCGTCCAGCTTGCGACAGGCAACTTCACCCCCAATTCCCACCCAACGACGCACCAGTAACTCAATTCAAGATGTTACGGCAAATGCACGTTCTCCCCCTATTCCAATCCCCTCAATTGAAACACCCCACTGACATACATCTCCAGCAAACCTCGCAACGCGCGCTCCAAACGAGCCCTCGACAAAAAGGCCCCAAAAGCAATCGAGAACCCCAAAACGGCCCTCTTCCTCCGCGGCACAACCTGCTCCCAAGTAACGCAAGATGCACTCACAGACCTCTATCAACTACGCATCCCGCTCGCCAAAAAGTTCACAAAGAAGAACGCCATTCACCCCTTCGACGATGCCGCCTCTCTCGAATTCTTCTCTGAGAAGAACGACGCCTCGTTACTAGTCTTCGGCTCGAGCAGCAAGAAACGCCCGCACGCCATTACCTTTATCAGGACGTTCGGGTACAAGGTGCTGGATATGCTGGAGCTGTACCTTGAGGCGGAGACGTTCCGGACGTTGGCGCAGTTCAAGAATAAGAAGTGTGCCGTGGGATTAAAGCCGATGCTGTTGTTTAGTGGAACGCCGTTTGAAAGTCCGGTTACGAATGAGTATACGTTGGTTAAATCGCTCTTTACGGATTTCTTTAAGGGCGAGCCGGCGGATAAGGTGGATGTTGAGGGACTACAGTATATGGTGAGCATTAGTGCGAGGGATACGGTAGATGGGGAGGATGTTAAGCCGAAAGTACATTTGAGAATTTATTTGATCAGGACGAAGAGGAGTGGTCAGAAATTGCCGAGAGTCGAGGTTGAGGAGATGGGTCCTAGAATGGATTTTAGAGTGGGCAGAGTCCAGGAAGCTGATGAGAGTGTGTTGAAGGAGGCAATGAAGAGAGCGAGAACTAGCCAGGAGAGACCGAAGAAGAACATTTCGACCGATATCGTGGGTGATAAGATGGGCAGAATCCATTTGGGCAAGCAGGACCTCAAGGAGTTACAGACGAGAAAGATGAAGGGCCTGAAGAGGAGTAGAGATGTTGCTGATTCCGAGGATGAGGAGATGGAGGATGCGATTAGTGAGGATGAGCCTGAGCCTGAACCTGTTAAGAAGTCAAAGAGGGGTTGAGCTTTGGGTAGAGACATTCTGCGTGGACTTGGTGTTTGGCGTTCGGTGGTGTTGGTCTGCGTACTATTGTGTTTTTATACATGCGGTGAGGAAAATGGAAAAGATTCGATGTCAGCAAAGCAGATGCAATTACAAGTCCAAGTTTTGACATTGCAGAAGATTGTGTTCTGTTAATAGTGCTGGAGGTGCTCTGACTATTTTCAAGCATGTCGTCGCCGCAAGCGAGTTTATTGACTTTGACAAGCACGCATCCACTCGAAACTCCGCTCGCATCACGGTCAATACGTTCCTCGTAGAGTACACTCAAAACTTCAATATAAACAAGATACGAACGTACCTAAGGAGTGCAATTGAGAAGAAGTCGTTACCCGCCGCTTGTCAATCCCCACAAACATCACAAACCCACTCTACCTCACTTCACCTCCCACAGCATTTTATTTCAACCCTCCATCTTCTCATCCATCCATTTATTCACGAACAATGCTTCCCAGACATCGCGGACACTTTAAATGTTAGAATCCGCCACATCCATACTTCCCATTAGGGCAAGCAAGCGCAGCAGATTCGGGGGGCGAGGAGAGAATCGGCTTCGGCAGTCAACGTGCAGCTGGACTTGCTGTCACGGCCATTGCTGCTGCGAGGATGGAATAGATAGTTGTAAAAAGGGGCTTCACTCTGTGTCGAGAAAGCTCAGGTTAAAATTGAATGATGCAGTTGGGACAGTGGGAAAAGATCTAGTGCTTGATTGCTTGAATTGTGTTTCCGATGCGAGAGGAGAGAGTTGGAGTATGGAAGGAGGAAGAGATATGTCTGTCTGTCTCAGTCAGTGCTGTAGAAGCATAGGTAGAGAAGAGGGATATGTTTTACTCACCTATGCTACTGAATGTGCTACAGAGGGTGAGATGCTTTAAAGAAGTTTGAGGGAGGTATTAGGCGATGGGCTGAGCATTTATGGATTTTCTACAGCCACGACATATTCTTCTTCGAAACCGATATAGAATCATGCACATACTGAATACTATGTCTTAATTAGTCCCTGCTAAGGTTCCGTTTCCAAATTGAGACGCAAATCGAATTGTGAGGCAATTTGAATCATGAGGCAGTTCTTTCTTGGGCAGAGAGACATCCGTATGCTAGACTATTCTTCAGAGTCCTCAAATACTAATTATAAAGGCCGATATCGACCATATCAGGAGTTGGGGATCGGGTGCGAGTTGAGGGAGAAGGGCTGCGAACATCAACACGGATGTGCGGTACACGAGGACATGGGCCAAAAATAGTAACAGATAATTGCCATATGAGCCACAAGATAAGAAAATGACCCAAAAAGAGATAGGATCCTCGTTTCACTATTGGTGTACGAGGTTGACTGGCTTTTTGGTTTGTTTGGTTTTCATTTTGTTTTCTTCATAACAGACATGTTCACAGCCGATGCCAATGACACGTCTACCTTCGTAACTCTGCAGAGGCACCTAGGAGAATGTTGTCAGCCACCTGTGACAGACTGACTAGTTCGGAACTGTGAGATTGAGTTTCTAGTTGCCAGTTGGATGAAGGTTTAAACCCACGGAGTGCTCATGACCACCAGATGTCCCAAGCCATCGCTCATACACAGGAAGCAGGCAGACGAGCATTCCAAGATTGATCGAAATCTCTAATCAAGAATCGACGAGGTATTTCCTTGGACTCTTGCATTTTTCGCTCTTGCTCTCAGCGTGTACGTGGAAATCGTCACAGAAATCATCAGCTGGAGAGTTGCACTTGACCTGGAGCGTGCTATCGTCGTTGCTGTAGTCGCCCGTGAAAATGGCCATGGTCAAATCGAAAAGGAACCCTGCACACAGTTGTTTCCTGGCTTGAAGCATGTCTGACTCGTCGTAATTATGAAGTGCAAGACGTCCCAGGATCTTGCGGAGAGGAGAGTCGTCGATAGTGTTAGCGTAGACCCACGAGTTGATTTCTATGATGAAACTGGCGATTTGCGACCGGTGGATAATAGCATCGATGGCGTGGTTTCTCAGTCTAGGCATCTGGTACTTGTCTCCGAGGACAAACAATTTTGCGAATAAGCCTTCCGCGCTCTTCATAGCCTCTTCCTCTGTCTCACCACCCTCAAGCTCATGCATATCCGACGATATGCAGAGAGTATCGTGGTACATCCAGTAGACCATGGCTCGTACAGCGGTGGGGTCATCGACCGGGAGCTTGATAACGCGATCATCTGCCGTCATCCATTCTGGCTTGCAGGCGGATTCGAAGAAGGGACTTGATGCACAGAGGATGGCTTGATGGACAGTGAGCTTGGTTGGACTGTCACCTGCACCTACTTTGAGGATGACCACTTCGTCGAAAGACCTGGGGAGAATCAGCATTGGGGTCTCACGGGTCTGGTGTCTGAAGGCTGACTTGAGTAGACGTGCCTTGTTGAAAGGACGCATATCGTCGACAAAGACCATAGTGTTGAAGATTACCTCAGGACGATGCACCTGAGACTTGAGATTACCCACTGGCTTGTGGCAATATGGCAGATGTGCTGTCTGATGATAGTCTGTAGAAATCGGTTCGAAAGCAGAACTCAGCTTGACCTTCCCCCGAGTGGCGTCAGTGTTCCCCAGCAGATTGCAATATGGTAGTGCCGCCGTATTCGCTGTGCTTCTTTCGTCTTGGATGAAATTGGGGGTTGAGCAGACCTGGAAGCCAAAAGGCAAATACGGATTATGAGAATTATCGAAGTCAGAACGTGGTAAGGAGTAAATGTGACGTAGTCCGTGAAATTTGAGATATCTCGAATTTGAGAAGTGAGAATGTCGGGTGAATTCACTTCATCTGTGCTGATTTGCTTGATCGTGGACTTGGTGCTTTAAGTTCGTTGGAGACTTAGAGTTGGTCAGAGAGTGTCTGGAAATTTTGTTTGCTTATATGGCGCGAGCTGTTGATGGAGAAGAGAAGTGAAGCGGAACTCAAGGTTAAAACCCCGGTCTCACTTACCTTCCTCGCCCAAAACGGAAGGGACGTCAAGGGGGCATTGGCGAAAAAGGGAAGCGCATATTCTCCAAGACACCCTGAATTTTCGCTCTGGGAACTTGCGGATTTGGTCTGAGCAGATTGTGCTATTAAGATTTGTACATACATGCTCACTCACCCTTATTTTCCCAAAATTTCACAAGTAAACAGGTGCCCCAGTCACATTAACGACGGTGAATTTGCCAATGACAATGATCAATGCCAATTAATCAAGAACCACAGTCACCCTCACAGTCTCTGCCTGTACATCCGGGTTTGCCAAGACTCGAACTTGTGGAATCGAACGCATGGCTTTGTTCCTTCATCATGCTTGTGGAATTTGTTGCAGAAGTTCTTGTCTGACTCCTCTAACTTGACATGGTAGTTCGTTTTGATCTTGTCCTTGATGAAGGCCGCTGCCAAGTTGAAGAGGAATTCTGGACATGATTCGATGCTTTCCTCACACCACATAAGCACCCAATTCTCGCACACATACTTGAACTCCGCTACCAACAGCTGGCCAATAGGATCGCTGCGGCTTGAGGTATTCTCATACACGTACTGAATGATTCCTACACAGACTCTTACGGTATCCTTCTGGCGCGATGGAAGCATGGCGTCAATGCAATGGTTCCGCAGCCTTGGAATTCCGTACTTCTCGCCGATTATGTAGAGCTTCGCATTGCTTCCCCCGCACCAGTGCCCCAATATAGTCGAATGTTGAGCGTCTTGTGGAAACAAATCTCGTCTGCATACATCTAATACACCATCATTTGAGTGACTTCCGCGTCATCATCCGGAAGTTTGATGACTCGGTCTTCAGGCTTCATCCACTCAGGCTTGCAGGCAGCCTTGAAGAAGTCACTAGCTTCGCTTAAGTCATTCTGGTGAACAGTGAATGAGGTAGTCTTCGGTTCGATTCCAACGACAAGGATGATGGACTTTTCCAAGTTTCTAGAACATTTGATGTCAGCACTTCAGAATTGGAACAGGTTGTGAAAACTGAACTCACCCGAATAATCTGGTCTTTTTCTTCGACGCCTCATCTTCCGAGCTGGTTGTCCGAGCTGGTTGCCTTTCGTTTCTCCGCAGGTTTGCCTTCCATCGTGGTGGCCATCGGCTGTACCGGTTGCGGTTGGAGGGCTGGCGTATCAGGTGCTGCTGCTTGAGGGTTTGCTACTGCTAGTCTCCAGGTCAGTATTCGGTGTAGGCTTTCGCAACAGACATTCTCACCTGTGGAAGGTGTAACGCTAATCTTCATCTTGAGAAGTAGAAGCCTTGCTTCGTGGGAAGCGATGGTGGACGTGGTTGTTAAATGGTGACAAATTTCGACGAAGAAGTCAAATGACGAAGAGAGGATAGATGTAGAGAGCGATCTCAACAGGTAGGTGCTGCGCAGTTCACACCGATGATGCTGTTAGGTAGGTGACCAGAGAACAGCCCCACACTCCACCTTGACCTCAAAGACAAGCCGTGAAGTTATTCCCTCGTCGTTGAAGCCGTTGAAAGAATGGAATCCTGGTGTTGCGAGCGGGGCAAAGAAGACATAAGGAGCTCGTCGAGTTTGAAGAACTTGGAAATGGCTGCCTCGCTTAGTGCTCCCAAAAGCGAGGAAGGCGCGCATCTTAAAGGAAGCAGGCACCTCGAAGAATCCCGGATTTCTGGAGAGGACAACGAAAGTTCGCGTTCTGGGGGGCTTACAAGTTTGACCTGAACAGTTTGTGCTATTAATGGACTGACTTTGCACATATTGGGTTTAAGATACATACATGTTCGTGGTTGATCATGCAGCCCTCCTCTTGCATGCAGCGATTCCTCATTCATGGAGTCCTAAAAGTCTACAATCAAGCAAGAGCAACAGATACCCGTCCTATGATACCGAAATTCTGCCCATAAACAGCCAGTATACTTCTCAAAGCTGCTCCTCATCAGCCACCACATACTCCTTCATCATCTCACACCTACTTGCCTCCTTCTCATGCACATGAAAGTTCGCACAGAATCCCTCCTGCGGTGGCATCCTATCCCTGAATCTGTTGAATCCCTGATCACGATCCGCAAATGCCGACTTTGCAAGATCAAACAAAAAGTCCTGACATATCAAGTACCTATGCTCATACAAATCCTCTGAATCATACCTATGACCCACAACCTTCACCAACAGCTTCCTCAGAGTCGATCCCGGCTTTGTCTGCCCATAGACGTAGCGTGACAATCTCACAAGGTCCGTCGTCCGAGCTCGAGAGAGCAGGGCGTCAATTGCATCATTGCGCAGTCTGGGCATGAAATACTTCTCACCGGCGAGGAATAGCTTGACGAAAAGACCAGGCGCTGTTTCGAGCGGAGCAGAATACTCGCTGGAGCGTTGCTCGATGGTATGTGAGATGCAGATCTCATCGTGGTACATCCAGTAGCAAAGTGCTCGAGTGGTATCGGGACATTGATCGAGGAGGAAGATCATTCGATCCTCCCGGGAGACAAAGAGGTTGCACAGTTCTGCGAGGCCAGGACTAGCGGAGATGAGGACGTCTCGGTGGCCGCTGAAGGGAGCGACATCAGGGCCGACACGTAGACTGATGATATCCCCGAGGGAACTTAACTGAGTCAGAATCGAGCGCTTGAATCAAAGGTAGACAATCTACCCGAAAAGTCTATGCTTCTTATGCTGATGGTGATTCTCTAGCTCTTCGGAAGCTCGCTTCGATGCAGATATTGTCGATGTTGAAGGTTCCGATGCGTTGTTGTCGTGAGGGCGTTTTAGATTGACTGGACATGGTGGGCTGCGAGCCTTCTCTTCCCAACCACCATTGAGTACCTCCTCCGAGGGGATATCATCTCGGTTGGACATCGTTCGTCTGACTTGTGTAAGAGACATGACTTGAGATTTGGATGATGGGTGTGTAAGAGAGGTGTTGTGGAAAGTGCTGGTGACGGTTGAAGTGTTAGATGCAAGATGTGGTTGCTTCCAAATCCGGTAACTGCGAAGGTCGCTCTTGCCCACGTCGGAACTCGGCCTGGGTCCTTCTAACTTACATTCTTTTTCACAAGCTATCAAAGAATGAAGCCAGCTTCTCTGGATTCTTGATTGGTGGGTAGGTATCTGTGCTGAGCCAGCCAAGATATAGTATACACAAACAGGAAATCAGCTCCCCTGGCAAGCTTCACCCATACTGAGCCTTGTGCATCCCTCCAGTCCCATTTTGGAGTGAAATTCACCAGTCTAAACTTGCTAATTACACCTTCACTGTCTCCAAAAGTCTATCCTCAACACCAGCAAGCGTATACTCATGGGCCAAAACAGCCAAGTTCTCCGCCTCACCCTGGAACTGCTTGTCGGGATCAACACCTGGACCGAACATCTGTGCTCCGGCACCTGGGCCCATCTGTCCCATCTGTTGCGCCATCTGGCTGGCAGCTATATCGCATTAGTTTGTCTCCTTTCTCATTCGACAGCAGGGAGTTACCATTATCACTTCCGAGCAAGTAGTTGAACACGGACTGCAATCCGAAGATACACAGCACATACCACGAGATGGAAGACATCCACTGCGGGTCCATATCCCTAGTCATTACACCTGCTTGCAACATACTCTTAAACTTGATCGTCAAAGGGAATGGCAGTTTAACTAGCAGAGTCAGCAACATCCCCTACCCCGATAACACACAAGTCAGACAACATACTGATAACGAAACCACTAAAAAACGCATTAATCCACCCCATAATCAACGTCTGCGGCACAATCATGGCCATATTCCCTTTCATCATTCCCATCATGCCCTCCATCGCCGCCGGATCAGTCATCGGGTTCGGTGCCGCCTGGCCTTTCTTATCCGGATCCTTCAAGAACGCACCACTCTCGTATGCAGTAACTAGATAGTCTTTGCGGGCTTGGAAGGAGGATGGCGAGATGACATTGCCGTTGCCGCGGAGGTTTATGCCGCGGAGGAGAGAGCGCTGCTCGCGGATGGCGGGGAGTTCTTGTTTCTTCGGCGCTGTTTGCATCAGGACTGTTGCGTAGTGGCGGAGGACTCCTGTTAGGATCTATGAAGAGTCAACGGCTTGGTCTCTTGAGCTGCAAGAGAGGAAGGCGTACCATGACCACTGTAATAGGAATCAAAATCCAGTAGCTAGACACACCATCGTCAGCACATCTCTTCAAGGCGCATAATTAGTCATTCTTACAAAAGCTGAGGATCCCTATGGATCGTCTGCACAGGGACTTGCGACATGTTTGCGGTGGAATCAGTCTCGTCGCAATGTTGACTTTGTTGGAGGGAAGGGAGGGGAGGGAGGAAGGTTGGCTGACATTGAAATGGCTTGCCCGCTAAATTCGGCTCGTTCCGAGAGCTCGAATCACACTCAGTTCAAGACACGTCTTCCCAACCCAACCGCGCCTCGTCCAAGGTCCATCCAGAAACATATCTTCCTCTCTCAATTCCAACAATTCTTCCCACAACCACCGCAAATATGGCAGTTTCACAGGAGAAAATCTCAGTGCACTCACTGGCAGGTATGTTGAATTCCAATCACTTCTACAATTTAAACCATTCCATTTGCATTCACCATCTCCTTCCTGGCCCCTCCAGCCAAAAACCCATTCATTTACACAGCTAACTCCCCTCCCCTCCAGACCTCAAAAACACGTCCGACGACGCCATCCCCGCGTACCTCAACTCCCTCACATTCACACAATCCCACACTCTAACAGACACCCGCCTTGCCCTCGGCTACTCCGCCTTCATAATCTGCGCAGCAACTTTCTACTGGGACTACAAGCTCGGCTTCGACAGCACGAAATATTACACCGCGATCGCCGTCGCCATCTACACGCTCCTGAACGGCGTCCTCACTTTCTGGATCTGGGGCGTCGAGAAAGGCACCATTTACATCGGCACCTCCTCCTCGGGCGACAAAATTCAAATAGCGTCCAAGACAGAGAAACACGTCCCGATTTACAATTTGACGGTTACGGTATGGAAGAAGGGACAGAAGGAGGGGAAGGTAGTGGGTATCAAGAAGCCATTCACGCAGTGGTTTGACAAGAAAGGCGGGTTTGTGGTCCTCCCATTTCAGCAGATGATTGCGAGTGCCGTGGATGTGGTCGGCAAGTTGGATCCCGGTAAGGTGGTGAAGAAGGAGAAGAAGGTGGCGAGTGTGGAAGATGGTGAGCAGGATAAGAGTATGGACGATAAGTGGGCGAGTCTGTTGGCGGAAAGTTCGGGCGTTAGTCTTGGGGGTGCGGAGGAGACGGCGACGCCGAAGTCGTCGAAGAAGAGGAGTAAGAAGGCTACGTAGCGCGGGGGATGGGCCGGGGTAGATGTGTCTGAATCGGCAGATTGCCTTTGTATTTTGAGGATTTTGAAGGCGAAACTTTCGGGGGTTGAAAGGGATAGCATGGCTGTAGGCGTTTTGGTAGCTAATTCGATTTCAATGCTGAGTTTTTGACACAACAGTCAATTTTACAACGTGAAGTTCTGTTACCATTCGGATATTCCATTGATGTCATTAATACCCATAAATTGTTCACACCATTAGGCAGGTGAAATTCATATCACTGGGGTTCAGAAAAGTCCAAATCGTATTCCAGACAATTACTACATGCAATTGTCCCTTAGGTTCCAGACATTGGAATCAGCAAATGTCCTCTACACAATTTAAACAACTTCCAACTCTCATTGTCCTTTCCAGCGACAAATACCCAGCACAAGCGGGCCAAATACGACATCTGAAAACCTTTTTGAGTGCCATTTTAGACTACCAATATCTTCTGTCCTAACTAGCTTCAGACCTTTCTTGAATCACAAGTCATGGCGCACCGAAATTATGTTAACACGTTAGCTTAAGCCTAGGTATTCGTTCAAAGTTATTATCTATTCACGGACTCATTCAGAGAAGCGTAGGGATAATGTATCGTAATTCACATCTTCCTTTTGGATTCGTGTGTTTCCTAGTAGCTGCATTGCGTTCATCCATCCGTCCATTCATTCATCCATCTAAACGCCATCGCTATGCATCATCATCCAATGCAACCCACAAACCCATCAGATGCATCGCAGTGTCTTACAAAGCAAGTAAGAAGGCATGAAAGTCAACCCAAATATCAGGAACCCCATAAAAAGCCCAGAAAACCAGTGAAGCTGAACCACCGAATGATCTACTTCACCCGATCACTCAAATTGAACAACTCCATTGCGCAATCCCCAGCTTTCTTTCTCACCTCCCACGCAACATCATCCTTCGCAGCATCCAGCTCCGAATTAATCTTATTAGCGCGCTGTGTAAGCAACGCAGGCTTCACAGTCTTAACTAGCAAGATCAGAACATCGACTGCAAGAACACGGCATTCCACACTGCTGTCTGATGGATTGTGGTAGGTGTTGCGCAGACGATCTAAGACGCGGCCTAGTACCGAATCGAGGTGTTCCTGAATGATGACTGGGTGGCGGGGAACGAGCTGGAAGAGCGTCTTCATGTAGGCAGTCTTTGCGAACTGCTCGTTTTGGACAGTGACGCCTTCGAGAATGATTGGGAGGAGACGAGACGCAGGGATACCTTCGTCAAGTTGAGTTGGGGTCATGTACACAAGGATGCCGGAGATGGCAATGAGATAGTTTTCCTTTAGTGCCTTGTTGGTAGCTGCTTGCCAGAGTGCAATCAGAGGGTTGACTGCAAGAGCGAAACATTTCGAGTTTCTCAGTAATCTGACTGCGCAGTAGTTCTCCTTCGTTAGGACTGGGGAGGGTGCGAGCAGAATGCGGAACGACTGGGCGACTTTTCGACCGAAGGTTGGGTTCTTAATACCGGCAATCATGAGGGCAATCAGAGGCTCCAGGGTTGGATCAAAGGATGACAATGATGCTGCGGTGAAATATGCCAGGGTCTGATAGACCTTGGCCGCTTGACCGGCGTTTGTAGATGTTGACTTATCTACCAGGCTCTTGATAAGATCAAAGAGTTTAGTACCGTCCTCCAAAGTCTCTTTGGCGGCACCGAACTTATTGACAAGCAATTGAAGCATCTCGTGGGCGGACTGTAAACAAATGCGAGAACTATCCTTTGGCATGTTGAGCGAATTATTGACCATCGTAGCAGCAACATCATTTGCTGGGATGCGTAATTCATCCTTACTCTTTCTTAAAATCAGCATATATATGGTCAATAGAATGTTGCATTGATAACATACCTTTGGTTGCATTGCTGCAAGAAGTGCAGTGGACAGGATGTTGGCCAAACACTTGTCCCGGGGACCTTGCTGGAGATTCTTTTGCGAGACTGCCAGTAGCCCATCTCCAGTGTGGGTGAAAAGAGACCATATCGAACTGGGTTCCTTTGGGAATTCTCGGTTCCAAGCGAGAACCAAGTTGTTTGCAGGAGTTACCAAGCTTGAGCGCAGGGCTAGCGTGGTTCCCTTCCCAATCATGCTCACCAACTTATCAAGCTCGCCACTCGTGCTCAAAGACTTGAGACCAACGTATAGCTGGCCCTTAGAATCGACCTTCTGCACAACAATCTCTCTGAATAATGCCAGAACGATGTAGTCATATGGTCCCTTGGAAGCGTCGTTCAGGACCGGAAGTTTTGTTGTGATGTGGGCCTCATTGACTGTCTTGTCGAACTTTTCAATGGCATTGGCGATAGATGCAACAATTGCAGAGGCATACTGCAATTGCCCATCGTTGCTCATAACAGTCGAAAGCTTGACCAAGAGTTTCTCGACCATAGCATCAAAATTTCGGTGCCAAAAGCTGCTCACAGCAGTCACTGGTGGTACCGTTGTGATCTCCTTCTTACAGACAACTGTACAGCAAATCTCGGTCAACGACTCCAGGTATCCAACAACGATATCCAACTCCTCTTCGCATTTCTCCGGATCTGCAGAAATCTTCTCAGGAAGCTTCTGAAGGAAATCCAGCAGGGTATTATCTCGGAATACGGTGGGTTCCATGGAGCAGATCTGCTGGAGCGATTCTACAACAGTCTGAGCAACTTCAGCGTCCTGTGATGGATTCGTGGCCAGCTCGTTCAGCTTCTGAACAATCATGCCCTGCTCCACAGTAGACAGGTATTCCGGAATCTGGAATAGTAGCGTCAATCCCTTGATCGCAGCTACAGTCAGTGTTGGATCAGGGATTGATCCTGAAGCCACCTCGGAATTTGAAAAAGCGCCAAAGTAAACATCGACCAGGTTCTGAGAGAATTTCCCAAAATCCGTCGTAAGCTTCGCCATATTCTGTTGGTCGACAGAAAACAAGGCGGCTTGGTTCGCCGAGTATGTTGCGGTGGGATTATTGATATCCGGGAGTGCGAGTCGTGCGACTAAGATATTGTTGAAAACACCAAGTAGGAGAGTCTTCTCCGATCCAAGACGAAGGTCTTGCCAAAGTGTGTTCATGCTTGGAAGAACTTCTTTGATAACCAATTGAAATGCATAAGGTGAACCAGATGCAATGGCGCTCAAGATGTTTCCCGTCGAACGTGTAAATTGCTTTTTCGAGTCCTGCAATCGTTCCTTGCACTCCTTTGCAGTTGGGAGTACGTAGAGAGCTAATGGGCTGTCGTGACTTGACCACTCATACTGCTTTCGGCTGAGGGATGAACTTAGAGCATGTAAGACTTTCAACGATGATCTGATAAAATCATCAACATCTCCATTCCAGACTTCATACTTGAGCGAGTCCCAGATTTTGGTAGACCATGGCGCGAGTGCTGGGACAGAGTATGAATCAGCACAGGCCACAAGAGTTGCCAAAACTTCGTTCTAGTTCATGTCAGTAGACGCCAGTTATGATGAAGGTATTCTCACCTTCGTTGTAGCAGACAAGTCCTGAGTAGTGTCCAGCTTTCCGATGCACATTGGAATTGCATTCTTGGCATAAGAATCACTTGACAAAATGCAGTCAAGTAGTAGATTTCGTAACTCCTCGGAGGTAGGCTTCGATACTTGTTGATTTGAACCTCCAACCGTCACAGGCCAGTATCTGGAGAATGAGTCCCATAGCGACTGGAACTCCTCGGCTTCAAGGTCCCACTCCTTGCTGAGGTATGTGTACAGTTTGAAAAGAACGTCCAAACAGCCCGGCGTCTTCTCGAACTCCGCAATTGTAACGAGGCCACGAACTAGTACGGGAATGGTCGAGGCCTTGAGTAGAGCCTCACCGCGGGATCTGATGAGGGTGTCGATAAGGAGAAAGAGTGTCTGACGAGCCGCGGGCTTTAAATCCTTGAACCGAGTCTCCTTAGAAAGACTGAAAACCGCCGAAACCACGGTTGTAGCTTCTCCAGGGGGAAAATTGTTCCAAGTGATGATGGTTTCTAGGCAGGATCCGACTTCGTGGATGCCAGCACGAAATGAAGATAATCCAT
The DNA here is from genome assembly GCA_002554605.1 of Helotiales sp. F229. Classification (NCBI taxonomy): domain Eukaryota; kingdom Fungi; phylum Ascomycota; class Leotiomycetes; order Helotiales; species Helotiales sp. F229. The sequence continues at coordinate 3,526,470 of MXAW01000004.1, read as the reverse complement.
TGATATTCTCCAATCTGCTGCAGAGATAGTCGGTAAGATACTTGACTACCAAGGAAAGTTAGTTTTCGGATAGGTATCGATGAAGGGGAGTAGCTGACCAATGTGCCGGGATGGCTCGACCGTAAGTCTGCCAAGGACTCTTGAGAGAAGAGCCAAACCTGTGGATTATTAGTAATGGATGAGTGAAAAGAGAAGGAAATCTCGTACCTCTGGCCACAGCTACCAAATCATCGTCGGCATGGATAATTGGTGCCAAGTCTTGGACGAGGTTCTCCACGGAGTACACCGTCAATTCAATGGCTATTATACAGTCAATCGATTTGCATTTCAGCTTTGATTTATGAACTTACACCCAGCATAGTCCGTAACAATCTCTTCTTCCTTTGCAGCCTGTGCAGCACCAAGATGTGTGGCTCCGATCCATTCTTGAACGGTAAACAGAGGCATTGTCGTGACCTTTGTTCCTTTTCGTGCGGTTTTGGGAAAGGCGTCTGTCGGTGTATGTGCTTTTCAGTTCAAAAGAGTGAGAGTTGTAAAGGACTAGTCTGAAGAAAAAGCAAACGGCGACATGAAAGCCCTTAGGCTTAAGAAGTTGAGTTGTAATGTGAGAATTGCTTGCAGTTAGTTGTTGAGAGGTAGAAATTCGAAAGTTGGCGAGGTTCGAGATTCTCAGCCTTGCCGCTAATCGAGCTCCCCTTATCAAGACGCTAGACAGGGGCATTCTCCGGCCTCGGCTGCGACCTTTCTTCAGGTAGTGATAGAGCAAGTAGAACGATTCAAGTTAGAAGAACATACATATCGTGATTTGTTTTGGATTGTGCATGTGAAGTTATACATGGTGATCATATACACTTCCCTGATTCAAAATTCTAGTATGAAAGTGCTCAGCTGTTTCATAGTCTTTTCATATGAACAACTTGAACGGTTAAAGCGGCGATCATCAAGTCAATAAGCATTTGCAAAAGACGAGTGCTTAAGCAGTTTTTTCAAGCACTTGATCTGGGATTCAGGAAGAGACATGGCATGTTTCTTGTATTCTTGAGTTTCATATCATGTTCTCTTGTTGACTGGAAAAACAGCTCTACTCCTTCAATCTTCTGAGGCTTCTTAGTCTTTGAAAAGCCAAGAGAGCTATGTAGTGACCGAGCAAACCCTAAAACGCTTGGAGCTCCTACTGCAGAGCCTTTTGATCAGGCAATAAAGCTCCAGTTGATTGTACTCAAGTAAGTATAGGACTTTGACATGATTTGGGCCGACCGCAAATCCCTTGGACGGGCTACAGTAAAGGCGGCAGCTATTTTACCCCTCCAAGAATTGCACCCCTCCTCTTATCGCTTGATAAGGGAAATTAATTTTTCTCAAAACTTTAGGGCGCCTTCTGTCATGAACTCGAACAAACAATCATCCTGCTGTCGCCCGGGCATTGCCTTCCCCAGACAATAAATCCTATTCCTTGCGCTCCTCTGTGTTGCATTGTATAGCTTTCCACGATGTCTTCCGAATCTGCAAACCTCTTGAAAGCTCCAGCTGCCGCCCCACTCGAGTCAACTACCCCTCCATCTGTCGTCCCGACTTGTAAAGTCATCCTAGCGAATACAATTGCAAAGAGTCTGCTTGGAGAGGTGGCACAAGGATTGACGGAGTTGGACTTCAAGCCCAAGTTGGTTGGATTTCTTGCGAACGAGGATCCTGCTGCTCAAGTATATGCTGAGTACTCAGCAAAGACTTGCAAGGAGAAGTAAGTAACAGAACAATTCCTTGGCTTAAAATGTTTGCAGATGAGAGAAACGCATAGAAGCTTGAGGTGATATAAAGATGTTTTTCTGGGAAGAGAAGAAGCAAGAAAAGTAAATTGAATCACATCAGGGAGCTGTTTTCAAGTGGCTATTATTTACAAGAGAGGTCAGCTCTTGTCTGATGTTAGAAGCAAGAAAACAAGCAAGCTTTTGCGCTTCTTCTATTTACTTTATTTGCTTTCAGTCCTGTTGGGATAACTGTAAATAATGAAGCCGTTTGCTAACACTTCACAGTGGCTTCCTCTTTGAGATCCGAACCATCTCAAAAGAAGACGTCGAAGAAGCAATCCTAGCCGCAAACTCGGACCCCTCAATTCATGGTATAATCGTATATTACCCCATATTTCCCAGTCCATCACGCCAGGATTACTACATCCAACAACTCGTCTCTCCCGCGAAAGATGTCGAAGGTCTCTCCCACACATACGTATTCAACATGTACCAGAATATCCGATTCCTTGATCCTCCTACAAACCAACACAAGTCCATCCTACCTTGTACACCTCTCGCTGTTGTCAAAGTTTTGGAATATTTGCAGATCTACAATACTGTTATCCCGTACGGAAACAGGCTGTTTGGAAAGACAATAACTGTCATAAACCGGTCCGAGGTCGTCGGGAGACCATTGGCTGCTCTACTCGCCAATGATGGAGCGAATGTATACTCAGTTGACTTGGACGGCGTACAACTCTTCACCCGCGGCACTGGAATCAAGAACCACAAGCACGAGGTCCAAGTTCAGGAAGGCTGGAAGTTAGAGCGATGCTTGGCTTTGAGCGATGTCGTGATCAGTGGTGTGCCAGGCAAGAACTACAAGGTGGACCCAAAGCTGATCAGAGATGGAGCTGTTTGTATCAATTTCTCCAGCGAGAAAAATTTCGATAGTGCGGCTGTGAAGGAACATGCTAGTATATATGTACCGGCTATTGGAAAGGTCACGATTGCTGTTCTGCTGAGGAATCTATTGGTAAGTGCTCAAACGTTCCTAACTCATTCAAGCATAGACATTGGCTTTTTTCTAACCACTATCCGTATACAGAGACTTTCTAAAGATAACGCGGTCAAGAATGCGTAGACTTTGACAAGAGAGACATTGGAAAAGGCATGTGAAGGTGAGGACACCACAGCAACTATTGTTCAGGGAGTTTGGGGTTCATAAAATGGCGTCGTTGAGATGGTTGGGAGAATCAAAAGATATCAAAAGTCCATTCGGACAAAGCGGTCTTTATTGGCAAGCTTTATTGGACTTCAACTTCCTGCTCTAGATGCCCCCCTTTTCCATTCATGTGTTGCATGTCGGTTTGCACTAACGCGGATCGTTCAGGTGTAGATACTTCAATGGAAACTACTACAATCACACAGACTTAGCTTGCCACTCTGTCTCTGATTATAGCGGTGCTAAGTCTCACATGCAGCATTCGCAAGACTAGAAGACACAGGACAACAATATTGCTCAAGTTCCCCGCCAATACCCAGCCAATACCCCGCCTTTTCCGCCCCCACGAGTTCAGACTCAAGGACAATTAAATAAACAAGCCATGATACGAATCTCCGAAAGCAGCCTACAGATATATACCATTAAGCATACGGAGTTTATCAAAACCAAGAATCGAGGCTGCAAATTTCAAACGCCAACTCAAACGCCCATTCATCCATATTTACACACCTCACTTCTCCAACCATTTCCCCTGCGTACTCGCAACCTGCTTCTCCCCAGCATCATCCCTGATCCTCTTCTCCCTAGTCTTTGAACGAGTCCCAATCCTAACACAATACTCTGCAGCCGGGTGAAACACATCATTATCGGGCTGCTGTCTTCTTCGCAGGTGATGATTTGGTCGGTGACGCTCTAGCAGCAGGTATTTCCTTGATCGGTGGTAGTCTGGCTATCAATATCCTTTTGGCTAGTGTAGGATTGGCGGGTGTCATCGCAGCAGACATGGATTCCTCGTCCTTCCGAGCTTCTCTCTCAAGCCTCTCTCCCTGCTGGTGACGAGTCTCATGGACTTGTTGTGCCAACGGGATATCCTCAGAAGACCCAGATCCCGTCCTTGTCTTCTCCATCGTTATGCCTGAGATTTGAGAAGCCTTCCTCTTATTATTTACCGTCTCTTTCGCCTTATCAGCAGCAGCTCTCTCAGCATGCTTCTTCTCCCTCTCCTCCTTCTTTTGCTGAGCTATCATAATGGACAATTTATTTGTCTCTTGGACAACCCACTCTCTATCGATCCTTACTTGTTCAGCTTCAGCCTCCATTCTAGGCACGGTTTGAGCTGACGTTTCTGGCGCTCTGGTTTTGTTGGAACGGGCTCTCAATTCGTCTTGGAGACGTTGAGACTCGGCATCGGCCTCCCGTGCCTTGGCGGCTTGTTCCTCTTTTGCTGCTTTTCTATCAGTCCTGGAAGTCTTTTTGTTTCGACTGAAGTCTTTCTTGGATTTATCCTTTTTGTTGCTTTGGGGTTTGGTGTTGCGGGACCTGGTGGTGGATCTATTATTGCTGGTTGCCGTGGATTGTGGCTTTGAAGAGCCTTCACTGCCGTTGTCATCTTCAAATTCGTCTTGATCCGAATCTGGGTCTGAACCTGGTCCATCTCCTGACCCCCCGCCATCCCCGTGAGAGTCTTCTTCAGAGGAGTCAGTCTTATTTCCATTGCCAATCTGATCCCTGCATATTCATCAGCAAGTGCAACAGGCACCGCAAGGTCATCATACCTCATTGCGCCCTCAAAAGCCTCCACTCTACAATCACGCCTCCCTGGTACAATGAACACAACATGATTAATCCCACCAATGTTACCACTGTCAATAAATGCTATAACCTCTTCTAGAGCAATTTTCGTTGCCACTTCAGCCGGAAAATTATTCCTGTTCGTCGAAATAAGTGAGAAAGCAACCATCATCTTCGGTCTGTCGTTTTCAGGCTTAATCGCCTCCTCAAGAGCGTCAGAATATGTGTAACTCAGGTCAATCTCTTTCCCATTCTTTGAATCATCCGAAGCTCTCTCGAGGTAGATCGGGCCAATAGCATGAATGATCCGGCGGACTCCAATAAGTCCCATATTGTACGAGCCTGTGGTCCAGACTTTCACCCGTCCGTTGGAGTATTTTTCTGTTCTCTTCTTCAGGTCGGTTAAAGCTTTTTTCAACAATGGGCCAGCAGAAGCATGGATTGCTGCATCCTCTGGCCCGCCATTACCATCGAGTTCTATAGCCGCATCTGTAACGAGGATTCGTGCATACGGTGGCCCGTATGGTTTTGCCGAGGGGAAGTGGGCAATATCGCCGGCGCAGAGCTCGATTAGCACCCTCTTGTACCACCTGCTGATGATTGCATTGGGCAATGGTTCTGCCTTTGTGAGCTTCACCCGCTTTTTCTTGGGGCTTGGGGGTCTGTCGGAGTTGTCGCTGTCGTGATCATTGGGCGAGTCGTTGACATCGGTGTCATTGTTTTCGTTGGGCGCGGTAGCTTGACGTATTAGCTTGTTAAGGTTCCGAGGCTTGACAGGTTCACTAAAGCTCGTAATTCTAGGCTTTCTTGGAGGTTCATCCATGGGTTTGTTAGAAGATGTCGATCCAGGCTTCTTACTAGACGTAGCACCAGAAGCGGCACGAGATGCAGGAGGGATGGCAGTTGCAGGCTTGCGAACTGCTGGCTTGTCAGTCGTAGGCTTATGGGCAGGTTCATTAGATGGCTTGCCACCACCAGATGCAGTGCCAGATGTCGCAAGTGTTGCAGGCTTAGTAAGAGGAGCCCCAGAAGTCTTGAAACATTTCCTACAATTCAATCAGTAACTTAAAGAAGTCGCATCCCTCACTCTACACACTTACGGGAGTTCCGCAACGTAATGATGCTCGAGCTCCAATCTTAACTCCTTATCTCTTAGTCTCAAGTCCTCGCGTACACCTTCTCCTTCTTCTGGCGAGAGAATAATTGCAACTTGGGCCAGCAGCTTTTTCTTGGGATTCTTTTTCGCGACCAACTTGTCAACGAAGGAGCGGATTGCTTTCAGAGAGACGATTGTTCCGCCCGGCTGGACTAAAAGTCAGTAGCTCTTTTAAGCCGTTAAACATGAGTCTTGCTGGGTGGACGAGAGAACTTCAAAAACTTTTCAGATACGTCCAGAGTTAAGGACGGATAGCAATTGTAGCTGTCGCTTTTCCAAGACTGAAATGCCAGAGTGAAAACGAAACCAAAGCTTCTTTGGAATAAGACGTACCTGTGGAGACTTCCAGTTTTTAGGTTCTGTACCTAGAGGCGACAGCGCAATCCTCATTCCCGGCACATTATTTTCATCTTCATACGCAGCTTCAAAGATAGCAGTGTAGGTATCGTGCAGTTTCTCTAACTGCCCAGCTACAGTAGCATCGTCTGGATCTTGACCAAACTTCGGATGATACGCATGAATGATCCTCTTGATACAAGGTTCCAGCCCATGAGCCCCAGTAACCTTCACACTGCCTTCTCGGTCTTCCACCTTGCCAGTTGCACATCTCTTCACTTCCTTACTCAGTTCGCCTTCGCCATCGTCATCGCCGGCAGCTTCAAATACTCTCTGTGCAGCAGAGAATTTCGTTTGTTTTGTTCTTAGCACGGTGGCGGAGAAGCGTTTTGCAAAGACAATTTGGTTCGTTGGTATTGGGATCGCGATAAAGGTTGCTTTGAATTGATGGATGTGGCCTTCGAGAAGATCGATTTGAACACCCTTGTACTTCGTCGTTGCCAGACTCTTGAAGTTTTGAGTGCTTGCCGCCATTTATGATGGTACGATTGCCGTTCAGCGCTCCGTGATATGGGCAGTGCTGAAAGTGCAAGAAGGTTTCGACAATAATGCATGGCGGCCCGGCCGCCGAGATGAGAGCTTTCTCCGCCAACAAAGGACAGTCCTAAACTTCTGGATCAAAGGATGGCCAAATTCCGGAGAACAATTGAAGATAATCATCAAAGATGAGAGTTCTGAACAAAGGGGTCAAAACACCTGTCGCATCCGAAGACTGAATGCGTCGAATGGATCAACAAAGACATCTTATCAAAACGGTCACGAGAGTGTTCGAGGTGCAAACGACGAGAAACCAATTTCAGCGCAAAGCCAACCCTGAGCACAGTGATTAATCAAGCGTCGTCAACCTATTCATTTTGTCTCACTTTTGAGGCTTTGATGAGCGACTTTTAAGCGAGGGAAAAGGGGGTAAGCTCTCGCTTAGAGAAAACAAGAAGGCTAGTCACTGTGAAACGGAGACCCTAGTGCCTCAGGCAGCTCGCTAGAAGTTCCCCGCCAGGGCACTTTACAAAATGGACCTTGGTACGAACGTTTTCTCGACATCAGAGATCATTGTTGCTTACCCACATAGGTACACGTAGGCCTTTACTCTCGTCCTTCTTTTCGGATCCTATCTAAGGCAGAATCATGAAGCACGAAGACATTCTCCTCCCAAATGCGCCCCTCTTCCTGGTGCACAAAGGTTGGAGCTCTCGCCAGCAGCAACGAGCAACGGCCGAGGCAACACGGGGAGATACAGAGGCTCTAATACCAGACAATGGCAACGGCAACGGTGATATGCGGATTTGGACCTTAGGCCGGCAACAGAATTCAGCCAGCAGTGGGAAAAGAGAGGACGAGAAAGGTGCTGCAAAAGTGAGCGACGAAAAACGCCCAAGGATATCTGATGCTGCTGGGCACTTCCAGTTTGTCAATACCACTCGACCTGATCTCCCGTCAGATCCCGAACTCCGAAAGCTGGTGATGAGCCACGTCAAGACTGGTGTCAAGCGTGGCCCCAACATGTCAAAAACACCAAAATCCAAACCCAAACCAACTACCGACCACTCAAGCCCAAACATAGACGTCAACACAGAACGAGGGCCATGCCACTTGAGAACTAAGGGCCGGAACTCCCACACGTGTCACACACCCGTATCCGGGGCTTCATCGCCATTCTACGGGAAAGTCGCATTCCCATTACCAACTGGGCCGCGTTTTCAATTACTGTTGAGTTACTGTACGTTGTATACACTTCTCTTATCATCATCGACTCGGTCATGTTAAGTATCCAATAGATCTCTATGAACTTGCAACCACTTGGTATCCACTAGAAGACCATCTCACCTACAATCCTGTTCGGGAAGGCTGGTTTCGACTGGCAATGACAGATGAAGTCCTCTTCCGCTCTATGTTGCTATCCTCCGCTACACATCTCGGAAGGAAGAATGGGAACCAGAATCATCAAGAGGTCGCCTCACTAGCGTTGCCGATATTACACCACGTCAATGAAAGACTTCAGGCAAAATCCATACCCTCTGATACTACAATTTCGATTGTTTCATGTCTTGCAATGGCTGAGGTAGACCTGCCCCTTCTTCTTTTTCAATCCTTCAGGAAGCCCCAGAGGCCATCGTTATCTGTAGTAGGACTAACTCAGCTAGCAGCTTTCAGGAGGTAATCTCGATAAATGGAAAATCCACATGGCTGCTATTAAAGAGATGATTCTTCTCCGAGGCGGTATCAATAATCTGGGCGTAGTTCTTCAAATTAAGATAACCCGGTAAGTGGTTCAAGTTTCTCTCATGCAAATTTAACCTAACATTATCATCAGTGCAGATATAGAGGGTGCATCTGAGACTATAGCTGTACCGAACCTACTACCACCCCAACGGTCATCTTCGCCAACTTTCTCGAGCCTGCCAGATCCAAACTCCCTAACTTTTCACGGAAGCATTGGTGATAGAACGTACTATAAAGGGCTTTCTTCAGAGATACAATCCATACTTCAGGACCTCTCCCGGCTTAGCCAGGCCCTGTGTCATGCGGTCTCCTGTGGCGAAACCACTGTCGATCCCCGCCCACTAGACGAAAATATTATCCATATCCATCACGAAGTCTTGAGGTTGTTAGCACCTGTTTCTACGCCCAATCGATTGGCCTCTTCCACCAGTACCTTCACTCTCATCAGCGATCTTAACGAAGCAACTGCTATAGTGGCCCTCCTCTTTGCAAAATCACTCAGCCGAGGGGCTAGCTCAATCGCCACACATAAACGACCCATCATCCGACGCCTGTTATCATTACTTTTCCGTATTCACAAATACTCGATATGCTCGGACAAGTCAATTCTCCTACAACATTATTCTTATGGCGTATCAACTTTGGTCTCCCCCCGCTTGCTTCTTTGGCTGCACTTCATGGGCGGCATTGCAGCTCGGGGGAGCGAAACCGAATTCTTCGAAGAAAGCATCATGCATTGTTTGGCTATGTGTAGGTCTCAGACTTGGAGTAGCGGTGCTATCCTCACGCCTGCTCACATGCTCTCGTGGCAAGATGCAAAACAAATGCTTGGCGAAGTGCTCTGGTTTCCACTGTTCTACGATACGCTCGGTGTTTGTCTTTGGAACGAGGTTGTGCTGCGGAGCAAAGTTCATTCTCACTCGGGAGGAGGGAATGATGTGAGCCGGAATTCGGTTGTAGAAGGATCATGGAGTGTTCTGTAGAGCTCGAGTAGAAGTTGAGTGGCAGAGCGAAAACAGGAAAATCAACTTGGGTTGAGCTGGCGAGTGAGATTTACACTCAGAGTGCGCAAAGGATCAGAGTACTAAAAGCAGGCGTCTGAAGATGCCGGAGACGAAGTAATCAATAGACCAAAAAAAAGCCGGCATAGCAAGAAAAGGTAGGAAGGATGGCACACGCAACTGGAGTAGGGTTCGGTCACTTCAGTACATTGGCACAACGGCTGGACCGAGTCCAACTACTCGTACCGGCAACGAAGTAAGGGTGATACCAGAGGCGGATGTGTTGAGGGAGCCACAGCTCGATGTGCAGCCTCTGATGCAGCTGCGTCGGATGCGTAGGACATCGACAGCGCAGAGATAAGACGAGATAGGGCTCTGCATGCAACGCGTGGGGGCTGTCGCTCTGGACATACCAAGGTCTGATCTGATCTAGTCTTGTAAGGTATGTGAACTGCGGCCGGACCGACATCGAAATGTTAATGGAAAACAACGGATGCTAATGTCGGCTAATCTTGATATGCATCAAGCATCCTTGGCTTTGTTTATTGCGAAGTACGGCTAAAACAGGATGAGGGGTGATGTCGCACTAAGGTACTGCCTTCTATGTTTACCACTGCCTCAGACCGCCTTTGGCTACCTAAACCCTGACACTTCCGGGTTCGCTTAGCTTGGTGCATTCCTTGGCGTTGACTTTATGTTTTCCCAAAGAGGAAATAAACACTGGATACGATAAGCGAGAGGTGCACTGGACAGCCTCGCTATGAATTATCTCCTAAGGAAGTGGGCCTATGATTTACAACAAACATTTCGGCTTTTGAGCATTATTATCACTTTCTTCCGCGCCAGGACTAACTCTCAAATCCAAAATTGAACTTCTCCAACCTCTTTTGTTTATGCTCTATTGTCGACCTCTGCCCTGAATCAGACGTATCTCTCTTGCAATTACGAAGATGTCGGAGCCACAATCTACCTTGTCGTTGTCGGTCGGCAGCAAAAATGAAACCGCGACTCCTGCCATCAGTTCCCAGTCGCCAACCCCTCCGGATGGTGGCACCGTCGCCTGGCTCTTCGTCTTCGCAGCATTCCTTCTTTTCTTCACCACCTGGGGCCCATCGACTAGCGCCGGTGCCTTCCAGGAGGTCTACCAGCGCGACATGCTTGCCGGGTACAGCCCTTCGGTGATATCATGGATCTGTACCGTCAATTCCGCCTTTCTGATATCCACTGGCGTTTTGGCTGGCCCTTTGTTTGACCGCGGGTTCGTGAGACATCTCATGGTGATGGGCTCCATCATGGTGGTTTTTGGCCAGATGATGCTCAGCCTGTCAACGTCCTATTATCAGATCATGCTATCCCAGGGCTTTTGCATTGGCATCGGGGCTGGCTTGATATATGTCCCTGCCATTGCCATGGTCAACACTCAGTTCACAACAAAGCGCGCCCTCGCCATGGGAATTGTTACATCTGGTGCAAGCTTAGGTATGTGTTGTGTTGAGTCCATAACCAAACCCCTCATGATTGTGTCTGTACTAATGTAAAGTCCGTGATGATAGGGGGAGTCGTATTTCCTATTACCTTTATCTACCTCGAACCACGAGTTGGTTTTGGTTGGACAATTCGGGTGTTGGCTTTTATTCAGCTTGGATGCTGTCTTGTGGCACTTCCTTTCCTCTTCCTCGGAAAGCCTGTGCCAAAACCAAAGAACGTGCGCAGTATCATCCACTGGCATGCCCTGAAAGAGCACACATTCTGTGCCTACGGAATTGGGAACTTTCTCATATTCATGGGATACTTTATCCCGCTCTTTTACGTCCCTTATTTCGCCATTGATTGCCTAGGCACTTCGCAAGAGTTAGGGTTTGGTCTCCTCGCCGTTCTGAATGGTACTTCATTGCTTGGTCGCATAGGTTCTGCCCTACTTTCTCCGAGGTTTGGGGCTTCGAGAGTTTTGCTTGGAGCCGTGGTTGTGTCTTCGGCTACGTGCTTTGGCTGGATGGGCATAAATCGTCTTGCTGGATTTGTAGCTTTTTGCGTACTTTTTGGGTTTTTCTCCGGCGTACTCATTTCGGCGAACCCTATCGTTGTAGCTCATCCTGTAGTATCGCCGACACCCAGTGTCATCGGAACTCGCCTTGGTATGCAGTGGTTTGCCACTAGCTTGGGAGTGCTAGTTGGAGCCCCAATTGCAGGTGCATTGGGTGATGCTGGGACAAGGGATTTATTCATGAAGTTACAAGGATTCAGTGGCGCTTTGATGCTCGGAGGCGCTGTTTTCTTGATGGTGCCATTGATGGCTATGTGGAAGCATGACAGAAAGGGGAAAACCTAGGTAGTTTCAATCAGTCGAAGAGACGAACTGAACATATCTCATGGGCTGTTATATTTACTGGCTACTCAAACACTGCCTCGTGTTCAACGAGCCACGGAACATCGTAATTTGAGTATTCGCTTATTGCGCTAATTGAGCCATATAAAGCTGGTCGTTCAGCCTCGCATCTTGCAACTTCCCGCGATCATCGTATGCTACGTATATTGACAAGAAATTGTCCGAAAATTCCATCTCGTTTCGAATTTGCTTGCTTCGTAGAAAGCGGATCTTGACTCGAGTTGCCTATCTGGGTCGAACCTCATGACCATTTTGGTACCGCTATACGCCGCTTTAGCATAGTATTTGTTCATGGCGCTGCATATCTTGCCGGGAAGATTCACTCTAATGCGATCAGCATGTACGCAGGACATATGTGAATATTTCAGTCGGAGTCTTCCCCCGTATGTGGGGCCACCGGCTTGATCCTCCGATGCACTGGGCATTCTTCGGTCTGCCAGAGGCCTACTCCAGAATATTCGCAGCAGCATTCAACTTCCCTTCTGAATCATTTATGAGCGTTTAGACTGTGCATTAGTGCCGGAGTAAGAAACGTAAATAAAGTGTAAATAGCAATGCAGTCGCAAAATATAGCGGGACACTGCCAAGAGTAGGTTGTATACGAGGCTGCATGAACCCTCCACGGTATGTCCCAAAGAATGCTCAGAAGGTAAATTGAGCTTCAGTGTAATGTGTTCGTTTAAGAGAAGCAAAGGTCCGCATGTAGAGAACGTTCTCTCCTCAATTTTTACTCTTTTCTATATAAGAATGTGATTTATTAGCAAAGTTTCAAATTCTCACTCTCCCTTTCCTTTGTAGAAGTCCTTTGCTTATACGAGTGGCTGCTGCCAGAATTACACTGGTCTGTGCGCACCACTGAAGAGCGCTGAAGATCCCCTGAAGCAACAGCATATCGCGAGGTGTAATTCTGGCAGCAGCCACTCAGATGCTTAAGTAGCTTTGCAGGTTGCGCAGATACACGAACAAGTTCCAATCTTAATCCCGGCTACAAAACTACTGTCTAAATCTCACAAAGGTCATCCGTTGCTAGGCCCGGATATTTGTGTCATATGTGGCGAGTCGTTAGCAGCATAGCCTGCTCATAATCTGGCTGCTGTTGAGTGTGCGACTGTACGTTTGCATAAAGAGCTTTCTTGATCATCACGAAAGAAGTTACAAACATAACATATATTGGTACCGCGGCTCTATTCAATTGGGTTTCAAGTCCACCGCCTGAGCAAACAAGCACAGTTGTTGTTTCCCTCACATCATATCATCTCCAACAGCATCATCTGAAATTGAACTGCTTCAAACATGTTAGGTCACTCCAAAGTTCAAAGTCGAATCCGAGATCTCAACCGCGAACTTCTTTCACTGGGTTATTCTACCGAAATAAGGCTATTTCCGTCATAAATGGGTGTCACTCGCCTTATGAAGTCTGTTCAAACAGGAGGCCGTACCAGCCAACACTATCCCACCTCCCATAGAGAGGTGTAACAGGACGAGCTGGTTTCGTCTTTTACCATTTTCGTCAGCTTAAATAGGGAACAAGCCTTTGTTCCTTCTGGCTTACAGTTATTCAAAAAAACCAAAAAGCGATTGTTTTGGCCTTGTGTATCTTCTTCGGCCCACACAAGAATCATACCAAGGAAGCAATTTAATGATTTTATATTGCAAACCATGTCAAGTCTACAACATCTCTACCACCCGCAGCACACTCCGCGATTCTCCTTTCTTTCACGTGCTGGCCTTCAAGCACTATTCTTCTCGCCCCCTGAACCTACTACCACCGAACTCCAATCGGCCGCACTTAGAATAAAACGAAGAAAAAGCCCCAGCCGGTAGGTAGGAGAGTATTGACATCAGACAATCTGGAAAGAAACTTTCATGCCCCCAAGTAAACACAAAGCAAACACAAACAACAAAATCCGAAGAAGAAATCAGCGTCCCTGCCTCCCCGTCCCCGTTCATCCCCTCCAAATCCGTACAAAAGAAAGGTAGGTAAGTAGCAAGTCGAATCGAGAGTATGGCATCGCGCGCGCCAAAAGAAAGAAATTGTCGGTCTAGGGACCAAGTATAGAAACACATTTTCTGGTTTCCTCCTTTCCCATGCATGCATAATAACAGGGAGTCAACGCAAAATGAAAAGGTGTGAGCTGAGCGACGACACGTCCTTCGGTGTGTAAATGCAGCAGATGGCCAAAAACGCCCAGGCCCGGGTCAAATAAACGCCGTTTGTGACCCCAAGGTTCCGCCACATGTCCTTCCAGGACCAAAGATACCGTAACGCCTCGCTGTTTGTGTCGCAAAAGAAAAAAATGTTTCAGTGCCGGGGGTAAACCTCCGACGGAATGTATAGAGTATTTGTTTTTGTTGTAATCAAATTGGTCGGCCGTCTCTACTATTTTCCCTACACATCATGTAGTCGGATCGGTCGGAAGCTGCCGACGGTGCTCGCGGTGTTTGATCAACGTCCAGTGGATCTCTTTGGGATGAAGACGGCTTTGGTGTCTTGTTCAGATCGATGTCAATCACATTCTCACCAGGAGTAGTAAAAATTTCCGGTGGAGTTAGGCTTGAACCGCTAATTTCAGATGCCAGAGGGGCTTCTTCAGCGACTGTTGGAGGTGGTTCGACAGAATCAGCATACGCCGTCGCATCCGAGCTCGAAACGACACTTCCACGGCTGTTCGTTCTCATCATTTCCGTGCTCAATTTAGATCCACGATGAGTCTTTTGAGCACCTTTTGGGCTTGTCTTCTCACGGACAGAGACATCTCCTAAAACTTCATCCTCGTCATCCCCCGACTCGGCTGATTCAGCACATTCACGACGATGCTTCTCAAGAAATTCCCGCTTTATCTTGATTTGTTCAGTAGATCGCTGACGAATTGGAAGTTTATGAGTCGCCTCCATTCGCCCTGGCGCGGATTCCTCGTGAAGAAGGTGCGGAGGCAACGCCTTGGGTAGATCGCGAGACTCGAGCATTGCGTCCTCGTTGCTTATTCCGAGACCGGAAGCATCATCCCATTCACCTGCGGCTTTGCGACTAATCACAACATGAACGTCTTCGTTTGCGAGAGATCCCGAGTCACCAAAAAGACTGGAATCCCGCGACTCCGAACCTCTATAGCTGCCAGGCACCCGAGAATAGCTCAACGATCCGTTGGATGTCGGGCTGTCTTCAAGTCGAAGGCTCTCTTGTCGAAGTCCCGAGGGCTGAGGGTAGCCTAGAGGATTCGATGTGATCTGACCTGGCGATGGAGCCTTCCATTGGCATAATCGACACATGGCATCTGTCAACTTAGAAGTCGTAGGAGGCTTTTCAATCAAGGCATCAAAATGGTGAGGTGCTTGCAACTCCTTAAGATAACCAGTGACTGCAACAATGGGAGTGGCAGAGTTGGCATTCTTGGTGTCTCGAATCATTCGAGCAACATCTGCTCCATTGATCTGAGGTAACTTGAACTCCATCATGATGATGTCGAATTTGATTTCGCTCATAGCATACCGCATGGCCTCCGCTCCGTTGGCGACGGTAATAGTCCTGCATCGTAGTTTCTCTAATAATTTCTCCATCACCATTCGTGAAACGGGATGATCTTCGCAGATAAGAACATCCAAAGGACGAAAAGTGGGGCCGTCAGCCAGAGTGATCTGAGACATTCTTCGAGAACTTTGGCGACGGCGTTGCACACGGAGAAGCGCATTAGCCTTGTCGCCTTCATTGTCCGATGAAGATGGTGACATGTCGAAAACTTGGCTACGTCGCTTGCGGTGCGAGAAAAGATCGGCGGGTATTGGACTGCCCTCCTGCGAACCCACAGTTTGCGATCGAGCTCTAGTAGAAGAGCTACTAGCTTGTCTCGGTGTTGAAATCTTTTGAGGCGACAGAGCCAGAGGTGGTGGCGGTGCTCCGCCTCTAGTCTTGATGGGCGACGAGACAGCTGAGGAGGCCTTTTGAAGATTCGACGGAAGTCTAGGCCCGTCGAAAAAGCTTCCTGGTGCTAAAGAATTGCTGGATTGATGCGACAAGCTGGAAGAATTGCTCGAGGTCTTTCGGCGCCCTTCGCCATTTTGGCCGGCAACGAACGAAACAAGCAGTGGCGACGATGGTTGGGAGGCCCTGCTTGGCGACGAATTTGACTGGCTGAAACCTGACGGTGAGGATGGCCTGGCAGTTGCTTTGGCATTTGAAAGTGTTCGTTGGATGGGCATTGGCAATATCGGGCTTCCTTCCAGTACTGGGCCTGGTGAAGTAGCGAGGCTCGGTCCCGTGGCACTTGGACTTGTGGCGTTTTGTTTGTTCTGAGCAGCGAGGGCCTCTGCTCGCAGTTTCTGTATCACATCCTTGTTTGCTTTCTCGAGAACCGGCAGATTCTTGAACGCGAAATTGCCGAAGTCGTCGGCGACTACAGGTTCACTGAGTCTGCGGCTCTTCATGTCGCGGACATGGGGCGGAATGTGCAGCGGCATCAAGCCACGCTTGATTGAATTAACCTGAGACCGTACGCGAGACAGCGCATCGTGAGGGCGTTCGTGGTATTCTGCACCTGCCGCCGAGGGTTGTGGCGACGTCTGATCTTCCATTTCTTCTGCAAAGGATTGCAAGGTAGCACCACGAGAATCAAAATATTCGGTATCCTCTGGATTTTCGGGCGCCGGGACGAATTGTGCGTCGTCCTCGAGCAGCTTGTCCCATTGTGTCCCCTCGAACCATTGATGGTTTCGAATCTCGTCGCCACCACAAGAGAATTTGTCTTCAATATTAGCCCCAAGTCTTTCACGCGGGTTGATGCAGAGAAGCTTGTTCATCAGATCCTTTGCTTCCGAGGAAACCTCGAAATCGTTATCATCAGGCCAAGAGATTCTTCGAGCGAGGATATTCTCAAACACCTCATCTGGCGTTGATGCATGAAATGGTGGGTATCCATACAAGAACTCGAACAAGATGCATCCGACGGACCACCAATCACTGTTTTCGTCCTGACCAACACCATTCACAGTCTCGGGCGCAAGATAATCCGGAGTACCGACGAAACGACGATTGCTATCATCTGGGTCAAACAACGCCATCGGTGGTGGCATCATGCTTGTCTGTGGTGGTGTACTGCGCATGTCAGAGCTAGTTTGGCTGGTAGTCGGATGGAGAGCTAAAAGGTCAGGAGAACCATTTCCTTCATTCTCGCTCATTTCCTCGATGGGGCTTCTTCTCTGATTCATCATATGTTGGGCTTGGCTGTCGTTTAGGGAAAAGCTGCTGAACATTTGATTCAAAGCATCACTACCGCCACTGTCACTACGACCCGAAGCTCGACGAGACTCTTTGTTCAGAGTGTTCTCACGACTCAGGGCGAAATACGACGGTGTGCCTAAGCCACCGCCAAGATCGGGTGTCATCTGAGGTGTTGAGCCTGGCGAGTGGTGACCTTGAAAATCAAATGAGGTTGATCGCGAGGAACTGATGGACATCGTCCGCGCAAACGGGCCTTGCTTTAGGAGATCAGGAGCAGAATCATTTGTGGAACTGTTGAGGACCCGCTTTTGACGACCAATCAAACCCATCCGCGAAAGACCAAAGTCTGTCAGCTTCAAATGGCCTTTCTGGTCAATGAGGAGATTGTCGGGTTTCAGATCTCGATGAACGATTCCACGATTGTGGAGATGCTCAACACCCAATATGACCTCGCCGAGGTACTTCTTTGCCCAATCTTCGGGCAGGCCGCCGAGAACTTTGATAAGAGACGCACAATCTCCACCGTTCAGATACTCCATGACCAGATAGAGGTAATCTTTGCTGGAAAAGGTCCAGTACAATTTGGCGACAAAGTCACTTTCGCCTTGCCACATCATGATAGCTCGTTCTGCTTTTACATTCGTGACTTGGTTCTTTGCAACCATGTCTGCCTTTTTCAACACCTTGATAGCATAGTAGTCTCCGGTGGATCTCTTTTTCGCTAGGTAGACACTGCCAAATGCACCTTTACTGATCGGCTTGATAATTTCGAAGTCCTTGATCGATGGTGGTACAGCTCGAGCCTGGGGCGCACTGACAGAATTCAGGCGAGGAGATGGCGGTTGCCGTGACGGATCTGAGCCGGCTGCGGATGATTGTCGTCTGTGATGGTGATGATGGTTGGCAATGAGCGATGGCGAAGTAAATTCGCTTCCAGGAAGCATTGGCGATGCTGTAGGAGACACGACTCCCTCATGGGCAATGGACAATCCTCGAGGTTTTGTGATTCGAAGTGGTGAAGATGGCTGTGGGACCCGAACGGGAGATTCTTGCCTATGGGGAGATGTGGTTCCAGGGAGGATAATACTGCGTCGATGACGTTGACGAGAGCTAGCAGCACGTCTGAGATCACCAAATTCAGACACAGGGGATTCTGTTCGGGCAGGTCGGGACATCAAAGAAGAAGACCGATGACTAGTATCACTGTCTGCACCCGCATCACTCTCGAAGAATAGGGATTGTCGGCGAGAATCCTGAGACTGGGAAAGAACACTGTGCTGGCCAGTATGCGATCGTGGAGTTGGGCACTCCTTGGGACTGCTTGATCTGGTCGAAACTGCAGTTGACGAGGTTCGACGGGCTCCACTATGACCCATCTCGGCTTCTCGAAGCGCGGCTGCCAAAGAAGATGGGCCATCGAAAGATCCGCTGAAGAACCCCTCATCGTTTGCAGGGGTCCTCTCAGCTTCTTCATCAGAGTCTGTAAGATGTCCAGCTGCGATTTTGGCAGCCTTTCGCATGGCCTCATCGATACAATCTTGAACAATGACTGAGAACTCGATTCGAATACGCTCGGAGTATTCGATAATTCTACGGTGGCGTAAAACAGCTTCAACTTTGCCCTTCGCTGCTCTCTCGCTATCTTGACAAAGCACAGACAAGCCCTGTTCTTGCTCCAACGTATTGTTGGTCGGAGATTGCCATTGCATCACTTGCGATATTCTGGATTCCGATTGAGGAGACTGTGTGCGAAACTCGCCAGGCGCGTGAGAAGAGGCTTCCTTGATGGCTGGCGTACTAATTTCGATAGCAGTGTCACAAAGATCAAGCAGCAGTTCAACAATTCTTGCTTGGGGTCTTCGAACAGCGAAGGATCTTGCTCGTGCATGACCAAAGCCGGATCTGGACGGATCCCTTGATCTATCTGCAGGCGTACCTGGGGAGGCAGTTCCAGAGGACGATGTTGAGGAAGCAGGACCAATGGGCATGCCCTTGTACTCGGCCTGCGGGGGTGCTAAAACAGGCTGATCACCAGAGATAGGTCGTGATTTCCGGGCCTCAAGAGCATCTAGGACTTTGACAATGGCATGACGGTGCTCTGTAAGATTTTCTTGACACATCTGAACTTCCATCTCGGCCTTGTGTTCTTGCAGACATAGTTCCGTATGCTTTTCAAACCACCAGGGAGGGATTTGACATTCGCAGATCCGGCAGAGAACAGGGAGCGGTGGAGCATGATTTCCTGGATCGTCCAAGCTAGCTTCGGCCAGCGTGGTGAGATGACTTGCAAGCACCTCCGCCCCGGAACCAAGAGAATCGACGATAACAGCAGGCAAATCAATTTGGATCTCACGGGGGGCGATCCAGGGTCTGATCATCCACATCGTCTGAGTAGGTCAGCATAATTCATGTTCCAGCTCAATTTGACCTACGTGACTTTCTCCTCCAGACGTTCGGTCGTAAACCATAATGCCCTGTCCCTCCAGCTCAATTGTTGCGGGTTCGCGCTGTGCTGCTGCCAATTCCTCGTCGGTTTCGGCCATGAGAATATCGATAGGAGCCAGCTTGGACGCAGGTCCCAGCTGCACACTGAATCGGACTATCTGACTGCGTGAATCATCCTTTTTCATAGACTCCACTATTTCCGAGAATGCCTCCTTGTTTTCGCTCACTAGGAGGTCTTTGATTGGCTTTCCTTGCACCGACTCGAAACTGGTACCGATAACATCGGTCCAGGAGGGGCTCACCCATCTGATGTTCCCATCCAGGCCCAGATCCATGATAACATTGAGTGTTTGTTCCGCCGCCTCTCGCAGGTCCTCTCTCTCCTCCCGAATATCCGCACTCAGCGACCGTTCCATCTGACCACCAGCTTGTGCCCGCAGCTGAACCACAACTGGTGGTGCCAGCATACTATTCTCGTCCTCCATTGTTGAGTAGATTCCTCGGAATCCAATGCTGCCCCAACATCGACTATGCGTGCGCCTCCCTGGTCAAGATGCTGGACCAGATTGGCTTCAATGTCATTCGCGTCGTTATCAGCTCAAGAACCGTGTTAAAAGTGACGTAGCTGTTTGGCAGAAAGCCCGGTACTAGCAACTGACGGAGACAGGAGACATCATGGGGATTGATGCTAATGTCTCTTGTTGTGGTGAATCGTAGGTTGGTAAGCGCTCTGCGGGGGGGAGGGGGATGGGTGCCAAAGTTCGAGAAAGGTCGTTTGCCGTCGAGGCGGGACAAAGCACCAGCTCTGCAGACAGCCCAGCTCTATCTATCGTCAAGAAAGGCTCGGGACCGGCGCGAGGTCGAAGGCGAGCAGCAATTGTCGTCGGCGGCGGCGGATTCGGTGTTGTTGTTGTTGATAGACCCAAAAAATGGGAGGTGAAGTTTGAGGATGTGACTTGAGAATGGAACCCTTGAATCGGCTGGGCTGTCTGGTCTGGCGCTGACGAGGCTCGATCCCCGCTCTGGCGGTGGACAGCCAATGGCAGGCCTGCACGCAACTACAGGGAAGGATCTTGGCTGACAGATAACCTGCGTAGATAAATAAATGGCTGCATAAATACTGCATAAGATACTAATTAAATTTACTAGCAGTTTTTGACAAATGCTGCAGGATGGGATTCCACCGTTGCCATTCCCTCTTCGCACGTCCGTTCTGGTGGTCCATCGTTGGTTGGAAGAGCATTCCAACCTTCCCTCCAATGGCCTATCTCGCTTCTATGTACACAGTAAACAACAACATGAGTTCTATTGCAACGCTCTACTTGCTTCTGAAAGTTGTCTGTTTCCTTCCTCATCATGCCGTATAATGTCATCTTCAAATTGTTGTTCGGCCTGGTCCCTTTCCCTCGTACAACAAGCCTAGCATCGGTACTCGGACAGCGGGCAGCTTCTTGTGCTTGTTGTGACTTGCATCTACTGTATCCTGACTCACCACAACAATCAAAACCGCTATGCCGGGCGTTGAAAGGCATGCATAAGCCCTAAAACATGCTCGCAGTAATTCACCATTAGATTACCTCGCTCATGTTAAAGATAATTCAATTTCTTTGTGCCCGTGCTATAAGCAAGCTTCACTATGGCAACACTCACTACCTTCGTAGCGCTACACATCACTGCGGACAACTTTTCCTCTTCTCATACCTTCGCATCATGCTGCAACGCCTACTGGGTAGACCTTCTCTAGTATGCACTCACGACATCAGCCCACATCCTTCCTACATGGATAAGCCGTTATCGTCGCCAATCAGAATAAGTGTTCGTATTGCTTTCTTTCTTGCATTACAACCCTCATGGAAGTTGTCAATTGCCAATCCAGCCCAACCCAGCAACTGAGTGTCTTGCCCTGTCATAACGATGCACCCCCTTTTCATATCAAGCAACGTTCGATGGATGGAACGAGCTGCGCATCATTCTGGCTATCAGCAGCTGCACGACGATCGATTATCCAGATTGAGACCCGATTCTTGCTTACTACCTACAGGTGGTAGTAGTTGTTAAATGTCACCCTATCAACATCAAAGCGGCGCCACTTCTAGCCAATCAGGCGCTATAAAAGTGGCCCGATTTCAATGGCCTGATGCTGCTTTAATAAACAATGCGATTTCCTCGAATCCTTAGATTTTATCTAAATCAACTTCAAATCAATAAATATCTTTGAAATAATAACTATGAATGTTCCCACACCAAAAACCCCTACTCATATGGCCTCACGAGATGATAGGCTACGTATTCAGACCTTTTATTATACTGCGGGTTGGTCAATTGATGATATTTTATTACAGAACCCCCGAATCACACATCAACAAGTTCAATACGCTCTCGATAATCGTCCTACTCCTCAAAAACGCAACTGCGGATTATCCAATACAAAGATTAATACCCCACATCGAAAGTATTTAATCCATTGGGTTACACAATCGGCTTTTCGACGTGAGATACCGTGGGCAGAGCTTCCGAAATGGCTAGAATGGGAGAACTGGTGCGGAGGATGGGCTATTCGGACAGCGTTTAAAAAGGAAGGATATGTGCGAGCTGTAAGAAGAAGGAAACCGCCTCTCTCTGAGACAAATCAAGCTCTTCGTCTTGCATGGGCTATCGAACACGTTGACTGGACTAATGATATGTGGGACTTAATACTATGGAGTGACGAGAGTTGGGTTCAGCCAGGTTATCATCGAAGACAATTCTGCACACGAAAGAAAGGAGCTTCAGAGCTCTTTGCTCCTGATTGTATATCACACAAGTGGCAAAGGAAGATAGGTTGGATGTTCTGGGGATCGATGAGTGGGAAATACGGCAAAGGACCTGGCCTCTTTTGGGAGAAGGCATGGAAGACTATTAATACCGAATCTTACTGCAAATATACCTTTCCAATCGTCTGGAATTATATCTATGGTACACCACCTCGAATGGAGCTCAAATTCCAACAGGATGGCGGAGCAGGGCATAATGCGAAGGCTACACTTGAGTATATGGCGAATAGGGGAATTGTACCAGTCTTTCATTGTCCGTTCTCTCCAGACCTTTCTCCAATTGAGGCTCTTTGGGATCGATTAAAGGATATTCTAGAAAACCTACACCCTGAGGTCCATCGAAGCTCTCCACGCCTTCGCGCGGCCGTCCAAGAGGCTTGGGATACAATTACAGATGCGGAAGTTAGAGAGTTGGTGCATACGATGCATCAGCGATGTTTGGATGTTATTGAAGCACGAGGAGCTTATACAAAATGGTAGTAATTACATGAATAGCCTCAAGTCCAGCATTTGCCTTTGTGGTGTGACATCAAAAGCAGCGTGAAGTGGCGATTTAACATTTACTACCCCCTGTAGGGAGTATCCATCGTTAATCCAGCACTGCTGAAGTATCACCAGAGAGAAGAGGTCGGTTTAAGTGAATTGTGGGATCATTATACAACCACCACCTTCACGATCTGGATGAATTGATTCTTATCAACGGAGAATCCTATCTCTCCGGTCTGCTTGTAACAGACCAATAACAAATGCTGATGTTTCTGTTTCCTTCTCTTGCATCGTAGGACTGGCAGGGGTGGCACATTTGCCACCACAGGGCAGCCAGCCAAGACACCACCCAGGCTATATACGACCACATATTTGTTTGTTTGGACAACAGTTCTTGTTCCGCTGCCACTCCCACGACATTCCAAACAAAAAGCGAGGGCCGACAACGACATCCCAAGCATCTCGCGGATCTCATCCCACCCTCTTCCTCGAACGGGAGTATCCCCCTCCATGCGCGACCTCTCGCCTAAACATCACTCTTTGCAAGCCGTCACACCGCTCCATATCATCCAATCGCCCCAGAAGGAACAACAACACGCATTATCACAGCATCAGCACCCCTCACATCCCAGTACCTACATGAAAGAGAATCTCCCCACCCTGCACGTCCTTCTGACTCCCGCATATCACCTCACTTCACCACCTACAGAGCGAGCACCACAGCAGCATCGACGCACGCGCTGGGCAATAATAAAGGTCTCACTCAGCGATGCAAGCCCGTTCAAGGTACCGACATAACCTTTGGTCTCACAGTCCGACAGACGACGAGCATGCGTGCGACCAGCCGAATTCTCCGTGCTGCCAGTCAGCAGGCTCCGAATCCAAGATCCTTCCAAAAGATGTGGTAGTGCAACATACAGACTTCGAGCCAACCGGCCAAGAAACCTACACAATACGCACCGCATCATGGAGCTTTGACAGGGAAATTTGATATTCCATCACAAGACGACCACGGAAGCCACTCCTCGATCCAAGCTTGCTACTTTCCTACACCCTTACTTTCCTTCCTTTCTCCATGTCTCAAGCTAGAAGCAGGACGTCAAGGTCGGGCACTAGTCGAGTCATTGTCAACACCAACAGAAGCACCATCACCGCGGATGCAGAGCTGCTCAACCGGGAATGTGGGGTTGTCTGCTGACCTATCTGTGCCATCCAGAAGGATCTGTCCCTTCAATCACGTGCAGCAAAGTTGCTAATTCGTGTGACAGCTCAATGGGATGTGCAACCTAAGCGACCTTGGAAACATTGGCTGCATGTTTGGAAGTCTTGACATTGGGGTATTTGTGGGCATATCTCGATTTTGAGTTCAATTTCCCCAGTTCTACTTCTTTGCCTGTAATTAACGAGAAACGCTCGCAACCCCTGGCTCGGCAAAGCTGTACTGACTTGGAAATTGAAACTTTCGGAACTGATCTAGCTGATGCACTCTCCGAGTCCGAAAGTTTTTTTGAGAAGTTGTTCACATGCTGATCAATATCTTACCAAGTTGCAAGCACCCCCAGTAAACATTCCAGCTCTGAATCCTTTTAACTCAATTCCACACTTCTCAAGATGCTCTTGTTTGCCTTCTGCTTTGATTTATGGATTACTGTTTACTTTCCGTTATTCCTATCCTTATCTGTGCGTTTCCCACTCTCGAACGCCGTAAAACCGTTACTCTTGAGGCACGTGGACAACCCGAGTCTCGAACTGTTGACCCCGCATCCTACTGCAGTGCTGCTGGAAGGGACGGCATGGCATTTCATGCAGACTTGACTCGGGAAAGCTAATTTTACATTTCTCGATTACGAGTTGTGACGAGTAGGCTTTGGATCTCATTGCCGTGCTAGTTTGCCGTGCTTCCGTGCTTATTGACCTCTGGCTAGGCCGTCTTCAGGATTTGGGACGTGAAAGACGGGGGTGTAAGCAAGAACTTGTACTACCTCTGCTCTGCAATAGAGGCAGCAAAGGAGCTAAATACTAGTCTTACTCCACCATTTCACGGCAAGACTCCGAAATGAGCCGATGTGCTTTGTCCTTACATGCTCTCCTACTTACAATCAGGAGGGGTGTGGTCAAGCGAGTAGGACATCAGTAAGATCAAGATGTATCTGCTATTGTGACACGAGAACTACTGTTCCTCCCTTGATTTTGCTTCTCGGGCTGTCTTGAATTTAATTTCATATCACAAATGCGATAAAGGCGTTGCTTGTGTGACTGTTCCATTTTGCCCTATGTAAGATTGTGACAAATAATACGCCCAGAGAGAAGTTCCCATCTAAGATCTTTCCTTGGGCTCAAGGATCAGTTCCAAAAACCTCACTTGCACTTCGGCTTCCGAAACTCCATCTTTGGCATTTTCCACCCTTCTCACCCCCACCTCAATACATACTCAAAAGCCCAAGAATCGACGTCCATCTTTTGCCCGAACTTCTCCAACATCAATCGGCGACAACAGAGGAAGTTAGCCGGGCAAACGCTTTCCTACGACGAGAACCACCACAAGCGTTTCAAGTCCGACAAGTTCCCAGAAGAATCTAGAGCTGCACCGTCCTGCAATTGACATCAGACTGGATCGGATGCTGGAGTACTGGTTCGATGTCGCTGCTGACTGCGAGCGTTCGGACTGTTCTGTGCAGCTCCTCCAAGAAATTTAGGGGGCTTCGGACGCTCAATGAATCGAGGTCGCCGAGGTTATAACCTAGTAGGGTGTCGACCTCTGGGTTGAAGTAAAGGGGGTTAAATTGCTGCTTTTTCTTCACTTGGTCGTTTGAGAAATTCATTTACTTTGCAGGGTGTTTCTGGTAGCTTGCGGATTTTAAGAAGACTTGACGAGCTTCTGGTACGTCGAGGAGAGGTGGCTCACAGCGCAACATGTCGGAGCAAAGGTGTGGACTGAAGATGCTGGATTTGGCGGTATATGTACGAGAGAAGACGGGTCAAGGTACCAGTCCAAGGACAGCACATCACCAGATTATCAACCGCAGCTCGGCGGGAAGATTTGGGAAGAGGTGGAACTTCTCGAGGACTTGATTTGGAATTAGTTTAGTTCGGAGTATGGTCGATTCAAGAAATGGGAGGGACATGTACTCGTTGATTCTGCTGAAGACACAGATTTGGGAACTTTTCCAGGTTTGGGTGGCTCATCGGCGGAATGATATCGAACAGAGGGGTGGAGAATCGAGGCGTTACAGGTATTCGGAATGGTTGTCATGGTAGTGAAAGTTCGAGAAGACGTATTCCAAAGTCGTTACTCCCTCGTTTTGATGTCGAAGGCTGAGGCTGCTACACTTCGGATAGAAACGTGGAACTGGTTCTCTGAAAATGGCATCATCTCGCTTAGCACCACTCGTTCACTTAGTTTTGACACACTTCCTACTGCCATTCAAGAACAAGAACTATGCGAGCTTCGTACAGCCGAGGTACAAACCGGATTAGAGGGTTACCATCAATACTGTCGCCCAAGAATGGCTCTGCATGTTGCAAAAGTTCGAGGTACTTGATCGATGGAAAAAAAAAACGCCTACTTTGCGGGCCATCTCGCTAGGGACCACTCATTCACGGTATGTTTGCGCAAGGTAACAATGGAGAATCTTCAGTGTGAGATAGAGTAAACGTGACTTCGAAACTAAATCGTCTGATCTTATAAGAAAAGAGATCGACGGAACGGCCCACGTCATCGGCGAACCTGCCAGTGCCGTCTCGAACTTCATCTGTCTTAAATTCACCACAAAGCCGATCCCAACATGCCAACTTCAAGTCACAGGAAGCTTCTAGCTCATGTGTCAACTATTATATCAACACGTATCTACCGTGAACTGCCACTTGCTACCAACCTGCAAGAGAATCAGAAGAGGAAAATGCCGCCAGGAACTCTGAGACAACGCGGAGGTATACTACCCCATCCATGACCCCTCATCCCCTCCCTCAAACCAAAGCTGACATTCCCTCTTAATCCAGAAGTCCAATTTATGAACATCCAAAGCCATGAGCTAGAAGTCTACGAGATCCTAATCCGCGAACACTTCGGCGTAACAGTCACCCGACGCATTTTCCCTGGCGATGGCATCAGAGCTTTGGTAGAACGAATGCCTCGATCAAGATCCGAGAATATCGAAGACGCGATGCGGCATATTGATGAGTCGATGAGGGCGTGGCTCTGTCAGCGCTTCAGCTGGGTCAGATCTGTTACTGTGGAGGACATCATGATGAGAGAGCTGGATGAATGTCTGGCGATGTGTTTACTTCACTGATGAATGGAGTTGAACATGGAGATCAATCTCATCATTTCACAATCGAAGATTAATTGTGCATGAAGCTTTCAGAGTTGGTGATCCCGTACGCTTGGTGTCCACTGTTGACCTGAGAAGAAACACAATATCTTCCCTAAGTATCCCTCAAGCCCACTGAAAGCTGGCAATCGTGCGACAACTCAGGCGCATCCCTTGTGACATCAGCTAGAAAGTACAGTTCCTCAATCAAATAAAGCACATCCCGAGCACATCCAACAAGTTATTTGCTGCTGTACTGTACCTCATAAGCATCCTGTATCTTTCAAGCTTGAACGATCTGACCGCCTCTGACCTTCAAATCCTTCTACTTGGGAGACAGCCGTGTGACGAGCCCGATCAAACCTACCCAACCATTCCAATTCGATCCCCTGTCCTTCTCTACTTCATCGGCTCCGATAATGACAACGTTAGGCACGAAGACTTTTCCATACGGCAACGTCGCAAACGTCAACGTCTCCAGCATCGGAAACTTGGCAAGATACGCGTGAGTCAGGGTGACCAACTTCATAATTTCGTGGTGATAAACAGCTTTTGTTTGATGTTGGGCTGCCGAAAACCTGATAGGAACATATGGAAGACCGTGTCTGGGTCCATAGGAAATAACGAGGTGTTGAGCCGTGTCCCGCATGCCCTTTGGGTAACAGGCCGGGTTTTCGTAGGTCCAGGAGCCATCGATATACATGCCAAATCCTAGCAAAGTATCAATCTTTGGGTTGAAACACACCTGGCCGAGGGTAACTATGCCAAGACCGGTACGCATGGTGGATCTGGAAGATGTTTGGTATACTTGGAGTGTAACATCTCGGGATTCGCGAGAGACGTGCATGAGGGGAGGGTCGTAAAGTTGCATGTCTGGGCTGAAGCAAAAGAAGGGGTGGTTGATGTAAGTGCGCTTGAAGACGTATCGTGCTGGTAGCATGCCGACGGCTTTGCGGAAGATCAGGCGACGGAGCTCTGTTGGTAGGTTGGGAAAGAGAGTGAATTTGTCTAGAGACTCTGCCAGGGAGTTGTGAGCTGGTTGCTGAATCAGATATCAAAGTGAGGAGCAATTCTGACTTGACAGATCGAGCAAGAGCGAGCGGTATCTTTGATGAATTTCAACAAATCAGTCACGTGCTTCGAGTTCAGGTTGGCGAGCATTGATCGAGCGAATGGATGGAGGATCAACGCGGTGCAGATATTCTCTCCATGCATTGTTTCGGATTGGAGTAGCATAGACATTGCGATTGTTCTCGCCACTAACAAGGGACCGTGGTGGTTTTGTTCGAAGTTGTTCTCCATTGTGTTGGTGTGGACGCTCAAGCAGAGGTTTAGACCGTGGGTGAAAAGCACGCTAGTGTTTGTTAGCTCGATCTGCTTTCTCACTGTCTTGTTATCTTACAATGGACTCACCCCTGCAAACCAGTAGATCTAGCTTAGCCCTTAAGTGCACTGTGAAATATCTTGTGCCTTTTAGCCAATGGCTTTCTACTTCCATCACACAGTTACATGTCACCACCACAAGTATTAGGGGTTTTAACTCTCCAGCCTCCAGCAAGAACGAACATAGTCTTGGTATACCCCGTCCCGTACTGTTAGATTGTTTTCGGACCTTTTCATGGCGCCCTCCAAAGACTGGAAATACCGGGGGAAGAGCGAGGCTGGAATGGGCAATGCATCGAACTAGGCATTTGCCCTCTTGCAGCTGCACATCTGACTCTGATCCGTGGAGCCAATTCACGCTACAGGTAAACTCTGACACTCTACATATTCTTTGTTCCTGTTTATTAGCCAGGCCCTTGGAATCCTTGCATGGGGACTTCAAGTCTGAAGCCGCCTGCTCGTTTTGCTTCGATAAGACGAAAGGTGTGGATTTGATAGACAGACTGAACTCGACTTGAATAATGATAATAATAGCGGAGGCTGAACCTCAGATTTGTATGAACTCCCCAGACTCAATATTAAGACAAAGACAAACCTTGGAGGACTCAATTTGATGATGGCAGAAATGTAAACATCACATCTCGCTTAGCTAGCGGGATTTTTGGATGGAAACACCGCGTCACCTCATCGCCGCACCTGGCCATGATAGATAGAAATGGCACAAATCAAAAGGTCAAAAGTAGGAGTAACTTTTATTTCCAGCAGCGAACATATTATGAGAGTTTGCGACCTGAAGTTCTCTGTAAGTGTACCGCTGGTGCGTTTCCCCGTCAGAATCCCGCGCGTCAAGCCGCTCCCATACTATTCCACCATGTAACTTCATCTTCAGAAAGACCAAAGCCCATGAAATCTAATCCAACAATCTATTCCATAGTCCCCTAATCAAAGTATTCTCATCATCGTCTGCCAACCCAACCAGTAAATCGCTGCGCGCTCACCATACACTCAAACAAAGGAAAGCGTGCCGCGGAAAACCTTGGGTCCCTTCCATCCTGGATTCTCTTTCTTGACTTCCTCCAATAGATCCCATCTCTTCTCCTCATATGTAGATCGCGAAATCTGTTTAACAGAGGGCAGTGCGGCGTATGTGTGTGTATCAGGGAACCAGTTAACAACCAAAACCTGTTCCAAAGCTCCAAACTCTCTCGTCAGGAAGTCGCACATGATTGTCTTCGATCTCACATTTGACAGTGGGATAGACACCAAAGAGCGACCGGTATTTCCGAGGATATATTCGAAGTTACCCTTCATGATAACGCGCCGGATCAGGGGTCGGAGAGCCTTTGGGATGGCCATGAGAGCCTTGAATTCGACGGAGGCCATATCTGCGAGTGTTGAGGGAATTGAAGCGAAGCAGACGAAGGTATCGAGGTTAGGGTTGAAGTAGATAGGCGTCGCTTGCCTGTACTTTGAGACGGTCGAGAAACGCTTATAAGTATCTGTAGCAATCTTTCTAGCTTCTTTGTTTACGTGATAGAGGACCGGAACGACTGGCGTGAGAATCGGTCTTGAGCTCGGGTCACGGGAGTCGGATGGAGAGTTGTACATCATAACATTGCGCGGCAAAATACTTGCTTTGAAGACCAATCGTCGAAGATCGAATGAAAGCTCAGGAAAGAGAACGAATTCATCCAAGGCGTACCCTACAAGCAAAGATTAGAACCGCCCCGAAACGCCTCAAAAGGTTGTATTTACCGTTATTATCCCCTGTCAATGCGTTCCCAGCAAAGCCATCAGTGGAGGGAGTGTGCTTAG
The DNA here is from genome assembly GCA_002554605.1 of Helotiales sp. F229. Classification (NCBI taxonomy): domain Eukaryota; kingdom Fungi; phylum Ascomycota; class Leotiomycetes; order Helotiales; species Helotiales sp. F229. Next base: position 3,496,320 of record MXAW01000004.1, on the reverse strand, counting down.
CAGATCCTTTCCCAAAGAGTGCCCCGTGCCTATCTGTCATGATATCTAAGACGGCGGGATCGATGTACTCGGAGGAGTATTGAGGCCGGAGTTGTGGGTCATCCGAGAGTCGCGGATGGGAATCCATATTGGAACCTCGGAGGTGTGGCAGGGGAAGTTGGAGACGTTGATGATGTTGGAAAGCCTGGTTGCTGGACGAATGTCTCGGGAGGCGATGCTCAGAAAAGTTCTTCTCGATTTACGTGCAAGGCAAGGCGACACGCGGGCGACAAACTGACAGAGAGAGAGAGACAGGGGTTGTTATTAGCGTGAAATCGATTGGTTTCTCGGCTAGCGTGTGTTTACAATCAGAACCACCCTTCACAAATGATCAAGCACATGCAGAGGTAGGACATGCAGGCTATCAATGACAGCTTGCTCTTTGTGTCTATTCAGACTGATTGAATTGACCTGGTTACTAAAACCCCCAAAAAACCTACTGCTCTCGTCGTGTTCCCCCTTACATATTTGCCATCACCTCCACATGTCCAAACACAAACTTTGGTGGCTTCCCCTTCCCATTTACAAGTCGATTGGTCTCCACAAATGTCACCAAGCTATCTCTTGCAGTCCAAGGAACATGTTGGTGATTGACACCACCTTCTTCATCAACAGCAACACCAATACGCTCAGCGAATTTATGGCTATTTTGCCAGACAATGACGATGCTCTCCAACTCTGGTGCTCTCTCGCATAGTCTTCTCCATATATTCAAATTCCTCGACAACCACAGCAAATCTCCTCTCTCAACCGCCAGTCTCTTGTATCCACCCAATTCAACAGCAGCACGCAGTGTAGCGGGCGATCCACTGTTCATCCGGCTTGCTGCGTTCCAGCAGAACGCCATGACCGTGTCAAAGTTGGGAGCTAGTAGGATTCGGATCGGCGACTTGGGATGGCCAGGAATTGCGGATATCTCAACGTAGTACCGGAGGCCTTCGACTTGGGCTTCCTTGGAGACGAGAAGGAGGGGAGGGACGGAGATGACAGGTGCGGCAATATGAATGTCTCGTACTGCATCGTAGCGAAAGATGATGTACCGGGGCACGATGGCTGATTCGTAGACCTGAGTCCGCAACTCTGGGATGAGAGTCGGGAAGAGGGTAAAGTTCCGGGGAGCTACATTATTGTTAATTACACCTACAATAGCAATCGCTAAACGTTCTCTTACCACGAGCCGGGATCATGTTACCCGGGGCTGAGCCAGAGTGAGCGGTGCTGTTGTTGGTTGTTGGGTTTGTGGTGTTGGACATCTTGATTGTGATATCTGGTTTGAATTCTGGCAGGTTTGTTCTGAAGAATGTGGTTTGTTGTTATTCTCCTGAACTGACTTCAAAATCTGGCTTGAACAGGAAGATCGAATACTGCTGAAATTCAGCTAGGTGTTGTGAAAATTTTCACAATGTGCCTCGAAGGTTCCTTATTGTTGTCCGACCACAATTTAAGCGAAGAGAAGGTTGTCGTTGCTGCTTTACCTCAGTCATTTAGCAACCTACAGAAGCCAATGGACCTAATTAGGCTTTCGACGGCGATTTCTTACAGTTGGTGGTCTGCAAGGTTTGTATCAGATTGTAAAACTAAGGATGGTCTTTGAAAGCGGTAGTTTAGTGACTGTGACAAAAGCCATCATTGTGGGGAATTCCTGAGAAGCAATATCGCTCTTTTCCTATCGACTTTAAGGCATCATATATACCGAGTTGTCTTAGAGAATATTCAATAAAATATGGAGAATATATTTACCTCATCCAGCATGGTGCAGTCTCTTTGATACTCTCTCTAGGCTGCATGATGTTCCCTGGGACGTCTTGGGGCATTGACATCTTGTATATATAGCACAAATCATAGATTTTGCTTGATGGATCCGTCTTTAAAGATTTGCTAGCAGGTGATTGTATAAAAATCATCATATTTGCTTTGCGCAAAGTTGTGCAAAAGTACGACAACTTGCTTTTAATCCTCGGATAACCGTATCGCGGATTGCTTTGAAGAAAGATCCCAATAACGATGGAAACAAAAGACTACGTAATGGTACTCCAATGCTTTGTTATTTGTATCCAGTTGATACTTTGCTTTATCAATGGAGGGAAGATGGCAAGTACACTAGAAGTAATCTTTGTTGTAAGGAGGACTTCTTCAGATTGTCCGAGTTCAGACTTCGGTATGATTCGTCTACAGGATATCTTCCACAACCTTAGAAATAAGAAAATTAAAACAGTCAGCCCTGTAAAGCGTTAAGTCATCATTTACGAATCTATTAAAGAGGCACATTTGGGTGCTTGCTTCACCCTGCTTTTTGGGCTTGGAAAGCCACAGGCACAGTTCGTCACTAGTCTAACCATACATCGGATCTGAAATCTATTTCCTATGTACCACATTGCTATTTGCTCACTCCGTGCTTTGCATCCATTCATTCTCCTCTTGTCCTGAAACACACACTCACTCTCGCAATTCTGCCCTGATATTTGCCCCGCCCCCTTTTCGTCTCGCTAAATGCAGCTTGGCATTCGCGACAAGCTCCCCTATTCTATTGCATGATACAATCAATCAAAGTTGGTTGAATCCAACACCATATTCTTAAGGATAAGTCGCGGTACCAACACCGGCAAGTAAAGAAGAATGTGAGTCTGCTACACCTGACATTGAAACTTCATTTCTATGACCTCTTCAATAATCAAGCTACGGAACCAACACCCATTTCCAAACACAACGCAGCGCAAAAATAAATAACAGAGGGTAACTCATAACCTCTCGCTTCACCCAACCACATCTTAGTATAAGATACACATTATAAGGAAACCCATCACAATACTCCCAAAAGTCATCACTCCTTTAATACCAACACCACCCAACATGCCTCCCATTCGCATCATCAAGCAACGAAGCATATGTCTGCAAATGTCTCTCCTTCTCCCAAAAAGCATGCACAAACGGTTGAAAACACAACTCATCACCCGTCCTCCTCATCTTCAACCTCTAGCACGTATTCAAGATTTAATAAGCCGGGAACAGTTATCACAGCGCTCTTCACAATGCCCATCAGGTCCAGCTTGTGGTGCTGGCTGCAAATCTCGAAAAAGACATCATGAAGTGCACTGTCAACTCAAAGCTGTAGCTAAATACTTTCTTACTCTCGCCTAAGATAAAGTATCTCAAGAGCAGCTTTGAAGCCCAACGAGGAAGTCGAAGAAGTTCTGACATGTGGAAAAATCGACCATATCAAGAAGGTAAAATCGTGCCTCCCCCTCTTCTTTACTCTGGCCGCTCCCTGTGATTGCAAGTGCAGGACCAGTAGTCGCCACACTCGCCTCCTCTTTCGTCTCTCGGCCTCCTTCACAACAGCGTCAACAAGCTTTTATTCGCACACATTTCCCTAAACTCCAAATAAGCGTTTTGAAATGTCCTCCATAATCCCTCATCCCCATCATCCTCTCCCTGCTCCTCATCACCACCCTTCGGTCTCGGCCTTGGATAATACGGATCATCATCCCAAAACGCTCTGCGCGTCTTCTCCACCCCAGTTGCATCCATACTTAACTCCTCGCAATTATTGAAATCCAGCAGCCAGACTTGAGAAGCTGGGGAAGTGAGTTGTTTGCTGGTCAGATAGGTGGATGTATCGGTATATAAGGGGAGATGCAAGATTTCATACGTATCGAGGGAGCGTGCAGGCTTGAGAGGGGAGCCGAGGATGAATTCAACGTCGTTTGCGTCTGTCTGTATTTTGCTTAGCAAGATAGAATCTGTATCAATCGATCGACGGCAAGTCACATTATATTCTTTATCATGACATGTGAAGGAAAGAAAAGGAAAGCGATGACAGTGTAATAAACGTAGTTTACACCTTCAATGCATACCCGCCAACCCCCTCGCCAACCCCTTCGCCATCCCCCTCGCCCAAGACTCCCCCTCTCCACTCAATACCAACTCATCCACAACCTGTAAATCTATCTCCCAATTCCTCAACGAGAACGCTTCTTCTCCCCCTCCATTCTCATCCATTCCCACCCATCCTCATCCGTCTCCCCATACCCAAATAAATCCTCACAAGACAATTCCCATTCGGCGTATCCCTCAACATCTCTCCCTTATCCTTCTCAGATGGACAATAAATCTCCACAAGCGCCTTCCGCATAATGCAAGGCAACTCCGGTATCCGTTCAGCTTCTAACAAATTCGCCAGTTCGCCCGGTGCGTTCAGAGAGATTGATCGGTTGGAAGTCCACCATGTTGGGTCTTGAGGCATGATGTGACTATATAGTTTCGGGACGAGGAGAAGCGGTTGCGTATCTCTCGCCCGGGAATTTTCATACTCGGTATTCGCTCTCGTGATTTCAGAGTGCACGATAGTGTGCCAGTGGAAATCAATCCAGAGTTTCCGGACGCCTTCTGGGAGTTCGCGCTTGAAGATACGGTTTGTTCCCGTTTTGAGAGTAGATCTTGCCCCAGAAACCTTTGCCGATGCTGAGGAAGGGGATGGTGCTGGGAGAGGTGTTGGACGATGGACTTGGCGTGTAAGGATGTGAGGGTGGTGGTGTTGGGAGAGAGTGTCAGGTTGGCTATGGTGAGGTGTAAGGAGCATATGTCCTCTGGTGAAGAAGGAGTGTTTCTGTAGGAGTGGACATGCTGATTGTGAAGTCCGCCAGCGACCTGCGAATCTGAGAAGTTTGAATTTTGAAGCAGATAGAAATGGGTGATGGCTCGATGCATTCATAACATTACTTGAGAAGGACAGATGATTTAGGACAGCCAGCAGCCCGCATGTACATGACAATTTGCAAAAGCACGCGCTATTTCATAATAGGGAGTACCTTGGATATGGTAACTTTTCTAGCAACCAAATTTGGCTTGAAAGATTAGCGCTAACCTCTCAAATTGGAAAAGGAGATGAATCGAGTGCAAAGCGACGAACAAAAACAAACGTTGAAAACGAATTGACCTATTTACCGTAGATGGCAAAAATATGAAAAAAGGAATCACCCGATTTCCGAACTCCTAATGAAGTCTGCATGATTGTAATTTGTTAAAAGCACCCTCACTTAATGCTTCGATATCCTTGAATGTTGTAATACTCCATCAAAATTCAAGTTTCCAAATCTCTCTTTCCAATCTCACCGACTTCCACCAATCCATTTCTCGCCACCTCTCTGCCTAACAGCTTTCACTCATCTACTCACCCTGGTTAAAACATTTCAACCCCCCGCCAAAATCTTATCAGACATCCTCATGCCTCCACCGCCTTTCATACAAAGCACCACCACACCCACCAAGAAAGCCAGTAATCCTCCCAGCGCAAGGAACTCGCACACCATCCTCCTCCTTAACGTCTGCCGTAACACCGCATCGTCCATGATACCCACACCTACACCCAGCGAATGGTGTGATAATAATCCCTCATCTACTTCATCAAATTTCTGATGTCTGTGACTGTGATTCCCTCTCGAGGAATTGCGGATAGGCCACCAGGAGGAAGTACTGGATGGGAGATTGTTCGTGTGTGTATGGGCGTGGCTTGGTTGAGAGGAAGTTTCATGTTCGGCGGCGTGCGGTTCTGAGTGAGAGGACCGGGTAGACAGAGGTGAAGTCTGTGGTGAATATGGATTTTGGTGCGAGGCGTGGAAGGGCGACGGGAGGTTCAGGAAGGAGATTGAGAGGGAGGGCCGGGAGTTGGTCTCCATGATCCGGGATTGGACTTTGGAGGAGCGGAAGGGCATATTGTGATTGATTAGATATCCTGGTTGATTGAATGGGTTTATATATCTTGGGGATGTACTGTACGAGGTGGTGGAGGTTTGAGCTGAGGTGGAGGTATGGCGGGATTGAAGGCATCTTTCCTTTGTTGACCGTTGAGGCGGTTGCGGATTTAAAGTGGAATAGGATGATGGATTTGGATACAAAGAACTCGCCTCGGTCTGAGATCTGGAGATAAATCTCGAATGGTACGTTCTTTAAGCCGTATATAGCATCCAGGCGTGTCAAGCCCAGCGTCTCGAGGGTAGGTATCCAGTTGCTATCACGTGCCACATAGCAAAGTTCATTTCCTCGCCCATTCCTCCTTTTTCTCTTCCAACCACTCCCCCTTCTCAACCCATCTAGTCTCCAACCACTTCGATAGCTCCGCGTCACTCTCCGGCAGATCCACGAGCGGGAATCTCCTCAGATGAACATGGAATTTATAGCCTCTCTTCCCACTCAATCCCCCGCAACTCAGAGCCTCCCATATCGTCGGCGCTTCTAAGAATTTATGGTTGTGCTCGTATGCAATCGTCATGTCGTATACGGCTTTTACGTGTTTGGCTTTTCGGAGATGCTGGACTGTTGTTACGAAGCCTTTGTTCCGGGGGTAGAGGAGGTGTTTGGGGATAGGGCGGTCGTTCGCTTTGCACCATATGCGTGCGGCTTCTGCTTTCTTGGGAGTGTATCGCGTTGCTTCGCTGAAGCTGATGAGCCCTGTTAGAGCATCAGTATATTTCTCAGTTTCTTCCAAGTATCTTTTTAAAACTTACAAGTTGGCCATTTGCGCACAGTAATTCCTGCGAACACTCTATCCAGTTCTTTCTTATCTTTCGTCCACTGTCTGCTCACCATGGGCATTCCCATTGCCCAGATCCCCCATCCTAAAAGAGGTACCCAGCGAAGCTCTATCTTCGCAAACCAGCGACAGCGACCCAGCATGCCTGCGCGAACGGCCAGTGCCTGGATCATATAGAAGTCCGTCCAACTGACATGGTTGGAGATCACGATGGCGGATTCTCCCTCAGGGACCTCGTCCCCGGACATGGTAATTGCGGCGCCATTGAAAACCTCAAAGATACATTGTATCCAATTCCAGTTCGTGAATGCGACAAAGGAGGAGGCGTTGTATACGCCGTCGGGGAAGAAGTAGCTGAAGGGGAGGAGGAGCGAGCAGACTAGGTCCATGAACACGAGGTACAGCGCCCATGGTATGATGATTACAAGACCCCGCAGGGTGGTGAAGATGTTTCCGGTCGACATGATGGATATTAAATAAGTAAAGAAAGACCTAGAGAGAGAGAGGGATTTTGAAATCTCGAACGGCGGTCAACACCCACCTGTCTGCACTTACATGTCGCCGATGCCCCGCTACGTGTGTGGTCTTGTGCCTTGGTACAACAGTAAATGTGGATAACTGGTGGACTGGACCTGGCTCCTGGACATGTGCAAGGCACGGTCTTTGAGGTCTTTTGCTCTTGGCACCAATTCATGAATTTCCCCGGTCAACCTACCTAGGCCTAGGTAAGTCTGGTCAGTGAGCCGATAGAAGTCTGAAAACATAATTGGTCGCTGGTGGTCGTGTCCATGAGTCCATACTGGATAAGAATAGTTTTCGTCCTGTTCGATCGTCCTCTGCAAGCAAAACAGTATCACATTGGCATCATGCCTCCCCGCAAGGCCGAATACTCCAAGTAGGCCAAAGCAAAAGGTAAATTGGGAGGTAAAATTAACAGCAAAACAACCTAGGCTTGGCAGATCTTCTGAACAATTGAATGTTACTTACCACAAAAAAGAAAAGAAGAAGTGATCCTCAAAATAGCTATGGTTATTGAGGAACTGCTCGAAGCGAGAGAGAAGATTGGGGTTTGAGGTTTGGGTTGCACAACCTTAAAGCTGAAAGGTTCGTCCAACTGGAACCAGCAAGAAGCGAGAGCGGGCGGTGCCCATGAGTGATCTAATCGAAGACCGTCATGAATGAATCTTTGGTCGAACATCAACATCAACAGCAACTCGATCTTGATCCTGTTTGCTCAGTTGTTTTTACAAAACGGAATGTTTCTCTCCGTCTCCGCTGACTCTCGGTTTCTCGCAAGAACGGCATCAACATAAGCATCAGCAGCATGAGCACAACAGCACAAGAAGCAGCCAATTATAATAATTGCATTTTGCACTGCCTCCATAGAGTTTAAATAAGCTCATGCCAAAGCCAATACCCGACGCCCCGACACCAGACCACCAACGTTGTGAAATCCACTCCCTGTCATTATAAGTAACACTACCTACATTTACGAAGTTAGGACGACATCCCCTCCACAAACGAACTCTTCCCAATTGGTAGCTAGACCTTCACTTCGTCATCTCATCTCATCTCATCTCATCTCATTTCATCTCCATCTCCATCCGAACTCATCTGATCTCGACCTTCCGTGCGCCCTTATCTTTCGTATCTCCACAGCAGCCCTTCCCTTGCCCAGAGCTGATACAATCGCAATTGATCTCCCTCCACCTGCATAAGCTCCCTGCGACGATCCTTTGGTTAAAGTCGCGCCGACCCTTTTCCCTCCGCACTCCCGACAACACTCGAATTCCAAATACCTAACATCCGCCCCGCCACACTGCGTGCGAAGCCCATCGTCACCAATTATCAATCAGCAGCAGTCTTTCAGACCAATTCCCGAGTCCCATATCTGTGGGTAAGTCATGCACAACATCCTATCCCATCGCATCCCCACCAACACACTCATCCCATATTATCCGACGACAGGAAGCCACCTCACGGCGTGAACCTCGAAATCGAATCAACAAGCAGCATCGCGAATCACGCAGAGAAAACATGGCTAACCAGGATCGCGCAGACGTCGCTCTCGAGTACGCTGATAGCCATCCTTCGTCTCCAAACCTTGCGACCATGTCTTCGGTGTCCCCAGTCGATCAATATGGCAACAAATCTGGTGGTGGGAGTGGGTATGGCAGTGGCCAGTCGGACAGCGGCAAGAGCCCGCTTTCCATGAGCTTGGGATTCTTGAAGAACTTGACGGAGAAGAAAACCCCTCGAGGTTAGTGGAGCTTCTAGGTGGTGAGGCGCATGAATTGACAGTTGTACAGTTGATGGCCAACCGCCAAAAAGGAGAGGACCAAAGCCCGACAGCAAGCCTGCATTGACAAGGAGGCAAGAATTGAACAGACAGGCGCAACGGTAGGCAAATATTTGATCTTATGCGCTGCTGTTCACTAACTATTTGTAGCACACACCGAGAACGAAAAGAGCTATATATCAAGGCCCTAGAGCAAGAAGTTCTGCGCCTGAAGGAAAACTTCAGTATGGTATCCCGCGACAAGGAAACACTTGCAGAGGAGAACAGACAACTCAAAAAGCTCCTAGCCCAACACGGTATACCATGGACTGGGACAGGTGGTGTTGACGAACTTGCACGAAATACTAGCGTTGGATATACATCCAGCGGAAGCATCTCCGGTAGCTACGCCCCGGGTTCGCAGTCATACAGCCCACCACCACCAACGAACTCGAATCCCAATTTCCAGAACGGTGCATCCGCTACAGGCATGAACGGTCGGAGCATGGCTCAACAACAGGTCCAGCAAGGGGTGGATTATGACCAGGCAGGCATTGACTTCGTGTTAACGTACGCCAATCCTTCGAAAGCGTACATGTCGCCTCCCCCGCAGTAGCTAACGACGATTTCACGGCACATAGGCTTGAGAGACCATGCATGGACCATATCCAGTTCCTCGTTGAGAGAGCGAGTGATCCCGAGGGCGAATTCTGCGGTCACGCCTTGATGGCTTCGTGCCCGCCGGAACCATTTCCTGAAGAGAAGCCCGAGATGCCTTTTGGGCACGGCCCAACGAATTTGAATGGTGACGCCCAGAAGACGTGGGATCTATCGAAACCAGATCTGGCGAACTTACTAGATCTTAGTAAGAGATTGAATCTTGATGGTGAGATCACGCCTGTCATGGCTTGGGGAATGGTATTAGGTCATCCCAGGTTCTCTGAACTATCTACATTGGACTTCCAAAACTTGTGTCTGGAGCTTGGGGGGAAGGTTAGGTGTTACGGGTATGTTTTTCTCTCTCGTCTTTCTGGTTCTTGTACTGAATTTTGCAGTTTCGGGGCTGTATTGGAAGAATTCGAAGTTTGCGATGCGTTGGAGGGTGTATTTTACACCAAGCCAGAAATGGCGTTCTAGTGTTGGGTAATGATTTGTTTGGTTTCGTACTTGATAGCAGGCGTACAGGTTGATACCTGGAGGATTGGGCATGTGAATGGGGAGGTGGGTTTGTGGAGCAGTAATAATGAATGTCTGTTATGAGAAGAAGCAATACGCTCAAAAGCATAGAAATGTTTTTTGGGGCATTACGAAGTCTTTTGTGTACCCCCTCAACTCTAGAGATAAGTCACTTTTGTACATCAATTTTGCAGTAGAATGGCGCTTCAACGCTTTCACCGGGGACTAATTGGGTGCCTTAGAATTTCCTGGAGATCTGTAAGTAGGTCAAGGGGGGCTCGGACATTAGAAGGTCTTGTTAAGAGTACAAAGGTTCTAGATACTTTGCATCACATTCATGGAATTCCTCGAAACACTTCCATGAAAAGCGCTTGATTTGGTGATATCAACCCCCCTTGTGCTTACCTAAGCCACAAAAAATCGGCAGGGATCTGTGCCCCACTACATTTCCACACATCGAAATAAATATTCAAACCTCGTCGGCGATAACCACGTATTTCTCACCACCAGAACACGTCGCAATCATGGCTCCCATATCACTTACGGACATCATTGCCGCCCTCCCATCTGAGGACTCCTGGGGACCACCAACCTCGACCGAAACAACGTTAAATGGCGTTCCCTATGCCCCATACTCGAAAGGCGACAAATTGGGTCGCATGGCGGACTGGACCACTGAGGGCAAGGATGGACGAGATGGCAGAGGTGGGAGACAACAATACAACCGAAACTACAGAGGTCTGATCTTTTGCCTCAATATTTTGTTATATATCTGCCACATACCAACATTGGGGGAATATGCGGGGAGGGGCATCTTGCTAACTTCTGGAAATAGATCAACAAGTCTACGGTGCTGGTACATCCTCTCTATTCGCTGTCCAGCTCGCCGAAGATGAGTCCTCTTTCTCCGTTGTCAGTAATACTCGCGACTCGACGAAGACAAGGTTTGGCCGTGGTGGAGCTTTCACGAGAGGGCGGGGTCAACGTGGTGGGCGCGGCGATACTAGAGGCGGACGAGGACAATTCCAGAGAGTTGGAGGACGAGGTGGCCAGCAAGGTTATAACAACTACGATCAACGAGGAGGTCGTGGAGGTGCGCGTGGTGGACGGAGATTTGGCTGGAAGGATTACGACAAGCCGCAACGCAACCGCGATGCGTCTGTTAACATCAAGCCTGACTGGAAGATGCTGGAGGAGATTGATTTCAACCGCCTGGCTAAGCTGAACCTGGATACCGACGATGGAGAGGACATTGAGGGTTACGGTTTCGTCTACTACTACGATCGTTCATACGACAAGCAGCCTGTCAAGTCTGCTGAGCGCAAGTTGAACGTCGTCGATCGTGCCGCCTACAATGTCACCACTTCCTCAGATCCCATCATCCAAGAACTGGCAGAGAAGGATGAAGCTACCATCTTCGCCACAGACAGCATTCTCTCCATGCTTATGTGCTCTCCTCGCTCCGTCTACCCCTGGGATATTGTCATCGTCCGACAAGGCAATAAAGTTTTCCTCGACAAGAGAGACAATGCTACTTTGGACATGGTCACAGTCAACGAGAACGCCGCTGATGCGCCAATGGATGCGTCGGAAGGAAGCAAAGATGCTATCAACCAACCGAGTGCCTTGGCCGAGGAGGCTACATACATCAACCACAATTTCGCAAACCAAGTCATGATTGAGAACGAGAACCAAAAGGTCGAGATGGCCCACGAGAACCCCTTCTACAACCCTGCCGAGGAGACCGAGCCAGCTGCCAGCAAGGCCTACAAATATAGACGGTTCGACTTGTCACTCAACGACGAGGATCCAGTCCACTTGATTGTCCGAACAGAAATCGATGCCGTTCAGAAGAACGCCATCAGTGGAGAAGATCAATTCCTCACAGTCAAGGCTTTGAACGAGTTCGATCACAAGGCACAAGGAAGCGGTGGAGCTTTGGACTGGAGAACGAAGTTGGTCGGCCAACGTGGTGCAGTTGTGGCTACGGAAATGAAGAACAACAGCTGCAAGCTTGCTAGATGGACCGTCCAAAGTATTATGGCCAAGGCGGATGTCATGAAGCTCGGGTAAGTCATTTCGAAATCTGGACAAGAAAAGAAAACACTAACAGAATCTAGATTCGTATCTCGTGCCAACCCCAAGAGCATTGACAAGCACGTCATCCTCGGCGTCGTCGGCTGGAAGCCCCGCGACTTCGCCCAACAAATGAACCTGAGTCTCTCCAACGGCTGGGGTATCGTCCGCACGATCGCCGACATGTGTCTGCAGCGCGAAGAGGGCAAGTACGTTCTAGTCAAGGACCCCAACAAGCAGATCCTGCGTCTGTACGAGGTCCCAGCTGGTAGCTTCGAGGATGATGGCGAGGGCGAGATCATCGAGGAGGTTGAGGAGGCCGAGGATTAGATCTTGTATTGATTGAGTGCGTGCACGCGTGATGATACGAATGGAAAAGCAAATTCTTCCTTCTTACCTAGAGCAGGCGAGTCGTGGGCTGACTTTCATGGGCTTAGCTTCCGTTTCGAAGAGAATCCCTAGGCTATTTGAGTTGTGATGTTTGCTTGATTTCCTTAGATGGTCAACAAATCTAAGCGGTTCATCCCATCCATTCCCCTTTCTTGTTTGCCGTCATTCTCATTATTTCGTACTTGAACCCTGCGTTTGCTGATTCCTTCCTCCATCCTATCTTCCCTTTCGCTCTCGTTCTTCATTTGGCAACAAACTCCCAACTACCTAGTACATGGCCTGGGTATCAGCAAAGCTATCCGCACCCAGCACCCAGAATCAAACCTAGTCCTCACAAGGACCCTTCTTATCGACGAATTTGTAAGTTTTTGGATGTGTCCTGTCAATATAGCATCCTCTACGTTTGCTCTAAGCGAGGAAATAGGCCGCGCAAGCTCCTGGCTTCTTTTCAAGGCTGCAATATAATATTTCACATTCTCCCCACTCCATCATACAATGCACAAATATAAACTCTTTTTCTACTTCAATCCCTTTAATTCTGGAATTGGTTCTCGATGTCATGCTAAAGAAGAGTTCAAGCCAGTCCATCTCAACCTCAAGCCACCCACGCCCCGCTTCTCCCGATCAACTTAGTTCCCTGACCTGACCTCGAATACAATGGCCAAACAACCACGAAAACCACAATCACAACTTTACCCATCTACCCAGCACCCACAGACCCAACAAACCCAACATCCTCACCCATCAACCCAGCACTCACAAACCCAACATCCTCCCCCACAATCGCAACCTCAAACACACCCTCCCGCAAGGCCCCCTCAAACCACAGCCCTCCTCTCCCCCAACCGCACTGAACTAACGCCCCTCCTTCCCTCTCACGCCCAACCCACTCCCTCCGCACCCACATGGTGGGGCAGAAACTGGCGGCCCATCCGCTTCTTCTTTGTTATCTTCTGTGTGTGTTATGTTGTTGGGCCGTGGGTTTGGGGGATCTTTGTTTGGGCTGTGAGAGGGGGATGGGGGAGGCGTGGGAAGCCATGGAGGGGAACTGGGAGAGGAAGAACGCCGGGGTATATGGATGTGGATGGGGCTTGGAAGGGAGGAGCAGGGGATGGGGGATAATTGGGTTTGGTTGAGGAGGGGGGTGGGGTTGGTGAGGGAGGTGTAGATGGGAAGAAGAATTCTAGGTAGAAGACAATAGGGAGAGGTGAATAGAGATGAGGAGGAGGAAGATGAGGACGAGAAGGTTGAAGCGAGAGAGGAATGGCTAAGACACCATTCTTGGATGAAAAGTCCTTTATTGAGGAAAAGAAAGGGAAGGAGAACCCGCGTATAATGAGATAGCGAGAAGTCAGTCGTAGGATGAATCTCTGAGTCTTGCACTTCACAAATTCGGACTAGGGTAGATTATAGGAGTCTGGAGACCTTATATGATAGCACTGACTTGAGGGGTACACCCAAGACACTATACTATGTAAGATTTACATACCAAGCGCGAAGTGCCAAGATGAATTTCCTTGACGTGAGTTTTCTTCTGGACCTTGTGCTTGCTCATTATAGTTGTTGATTTACCTCTTGATTTGAGAACTCGTGGCGTTGGCAGTAAAGTGCTTACTGGTGATGTGTTCGTTGAGTAACGTTGCCAAGGATTGGGAACGGAGATGCTGTATGATGAGACGTGTAAGTGTAGTGCTTTCAGTAAATTTCCCGACGAGAGACTCGGAGTCTTCGGTAGTCCATCGACATATTCTCACATGTTGCTGAGCTGTATCTTGTGTCTGCGAGAGACTAGGTGACAATGTGGTGTGATCTATCAGTCCATCTTTACGCGTGAGGTGGTAGCCGGCACGTCCGGCCACGCCACTTCAACATCTCACAGATATAAATGCGCGAGCCCCTTTTGATGTCAGATAAAACACACGAGTACCTGAGATTACATAAATTCGTTTGAAACCAGTTCCAACAAAAGATAACAAAGTCTGAAGTCACCATATAGGTCCACAGCACAACACAACCACGATAATAAGCGAGGCACAACAAACCAAAACAAAGCAGCCAAAACCACACAACTGTTATCAATCCACAACAATTATCCGATGATCCTCTTCTCAACCCCAACCTCCATCTTCACCCTCCTCTTCGACATTGCCCTCTTCCTCTTCATCCTGCGCTTCTCCATCCTCTACTTCCTACTCTCGTACCTCTCGCTCCTCCTCATTTCCTACCTACTTACCGTCCCTCTCATACCTCCCGCTTACCTCACCCAGTCACAACCACAGCCCTCATTCCTCACCCTCACACAAGCCCCCTTTTCTACCCTCTTCTTCTGGCTCCTCCTCTCCACGCTCTTCGCACGTTATCTGATCGTCTGGTATGAGATCCCGCGCGTAGCGGGCTTTCGGTTGGCTATTGGAGGCGCGGCGGCGGTGTTTATGGTACTGGCTGAGTTTGTTGAGGGGTGGATGAGGTGGAAGATGGGGTGGATGGGGAGGGTGGGGATTTGGGGTGAGGGGGGTTTATGGGTTAAGGGGGAGGGGGTGTTGGAGGTGGTGGGGTTGGGAGTGTTTGCGTTGATGCCGTGGTTGTTGATGGGAGTTGAGGGGAGAAGTGGGAATGGAGATGGAGATGAGGTGGAGGAGATGAGGACTGGGATTGGGTGTGAGAAGAAGAGGGTTGTTGCGGCTGTGTAAGCTGAGCTGTTTTATTCCCTGTGTATTTCCGAGTAATGGTCAATGAGTACTAATGGAAATAGACCTACTGTTGACAGAAGCGAATAGTAAGCTGAAATTAGGAAAGATACCAAAAAAGGTTTTGCTTCAAAGTTCCTTACGAGGTGGGAATGCACGAGTCGGGATATATATATGTTCCACACATTTTGCTGGAGTTTGGGCTGGACAAAATTTTCCGTTTCGAGGAGTTGAAATAGGCGTCTGGAGCATCCATGTTGAGTGTAATATCAAGGAAATGAAGGAGTTAATGGTCCTAGAAAACGTGATTCCGGGCGTTGAAACCGTCTCCATTGTTGCTACTTGTGATTATCTATCATCACTCTCCTCATCTTCTAGAAGCTTAGCATTGACCTTCAGATTCCCGCTTCCTACGCCTGTATCACCGGACACATTCTGCTCCGCCACAGAACTCAATTGCAAGGTTTGCACAGGCATGCCCCTCATCTCGAGCTCCGCAACATCCGTCAACTTGTTCTCCCACTCCTCCTCGAATGGAATCATAGCCCTCCATTCCTCCTGCGTCAACTCATCGAAATCCGTCGTGCGAGGCTGACTACCCATCACCACACCGGGAATAAACACAGCTGGACCACTCTTCTTCCAAGGGCTGCTCAGGAATCCATTCGCAAAAGGCGTATCAACCACGACGTCCACACTCGCAACGAACGGTCCGGATGCTTCTACTACCACGGCGACGTTCAATCTGTCAGGAATACCTTCTTTAGTGCGCTTGTTCTCTCGCATGTCCCAATACACAATATCCCAATCAGTCCCCATCTTGCTACTCCAGAAATTACCGATCGTCTCAAACCGATATTTCTTCTCATACTCCGTCTCTCTTTCTCCCTTCATTCCAGGCCCAACCGTCAACGGACCAGCAGGAACCTGCAACGTGAGTTCCCCACCCACAGTATTCTTCCTGCCCTCCACAGTCGGCAATCCATAGATCTTCCTCGGCGCGAATTTAATCACAGCCGGATTTGCATCTGCCGGGGAAGCACTCGAGTGTTTCGACAGAGTGATTTTCAAGTTGGCGTTCTTGAAGCGAAAGCCATGCTCGCCGCTGCGGAGGGAAAAGGAGAAGATGATGAGGGATGCAGGGCGTTTGTGGAAAGTGCCATGTGACACGTTCGTGACCATGCCAATGACGCCGGCGCTGGAGAGAAACGGCGCGATTTCTTGGTGGTAGACTTTGACCATGCGAGTAGCGGGCTCGATGTATGAGTATGGCACACTGCCAGACTTGTACTGTACTGTTGGGTCATCTTCTTCGTCGAGGCCGAGGCTGTCGGTGGATTCGAAGGTTGCTTCGCTCCGGTAGGATGCGAGGATGGCCTCGACGTCAAGAGCAGTTTCGGACATTTCGAAAATGCTGTATGTCAGTGTTTGTATATTGGATTTGTATGACTGTAGTCGAACAGGTAAAAGTACTGTTTTTAGAGAGAAAGAGCGAAGTTGAGACGTCTGGCTAGTTTTGTAGATCATGACGCAGCGCAGGCAGTCGCAAGGCTGAGTCGATCTCCCGCATGAGAACCACGGTATCCCAATCGGGCATCACTGCAGCCTACCAAATATCAACAATTGAGGTTGTACAATATGTGCCATGACTCGCCGTTCTTTCTTTTCCGGTACCGTACGTGCACCGGCACATCGGAGCTGCTCAAGTGTTACTGCAGCGAAGCGGCCCGGTTTCCTGGTGGCAAAAGCTGCAAAGAATATGCCGCCAGCTCTTGAATTGTGGTGTAAATATCATAATCGACAAACACTTTGGGGCGTTGTTCCAAAGCAAGAGTCGTGTAAGCAAATCGTGGAGAATGTTGTCTGTTCGCAATGGTACTTGTATCCATCAGTGTCGAATGTTCAACCCGATGTATCCATCCACACCAACACAAAGAAGTTCTATGCAAATGAACTACCCAAATGAAGTATGGCCAGAAATGTTCTGAGAGTCATCACTCGGCATATTGATATCTCTAAAATTTCCGCTCTCTCTCCAATATCCATCTTTTAAACCTGGACTCTTCATATCAACTGCCAAAACATCGGTGGACGCCAGCTCGAACACTCCGGACATTTTTCTGATCGGGGTAGCCCTGCGCAGACTGGTCGAGTTCTCAGTCTGGAAAGTGTCCGCATGGCTCGCTCCTTCCTCTTCAGCGAACCCAGAGCTGCGCAGATTATGGAGACCCGGTGCTGGAAATCTAGGTTTCTCATGCTTCAGACCGCGAACTCTTGGACCGCCAATGTTTCCGTCAGGCCTGACTCGTCTTGCGAGGCTTGTCTGATTTGTCTAGTCACCGAGGGGCATGACGAATTTAGAGCCCGAAATCTAGAGGATCAATCTTGGGAGATCAAACACTTTCTTTGGGTTTGCTGAGCTTGCGAGCCTACATCAAGGAGCGCATGGGCTCAACAAGCCGCAGAGGCCACATTCATTGATTCTGATGCAGCAACTGGGTCGTTATAGTCAACTCTTCTCTGATACCAAAATTGGACTCTATGCGCGCTTGCTAGTCCAAGCAGTGCTGTTAGCGCAATGTCTCATGATACAGAGCAAGCCACCTGGTTCATAGCTGAGGCTCGCTCGAGAATATGGAAACAGAAAAATAAGTTGAAACGCTAACACTGACCAGGAGGTTATGTGAATGTCGTGCACGGTTTACGACGGAACAATTGGTACGATCAGAGATCCATTGTGATGAAATTCATCACAGCATTTTAAGTTCACACCACTGCACTTTTGATCAGCAAGGTCTGAAAATTCAATGGTTGGTTGAAGGACAACGGAAATATTTCTTCCTATGGACTGTCTTCCTTCCAGATGATGAGGCATTGTCTCTGTGGCCTTCATTTTTAAGTCAGTTTGCCCCAACAAATTGCACCTCAGGCATGCCAGTTATCTTCTCTTTTCGGGGAGGGGGTTTGTGAAAGTCTTCCATCAAGCCATTCGCAGTGTATCTCCCATATCTCGCCGATTTATAAGTCTGCGGGCTGTCTTTCCCAAGAATGACCTACCCTGGATACTGGCACCCTACTTCATCTTTACACGAATAACAGGCCAGGATCAGTTTCAAGTTCCGGAATTGTCTCAGCGCTCTTCTAGGCTGCATTGCTCCGTCTAGAATGCTATAAAGCGGTTTCCTGGCTCTTCCCCACTTTGAATATTGTTCCAGAAAGTCAGAATTAATATCAATACGGGCTACCAGTCTAGGTTTGTCACATTGTAGGAAATCTCCCAATAATCCTGTCTTCTGGATTTTGTGAAGCCCAGCAGTAGAGGTCAACAAAGCTCGACACGTGACCAGTACATACATCCACCCAGTGGATATTCTGGCACGGATGATCACAAGGTGAGTGTATCCTGCCGGGTTATATGGGAGAATCTGGCCATCATCCTTGCTGCTCCCTGGATCCAGAATGCTGCATTGTATACGAGATGAAGCTCCGTTAATCATTGGGGATATGTCATCCAAGTGGCCCAGAACGATCTTCTAACCCTATATAAGGATCAACCTCAGAAGTCAGAACAGAGAAGAGCCATGGCCTGTTGTATGGTAAGTCTACGTGTTCCTCCATATGGCAGCCGTTGCAGTCTGCAGAGATACTAGCAATCATATGGGCTCGGCTCCTTTAGGTCCTACCAAGGCTGAGGACGAACCTAGCACTGTTCTGGTTTTCATTATGTCTCATCCCAAAATTCAACTGCGGCCTCCAACATATCACCATTTCAGAAAAATTGATCACTGATGTCGATGCCAGGAACATACTTTGCAGAAGAACTGCGAAGGGTCCAAGTCAGGGGTATCGTTCAGATGCTGTCCAGCAGAGAAATGATTCTGTTCATTGGTACACAAAGCAAATAAGCAAGTTCTCAAACCCGTGGGGGTAACCAACAAGGGTAGTAGCATCCTAGTTGAAGTAGAGAAAAAGTGTGGATAGCTTTGCGAAAGTCAAAGGCAGTCCGCAAAACTGACAATAGGAAATGTGCTGATGAAAAACCTGGACGAGCTCGGTTATGAGCCAATCACACGATGTCAACATTGAGGCTTCCTGGGGTCTTTAACGGCCATTCGTTTTGAAGTACAATAGCTACCGCCGCGAGGCGAGGCTGAAACAATTTCCACAATAGCAATGGCTGTTTGACGGCAGGTTTGTCCTGCTCAATAGTTGATGCCTGACTTTTGCTTTGGGAGTCTTTTTCTTGAATTGACCCGATATATCTTCACAGCTTCGATCAGGCAGACAACTCAATGTGAATCTCTTCACTCAGATCTCTCGAACACTTCTGCACTTCTCTGACTTCTTCATTCCCTGGACACCTAGGAGTGAACTTTGATCTGAGTTGCCTTCGATCTCTGTCTCGTCTCCAATTCCTCGTCGATTCTTGGCTTTGTTGCTCTTCTCGCGTTAGCTTGAGCATCTTTGCTGAACTGCAGATATTGATTGATCAACAGCAAACAGACTCTTCTTCAAAAGCAAAATTTGCAAACTATAGCTACCTGGTATGGTGGCATCCATTTAATTTGACGACGTCTTGAATTAACAAAGCTTTAGTCTCAAGGAAAACTTCTCGATCTACCTCTGAAGGCGAGCGCAACTCGAAAAGTCAAGGATAGCCACAACTTCTGAAAGATAACTCGATCTATCAATCCTCGTATGTTCAAGACTTCACACCTATCAATTGATATCATAGCTAACGGATGTGTAGTGCTAAACCTCAGACCTCCCCCAAAGACTCACCACAAACACCGGTACAAGGATCAACATGGTGGGCTTCATTGATCACTACCAGATTTTGCGATTGGAGCTCTCTGCTTCCGACGCTGAAATCAAGCAAGCCTACATGAAGCTGTCAAAATCATTCCACCCTGACAAGTACAATGCGCCAGACGCAACGGGAACCTTCCAGATGATCGGTCATTCCTATTCCATTCTCAAGGACAAGAACAAACGCAAAGCCTACGACATCGAGCGCTATGAAGTCATGGGCAACAAAATGTGGGCTTATCCTGTTGAGACTGCGCTGGGTGCTAAAGACGGCAATACCACGGCTGCAGAAACCGAGGATGTTGCTCCCAAGAGCCCTAAACTGACAATGCGGGGAATCGACGGTCGTCTCAGTTTCATGCCTGGAACAAAGCCTTTTGGTAATGATCGTCCACGTCGTCGCTGGAAGCCCAAGCCAGAACTACAGAATGGCCTATATACCATATTTGAGGAGGACGAGGCGGATGTTGAGTTTACGGAGCCAAACCACCCAGCTGAGAACGGACCAAGAATTCCAGCTGAGAGACTGTTGACATACGGTTCTGGACACGCAAAGCTGTTCAACCCTGTTTCATTCATGCCATCTCGATCATCTTGGATTCCCCGAACTCACACACCATCACAAACCTTTCACTCATGGAAGGCCTCGGAGTTGAGAGCCAGAGATAGACGAGTTAGAAAGTGGCGTGGTTGGGCAGCCGAGCTTCTTGGCCAGATTGAGATGCACCGTCGGCACGCTCAGCGCGAACAAGTGGAGGCTACTCGTATAGCTGAAGACTTGCAAACTGGCATCGAGATTTTCAGGGTCCAATTGGAAGCGAGTGGCAGAGGTTTCAGAACTGAAGAAGAGCTGAACCTTGTCCTATCGAAAGAGAAATGGTTCAAGCACCTCACGTTGGACAAGCTTGAAGCTGACAAGAACTTGATGGACATCAAGAAGTCAATCAGAATATTCATGGATGAGCTTCAAGACCACCAGGATGACTTTGAGCAGGCTGAACACAAAGCTCTCCTTGCCGTTGCCTGCAAAGTCCTTACCGTTCTCGACAAGAAGGAATACATCGCAGACAAGTACCCGAAGGATGTGGAGAAGAGCAAGATCGAATGGAACAAGCTGAAGCACATCGGTGTCACTGCTTTCCAGAAATACCGCCAGCCGATCGACATCCAAAAGGCTTGCCAGCTTGCTTGGAAGCATGAGTTGAAAGTCGAGGAGGAGGATTTCGGTGATGTTCGCATATGCCGTCGCTGCAACCGAGATATCTTCTTCAACTGTTTCACTTGCAAAAAGTGTGCTTCCTTCATGTGCTCAACATGCAACAATCGAGTTCATCAACTGCAGAGATACCACGCCTGGCTTGAGGAGGACAACGAATCTGACAACTTGTTTGGTGCCTGAACAATTGATGGGTAAGGTTGGAGGCTCAATGCGATGTGGCGTCTGAACAATAGACGGATGGGATGGGAAGTCTATAGCTCATTGTGATTTGGGCGCGTGCACAGAGGTGCTTTCATGGAGGGGTGATATCGATGCGCGTGTTTTGATTTTTGGGATGAAACTTTCAAGTGGTGCCGGACTTCAAGGCAAGGATTCACTTGGTCTTCTACGCATGACTCTGGAAAACAGAGAGGGCAGCTTGTATGCTTGTCACCAGTCCACTTCTTCAAACGCGTGCAAATAATTTCGTCTGCATCCATGTAACCAATATTCATAGAGAAATACCAAAGCTTCTGCAAACATGAATCCGTGCAAGTCTCCGTCCAGGGTTCTTCCAACACTGGTGCACAATCACTTTGAAGAAATAACCATAAACATAGAGGCCCGCAGCCATGTTATTGAGTCAAAGGGTTGAGTTTTATTAGGAGGGAGGTAAAATGCAAGCTCTTGAGATTTACTCGGTCGTTCTGCTCAGTTATGGGATCTTCCATTGGCAGTTGGATGGCAGTTGGATGGCAGTTGAAAGCTTTGAGAGCCAAGGCAGCTATTTTTCTTTCAAAGCAATAATTCCCTAGCTAGATACAACATATCATGTGCCTTTACACCCAAAAGGAACCTTGACCAATGGTTTAGTCTCCATAGTGTACCTGTTAAACTGAAGCAACGGATACAATGACGATGATTGGTGGAGCATAGTCACGTGGTTATCATCGGCCGCCCACTTCAGATGCTGTGGGCAAGCTTGCTTCTATCTTTATATTAGGCCTCTGTGTAACTTACACATCCCGAAAATTTCAAGCGTAACACGACAGAAGCCCGAATCTACAATGGTGCAAACTCAAGCCGCTCCATCTCGTCTTCTTGGCCTAGCCGACGAGCTTCTGATCCAGATAGTCCAGCTCGTGGAATCGAAGCTGGACCTCTGCCGCCTCGCCTGCTCAAGTCTACGACTCCAAGGCTTCGCGGAGCCAGCCTTATACAACTCCATCCTCATCCGTAAAGGGTACCAGCCCCTCGAAATCTTCGCCTCGATCCTTGCAAAGCCGGCCCGCGCATTGTTCATTCGCAAGCTCCACGTCCGATATTTGTATGACGACAGGTCGGGAATCGAGATGCTGGACATAGCGCTGGTGCATCTTACCAAGCTCAAGGAACTACTCATTGAAGCGCCCTGTTGTAATGATACGCATGCTTTGAGGGCAGACTTTGAGAGCAAGGGAAAGATAGATTATGCTGCGTATTTTGAGTTTGCCGCTTCGATGACGTTGGGACCACAGCCGAGGGTTCAGGTCCCACTGGAAAGTTGTAAGTATACCATTTTGGCCTATATGAGTCTTCAGATTTCTGTTTTCCGGGTCTTTTGTTAACCACTCTCTGCTGTAGTTACGCTTCACAGTCACGACAAAAATGTTTCTGGCCGAAATATCTTCGACATGGGGAAGAATGCCTTGTAAGTGCGGGTGGGCCAACTCTTTCTCCTACTGAATGTCTCCAGACATGACTTATCATCTTCTTAAATCACCCGAGGATGTGAAAGTTGCTAATTGTTCTTTCTGTAGGATCTTCCGGCACCCCACACTTCGCAACCTGACAATCTCCTGCTTTGATATCAGCGAGAATATTGAAGCACATCTCTCGGCATCTAAGAATTCCACAGCTCTGAAAAGCCTCACATTTGACGAGTGCAATATCACCACCAGTGGTCTTGCGTCCATTCTCTCGGTGCCAAAAGCTCTTGAAAGATTGACTCTTGGAGAAAGGATGTTTCACATGAACGGCGCACATAAACCTCTTGGACACTTCCCGGCAAAGTTCTTGAAAGCTTTAGCGCTTCAGGAAAGATCCCTACAATATATCAAGCACATTGGCGGACGCATCAATCTTCCATATGGTTCTACCAATTTATCCATGGCCGCATTCTCCAGTATCAGAGAGATGGAGCTCGACGCACAATCCATCCTCACTCGGATTCTCAGCGAAACAGCACCTCCTTGGACACCAACCATTCCTCCCAACCTGTCGCTCCGCATACTCCTGTCATGTGATCAATATTATCTCGATGAACGAAACGACATATGGAATCTGCCTCTGTCTTGCATGGTTGAATGGCTTGGGCGGGTTTCTAACCTTGAATTCGTCGTTGATTTTGGTGAGCGAAACAATGTCATCGCCGAAACACCGCAATTATGGAGAGGAAAATATGGGCGGAAACATCGACAGCAGATCTTGAGCCTGGTGGGCCAAGGAAATGAGCAAGGTCGAAGCGATAAGCGGCACCTGAAAATATTCATCTTAAGGCTGTTCGGTTTCATTCCTCCCTATATGTTTGGAGAAGAGCGACCCTGGGAAGAGCTCATATTCGACTCTGATGTTTCCAGTGAGAGAGTGGAAGAAATTCTAGAAAACGACGAGCTTTTGGATGAGCCTTCAGACGAGCTTTGGAACAACCTGGCCGGAGTCTTGTGAGGGTTGGCGAAATACTCAAGGGTAGGTTGCGTTGTTAGTTAGGGAGAATCAGATAAATATTTGACATGAAGTTGTCTTTCCATCTGCTCAGAGGTGGTCCGCTTACATAAAGTAACTTAGGGGCATCTCGCTTGCAGAGCCTGAGCTTCATTCATCATCAAGAACTCCTGCGACCCATGGCCACTACATAGTGATCATGAAAGCAGCATGTGTCTATGTTCAGCATCAATCATTCGTCATGGTGTAATGCAGATCTTGTTTCATTGCTGAGATTCAATTAAACTTTTCAAGTCTTCTTCCAGGCCGTCTTGCGAAGCTAGGTACCGCTGTCCTTCATGACGAGCATATATATCACCTAGTTTCAAGAGGGTCTGCAGCTGAGAATTGAACACCAACTATCTCTCAACCTTCGGGATCCACCGCCTCACGACCAGGAGTGTGAAGCATGCTCATCCATCGATCCATCCGGATTCTACATTTGGCATCCACCAGCTCCGCACCTTCTAAGCTCCTTCATCACTCCAGACTCTCACCTATTCCAGACGATCCACATGGGAGCAGCTGTTGTCGATGCCGAGAAATAGATGCTAGTGATCGAAAGGTTGGCCAGGCGCCCATACTCACTCACCCTGGCAGACCGTTACAAGTTTCCAACAACAACAATCACATCTTTTCACGAATGTTACGGCAGCCCGGTCAAAACAGCGGCAGAGAATCTATGGCGCATAGGAAATGTGGAATGGACGGGTGTCAGACTGAACACTTTACTCTCTCTAGCTTCTCCTTCACCCGATGCGAATTTCATGTGGTCCGAAGGTCTCGACCACGGAGAATTCCACGGTGTCGTCGCAGACAGATACCAGAAAGACCTTCCATTATTCAAAGCCATGCAACCAGAAGTTCTCGTGGCATATGAAATCAATGGCCAGCCTTTGTCGAAAGAGAGGGTGGGACCCGTGAGATTAGTAGTGCCCGGAGGGTTTGGGACGAATAGTACGAAGTGGTTGACGAAGCTATCTTTGCAGGGTGGACGTGCGATGGGACCATACACGACAAATTTCTATCATGCAATTGATCTGGATGATCCGTTGAGCAGTTTGAAGCCGGTCTGGGCTGTTGAGCCGAATTCGATGATCGTGAAGCCGAAACAGATGGAGCAAGTTGACGGGCCGACGTTGCGTGTGGAAGGATGGGCGTGGAGTTATGATGGGATAGAGGCTGTACATGTGAGTTTGGATCAGGGGCTGTCATGGGATGAAACGGAAATTGGTGCAAGGAAGGATTTCAGCTGGCAGAAATTCTCGGTTGATGTCAACATACCTTCCAGTGTGAGTGGTGAATGCACACTCATAGCTCGTGCAACATCGTTGTCTGGTATAACACAGAGGGATTCAGAGAGACGAAACCATGTCCATAGAGTTGTTGTCAAAGTCAATAGATAATATTTTCTCAGGTGACCTGAAAGTGGTCATCCATGTTTAAATTCCAAACTTAGATTTCACTCTGGGGTAATGTGTGGTTCTTTCGGAAACATCTCTCCTGATCGAAGGTGCTTCGAGAACTGAACCTTATGAAGTGAAGGCGAATGTCAAGAAAATTGAAGAGCGATATAAAATTTGTGACCATGAAGTCAACCCAACTGTCTACCTACGGGTGCGCCTTCCCCGCTTCTCCGCAGAGGAATGGTTCGAAACTCTCCTCGTTTATCAACTAGGACGACTTTCCAAACTTCCATCTATAAGTCGATGTAAGTCGACCTTCATATCGAAATACTAAAGTTTCTCAAGCGATGATCATGGACAAGAGAACAGCTACCGGTACGAAGAAAGCTCCAATTGTCAATTATTGCTTACAAACACAACTTCCAAACCTTTAGTGACACTTCCTCAGTCCTAAGCGAAGTTTACACCATGTCCCAACCAATTCGCGTTGCAGCATGTCACGCCTCAGCTGTCTTCCTCTCCGGCAAAGGCACAACCGAAAAAGCCATCTCCCTCGTCCATCAAGCCGCCAAAAACAACGCCAACTTCGTTGTATTCTCCGAGACACTCATTCCCGCCTTTCCAGTCTGGAGTTCCATCCGTCCACCAACCGAAAACCACGGACTTTTCCAAAAGATGGCTCAGTAGTCGATATACGTCAACGGGCCTGAGATGACTGCCATCCGAGCAGCAGCTAAGAAATCAAACACTATTGTCAGTATAGGTATCTCAGAGAAAGTCCGCTACAGCGCTGCATGTTTGTTCAACAGCAACGTGATTGTTGGTTCTGATGGGGAGATCCTGGTTCACCATTGGAAGTTGATGCCGACGTTCTTTGAGAAGTTGACTTGGAGTCCTGGGGGTGGATATGGACTTTGAGTTGCTGAGACAGCTTTCGGAAAAATTGAGAATCTGATCTGTGGGAGAATACGAGTCCGTTGGCTCGCTACTTGTTGATGGCTCAGGGTGAGCAGCTACATATCTCTACATGGCCGGCAATTTGGCCTACGAGAGCTCCACGTAAATTCACGACGAAAAGTGGCAGCGAAGCCAAGTCGAAGCTGTGTGTGTCAATCGAGAAAGAGGAAAAGAAAGCTGCGGCAAACTATGATAACATCGCAGCAAATCGGACGAGAGCTGCGGCTCACTGTTTTGAAGCTAAATGCTTTGGAGTCCTCTGCTCAGGTCGTCTTGACAAACCAGCCATAGACATTATCTCAGAGGGATCTTCTGATGAGAGTCATATCCGTAAGGTGCTGGAAGAGTCGCCAGCAGCTGCGACCATTTTCTTAGACCCTACTGGAGCTCTGCTGCCTGGCTACACGATCGATGCAAGTACTGGGAAAAGGCAGATCAAGGAATTTCTGCAGAAAGAGGAGGATATTCTATATGCAGATATGGATTTCGAGGACTGCGTTGAATGAAAGCAGTATCATGATGTGGTCGGCGGTTATCAGAGGTTGGATGTTTTTGACCTCAAGGTCAATCGGACTCGAAGGGCTCCGGCGACGTTCGTTGACATATCTGTTTTGAGGTAATGATAGAAGACCTTGGAGGGTCTTCTTGGACTTATTTCAGCATTATAATTACATCGCGATAAGTATTTGACCTGCCTCATGACGCTGTATCACTTCCAAAATCATCTTCCAGGGTTTTCTTCGCTTATTTATCTACACCACCGAAACACTTCGCGCCTATGTATAATGGCATAAGCCTGTCCAATCAAAGCAAGCATATTGTCTGTGACAGTATCAAAGAACTAGGTTGTTATACTTCCATGCCGATTGGCAGCTTTAGTAGGCTGTTTTGGTGAAGTGTTTGCGGTGGGGTAGGAGGGTTTTGGGCTTTCCAAGACGATATAGCATGCTCAGACAATAGATGGTTTTGTTTTCTTTCGCAGTCCTAGATTAAAACTGGTGAACGCTTGAAATTTTTTCTGACGTGGTTTGGTCTGCGATATCTGACGAAGAATGAACAAAGGATTATCCTACATTTGAAAATTGCCTCAGTCCTGATCAATCTCTTGGAATAGTTGTGTTTTAATTCTTATCTGATTACTTTTGCTAAAAACTATTTGAAACTCCATCGCCCAGTCTTTCCTCCCAATGCACCTATCAAGCCCTAGTGAATTTCCATTGAATTTTTACCCCACCCCTAAAAGAAGCACGTCATCGGTAAAGCAAATAAATGGTGTTCTGATCCACGAAACCATACTGCTCCAAAGACTTTCCATCAAGCAATTCTCCATTCGGTTCTTTTCCAGCACACACCAATCGCTGCTGAGCCACATCCACACCTTCACACGCTTGGAACCAGGTCTTAACAGCCAAAATCGAAGTGTGGCGAGGCAAAGTTATGGGAAAAGTCCTTCCGGTCAGCAGTCGAATGTTGAGTGTAATTGTATTGGGGACGGCGACCACGGACTGCAGGAAGGGCATGAAGATTTGCGGACCGAGGGGCTCGGCGCCAAAGAAGTTCTTGTAGAGACACTTCATTGTTGACAGGCGGAGGATATGAGATTCTCGGCCTGTACGTGGTTCGGTGATGCCGTATCGCCGGTGGAGTTTGATGCCAAGAGCGTTTTGGAGACCTTCGTACATTTGGGTGTCAATGATTGCGGCAACCCAAAGTTCGTCCACTGTTCAGTTTCGGTCAGCTTTCATCAATTTATAGGGAATATCATAGAGCGAAATTGGTTGTACTCACTCAAGTTCGTCGGCAAGATCTTGGTGCCCTCTTCATCCACAGTGAATGATTTGATAGCGATGAGTCGGCGAAGTTCCTCGATCACGTTTCCTACTGGAAGGTGATACTGCATGGCGATATTGTGAGCAGCGAGTGCTACGGAATCGGAAAATCGAGTGCTGAAGAGAAACATGATCCCTTCGGGAACGTGGTGTAGCATGTGCTGGTATGGCCGCAGGACCGATTCATTGATGTTGCGAATGGCTGCTGAAGAAGACATCGTGGAGGCTGTTTGACATAAGAGTCCCTTTCCAAAAAGGTGAGGTACTAGTAGAGAAGGTTGTGGTGCTCTTGATGCTCGATTCTGATCCTCCCGTTGAAACTTGATAATAGTATTGGTCTTTGTACTTGTTACCTCAGCGTCTTTGCGCAGCTGTTAAAAGCCTGGGTGAAGAGTGACCTTGCGATTAGTTAGGTTTCTTGACAGCAGTCGAAGGACCATGCGTTTGTATATAGATTGATATAAACTGACAAGTTTACGAAAGTGATATAGGATTCACTCCAAAGGCTGGTTAGTGGTAAGGAATAACGTTTTATACTTTGGTGAACACTTTGATCAACACTTTCAAGCAGACCTGATCTTCTCAAGGGAAAAATGAGATGATCGTGGCAGAACAACAGGTGTATTGTGATTGTAAATCAAGTGGTGCTTTCAAGAATCAAACACAAATCCTGAGCCGCAACCTCCCGCCGCATGTCTAAATCCATGTCAAAACAAAACAAATACAAATCCATGCAGGGCGAGTCAAAACTAAAGACTATGCATGTCTTATGTCTTACAGGACTGTCAACAAGCTGCTAAGTAGTCTGCTTCTAATGGCAGGAGCTCAAAGTCTCGCTCCTCGACAACGTTTGCATCCATGGATGGTGTTAGGGCGGTTTTGAGTCACTGCGTATGTAATACCGAGACAATCATGACCAATAAGGTTGAATTGAGGATTGACTGCCTCAGCTGCCCGGACAGCGACGCATGGGAAAGGTTGAATTAAGGTAAACCCCACTATTCTTGGGCATCGGTGGCATTTCCAAGGTTGCATGCTGCACATTTTGACGAGGCTATTCACTTCTGGTTGGGTTGTCTCTACCGGGGCTCTCTGTTGGATTGTTTTCGATGATGTCAAGTGGGAACTTTGAAGTGGTGTGAGAAAGGCGTTTTGGTGTGGTATTTCGTTTTCTTGTTGCTGTTGTTTGAGTTGGAATTGTCTGTGAAGAACTGTTTTGTTGATGAAGGAAGAAGAAAGCCCTGGGAAGGAAGTCTGTGGAGTATTTATACTCTCAAAAGTAGTCAGCTTTCTCATGTTAATCATTTGGAAGAGTCTGGGAATCATGACGGCATATAGGATGATTCAACCATTCTCAAAACAGACGAGCTACTCAGCTGCTGTCTGATTGTCTGGCTGAACGAGGTGTTGCCAATAACGCCATAACTCTGCAGAGGCGTTTTGTTATTGAATAGGAAGGTATGGCATTGACTTTAAGGCTTAAGAATGGCCTTCCGTGAGTGGGTAGCTTAAGAACCTTAGTGTGTGTATGTAATGGATTAAGAGATTCCGACATCTGTTTTTGTGAATACTGTAAAGCATCACTTGATCAGTGAAGCGGTTCACTTGCTTCGTTGTCAGTCTTTGGAAATCGTATTCTTCCGAGTATAATCGAGGAAAGAAGATATAAACTGAGCAATTGTAGATCCCGGCGATTGTTCCTAGGTATAGATGTGGAATCTTTCGAGGTTGGAGACTTCTTTCGTGTATGTCTCTAGTCTCTGGGTCAAGAAATTGGATCGTTCGCTGAATATGAATATCTGTTGTAATCTTTCGTTTGAACTGTAAGGTCGGACAGTAGTAGAACTCGGCTCTGGAAACCGCCAAAGAGGTAGGGAATACAATCATGCTATCGACGTCGAATCTCATTTGAGAGAATGTTTCTCGGGGCTCTTCTAGATGTAAACAGATGTTTTTCGCAGGAATCGTTTTAGATAGAGACCCGGTGAATAACTCGGTTAGAGCTCCTCGAAGGCTTCCGCGATCTCTTTGCTGTTTCGTCTCCCAGGCTTCGCTTTAGATTAAAGTCTGCTCCATACATCAAAGGCTGGGACGATAGCGATTACCCCGGTGGAATCGCTACTGATTGGCGCACCGGAAGCCCACGATTTGTCAACATACGGAAATGCCTAGGAAAGCCAAAGCAAACTTCCGAAGCACTGTGGAAAGAAATTCACGCCAACTTGAAGCCGAACGGCCGGGTGAAAGTGCTGCTGACGCATGAAGACGGAACAAACCAAGGAGGAGGTGGCGTGGATCGCACGCTTTCGGTCAGGGAGATCGTCGTCGTTGTATTCAGCGTTTAGGGTGTCGACTAGGCCAGCGGTAGCCCCGATGAAATTCTCACGTGTGCTAAAGCTAGTGCTGTAGAGCACACCAGCGTTCACCGTGAAGGTGGCGTAGATGACGCCCGGTGGTAGGAAGAGGACGTCAGCTGCCGTTTGTCGTATAACAATGATGTTTCCCGGCTCGAGTCCTTCCATGACCGAGAGAAATGTCCTGCCTTGTTGGGAAAGCGCCGCGAGGTTCTTCTCAGTTGGCGGTGCCAGGTTCCAGAGAACAATGCAAGCTCCAGCAGCAGCGATGAGCCGGGTGAAACCTGCCTCGATCCGTGGGTGCACTGTTTGGTTCAAAATGACAACGGTGGCTTCGGTTGTTGGGTGTGTTGTGAGGATGGTTCGATTTAGATGTGGGGGGAGTTCGAAACCTACTGTTTCGATCTCCAATTGTATGATAGCGGCGTAGTCAGGTATTGTTCGTGGGAGTCGGCCCAGCTCTGCACCTAGCGCCTTCCGAACTACGCTCCATCGTGGGTACAGTATGAACTGTGGCGTGTCGGTATTGTTCATTACGACGGCAACCTTGGTCCGGGCATAGATATTTGAGTGGATGTCCATCCATATGTCCTTGGATGTTGGTTTTGGTGGTGAAACACATATGTTAACGTCGAGGACCCTGACGTTACCGTCTTCCCAATCTTCCCATTTCACCTTGTACTGTCAGCCCTCCACAAATGGGGCCTTCTTCGTCGTAAACAGTAGCTTGGGCGATGCCGACTAGAACAGTTCTCGAAATCGTTCTAGTAGCTTGTTCTTAGACGCAGATAAGATAATAAAGTAAAACAAGCCTAATGACCTACTATTTCGCGTCCTAAGCTCGTTGGTTGGCTGTGTTCTGGGTCATCTTCTCATGATGAGCCTTCTTCTTTCTTGCATCCTTTTCCTTCTCCTGCTCATTTCCGCTCGACTGTTCTGCTGTCTTAACGTTCTCGTGGGGCGGGGGGCTGAGGTTGTCGGGGGTGGGATTTGAAGATCTTCTTTTCGACACCCGTCATCTGGTCTTTGTTCGTGTGCTTGTGGCCGCCTTTCTTCTTATCGCGTGGCTTCATCTTGGTCGAAGATCTACCCTTGCTGGTTTTCTTGAGGGGAGGCAGTTCTGGGTCGTCGGCCGAGTCAGACAAGTGGCTGGAATGGAGTGCATATAGCTTTTGTGTTTACATTTATACCTTTTCTTTCCTTCGATCCTTCCTAATTAGGCTTAATGCTCTTTGAGGATGATTGAAGGAAAACGTTTATATAAAGGGACCGATTTTCTTCTAGTCCATAGAATTATTGATAACAACCCTTACCTAAATCAAAATTCAGTCAGCATCACAAATTACTCACACCTAGCTGTAGGACATGAACGTCCCTTGCCTCTGAAGATTTAAGAGTGAGTTACTCACAGAGCTCACTAGAAAAACAGGGGCAGCTTTCAGGGGTAAAGTAGACATGTAGACTGCCTTCGTTTCTTGAATGTAACCAGAGGCATAGGGTATTTAGAAGCAGGTGTAATGTTGACTGGAAAAAGAGTCCTCCATATCGGAGAAAACCGATGATTATAGAACACCTTTCAATGCAGAAAAACATTTCACTTGATAAGCTAAGCTAGCGGCCGCATCGGCCGAACAGCAACCGCTCCTCTCCAACCTGCCTCCTGCTTACAAAACAAGCTCATCGTTTATGAAAGCAGTCGAACCTCATACAACCACTCTCCAGCTCACACTTACCCAGCCCAATCTACGAGTGCTCCCTTGAAATAGGCAAGATGAAGCAAAAAGCAATAGCAGTGTTACGATAGCTTGATGTTAACTGGCTTCTCGCCTACCAGATGTCAGAAAGTTGACGCAGGCCTCAGATCTGAGGTCAGATGTTCGTCTCCCGCTTGGCTTGGCTTGATACCCCTCCAGAGCTATTGGATTTCAGCCACTTGTGCTTGGTGAGCTACATTTATAGGGTAATTACAGAAAAGGTAGGACAGGAAAAGGTATATGAGGTTAAGCTTTATCTGCTCTCTTGCCATAATTTCACTGCATTCCACCATCATATCCTCTACGCCAATCTTCACAACATCCAAATTGAAGAGCTTGTATCAAAATCTCTAGACACCTTTCCACATTTTTCAACTCACCCGAAGACATCTCCCTCTCACCTTCTCGCCAAAAACAAACTTCAAAATGTCCTCCCCATCAAACACATCATTCGTTCTCATCCCCAACAATCTTCTGCGAAAAAACCCTTCCGCTCCTCCAAAACCGGGGCCATGCCATACACACCACAGCGCACCAATCCGCCGCCGAGCACCTTCCAAGAAGACGCAGCTTTCATCGCCTCTACCCTCCTCTGGCTCGTCGAGTAATGTAAAGATGTCACGCTGGGAATGAATAGCTACGTGGGCTACCAGGGACCGAAGCGACGAAGGTGTTGAATAAGGGGGAGAGGAAGAAGGAGGGGAAAGCGGGTGGGGTGGTGGCGTTGGGTGCGTCTTATTCTGGCTATCCTTAAATTCTCGTTGATTAGGGATCTGGGATTGTTTTCATGTTTTTGATCCCGATCTCTGATCGTAGAACATTTGGAAAAAAGCATGTACTAACTTCATGATCAGTGTATCTGGCAAGTTTTGTCCGCCCGGTGGGGTCTAGTTTGAGGAGGTCTATGGGAGAGGATTTACCGGATTCGATTAAGAATGCTGTAAGTCAATGTTTATTTTTATGATTGTTCTTGATTTTTTCCCCTACCTTCTATTCTTTTCCAAACAGTTTCAATTCAAATGTAAAAAAAGCAAGAAACCCCAATTTAACACAACAAGGGCGAATACGTGACCCCCAACCCCCTCGAAAACTGGACAAACTCCTTCTCCTACCTCCCGGAACCCGGAGCAAAACCTACATGTCTCTCATGCCCAACCACGCCACGCGGCCACGATCCGGGATACAAATACATCCCTGTCACATACCTGTTGACCGAGAACGATAAAACTACTCCTGTGGCGGCACCGAGACAGATAATTGAGTTTTCGATGGGGGAGGTGTGGATGTTAAAGTTGTAGAGACTTAGTCGGGCCATTGGCCTATGTTGAGTATTCCCAAGGAGACGGTTAATGTGCTAATGGCGGCAGCGAATGGGCTGTAGGTTTGGCTGTGGGTTGAGTAGTGGAGGGGTGAATGGGAGGCTTCTGTTCCTGTGTTAGTATGTGTGTTTTCGTCTGCTCATGTTTTGTTTTTGCGGAAGGAGGGAGACGACTCGGATCAGATGTGGACTGTGCAACTGTGATAACTGCAAAGTTGGCTGCATCTAATGCTGTGCGATCTGTAATTTTGGGCGAATCTTACAATTTTGTTTATGTTGAGATTGGTTCGAGGCTTACTTGGCTGTGATGAGTTCAAGAATGGGGCGTTTGGCCTCTGAAGAGTCATCCAGACCCGTTCCGATTAAACAAGTTTTCGACTACTCGGTGACTTGTGACATCTGAAATATGTCGATGTTTTTAGGACCGATGGTACAAATTCTCTTGGGTTTGAGGACTGCCTTGTTCGCATTTCTACGCCCGATGTTCAGACCAATGAAACTTTCCGAAAGCCCAAAGCTCTAACCACATACTCTATATCTCTTCAATCTCAAACCACAATCCCATTCTCCCTATACATCCCCTCAATCAACTCGTGCCTGTCCACCGCATCTTCAAAACTACAATTAACCTTCCCCTCACTCAACGCCCTATAAACCCTCGCCACATTCCTACTCGGAAGACCCCACTCCTCCCCATCAAACTCGTCCTTCTCAACCTCCACAACAACGACATCCTTACTCTCACCCCCATCCAAATTGAAATCCGAAACCGCGATCTTGACATCAGGATACCCGACATTCAAGAACGGTCCAGAGGAAGTAACTCGGATCTCTCCTGTCTCGCCGTAGATACGCCAGTCGAGACCGGGAACGTCTTTGAAGGGCTTGCCGCCGCGCAGGGAGAATGAGAGGGGGATACCGGTGCTGAGTGTGCCGTGGAGGAAGATCGTGTCGTCGGATGTTATGGGGTGGGCTTCTTTTACCAGTTCGTTGGATGATGAGAGAACCTTTTGATGGGATCGTTGGGAGGCGAGGAGGGTTTTGGGGGCAGTGTTGAAGCCGTAACCGAGGACTGTTTTGATTGTCAGTATACATAATCTGTATAAAGCCACGTGAGATGTTGGCAGGGCCAATAGGTATCAACTTACCAGCTTGAATGTAATCGATAGAATGTCCGAAGTGAATCGAGACCATATTTCCACCAACCTCTCTCTGAGCCAAATACCTACACTCGTTAGCCATTCGAAACACCAAAATCCAAAATCCAAAACACAGTACTTACTCATAACCCTCATGCACCGTAGGACCGAAATTCCCACCCTGTCCCATCCAGCTACTACTCAACACCTTCCCTACTCTCCCCTCATCAACAAGCTGCTTCAGCTTCCTAATTGCAGGGCTCTGCCTCGCCTGCAATCCGACCACCGCCGTCTTGACACCGCCTTCATTTTTCAAGCGAAGGAGCTCCTTGGCTTCAGAAAGATTCTTTCCGAGTGGCCATTCGACGAAGACGTCCTTACCGGCTTTGAGACTGGGTGCAATGGTGGCAAGATGGCGATCTACACGAACGCTACAGACCACGAGGTCGATGTCTTTGTCTTTTGCGAGATCTTTGACTGTTAGCTAATTTGTTCCACAATGCCTTGTACAAATGTCTCCTCAATCTTATTATTACTCAAGACGACATTGAAGCTGGGGCTCAAGAAGCAGCAGCAGCAGAGTAACAAGCAATCAAACACATACCTTCAGGATCACCATACGCCCTCGTGCTCTCCGGCAACCCATACTTCTTAATCGCAGCTTTGGAACTCTCAACGGAACTATTGCAAATAGCTACGATCTGATACTTGTCACTGTGTTTCAAGTGTGGGAGATGAGCACCAGGTGCCCAGCCTGAGGTGGACATGCCTAAGAAACCGACGCGGATTGGAGACATATTGATGCTTGTCTTGGTCCTGACTAAATCCCAATTCTTGTCGGTGGGCTTGAAACGTTGAAACGTTGAAGGGTGGGTTCTGAGTTGGAGAGTTGAAGACTTTAATTGATTTTGAAGGGAGAACGATATGTCGTTTATTATGGTGCAGATACTGAAGGCAAGAAGAGACTTTGGCTTGGAAAGGAAGGAGGGGTTGGATGGAGGGGCGGATTTATAGTAGCTCGCTCATGTGGGGTTGTGAGCAATGGCATCATCGGATCGGTTGCTTTGAAATCAACAGATCACTATCCACATGATATGGAGGGACAAGGCCTCTGAAAAGTGCAGATGCGAGGTGTTCGAAAATCAGCCCGATTACAAACATGTAAGATACTGAGGGGGTCCTGAGTGTACAGTACTTGCAGTTTGGTACTCGCACCAGATCGTAAGTTGAAGAATGCTTTTGTTGATTCGACATGCAACTGCCGAGAAAGTAGTGGAGTCCCATCAGACTTGAGTCGCTTGGGTATTTATCGAAAGAAAAGAGCACTGGAGGATCATAGGATGCTTTTTGTATCCAGTGCGTTAATATGGGGTCGGTAACACATCGAACGGGGCGGAAACGGAACCGACCGTGGCAGAGTTCAATTATCAATTATCAATCAATCCATCCATCCGGGAACAGGCTTTTGTTCACATTTCCATTCATCGACATACTTGCTTATTCTGTCTGACCGACCAATCAACCTCCTTAATTCCCAGCCATTCGTCAAATATGAGCAGTCAGGCTAGAAGAGAAAACCGAAGGGAAGAATCGCGGACAAGGCAATGATTTCCATCCGCTGAAGCCCGCCTACACCCATCCTTTTAGAAGTGAGAGTTTCGAAAAAAGAAGCTCCCCAAGATTCCAGACCATGTACTCCAAACAGTTCCCGGCCCCTCCTCAGAGGTAAAAGCCTTCAATATCAAGTAGACATATAACAAACAATCGTTCAGCACAGCTGCATATACGCGCAGATGCCTGCTGTTGGTGGAAGAGAAGAAGATTAACGCCGGGGTCCAATGCTTCGGAAGTGGGCTCTGGAAACTGTAGAATGTTGGAAGAAATTCGCGGCACAAGAGAAGTCGAGATCGGCCGTAACGGGTTCATGGAAAGAGCCTGGTCTCTTCATATTGTAGTCGTGGAAAGCGGCCTCGCGAAATAGAAAGGAATTTACGTTATGCATTATTGGCTCGGACATCATGAAGCTCCAGTGACACCAACTGAGCCGTTTTGTGGCCGACCCCATCCCGAATTTCGGTATTCTCGTCGTGGATCGTGTTGGCTATCGGGGGTACCATTGCGGTGAGGATATGGTGATGGATGATCGAGGTCTTGTCCCTGCCACTGCTGTTGCGGTGGTGTGTTCTGATTGGAGCTTCCTGCATAAGGTGCAGAAGGATCCTGAACATGACGGACACTGCTTTCCTTCTGCCAAGCATAAGCCTGGGATGGATCTGTGTCAACACGAGTTACAACAGGTGCTAGTGGTCGACCGTCCTTGGATTTACCCAATGGAGAAGACTCGGTTTCAACAGTATGTCGTGGTCCACCGGCTGCGCCAAGATCAGCATACCGCTTCAAGATCTCCTTCGTGGTAATGTCACTGGGATTGTTAAAGAGAGTCTGATCGCTCAAGATTGATTGTAGATCTTCAGGGACCTGGAAGATTGTCAGTGAATGGGGAGATGAGAGGGTGAGTCTAAACTTACTTCACACATTTGCTCGTTGCATTCAATGAGCGTGTGTACGACCTCGATTGCCAGGAAGTTATCGTCAACAGGCGTCTTAGCATTGGTGTAGAG
This sequence comes from Helotiales sp. F229, assembly GCA_002554605.1. Taxonomy (NCBI): domain Eukaryota; kingdom Fungi; phylum Ascomycota; class Leotiomycetes; order Helotiales; species Helotiales sp. F229. The sequence goes on along the minus strand of MXAW01000004.1, from coordinate 3,459,018 downwards.
GATGTTAGGCGCAATAACCGTAGCAAGGTTGTGCGTGTCCATCTTTGATCCCGATTCCTCATCAACTTGGTGGAAGGAGGCGACGAAGTTGAAGAAAGCGCAAAGAACTTCGAGGCAATCTCGATGAGCCTTTGGAAGTAGACAACATGTCAAGTGTAGGATACGTCGTCGCTGCTCTTCATCCGCAATCTTCTGCGACGCGATGAAGAGCCGGTGTAGCTTGAAGGTTAGGAGCGGATCTGGAAGCTCTCGAAGGTATTTCTTGAGTATAGCAGCGACTTGCACAACATTTTCCTTCGAGAAGTCCACTGCTTCGCATCCATCTCTGTCGATAGTTGCCATAGTGTCATTCAGACGCTTAATGTTGCCGTTCTTTCTGAATACCCCCTCTACCGAAAGGTCCATCTTTCGCATAGTAGTCACAGCATCATCAACCATCGCTGGAATTCGTAGTGCACCTGGTCCAATGCCCTCTGTTGAGTCTGCACCATCCCTCTCGATGATGACCTCAAGAGGCACACCAAAGACACCCTTCTTCTTCCCCCCTTTCTTGCCATCAGTCTTGAGAGCTTTGCCAACCTTTGTCCAAAATGTTGGTTTTCTAGTCTCGATCAAGTTGAGAAGCTCCTCCATCGTGAAATGACCCTCCAGCATCGGTTGCATCGCAATCACAGCTACGTGTCGAACAATGAAGTATTCCAAAGCAGAAAGCTCCGAAAAGTATCTCTTGCCTTCTCGTCTTTGGGGTGATGGTTCTCCTGCTCCGGGTTGATCAAGAGGATTGCCGCTGGACAGATTGCGCTGATGGCCATTGATCAGCTTCGGCTCGGTGATGGACGTTCGGAACATCTCGTGGCGAGCATGCTTGTAGGCATTTGGACGTTGCTCTTTGGCTTGCTCAGCTGCTACAATTCTCGGAATGTCGTCCAGAGTAATGCCATTACTGCCACTGAACATGAGCTCCGTGCGTGACTCCCCAGCGCCGTCTCTCTCTTCAGCTAGTTGGGAGTTGGGATCTCGTTGATCGGACCCGTCAGCTCCATCTGATCCTGGTCGCACTCCTCGGCCGTCTGGACCTTCCAACACCCGCGATGTTCGTGCCTTCTTGATGGTTGATGAGAGATGCTTATCCATACGGGTACTTCGTAGCCTACGGACATCATTGAGTGTGTTCTCGTAGGAAGAGGAGGCACGCTTGTCGTCTGAATTGCCACCATAAGACTTCGAGCGGGTATCAGACCTCAAAAGCGGTGCCTCATTTTGAGCAGGTAAGCGATGGCCTTCAGAAGAGTCATAACCGTTCAGGTTTGGATCATCAGAAGTGTGCGGGAGGCTGCCACTAGTTCGTAGCATGTCCAGTAGTCTGGCCAGGGAGACACGCAGCAAGAAAACGTATTCCTGGAGTCTTGTAACCCGCTCGAACCCACCAATGGCACCTTGAGTGAGTCCCTCGCATTTGTTGCAAAATATCCGTTGATCTTGATCGCTCCATCTGGCATCCTCAAGATTTTGGCCAAGCTCTCGAGCACAATTAGCACAATTGAGGCAACCCAAATGCCATCTCCGCTCTCCTAATCGAGTGCATTCGTCTTCGATGGTTCTCCTACAGTTGGCACAGTGATCTGCATTGGAGCTCCCAAGGTTCGACGTTCCAGTGGTAATTTCAAGAGAGTCCTCATTTTTGATGGCCTCCATGTCACCAAGATCGTCCAGAAACTCCTTTAGGCATTCCGAGCTCTGGTGCTCTCGTTCAACCTTTAGAGCACCTTGCAAGCATATTCTGATCAGGAGCTTCAGATAATGAGCCAGACCGGTTACCAGCGCAAGCAGCTCTTGGGTGACTCCAAGCTTTCTAACGCCCCCTTCCTGGCTTTTCGACAGAAGGGAGAAGAAAGCTACAATCTTCTTGCATAACAACTTCGCCTCTCTTGAGTAGGATAGACCTGATGCTGTTAGCATGCTTGAAAGAGTAGGATATCAGAGTCACTTACCTTTTGGGCCGAGTGTGGACATAGTGGAATCAAGCTTGTCAGCAGAACCAAACAAGATATCTACATGCCAGATGAACTTCTTGGCAACCAAAACTCCATCCACATAGGCACCATTGCTCACATGCAGAAGCATGTCTGAGATGCAAGCAGCTGAGGATTCCTCAAAGGTTGAAAGAACACTCCAGATCTTGTAGACTTTCTCTTCCATTCTCTCTTCCAGATCCCTGACAGCATTTCGACCAGCCTCATCTGTTGTATCCTGTGTTAAATTTGTCTCATCCTTGTCTTGCTTGTCCTGTGATGAGGCAAGTCGAACATTCCAGAACTTGTGGATCATGTAGCATTCAGGGTGCCAATGTTGATTCTGACCGTTTCGAAAGATCTCAACAAACTGTTTGAGGATTGCAGTTTGACATCCATTACATCTTTGTGCAAACTGGGTCGAATAGTGATAATGACAGTATACTTGACCATCGTGCTCGTAATAACTGTCCTGTGCACCAAAGACCGTAGGACAAACTGAACAGGTGAAGTGATCAATGTGGTACTTCCGATCCAGGGCTGTAATATACGATCCTCTAAGGGCGCCATTACACTTGTAGCATATCAAGTCCAGCCGTCGAAAGTAGTCGGTTTCGCAGAGTGGGTATTGGCCTTCTCCATTTTCGTCATCAACTGGGAAGAATTTTGAGGCTACAATCTCCCCGCAGTCCTGAGAAAAGAGTCAGCGGGATTGTAGAGAACTAAACAATATAAGACTTACTCGGCATCTGAAGCAGTCTAGATGAAATGTTCCCCCCAGTGCTCGAACAAACTGCCCAGTCAAAGGCTCGCCGCATTTCTTGCAAAGTCTCAGCTGTCCCGACGCAGTCCTTCCGTTTCTTGTCCTTGATCGGTTGCGTTCCCCGCTCGTCTTTGCCAGTCCACCTTCTCTATCCCTGTCTCTCCCACTTGCGCTTCCAGAAGGTGATGCAGCAATTCTGTTATCAGACGCGAATGCACCATTTGGTCTGGGCAGTGGCAGATCCTGTCCTTCTCTCTCCGATTGGTATCGTCCTCTGTCCTCAGGTCGTGGCTGTCTGGCATAATCTGCAGGAACACTGCCTCTGTCTGGGTCATATGCAGTATACTGTCCGCTATGCTGACCAGATGGTCCTCCTTCCGACTGAGGACTCATCATGCCCAGTTCAGACTATGTTCCTCCTATTTGAGCCACCGGATATATTGCTGGCTCCGGGGCAGTTTTCGAAGGGGCAGAAATTGAAAGCTCGATCTTGTTGAATTGAAGTCGCCAGAGTGGGCGTGTTGTTCAACCGACGGTGAAATAGACGACCAGTATTCCTAATCTTTACCCAAATTCTGACGTTATTAATTCGTAAGGATCAAACTAATTGGCCTTCGCGTGAGTGATTGAGAGCTGGCAAATGTTCTGCCCGCAGCACCTGAAACATGAACACTTCGCCAGGAGCAATCTCGTCCCAAGTCCTCTCCCTTAGCTTATCTTATTGCATCAATACCGATTCTTGGGATGGTTGGAAGTTGTAGGATTTGAAAATCGATTGAGTACAACTCGGCGCGTGGTGTCTATGAGAAGCAGCTGCTGAGTTAGGAGTTCAAGTCTTGACCGGGAGGCTGTCTGGGAGGGGATTGCGCCCGCCAAGCTGAATCCTCCTGCGTGAATACGCGTGATACTCGTCAACAGTAGAGAAAGTCGTGATTGTATTGAACGAGAGAGGCGCCAGCGACAGTGTGCAATAAGTTGGAAATCGAGGTGACCACAATGTGAATTGTGAACCCAGACTGGAGGTGAGGTACCGCTCGCTCGCTCGATCGCTCGATTCCAGTGGAGTTAGACTTAAAATTGGGTCTGCCTAAGGCACCAACCATTGCCAGCGAGGTCAAAAGATCTGCACGGCCTCATTCCTATTTGTGTAAAAGTAAATGAGCTTCAACGTGCTGACACGTAACCGCGTTGTGCGCAAAAGCGTCAATGATATCTTTGGAACTCCAGCCAGTGCTCTGAGAGAGCTCCAAAATCTCAAGCCAAGTCCAACAGTTCAGTCCCAGTCTTCTGGAAGCCAAAGAGATCTGCTGATGGCATTCTTCATACCGGTCACTTTGGCTTGGCACTTTATTGTAATTGTATCAGGTCCAGTAAGCAATTATTACCCAGACTAGAGCTTCGCTTGGATAAGCACGGCCTATGTAGGGACTCTTATCAGGAAGAGGCTGAAAGAAGGCAAGTTGAGAAGCGGTGTTTCCTGTTTGTCCACCAGTTTGTTCCACGGTTCGAGGCCTACACGGTTCTTTCTATTCAAGCAGGGTAAACCCCTTTAATTCCAGAAACCAGTTGATCTATTTGTTTCTAAAGAACCTGTTCCTCAGGGGCAAAGAGTTAGGTAGTTGACATAAGGCTTGATATCATTTTCATTTTGACCGTTTTGTCTGGTTGTTCCACAAATTCAGGGCCAATTTCATGTGTCCCATAGACCAAGAGCATATGGACTTTCTAAAAAGTGTGCATCTTCAGGACAAAAGCATAATGAACGGTGCAACCTATGTATATAACAACATAAACTCACAATTAGGACCTCTTTGAGAAATAGGTTGGCCTGGAGGCCCAGGTTCGGACTTTCTGGTATTTCCTGGCTCTGCCAGCTCACTCGCCGTCGAAAAGAAAGCTGCAGTGAAACGTAAGTAGTTCTTTTTTGTTCAACACCAACAAAAATCAAGATGAAGAGCAAAGAAAGTCCAAAGGAGGTCTAACTCCAAAGTAACAATCCTCAAGTCATCTTTTTCAGTAACAAGAAAACAGTCACCCAATACCGGACTGTGAATTGCTGCCTACCAAGTAAAGATTAAAGTTCAGCTTCAGCCTCACGGTAGGCGGGGCCAGTGCCAAGCGAAGTCTGCCTGCCTTGTTTCCCGTCCCAACGTTGGAAACACTTCGAGCACTTCCTCTCCAAGACCACGCCCACTATCGTCCACTTCCTCTCCTTCAACACATTTATTCACAACCTACCTCACCATATGAATCTGCGCAGGAAAATAAAGCACTCTGACTCTACGGCGAATTCTTGATCGTCCATCATGTCGAATCACTCCATAATTCGCATTACGAGGGTATGCTTGGGAAATGGCGCATCCATGGTGGGGTCGCGAGGCTGACGCGCAACTTCTAGGAATTATCAGACCTCCAGAAGTCCTCTGATCTATGTACGGACTCCAGATGCTCTGCTGCTACATTCTCCGAGGGCCATGGAACTGATGTATCTTGCTTTTAGCCCTGGCTGTCGCATGCCGAGATGTTGATGTACGCAACGTAAAGGCGATTATAATCGGTCCTCCCGAAACGCCCTATGAATTCGGTTTCTTCGAGGTTGGTTGGATTCTGTGGGACCTTGATTACTTGTGCTAATATGCTGTCAGTTTGCGGTTAAGTTTGGCAGAGGTACGATAACTCGGTAAAATGCAAGGACGAAACGCTGAGACAAGTACAGACTATCCTGGCAAGGCACCATCCGTGATTGCAACGACTACAAACGGAGGCAGATGCCGATTCAACCCAAATATTTATGCTGGAGGAAAGGTGTGCTTGTGAGTGGCTTCGCAGATGCTGATCGGCGACTTGTGCTGACTTATATATCTAGGTCGATTCTTGGGTAGGACATACATTCAACACAGGCAGGATATAGGCTGACATGAGTACAGCACATGGCGCGGTGAACGAGGAGAAGAGTGGTCGTCGGCACAAGGACTAGAATCAATTCTGATCTCGATTCAAAGTCTGATGTCGTCAAACCCATACGAGAATGAGCCAGGTTTCGAAACAGCGAATGAGGAAGGGGACAAGAAAAATCAGAAAGACTACGTGAACAAGGTAAGTTGTAGTTCTTGGATATGCTGGACTATACTGACATGTACTCTAGATCCGCCATGAGTCCCTACGAATCTCGGTCATCCAGCGGCTCGAGGAGTACCTAGGTATTTCGCCATCGGGAGCCGTGCAAGAAGTGCCATCACCAGAGGGGGAAGATAGTGATGCAGAAGTTGACCGAGACTTTGACGAGACGTCAGCGAGCTTTGATCCATTCAGAGATCTTTGCAAGCGTCGTTTCCTCTGGTATTATGATTCGTATCTGCTCGCAATTAGCAAGGCCAAAGCCGATGTCGTTGACGGACAGCAATTCGCCCGGATGCCCTTCGAGTGTACTGGAAATGGCATGGAAGGAAAGTTCAACTATACCGAGCTTGAGCGACGTTTACGGCTGATTCGCAAGACGATGGATGCCGAGACAGACAGATGGGCTGAGGAGGGTTTGGTGTCAAAGAAGAAGGAAAGCGGGGTCTCCTCAAACCTCCAACGTCAATATGAGCAGGTTGTGGAAGCATACAAGCGGGACAAGAACGTTACTCTTGACATCGAGCTGGTTGACAAGAATCCCTTTGTCTGGTCGATTACCTATTTCGGACGTCCAATGACCAACCTCGACGGCGGCCTCTTCCGAATCAAGCTTTTCTTCAGCCCACGCTACCCCGAGGAACAGCCAAGAGCAAGATTCGAGACTCAACTTTTCCACCACCGCATTGCCTCCGACGGTACTCCCTGCTACACCTCGAGACGAGCTGAGGATGTTAAGTCGCATATCGAGGCTATTATTGAGGCCCTGGAAGAGGAATCACCACCATACGATCCGAGAACGATGGTCAACCCCGAAGCTGCTAAGTTATACTGGGGCTCTGAGGACGACAAGAAGATGTACAATCGCAAGCTTCGGAGAGCCGTCCAGCGAAGCATGGAGTAAACTATCAGTCTGATCGTGGAACTTCCGAATTTTCTAACATCGTGCAGGGAATGAACAAAACTGAGACGAAAATGAGACCAACGAAATGGAAATCACCCAGCGTACGAGCTTCTTCCATAATTCAAACCAAATATTCCCCATTGTTTAAGCGTCGCCCTTTCAGCTTCGAGCGAGCAAATATTCTAGCGAAGTGGCGGCCTCCCGACTTAGATGACGCACTAACGCTTCATGACACTTATTTCTCTTTCGTTCCTGCTCTGGATGAATACAAGTACTGGAGTTACTGGACTGGATTTGGTTGCTGGATCGTTTTTCGGCCAAGTAACTGAGCTTCTAAATCGGACATGAATGGATGGGCTGGGCTGGGTAGGAAGGGGGGTTCGGGCGTTTAGCGAGTTGAAAGCGTACTTACTTACCTTAGGTAGGGCAGGCTTGCATTTGCAATACTCTTTAGCGACTTGAATTTGACATCTTTTACGAACATGTATATGCTCAGCAGTGAAATTTTCTATTTTATTAGTGAGATACAGAGCGATTAAACTGACAGATGGAAACAAAAGGGTCTCTCGATGCTTCAGCCATGTTGCTATTAAGGTAAATATACATGGCTTTCTACAGTCTCTATATACTATTAAATTCTAGACGCTTTGAAATTCGGTACTAGAAGGAAGCCACTCCTTCTCCTGAATTGACTCAAGATTCTTGAAATCCCATACTTTTCGTCATTCATAGTACCTCCAACCACCACTCACTGACCCTTCTTCTCCCCTCCTTAACCCTCTGCTCCTCAAACCAACCTACCGCTCTTGTAACCCCCTCCTGTAAGCCCACCAACGGCGCATACCCCAACCGCCTCTTCGCCTTCCCACAATCATAATACCTCGTCATAGTACTATACCTCACCTGCCGTCTTGTCAACTTCGGCGTCCTGCCAACAACCCACATCCCCCACTCCAGCACCGCCCCAATACTCATCCCGACATCCCTCCCAATAACCCACACATGCTCGGTCCCCTTCTCGCTCCCAGCAGCCTTCCAAACCGCCCTAGCGAAATCCCAGAAATATACCGGCTCGTCGTTCGTCACGAAGAAGGCTTCGCCGTCCACTCTCTCGTAGTCCAAGGGTGCGGTGCCGAGTTTGTAGGTTTGCAGAAGGGCGCGTGCGGCAAGAAGGTGCGCGTGAGCTACGTTCAGCACGTAGGTGAAGTCGAAGAGGTTCTTGTTCTCGCCGAGTTGGAAACCGGTTTTGTTGGTGCGGTGCACATTGATGATAGGGGGAATCAGTTGCACGTCGCCTTCGCCGAATATTCCGGCAGGTCGGAGGGAGCAGGTTAGGAAGTTGGGAGCCGTGGGGGAGCGGTTCGCGGCGAGGACGAGCGCTTCGGCTTGGGCCTGGAGGGAGGGGAAAGGTTAGCTTTTGATGCAATTGAGTTGTGAAAGGGTAAAAATTTGGTAGAGTGTTGCAAAGAGCTCTGCGGACTGCTTCTATGAGAATGAGAGGAGGAGAAATATACCTTCGTTGTAGAGTAATACTCCGTCTGCGCCTTGGCTGGAATAACAGGCCACCTCTCATCCGCATTAACCAAATCATTAATCGTATCCGAAATCACACTCGCAGAGCTGGTATACACCAAAGCCTTCACACCCGTCTTCTGACACGCCTCAATCACGCACTTGGTACCCTCCACATTAACCTTATAGTACAAATCATTGTTCGCGCCCATCAGGTTCGGCGACGCGGTGTGGATGACCACATCTGGCTTGATCTTCTCGAAGATACTGATAAGCGACGATACAGAGGTGATGTCGCCGTCGTAGTAGGTTACTGCGGAAGAGGAATGTCTGTTCCGCGAGGTGTGGAGATCTAGGACGGAGATTTTGGAGGTGTAGCTGTCGTGCAGGAGGTTGACGATGTGGTGGCCGAGGAAACCGCAGCCGCCGATTACGACGACGTTTCCGAGAGATTTCTTGGGCGCGGAGGAGGGAATTGGTGCCATTTTTGCTGTGGTTTTGGAGGAGGAGGAGTGAGGTTGTGGTTGTGGTTGTGGTTGACGTGGGAAGTAAGGTCAAAGGATCCGATGGGAAATTGAGAATCCGGGGTCTCGCACTACTGGTAGTGCCGACATCCTGGTCTGGTCAACTATTAGATGTAAAGCTAAACTTTTTGACGGAACATCCTTAACCTCAACTCATTGTCCCGAGTCATACATCACAACTTGTACGTCCAATTGAGGCTCTGCTCCGACTCAATTTCAATTGAAGAAATGTGGCCATCCTCTTCTCTCCTGTCGTCAAAAACACAGAAGCAAGTCTAAGCGGACATCATCCGCAGGCATCAAACACGCATGAGAGTCGATGTCGCCAGAAGCATGAAGATCAATGTACTGGAATGTTTACACAACTCGCATCGGATTCTACCATCTGAAATGGTATGTTCTTACCCATCATCAACACGACAATGGCTGTCATCCGTTCCGACAATGGTTGCATGTTCTATCAAGATCTCGTTCAAAAATTCCATGTGTCGAGAGCTAGAGAAGTACGACTGCTAAAACTTTATGATTACGTTGGCTGCGTAATTGGCGAGATTGCGACTCTCTCTGTTCTTGCGCAGCGGAGCCAACGAAGTCATCGCCATCTCGTCCCCCCCCCCCCCAAATTCCCCAATCCCCCTTGTGTGGTTGTAAGAAAAATATCCGTGTATTTCAACATGATATCGGCACGTTTTTTATGTTAAGCTCTTTCTTCAGGTTAGGCTCAGCGGCTATACATTCTTTTGGAGGGGTACATCCACTGGTTTCTGGAGTTCAATCTGTGTTGTTTGTCATGCTTGGCTATTCTCACTCGTCAGGACCGGGAGTTTCCTGCCTCTAGAAGCTTAAAGCATATTGTCCTTGCTGAGCTTAGTGTTCACGTCACCGCAGCGTGTCTCCTATTGATGTTCTGTCCAGCCTCAATATGTACTCTCTACACATACGTGCCGCATTGGGCAGACCGCGAAGAGTAAGTCGAAATACTGCTATAAAGCAGAGATGAGTTTTCGGCAAAGTATTTCCTTCTTATTCGAGGCGGGCCAAATTCGTCCCCGGTGGAGCGAGATTTCACTTTCTGCCAGCTTCACAACACAACGTTCACTTCAGATCATTAAAAAAAAAGGTCTAAAAAGAAAAGATACTACTGTGAAAGACGTTACTACACAGTTTTCAAAAGATTTTATAGGTTTATTGTTGTAAAAATACACATTTTGTGTCCCCTGGTCAAAGCTCGCTTCAATAGAGACGAATTTGACCCGCCTCAATCCTCATTTCCTGGTCAGCTTTTCACTACTCGGTTTCTTACTCACTTGTTCATTGTCCGGTTCCTTGTCTCCTTACTTGTAATCCTCAATGTCAATTTCAACCTCAAAACTCAACAATTAACGATTCTCCTCCTTCATTCTTCCAACTTTCTCAATCCTCAGTCATCATGCAGACCTTCACCACCATCCTGGCTCCTTCAGCTTTCATTGCTTCCGTCTCAGGACCTCCTCTCAAGGCTGGCAACACCTGTGGCAGCGCTCCATCTTCCAGTGGTAGTCAATCTCCAATCTCTCAACCAGCTTGATCGTGTGCGACAAAGCTTCCACCTCACTGCCAGCTATTGTCCCAACTAGCTCCAACCCAACTGGAGCCACTACCAGCACATCCGGCGCAAACACAGATTCATCAGTCTCTGCCTCCTGATCAGCCACTGGCTCAGGCGGTTCTACTACGAAATCGGGCTCAGACACCAGTGGTCAACATAAGCGCAATAGCTGTCGCGCCACAGCCTCAGCTCCCTCTGGGCAATCGACCCCCATCTCCACTCCAGCAAACATCAATAGCGTCACTGACTGACGTGCTGCATGCCAGGCTAATGCCTCTTACAAGTCCTTAGAGTTCGGCACCGTCACTTCCGAAGGTAGCCAAACATGCCGTCTCTTTCTTCGTGGCAGTCTCATCAGTTGCAGCTCCTACCAATGGCCAGAGCCTTGTCGTCTACAATGTTGGCTGCTCTGTCTAGCTCAAGTCTCTCCCCCTTAACTTGGACAAGAGAAAATGGGACTTATTCACTTGATCATCTCATGCTTATTGCCGATCTCCTGTGTTCCGGTTCCGACATCACGATTTCTTTACTGTTATCGTCTGCCCTTTTTGTATGTTGTCGTTTACGAGTTTCTTTGGTTGATGGCATTGATGGGGATGGGGAAAAAAGGGAAGGGCGGGCTGGATTCGTTTGTTTTGTTTTGAATTTGCTTATTCCATTGCGATTTATTGGTTCTGCATCCTGTATCTAAATTTCGGTATGAGACATTTCTAGACTGGCGAATTCTACCCCAGTGCGGGCCTGGCTTCCCGTGAACCTTCCTTGCCATGAACCGTGATTACTATTACCGTCGCACCGGGACAGCGCTAATGAGGACGGGAAGTAGTATTATGGAGGTAGTAAACGTCCCGAATCCCCAAAAAAGGACAAATTTCCCTTTTGAATGCAACAGTCGGCCGGCGTGGCTTGGCCCAAGCCGCCCAATTATCTCATTCTGCGGCGTTGCCACATGGCATGGGAACTCTAAGAAGGAACTCAGACAGGATGGGAGAGCAGCCGCCTCCAGGTCCTGAAAGCCTACGGCTCGCTCCACGGTTCCGAAGCCTCTAGTTACGACTTCACAAAGTGACAGAACGTTTTTCCTACATATAACCTCAAACAAATGCCTCTTTTAAACCTCAATACTGACCTTCCTTCAGTGAGAAAAGCACTTCACAATTCGGAAGCTCTTCCGACGGCACATGCCTCGAGCCCATATGCGGGCGTACATGATGAACCTGCACGCCCGCCCCCTCGAAGTCCCCGATCTCCAGAACCAAAGAAATCAAAAGTTGGAAAACATAGATCCGCTTCTGACACCGTTGATCTTGCAATCGGGACAATAGTTGCTTTACTTTTTTAAACCAAGAATGTCATCCTGGTTTACTTTGTTACCTTGGCTCGTTTCTTGATTCACAAGCCTGGTCTTCCCGGCACTGGTGTCAACCCCCAGAAGATCGGACGACACAATCTTAAATTTACGTACTTTGAGCGGTAGCGGCGGCAGAGCTGAAGACTAGGGTTTCCCAGCTGGAGAGATCTCCATGCTTCGAGATTGACGGGCATGAGATGCATGGTTAAACTTCAGGTTATCGACGCTTTGACGTCTGTTTCTCGATCATTGACAAACTTACTAGATTTCTACCGGTGTTAATGCGACTCATTCGCTTGAAGGAGCCAGCCAAGGCGAGCGTAGTGCACGCGCCGGCGCAGAGAGACACAAGACATGTTGAAGTTTGGCACGAGGATTGTTCGATCGGAGTATTCGGCAGTTCAACCAGCCCTACAGCATCAACCAGCGAAGCCTACGGACGCAAGTGGCCTTGCGACCTGATATGTATTGTACTCCAGCTGAGCTGAGCACGCCCGGATCATCAATACTGTGTCCTGAGAATGCCAAACTGAACGTAAACAGAAGCCGGAGCAAATCACCAACCAACCAAACAAAGATGGTCTCATCAACAAACAAAGGAGTTTTGGTTTTGGAAAAGAGGGTCCGCTCGGTTACGGAACTCGGCCCCACACTGAAGATCAGCTCGCCTAGTCCGAATAAATATTTAGAGTTTTCGAGAAAGCCACAAAGAGACCATGCTGTCCAATAATGAGTCGAGTCAGTAGACCTCTTTCATCCTGGTGACAAGGTCTTTTAACTTTCGGTCTAGGGGGCTGACGTGCTATCGGCCCTCATCAGCCCTCAAGGAAAACAGGCACATGGGTTGCCATTGTATGCAGAGATCTCTCGATCTGGAAAATCGAGGTGTTGCTCCTTGTTCTCAGCAGGGTTCGCTCGGGCATAAATTGGAGTGCTTGTTCGAGAATAGTATCGTGTGCGGGGAATGTGAAGAGGAACTCTTCAGACCGATAATGGAGAACGCAGCACTAAAGATATACCAGTATTGTGGCTCGGACCTCGATGTTCGGCTGGGGAAGAAAGAACATCCCGCCGCCAGCCAATACAAGCGTCAGGCCCGGCAGCCATTGGTGCAAGATTTCCTGAATGAATGAATATGTGGAGAGACATGCTAGATTCGATGAATGGCATGATGGCATGCTTATCCCCATCTCGATAATCACTGGGGAGTTTCACAAGCCAACGTCAGAGCTTTCGAATGGTATGGATGTCAAGTCATGTACCTAGTAGTGGTATGGCTGATGAAGCGTCCGAGGGCGAGGAGACAGTGCCGAGTATATCCAGAGCGATCCCGCCTCTCTTGAGAAAGGAGTCTGTTCGAGCACTTGAAACAAGGAGCAAGGACTCCCACCTGTCTTGTTGGTTTATCTGCCTGTCTGTCATCTGTCAACCGTCAGTAAACCTTCAGACGACACGGCTGGAAAACTCAATCTCACTTCACAAGCAAACGAAACGCCACGATGTCTTCAGCTTCAGCATCGAAAGGGATGGATGTTGTGGTTGTTAGTGTTGTATTTCTGGCCATTGCTGTGCTCTCTGTTGTCTTCAGACTTATTGCTCGAGTTAGATATGTAAAGAATGCTGGAAGTGATGATCTTGCGATTGTTATTGCTTTGGTACGTCTCTTCCCTACCTGTGAAGACGCTACGAAAGCTGACATTTCTTGACAGCTTGCAAGCATTCTTCTTGTCGTTGCTCAGTGTTTTCGTAGGTACCACCCATTGAAACTCGACTTCTCATATACTGAGCCAGCCGTAAATAGAGATCAAGCACGGCTTAGGACAACACTCCTCAGAAGTAGGTCCTGAGGAAGTATCCAAGATGCTGAAAGTAAGTTCCCCCTCCTTCCACTCTTCACTTACGGCAACATCTAATCCCTCACCCAGTGCCTCTGGGTCGCCATCATAGGCTACAACGTGTCTCTTACCAGCACCAAAATATCCATCATCCTACAATACCTCCGCGTCTTCGTCGGTCGTAAAATTCGGTTATGGTGCTGGGCGACTATTGCTCTGGTAGCTGCTTATGGCTTGCATACAGTCATTACGGCGATTTTTACTTGCGTGCCGGTCAATACGTTCTGGCTTGGTGGTGGGAAGTGCATTCCTAAGAAGTTCCTCTGGTTCTTCAATGCATCGCTTAACATGATGACTGATCTCATCATACTCGTGTTGCCCATGCCAGTTCTATCATCCTTGAGATTGCCGATGAAGCAGAAGATTGGATTGATGTTTGTCTTTGCCTTGGGTGGATTGTAAGTCATCTATCTGGTTTTGAGATGTGGACTTGCTGCTAACTTTGAACAGTGTTTGCCTCGTTAGTGTGTTGAGACTGCACAGTCTGTACGTTCTCTCGACCTCAGACGATGTGACATGTGAGTCTCTGCTTTGAACCCAAGTAACCAGAACTGACACGCACTGCATAGACGACAATGCCAACACCGCAATATGGTCCAACATCGAAGTAACGACCAGTATCATCTGTGCTTGCATGCCCGCAATGAAAGCTCTCATCTCGCGCTTCTTCCCACATCTCCTCTCCACAAACCACAGCGGACAGCCCACTCTACCATCTCAAGGTCGTTCGCATAAATTTCGTTCTGGATTGAGCCACTCGACGAATGTTCGTTTAACGGACGTAGATGGCGATCATAAGACTGTGACGAGAGTTGAGGTTGGAAATGGATCGTATGGGGAGAGAGATGTGGAGAGGGCTTCGATTGGAGATGACAATGGGAGTGGGGCTAGGAAGGATATCTTTGTGACGACTAGTATGACACAGGATGTGGAGAGGAAGAGTGAGATGGGTAGTGAAAAGGATTTGATCATGCAGCCCAATTAGCAGAGTATTTTAGAACCTTTTTATAACACACTTTTATGCACACCAAAGAGCTTCCGTTGAGCTTCCGTTGAGCCTTCCACGGTGCAATGGTCGCAGCACTAACACAAAAGTAAGTTGACCGAAGCTAGATGCGGGATCATGATGGCATTTGAATAATAGACTCGCCATCGCCACCTATCCAACGAGCTCCTGCCTTTTTGATCTTGTTATCACTTGCCATATATAGCAACAAATAGATGTGTCCAACCACCACACCCCAGCAGTAAACCCGAATGCTCTTGAAATCTGTATCCCGTATGCACCAAACTCCCCATCCTGCAAGGTCCCTTGCAATGTACCTGCCAAGAGTATTCCAGCACCTTTGCAACAAATCCTCATCCCAATCCTTGCATTCGAAAAGCCAGAAACCCCGCTCCATCTCTCGTAACTCACGCTTCTGTGAGACTGGAGAGTAGAGTCTTGACGGCATTCTTTTTGCGATTGCTTCAAGATGAGGTGTGATGAGCATTTTGCCTTTAAGCTCTGCTGTTGACGTCGCTGGTGGGTGTGGCCGAATCTCCAGCTGTCCCCACCAAGTCCCAGGAGCTTGAAAGCTTGCGTTTGGAGTAGTGGCTGACCTGCTGGAGGCTGGGATCGGCTGGCTGCTTGAAACCCCTCGAAAAACTGGAGGCTCGAGGCGAGGCCGTTTCCCGAGTCTCGGAGGAAGGTGCTGAGAGGACATTGAATCCTTTATAATTCGAAATGCTGGGTTCGGAGGAGCTGATGAAGGGTGTGATTCCTCAGAGCTCGAGCTGACCCACTTCCTTTTCAAGTTGAGTACGGGGTCTTGAGTTGCTGGGGGATCCGGATCTCGAGTCTGATGTATCTGCTCTGGTCGACGTCCGGGGCCTTTGACAGGCGAAGGTGATGATGGAGTGAGGCCGTGGTCGGGAGAAGAAGACAGTGCTACCCTCAGACCAGATGGAAGTTCTAGACTGCTCGTTTTATCAGTCTGGCCAGGACTTTTATCTGGAGTGGACCTGGTTCCCTGACTTTCTTGATTTTGTAGGTAGAGTTCCAGCATTCGAGTGGGGGACGAAAAGACAGTCATAGCAGTATTGACATCGGGTTGAGAGTCGGGTATTTCGCTTGGTGGAGCTACCCAAGGATCTGCCACCTCGCAGCCTTGACTGTGGTGTAGTGTTGGAAGGTCGTTATGATGAGTAATTCGAGCTTGAAATACTGGAGAGTCCGCATTATCTGCTGCACTTTTAAAGGACATCGAAGGGGAGTGCAGCTGCTCCTGTGAGAGGCTCAATCGATGCTCAACCATATATTCATACGCATCCTCCTCGTCGCTGCTATCCTCGTTGGGGTGATATGATGCGCCTGATTCTTGTGTTGCTTGGAGTAATTCCACCTGCAGCTGGCTCCCTGCCTCCATAACCAATTTGTCTGGCGCATTGTTTAAGAGATCCTCTCTGATCTCGAGTTTTTGATTTGTCGGATGTCGAAAATGCAAGTATGCTTCAGCCATCCTCCTGTATCGCGCATCATCCTGCCCCCGGCTTGGAGCTGTTGTATGAACCAAGATCTCGACGTCTTTTCGCGCGATTCCTGCCATGGCTTCGGTAAATTCTTGTGCCCATACTGTTAAGGATGGATAGCAAGGGGCAAGGTTGAGCTTATGTCTCGATGATGTCGTGAGGAAAGTCGTGCTTTGTTGATGTAGATGAGGCTGTATCACAGAGATCGAGCTGCAGGTGGATGTTGTCTGTCTTCGAGTTGGTTGGTGGGGCAGACACGCTAGTTCGATTTAGCGCTATTGTCGGCTGATGTAAACAAGGTCAAGTCCTTCTCTTTCAGCTTTGCAATATATATCCATTTTATCTTATACTTTATGATATAACTCGAGAATAAATAGAAATCATGTTTCTCTGCTCCTAAGTAACAAATATCTACTTCAGAACTTCGTCTCAGCTTCACTTCGTCCTTCAACTTTGTCCCATTGGGAGGCAGGGAATGGAATTCCCATAAGCTCAGCTTGAATCTGGAGTGCAATGAACCTCGAATTCCAACGGGCGACGTTAACAGGGCCTCCCATAAGCCATGCGAACGGATAGGCGGGCATCATTATCTTGTCAAGCTCACCATCTTCATCAAATCCTTTTGGAGAGATCATGGCCTGAGCGACCTCGGATCCGACAATGGACGCTGCTTGAAGTCGAGGATCACGCTGGTATCCCGTGGCAAATACCACAAGGTCTGCCTCCACGACATCTCCTGATTCGAACTCCAGTCCCTTCTCCACGAAACATTTTATTGGGTCTCGAGATTTGACTTTGATGTCGCCTTTTGCAACTCTGGCACTTGTTCCCACGTCGATGTAATAACCTCCCAAACGCA
Organism: Helotiales sp. F229; assembly: GCA_002554605.1. Classification (NCBI taxonomy): domain Eukaryota; kingdom Fungi; phylum Ascomycota; class Leotiomycetes; order Helotiales; species Helotiales sp. F229. The sequence continues at coordinate 3,441,982 of MXAW01000004.1, read as the reverse complement.
GAACAACTCCATCATTCAATGGCTTGTGTCTATCAACATGGAAACCGACTCTCTCTAAGGCGTCGAATCGCTCTTTCTCAATTTCTGCTGCGTTGTTGAATCTGGATTTCATAATTTCCCGGAAAATCTTATGCGGCTCCGCGCTGGTGATACGATCTGCTACCTGCTGAGGAATATTGAGGTTGAATATTGCTGCCGGATCGAAGTCAGTTCTTCCTTTTTCTATCATATCATGGTCACATACTTGATTGGGCGCCAACAATCCATTCAACAGGGAATACAGAAGTTTTGTCTCTTTGAATCATAGTGACTGCGGCAACGCCATGGTCAAGCATGTCTTGTGCAACTGTTCAAGATCTGGTCAGCATTATGCTTGATTTGCTCCATCAGAAAGGTTGAACATGATCCCTTACCGTCGTGTGCTCCTGTTGCAGATCCGACAACTATTGCCTTCATACCCTTCCAGCGAGAGCTGTTCTTGAAAGTCGCAATGTTGAGGATGGTTCCAGTGAACGAGGTCGCATTATCCTGGTCAGCGAGTATTAGCAAATTCCACATCAAAGTAGAAGGAATGTTTCCACAGAATCATGACACATGTCACACGTGGACTCCATCAGTACCTACAATTTCCGGAAAATTGGGAACGGATTGACTGGCGCCCATCGATAGAACAATATGCCTTGCTTTTATCACATGGTCCCGCTCTCCTTTCTGGACTCTGACATTCCATCCCTGTTTTTCACTACTTTTTAAGCAGCTTTCTACCTTTGCAGCGAGCCAAATTTTGATTCTGTACTTCTTGACATAGTTCTGGAATCCTTCGGCAACGGTCTTCGCAGGCAACAACGTCGGATCGGAAGCTTTGTAAGTACGATCGAATGGTAGATTGTTCATCTCCCGAACGGTATGCTGTCTCACAGCATCATACTTTCCAGTCCATGAGAACCCAACTTCTGCAGCCTTTTCCAGCAAGATGTAGGAGATGCCCAGGGCGCCCAATCTCCCAGCTAGGCTCAGTCCATTTTGACCTGCACCAACTACCAAGACAGAGACATCATGCTCAAGCTTTTCATTCTGCTCCGATGCAGGTGCTGGCTCCTGAAAAATTGGCGATGGGTCATCAGGATTCCCAAACCCCTCAAAATTCTCAAACACAGTCTTCAGCATCCACAGCTTCCATCCTTGGCCCTTTTTCCACGGAATAAAACTAGCTGTCCCGGAACAATTCCCAACGAGGTCCCCTCTCTGTGTAGTGAGGAATGTGAACGGGACTTCAATCCAAGACGAGTCCACCGTAGGCCTCACAATCATGGCTCCACCAGTCTTGAAAGAGTGGGGGAGTCTTTCTTGACTATAAGAGGACCATTGTTTTTTGATTCTCTCCCCACCGAAGAAGGTCCTTACCTCTCCAGCTAACGAGAAGTGATCTCTCCATAAGCCAGCATCGTCGATGTCGCTTTCTGGGAGGTTACTGAGGACACGTTCCGCGATGTCGCCGAAGGGAACCGTACTGATATCGAAGTCCTTCGGAAGATCGTCTGAAGGGAGGAACCCAGGAATATCATCGAAACCGCGAGCCATGTTCAAAATGTTGTATGGAGGCTGAATGCATCTATTTCTCAATCGCTGTCTGGAAATAGAGCATTATATAGGACATGGAATGGGTGAAGCAGGTCAATCAGTTCGGCGCTTAATCTCGGAGTTGGCTGCATGGCCCTAAGAAACGTCAAACAGGGGTCCGTACGGTGAAATCTCACACTCGATGTACAGGATATTACAGATGATATGTGAACAAGTGTTGACCAAATGTTTGTATCCGAAAAGCATCGCTCCTGATCTGGTCATTGGTGCGAGATTTAGCAGCAACTTCCACGCTAGCTGCTTGATCTCAGCTCACCCGACTAGTCTACTCATACCTCATACTGGACAATGGCAAAATATATCGAAGTGATTGGATCCAGGGAAAGTTTGCTCTCTCTTATCTCGTTATTCCTTTTTCAACCAGACTTCGAGACTTGGTATCAAATATTACACTTGGTGGTATATGTTTTGCTGGCAGCTAGCCCGCTCCAGGCACTTGAAGCGCCTCACAGCATTTTTATCTGATAACGTACCATCAGATGACTAGAGTTGCAGGAAATCAGCAGAAAATAAGACTATTTTAGGCCCCATCTCGAAAAATCTTCATTCTATTTGCTAGTACTGCCCGAAGAAGTAGCTGATCGTATTGGACACGTGCCGCATATTTTTCAATCTACTCGTCTCTTTTTTGATCTCTTTCATCAATACACCAATCGAACTTTCAATTTATCGCCATCCATGATCTCGTCCTTCATGGCTACTAATTCTGGCATGTCCCAAAAACAGTTGATATAACGTCCACCAAGCCACGACCTGGGCTCTCTGGTGAGGAAAGAAACAGTGTCTGCCGACAACTCCGGCGTATCAACGAAGACTATAATTCGAATCAGTAATCTCCTCTGCAATTTGACCTAGGACTCTATTTCAGCTTACTGGACTTCAGAGTTTCTGGGAATCCACCAGGGAAATCGTTCGCCATATCAGTCATGATATTTCCTGGATGAATGCTGAATGCCACCACACCCATCTCCTTGTACTCTTCTGAAATGAACTGCATCAGTCTCATCACAGCCAACTTGCTCGTCTGATATGCGCTCATCCCTGGACCGACAAGATGAGCACCCACACTACTCGTCGTCACGATCGTCTTGTCGCCTCCTTTCAGCAGCAGAGGTAGGAAGGCTCTGCTGACAAGATATGGGCCCTTCAAATTCGTCGACATAGTCTCCCACCAAATATCAGGGGTACTGTCTCCGACTACAGCTGGCACACCGATAATCCCAGCATTGTTGACAACAATATCCAGCTTCCCGAACTCTTTTTCAACAAGCTGTGCAGCTTCTTCGGTGCTTTTCTGGTCACTGACATTAAGCGTGATGGTCAAGACTTTCGGTTCTTGACGGCCTGCTTTCTTCGCTGCTGTGATGATAGCCTCTTTCTGAGAGACAAGTGAGGAGCGTGCTCCAAGGGCGATCTGGGATGCTCCTGACTGAGCATAGGAGATTGCCATTGCCAGGCCGACCCCTCGAGATGCTCCTGCGATTAACACACTTTTGTTTGTTGCCGGAAATGAGAGTGGTGAGATCTCTGGGTAGGTGTCGCTGTGGACTTTTGAGGTGACATCCTATACCAGTACGTCAGAATAAGATCTACGGCCAGTCCTCCATTGTTGAGAAGAAATTCTTTGAAGATTGTGTATGTTCAAACTCACGTAGTCGCCTGGGGGGTGTGTCAGCTATTTTGAATACACGGAATCTATGACGAAATATACGCACCTGGGCCCTCGAGCGGATTGAAAGTTCCTCTTGGTGAAGGCATGATAGACCACAGATTTGGGAGGTGATAAAGTCTGTCTGAACTTGAAGGTCAAACAGTCGAGGTAAGGGTCGACTAAAGCATGTACAGCTCTGAAAATTTTGGCCAGGTCCTCGTTGACGGTGACAGATCATGGAATACAGTTTGAGGAAGCCATGGCGTTGAGGTTATATACCCGGAGAAGTCTGCGCATTTGAACAAATTTATGTACCAAAATGTCGATGTTGTCTTCGAATAGATCTCGGCGTCGGCGTTAATGATGATGTTCATACAAGGTACTCCATTTCATGTGGATCCGAGATGCATCTTCTCTCGGGTTTTAAGTAAGCTGCATTAAATCCGTCTACGTGGCTTTGAGGATACAGATGGTTGAAGCTATTTCCTTGGAACCCATCCTTTATTGGGTGGATATTACGACGTCAGACTTAGTGACAAGGTTGCGGTCGATCGGCTTTCGTTCACGCGGTACACCCAGTAAGGCCGGCTCCTGTCAGACGGAGGATCAGGATTTCATAGTCAAGTGTGGATTGAAAGTTGGCCCTGATAATGATGAGCAAGAAAATCTCATACGCATAGTATATTTCTTCTTGAACAACTCGCTAGATTGGGAGGCAGCTTTGCTGACGTGAGAAAGTGGTGGAGATTTGGTTCTTTGAAGAATAAACGAAGAGCAGAGACTGGACATCAGCGTTATGCTATTTGAGACACACGTGTATAAATAACGAGTTCTGCAGAGCACGGAGGCCATGTGGCATTATGGCTATGCTTGCAGCGGCATTTGCTGGTATCTTGGCCGCCTTTACTTCTGCGAAGGAGATTGAGATTTCTGCGAGTACGGCTGCGTTAGTGTTTTCCCTTTGGAAGTATAAATATGTAAGAAAGATGCTGATTTGATGTTAGGTTCGCGGAGGAGAGCCGGTTCTAGAACAAGTTCTCTTATTGCCCTCCTTTTATTAATATTGATGACTGAGTCAGTGGTCAATTTTCAAGCCAGCTAGCAACGAGAAAAACAACCCCTTTTTTCTGGAAGTTAATAAAAGGCACTTAACTACCTCAGCATTAATAACACCGACAATCTACTCCCCATTAAAAACTTACCAATCTGGAGTATATTTCGGTCTTTCTCTGGAAAATCCAAATCATTGGTAAATTCACAAGCACTTTGTTACTTCCAAGTTGTGTTATCAATTCAACAACCAAAGCTGTTCCCGACAAGGCCGTGTACCCTCCAATCGGCAGACCAAGCGTTGGCCTGTTGACGGCTTCGTTAGCTCACCCGATGGGACCAGATCAGGCATGGCGAGCTCAATGGAGCGCTGGAAGGGAAGTCGTTATCTTGCTGATGATCGAATCTCGTGAAGGTGTTGATGATATAAAGGAAATTGTGAGTATTCAGGATTAACATGTGTGTTTGGTGGTCCGGCAGGGTTAAGGTTGTCTCTTGGATTAGCGGTCAGCATAAATGGCAGTGGAGAAGAGTTTATGCATGCTCTGAGACACGTCTATGAAGTCGCGAAGAAGTATGGCAAAATTGCTGGGCCAATGGGCATGGAAGCAGAGTTGATAGAAGAGAAAGTCGCTGGCGGATTTAGCTTCTTGCTGTCAACTTTAGACTAAGGATTGATTGCTGCTGGGTTTGAACGGAATCTTGTGGAAGCGAGGAAGGCTTCCAATGGTTGAGTGATCTAGGTATTCTCTAGTTCTTAGATGCCATACATGCTTGCTTGATTCTGGGAACCCCTTTCTAGTGACACTGCGCCGAGCAAACTTCTCTAGCTGGCCCCTCATGTGTTCTATAAAGTCTCAAGCCTTATGGTCCCTCTTAAACTCAATATCCAATTCTCTCTCAATCGCCGCATGGTAACAATCGATACCATCCGGGCGACAGCATACCATCAACAGATCGTCGGGAGTTCCCATACCCTTAGGAAGCTCGCAAGTATGGCTTCGGGTATAAAGCGTCATGCCTTGCCCGGTGTTTGGCTCGAAGGTGTAAGAGATGGTAGTGATACCATCGATTCCACCAGTTCCATCTGCCAACTTCGCGATCCCGTTGACTTGCTGGAAGACGAACTTGAGTGGCCTCAGCGCAGTGATGAGCATCCAAGTAGAATGGTAGAGGTTTGGCGGAAGGTCTAAAATGCAATGAATAGCCAGGCTGGAAGAGATATATTGTGAGAATAACAGATGACTTGCAGATTGCAAGAAGTAAAATCACAATAGGATCTTGCTCCGTTGAGATGGACATACCAACTTTCTCGGTCCATGTGTCACCGATCTTAAGCGGCAGAGTGTGACCGAAGATTGGAGATTAAGCAGGTGGACATAGTGGCTTGGAGCAAGGCTCCCCGTTCGGTCACTTGCAGTTGGTCCTCAGTCACGCCTCCGCTACCTTTGTAGGTTCTCCTCCAGATTGCTGGATTGGAGACGAAATCATAGATGACCTCTGCAGGATAGTGGAAAAGGGTTTCAGAGGTGATGATGAATCTAGCCATGATGAATTAATGCTGTGATTGCACTGAAATGTGTTGTTTGATCAAATTCTGAATTTCTCAATCCTCTTTGAAATGCAGATAACTCTGCGCTGATGTCAATGGCCCTCGGCTGTCTGACCTTTAGCAACCCGACGATAGATCGTTGCTCTTACCTTTTCAGGTATTATTAAGCAGGAAAAGTGCAATAAATTGCGAGTGCGGGGCTGGCAATATGGGGTTGGAGATGGTCGCCAGTGCTGTGCTGTGTGGATATTATGACCATAATATGCGAATGTTATGACGTGAAGCTTGCTAAGCGAGAATGAAAGGGAAGAAGTTAACAGTTGTACGCGAGATGTAATCGATCCTCGCGGCGTTCAGGCGTTCATTTGATCTGTGTATATTTTTGTGTATCTAGTGCCTATATGATTAAGACTCTGCAGTATCTCATCAAGTACTCTCTATGCGTATGTAGAACGCTCCAAGCCCATGTTTTTATTTTAACCATGCCCGTGTGTACCGAGCGCCGTCATCCCATCATCGCTCAAGCGCTTGAAAGATCTATGCCAACCATGTGCATCCGGGAACTACCCAATCACTCACTCCGACTGTCACTACTACTCTGATCCTCTTCTTCCTTGTCCTGCACACCATCACCTCCCTCAACCCCCTTTTCATTCTCCTCAAACTTGGGATCCCTCCAAGCATCAACATCCTCACATCCCTTCGGCACCCTGACTTTATCTCTAACATCACATGTCTTCCAAAGAACTTCTTTTAATTCCTTCCCAACTTTCTCAATGCAATCCATCGCCCAGATGACATCTAGATGCTCATATTCTTCAATCACATTACTGTGCATGATTCTTACGTGCGGTTCTCTGCCTCTCTCAAAACGTCTCAATAATCGGCGACCGTCGACGAGATCGTCTGACCCGGTGACCCACAGCGCGAAAGGTGGGACTTGTTCATTAAACCAGGCTGTCGAACCCTTCGGTTTTCGCTGATGGTTTTTCTTGACCTCATTGCTGCGGTGGAAATGAGACGGTCGATCAGCAGGCTGCGTCGATTCGCCCTGTTGTTCGGATCGTTTGTAGTACTCCTCCATTTCATCCTCCGCATCTTCAGCATGTCCCTCTTCGCGAGTAGCCAGTATGCATTTCTGCTTCGCGAAGCACTCGCGACCAAGCCACCAGCGCATCGACTCCGCAGAGACGTACACGGGAGCGAACTGGAAGCAGCGGTCTCGGAGGCCGCGATCCCAGCGGTCGTCGCTCCAGTTGAAGAGAAAATGGAAAACGACATAACCCATAGCACCGAAGAGCTTTCCTGGAATGATGCGGTGCATGGTCATCATAATAGGAATGAAGGCGTGGATACCGAAGATGATGCGGAAGAAAGCTGGTGAGATGAGTCGCATGAATTTGAAATAGGCTTTGCCTATCAAGGGACCAGCGTATGCGGCTGGTGCTAGAGCACAAAACACAGTGAGTTTTTCACCGAGCTCTGGACGTTGCTCTTTTGCAAGTGCCACGAGGGTTTGAGTCGTGCCTTGAGAATGGGCTATCAGACCGAGCTTTTCGAATCCCGTTTCTGAGAGGACTCTGGAGGTGAGTGCAGGAAGGTCCATTACACCCATTTGACGGATATTCCAGGCCCACATCCTAGGATCAGAGGTAGACAGAAGAGTGTGATCGGGGTGGAAGCCACAGCGATTGTTACCAAGCCATACATCGTACCCGGATTTGCAAAGGTAGAAAGCTAATGATCTATCATCGTTCGTGCAATATGCTCCAGAAGATTGCAACAGACCGTGGATCATGAGGATGGGGAACTTAGGTTTCTGGGTTTGCGAAAGGCGAGACGGTCCGACGCCTGTAAAGATATCGGGGCCCCGAGCAGCTCTTTCAACAGCCGACATGGGGGTGAACTCCAGTGGGTTGTATATATGCCATAGCTCAATAATGAAGCCATCTTCAGTCTGGACTTTGAAGGTCTCCATATCGAGTCCAACTCTTCTGGCATAATAGCCTACGTCGCAGACAAGGGGATCTGGACCACCTTCCGTAGGTATGAACTCTTCGTGGCCAGCTTCATTGTCATCCTCCATCTTTGTCGACGATGTTCTCCTCGAACGCTTCTTCTTCTTCCAAGCTCTAACTTCGTCCTTCCGTACTCTCTTTAAGCGCTTCTCCTCTTCATGGAAAGGTCGCCGAGCATCAGGATTCCGAAACGTCACGCGTATCCAGATGTGAACAAACATTGGCTGCAGACTTGTAAACGCTGCACCAAGGACAATGGTAGCAAGAAAACAGCCTGAGAAGAAGAATGCTGATATACGAAATATCAAGCATTGGAGGTCTCGCATTACGGTGGAGGGCCCATAAAGTGGGAGAGGTGGGAAGAGGGGATTGGTCCTCGAAGGAGGCATTGCTCGTCGCAGAGACCCCTCACCAGTCTTCTGTATCCTCCCGTTTTTGGGTGAATCCGGCTTCGTTCCATTGTCAGATTCCGACTTCTGAGAGACCACTCCCGATTGTATTATATCCACCGAGTCTCCTCCCACGACGGCTTTCAGTCGATTGAGCTTTTCTGCTTCTGCGAGAGGAACGCCAGGTAGTCGCCCTCCATCTCCTGTAATTATGATTGGATCTTGTGGCGTGATGTAATGGGCACGGATTGCGGTGTTGGCGCCCTCAACGTCGTCTCTCGGAGCAGCGAGAGATAGTTTCTCAGCCTGGTGGGCATATTTGATAGCTGTGGTAGGAAGCACAGCAGCATCGGCTCCAGTTGATGCTGTGTCCGTGGTACTACTGCCCATCGCAGACATGTCGGCTCGAGCCGTTATCGCCAATGTAACAAAGTGGGGAAACTTGACATGACAGGAGAGTCGACTGCGGAGGAATTGGTTTGTATATGCGGCGCAAAGAAGTTGGCACGATGATGTAAGGAAAGGAAAGCAGAGACAGAAGGAAGACGAGAGAGTTGTGATTGAAGGCTTGCCATGGCGTTGTATGAAGAGGGTTGGAATTGCGGTCTGGATAGCCTTGCACTTACTTGGTGGGCTTCGCGTCCCAGCCAGGCGGTGGCGCGCCCGCTATTTCGATCGGCCGGCCTGTCAATTGGAGTAAACCGGCTTTAAAATGACATCCAGAACTTCTGACTGGTCTGTTGAAACCTCAATCTCCCAAGGATGAACCACAAAAATTGTTGTTGCAATTGGCATGTGAAACCTGCATGGCAGGCGCAGGATCATTCCATTCAGATCAGATCATTTAACTGACGTCGAGATATCCCTCGTACGAGGCTGAGTGGCCTTGGAAATTGCTGATTTTCCCGGCATCTCATACATACAATTGCTCAAGCCAAGAATCGTTCAGAAGAAGCAATTCTATTTGCACAGTTGGATGGAGTCTGACAGCGGCTGGCGTATTGAACCCCTGAGCGGTTGTGAGGCCGAGAACAAATGACATCATAGTAAACAAGGCTATTATCCAGCCTCACGAACCGTTTGCGACATTTTCTTTTGAGACCAAGCCCAACCTCGCCTCGATATAAAAGAATCAAAAGAAAAACAAAAAAACAAAAACAAACAAACAGAGCAATAGCTGCATGATGCATGACAGGCTAATTCAAGATTCAAACTTTTCTTAGTAGATTCAAGTTCAAATTATGTAGGAGTGGCGTTCTGAACATTCCACTCACTATTCGAAATGACGAGAGACCCTAAAAATGCAAATTATCAAACCGAACTTTTACAAAAGCATTCGAAGGTCCTACTCCTATTTCCGTCCATTCATGCGGGCCAACCTTCTACTATTGGTTCCCGGTAAGTAAGAAGCCATAGCAACGACAGGGTCTTCCGACCTTCAAGACGTGCTACTGTTTTCTCCCCAGAGAGCTCTCACGTTCGTTCTCAGTCAAGAACAGGTGAACAGTCCAAGGAGATTCATGCCAGCTATCAAAACACGATTCTGAAACTGGATGTTGTGATGCTCGATGGAGATCATGAGATGTGTTGGCGTTGGGCTGTTGCCAAGCCCCATATATGAACTAAACCATTCTGGGAACAACTGCTGTTTGACTGTTATGAAACGAGAAGCGGCAGAAGTTTTGAGATATCGAAAACAGATGCGATGTGCAACAAAAAAAGTTTTGTAACTGAAAAACGTGATACTGGGGTCAAATATTGGCACTGGAAACTGGGGATCTTCAAAGACTTTCAAAGGACTGTAGCCCCCACTAACTGTAGCAATTGGATTTTGTACCATTTAGACTTTTCAAACAGCTCCCTCGTTCCAAAATGCTCGTGGTCGTTCCTCAGAATTAATTTGGATTTCTTGAATCCCAGTGCTACCGTGGTCCGTCTCATCAGGTGATCCAGATAGCCATTAAGCCAATTCGGCCTTAGCCTTAATCTTCAAAAGCCTCGGCCGATTCAGTTAGTTGGGAGCTGCCGAACACCTTGTTGTGAAACTCAAGACCGAATTGCCTGGGCAATACTCCAGTCTCCTGGACGTACAATACAACTGGACACACACTCAAGTCCCACCTTACTTTCGTTTAAACAGATTTGAAATCGCTCCCCCGAAACATGTCCGGAGCATGATCCGGTCAATAACTCGAGCTCCTCTTTGCGTTGCCCATCAACGCGACTGTGACCGGTAAACCCTAGCATCCACCATCATGGCAGAGCGAATACCATTATCACACAGCCGAAAGAGGAAAAGGAGACGACAGGACAAGTCCGCAATATCTGCCAGATTGGTGTTGGATGACCATGTGAAAGGCGACGTTGGGATCCTTTCCGAGGATCTATTCGCAGATTTATTTCCTGCTCTAGCTCAGGGTTAGATGAACATCTCGATGCTTGAATAATATGATTCTAATTATAATAGCACTGGAGAACGGCAATGGCACGTCCAACACTCCCGAATTCCATCATGTCGCAATCTCTCCTTGGGGGCCATCAACATCGGTCGAGGACTCTACATGGACGGTTGTTCCTGTCAGACCTTCAAGTGCTCTTGCGCATTCGACTGTACAGTTTTCGCCCTCGTCTCTAGCCTTACAGAGCTTCGCAGAAGCCCTCCAGAAAGTCGCCCCTTCCAAAATATCAAGTCATAGCCGGAGTGGGATTGAAATAAGGATCCTGGATGTGATACCACTTCTGCTGGATACGGTCTTTGTGACTATCGAGGCAAATTTGGCAAGGAGGCTTGAAAACGGCGAAGGGACATTTCGTGGAGAGCATACACGGATAAATGGGCTGCCAAATGGAAAGGCAATTGCCAAAATTCCCGAAGACCGACTGACGGCAGCGATCCGAGAATCCTTAAGTGCACTGAAAATCGTTCATACTGGTGATTTCTTCTCCCTACCTCTTCCACCACACCCCATTACCCATGTTCCACCGCCCCCGGCCAAAGTTACGCTCTCCGAACCTGTAGGACAAGGAATTCTGTCTGCTCGGACGAGAATTATCATCACACAAACCGGGCATCATGCCAAGAGCGTGCGGAAGTCACAATCTTTACCTGTCAATCGCGCTTTGAACGGAGTTACGGAAGATGACGAGGATACCTCGAATGATCAGTTCTATTCCGCAGCTGAGGACCGGTACAAAACGGATGCGGCAGTAGAGGAGGATGATGATGCCGAAACGGAAACGGAGACCGAGCTTTCAGAAGCTGATAATGATGATCTCTCGGACGACTCCATGGATGACTTGATCTCCCTACAGGCGCCTACACTTCCAGCCCACAATGCTAGTGGGATATCGACTATGCAGGCTGGTACCCCTATGACACTGGGTCGTGGCCGAAAGATGGATGGCATAAGTACCCCTGGTTCGGTGTTTTCTTCGTTCACTGCTACCACGGCACGAGCTGCTGGCCAGCGAGGAAGACTGTTTAAGGCCCAGGGACTCGTGAAGCCTCTTCCGGAAGAGACACTACATCCAAAGCCAAATAGCGAAGATGACGAAGAAGCCAGAATCTACGTAGATATTAATTCGCTGACGAAAATCGGCTGCTTCTCGGGAGACTGGGTACGGTTGGAGGCTGCCCCTGAACCTCCCCAACATGGCACTGGTCTTTGGGGGCTGGGAAGCTTTGGGGCACCCGATCAAGAAGACTCCATCTGGCGACCAGTCAAGGTTTTTGGCCTACCTGAAAGTTACTCGCATCGCCCGGTCACGAAGATACCCACCAGCAAGCAGGATGGAAGACGTTTGTCATTTTTCGAATCTCAAGTTCAAAAGCCATCTAGCCCTACAGTTTACCTTTCACCCATTCTTCTAGCCAACATGGAAAATACACCATACTGCAGACTGTCTCCATTGAAGCGGACCCCAATTCCCATGAGAGCTTCTCTTCTAAAGATCACTAGCGCATGTCGACCTCCATTTGCGCGGGAGCTTACCCTTCTGAAAATCAGCACGCCATTCTCAACAGAACGCACTTTACAAAATGCACTGTTCTCCGGTCTAAAGCGCCATTTCACAAGTCGTACACGGGTTGTCCAGAAGGGCGATTTATTGGCCATTCCAATTGATGAAGATCTCGGGCGTACTTTGTATCAGCCGGCAGCGAACGAAGATTTTGAGATTGACGATCTGTTGTCAAACACCGTGCTCGATGACCCCCGGCCCCCGAAGCCTGCCAAAGCCACAGGCGTTGCATGGTTTCGAATCGGTTACATTGGTGCCGCAAAAGATAATCCCGAGATGGTCGAAGAGGAGGATATATGGGGAGGAGTTGCGTCTATCGACGTATGCTCAACGCACATGATGCAATCTGGAAGCGAAAATAGTCGACTTCCAGCAACGATGGAAAACTCCTGGGAGTATTATCTGGGGTTGAAGTCTATTTCGAAGTCAGAAACAGAGCTCACCTCCATGCCAGAGCCGCGGAGGCATCACATATCTGCTCTCCAACGGCGGCTAAGAGAGTTGATTGCTGCGGCAACTAGTCCTCGAGCCATTCACTTGAAGCTACAGCCACTTGCTATCCTTTTGGTTTCTACTCAAAGGAACATTGGCAAAAGTGCATTATCGAAACGAGCATGTTCTGACATTGGACTGCACACTTTTACGATCGATGCTTATGACATTGTGAGCGAAGGCAGCGCTGGGAGTGATGTCAAGTCCGCCGGACTGTTGGAAGCCCGCGCTGAGCGAGCAATGACCTGTGGTCCAGAATATTGCGCGCTGTTGATCAGACACATTGAGGCTTTGACAGCGGATAGGATGATTACCGCTCTCAAAGAAATATTGGCTGGATCAAGAGTCCTGATAGCGACTACTACTGAGGTTGACAAAGTCCCAGATGGCGTTCGAGGTCTCTTCACTCATGAGCTAGAGATGACTGCACCTGATGAATGGGAAAGAGAAGGCATTCTGAGAAGCATCATTGATGATCAACCAGTTGCTCTTGCTCCCGATGTTGACCTCAGTGGAGTTGCTGTCAAAACAGCCGCCCTTGTTGCGGGTGACCTCGTTGATGTGGTTGACCGAGCTCTCGTAGCTCGCAACTCCCGTGTTGAGGCACTTGCCTCTTCATGCTCTGATCCCGACAACACCATTTCGGTACGGGATGTTCTGGTAGCCGGTGGTCCTGCTGGAAGGTGTCTCACAAAAGCCGACTTCGATCTTGCGGTTGAGGCAGCTCGTAAAAACTTTGCTGATGCTATCGGTGCCCCCAAGATACCCAACGTCAGTTGGGACGATGTTGGAGGCTTGACAAACGTCAAGGATGCTGTCATGGAGACCATTCAGCTGCCACTCGAACGCCCTGAACTTTTTGCAAAGGGTATGAAGAAACGATCTGGAATTTTGTTTTATGGACCACCTGGAACTGGCAAAACCTTACTTGCAAAGGCTATTGCTACCGAATTCAGCCTAAACTTCTTCAGCGTCAAAGGACCGGAATTGCTGAATATGTACATTGGAGAGTCCGAAGCCAATGTCCGCCGCGTTTTCCAGCGCGCCAGAGATGCACGTCCATGCGTTGTCTTCTTCGATGAATTGGACTCCGTGGCACCCAAGAGAGGGAACCAAGGCGACAGCGGTGGAGTTATGGACCGAATCGTATCCCAGTTGTTGGCTGAACTTGACGGCATGTCTGATGGCGAGGATGGTGGTGGAGGTGTCTTTGTCATCGGTGCTACGAATCGACCTGATCTACTTGATGCTGCCCTACTCCGACCTGGACGATTCGATAAGATGCTCTACCTAGGAGTCAGCGATACCCATGACAAGCAACTGACTATTATGGAGGCATTGACAAGAAAGTAAGTAATTCAATACAGTTTACCACGAGCTCAGGACTAATTGCGTACAGGTTCACACTCCATCCCACCCTCTCACTTCCCCGCATTGCATCCCGTCTTCCCTTTACGTACACCGGAGCCGATTTCTACGCCCTCTGCTCCGACGCCATGCTGAAGGCTGTGACGCGCCAAGCGTCCCTCGTCGATTCCAAGATCATCCAAATCAACAATTCCAACACTTCATCCGGCAAATCCAAGATCTCTACCGCCTACTTCTTTGACCACTACGCTAGCAAAGAGGACGTAGCGGTCATGGTGACCGAAGAAGATTTCGTCAATGCTGAAAAGGAACTGGTGCCCAGTGTCAGCGCGAAGGAATTGGAGCATTATGGCATGGTACGAGCGCAATTCGAGAAAGTCGAAGAGAAAGACAAAGACAAAATCAACGGCCGTGTCGAGAATGGCAAGGGCAAAACAATTGACGGTATTCCGAACTGGCAGAAGAGTAACGGAGCAGGAGCAGGAGATGAAGCACAACCACCACGCAGTAACGGAAAAGGCAAGAGCAAAGAGAAAGTCGCTGACAGGAAGGGGAAGGGGAAAGAAAAGGCGGTGGGTAGCTGGGATGGTAGTGACGGGGATGAAGATAAGGAATTCTTCGACGACAGAATTAATGGATTTGCTGGGAAAGGCAAGGATAAGGGCAAAGGCAAGGCGGTGGATATGGGATTTCAAGACGGAGAGGATGACGATGCAGGGCTGTATTGATTGACTGATGGATGGATCTTGGTTGCATGAGGAGCGAATGTGGCATATATGGTCTGTATCTATGGCGGCGGCTTCGAACGGTCTCTCAAAAGCGGCATCTTAGCATCTTAATCGATTAGTATTTTGAGGAATCCCTGTGCATCTAGCAACTTCTGAGAAAGTTGGGCATGGCTACATAGTATCCGATCAAGTGATCGCTCAGAAGCATATGAGTTAAACCATTTGCTCTTTACCTGGAACGGATTTTCGCCTATCACCATCCTCAAGTCAGTATCTCCCACGAAATTACAAACGCAGATCTTCTCACGGGTGGGACTTTAGGACGCGGATTACGTGTTACTTGAGCATGGCACACCAACTTCTGTCCTTGTTGGTGAGCATCTGCTCTGGACCCTCATCATTGAGAATCACACTTCCTGCATCTGAAATCAGCTAATATCCACCAATTTCAGAAATCGATATCTCACCAAACAACGCCCCGCCAAAATCTCTCTGCCAAAATTCTCACTACTGCATCGCCTTCTACAGCCATCAGTGCGCACCCGGAGACGTGACTTACGATTGCTGCTCCTCTCTGCAATGTCTTGACGATGGCACCAGCGTCAACAGATGCCTGCTTCCCAAAGAGACCATCGCCCGCCCTAGGCTTTCTTCTCCAGAGACCTTATTCCGCATGGTGGTAAATCAGTACAATCCTTTCTATGGAGAGGAATGCGTTGCTGGTGATAGTAGGAAGGATTGCTGTTCCCCGATGCAATGTCTGAAAGATGATTCGCTAGAGAAGACAACGAGGTGTATAGACCCGGATACTGATAGCGAGGCGAAGAAAGCTGATGGCGGTGATGCGAGGAAGGTATTTAGAAGCCAGTTCTCTGATTTAATTTATCAAGCTACCGTATCTCATTTAGGCTGTTCCATTGAGGAAGGAGCTGTTGTGAGTTGCGGCTTTGTTGGGACAACTATTTTACTGTAGTTAGTGGTCGGAACTTCTATAACTTGGGTTCAGTGCGCAGACGGAAATCCAAATTTATGTAACCATCAATAAAGATTCTTCTTGTACTAAGTACTCGTGTCTCTCCTACTTATATATTCCCTATTAGATGTAGCACGAGCGATCTTCTATTGATGGCCCAGCTAGTCAATTACGGGTCGCGCAGTTAGCCAATCCCAGAGCTTTCCGAACTGCTAGGTCCAAGTACTTATCAAAGCGTATGCAATGGCTTCCGAATTCTCTTACAGACATTTACTACAGCAAAATGTGGAAATAGCCCACAGTATTCCAATTAGGATCTAATTAGGTCAATAATCAAGAGTCTTCTAAGTCTTAGATTCTGTTAGTACCTTCCTAAACGAGCCCTGCTATGCATACCAAGTTTCATGGGTCTATGCAAGAGCTCCAGGAACAATTTATTTCTTAAATAGCTCAATTTCGAGAAAGTTCTCAATACGAAAATTCATGATGGCTAGCCCAGATTACTTCACCTCAGCCCCAGATTGGGAAGCATATGCCACAAAAAACGGCTGCCCACTACCTACGAATGACACCGGTCCACCATCTTCAGAAACGATCGAGCCATTAGATTTCGACATCACACAAGCTCGAGCCGGCCAAGCCGAGGATGACATCGAATGGGCAGAGACGCATCCTCTTGAGTCGGTCGGATACACGGCTCTCCTCACCACGATCAAAGTCCGTGATGGGGCTGAAATAAGCGTTCGGATCTCTCATCCCACTTCTGCTCGTCTTCTTCAAAAAGCCGTCAAAGAACGTCTTCCAGTTCTGTTCGTCACGCATGGAGGTGGATGGCTGCAAGGAACGCATCTCTCAGAAGAAGCATGGCTCCTCTGGCATCTATATGAGCATTTCGAGCTCATCGTCGTCAGCGTCGAGTATCGACTGGCTCCAGAGCATGAATTCCCAGTGTGGATCGAAGATTCTTGGGATGTTCTCGAAACTCTCTTGTCAGCAAAGAAATCAGTATTCTCTGACCTCGATGTTGAACTGGAACTCAAGAGAGTGTTCCTGGCAGGCTCCTCCTCGGGCGCGGGGATCAGCGCTGTGCTTTCTCAAATATGTCGTGATAAAGGAATCCCAATTTCAGGCGTCATTCTCAACGTCCCTGTGATATGTGACTATCGTCACTTCCCAGCCGAATACACAAGGGACGGCCAGATCGGCTCTTACAGGCAGGCCGTAGAAACGTACAGTTCAGGCGCCATGGTCATGGTCTGGAATATGACTCAACCATCTGAATCATCTGGATCCGACCCCAAGGTCTCGCCGCTACTTGGGGACTTGTCAAATCTCCCACGACATATGGTCTTTGTAGCCGGTCAAGATGCGCTTCGGGATGAAGGAATCGCATATGCCGCGAAGTTGAGAGAAGCAGGGATCTCGGTCAAATTGGAGGTCTTCAGTGGTGTTCCTCATCATTTTGCCCAGATTTCTGAGTTGGCTGCAACCGCTCGCTTTCACCAGAGCTTCAGAGAAATTTTGGAGGAATGGTTGAAATTTGCGTAGAAGTCGACGATATTTTGTACTTATTGGCAAAGGACATGGCGATGTCGGTCACATTCTGTTGTCTATCAACCCACGCTTAATTGCCAGCAAGATTTAGTATGACAAATTTTGAAGATGTGAGTTTTCGAAAATCGGGTATGTTAGCTGGATATCTCACGATGTGTTCGATTGCACACATTATCATAAACAGCTCTGGTACCTAAGTGGTATAAGGGACATCAATTACTCAACAATTTGATGTAAGATCGTAGAAGTGAACATAGTTAATGGCCCACAACTGGACAGCCATGTTGACGCGCCAAATATCCAACCCGTATGAGTCTCGCTTGAGAACCAATTATCAACAGCGCATCATGCTACCCGATAGGGGCTCAGGATCGACAATCACCGCTCAGGTAGGTGGCACAGCCTTACTGACAACATGAGGTTAACGAATAAATATCAAGCAAGGTCTGCTCTGTTTGAGCATTTTTCTTTATTTCTATATCGCTAAGGTGAAAACTCAATCGTGACAATGGAAAATATGTCAGCCGAAGAAACGCATCCCTACTTCTTCAAGCCAGATCAAAACATCAATCGCCGACTATGCAAACGTGTTGTGCCAATGCAGGTTCTCTCGTTGGGCATGTCACGTACTGGGACAGCCTGTAAGTAATCTCTGGATGCTTCCGTGTCCACTGCTGATTCGGTCCGAAACAGCCATGAAAGCAGCACTTCACATCCTCGGATACAACGACGTTTATCACGGAACAGACGTCTATTCCAACATCCAGGACTGCGACATGTGGATCGACGCCTTACGAGCCAAATATTTCGATAAAGGCAAGCCATTCGGTAGAGCCGAATTCGATAAGTTGCTCGGTCACTGTGCAGCCGTCACCGACGGACCGGCTAATTGCTTTGGGCCCGAACTCATTGAAGCCTACCCGGATGCCAAGGTGGTTCTTGTGAAGCGAGACTTCGATACTTGGTTCAAGAGTTTCGATGCCATTATCGAAGGTGCATACAGCACGATGTTTCGAATCCTAGGGTATACGGATCCAGGGTGGATGGGAAAGGTTCAAGGTGTGATTGATTTGTGGCTACCAGGACAGTTCGGCGCTCGCACGGCAGCGGAATGCAGAGAAAACGCCAGAGCAGTATATGAGGAGCATTACGCCGAGGCTCGGAAAATCACGCCCAAAGGTCAATTGCTGGAATATCAACTGGGAGATGGCTGGGAACCACTCTGTAAGTTTCTAGGAAAGAAGGTTCCCGCCGTTCCGTTTCCGATGATAAACGAATCGTCCATGCTAAAGAAACAGTTGGAAATTGTGGCGATGAAGACTTTGAAACGGTCGCTTAGGAACATTGGCATTGTTGTCACTTCCCTAGCTATCTTCGCTACAGCTGTCTATTGGCTCGATACAGTATCTAGAAGTAAATAATGGGAATAGGAACGGATGGCCCGGCCATTTATTGTTTACAGTTTGCCAAGAAACGACATCCTCGCTTAGTGACCCGCTCACCAAAACAACCCCTTTCCGCGTTTCGACTGACTCTAAAGCAGTCTGAGCTGGTTACAGACGAAGTTTCAGCAGCAAAAGCTTGTCACCATTTCCAATTCATAGTTGCTCGATACCCCCTCCTCTGCAATTTCCATCTGTAACGTGAGCAGTCCTCAGAGCTGCATGTGTTTACGAGCGATTTGCCCTGTCGCTGTTCTATTTCCCAAAGCTTCTAGCCGAGACCTGACTTATCGTCCCTTATCCCATATTATATACTTTCTCTCCTCGGTACATCGTGGCAGTGCATTATGTACGTCCCGGTAGATGGTGAGAAATTAGAGGGCGATGTTTCATGGTGCGTACTCGTCCAAACCCAATCAGACCGGCCAGCCGACCTTTCCACCGCTCTTATATGGACTGATAGCATGCTGTGATAGCTCGCCATACGAGTACTCTCCTCATTCATTGGAATTTACCAATCAAATGCCAGGCGGTACCTTTCCCAGCTTAGAATACGACCTATCTTCCAAGAAATGGAGAATCCTTATTTTCTGGAGTCTTGTCATTCTGGATTCTTTCGCGATCCCGATCATTTTGTATTTTGTCCTCAATTATTCTACCACTTTGAATAAGAAACAAGGTATATCACATCTCCAGATGAAGAAGTTCTACTGGGACTAATCGGCATTCAGTGTACTTCATCATCTCCTTCACATTGTTTGGAACTCTCATGCTAGAATATGGTCAGCGAGCATGGAGACTAAGTAGAAAGAATTCGACTTGTCGAGTAATCAACACCAAGCGACTGGACGTAAGCTTGTACCTTCTACCTTCTGCCTTGTCAACTTTGCCTGACTTTAACAGTTCGACTGGCTTCACTGGAACCTCACTCTAGTCCACGTGGTAGTAGTCGTCGAAGTAGTAGTAGCCACGAGCCTAAACGACCCACTAGTCCGCCTCATAGCAATGCCACTCCCCTCCATATTCTTCACCTTCGGACTAGAAATGCTGCTAGTCGAACTCATGCGATCTTTTAACATTCGAGCGCCATTCCGTGTCTCATCGATTCCAAAGGGAGGCATGCTGCGTCCAGCACTTTACACACTCATCGAAGATGTCGTCGCAGTGGATGGAAATGGAGGGACGGGGTATCGAGAGCGCTTGAATACCAGATACGAGACGAGTCCGGAGTTTCGGCGTTTGATGAATAACTTGACGTATTTTTGGATGGTGCCAGCTTTGCTTATTCCTGTGGCCGTCAGCCATTTGATATTTTGGCGGGGGATAAATGAAGACACTGCTTATGTTGTAAGTCCGATTCGTCCAAGATGCTTTGCAAATCTCACTTACTAACCTCTTGAAGATTGGTTGGAGCCTGCCGTTTGCATGGGCAAGTTTCTGGACGATCATGACGATTTATTGGGTTCGAACTGCTTTGGACGAAGAAAAGCAGAATTGGGCAAAGGAAGGATCACAGCTGATTCGAAGTGCTATTTGAAAGCCTTTACTGATGTCTACCAAAATTTCCTCCCCAAGTCTAAGCACCTATGAAATTACGAAATATCATCAAGTCGCCAACACACCCTTCACTTGGTCCCCAAGGTACACACAACTTCCCCCGCACCCCTCCTCCCCGACCTAACAGCCCCTTCCATATACCCCTTCCAAACATCACTCGTCTCCGTCCCCACAAAATGAACATCTCCAACCTCTCTACGCAGCTCCCTCACCGCGCCCTTCGCCAACGCTCCCAACGGCAAAACCGCACTGGGCGCCCCTTCAATCCACTCCTCAGTTGCCCAATCCTGCAAAATAACCTTCGTCGGCTCAGGAACATCTCCCCCGGGAACACCAGGCGCGAACATCGTTTTCATCTGCTCGATAACCTGTTTGGTTTTCTCGGCCTCGTCGAGTTTAGACCAAGCACGTCCGGCATCACCGACGATGAAGCATACGATGGAGTAGTTCTCGTCTTCGAGTACACAGGTATCGCGCGTGAAGTGGATGGGTCCTATGTCTGAGGTTGCGATGCCGGAGAGCCCGTGGGTACGCCACCAGGCTGAAGAGTAAATGCAAATCGCTTTGGAGAAATAGCCCATGTGTGTGGTGGCTGCGAGGGAGGATTTGGAAGGTGGGAGAGGAGGTGTGAATGTGATGTGTGGGTAGAGAGCCGTGGGGACGGAGACGATGACTTTTTCGCAGGATATGGATAGCTTTGTTCCGGATGTTACGATGCAGTGGCCTGAGGAGACTTGTTCGATAGATGTGACTGGATGGGATAATTTGATAGATCCAGGCTTGAGTTCACCGGCTAGGCGTTGTGAGAATTGTAGGTTGCCTGGAGGTCAATTAGTTGAGTACCAGGAGAACAGAAAGTGGAAACCAACCTCTTCTATTACGAAGATACTGCCCACCATCCTTCCCATCAGAAAGCAGATTCGCAACACCGGTGCCACTCTTGATATAATCGACCATGAACAGAGCACTGACTTCAGTCGGCTCAACACCCAATAGGCCAAGAGTCGCAAGACCAGCCAAGTACGAAGCAACACCACCCGGGAAATTTTGATCGCAGTATTCCTTGTAAGTAACTGCATCGAGCGCTGCTGCTTCCTTCATACTCGATGGATTAATAGGATCCCAGTTCTTCCCAGCCTCAGTGATCCAACCAATCAAAGCTTCAACTTGTTTCTTCTCATCTGCAGAGCCCTATTCATGCATCAGCCACCTTTCACTTTGTAAAAATCAAACTCAACTCACAGCACCAGCACCATACGGCTGCGTCTTAACACTCCCATCAAAACCCTGCACACAATCCAACCCTTCAGCTCTTTGAACCACAGTCTCCAAGCCGTACTTCTGAGCCAGCGCCCACATCTCACTCTGATTTGTATCATTGATCCAAGCAGCTCCCAGTTCGACAATGCCCTTATCGCCATTCGAGACACTGTACGTCTTTCCGCCAACTCGATCTTTCGCCTCGAGAACCAGGACTGACAAGCCGGCTTCATGAAGGGCAACTGCAGCTGAAAGACCACTCAATCCCGCTCCCACGATGACAACATCCACATATCTAGTTGAGTCCTGCATGGTTGTCTCTTTCGACGACCTCACAAACCTATGTTACAGCAAAAATTGGGAGGGGCTGAGAAACTTGTCGCTTGCAAAGCACAAAGTATGAACCTGGGTGAAAATCAACTCCGAGATATGAAGATAAATAAGAAGTTTTGGAATGCGATAGAGCCAGCAGCTTGGTCTTTATACCAAACTTCAAGTACTACCTACGTAGTCTCAAAAGAAAGAAACGTGGAGGTATTTGTCCCACAGCTCCGTGCCCAGACATACCTGGAGCCCGGTGCGATAATCCGCAAGAATCTAGAAAGATGCGTCGTCCTAGGTAAGAACGACTCACAGAACAGATTCATTACCAGTATAACTCATTGATTACCGAAAGCGGGCTGCATGAAGATGGCTGTGTCTGGCGGGACGGAAGAACTCGAGACGGACGGGCACGGAATTCAAACGCGTCTGACAGTTTAAAGAGGGCATTCAAGGATACACCTAAATGTAGCAAATAGGCGTTAGCACTAACCGGCTTGTATTTCCGGTCTGCACGATGTTCGTGGAGTAGGGCAAGCTTAGCCAAGAGCACAGCGGTAACTTACGCAGCCAAGCTTACCGCGGCTCAACGCATCACATTTACAAAGTCAAAAGACACTGCGAGTATGTTTCTGCCGAATCGGCTTCATTCATTCTTTAGAATACAAATCCTTGTGATGACCAGGGTATAAGGCAAAGGAGGAGAGGATTTTCAGACGAACTCGCAACTGGAAATCCAGAGAAGTCGTCCAATAAGACGCCTGCCACTACACAAATCGCTGCACCTTTCTGCAAAATGGAATAACTCTGCCTCAGCTTCTCGGTTTTCTGGAAGTCAAAGAGGGTATTGAAGAACTTGTATGATGTGCATCTGGGAGTTGTTATACCTCTGCAACTGAGACGTAGGGAGATCGAGATGACTTGAGAAATATTACTCAGTCAACATGCCCGGCGTAAGTCCAGGTTCAAATCAGAATCTGAAAATGCTCCCGAGCTAGAGTTGCCTACTTTCCTGGGAAAAGGATCGCGGCGAAGGTCCCGACAGCTTCGAAATGATCCCATAGAGACCATGCTGGATGAGCAGCAGTCCGAAGAAGAGCGACGAGCGCGTAGTGGAGTAGACGGAAAAACTACCACCAAACGACTGGATCGATTGCCCGAGCTTGCATTAAATGCTCGGCTGGCTTTCGAGATCTGTAATCCGAACCGTTGTGGCTGTGCTGGCCAACGCCATCCATCTGCCTGAGCATCTCGAGAGCTGGCAAGTACAATGCCTTGCTGGCTTCCATGTTGGCGACATCTTCCAAGGTCCAAGCAGTTTCGTCACCCAAATTGAGGGATTCATTTTGTGTGAGAACGTCATCAAGATTTACCGATTTGATGGATGCCTCATACCACGTGGTCAGCTTCTGGATTGGAGGTTGATCAGGATCACTTGGCTGTGCCTCATAGATCCAGAAAGGGTCATCCTTTGCTGAGCCACCATCAATGTTCAGAGACTGGAGCTCCGAGACTTTGAGAATCGAGTCTTGGTCAGTGCTCTTGTACTCATAAACACGGCGAACGGCAACGTCTTGGATGAGAAATTGCTTCTGGAGAGAAACATCGAGCTTCCAAGATAAATATGGTTGGTGTGAGTTTGGCCTACAGAAGTCAGAAGATAACGTCGAAAAGAATGAAGCAACTTACGGAATGTATAACGATGATTGAAGTGCCGTAGCAAGAGCGCCGTACTTCTCTTCCAGAGCCCGATTGCTACCATATCCGATGGCACCGACCTTCAAATCCCAATGTCTCTTGGTTCCATGAATGAACAAGTTTCCTAAGCGGCATCGTGCCTTGATCTGAGTAACGAAGGTCTCTGCATTGATCTCAATCATGACTGGGTACAAAGGATTCTGAGGATCAGTAAACACAAATTCGTAAGTGGTACTCCACCCCGAAACCCTGTTCTCTTGCCAGAGGTTCTGGCCATCTTGGCCCTTCATGTTTATCATATACTGAATCTCGGCAGGGACAGTGGTCAAAACGCTAGTAAAGTCTGTAGTGGGACCATACTCGGTTGGCTCAAGAATCATCTTCTGAAGAAATGCACCATCAAGTAAATGGTGGCCCTCATTCTTCATTGAGAGCCATTTTGGATGAAAGCGGCCTAAGATGATGCGACCAAACTCGACCTGAACAACAACTTTTCCACGATATCCACGGAGTCCAGCCATCAGCTCTCTAAAACTTTGGTTGATCTCTTCAACAAAGCCTGGTAATGGATCCGCTGATTTCTTGTCGGACTGAGAAGATGCTGCTGACTTTGGTGGTGAAAACGGTCTTTCAAGTCTACTGGCAAAATGATAGGGCTTAGGTTTGGGTGCTCGTTGAGTCATTGTATGGTGGAATACTCTAGTATCAACCTCGCTAACAGGCTGCTCTTTCTCAGTCTGATTGTGGAAGCCTGGGCCTTTGAAATTCGGATCAAGGATTTTGAATCCGAGAGTCTTAAGAGCGGGATCGTCTTCGTCGAGAAGTGATAACTGAACGTTATTTCGCCTCGCAATTGAATCCGAGAATAGACGCTTGGGAGTCAGCATTCCTACGGGTGGGACAGCATCGGTGTGAGATGCCGATCTATTATGACTTCGAGGGGACTGATTGAGAACAGCCGATTGAGATGCTTGGGGTCGGAGTCCAGCGATTGGCTGAGGTGGTTGCTGGTGGAGAATGGTAGGTATGAGTGGTACAATGAGACCATCGCTAGATATAGTGACTTGTGGCATCGAAGCTGACCGCGGCATTGCTGAGTTTGCTTGACGAGCAGCTGCATTACTTGCTGGGCCCTTGAGGTACGGTCCGAGTACGGGAGGGCCATGTGAAGTCGAATCTCTGTTAATGACGCCAAAAGCACCAAGCTGTGGTCTCCATGACAACTCCTTTTCCACTATCGTAGCAGTCTTTTCTGGGCTGTATTCCTCATACCTATCCCAAGTCGGTCTGTAGGAACTCGCTGTGGCAACGTTAGCTGTGTAAATTCGACATAAGGAAAGGCAATTCTTACCTTGACCATTGGCATTGACAACCACACCATTAGATTGCAGATGGGCCCCAATGGGCAATCCATTTGGAGCAGGTGCGACGCCCGAGCTGATCGCATCAGGTACTGCCGTGGCCCATCTCTGCACAGATTCATCCTTGAAACGCAAGTGAGGAGCCAAAGCATTTTGAAGTTGCTGGATGTTGCTTTGCGCAGGAGGAGCTGGAGCTTGCTCTGGAATTTGGGCAGGACGGTGCAGCATGGGATTGTCAGAAACATCACCTTTGCCATTGTAAGTGAAGGCAGTTGAGAATACTTTGACTCCTCCTGGAATGGTCTCGACTGTGATCTTTGATATCTTCGGCATCTTCAACGGAACATACTCTGACTTGACCGGAAGGTAAGGGGAGCAACGGACCGTGATTGCATTAATCAGAGTCTCATAGTCGCATGCTCCATTGGAAAACGTAATCTGCAGATTGTCCAGCAAAGTTGTTTCGAAGTAGAACCACTTCATATCGACGAAGTATTTCAAGGCATACTTGGCGTTGGCAGTATCCTCAGTGTAGAGAACATGGTTTACCCATGGGTGTCTGTATTGCTAATACACTTTGTCAGCTGATATTCCAAATAAAGGTAGTCGCCAGCACTAACCCAGTTCTTCTCAATATTTTCAAGCTTGTGTACCGCAAGAAGTAAGTTTTCCTGGTCATGAGCACCCACAAATACTATGCCATCATTAATATTCTTGCTGAATTGGCAAGAAGTCAAGCGGACGAGTTCCTTTAGATCAGCCTCAGGTAAAATATCATTCAGCATGATATTCTTGTCATTGCAGTCCCAAGCCTGTCGGAACTTGCAGTATCGGATTTCTGCTGGGAAAGAATCATCCTCAACGACTGGTGCGAGCTGTGTGTGGGTATGAGTAACTTCGTCAGCAGTATTGACCTCAATGACAGGGCCACCACCAAGAACAGATTGCATCTTCCATACAGCAAGTCGCTGTATGAGATTGCTTTCCAACTAGCAAGAATTAGCATAACAAACCCCCCATTTATCCACCTATATAATACTAACCGGTGTATCTTGACTAAAAT
Source organism: Helotiales sp. F229 (assembly GCA_002554605.1). NCBI lineage: Eukaryota > Fungi > Ascomycota > Leotiomycetes > Helotiales > Helotiales sp. F229. The sequence goes on along the minus strand of MXAW01000004.1, from coordinate 3,415,844 downwards.
CATAGTCCTCATCAGCATCTTCGTCATCAGCTACATCCTCATCTTCATCTTCGTCGTGTTGGTTCGCTCTTTGAATAGCTTCTCTGATGACACCACCCAATACGGTCAGGAATGCTAGCCAAACTCTCTTACTATCAACCTTGGCACATCTGACTTGCCACATGCTGTGTTCTGGGACCCAGCGACTTTCCACTTGCTATCAGGTCCGAGTTAGTAGAAGCTCCAGAATAGTATGGGCAAGACGTACAAAATCCCATGGCTGCAGACGTTCCAATCTCGCTAACTCAACCTCGTATCTCTTCTTGACTAGCTCTACACCCTCCGGCTTGAAATGCCACTCGTTCGCAAAACTCATGATTGTGAGAAGTGTTTGGCGAGAAGAATCAATCGCGGATCGACCAGTCGTAAAGGTAGACTTGGGATGTGGAGGGGCTACGCTTCTTCGCTCCATATTGGCGGTTTTGGCGTATTTGGCTGGAAAGTGGGAAGCGGGGGATCCTAAGTTTCGACCGTTAGAGGAACCTCACTATGAGGAAGCAGGAATCAATGTACTGACTAGACGTGGGACATCAGTGGAAAGCAGTCCTGGGCTACCAGTGGTGTTGAATGTGGTAGAGGTATTGACGTTGAAAGTCTGGCTGGTGACAGCAAAGACGATGTTGAGACAATATGGCCCGGCAGACGGTGGGCAGAGTCTTGAAGTGACAGTCGACACTTTGTTGGCAACAGCAAGCCACGCAACGATGTTTCAGAGCCAATTGGGTAGTAGATGTAGGATCTGTTAGCTGGTCAGCATTGAAAAGCCTCGAAGGAGAGAGCCTGCTCTCAAGCAGGAAGAGATTCGGCCTCCCAGGAACGAGAATACGCTTTAATGAGAGAGGAGGGAATGTGTGATCACCTTTCAATGGCCTTCGAGGCACTACGGAGGCTCTGCGAGGCACGAATGCAACTGGTAGAATGGGGTTCCGTCTCCTGCTTGGGTTGATCGTGGAGCAGAGAATAGGCGATCTAGGTTCCAATTGTGCAATTGATGCACTGCAACTGAAAGCCCGGCGGAAAGATGGGCAAATTGTAGTTGTGCTGAGAGTGGTTCGTGTTGAATTCGTGGTTGACGACGCGATCGAGACGTGTTGTTGTGTTGAAGTAGATCGGGTTGTTTTGTTTACAAAAGCGGGCCCGTCGAAAGGTTTCCGGCGGATCTGGAGAGCAACACGCCCGAGGTTGTCAACGTGCGGCACTCTTGATTTTTACGAAGCATGCGATGTGAAGTTGTATCACAGTTTGTGAGTGTGGGCGTGATTGAATTGGGAGCTTGTGGTGCTTAAGAAGCTGTCTTGTGGAGGAAGGAAGGAAGGAAAGAAGAAACGATCGCGACATGTCGTGGGGGGATCGCGGCGTTTCCATATTTGTGGAAGCGAGTCTCAATGGTGCAGCTACAGTAGAACTACACCAGAATGGGCATATGAATCTTTTTTTCATCAGGCTTTCAAAATGCGGTAAATCTCAGAGTAGTCTCCGATGTTACGAAGGGTTGGCCTTGCCTTGCCTTGCATCGATTTCTCATTCATGCTACTTGAAAGTGCCCTGCGGTGTGTTGAGATGCACCGACATCCGTCTTGAGGAAAAAATAACAAGATCTTGCTATTGCCCAGAGCCCATAGCTAAGTAGGAGACTAAGAAAGCTTCCCATATCTCTCTATAGCATCTACTTTTTCACCCTTTCCCCCCATAGCCAAGCCTTCCTAGAGTAGTCCACGAATCAAGCTACTGGTGTTACAAGGTTGGCGAACGATGTTTTTGTCTTTGTCACTGTTACTAGGCGGATTTCGCCTACACTGGGGAATTCAAAGACTCGGGTAAGGTTACGAGAACGGGTGGAGGTGAATGGGAGAGATAGTAAGGATGGAGAGGAAGGAGAGGGCTAACCGTACCTATAGGCAGCTTTCCTGATTCTTCTGGAGGACTCTATGGAATTTGAAGGAGTGGTATGGGAATGGCAGTATCTCCGAGTAGGTAGCGGTTTGGGTACCTTGAGTCCATGCTGTGGTTTTCTTTGGCATGGGATAGCATCCAAAGGCACAGCTGCTGAAGAACAAACTTCCCCAAGGCCTTCTGAGGTCCCCAGAGCAGCGCCATCTCCGAGGACTGGAGCTTCTGAGCATTGGACCAGGACAAGCAAAAGCGCACACATCAACAAAGCAAGCGAGCAGGCAAAGCACGCAACAACATCAAATATCAAATTACAATTCTTTAAAATCTCAACAGCAGGATGCATTGAAGCAAATCCACCAATCAGTCACCAACACCACGCAAGGTAAGGCAATGCACGAAGAGAAATAGAATAGAACGAGGGCAGTCGGCGAACGAATTCTCGCGAGTTCATTCCATTCTCCCTGCACTCGCATCATTCCTGCTTCCGCTCCCTCCTCCCTAAGGCGTCGTGTTGTACGCAACCTAGAATCATATACAAAAGTCCTAACACACACCACCCGCCATTTGATCTCGAAGCCAAGTCGTCAAAGTCGTAAAAAGCGCAGTGCAAGATTCTATAGCCCATTCGCACCTCGCATTCCATGCATACATAGCAAGCAAGCTTCCTTGACGTTGAAGAAGCAGAAGTGGGGGAAAAAAAAACTCCCAGAACTCCCATCCAGCCAACCACCATTTTGTGGAAATGCCGCAAAGCACAAAAACAACGACAACAACGAAGGTGCGGCTTAGCCAAGCTGCTTTCCTTATCCAATGCCCAAATATGCCAATCCCCAAATATGCAGTCTTCTTGGCGTATGTACGGTCGTGATGAAGGAGAGTCATGAATATCGATCGATCCGTCGCCTGGCTTGCCGCCCCCAACAACTTCCGCCCATTAAGTTACATTTGTGGTGTATGTGCTAGCCATCCGTAGCTTTGCTCATCGACGGTGCGAATTTTGTTGTACATGAACGTATAGGGAGACTCATTCGGCCCCTTTGACGTTTTTCTTCACTCCTAGAGCCCATTTCAGCTCCCCTAGCACTTTCTGCGTTTCTAACAACACTGCATCATTGGCTTTTTCTTGAGCTCGGGCACGCTCCTTGATGTCCTTGAGTGCGTCCTCCTGCATGAGTTTATACTTCTCAAAGGCTTCCGCTATCCCATCCTTCTCGGCTTGCAAAGCAGTCAATTGTTCGGCTTGCTGCTCGCATAACTCTTGTAACAAATTCATGCGATCGTCATCAGCGCGCCTTTCCTGGACAATAGTCTCGATCTCCACCCCAAGCTTGGCGACTGTTCTGTTGACTTCCACTCCTTGATCTCTCCAATGGCTTGTCATCGCCTCGTTTCGACCCTTCATCAGCGCCGCAAATGTTTGTGCCTCTTCCACGCTCCTCTTGCTATCCTCCTCTATCTTCTCCATAGCTTCCCTCCACCCTCTTTCGCGCTCCACAGCTTTGTCGGCCCGATTCTTCTCGGCCTCGATCTGTGACTTCATCTCTGCGACCTGCCGTTCCCTCCGCTTCAGCAGGGTTTTGTTGATAGCAGCATCATGTAATTTCCCGTCGTATTCCGCGGCGAGGGCTTCCATCTTCCCTTCTGCCATCCTCACAGCTTGTTTCGACTCCTCCGCCCTCAGACGCTCCAGATTGAGATCTCGTTTCAACATGTCGTTCTCGCCCATAAGCCGCTCGATAACTCTGCCCGACTTTCCGAGATTAGCTCGACCGACGGCAGAACTCCATTGTCCCCCAGGTGTTATTGAGTTCCCATTGCTGTTTGGCGAATTTTCTTCTGGTACTTGGAGGTTGCTGGCGGTATATGACCTTGTTGGCCCAAACTCAGACGAGATCTTCCGTACGAGGCCATTCCCAACTCCTAGGCCAGGGTTGTGCCGTGTGAGAGGCGGTTGCGAATGTGGTATGGAGGCTTGAGGTGAGATTCTAGTGGAGTGAGGCATCGCTGTCGGGTCGCTTTTGTGAAATCGCCGCACTTCGTCTGCAGAGGTGGTATCGAGGTGAAGGCTTTCCGAAGGGACTGAGCGGATAGTATTGGACGAGTTGCTTTTCGAGAGTGCCGATGATGTACTGTTCCCATTTAGAGTATTCATCGCGTTTGAGGAGATTGGGGAAAGGGTTCGAGGAGGCGCATGGATGGTGTGAGCGTTGGGGTCGAAGTCTGAAAGTTCGCCGTTTCGGAGTTCTGGAGGCAGGAGATCCATTAGACCTTGCTTATAATTTCAGGTCTTTATGCCTTCAGATGTGTGAGATACAGCCACAGCCGAAAAGCAGTCTGACCGGATGCTCGAAGGCTAGAGGGTGGAGGGTGAAGGGTGAGAGTTGGAAGAGTAAGCTGGCAGACGTACTAGCAGAACCTGTATGGACGGCAATGTGTTGTTGATGTGGCTGCTGGTAGGGGTGATCTGACGGAGGGTAGAGTTCTCGAGCGTTCATCGCTCTTCATGTCTTCTCCCCTGGATAACCTGTAACTGCCAGTAATATGCAGATGTTCGAACGATATTGCCTTGTTGCTGGGAATTTCCTGTGGGTCGTTTGTTCCGTCTGTGCTGGTAGTGGAAGTTGTAGACAATTGTTGGCAGATGTTGCAAGGCACAAATAAGCAATATGTTGTTGCACTTGAGATAGAAGTAGTAGTGATTCCTGTGATGTTGTTGGAGGGAAAAGGTACAAGAGTGAGATCCATGTCTCGTCAATCATAGCGAGCATGGAGCAAGCGAATCGCGATGATGCTGTTGGTTGGGGGACGGGGATGGGGCTTGACAGGCTGACGGGTTCCTGGACAGGGGCCGCTCGATCCTCTGGTCCATGACTTCACCCCTGCATGAATATCCTGCATCGCAACAACCAACATCCATCCACATCCCCATCACCCATGAAACCGACGGTTACCAGTCAAAGACGAATAGGGGATGCTGTGTCCGGATCTCCAAAGGATGCCGGCGAGGGCAAGGCACGGGAGGGTATCTGTGGCTCCGGATCGTCACAGGTATGACGAACCGATCAACGACGAATTAGACCGTGCTGTACTTTCTGCCCTGCGTTCTGCTCTGCGTATATTTACTTTTTCATCATCCGAAGGACCGCTTCTCCTTTTTATTTCTATCATGCATGACACACTGTATAATTTTAATTAGGAGGGATGTTGGAAGCATTCTGGGACGTGCCAAGTCTGGGATCCCTAGTCAGAGAAGTCCGTCATGGTATTCAGGACTTCCGTCTTCTTCAGCATCTTATTGGCTTCTTGCAGATTACTTTAAGATTTCTATATTAGCTGAGGTGTCTTGTTGAGTTCGAATGGATGAGCAAGTGTTAATTGACATCTGTTATCTTTATCGTCCTGCTGCGGTCTTTGTACTTGAGCTTTTCATTTCGGATCATGTTTTAGTCCCCTATCTGACTGTTCATTGGCTGGTCGAGTTTCCTGGGCCTTCTTGCGAGTGGCAGGAAGGCCCAAAACATACTACAGCACTTCCTGAAGTGATACAAGTCCCCACATACTACATGTCAACTCCCAGACTCGAGGTCGACCGAGGACTGCTCAAGTCACATTTGGTGATACAAAGACTCGATCAGCAGCAAACTGGTGCACAAATGTGGATGCCAAATTATGGTAATGTGATTAAACAATGTCGAATACGGTATGTTGACATGTCTTTGGCAAAAGCCGAGGCTTTTCATCAATGAAAGTAACTGTACTTTTGGTGTGGAGACTTAAGTCCTCCCTCATCTCTTAACAAGCCATATCCTTCATTCATACTTCCCAGAAATCGGGTGTCTAGACCGAATGGGCTCAATGAGGCACTCTCACCCTCATCCTGATCTTGACAATCAAAAGGCAACAAGTGTTTACACGTCTGGCAAATGGTGTTGGAGTAGAAGCAGCGAAGTAGGGAAGCGTGAGGGCTGTGGTTGTACTCTGGGTTACTTGTAGGCATGAATGATATCTGAATTAAGGATTAAATGATGTGAACAGCTCCTTTCTTCCTGAGGCAACTTAAATTGTTGGCTCTTACTATAATGTTTGTTGGCAAGGATGCAGAAAGTTGGGGAATGAATGGGGATATCTGGTTAATGAGCTTTGCTCGGGACAAGTGGATTGAGAATGATATACGTTGTGCGGTCACCCAGAAACGGAGGGATGGACGGTAGAAGTGCAGATGTTAAGTGGCGGTTCAGATGAACAGCTTGAACTTAAATTCTCCCTCATCGTCTCCATATTCGAATGTGACATAGCGAGGTTTGCTGCCAAGATGTGGTCCAGCGATCAGAACCAGAGGCATGCCGCAACTCCACCAGAATTTCTTCGAAATCACTAGCTCTACTCATTTCCCCAACTTCGCATAATATCACACTCATAGCACGAGTTTCTGGAGGTTGCAAGGTTTCATTGGCATCTGCGGCAGTTCATTTTTTGACTGCTACAAACGAAAATCCCATATCCATGCGCCCATCCCATCCGTGGAAAACCAAGCGTACAGCAAGTATTTACTTGAGGGGAATGAAACGAGAAGAGTGAGTGGCACCGATACCAGGTCTTCCGTGCTTGACTGGGTGGCTGTGAGAGTGTTAGCATCCTCCTCCTAACAAACAAACTGGGTCGTATATTGGTGAAACGTACTAAGAGATCGAGAATTCTCCCAAGTAGTGTCCAACCATCTCAGGCTTGATTTCGACCTGGTTGAACTCCTTTCCTGAGTAGATACCGATAACGCTACCGATCATCTCTGGGACAACGATCATGTTTCGGAGGTGAGTCTTGACAAGATCCGGCTTCTCGTTGGGCTTGGCCTCCTGCTTCGCCTTGCGGAGCTTCTTGATCAAACCCATGGGCTTGCGCTTGAGACCACGGTTGAACCTACGGCGGGCGCGGGCGTGGACAACATCACGGAGTTGGTCGGATGAAAGGTCCAGGAGTCTGTAGATGAAGAATCGAGGGTTAGCTTATTTGCTCCCCTTTGGAATTCTCAAGACTTGGGTATGTATGTGTATGTATAGGAGGCGTACTGATCGAGGTCGATTCCACGGTAGGAGAACTTTCTGAACGCTCTCTTCTTCTTGATCTCGGCGGCCTCAACGGCGTCCTGTATTGGGAGAAGACGTCAGCATTGTTTCTTGATGGTAGTTGGGCGCAGAAAGTGTGCGCGAGTGGCAGATGGAAGGAGAAGTCAATTGATACTCACGTATTCGTCAGCCATGTTTGCGGTGGATGTGAGTGTCGGCTTTCGGTGATGTCGAAAGTCGAAGGGTGTACTGGCGAACGTGGGATGAAGTTCAGAACCGTGGAGTGGATTTTGCGATTTGTTAGCGTCGACGGTTCGCTTACTCATTAGCGCCACAACTTTTAGAGGTAGGGCAAGAAGCCCCAAATTCTTGGCACGTGAGAACAAGGCTGACATGACAGCCTCGGACCAGAACTTCAACTTCAGAACTTGAGCAGGAATTGTGGTGGCTTAGGACTAGGTACCAGCTTGGCTGTGTCTATCGATGCTTATTTTCGAAATAGTCGTAGATGTGACCTCTTCATTGATGTGCAATGAGGAGTTCATTGCTCTGCTAGAAAACATGCTGCCAGCCACTGTAACCAGCGGTTTGCCCTTCTCACTTGAACGACCTTGAGAAGGGTCGCTGAAATCATGCTGATGCCTTTCTTCAAGATCATAATTCACGGTCATATATCTCAATTGATCGCACACAAGTTGGAAGAAGCACGTCTTTATTGCATTAATGTAACCTGCATCCTTGACAACTCATCATAGAAGGCCGTTAATCCGACCCAATTCCCATGACATGCAAATCCCCTGCATAGCGCGCACAACCCCTCCCAGAAGCCCTGACCATTTGTCGTGAATTATCGAGAGCGTGGTATCATCCGTGAAGCATGAATTTGTTCGTTTAGTCGAAAAGACCGAAACCCATATCCTCGTCGGACTCTTCCTTCTCTGCATGATGTATTAGTCTATATTTCGTTCATCTGCTAGGTGTATAACGTACCCTCAACCTTCTCCTCGGCCTTCTCCTCAGCGGCAGCACCACCTGAAGCGGCGGCACCTCCAGCAGCTGGGGCAGCACCACCAGCTCCTCCAGATAGAACGGAAGCCAACTTGCTGGATCCCTCCGTGATCAACTGTATACCCGTTAGCCCCCATCGCGCATGTTCCCAATTGTAGATTCCCGTACCTCTTGGATATCCTTGCCCTTGAGCTCAGAGATGAGGGTGGATAGACGCTCATCATCAGCCTCGATTCCAACGGACTCGAGAACGGCCTTGACGTCGGAGGCAGAAGGAGAGGTGTTACCACCGATGGTGAGGAGAAGGTAAGCTGCGAGGTGCTTCATTTTGCTTGCTAAGGGATCATCAGTCTACGGCGCATCGATCGTAGCTGTGCGCGCAGACTCACATTTGGTTGTTTGTTTTTGGGAACAAGAGTATCAATCGATTTAACCGCTATTTGAGGCGGAGACTGAGACGTGATGTTCAGGATGTGTCGTTGATTTGAATCTCGAGAAAGTTCGGAAAATTTGGGTTGGCCAGCGTGTGGGAGGCTAGTCAGTTAAGCGATATCTTGGCGCGAAAATGCGGCCGCCTGGTTACTGAGATCCTGACTTATTTTCTTCTGTAATTTCACAACATTCAATGACCAAATGAAAGTGACTCGAACGGAGTGACTGATAGACTTCGGTCTCAAGCAGAGAATTGAGCTGATACGCACTCTCGCGCTTCACATTCTATAATTTTAGGTTGAGTCACCGCTGAACTTGACGGACCTCTAAAACATGAGTGATGTCAGTCCGAGGCAGCATGGCAAATACCGCTCTGACTTTTGTAAATGGAAGGAGAATGGTGTTGCGCTGGGTTGCAATGATATCGCCGGTTTCACATTGATGTCTCTGATCAGATAACTATACATGGTCTTTTCATGTCCTTGATTCGGAGTCTGCAAGTATCTCGCTTCAGCTAAATACTTCTCTCTTGCCTTTTCCCCATAATCACCCTCCCAAACAAAAGGTCTATGAGAACCTGAAGCTTAATATACTTCAAAGTTGTCAAACCCGCTGAGTTCTCTAAGCCTCACTTTGCCCGGTTGTCAACCAGATCCAATTCCCGCAGCCTGCAAATTTGGCTCGAGTCTTCAGTGCCTCAGTGACAGGAGCAGATGAGATCTCGGAAGCAGGCCTTATGGCTCTCTCCATTTGCTATAGGCTATAAGTGGCTTTACCTATACACTGTAGTAGAACATTAACCAGATTGACGGAAGCCCCAAGTACGGATATTTAAACCATCCGGTTTCTAGCTTATTGAGAATTCTAGAATCGACGCCGATTGTCACCGCAACTTTGCGACATTGGTCTGAAGCAAAGCTGGATACGACGGCTGGGGCAAGAAAGGCATTATTGGCGCGGCTGGATTTGTCAAAAGTTGTTTTCAAAAAGAGTACTCTCACGTAATCCAATGTATCGAATGCAACAGGGGATGACAGAATTCCGTGCGCACGAGCCGGAATCACCAAAATCCTCACCAAAACCACCAACTTCTGACCTTCACTACACCACAACACTCTGATAGAATCACATCGAATTAATACTATAGCTTAATCTTGTGATTGTAAAGAATTGCTCTAATTTAGATTTCTGATAACCTTTTTTTGTGTTAAGGTACTTAAGCCTCACTAGAAATTTATTAGCGATAATAAAGAATCCGAAATAACTAATAAAAGGTATTATATATAATAAAATTTCTAGTACAAAAGTTATTTACCTTATTAAAAAGTTCTTTTATGTCACTTAGTGTAATATATTATGGTACAAATTTGTTGTGTTATAAGCTCTTAAACAGAGTGACTTTTGGTGTGTTTTAGCTAAATTTTAAAGGGTGCGCACGGAATTCTGTCACCCCCTGTTGAATGCGAGCTGAACAATCGAGCCCGGCAGTGACAGACACTCTGTAGATTGTTCCTGGCAATGCATGTATGAAAGTAATAAAATACTAATGAAGTTTCCATGTGCGCACTATCAACTAATATCACATCATTTTAGATTTGAAATCTGACCGTAAATAATGCAAGTAACTGTTGATTTCAACGACAATCATGGTACATGGCACTGACAATCGGCGCACCGGATCAATCAGGCATTCCGATACCGATGTGACAATCTATAGGCTCACCACAGTCGCAATTCAATTTTGGGATATTCCTAATTCTTCATAGGACATTCAGAATAAACTCAATCTATTTTCATTCCCAATCTCTAATCTAGAAAAGTACACCATCATGATCTGCCCAGCCTAGCGTTAAGTGGCGGGGTACTACTTCGTTAGCGAGGGCTCCGAAAACACAAAAGTCCGTGCATTCACTTGACGACCATTGCACTCCTGTAAGACCATTTGCTCTAGAACTTGTCGACATTGTGAGGAAGAAGTACTTGTTGGATTTCATGGCTGGACATTTGGGTCTGCTGTTCTGTAGGACGAATATTTCGCTTGGCTGTGCTGGCCTTCATCTCCACCCCCACCCTACGCCTGTCGTAGTCCATGCTATTGGTTACCAAAGAACCTCGTCTGTTCCTTTAGGCAATTTTGAATCAAGCCAAGCCTTTCACTCTCGCTGGCCAATGGTCTGACTCTCGCTCGCTTCAGCACACCCTTGGACCACGCCACGCCACACCGGATTTTCAAATTTTTGATACTAATATATTATCAAATAACACAACCCCTCACATCCAATGAAAAGGGCGAATGGTTTAGTGGTATAATTTTCCCTTAGCATAAATTGAACTTGTTCAATCCAACGTGGGAAAGGTCCAGGGTTCGAGTAGGTCCATCTGAAGCTCAGAAAGCGAAATTAAAATACTAATATCAAACAGTTCCCTGTTCGTCCATTCCAAATTTTTTTTTTTTTTTTGCTCTTTTGGGCTTGGAAAGTGCTGGTTTTTGTTGTATCATAGCTTTGGCTTTGCTGTGGATTTCTTTTTGTTGGGTTGCAGAGTGCGGTTTGGTGCCTAAGCGGTGTTGCTTCGGCTAAACCACTCCACTTAAGCCGCTTGTCACTTTTTGCGCATTCTGATCATATTTATATTCTGCAAATACCTTCACAGCTCCTCTATCCCTCGATGGCTATTGCAATTGGCAATGCTTTGGAGACCCGAATGAAATGTGTAGAGGGTACATCTCACAGAGTGTCTACGTTGATACTTGTGCTTTCGTAAGCTCCGTCACGAGCTCTTCCTCGTCACGTAAGTGCCGACCTGTGTTTATCCCAAATTCATCCAGTTCAAGGAACATTCGCCATCGTCTCATTTATAAACAATCGTTGCCTGCAACATGTACCCTTTCAAGTGTTTCATAAGTCATTGATCATTTCATTTCGCCTGCTTGAAAACTCCTAAGAAATCGGGTATTTAAACAACATCAAACGAAGGATCTACCATCCTCCACCTCCCACCCTCATGATGCCCCCCTCCTCCATGCTGGCTATCGAATCCGCCGCCATGCTGATGTTGATGTTACCCACCCCCAAATCCTCTACGTTGTTGTGGTTTGTGCGACCTCCCATACCCATCATTCCACCCCCTCCGTAGTTTTGCTACTGTGGTGACGGTCCTCTCTACTTCACATTAGAAGTACTTCCTTACATAAAACATTGAAGAGATGGTTACATATCCCCTTGTTGTTGTTGTCGATGATCGCCGCCATGCTCTTCTTCTTGATTCATTCTTCTGGCTTTTGCATGAGTTTCTCTATGAGACCCGTTAGGAAAGTAGTACTTTGTAAAATCAGGCGTACATACTTTTTGAGTTCGAGAAGTCATAAGTAGAGATGTACAGAAATGATTTGAATGATATGATAGGGAAAAAAAACAAAGCCAGCACTACCTTATCGTGCTTATGTACCCCATCTCAAGACCAAACTCCCCACGAGAGATCTTTGAATCATTCCATTCCTGTGGCAGAAGTTCTTGTGGCTGTGCGAGACTGGGACAACGACCGAGATATAATCAAGCAAACCTAGCCGCTATATTCAGAAACAATATCATGAACTTTGAAGGCCACGAGAGATGTTGAAGTCGTAACGTGGCTGGGTGATATTCTGGAAATGTTAAGACATTGGAACAGTGACATCCAGCTCGCCTTCCTGTGAAGCCTTGGCATTTATGCCGCTAAAACGCCCCGTCTCTCCTTATCATTAACAACACCATCATGAAGATAACTTTTTTTTTCCTTTTCTTCTCCAATGGAATCAACCAATAGCCTCTCCAGGTCACAGATATCGACCCAGATCTCCCTCCTTTGCGATCACGAATCTGGTGGCGGACAGACCCCTGGCTCGCCTCGCTCCCCCGCACGAGGCTGCAGCTAGAGCTGGAGCTAGAGCTGGAGTTGAAGTTGCCCCTGTTTAACTTAATACCGTATTGTGGATGGAATAAATGTCCTCGGCTGTGGACCTCAACACAAAGTAGCTCTTCTTCTCCTCTGACTAGATATGCCGAAACCTCTCAACGCCATGTCTCGCCGTTCCCCCGAGCCCGCATATCATCAGAAGGGATTGGGATTGGGATTGGGATCAGTTCGCCAAATCAGGATAGTTACACAGCTACACAGCTACACAGCTACTTTGCAGTTCTCTTCTCGATAAATGAGCGAGAGATGCACCTGCATCCCAGATCCTCAGGTAGGTTAGGTCGGAAAGTGAAGCTAGAGGAAGGAACCCCTCATCACCCCTCATTCATGTGGTGCTGAAACTATAAAGAACTCCAATGGTCCCTCGTCGGCCCCTCACTTTCTCTTCGTCTTTACCTGGTTCGAGTTCGAATTTACTTGTCCAGTTATCTCAAGGTTGACCAACGTTGCACTGACAACTATCGAAATCGCCTACTTACAACAGCTTCCTTCGAGTCCAAATTTCTCTCCTTTGCTCTACTTCACATACCAACTCTGCACCTCTCTATTGAACATGGCCGAACCATCTACTGAAGGTTACGCCCAGGGCTGGCTCGAGGTACCCCCCTTACCCCTTCTTATCAATGCTCCTCTCTAAGTAAGAAACTAACCATCCTTCAGTACGAAAAAGTCCTCGGCCAACGTCCTCTCCTCACTGGAACACCTCAAGACATCGTTGATCAATTCAATGGTCTCGGGGCCAGTCTCGCAGCACAAGCACCTCCCCCCGACGCTTCAATAATTACGGAAGACACGACTGCCGACGGTGTCCCTGTCCGCATCTACACCCCTCCAGGAGCCACTGGCAAGAAACTACCAGTTGGAGTTTATTATCACGGAGGTGGTTGGTTGGTGGGCAGCCTCGACTCTGAAGATGCCTGGTGCAGAGTGATCTCCAAGCATACGCCTTGCATCCTCGTGTCGGTTGACTACCGTCTCAGCCAAACCGATAAGTGGCCTGCTCAACTCGACGACAGTGTCACTGCTTTCAAATGGGTATGTCTCCTTACCCTGATAGCTTTACCATTTTCAAAGTGAATCAGTTAGCTGACACCTGACAGGCCCGCAACAACGCCACCAAATACGGTGGTGACGGCAACAAGGTCTTCACCATCGGAGCCTCAGCAGGCGGTGGTCTCGCCTTTGGAGTCGCTGATCAACTAATCAAAGCTGGCACCGGTTCTCAAATTTGCGGTATCGTCGCTATGGTTCCCGTAACCTCACACCCCGATTCCATCCCATCAGCCTACCAATCCCAATACAAATCCTACTACGAGAATGGCAGCGGAGTTCCCATCATCGACGCCGGCAGCATGAAGACCTTCTTCGATACTGCGGGTGTTAAAGCCAATGACGACACGGCCTTCGTGTCGCTGAGCAAGAACTTGAAGGATTTCCCTAAAACGTATGTCATTACGTGTGGAAAGGACCCTTTGAGAGATGACGGCAAGATCATCGAAGATATGTTGAAGAAAGAGGGTGTGGAGACTAAGAGTGATTTCTATGACGGTGTGCCGCATTACTTTTGGTTGTTCCCTGGTGTGGAACGTGGAGACGAGTTCTTAATGGACGTTTGTAAGGGCGCGAAGTGGGCTTCTTCTTAGTCTGCTTTCTTTGGTTGTGTAATTATTTGGTATCCGCAGGTCTTCCCTTAGAGTTCTGTAATGGAATGTTCAGACTCTCAAAGAACGCTGTACTTACTCCTTAACTTCATCTTAGTATTTCAAGTGCAATTCAACTAAATACCGTGGCCGGCTTCACTTGCGTTCTTACACATCTCTTCACTAAAGGAGTTCACCAATCAGAGATTTACTTACGCAAGATTGTGCTCAAAGTCTTCTATTGACTCAGTCTATGGTGTACTGAGCGTACTCATCCCCGGTATCAAAGCCGAGCCAAGCCATGCAAGTTCTGCCGACCAAGCCAGCCTCTAAAAGATCAACGCATTCGTCAACAACGCAACCATATCCACCCAGCAGAGAACTCCCAAACCCAGATCAAAGAGCAGGAAGTGATGCAGCCCCTTAGCAAGGATCACCTCTGACAATAACCGAGTAGTTATCAGTATCATCCTCCTGCCCACCCACATATCCCACAGATCGATATTGCGGGCAGTGATTGATGATATCTTCGGCATAGCTGCCCATGTAGGAACATGCTCTCCAGAGAGTGCTATCGCTCTGTGAAGTAGGAAAGAGAATACATCGTCAGCTACTTAACTAGCTGAGGATGTAGGGGGAAAGAAAAGTAGAAGGAGAAGGAATAGGAGGGGACGAAAGAGGAGGGGAAGAAGACATACCCAGTTACAAACAAAAACCGACGCACTATCCTTACAAGCCACTTTTCTGCACGATCGAGCCGCGAAACGACATAGGTCTGGCTGGACATGGCGCAGGAAATTGATGTCATGCCAGACGCCGCCTTCGGGGGCCATTACCCATTGTACCTGGGGGTTGGGGAGGCAGTAGATGTTGCTCTGTTCGTTGCGGGTTGGTGTCAGTATATGAATAATGAAACTATTTGGGCTGGGGAACAAAGAAGGAGGGGCCTTTATTCTCACCTTTCCACGCTTCTCTACTTTGCTCTGGATACGATCGTTGTCGGCTTTGAGTGCGAGTGCGGCACTGAGTTCGAGGCTCTCGGGGAGCTTGAAGGAGGGGTGGGAGGCGGAGTATTGGGCGTAGATTTGTTGGATTGTGCCTTGGCCTTGGAAGGAGGTGCCGTCGATTGTGAGGTTGAATCTGAGGTTGTGGGATTAGTATGTTGGAAATAGGGTGGGTTTGTAAAATGGGCGATTTCTTGAGAGAGGACTTACTCCATGTGCTCGACAGGGAATGGGAGGCCGTCGAATGGACCACCTAGGTGAGAGGTTGTGGTGCCGAGGACCTCGATGGCAAGGAAAGCCAGCAGTAAGAGAACTGTGAGGAGATTCATGGTGCTGCCTGTGAGTGTCTCGGTTGTTTCTTCGTGGTGTTGCTTTGTCGAGGAAAATGAGATTGGAGAAAGAGGATGTTATCGAAGAACTTCTGTTCCGTTGGGAGGATTGGAGAGTTTAACAAGAGAAAGGTGATTCACAAGCGAAGAGGGGTCGCGGAGGAAGTCAATAAGTCACGGCAAGATTTCCTGAGGCAGTGAATCTATTGCAGAGCCCCTTTCAAGTAAACTATTTCCCAACTGGAGACGATATCGGCCAGTTTGACCAACAAACGCCTTCCCATTTCAGAGCATACATCCCATCATGCAGGGGTAATCTAAAGCAAGAGCATCTCAAACCTCTTAATCGACTTTGGAAACCAGATTTGGAAAAGAGAAATGGTGTGCAGCGAATGCGCGTATCGGTGAGTATGTCAGTTCTCGCAGTTGGCTGCTCGAACCCAGACAATATATCCATCATTGTCTTCCTCGTACCCATCCATGTAACTCAGCTGTGGGTTCTTGAGGTCTATCCAATCATTAAAGATGGTGATCATGTCGATGGCATAGGCGGTTGCACTTCGAAAGTGTCTTCAATGCAAATGAGAATGATGGATGCTGGAACAAGAAGTAGGAACAGAGGTATGATGTTAAATACTGACGATAGTCCCATTTAGGACGATCTCATCCCAACTCTACAGTATTGACAGTCTGTGGTCAGCGAAAATAGTTTGGACGGAAAAGGAAGAGGATTTTGGTGCATATATAGTTGCAAGAACAGATTCAGCGCCGTTGAGGCAAACAACTCTTCTGCACTAGCGAGCCTCCCACTAGACGATATTTTCAATACACCCAACATTTTATCTGGAAAGCAGTTTGGAAACCACAAAATTCTGGCTTACATGACATCTCTGAGGTTCTATATCCATCAGGTAACGATGACCGTCTGAAGGCTCGGGCAATATGCCATCTTGCAAACTCGAAGAGCGGAATCAGCAAGACAGTAGATACTACCCCCAAAAGAGTATCCGTCACAATTCAACATTCGTGCACCTGACTAGTCAATGCATCACCCACTTGCCTTTCCACGCTTCTCAAGACCGAGTCCATGTCAGTATTCAGCCATCGTAGCATTGAACCAGGTTACCATCCCCTCTGGAGAGTACTCATGAACTGGGGTGTTGTATTCTTGGGGGTCCATGGGGAGGGGTAGACTATCGTAGGGGCCGGTACTGGGATTGAGATACGAGGCTGAAGTTGATGCGGGGGTTGGAGAGAACTGAGGTGGCGAGGAGGGATATGGCCATTAGTAAGGCGGTGATGAAAGTGAGGTGCTTCATTTTGAAGTCGAAGGTGTAATGTGAAGGGGAGGCTTCTATTTTTTGACTCTGCGAGTGAGAGGAGCAGATAAGATGCTCTGGGACGGTGGTGGTGTTAATGGGAAGGCAAGGGTTGGGTTAAGAAAAGTTGGGGGTTCTTATTGTGAGCTCTTATCGAGGTCGTAATTTGAGTTTTCTTTTGGTTACGTCTAGTGTGTTTATTTTTGATATCGACTTGGGATGAGATTCACCTCCTCATTCAAAGTTTTGTTGCCACTCAGCTCAAGAGAAGTCGAATATTTCAATTGCGACAGGATATTTCGGTATCACAGAATATTGAAGCTCTTATTAACATAAAATACTGATCTAATAAGTTCTTTGGTTGACGATTACTCAGGAATACGACCCGATTTTCATGGTGAGCTATTTTGGTCATCTGCGGGGTAAATCTCGCTTCCCCCGCCAATGTCAACAACACTGCAAAACATATACACATTGAGCATTCAGCGCTATACAAGCCATTCAAGTACTCATACAGTGGTGCCGGAAGTCAGGTCAATCAAAAATTGCAATGATATATGATTTCATCTATAAGCTTTTGAGTGCCAAGCACCTTGAGTGCAGTTGGCTTGTCTAATGCCAAGCTAAGTGGGCAGTTACCTTTTCTCCTCCGGCTCCAAAACAAAACAAGTACGCCACTGACAAGCTTCCTTCCGAGCAATCACGTTCTATCCCTCCGTCTCAAACTCCTGTCCTCCAGCTCGAGCGTTGTCGTGGTTGTTTCGATCGATAGTGCAGAGGTTGATAATGTCTTGGACGAAGGAGCCTAGGTAATTGCAATTAGGTCTGACTTCGTGGTTGGCCTGCATTCCGGTACTTTGTTTGTTAGCACGGTTCCTTTTTCTCCAAGGAAGGAATTTATAGTCACAAGGAGGAGAAATATGAAACTCGCATCGTTGCAGACATAAACCGAAGAGCCGTACTCCCGGTGTATGCAATTATCTGCACACCAAACAAGCCAGAACACAGGATCTCTTCAAAAGACTACTTTTTGAATGAATAAACGTAATAGCAGTCTCTTATTAAATTATACCAAAAAGGACACATATTACTAAAAAGATGCACAGTTATCTTTTCGACAGATTTTTGTAACTCTTTGATCCATGATTATTGAGAAATATAAAGTCTTTTAGAGGGTCCGATTTGGGTGTGCAAATAATTACGTTCACCGGGAGCCGTAGTAGCAATGCATTTTCTTGCAGCTATGAGCTTTAATCTTGCAGACTCCGGGCACAACTAAGAGGTTATATATGATCACGTTGAGAGCCCAGACATAAGCGCGTTGCCAGTCCCAGCCTGTGATGGAGATACAGAGAGTCTGCCACTGCATTCCAGATTCATCAGCATCTTTCCTTGCTTCAAGTTTGAGATTGGCTGGATGGAGGGTTGAATACCTTGCGAGTGGTCTCACGGCTCATGAGAGCTGACTCGACTTCGCCTGAGGCAGTGTACTTTATGGTTGAAGTTTCAGTGTTTGTGAGAGATGTGATTGTCGTTCTTTGGGATCTGAGGGAATTCGAGGCCGAGCCGCATGAAGATTTCTTGGAGGTCGGCGGTGATGTTGACTTCGGCGCCGTTGATGGTTCCACTCCACTACAAGAGTTGTTCGTATAGCCTTATGAGGGGATATATTACTTGATAAGTTCAATTGCCATTCCAGGAGGATCTTCGAAAGTGTCTGGCCGACAAGAAACGAGGAAAAATGCTTACCTCCGGGGGACAGACGGGTCATGGAAGGCGCATTGCCTCAGCTGAGAGTTCGGAGCTATCAACAATATATGGGAAACTAAATACCGAGGCAGCAAGAAAGACCGCCATAGAGGATTCCAAGCTAAAAAAAATTCATAATGAAATAATTGCGATTTTCCCTAGGACTTGGAAGAAACTGCATGATGTTGGATTTCCGATAATTGGCACGATGACAGTAACGAGCAAGTAACTTCCAGGTGTTGAAAGTAGAGGGGTACTGCTATGGAGTGGTGGCCTTAGTGCTGGTCTTGTAGCTGAGACTTGAAGGTTGATGTAGGATGGCTTTATACTTGGACTGAAGTTCTGAAATGGAGATCGTCCCACAACAAAATCAATCATACGGCTGTGGTAATTTATAATTCACATGCTGGTATGAGCAAGTATCAAAGTAAGCATTATTGATTGTATTCTTGAGTTGATTAGCTTCAAGAGAAGCTAAACTATCAACTGCTCGCTAAGCAATACCACCATCGACACAAGCAAACGCCTTGTATCCGTAATATCATGAGTCCTTGACTCCCAGTTCCGCAGATATTTGGTCGTGTGCAGAACTCTTATATCTGCTCCCACAGCTCCCATTTATCGCAAGTACGTTAAATATCCCAGCGTCGGACTCTTGTTTTCCACTTGTCAAGAATATCCTGAGCATAGCTGGCAAGGTTGGAATACTTGATACAGAGATCACTTCCGCCCTAGAATTGCACAGATGATCAGCGTCAGTTGCTGGGAGCAGAAGATGGGGTGATAAATGTGATTGTATACATATGGACGGTGCCGCCAAGGGAAGGGTGGGTGAACTTGGGTCGAGATGGCAAGGGTGCTGGTGACCACGAAGCTGAGGAGTGCAAGCCCAAAAACTTCGAGCTCAGGAATGTGCGAAGAAATACATAGCAGATGGACTCAATCGCCGTCATGAATGTGGTAAGCATAGGCTTATTTCTGTAGAGTGAAAATAGGTTGAGAGGATAGTCTAGACAAAGTAAAGAGGATCTCGAAGTAGGTATCTTAAAAAAAAATGATTTCAGATCTATCAGGCAGAGGGACTGTTCACGGTAACAAAGTGCCCTTTTTATAGTTCAGACCAATTCGCGCGGCCCCCAACATTTACTGTTGGAGATCTGCCACGACAGCCCCTTTGAGAACACCTCGAAAACGGGCAAGTTAATTGAGATCACATTTAGGGCTCATTATCAGATATGACGGTGAGATTATGATTTATTGCACCTTCGCCTCCGTCGTCCTACCGTTGCCTAGCTAGTCAACCAAAGCACCTCGCAATACCATTCCCGGAATCAGTGTCTAGGACAGCCATCTTTGGCTTTGTTGATGATAAGATTGTACCCATCTGTCTCGAACTCTCTGTACGTAACGGGGCAGTTAGCAAATGCCTAATCAAGGATGTCTTGGGGAAGGGATAAGACACGTTAAATTGTCTCCGGAAATCCCGAAACATTGAAATGAGGAGAAAATGGGCAGCCCCAGTACGTACTGGCCTCCGACTCTCCATGTCTTGAAGAGCCATCCTCCGTACCAGCGCTTGCACTTGTCAATCATGTCTTCGGCGAAGCTAGAGAGATATGAACATTCTATGTTGATTTCATGATAGTTCTATATCGCAATATCCGTCAGTAAAACTCCGTTTGTTGCTACATGGGGGAGACGAAAGACAGTCTGTAGCTCATTCTTGGACACTTACGTCGTTGCAGATTGTGAAGTAAGTTATTTCGTGACACATGACTAAAAGGCTCGAAGTCAGCAACTTGTTTCTCATGTGATATTTCAAAACTAAACAAACTCATGGCATGAGCGAGAAAGGTTGTATCCTTATCATGTCTCCTCAAATTTGTTAGAAGACGTTGCAGCCTTTAGACATACATACCCACGTAACAGGTACGGGCAGCATACTTGCAAGTGCCCTGCCATTTCCTGGTTTCTGTGAGGATGTTTTTGACGTTGTCGAGGTAGCCTTGCTCCCAGGTGGGCTATTAGACAGATCAGTACATGCTGTTGCACGTGTTCGGAGGGTGATTTGATTCAAAGTGAAAATTCCCCTGGACTGTGAAACCGATCAAGAGAATTGAAGAGGGATATTCTCTTACCTGATGAGGGACAGGCCAGCAGTTGCAATCAGCCTGAGCAGATTGTTAGCAAGTGAAACTAGGAGTTTGAGGAACATGAACGTTACCTTCCGAAGAGAATCGCGAGGAAGGACACCAAGTTCGACGTCATCAACGCCATCAGAAGAGGCCGCTGTGGTTGACAAGAGGTGACCTAGGCCATTCTTCTCATAGATCTCATCGAAAGAGCCGCTGTCAGTGATCGGCATACCATGAATGGTGCCGTTGAACTCCATGCGTCCCCAAGGTAACACCTCACCATCGCGGGAGGTGTAAGTGAGGTGACCATGGTTCGAGGAGTCAACGGTAGCGTGGGAAACTGAGTAGTTGGAGGGAGTAGCGATGACCTCGATGGCGAAGAAGGCAATCGCAAGCAGTGCGAGGGCGAAAAGGATGTTGAGCTTCATTATGATGAAGTTGAGAGTGGCTGACTGGGTTTGTCTTGTTGTGCGGTTGTTGATGTTGTAAAAGGAAGATTGTTGTGCTGCCGTCGAGGTTATACTTATAGCCAGCGATCGAAGACGGTCGACCGAGCTACTCCTCCAGCAACAAGAGCACTTCGTGAATCTGCTACTTTTTGTATTGACTGGTGAGTTCAGTTGCTGGAGGGTAAGAATAAGTAAATAAAATCAATGCTCATGCACCAAGTGAATGGACTTAGTATCGGGAACATGGACAGGTTGGAAGCTTCCCATTGATTTTTGATCTTTCTCTAACTTCTTCTTTCGCTCAACTTGTCTTCTTGCCACCTGCTTTTTTCCAAGAACTTGCGCGAGTACTACTCCTAGACTTCGGCTTTCCCTTGCCCTTCTTCGCTCCGCCCAACTTCAGATCCTTTGGCCTTCCATTCTTGGAGCTGGCTCTGTAACCCTCAAATACAATACTCTCTGGCGTTCGTGCGATTCCCTCTACGACCCTAGCATCACCCTTCTTTCCCATCACAGTACCGTTCGCACCACTCGCTGCATCCTTCTTCTTGAATTGCGCCGCTCCAGCCTTGCCTAAGAGTTTTCCGGCTCGGCCTTGAAGAGATGACATCTCGGAAGTCGTCTTGGGTTGGTAAATACGGGGTTTGTTGCCATTCCTAGCATTCCGAGGATCTGGACGGGCAGCGGCTGATGCATTTGCGGTTTTCCGAACTGCCTTGGCACGGACCACACGTAGTACGCGGGGTAACATGGGAGGGTATTTCTTCTCGTTAAAGAGGAGAGCTGCTTCCACTGAGTTTGGATCCTGCGATTATTAGTGACTTGATCGAATTTTGACTTGGGTAAGTGTTTACTTCGAATTGGACATAAGCGAACCCCTTTCCGACTCTAGTCTTCTCGTCCCGCACAACCCGTACACTTTCCACAGCTCCTGCCTTTCCAAATTGTCGCCACAAGCCTTCTTCGATGTCGGATGGAATTTTGGAGCGTTTGCGCTCATTCTCTCCACCTTGGTCGAGCATGCTTTCATCGTCAACAAAACCTAGGTTTCCTACAAAGACACATCGGCGATGATCTGTCTTGGCCGGATGAGCAACTCCATCAACGCGAAGATGGCGATCCAAAACCATGGTTCCATTTAACTTCTTCACGGCTTCCCTAGCTGCAAATGCGGTAGAATATACAACATAAGCATTGGTACTTTTTGTGGTCGCAGACATGAGTTCTTTCTTGGCAAATGCAGCTTTCTTGGGAAGAGCAGTGCCCGCGTAGGCGGTCGATCGGAAGCGGATGGATTCAACTTTGTGATCCGGCTTGCCTGCTAATGGCTCGGGAAGTGAAGAAAGAAAGGATCCCATGTGGGCAAGGAGAGTTTTCTTGGCAGATTTATCAGTAATCGATGACGTGCAGACGTTGGCAAGGAACACAGTTCGGGTAGCTTTCTCAAGCTCCAGGGAGTCTTTGCTTGGTGCCAGAGATTCGTGCAGAGGAACATCTGCCGGCGCAACCCTTGTGGCACGTTCTTCCTCCTCCGATCCGCTTTCCTCGTCGTCCACTGAAGCCTTGTCTGAATCCGAGTTAAGGTCTTCTGCTTCTTCAGACATATCTGGATCCTGTGCAGCCACCATCCGTTGACGCTTCAGCCGCCGTTCGGCCATGCGCTCTGCTTCCTCTTTTTCCTCCTCCTTGGCTAGCTTCTGCATGTATTTCCCTTCAAGGTCTTCTTCCTCGGCTTTCCTCTTGCGCTTTCGCTCAGGCTTTGGGGCGGAGGCTTCGATGATTCTGTCCAGTTCAACTCCTCCATCGGATCCATCCTCAGAACCAGAAAGATCATCCAGGTCTACATCGTCCAGGTCTCCTTCTATGCTGCTCAAATCATCATCGTCAACATCAGCTGGCTCTTCCTGGCTGTCTGATTCTTCCTCGGCGATCTGCTTTCTTGGTGGTGGGGGCTCTTCATAACGCGATTTTGGAGGCGCCTTGACTGGACCAGCCTATTGATTATCAGTATAATTCTCATGGGATCGACCAATTGCAATTGCATGTCAAGCAAGATACTTACACTGGATGCAAACAGCAATGCTAGAGTTGGGTCCACAGCTGCCTCATCTACAATTATAGACTTTTTGGCATGCTCCTTGCCCTTAGACTTCTTCTTGGTGTCCTCACCATCTTTGCGACTGTGTTTTCCCATTTTGAAATGTTCGAAGTACAGAATGATTGATTTTGTCAAATTCTGATCTCAAGATGAATTTTTGGCCGGCAGTCCAGATTTATTTTTGGGCTAAGCCTGATATGGCGGGCGGTGTGCTAGCTTTGATCGAGCAAGCCGGGCGGGCCAAGGCCATTTGATCACCCGCGATGGGTGCAGGTCTGAAGAACCCCAGCTTCTCTCACACAACACAACGCTCGTCACCATTCACTCCCACCTGCCCTCGCCCTTAAAGCCCGGCGCCAGCTGGCTCACGCTTCAAGCAACATAAACAATCGACGGAAGCCCTCCGATAACTTCATTTACCACGAACATCGGCCCTCGCGCACATAAATACCACGACTTTACCCCCGTCGCACATCTCGACACGAGGGAATGTAAGGACCGCCGCAGATACTAGAAAGATTGGGTACGGATATCATAATTTGTTTGATGAGCATTGAAATGGAGCAGTCAGTGGATGCCATATTGCAGGTTGCCCGCGAGGAGGGCTCCCTGACGGAGCTGAGTGATGTTGAGATCGACGGTGACGGCTCAAGCAGCTTGAGTGAAATTGAGGATAAAGATGGGGACCAGGACGACGCAGAGGGCTCCGACGAACTCAGCATGATATCCGATGACGAGAACGACTCCGAGGCAGAGACAGAACGATTGGAAGAGTCCCCTAACAAATTTCGTCAGCAGCAAGACCTCGTCATGAGCTCCCGCGGTAACAACCTCAACTACGAACCTAGCCCGAGCCAGCTACACAAGCAAATAGCACCCCCTGATCTGGAAGACGACGAGGATGACGATGAATTGTCATCCGATGACATCTCCCTGAACGACCCCGACTCCCCAAAAAGCTCAGAGCGTGGGGAACCTGAACCAGAATCCACAACGGCGGCGACGTCGTTAGGGGACTCTTCTGGCGAAGGCAAGAATTTACTGTCAGTCGCAGATGCAGATACGAGGAAGCGCAAACGTTCGATAATGGCGGGGGGTGCAGTAGACGATGACCCGGAGGAGCCTTTGCGCAAGCGCACTGGTTCTGTGATGACGCCCGGAGATGATTATGCTATTGAAGACGATGTCGATCCTGACGAGGAAGGAGACCTGTCGAATCCGATCAGCGGTAACGTTTCTGGCGACGAGGGAGGGGCAGTGCAGGAAGACGAAATTCCGGATGAGGTCGAAGAAGCTGCCGCAGCTGCGGAGAACACTACTGAAGTGCCAGATATACCAATCTCTCCCAAGAAACGGGGTCGGAAGAAGAAGAGAGCTACGGAGAATGGTGTGGGGGGGCATGAAGGTGCAGATGGTGAGATTGCTATTAATGGAGATCATGAAGTCAGGAATGGCGACGAAGAAGCTGATGCCGAGGGCGATGATGAGGCGGAGGCTGCTATGAAAAACGAGGAAGAGCGTGAGTTACTCTGGTGCCGTGCATTTTCGAGTACTACTGACCAAATCAGTCGAGAAAAAGCGAATCGCCTTGGATCAACTGGCCATAATAGAGCGACAGTTCGCTACTTTCAGAGACAGGTAAAGGAACACTAGGCTCCAGTGTTGTGGCATCGCTAATCATTGTCCAAGACTCTACGAAGAACGGTTGGCGCAACTAAATCGAGAAGAAGAGATGCTTCGACAAGATAATCCTACACATCCCGGGTACCTCGCGATGATGAAAAGCATCACCGCTCGAAGGGACGAACGCATACGAATAGCAGACAAGTTGAGAGAATACGAATTGGAGAATCTCAAGACTCAGTCTGTTGCAAAGAGAAGTCAGGTCCTGGTCCAATATCAACAAGAAGTTCGGGAGATTCGAGAAAAGAAGCTTGAGCAGCTCGGGCAGAAATGGTACGAGATACAACACGACAGAAGAAACCACGCCGGCAGTGTTCCAGATTATGCTCTAAAATTCCCAACACGCAAATCACAACAAATTCTGAATCAGATGGCATACAACAGCGAAGTGTCTATTCTTTCTGGCGTGGCCAAGTATGTTGGATTTCCGGCAGCTCCACCGATGGCATCTGCCACTGCTGCAGAAATGGAAGATGATTTCGAAAAGATGGGTGTAAAGCGAACAGGACAAATCCAACAGGCCCAGCCAGCCATCCCGCTTCAAGAATTGGCTGCACTTCGGAACGTCAGTTCGTCTTCACGACACAAGCCAGCTGAAGAACAGTTCATGAAGGAAACTCCATGGGCGAATCCCAAGCATCCTTCTAACGCACATCTCCTGCAAAGGAAAACATCTGCTCAACAAACGCCGAGAACAGCCAGCCCGTTTTCTCAGGTACAGGCCCAACCTCGACGAAACTCACATCAACACGGTTCAGGACTACCCATCTCTGGTACATTCTCGAATTCATCATCCTTGCTACACCAATCGAATGGGCCTTCTGGGGGACGCATCTCTCCACACAATCCCTTTGCGAATTCCAATCATACTCATACCATAGCACCATCGCCGTTAGGTAGCCGGCAAACATCATTATCCCCTCAACAGAATCGACATCCACCAGCATTGCCAGACCAACAGCATGGCCAATCGCAGGCTTCGGACGCTCCCAAGAGCAATGTAAACCAACAGTCTCCTCCTGTCGGGTCATCTGATGTACCTCGAGATTTTCCATATGAAGTAAGAAGGGAGCAATCAGCTGCGATGATGAGTCGCTTTTGATTCAGTTTATACGATTATGACGGGGCACATACGGTGAAGGCGTTTTCCGGGCTGGCATTTACACATAGGGTTGGGAGTTTCGGATGGATGGAGGCTTGATCGTGTCTTGTATAGACGCATCATGGGGTACTTGGCGCAGACATTATTCCCTGGCACCTGTATTTATAATGTAGAGCTGCAATCAATGGTTTGCTCTAACATCAGAGCTCCACGAAACCGAACGCCATCCATGCATATTTGTAATGTGGAGTGTACACCGCGCCAATCTCTCAATCATACATCAATGACATCTTGTCCTCTTGATCCACTCCCATCTCTCCCATTCACTTCGCAGCTGCTGCTATCGTACTTGCTCCTGCTTGGGGTGATTGCACTGGGGTATCTGGAACCTTGACATCCTCGAAATCGTCTTGAGAAACCGCTCGGATCGTAAATGAATCTGCCAAACACCAATCAGTCGTGACATCCATGAGTGTTTTGTCCAATTCACTCACAAACGAAGCCGCAGAAGCCAAACAATGCGAGGCCGGTCAGCCCATTCTTGATGAGATATGGTCTTCTGGCTCGGATGAGGGCGGCGGATTGCTTGTAGTGCTTGTCGTAGTATGAGGATCGCGGTAATCTTGAGGTGTGTTAGTGTATGTATACCCATGACAAATCACTGGGCCTGACAATACTTACACTGCCATCTTGAATGCTGGATGAAGATGAAGCAATTCCCTTGTCCATGATAATCTCGAACCGCTTTGAGGTTCGCTGAGTTAATTAAAGTTGCAGGGATGCCTCAGGCTAAGACATTAGCGCAACCTTGTTTTCCCGGCCCAGCTTCAGTGATGCAGGCAGGCGCGTCTGCTGCAAGTCAACTCAAAGAGCTTTTGACTCTCTTCTCTTCAACATAACTTCGATCACATCAAACCCACGGAGGGAAACAACTGCCATTACGACCTCAAATCACCTTTCTCTGCGACGACAATCGAGATAACGTGTTCACTTTTTCGCACATGCAGATCCAGGAACCCCTTGTAAAGCTCCGTCCTAGCTTTCGAAGCACCTCCGAGACACCATGGAGTCTTCCGTTGATGATCAGATAAAGCAACTCGAGAATGCGCGCAAACTTGTTCTGACTGATGCCATACACTATCCGCAAGTTGTACAAGGGATTCTGCCCATAGGCGCTCCAGGCGCAAGGGTCGAGCTGCGAAGATGGGTTTCCGAATTCCTGGCAGAGACGTTTGCGAGTCCTATCGTTGCGCCGCAGCAGAAGGAGGCAATGAGCCTGATTGTGCTGGAGACGCTGAAGAGTATAATCGAGAACCCGCAGGAAGATCCGGCTGTGGTGAAGAACGTCGTGCAGACAGCTGCGAGCATATACCCCTTGGTGTTTAGATGGATGTACGTAGCATCCCTCCCCCAACATATACATGCATGTTGAAGTTTGTGTCACATCTGCGTGACTCCCATGACTTGCTCGATGTATAATTCTTCTACATGAGAAGTTGGCTAGGCCAATGGTGTTTTGGAATGGGATCTAATATCCATACGCGAACAGTATCAACAACTCTTATGATTCAGCAACCTGGGAACGAATGCTTGCCATTAAATCGAGAATACTGCGGATATGGGATAGTGCTGCTCCAGGTGTACGGATATGCTGCATCAAATTTGCCCAGAGAGTAGTACTGGTTCAGACTAAAGGCCTAGATGCTGACCCAAGGGTATGGATGGTTTGACTTGTTTCCTTCGAGTGCATACACTTACTTCTAGTAGCGCGGCGACCCCATGGAAGTTTCTCTATCTATGGTGTCCCAAAATCACCCTCTTATACCACCGAAGAACCTCGAAGCAGAAGCCTCTGGTCTGTTGGATAGAATGTTATCAGTTTTCCACGAGAATAGCAGGTAAATACTCTCTCGGATTTCCCACCTCCACTAACTGACATTACAGCGATGCGGTCCTTGTTGATGCTACACTGAACTCTCTTTCTACTGTCATTCGCGCCCGCCCCCATATCTCCAGTAAAATCTTGAATGTCATCCTGAATTTCAACCCTCTGAAGCAAGCAAATTCCCCTATGACCCCCAAACTTCGTGTCATGGTCAAGTCCATGGAAAAAACCACTAGATCGTTGCTTCTTCATCTCCTCAAGCGGTATGCTCGCCCATTTCAAATTGCCGAGGAAGAGCTGACAGTTTACAGTGACCAGCATCATCCATTGGCCGGAAAGATGCATCAATACATCGAGCGGATGATGAGATCAAGAGCGGACATATTTGATGAGTCTACACGCAAGCGTGGACCTCCAGAACCTACAGATGGACTAGATGCTGCAAAGCGACAAAAGTTGGGAGCTCCTGCACCGAAACTCGCGCCGAGATTCCATGTACCACCTCTAACACCTGGACCACATACCATTGCGGAACTATTCACAGTTACTACGGACGAGGCATTGAAGGCTTTTGATGTTTCGCAGCTTTCTGAGGATTTGGTTCTGAAAATTGGGATTACTATCATGCAGAAGATTGATGCAGATACTCTCAACCAAGCTGTTGAGGTAAGTGCATGGGTTATCTTCAAGACCTATCCTGTTTCTAACATTTTTAGGGCGTCCGTCAAAGATACAATATCTTAGAAGCTGCTGCACCCCCCGTTATCAATCCAGCAACTGCTCCCTTAGGCGTCGAGGACGAGGACGATGATTATGAGCCGGACTTCTACGCAGCTGAAGACACAGAGCAGATACTGAACAAACTCGACAACGCACCTCCAGAAGATACAACAGCCACAGCACCTACTGTAGCTCTTGGACGCTTCACACTCCCTTCACCTCCACCCTTGACTCTTGAGCAAGCTTGTCAAGTAGGCCAGGTGACTATCGTAAAAATGTTCGATGTAATGAAGTCGTTAGACGAGAGGGGCAAAAAGTCTAAAGCGGGTATCAACAGACTTGCAGCTAGTGCGTATGATCGCGAGGCTTGGGTCACCATTCTCAGCCGGATAGCCACTCGCGCGCCGGGGCTGCTAGAAGAGGTGAAGGGGACCAAGTCGGAGAACGATGGCTCTATTCCAGAATCTCTCGCCACGAGAATCCGAGAATACCTCTGCGCGTACATCTTAGAGGATTTCCGGAAACGTCTCGATACCGCTCTCACATGGCTCTGCGAAGAGTGGTACAACGACAAGATCCAGATGAAGACTTGCGAAACCGCACCTGTACATTACGAGGTATGGGTTCTCAAAGTTCTAGATGGCATGGTGCCGTATCTGGACGGTCAAGACAGAGGTCTGGTCATTAAGTTCTTAGGCGAGATTCCCAGTTTGAGCATGGATGTCCTGGATCGTGTGAAGGGCCTCTGCAGAGATCCTGCGACGGTCAACATGGCCCTGCAAAGTCTGCTGTTCTTGGTTGCTTATAGGCCGCCTGTCCGAGAGCTGGTTCTGAATGCCGTCGAGGACGTTTGGGATACTTGTAAGCATTCCTTCTAATTTTCATGCCTTAGTCCTTTAAGAACCGGGACTAATCGAAAGCAGACGAGGACGCGAGACCCATGGTTGTAAAGCTTTTCACAAAGTGGCGACCAGGCCTCTCGGAACGCCTAAAGGCTGCCGATGCAGTCGTCGCTGTGGAAAACAAGAAACCCACAAACGTCGATGCCCTCATTGCTTCTTAAACACTTGGCTGCCTCCTCATCTTCCGAACGTCATGAACGAGACGAAATTTCTAATGCCGTCTGTATTTTATCTTCCTTCTTCGTTTCTCCTTCAGGCAGTTTTTGCGTTTACTGTGTATGCATGTTTTGGGCATAGAGCATTTATGGCGGCGTTCATGGTTGGAACGGACATCTGCTGGTCTCGAGAGAACAAAGACGCAGATTGGGAGTGATATCAAAAATTGGTGAGGGTGCATGGGATGATTTGGGCACTGGCATTGTACTGTACTGTATATTGCGGCTAGTGAGAGAGGGACTGATTGTGGCCCTGCATTGTGGATAGATACGTATACGTGGTAGCTGCTGGTAGTGGATGCCGAGAGATGCAGTATCCTCGCTGCCTGCTGGTGAGAGGGAATGAATTGCATTCTTGCATGCGATTTGTTTGGTTCGCTGAATTTTCGACAATACCTGTATGGGTGGCAAGTGCCGCATGTTTCTTCGCTACTCGAAGTCAATTTGCTACTACGGCTCGTACTGTACGGCTCTTACCAGATCTCCAGCTAATGCTGCTACCCCTTTCGTTTTACCGCTTTCTCTTCTTGTGGCGTTTCGAGGTCCTGAGCGCCTACGGAACCAATGAAGGATATCTTCATATGGGAAAACACTAGTGCCCTTCTGGCTTAGCGGTCTAGGAGGAGATCATCTCAGCTCCATCCCATCTGAAGATGCCCTCTTGGCTGTAAGGTTAATATCGTTCTCCGCCGCGAACGCGTGTGCCATGCTGTTCCTGCTCTGTATAGCGGTCACAATATCGGACCACCATGCAGGAGAGTAGGAATGATGCTCCAGCCTTGTCAAGTCTGCTCCCCAACCTTGGACCCCTGGCGCCTGCAGACGATTCACGTCCAAGTCAGAGCTCCTCTCGCAGTCATGTTCGCCTGCTTGGTTTGACTGAGCTATATAGCGGAGGTCGTGAACCAATAGCAGAGTATGTAGCCCAGAATACTCTCCCGAGAAACAATGTCTTGTACGGAACTTACCAGGCGCAGTATTGTATTTGTTCACGGCATTCAAGGCCACCCCCGCGACACATGGACATATACGAACCATGATGCGAGCGACTCGTCAAAATCCACGAAAAAGGCGCCGCTGCTCAGGCGTATTCTAGGCAAAAAGGCGAAGGCCCAGGATGGACAAAGTGGAAGAACGGTTGGAGCTGGAGCTGAAGCCCAAGGCGATCAACCTGAAGGTGTATTCTGGCCAGAGGAGCTTCTGCCCGTGAAGTTTCGTCAGTGCCGGATCCTCACTTTTGGGTATGACTCTCATGTCAGTCGCTTTTTTAAAGGCCCTGCGAGCCAGAATTCTTTGATGCAACATGGAAGCGATCTGTTGAACCGCTTGGAAGCAGCGCGGAGGGATGAGGAAGGGAGTACAATTGCAGATACTGCCCCTGTTTCGAACAGGAAGCTTATTTTCATCGCCCATAGCCTTGGGGGCTTGATCGTGAAAGAGGTGAGCTCTGATTTAACTCCAGAATCGTGCCTTAGGGCTGTTGTAGTAACCAAATCGAAGGCATTAAGACGATCGCGTGGTGCAAATTCCGACCAACAAGATCTACGCAATATCTACGAGTCCACGTTTGCGATTATGTTCTTCGGGACTCCCCACAGAGGCTCCGACTATGCCGCACTCGGCCAGTTTGCTAGGAACATCGCGGTGGCTTCGGGGTTTGATGCTAATGACAGGATTCTGAGAGACCTCAAGCCAGATTCCCAGCATGCATCTCTCCTGCGAGAGGAGTTCTCTCAAATTCTAGCAGAGAATCGAATCTTCATAGATACTATCCAAGAAGCCAAGGGCTTTCATGGGTTGAAGGGGCTAACGGGCAAAGTATGTCTGACATATGTGCCAACGAAGATATATGCTAATTAATGTCCACTCCTCTAGATCGTAGAGGATCAATCTTCTAGCCTTGACTACTCTCGAGAGAGGAAAGAAACCATCAATGCGAACCATGTCAACATGTGCAGATTCTATGGGATAGATGATAATGGGTATATCAAAGTTGTTGAGGCTTTGCAGCGTCACGTGAACAAGATTCCGAAGCCTGGTAATAACCTCCTTACCTAGTTCAGGTTTGTCTGTGTAGTATATCTCTAGTAGCTAATAACATCCTGATAAAGCATTCAGTTATGAGAACATCACTTTGGCTTGTCTTGACAGTCTTAACGTTCAAGATATGGGCATTCGACAGACACAAATCTCAAGGCCATTTGCATTTGGGTATCAGTCGGGTGGACGAACTATCTATAAAACAACTCAGCAATGGCTATGGGATCCGAGCGAAAGATCGGGACCAGGTTTCGTTTCTTGGTTGCAATCTGGCACTGGTATTTTCTGGCTTCGTGGAAAGGCTGGCTCCGGCAAGAGCACAGTCATGCGTCACATTTGGGACAGTCCCGAAACGGAGAATTTTCTGTCAGAAACCCCATGTACAGAAGCTTCACTTGAGGACTGGATCCCGATCTGCGCCTTTTTCCACGATCGAGGGCTCACTGTTCAGAAGTCCCTCACAGGCGTTCTCGCTGTCCTGCTCTACCAGATCCTCAGGCAGAAACCTGCTCTGTTTGACGTTGTGATACCCCATGGATTTGTGAAGCCTCGGAGCAATACAAAAGGAGCTGACAAGCACATGCCAGCCTCAATGAATGGAGACTCTGTAGCCGCAGATCTTGGTCCTTTTCTTGAAGACAATATACGGCAGCAGACGCAGACGACCTCAAACCCGCCAAACGCCAAAGTTCAATTAGCAAACACGACAGGACCAGTATTTATATGGTCATTGACAACATTGAAAGTGGCACTCCGCTCAATCACAACGCAGACTTCAGTTCCTCTGAAGCTTTTCGCTCTGATTGACGCATTAGACGAGCATCAAGTACTGCCAGGTCTAGATGAGCACGATCAGATGATAGAGTATTTCAAGGAGCTCAGCTCTCTTTCTTCGCCAATGGTAAAAGTCAAGCTGGTCATGTCAAGTCGACCCGAAACAGTTTTTCAAGATCACCTTGGTACAACGACGGGATTTTACATGGAGAATTACACCAGACCTGATATCGTTGCATATGTTCAAGGCAGGCTCGGCCTGAAGCTTGGGATTTCCATGTCCAGCCTAGAAACATCGTCCAACAAGGCTGCAGCTGAAGGATCAAGGTTTCCGCATACACTGCGGGAATCTACAAGTCACGGCTTGAAAGGCTCATCATACCAAAAAACCCTCAAACTTATGAATGATTTGGCGGATAAGGCACAAGGAGTGTTTCTATGGGTGGAGCTCGTCACCGACGAGCTTCTGAGGGAGTGGAAGGCTAACCCGGGAGTGATCTCATTCTTACAGAGGCAGCTGGAAGCGCTACCAGAAGGCCTGATGGATCTCTATAAGCACCTTCTCGCAAGGGTCGCCCCGAAGCACAAGATTGCCTCGTACTACACGATGAGACTGATCACCTCCTTCACTCGCAAGGTTTCTGCCCTAGAACTCGTCATAATGGTCAGGTTCTGTGTCGAGCATCATGAGCCGTCGGAGACCCCTGACGTTAGCAGAAAACGATTCCTTGACTTCATTGGTGATATAGTTGAGCTCCTTCGCTCAGAAAGGCTCTATCCAATTGTGAAGCGAATGCTGCAGAACTATTCTATGGGGTTATTGGAGACGCGTATTCCTGGAGAGGACTCAGTCGCGTGGCAGAACAGAAATGCCTTTGATAGAAGGCCACCATCATCAGCAGCATCATTATCTTCACTGGCTAAAGGACTCGCAATTCTGGCTGGCCGAAAGGAGTATTTACCTGTCCACAACTCACCAGAATTCTCTTCATCGACATCGGAAGCGACAGACACAAACTCCTCCCTGGCATATTCAGACTTTGATCAATGCCTTCAGCATGTTCAGTTTCTGCATCAGACAGCTAAGGAATATCTCTCAGAGCCGAACGTTCTGATTGGAGCATATCAAGATGGACTTCCAGTGAATACACCCCAACGCCCTGGTCCCCTGTTGATCCTGACCTTCTGGCGAGAGTGGCTGGAAATTGAGTCTTCCATCCCACAGGTCGAGATCAAAGCAATCGACCATAACGCAGGAGACGACATCATGGAATTTGCCCCAACTCTATACGCGAACAGCACAGCATCCCCGAGTGATCTGCTCCACAGAAAGGTATCCAAGGAGACAAACCTTCTTCATGATATCGATCACTTGATGTCCGTGGGACATAGCCACGGACGCTTCTGGATTCCATTCAATCAAGAACTGCACGGGAGAATCGTCGAGCGTATAACCTTCTTGGTGTATGCTATCACACAAGAAATGCGGGACTTCGTTGCCGAAACTCTGAACAATGATCCATCACTTCTAACTTCAACCGATTATGGAGACCGGCCACTCATCCACTACACGGTAAACTGTCGAGGCTGTCATCCCCGACTCCTTCGAGATCTCATTGTTCGAGGCGCAACTGTACACGGCTCATCCAATAAAAACACAATGGGGTCGAGAGTGTTGAGCTGTATGGAAATTTTGAATCTTCGATACGAAGATGATCCCGTGCAATACTATTCTGTTGTAGAATGTATCGAGATACTTCTCAAGAACGGAGCAGATCCAAACTCCAGAAGTTGGGCTAATATCGACAGATCTACGAGGATGTCCGACCGCAACATTTGGACGGCAGCACCTATTCTTTTCATGGTCACAAGCATGCCTATAGATAGGGCTCTTCGAATTCGGACTATCCAACTCCTCCTTGACCATGGGGCAGACCTCAAGCGTAGGGATGCGGACGGACGTAGCCTGCTTGAGTACGTTTTCAGGAACCATCCATCAAACGTTTCAGATTTTGTGCGGTATATACCAAGCAAAGATGAGCTTCTTCTACTGCTACAATATGGCGCGATGATTACAAAGAAAATGAAGGATAGTCAAAAAGATTTTCCTTACTTTCCTTGGACAGATGCCGACATTATTCGTCAAGAATGCATGGAAGCTGAGTCTTTCAACACTTTAAAGGGTATCTTCAGGACAATATTACCTAGAAGGAATTGAGAGGGCGCAAGGGTTTTACGATCTACGATTTTTTTTTACCACATTGACGCGGTAATCAACGCCTCATTCAGATCTTGCAGTAGACACATCGTCCACGAGTCAACATTTAGTACTCTTGCAATAAGGATGAGGGAAGCACATTTCTTCTCTGCTTCCTCACTGTCACCATTCAGCTGGACAGCCAATTCCTCAGCTGAAGTTTAGCTTGAACAGTCTCGGAAGAAGCCGACAGCGTGATCAGGTCTGGAACCTGCTGAAAAACTAAGTGGTGCCAAAGTCCGACAAGCTGCATGAATGCGGGCGGTCACCAAGGCAAGAATTGATTCGCTGATTGACCGACCCCTCAAACTCGTCGCCGTATGGCTGTCGATGTCAAGAAAATGCTCGCCGGTTGTTCGAATCAGAGCAAATGCCATCGATAATTGCTTTTCCTGATCCTTTTTCTCATAAGTTCTACATATTGACAGCAGGATCCGTTATGGTAGTCACTTTTTGGAACTGTTTAGAGTCGATCAATGATCACCCTGTCCAGTTTGTCAACACACAAAGACAAGTGGGCTCTCGCCCAGCCCAACGGAATATACGTCTAAAAGACTTCAAAGTTCGATATCAACATTGATCCATTACGGAAAACCCTCGAACCACTCAGTCTCTCAAACGGAGGAGCGGAGAGAGCTGAGGAGACCAGAATGGACCCACTCAGCATCGCTGCATCTGTTACAGCTCTCCTGACAGTCACGATCCAAGTCATCGGAGTATGTGACAGTCTTTACAATGATATCAAGAAACGGCCTAAGCTGTTGAAAGACCTGTCGGCAGATCTCAACTGTCTCGCATCGGTCCTTGAGCAGCTCCGGAATTCCCTAACTGAAAAAGCCACGGGCGATGAGGAACCGCTTCGAAGATGCCTTGATGGATGCCATGCAGCCGTCGAACAGGTACAAAAAGAGCTCGATGCTGTCAAAGCCCTGTTCGTGAAGAACCTCGTGGCGAAGACTTATGCACAGATAACCTTCAAGTCGAAGATGGCTGCGATCATGGAATCCCAGGAGCGCGTGGACAGGTTCACAGGCGCCGTCAATGTTGCCCTTGCGGTGCGCCAGCATGTATCAGCTAAAGTCGTCCACACGAAGCTCGATCAATTGGCGGTTGAGATTGCTCTGGCGAAAAAGAGTTCTAGTGGACCTGCAAAATGGGTAGATCCATTGCAGCAGTATGTTGATACCGGTTTTGTTGTACTAACGAAATCGGGTACAAGTTCTGCTTCCTCGATAAGCAGTGGCTCTACACTTGTGGATGGAGCTGGGTCAACTTCAAGTATCCAACAACTTGGTACTACCGATACAGATGCAGTCGCCTCATTCGGATCCTTTGACGACTGGCTTGATAGCTTTGCTGGAGAGGAGGACGAGGAGGAAAAGCAACTCAAAGACCTGGATCACCCAGTAACCACACCAGCTGTTGATCTTGCTCTAGTCAAACGCACATCTTCTGCACCTTACAAGGCCAGAATTCTCGTGGATGGCTTACCTGTTGAACTCGGCGACTCGTCGAGAGGTTCAGCACAAACACTCGATTTGAGCTTGAGCGATTTCTGGGACGACGCTTTGAAACTACTCCAAATCAGAGGCTATCATAATGTCTGTGGGTTCCGGTTGGGGGGCAAGCTGCTCACACCAGTCTCGTCGTATACAGATGAGGTATATGTGACGATCACGAAAGGGCCCTCGACATATTCATTGGCGGCTGGGCTGCGCATTAACATCGACACACCTTTGGAGCTCTACTTTGATGACTTTGTTAGGGCCGGCGAGACAGATTCAGGGATTCAACCCATGAGTATTGTCAAGATGTCTGATGAGGGTAAGATTGCCATAGTTGACCACTTTGGTGATTCGTCGAAAAAGATAGAGGTCGGTTTCTCCAGAACGCTGCGTGTGCCCGAAGACGGAGTGCTGTACAATCCGCCAGTTCTCCTCTCACCGTTCCCATTGATCAACACTGAAGAACTCTCCGTGGATCGAATTTTTCTTCGCAAAAAGGGGGGCTTACTTATTCCATTGTGGCAGAGGGAGGCCTTGGCATTGACCTTCTCTGGAGAGCCTCCCAAGTACCGGCACATGAAAATATCACCGGACTTCGCAATCAGGATCTACGCGGGCTCCGTGAACGTCGTTTCTGGGGCGACTAGCAAGCAGTCTGGTGAAGACGATGCTCAAGACTATGTTCTTGCCCCAATACAGAATAGACTCGATGGGTTCCTGGTGCGTGCCGGTGTTGTCAAGCAATTTGTGTCTATGCCTCTTGGCTCAGGATACACATCTGAAGGCCAAATCACGGGTCAAGAGATTTTTGGTGGTTTGCAGGTACTCGTTGCTCCACGATTTCGTGCCAGAGGGACATTTAAAGGACAAGAAGACCAGCGGAAGACGCCGCGACAACTTGGTATGAGGGTAGACGATCATATTTTCATGGCTGGAAATGCAGTGACCTTACGAGCGAAAGAGTTTGGGTACGGAGATGTCAGAGAGTACTTTCCTGAGGGCGGCTGTATGTTCCATTCCAGTGAGGACGGCCGTCCACTTTTCGTTCACGAGATGGCTGTCCAGTTCTCGGGGATGGGGAACCTAAGCAAGCCTCTGTCTGTTACAGCAGTTCTACCCACCAGGTTGGATATCATTATACGTTCTCCAAAGGACTATGTCTCAACTCGATACTCCCCTGGAAAGTATTTTGGCCTCTTACCTGCTCGCTGTCGCCAGGTAGAACTACCTCAAGAATATTCACCCTTCCTCGGCGTCAACGACATGGCAAAAAGACTTGCACGGCTGCTAGCTGTTTCCGATGTTGTTCTGTTTACTTCCAGGAACGATGAAATACAGCGATCGCCCAGTTATGTTCCTATCCACAATTTTCTGACTGATAACGCGGTGGTCTACTGCCAGGGCTACATCATTATGCCTTATCAGGGTGCTGGTGGTGAATATGAACCGCAAGTGGTCGTAAAGCCAAAGAAGGAGCTGCGGTGGGATATGGGCCTTGCTCCAGGTGGCGAGATCAAGCAGGCCACCGTGCCCGATCCTGAGCCTCTAGAGTGGAATTGGGCGAGAGCGAGACTAGTCAACGTACAGATCATCAACTCGGTGGTCTTCGAGGCCGTCACAGGTATTGCACCGCCACCGCCGCCAATCAGCTTTAAGGATTACCTCAGGGCGAAATTGCCATTCTTCGACCTCATCGATGATACGTCGATACAGGGTAGAAAGGTCCTTGCCAGGCTTGAATCTGTAGGACAACAAGACGCGAAGGTGGCCGTCCCGTTGCAGGCTAGTCTATCAAAGAGCACGAAAGTGGTGGGCTGCGTAGTCTGCGAGAAGAACTTGGCAGACAGTATTTTGAAGCCATGCAATCATGTCTTTTGCGGACTATGCATTCGCGACCTCATGTATGAGGATGACAGGACCCGCTGTGCTGCTTGCCGAAAACTTGCCAAAGAAGTAGTGAGCTTTGGAGCCCCCATGGAGCTTCCACTTGTGGGTGATAGATCACCGCTTGGGAGTGATGGAAACGCCAAACATCGGCAGCAATCGAAGTCAGCTATTGATTCTTCTTTGATGGAAGACGAAGATACCTCTGATACTGCAACCTCAAAGGTAGATGCTGTACCTGATGGCATTCTCATCAAGCCAGCAAGCCGCTTGCAGCGACTAGCCCTGAATGGTAGCAAAGACGCAGGTCTCGAGATTGACACTCTATTGGCAGATGGTGCTGGGCATTATGAGGAAGTCGCCTGTGATAATGGTCGTACGGCGATGCAAATCGCTGCATCTACTGGCGATATCAACCTCCTCGAGAAACTCATCGCGGCCAAAATTAGTGTCAACGAACTCCCCTGCACCACCAATGGTCGGACAGCTCTCCAAGCAGCTGCAGAGCAAGGCAATTTAACTATAGTCACCCGCCTGCTAGCCGCTGGTGCTGACCCTAACTCATCTGTGAGCCTTTCAGGGGGTCTGGCTGCTTTGGAATGTGCTGCAAAGATTGGCCATGTGGATATAATAGCCCGCTTACTTCAACATGGCGCCTCTGTACGCTCGGATGGCACTCGCAGGTCGGCGCTTCATCACGCCGCAGAGAACGGGCATGAGACTGCTGTGGCGGTGCTGCTTGCCTACGGCTTCGACCCGGATGCACGAGTGGATCTCAATGATAGGATATCAGATATTCTCAATAACAGCTGGAGGAATGTGTTCGGCCCAGCAGAATTTGCTGCGAAGAACGGTCATTTTGGAGTGCTGAAGGTTCTCAGAAACAACGGTGGTACCTCGAACCCCATCGACACAGCCTGTCAATACGGGAATTTAGAGATCGTCAATTGGCTTTTAGATGATTTGGAAAAAACGGAGGCACAAAATATTTCCGTTCAAACGGTACAAGACGAAGACGATGAGGGGGACCAGATCAACGACATTTACGAGCTTCGCGGATATAGCAGCATCCTTAACAAGGCAACCGATAATTTTGGCTATCCTAATCGACACGGGTTTGAAGGGAAGCTGGACTCTTTGTTGGATGTTGCTGCAGAACATGGACAATTAGCAATTTTGAAATTTCTTGTCGATCGTGGGGCTTTACTTCGCATTCCCGGTCGAGGAGGCGAAATCAAGCCGGACCGCGAAGCCACGGACAAGAGGCCACCCGACTTTTTCGGCTCAACCTTGATACACGAAGCTGCCAAGAGCAACAGCGTTGAAACAATGGACTACCTGTTAGAGCAGGGCTTCGAAGTGGATGAGTCTCGAGTCTCCGAACAGCAGACACCTCTAATGGTCGCCGCCCTAGCAGGACAATTTGCAACTTTCGAATTCCTTGTCATAAAAGGCGCCAACATTCGTGCAGTACACTGCTATGGCCAGACCATGTCTCAATTAGCAGTGATAGGTGGCTCTGAGGACATTCTACGTCTGCTATTTAGTCAAGGCGTCGATTTTACAGAGAAGGGGGCGTACTCGAATTCGGTGTTGAATGCCGCGGCGACCTCCAAAAATGTGTCGACCGCCAAGCTCCTTCTAGAACTTCTTGAAAAGCAGAAGCATGAGACTGGCTACCATGTTTGCCTTAGTGGAGCTCTTGGTGATGCTTCCAAAACGGCTTTGGTATCCTTCGTTCGCGAGCTACTCGACCGTGGTGCTGACGCCAATTTCAATCACCCTCTCCAGTACATGGGCAGTAGTATTCGGGAAGAGACGAACGAAGATGACGCCATCGAATGTGCACGTCTGCTATTCGCGAAAGGAGGTACCGTCACTGACCTGTCGAAGATTCTGAAACACCTAGAATACTACGAAAGGACCAAGCTGGCAACTGTGTTTGTGCAGAACTACGTAGAGGGAGATGCTAAAGGCAAAGACGACGTCAAATGGGCAGAGCACATTGACAACGCGGTCAAGAAGGGCGGTGTGGAATATTTTCGAGCATTGATCAAAGGCTATCGGCGGACACTGGGCCAGAAAGATGGCCAAGCGCTAATTCCATGGGAGTGGAGGCTCAGTTCTGCATTTGGCGAAGCAGTGGAATCAGGACAGTTGGAAATCGTGGATCTTCTGCTCGGGGCCTCTACTGAGGCAGATGCACAGCGGTATTTGGATAACATCTCATGGCGACTTGGGTTAGAAGATCATGCGAGACGGTATTTGGAGGAGAGGTATGTTTTGAAACCTCCAGAGCCCCAGCAGGAGTATCAACAAACAGAGTGGGAGAAGAACTTCTTCAAATTACGGGGGTAGTGGCTGAGATTTGATTCTTGAAAGATTCATGCCGTGACCAATTGTTCATATTTCTAAATTGCAAGCCAAGAAGAGGTTGAGTGGTTGGTCGTCGGAATGAATTCCAGCAGTTATTATTTCTATGTTGGCGGTCTGTTGATGGTTGCGTTCGTCGATCCTCGTTATATAGGTCAAACCGTTCTGTTTCTATAAGACCTCACCGTGAAGTTTCTCTTGAATTGATCGAGCACTTTCGAGGACTTGGCATCCCATGCTAACATTGAGCGATCATCTGACCGTAATGAGATGCTGATTGATTCGGTGACTGGACTTCAAGACAGCACCGCCGCTCCAGCATACATAAGTCTTCTCGGGAAAATCTAGGTCACATAGAATGAAATTGAATAGAAGCTTGATGGCGGCCAAGTACAACAACTCAAATTCTCGTATAATGTTGGACACTGTACGATATGTCTTTGCGGAAATGTCTTCAATTCGCGTTTAGGGTGCGTTGGCGCCTTGTTTACTTTTCGCGGGGCAACTAAGCGAGATTCGTTCAAAGAAGGGGTTTCGCGAGTGGGGTTTACAGTTCCCTACACAACAATCATGACGCAAGTCGTTATTTGAGAACGGCTATGGGTGAATTGTTACCTAGGTGAAGGGGTACAGTATATGGTCACCAGACGAGAAGTCGATTTGCCGTTCTAGTCTCATCCACAAGATTTACGGCAGCAAGCGCAGACATTCATTCCGCGAGGACGAGTATGAAATAGAAACCCTTTCTCACGTAATGTTGCCTATCCAACCCTTCTGCTGCATGGCCTCTTCTCTCCTATTCTTCACCTAGACGTCGCAGCCCAATTTCCACTTTCGAAAAGTTATCGTAGATCTGTTGGTACTTTGTAGACTTGTTATTGGCTGGATGGCCTCTTAGTCTCCGTGCATCCGAGGAAACAACAGAGATGTGGAAGTAGGTCAATCGCAGCTCTGATACTTCAGATGATTGTGAGGAACTTTTTCTCCTTCATCCCTCCAAAGAATTCCTCAACCTCGGGGATACTACCAGTTACCATGCCAATGCGTTTGAAGACTCCAATGTCTTGTGGATGATGTTATTTTCGGAGTTTCCGAGTTCGTGTGAGGATCGAGAAGCACCTATGATCACCAGGCTCAAGGTCTGGGATCGAGATCTCGATATCAGACATTCGAGTGGGGGTTTTATGTTTCCAGTCTGCCATGATAAGGCAGTAGGTATCTGGTGTGCCAGATGGGGGAAAGTCAAGGTGGCATTGTAATTGGCAACACGGTAGGTACCACAGAGCATGGCGACGTAAAACCTACTCTGAGACCTATCCGAAGAAACGGCGGTGTGGTGGTGTTGGGGTTTTCGAACTATTTGCGCCGTCTGTCAAGCCGCTGCGTGCAAGCATCGACATGTGTAATCCCGCCCATTCAGGAATCTCCAATTGTCAAAAGATGGCCGAATGTCCAAATCATGGGTTGGTAACATCAATAAAACGAATAACAATCGACAGTGTCATGGTTATTGACAACAGTCGAAAATTAGGCACTCCACGACAACGGAAGCGAGGCGGAAATCTGAGAGGTCCTGTTTCTGACGGGCTACACC
Source organism: Helotiales sp. F229 (assembly GCA_002554605.1). Lineage (NCBI taxonomy): Eukaryota > Fungi > Ascomycota > Leotiomycetes > Helotiales > Helotiales sp. F229. The sequence goes on along the minus strand of MXAW01000004.1, from coordinate 3,373,798 downwards.
TTCAATTCAAGCTTTAGGAAGCTTCACGTAGGCTATCAAAGCTTGTAAGAGAGCTATAGTTATCACAGGTACGAACTCAAGGTACTCGACAATTGACCTCAGAATTGACCTTAGAATTGGTCATGCATGACCGCTGCTGAGTGACCCTTCTGGTTTTCCTCACCATTGACAGTAAATAGCGTAGAAAGCTAGGCGAGATACAATGAGTGGCTTTTAATTTCCTATGTCACCGACGTCCGATGAAAACAACATGAAAAATCAACGAAGACACCCACTTACACTACGAAGTACAATTCATGACTCACCTCACTTATCAAATAAAAATATAAAAATATATATATAACACCAAGACCAACAGAGAAGTAGCATCTAAATATACAGCACGCGGCGAATGGTATGAATCATGCTTTGCTTTGCTTGCGTTGGGTGATAGAAGCGAAGCCAGCCATACTCCCTCATCGACATAGTATTTGCTCTTCACTCGGAATTTCATTGACTGGTTGCGGAGCTTGTAGAAAGAGGAAGCACGGTTGCGTATGTGGAGGTTAAGATTTATGATAGTCGCGGGGAGATAGATGGCGGAAGCTGTTTTGACGACAGTTTTCAAGGAGAAGGTGGTAAGGCAAATTGTAGCATCCCGGTGGGAATTAAAATTGTGAGTACGCAGCTAGCACAAGCCTGTCACTTATATCAATGAAGCAACTCTGATAGAAATTGATTTCTGACCTAAGCGCCAAAGCTAAAGTTCCAAGGCTACCTCATATGATTTGTGGATCTCTCTTTTGGGTATGTAGATAAATACAGAATAAAGTATGTTGGGGGTATTTCTATCCCCAGTCGAGTAGTGCAGTACAATCCCACCATCTCACCATCTCACAGACTCGCAGGCCTTCCCTACATAGTAGGAAGGAACAAGGGGATTATTCTCCCTCCCACAAAACAGCCGTTCGTTCATCTGAACTTACGGGAGAAATTGATGTAGGACAAAATCCATCAACTAAGTAAATGAAAGACACTGCCTTGCTACCATAATGAGAAAATAGTGAAAGGTGAGCTGGGGAGGGGTGTCGAAGTCTCCTTCCCCAGGAAGAATTCTCCATTGTGGATAAGAGAAGTATAACTCCCCACCCCCCCCCCCCCCCCCCCCCCCCCCCCCCCCCCCCCCCCCCCCCCCCCCAAATCCCCACCCAACAATCAATCCTACATCTCCACCAGAAAAAGACCAAAACCAATCTATCTTATGGAAGAATTCTGCAGTGTGTAGGATTACAAACACGAAATTTTCGCCGCACTTGGAGGAAAGAGAGGGGAGTAGATTTCCGCGATGGAATGCACGGAAGGTCTGTCTGAGTCTAACCCTTCCCCTTTGCTTTGCATCGAAGTTCGATTTGACGAACCGTTGCACCTCAGCACCGGGCTGCACAAAAATATGGAGCATGAACGAGAAGGAAAGAATTCTCGACAGTAACAACCAAAGTCATTATAGCAGTAGTGCAGTAGACGCTGAACGTCGTATATGCTCTTGTTCAGACTGGATTGAAAATACAACCCCGTCGACGCAATTGGAACCGTGTGTGGCTTACTTTGGAATATAAATCAGATAGAAGCAAACCTCGCTTGCTATCACGAACGACGGATATTGCTAGTGAGCCATTTGGGATACAGCAGAGTGAGGAGAACTCGTTCTTGCTGTTGTGATGGAGGCCTTGAATAGAGTTGAGCCAGCTGGATATATCCCAAGGCTCACCTACCTGTAAGCAGCAACGTGAAGACAGGTCGTAATGCATGTCCACTGCTGGAGAGTCTCCCTTCACAGAGAAATGAGATACCGAGTTGAGAGGCACGAGGGGAGCTGATGGGGAGAGCTTTTGCATTAGACTATTTGTGGATGCATGGCTGCTTTCTTGCACCTTTTAAGACTAGAAGAACACCGCCCATCAGTCTATGCCAAATCACCTACTGACTCCGCATCTCATCTCGTTGGGTTTCATCGCATCACATCTTTTCGTAAAGTTATGATGTCGCTGTAAAGGTATATGTAGAAGTGCTCAAATCAAAGAGAAATTTTATGTATGTGAAAGGAAGTAGTCGGAGGATCATCTAGACGACCCTAGAAAACAGGTAAATCAGCTCACGATCTGGAAAGATATTGCGCATATATTATGAGACAGTGAAGTAGGACCCGTCCACCTAACTGAAAATTAAATATTGGGCTCACCCGGGACTTACAACTTTGCTTCGCCACCTGTATTGCCAGTAGCAGTCGAGTTGTCAGCTCCTCCAGTGGTCTTGGCTGCTGTGGATGCCTCGAATGATTGTTGGAAGTCGCCGATAATATCATCGATGTGTTCTGTGCCGACGGAGATACGGATCAGATCCTGTGACATGGATTAGCAGGTGATATTACAGGTGAGAGAGTCCGAAAATACCTCAGTGACACCAGACGCAAGTCTCTCCTCCTCTGACAATTGCTCGTGAGTAGTCGACCATGGGTGGATAGCGAGAGTCTTCGAGTCACCAACATTGGCCAAGTTTGAAATCAGCTTGAAGCCATCAACAACCTGACTACCTGCGGCTCCACCACCTTTAACACCAAAGCTCAAAACACCACCGAATCCTCGTGGAAGATATTTCTTAGCCAACTCGTGCGAAGGATGGCTCTCAAGACCTGGATATGAAACCCATGCGACGTGAGGGCTCCTCTCCAACCACCTAGCTAGAGCAAGGGAGTTCTGTGCATGGCGCTCACCGCGCAAGCTCAACGTCTCGATACCTTGAAGAAGTTGGAAAGCACCAAATGGGTTAAGAGAGCTTCCCAAATCTCGGAGAACCTCAACACGGAGACGGATGGCGAATGTGATGGGTCCAAAAGCCTCCCAGAACTTGAGACCGTGGTATCCTGGGGATGGTTCAACCATTTCTGGGAACCGCTTGGCATTCTTGCCCCAGTCGAACTTTCCTGAATCAACAACGACACCTCCAATGGTAGTTCCGTGACCTCCAATCCATTTGGTGGCTGAGTGGACTACGATATCGGCTCCGTGGTCAATTGGACGAACGAAATAACCTCCAGCTCCAAAAGTATTGTCAACGACGAGAGGAACGCCATGTTCATGAGCGACCTTTGCAATAGCCTCGAAATCTGGGATGTTGTATTTTGGGTTTCCAATACTCTCAATGTAGATAGCCTTTGTGTTCTCATCAATCGCAGCAGCGAAGTCCTCTGCCTTGTCTCCATTGATGAACTTGGTGTTGATGCCGAGTCTTGGGAGGAAAACCTTCAATTGATTGTAGGTTCCTCCGTATAGGTTGGTTGTGGATACGATGTTGTCGCCTGCGTGTGCGAGAGCTGCAATGGTCATGAATTGAGCTGCTTGTCCAGAGCTGGCTGCTACTGCGGCGACACCACCCTCGAGAGCTGCAATTCGCTTTTCGAAGACATCGACGGTTGGCTGGGAAGTAGATGTCAGCTAGTTTTACTTGAGAGATTAAAAGAATTGGGGTTTTGATCAGCATGTGAAGAAAGCCGAACCCGATGACTTGCAGCGATCTGCGACCAGGTGTAATTCCAGATCCAATAACCCGCAGAGTGCCAAAATGCTATCGATGTACTCCTATAGAAATGGCAGATCGAGAAGGGAACCTACATTCATAATCCGACTGTAGATATTTCCAAATTCCTTGAGACCAAACAGTCTGGCGCCATGAGCAGAGTCATTGAACGTGAAGGACTGTAAGTCAATTAGCTTCCAATAACTAGCAGAAAAGTCGAGAAGCTGCATACGGTGGTGGCATAGATCGGGACTGCGCGCGCATTGGTTGCTGGGTCTGGTTCTTGACCTATTCGAATATCAGTGTGGCCCTACATTGAAGGAGGGGGAATAGCTACCCGCATGCAATTGAAGGGTTTCGAAGTGGGTAGAGGTAGATGGCGGTGCCATTTTGAAAGTTCGTGGGATTTCTAACTGTCTGTATGTTGGAGAGTGAAGATGGTGAACTGGTTGGTAAGAGAAATCAAGAAGCGGGCGACGTCCTTTATGAGTGAGTAGTTTTCACTCCTCCTGACCTTTGCTGTGGTGGGTTGGCTGGTTGGTGCTGCAAGTAGGTACGAGTAGTTCGTAAGGTCGTAAGGTCGACGATCCTCAATGTGGGGTAGATAGTTTTGTTGGCTTGAGCACGCCATCCTGCCCTTCCCTTCTCAAGGAGGCATGAAGCTGTCCCTCCTCCTTCTTTGTCCAATGGGATGTGGAGTGATTACTAGTGCGAATGAGCAATTGACTTGGCTGTGCCATTTTTATTTTTATTTGCTTTTTCGTTTGCTGCAACGCCGAAGCCGCACGGAAATATACTTCACATAAGGTTCTGGGTCGGTTCAGCAGTCAGCCGGCAGGGCAGGGCAGGGCAGGAAGAGCTCAAGCAAGGATGATGTGAGGTGAGGTCTGACTCCGCCAATCGATATTATAAGAGAGACCGAGGAGAGACAGACAAGACAACCTTACCAAGGCAATCAATCGATTGCGATGAGGAGCAGCAAAGAAAGAAAGCCTGAGAGGTCCGAGCCGAGACACAACGGACTTGATGATGAGTAAGCGGGTATGTATTTACGGCGGCTATGATTGGCCCTGCTGAAGATCTTCAACGGCGTCATTCTGTACCCGAGCCATGCCGGGCTTGAATTGGAGAAGCTGAAATGCTGCATCTCGGGAATCTCATAACCTTATTATAACCACTGACCCGAGAATCAACGACTGAAAGACGTGAGCTGATGGATGATTCAGGAGGATGAAGTGCCAGCAGAGCTGTGTCTTCGGGTTCTTCCAGAGACCGAAAAAGAAAGGACCTACAATTAGTTCTGCAAATTGACTGGAGTGGTTGACGACGACAAGCAACTAAGTGAGGAGTCGAGACCAAACAAGAAGGACTTCTCTGCACCGGCAGCACCCCATTTCAATGATGATGAACTGTCAAAAGAAAAGGAATGTCCTGCAAAGAAAGAAGAAACCCATCTTCTAGAACCCCCAACTAAATTAGAATCATTCCATCGTCAAACCTGCCGAAAATTGGTCTTCTCATATGTCCCAATCGAGTAAACATCGCGACATATTCAACCCCTACGATCTAGATCTCGCGGACTCTCCGTTTTAATCAATTCCTTCTTGCCCTACGGAGTAGCTTGCAACGATTTTCATTAACACCAGACGAATCACCAGAAACAAGAACTGAGCCCCCCTTCCAAGCCCATCAAAATATCAGCAAACTTGGGGAAAACACAAGCGAATCCTCCACCTCCACCTCCACACAACACAAGCATTTCCCCATCTCCCAAGCCACTCCCAAGAAATGTCGATACCAGATATCAGACAAGATTACCGCCTCCCAAGATCTTCCAGAAACAGCCCAAGACTCACTCGTTCCGGCTAGCACCCTATTCCAGACCGCAATCAGAGTCACGTGCGCCACCTATGTCACACAATGATGCGACTCCACATGTGTTTCTTGGGCTCGAAATAGATTCTGCTACGGATCGATCTTTGCATTGACACGTCCTCCAAACACAAAATCGGCGCGGCATCGAGTCGAACAGAGTACCCACCATGCATGATTGGAGGGCCAAGGAGAAACCTGTCAAAACTAGTCGTGACTGCCGTGTTGATGCGGACTCGATGGCGATCTTGGCATCCCCGGACGAGCTGACGATCAAGTCCGCTCGCTCGTCTGCGATAAACTCAACTTTGAAGTTTTGAACCTTTCTGCAGCGGATACCAAGGTTACCAAGCCGTCTGCACGGTCGAGGGAAGGCCCAGGGAGCCGCAAAGTCAGTCAAGTCAGGTCGGGTTAAGTCAGGCGAGGTTGTTTAATTTTGAGTCGGAATCGTCTCTGAGCGCGACTGTGTTTGTTTCACTGCCGAGCCATGGACGTCTTGCTTTGCCTTTCGGAAGTCTTGGTCGACAAAGCGCGTGTATCGGAACCCACCTTTTACCTTTCTTTTGGAAAGCTTTATGACGTTCATGGGGATCATGAGATGGAGGTGAGGATCTCGGAGGTTTAGCAAGGCAAGACAATGTCAGGGGAGGGGAGGTGAGACAAGATAAGCGCCTTTTCAGCTTCTTCCTTTGTGCTTTTGCCACTTGCCGACCAGCGTCAGGACTACTCGCAGTATTCAGTGTGGTTTTGACTATTGATTAGTGTTTTTGTTTTATTGGCCAGTTTCCCTTTTGTTATGTCTATCTTGGCATGGTTTCTGCTCAATTTCAGACGAGGTGTGCAATGAGGGGTAAATTGTGCAAAGGAGATTACGGCGCCACAGCTGGTGCACTTCCCATCTTCAATTGGCTACCCGCGCAAATGTCCAAGAGAGCACCCTTTACTGCTTCTCAGGCCAGTCCAAAAAATACCATATCACCGAACAGTAGCATGCAACCCTGACCAGGGGCCAGTCAGGGCGGACATGTCGACATCGCTATGGTCCTTTCTGATTCGCGCCGTCTCATTGGCGGAATCGACGTCCAAGGTCCAACCCTAAACCCCAGTGCTTGATCGGGCCCCCTGTCGTCGCTGTCGTCCCCTGGTCCCGTTTCAAAATTAAGTTGATACAGAAGGGGTCAAGACTACCGTCCCCAGATTATGCGGTGCGTGTGCCCTCCCATACAAGGGCTCCGACGCCTTCAAATCAAAATCGCCTGCCTCTCGCTGTTCTCCCGTAATTGCTCGACTTGCCTTTCACTCCGCTCCAAGCCTTTTGCCAACTCTAACCTAATCATCTCAAGTGGGTGGTCTGCGATCATCTATCTTTACGGCACTTTCTTCCCTCTCCGCCTTCTTTCTTCCTTCTTATCATATCTCTGCCGTCCGCCCCCGTTTTTTCAACTCCTGCTTGCTCCTCAACCTCAACTCATCATCTACCAGTCCATATATTCATACACTCCTTACAAAACGCGCGCACGAGTTGCAGCTGCTTTCGAACAACAGTTGCGATATTCTTGAACGAATTTGCAAGTCAACCACAACTCGTCCCTCACCACACCACAACACTCAAATTACACACAATCTTCAAAATGGCGCCTAACTTGTTATTGCCAATCCGCATCGCCCAGGGTGTTTTCGCTCTGGTGACGATGGGTCTCTCATCATATGGTACGTACGACTGAAGTCCATGACTTTGATTGAGTGATAGCCGATGAGCAAGTACTAACAAGAAACAGTCGCCCACTGGTACAACAACGATACCCTCACAGCCTCGCCCTCGCAAATAAACTTCCTGATCTTCGTCTCCCTCTGGTCCTTCATCTCAATCGCCTACCTAGAACTCGCACCGCGATTCATGGCAAAAGGTTTGTACCACCCCACTCCATCCAAATCTCATCCTCGCATTCCCTATGCAATACTGAAAACTAAAACCTCCCAGCTGCACACCCCATCGGCATCCTCGCCTTCAACGTCCTCAACATGCTCTTCTACTTCGCCGGCTTCATCGCCCTCGCCGTCTTCCTCGGCAAGCTCCTCTTCTGCCGCGGTTCCGTCTGCGCCGCCGCTCGCGCCGACGCCTTCTTCGCGGCCTTCTCGTGGATCCTCTGGGCAGGCTCTTCCGCTCTCGTCGCACTCCAGATGTTCAAGGGTGGATTTGCGGGCTTGAAGACTGATCGCCAGGCGAAGAGCGCCATGAAGGAGGCACCGCAGGGATTGGGTGCGTGAAATAGCTTGCTGGGCTCGGAGGTGGATGGGAGAGAGGTGAAGTGGTGGGGGTGGGAGAGGGAGAAGGGGAGCGGAAAGGGGAATCGAAAGTGGCCTGGCAAGAGAGATGGTGTGGATGAGGAGTATGGGGATTTTGTTTGAATGAGAAAGGAGTCTTGAGGATTTCTCGCTTGTTTACTTTGCTTGCTTCATTGTCCTTTCTTCCATTTCCACTTGGGAGAGAGGGGATGAATGTAGGCCTGGATTATGACCTTTATGGATGGATGGGTGGGTGGGATTCGGTTGGGGCGGTTGGGTTGGGTTGTTTGCAATACATGGTATTTAGGACGTCAACGAACAGCCTCTTGGGAGTGGCTGGTCCCGGTCCTATTTCTATGTATGTATACATGTAGTTTTCTCCCGCAGTTCTATCTGTCGCATTTTCCCCTTCTTTTTTTTTTGCGAAGACAAATACGGAAATGGAGTGGAGTTTGTTTGGCAGGTAGACAATACCATGTTTTGTTTCTTTCTTTTTGTACCGGTTTAGAACGAATGAAATGCATTGTTTTACGAGGCATACGAATCAAATTGACTTGTACTCAATTGATAACGCGCTCAATAACGACACGACATTGTATCTCAGCGTTCTCCTGTTTGAGTTCGAGCCTCCTTGCGTACGTACCCTAAGTTCCATCATAACAGGGCTATGAAAAGATGGTACATCCGCCGTCACAGAAGCCCTTCACGTCCCTGTCTCGCTTGCGTCTTATCCTTGGCCATCGATCAACATCGCACACCATCCGTGGCAATCCGTGGTGGAGCCGTGTACTACAACACTCATTTGACAGGAAATTGAAAAGTAAAAGTAAAATGTGGATAAACCTTCATACTAGGTAAGATAAAAAGAGGATTTTTGTGTGGTTTATGTTTTGGTTTGGTTTATGTTTGATGTCTGATCTTTTGTGGATGTGGAGTGGCGAGGAGTTTCAAAGTTGTCAGATCAGTGTCAGCGGGGCAAGCGAGGCTGGCTGGGCTGGACTGGTTAGGCGAGGAGTCAGCTGCCTTTTGTTGACTTTCGAGAGAGGGAAAATCGCGCAAATAGTCTTCTTCGTAGATTGTTAACAAATTTCTCACCAGATGAAGAATTGACTATGGCGTGAGTCTGTCTTTGCGTCAAGGATTTGACTTCCCCATTTTACATGCACACGCTAGCTGACCTGAAGACCACGACATTGATCTTCGTCGCTGGTGGATTTCTCATGATTTGAAGAAGGATTTAGTGAGATGTTGTCGCGCAGAACGACACCTCCAAAAGTGAATCCACTCCTGAAAGTGCGTAACTGACGATATAACCACCTTTACTAAAGAAGGCTCTACGTGACCCCGAATTCTGTGCGATAGATGTACAGGTGTTGTTTATTAAGCATGGGTATGTACTCTATTAGGGTCAATTATTTGGCTATATTTATAAATCAAGGGGCCTGACTTGGAAGTATGAGGAAGGGCAGACCACAGCACACCGCATCACAGGAATGGATCACTAATCCCAATTTTTGCAAGGCGACACGATATGATATAGTAGTTATGTTCTACTATATGCTAGGCATGATGAGGGAAGGTAGACGAGGGTTGTGCTCGTTTTTCTGTGAAAGCGGTACTGGCTATCAATGTTGTTGTTGTTGTTGTCACCTCGCCTAATGCTGTCATTCGCCTACGCAAATTCACTTGCCGTTCACTGAAGAAATTGATACTTTGCGCACTCACAGAAAACGGAATCGATGAACTTCCATCAAGGAATGTCTAGTAACGTGCTAGGAATGCAATGTGTAGATGAGGATGGTGATGCAACGTTGGGCAAGACACAGTGTCGTCAGTGTATGGTTCGGCTGGTTTGGTGAGGAGAAAATCCAGGACAGAGGAGTTATATTTATGGTAATCGAGGGTGAGCATACCCTGTTATAGGACTAGAGCATGGAAATATCTGTACACTACGGTGGGATTGGGGGCGAGATTTGTGGTGAATGACCAAGACCTCTTCCCAACATCAAGAACACCAAATTCCCGAGCAGTGGGTCAATTCTCTTCCATTGCGTTGTGGAGAAGAGGTCTGGGATAATTGAGGGAAAAAAAGGAATGAAAGCTCAGAGCATATATGTCAGATCTAATCAGAAAAATCAGAAAACAGAGCAGAGGCTTTGTCATCTCTTTTATCTCTGAAACGGACGAAATGGCCCGCTAAGTAATAAACCATCAGCATTCCTAAGGATCGAATTTCAGCACAATATATTGATAAATGGAGAGAAAATGGTGATACCATAAGCTAAGCTACGGCGATATCACCATTCTGAGCTCCCAAAAGCTTTCTGCATGATTATGGTCCGCAATAAGCAAAAAGACTCAAATCCTTCCAAAGTCATGCTCGTTCGTGCCAATCAGTAAACGCCAGACTTGGAGATCAACAGCAAAGATAGAAACGACAACAAGGATCTTGTGATAACTTTAGCACGCCAAGTACTTTTAAGCCCTGGATCTTGCAATTGCACATGTGCGGAGTTGATATTTGTTAGATTTTCCAGAAGGTCAAAACAGTACTACAGAAGCACCTAAAAGCCTGCATACAACCTTCCAATCGAAGTTCACAGTATCTCCATGTTAATTTTGCATGCAAAAGAGAACCTTTCGTTGTAGTATATATACTTCTTCCGCATGCATGACGCAAGTCGTCTGATGGAGGAAGTGATGAAGTCGAATCGACAGATGCAAAGCAGTGCATAGAGCACAGCACGATGCTCATATTGACTGTCTGAATCGGTGAAGTCTCTGTTGAATTCAGAATTTCGGGAACTTGAGCTTCCCTCAATAAATTTTTCAACAGATGCCGATATCTTTTGGGAAGCGGTACAAATGAAGAAATGAAGCCAGGCAGTAAATATCGAGTGTAGCAGTGAAAGCATAAATGTAGCTACAACAACATGGCATAACGAATGACAGAGTTCTTTACCCATTATTTAACCAGTGCACGTGGAAATATATATCGGCACTTCAAAAGTAGAAAAGCAGTGAAGTGATGTCAATAGAAGGCCGACCAAAATCCGCGCCGTCTCGGTTAAACCTCGCCTAAACCTTCCCAGCTCCAAGCAACACTGAACATCTCCGAAGACCTCACACCAAGCTCACTGCAACCTCACTCAACGACCACCACCTACAATGCACCTCACCAGCATAACCGGGCTCCTCGCCCTCCCCCTCGTCCTCGCCACTCACCTCCGCATCACCATCCCCTCAACGCCCATCCTGCAACACCCCTCGACCCTCCCGCCCTCCACACACGCAACGCTCACAACCCTCTCACACCACTACTCCGCACCCCTCACGACCTCTAACGCCTTCGATTTCCGGAACGTCACGTCTGGAAGCTACCTGCTCGATGTACACTGCCACACGCACTTCTTCGCGCCGCTGAGAGTCGATGTTTCGGAGGGGAAGCTTGCGGGAGTGGGAGATGCGGCTAGGGAGGCAGAGGTACAGGTTTGGGGCACGTTTAGGGGCAATGAGTGGAGCAATAAGGGGGAGGTTATGGAGGTGAAGGAGGTGGAGGATAGGGTTGGGGTTTGGGGATTTGAAGTTAAGAGTGTGGGGAAGAAGGAGTATTTTATTGAGAGGACTGGCTGTAAGTTGTCCCAAATGCTACGTTTTCTAAGTGGACATTTTACTCATGTGGCATGTACAGTCTCGCCAATGTCGATTCTCAAGAACCCTATGATTCTCATCGCGGGTGTTAGTATGATTCTGGTCTTTGGAATGCCATATATCATGGACAACAGTACGTTTATCTACACCATATATAGCTTCCGAGTAGAGTACTAATCATGATACAGTGGACGATGAAATGAAAGCCGAGTTTGTGGAAAGTCAGAAGAGATCTCCTCTGGGCGGAGGTCAAGCAGCTGCGAACCCGCTGCAGAACTTCGATGCTGCTGCTTGGTTGGCTGGATCGAGTACACCCAAGAGGAGCGAGACACCTGTTGAGAAGGGGGTTACGAGGTGAAAGAAGATCGCGGCAAGTCTGGTCGAGGTTGGAATAGAATGGGATTGCAAAACCCAGGTTTTCAGGGCCAGGTCTTCAGCTCGGTTGAAGGTGGCATCGGCAAGCGGCAGGCGGCAGGCGGCAGGATGTCAATTCAGTCTGTGTGAAAGTGTCCTCAGAAGTCCGAAAAAATATACAGAGAAAACTCAGATCTTCTAATTTACATCCATCGCTGCATCTCTCATTCTAACCTGTCTATATCCGCATACATCCGGTGCTCAACAGGTATCTTCTCCACACATCACCATTCCATCCATACCTTCCCCCAACTAGCACATTCCCATCACTCACCCACAACAATCCCAAGCTTACTAACAAATAACCTTCCCTCCATCCCTAGCCCATTCTCATTCCCATTCCCATCTCCCTCCCCAGCTAGCCCCCGCCCTAAACCCACGACATGCAACAAAACCCTCCTCCCTCCCTCCCCTTTATCTACTCCATCTAAACTTTCCACTAGCAGTAATACTCAGCAGCCTAAAAAGCACGACCTGCAACAAAAAGAAGACAGAAAATGCTAAATTAGAAGCTCCTTGTAGAGTTTCGAACTAGTAGGAGTCTGACTAGTCGTTTTCAAGACACCGCACCGGTACTAGGCACTAAGAATGAGCTGCACGACTCGCTAGCTAGACGTTTGTTGCGAGGTTGATGCGAGGAGTGGAGTTGAGAGTGGAGTTTGTTTAGCTTTGGACTTGACTTGGGCTGGGGCTTTGGTCACGATGTGCCCATGCCAGAGATAGGATCTTTACTACTGGAGTAGGGGGCTTGGCGGGTTGTTTTTGTTCTTATCTGAGGCTGATGCGGGGGAGGGGATTGGGATTGGGGTTATGGGTATGATTGGGACAAGTGGTGTGGATTGGGTTGGGTTGGGTGGATTGTGTGGATTGTAGAGAGGCTTGGTATGCATTGGACGTGCAGGTTGGAGATGGGAAGGTGCAGGAACGAGGATCTGTGGTTGGTCTAAAGTATCATTGCATAGGCCTTGAAAAAAAGAGTACAAAATAATAAGTCAACAATTAGGTATTCCAGGAAAGAGGATCTTTGAATAGAGCTGTGTTGCCACAATCAAATTGCTATGTAAAGTCAGGCCAAAGGGCTCTGAAAAAGCATCGAGATGTGGAGAATCAGATCCACAATGAAGGCACGTATGCAAAGGGGAAGCAAAAGGCCATCCATCCAACCATGTCCGCATTAAAAAGTCTTCGGGGTGAAAATAAAGTCGTCTCAGTCGTCAACGCTTGACCAAGCCAGCAGAAGTCTCCCACCTGCCCATCCAATCGACTCCATATTAGAAGCTCGAATGAACCATTCTCAGAGCTTACTCTCCACCATCATCACCTCCAAAGTCACCTCCATCGTCTCCCGCGCCATCTTCTGTGGGGCTGTTAGTATATCTCTTCGGTGACTGGGTTGGTGTACATACCATAACCGTCTTGGTATGCTTCTTGTTCATCATTATCGTTCATTGCATCAGCAATCAGCATACCACCCACCAAACCACCACCAACACCCAATGCCGCCGCACCTCCAGCTCCCATACCACCCTTCTTAGGAGCATGACCATATCCACCTCCACCGTAGCCAGGCCGGCCATAGCCCCCACCTCCCATGAAGCCTTGCTGTCCGTAGCCTTGTTGTCCATATCCTCCCTGTCCATAGCCTGGTTGGCCGCCATAGCCCTGTTGGTAACCGCCGCCTCCGTGTTGTTGCGGCTTCATGAAAGAGCTCAATCCACCACCACTGCCGCCACCATGACTGCTCGAACTTCCACTCGCCTTGCTCAATAGCTTGCCCAAGAATCCACCACTCTTCTTCTGTTCTCTAGCAGGTAATTCCTGTCCATAAGACTGTTGAGGTTGGCCGTAATTTGGCTGTTGACCATAACCGGGCGATTGACCTGGCATAGGTGTATTTTGGTAATCCTGTTGCGCGCCGTGACTTCCCATTCCACCTCGAGCTCGTTGATCCTCCTCGGCTTGCAGACGAGCTGCAAGTGCTGCGTCAGACTCGGTACTTGGGTTCATGCTGGACTCGTAGGGATTGTGCTTCGTGTCTGTGGGTTGAGGTTGGCCTCCTCCGGCATATCCTGGAGGGGCTCCTGGGGGTGCGCCATCGGATGGAGGTGGATAGACTGGTTCGGTAGGTTTGTCCCATTGTGATTTCTTGGTGTAGATATTGACGTAGAACCTATGTCTTATTAGAAAGAGTGAGCAAATGTACGGAAAGTTCGGGGTACAAACCATTCGCTGTACTGGTCATTCCATTGCGCCTTCCAACCTTCAGGAACCTTAGGAGGTGGGGGCCCACTTGGGGGAACAAAGTCGCTCATCCTAAATTTATTGATGCGCAAATAAAAAATCTGTATTCCGTCTTGTTCGAGGTCGAGTTGAGTAGGTTTCTGTAGGTTGCGACGTGAGCAGATGATGATGGGGTGGTATACAGTGCAGGTGGGTTGAAGGACCGAGATTCCTGGTCTTTAAGCTTTGGAATTGCCCCTCACCTGCAAGACGTAACCCACCTTGCTCAGCCCCGATCTCAGCCATGGATGCAAACCTGATGATTCGGAAGCTGCTGTATCACTATCACCCAGCGGACTATTTGTTCTGGAATACTCTTTTATGAACCGAGGTTTGGAGGCTGTGTATTTTGCCTGAGATTCGTCACAGAGGAGGGGAGTTAGTGAGGGGCTTGAATCATGACGTCGATGCTGGCCTCGTCAATACAGCGTGACTTTGAGATTCATCGGCCCCCAACTTTTAGAGAATAAACAAGCACGTATTACGAGTAGAATTCTCGAGACATGGGGAGAATCTTTCAGAGTGATGCGAGGAGAAGCCCAAAGGAAACGGGAATGTCTGTGAATGACAGAAGTATTCAACTCCCAAACCACTTCCACTAGCAACAAGATGAGGCATAACAGGAAAATACACAGCTGTGAAATCCGAGCCAACCAACGCGAATGATGTGAATCTAGAAAGAGTGAAGGGGTACCAAGTGAACTCAACTTCCTCTCATTCAGTACCTACACTTTTGCTCTCTAGACCTGAGAAGCTGTACATAAAATATACCATGTGAAGATTCAACTCCTCCCACTCCGAGGACAGGCTCACAATTAACCAACACAGATCCTAGAGTAAATCTTTGCCTCCAAAAAGTTCAAAATTCTCGGCAGCAGTATGGTCTTCGAGCTTCGCTTTGTCACTCAAAAGAGGATGAAGTAAGCTTCTCCCTCGAAGCTTAGTCGATATACTTGCAGGCAATCTGAGCAACGAATCAGAGAAATGCGAGCAATAGCGGAGAGAAATATGACGACAACACGGGATTTGACAACGCTGGCTCCTACTTCGTAAAGACTGACTCTACCTGACTGACTAGTTCCTGGTAAGAAGTCATACTCATGGAATGAATTTTGTATGCTGCATTGGAGGTACGAGAGCAATCGTGCTCAGGACGTTGCCGCGGATGGGGATGGAAGTAGATGGTCTGGTGCTTCTGTGCCCGAAAAGGTTTGGGGAAAGGAGTGGTAGGTATATGTAATAAACGAGATCTTCAAAGTCGACAAAAAGGGAGACAAATTAAGACTTTTGACTCAACCATTCAATCCTTCGAGCTTGGTACGACTCTCCAACTTGGAGCATATCACATCCTTTTGAGAACTTCAAAGGGTAAATGAATTGCCATCATATTCCTACAGTCCACCAAGCCGTTGATGTATCTAGCCTGCTCCCAACGCCATGAATGCAAATATATACAACCCAACCCATGGAAGAGTCCTGAAGGCATCAGCCTGTCGCGAGTTCTTCAAAGACGGCCGATTTTAACAACATCCATACCCCAAAGTCTTTTGAGGACTTGACAGCTTGACACCACTCCGATTATTCCCACCAGTTGGCGGGCCCTTGACTCCCGACCTCCTATCATTCAAATCATATTTCCCCGCCTCAACATTCATGTAAATCCTCTCCGCGACTCTCCCGAACGCCATCTCAACACCCTCTCCACTCTTCGCACTCGTCTCGACATATTCCAACACTCCATTCTTCTTCGCCCACTCCTCAGCCTCTTCCTTCGTCACCTCCCTCTTATTCTCATCCCCAGCAGCGAGGTCACTCTTATTCCCCACCAGCACCACCACGATATCCGGCTCGGCTATCTGCCTCAAGTCATTAAGCCAGTCCGTAACATGTGTGAACGTCGGCCTCCTTGAGATATCAAACACTAACAGCGCCCCCGAAGCACCGCGGAAATAACTCCTTGTTACGCTCTTGTATGTTTCCTGACCGGCTGTATCCCACAGACTCAGTTTCATGTGCTTCTGCTCTATCTTGGGCTCGGCGCGCCGTGGTTCTGGGAGACCTTCTGAGATTTCTGGAAGTGTTGCATCGCGGGTTGTGGGTTTGGGTGTTGGGACTGGAGTGTTTGGTGGTCCGACGGGGACTATTCGAGAGCCTTTGGCAGTCATTAGCAACTATGTGGAAGAGCCTCGATGCCTGGGGTGCCAATACCAAATTCTACTCCTATCGTAACGTCATGATGTGGAGAGAAACGCCCTTCACAGAGACGTATCGTGAGTGAGGATTTGCCAGTTCCACTATCGCCTATACAGACGAGTTTCGCAATGTAATCCCATGACGGAGAGGACATCAGGACAGTATCAAACGGCTTGCGGCTGGTGCGCAATCGAGGACTAGGTCGATAGCCGTGGTGGATGCTGCAAGTGATACTGTACCTGTTGGCACGCGATCCAGATCCAGATACCGGGGTACTTCTTGTGGCGATGATTGTGGCGAAAATGAAAAGGTCAAGTGGAGTCAGCAGCTAGAGTTTGAGCAGGACTTTAATATGATGAACTCATGTGCTTTCAACAACTCTGAATGGTTGTTTGTCGAAAAGCCTGTTGAACAAATAGAAGGTGTACAGCTCATCAAGCTTCAGCATTACTTCACTTCATTTTCGTGGAGCTCCCCTCAAAGCTCCATGACCGCTGATTGGCTTGTCCTATCTTAGTGCCGGCCCTGGTGGGCCATTGTTGACTCCCGCGATGCAGATGCAGATGCACCAGTCAGTTGCGCTGCTTGCGACCAAGACAACAATTTGATCCGATGCGCATTATCACCTGCCAAAGGATCAAACTCATCGTCCAAATACGACTGGAACGATAGCAGTATTGTATCTATACCTCAACTTGATTTATGCTCATTATTCCTTTTCATTCTTTCAACCTTGCTCTCTGAACAAGCCGTGGCGAGTCCTGGGCTAATTAGCATCCCATCCTCGCCATCTTTCGGTGGCTTTGTCAAGAGACAAGGATCCTGATTCTGCCACCGACCGACCGACCGCCTCATCCTCTGCCTGGATCAGCACTTCACCACCCGGTGTGTGACTGACTCTCACCCAAACAACTTGTCTTTCGATTCTGGTTAACAGCTCGAATTCACCCAAGGACGAAATTGTATACCATTACAGTGCATGCTCATTCACTTCCCTTAACATCCAGAGATTCAATAAAAGACTCGCTCGGAACTCCACTTCTGCAGGCGGTGACGGCCTTATCAGTCACCTCGAACAACTCCAGCCTCGAACTATCTGCAACACCGCATGAGCGTCGAAGATGTTCTCAGAATGTGAGTATATACTTTCGAGAGGCTGGAATAATAGACTTGCTATGGAGATTCTTTCTGACATCAAATTTACAGACGCGTCGAGGTTTCTAGCCCAGTCACAATCGCGATTCTCGAACTTTGTACAACCTGATAACGCTGATCCTCCACCACGAAATCCTAACGATAGATACCGACAAGCAAATCAGCCCTTGCGGAACCAGTCTCGCGGATACTCCTCACGGCTTGGGAACCCCTATCAGTCGACCTCAAACTTCAACTTCACCCGCTACTCTGCAGCTCCTCCAGACGCGCCTTTGTTTCACAGTGCTTTGGATGACTTTCGAGAAGAGGACGATGAGGAGGAACGGGAGAGAGAGACGGCTGATTTCTTTGCTCTGCAGAAGTCAAGGAGGACTTTCGCTCCCATAGCACGGTTGGACGAGAGCCATGAGACCGACCCGGGGGCGAGTAATGAGTCAGTAGAGACAGCCAAAGATGGTGACGGTAGAGCCACTGAAGACAGGGGAAGAGGACGAGGAATAAAGAGTAGCTGGAATGGAGGTGGTAGAAGTATGAGAGAACGAGGCCGGACGCCAGGGACGATAGGGGAGGAAAGCAGTGACAAAGATGGGGAAAGCTTACGGAGGAGCAGTGAGGCGAGCAGTAGAGGTCGGGAAAGGATGGAGGATGTTGGACTCGAGTCGACGATAGAGGATGATGACCCACCAGAAGACCTGGCTGTGGAAATGGAGGACAGCCCGCCCGCTTTCCAGAACTTCCGATCCGCACCCAAAACCGGACCTATCAGATTACCTACGGATTCCAAACAAAGTCGTCTGGAAAGAGATACAGAGGTGCGCCGTATGGCTGGGGCTGGGATCTCGCGACCACCAAGTTCAGTTGAGACTGTTCCAGCTACAATAGCTACGACGATAGCAGAAGCGCCGAAGCACGATGTATTCTGGGGATCCCTCTACTTGATATGCCTCGGGGCACTCTTTGCAACCTTCTTCCTCGTTTTCCTCCATACGGAAACTCCAGACAGGAATATTGGGGATACCATATATACTACCTTGCACGCCTCGTTCCACTTGTTTGCAGTAGATACTCTGGTTTCAATCATTGTATCGCTCGTCTGGATTGCCCTGCTGCGGTCGTTTGTAAGATCTTTGGTACACTTGATCTTGCTCGCCGTACCAGTCATCCTGTTTTCGTTTTCGCTCTATCCGTTTGTATCTAGCTACAAAGGGTCTGCACACGGGCACAGTCTCCAAGACAAGGCAATGAGGTGGCTATCTTTCATCCCCGGAATTTTCGCTCTGGTATGGCTGTACACAATTTACAAAGGCCGCCATTCCTTGAACAAGGCGATTGGGATATTGGAATTTGCCTCGAGGATTTTGGCTGCCAACCCTGCCCTTCTAGGAATGGGCTTTGCTACTTTGGGAGCTGTGGTGGTGTGGACTTGGATGTGGTTGGGAATGTTCACAAGAGTATTCCTTGGGGGTCAACTATCGACGTCAGTGACCAGATTCATTATTGATGCGACGAGTTGGTGGCTGGCAGTCTATTTTGTACTCATGTACATTTGGACTTTGTCTGTGATCAGCGGGATTCAGAGATCGACCACAGGAGCGACAGTTTCTCAATGGTATTTCCACCGAAACGCCATCCCGGCTCCAGCATCTAGAGAAGTGGTTGTGGCTGCATTTAGTCATGCAACGACTACAATTTTCGGCACCATTTGCTTGTCAACACTGATCGCGCTCCTCATCCGCCTCCCTCTCCTGTTACTTCCACGCCGCCTGATGAGCGTAGTAACGATCTTCGCCTACACTCTGATTCCTACACCAATCGCGGCACTCACCAACCCCTTAACTCTCACCTACGCAGCGATTCACTCTCAAGCTCTCCATCCTTCTGCTCGAGGACTAAGTCAAATGACTTTCCTTAGCCCTCAAGCTCCTACGACCACTCTCACACCTCGTTCTTTCAACGCGAGAAATAACCACACAACACCTCTTCTTCCATACCGACTAGCAAAGCTTCTGCTCCATGCAACTCGCTTCATCATGGCCATGGCTCTCGGGTTCGGTGGCTGGGTCGCAACAGCTCGCCAGCTGAACATTGCCATGCCAGAAGGCGCAGGTATCCGAGGTAGCGCGTACGCATACGTCGTGGGTTTGGTAGCAAGCTTCATCGGATGGGGTGTACTAGGTGCAATGGAAGGCGTGTTGAGTGGAATCGTGGACGCAAGCGTCGTGTGCTGGGGAAGCGAGAGAGGCATGGCTGGTGGCGGAGCTTATTGTCTTGAGGCAGGGTACCTTTTTGGAGAAGGGAGAGAAAGAGATTTGCCTTGATCTAAGTCGGGTCAGGGCTGCTTGAGAACATAGGAGTTTGGAAATCCCTCCTAGGGAGCTGGTTTTAGGGAGTAGAATGCATGATTGGTTTGGGGGAGTTCTTCGAGCATGCATGTAACGGCGTGCTTGTGAATTGCGTTACATCAGCGTTAGCGTTTTGAATAGTATGATATTGTATATTCTGTCTCTATTTCCTGATACACTGTGTCTTGAAGAAGATAATGAGATTATGAGAGCTTAACTATCAATCGACGAGGAACCTGCAACTGCCAAAACATCCAGTGAGCTTGATCTCCCATGCTGACTAAGAAACTCAGTAGATCAACATCATTTGACGTTTAATCGATTGATCACTATTCAAAATTCAATTACATGTCTCAACCCATCCTCCCACAATTCTCCCTCAAAGGCCGAACAGCCATCGTCACCGGCGCAGCTTCAGGACTCGGTCTCGCCATCGCAGAAGCTCTCGCTGAAGCAGGTGCAAATGTAGCAATTTTCTACCACAGTAGCACGATCGCTGATGCAGCTGCTCAGACTTTGGCTGCGAAGTATGGTGTGAAATGTAAGTCTGGTATCTATTTGAGGTTGTGTTCCCGTTTGCAATGCGAAATTTGAGATTTTTGGAATTCTGAAAGAGGGGCTGATGATATGCGAGTACGTAGCGAGCGCTCATAAAGTCGATGTCACGCAACCGGAAGAAGTTGAAGTTGCTGTTGAGAAAGTTGTAAATGAGTTCAATGGCCGGTTGGATATTTTTGTTGCTAATAGTGGGATTGCTTGTACGTGCCTACCCTATTTACTCCCTCTCTCGGTTCAATCTTCTCAAAGTAACCCCTCCCTCCCTATCTTTGACACATCCTCCGCCGTATAGGGAACGAAACCACTGTCCTCGACAGCAGCATCTCTTCCTACCGGAACATTATGTCCACCAACCTCGACAGCGTCTACTACTGCGCTCTTGCAGCAGGCAAGCACTGGCGTCGACAAGCTAAAGAACGCACTACTTTGACGGGTGAGAAGCTTGAGGATTTCCGGAGAGGTAGTTTCGTGGCTACAGCTAGTATGAGTGGTCATATAGTTAATTATCCACATGTACAGACGGCGTATAATGCGAGTAAGGCGGGGGTGATACATATGTGTGAGTGTAATGTTCTTTCATCCTGGGTTATATGAATTGGGTTTCTACGTCTGTCTTTAGAGTTGCATTTCTATTGGAGACTGAATTTTGAACAAATGTCTCAAACTTACGGATCAACAGGCAAGTCCCTCGCCGTCGAATGGGCAGATTTCGCACGAGCGAATACTGTCTCGCCTGGCTTCATCCAGAGCGGTCTTACGGCAGCAGTGTCTGAAGATATCAAGGATCAGCTGAGAGAGAAGACGCCGTTACGGTTCGTCATCTTTTCATCCCCGTAATATGGAGTTGTACTAACATGTATCACCTGTAGACAGATTGGGGAGTTGGGAGAGATGAAGGGTGTTTATCTGTATCTTGCTTCGGATGCGTCGAGCTTCACGACGGGTACTGACATTGTGGCTGACGGTGGGTATACGTTGTGGTAATTTAGGTAGGCTCAGAAAATTATGACAATAAGAAGGAGATTAACAACACAAAAGTGAACAGCGTCTTCTATGTTCATGTTTTTGCTTACACTATCGTGGGTATTCTCATGTTTGAATATTCATTCTGCCAGTCTCCAACGCGCTCAACGAGGTTCTAGTGTGCTTCACAAGTTCACCAAGCAGAGAGAAGACATCATGCCGTGACTCATATACTAACTATATGAAAGCTACTGAACTACAACGTTGCATGATCTCAGACTTTATACTTCAATCAAGAACCTTAACCTAGTCTTATTTGAAGAGCTCACCTTCAGGGTTCCGAGTGTATGGATGATATATACCTGGGCCTGTCAACTTATCAATTCTTGAAGCAGCGCTGCCGATCATTGCAAGTAAGGGACATAATCCAGGTCTGTAGGTGGTTGCTTTGCACTTGTACTATTCACAAAGATGATACCATTTTTCATTTCGGTGTTTTTCTTTGAAACGAAATATCCTAGATGCTGGTACTCTGTCGAGTTCCTCAACTCGAGCCTCTGGAAACCTTTTTGTGATTACCATTACTCTAATTCCTGTCTTACTCTTGCCTGTTGTCAAACACCGAATATACCAAAACAGGTTCATTTAGTCCACAATATCTGCCAGCAAGCAGTGCTACCTACAGGTACTCACGTTCTGTCTGGGCATCATGAACGTCCTTGGCGAGCCGAAACAAATTTTAGTTTTTCAAACAAGGCTTTTGTGGCTGCTCGTGAACTGAGCGCTGGATTTCTCTGAAGATCGTAAAGAGGTCCAGCCTTAGAGAAGTGTTCGAATGTTTATATATGAGAGGGGGGAGTCGATGCCGAGAAGGCTGTTGTGTCTGCGGCGCAGTCGCCCTTTCCTCTTTCTGTAAGCTTATACAAAAGCGCTGGTTACAGACTTGACAATGAAAGTCGGAGGTGTGTAATTAATCTCCACTCCTTCGAAAGTAATGGGTGTCAAAATCGATTTCAAGCAATTTACGTTGGTGGGACGCTGAGAGCATGGCAATAAAGAGAACTGCCAGTGCCATGACTCGGGACGGTTCATACTGCGAGAATCTTCCATTCCACCTTGCCGCCTCGCTTTTGTCATATCTCTATGATCTCTCGTCACAAGTGAAGCAATTGATTCACCCACATCATCATCTTTCGACCCAGCAAACCCATGGCCACCAATTCAACAGACGCCCCGATCTGTCTAGTAGCTCAGTAATACCTTCATGTATCCAAATAAGCATGTTTCTTTCTCCATGGTTCTCCGAGAGTGTGGATGCGTAATGGAACTACTCAGCAATGAGAGGGTGGTTGAAAAAGACATGATGCCCTTAGACCAAAATTTAGGTTACCGGTCGATCCCTAGCCTGTACAAAGAGGTCGATCGAAGATCGACTCTTTGCTTTTGTTTTCTGGGTGCTTGTTCTTCTTCTACAATCTAGATGTTGTACCGTACTTTTTGTTATTATTTGCATACCGTTGGGAATGTTTTTGGATGTTTTGTTGACTGCCGAACTCACGTAATAATTTCAGTGCGTAGGTCCCGATTTGCCTCCGACTCATATCTGTGCTGGATTTAAGACTTCTTATCTCAAAAATTTCTGAAACATTAATAGAAAATCATTAATAAAGTCTGGAATGAGGCTTTTCTTGGCCTTGCATGATCAAGTATTCTCCCAGGACACGGTATTGCAGCTGTCCAGAAGCCTACTGAAAGCCTCCCTTTGATCGCTCCCTGAAGTAGCTCTGCATCTTTCGGTACTCCAATACACGTTTGCCACAGCCATTCGGCTTTTCAGTGAAAACCTCGAGGATATCCCTATCATGCTCATAGGTCTTCTAGATTCGTTGTTGCGATCTCATCACCCAAACCTGGCGAAGTCAGACCAAGAAGGCGACAAGGCACACTAGCTTCGTTAAAAAAAAAACAATCATCACTCTCTTGGAAGCTTTTGCTTACTATAGAAGGTGTTTGGGGAGGGTAAATCATTTCAAAACTGGTTTATTTTGTTCCCCTTTTCCAAACGCCTCCTCCCTCGCTTACGGTGGCGGGGTGACGAGGAAATTTGGTAACCCATATTATTTGTCCATCCAGATTACCAAGAATAGAAAAGTCCATTGACCGCCATAGGACATATCCATTGACCGTTGCATGTTTATGACCAAGGTGACAAAGCTCCAAACCGCGAGTCTCTTTGAACATGCCTATGACGTCACGTGTCACTGTCTGCCAATATTGCCAATTGCGCTAGGCCGTCAACGTTTCGCATTTCCTTGTTCGCTCAACATCATCCAACACCCCCTCAGCTTCATCTTTCATCGATAATCCCCATTTATCAAACGTTCCATCAATCCATCAACTAAGCAAAGATGGGAGGCGGTCCCGAAATTCCATTCCGTAATGGTGGTCGTGAAGTGGAGACCAAAAGTAAAGGGGACAAATACCTGTGGGGCATCGTGGACATGGGAAGGTAAACTGAGGCTTTCTCATCACATTGCCTGAATACTAATTGTCTGTAGCAATGGAATTCGATTCTCCGTATCCAGTCTCGCGCCGCCAACTTCCCGTATCTTACCAACTTTGGTGTCCTACCGTTTGGATATCAGTCTTTATTCTGCCCAATATGATGAAGAAACTGGTGAAAGGATTCCTATCCCAGACGACATTATCGATCAAATCATCGGGGCTCTGATGCGCTTCAAAGTTATTTGCAAAGATCTCAAGGTTCCAGACCACCACATTAGGATCATTGCCACTGAAGCAACTCGCACGGCAGTCAATTCCGTCGAGTACCGCAAAGCTGTCCGAAAAGCCACTGGTCTAGAGGTCGAGATGTTGGGCAGGGAAGAGGAAGGCTACGTCGGCGCCCTAGGAGTAGCAAGTGGTTTCTCAACAGTCAGCGGTATCGTGATGGATTTGGGCGGTGGTTCCGCGCAGATCACGTGGATGAAATCGATCGACGGCAAAGTCGAGGTCAGTCCCAGGGGGTCTGTGAGCTTTCCATATGGAGCTGCAGCTCTTACTAAGAAACTGGAAGATTTGAGAAAGGGCAAAAGTGAGGAAGAAGGGGATGCAGCCGTGGCTAAATTACGAGAGGAGATGGAAGCGAATTTCAGACGCGCATACGACGAGCTCGAAATACCCGAGGAGATGGCTGAGCGGGCCAAGACTGAAGGAGGATTCCCGCTGTACCTTTCTGGAGGTGGATTTAGAGGCTGGGGATACTTGCTTCTTTACATGAGCCAAGTTCATGGACGAACTTATCCCATTTCGATTATCAACGGCTACAGAGCAAGCAAGAAGAAATTCGAGGACGTTGAAACCCTGAAAAAGGTCGCCCGCGAAGCAGAAAATATCTTCCGAGTTTCCGACAGGCGTCGGGGTCAGGTACCAGCAGTGGCCTTCTTGGTCAACGTCCTCACTGAAGCCCTTCCATTTGGAATCAAGGAAGCTCACTTTTGTCAGGGTGGAGTTCGAGAAGGTGTACTCTTCAGAGAACTCCCGCAGAGCATCCGAGATGACGATCCTCTGGAGGTGGCGACCGAGAACTCTGGTCGCAAGTCCGCGGATGCTCTGAGTACCCTCATCATGAACTCCATGCCCGAGCCGTCAAAGGAAGAGGGCGGACGATCATTCCCAGAGTCGATCAGCAAGCATGTCATTCATGCATTTGCCAATGTTCTCTATGTCCACGCTCATATGTCGAAAGAGATCGCATCGACAGCTGCTCTGTACTGCACAAGCGCGGGATTCATGGCTTCAACGCATGGAGTATCGCACTCGGACCGTGCTCTGCTTGCTTTAATGTTGGAAGAGCGATACGAGGGCGAACTTCCTCCACGTGAAGCCGACTTCAAGCTCAGCCTCCAGTCAATCTTGACACCCGAGGAAGTATGGTGGACTAGATATTTGGGCTCCATTGGATTGTTAATCAGCAGGATCTATCCAGGTGGCAATTTCGACGAGGATGAGCCACGCATCGCGGTCGACTCCGAATGGGCGAGTGGGTTTGGAAAGGATGACGACAGAGAAGGGCTGAGATTGATCTTGTCGATCAAGAAGGTCAAGGATGATCCGATGATGTTGAGAGAAGCTTTGGATGACCATGTGTCGGACATCGATAAGGTTGGAAAGCACAAAAATTGGATCGGCGGGAGAGAGGGTTGGGGAATGTCGATCGATATCAAGATCAAAGAAGTGGCAAAGCTTGATTGAGATGTTTTGTACATTCAAAGTCCACTGGTATATTTGAAGATGAATTTGGCGTTTAGGATAGCAAGAACAAGGGTGTCCGATTTCCATTTGTTCCAGCTTGGCAGTTTGGCTTCGCTTTGGGTGTCGGGTCGTTTGGGTGAGGCCTCGTACGAAGTCGTACGAGGGTCATTGTACGGCAAGAAATTGCAGGTTACAGAAGGATGGAAGCATGCAAGTTAGCTTACTGCATCAAAGTTCAAGCGAGATTTCGAAGTGACACTGCATGCAGTGTCTCTCCTACATTTGAGACTTCGGCAAATGACATTACAATCGCTTGATAATATTCCCAACGTGTAGCAAAGAACTTCGTCAATCCAACTGTGCTCAAGTCGCTCCGGATCGACACTTCACCAGTCCTGCCATTTACATGGTGTATCGCAGACTAATGGCACGGAAAATACTGTTTTGCCTTGTTTTGCTATCCTCCGCAAGCCTTCTGTCGAGTGCTTTCAAACAAGACCACCTTCCCAGCGAAGATAGTCCAGTCGAATACCAAGCCGATTTCTCGCTCCTCTCACATTCATTATCAGACACCAATTCTACAACATTAACACTCTCCACCTCTCCACTCCTCATCTATCTAACATCATTCCTCCCTCCAAACGAAGCGTCCTACCTCTTAGAACTCTGGTACCCATTCCCCACCTGAAGTCCCCAGAACCTAAAACGATATTGACCAACTACCAGCAACGACTCTTACGTCGCCTCATCCTTCATAACCACGCCTTTCTCGGATACCCCACCACCAACATACCGAACATCCTCATCCTGCACCCTTCCCAACGATGATCCCGTCGTCCTAGCTCTCACAATGAGAGTATACAACTTCATTCGCTCTCTCAATATCGAAGCAGACGGCATCGAGCCTTTCCAATCGGTGCGGTACCTCCCATCCCAGCAATACAATCTTCACTATGATTGGTTCCACACACCTATCCTCAACGCAGACAATCACAAATACAATCGCCTTGCGAGCTTCTTCTTGTACTTAGAAGCCAATTGCTATGCATCTGGAGGGACGTATTTCCCCCAAATTTTGGTGCCTGGACATCTTTTGGACGAGGAGGAGAAGGGTGAAAAGAGGTTTGGAAGTGGAGAGGATGGAGGAGGTGTGGTCTTCAGGCCTGTGGTGGGGAATGGAGTGTTTTGGCTCAATTTGAAGGAGGATGGGGAGGGAGATGAGAGGGTTCTGCATGCGGGCTTGCCGGTGGAGGAAGGGAGTAAGGTTGGGTTGAATATTTGGGTAACGAGGTTCAAAAATTGAGCAGGTAGCGCCGCACCTTGGATCCTGCTTGCTGCCGAACGGCAAATGTGTTCGACGTAGGCGAAGCTTATTGGAACTTGTTGTTGTAGGACCCCCTGGTTCGAATCGTGTGCACACAACCTAGTGATGTTTCCCATTCGGACCTCGACAGCAAGTCACCCCAGTTTCTAACACAATTTCATCCCAGACCACATGTTGTTCCTGTCACTATCATATCCACCGCGGTAATCGCCCTAGGAGTTGGTGTCTCCGAGGAGAGCGAAGGTTCCTTCATCTCCCCAATGCTCATATATTCCTCCTAAGTCCAGTCCGGAATGAAAGACTCTCCAGCAATCCCAAGAAGCCCTGTAGGCGATCAGGTAGATCCTGCATGGGAAGAGCGAGTGATCTTCAAGACGGATTGTTACTAGGAATTTGGATCCCTGTTTATGCGAATGGAGTTTCTTCATGATCTCTCCTCCGCGTTCAATACTCGGGATCAACGGAAATTCCTTCGTCTCCATGGTCCGTATACGGGTCTGGCTGTTCAAGGAGGCTCTCTTCCCAAATGGACGATGTGTGTAGATTCCTAGCTGTAGTGGCCAGAACTTCAAGGTACTCAGAAAGCTAGAGAAAATTAAAATCAGCCGGATGGCTGTAAAAAGACTTCTGTTAGGCTCATCTCGTCCCTCGGCCGTACGAATAGCGGGTAGTTTTATGATCACTTATGAATTCTGGGTCAATGTGGCATAGTCAGTTTGCGAGCATCGGATATTGGCGAAGAGTAATCCTCTTTGTTACTGAAAGCGGATAATTGGAACAGAATTTTTCAAAAGTAAACTAAAAAAACTCGCTGACTGCACAGACCAGAAGTATTTCGCTTTTGAAAAAGAGGTCGCATTGCTAGGTGCAGAGAGTGGAAACTCGAATAAAGCTTGCTGATGCTGAACGGTCTACGAGCTTAGTCGGTATTGTAGTTCTGTGCCCGTAGCTGGCTCAGGACTAGACTATCGAATATCCTACAGACTCACCACAGTCGTGAAGCTGTTCTCATTAACGTTTTTGATATCTGGAGAAACTTGACGGACATCATGATGCAATATCTCTTCCATGTCCACTTCAGCTAGTCAAGCTACTGGTGCTTTCTTCAGGTGGTTCCCCAACTCTGTCATCACCCCATTGCTCGTACGTGCCTGCTATATTTATCCGAGACGTGAAGTACCTAGAGGTATACCACAGAAATGTAATGCTAGCCTCGCCCGGTACTGAACTGCATTTCTGTGGTTGCACTGTCGAGGAGAGATAAATCGCAAGTGTGTCGAATGGCTTTCCGAACTTCTGGGAATGCAATGCTCTCATTATTCTCTCAGCGCCATCGAAGTCAGGATCTGTGCTGCCCGTCTCCACTTCCCTTGTTCGAAGGCTCCCTTTAGCCCAGAGGTCGAGGTGCTGTAAAGTCTTGGATTGGGCTACTATCGATAGAAACTCTGCTAGCTGCTCAGAAGTTAGCACTTGGATTTCAACTTGGGAGCAAGTAAAAATCATAGACCAAGCTCGAAAAGAAATGTGACTTCTCGTTTGTGCTTTGAGTGTTAGTAGTGCGGGATTATAAATGCACAGTAAAAATGTATTAGAATTATCGTACCTCATAGCTTTGAGCCTCAATATCCAATCTCAGTTCCAGAAGATTATGAAAATTGTGGAAGCCCCTTGCTAGAACATCAGCAGAGAGCCGAATGGGTCGATCTAAGCTCGTCAACCTCATCTTTCGAATTCCACCGCCGATTTTTGCTACATGGTCAAAATACATCAATTCAGGCCAGTCCGTGAACTCGATTTTCAGGCTCTCGAGCTCGGGACAAACTCGCAGTAGTGATTCTACTGAAGTTCGGCATGCTTGCATGTTGAAATACATTTTGTTTCGGATCCATGGCCCGCAGCGAACTTTCAAGCACCGTAGCCCTGCAAATTCGGTGAGTGGAACTCGGTGTAAGAGTTCACTCACATCCACATCTTGAAAGCTAAGAGAACGGAGCTTGGAAAAGTCCCACATCTGAGAGCTGTCTTCAGCAGAATGCTTCCAAGTGTATCGATCGATCTTAAGCTTCACCATCAGTGGAAACACTCTTCCGGATGGGATGAGGCCTTGGAAGGACGTTTTGTGGGGAAACGGTATTGGTACAGTCGCAGAGACGTGAACATATAGTCTCGCTCCGTCTCGGTAGAAAGATGATCAAATCTGTTGTTGTAATTTATTTGGTACCTTTTCACTTGGGTTTGCCCTCCGAAGTCATCACTGGATATCTCGCTGAGTCGTTCTCTCTTTGTTTGCCAATCTCGTTGCTTCACCACACCATGGCTGCCATGTTCTTCAAAATTGAAAAGAGATGGATGATATGGATTGTTCGCGTATGCGATGCAGTATTTCGAAACCATTTTCTAGATTTGGCCCTCGTCTCCTCGACCGCCGTCCTTGGGGCTAAGCAGGAAGGGTCAGTACCATATCAAAGACCATATGCCATACATCGAACGTCAGAGTGACAGGTTGTCGCTGCAGCATCATTCCTTGACTGGTCGCCATGGCAGGGCTGCAGACGGTGATTGAAGATTGTGAAGGAGGTTGCGGAGAGAACGGGGCTTAAAACCATCATGGATCGAAATCATTCCTCTTAAGCCGTGTGAATCACTGATTGCCAATAAGAAGAAAGTGAATTGCGAAGAAGATGAACGTTTGCCAAGGGAAAACTCAAATAAACAGTGCTAGCAGAAGAAGCGAGAAACTTGGGGCAATGTTCCACTCAGGTGTTCTACTACAGTGGTCATGAATCTATTTTTTGGAATGGCTCCTCACTCTTGCATCCACATCTTCTCTGTTTCATCTAGTCCAGATGATTACAAGTGGCTTTGGAAGAATAGGCCAAAGCTGCTCGAGCATCACGACCTTTAATTCCTTCTCTCAGCTCAAAGTACTCTCTCCATGTTGACATTAAAAGAAGAGACACGTGGGCAAAAAGTCAAGGCGCTCTGCCCAAAATAGCTTCCAGTCGGGTCATTTCGCAGTTTTTACTGTCACGGGCCTACCAAAAGCTCTCGCAAACCTTTATCCAATACCTTCGTTGAGCTTGTTCTATATATGTTTCAAAGAGGTGGAAGGGAATCGATTTGTCTTGTTTAATAGTATGATTGATTGAGCATCTCGATTGCACAAGCATCACTTTGTGCTCTTCGGTGAAGCGTATGGAAAATCAAGCAATTTGTATAGTTATCGCAGCTCAGTCATTCTAATGTTTTCCAGTGTTACCCTTCAACCCCAACGTTTAGAAATCGAAATCTACTCTTCGTCAGAAGCAGCTGAAAAAGCAGATTCTTCATCATCAACAACTACAGCAGCATCGTTTTCCTCCCCTTCGCCCTCGCTTTCATTTTCAGTGATCCGGCAGTCAACATAGCCAGCATCACCCGGTTTTAAGTCTCCGACTTTCTCGCTACCCCACTGCTCAAAATCACCCACAGGGTTGATTCGAGACTTGAATATCCTCCATAGCCACCAGTGCTCTCCTGAAAAGGCTAAGCTGTGAGCCGTTCGTCCCCAATTTGGAGGCTTCTTCGCGCGTCCTAGTTCGATGGTGACCATGTTGTATTTCTCTCCAGGTTTCTGCCCGTATAGATATTGCATTATCTGAGTTGCTCCATCGTAGTCTGGGTCACTGCTCTCATCGTCAACCCCGTCTATGCGGAGTGTATGGAATGCAAAGAGATGCACATCTCGCAATCCCCTATTTTTACCCAGAATGTGGAGGTATTTATACAGCTTCGGAACGAGTTAGCGATGAACTGGAGCCAAAAATACTGCACCACCAACCATTCGTGTTTGGTATAACAGTTTCAGAGCTGTGGAGGGATACTCACGTCAGAACTGGTCACATCTAGCCCAAGCCCAAGGCTCACGAGATTGGGACAACAATCTAACCCATCGACCAGAAACTCCAAGGGCATTTGCTTTTTCTCCAACGCATCTATCACCCTCAGTTTCCGCAATCTTGATCCTATCTTGGCAATCATCGGCATTGGCAAGAGGACTTGCCAGCCATCACACAGAAGTTTCAAGCTCAAGCTTTCTAGATAATGGCAGGAGTCGAGCAGTGACTCCATAAAACCCCTAGCCGAAGCTGCATCTTCGATAATAAAACCGTGACCGGGTGGTGGCAAATGGATTTTCAATGTCCGGAGCTGACTTAGGGACTCCAGAGGGACTCGTGACATGAAGCTGCAGAAATCAAGTGCAGAACCGCCAAAAGTCAAAGAACGGAGCATCGAAAAGTCCCACATGAGCGGAAACTCATCGGCAGAATGCGTCCATCTATAACAATTCAGCTTCAGCTTTTTCATGGCGGGAAATTTTCTTCCGCATGGACCCAGGCCGCGGAGCGTTGAATATGAAATTTCAAGGGAGTGTATAGCTTTTGATTTGCCACTTGAGTCTGGCAAGATATTCTGATCGTCACCGTAGTTGGTTCGATAGAGCTTTAGCTGTGCGTCTCGCCCGAGAGATCCTTTTGGTAGGTCAATAATGCGTGAAGTCTTGGCATCCGCACTAAACATAGGGTCCCCATATCCGGTGCGGAATTCTGCAGTCTTGCGCTGAGATGATGATACACCTTCAAGGTAAGAGCAAAGAGTGGTAGAAACCAGTCTCCTCGTAACGCCTACATCCAATGGCTCGGGGTTGCGGAAAGGACAGCTTTGAAAATCAGCATGCTCCACACTAGCGATGAGATATTCTAGTGTTACTTACAATACATTATTTAGTATCTTACACTGACCAACGAGACTCTCAGTCATGGCCAGGTATTCTGGCTTTGGATTTCCGCTCACTTGAAGAGCTAATGCATATTCGATGATGTTTGCTTCGAACCCGGCACTGGCTGGCTCCGATCCATCAACAAGCCTTTCCATGAGGAAGTCGGAGCTTATTTTTGTGTATTTGAATACCCAAGGTGTAACGACAACATCGAAATCTCTGCACACCAGACGTGTCTCTGGAAACCACTTTTGGTAAACGTAATCGAAGCGATCCTGGTCTTCGCTTATTAAGTCTGCTACACGAGCCTACGCGATGCAATTATCAGTATTCTGATCCAAAAATGGCTAAATGCGATAATGTAAGTGTTCCAACTCACGAGTTCTCCTTGAAGCGTCTTTGGGGGTCCCGGATATTGCCTGTGTCGGAATATACATATCTCCTGGAAGACCATGTACCAGATATCTATTGGCAATCTTATTCTCTTCCCTTCTGCCATCTTGCTAAAAAGTTCAACGTTACTATTGACAGGCTGTATAAAGAAGAGCCGATTTGTAATCCACCTTGCAGTTTTATCGGCGGATGAGATGGTTCCAGTAAAGTGGTAGTTTCAAATCCCCATGACTGTGGGTGCAAGGAAGTATTTAATAAGACTGCACAAGCCATGACCACATAACCCCTTTGACTTCTTGCATTCCTTGGTAGCGTCTGTGTCATCGCGCTTTGACTAAGTTACATTCCGGAGCGATCCAACAAAGAAAAAAATGTGAGATGATAAGCCTCAGGGCTATCATACCGGAAGAAAAAGGAACCAGCCTGTAGATTAAGCGGGGTTTATCGATCAATCCGGAAGCCCCAAATATCACATGTCAACAATCTCCCAGGCTTTAGGCGAGAAAATTTCGGGCTTGAGGGTAAGTCAGTCACCTGGAGACAAAGTCAGCGGTGTCGTGGATGGCAATTAACACGACTGTGAGATATTTTGGATATAGGCTTGAAAAGCACACAGTAGAAATCTCAATGTGAAAAGAATGCATTCATTTGTTTTGTTGAAGTGACGAGGATGCTATGTACAAAGTCACGCTCGAAGAGAAAAAGCCACGGTAGACTGATGCAAATCTTGTTTATCCAAGAGTAATGTTCCAGAAATCTTTGAGTGCAATCACTCTCCACTCTGAGGTTCAGTTTCCGCATAATAATCACCATTCCCAGCCCCTATAAACTATCCTCCGCACTCTCCGGTCTATCAATCCAATCCTGACTAGGTCGGGCATTCTCGTGGCAAGTGCCTTTTTTCTTATTGCCCCATTGCTCATACTCACCAGATTTGTTGATCAATGAGTGGTAGAACTTTGTTCCTCGTCCTTCATCATCAGCAAAGACAACAACGACCGTATTGAATGGGGTTCCAAGTTTCGATTCATGCAATGTTGTCATGATGAACTTGGCCACGCTGTAATACGAATCCATATTGCTAGCAGCACTGACTGGAATATTCTCTGTCGCATTGAGAGTCAAATCTGCTAGATTTCTCGCTTGTTCCAAAGCTTCTAAGTACAGAGGTAGCTAGTCACCAGTCAGTCTTGCAATCACACAGTTGCGCAAAGTAGGTCATAGCAGGGGTGCAGTGAAATCGGTAGCTCAAAGACTTACCACTGAATACTTGATGAGGATATCGACCTCAAGCTCAATGATGAAGGGGCAATGCTCCAGGATGCTAACCAACTCCACTGGCGTCATTTGCCTCCGATCCAAGCAATTGCCAGTCTTCAGCCTCAACTTTCTAAGTCTCTGCCCATACATGCAAACAGCTTGTATGGGGAACAACTCTTTCCACGAAAAGAAGTATACTTTCAAGTTCTCGAGGTTACCACATGACTGTAGCAGAGCCACTGCGAACGGTCGTTCCAAGTGATGGTCCTCTCCACAATCCCTGTCGCCATCGAAATACTTGAATGTCCGCAAGTTCTTGAGCGATTTCGTAGATACGGCATCTGCAAATCCCAACAAGGTAGTGTTTCTGAAGCTCAAACTCTGCAGTGTTCCGAAATCCCACAGCTGGAGAGCGTTGGCCTGAGAAATAGTCCATTGGTAGTCCTGCAGCTTCATCTTTCTGGTCCTGGGCCACATGATGCCACTGTAGATGAGGCGAAGCTCTTGGCAAGGTGACGTAGGGCATATCCATGATTCGGATGCTGTCTAGAGACTGCCTCTCATTGTTCAATCCCAGTCTAAGATCCGAGTCGTCCAGGTAATTGGGCTTGTACACCCTCTGCCGAGTCTTTGATTCCACATCCCTCAAATTCAGACTACCGTAAGTTTCGCGATCAACAAAGTCAATCACCTGGCGGTGTTTCGAAAAGCAAAGGTTATCCAAGAAAGCTTTCATGTAAAAAGCTACTAGCTGGCGGATCTCATTTAGCGTGATTTCGCGTTCTCTTTTCTGTGAGAATCTCATCCGTTGTTTTGGGCAGTAGTTCCACCTAATCAAGAGTTAGTGAAAAATCAGGCTACACAGGGTCCAGGAGCATACCTAAACTCTCTCAATACCCGACAACTATTTGCCAAGTTCGCGATGGCGGCCTGGCTCTGATCCCTTAGTCCTATGTTGATGAGGAAGCTTTCGGTGTTTTTGACGATCTGGGTTCTGATACGAGAATC
This sequence comes from Helotiales sp. F229, assembly GCA_002554605.1. Classification (NCBI taxonomy): domain Eukaryota; kingdom Fungi; phylum Ascomycota; class Leotiomycetes; order Helotiales; species Helotiales sp. F229. The sequence continues at coordinate 3,339,534 of MXAW01000004.1, read as the reverse complement.
GAGAGATCCATTCGTTCCTAACATCGTTTGCATTGAACAAATCGTGTGTATCTCAACGTTGCGGAGGGCATGAGGTATGAGGATGGTATCGAAAGCCTTCGATGTGAACCTCAAGGATCGTATCCAAGAATCCAGGGTCTGGTGTTGAGACGATTTGGACAAGCCACTGTGACCAGGAACGTTCGTGCTTTGTTTCCACCAGCCCTGCTTGTGTACCTATTCCTCAATCAGCTTTATGATCACCTCCACTACCGCATGGATATAGTATGACCACGCACCTCCTCAAATACCAAGTACCAAATATCAACATCCAGGGTGACGCGTTCAGACGTGGCCATGCCAACCTGTCTCCCCGAGATCTCCTTTAACCCCTCTCCAGCATTTGCAGGGACCTCATTCACTGTCGTGTTGTAGTCGACGTCGCGCTCGTGATCAATCTTTTCCGCCATCGTCGCGTGGCCTCGGAAGTCGAGTTTGCGAGGCAAAGTAGTGTTGGAAAGAAGAACCTTGAAGAAATTGAGGAATGAAGGTCGGTCACAAGGACGAGAAGCTTAATAACGATACAACAATACTGGAAAGGCAATTCACTAGTTCGCGGTGTCAAAGAAGTTCTGGCCTTTGAGATTGGGAGATGGGTTGCGCTGTGCTGTCTCGACATCGGCAAACATAGTGGATCGGCTTGAATTGAACCATCCAAATAAGTTCATGGGGAGAACGTCTGTTGACCGAATGGATCTTACGGTAGGCTATTGTTCTTTTGGGATAACTCACTTGTAGTGAATGAGTAGTCCCTGTCTCAGATTTTTTGTAGACTCCAATTTTCACATACGTGCGCGCCTGTCTTACCAATAGCAGACACTCATCCTCGTTTCAATTCATCTCACTCCTCAAGCATACCCATTAACCTTCAACCACTCCAAAATAATCTTTCCATCTCGCTCTTTGTACGTAGCCCTACCAAGAACAGTATCACTGATAATCGCAAGTGTTCGGTCATAACCTCTGTTGTCTCTACCCTCGAAGAACTTGGCAATCTCCTTCTCCGTATCCCTGTCACTGAACTTGTTCAAGCAGCAAAGAATGAATCGGTCCAGCACAACCATATTCTTGCCAAGGCGGTTCTTGATGGGCTCGAAGTTCTCTTGGAAGTACCTCCAAAGACCAGCTCGGGTGAGAGGGTTTGCGGCAAGCGCAATGCCTCCTGTGTGCATATCCTGAGTTGCAACATCGTTGAAGAGCAATGACAGGTATTCGGGGAGGAGAGCCGCATCTTGTATATGGCCGAGTTCTCGGACGATGGTTTCGCGGCCATCGATTGAGGTTGTTGAATGCCACTCACTCTTCAGGAAATCAAACTCGGATTTACCACCATAACGAATCGCTAAGGCGTAGACGGCGGCACGGAGATTGGGATGGATGGCAGACTTGTCTTCGCCGGATACATAGAGGTTGAATCTCCGCTTGGCTTCTGCAATAAGCCTGTCCAATGTCAATTATCGTGCTCACAGGTATTTGGGGCTCCTGCCGCTTACTCTTCATGGCCATTCAAGCCAGCCGTGATAATCAACAGAGCGCGAACCTGGCCGGTAAGAAAGTCATCACTAGCCGAGGATTCCCAGCCGATTCTCTTGACCGCGGGTGTGACCAATTTGAGAATGAACTTCTTCAAGCCTTGTGCGATAGTCTCATCATCTGCAAATACAGATTTCACGGTCGCAAGCGAGCCAAGAATCTGAGACCAGACCAAGAAATTGGTCTCGGCTTGAAATCCCTCGACAAATGACAAAAGTCCAGGAGTAGACCCTTCACCAGAGTATGCAAGCGCTCCAGAATCAGCAATCAATCCTGCGATATGTAAGTTAAGACTTGAACCCAAATGAGTTAGAGGCACCTACCAATCTTGTCGGAGAGACTAAGGCGCTCGATTTGAGTACCAAGGATTGCAAGCCGAGCTGGTGGATAATTGGTGCGATAAAATCCAGTGGTGTCCTTGTTGATCTTGTAGAACGAATCATCGACATCGCGAACGATGTCCGCTTTCTTGGTCAACTGCAGGGGCTGTACATCTGTGCTTCCCACCTTGCCCTCTAATCTCAGAGGCACCCACCAAGTAGTCTTGTCATCTTCACTATTAACATCACCAGTGGACAGGTATCGATTCTGCTTGATGCCGATCTGTCCTGGCTCCTCTCCAACGGTCAGAACTGGGAAGCCGATACTCAAGATCCATGGATCAATCAATGCCCGAATGTCTTGACCAGATGCGTTGCCAACGGCAGACCACAGATCGTTCGTCGTAGCATTTCCGAAGGCATGAGTTCTGAGATAATCTCCAACACCTTTGAGAAAGACATCCTGTCCAAGATGGGCAGCTAACATGCGAATCACCGAGCAGCCTGGATCTCAACGAGTTAGTATTCGACCTCCAGATCTTGCGAAATCAAAACTGTCCAGAGACATATTTTGTCTTAATGGTAATTTGCCAGGCTTGCTTCACTGACCTTTGAGGTAGCTGATCTGGTCAAATACTTGATCTACGTCAAGAGCATCTTTAACCGGGACATCGATAGGATGGGAACTACGCAGCGAGTCCAGGCCAAATGCGCCTTGCATCCCTTCGGAGACAAATTGCGGCCAGACGTGCCAATCTGGGTGGATGTGGTCAGTAACGAGCCAGCCAACCCAGGTTGCAAATCCCTCGTTGAGCCAGAGCTCATTCCACCAGTCCTGTATGTGTAGACGTAGAGTCAGCGACCAGAGTATAAATCCCATTTGCATACATGTGGAAAGAGACTGACCATTGTCACGAGATCGCCAAACCATTGGTGAGCGAGTTCGTGAGCGACAACATATGCAATTCTGTTTCTGAATTTTGCGTCGGAGGTCTTCTCGTCAAACAAAACGGCCGTAGTTCGGTAGGTAATCAGTCCCCAGTTCTCCATACTAAGCCAGTGTCAGTAATGTACCTGTGAGACTCCAGCATATTGACTAGCACTTACGCTCCGTGAGACTAGAGGGAATCACTGGTCAGCAAAAGGAATTCAAGGAAGAGTAAAGTGAGGGGTGACTTATTATGGCCTACTAGGTCAGTTCATGAGACAGATGAGAGGAAAAAAGAATGTATGCATACAAATTCATGAACAGCAAGAAGATCGCATTTTGGCAGTGGATAGTCAATACCAAATATCTCAGAGTAGTAGTCGATAATTTGTGGAGTGTGATCAAGAGCGTATTGAGCCTGGCTCTTCAATCCTCTGGTTGTGTAGACACGAACAGGGAGATTCTTGCCATTATACTTGCGCTTGGTGAAGTCTTCAATATACTCAAAGTCTCCAACGGCCCATGCTACTAGGTACGTACTCATGACAGGGGTCTTCTCAAATGACACGATCTTGAAGCCATCTTTGGACTTCCTTACCTCCTTCTCGGGCATATTTGAAAGAGCCACTTGATCATCCGGGAGCTCGATTTCGACATCGAAGGTTGCCTTGAGATTGGGCTCGTCGAAACATGGGAAGGCTCTTCGGGCATCACAGCTCTCGAATTGAGTTGAGAACATGACATGGCTATCTCCATCTTTCGGAACTGATGCCGCGGGTGTCGTAATTGGCTTGTACTTTGATCTGTAGAAGCCAGCCATATCATTATTGATGGTGCCCTGAAACTTGATGACGATGAGAGCTTTCTCTGAAGTTGGAAGATCTTCTGGGAAGGAGATGGTTGCTCGCTGTCTCGGAGCATCGTATAAGACACCAGTCGACTTGAATGTCTGCCGGGTCTTCGTGTGTTCCAATGATACCTCCACGCTGTGTATCTTAAGCGAGTGGGCATTCAGAGTGATCTCCTTTGAGCTCTTGACCACCTTGGCAAGGATGCTGACGGTGCCCTGGTAGCTAAAGGCTCCTCCAAGCTCAATATCGTACAACGAGAGATCATAATTGATCGGCTTGACATTGTCGGGAAGAATGTCCCGGTCGTTGGCTACAGCTGAAGCCATGGTCATGCAGTATTAATGGCAGTTCAGGAGTCAGGAGGAATGTTTTGGGTGTATTTGGAAGGATTGGGTCAAAAGTGGATGCTCCAAAGGTTTCGATCGCGGGGTTGTTTTGGTGTTTACTACGGAGATTCGGGATTTGTGACCTGGAATCGAACACGAAGCTGGCTTTTTGAAGGATTGAATTCCCGAGTTGATAAAAGGAAGAATGAAGGGGGAAAAGGATCAAAGCAAGAGCAAATCTATCACAGAACAGAAAGGAGATAAGAAAGACCTTCCTCGTGCGGGTCAAACGAAACGGGCGATGGCGGGGTTTAAAAGCTCATTGGTGGCCTTGCCGAGCAGCGAGACGAGGCTGAAAGCTGTCAGTCGACGGGAACAACACAACAAACAATCCAGGAATCGCGCAACGGACAACATCAAATCCAATATCAACATCTCCCATCCATCCATCGTAATGGCAGCTGGACAAAAGCTTTACCCACGAGCTACGGTCAAGAAGATTGTCAAGGCTCATTCGAAACGCAATGTCAGCAAGAACGTCGATGTTCTAGTGAGTCTCCCGTCGCGTCTCCCAGAATCACCCACCTAACAGCATCTGCAGATATTCCTCGACTATGCCCTGTTTTTGCAGACGTACGCGATTCCATTCCACTGCATTCTACCCCTGGCATCGATAGAAGCCGGTCTTGGGAGAACAAACTGACAGGTACATCCAGATTGATGAAGGAGGCTACGATCAACGCGAAGCAAGCGGGGGAACGCGGCATCAGTGCGAAGAGTGTGAAGAAAGTCACAGAGGTACATGCTTCAACTCATTGCACCACGATTTGATACTTCTGACTGCCATTGCTAACGGAAGCCTATCCAGAATTCGTTGTTGAAGTTCAAGGGATGAGCAAGCCAGGAGTTCCTGTACAACAAGGATGACAGGCAGCACTGAAAATGCCGAGGATACTCGAACAAGGAAAGGGATAGATAGAGAAAGCAGAACAATTGCCCTACAACAGCCAACTATCATGGAATGTTACTCATAGTCTATTGGAAGACACAGGCTGTCATGGATACTCGGAGGAAGTAGAATCCGAGGAGGAATGGGGCTGCAAGGAGAAGGACGGCTAAGATGGGGGTTTGTAGGATTGCTTGCAGATGGCATTGCAAGAACTGGACACGCTCTTGTGCATCTCTTTGTAGAAGATGCACTCTTGATAGTTACCGTGAAACAAAAGTGAAGTAAACCTCTCATCCCAGTGACTATCAACTGCTGCATCCGTATGATTTGTGACTCCAAGCTGCTCCTCGTTCTCTTTCCCTTCTTTCTGCCTCGTTCTGTCGCATTCCGCTTTTCGCTTAGACGCGACAGGGGTTCGGTGGCTGGCCTGGTGTGGTCGGGGAGCTCAGAAAGTTCCGACAACTTTGAACCTGATCGAACCCAAACATTCACATTTCCTACAATCCTACACTACAAACTTACAACCACAAACCCACGATCTACTCCATCACCCTCTTTCCAACTCTGAGTATTCCAATACTCTACAACTCCAATCCCGCGCACACAATCCTGCCACTGCTCAACCACGAGCCGTTAAACCACACAAACATCAACTTCCACTCACCTTTCCCCCAAAACCAAACCTCTCTTCACAATGGCTGCCGCTGCCACCCAAAACCCCGTAGTCAAGACCGAGTCGAAGTCTGCGAAGAAGAAGAAGGCCGCCAAGACTGTTTCCACCGAAATCGAGTCTCCAGCCTCCGTCGCGGAGGTTGCTCCTGGAAATGGCGTTGCGGACAGTGCAAATGGTGACGGAGCCTACGAGAGTCCCTACATCAAGGAGCTCTACAAGTACGTGTTATTTGCACTCCTCACACTGTCGCTTGTGCGATCGAATCTGGAGAGCTGGACTAACGTTTCCATAGGAGCATCCGCAACGTAAACAAGAAGATCGTGAGTTGAGCTCCCAGGACAGCTCTTGTGCTTTAGCTGACCACTTCATTTCCAGGCCAATGCCTCCAAAGTTGACAGTGTTGTCGCCGAAAATCCCGACAAGTCTCTCGACGAGTTGGTAGCTTCCCGCAAGATCAATGCCGACCAAAAGGCCCAACTCTTGAAGAAGCCTGCCCTTCAGGCATCCCTTACACAACTGGAGGAGCAGATCGCACAATACAAGAAGTTCGACCAGGAGTACAAGGTCAAATTGCAATCTGAGAAGGCTGAGTTCGAGAAGGTCCACACTGAGCGCTCAAGCAAGGAGTTGGAGGAGGCTGTCGGTTCTGCCAAGTCCCATGCTGCTACATCTGCTGTAAAGCAGCAACAAGATGATCTTCTTCTCCTCTCACAATTCTTGAAGTTGGCTGCTATTCGCAGAGGTGAGGATGAGGCTGCCGAGCTTGAGGAGAGCAAGGCTTTGGAAGGTCTTTTGGCTCAGGTTTACGCCGGTGATGCCAGCGCCGTGGCTGCCATGCTCAATCTTATCCAAGGTTCTTCAGAGACCGTCACGAGTGTTACAGGAGAGCCCCTCTCTGTTACCTGTAAGGTTATTCCTCTGCCAACACCATGCAATACTAATATCAGCTCTAGATGCCGACCTCAAGACCGCTTCCCTCGCACAAATTCCAGCCGTTGCCCCAGAGGCCGAGCAAGTCGAGACCACCGAATACCCTGTTGAATCCGATCCAACCATTGCCAACGCTGGCCTTACAGAGCTTGACGCCCCTGCTGCTACCGAATTGACCAATGGACACGCCGAAGCCACCTATGACCAAGGTGTTCCCGCAAATTCTGGTTTCGGTGATGGAGCTGCCAATGCGGCTGCAGAGGCAAACTGGGATAACAACAACGACCTGTCCACAAGCCAGGAGTGGGTTGAGGTTCCTCGTGATGCCGCTGAGACTGATACCGGTGTTACTGCTACCCCTGCTGCTCCAGTAAACACTCAGAGCTGGGCTGATGCCGAACCTGACTCCCCTACTCAAGTAAGTTCATTTCACAGACATTCCCATGACTTCAGCTGATGGGTGTCCTAGCCAATCTCAACCCCACCCGCCAATGATGGATTCCAAGCTGTCGAGCGCAACCGAGACCGTGGTGGACGAGGCAACTTCCGTGGAGGACGTGGTGACGGATACAGAGGTAGAGGCCGAGGCAACTTCCGAGGTGATGGATATCGTGGACGAGGTGGCCGTGGTGGAGGAGCTCCTCGCGGAGGCCGTCGCCCAGACGAATCCTCATAAACAGACCTGAGAAACCTCACATTCGCTGCGGCGTCCCGTGGACTCTATCGCATCCCTTGTAATATCTCCTTCCTTGTTCTTGCGGCATACTCCTCCCGGCGTGAACAGGGGTTCTGGTCTGTCATTGCATGCATGCGTGCGCACTCATTTTTGTGTCTAATCGTCCTCTCTTCCTCTGTCTCTCTGTTCTCTCATCATGATGGCTGGATAGCCGGTGCTTCGGGATGTTCTCTCTTTCTAGCATACTTACGTGCGTTTCGTCGTAGGTAGACTTGGGAGCATTTTGTCCTGCATGGTATGGTCTGGTCTGGTTGAGCTTTGGGGGTTTTCATGGATGCAAAACAAAAATGGGAGGATGATTCACAAAAAGCAGACCCTGAAATGAAAGAAAGAAGAAAGTAAACAAACCAAACTTTTGTTTTATATTGTTGATTGAGCGATCATTATCCCTCGCTTTCCGCATGTTCCCCAAAGTCGGCGGGTTTGATAGTCTGGGAAAGGTTGGGACTTGCATGTGAGGGTGGAAGAGAAAATGAAACTGTCTGCAGATCCTGTTGTTTGCTAAATTAATGACATGGTCATACCTCCTCATTATACGCAGTAACTCTAATAGCTTCCCCCATGATTCTCATACAATTATGCCCATCTAGATCTGTCTTCTGCAAGTCTCGGGTATAAACATTATACTCGGATAGAAATCCGCCACCCCTGCTTCCCCTGAGAAATGCAGTGCCAGAAGAAGTAGCGTTGTCTGCAACTACCTTTCTTCTCGTGGCTTTTGGAATTATTGATATTATGGCCTTGCTTTTGCTTTGAATTAGTTGGGCAGATAACATTCCTTGTTGAAGGTTGATGAGAAAGCCCTTTAAAACTTATGTTGTTCTTGTCGTGATACATTCTGCTGTAGTTAAAAATGCTGCTGTCGACTCTGGGTATTGACATCTCTCGAAAGTAAAGCATCGTCAGAACATTACGCTGATGCGTCTCTTCTGGACTCCTGTATCAGTAGCACAATGGAACGTACAGCCATCTTACGAGCAGCTTATACAGAAGACGTACCCAAAGTCCCTAACTTCCCCCAGATTTGACTTGAGTATATGTTGGTACTCTAGATACCAGGATATTTCGGCTTTATATCCACGTGCCAGATCAGCGTGGTAGGCCGATGAACATTGAGTTCAATATTTCCATATGTAACACGTGGTGATAACATCATAATCTCAACTCACCGCTGCTGCTCGTGCTAAATTTCTTCTTGTTTGCTCTTTCCTACATTCTGGCCTTCACAGGCAAGAGCCCAGGTAATATACTAGTATTTCCGGTCTTCTGTGCTCTGGTTCTGGGACTAACACAACTTCACAGCTGTAATGTTCTAGCAAAATGCTGCTGCGAGATTCTTCTCGAAAATCATATTGACTCTTGAGCAATTTTAAAGTGAAATGAAAGTTTATACTCCGGGATATATTGACTAGCTGTTTATGTGAAGACATGGAGCTTTGTTTGCTCTCATGATGGTATCGTGGGGGTGAGTATTGTCATTTCTAAGAATGCTGTTAAATCGGCCGTTTTATGATCTTTCAACAATTTGCTCGGGAATACATTTCTCTGACTAGGTATCAAGCCAGACTCTCTCAAGTGCTGTGCTCATACTTCGTAGCCTTTGAGTAGTAGTCTGAGCTGTTTTCTTGACTCCACAGAAGCTACAGGCGCATCTTTTGAAATCCTGTCTCGACAAATGGTTGTTTACTTCTGTGTCTTGGTGTGAAGGGTTTTACTCATGTGGTTTGCTTATCCTAAATCCAAGTTGTTGAAGGAGAAATTTATCACTGTAAAGCACAAATCATAGAGGAATTCAAACGCTAGACCTGAGCGTCAAACTTAAGGGCATAAATATGACATTACGACAGGATGTGGTTGTTCAAACATGATGAAGATGACAATAATGGCGGATATTGTGTCAGCAATCTTTGATTTTGCATTGAACACAAATCTTTGCGTGAAGAACCTTCCTTTCGGATGCGAAGTGTGACGATAACACCAGGGCTGGCCGTTCTGGGGACCCTAAGAATGGTTGAAGGAGGGGAATCCATATGGAAGGAGCTTTGGCTTTCGCTTCTGTGATGATGTTTTCAACATTTGTTTTGTTTTTCTTCAATTTCCACTGTCAAGTTGTCGGACCTTTTGTTAGAAGTGATCCAGGGTGACCTTTCCAAGTCGAGCTGTCGGTAGAGCTTACCACTCACCCGCACGCGTACAAAGGAGAGCTCTTGCACTGCCTCCAAGTAATCTCGCAACTCAGGATCCCTGACACTTTGATCTTCTAAAGTGGGTTTGTTGTTGTGTTTTTCGTTAGTCTCGGGGATAGCCATGAATTGATCGCAACTTATATGTGGTGGCTTACTACCCGCAAGAGTCAAGTCAAAATTGCATCACAATTGAGAAATTATCCAAAAACACAACTTCACAGCACCACATGTTCAGTGATGATGCGTAGAAGTCAATGCATTGAACTACTACCTGCCAAACCCGCAAAGGAAGATCCCCAAGTCAATGCAACCGCACACCTAAACGAGAGGCAACAAATGAAGCGAACTTCCCCCTCATCTCCGTTCCAAGCTTACTCTTCAACAATAGCCGTCGTTCCACTTCCGATAGTCCACTCACCACCGCTTCCCTTTGTTGGGCTACCTTCATCGTCAGCATTGAAACACCAAGATCGGATCGAGAGGAGAGGAGGTTTTTCTTTTCTTTTTCCAGAACTTACGCGACACAAGGTTGCCACGCAACGTGCAATTGGTGGGTGAATGCAACGGTAGCATCATCGTTCGACAGCTCGCCGGTTAATTTGGAGTTCGTGGAGGATAGTGCAATGCGGTTGTTGACATTGAGGATGCCGTTTGCGCCGCAGGGAGACCACTGTGGGAAGTTTGTTAGCATTGTCTCGTCAAGATTTTATATTCTCATGTACCACGGGACAATTCTCTATCTGATGCGGTCATGGAACCTCAGCAGGTTATTGAATTCTGGGTTGCATTGTGGAATTTTTTGGATGCTTGGGAATGGACTTGGATATGGTTGAAGGAACAGTGAACACTTACGATTACAGCGGTTGATTCGATGAGATCTTGCTTGGTGTAAACATCACCATTGACCCATTGGGAGCCAGAAATCGTAGAGCGTGTTGTGCAAGTTTGAGAAGCAGCCTGCGAAAAGAAGTAGGAAGAAACGAATGTCCCTGTCACACCAGCATCGAGACGTGCCCATCCGTGATAAGTGGCGTCGACGACGGAGTACTGGAATCCACCTGGGTACTGCAGACTGAGATGGATCTGGCACTGCTTGGTCTTGTCGGCTTGCTTGGCATCTGGGCCGATGTAAGTTTGGAAAGCATCAAAGCCAAAAGTCACGACCTGTTTGGTGTAAATAAGATGTTTTCATTCTGGGAGTAGGGGAATGGGGTGGGGAACACGTACGGTGCGGTCTGGGGAGATGGTGCTGGAGACAGAGCCTTGTGGACATCCGTTGCCGGAGGACTGAGCGCTGATGATCTTGATTTCATCTGCGGGAGGTCCTTTGGCCTGTTGGCGTTGAGCTACTGGATTGGCAAGAGCCAAAGCAGGGAGAAGAATTGCAGCAGTGATGAGTTGCATGATGAAGATGAGCTGAGAATACTGGATAGAAGATTGGCTTGAAAGTGTGTTGAGTAAAGAGAGAAGCCTTTCCTCGAGGCATCCGATGTTTATATACACATCAGACGGCCTCCTCACTTCACCACGCAGTACTGTACATAAACCTTAACTCTATTCCGAATCCAAAATTAGAACATCGGATTTTCCCATACTGCTTTCCAGTTTTTCATTGTCTGTTCTGGCCCGACTGACCAGGCGGTCTCCGACAAGGCAACGCGGGAGAGGCTGCTGTCTGTTCTATTTTCAGCTATCCGCACGCTTGCTTGCATCTGCTGGATTGCGGGGTTTGGAGAGTACGAGAAACTTCAATCTATGTTAATCTATATCGTGCCTCGAGACCTGAGTTCACTTAAATTCCAAATAGATATCGTCGGTCCTGGGTCCCCGAGAGGAACCGATCGCTTAAAGCAGACCCAATGCAGATGTCGGGATGTACAGGTGTTGGCTAGGGAATGGGTTTTCTGCTCGGAGTAACGAATGAAGAAGTTTGCGTCCTTGGTAGAGATTAATGAGTCTTATGTAAGATATTACAGGCATGGATTGATATGATATCGGCTGGGAAACAATCCTTCATGTCCTATCGAATTCTTGCCACAACACATTGGATTTTCGCGAACACACTAGAGAGTGATAGGATGAACTTTTCTTTTAGCAGATAAACTCGGCGAGACCGAGGAATCTGGCGTGATGAGGGTTCTTTTTCACCCAGACAAAGTCCAGACGAGCAAATTTGAAGTGTTCGGTCTCCACAGTACACAATAGCTGAATTCAACGGAAGGCCGAAAGAGCGGTACAGAGTTGCTGGCCTCTCCTGTTTGGTGCAAGCCATGAAACGAACCGATCTCGCTAGTGAACGGACATCTCGCAAGGAACCGAAGTCCCTGGCATGGGAGAATTGGCAAAGCACGATACGAAGAAATGCTTGGGCAGCTTAGCCGGCCCAGAAGTAATTCAGGGGATACGCCAGCCTCGTGATTAACTTTAATTTGACAGCAGTTTTGTCGTTGTACCATGCATATAACCCGGGTTCCGGTACCTGTAAACAATTGAAAGGACAGAAATGAAATTCATCCATTCTGAGGAGGACACTCCGCAATCGCCAAAGTGACTGAGACAATTCTATACTTGTACAAAACATGAAATCAAATTATTGAATAGGAAATAAACACGCAAACATGAATTGGATCAACTTCATAGAATATGTAGCAATGATCCGCAAGTTCCTGATCGACCCATGCATGTTCCTATGCAGTGGCGAACCTTCAGTCCCAGGAAAACTGCTCACGAGGGGAAGCGGGAGATCTTGAGAGATCTCACCACTGCAGCAATAATGCAGCCGCGCAGTGTAATCTGGATAAAGTTCTCACCGTCAGCTTGAGAGCCCATTTCCCGAAGAAAAATTGCAGGATGAATTCGTAAGCGAGATCTCTCCTTGGCATGACTAAATATAGCCACCATCATGAGGCAACATTAATTTTTGTTGTGGAATCATTTCGCGCATCGAGATTCTAAGTGAATGGATAGGTCAGGGAACGGGTTGTAAATGAATGGTCCAATCGAGTCGGCTGAAACGCACCATGGACTTCCATTCTCCTCTGCGCAGAATGTAAATTGCTACTTTGTTGGCTGCCCAAGTCAACGTTACGGTCTTGCGAAAAATGTGTTTGTCAACGCTGCTGCAAACCATTGTTACCTCGGTCTTTAAAAAGATTCATCGTGATCTGGAAGGTGATGGTCACTTACCTGCTGTGTGACGCAGAGTTGAGGACTTCTGAACTCACTGGACACATGCGGTACCTTCGCTACCGTGAAGCGTTTGGAGCAACGTTTTGAATGAGTACGTATGATAAAATCGCGTGTTCGGATTGAAGCCAAGGCTAACCAAGATGTTGGCAGCAGACTTGTATTCTTCTGGGAGTATTTTGTCGGACATGGTTGTTGTGACTTTGGCTAGATTCGAAAAGCGAGAGAATATTGGCGGGTTGATCTTGAAAGCGGGATTGGGAGCCAGGGATGGCATGCAGTGGCCAATGTGATATTTGCTAAGACCTGGAAAAAAAGGGCGTTATGAAGAACACGCTGTGTTTGACATAAATACTATGATGCGGGTTTTGATTGCTGGCCTATTGCTTGCCTTTTCTCTCCCGACGCTGACTGGCGCGAAAGTGGGATTTGAGATAACGATCAATGATGCGTCCCGTGATCTATGCCATCTCTCATATCAATTCTCCCCGCATTCACCTAGGTTTGAAGGAGTAAAGCTAGATTCTGCATCGAGACTTGTGTACCAGAGCTGTGAATGCACATAATCCACAGGTGCCATTAATGTGCCTGCACACACGGGCGGGACATGAGATACATTTACAAGACGTCACCCCTATAAATCATCTACTCGTGTAGGCTGATGATTATAGTTTGGAGTCCTACCCACACCCTTGAATGCAAAGACAATTGAGCGAGGCGTAGAACTACAAGGAGCATAGAGTGACGTAATGACAGAGGATCTTCTACGCACCACGCTTCCAAAATGTTCCCATTTGAAAGACAACATTTCATAATACTCAATGTGCTCAAGTTATCTACAGCACCACTCTGAAGAAAGTTCTCCAAAAGTCACCATCAAATACGGAGAGTTGCCGCAGACATCCATGACAGAGCCAAGGGTCAAGACGAGTCCGGGGGGGATCATCACTAAGCAACCTCGCATCACCAGCCTGCCCAGGTGCTTCTTCTTCGAGGTCATACCCCTGAAGAATGGACCCACACGGGAGAGCTGGTGCGGAAAGATGCCCTGCAGAACAAAGGCGCTGGTCAATCAGGGGAAACAAAAGAAGCTTATTTCGACGTCTGGCAGGTTTGATTGACAGCAGGAGCCAAAGATGAGGACAACGACAATGCTCTTGAAGTAGATTTGAGGTACTAGGAACACAGATAAGAACATAAGATGAATCAAAGTTCGCCATGTAGTCTCCAAGCATGCTTCTTCGGCACATGACTGTCCACGAGGCTGTTCGATTCCTCCTCCCTGAAGCATGAGCGCGCGAATTTCCACTTGGATTCACACGATGATCGACCTCAAGGAAGATTCAGAGTTCCCAGCATGGTAACATAGGCCAGTCAAGTTGGCGAGGTGCAGTGACGAGCTCCGGTGAAGAGCAAGGCATGTTGGCAGTGCTGATAAGAAATAAAGATTGGTTGGTGCCGAAGCTGTGCTGCAAGCTTAAGTCGGCTCAAGCACCTGCATGGCCGGCCCATCGCCCCTTGGTGGAATGAGGCTCAGTGCTCCACCTGGTCCAAACACAATCAGATCTGATAAAGATCCTCGGCAAGGAGATCTGATTTGATACAGGAAGAGCTGGTCGGCAATAGTCTACCGCAGAAGTAACGCAGAAGCATCGATTGAAGAGGTGAAGCTCAATGTCAGGGAGCCTGTGGGACATTGAGGCGCAAGTTTCTTCAGCGCTCAGCGTACTTGCATCCGACCGATCGATCAACGGGCTGCCCTGAGCCTGGGCCTCCTTGAAGTAGAGGTTGAAGTCGTTCGGAACTCAAGCAGGGATCGAGATGTAGATGTGCAAGCAGAGATGTGGCATTGTGAAAAAGGTTGACGGAACACAACTAAGCAATGCAGAGTAGGAAATCGCAAACATTGAAGCCAGGGCGAGAGCAAGTATCTCGTCTGGAATATCTGGATGTCTGAATAGTTTTTTGTGAAGTGTGGCAATTGATATTCCGAGGTGAGGAGAGATCGGAGCCAAAAGATAGCCCACCAGATAAGGTTTAGCGCATCCGTAATTGGTTTAGCTTTGCAATGCACCTCGCACCTCAACTCGTTCGAAGAATCGTTCGATTCGATTTCAAGTCTAACAACACATCGACAGTCGCCCCTGAGAGGTAACCTACTGCACCTGGCATCAGTGCAATTGCGATAGGAATTGGCCACAACTCAAGAGCCTCTGCGAGTGTTCTCTCGCGCGGAACGATCCTCCACGTACGACATTTGCCCCCTTCCTTCCTACGTCAACCCCCCGACCACCACCCCGAATCGCAGTGGATTGTCCACCCACCACATCGTCACGAAAGTCGATCGCATGAAGGATTAGAAATTATGTCAACCGACACGATGGCTGTTCCGGTGGTACAAGCTGCACCGGTCGGCTTGAACTCTCCCCCAGATTCGAATTCTGCCCTTAAGGATGGTGGAAGTGACTCTGAGCTCTCTGACTTGGAACCGGATGCCGACATCACAGAGAAGCTCGAGATTGAGCCCGATCACATTTCGTCTGGTGGAGTGCCAGTCTTCAAGCCTACAATGGAAGAATTCGCAGACTTCACCCGTTATGTGAGTACATCTTTTGCGCCTCTCGATTCCTACTCCGTGTTAAGTAGTTAAAATGCAAGTACTAATACGCAAAAGATGGCCGCAGTAAATAAGTACGGAATGCGATCTGGAATTGTTAAAGTAATACCTCCGCCTGAATGGGTTGCCGCGCAACCTCGACTCGATGAGGCTATCAAGACAGTTAGGGTCAAGGAGCCAATCAAGCAAGATATTATGGGGACGGCAGGTACATATCGACAGGCGAATATTGTGCATCAACGCTCCTACAACTTACCACAATGGCGCCAACTATGCGAGCAGAGCGAGCATCAACCCCCTGCGAAGAGAGGTGAGAGACGAGCGAATCAAGACAAGCAAGTAAAGGTTACAGCTACACCTAAGCCCAAAGCTCCGACTGGCGGAGCGAAGAAGAAAAGAGCTGGGAGGCCCCCCAAGAACAAGTCGAGATCTGGAACAGTGGAACAGGATGGTACCAGTACCCCGGATCGTCTTCCAACGCCGGTTTCTCCGACCATGAAACCAGAGGATGACAGTGACTCTGTCAAGCTTGAGCAAGAAGATTACGATACTCCAGTCAGGCGTATGGGTGGACGACAACCCAAGGCTATTTCGGTCTCTTCCAGACGTAAGAACAACAAACGCGAGACAGGAGTGGTAGACGAAGCTGCCTTCAAGGATTTCAAGTATGAGCTGGAAGGCGAGGACTTCAGTCAGGAACGCTGCGACGAGCTCGAGAGAAATTACTGGAAGACCCTCACATATGCGCCTCCTCTCTATGGTGCAGACATGCCTGGCACTCTGTTTGATGAACGTACAACGACTTGGAACTTGGGCAAGCTGGACAACATTCTCGACGTTCTAGGCTCGAAGATTCCAGGTGTCAACACTGCATACTTGTACCTAGGTATGTGGAAAGCCACATTCGCTTGGCATCTTGAAGACGTCGACCTTTACAGCATTAACTACCTCCACTTTGGTGCGCCAAAACAGTGGTACAGTATCTCCCAAGGAGACGCACGCCGATTCGAAGCAGCCATGAAGAGTATCTGGCCCACTGATGCTAAGGCATGTGATCAATTCCTTAGACACAAGACTTTCCTGATCTCACCATCTCAATTGATGTCAAATCACAACATCAAGGTCAACAAGATTGTACATCATCCTGGCGAATTCGTCATCACTTTCCCTTATGGGTACCACTCCGGATACAATTTGGGATATAACTGTGCTGAGGCTGTCAATTTCGGATTGGAGTCGTGGCTTGAGTACGGGCGCGTTGCCAAGAAGTGTGAATGTAGCGAAGCCCAAGACAGCGTCTGGATCGATGTCCACGAGATTGATCGAAAACTGCGAGGCGAAGAAACCGAGTACGAGGAAACAGATGACGAAGAAGAGGAAGAAGACGATGACGAGGACACCAAAGCTAGGAATCTTCTCACGCCACCAGAAAGTAATGCTAGCACGAAGCTCAAGGTACCCAATAAGAAGCGCAAAAGACCAATCAACGACAAAGTCGGCACCAACTCCAACGTCAAGCGAATTCGTGTCCGCATCAAGGCGCTAACTCGGGAACCATGTATCCTTTGTCCAAACGATATTCCTTCGGAGCCTCTCTTACCCACTGAAGATGGCCAGAAAGCACATCGCATATGCGCTTTGTATATTCCGGAAACGTCAATCCAGTCTGGGGAGAAAGATGTTATCGTCGATGTCAAATATATCGATAAAGCCCGCCTCGACCTCAAATGTAATTATTGTCGATCAAGAAAGGGAGCCTGTTTCCAGTGTTCACAGAAGAAGTGCACTCGAGCCTATCATGCTACTTGCGCTGCCGCAGCTGGCGTTCTTGTCGAGCAGGGGGAGATCCCAGTCTTTGGCGAGGATGGAACTGAATACAAGGACTGGGGCATCGACTTCAGCTGTCGCTTCCATCGCTCTAAGCGTGACAAGAAGGTTGATGGCGATACCCTTGGTGAGGACAAGCGTCTTCTGAAGGCGGGCTTGGAGTTGAAGCCCGGGGATGTGTGCCAGATGCAATACTTCAAGGGTGACATATTTGCTGGCGCGGTGGTCGAGAACAGAATCAGTGAGGAGATGATCCTTGTTGATATCCTTCCGAGAGGGTATGTGATAGTAGAGATATCCGAGTTCTCAGCTAACGAGTTGCAGTGACCGCGTGGAAATCGAATACAAGTGGCTTCTCGTCCCAGATCCAGCAGACCGGCGGCTTCAGAAGCCATCGGCAAAGGCCATCCCGATGCCTAAGTCTTTCAAGGCGAAGGAATCACTCAATACATCCAAGCGTCAAGTCGATGATTTGCCAAGAGCAGATGATCCGTTCGTCGAAGGTTGTACCTGGGCTGAGTTTAAGAGCGAGAAGATTCAACGGAACCCAGCTCAAATCAAGGTCGACTTCAACAAGGAGAACCAGATATGGTTCTACCTCGGAAAGAACTCAACAGAAGCGAAGGCACAATTCACGGAAGATCCAGCAAATCCTCGACACAACCCCAAGGGTCATTTCCTCGACACCATCCCGAAGCTTGCTCCTGCTGTACCACGGCAGTCATACAGTGCAACATACCCATCGAACCTCAACCCCAACGCGTCGAGTATTACCAAGGCAGCACCAATCAGACCTCCTCAGCCTGCCACAAACTCTGTCAGGCTGGAGAAGCCATATGTATACAAGCCTCGCAACGGTGGTGAGATGTATAGCGTTGATCCAAAGGCTTACGATGATCAGCAAAAATTCCTACAGCGATCAGCGCCAGTTCCATACGCCTTTGGCACTGATCCTCGATATCGACAAGCTGATCCTCCGCGCCATGCAGGCCAGTATACGTCCAGTAACCCGCCTGCTGGAACCGTCGGCTCAGGGGCACGTCCTTCACCTCACCTCGTAACAGCACGACCTCCACCTTCATTGGCTACCTCGCGACCTCCAATGCCTGCACCAAGACCTGGAACTGCAATGGCCCCTCGGCGCCCTGGACCTTCGATGCCTGCATCATATCCATCGTACCGTCCTCCACAACCTCCAGCAGCACGTCCCATGAATCCGTTTGGAAGCAGGCCTCCGCATTCAAGCTCAAGACCAAATCCATTCGCGAAGTACTCGTACTTGCAGAAGGAACACAACAGGTCGCCACTGGAATACAAGAGCCCGTACAGACCAGGTGGCGGATTCATGAACGGCTACCAGGGCAGTCTCCAAGCACATTTGCAGCAGACACTGTTCCGGAACAACTCGGGGCATCCAAGTACACCTGTGTCGAGCATATCGTCGTATGGCAGCAGTATGAAACCATACTCGAGTTCGCAATCACCCAACACGTCATATTCTGCGAGCTCCCCAACTGCGCACAACTCCTATCGCACTTCCGGCACACCTACACCGGCACCGGTACAGAATCAAATCTGGGCCTCGGGTCCACCGAAAAAGGACAACTCGCAGCTGCACCCAGCAATTCGACAAGAGTATAATTCTATGGTTCGTCACCAGTATCCACCTTCACAGCAGAGTGCTTCGTCGTCTCAGTTCCAGGGCTCTGTGCTTCAACCTCCGGCTATGTACGATAGAAATGCGACTCAACTTCAGGCACCTTATCAGCCATTTTCCACGCCCCAACAGGCTCGGTACAATTCTCACCAGCAATCTCGCGCTCCTTCATATAACGCACAACAACATTCTCAGCAGTTGCCACTGAACGCAGCGCCACCACATGCCCCCGCATATAATGGCCACCACCCAGGTGTGGCGTTGCCAACTGCTCGACCAGCTGGCTCCCATCCGCAGTATCACTCACACTCAGCTCCAAAGACGATGGCTTCAGCTCAAGCCCCTGTCTCACAGCAACAGCGCCAACCCCCCGCAGTTGCTAGGAAGTCGCCGGATCAACCTTCTGTCTCGCAGCAACAATTCCACGCATCTGCAGTTGTCAAAAAGTCGCCAGATCACACTCATTCCGCCCAGCAACATTTCCACACATCTGCAAATGTCAAAACCCCGCCAGATCACACTCACTCCGCCCAGCAACAGTTGCAACCCCATCCAGTTGCTCAGAAGTCGCCAGACCACCCTGTTATCTCGCAGCAGCAATCTCAGCCGCCTTCAGTTGCTCAGAGGTCACCAGACCATACTCCTGCTCCCCAACAGCAATTCCAGTCTCCTGCAATGGCTACGAATTCGCCATTTCACTCTTCTATTACTCACCAACAGGCGCCTGCTTCGATGATTTCAACACCATTAGCTCAGCCGCCTGTCTCCCAGCAGCAGTATCAGCCCCACCATGCTATCGCCGCGTCAGGCCCCCAAGAGATGACCTCTCATCTACAGTACCAAAACCTTCCCAGAGCATCATCTCAAGATGGCAAGATCGTGTACCCACATCAGCAGTACTTTCAGCCTCCGAATGTCCAGCCACAGGGTCCCATACCGGGCTCAGTAGCAGCGACTCAAAATCCGCACCTTCGAGCCTTTCCGGATGTACCAGCGGATTCCACGACTCTGGTTGAGAGAATGATGATGGCTCTGAAGAGAGCGCCTGCTGCTTAGCTGTTCTTGGTTTGCCAGTGCATGTGGAATGAAGACGAAGATAATGATCGGATTGGAACGGAATGGGTAGAATGGGGTGCGTTTTTGGCGTCATAGGCGCCGTACGATAAGATGATGAGGAGTTCTATGGTTCTCTGTTGCTTTTCACTCAGTACGTGAGGTTGGCGGCGTTTGGGGGCCACCGTAGAAAGAAGCGGCTAGGCTATGTTTTTGTTTGATAGTTTGTTCTTTGCATTCTCAATTTCACGTTCACGCTGCGTTGCTCTGACTTTTGCTACGGCTGGTTACTGCTGATGTCGCTAAGACTCGCAACTCCTCAAACCGGCACTTTTGTCTTGCTTCTTTCCTTCTGCGTGGCTCGCACAATGCAATACTTGCATTTAGAACGTGGGTGTTTCGGGACAGAGACAGGGTTTGTTAATAGTCTGGCGTAGGTTTAATTACTTGGTCCATTTGTACACTACTCAAGCAACTGATCGATTGTTTGGAATTATTTCAGTGCTTGAGACTTGTTGAGGTGAATACGTGATTGAATTGCTGTGGAGTTTCAGACACTATACAGTAGTGCCCTTCAAGGTAAACAGCCTGATGGAGACTTGACTTTTGGTCCTACCTCCTGATCCTCTCACTAACCTCCTGAGTAAGCATTTGATGGATCATGATCATGACTCGCTTTTCTTCTTGTCAAATCAAAGACAGGTCGACTTCATAAAGTTGGGTCTGAAGAGCGGGCCTTTTCCGCCTTTACGACCCCTTTATTGCGATCTCAGCTATCTTGACTCTAGCCTCGGCTTCCATATCCACAGTTAGTGTATTTTACCCCACGACACCAGACGATGTCCCCGCATCCACCACCGGCAACAAGGACCACCAATGGAAGCTAGAGGTATTCCCGTCGCCACCGCGTTCGCCTTCACTACGTCCATTGCTGTGTAGGGTTTCGCAGATATCCTGCTTACTCCGCTGATGTCAACATTCGAATTCTTGCTTACCATGTCCGTAATTTTCGGGTTCGGGAACGGATAGCCTACTGCTTTGGAATTACAATAACAGCAACGTTGTGAGGTGTGCCGTCTTTGTTGTTATCCAGAGGACGAAGCGAGCGTCTTGGCATCCCAGGAAAGGGAACGCCGTGAGCCTAGAGCTGCACCCACTATTGAGATGCTGGCTAGACATGAGGCCATCTGTCTTTCAAGGGCTGCTATTGCACACTAGGACCCCCAATCGAGGCCCAGAAAAGGGACATCCGGGTGCAGGGAAGGAGGGGTAACAGAACCTTGTCCCGTTTGGCATGTTGAGGGGTGCGAGTATTTGATATAAGTAGTAGGCCCTTCTTTTACTCGCCCCTTCTTGTTTACTATTGGCTTTGTGGTTCCTGAGGTATTCTGCTCTATTCTGTTCATCTTGTCACTTTCACACATCCAACACATCCTGAAATTTCGCAATGTCTACTTACAATGATTCCGTTGGTGAGGTCGACATCATCTTCGCCGGAGGTGGAACTGCAGCTTGTGTTGCTGCTGGCAGACTTGCAAAGGCGAACCCAGATCTGAAGATTCTCTTGGTCGAGGGAGGCCGCAACAACTTCAATGACCCGACTGTGACAAACCCAGCTGTGTACTTGAGCCATCTTGCTCCAGACAGCAAAACTGCGCTCTTCTACAAGGCTAAACCATCGAAACATCTCAATGGACGCGAGGCAATCGTTCCTATGGGTGGTATGTTGGGAGGTGGATCGTCGATCAACTTTATGATGTACACCCGTGCTCAAGGTTAGTCCGCTATTAGCAATGTTCAAAGCATAGCACTGATGTTCAATTCTCATAGGTATCGATTTTGACAGCTGGGAAACTGAAGGCTGGAGTTCAAAGGAGATGCACCACTTCAGCAACAAACTTGAGACTTATCACCCAAAGGGCGATAACATCGACCAGAGCAAGCATGGACATGATGGCCCCATCAACATCTCTGATGGTGGCTACAGAGGGAAGAGCGAGAACCAGTTCTGTGATACCGTTAAGAAGATGGGTTACAACGTGATCGAAGATTTGCAAGATCTTGAGGCCAATGGAGGGTTCTCCGTAAGTTCTCTCTCCTGGTTTCCTTTCTTCGGCTTTGAGACAAGTTTGTCTGACTCTTACAGAAATGGCACCGATACGTTGGCCCCGATGGCAAGAGACAAGATTCGGCCCATCGCTACATCCACCCTCTCCTTCAAGACGGGAAGCACCCAAACCTCCACGTCCTCCTCGAATCCAAGGTCATTCGCGTTCTCTTCGATGAGTCTTCTCCACCCCGTGCTATCGGAATCGAGTATAAGCCCAACGCTGAGCACCAGCCTGAGCTGTCTCTCTCGAAGCCAGTCCACAAGACTATCAAGGCCAAGAAACTCGTTGTTGTCACTGCTGGTGCGCTCGGCACACCTCAAGTCCTTGAACGCTCTGGTGTCGGAAACCCTGAGATCTTGGAGAAGCTTGATATCCCCGTCGTCGCCAATGTCCCGGGTGTCGGAGAGAACTATCAAGACCATCATTTGTTGCTGTATCCATACAAGTCCAATCTTCATGAGGCCGAGACTCTTGATGGTATCCTTAGCGGACGCAAGGATTTCGTCAAGGCTCTTGGAGAGAAAGATCCTATGCTGGGATGGAACGGAATTGGTAAGTCAAATCCATGTGATTGCATTGCAGTGTCAGCTAACAACATCCAGATATCTGCGCCAAGCTCCGCCCAAGCGAAAAGGAGATCGCCCAACTCGGCCCCGAGTTCAAGAAGGACTGGGACAAATTCTTCGCCAGTTATCCCACCCGTCCCGTCATGCTCTGCGGTGTCGTGAACGCTTTCCTCGCCGACCCATCTCTCGTCGAACCCGGCCAGTACATCACAATGGGAACCTACACCGCATACCCTTTCTCTCGCGGTTCTATCCATATCAATTCCAAGGAAGACGTCATCAATGGCTATGACTTCGACACTGGGTTCCTCAACGCCCCATCTGATCTCAAGAAGCAACTCTGGGCCTACAAGATGTCCCGCGAGATCGCGCGTCGTCTGCCTTACTACCAAGGCGAACTCGAGCTCGGCCACCCCAAGTTCCCAGAGGGGTCCAAAGCCGCGCTGCAGAGCGGAAACCTGGGTGACAATGTCCAGGATATCGAGTATAGCGCTGAAGACGATAAGGCGATTGAGGATTGGATTAGAGATAATCTGAACACGACTTGGCATTCGCTGGGGACGTGTGCGATGAAGGAGAGGAGCAAGGGGGGTGTTGTCGATGGCAGTTTGAATGTCTATGGGACTACAGGATTGAAGGTTGCAGATTTGAGTATGGTACCCGAGAATGTTGGTGCAAATACGAATAATACTGCTTTGACAGTTGGGGAGAAGGCAGCGGATATCATTGGAAAGGAACTCGGTATTCAGGTTTAGCTAATGGGTTTGCTCGGTTTGCATGATTGATGTTGTTATGATAGTGTTTGGATTGAATGGCGATGAATTATATTGACGAATATGCATTGAACTTCTATTCGAATATAGCATTCCTTTCGCCCGCTCGTTATGATTCCCAAGTCACTTCTTTTCTACTCAAACATGTTGTTGGGAAACTTGCGAAATTGAGTCTCGCTTATGGGAAAGGGGTTGATTTGTCTTGAGGTAAATACAGCACCGTCACAATATACGCTGCTTTCATCATAGATCTGTCCCCGGACATAATCCAGTTTCAAAGACATGAAGGAGTTGGGATCAGCATGAGATCCTTCAGGCACTCTCGACGGCCGCAAATATCTGCCGCGTCAAATATATGGTCACGTGATGCGGCGCCGCAGATGTGCACGGCGCAGAATGACTTTCATTCTGCCATGCGATAGATACTATTACACCCATTTCCATGATACATCTTCTTGTGTGTCGCTATCAAGTCAGTGACTACCTACATTTCTCAATATTGCAGCTCGAAAAGGTCACGTTTCGCCAACAGTAAAATCTTGGCTTGGTCTCCGATTTTACAACCATCACAACTTCTCAACACCATGCCCAACCTTCAATATAAAACACATTTCCACCAACGTCAAACTATTGCCATTCATATAAGCTCTTTGAAGGCGTCACCCACGCTATTTTTACTTCCAATATTCTCCTGGTCAGATCTATTTCAGGACGGACCGGACGGAGGTCTTTCCCGAGGTCACCAAGACGTATCGAAGGCACCTCAACAGCCACTTCACACCACATCCTCGATTCGCCTGGCAAGCGAGCAGGAATCATTTAATTGAGCCTCCAGAGGCGTCGATCCGATGTTCCTGTGGTCCATCGCACCTGAGTGAGTGGCTGCAATTGTTCCGTCCTTGAAGCTCTGTTGTTTCTACGCGCCGAGTTCATGGATACTTGCCGCTGGGGGTTCTCATTCGCAGATGCAGCTGCAGGTCAGCGAATCATCCATCACCAACCTCCCCTCCTCCCCTCCCCTCCCCTCCCCTTCTGCTGCCGCACCACACCACACCCTCGCGCGCGCCATTCGAATAACCCTCGATGTCTAATTTTGGCTACAGAGATTGTTTCTCGGCCATGGTTCGCACAACGACCCTATGCAGGCCTTCATTGGCTGCTGGCTCACGCTCGTCGAGACTGCATTGGCAATAGCATGATAAACGGCTGCTGGTCCTACTCCACACAGACTCCACGCAGACTTCACGCTGTCGCTTGGAGGGGCAGCACCTCGCAGCATGAACACGAGCATGAGGAGACAGCCTCGTCCTTTCTGCCCTGCTTCCACTCATTGCTGCAGGCCCAATCCCAATCCGGAACCCGACAGCCAATTCCAAGCCCTCTCTGTGGCTCTAAGCGCTAGCCAGTAACACTGGAGCGCTGGCATCTCGAGCTCGTTGCTGTATAAACATCTATGCCACCCGGGAACTGAACTTGTGTGGGTTACTACTTTCTTGTCATCTCATTTCTGTCCGTCCCGCGGCGTTGTCGCCGTCGCTGTTGTTTGCTGCTTTCTCAAGTCTTCGTTGATCGAAGCAGTCTATCGTTTATAATTTTTCCCTACCACTCTTACCATATTACCATTTAATTACCTGACGCAGGTCGTCATCATTATCCGCAAATACTTTCTCATCGAGCACGTCGCAACAGCATATTTATCCGGCGCTCACTGCATCGACAAAAATGGGTACTTTAGATCTACTTCCGGCTACTACGTACAGGCCACCGTCGCCTGGGCAGGCTCACAGGCGACGGAGGTCTCTCAAAACAATTTTAGAGGAGGTCGATGAAGAATCGAACCGAGGATCCTCCTTCATTAATATAGAGGTACACAGGGAGCGAGATGTATCTCCAAAAATGATGGCAAACTGGCTGTCCCCTCTCAGTGATCATTTTCCAACCCCTCGAGGCAACCATTTCATGTCTGCGCCTATTCCGCAATCTGACGATTCCTCAGATGCTGGCAGCATCTCTCCATCACCATCTTCAGCTCCATGGACCCGGGATAGCTACACAACTGAGGCTACTGAATTCGACGATCTCTATGATGTTTCTTCGGACGAAGAGACAAGGAAAAGGAAGACTATTGTCCGAAGAAATAGTGCTCGGCAAGCAACCAAGTCCAACAGATCATCTGCTGATTCGAGCACCACCAGAAGTTCTCGAACTTCTCTCCCTGCTCTTGTCATTCCGTCCTCTCAGGGCGACCCGTGGCCAGGAGTTGCAGCTTTCAAACTCTTGACCTCGCCAGTCCCACCTACACCACCTCCAAAGGTCCCAATGTCTCCTGCGATCTTCTCCTATCTTCAATCCCAGGAAGTTCCCTCTTGCTCCGCTCCACCATCTCTAGATGGCAGTTTCACTTCCGACCAAATGGCCCAGATGTCTGCTCCGCCAACTCCAGACATGAGCAATGGCAGTGAAGCAGATGGAAATGAATGGGGAATGGGCGTTCAACTACAACCTGCTGCTATGGCTACCCTACAAGCACTTTCCGGAGGAGACTATCTGTTCGAGCAACAAACCGAACAAGTCATTGAGTTGACTCACATCACTCCCGAAGTCTCGCCCGCACGAGAGATGCAGCAGAGTCTCCCACCACTTGTTACCAGCATCCACCGAAACGATTCTATTATTCTTTCGCCAGAACAGCAGAGATCTATGAACAGTCTTACTCGATTGGAGATCCCATCTCCAGGGGGCTTTTTCTCTGCCCTTTCTCCCGGCGCACGACACACCTGGCATCTGGTTGCTTGCACTCCAGAGTCAGCTCACCCGCCGTCTTCAACCACCGCCGAGCATTTTTACAAGACACCATGGACTTCAGCTCCCGTTGACCGTATTGTTGAGGTCTCAGAAACATCCGAGACCATGTCCGATGGCCTTCCCACCGCAAGGCCTACTTTGGCTCAACTCAATTCCAACCTGACCATTCGCCCAGCGCTCAAGCACGAGGATTCAGATGAGACAATCACTGGACTAAACATTTTCTCTCCCACAGATGACGAAATTGTTGCAGATGAGATCCTTACAGACTACGCTGCTGGATACGTTGAGAAATTGAATGATGTCTCTGGCGCCAATCTTGACCGAACTAGCATGTGGTTGACTGCTCAATCTTCGTACCTTTCTGGGCTCATCAATCCTCCCGAGGAACACGACGACGAAGTGGCTCTTCTCAAGCGTGCTGCAAGCACAAAAAGCCAAAGCCAAGTCGAAGACTCTCCACCACGCAAGACTGTTCGATTTTCTGAGATCGTTTCAACATCCACTGACATTGCTTGCCCACTTCCGAAAGTCACCCACCAAGAGTCAGCATACTATCGTGCATTTCAGCATTTTATCACTCGCTCCAGATACAGAGATACTTTCATCCACCGCCTTCCTCGATTTGAGGCTCTCCAAGCCCAACGCATCTCATTCCCCGATGCTCACCGAGCTCAACTTCTAGGGAAGTACCAACTCAGTGTTGTTCCAATGAGCCCCAAGCGCCGTCTTTCAGCCAATGTCGCTCGTGGCGATGAACTCGCCCCTGAGGACCCCGAGAAGCTCAAGCGTGATAGAGAATACGAAGCTTCAACCCAAATGGCCGCTGCGAACTGGAACGTCATGGCCGTCAAACTTCTGAATGGTGGTCGTTTGATCGCTGCTCCAGTTGCCAAGCGCCTTGCTCGCCTGTCTTCCATGGGACCAAAGATGGATGGTACTCCTCGCGATCGTGCTCGCATTCTTGATCTTGGCGGTCAGGCTACTTGTGACTGGGCATGGCACTGTGCCACTGAGTACCCAAACACCAAGGTATATACCATTACCACCAAAGCTCTTCGCCAACTCTCGAACTCCAACATTCGCGGCCCAAAGAACCACCGCAATGTAGCCGTTGAGCGTCTCGTTAAGTTGCCATTCAAGGACAATCAATTTGATCTCATCTCGGCACGAGAGATCTACACCATCTTGAGAGAGCAAGCACCAAACGGCCAAGACGAGTGGGATGCGTGTCTGAAGGAATGCATGCGTGTGCTTAAGCCAGGTGGATATCTCGAGTTCAGCGTCATGGACTCAGACATCGTCAACGCCGGGCCCCTTGGTCTCGCTAAGAGCGTCGAATTCGGCTTCAACCTGAAAACTCTTGGCTACGATCCCACGCCAACCAAGCTCTTCATCTCCCGTCTCAACGCTGCGGGTTTTGTCAACATCAAGAGAGCCTGGGTATTTTTACCTATGGGAGTGGCACCAAGAAAGGAGAGAGATTTGTCGGTCATCAAAAGAGATAGTATGGGTGTTGAGGTTAACCTCGAGCTGGAGGCTATGGTCTCAGGCAGCACCGATAATGCTGCGAGCATTTGCGGTATTGTCGGTGGCTGGGCATGGGAGAAGTGGGTCCAGAGATGTGCAGTTCAAACTGGTGCTGGCGAGGGGAGAGCTGAGGGTGTAGCTGAGGTTTTGGATGAGGGGAGAGCTTGTGGTGGTGGGTGGAGGACTGTTAGTGGGTGGGCCAGGAAGCCTTTGTGAGGAGACTGCTGGGAAATGGATGGGATGGCAATTTGTTTCTTTGGTGCGGGTTGGGATTGGATGAGAGGATATGACGAGATGATCAGATGATGAGGAGGGAGCTTAGAGGCAGTGGCATGTCGGAATGGGATAGAGTAGCATGGGACGGATTGGAACATAATAGATTAGCAAGTTGTAGTAATCTGGTGTTGAATAGGATGGTGCGTGTTGATAACCACTTCTGGTGTTTCGTTTGTGCATCCCTACTCTGCGTATGTAACTAGACAGTGAACAAATTTGACTCCCACTGCTTTGAACACTCTTCTTCGCCTAATCTCCCACGTACTGTACGGCAACTCTCTCGCGACTTGACTGAATGCGTACATTTATTACATGTTTTATATGGCTTCCACGACATTGCAAATGTATCTCAAAACATCTCACCGTACGCCAAATCCAAACTCCACCAGCTCAAACCAAATAACGAAAAACAATGCTAATACGCATGATCCTGAAGCAAGAAACCACTTACTCTCCAACGACATCACTTACCATTCAATCCACTCCTCAAAATCCCAACACCTCTCCCTCTCCTCCCCTTCCTCCTCTCATTCACCTCCCTCTCCACCAGAACAGCCTGCCTCCAACTTTCCCAATGTTCCCTCCTCCCCATTCCAGCACGCCTATATCTCACGCACAAATTCCTCCCATGCAACTGCTGCAGTTCCATGGCTCCCGTCCGTCTCGCAACCGTACGGCCATCCACAGGCGAAATATACACGAGATTGAACTCGCCGTCCGTCCATTTGCGGAGCAGAAGTGCGAAATGATCTTCATTGATATTGATCGCTGTGCGGTCGACGATGCGGTCTAGCATAGGGAGGAGGGTGTGTGATTTGGTGGTGCAGAAGGGGGAATAGGGGCGCTGCGTGCTCATGGCTTGGATGAGCGCGTTGATGGAGGAGAGGCCTGGTCGGGATGTGTCTGGTTTGTAGGCGTTATTGGGAGGAAGGTCTCCGGGGATGGTGATGAGATAGGAGGTTTCCATTCTCATCCAGTTGTCGGGATTGAATGATGGGTCTGTCCAGCTGAAACCGTCGAACTGGAGGAGTGAGTCGGGACAGTGGTAGTGTGAGGTTGGAGTGGAGGGTGGGGAAGTGCTTTTGAGTGGAGGGGAAGGGAATGTGGGTGTGAGCATGCTGCTTGAGAGAGAGAGGGTGCGAGCTGCTGTGCAAGGGCTGAGCTGTTGTTGGGGGTCAGCTGTGCTGGTTTGATATTGGAGAGAACTCCTTCTTTGGAGGCATAATTATAGTGAGCTGCTTAGATCGGGCTTACTGAGAGAGTGACTCTTGTTCGAGTATGTATGGGGATGTTGACGTACTCATGGTTTCTTCTGGTCCTCTCCATCATCGCCTCTATCATCATCGCCTCTTGGTCTCTTACCAGGAGCATTCGACGGCCTTTTCGAAGGACCAGACGACTCACTAACTGCACCCGTACCAGCAGTTGGATTTACCAACCCCCCCCCCCCCCCCCCCCCGACTCTCTGGCTCATCCCCCCCACCAAAGCCGCGGGTGAGCTAGCACCACTTGAACCCCCAGCACCCCCTCCCAGGTTTAATATTATCCGTTGGTATCTCATCATCAAGCCTATCATTCTCATCCCCCTTTTTATACGCCATAAACCTCGCGACCCTCTCCTGCCAGTAACTAGCAGCCTCATCACTCAACTCCATATCCCTCACCAGATCAAAAACATCAATCCGATTCCTCCCCCACGACCCATCCGGCAACCGCACATCCGTCCAATTCCTCACACGGAAACGCTCTGGGTCAGCAGCATACAGATGAGCGAGACGTACGAGCCCGATGCAGAAGTCCACCCAGTGGTTTATATCTCTGCCGCTGAGTGACCCTTTCGCTTGTCGGAATTCGATGGTTTGTGGAAGATCGGGGGACCGCATTAGGTATGTCATGCTGACTTGACGGACTTTATCTCCGAGGCCTCGATTTGGTCTTTCTCCTTCCTCGTATCGAGATGTCTTTGGCCAGTTGATGAGAGCCACGACGTCTGAGTCGGAATACTCGTTTAGCCCAGTGCGGATCTGAGGGATGGTGGCTTTTCGGCTGATGGCTGTGGTGGAGCAGTCGACGTGGATGCAGTCTTGGATTGTGGTTTTGACTGTTGGGCCGACTAGTTTGTTGGGGAATATATTCTCTAGGTGTTCTACCATGAAACCTAGACGGTTGCTGGAGCATTGGTATTCGGCATTTGGATGGCCTGGTCGTCGACACGGAGGATGTAAGCGAGCGATTTCTTCTTCATAGACCAAGAGGATCAAAGCGAGTGATCGCCAGACTTTGGCTTTGTGATTTTCGGCGTCGTCTTCGTTCATCTTGAGATCTCGCTGGAATTGAGCGGCATCGGGGCCTTGGACATGGACGTGTAGTCCACATTGGTTCGTGATAAAAGCGCCTGTCTGAGTGGCATCCTGCCTTGTAAGTGCGTCTACGATGTCTGAGATTCGGACTTTATCGTTTGGTGTATTTGAGTTGAGGGCGGGCGATACCAGTTCAACGCCTAGCGAGTCCCATTTGTCAGGTTGGATTCGTTTCTCTGGAAGCCACTTCTCAATATTCTGCGATCCAACACCACAAACCGAATGATCCTTCGTGATCTTCCATTGTTTCTTATTATCCCAATTCAACCTCATTTTATCAAACGTGTCCAACGTATCCAGAATATTAAGATCCCTAGCAGCGCTCGGGGCCGCAAACTCGGGGATATTCTGCTTCAGAAGCTTTGCGATAATTTGCAAAGGCTCTTTCTTCCAAGGGTTGATCTTTTCGTTTGTATATGGGCCAGGGACGTCGGACTCGACGCCCCAGCTGTTGTAGTACCTATTTGGCGAGAAGACCTCGTCGACTCGGGTGAATCTTAGAAGTGCTCGGGTGCTGAATGGCAGGTTCTTTCGGATTTTGTAGTCGGCATCGTTGGGGAATACGATTAGGTCTTCGTGGAATGCAAATACGAATTCTAGTTCTACACCGTATGTTAAGTTGTTGGTACTTAATGTGCGAGGAGGTTCTAGAGGTTCTGACTCTGAGCTAGAATTACTCGACATTTTGGCAGAATTATGTGGTAAGAGCTCGCATAAGTGGTAAACACGATACAACAGATGAGCAAGTAATTTAGAGAAACAGATTTTTTATAGTGGAGTATACAAACTTAAGGAAAGAGGTTTGCCTTGATATTCATTGTTCATTGTAGACTTAGATTCACGGAATGTAGATGGCCGGATGCGGCTGATACTTCGACCACTTCCAGTCATGGACTATGACTCCAGAATAAACAAAGAACAAGTCCCATACGCAGATATAAAAAAAAACGTGAGAAGTCTACAGTAATTTGCGCTAGGAAAAACAGCTTAAGAGCAAGTATCGGTGGAAGTCTTGGAATGGTTAGAGCACGCGTGATGGGAACTTGTGACTGAGAAACCAGAGTACGCCGATATACTGATTCACGCCCCCTTCAACTGCTTTGGAAGCATGAGACCTGACACTTGTAGCGCAATTCCAAGGCCTGAGATGTAGTGCCATGGACTGCCGATTGGACAAAATGGTATTGCTGTAACTCCAAAGACAGTAACTTATTTAGCATCCTCTTCAGACGAAGAATCGTCCTCGTCCTCGTCTTCATCATCATCTTCTTCTTCTTCGTCTTCATCGTCGTCGTCTTCATCGTCGTCGTCTTCTTCTTCGTCGTCTTCGTCTTCCTCTGGGATTTTCTCTGCCTCCTCGACCTTCTTGATTTCTTCTGCTGAAGCCTCGGAAACGGAAGATCCCCTGTGAGTCAAGATCGGTGGGTTGATATCGGTTGGTCTCCAGGCTGTAGAGGTTGGCGATTGTATTGATTCGACCTTGTTGATTGAGTTTCGTGGCGTGTGTCTCTTGTCAGCGGGTCCTTTCCAGGCCGTAGACGTGGGCGATTGAAGGGATGCTAGGCTCTCAACAGTGTGTTGCTCGGACGAGGTCTCTGGGACAGCAATTGGAGCTGGCACCGCTTTCTCTGCCTCCTTTGTATCCTTTGGCTCCTTCGAGTCCTTGGACTCTTTTGGTACTTCCGCTTGTCCAACACCACTGAATGTCTCTACAGCCTTCTTCTTGCCATCCTTCGCCTTCTGGGCCGCCTCTTGACCTATTTGTCTGAGGGCTAATGCTGGACCCGATTCTGTGGTAGGCGATTTCGCAGTTTCCGCAGCTTTCGATGTCTCTGGGGCCGAAGACTCGGGCTTCTTGTTCTCCTGGGAAACTGGTGCCTTTGCGGGTGCGGCTGTTGTTTTGGGTAGGATCTTGGCTACTGGAGCTCCAGGGACAGGGACGATAGTAACATGTTGCTTCAGTTCTCCATATTCATTCCAGTCCTCGATTTCTACAAGATCCTAGTCTAGTTAGCATATGTATTCAGGTCCCGAGAAGTGTATTTTACTCCAACAACAAGTCCCATCTGTACAAGCCCGGGTATCTTCCTCTGCCGTCCAGACTCATCCTTCCCAGCTCTCCGACCCCAGAGCATGCGTGCCTTCTCATCTGTAGCAATATCGATTGCCTTGAACGGGATGCGATTTGCCTTCAGGATTGTTTCCATGCGCGAGGTAGCGGTGACGATGTGCGAGGATCCAGAGGTGAGGGAGGTGTAGAGGTACAGCACGGGGTCGTTGGAGTATGTTGTCTTCGGGGCGGATTCGGACATTTTGGGCTGTATGCTATTGTGTTTGCTGCTGTTATTTGCTTGCGAGTATGGGCTGGATTCGGAACAGGATGCTAGGAATTACTCGTGGTCTTGATGCTGATCGAGCTGTTTGTTTCAGTGTGGTTGTCTGAGGATTCCCATTGACTGGCGGTTGGATACCAGAGGCCATCTAGGTAGGACCCGCCCAACGCATAGATAGGTGATGTGTTGTGATATCCTGACAGTGCAAACATAATTCACAGCTCATACTATTCACTTGCAGCCAAAATAAAATCACGATTGGTTCACACACCTGCCAGCAATGCATAAATGTAAATATATCATGGCACAGCTGTTGTCCCCTGTTATCGGTTCCTTATCTGTGTGGCTGGCAGTGAGGTCAGCGCCTCGGCTTGGCTTTTCTATGTCCCAGCGATCGATGTCGACGATGTCGACACTGCCTTCGCCAACTGGAGCAGCTTTGGTTGCTCGAGCTCTCCGCGAGCTCGGAGTAAAGCTGATATTTGGCCTTGTCAGAATAATTGTCGTTCAAATCGCAGAAGAAGCAATTGCCCTCGGCATACGCTTCGTGGCATTTCGCAACGACCAAGCAGCTTGCTATGCAGCAACAGCATATGGATATTTGACTGGACAGCCTGGTCTTTGTCTGGTAGTAGGAAGACCAGGTGTTATTAGCACTATAGCAGGAGTGGGAAACGCATCTGCGAAATCTTTCCTCTACTCCTTCTTGCTGGGTCGACTGAAACTCACTTGGTGACGGAGGGAGCTTTCCAAGTGATGAGCCATCTCTTTCTTGACACCGCATACGAGGATTCGCATTCAAGCAAACCTCGATTCTATACCCTAATTGCTCATGAATGCGTATAGGACATCATGGTATGGCAGTGGATGACCTGCGTTTGTGGATATACCTGCGCATGTGATCCAAGTGGAGGGACAGGAGAGTCATGCAACTGTTGTTCCTCAACCACCCAGGGCTGGACCCGATCCTACAACTCGTTGTGCAGCTCCTCAAGTCAGCAAAAGCGCATCTTCTTGTGATTAGAAAGGGAGCTCCATATGCACAAACAAACGCCGTAATACGGAAGTCGATCGGCCGGACCAAGATGCCATTTTTTCTAACGCCGATGGGTAAAGGATTCTTGCCGGATTCTCGTCCTTCAAACACTGCCTCTGCAAGACCTGCAGCGCTGAAAAGTGCTGATGTTGTTTTGGTACCTGGGGCAAGACTGAATTGGATTCTCCATTATGGCGAAGAGCCAAGTGGAATGCAAATGTCAAGATTTTTCAAGTTGACATATCCGCTGAGGAACTAGGTATGAATAATGCTGATCCAACACTTGGAATCATTGGAGATATCCATGTTTTTGTTTCTCAATTGAGTCAAGCTCTTGGAGATTGGCAGTACAATACATCTTCGGACTATGTTAAGGCGAGTGCAACCAAGAACGAGTCAAAAGCCGCCAAGGCAGCGAAACGATATTCAATACCTATGAACTACGCAAGAACATTGGATGTGATCAAAGAAACACTACACAAAATTGCACCGCTAGAGGATGGCGGCATCGTCTACGTCTTTAAAGGAGCCAACACGATGGACATCTCTCGAAGCGTCTTCCCTGTTTAGCGTCCTAGACTTCGTCTTGATGCCGGGATATACACAAAGATGGACGTTAGCCTAGGCTATACAATTGCAGCTCACTATGCTTACAGCCTTCCTTCACCAGAAGCTTCATTCAGCCTCAGTTCTTCTCGCAAGAAGATAGTATGTCTGGAAGGTGACTCTGTGTGTGGCTTCTCTCTTGCAGAATTTGAGACCATGTCTAGATAAGGGATTGACATCCTATTCTTCGTCATCAACAACGGGGCCGTGTATCACGGCGACAGCGAAAATTCAGATACTGGCTTCAGAGCCAGCCCGCGAGGTTGTCTCAGAAGCTCCAGCCTGGGCTGGGATGTAGGGTACGAGAAGATCGCAGAAACGTGTGGAGGGAAAGGGGAACTGGTTCGTACACCAGAAGAGCTTGCACGAGCTCCGGAAGTAGGTTTCAAAGCGAACGTCCCTGTGGTGGTAAACGTCAGAGTTGAGTCAGGAAAGGCCCAGAAGCTTGCAAATCACTCCCATTCTTTCTTAGACTGTTTACTTTGTGTGGTGGATCGATCTGGGGTTGGGCTGATGTTTCGCTCGCTAGGAAACCGCTTGGCAAAACAATTCGAAAAAAAACAAAGAAAGACAGAGTCCAAGCTTTGAATGGATGAAGCTTTTGGAGACCGGCGAGAGGGCTACGCTCTGTTGCGGGAGTGTGCATTTCAGACAATGCTAGACGCCACATAAGAGCTACATATTGTTAGAATGTAAGGTACCCTCTTCTGGAATACTTTAGAAGCCATCAGAAGGCAATATCATGTCCTTGTTCCAGAAATTCTTCTCAATCAATCCCACTCCATTGTCGCTGGAGCTCTCAGTGAGAGCTCATGCAAAGGCCCATGTCTGACCAGTGTCCGTGAAGTCATTCCCAGCTACGAGTGTCTCTGGAAGAAGACATAAACATATCCTTTCTTCCACACGCAATTGAAAAGGCAGCGTCTTCCTGCACATATCCATTATATCTGCTCCACTCCACTCCATTGCGTATCAGGTCATCGCTGCAATCCTCTCCATCTGCTTCATCTCAGCAGAGGATGTGCTGCCTCCCTTCCAGGACATCTCCTGGCAACAAGTCGTCAAAACCCAAAGCGATCAGAACAACAAGCATACACTGTCCTCTCCAGGCCTCCTTTCCTCGAAACAGCCGGATTCCTCCTCACATCATCGCCACTAAAACCAGACACGTACCCAGCAAGCCAAAACGATCTCAAACCCCACCGACCTCGCACAGTGTCATCCCGATGTATGCGAGCTCCAGTCCACCACCTCCCTCATGGGTGTCAACTTCGCCATGGACGCAAGTATCATATTCTCCATCAAATCCCTGGCAGAGCACTTATGCCTATTTGGAATCAAACCCTGCAACGTGGCCAATCAACCATGCCACACCAGCCCCAGCTCACCTACAGCCAACATACGATGAGTTTCAGAAGATGCTCTCTCAGCAACCGAGTCCAAGTGAAATCGCCGAAAAGGAGCGGTTAAAGAGCGAGGAGAGCGAGAAGAGGAGAAGGGACGAAGGGGAATTACAGCGCCTGCGGAAGGAGGAGGAGGAAAGGAAGAGGAAGCAGGCTTGGCAGAGTGATCTTGCGGGTGTGAAAAAGGAGTTGGTGGGGGAGGTGGCTGTGCTGAAGAAGATTATTGGGGAGAGGGAGAAGAAGGATGAGTTGGCTGGGGTGAGGAGTGAGGGGAAGGAGGAGGGTATCAAGGAGGAGCAGGAGAGATATCGCAATGCTAGAGGAAGGGACAGACGGCCTCGAAGTGGGAGCGTTCGTTGGAGTTGGGATTCGAACGAAGACTATAGTCGGGGTGGCAGCTGGGATAGGACGAGGGGGCGACAACATGGTTCTAGTGGTATTGGAGGAGGAGGAGCACTTCCATCCGGACACAGCTACGACAGCATTCATCCTGCGAGCCTTCAACTCGGCCTTTCGATTGCGAATGCTAGGTCGCAATCCCCATACCCTCGAGGAACCGGTTATGCCAATCAGCGTCTGATTCAAGCTCCTCCAAATCACAGCACTTTCCACCCAAACCAAGCCATTCAGCTCGCAGGGGCTGGAGGGTATCCACACTATTCGGACAGAGACATCGTCTATGCCTCTCAATTCGAGAATACAGCGAGAGGCCTCTCCGGCAAACTCGACACCTTGGCACAGGGGCAGCAGCACATTCTGTCAAAAGGAATTGGACAGCTCCATGCGAAGTTTGACCAGGGTCAGCAGGCCGTGTTTGATCGATTTGGACATCTGGATAGGAAGCTGCATGTCATGGATGAGAAGTCGGACAATCATTTCAGGGACCTGAATGATACGTTGAGGGGTTTGAAAGGTTCACCGGGATCGTCGGGGAGGAGAGGTTACAGCCCGACGGGCTATGAAAGCTGATCTGGAAGTTGAGTTGACCTGAAGAGGGGATGTTGCGTTGAAGGTCTGTACTTGTAATCATGTTATCTGAGGCTCTTTAGATTTCTGTCATCGTTGGTTTTGTTTTCTGGTGTTTGCTAGGTCAGAATGGCTAGGATAGAATGACTGGGATAGAATAGTTCAATTGAGGTGCTTCTCAAACATCCTTACTGAGACTCTGCTTCTTCACCGTTATCTATGTCTTGAATGGGCACAAAATGCACTGCCTGGACTGCTAGCTCCGTCAGAGGATTTCAAAGCTATCTTTCATATAGGCATGTCAGGCTCTTTCTTGCAATTCTCGGGATTATGGACCAGTGTTTACAGACAACTTGGTAGAAGCTTTTATGATAACTTTGTCAGTACATGGTAGGATCAGAATGTCGAGTTTCGAAACAGCGCCGCCAGTGGATCTTCCTAGACTGATGGGGCTTCTGCCATGATAACGTCTAAACACAAAATAGCTACTCATCAGAGTCTCGAAGTATTATGAAGTACTGTGCTTAAAGCGCTTAGCCAGAAGTCAAGACAGCACAATACAAACATTTCTCGCAATGACCAAGACAATTTAGTGGGTTGTAGTGTTTTTGTATTTTTTATTTACTTCCTCATATCAAGAGCATTCAGGAACGAGCCCGTGCAACGATGCAATCATCTACCACCATGCCCAGCAAAAGCCAGCTAGATAGGAAAATGACCACCGTGCGACTCAAAAATGCCATCAACAAACAAAAAGCTGCCGCAAATCAAATCTCAAAGAATCCCTCCCCATTTCCATTATGATTCCGATCAACAAAGTGACAGAGAGAGAAAAGCGCCATCCATCAGGTATCCTCATATAGCTTACACGAAAAACCCCCAATGCATTATGTCTCCTTAATCTTCCGCCCATGTGCACGACCAGAGATCCGAAAGGTTGAGAGCTTATCCGAAGAGGTAGGCACCGAGAGCGAGGAGGCCCAAGGTGAAGCCTGGGACAACCACATTGCCAGCGCCGCTAGCACCGGTCTGCGTGGCAGATGGAGCAGGGACGGTTGGGCTGGAGTTAGAAGCTGGGGTAGTAACTACGACAGCAGTGGTGGTTGTTGGGTATCCGGTCGCAGTGAGAGGCTCGGAGGTGTTGCTGTATACTGGAGTAGTAACAGGGACATAGCTGGGAGACTCAGATGGAGCGGTAGTCAAGGTGGACAGGACTTCAGTGGAGCCAGTTTGGATGCTAGCGGTGACGGTAGAGCTTGGGACAACCTCAGCAGAGCTGATGGTGGAGCCTTGAAGAAGTTAGCATTCATGAATTTTCAGAGGCTTTGGCAAGTTGGCTTGAGGGTAGACAAAGGGAAAGGAAATACATACTTGGAACCTCAGCGGTAGTGCTTGGGGCCTCAGCAGACGAGCTGGGAACCTCAGCGGTGGTGCTTGGGACTTCGACAGCTGAGCTTGAGACCTCAGGAGTTGGGACTGGAGCCGGAGTAGACTCGACCGGGGTGGGGATTGGAGCCGAACTCTCAACGTATGTAGGAGTAACGACAGGGACCGGGGTAGAGGTGGTAAGGCACTCAGTAGAGCTGACAGTGGTGAGGATGGTAATGCTGCCACCAATGCAGTCTGTTGTTGATGGGTCAGCCAAGATCGCGTAAAGGTGAAGTCAACAATCGATTGCGGGGCTCTCGAGCGAGATGCAATTGAGGGAGAGCAGATCGAGGAATAGGAGAGAAATAAATCAAAACTTACCGGTGTGTGTTGGCTCACAGTGAACAACGGTGACAGTTGTGGTCTGGAAGAAGGTGTTTGTCATGACTTCAACTCCAGTAGCCACGGCAAAGCCAGCGACCGCGCTCAAGGTGAGGAGGGTTGAGGTACGCATTTTGTCTGAAGACGAATTGCAAGTGGGAAGTAAGTGTGTAGGGTGAAGAGTATGATACGTAAGGCGATCGAGAAAGATCGAGGAGGTTGTCTCGTACCAAGGTGTGGGAAAACGAATGTGAGTGTGTTGATGTTGAAGGAACGCGAGTTCGGCGCGCGAGATGGGGATTTTATCTTCAATCGGGAGACGTCGAGCTAGCCGAATCACCAACTTCGGCACGTGGAAAGCAACGAATAGGTAGAGTCGAAGGTGATCTCGATCAGAAGAGGCAAACCAGGCATCAAACAGTGCAAACCTGACGTAATATCCCGTGATTCCGTTTATATTGATTTCAGGTTCGAAGGGAGGTTGAAGGCATTGCCAACGGTGGATAGTGTCCCCAAAATAAAGAAGCCTTGCCGCGCCGCAGGCACATATGCAAGTAGGTAGGTCTGAGCAGGCTTGAGCACACCAGGGCAAAGCAAAAGAACACGCAGCAGGGAGCTGGGAGCAGGAAGCAGATCATCCATCTTCATATCAGCCAGTCAAGCTCTCAAGTCAGCATACAGACAGGCACTTACCCGTCCCCACGGTACACCTTTGGAAGGCTACCTTCAAGCATTCAGCATGAAGAAAGCATGTGCCGTTCAAGTATTTTCGTTTGCAGAGCAGAGCAGAGCAGATCAGTCAAATTGTACGAGATGCTTCTGAAGAAGTGCGCAACTCCTCTCGGCAACAGGTGGCTTGCTTCCCTCCTGCTGCTTCCCTTCTCGGGTCCTCGCAGCATCCAAGTGGTACAGCTACTGCAAGCTTCGTATAGCCAATGATCGCAGCTATTCGCGGTACCAAGGGTTTACGAAGTTACAAGAACGGGAAGAGGGTAGTACAGAAGGCCGTTTCAGAGGCCGTGAAACACATGCAAGAAATAGGTACAGTACTGTACATACGGTCTATTTCTAGGCAGGATACAGAGGCAAATCAAAGAGCACCTCAGTACCACCAAGGAAGCAGAGTATTCCAAAGCCACGAGACAGGACCAGAAATGACAGAATGGAATACGGACCGATTCTAAATTCCAAGACATCAAGAGGACAAGAAAGGGAATTTCACATTACATTACTTCATGTTTCAATGCTGAACGAATCAGTCGAGATGCTGCAAACGGGTCCCTTCCCTTGGCCGGCAGGAAAGAAGTAGTCAGACGACATACAACCAGACTTTGACAGGTACGGAGAAGACCCTGCTCTCCAGAACCTAAGTTACCTACCTGGTCCAGACTCCACCAAATCCATCCTGCACAAGTCCGCCTCGATACCCCCAGGTTTCTTCCAGCAGCTGAAGAGCCAGAGAGCCCAGCAGTTGGGCCAGTGGCCGAAGAAGCAGGCTACCAACAGCTGGCCCTGGGGACACATATGATATTATTTTCTTATATTGAACGATTAGTCAGGCCACATCTACCAGCAGAACGGAACAAGTGACGTGGCAGGAGTTGTTGCTTCGCAAGCAGGGCAAAGTTGGGACAGACGTACGAAAACAACTTTTCTTGCTCCGAGCCTTGTGGCTTCTCATTGCGGGGCCTAGAGCAGTTGAAAACTCTTGATCTTTGGTCCTTCGGACCTTCGGAACAACTCAACGATATCTAGAAGAAATGGACTAAGGCAAGTCAATGCTACTGGCAGTAGTGAGGCAGTGAGGTTTGACGTTGACGACGTTGGTAAGACTACTCGTTGGCGTTCTCACAAGTACGATCCCACTTTCTTGGAAGTGTTCAGTATATACCAGCCCAGCCCGCTTGTTCTCTTCTCACCCCCTTTCATCTCGTCAACAACAACCACCAGCAATTGGCAACTGGCATATCCATGCTCCTCTCGTTCTCCAATCTTCAGCTTCATTACTCCAAGAGCTTTGGCGGCGTCGTCAGTTGAAGCCCAATGGCTCGTGACGGTCGTTGGCTTCACAGCTCACTGGGAAGAGCTGTTCTGAAAACACTGCATCGTCACGATCGTTCTAACTTTTTGACTTTTCAAATCTATCTCAAGCATCCCGAAATAGCTGGGCAAAGTGCTGCCCAAATGCTGGGGATTTCTGCCTTGATCTTTGGCGCTTCAAGAAAAATTAAGAATTTCTTCAGCTTCATCCCAAAGTATGACTCGTTTGTAAGATTACCTCCAGAAGTTTAGATTAATTTAACGATTGATCCGAGGCAAGTTCTTCCAGTGGTTTATAAGATTTCGGCGAATATTTTACCTGCTTCAGACAGAATAAAGAGCTTTGCCTATGGAGGCAGCTCGACAACTGCTCCGAAGCCATCTTCTTATTTTGTCTTATCATACTCTGACTACTGGAGGACAAGACAGAAGTCTGCTGTCAGCCCCCATTGGCATTTCCTACCCCGCATAGTAAATACAAATTATGCCACCAATTGGGCAGAATTTGCCTTGGTTCTAGAGCCAAGCTATTGTTCCAGGCCATCATTGATACGGCATTTCCCTTTTCGCCTTCTTGCGATTACAATGTCGTCTTGGCACACAAGCAAAGGCCAAGATCAGCAGCAATAGACACAGGGGAGGTGTGTCGAGACTCTCGAAGCGGACACAGCACAGCACAAACGCCAAGCACGGGAGATACCCCGAGAAGCAAAAGTTTAGGTTTTCTGGGACGGTACGGATCCGAAAAGTCATTCAAGCTGACTTTCGAGCTCGAATGCACTATGAATTTAAGCTTGGCTAGTCAGGTCCTTCGCCTTCACTGTACAGTCCCTTTTTGCATAGTTTCGGAATACTTGGAAGTTGTTTGAATAAGGATAAGGTAAGAAACATTGCTTTTTCTGCGAGATCTAAGCCGAGTGATGATTAGTATGTAAAGAAGCTCATGGGAATGTTATAGACCCTGAGGATCGTTTAAAAAAGAAAGCCGCGAACGGGCTTTAGTATACCTTGCAATAGCATAGATTCCGAATCTTGGCACGAAGGGACTGTCTACGCGTTGCCAAGTTCAACAGCAAGGGCTTTATGAACTCGAAGACGAGGCTCCCTGGTAAAAAGTCAAAATGATTAAAATTACGCCCAAGATCGATCTCCTATCGTGATCTCCTGGAGCTCCTGCAAGACATGGCTATAAGGTTCTGGTGCTGCCGCTGTTACTTTTGTTCTTTAGCTACAGTACTACTTCAGCATACTTTAGCATTGCCAATCAAGTCATGTTTTCCTTACTGGTCATCGTCGCTGCTATCCCAAGCATTATTGCTTGTCCACAACATGACATTGGCGCTCGTGGCAAGAGCCTCAACAAACGAGCAGGTGGCGAGCAGAATTGGGCATACGAGGCTTCTTACAACTGGGGCATGATCAGTGATAGTATGTACTTCCTAACATCTTTGGAGAAGCGTGCAATTATTGACAAGACGTAGATTACACTCTTTGCCAATCAGGCACTCAGCAATCTCCCATTCAGTTGATGATCACTCAAGGACTTGCAACAACCCATAGCCCAACCTTCGACATGACCTCCTACTCTGCCGTCTCAGGCTCTCTGTCAAATTGGGGTTACGGTCCAGCCTTCACCTCTTCCACAAACTCCAGCATCACCAGCCGCCCGACCATGACATACGACAACACAACACTCTACTTCAAGGGCCTGCACATCCACTCTCCGGCCGATCACTCCGTCCAAGGCGATCGCTCAAAAGCTGAGCTCCATCTCGTTCACGCCGATGCATCCGGCAAAGAGCGCGGCGTCATCGCCATCCGCATCGATCCCGGAAATGCAGACTCTCTCTTCTTCTCCCAGATGCTCGGCCTAGGCTCCAATAGTACTGTCGAGCCTACCACGAACCCTATCCCCAGCTTCAACTCTCAGGAGACGATCCCGATGAACCTGGACATCTTGGAGGCTATCCGAGAGGTGAACATGTTCAACGATTTTTGGACGTATGAGGGTAGCTTGACGAGCCCGCCTTGTACTGAGGGTATCAGATGGTGGGTTGCTCGCAACACCATGTATGTCAGCATCCAGCAGATGCAGGCGATTTTGGCTGTCAGCACTTATTCGGCGAGAGTTGAGCAGGAGGTGTGGATGCATGGTATCAACAGGTAGAGGGAAGTGGTGAAAATTTACAAGGTGATGAAGAGAGAGATTATATTCTTTATATACGTATTTGACGGGGAGCGTTTGTGTACATATCAATAGACACGATTTGAGCAGAATTGCCGTCATTGCAACATAAAGTCAATCGATAACTTCCCATTCATACGAAAATGCCTAGAATATTGAATAGTACCACACCGATATCGATCTACCAGAACTCTTCCCGACTTGGTATGATTCTGTGTGCCATGATAAGACCGCCGGTAGGTAGGTAGCTGAGATCAAATGACGAGAACATCAGGGCCGGGAAAATTGTAATAGAATGAACATTGACTGGTGCGGATACACCCGAGGTCCTGTAAGGGATTTTATAGAATGCCATGGGAGGAAAAAAATGTGCACCAAGCAAGATTATTGATTGGCAAATAATTGAACTCTGAAGCTTTCCCAAGCACAGCTCTACCTTCCAGATTGATCATGTCCACTCTCCAATTCGTCCTTACCTATAACACCTGGTAAACCTCTGAACCCAGCCCAAGTGCATATTCCTATTACCATTTGGCCACGCAACGTCCGAATCGTCATATACTCAGCCTTGTGCGCCTGCAGAGCCCGGAGGAGGGAGGGCCTCGGGTCCAAAGGACATTGGAAGTAACTGTGGAGCATACATAAGTCTCTGGAAATGGTTAAGAATTGTAGAGAACATACCTGTTCCAGTCTCATAACCACATATGCGCCATCCTTATCAAACATGAGTATTGGTGTGTCCAGCTCGCAGAATTCGCGGATACTACAGAGCTCCAATTTAGCTCTTGTCCAAATCAACCACCCCTCCCTCCACTCCGATCTCCAAGCACCACACCAGCCGAACTCACTTCACTCCACCTCTCCAGAAAACATAACCAACATGGCAGAACTCACAACTGTCTACACATCCCACACGGACTCGCAGGAGGAGAAATGTCCGTCGCAACAGCCACGGCCTTGAACTTCCTATGGCCTTCCGTCACAGCCTTCCCGAACGCTACGCGCTCCGCACAAGTCCCTACTGGATACGAGGCATTCTCGACGTTCGCACCATCGATGTATTGGTCGTCGTGTGTGAGGATCGAAGCTCCGACGCGGAACCGTGAGTAGGGACAATAGGCTGTGGCTTTGGAGGCGGCGCATCGTTTGTGGAGGTTGTGGAATTGGGCGGTGCTGAGGTTGAAGGTTGTGCAGGTTTGAGAGACGTGGGTCTCGTTGCTGGAGAGGAGGAGTGAGGGGGTTGGAGGTGACATTTTGGCAGATATGAGGCAGAGAGGAGAGAGGAGGAAGAAGAGGGAAAGAGGGAGTGAGACTTGTGAGAGGGCTGGAATGTGAGCTTTGGTACGAAACCTCGGCCAATTCCGACAATGCCAAATTAGGAAGGAACAACGCTTTATCTTCAACACCACGATCTTGCGTCCTTATGTAAAAATAAAGGTAACGGAGATCGTTATCCATTCTAAATTCCATCTTCTGTTGCTGTCTGGTCGTAGATTTCCTTGTCTATTTCTTCTTGGGGGCAGAAAACACGACCAGTGAACCCCAAGATCCGGATCACAACAACAGCCGAGCAGAAAATGGGATTGTTTTGGAAGATGATTGCTATTTTTTCCATACGGAAACTCCTTTCATATTGGCACCGTCAAAGGGTTCATCACACTAGCTCCACCGTCAACCACGATATTGGCACCTGTCACATAACTACTAAAGCCAGAAGCAAGAAATCCAGCTACACGACCAACCTCAACAGGTAAACCAGCTCGCTCAAGCCCGATATCTTTCTTTTGTGCCTTATCATTGTCAGTATTGAGTTTATCGATACTGGAGAGTGGTGAGGGATATTTACTTCCTTGGATTGCAAGAATGAAGGAGGGAATTGGGCATTCATGCCTCTCATGTCGAACTGCCTCTTGTAAGCCCTTTCTCTGGCTCGGGGGCTCAGGACAACACGTACATTCTTCAAGTCGACGCCCACGTCTATCTGGCCTGGCGAGATGCAGTTGATCCTCACTCCAGTTCCTATTCCAATTCAGCAATCATCGACCATGTCAGCCACCGTCTCGACCAACCTTTCAACACCGCAACTCCTGCCCTCACAACTCCCAGCGCAGCATGCGAACTCATGGTGTAGCAAGGTCCCCAGCATCCACCATACGTACTCGCTACACTACTCACCACAATTATACTGCCATATTCCCTCTCTTT
The DNA here is from genome assembly GCA_002554605.1 of Helotiales sp. F229. Classification (NCBI taxonomy): domain Eukaryota; kingdom Fungi; phylum Ascomycota; class Leotiomycetes; order Helotiales; species Helotiales sp. F229. Next base: position 3,294,779 of record MXAW01000004.1, on the reverse strand, counting down.
CGGCGCCGCATTAGGATACGCCTGTTTTGGGGTTGTCTTCGCCATAGCCGGTGGCCCATATTTCAAGGCGAAGAATGGTGCCATCGAATTTGCCTCGAAGCATTTCTGTAGATCTGCAGGTGTGGTAGCGTCGAGTGAGGGAGGTCCGAGGAGCCCAGATGAACAGACCCAGACATCAAGCCTTCCCCAGGAGTTCAGCACGTCGTCGATGAGGCCGAGTGTCTCTTCTTCCTTGGCCACATTGAATGGGTATCCGATGATTTTGGTGTTTGGGCTGTCAGTCGCAACCGCTTCGATGAGAGATGTGTAATCGGAAGTGGTGCCTTTGTCGCAGGCTGAAGGAGGTTGTTAGAATAAGTTCGAGGTGGCATTGGATCTGCAACGTTACCGTAGATGCAAGCTGCACCGTGAGCTATGAAATGTCAGTTAGTAAACATTGCATTCAATTTTCGGACATTGAAATTCTGCAATTGTCACTTCTTCGATTGAACCATTTCAGGTCCCCAAATTCTCCCAAATTTCCAACTGTCGGCTTCTCCAGTCCACTACTAAGTCTCCGCGATCCCAACTTTCCATATCAAATCGACAGTAAGAACATCCCAACACTCTCGAAAGCAACCCCACCAACCCTGACCAAAATGGCAAAATCAACAACGAAATGCTGAACATACCAGCTAACTCCTTAATAATAGCCTGTCCCACAGGCTGCTGGGCACCCGTAACAACACAGACAAACCCGTATAATTTCCCATCCGCACGATACGGGCTGAAATGCTCCGAATCCATCACAGAATTCGTAGCTGTGCTGGTGGTATCCGACATCTCAAAAGCTTCCGGTTTCCAGGTTCGACGTACAATACTTTCAAAGTAGATTCAATTGACTAAGAGGCCAGGAAAAGAAAGACAATAATAATCGAGCCAGAGCTTCTTCTGGAAAAGAAGAGATCGAGAGCAAAGAAACAGACCACTACTGCACTACAGCTTGAGAAAATAGATCGCGATAAGAGCTCCCACCCCTCCACGGCACGGAGATCTGCAGCCCTCCCCCGCGGAACAGGGACAGCTGTTCTGGCAGCTAGCTATCATCCAATCATGGGCCTTGGATTGGTTGGCAGGCGGCTTGGTTGTTGGCTTACAAAATGCTTTTTGGCAGCGACAAGAGAGTGGTGCTTCTCCGAGGCGGTAGCGATAAGAGACTTACAGTATGATGGCAGGTCCCCAAAAACCCACCCATAAAACCCGAGAACATCATTCAAAAGGCTAGGGCTAGGGTAAACTTTACCCCAAAAAAATATGCATTAGTCACATCTTTATTAAGATAGATGTTCATAGCGTAAAGGCTTTAGCGAAGTCAGTTTATTAGACATACGTATGAATGTACAGCCTTTAAAACGAAAAAAGTAATTTTCTTATATAAATCAAAATAAAAGTTATTAATTACTATTATAACATTTAAAATTAAGCTAATATTAAGCGTTATATTATTTCATTATACTTTTATTATTTATTCTTTTCTTGTGAAGGCTGGGAGCCTCTCACGTGCCTCTCTCGTGACTTCCTTATGGAGCCTAGCTTTCCTCGCTTAGCCAGCTTATCTGCAGAGCCTTCTCTCTCGTACTGTAGCTTCCACTCCTCAATCGAATATTCTAAGCTGCAAGGCACGCTGTCTTCACATTTCTAATCTAATGATTTTAATCAAAATCTTATGTATTTTCACGTATGTTAAGAAATGGGTTACTTAACAGCAAAATCTAATAGTAAAGCCGAAATTGTGGTGTTGCACCTTAAGTCGGAGTTAGACCTCGAGCCGGCGTACCTCCTTGCTCTCGGCATAGAAGTAGGATCTTGCATAGAGAGAACAGTGAGAATGAAGTGGAAACCTTCCAAGAACTGATCGAGGTACGCTTTTCCTGATATACAAAGGGGGCTTAACATCATACGCTTAATCTATAATCACAAAACAGGGCTTACTCTCCTATCGTCTCATGAAACACCCGGCAGCCTATGTCCAGTTCACCCACCAAACAAACGTAGAGATCAAACTTCCTCATCACTCTCGTCGCCAAGAAGCTCTCCCTCATCATCATCCACAACGGCGTAATCGCCTCTTCCTCTCGCAAAGCTATCACGGGTCGTGAAGCGAGCAGGTCTGCTTCCACCGAAGGTCGTCCTGCCATCGCGCCACAGACTGGATGCTAATGCTGCGGCTCCCGTGACGACCATGACGATGGCTACGAGGACCAGCTTTGGGTATTTGACGTAGGGAGGCTCGGAATCCGATGCTGCGGCTAAATTGTTAGGACTAGAGTGCTTAAGAGCCGGGGATAAGGGGGCCTTACATTGCTCGCCAAGTCTGATCTGCCCGAAGTTGCCGATGTTGGTCCATACCCACCAGCCAACAGCTGCTGGGACGGCAATACATACAAGTATAATGAAGAAGATGCCAATGCCCGAAACGCCGTGCTTCTTCTTGAACTGGTCACCCTTGCCGGGGCAAGGGTGAGGGACGCTCTTATCGAACTCCTTCCCTCCTTCACAAGTTGAAAGTGGGATGCGGCGGTAACCGGTTGGGTCGTCATACTCAATGATGCTCTCATCTTCCTTGCAGATCAGGGAATGGTCCAAGGGCGTGAAGCCAGGTACGAGAGCACAAGAGCCATCGGTTTGACGTTGATAATTGAAGTCACTGGAATGAGCTTAGTTAGAGAAACTAGATTGTGTAGAGCGAACATACCATTCGAAGTCTCTTCTTGTGCAAGAGCAGTTCCTCTCGATACTGTGGAGATGAGGGATCAGTTGGCCATTAAAACACTTCTTCTCAATCCTCTTCCGATGATATGACGAGACGTGGCCAAACAAGCAATCATCCTCTTGAGAAGGATGCTTCGGAACCCATAAGTAGTAATCATCGGCCTCCACGTCATTTTCGTTCAGCTTGCACTGAATGTCTGTGAGACCAGAGAAGTCGAGGTTGATGGCCACCAACTCCTTACCATCATATCCCCAGAGCAGGAAGTTCCGTGAGTTATCGCTAGGAACAGTTGTGAGATCGTCAATCTCCATCTCCTTATTGGCGAACTCGTACTCAACCCAAGTATCACCTTCGTCCAAAGAGTAGTATACCACTTTTGTGGGAACCTTCTCCTTGACGATGACAACAATGGATCCTTGGTCACCAAACTCCCACATGTACGATCCTTTTTTGACGGACTTCCAGTTGACACCTCCATCAGAGGTCATGAAGGTATCGGCATCCTTCATCGGTGTAAGAGCCTCGCCCACATTGCCTGTGCCCAGCATCAACCCGATAGCAGAGGCAGAAGAGTAGGTATGGGACTTGTCAGCACGTTCGGTGTACCCGTGAATGTTCAGTGAACACTTCTCCAGGTTACTGTTGCTGCAAGAGAATTTCTTGCCATCCGCATCCTTTGGTGGTGGTTTGAGGTAGGCCCATTCTGCGCCATCGTTGTGGGTAATCATTGTCTTGAGCTTCTTGCCGTCCTTTTTGAAATTCTTGGCCTGATAATTCGAAACTACGTTGACCATTGCAACACCTTCGATTCCAAACATTTTCTCGAAATCCACGTAACCTTCGCTATCTCGGTCCACAGCGTCTAAGCTTAGGACGTAAGAAGTTCCATTTGAATTGCTCTTGATGATGGATCCATATTCAGAGCCCTTTTCGTTGCTGACCGTGACGTGCAAAAACACCGAATGAGTGGAGCTGTCTAGAACGGTATATCCTGTTTGATGAGGAACAGAGAAGCCATATGGGAATCGAGCATCCGCGAAAGTCAATCCATTGACACTCGTATCGACCTTCAATGATTCCGCCGTATCATTCTTCGTTGCAACGACGATGAACTCGGACATTGTGGCAAACTCCACGACATTGGTGAAATGGGTTACCGGCGGCTCATTGAAGAAGTCATCGCTAGAAACAAGTTTGTACGGGTTGTCTGTATTGTCCGCACTTTCTCTTGATTTCACCTCACAATAGATGAGTTTATCTCTGCTCTTCTTGTCGATCTCTGGCTTCGGCCCGGGAACTCGGTAGCCATTCTCAGGCTCAGCAATGAATTCACATCTTCGAACATATCGTTGCAACGTCTTCCACTTGTCATCACCACGGTCAGTAGTGATAGAAGCTACTGCATGACACTCTGGCCCTTTAGGACAATCACCTCTGCTGCCGACCCAGATAATCCAATCCTTATTCTTAGGATGAAAGCTCATAAGCGGAAAGCCTTTAGTGTTTGGCTTATCAGGGGCCTGGAAGCTTCGGATATTCTTCCCTCGGTCTGTTGAATAGTAAACCTTCTCAGTTTCGGTTATGAAGTAAACCATGTCGTTGAAATATGGGTGAGAAATAATGCCTTGGATCTTCTCATCCTTGAACATCGGTTCCCAATTCTTGCCGTGGTCTTGGGAGATGTATACACCCATGTCCGTTTTCATCAGAACAGTCTCGTCATTTCCTTGACTGGTGCCTGTTCTTTCGAGATATATCTTACTCTCGAAGGATTTCCCGGCAAAGCTCTTCTGAGCACCATCTGGCTTCCCGGACGCTGGCGCGCCTACCGCATCGACACACTTTCTGTCGACTGGATCATCTCTTTGCTTTCCATCTGCACGTTTGCAATCGTTGCCCGGAATGAGTCGCCAGCCAGAAGAACCCTTGAAGGTATCTTCGGGCCCAAAAGCCTTGCACACACCTTCTGGCAGAATCAAATCACCAGCCTTCTCGCACTCTTTTCGGTCGGGACTGCGGAGGAAGTTATAGTCACACTCAAAGTCAGCGTCTGTACATTCGCACTGCTCAGAGTGGACCTCGGGATCCTCGAATTCCTTCTTAATGAAACAGTCTGCATCCGCCTTACGTCTGCTGTACCATTGTTTATGGCCCATGAGACACGTTGGCTTGCCATCTGAATCGACTCTAGCGTACCATTTCTCCATATCTTCTTCCTTGCACTGTGATTCATGCATATCGTCGAAGTCCAGGACCATGAGAATTCCAGAGGCCCCTGTTTTCTCTTCGTCGACCGCCTCCAGCAAGAATTTAAGACTCGTGGAGTCTTGCAGCGTTGTGAGCTGAACTGGGCGAACCTTCTCAGGCAGATCCACTTTCTCCCAGGATTTACCATGATCTAGTGAAAATCTGACCTCGTTGTGGAAGCCTTCCTTCATCGCCACGAGAATTGAGCCCTGGTCCCCGAATTCGTACTTGTGAGGACCTTCCAAAGCTTGTCGCCATGTCAATCCAGCATCATCTGAGACAAACAAATTTCCGTCTGCATAATCTTTGAGGTGCTTTCCAGTGTTGCCAATACCCATCAACAAACCGGGAGCCGGACTAGAATATACCCGTCCAGAATTCGAGAGCTCCGTGACGGAGTGAAGATGGAGATCATCCTTGTCCACGGTCAAAGACTCCCATGTCCTACCATCATCGAAACTGATCTGGGATTTGAGCTTCTTTTTTTGGGTCTTGCCACTATCAACATCCTCCCAGTTGTCCACGACATTGTACAAGATTATCCCCTGCACACCATAGACCTTTTCGAAATCCACATAGCCGTCGGCCCCTCTGTTCGTGTGCTCGAGGTTTCGTGCATAGAAAGTCCCGTTGGAGTTGCTGCTGAAAAAAACACCTGTTGGGTTCGACTCACGTCCGGTCATAACATCAATCTGGATGCTGTAGTTGGTACCTTCCAGCAGAGTATATGCTTCTTCGGTAATTTTGTGGTCTTGTGGGAAGATGGCTCTATGCCATTTGACGCTATTGTCCGAGATATACAGTGCCATCTCATCTGTTTTGTCTGCAACAGCCGCAACAACGAGATATGGATGAGAAATGGCCATGTTCACAATGCCCTGTACCGTTCTGCCGGGTTCCAGCTCGGGCTCGAATTCCTGAACTGCACCGCCGCTTGATTCAAAGAAGTTGTCCGAGATCAGTAATCGATAGTCCTTCCTCCAGGGAGAAAATCGCCCTTTCACCACACAGAGTATTCTGTTATTATCCAAATCCTTTTGCCCTGTCTTGAAGAGTTCGGTGGACTTGGCCCAATAGCAGCCAGAGGTGTCACTTCGTAGCATTTTCGGAGGTTTGGCAAAGTTGTCTAAGGTATACATTGTCTAAGACCTGTTAGTGACGTCGGCAGATGGAATGAGCGAGACATACCAATTCCGAGCAAAAGATCCCGGTACACTCCATGGCATTGAAGATAATTCTATCTGGATCTCCAGCGTGGTAGGTCAGGGCCGCATTGAAGACGGTGGCATCCTCATCCGCCTGGAACTTCTCCCACGTCTTGCCCTGATCGCTGGTCTTGTAGTGTGTCTTCTCTGTCGTGATAATAAACGCCCGTTTCTTGTCGAAGGGATGCATTGAAATCTCCAACATTTTCCCCTTCCCTTCATCTATCTTGTCCCAAGTCGCACCCGCATCTGTCGAGCGGTAGACATCGTTGTTGAGATTATCCTCGAACAGCAGAACGTCCGAGTCTTCGAAATAGTTCACATTCTTGGGAATGAAGTCGAACTTCTTGCTTTTGACGGATGGCTTCTCCTTCTTCGCCCAGGCACCTGTGAACAGCAGTGTCGAGAATAGGAGGCTCCGCCAGCCTGCGGCAGTGTGTAGCCTCATGATCGCGAGTTGATGGATTGAAGGCGCATCAAGCTGCGTAGATGCTCATCAAGTCGCCCTTGATGATGAGATGTGCGAGGTTTGAAGAGAACCAGTAATGGATTTAGGATTCGGGATTCGTGGTCTTTCCAGGTAGTGCACTTGTGTAAGTAGGAAGGTAATTCTGTAGCTCACAGATGCTTGGCAAAGAGCTGATGAAACCCAGCAGCGCAGCTCGCGTATGTGATGACGAAACTTTCCTCTTTCAGGCGGACAGTTGTTGAAGTCCGGCAACAAACAATTATGTTATTCAAGTTTCTCAATTATCTGATACTGGTACAGGTAAATCATTCATGTACACGTATCCCTCTTGTAGTTGTGCGGTACAATTCTTTCATTACTTCGTTATCCTTGCACCTGTCCAACGCCACAGTTCCATGTGATCAGGGATCCAGTCCCAAAGCTTGATTCTCTTACTTCTCCAGAAACCAGATGCGACAGTGGCAAAAGCTTCCAGCATGGAGTAGACTGCAACACTGCTGTAATTTGAAACATTTACAAATATTCACTTAAGTTCTACCTTTAAGCGTTTGCCACTTGTCAGAGTCCGGAATCCATGAAGGCAACACAAGCAGTGACTAAGGAGCGAGGGTAAACGGAATTGGGGTGGTTCGGTAAAGAGTTGGATGTAAACAGTTGTAAAGGTATGCGAATAGCATTAGAAATTCTAATTCTAGAGTCTGCAGTTAAAGCTTCATCCCGTACGTCAAGCATGTGGTATCATGTCAATCTGATGCAACCGCGTGCTATGCCATGGGCCACGCCAATAATCCAAAAATGCAGACAAAGAAAAAGCCAGGCCCCGCTAAAGTACTATACAATCAAACAATTCTATCTCATCATTAATCAGTATTCCTTCCCCCTACGTGCTCCTCCGCTGAGAGCTCTTAACCTTATTCCAGAATCTCTTCACTACTCCAGTCTCCCTGTCTGGACCCCATCCATCAGTTCCTCCTAATGGCCCTCTGATCTCGGACTTCTCATCCATCGATGTGGATGGCTCTTCTGACAGAGGGCTCTTACACCGTTGCCATCCATAAAGTGTTGTCTCGTCAGCCCGAAGATCAGGTCGTGTGAGAGTCATCCTCAGTGTCATCTCCCTGCTTCCAGCCATGGCATGCGTGTACGTTTCTGGTTGCTTGACCAACATGGGCTTGTTGATCCCCAAGTGTGAGAAGTCGGAGGAAGATTTACTACCTTTCGATCCAGAAGTTGCAACTGATTGGGTTTGGGACCGAAATCCAAGATCCCCTCGAGGTGTCAAAGGCGACTCGGGATCGGCCATAGACACATCATCGTCGAAGAGGGAGACCATATCGTCATTCAAGAACGATTGACCCCTGTCGATGCCAAACGATTTCTTCGTTCCACTGACCTCTCGCGACATACGTGTGGGAGGCTTATTTTCCTTGTCTGTAATGTCCGTCACTGCGTCCATAGAGGGAAATCCAAACTCGATTGCCTCATCGAACTTTTGTGGAGAAGCCAGGTATACTCGTAGCTTCAATCGTGCTTCTGGGTCTTGGTAATGCGCAGCATTGGGGTCTATCGATGACACTGACAGCTTCGCTACATGCTTCGGCTGTATCAGGGACATTGTACGAGATCTGGTACGGCCGTGGTTGAGTGGAAGGTCGGATTTCGGTGAGAGTGGTGACCGTGGTTGTGAGGATAGGGAGTTTCGTCCAAAGGGCATTTTCGAAACAGACATTTGTCGTCGGAATGAAGGTCGTCTGGCGCTAGCAGGTGTAGGAATGACAACGCCGTCCAGATTGGCATGATAGTCATCTAACACCAGCTTCAAATCCAAATCCTGCTCCTCATCCATCCACCGAAAGCTCTCATACATATGGGCGGCCATATTTGAGGTGTTCTCCTGCTGAATATTGGGCCGAGAGCTATCTGCACTACCAGGCCGAGAGTCGTCGAACAACGGTGTTACAGGGAGGTTGCGACTGGCACGTCGACTTGCTTTGTAGATTGCTTCGTCGGCAGCGTCCAGGATTACGCTCTCTCGCAGACGGCCGGCCAGGAGCACCTGCTCTTCCCTCGAGAATTGCTTGTTCTTGATTTTGTCGGGTAGCGTCAGAAACCACGATGCCTCGGTGCTGGAAATAGACTGTTGTCTCGCAATCTTTCGCTGTCGTCGAGAGGAGCTTCGTCGAGGTTCGATAAGGGCAACATTCATGCCTCGGCGATCTGCTATGGAGCTCTTTCGATGGCTCTGGATTGGCAAATCATGAATTGCGCTCGTCCGTGAGTTCTGGGCAAATCGCAGTCGCTCCAAGGTAGAGAAGTACTGCAGGACAAGATGTCAGTTGGTGCCGATTCCGGAGTCCAACGATGATCAACAGGAACAAGCTCGCACATCCTCTTGGGGGAGTTGGAACTGGAATTTGGAGCTGCAACTTCGACGGAAGTAGGGAGTGAAAGAAAAACTAGAAGCATCGCACGCACGCACGCACGCATGCATGTTCTAGTATTCGGCGACTCCTCGCTACTTCGACGCCATTATTCAAGTTGGGGGTGATGGGAAGGAGGGATTGGACTAGTGCTGCAGGTACTTTTCTTTCTGTATGTGACTGGATACTGAAGCTGCATGAGGCCCATAGCGGCCCCTTCAAATGTGCGGGATGCCCCCCAGATAGTCCTTCAACACACCGCCACTTAGACACATCTGGAATGGCATCTTCAAGGCGTGACGGCGCTTCGATAGATGTTGATCCCTCAATGCCACTCAACTACTGTCTCCCGTCTGGTACCAAGGCCAGAAAGCTTGGGGCGAAACGGGCCAAACGCCATGCCGGATTCAGCACAGAGGAAGGGAAGGGACTTGACAAAACAGACGATAGGAAACTTTAGATCGACTTTGGGGGACGCAGTAGAGGAGAGAGGAGAGGGAAGAAGGGGATAGTGTGAGCAGATCCACGACTTTGCAAACGCAATTGTAGCCTCGATGCCCAAACTTGGATATGGGACTAGACCTGCACTATCCAAACGGCTGGACGGCTGCTGGGAAACCTTCCCGGAACGGCGTTCTCGTCTAGATCTGATCCTTCGATGCTGCTGGAGTCTGAATACATCTGATTCCAGTGCCCGACAAACTGTACGGCCGTGGTAGCTAACAATATGCCTACTCTCACAGCACTCGAGGACATTGATCGCGAATAGGTATCCCGCATGTTTGCAGCAGAGATAGAAACAGCATACGAAAGTGGCTTGAACACACGTACCTTTCTCCGCACAGCAATTGGCAATGCTTCAAATTCCTCCTCAGTCGTACCAAATCCAGTCATCTCCTTCATATTCTTCCTGAACCTTCGTGTGCTGGGAAGGCTTTGTGAGGATCCAGGACGGTCGAAGGACTGAGCGTACAGAGCTCGAGGAGAAAGGGGGCTTTCGGTGGTGTCGAGTTCGAATTCGAGTTCCGAATTCGGATTCAGATCGGATCTCGAGTTGGACGACGCTGAGGAGGTATAGATGGGAGCGAGAGCTGATGATGACGATGCGTGGTCGGCCATTGCAGGAATCTCCAGTCTGCTGGTGCTGCTGAATGTGCGGCTACTGTTGGGCTGAAGCGATGCCATGGCTGCTTCTCTCAGAGTAGATTGGATGAATGAAGGAGGAGGTCAATAATTGCATCTTCATGCACAAGGAGCTTTGCATTTGCTCCTAGATGGAGATCCGGTATGGAGAAGGTCTGTTCTCAAGAAGTCAAGTTGAAGTGAGGTGAAGTGACGGAAATCCGACAAAGATCCAGGACCCCTTCCTTGCATGACATGGCATGCTTGCCCTGTCAAGCCGTTTATACCAGGTACAGGTTCAACAGATTCAAGGGCTGACGGCTAGTGGATCTGGAGACAGAGAGTATGCCAGGGGGGACTTTACGAACATGCCTGAAATGGACAGACAGGATATAATTGGATTGGAGTGGATTGGATGATTCTCGGGGCAGAGGAGAGGAGACACTGTGGATGAGTGTAGTACTCTTCTCCATATGCTGTACAGCCAGCGTTATGCAGCATTTCTGAGTAACTCTCTGCTCTACATGACTTTTACATTACCTGCTGTTGTGTAATGGTTTCAAGAGGTCCACGATGTGCTTGAACGCGAGCATGGGCTGAGAAACGAGCAGTTCCAATTGCACACTCCCACGATATCCCACCGCTGGCCCACCAGCAAGAAAGGCAAACCAGAGGGCGGCGCCAAGCAGATGACTTCGTGGTTGGACTGGATTGGATTGCACTCCACCTTCACACCCAGCAACCCAGTTATTATCGAGCTCCTCTCAGCGGTTGCAAGCGCGTGAAGTCAGAACTGCGATGTGATGCTCAAAATAATCGTGGATGATCGTCGTGGATTCGTCCAATGCAGTATGTGATGTCTCCACTGTGCAGCTAGGTCTCACAGCTTGAGCGAATGAGCAGGCGAAGAGAGCACCGGGGAGCGCAGGTTCCAGGGAGAGGTCAGGGGCAGCGGCTGCAGCGGGCGGCCAAGGCCAGGCAGGGCCAGGGCCTGGGGTCGAGAGACAGGGCAGGCTGTGGAACTAAGCCAATGCGGAGACGGCCAGTGATCCAGTTCTGGTCCATGCATTAATTGTCTAACAAATCACAGTGCACATCGATGCAGGTATCAGCTCTGGGACACAAGAGTCCGAACTGGACAACTGTCACCCTAAAGTCACTGAAATCGCTGGAACAATCAACGGCTCTTATCTATGTGATCATCGAAAGTAAACAAACACACACACACACACAGACAATGCCTTCTTATCACCGCAGAGCTAGCGGAGTATCATTGGTGAACAATCCAGGATTTACTTTTCAATTCTCTCTGCCCACAGCAAATACAACAGCACACCAACCCAGTCCACAGGAATCGTGTGTGGCTTACGGGACACGGGGAGAACGTCAGGATAGCCGAGGCGGTTTTAGCCTCAAGTCAACAGAGCCAACACCAACAGCAGCACGTCGTCGGCCCCCTTGCTGCTGCATCAGAGGTGCAGATGTTGTATATCGTCACTTCTGTGGGGACGCCGTACGCCTCAAACGCTGTGAAAATTCCAGAGGCATGCTGCAGCCAGCCTGACATTGACTCCAACAGGGTATGAAGCTCCCTTGGTACTTCTTGCACGTTGAAAGTTAAGGAGGGAAGAGTTAAGGAAAACGCCACTACAGCAAAACACGCTGCTCGGCTTCCTGCCGCACAACCCCGTGAACACGCATCTCAACATGAGAACCAACATGAGCAAAACGCTGGTTGAAGCAACTTCTTGCGGGTAGATGCATGCACGTTGCCTTTACGCACCATACCATACATCCTTGCAATCAGCAGTCGGCCTCGCCGCGCCTGACCCCGATAAACATTCTCCCTGGGGGGGCCTCAAAACAATATTGCCGGTTCCCTGTTACGATGCACGGCGAACTGGGCGCTAGAAAATGGGAGAGCATTCAGTAAAACCTCGCGTTATGATTGGCGAAACAATTTATTCTCCGTCTGTCCTTCCATCCGATCTATATCCTGGAGCGACAGTGCAATGCGAGATACAGCATCTCGTACCAAAGAGAAGGTGACATTTACAGTTGCATTTGAAGTCTCAGTGCGTTCATCTAAACGACTCTCGCAAAGAGAGAAACACACAGGCAGGCCTCTTTTCTCCTGCCACAACTATTGACAGGGCTAAACACCAAAACTTCTCAACATCTGTTCTTCTCACTGCAGAGCAAGATGTCTGAGATAGATGAAATGAACTGTTCCTAACGATGCCACCACCACCACCACTTTGGATAAATCGAAGATAGGGAGTCCTCAGCCAGCCGTCAGCCAGGTCAGCATGCACGTTCGCCATCCATGTGTTTTCTGGCCTGCCCCTGGCCCTTGCCTTGCGCCTGGATCCCGCGTGCGATGAACGTGTTTCATATCCGCCAAGTACTATTAAAAAAAACCTCGTTGGAGAAAGACGTCCTTTTTCCTGTCCCGTTTCGGCGACGGATGCTTTGATCATCACAGTCACCCCCCTCCGTTTATCTCCGAATTATACCCTTACGAGGGCTAATATCATATCAGATGAGATGGAAATAAATCCGAGTGAATGTGCTTGTGCGTGCTTGCACTTTTTGGCGGTCCCGATTCCCGTCCGCTATTAAGAGTCAAGATAGGAGAGAAAGTCCCGATACAGCCAAAATGCACATTTCAACGTCGATCAGCGTCCGATACGGAAAGTTCAGCATTAAGGGACTATGAGGCTTATTAATTGGCATTATTTTTCTAAGTGACAGACATCTGACATGCATCTGTCACTGATCCCTAGCTGCAGATGTCTCTCACTTCCGTCACGACAGGATCAACCCACCTCCTCGTTTCCCCGCAACGAATTATTGCGCACAGGGGCGCTCTCTTTCTTGCTTTTTTTCTCGTTCCATTGCTTTGCTTCCTCTCTCTTACTATCGATTATGCCCCTCTTAAACCAATAAAATATATTGAGGGAGGCAGAGCCGTCAAAGCGGCTCCTTGCTCGATCACCCGAGCTGTGCCATTGCTGAATCTTACGAAGATCGCAAAGCTCTGTTTCTCTTGCCTCTTGCGCCAGTGCGATCTTCACACGATTGCTCACTTCGAGCATAGCTAAGGTTTTTTCCCATTTGCTGTGAAAGCATATGTCCGAAGAATCATGCGATGCTCAAGTTAAGTTCCATTGCGCCAAGTACATGGAATGCGGAAGGGAGGATCACTACGAGAAAAATCACTCTCTTATTCGTTGCTCTCGTTGCATGCGCCTTTCCATTTGAAATCACCAACAAGTCCTCTCCAGTCTCCACTGATCCACTCAAAGACTTGTCTCGTTACCATCCCGTACCTAAATTCAAATCCGCACTTATTTTCTTCTGGACACCAGGGCTCTGTTCTGATCTCCGTTCGATGTCTCAGTAAACGCGTTTCCCACATTCATCCCACGTTGTGCTTGTAATACAGAAAGACAACGCACCATTCCTTCCGCATCACATCCCCTCCCGAGACACTCCGGGAAGATGATCCAACCCCTCCCTCCTTTGCAAATCTGCAAATCTGCAAATCTCACTCTTCCTACCGAAAATTCGTCGATGTGGCACGATGTGATCTCATCCTTCATGGTGCTCAGTTGACGAAACGCGCGCTACCTATTCGATACTTTCCTTGCCTGGATTATATGCCGTGCCGTGATATCCAGGATATCTGATCTGAAACTGTGTTTGGGGATGGAGTTGCTTCCTTGCTTGTAATGTTGGTTATTCTGAGGGTTTTGTGCAGCGGCAAGATCAGGATGACATGCATGTCTCCCTGCAATGCAGGAGGATGGCTGGAACCTTTCAACGAATAGCATCGCTGGGATGATACAAATGAGTGAGTGCCATCAACATGACTACCTCTTTCGTGTGTGGGGGAAGAATACAAACCGGAAGTATATTGCGCAGACACGTCTTGAGCTGCTTCTGAGCATAAGTCCGCCCGTCTGTCTCCGCAAGTGCAAAATCCATTTTGATCCATTGGGAGTGTGACATGGTCTATCGTCCTGCTTTCCTTCAATCTTCATTGCTTCCGGTTCTTCGATGAACCAATCACTTCAATCCAATGACTGAAATTCGAAGTTCCTTTCGTCCAATTCATCACGTATCGTCTCCCCCCGAAGACTGTCTATCATCGATGAGCCTTGAAGCTCTATTTTTTACATGCGCACCTCTGCGTTTTCAATTCATCTTTATTTTCCTTGGAATAATCCAAGACATGCTGAGAATCAACTTGTGCAGCCGGTAGTTAAGACCGGAGTCCGTAAGCAGAATACCAGGGCGTGTCATGCATGCTATTGATCTTCCTGAGAAGTGTATCTGAATTACTACCAGCCATCACAAGGTGCATCTTGTAATGACCCGAAGAGGATGGCAGATCCTGTCGTCGAGGTTCACGAGCTGCGGTGATGAATGTGCCTACTTACCTACCTACCTACGCTACCCAGGAAATATGGAACCGCACACACAGGAAAGTCAACTCTGAGTAAAGATTAAGAGGGTTGTAGACAGATATATCTCGTAGCAGCCATGCCGTGAATTCGCCACACAACATGCATCTTACAAATCTCTCACTGTAAGAGTAAGAGAAGAGTTATTTGCTACAAACGAATTATTGCACCAATGCTACTGTAGTCAATGGGAAGAAATAAAGGAGAGAGTAACGAAGTAAAGCAAGCAGAGTCAAAAGTTCGGGTCGTTTAGTTTCGTTGAATAAGTAAAATATAGTAAACGCAGTGAAAGAGCAAAAAAAGAAGACTTCCCGCACGGTAGAAGAAGAGTCTGTCTGATACCATCCACCCGTAAGTCCATCTATTGCCTCTTCGCCACTCCAATAGGAGACCAGGGGCGATTCGGAGATAGGTGTATTTAGAAACCTTTGTCCACCAAATTCAATTGCCCAGTCATGACCCGTGGGTGAGAACGAAGACCGAAGTCCTTTAAATGATTACCCTCTGTTCGCAGAGGAAACGCAGAAGCAAACGCAACACCCGCAATGCATGTAAATAAAGGGAATCTGAAGTAAATTCTCCACCGCAGGGATGCCACCAACACCTCACTACCACCCACACTCTATCCCATCCATCCCGTCCGTCTCATCATATTCCACCAGCAAGAGAAATGCCTGCCTCCCCATGACTAACGCTCGGCAATGAGGCCAACGGATCATAGTACTCATACACACGATCCTCCTTCCCCTTTCCCTTCACAGCCGGTGCCACGAAAGTTGACACGCCAGTCTTACGATCATACGTACGATAGGAAGATGCAAGACGTTTGCCACCGCCGCCTGGAAGATCGACGACGAATTGCGGCATCAGGAAGCCGGCGATACTGCCGCGGAGTTGGCATTCGAGATCGAGGATGGTTTGGAGGGGTGTGCGGAGGTCTTCGACCCCTTTTACCATGTCGCCAGCATAGACGTAGTACTGTGTCCAGTCAAAAAATGATAAGATAGAAAGAGTGATGGAGGGGCATGGATAGGGTGATGCAGTGGGCGGAAGTAACAGGCTGACTTACAGGTAGGATGTTGTTATCGCCCAGTTCCCTGATGAGGTTTCCCATCGTCTCAGCATCATCATTGACGCCCTTCAACAAGACAGACTGGTTTCGTACCACTACGCCATTCTGGAAGAGCTTTTGTGCTGCCTCTCTCGTGACCCAAGAGAACTCATTCGGGTGGTTGAAATGTGTGTGCAAAGCAACGTGTTTACCTCTCTGTCTGCCGATATTGGATAATCGGATCAGCTCATCTGTCCAGTAATCATTGGGATCGAGTGTTCGAGAGGGAGAAACACAGAGGCCTTTTGTTGCGACTCGGAAACGACGAACGTGGTCGATGTCTAAGAGACGGTCGCCAATTATTCGGAGATGGTGAGGTGCTAGAGAGTATGAGTCGCCACCGGAGATTACGACGTCCTGAATGGTGGGTGTGTCAGCGAGGTAGTCTAGCATTTGGTTCCAGCGCGATAACATGGGCTTCAAGGAGGCCTTGGCCACAGTCTCAGTGTTGGCGCCGACTGCATAGGAACGAGTGCAGTAGCGGCAGTAGAGAGGGCAGTGGGAACTCGCTGTTGAGCATGTCAATTCTTGTCAAGTTGAGATTTGACAGAAGGAATTACCTAAGAAGAGGCATTTGTCTGTGTATCGATGGACAAGTCCTTCGCATGGACTGTCTTCAGTTTCGTGGAGAGAATCTAAGGTCAACTTCGGGTGGTTAGGTTGGAAGGTTGACTTCTTTGGGATAAACTGCCTGCTAAGTGGGTCGTTGAGGGTATCGTTCCACTGGATCGGTGTCAGTATGCATGATCAATAATGAGGGAGTGGGCCAGGAGCAGTCCTGGGTATGACATACGTCAACACTTGATATGATGTGTGGTGTCAGACGAATAGACATTGGTGCCATAGCTATACCATCCATAACATCTTTGATAAAGTCCTCTCGAAGTACAGTGGGCTCATGCTGTCCTGTAGCTGGGATTTTCTCGGGCAGTATCTCGCTGAGAAATCCACACAATTTCAATTTACCTTGAACATCTTTAGTTGTCTATTCCTATGTAAGCATACTGCTCGCGACGGTAAGAGACTTCCACTTACGTTCCATGTGTATGATAAGAACTGGTCCTCGGAAACATCTTTCCAGCGGCCAATCTTCTGCCAGTACGGAACACGGGCAAATTTCAAATCCCTATGATAAGCTGGGGTGGCAACGGTTTCGATCCGAGCCGATGATTCGAATTCGAGATTTTGCTGGACTTCGTCTGATACGACTTCATTGGCAGCTGGCTTTGGGCTTAAGATATCCCTAGGTAGGGTGATGGGCGGCGGGGAATGACGTTCGATGGGGACCGGACCGTCAGTACCAGCTTGGGTTTGTGAAAATCCTTGAGTGATCCCCATGCTGTCGAAGATGATGTCCTCTTGGGCTGGGGCATGAGCGAGACCTGCATGGCTGCGACGGTTGGTAGCTGACTTGAATCGTCTTGTACGGGTGGTTGGAAGAGCTGGGGAACATCTCGGTGTAAGCCGGAACCGTCCAAGTTGAGAAGCCCCTTTGCATAGCATATTTGTAGGCGACCTCGATGTGAAGGAAGCCATAATCAACCTACCTAAGTCCGTGGGGTGTCTCGAGGTAGTTGCGTATGGAGAAGACAAAGCTGCGGAAAGAAAATATTATATAGACAGGCAGTATCGCAAGGAATCTATTTCAAGCCATGGGGTCATATGGGCAGGAGTAGAAGTATGAATCCTGATTGATACAGAAAGAGAACCAGTCCCTGCCTATCAGTCAGTAAAGTACGAATTCCAGTCTCCGGGACGATATTTATCGGAACTGCCCTCCCATTTGTCGTAAAGTACCGAAAATAGTTGAAAACATGCATCCACGTGGCGTAGTCAGACTGGAAAATGACTCACGAACCTGACTGAAGACGGCCGAGAGTTGGCACAAACAAATCTAGATCAATTATGTACGTATCTTGATTGTGAATAGAGAGGATTGGCGAGACAAGCGTTGTTGGAAAATTGTTTATTGTTGGTGGGAGCACCGTATTGGATTGTGACGTGCAGCTGAAGCGGGAGACACGGCGCCTCACTAAGCTGTACGCTCTATAGAATGTGGTGTTGTTTGTGTTCACGGATCCAATCGGATACCTCCAGCAATTCCAGCAACCAGGTTTGCTTGCGAGGAGTCAATATTTGTCTTGTAACGGGCCTATCTCCGTGATGTTGGTACCGCAGCGAAACGATCATTGGCTCCTGGAACTAAGCGAAGTCGGTTGGTGCAAAGAGTTGATACCACAAACTGACTTGCGTTCAAGAGATATGCTGTGCGACCTGAGGCTGGACGTTGATAAAATTGACAGGATATGTAGAGCTGAAAGCTTTTCATTGGTAGCCAGCCCAGCACAGCGCGTGATTCGAGCGTGGACACTTGAGCTTTGGGTGAATTCGGAATTGGCAACCAACGGAGGATCGAGGGTCCGCAAGAGAAAGGGTCGATTCACCCGGTCCAGTGATGCTTTGAGCTGGTGAAGTTTCAGAGCTGTCAAGTCTCTGCTCGTGCTCGTTGCGTTCAGGGTCGATTTATTGAGCTTGGCGAAGTATGTCAGAATAACAGGAAAGGATGTTGATTTCATGACAACTTATGTGATTTAAAATTCCACGAAATAGAATAGAGTAGAAAGATATTTTGGGAAAGTGTTGGAGGAAGAGTGGATAAGCTGAAGCTGACGATTCCTCGCCTCACTTGAAGGTAGTTCGATGAACGAGCCCAACAAGACGATTTAGCGCATTGTCTGGGATGGGAATATGCATGAATTTCTTAATCCGGTTATTCCCTCATGGTATGTGACAGCAAAAGGACCTCGAAGTCTGGAGGTACTTCCGAACAGCCTTGTGGGGAGACCAACTCAGACCCGAATATGGAGCATCGCTGCTTCAATGCATCCTGGTTCGCTAATCCCAAGCCCAACGACCCAGCTGGAGTGTCCCAAGAAACCTCATTCGTCTTTGCTTGCAGGAGCCTCGACAAATTCCACACCCAAACGTCGTATTTCAAGAAGTCACGATATATGTGGCATTCTTATATTAACAATATTACGTTCTCGATTGTTTCATAGCTGCGATGCCATGGCCATGACCTTGAGATAGTGTTAGCAGATGAAGGGTTTGGACCAACTATGGTTCGTCACGCTGCAGCACTATGCGGCAGGTCCTCCAGCCATCAGCACCATGTTGGATCAAATGACCATCCATCAATGCGAGACAAACGCCTATTCTGCTCTCCAGGTCGTACAGAGCGGACGCGAAAATAGCATTTCAAGGCAGAAGACAACGACGAGGTCAATAATACGCCGCTTGACGATGCCGCAACCTCCGTCCAAGGAAAATGATGGTTGATCCTGCAGTTGGTAACATTTGTAAGGCAGGGCTGAATTCGACCGAGACAACTGGCGACATATAACGGCCACTCCGTTATTAGTGGAGGGGAGAACGACGACGAATACGATGCAAGACTTCGACGGCAACAACGAGACGAGCCCCCACAAGACCCCAAAAGCCCAACAACGGTTGGACGGCAAAGGTTCCCTAGCTGGAAATAGAGCACAACGAACGAACGAGCGGACCAAGCATGTGTTGTAGCCGATTTAGAATAGAAGAGGGCCATATGTCGCCAGGCTTTCCTTTCCTGCAACACAGCTGCGGCTGGGCTGGATGTCGAAGAGAAATGAAGACAGGAGAGGAGAAAAGACCATCGATTGAGATGGAGCTCCAAGTCAGGTCCCGGCGTTTCATTGGCTTACCACACGTGATTCTCCACTGTGCCGGAGAATATGCGGATTGGCTGCTCAGCGAATTTGGGAAGCCAGCCTTTCATGTCAATTGAAACATCTTCGTCGTCACCAGAAATTTGGGTTGGAGAAGAGAGAGGAAGCTGAAGGTCACAGGAAGCTTCATGGACTGCTCGAATGCTGGTGGTAGGTAAGGGGATGATGATCGAGCTGTGTGATTGGCTCCGTAGTCATTTCGGCTCGGAAAAAGGTGGAGTCTCTTCCCCGTGACTTTCCTAGCGTGAAAGAGAAGAAGCCCTTCCTCCAGTCGTCGCTCCTGCTTGCTTCAACTCTCAGAGGTCTTCATACCACCACCACAACCCACCGCCATCTCCCCTCTGTCAATTGCCTTTGCAATTGATTCTTTCACGTCTCCTTAACCCATAGACCGTGGTCACCATGTTCAGGAACGCTCTCCGACAGTCCAGCCGGACGGTGGGCGCAATCTCTGCCTCCGGCAGAGTCGCAGCAGTACGTCCTTCCATCCGGAACCAAAACTCCCCAAAGTCATCTGCAATCCATCGAGATCAATTGATACTTCATTGCGAAGCTCAATTGATGCACTCGCAGCTTGCACGTCCGTGGTTGGGAGCTGTTGGACCAGCTACTACTTGTCGTTTTTTCGGGCTTCGGCTAACTGGCATTTTCTCATAGGGACGAACTGCCGCACCCGCAGCTTTCAACGCAGCATCAAAACAAATCCGAGGATACGCATCTGCTGATAAGGCATCGCCGACCGAGGTCTCATCCATCCTCGAACAAAGAATTAGAGGTGTCCAGGAGGAGTCGGGCCTCGCCGAGACCGGTCGTGTTTTGTCCGTCGGGTACGTTGCATCACAACAAACAGAACAACATCCAGAGCTATACATACAGTGGCGGCTTGGGTACACCGTTCGGTGCTAACGGCTTACTAGTGACGGTATTGCCCGTGTCCATGGCATGAGCAATGTTCAAGCTGAGGAGCTTGTCGAGTAAGTACCTGTAACGACAACGAAAATGCCTCAAGTGCTGATGGACAACAGGTTCGCCTCCGGTGTCAAGGGCATGTGCATGAACTTGGAAGCTGGTCAAGTCGGTGTTGTGCTTTTCGGTTCTGATCGTTTGGTGAAGGAGGGTGAGACTGTCAAGCGTACCGGAGAGATTGTGAGTACCTTCAATGTAGACTTCGATCAACAACGGCTGATAAAGTATAGGTCGATGTTCCCGTCGGAATTGAGATGCTCGGCCGTGTCGTTGATGCTCTTGGAAACCCAATTGATGGAAAGGGACCCATCAAGACCACCGAGAAGCGTCGTGCTCAGTTGAAGGCCCCAGGTATTCTTCCCCGACACTCCGTCAACCAACCCGTACAGACTGGTCTTAAGTCCGTCGACGCCATGGTGCCAATTGGACGTGGTCAACGTGAATTGATCATTGGTGATCGTCAAACCGGAAAGACAGCTGTTGCCCTCGATGCCATGCTCAACCAAAAGCGTTGGAACGACGGAAACGACGAGTCCAAGAAGCTTTACTGCGTTTACGTCGCTGTTGGACAAAAGCGTTCCACTGTTGCCCAGCTTGTCAAGACCCTTGAGGAGAACGACGCGATGAAGTACTCCATCATTGTTGCTGCCACCGCTTCCGAAGCTGCCCCTCTTCAATATATCGCACCCTTCACTGGATGGTACGTTGTTTGCATCGGATTCCCCCATCTCCTAATATTGGACTTCGTGCTATGTCCCTGATCGAACTCAAGACATGTGAAGAACGAATGCTGACTTTATATACTAGTTCTATGGGGGAATGGTTTAGGGATAACGGCAAGCACGCTGTCATTATATTTGATGATCTCTCGAAACAGGCCGGTGAGTAATCCCGACATCCCAAGATGATCTTGAGACCAATGCTGATTCCTCCATTACCTCCAGTGGCCTATCGTCAGATGTCTCTCCTTCTCCGTCGCCCACCAGGACGTGAGGCCTACCCCGGTGATGTCTTCTACCTCCACTCTCGTCTCCTCGAGCGTGCTGCGAAGATGAGCGACAAGCACGGTGGTGGATCTTTAACTGCTCTTCCCATCATTGAGACCCAAGGTGGTGATGTGTCCGCTTATATCCCAACCAACGTCATTTCGATTACCGATGGACAAATCTTCTTGGAGGCCGAGCTCTTCTACAAGGGTATCCGACCTGCCATTAACGTTGGTCTTTCCGTGTCCCGTGTCGGATCCGCCGCCCAGCTTAAGGCCATGAAGCAAGTCGCTGGTTCCTTGAAGCTTTTCTTGGCCCAATACCGTGAGGTCGCAGCCTTCGCTCAATTCGGTTCCGATTTGGATGCCGCTACCAAGCAGACCCTCAACCGTGGTGAACGTGTAAGTAGAACCCTCTGGATTGCACATAACTCGAATTTGAAGCTAATTTGATATCTCACACAGTTGACCGAGCTTCTCAAGCAAAAGCAATACTCCCCTATGGCCGTCAACGAAATGGTTCCTCTCATCTACGCCGGTGTCAACGGACATCTCGATAACATCCCAGTCAACAAGATCCTGCAATGGGAGGCTGACTTTATCGCACACTTGAAGTCGAACGAGTCGGACTTGTTGGCTACAATTGACAAGGAGGGTGCTTTGAGCAAGGACCTCGAGGCAAGACTGAAGGATGTTGTCACCACCTTCACCAAGAGCTTCGCCTAAACGAACAAAACAAAACCCCCCCTCGTTAATGGCTGATGCTACTCCGTCTATCTCTTTCTCTTTTGTTCTGGCATGGTGGGAAGATGGTTTGTGTGTATTGAATGGTGGGAGGGGTGCCGATCGGAGGGAAGGTTGATAGATAGTGGCCGTGTAAAATAGATGACCGTCGATTCTTCCTGAATTTTGAGCCCCCTTTGAGTTTTTTTGCCTCTGCTTCTTTATTTCTCCATCTATCTTGTTAATCTACAAGGAGTGAAACCTGCCTCGGCAGATATAAGGAAAGTAGCACTCCAGAGTAGTGAGCCCTCTCCGCGGGGTCTGAAGAGAAAGTTGCAAGTCAGAAGAATTTCTCCGGACAATACAACGGTGTTCAAGCTTTGTCTTCCAAAAGCCATGGTCAATTAGCTGTCCTCCAGGTACCCAGTTCCCCTCCACCACCAACCCGCAATTGCTTCCTTCCATTTTGTCTGCTTCCCCATCGTGCTCTAACCAGATATCCGTCATGCTGTTGGAACAATGCGCATGTCAGTATTTTTTACATGAGATTGGGACAGGTTCAGGATTCAAAATAGAGTAAAGAAGAGCACAATGCGAGCTAGGTAAGACCTTCCAAGGCACAAGATAGACAGAGTGATTCAGCAAATAGTTGGCGAGAGAGAGGGACAGGGATAGGGACAGGGAGAGGAGGAGGCAGAACGAGAAGGAGAAGGCCTTGCAGTCCAGACTTGAGGGTTGTACTTTTGGTACGACTCTGGAGGGTGCTCTTTCCTCCAGAATCTATGCTAAGAAAGTCAGACGGGACGTTAGGCAAGTACGTCCACTGGACACTGAATGTCCCAAGATTTTTTGGAGACATGCAGATACAGATACCGAAGACGTCTATTTTTCTTCTGGTTGTCCCGTGTTCTTTTGAAGCTTTTGTTACTTACTTGCTGTACGGTTTGTGCGTAGATTAGAATGCTGGACAATTTCGATAGGATTTGGGATTGTGGTGGCAGGAGGATAAGTAACCATGGGGTGTTCCACCAGAAACAGAATCTTGCCTATGTGGGCTCTCTAGCACCTGCCTTGTCCTCGTTTGCGGCTTGATAGTGAGAGAGGACGACGTTCAAGGGACAAGTCACTGCTTAGAATCCCAATGGAAGAGCTGCTCACCCCTAAATGTCGCCACTTTCTTACCAGCGAAAATCACAGCACATCATATTCAAAGGCACAAGGAGAATTTCATCTTTTAGATTTTTGCTTGACTCTTACACGCAATTAGTCCCCAATATAAGCAATTATTGCGCATGCATCTCTCTCTCGCATGCTCGATCGCTCTTTCCATTACCATCATATTCATTCCACTGCAAAGGCTCTCAAGGTACGTACCACCACCTAAATGTACCCGCCAGCGAGCCAAAGAGTGAATGATGAAGCGAAACAATGTCAATGACAGAGCTATCGCAGACCAAGGTGCCATCCAGATCAATCGTGAGTCCTGTCCTCCTTAACTGTGACGAAAAGAGAAGATCAGACTAGGTGTGCTGGAAGTGGGTATTGGGTATCACAGATCCTGAGACCGTAAATATCATTATCGTTCTATGCTCTGCATATTGTCGGTTCGTTGTGTTCATTCGTGGGTGTATGAGCAAAAGAAAATGTACTCCGACAGCTTGTTTTGGTGGTGAATTCGTAACTGAAAGCGCATGAGCGTAGAGAAAATTGTGAAATCTCAAAATCGGGTTCATATGTAGAAGAAGTAGTCGCCTATGGTCAAATTGCTGGGTAGAAATCTACCAGACATGGACCGCCAAAGTCTCTGCTCTTCCTAGCTAGGGGATATGAACGGTCAAGATCCTTCCTGGAGGCATGGATGCTGTTAGTAACGCAGATCGACGGTAGTACAAATGCGTCATCTAGTATGGACGTCTTCGTGAGACATCAAAGGAGTTCGACTTCAGTTCAACTTCTCGGGCCTCGTTGGCAGGGTAGGCGCTTGTTGACGAAGCCTCCGTGTTTGATCGGTGTTGCTTTCGATCTTTCTTCAGAAGGATATCTTTCAGCTCCTCTCCGAATTCAACAAGTCTCTCCATATCGGCAGCTGGGCTCTGAACCTCGCCGGCTACACGGCGCGGCTTCCGAAAAGCACCCATGATAACCCCTGTGCTTCTGTATCTTCGAGGCCCTCCTTCGGAGAGGATTGGGATCAACAAGCCTGTTTGATAATCACCTTCGCCGTACCTCTTATCGGCCATCTTGTCATGCCAGTGTTCACCTCCTCGGCCTCGAAGAACACGAATATGCGTATCGGAAGCTAGTGCAAGGGGCTTATACAGACCATAGGCGACCAAGATTTTCTTGTGTAGACCATTGGGACCCAGAAGCTCATTGTCAGACATGAATTGTCTTGCAGGTTTGATCTCAACAGCGTAGATGAGATCGTAGCCTAAGTTCTGAGCATGTAAGGCACACGCATACGCAGCTTCTTCCAAGCTCTCGTCTGACAAACTCCAGGCAGAGTCAATTGTGAACGCGGTCGAAGTGGATGGAACCCTATTCAGCCGCAGAGAAGGAGACTTCTTGTAGATGGTCATTCTCTGCTCTGCTTGTTGGTAGGTCTCTTTGCTATCTGGTGGTGTTGAGAGATCGATCAGGGGACTACTGTCAATTCTCGGTCGAATGATTGTTCTAGGGGAGGAAACTTGCGTAAAAGGCACGTCAAGAAGCTCGGTAGACGACATGCCAGCAGCATATCTCTGCGAAGATCTGAATGCCAGCGTTCTGGACTTTTGGCTCCGTCCGACAGCAGGGAGATCGCCGCCTTCATGACGATTACTGTGGTAGGCGCTCCTGTCACTGTCGTTCACGTCAGACTCTTCCTGGCCATCGGCCAGAGAAGCGATGCTTTCCAGATGACTGAATCTTGGCTTCATATTGGGAGTGCCAGTGAATCGACCACTCTGCAATCTTCTGACAGTTCTTGGAGCAGTTGTGTAGTTCTGAAGTATAGGCTCAGCGCAATCTTCGTCCGTGAGATCCTTGAAGTCATTCCAATCAAGGTCAAACTTTGGTCTTGTCGAGAGATCTGCCTCTCTCACAGAGTGGACAGGCGTGTTTGGTGGATGGGGATGGAGAGATGTCAGATCCGATGACGAAAACGGACGAGGCGACGAGACTCTGAAGTCATTTGGGTATGATGCCGTAGACTCCTGAAATGATTGACCCTGGGTCATCCCGAATTGATCAGAGACACTGTCATACTGGTTCATCAAGCTGGTCGGACTTTCAAAGTATCCAAAGCTTGATTCCGCAGATGCTGGTGGGGTTTGCTCGGACGGTCGAATGAGAGCCTCCTGACTTGTCCTGTCGATAAAGAGACGAGACTGCTTAATCTTGGGTGTCTTGACCTTGTGGTATGTCAGAGCAGGCGGAACTAGATCAGAGTCGATTTCATTCAATCTAACAACAGACTTAATGCTTTGAGCCTGGTAAGGCGCATTGATGACTGAGTCTCGGTCTAGAATGGGAGTGGAGCGCTGATGAAGCCTTGACAACGCATCAACTTGCATTGTCAGATCCGTCATAACCATCGAAGTGAACTCGGATAATTCTCGACGATTTTCAGCTGAGAAAGATACCCGGGGCTTGGTTGCAAATATGGCAAGGACTCCCAGAACCTCTCCACATGCAGACATCATTGGCGCGCCAGCCCAGAATCGAATCTTTGGTCTGGTAGTCACTAATGGGTTGTTGGTAAAACGCCAGTCCTGGAATGGTCAGCAATTGATTCTTGAATCAAAGAGAGAAGGAAAAATACCTCCTTTGTGTCTGGAATAACGAGAACATCCTTGGACAGAAGACAATGCGCAGCGAAACTGATGTCTCGGTTAACCCGGGGTTGATCATATCCACTCTCCACCTTAAAGACTTCACTCTCCTCATCGAAGAAACTGACAGAGGCAAAATTGGTCCCAAATTTATCCATGGCCAATCGAATGAGGGCTCCTGCTTTCTCCTGACCCCATCTTGGCCACAGGATATCATACTGACGACTCAGCCTCATTCTGTTAGCCTCTCCTGGTGGAAAGACAGCTGGAAGGTAATCAAAAGATGAACTGAGTGGAGGAGGTGGTGGGGGATTGTTTAGATTGAAATGACCCTAAAAGGAGTTGTTAGTTGTGTCGATTTTCCAAATTGCAGAGTAGATTCTTACTTGGGTATAGGACTCCATGTACTGTTTCCATGCGGCATGGTAAGAAGGATCCTGAGACATCTGCATAACAAAGTACTTGAGATCGTGCTGTTGGTACTCAATTGCTTTCTGCGTATAACTCTCGGGCTCATCACGCTCATCAAGCTCATCAAGCTCATTACGCTCGTAACATAGAGAGAATGACATCTCTTCTCGGTCATATTCAAGCGGTTGCTCAATATCAATGGACTCAACATCGCTACTCGTCCAATTGTAGACTGCCTTAGTAGGTAAACTGTTCTCCCTCAAGCTGGTGACAGCACTGTTGTCCGCTGAAGAACTTGAAGGCCCAAATAGTGCGAGAGCAGCCTCTCCTCTGTTGCGTGCAACAGTTATTGCCGAGATTGGAGCCTCTGGATTCGAGCTGGTGCTTATAAGCGCATTCATATTTGAAGGTATCAGGTTGGCTTGCTCTCGACGCGGTTGCAACTGATACTTTAGTGGCTGGACGTATGGAGATGGATGGAAGATATTGTCCTCCTCTCGCTCTTCTGATTGCAACTCTTCCTCATGCTTCTCGTCAGATGTTTCTGGTAGTAGCGAGGGTTGAAGCTCATCGTGATTTTTGTTCTTCTCCAATTTGTTGCTTGATCTGGCAAACATGTTCTTGACGAATCGAACAGTTGCGTTCTTCATGTCTTTCTTTGCTTGAGATTTTTCGGCGGCCTCTTTCGCCTCCTCCTCTTGGACCACACTCTGATCCATCTCTGCGAGCTTGTGAAGGAAGTCTTTCAGGCCTTCGCTGCGAAAGGAACGGTTCGCAACAATATCTTCTTGTGCTTGTTGTTGTTCGTTGGTGTCCTTCTCATTCATCATCGCAAATAGGCCGCTGCTGAAGTCGTCAGGTAGCGTCGAAGAATCCATCTTGACGAGCTGCCATGCGACCACCGGAAGAGGCCAGTAGATCGAGGTGCCACTTCAAGGTACGAGGACCCTGCGATTTCGCAAGGGAGATTTCTCAGGACCAGAAAGCAGCCTGGAATAGACAACTAATACCGTATTAGCAAGGAGAACAAGTAGCATTCCGTGAAGCTGAAATACTTCACGCGATCTCAAGGGCCTGGGAACGAACTTACCTTGAGGGCGCAACGGGAAATCAACACGCATGAAAGTCGCAGCAGTGTACAGACTCCGTTGAGAATCGAGGAAAGAGAATACAAGTCCAATTGGTGTCAATTGATATCAATTCCGCGTCTGGCGCAGAGATTGACGCTTGATTGACGTTGGCGGTGGTGTTATGTAGAACAGGAAGCAGAGTTTAGGAAATCGAAGTTTGTGGGAAGCCTAATAGATTTTCGAAAGATGATGCCTAATTGAAAGGTGAAATCAAACATCAGAGGTTGATTGCGGCGCGTGATCTCCGCCTTGCGGACGAGTTCACCTTCCCCAGGCATGGGATGTCGTGAATGAAGCCCGCGCGGGGAGAGAGAGACGAAGGCAAGCAAGAGCGGACGTCGCTTCTGGACCTGGGAGCAGAAGGAGGCCAGTTGACATCCATATCCATATCGCAAGCAGGACAGCGCTGAACAACAGAATCAGACATCCAGGACAAAGAGATAAAGGTCCCCAAGTGCAATCAATATGTTCAATCAATGCAACGTTTATCTGGTTCTTTCTCTTCCCTCCTTGTTTAGTGGGGTGGACCTCATGTGGTGTTGACTTGACATCTGTGTCTTTTCGTCCACTCATGCCCTGTCTGCACTGCCGTGTCCTGTACAATGCAGATGTTACAAGATGGTACAGCACAGCACATGTTGTGTAAGTGAAGCTTGTGAGGGACTCGAGGTCACTTACACATCTCATATCAAGCCGTATGTCAAGCTGCCAATCAAGAAGCCGACCCTCATGCCTCGAGACTCGAGGAGGCTCATGGCAATTGGGCAAGCAAGTAAGGGATAGCGCATGATGAAATCAGATTTAAAGCAGACCCGAGATCATGATATGGGATATGAGATGAGATAAGAGATGCCCATCCAAGCCAAAAGCCCAGGCAAGCCCTCGACTTCCGATCAGATCTCCATCATACCGATCACCACAGGAATTCCGGCTCCCGATGCCCGCTGCACCCGACCATCCTCACGAAGCCCCTCGATTGGCGCACTCTCCTATCAACGGCCGAACGGTCATGCGATGCCATGATGCCAAATCTGGGGGGTTTGATGAGGCGTCGTCGAGCGGATCGACAAGATGAGCTGACACATCATCTACAGACTTGCTTCGGAATGTGGAACAAGCCGGGCCGAACCGACCCAAAGCCGGGCCGACCTGGGTACGACTTTGAACAAATTCGTAGCATACAATACCAGAGGAGAAGAGGTGCTTCTGTTCGAGGAAGCCATGACTATTTGATCAAGAATGTTGCCAACCGTGTTCAGTTAATCTTACAGATGACAAGAGAAGAACATGTTCAGCCCCTTGCTTTTTGCCTCAAGCGAGGAGGCCGTGCGCTCAATGTTGACAATGGAGAATGATAGGACACTTCCACATTTTGTGATACATGAGTTTGTGTGTCTTCAAAGGACCCAGCGGTCTGGATTAGGAAATACACTCCGAACCGAATCGTACATCTCAAAGTAGATCTCCTTTTCGGGGTCGTGGAACTGGAGGGGCTGATTTTCGTCTTTTGTGCAGAAGAAGCATACTGTACAGAGGTATCTTTGTTACTTCGTTATGTCTATCTGTTACAAAATCCACATGAAAGACGTCACTGCTTTCTCCTATCCATGTTATAGCAGATCTACAATCCCGAAGATCGTCCCATCACCTGGAACGGACCGGAGCATTTCGTACGAGGGTTGCTGAACCCTGATTCTGGACGATGCTTCTGCAGCTCGCTCCTGTATTGCGTTCCACATCGTCTGTCCGAGGCAGGCCATAAGCAGAGACCCCGAGTCGCCGATTTGATCCAAGATACCAGCGATCTTCAGTTGAAGGCATTATAACTACGGATTTTACTAGATGCGATGAACCGCCTGAATGGAATTGGGATGATTCGATTCCAATCAAGAACAAACAAACACTGGACCTCCGGCTTCTGTCTCTTTTCCTGGCTACCACTCCTCACAAACCCAGAACTAAAAAGTTTGGCTTCCCACTCTAATTCCCATCCACCACAACCTCTGCACCTACCCTCCTCCCTCCCGTTATTGGTAGCACAGCCAGCTAACTCAATTAAGAAATACCACGACAGCAACGAACAGGACAAGGGACCTTTCGATTCCTTGCTGAAAACCCAAATCCCAAAATTCATAAAAGATAAATAATGAACATGTACATGTGCATCCAAGACCACCGCTGTCTTGTTTGATTGTCAAGCACGAGGTTGATGCGTTGGCGTGTCTCGTTTGGGTTTGTCTTAGTGGAAGTACGTGGTAAGAGCTGTAGCTGTGCTAAAGAGTAATGTTAAGATTGAAAGGACTGGCCATGTAGAGTGGCTGTAGCGGGTAAAGGGGAGCGGAACCAGAATATTGACTTGAGGAGGGAAGATGCTTCAAGTGACGCTTAGCCATACAAAAAATCTGCTGGGAAAATGTGTAGGACAGGCGAAAAATCATTGTCAGTAAACAGACTGACTGCCATAATTGTCAAAGAGAAAACTGGAAGGCTCTGGTCTGGCGACTCGGCACCAGATTCAAATGTGACTGTTCAGACAGGCCCTGGAACCGTATTATTCCCAGTCTCTAATCTATTGCAAATCAGAGCCTACATTGTACAGTCTTCATCAAGAAGCACTCATCTAGTATGATACAAATCCCTCTCTCAAATGCCAAACCCTATTTCCCCTCCTCACACACAACGGCCACAACAACACAAATATCATCGACCTTCCCACCCCTCCAATTCTCATGCGGATAGTACTTCTGTACCTCCCTCGCAAACGGCCCGTCAACCCTCGTATTCATACTCGCCGATTTGGCCTCACTCGTAATCCCCACTGCCAGGAAACTCTGCAAACTGGGTATCTCCTCCGCGCCACCCTTCCCATCATCCGCCATCGTGAACTCATGCAGACTCTTCCCCACGCCCACCCCACCATCGGTATATTCCCACGCCCTCGCACCCAGCATAACCCTCGAGACAATCCTCAGGATATCCTGACTCGACAAATTATCCCAAACGCCGTCGCTAGCAAAGACAAGTACATCACCATGTCTCAGCGAATGCTGCGAAATATTCGCATCCTTCGGGAAATCGCGTAGTTGTTCCCCACCAAACGCAGCTGCTTGAGCGAGCACCTTCGCCGGCACAATTGACAGCTGATACGGCGTATTAAATGCATGAGTCTGCGGCTCCGAGTAATTATGAATCGCATTCAACCTCAACTGCACGAACCCGGAATCCCCCAAATTCGCAACCTCCAGCATCCCATCTGCCTTCGCAACAGCCACACATGCCGTACTTCCCCCAGCTCTAACCGTGTCGTCTTCACAGATATCCTCGTAGCCGCGCTGCATGAGACTCCTCGCGCCGAGAGGGGGGTTCCATTCTTCCGCTTTGTGCGTATATGCTGCGTGCGCCATATAGTCGCAGATTCCGTGTGCGAAGTCTGCGGGGTCAACGCCCGAATCTAACCATCCTCCCACACCGTCTGCGACGCCGAGGGCCACATCTGAACTTGATCCTACGCGGCTGATGAAGAAGGCATCTTGCCCGCTGTCCGGGCGGGTGCGTTTGTCTTTCCGGCGCGCGCGGATGCGGTTGTAGGGGTTGAAGTTGAAGACGCTGGTGTCGGGGTTGTAGCGGCGGTCTTTGGCTGTGAAGGATGCAGCGATGCCGTAGGTGAATTTTGGGTTGGAGAGGGAGGATCGGGAGGTTGAGAAGGTTCTGCTGGATGGGTGGATGGGTCGAGGGAGATGTTGTTTTGAACTGTTGGTTGTCCGTGATGGTTGTGCTGAAATTGAGCGGGCTCTGATGGATAAGGGGTTCCTCGAGGCAGATATCCCACTGCATTTGAGTGCCGCCAGATGTGAAGCGTTTGTCCTACATGCTGTAACAGCAATTCTCTCAATAGAAACCATCGTTGTGTATGTATCGTCTGGAGGCCCGAAGGCTCGCTGACAAAAATCGAATAATAAGTTAAACCACCAGCACCATAGTTCCAGGAATTGGCCTTTGATGAAAAGCCTTTAAATTGGGATTGGGGTTTATGAGTGATGTTTGCTGGATCTGCTGTTCTATTTTGGTTCCGGGAATCTGGTCGTGTCAGCTGGATGGAATTGGACATCCGAATAAACTTCACACGATCGATCTGTCCAAGTCGTCATTTTGCATTGCCATCCCCTGCACGGATCCAATTCCGCCCCCTGCCGAATCCACATTTCACATTTCACATCACCCAAAACCCAAAACCCAGACATCCATCCAGCTTGAACTTCAGCCTTGTCAGCCTGGTAGGCTAGACAGGTACCAATCTTTCGTAAGGTGTTCTTATAGACAGCATTAAGATAAAACAACCTATCAGGTTTCTACAGATCATGGCACGCACCCTCCCCAAACCCACCGTGGCAGCCATTCGAGACCGCCATTCAAATCGCGCACTCCCAAAACAAACCGCCAGACATGGTAGCTATCGCGGCCATTTTCTCCGCGACCTACGAATCCGTAACACGAATCCGACGACGCCTGCTGAGATTTAAACGCACCAGTATCGACGAGCGTAAGCACTCTGGGCCCAAATACCTCAAGAGCCAAAACGAGGAAGCGGTCACGAATACGATCCGGCTGTTTGTCGTGGCGCATCCTGGAACGGATCAGAAACCAGTGTGTGATAAACTGCAAGAGGACTTTGGGCGTCAGGTAGTCAGAGTACAGTCGGTATGTTGATGAAGGTTAAGGGTATTCCGCCTAAGTAGATTAACTGTTCTTCATCCTCATGCTTATTTTCTCATCATGTTTAGGTTATCTCGAGACATGAGGGCTTCTATCCTTCTCTCAAGATAACCTCATTTTGGCACTCTTAGTCTGCCCCAAAAAGGTAATACTGACTCCGACTTTCTCCACAGCCAATAGGTTCTACAAGAAGGCGAAGTTAGTTTCCACGCATCCGGAGGGTCAGATCATGCCTTTGCCTGAGAGGGTAGAGAATAGACCGCGGGTAGATGAGGGTGTGATGTCAACACCCGTGTACGCGAGTCCGTATCATGCGGCAGTTAGAAGCAGTTCGGGTGTTGAGGCATCGCCAGTAATGAATCCAAGTTAGAGCCGATTCTTGATTTCGCTGATGCTTTGACTGTGAAATTTTCACCATCCTGCTTCCAATGTACAAAGTCCAAATTTGTATCTCAGGCAGAGTATTTTAGAGTTCTTGCCGCTGGGTGAAGCCAGAGTCGACTAAAGTTGCTTTTCTGAACTAGACTTTGAAAGTAGTTGAATCTCATTGCTCAATTTGGCGGCTGGCATGACCTCGTTGTTGCTTTGGCAAGACTTCAGCTACTGAGAAAGATACATTGTCACATATATGCCAGAAGAGACAGTCAGGCTGAACAGAAAGAACTTCCATTGGAATTCTTCTAGAAGTGGGATATCTGTAAACCAAGTAGCAAAGTTACAGATACAAGTACGCCAATCAATGCAACCATACCTACTTTTCACTACAAATTCATCCATCCATGCCATAAACTCTTGTCTCCATCTCAGCCCCCTAATGCACAAGCACAACCGGCTTCCCCCTCTCCCAACCATCCAAGCTCTCCTTAATATTAACCCAATACCTCAATCTAACCGCCTCCTCCTTCGCCCCCGTCAAATTATCCCTTTTAAACGCCCTGTCCAGCACCCCCTCACTCCCTTCAATCCTCTCATCATTAACTCTCTTCATCTCCTCCAACTCTTCTTCCGCCCCCGCATTTTCAATCTCCTCCCTCGCATCCAACACCTCCATCAACAGCTCCGGATCATCCACCTTCGCCGTCTCATCGTCCGCGACATCTATCCCGCGCAAACTTAACAGGTATTGTGCTCGGGTGAGCGGGTTTTGGAGGGTCTTGTACGCTTCGTTTATACGTGCTGAGGTTGCTTCCGCGCGCGTTTTTAGTTCCTGTGGATGTCGGTCGGGATGCGCTACGGCTTGAAGTTGCAGAAATTCGCGGCGGAGGGCGCGGACGTCGATGTGGAAGGGTCCGTTTGGAGGGGGGCCGGATGGGAGGGTTTTGGGGAAGAATTCGTAGTGCGTTTGGGGGATTGGGTTGGATTTTATTGTGTCGTCGGCGCTGGGTTGAGGGGGGCTGGTGGACGTGGTTTGGAAGCGCTGTTGTGATCGCGATTGTGTATTTGAAGAGGCTATCTTCCTGCTACATGATTGGCATATTGGACCCGTGAGTTGTGAGGACCTGGGAAGAGCTGTCGTGAAGTTGCGAGAGGGGTTTGCATTGCGGGCAAGCTGCCGCCGTAGCGAAAGGGTAGAGCGCATGGTGGTGTAGAATCTTGCTCGAGGAAGTACTGCAAATGTTTTGAAACGTGCCGTTTTGAATTCGAATCGTGGGTGGGATGTTGAGACGTATTGCGTGAATGATTGTGTTTGTTTGGTCTTGAGGCGAATTATTTTGAGTTCGAGAAACATGACGTCGATCGAGCGCCGAAAAGCGGCCGCTTGTGACAGGGGTTCAACTGCCCAACTGTTGTTTCGACACTTCGAGAGAGAGACACATTCCACATCAACTAAACTAAAGCCGCACACAATCTGATTAGAACCTAAAGTCAAAGGGGCTTCTCTGGTCACCAGATACAAATTCTCGGACCCTCAGTTCCAATTGACAACAAGTCATGCTGATGTGACAACGCTAAGCGAAATCGTAAACAACCGTACGCCAGCCCAGCTTTCCAATAAGGTGAGGCCCAGGTCTAAAAGTCCCTGTTGAGTCCTGAGGTTAGTCATTCATTATCAGGAATATTAGCATGTCAAACCTGGTCTGAGGATTCATCCTGAATTCCTTAAGTACAAGTGTCAATTCTATCAAATCAACCGGGTTCATATTGACTCTGGGTCCATAAGCGAAAGTCAATAATTGTTATGCCATGCATGCTTATGTAACTCGCTGTATGGATAGGACGAGTCTTCGAAGGCACTGCCAGGTTTCCAATAGAAGCCATCTTCAACTCCTCGATATAGATATTGCTAGTGTTCAGTGACTCGCAAGTCCAGTCAGAAAGGTTTAGCGTTGGGTTGACATCAAACTAACCCCTTCACCGAGGATCCGAGAATATGGAAGACTCGATAAACACGTACGTACCTATCTCCCCGTATTTTACATATTCTTGTTACACCACAACTCACAAGGACCCACAAATATTCCTCCTTACATGTTCCCCTACCTGCTAATCTAACTACTCATTTTCAAGTCAACACAACAATACATCAAAACGAAAACAGAAAATCGCCAATCATGGCAATCATGGCAATACCACCCATCAAAACCCCTCCCTTCAACCCCTCCCTCTCCTCAGCACTCTCCTTCTCCCCCAGCCTCCAACCCCTAACCAACACTCTCCTCCCCACAATCCGCAACCAACTATCCACCGTCTACACATCATCCACAGTCTTCGCCGACCCAGCCATCACCCAAGAGGACATCACGATTCCAGGTTCATATGGGACGACAGAAATCATACTCGCAGTCGTGCGTCTTGAAATCGGTCCCTAATCCCTCGAAATCGGACCCAACTTCAACTTCAACTTCCAATGGCAATTCCAACACCACTGCCGGTCCCCGCCCAGCAATCCTCCTCCCACACGGTGGCGGCATCATCCTCATACCCGCTTCCTCTGCACCAACACCATACCCTGGATCAAGACCCTCAACATAGTCTTAAGCTCAATCAAATATCGACTGTCCCTAGAAACCCCCTACCCCCTCCCCCTCAGCACTAACCCACATTTCCTCTCCCTCCACCGCCTGCTCTCTCGACATCGATCCTGATAGTATCATTGTCGCCAGCGTATCTAGCGGCATCCCGCGCCACAGATCTCTCCAACATGCCAAACATATACATAGACGTCAGGTCCGCCGACATGTTCCGCGACGAAGACGTCCCTTTCGCGAACAAGGTCTGGGAGTGTGGACGCAGGGCGGAATTGCACGTTTAGCCTGGCGGGTGGCATGGGTTTGACGCGTATGCGGTTGGGCACGAAGCTTGCTGAGAATTGTAAGGGTGTGAGATTAGCGTGAGTGAGGAGGGCGCTGCAGTGAGGAGAGTTGAGTAAGGGGCGTATTGGAGGGTTGGTTTGCTGGTTGAGGTTTTTTTTTTTTTTTTTTTTTTTTTGGATTGAGTAGGTGGTGGGAGGGAGAGCGGAGACGCTTATCAGCTGAGTAGTGGTTGATATAGATCTAGAGAATAGTAGCATAGAATTATTATTTAGAGTAAGTATAGCCAGTCCAGTAAATACTGGGTGCGAGGTACTGTTGAACCTTACTCCTACAGCGCCACAACTACCTACCTGTAACAACACAGTCTAAATTCGGGATAAGCCTCTGAAGGAACATTCTCTGGAAAACCCAGTGCCAGTGAGCCTATAAGTAGATAGAACGAAATTGATAAGTGAGATTTTCGAATAGTGTTATGGCTGTTTGTTGATGTTGATGTTGAAAGGGGTTCGTTAAGCGAGCTCGACTCAGTCACGTCGAATCAATACCCTCAGGCTACGTACCTATCACAGAACTCTTTTCAGCCATCCGTCAAGTCCAGCCTGTGTCCGAGCTATCGTACAACCCGAATCTCGCGAGTCGACATACTGTAATTATGGCCACGTACAACAACGCTCTAAAGAGGCACGGAGCCTGTACCGAGCTGTCACAATCCCGGTGCAATTGTCACCATGACGGAAGGGAGTTCACGCGAATGAGACTAGACAGGCTGTACAGTAAACAGTCTTTAATTATTCGTTCCTTCAATTATACATCATCATGGTATCACGAGCAATCTATGCTCATATCTTTCATTGCTTTCCACCCGCGGAGGCCTCACAGCCTCCAACCCCAGCAGACACTCCCAGAACCCAGCATGCCTCAAATACATCTAGTAAGTTCTCTTCTCAACATCATGCTCAACGACAGGCTTATCATCAGCATGTCCACCAACACCCATAGCCGAAGCGAAGGTCTCGTGAGGAACCCACTTCGCGGAAGTGCGTGGCGATGACTCCTCCATCATTCTGTCGACCTGCTCGAGAGAGAGACCCTTGGTCTCTGGTACGAGGAGGAACGAGTACACGAAAGCAGCGGTACAGAGACCGCCCCAGACGAAGAACACAGAGGATTTGAGGTTGCCGTGCTCCTCGCCGACCATGTATGGGGTAATGACAGCGATGATCTAGAAGATTGTCAGACAAGTGTCACGGAAAGGATTGACATGTGAAGAAGGGGTAACTTACGGTGTTCCACAGCCAGTTGGAAGCAGTGGAGAGACCGACACCACGGGAGCGGATGGGCAATGGGAAGATTTCACCGATGAGAATCCAAGCTCCGGGACCCCAGGTCGTGGCGAAGAAGAAGATGAAGATGGCGATGAAGGCGATCTGGGCGTTGACGGCAGAGATGTTATCGGCGATTGGCTTGCCGTTGGCATCGGGGTGAGTGTGGTTGAATCCAACGCTGACACCGATGATGGCAACGAGGAACTGGCAGATCAACATGCCCAAGGCACCCCAGACGAGGAGAGGTCGGCGACCGAGCCTCTCAACGGCCCAGAAGGAGAGTGGGGTGGAGCAGACGTTGACCAAGGTGAAGATGAGGGAGATCAAGAAGGTGTTGCTGATGGCGCCGGTGGATTGCAAGAATGGGGTCGAGTAGTAGAAGATGAAATTGACGCCGGTCCATTGTTGCATCATCTGCAGCGAAGTTCCCAAGATCGTGCGGCGAACGTTGGAGGATTGCTTGAAGAGAGAACCCGTGAAGCAGTTGGCCCAGCTGCTGATGAAACCAGCATTTGGGATGACACTTCGCTCGTACTCCTCGTTGGCAATGATCTCAGCAAGTTCGTTCTGGATGTACTCAGACTCGGCTGGTTGACCACGGAGTCTTTGGAGGGATCTGCTGGCATCTTCGAGTCTACCCTTCTTGACATAGTAACGTGGGGAGTCCGGGAGGAAGAAAAGACCACCAGCCAGGATAATAGCCCAGGCAAATTGAATACCAATGGGGATACGGTAGGATTGAGCGCCAGTCTTGTTCTCGCATGCGTAGACAACGCAGGCAGCAAGGAGGAGACCGATGGTGATACAGAATTGGTAGCCTGCTACAAGAGCACCACGGACCTTCTTGGGGCACTAATATTGCTGTTAGTTTGAATAGAGAAGCAAGTAGCTGTCAAACCTACAATTTCAGACATGTAGAGAATGACAATGGCAGACTCGAAACCGACTCCGATACCAGCAATGACACGACCACCGACGATTATACCAAGAGCACTTCCTCCAATACCAGTAAGCATCTGAATGATAACTCCGATGATGTAGATGAAGCAGCCTCCAATAACGGTCCATTTACGGCCAACTCGGTCGGCGACATCGCCAGCAATGATAGCGCCAAAGAAAGTACCAGCAGAGAGGATAGAGACGATCAGAGATTGGTTGGACGATTTGAGAGAGTCACGGGCAGGTCCTTCGATGAGGTTAATGAACTCTGCCGAGCCATTGACACCGTTGATGTATCCGGAATCATAACCAAAGAAGATACCACCGAAAGAGGCAAAGGCGCAAAGGAGGTATGCCTTGAGGGTAACCTGTACAAAGTCATTGTCAGTAAGTGTTCTTCGAGTCAAGTGACATCTGGGGATCTGCAAAGGAGCTCGACTTACAGGAGCTTCGGTATGCTCGATGTTGTCAGTGGCGTGAAGAGCGCCGCCTGCCATTGTGAGAGATGTATGTCCACAAACACCCCAGCTATTGAATTCTCGTACTGTAGTTGAAGGACTGTCGATCCAGCTGTTGATGTTGCTGTCGAGGATCGAAATATGGCTTGGGAGGAACACAAGGGACAAGCAGATCAGAGAGAGAGGGGGGAAGGCTTATTTAAAGAAAACAACAAAGGATCGAGGGCGGCAGCGTACAGCCGTCAATAAAGTTCCTGGGTCAGTCTCGTCTCGAAGAAACGTAGGACAAGACTGGCCGAGGTCTATCCGCATGTCACCAGGATGGAGGAAAATCAGCAACGAGCCCGAACGATTAGCCAATAGCACCGCTTCTCGATGCATCTCACCCCGGTCTCGAGCATGGGGACGCGGGGATCTGGAGGACGCGACACGCAGGGATGGGATGGGATGGGATGGCAAGGGAGTGTGGAGCAAATTGTGCATGAAGAGCTTTTTGTTTAGCTTGCGGCTGCAGGACGTATTTAGGTCAGTTTGGGAAGTTTGGGAAGCTTTCGATTTGTCTAGTTTGGCTCTAGTCTCTGTAAATGGACCAGATTGGCCGAGATGTCAGTCGGAGGCGTGCTCAAGGAGATGGTGGGGTCCATCGGGGGGCTACTGTTGGACCATGGGGTGGTGTGGGTGTGGATGCAGCACTGGAGGGTAAATAGCGCCGGCTAGGAGCTATGGGGGAAATCAAGCGAGCTTGTGTTTTGGCCCTAGTTGTACCACAGAGTAGGGGCAAGGCTAGGTTTGTTAGGAGAGAGGGAGAGTACTGTCCAGGCCGAGCAGAGGGAGGTGTCTCGAGTACAGGGCAGCAAATGCAATGAAGGTAGAGCAACATCCAGAGATCGTCGCGAAGCATAACAAAACAAAACAAAACAAAGCAAGCTTGAGATTCCCCTGTTCCCATCCCATCCCATCTCTCCCCCTCCCCTCCCCTCCCCCTCAACCCCTCTCCCCATGACTCCTCACCCCATCCTATCCTATCCCATCCCATCCCATCCCATCCTTCCAAGTTCCAATCCAACGATCGATCAAAGTTCATCACGCTCCCCTCCTCCACTCCCCTCTGCTAAGAAGCCGCGTTAAGGCCGTTTGTGGAGACTCGTGCCTTTCACCGCGCTCCCCTCCTCCTCCATTACCCATCCCATTGGGCCACAGGTCACATGGGTGCGTGTCGGCGGCTGTAAGTGGACCTTCTCAGATCCAGCCCGACCGAGAATGTGTCCGAGTGCCCCAGCGGTGGCTTAGATTGCCTGCAAGCCTGCAAGAGCACATGGCCAGCCGTTTGGGGCGTGATGGTCACGTCGAGTCGTCGGTCGCGTTAAACTGCGTCGAGCATGGTGCGAGAAAATCGGGTTGGCGTCGGCCAATTACTGCTCGGATATCTGCACCTAATCGTATTTAGCTGCGATGCTGAGACCGGAACAGCCCAGGGAAGGGTCAGGATTTGGTTCCTAGTCGAGTCTAGTTGAGTATCGCTACCATCAGGTCGGACCGAAAGAGATGCACCAGTCGAAGTTAGGCCGAGAAAATCATGAATTAGTCAGGGTTTCCTTGGTTGGTGTGGTGGCTGTCTGTCACGCTGTGTGCATGTGCTCGTGCTCGTGGTCAGAGAGATCAGACATCCGGGCCAAGGAGGTGAAAGAAAGCGAGAAAAGCTCGAAGTCGTGCGGTAAGTGGCTGAGCGGGAGGCTAGAGGCTAGAGGCTAGAGGAATGCCTGGCTGGAAGGCTGATGTGGAAGCCCTAGCTGATAGCTGATGTGGGGTCTCCATCTTTGGGTTGGTGGGCTGTTGGGGTTGGCTTTGGCTTGGACGTGTTTGTCTCGGTGCCACCTCGATCCCTGTCAAATGGAGTCCCGGTCTAAGACTCTATTGGATGACATGACGGACTTGTATCGGAGTAAAAAGTGTTACCAACTAAAATCAAATCAATAATCAAATCAAATAATCAAATTCGATGAAAACAAAAAGTGGCCATTGAGCGAGCCAACCAACCAGAAATCGCCAGAACAAAACACTAACAGCTGGTCTGGAAGCAGCAGCTTCATGCGGCTGGCTTACCTACTCTATTGAAATACCATACCGACTCTACTAACATCAATCCACAACAAGTGCCTCGTGGTATTTGGAACACGCTATGGCCAGACTCGACTCAAGCCAACACGATGGCAACTGACAACTGACTAACAATGATTCAGAAAAGGGCCAGAACAAAAACCGAAACAAGCCCACAACGGCGAGACCGAGACTACATCGTTTCAATACAACGCCGCAGTTGCTCCAGATCAAATTCTAAATCTCAAATCGGCACTTCCATCGGCTTTCTCAGAGACCCAAAGGCCCAACATCTCTACGGCGTGAATCAGTGCTTTGTTGTCGGCGAGAAGTGCTGCAAATCGCCTGCTCTAAGTCTCGCATAGGTAGTATTCCGTAGAGCTCCCGAGCCAAGGTTGAAAAGCTTATCAAGCCATCTTTTCTACCGTCATACCGACCACTGTCGCAAGTTGCCAAAGATCCAAAATGGACCCGAGACCGAAAACCCGCAAACAAAATGGACAGACAAGCCTTAGTCTTCGGCCTGTACTCGGCGAAATATCAAAACATAACGTGTTTCCAAGTTCTCCAAGAAGGGGAGAAAAAAAAAGGAAGGAAAGGGATCCCACATGCGATTTGAGGCGTTCGTCCCGACTCGCGATGTGGAGAAAACCGGAAAATAATGGGGGAGTGGAGAAATATTGTGGAGAAAGAAAAGGTTTCGCGAATTCTTTCTTGGGATTTTGAACTCGGCTTGTTCTCCAACTCCTCCAAGAAGAAAGGTTGGTGGTGGGTGCTGGTGAAGAGGAAGAGGAAGATGATTGCGGGTGAGAAGTCTGGATTTTCTTCTGCTGAGAACTTGTTCCTGCTTCACTTGAAGGTAATGAATGTATTGATTGATGTCTAGGTATTCGCGACCAAGTCAACACGAAAAATCTGAAGTCGCAATATCGAATCGCTTCGATCTATCCCGATAGCCCGAAAGTGAAGTGGACCAACAAACCAAAAAAAATCTCGAGGAAGAAAAAGTCACGCCCAAGACATGACCAAGCAATGAAATTTCCGGCCAGTGGATCGATGATCTGATGTCATGAGTCGATGAAGCTCGCTTTGTTCATCAACCAAAAAAAACATGTGGAAGGCAGTTTCTCGGTAAGGGATGTCTTTTCTACTGAGTAAGTTAAGTGACAAGGACAGAATTCTGATTACAGATGTCTGCGATTTCATCTCCATCTAATACTATATATCATTCCTCTCAAAAAGCCAAACGCCCAAAATTGGTATCCCGAACGCCTCTCGCCTGCCATGGATCCGAGCCCCCAATATTCTACACGTTTATGTACATCCCAGGTGGTAGAAAGGAGATTTTTTTCTTTCACGCGCTTGAGAAAGCGTCGTGGATGGCGTCGCCTTCTTCAGGCGTGACGCGGAGACTGAGAAGCTCGAATGCAAGACCGGCAATGTCAGGTTCGATTCCTGATTCTAGGACTAGGTCGTCTTCCGAGAAATGCAGCCGGGAGAGGCAGAGGATGTATTTTTGTGTGCCGCCTGTTATGACGGATAGCTTCTTCTGCATGTCGAGGTTCTCGTATTTGGTTACGAGGAAGTACAGTAACCGAAACCCCAAGGTTATTATACGGGAACTGGAGAGGGGGTTAGTCATGTCCACGAAGTCCGAGGTTGTTGCTACTTACCTGTCCTGCCGTCCAGGTTTGAAGTCGTACAGTATATCCAGCTCGTCACTCACGAGAGAGACGAGTCTCCCGATGAGGAGGTGATTCGACTCCATGATATCACAGCAAAATGGGGAACGGGTCATTGCAATCATGAGCTGCAGTGTTCGAATCCTGAGCTTAAATATGTCGCTTTCCTCCCACTTCTCACTATTATTCTTGCTTGCAGACTCCAGATTGTCAACCGGCAGTAACGTGACTGGTGTCTCGACGAGGTGGAACCCCATTTTGTCCAGAATATAGTGTGTTTGCTCAGCACAGCTCGTCTCGGTCGATAGGGCCCCGAACGTTTCCATGGTGATACTGGTCGACAAGAGGTCAAGCATAAGGTTGAGATCGGTTGCGCCTTGATTTGTGCTCAGCATGAAAAGGATGAAATCCCAGCGCATCATTTTCCAAAACCGTGTGATGTGTTCCTGGTCAGACATGCATCCTTGAGCTGTGAGATACAGAAGCGACATGCATGCAGTGACATCGATATACTTCTCATGAGGTCTGCGGGATTTCTGGAATCGTTTAATGGCTACTTGATCCGCAGTCAGTTGAGCGACGAATAGCAATGAATCGATAATACGAGGCACGATTGAACACGTATTGAGCTCGAGAGCAAATGTCAACATATCAATGAATAGATATACAGGTGCATACTGTGGACTTGTTAGCTATTTACATATGATTTGTGAGATAACATACGTGTTCCTCTTTGGCACATTGCGCCCATATACTAATGAGGAGCTCGCAGAAGTCCACTTCAAAATCTTTTGACAACTTTTTAAAACCGAGAGAGGCAATCTTTCCAAGAACGATTGCTTGAAATGACTCGTTAGGAGCAGATGGATAGGCATGCTTTCCCAACTCCTCAAAAGTCCTGAGACCATTGCCATCAACACGGTGGTTAAGCATCATCCCAATAAACTTTACACTTTATTAGCAATTATCAAATAAGGGACATTTCCAACTCACATCAAATCGGTCATCTTGGACTCCCAGCCTCGCTATAAGGGCCTCATCAAGTGCAGGGGCTGGTGGGACAGATTCTGATGATTCCTCGCTATGTATGACTTGTAGTGCATTAGCAGGGCTCTCAGCAGCTTTCCGTTTCCTTTTTCCCGGCTTCGATGGAGACCCTGCGAGTCTCTTCTGGAATTTTGACGGAGATATTCTGGATGGTGATAGAATCTCAATCTCATCGTCGTCGAATCCATCCCGATGTGCGAGGGTTGTCTTCTTCTTGGGAGTCGTGACCAAATCGCCTGCCTTCTTTTCCACTTCCCTAGCTTTATTCAGCTTCCGCACGCGCTCCGATTCCTCAGCCAGATCTCGCTTGATGAAATCCCTTTCGGTTGCAGCATTCTTCTCGGCAATACGTGCAGCCTCCAAAGCTTTCTGCTGCTTGGCGAGCTTGTCTTCATCCAGCTTCCGCTGGGCAGCCATCTCGCGTTCATATGACTTTACCGTCGTCTCAAATTTGCTTCGTACAATCGAAATCTCTCCGGCCTTGGCACTGACATCTTTCTTCAGAGAGTTCCTTTCCTTCGTCAACTATTAAGTGTTTAGCATATGTCCGCAGCACCGAAAAAACTCCGTACCTCTTCAATTATATGTTGCAATCGCTGCACCTCTGGGTCAAGTTGTGTAGAGGGAGCACTGCCTTGTTCCACCCGCAGAGAGTCATCTTGAGGTACTGCAGGTTGAGGAGGGTATATGTTTGGCTGATTGAATTTAGGAGGAGGATTGGGGCGTTGTCGGTTCGGGAGGAGTGGACTCGGGTTGGGATGCTGTTGAGGGCGGAATTGTTCTCGTTGCGGTGGTTGACCGGAAACACTTCGATTCGGATATAATGGTACCGGTGGTACAGTTAGCGACTGGTCAATTACCACAGCATTGTCCAAATCCTCGTCGTCGAAATCGTCACCATAGTCCGAGGAAGGAGGGGGTTGCAGTCGAGCTTGGGTCTGAGCTTGGGTAAATTGAATGGCATTGTTCTCTAACTCTTCGAGAGCATCCTGCG
This sequence comes from Helotiales sp. F229, assembly GCA_002554605.1. Taxonomy (NCBI): domain Eukaryota; kingdom Fungi; phylum Ascomycota; class Leotiomycetes; order Helotiales; species Helotiales sp. F229. The sequence continues at coordinate 3,250,681 of MXAW01000004.1, read as the reverse complement.
GCAGAGCATCGAGGTCATCGTCCCCGAAGAAGCTGTCTCCATCGTCGAACCCGGCCATGCCATATATCCTTCATCGAGTAGCATTGGTGTTGGTGCCGCCCGTGGCCCGACTGGATGTTCAAACAGGAGAACTCGTTGAAGCGCGAATTCTGCCAAGGCCTTCGGCTTCGGAAGCACCAGTTTTTCCGTTCCATGGCAGATTACTTCTACCAAATTTTATTTTACTATGCACAAGCTTGCTCTCAGTATAAGAGTAGAATTCTGTAAAATAGTAATAAAAGTTGTGCTCTTTGTGATTTAGCAATTGTGTAAACTTGCACATATCTTTGTAGCCAGACGCGTGAAATACTCCGCCCAAGTTGACGCGACTTGATTACTCTCACAAGCAAGCTTGGAACCCTAATAAGCAGGGGCTCGGATACGTCAGCGGCCCAGCTCTCTTCCACCTCGATCAACTCCCGCCGCCAACTTCAAACAAAACACCACCTCTCAGCCACAGACTGCTTTGACAACTCTGCTTTGCTGAGACCAGCCTGTCTACGATCTCTTATCAACCGGACGTATCAAATCCATGCTTGCACGGGGCGCATAAGCAACATCTCTTCTTTGCCAACCTAGGTCTGCCATAACATTCAACCCGGCGGATCAGAAGGAATACTTGAGCTTGTTCGACAACAAAAGACAAAGCATCATGGCTAAACCACGTCGCGGGATCAAGTTCAATCACCGAAATGGGCACAGTTCGGGTGCAGATGGGCGTAGAAGCAGCTTCTCGGACATCAGTGAAGCCGCATCAGAACCAGGTTCTCCGACCATGGGAAAAACTGGCGTTGATGGCGCATTAGATGTAAGATTTCTGCGGTGGGATGGATGTATCTCTACTAACCTTTGCGACCTACAGGAGGCCCCGGTATCCGAATATGAGAAAAAAAAGGCAACCTTTATAACTCGATCCATCTGGACATTCGTTATGATCGGCGCGTTCTTTGGGGCTATGTTCATGGGCCACATCTACATTATTGCTATTGTGACGGCAGTACAGATTGTTTCGTTCAAAGAGGTTATTGCGATTGCAAATGTTCCAAGTCGGGCACGACGATTGAAATTCACAAAGGCGCTGAACTGGTACTGGTTGGCCACTACCATGTACTTTCTCTACGGGGAAAGCGTGATCTACTATTTCAAGCATATTGTATTAGTTGATAAAGTGCTTCTGCCATTTGCAACCCATCATCGATTCATAAGCTTCATGCTCTATGTCATTGGTAAGTGGACCAGCTGGGATCAAAAGGCTAGAACTAACATACCCAGGCTTTGTCTTTTTCGTGGCATCCCTCCAGGCCGGACATTACCGATTTCAATTCACACAATTTGCATGGACCCATATGGCTCTCTATCTCATTGTGGTACAGGCTCACTTCATCATGAACAACGTCTTTGAGGGAATGATCTGGTTCTTCCTCCCTGTTTCATTGGTTATCTGCAACGACATATTCGCCTACATCTGTGGTATTACTTTCGGCCGGACGCAGCTCATCAAGTTGTCACCCAAGAAGACAGTGGAAGGATTCGTCGGTGCCTGGGTTTTGACAATCATATTCGGAGTTGGCATGACCAATGTTCTCATGCGTTACAAATACTTCATTTGCCCTGTCAATGTAAGCATACCAAACAGAAGTCTGAAGAGCATTTACTAATGAGCTACATAGGATCTTGGAGCAAACATCTGGACAGGACTTCAATGTACACCAAACCCTGTCTTCCTCCCACGCCTTTACCACCTCCCGATCTGGTTTCCTGGCATCCAATCTTTCTACATGGCTCCTATGCAAGTCCACATCCTGGTCTTTGGCACCTTTGCTTCTCTCATCGCTCCATTCGGTGGCTTCTTCGCATCTGGCCTCAAGCGAACCTTCAAAATCAAGGATTTCGGCGACTCGATTCCGGGACATGGTGGTATCACCGATCGTATGGACTGCCAGTTCATCATGGGATTTTTCGCCTACATGTATTATCACAGCTTCATTGCGATATACAAAGTGTCTCTTGGTGGCGTAATCGAGAGTGCGATCAACGGTCTGACGCCAGAGGAGCAGATGGAGTTGGTTAAGGGAATCAGCAAGCACCTCTATAATCAAGGTGTTATTCCTGAGGGAGTAAGTCAACCATTTTGTACTTCACCATGACAATACTAACAATTCTCAGGTATTGGATTGTATGAATCTCGCCGTTCGGAGGAGATGATCAAAAGTTCTTACATTACGACTTATGATTTTTCAAACATGCATTTGATTGGGTTTCCTGTATAATAAATATCCTTCTATTCTACACTTACCTGTAATTGTTTGGGTCCTTTCCTTTGTTTTCGAGGCTACGTGGATGGGAAGGAATTTGGGTTTTCTACAGTTCCTGGGCACTTTGGCTTCTAGCATTCCAAGGGGCGAGCATGCAGTCGGGGCTGAATGGGATGGGACAGGAGATTTTCCGTTGATGTTGACGGGTTTCTAGCGATACCTAATGGCTAAATAAAAGCATCAAAATGAACCACACGATGGCTTGTGAAATGACGCGTTCCGCTTGTGGAGGGCAATCTTTCAGCAAAGCGAGCATATCTGTGAAGCCAAAGTTAAGATCATCAGATAACAAGAACAGTGTCTGAACCCTTGCTTATGTACAGGGTATTACTGGACACCAGTCTTGATTTTCAACGCAAATCTCGAAATCTCAACCACCTCTCGCTTAATTCTTCCTGGTGGGACGCGCCGACATCAATATTTACATCGTCGAGAATTAAATCTTGGAATGAGGAGCTCTGCAAGATTACTGGAAGATTCCAGAAAAAGAAAGAAAAAAGGCAGAGGTGAAAATTGGCTTCGACAAAGGAACCAGATGGAAAAATGGCAAAACAAACTCCACCGGATGGTGGAGAACAAACCCTCTGAAATAGGTTATGCTTTTTAGGTTGTCGAATACCAATTCTCTTTGCCGGAATTTTTTTCTTCGGCTGCGCATTCCAACAAGTGTCTCTTCAGCTGTAATCTTGTGGTATCTTTCGTAGTATCTTGGACTTTCAAGTCGTTACTTTTTGTCGTTCGTTGCTGAACTTGTCGGTCTTCAGCGTTGCTCTTGCCTTTCGGCGAGAACGAATTCGCTAACTTCGTTCATGTACCTGCCAAAATTAAGAACAGCCGAAGATATCCCTCTGAATTGTTTTTGACTTCCCTTCTCATTACTCCAATTGATCCCGCAGATAGCACAAGAGTAAGAGAGAGGATACCATGGTTTCTTATTTTAAGTTCTGTTTGGTTCTGATACGGGCAGTATCAACGATGACAGTTACAGCACCCGCACTTCCTCCAATCCACTACACAATCTCACGGCGTTCGGGAAGCTTTCCTGCCCCGGATACAGCCAACCTCACATATCTCCTCGAAGAGCTTAAGGCGGTTGAGACGCGATTCAAAGCTACTACGCGGGATTTCAATGGCAACAAAGTAGTGCGAAAACCCAAACGCTTCCGTGGTACCCAAGCGAATACTATCCTCCTTGGAGAAGTAGGGAGGGAAGGGAATTGGTTCGCGACGTTGAAAATGGGCGAGCCAGCACAGACACTGGATATGGATCTTGACATGTTGACGGCGGATTTTTGGGTGTTGAGCACGAGTAGCTCGAAGGGGAGTTGGTTTTTGGACTTCAATAGCAAGACCTATGGTTTGTTTGTCTATCTTTTCGTGAGAAAAAGCTAATAAGCAAAGTTGATTCGGAGGAACCTCTTTCCTTTCCAACTTGTCGAGGACCATCCGATGTCGTACATTTGTCCAACATTGAACGAGCGATTCCTGTGACGTTCGCGCACTGCAGACCTGCCAAACAATGGCTCCGAGCTCTTCTTCCCTCTGGGGCATACCTCGGGCTTGCACCATCGGCCTCATTGAGCCAGACCAAGACGGTGGGATTGTTGCAGCAGCTCGTGGAGAAGAAAGCAATCGATGTGCCGATTTGGTCGCTGCTGTTGATCAACGGGAAAGAAGGGATATTCAGCACCGGTGGAACTTCTGCTGCTTCTGTGAGACAAGCTGAGAAAGAGACAGACAAAATGCTGAATCCAGGAGAGCATGACGAAACGAAAAGAGAAACAGATGAAGGGAAGGCAGAGGACGTATTAAAAGACTGGAAATGGATGAAGGTGCATGGTGCAGAAGGCTGGTGGCAGATTCTCATGAGAGGCATTTGGGTCGATGGGATCAAAGTTTTGGACAATCAGCCCATCGTTCTAGATGTCAGTGATCATCGAGATGTTGCAATCCTTCTATGCTCACATATAGCAGGTCAACACACCCTTTATCGTGGCGCCAGCTCTAGCAGCGCGATCGTTTTACTCGTCAATCTCCGGTAGCAGACAACTCTCTCCTCCATATGACCAGTTCCATGCATATCCATGTTTCAACCCACCAAAGATACACTTCGAGTTCGAACAGTGGAACGTCCAGGTTCTGAAAGGAAACAGAGACAAAGGTACATACTCGCCCGGAGGAAGATTCTCCTTTGGTAGAATGGCAACAGGAAGCGGATATTGCATTGGAATTGTAGTCGAGTCAAGGATGGGTGTTGGTACAGCTCTTGCTGGAGGAGAAACTGGCTCGAGCGTGAGCATAGATGGAGGTAATGGACTTGCAGATGTCTGGATCATCGGGGAGCCATTCTTTCGAGATGTGCATGTTGCTTTCAACGTAAGTCTTCCGATGCGAAATGGAGCGTGCTCTTGAGTCCTGACAACATTCTGTAGTGGAAAGAGAAGAAGGTTGGTATGCAGAGGGCGTGAAGTGAGTTGGCCCAAACTAGGAGCATTGTGACACGCTTTCAACTAAAGAACTTTGTTCATACGGACGAATAATCACAAGCATCCAGAAAGAGCTCTTTTCCTCTTGATGAGGCAAAGACGAGAGGGTTGCCTCCATTCTTTGAGAAGCGGGACGGAGAACTCCTCAACGTGGTCATGGCAAGCTAGTTGCTCAACCCAGTTAAAGTTATCAGATTTCATGATCGCCTAGCAGTTCGTCCCGATGAGTCTAGTGACATTTGACGATCCGCTAGATCTCCTCCTAATTGCACATCTACCGAGGCAGATCATCCTCCTCCACATTCAACAGCCTCACATCATGTGAATTCAAAATTTGCGATGATTCTCGAAATATAAGTAGGCGTGCTATTCCCTAAAGCATTCCCTCCATCTCTTTCAAAATTCAAGTTGAAGTATGTTTTTGCATCCCAAGAATATTCCCCACTACACCTCCGAACCAACAAACCGGCAACAATGGTCTCCCTCAAATTCCTCCTCCTCTTCACCACCACTGCCCTCGCAGCCGCTGTCCCCTCTTCCCCCTCCGCCAAACTAATCTACAGCGACCTTGTCGCCCTCGACAACCCAGTCTTGGCACTTAAATCCTTCATCACATCTTACACGGGCGGTCTCCTTACCGCAACACCCATCCTCGGTGGTGTCACAGGCGTGCATCTCGCAAACCGCAAAGCGTACACCGACGCGCTGCTTATCCCAAAGGCTACGCTCGCAGATTCGAAAATCATTGTGGATTTTGTGGGGAGTACGCTGGCGAAGCATATTCCCGAGTCGGTGGAGATACTGGAGAGTAAGAAGGAGTTGTTTGAGAAGGATCAGTTGGAGGGGACGGTGTTGGGGAGTCTGGAGTTGTTGAAGTATGATCATGATACTTTGAGTGCGGCGTGTATGTATTTTCTACTTGCTTTGATCCCGTGATTGATGACTTAGGCACTTTTCTTCGGTTTGAGAAGTTGTGCTTTGGGGTAAGGACTTGGGAGTAGCGAGGCTGGTCGATTTTGTGGGAATTTGTGCTAACTTTCTCAAAGTGGTGGAGAAGGTTGATCCTAGAGTTCTGCTCCAGGCCCAGGTTGCTGTTAAGGTCATTGATAATGCTCTGGACAACGGCATCGCAACATTCTCTTCCTAGGATGGTGGGGATGTAGAGTGGCTCCGTGACGAAGTGGAAAACTTTGGCAATGCTTATTAGATTGCAATGAGATGGCTCCGCGTGAGCGTAATGTGGACATGGTGCTGCTCATGTTGTTTCCCAGGAACATGAGACTGGTTGGAGGTCTGGACCAGTCGTTGGATGATGAACTTGAGATAGAGCGAACTAGAAAGCCATGTCACCCAAAATCAAAGATCTGATTGTTTACAATTAGACATCATTAGATTTCCTATGAAGCGATGGGAAATCTAGAAAACATGAGAGTTAACCTCGCCCTTTTTAAGCGAGCGCTTGAAGAGAGTTTTTTCCATCCGTCACTTGAAGAAGACTAATGGGACATAGAATGCTCATTCTGCTGGCGCATTGTCTTCAGTGGTTCTAAATCTTTTCTCTCATCTTCACTAAGCTCGTCTTGTATAATATTGGATGTAGAGGACCAAGTGATTTCAGCAGATGGATGAATGAGAAACATGTGCCTGTCAGTAGACAATCACATATTACTAGTCAAGCAGTTCCCCAGGATAAATTGACCTCCTCTATCAATGTCTGGGACTCTAGTCACTACTGAATCACCGATGAATAGAGTTGGACAATGTTTCTCCTCACACCGTCATTACCCTGCTCAGATGTCACAGTCCTTTGGTCTACAGCCGGTGGGTTGTCCAAGAGTGTCTTTGCCATGAGCGTTGTCTCCTGGCGTGGTATCAAACTACCAGCAAGCGAGGCCAAGTTCTTGTTTCCTGTGTAAGAGAAAGATAGCAGTACTTTTTGTTGTCCGGTATTCCTAGTATTATGTTTAACAATGAAAGATATTCGACTGCTGATTCCTAACCTTGCTGGGTGCTGCCAGGTTTGCTTCTCGCCAAGCCATGAGCTCCCGGATCTGACTTACTGTTGCCAATTCCAATACAGACAAGAAGCATCATCTGAACAAGTCTCAACAGTATCACAAACCTGCCCATCAGATTCCAATCGAACATCGGCGGGGATGAATGAGGATCAAATTTATGTATGATTGAAAGGACTCAATATATCTAGTCAGAGCTCTTTGATGGGATGCAACAGGCTGAGTATTACCCCTCTCTCGGCAGAGTATAGCAAACAGGGGAGGGTTTCTCTTCAAGTGGACTCGTAAACCTCGGGAATATGCAATACTTCTGGAGAAAAGCGTGAGGAACAGGCAATAATATGCGAAGATGGCAAAATAAACAGCGTTTTCAAAATCAATATACAAGGACATGAGCAGAAGCCAAAGAGCAGGGGAAAATTAGGAACAGTCTTTTAAGAATAAAGTGAGCAGTTGCACTCGCAGAGTCTCCCCTCAGTATGACTGACTCGCCAGTATGACAGCCTCACATCTCAATCACTACTCCTTCTCTTCAAATTCCCCCGTGAGTCTGCGCCTCCGAGCTGCTGAACAATGCTTCCCGGCCTTCCCTCAAAACTTACATCATCGATCTTGAATACACCTCACTGCCATCGACTGCCACCACGCCACACCCTCAATCCACGATGCCAGCCCTGAAGTTCATCCTGGAGACATCGGATATATACCCCAAAGCAGTGACCGATGCGGCCCATCGGAGCTCTTACTTTCACAATTAAGCTTGTGACTACAGTACAGTACTTACATAAGATAAACTTTGGGCAATGCAAGCGCGATGTGCGCACTGCTGAAGATTTTCTATTTGACAGGATGTGTGGAGATGCTTCTGCACGACACTGACTGGATGCGGGATGATCTGATAAGGTTGCTTGGAGATACCGAGCTCCACTTGAAGCTTATCCTGTCCACATTTTTGTTTTGCTTGAACAAAAGAGTCTTGAAAAGTTGAACATAGTAAAAGCGAAAAGTGACGGAGAGACCAATGATGGAGACAAATTGAGACAAGCAGGAAACCAAGGAAAGAAACAAACCTTTGAGCTCTTCCCTCATCCAGCATCTTCACATGTGCCTGACGGACTGCCGGCTCCCTCCATAAGTGGATGGAAGGAGGGGTTTATTGCGAGCCTCGGGCTGTAAGGTAAATTAACATGACAGGACATGGAGGCTAAGCAAGGGTAAAAGCTCACAAGTGGGGTACGCCGTCGTACTTTGTAAATTCTCCTTTTCATTTCTCCCCAAAGGAACTTGGCAAGTGATTAGATGACAATGACTCTGGTACCTGGCTAATGCTTAATATGACTACTATAGACAGGGCTGAATTTTCGATTTGGCCGTCATCTAACATAGACCAGCTGCTTCTTGCATTTCTCTGTTTACTACCTTCTTAGTGGATGCTATGCGCTTTGGTGATGGAGCATGTGAAGAGGGGTTTAGCGGGCAGCAGCTGGATGGAGTATAAAGGCTAGATTGCCGGAATGAAAGTTGTGATTTTGCGGTATATTGCTTGTCTCTTTCACTGTAACTTAACATCATACCTGAATTTGCTGGAGTGAGTACGTCTCTCTGAGCTTGCTGGTTGAGATGAGGACCCGAAGAACCATTGAGCTACTAATTGAAGATATAGCCTTCGAACCTTCAGACTTCCTCTCCGAACACTCATCACCATGCATTTCTCAACTCTCCTCACCGGGGCTTCAATCCTCCTCATTGCAACCTCAATCGCCATTCCATCCACCTTGATCTCGGTAACTTGCCTCTCCCTCCTCGCATTCATCCTACTAATAACCCACGCAGCACCAATCCTCCACAGCACACATCGACACAGCACCGCTTCTCCTGGGCTCCTGTTTAGCGATTGGAACATGCTACTACCGCGAAGACCAACAGGGCTGCTATACTCCTGGATGCGGCAACCAAACTTTGCTGGGCAGTATTTGCTCGTGCAATGCTGATGTGCAGAAGGCATTGGATGTGCAGATTGAAAAGGGATTGAAGCTGTGGCCTGTGAAGTGTCCGTACTGAAGAGGGTTTGGTAGCGGGTTTGGGAGAGGAGATGGCTGGAAGGTGCTCACTTGAGCAATTGAAGAGTTTGCCCAGCCTGGGGCATGAGGAAGTCGGAAGGTGATATGAATACCAAGAAATATAACGATGAAATGACCAAACAAGTTTGCAGATGCGCTGTGAATCATCTTGTCATACATACAGATCAAAGCGCAACTGCTGTTGGACGACTTCTCCCAAACGCCAAACTCCTCGCTGTAACTTCCAAAATATACACAATCTTGCCCACATCGGAAGATTTCTTCATCGCAGGTAGTGTAGAACCAACCAGCAAAATCCGAAGAAGACCACCACGCCCGCCCAGAATATCCATTTGTCTTGCTTCGCCCTCCGCTCAATCATACGTATCGTGTCTCCACTGACTCCCAGTGTGTTCGCCACACTGTAAAGTCTCTTTTGCGTCCCCTTCAAAATCTCCCTCTGCTGACCCAAGTCTCCCAAGACCGCTTGGCCCCGAGCCAGATATTCATCCAGTGCAGTGTGTGTGTTCGCAAAGAAGTTCTGTTCCCTCAGGGCATGGTTTTCTCTTGCTTGGTCCCCGGATTGCATACTCAGGCTCGACTGACCACCCTCCTTAGGCGCCCATGGCGAGCTGACATTTGCATTCGCCGCAACAGAGGCATTGGAATAAGGATTGTCTGGCGTGGCGGTATGATGTGGCCTCCGTCCTAGCAATTCTTGCCTGTTGACACTACTCTGCACATCCTCATTCTGCAACTTAAGCTCCTTGAACTCTTCCCTAAAAGACTGCAGTTCTGCTCGGAAAGACTTGAGGCGCTCTTCTGCCTTCTCCTTTTTCGAGGGGTTGAGCTCGGATTTGATGAGGTCGGAGTAGGAATCGAGGGTTCGTGAGAAGGAGGTTAGGGAGGCGGATATTTGGCCGAGGAAGGATGGAGATAAAGGTTGGCCGGTTGTTGGAGATGAGAGATCGCGTTTGAGGGAGGTGGACTGTTTAAGGGCGGTGTTGAAGAGTGTGTTCTGGAATGTGGTTAGTTAGTGGTTAGTTGAATTAGTATTGACTGCGGGATGAATGGGACAGACCATCTTGTAAAAAGAGGAAGCTCACACAGAGCCTCAAACGGAACTGGATGATTGCAGTCTGAAAAGGAAAGTGTTGTCTTTTCTGATCTAAATGCGACGAGGTGATTGCCTGAAGGCTTTGGATGTGGTGACAATGGCCTTTGTGAAAGGACAGCATATAAAAATCTGGAGCCTTGTCCTCGACGTGGTAGGATCGGTCCGACGAATCGGCTTGACTGTGGCTCTGTGGCTGGTGTGGGTGTGGCTTGAATGTCGGAGCTGGAAATTGAGTTCTTCCGACAGATCAGGGGTGGTGGCACGTCACTGCTTTAGTGATAGCGATCTCCAGGGACCTTTGGACCCCGAAAACAGGACACCACACAACGTCGAACTCGCAGCGCTGGTGTTGATGAGAAGCCTTCGTTGTGGCTATCGATCGATCGTACCGTAGGTACATACCTACTGTATCGTATCGTACCAGAATACCGTCCAAGACCTCGGCAGGCTATTCTCTTTCACAGCCACATGTCAAAGAGGCAGCAATGATTTGCCCACGGGCTGATTGGCAGATCATGGTTGGATTCAGCTTTGATGGACGGCACGTACCAAAGGGTTGCGTCGTAGATCGCCAAACCAGCAAAGCCGTTACTTTCCCATTATCCACCCGCACATGCCAAACCTGACCTCTCTCACCACCTTACCTCTATCCTCTTTTCTCGAAAGTGATCCTGCAAATTCAATTCCACCTCAGCAACCTCAATCAATTCCAAGTCGGTGGCAACCAGTCAATTATTGGACACTACATCTGTCTTGATGCTTGGGTAGTCCAGTATTCTTTTTGCTGCGCCTCCAAACACTCTACCCTCATCACCGTCTCGCCCATTCCTATAGACCATCTCCGTTGTACCAAGTCCATCTTGCCTGCCGTCATTCATTAGGAGCCAGTCATTGCAGATATCGAGTCAAATAGTTGCGCAAACCAAGTGCCACAATCGAGTCTCTATCTCATGCACAACAATCAGCTTCCAAGATAGGCAACGCTTTCGTGCGCCGTCCAACATCACAATTCCGACACCTGGTCGAATTGCAGAACCAAACTGTTGCTGTGAGCTAGCAGATTACGGCGCAATCTATAAAGGAATGGTAGCAGCGACTGCAACACAATGTGCGCTTCCCCTCGATACCAAGATCTTCCCCGCTGACGATGCCCAACAGAAAACCAATCCCATCTCCAAATCTCAAAATGCCGACCCTCTCGACAACCTATCTCCTCCCTGCCATCCTCCTCAATCCTGCCTTCGTCCTCCATCTAATCAATACCTTCATCTCGCATATGATGCCTCCCCCACCCTCAATCTCACACTCCCCGCACCCCTTCATGGAGAGTATCGGTCCCATTCGCAACGCCCCTCCCTACCTCGATATGCATGCCGACGATCAGCTATGTTGGGGCTACACAGCCGTCATGGTCCTGGTACAAGTCCTTGCCTTTGGACGAGTGAACGATAACAGAGTCCGAAGAAAGAGTGCCAAGGCGGCTAAACTTGAGCGAGAGAGAATCAGGAAGGACAAACTTGAAAAGACAGTTGAGGTCAGGAAAGCTGCTGTATCGAAAGTAAACGGACATGCCAATGGAACTCTGGATGGCACTTGCGATGTTCCTGCAGAGCAGAAACTCTCAAATGGTGTTACGAATGGTGGAACAACGAAACAGGACTTATCGGACGAACGGAGGAAGGACTCTGATAGTGATGAGACCTTGACCGAGACGAGTGAAGAGGAGATGATTCACTAGCTTTGATTATGACACCTGCCAACTATTTTCTGCTTTGGGGTGATGGGTTAGTGGTTAGATTGGTTCTTCAGGGAAAGCTGGCAAGCATGGCGTTTTGGGCGGGCTTGGAATCATCGGCATACGATATAGAGTTTTTGGAGGTATGCGTGTGACTTTCATGGGATAGAAAGAGTGGCTAGAAACAATGCGACAAGTTCCCATGTCATTCGCGATTCGGCTCGGGTACCAAATCCAAACAAAGGGTGGGGTCAATCTTCCTGGAATTCTCCGAGTGAAAACCCCCCGATGGAAGACTGACTCCGATAATTTGGCCCAAAAAGTCAACGGCAACAAGATGAAATCCAAATACAAAAAAGGAGAAGAATGGAAGTTGAGAACTAAGTAGTCTACAAGAGTCATACCGACACTTCCGATCCGCTTGCCAGTGATGCCAGTGGCTGACAAATTCGTATCTGGACCCGGTCGATTTCGCACTTCAACATTGAAACCGGCAACTCCTACCCACCTAAACATCACCGCTAGCAAGCTAGAAAAACACTCTCTAGCCTGCTTATCTAGTTATTCAGTTTTCATCTCTGCCCAGGACTTTTTTCTGGTGTCGTCTGGGCGAAGTGTGCTCTTGCAAGCCAGCTGCTGAGGCGTGTATTGTTATTGGCTCGCTTACGCTTCCTGGTGTGGAAAAAGGGGGTCGGGGGGTTTCAAAAGTTGGCTGGACGATCGACTTTCTGCTTCTGTTCTCCATTCTTTCAACGGTGATGATCTATCCCCGGCAAATATTGCCTCGAATGGCAAAGGTAGTAATTTTTGCTTGCAGAAGCTTTCAAGCAACATGTATACAAGCATTATATCTCACAAATTTCAGTCGTCCTGCTTTAAGCAATATGAATGAACACTACGTTGATATGTTTCACTGCCAAGCACCGAGTTACTTGAGTAAGCTTCACGGGGACATGGAAATGTCGTCAGATGCTGTGAAGCCATATGTACTCTGCTCATCGTGCAATCGTCCAATTGGAAGCTTGGCACCAGAATCTACTCGTCGAGTGTTGGAGATCCCCACAGATGGGGAGGTACGTACAGGTGGCGTGGACATAGCTGTTTCCGAGAATTTAGTAATGCCAATAATGCAATTAAAGGTCAGGGAGTTCATACGAGAAAGTCGAATTTGACATATGAAGCAGCATCCGTTCTTCAATGCTGTTTGCAGCTTCTATTTTTCCTCACCACGCCCACTGATTTCAAGACTTCTTATTCAAGCCCCACCGATTAAGAAGTCAAATTAGGCACCGATACGAACTTCACTATCTCAGCCCAGCAATTCCACTTCCTGACCTTCCACAGTTCGGAGTTTCCAACTTCACACCCGCCCAAGTCCAAGAATGCCACGCATACATGACCACCCACTCCTATATCCTCCTCACCGTCTATTAAAACATCCATAGCCTTTCAGCGCGACGCAATCAAAGACGCTCTTCCTTCTCCTCCAAAAACTCAACACCTCAATCTAAGCGTATTCTTGTCTCGGTTCCGGGTTCCTCGTTCGCACGCTGGACCAGATTCGCGCTGGTGAGGGGAATTTTTGATGGAGACACGGTGCTGGGGAGTATTTGGGGAGTATGTAAGGTGGGGATGGGTGCTTGGGTTGTTTGGATGGGTTTGAGGGCTAGTGTTGGTGTTGCGTATAGGTGGGTGGTTTAGCATGGAGGGTTGGAGGGGGGGGGGGGTGAGGTTGTGTTTGGGGGCGACTAGTGGGAGGCAGGTGACTTGAGTGTTGAGACACCCTCCTCCTATGCTTTCTCAACTCCTTCGAATTGAATCGTGACATAAGAGAATGTTGCTGAAATCCGGACTCTACCGATTTTCATTCGTCAGAAGTCGAATTGAAACGTTAGTAACACGTTGAATAGCTGGAAGAGACAGTCAAGGAGATTGAGAAAGGTCCGCTTGAAGAGTTGATTGTAGAGAAGCTGGATGAAATGTGGAAGGAGGTGGGGTCGGAAGCACCCGAGAATAACATTGCAACGCTTGCGAAGCTAGTAATAGCTGGTGAGCTTTCTGGTGCTACGCATTGGCTGTATGATAGAAAGTAAACTTTCAAAACAGGCCAGCCTTGACAAGTTGACAGCAAGGAATTCCTGAACAATGCATCCAAACATATAAACTCGCTTAAGGACATGTGTGAACAGATGTGAATATATACCACGGCACAAGAGAGGTAGAGAGTTGAACCCAGGAAAGGACACCAGAGGGAGAAGCTTCACCGATACTTCTTCTGCTACTCTTTAGCTCATTCCATTATGCCCGGAATCGATGGGTAACACTGAGGCGACTCGTTTTTTCAGACTTACTTCCTCATCGCTTCTTTGATTGAGCGAGGAAACGCTCATAACATATTTGTACTTTTGAGACTTCAGATACTACCTAGCTATGCTGTAGCCTTTTATTTGACTTTCGGTGCCACCAGGCAAAATCAATCCATTTTTTTGGTGAAATGCAGGGGGCGTCCGCCGTTCACTTTGTAGTCTCGGAATCAATGGATCTCCTCGTCATCGATCTCAGTTCCCAAACATCGAAGTTGGATACAAGTGAGCACGCAAGACGTCTCCAGAATGGCGGCAATGCGGTTCCTGGCCCAGGGGAAGTGGATCCTGTGACCATCTCAAGCCAATCATATGCATCATGCATGGCGCCTTCAGAATTAAGCGAAGCGGCAATAGGGGATTCCTCAACGACGTTTCTAGAATTAGTTGGTCGGAAATCAAGCATCTGGGCAACAAAGACATGGCGATCGTGGCTTCCGCTTCCCCGCAATCTTATCAGGGCCGATATCTTGACTCTTGGAGTCGATGGCGGTGAGTGCGGTGAGTTTTCTTTTTCTGTACACCTTATCGCGGGCGTCCAAGCCGCTGGCCAATCTCTCTTCAATCCCAGATCCGAGTAAGGTTAGTGATACTTGCCTGAGCAACGACTTCATGAAGATACCTTAGGATCAAGATTTGTAAGTACAATCTGGACTTCAGGCAAATACTCCCCATATCAAGACAAGCGTATGTGGGGTAATCAGAACGGGTCTGTTACCAGTAGGCCACGCCACCTTTGGCTGACAGTTACAAATATTGCACAATGTGCTCCGGCGATGGTGTCATTGGTGTTGCAATCTCCTGTGACTGGAGTTGGAAGTTCATATATATTCCCATTTCCCATTTCCCTTTTGACATTTTGCTTTTTCCTTTCATATCAACAATTACTTCTAGTTACTATCATTTTGAGCCTCATATTTCCGATCTTGTCAGCTTCATTGGTAGTTTTTCTTTTCACTTCCTTCGAGATGGCTCCCACTCTGGAGGTACGGTATGAAGAGAGTGCAAGCAGCAGTGCTTTACCATCCAAAACCAAGACCTCTTCAGTCTCGTCCTACGTCCCAGGCCGAACAGTCGTCCAGAAGCACGATACATACAAGTACGAAGACCTGAAGCCATACTTCCCAGACAAAGCCTGGCCAGCCTTAGAAGAAGTACCCTACACAGACAAAGCGCACTTCGGCGACCCAACATTTAAGAACCTGCTCTCCACTGCCACCGACATCTTCGACTACAACCCTAAAGTCGGCACCGAGATCCACGGCGTCGACCTCTCGACCCTCACCGACGCCGCCAAGAACGACCTTGCTCTCCTCATCGCCACAAGAGGCGTCGTCTTCTTCCGCAGCCAGAAGAACCTCTCCATCGAGAAGCAAAGAGAACTTGGCGCTTATTTTGGTACGCTGCATAAACATGCTACGACGTCGGTGCCGAAGCGAGGTGATCTGGATGATGTGCATGTGGTGTACACGGATGAGAAGTCGAGGGATCAGAGGGCTATGTTCGCGCCGAGTTTTCTGTGGCATTCGGATGTCACGTATGAGATTCAACCGCCGTCTTATACGTCCTTGAAAGTGCTCACGGGACCACCGAGGGGTGGTGGTGGTGATACACTGTGGTCTTCGCAATATGCTGCTTATGATTCGCTTTCAGCGCCGATGCAGAAATATCTCGAGTCACTTATGGCGCTGCATTCTTCGCATATGCAAGCTAAAGGGACGAGAGCTGCTGGACGGACAGTTAGACGAGAGCCGATCATTACGGAACATCCGTTGGTCAGATCACATCCCGTGACGGGATGGAAAGCACTGTTTTTCAATCCTGGGTTCGTGACGAAGATCGTGGGGATTCCGAAGGTGGAGAGTGACGTGATTATCGGGCATCTGAATGAGGTGGTTGCTACGACCCAGGAGTTGCACGTTCGGTTCCAGTGGGGAGAGGATGATGTGGCATTTTGGGATAATAGGGTAACGGTAAGTTCTTTTCACTATTCCTGGGCTTTGAGATTTGTGCTGATGTGTAATAGAATCATTCTGCTTCTTATGGATTCGCTCCTCATCGGAGACATGCCGTGAGGGTGTGCAGTCAGGCTGAGAGACCTAGTTTGGCTCCTGATGCGAGGAGTCAGGAAGAGGATTTGGCGAAGAAGTATGGCTTGCCTACTGTTAACAAGGATGGTAGCCAGCAGAGTAACTACAATGATTGAGGCTGGATTGAACTGGCTGTATGGTTTTGATTATTGCGGCGATTAAGCGGGCGTTTGGAAGGGGGAATACATTATGTTGTAGCTTGGGAGGGCAGGAGTTACAATCGTTATTCATGAGATATGATCCTGATGAATCAGAAAAATTCACACATTGAGTTTGAAAATGAAACACACGTGCCAGTTGAGTGATAATGTACTAGTTCTCGAGTTCTCGAATTCTTTATTGGTAACTTCATCAAAGTCTGATCTTTCGGCACACTGAAATGCCCCATGCTTCTCATATGCAGCCCAAACACCAAAACTCCCCCCATTTTCGTATGCATTTACAAATCAGTACAACCCATGCCTCCGACCATTTCTTTGTCCGTTTTGACCCGCTCCAAACCCATCAAGTTGTAAGCCCTGTAAACCTTCCCGAGCACCTCCCACCTTCGAAGCAACAGCTATCATACCCTGCTCGAAATCGTTCAGAACTGCAATGAGCTCCGATCGTGCATCTTCTTGCCCAGATGAAGTACCGTTTCTCTTGGCGACCAGTGCGTTGATCTGTTGGGCGCTGTTTGCCTCGACGGATCGTAGGTGTTGCTCGATCTCAACGATGTGCTTTTGGTATGTGTTGAGAGTTGAAGCTAGCTCATCGGCGGTTTGGTTGAAAAAGCTGACGATATCTTGTGTATCCGCATCACCATTTTCTTGGGCCCGGGCATCACTTGCAGCAGGGTTTCCTGACCAGACGCCTGTGTTATGGTATTGAGGAGGGAGCTTCAAGTTATCAATAGCCTTGAAGCTCAACTTTGCATGCTCGGCATCAACCTTGATGAGTTTTTGGACGATAGAGATTGCTTGTGCGTCTGAATCCTGGGCATTCTCCACACCAATGCGCTTTCTTCTGATGAACTCAACATCGTGGGGGACCTGGGCCAATTGATTGTTATGAGCTGGCATGATAGAATCGCAGTCATTCGACAGTCTGATTTGTCCTTGAATGACATCGTCGAAGAGCTTGATCTGCTTTTGTAGGTCGTCGTGGAGGTCATTGAATCGTGTGGTTCCTCGGAGCTGGCTAACATCTATCCTTACACCAGGAACTGTTTGTTGCTGCTGATTCGTAGATTGTCCCAGAGACAGACCACCGCCTAATGTGCTTCCAAATAGTCCACCTCCTTGATTTTGATTTAAAGTAGGGAACATGGAGTTTTGCTGTTGTTGTGTTTGGGGTTGCTGTTGATTTTGAGTTGTATTTCCTCCACTACATACGGTCAGCTTGGTCCCACACAAAGACGACAAGAGAACTTACAACAAGGAGCCAGCTGGCTTAGCTTGGTTCTGGCCCTGACCACTCAATCCACTGAATAGTCCGCCTCCAAGAGCACCTTGCGCCGGCTGTGCTGGTGCCGCGCCGAAGAGTCCACCAGGCTGCTGAGGTTGAGAGGCCGTAGTAGAAGCTCCAAATAGACCAGAAGTCTGAGCAGGTTGTGTTGTAGCAGTACTTCCAAACAGTCCACCACTCTGCTGAGGTTGCGCAGCACCAAATAGGCCTCCTGTCTGCGGTTGCGTGCTTGCTGTTGTAGACCCAAACAACCCTCCCGCCTGAGGCTGGGAAGCTGGTGCATTTGATCCAAACAAGCCTCCAGATCGAGGTTGAGCTGCCGTCGATCCAAATAGTCCTCCTGCTTGCGGTTGACTTGTCGTGGTTGTTGATCCAAACAATCCTCCCGTCTGCGGTGCTGCCGTCGTCGTCGATGAACCAAATAGCCCACCCGGCTTGCTAGCCGCCGAATTTCCAAACATTCCTCCTGCTGTCGGTGCTGGTGCTGGTGCTGTTGTTGTTCCTGAACCACTAGATGCTACATTAGAATTGATTTGAAGCTTTATGTTGAACTCGTCGCGGTATTGATCTCGAGGGCAGACGGGGTTGCTCACAATAGTGAATTGGCAGAATTTGTGTTGATACTTAAGCCGCCGGGTCCACTCGCAGATCTTGCCAGGGCCATTGTTTTCCACGCGCGCCTTCCAGAAGTATCAAATCAGGGCTGTGACACACGTCCTGCAGCTGGAATGGAATGCAACCTGTAACCTGAGATTCTAGAGACGCGGCCCCGGCCAAAATAATTGAGCTGCGCTAAGCGACCAAGCTCCGCCGAGTACCTTGCAGCAACGTCGATCGAGTATCTCTCGAGCTTCCCTCACAACAACGTACATACAAAATCGCCAATATGGATGTCGATGAAGACGACGACTTTTATGCGCCCGAGGAAGGTGCGGAGGAGACTACAGAACCACCAGAGAAGACAGAAGCAGCCCCTCCTGCTACTGCCAAGCCAGAACAAGAGGACGAGGATCTAGAAGAGGGAGAGGAGGAAGACGAGGCAGAGTCAGAGGATAGTGATTCAGTACGTGAGATCAGGGGCTGGGAAGGAGACTTTGTTGACCGTTGGTTAGGACATAGATATCATCACCGAGCGGAAAGATGGCGTGAAACCTGCCCCTCCATCGTGAGATTTTCCTTTGGATACAGTCAAACAGAGCTAATGACAGCATAGCCAGCCAAAATACAACGAGATCCGGAATATCTCTCAGCGAACGACTGCAAATGAAGTGGTTGCGAAGCCTGCTGTGGTCAAGAAGGAAGCAACAAGGGGTAACCCGCAGGTTTCTGGGGCGGATTTGCCAGGAATATCGACGTCCAAGATTGATGTGAATGCGAAGCCAGTATATGAGCCTGCTGGAAAACCAATCACCCAGGTCAACATCGATGAAGGTATGCTTAGTCCACAACCTCTATGCGGTAATCATGTTAATATAATAGATTTGAACGAGAACGACAAACCATGGCGCAGACCTGGCACCGATATTAGCGACTACTTCAACTACGGTTTCGACGAATTCACATGGGCACTCTACGCTAGTAAGCAGGATTCGATCAGGAGTGAGTTTAGTCCCGATAAAGTGGCTGCGAACCAGAAGAAGATGTTGGACGACATGAATATGATGATGTCCATGGGAGCGATGCCCGGAATGATCCCAGGAGCGGCGGGAGGAGCTATGCCAGGCATGGAAGGAATGACGCCAGAAATGCTGCAGCAAATGCAGCAAATGATGGCCTCGGGCATGGATCCAAGCCAAATGGACCCTGCTATGTTTGGCCAAAGTGGTGTTGGAGCGGGAGCTCAAGGCGGGCAGGGCTTTGGAGGCCAAGGTTTCGGTCAGGGTCAAAATCAATACGGGTACGATCAGGGCATGGCCAATTCTGGGGACAACAGAAACAATCGCGGAGGAAACTTCGGTAGAGGGCGTGGTGGCAGGAGAGGGGGCGGTGGATGGTAATTCTGGAGTTTTCCAGTGGCGTTCCGGGATGCATCGAAAATGGCGAGGAGTCTGGCTCTTTAGGTAACTGGCGAATGGTCAAAGAATGGCTCATCTCTTGATATCTACTTATGTTTTTGCATGCTTTCTGAACCTCCGATCCTGAACCATGATATGGCGTGCTGGATTTTTGATGAACCTCGCTCGTAGCATTTTTCTTGACTTGATTTGTTCTGTTGAATTTGAGGTAACCTCTCTGTTAATACTGGAGCTAGAGCTGGAGCTGGACATCTTTCAACCGAGCTTTGGATAGAGCCATGATAATTGCTAGTCCTGGTGCTATGGATTCGCTTGGAAGCGAGAAATTGCATTGAGATATTGACGGTCCAGTGCTGTACCGGTTTAGAGAGCAAGAGCGGTAAGAGCCCGCGCCTTTTCTCCACGCGTACACAGCTGACATTTCTATACATAAATTCGACATGAATGGTCACTTTCAGCCCTCCAATGGACTATGGCGATTTATAGTCTGTTCCGAGGGATAAAATCTCTTCTGGCGATGCCAGGAAGCACTCTTCATTGAGATTATTTCGCCCCTTTGTTGCCTCAAAAGCACCCAGAAGCATGACCCGAAGCGAGATCATACAATGCTTACTTGTAAGACTTTGCATGTGCTGAAGCCAATATTACAGGTTCCCGGGCCTCTTGAGAAGAGTGGCAGACATCCAGGGAAGGTGACTTAACTTGAGCTGCACCAGCACGTACTCTAGATTGAGTTCACTAGATCAATGCCGTTTTGAACCTTTTCATGAAACGTTCTGCTGACTTACACTTTCATCACATCTTCAATTGACTTAATAGTGACAATTTCAGATAGGTCTTGTCTTTGAGACATCGAATCTCTTTCCCCGAAGAAGATTTTACTGAATTTTCCCCTTCGAATAACCGCTCTTTGGGCCGTGCAGTGCTCATGGACCCTGCATGAGATGTCCTTAACCGTATTCAACGCTGGATTATGGGTTCACAGCTTTGAAAGGTGGCATTTTTATGAACATTTCCTTCATATAAAGAAAGCGAGAGAGCTCTGTCAAAGGCAAAAACCCAGACACCAGACATCAGAATAAAGAGCGCAAGACACAAAACGTGCTTTTAAAGATAATGTAACACCAGCTTTGAGGTAAGCCAATGTCTTCTAGCAAATCTATCTTATTTAAGGTTACTGATTGGAATGGTTTAGGAGGATCTGACGTACGAAATCTTCGGCAACTTCGAAAGTGATGAGTCCAATTGACAATTTAACATAACAGCAATCTGAGAAGACGTAGTCAGCTATTCAACGAGATAGTAAGTCTCGTTTATTCACTCAGAGGAGACGACCATACTTGTCTTTTATGCTGCGACACGTATAAGGGAGGACAGACCAACTATGTGAGAATTCGAACTTGGCAGTGACAACAAAGCCACTTTACTAAACTAAGCCGGACCTATTGAAGTAAGATGAGACTATTGAAGACATCTTCATTCACTTTTACTGTACAGCATGTGCTTGTATCGAGTGCATATTGGGCAGGCACGCTAAGCCCGTGGTGCTGTTCCGGCCCCCTTCAGACGGTAACGCTGTTACATTTCCTCCACCTGTTCCTTCAATTCACACTCTTGCACATTGGATCACCGCTGACACCCTCTCTTTGACGCGCACAATCTTTGCAACGTATTCAATCTCACTCTGAATGGGTTACCCAGTGATATCTGTGCTTGTTCTGCACTTTCTTGGCTTTCTCTAGCTTTCAGCGACCTCTCCGAGTATTCCAAGGCGCGTTCCAATCCCAGGAATTCCTAATATGCTCAATTGACATATCAGTCACACTGTGAGTCTATTTTCTACTCATATGAATGCTGGAATGCTCCTTGAACGGTGCACTGTTGCTATTAGAGGCAGATGGCGTTTGCACAGTGACTGACGCCTACAGATCGGAAAAGGGCTCTCGCTGATTCCTACCTCGAACCTCTACTCAGCGTCCTATGCCTTTTTCTATGACCTCTCGGCATTTACTTGTCACGAAACTCACTGTTGAGATCTGTAGAAGTTCGTCCTCGTCACTGACTGCATTAGCTTCTCCAAGTACACCACGAAGCATCATTATACCCAATTGATCAAGTGAGTATTCCTGTCTGCTCATACAAACCTCTTTACTTTCTGGGCCGTTCCTTTTGACATATGATGAGTTTCCGCTGACAAGAGATGTGTGTGTTCAGGCAGCTTCCTCCATCGTGCTCTACGACCAGCTTAAACCACATCCCCAGAATTTCAGCATACCAACAGCACCTCCGCCATTGGGTTCAACCAACATACTTTCATTCATGGCTTTCAATTCAAGGATGCATTGTAGAAGTGCAGACCCTCGCAGCGCATACCATCGTGTGGTCAGTTCATTACGCTTACACCGGATTACAATCTCCAGTCTACCGACAATAAGTAAACAGTCCAAACTATGCCACCAGAACACATTAATCAATGGATAGCTTCCTAGTCCTTTCTAAACCACACTGCGCAATCCCTGAACCTCTACGAAAGGTGTTCGACCTACTCAGGGCAAATTCACGATTGACAGACTGCCAAAGATGGCTACACAACCGATCTCTGGAGCACTGCGGAGTTGCTGCATCACTGATTGGTATATTCCCCTACAAATTACATTACGATGAAGACTTCACTGACATTAGAAAAGGTCTAGGAATATTCCCAGACGAAAATCAAACTTCAAGTCACCCCTACCTATATATATCCTAACGCCTATGCCATATCACACGCGCCCAAACTCGGCTCAAATCCCAACGAATTATTGATTCATCAGCCAATATTTACGAGGTCTCGACTGTTAGGCTACAACCCGGAGCAGCTCCTGGTCCCCTGCCTTGTTCCCTCTCACTGAAGCTTGCCGGCTTCCATTCAACAGCGTGCCTCTATACAAACGCATCTGCAAGTCGAAACCGCGACCTCTGGGCCCTATACACTGGTGTTTGAGCGGATGGGCGTTTCTAAACTGCATATTATACGTGTCCAAACGATTTGAGCTAGAAAGGGTACTTGTTCTTCAAGGCGGTGGCTTCACCAACCCTTGAATACTTCGAATCCTGACTGTACAGGCGTCCTCAAGAACCCAAAGTCTTCACGGTGTCGAACCGATGAGGTATTTACATGCAATTCTACTTCACTCAGCAGAAGGGATGTACCAGTCGGAGCTCAGCCATGCCTGTAACCATTCCTCAGCCTACCTCAGAGACACTCCATTGCTGACTCCATTGGGCCCCCCACAGTACGTGGAGTCCCAGATGGCTTAGAAAAGAGCAGCAGGTCTGCCCGAGAGTGTGCCCAGTGGTCGTCGATCCCTCCAGTTCGAGGTAGTACCGGGTATATTCATAAAGTTGTGAATAGTCAAGTGACTTGGAGATGCTCGCAGTATTTGATATTTCTTTCCTTTTGTGTTTCAAATCTTGCGTCCATATTTCCCTTCCCGCTTTTGTGCTTTATATATTTGCAATTTGAGCTTAGCCAGTAATGGGCAGAGAACCTACGCTGTAGTCCAGTGGTATCGTTACACATCAGCCATTTGTAAAGCATGTTGAATAACAGCCACTATGTTTCTGGCGAATCTGTTTGAGCAATACCTGTGGTGACTGAAAGGTCCCCTTCCCCCACCTACGCTGCAATTCCAACGAATGGAAGAGAGAATGCTGGAATGTTGAGAAAATATAATACAGACATGGGGGAATTCAATTACACACTCAATTGATACAAGCCATAGCTATAAAGCCCTTCGGGCTTCTTGAAGTTTCAAATCCAAGTCGTCTTTCATGGAAGACCTTTCTCCAGTCTACGTCGCCCACCCCGCTTTGCCCAGTGTGCAACGTTCAAGTTGCTCGCCCATAGGTACTACAGTGCCCCTTTGCCCAGTCACACACCGCTGCTGTCGTTATGTTTCTGAGAGACTAAGTTCCTGACGGATACATGTGCAGGCATTGCGCAGAGCAGTGATGCTCCTTCAAGAGCCAGACGAGGTGGGAGATGCCGAATCGCAAGAGCTTAGCGAACCTGAGATGACACTGGCCAAGCATCGAGCCTGTCAGTGGAATGCAGAGAGCCGAAGGCAAGCTTTATCGAGATATCTCTAGGGGATGAATGTCGGCCAGGCATTTCAGGCTTTTCTGTTGTCGTTATGTGCCAATAGCGACCAGCGACCAATTTGGGCGGAAGTTCGCTTATGCGACATCCTTGTTACCAGTTTTCGAACATCCCCATCCAGAGCAAAGCTTATTATCTAGGAGGAGTACGTCTCTCTTGAAGATTAGAGAGAAAGTGCAAGTAATATAAGACCTTGCGGACTGTCTCTGCTGAACTCGATTATCAGCCTGCTACTTGTGGGCAATTCGCGGGCAGGAAATCCTGCTGTGGGTTGTGGAGGAGCACGTGGTCATATTTGGGCTGAAAAGGGCGAGAATGACAACTTCTGCCGAAGTCAATCTGTCGCCAGCATCTGGAATCCGAATCGGAGACGAGGTGGTCCTTGGCACGGTGAGAACTGGGGAGTCACGGGCATCATCTGCCCTCTGCTCCCGCTTTTCCTAGAAGGGACCACGCATTTTCTTCTCCATATCAGCTTCATAGGGAAATACAAGGAGACTGCTAGATCCACGCGAAGCCAATTGGACTGGACTATTTTACCCGAAATATCTCTGGGTTGTCTTCTTTGGGTCATCATTTGGACTCCTCGTCTCCACCCTCTACAGAACCGCCGCTCCTCGTCCACCATCCTCCTTCACCCTCCATCATTGTTCATCTTCCAGATCGCGACAACTTCAGATGTACATCTAAGACAGTCCAGAACACTTGAATTACGAGACCTTTGCGGCTCTTTGAGAATCCTTGCGGTCTCGCCATCAACGTCTCAAGGCTCCTCTATTGTGAATACCTCTTCAACGGAGAGTCTTCATATCGTCACCGACAAACGAAGCGAAATCGACAGAGGCTAGCCTTCTTTCGGAACACTTCAGCCTCGTACTCTACCCTCGCGTACAAAAAGGTCGTCGCCCGCCCTTGAGCCCCTTCCCTTCAACCTCCACACCACGTCGACTCTCCATCTCGATCTCCACCTCGATCAACACCAACAGCCGTTACCGACAAAAATCCTCAGAATACTCCTTCCATACAGTCATACCTTTACCTACTGCTGGAAAGACCTCCAGCAGCTTGGTCTCTGCCTTGTTCTTCGCCAGCAACAGCAACAGCAACAGCAACAGCAACGCCGACTCCGACCTAAACAGAACCACATCTTTGCTACACCACAACAGGTACGTACAAGAGTTAGAGCTACACTCCTCATAGCACAAATACACACACTCCGACGAGGAGGTTTTCGAGCTTTGTCTTCAATTAGGTATTACCGCGCTTTTCTTTTCTTTTGCTTTAGTCCTCTGGATAGCTGGTGGACTCGGTAACCAATCTAGCTCATTGTTCATCAATGAGGCGGGCAACTTACACAAGACCTCTGGAATCATCACAGACAAGCAAGAGCTTTGCTATCTCTGTATGCAGAACTGGTGCTCATCTTTCGTGTTGTTACTCTTTTTCGAGCGCGCATTCTGAGAATTCACCTTTTCGAGCCAGCACGCGCAGCCTCGTCCCATTCACCCACCGTCGTTTTACTTTTTCTGCCTGACCATTCTCTACAGATAGAAAACCTTTATCCCTCTTCCACTCTTGTTTCACAAATTTCTTCCTCCAACCTGCCTCGATCTCTTTCCTTCTTCAACTTCCTTCCTCCAGCCCACACACCTCAACCTACATCCTTCGCCATACCTTGTCTCTTAGTCGGCCGTCTATCACAACATACCTACCTACCAACCTACCCTCCTCACAGCCGATGACTATACTGGTACGTTAGATGTCTCAGTACAGTTTTTTCTTGGTCGTTCAAGTACGATTGTCCTTTCTGGTTCCTTCTACTTGGATGCACATGTTTTCTACATTTCCTTGTTCACATTGCTCGACGTTCAAACAAGTGCTTGGACTTGGAGATTTTGTCTCCGGGCTTAATGCCGTAACAACTCAACTTTGCGTTTAGGGTTGGAATCCCGAAACTCCATTTTCAACCATTGGACTCCTTGTTTCAAGTCGACATAGCAGAAGGCAATTCACTGTTTTGGTCGCTGCGCTAGTATTCACTTCGGTTACGACGCCAAGCCACACCTTCTTTTCAGATCTCTATATCTTCCTCCTCCTCCTTCCTCCTCAATATTATCCTCGACTTCTATCCATGCCTTCTTCCCTTAATACTTATGTTTGCTCATCACTTCTCTTTCTCCTTGAACTTTCATATCAACTGCACCGCGGTCGACTGGTACCTGATCAAGTACACAGATCTGCAGCACTCAAATGGCCAAACGTGTGTTGCTTACCAACTTCAGGAGTAACGAGTGGTCACTCTTCGTTACAGCTTCAACTTGCCATCTTGCACGCATCCTTGAACACTTTGGACTTCCTTCATTTCATACCAGCCCCACTCAATCTCTTTGTCCCTCTCTATACTCCAGGCCACAAAGCTAACGAACTCCCCCAATAGCAAAGATGTCCACTCCCAACGCCAACGGCCAAGGTGGTTCTGTAAACCAGCGTCGAAACTTTGATAACCAACATCAATATGAGTCCAACATTGACCCCGATTTACAATCGAGCATGTTGAATAGCGAGGGCAACATAGGCGGCAGAGAATATATGTCAGCTCAAGCCGATCAAGACATGGCTCAGTCTCCATTGAGTGGTTACGGCAACAATGCCACTTTGGGAAACTCGGGCCACATGCAGGATAACACTGATTTGGTTCCACACACCCCATCTCCTCCCATGAAGCAGCAACATTCAGGCAACGCCAATCATGCATTCGCTCCTCGCCGCAAGATGCAGCAGCATGATTCACCCAACTACACCCATTACAATGCCGGTCCTCCATACACTCCGCGCAACTACACGAACAACGGCTTCGCCAATCCCAACACTCCCTACCCAAACAAATCTTCACCCAACATGGCCCAAAGCCCCTACAGCACCACTGCTGGCAATAACACCCGCCACGCCCCAAACTTAAACGATTTCCTGGATGCCCAACCCCCTCAGGTTCCTCAGAGCTTCATGAACATGAATATGGTACCTCAGCAGCATCGTGGTCCCCAGTCGTTCTCCAGCCAGGATCAAACATATGGATCAAACGGCAATGATCTGGATGAAGATTTCTTTGGTTCTGGCATTGGCCCTACTGACCTTGAAGAACAAGAACAGCTTTGGAACATGCATGGCAATGGCAAGCACCAGGGATTTGGTGGTGGACATTCAATCAACCAGCAGCGATATAACTTCGGCAACGGCACTGCCTCTTCCCCAAATGCTCAATATCCCAGCCCGAATGCTCTTGCTCATCATGCTGTTGGTTACCCAGTCAATCAAAACAGCGAAGTTCATTATGAACAAGATTTCGAGGAGCAGGACAGCGAAGGCGAAGCTGATGACGATAGCGAGTATGAGATCGAGAAACGCACCTACTCTACTTCACATTCTGTGTCTAACAGCTCCCGCTCTACCCACCATGAGGTTGTCTCAAAGTACCAAGCACTCATCAAGAATGAAGCCGAGTACAAGAAATTGTTGGCAAAGCGATACAAATCTGCGAAAGACATGGTCTCCAGAACCCGCCGAGACACTTGTCCAACTGACGAGAACGAGATCAGAGAGCGCATTGGTGAGCTTTTTAACGCGGTTATGAACACAACCAATATTGTGGATAAGGTGGCTCAAGATGGCAGAAAGGCCCAAGCAGCTCGTCGCTTAGACGACGACTACTACACTGATGAGGTGGTGGAGGTCGCATGCTGGCAGATTTTTGTAAGCCAATTTAGTTCTTGCGAGCAAGAAAAATGCTAACAAACCATTGCAGGAAAAATGCAAACAAGCTTGCACGGGAATTCGACTTGTAGAAGCATACCACAAGACAAAGCGTGAGGGTAGTGACATCTACGAAACTTTCAAGCAACGCTGGGATGCTATTGTTGATGCTTGCAAGGTACGTTGTTTGCATTTCTACGTATTTGATTCTTTTGCTAAATCTTCTCTAGACATCAAAGGCTGTATGCAAGCAAGTTCTGGATCCACTCTACGTTGACCGTCTTGTTGATGCCCCCAGCACACAATACAAGGTAAGCAAGCTTTGCACCTGACTTGAAAGTCAATCGCTAACTCTTTTTTAGATGAAACTCAACAACAAGAAGATCAACGCTGAACGGGATAAGCAGAACAAGCTTGGTCGCCTTGCCATCCGCAATGGTGTGGGTCTTGATGATATCTCTGGCTTGGTGAAAACAGAGGAGGATGTTGAGGAGAATCAGGAGGCCATCATCACACCTTCCAAGAGGCCTGCTCGACCCCGCGCCTCTGCTGCGAAAAAGAGAACTCCAAAACAAGTCAAGTACGAGTATTCCGATGAGGATAATCAAAACGGTGATCCGACCTACGAGACACCTGTCAAGAAGGGGCGAGCTGGCGCCATGACCGTTTCGTCTCGTCCTATCCGTACGCCTCGCAACAGCAAGAATACACCTGGCAAGACTACCAAATCCTCTCCCCTCAAGGTTGAGCAGACCCCTAATTTGTCTAAGCCAACGCCTGAGCTGGAGCTAGTTTATCGTCTGGCAATTTGCGACCTCCTCTATCTTGACCCTGAATATGCGGAGCAATACACTCTTGAACAACTTCGGGTTTTTGCTAGACCATATAACTTGGAGAAGAGTGAGGATCGATGGTATCACCATTCTTTCACCAAGGGTCAATATGGTCTAGGCCATGAAATGTTTCACTCAAATGGCAAGCCTATCCCGCATTTCTGCTGGAAGTTCCCGGACTTGCAGACTCTGGCTGTTGCTCGTGGGGAGTTGGAGATTAATGGTATGTTGACCAAGGGCCATGAAGTGCAGTACTACACCATTGGAGACGATTCCGAATTGAAGAAGATTCTTGGAATGGATCTCAATCCTTTCGGTTGGACCGTCTCCGACGAGCGAGCTCTTCAGGAGGGCCAGTTTTCTTAAGATGTTTGGGAAGTACATGGTCGTTATTCCAAGACTTGTCATTTCCTTTCTTCGTTGGATTGGTTTGACAGACGCGTCTTTGGAACCACCTATTAGCTTGTCCTTGTTGCGTTGGCTTCTATTACATTACGTCGATAAATTTTCTTTCTTTGCCAGAATTTGGTCATGGATTGGGGGTTAGCATTAGAGAACAACACAGGGACCTGCTTGGACGGCGTTGAGATGGATTGATGGCGTTCTTTTTGGTGGATTTTTTGGGTTGCATTCACGGCGCATTGCATTTCGCTTTGGGCCCTTGGCTGGATGGAGATACCCCTGATTGCATAGACTTGCGTTACTTTTCTGATACCCATCACGATATGAACTTGCTGGGTCTTGCATAGATTTTGCTTTGTTTTACATAGCATTATCACCAGCATCCACTCAGCACACGATGATAACATTACAGACAGAATAAAATAAAAGCGTTGCTTTGTATAATCTTCTGTGCCATCAATGAAAGTGAAATTAGTTTTGCCGTGACCTCAAATTCTTTTCTCACCTGCTGCTTAGTGAGCTAGATTTCCAATCACCGTTGATTTTCATTATCAGGGTTTTGGTCTACGAATGTATCTTCTGGATTTAGCAAGCAATCCGAGATGACTGAGGGACATTGAAACATCCCCTCAAATGAAGACATTCATCAAATCACTCTTTGATGTTGGCATCTGACCGCAAAAACTTCTTCGTGCCTTTCATTTTCCATCATCATGGTTTGTCCACACTGCATTGAACACTGCATTGAAGAGCCTTCGATGAGGAACGTCAGTCCAATTGAGGAAATCATTTAAGCAGGAAGAAATATCAAAGCTACAGTGATATATACATCAGACTTTCAGTTACATATAAAGCCCCTAAATGGCCATTGTCGTTTCTAGTCTCAAAATATGCACAGTCCTTCATTAACAGAACAAGTTCCTTTGTATCGACATAACGATTCAATCTTCAGATCAACTTTGAATGGATATCACACCAAATTATTCCAATCGACCTCCGCACTTCCTGTCTCCTCCTCCGGAAAACTTTCCACCAAAGTCATCAACTTATCAATCGGCGCCACCAACAAACCCGCCAATCCTTCCGTCAACGGACTGCTCGTCGGCGCATCAGGGTGCGATTTAGTAGGCACGAGTTTCTTCGTGCGCATGAAACTCAATGCTATCCTTTCAGACTCGGCTTTAGAGATTGCGCTCTCGAGCAGAGGCATGTCCGTATCTTTTTCGTGCTCGATGTGTCGGTGCAAGTCGTCCATTAGTTGTTCGAGGAGGGCGGGGAATTGGGCGTCAGATGGGGAGAGGGTTTGGAGTTTTGAGAGGTCGTTTTTGACCTAGTTTGAGGTGTTAGTTTTAGAACTGAAAAGTTTCAAGAAGACAGAAAGGGGAGAAGAGGAAGGAAACAAACGGCTTGATGTTGTGCGAAGTCAGTCTTGGTCAACTCTTTCCCTTTTTCGCCCAGATGTTGCTCCATGGCAGGATAAACAGTCAACTCTTCACTGATGGCATGTCGAGCAAGATTCCAGACGAGCATATTCCTCCATTTGACCTTGTCTTCCGTGGTAGAAGCTGCTTTGAGTTTGTCGTAGCACTCGTCGAGATAGCGGTGGTCCTGACCAATGGCTTGGGATACTAACATATTGACTTGGAAATAAGAAGATTAATGGATGAGTGTTGAAGTTTTAAACAGTGACAGATTAATGGAAATTCAACAGAAGAGCCGAGTGGTTTAAGTAGGCGGTGGTAATCTAATGAGAGCGGCGACAATTAATCGATGAGCACATGAGTTCTAAGTCGTTGAGTGCACCCCACTTGGTAACCCCGCAGCTCACTAAGGCAAGGGACTGGACGGCAATGTCTTGCAGTTTCCACGAGCATTGAGCTTAATTATGCCTAGCAGCGAACCATGCATTTAACAGCTAGCGTCTGATTGCCATCATCGCATTCCATCCTTGCTGCACGCCCTCTTTAACGATTGGCATTGGCTTCATCGACAGCCGCATCTTCCTCCTCCTGTCTCTCAGCCTCCGCATCCTCTACGTAGGTCTTCTTCATAGACTGCCTGCACAAGCTCCTCGAAGTGGTCGGCGGCGTAACTCATTTTGGAATCAGAGTTTTTGTACTTAATGGCCCTTGAAATTAGTACATTAACTTACAAAGCTTGAGGTCTACTGAACTTACGAGAACCGTATTTTGCGTCACAACTGGATGATCAATCCACTTTGGCTGTGGGTTACGTTTGGGTCTGGTTTGTATGCAAAGAAAGAGTTGGTACCACAGCTGCGCGTGTAGGTGAAAATCGAAGTTGTATTTGCTTGACTCTACGAATCGAAGAAGTCGAGAGATCCAGCCCATATAAGGTGCAGAGCTCACTCAACCGCTGCTAATCCCTGTTAGGCCCGGTTGCCGGATGATTCACGTAACAACGCAAATTCACGTGATGCATCCTAAAAGAGATTACCTACTAGGCAAGTATACTTGAACGATTGCTGCTCTTCCTGCGGGGTGAAATGCCACCAAGGCAATTCCGTGATCTTTGTTGACTTTGACCTTACTTCACTCGCTTCTCCACATCCTTGCTAGTGCAGACCCTCCGGCCTCAAACACGGGACTGTACGAATTTCGCCCATCAGCATCCACCATATGCGTCGATGGCAGGTATATTTGCGGACTATGTCTGGCGTGGGTCTAGCCATAGCCTGAATCTCTACGCGCTCGCTGGCTGTAATATTGTCCGTTTGTACTACCCGAAAGAGAAGTAGCAAGAGGCCAAAGGGGTCGAAAGCAGTTCCACATTGGAATGTGAAGATGACGGAAAGAGGTACACAGGAGTTAGATGCCAGAATTTCCTTCCCTTGTTCCACCGAGCTCGTCAGCTCATCTCCCAATCCGAATGCGAATCCATACTCCTCTCAACATCTACAATTCCGACCGAAAAACCACGCCATTCAACAAAGCATTGAGCTCCAGCTTTTCTCCATGACACAAATATAACAGAGCCATAGAAGTCGAGTGTCGTTCAATGGTTGGGATGTGCTATGCATGTCCTTCCCCGTAGCCAGCCACAATTCTATCCAAGTCGAGTGGCTTGGCACTGGGCTGCACGGTTTCCTTTCGTTGACGTTATCCAAAGCCTTGAGTAATATAAGATCCTACAGAGGACCAAGAATGGTTAAGTCACCAAGTCCTAGAATTGATCAGTATCAAATTCCAATCCAAATTACCACTTCTCTTGCATACCTGTAATTTTGTACTCATTTGCGACCTCTTTTGCACATATTTCAACCACAAGCCATCCAAGCTCCATAAACACACCCGAGCACAATCCAGCCCGGCCAGAAAACCAGCAAGATCAAGCAATTTCCTCCCCCACCAAGCACGAAAACCATAAACTCAAACCAAAGTTTCTTCCTCAAATTCTCACTAGCTTTCCATCCAAACCTCCCCATCTCCTTCGTCATTGCAAAACTACTCCGAGCAAGTAGCAACGAAGTATAATTTGCTTTCAAAAGCAGCACTTGCGAGACGTAGAGTGAGTTCTGGAGGAGCAGCAAAGAGAGCATATATGTCCGCAAGAAGAGGAAGAGCGTTGTCGTGCTGAGGAGTCGTTGGAATGTTGAGGCGAGGTAGAAGGAGTGCGTGAGGGCAGGGGATAGGAGAGAGATAGTTATGGTCGTCGTGGACGTCGGAGAAATGGTCAGGACTGTCATTTTGGCGCTTGGAATTGGTATTGGGGATGCTATTGGTATTATGGGTTCGGGTCTTGGTCTAGAGCTGGCTATTGTTTCTGCTTGTATGGAGACAGGTGGATCTCAGGGTGAGTGGGATGTTGTGTTGTAAAGCATGTGATGGTGGATTCGTCGCAGGGGGCGAGAATGGAAAATTTCTGCGCAGAAAAGTCGGGGACTTCAAAAACGTACTTGTGGGAAAAGAAGAATTTGTTTGGAAAGAGGAGGAGTGAGATATAACATTCTGAGGTTGTTCATGGAGGGGTAAGTAGTGGGGGTTTGAGTCTCATAAATGAAGTCCCACGCGCTCTGCAGCAGTGGGGCAACACGACGGTCCCAAATAGGAATGCCGCAGTGATCCTTGATCGAATGTGCTTGCAGGAATAGAGCCTCTGATTTTCAGTATCCAATGAGAGGATTCTGGTAATATTTAACAATTGGGTCTCCGTTATTACCCGCTGCAAGATGCCTACACGTGTGTGCCAGCGAAGAAAGACACATCGAAGTACGAACTGATCCACTGCGAGTCGAGGCAACTGTGTGTATCAACAACAATTAACTGATTGGAAGAGAAAATAAGAGACACAAGACAGAGTTTGGCTAGCAAGACCACATAAATCGAGAAATGATAAATGTATTGTGTGATATGTGGCATGGAAAGATGATTATCAGGAGCGTGGCATTTTCATGAACAGGGATTGGCTGTCTCTTATGGCGGGGTTCTGATGTATACCCCTCGTTCTGACAAGAGAGGCCGAAATCGAAGCGAGATGTTCTCAGTGTTGAGGATTGATGCATGTGTATATTTCCTGTGGCTGATAGGAGGAGAAGTATTCGGGAGATCGGAAAGGGCCCTTGAAATGAGGAGATATATCACTAGTCACGTGGATCGTATTTCAGCATCTCGGGAGAGGCTACGGAGTCTCTGGAGCACCCAAGACTTATCCATGAATGACTACTCAGTAGAGACAGTCTAGACTTAGCGGTAGTATTGTAGGCTGCCTGGACATTCAGACTCGTGGTGCATTCAAGCCCCCTGGTTGAAATTCATGCTATATCCACCGGTAGTTGGATCTTTCTGCATCTGAAAGTTGTTGGTCGACAAACCAAACGGTTTAAGTATGCCGTTGCCAAGCTAGAATAGTAAGCTTACTGACTCAGAAGCTCGAGTGATGAATACCGACTTCCTTCAATTTCCCCATCATCTCTCCCATCTCCTTTTCCTGGGCAGCTTTCGTCCGTGGAGGAAGCTGTACCAGCTGCCGTTGCACAATCTTCCTATCTGCAGCTGAAAGATTTGACATCTTTGCTAGTGTTTTGTAATCTGGCGTATGTTAGCCAAGTCCAAACCCGAGTGGTCTGTAAACATACCGTCCTCCGCCCCTTGCAAACTCGACCATCCTCCAAGTTCACTCCTAGCTCTTGCTCTCCTCATCAACGCCTTGCCCCTAATTCTCTCAATGTCTGCCTCCCTCTTTCCCTTATCTGAAATATCCTCTGCCTTCGCAGCTCCAGCACTGACGATCTCCTCATCCGCCTCTTCTTCCTCAACCTTCGTAGCCCCTTCCTCATTCTTGCTACCTTCTTCTTTGCCTCGCCCTTGCAACCTATCCAGCCCTTCCAACGCCGCAGATGCGGCCTTGACCGCCTCCTTCCAATCCTCCAGCTTCAGATGACACGCCGCCACATTGCTCTTCAACACCGCGACTTCGTACTCCAGGTAATTCGGACAAGTGGCGAGCGCCTTATCATATGTGGCTATCGCATCCTGGAACGAGGCTTTGGCAAAGAGGTCGTTTGCTTCCTTCTTCACCGTATTGGATTCCTCAACGAGTGCCTAATTGCGCACCAATGTCAGCAAACAACGCTGATAGGCCGGGTACAAGAACGTACAGCTTCTTCCTCGGGGGAGAACCGGATCAGCTCCTCTGGTTCCTCCACCTTCTCATCTTCCTTGTCGCGACCTTTGCGCTGAAACTTTTCTGTTCGGGACGACATGCTGAGGGTAAATATGGATGCTGTTCAAAAGTCCAGCAGCAGCTCTGGTTTCAGGGCGGAACTAGTTCCGTCTTGTACCTGAGTGACTAGTGAGGGGTCCCTGTAGATTTTACCTCTCCCCCACACTTCACTCACACTTCCTTCACACTTCACTCACTCGGAAGCTTTGATGAAGGCATAAGAAGCAAGTGAATATGACAGCAAGGAGGGAGTAAGTTGTTTCCAAATTTTGAGCTGTAAATCAGACACCGTATCTGACAAGTCTATTTAGTTTTCCGCCTGTACGGGCTTGCCTGTTTGACATGGACGGGCTTCTGATCGACTCTGAAGAAAAGTACACGATAGCTACTAATGCAGTACTGAACAAATACGGCAAGCCGAATATCCCATGGTCAATGTATATCTCTTCCAATCTCACATGTATTCCAGTTTCTAATAGCATACAGAAAAGCTAAAATGCAAGGACGAGCTGGCCAAGCAGCTGGAGACGTCCTACATGAATGTACGTCACACAGAAAATTATAATGTCCTCTTCTGAATGTTCCTTGGTACCTTGGACACATCCTTCTGAAATTTCTACCAATCTCTCAATTGAGTACGTTCTAACTTCTCATCTAGGGGCACAACTTCCAGTATCCCGAGAACAGTATATGAACGAGGTCCGCGTGCTGCAACACGAGCATTTCCCAAGCTGCCAACCCCTCGCAGGCGTCGAAACCCTACTCTCCAACCTCTCCTCCGCCCAAACAACCACCAAAGACCGAGTCCACATAGCCCTAGCAACCAGCTCCCACAAATGGGCATTCGATCTCAAAACCGCCCATCTCCAAGACAGTCTCTTTACCGTCTTCGACGCCCAACGACGGATCCTAGGAGACGACATTCGGATTCCCAAGGGACGAGGTAAGCCAAGCCCGGATATTTATTTGTTGGCGTTGAAAATTGTGAATGAGACGCTGGCGGAGGGTGAGAGGGAGATTTTGCCGGAAGAGTGTCTTGTTTTTGAGGATTCGGTGCCGGGCGTTGAGTCGGGACGGAGGGCTGGGATGAGAGTTGTTTGGGTGCCTCATCCGGAGCTGTTTATGGAGTTTCAGGATAGGGAGCCGGAGGTTTTGGCTGGGAGGACGGGAGAGGCTGGAGAGGTTGATATGCATTTAATCGGGCAGGTGGGTGATGGATGGGCTGAGCGGTTGGATACTGTGGAGAAGTTTCCGTATCAGAGATATGGAATTGTGGTTAGTTGATTAAATGGAAGCAAACACTGCAAGGGGAGGAGCGAAAGACAGCATGAAAAGGCTGGGCCTTAAGTAGTGTGCTGGCCATGCATAATAAGAGGGTTTTTGGGCATATACAATATTCCAACATACGTTAATACACGATTGGTCTCCAAATCTCATAGATTTATATGCATATCTGGTATCAATACAACAAGCTAAAATCTAAATCACAAATGCGCTCTGGCTTGCAATGCCCGCCTCCTCTTCTGCTTCCTACTCAACTCCTTCTTATCCTCCTCGCTCAACACCTCCCCAGCAGCCTCCGCAAAGAGCCTCTGCGCGATATTCTCTGTATGTCTTAAAACTCTTGTTGAAACCGTTGCTCCATCCCGTCTATTCTTTCCTTCTCTTCTAGATTGGGCAATCTTCTCTATGAAATCCCACAAACGACCCTTAGCAATGAGACGACCTGTCTCCGGATTCCGGTCCGGTGTCCAGTCGGGAGAAAGCTTGGAACGAGGTTGTATCTTGGGGTCTCGGCTTTTGGCTACGATCACTATGCCCTCTTCCTCTAGGCGAAGCCAGGCATTTTTGAGGGTCTCTTTATTGACTGCTTCGAAATATGACAAGTCTCCCTGGTGATATAGGGTTTTGCCAAGCTAGCAAATGGTCAGTTGAATGTAATTTTTGGGTGGGAGGAGAACTTACCAATTGTGCGCTATCTTGACACCCTTTGACATCCAGCCAGCCATCTCCCTTGTAGTTCAGAGGAGGTGTGTATCCCATAAATGCCACAGCACCGAGCCAGAAAGCCTCAACAAACGGCCAGATCAGAAAACAATAGAAATCATAGTTCTCACGGCCAGCAGCTCGTTCTTCGTCGGCCAAGCCAACTGAAGTGATATTCCCCTCAGCGTCTCGTTCCAAAGTAACGACTTTGTCTCTTTCTAGACCTTTCAAGGTGTTGTCCAAATTGACAATAAGTCCATCTGTAGGATAGATGAACTCTCCTCTGAAAAGCTGTGACAAGAACAGGACTTGATCCCGAAGCTCAGGGTATGTAATCTTCTGATTGTCGGGCCCACCGCCACGTTTCACGCGGATATACATGGCAGCGCTGACAAGTGCTTCCGTGATGAAGAGATGAATCGTCATGTTGCGGTAGAACGACAATTGGAATCGATCCACCGCATAATATGTTGGCTCGGGCAACCCTTCGACAATACCAACAAGGTCTTTGCCAAGAACATCGAGACCTCGATCAATGACAGCGGAAGTTGGAGCATTTCCAAAATGAGCAACTCGCCCGCCTTTCGATCGGACTCGGTCGCTTAGCCATTCGACTCTCCGAATTAACTCTGCCTTTCCTACACCTCTTCCCCTCAGTGTCAAGAGCACTGTGCCAATCAAAGCTGTTGGCATTACTACTGAAACAGCATTGATGTCTGAGAGTACTTTGTAACCCATCGTGCGAAGCATTTTCTGCTTCGCAGCCGGATCAATGGTGCTCCTCATATCTATTCCCTTGGGAATGCCAGTGGTTCTACCCTGTTGATCTTCGATGAATTGCCGCAAACTCCAAGGTTCATGGAATCTGACATCCACTCGACCGAGTTTCAGAGATAGCACTGATGATGCCGATAAAAAGTCTGCCAAGTTCTCTTTCTTCTTCGGGACACCCAACAATTCCATCGAAAAACTTTCTGTCTCAATGACTTTATCGTACTGTGTACTGACAGGGCAGATGATAGCGTCTTCGACTCGACCGGACAGGATACTGTCCATAATAAAATTCAAGATACCGAACTTGGGGGGTAATAGCTTTCCGGTCCTCGATCGTCCTCCTTCGATGAAACATTCGAAATTGAAGCCGCCTTGGAGCAGAGTATCAATATATGATTGGACGAGGGTTGTGTAGAGAACGTCATCTCCGAAACTGCGCCGAATCCACATGGCTCCTATTTGTTGTTAGCAAAGCTTTAGAAACCCCCATTGAGACGTACCAGCGTGTTGTAAGAAGCTCCCAACTACTGGGAAGTTCAAGTTATCGCCGGAGACAACAGTCGGTAGTCCCAGTCCCAGACGGTAGCAAATCAACTGAAGCGAAACGTAATCCACATGTGATCGATGGCAAGGCAAAAAGATAATGCTCTGCTTCTTCTTCTCAGCCTTCTCGGCTACCGTCCGCAATCGAATGACTTCCTCGCTTGAGACATGAATGCCTACATTATTAGTCCATGTCAACAATTCCGATACAAAGACAAACCTTGGTGGTACGCCCTCGTCAAAAGTTGTGTACACATGTAATATGCCCCCCGAATGAACGGTTTACTCTCCATTTTACATATCATCTCTCCTGTCCATTTCTCGCTTAGCTCCTGCAAGCTCTGCTCAATAACCATCTTCCTCTGTGTCCTCTTCCCTGCATACAACGGATCATCCTTATTCAACAGGCCCTCCTTCTCCTCAACCGCCACCCTTTTCTCCGCCAACTCGGTAATTCGTTTCTGCAAAATGGGTGTAGCAAGGACAG
The DNA here is from genome assembly GCA_002554605.1 of Helotiales sp. F229. Taxonomy (NCBI): domain Eukaryota; kingdom Fungi; phylum Ascomycota; class Leotiomycetes; order Helotiales; species Helotiales sp. F229. The sequence goes on along the minus strand of MXAW01000004.1, from coordinate 3,212,402 downwards.
CTTGGGTCATGGACTCGGAGAATCCGTTGTAAAATATAGGTTGGCCAATGAAGTTATCATAGGCCCGCCAGCCTGAGCCAGAGACATGGAGGGATACTTCTCTCAAGAATCTAAACAATAGTCAGTCCATGTCTCTCAACAGCAGAAATAATGGCACAAACTCCAAAGGACTAGATCTGAACCTAGCCATATTCTCCACCAAATTCCGTTCCCTATCCGCATCTTTTCGCTGCTCCGGAGGCTCGATGTATCCGCTTGGATGTAGGGTAACCTGGTCTCCCAAAATATCTAAGTCCGGGGCAGCGGAGGCATTCCGTGAATCTGCCATTGTGTCTGATTTTCTTTGCTAAATTGTCTGCTATGTTTGCGGTTTGGGTTGTTGGCTATCATAACAGGGTCATGGTAGGTGGCCAGCTGCGGTGGGAGCATCGAATGTTGTTGAAAGCGTTAGCTCGAAGAAATGCCTCGGCGAGCATGGATACCCGGAAATCTGGGGTTGGTGGAGGGCTAGCCTGAATCGGCTGTCCCCAGGCGCTAAACTAGAAGCTTATTTGCAGCATGTGAAAGCTCCCCTCCAAGCTTCTCATGTGCTTCAAAGCAACCCACTACCACAGCAGTCAAATCCTCGACCAGAGAAGCTTGCCAAGCCGTCAGGGCTGTAACAATCAGAAATGTCGACCCAAGATATAGGTCGGTCTCTCCTCTCACGCGCTTTCTCCCCCGACACAGCCGGCAGAATCTTCCTTGAGAAAGTAAAAACTCGACCTCTCCATCTAAAGCCCACCGAGCCCTCCACCGCACAGCAACAGCGACGCCTCGCGCGCAAAGCCAAAGAATCACGAAAGAAGAAGCAGAAGCCCGCACCTCTATCCGCGCGACAGAAACGAGCATTGTGTCTCTACGATATCCCGAAATCTCAGCAGAAATATGCGATTTACGAACCGCTGAATAGGATGTGGGTGGGATATATACAGGAATTGTTATGGGAGGATGGGGTTATGAGACAGGTCACGCCTAGTATGGCGACGAGGTTGTGTAGTGCGGATTTCCATGGGGCAGGGCTGGAGGTTGTGAGGAGTCGATGTGTGTCTAGGGTGGGTGTTAAGGGGATTGTGGTGAAGGACTCGAGATATGTGTTTGAGGTTGTGACAAAGGGAGATGGGGTGAAGATATTGCCGAAAGAGCATACGATCTTCAGATTTACCGTCCCGAGACCCAAGAAGGAAGACGTAGAAGTTGTGGAGGGGGCGGAGGTTGAAGATCAAGCCGAGGGACAGATCAAGGAGACGACGAAAGAGGCCAGGAAAGATGTGGTATTTGAGTTGCACGGCGATCAATTCGAATACCGAGCAGCGGACAGAGCGAACAGGAAGTTCAAACCGCATTATCTACCAGACCTGTGAGGCGCGTATCTCTAGCAATTTGGACTGTTCGAAGTCCTGGTCAACAAACCTTACCTGCGGCCACTTACGAAGGGGGAGACACAAATCTGCTTTTTCAACTGCTACCTGGACACTGAAGGATTTTTAAATACTTCACTACACCCGGAAAAGGCCCCAATTTATGGATGTCCCTCGAAACTGCCTTCGATCCAACAACGGCAGTCAATGGGGTATACCCTCAAAAGACCCAAGCAATAACTTCGATAGCTGTACTGCACTTCCCTGGCCTCCAACCCATCTTGGCGGAGCTCCAACCTAATATAGGGGAGGTTGAGCACAGTGTGGACGCAGCCAACGAGAACAACCTTCGGCTCTCTCTACCTCGCCAAGCCAGCAAAAGCAAAACGCACCGTTCTTTCGCTCCCCAAAGCCACGTCCCAAAACCCAGGTCATTGGCCCAAGTGATCTGAACCTTCAGCCCTCCCTCCTCAGCCATCAGTACCAACAGGAAACAAAAGAAAAGGTACTGGTTCCAAGAACCGGGGAAGAAAACGGGCCAGCCATCTCACCTCATCGGAAGACAAGACCATCGTCGCACGAGCGAGATTGGGAAGAACGCCATGTTGGCCAGCAGGCAAGACAAGCCGAGGTATGCATGCACGAGCGCAGCAAAAGCAAGAATAGTGGCGTTGCGGAACCACAGGAATACGCGGAGCTGTTTGTTCTGGAACTTAGAACCCGAGATACCTGGTTCCTTGTGCTGTTGGTTCTGCGAACTTGATTCTGCATGCGATATGATGTGGTATGTGATTGATACACATTATCATTTCCTAGCTTAACATGCAGCAATATTCTAGATAGCTGCAAGATGCCAATGCCAGTTGTTTCAGTCGTCAGAGGAATACCTCTTGCGACCTACTAAATACAAAGTACAAGTACAGAACCCGCCAGCCCGCCAGATATGCAACAAGAAAACGCAAGCCAAGAAGTCATGATTACCAGCCCATAACTCCAGTGCTCTAATATGAATTTTCCCTGTCGGTCCGTCCCATATGCAAAGATTCGCTACTTTTGTGAAAACTCCCAGTGGTCGTTACTCGTAATTCGGATGGATGTCCTGTTGTGTCCCATCTCATGAAAAAAGCAACTCCAATATGCACCCTAACTGTCCCACCAATGCTATCTCTGGCTCTAGCTCGTGCCAGGCTCACATAGCCCCTATCGTGTCTGTGCATTCAATGCACAATCGATCCTGAAAACTGTTCCAGTGAAAAGTATGTCGTACAATACAAAGTCTACTTATCGTCCCAAATCTCAAGCGTAAGGTGGTGGAAATTGATGGTGTGATGTGAGTGGCGGAGGTGGGAAGTGGTTCTGAGATTGAGTGTTTGGAGGCTGGTAGTACTGTTGATAGGGGTGATTCGGTAGTGAGAAGTCGGCCTTTGCCAACAATGGATTGAGAATGCCACTAGGAATCACCGGTCTGGATGGGGGCGGCGCTGGTGGTAGACTAGTGGTTGGTGCTTGTGTTGTGGTAGGGTAGAATTGGCCAAGGGATGTTTGTGGGACCTGTGGTAGTTGTTGTGCCTCCTCACTTGGCCATCCCCATTTCGTCTTCAATTCCTTGCCGATGAAGCCAACTTTCCATCCAGTCTCCTTTCGAATCTTCTCAAAGATCTCCAAGACCTCATCTTGTTCACGGCGAGAAACTAGGCATTCAGCAGCGATTGCGAGTGAACGTAGTGCAACACTGGCAACCCCCCTGTCCTTGACGTGTGCAACAATACCGCAAATCAGATGAGCATGGTGCATTTGCATCTTGTTCATCTCGTGTGTCTCTTTAGACATTAATGGGTTGATCTGTGCCAATAAACACATAGCAGTGTGGTAGAACAAACGACCCACGATTGTGGCACGTTTGATGAGCCTTTGTTTGATTAGCATGTTTCAAAATTAATTGGAATTGTTCACTCACCAGACTTCGGGAAAGGCGGATTTTGAGCTGGTTTGGTCAGGGTGGAGGTAACCCATCGGCTGCATCGTCCTCGGAATGTTCAAGTCCCAGCTGTCACACAAGTTCTTTAGTCTCTTCCACTCCGAAAATCTGGCCTGAAGTCGGATTTGCTCATCATGTGGCGATGCCTCTTGGAATCGTGGTATTGAGGCTCGGAAGCTCGCAATCTTTCCGACAATGTAGAGCATTCGGTGAACCCAAACTTCCTCCTTCCCAGATTCCGTCTCGGGCTGAAGGTTCATATCAACACCCCATTGATCTGGCTCCCACGCAATTTGCCAGTTGAAGTGAAGACAACTAAGAAGCTCCATGCCAACATTCAACCAGAAACAAGCAGCACCAACCCCTGTACTTCTCGCGTTCCAACCGCACTCCTTGATCAAAGCTCGGGCACCAGCAATGTGGTTCATTCGCTGCATGGCTCGTTCGGACATGATTTCATAAACGTTCAGAATCACCGCAGTGGTGGCACAACATACGGTATCTCTATCGGGGTTCTGTAACGAGCGCAGTAACTGGGTGGTCGCCGTATCGTAGTAGAACAGTGCTTTATCTTCGTGATACATCGGGTTGACCAAGGTCAAATGACGAGCACCGCATGCAAGAAAAGCGTTGAGGAGCATGGGTTCCGACAGAGCGTGGAAGGGAAGGATCCTTGAAAAGTGTTTTTGAGCATCCATACTATCCATCCAAAGGCCGACTTCCTCAACAAAGACTTGCATGAAAAGAACTTCTTCTGGGGAATTGAGGTATCGGCGGGTTTCGCTTGTGGGACTTGGTGGTTCGGGATTGCTGTAAGATGTCGATGGTGGTGCCGTGAGGAAAGACTCGCTGCCAGTATGGGAATGATGCTGGCTTGCTCGTCTCGAGTGGGAGTGCTCATTCTTTACGCTTAAACCATTGTCTGAATATGGGCCAGAGGATTGTATTGGAGGCAAAGAATTGTCCTCTGCCATCGTTCGTACGGGGTATTGGAGGGGTGCTTCTCGAGGCGGGGTTATGATCTGGTCGAGGTGAGCATATCTACCGAGACCGCCCTTGTATTCAGATGCGATTTCTCGAGACTCGTCTAAAAATTTGACTGGTGCTTATTAGCGATTGAAAGACTATTAGGGACAGGAGTACAACCTTTCCAGTCGGCGGTAGGTGGGATGATTGGCGGGCTCTTGACAGTGGTATCAATGAAGTTTAACCGTACCCCTCTCTTACAGACTCGACTCGATTTTCGACAATTCTGGCATTGCTGGTTATCAGTTGTGTATCCTTTACCAGTCAGCTTGGTAAACATCTGCAGACAGCTCTGCTCACCTTCGTCACATTTCAAGTGACGTTCCCGACATGTAAGACATCCCGTCCTGACTCTCTTTGGCTTGTTCGCAGCAACTGTAATGGGCCCCTTCTCCTCCGCCAGCTCTGTTGTAGCTAATGCGGTCATCTGAGTATTATTGTTCTTCGAGTTGTGCGTCTGCAGCTGGGGTGTTGATATGCGTTGCCGCTTGGGCGAAGGAGGGCTAATGTCGCCAATGTGGTAGGTCGGCGGCGTGAACTGTTGATCGCCAATTAATGTCAAGTCAGAGGCAGTTGAAGCCGAGTACAAAGGTGAAGGTTGGAAAGGATAGTCGAAATCGAAAGCCGACGCAAGATATGCTTGGCCCGCCACGATGAAGGCTCTGCGATGGATCGCAGTGAATACCTTGTTGGTGGGCTATGGCCTCCCGCTGACATTGGCATTCACAAGTGAATAATCAGGAAGTTCTTCAGGCTCGATCCAATGCCAGGGATTGCAACAATGGCTGGCAATGGATAACTTTCTGGCGGCGGGGACAACGGCGAGCAGGGTGAGCAGGGTGAGCTGAGATGGGGAGAGGTTCTGCGGGGAGAAGGTAGTCGGATCTATGAGTCTCCGAACGCTATGCCTATGCCAGGAGGGCGAGACTCCCAAGGACTGAAACCTTCCTGGGCCAAGAACGAGGGATTGCCGAGAATATGCAGCTTTAGGTGGGTATTTAGGGGACTTAGTCGACAAAGATGCGTGTGATTTGGAATGGGAGGAGGATGGAGTTTTGCAGTGCGAGCAGTGCGGTTACCTATTGTTGTAGAAGTGTAGAAGAGTGAGGAGTTGAGAAGTCCAAGTCAACAAAGGCTTGAAGGAAAGTGCAAGTCGTTTGATCGGAGGAATACTAAGTAGCAGTCGGCAGTGACGATGATCCACGCAGGGTACAGCTGCGTATTATTGAGATGAAAAAAATGGGCTCTGGTCCTCCTTTTCTCGGCTTCAGAGCCGGAAACAGGAGTAACTGTACGCGGACTCTGCTGCACCAAAATCGAGGCTGTTGCAGATGTAACAGCAGAAAGGTTGTGCAACGAGATACAAATGCACAGGAGATTCCTTTCGGAATGTCGATTCGTCTTTGTGAGACCGTCGCCCAGGTGCAAGTGAGCACAGAGGGGGGAAGGAAAGTGAGAGAGAAAAGGGAGTTGAAGGTGCACAAGAGGTGGCCACCATGAGGGCGAGGGTCACAAGCCATACATAACAGAATCGTGGAGATCCGTCTGGTCCGAATCGATCAATCGTCTGTCTCTTGCTGCTGTCATCGATCGGGCAGGAAATATAATATCATTTACATCTGTTCTATTCTGTGGAGGCCAGGCCATGTCTTGCCCGCCTTGCCTTGCCAGGGGCCCTCCCGCCTCGGCTTCCAGAAGTTATTGCTCCCCCAAGCTTCCAATGATCCAATCCCGGGTCTTGGAGTTGGTGCCCGTTATCCTGGCCCCATCGTCAGAGGCGCATCTAAATCAAGCCTCTTCTTTCCCCTCCTGCCGTCCAGGCCAATCTATTTGTCTGCTTTTCGTCCTCAAAATGGGAACAGCGAGAGATCTGCTCTGCCCACCACGGGATATATATTGAATTTTGCTGATCATCGAACTTTTTTCTTTCCGTTGCTCTCGCCAGCCAGGAATAATAACAAGGAGACCTGCGTGCATGGCAGGCATGCCGGCTCAAGCTGCCCTTTGAACGAGGGTGGGTGCTCGGCTGTCAGCCTGCTGTCACAGAGCTGCCGCAAGCCTTGGGGGTTGACAGAGACACTTCATTGGAGAGCAGCCAGGGTAGAAAGCTTGCCCCTGATGGCGAGAAATTCTTGATGCGCGGGAAGGTCTCCTTCAAGTTCCAGCACAGCCATGGTTGGTCAAACGGCCTCTGTTCGTCGTGTGTGAGGGATTCGGATGTCAGGTTTCCCGAAAACAACAACCTCACAGCACATCGCAACCAAAGCGAGAAGAGGAGGAGCAGAGCAGGGCAGAGCAGAGCAGGGCAGAGCAACGCCGATCAGAGATTTCTGCAACGAGTGCGGAGACGGGCCATGGCCCATGAGCAGAGAATGCTGATAAAAGCGCTGGACCTTGGCGGGTAGCAGCAGCTGTCTGATTGCCCTTCTGCAGGAAGCCATCGCAAGTGGGCATGTTGAGCGGTTGTGATGTCTAAGAACAGTCAAGCCTTCCGTTGAGTTCGCACAATTGCCTGGCAAAAGTCAGAAGGAGTTCAAGAGAAGAGCCGAAACTCAACTCTGGTTGTTGCAGCATGCACCTATCCTCCCCTGCAGCCTTTTGCTGTCGCTGTGGCCTTTCATCCATCCATGATCCATCAGCCATCCTGCATCAGTTCAAACCCGGCCAAGCTCTAGATGGCCGGGGTTCAGTCTGACTTGCAGCGGGGAATTCGTGGGAGAGTTAATTAAGCTGATGGATCGGGAATGCCCCAGCTTTCGCTTGCCCCAAATTTAGCTCGGATCACGTGCGTGGGGGTGAAAGAGGATTGGAACGGGGGCAGGGAAGATGAAGGCAGGATCATTAAAATTAGATTAAGGTACCGAAAACTAATTGCTTATACTTGTTTTCGGGGGTAAATAATGCACATTTATTGTTTGTGCGTAATTCTAAAGATTTCTAAAGGTCTTTGCCATAGGGGGTTTTTACAAGGGGTATTACCCAATGATAAATTTATGCTACTTCGCCGCTTTTTCCGCCAGAAATCAAGATATTTAACATGGAATTCTTATTAAGTATACCTATGCCAAAGACCTTAATAAAATAAACATAAACATTTCAAGATGAATGATTACATTATTAAACCTTTTATTTTGAAGCCGGCTGAACTTAAGATTAGATTGCCTTTTAATTGAATCTTACTTAATATTAAGTTTAATACGCCTTATCAATTTGATTGACTCCTCAATATTATTAATAAGGCTGTAAAGCTTGTTTGAATATTTCATAACGCAAGCGCCTTATTTAATAGGTTATTGCCTTAAAAGAGAATCGACAAGTCCCTTGAACTAATATACCTTTCGTTTTTGATTGAAATGTTAGCTTGAACGCTATTTGTATGGCATTTAAGAAGGAAGGCTATACTTAAGAACTTGCATGCCAAAAAAAAGCTCTTACATACCTAAATCGAGTTTTGCGACTTTAATGGGCTATTAAGCATGAAGATTAGATTAAAGATCAATGGTTTTTAATGTATTGAAGTAACAAAACTTAGATAAAACCTGGGAAGCATATATTGGATTAGATAATTTGATTAATTGGGGATATAAAGCTTTATTACCCTAATTATATTAAATATTAATACCAAAAGAAGATCGAATGAATGTTTTGGGGTATAATATTAAGGAAATATGATTGGCATAAGAGGCTGTTTTAGGAAAAAGATTGGAAGACGATTAATAAGGGTTTATACTTAAGAATCATTATCCCAAAAATTCAAGAAATCTTACAAGAGTATCCTAAGCTTTAATTTTAGCAAAATAATGCAAAAGATCACGCTTTTAAGTTCACAAAATTAGTATTTAAAGCAATTGGGATTACTCCTATCTTTTGGCCAGCGAATTCTCCTAATTTAAACCCAATTAAAACAATTTGGGATAATATGAAAGCTTATATTAATAGGAATTACTTTAATATTCATCAATCATACAAAAAATTATGGGCAGCTGTAATAAAGGCATGAGAATCAATTATAACTAAAAGAATTAAAGAATTAATTAAGGAAATGCCTAAAAGATATAAAGCAGTGATTGAAGCAGAAGAAGGCTATACAAAATACTAAGGGAAATTAATAAAGCAGCATTGCTAAGAATCTGATTTTTATAGCCATTGCATGAACTAAAATTGTGTATTATTTACCCCTAGGGACAAGTATATCTTTAATGAAATCTCAAGCCGCGCTATTTCGCTATGGATTTGGGACTCTAGGTTCTCCGAATAACATACAAACCCATGAACTTGACGCATGGGATTCGCAAGGTTGGTGGTGCTGTAACCCTGTTTCCAGCGTCAAAACGAATCCGAGATCCTTGACCAACATCTTGCGAAAAGCGTCAACACAACCTGACACCGCCGGCGGCTATCAACCACAACCCCAGACTCTTGAACAGCATCTTCTTCCAAAGTCAAATCCTAATAAAGCAACGGCAGTTGCCGGCATGGCTTTGCCCCCAGCCCAGCCAGCTTACATCCTGCGCGGTCATGGGTCTCAAATCCACTCGACCACGTTCATACGGTCGAACAGCCGACTTGTCACCGGCGACGCAGACGGTTGGATAGTAATATGGAGTCTGGCAACGAAGAGACCAGCTGCCGTCTGGAGAGCCCATGAAGGCGCAATTCTTGGAGCCAGCGCATGGGGGCCTGATAAACTCCTCACGTGAGTCTGTTTCGAGCTTCACGAATCATTGTTGTGCCTTAATCTATCTGTTGTTGCGCGGGTACTATTATAAGAGAAAACAAACTCTGGCATGGGTGCTTGCAATAGGAACAATTCATCTTATTGCATATATTGCCTACCTTGCATGCGTCCGACATCGCTGATTGTCAAAGCATTATCTTTCAAATTTGCCCTACCTATTTTGAGTCGCTGGCATTCTCTTTCTGACATTCTCGCAGGCATGGCAAAGACAACAAGCTCATCGTATGGAAGCTACCAGAAGAGGACGAAGCGTCCATGAGCATCGTGCTGCCGGTTGACGCTCCGCCAGAGCCGCGGAGACAACCATGGCTGCTCCATGTGCTTCATGTCAACACAATGAACTTCTGCTCATTCGCACAATGCTCATTATCAAGCTCTGATGAAGAGCTATTAATAGCGGTGCCCAACACCCTCAGCTCCGAAACCGTACGTTAGCAATCCTTCCTTCCATTCCATCCGGACTACGCTCATCCTATCAGGTTGATATCTTCCACTTGCCATCGTCAAAGCGCATTCATACTGTTCCTAGTCCACCTTCGTTCAAGGGTGGAATGGTGATGGCTGTATCGCTATTCTACCATCCTCAAACCGCCCATCTGACAGTTCTCGCTGCCTTCGAAAGCGGTCATACGAGTGTCTCTCAACTCGCCGACGAAACTTGGTCTCCTCTCTACACAGCCCAAGCACATACTCAACCTATCCTCTCCCTCGATGTCTCTCCCGCAAGAGATTTCTACCTCACGTCCTCTGCTGATGCCATAATCGCAAAACACCCCATCCCCGTTGCAGCTGAGAATGTCATCATGGCGATCGAAAGCATGCCTATGAAGACTCTCCAGTCGAAGCACGCCGGCCAGCAAAGTTTACGGATTCGGAACGATGGGAAGGTCTTCGCTACTGCAGGCTGGGACTCTAGGGTTCGTGTCTATGGTGCGAAAGGTATGAAGGAACTGGGGGTCTTGAAGTGGCATAAAATTGGTTGCTATTCCGTTGCTTTCGCCGATGTTGAGAGCAAGGAAGAGAGTGGAGATGGCAATGAGCTAGTCAAGAAAGAAACGGCTATGACTATCAAGGAAGAGAGGTTATGGAAAGCTAAGACCGCGCATTGGCTTGCTGCTGGTAGTAAAGATGGGAAGATCAGCCTGTGGGATATCTATTAATTCAGTTCTGCATCTAGAATATTGCAAGCATCGATACCCATTTGGTCTTCACGCAACTAAGTACCTATCTAATCCTGCACCTCTCCAGCGGGGTACCTCTCGAGTGTCGCTATATACAAAGCTCAAAGCAAAACGAAACTCACATCACCTAAGGCAGCGCTTCAGCCGCCCCACGACAAAGATCCAAATAAGCATTCGCCCTCTGGATCCAACGATCCAGTTCCTGCGCCCACTCCCCCATATTCGTGTCACCGGCAGCAGTATCGCAGAAAGCTCTCAGCGGCATCAACATCTCAACAGCTCGTGTCGTCTCGTTATATGTATCCGTTAAGATGTCTTCACTCGGGGCATTCCCGCTCGTACCGACCTTCTGCAGATACCTCGCCTCGCTACCAAGATGCTTCCCAACGGCTTCTACAAACAAAGATCCGCTTTCCAAGCTGGCGAGTGTGTCCAGTGTTCTTATGCATAAGTATGACTGGTGTAGTCGTAGCTGATTGTCCGCGTCTCTGATCACTCTTTTTTCGTTGTAGCCGTAGAGCGTATTATTGTCTGATGGGGCGAATAGTAGCATGCGGCAACATTCCAGGTTCACCCTCCGTTCGTAGAACTTGGCTGTATCGCGGTAATCTGGATCATCGTACACGAGATTGAAGGAGTCTTTCGCGTATACCCTGGCAGCGCGATTCCAACGCAGCAGATCGTGTAATCTGTCCGATCTCTGGAGATTGTGAGGCAGCAATTGGAAGGCCCTGATAACTGCTATGTGTTTCTCCTCTGCGCTTTTCAGAAAGACGATGATGTCGCTCAAAGCTTTGCGTCTTTGGGACAAAGTTTGAGCAGCTGTTACATCCTTCAGCGTATCCAGAACCTGATCTAGAAAATGTCGTGTTTCGGCTGTCTTGTCCCAGAAATCCTCTTCAAACATTGAATTCTTGATGATGGCCGACCCGACTTGTATATTCCTCCTCTCTATGGCGCTGAGTAGGTGGCCACGTTGTTTTGTATAAGCTTGTAGTTTAACTCTGAATTCGTTCACACGGGAATCTGGGTCCTGGATTCTGTTGTAGGCCCCTTCGCGGATATGCCCCAGACGGTTAAGTGCTTTGAGGCCAGTGTAATTCTCTCTGACACCTACGGTTAGAGTTCGGGCATGTAGAGCTGACCATCCGTACAAAGCAATGCTTGCATCCTATTCAAATATCAGCGAATTCCTTCCAATCCCAAAACCTAGATTCCGAAGAATGCATGTTCGCATACCCAAAAGTCGGCCTGTTGCATGTTCTCGAAGAATTCGGCCTTGATGGGAAATAAGTATTGAACCAAACTCAGAGGGGGAGATATCAGAATCGGATCGTATTGCCGGTTGGCAAACAACGGGGTGCAAGCGTCTTTGAAGAGCCAGTAGCCTATGGTACATTGGTCGTACTCTGGAACTATAGAAGGTCAGTAACACTACCTAATTAGCGGTCACCTTTGAACAGTGCAAGAGAGGTAAATCGGGATTATTCTTGGAAAGAGGAACTTAAAAGTCGCGAACACTTACACATTCGATCGCCAACCCCGCCGAACAGCTATTTTCTATCGAATTAGTATCATGTGAAGTGAGTAGTTGTTGGCGAACGGTGTTGAACTTACTGCGCGCTCCATGGCAAATCCGAGTTCAGCAACAGGCTCCATCTCGAAATATGGCTCTACCAGAGTGCTTATGCCTTCTTTGACCGCCTGTGCATACCTAATAGCATGCTGATATTCCATCAGTGAAATGCCCTCGGCCAGTATAAGAAGCAAATATCTCACTCACACAGAGCTCATGAACCAAAGTATTGGCGAGATTCCATTCGCAGCCCATACGTTCATCTGATTGTGAAGTTAGCATAGGCACTTTTCAAATGTTCAAAATATCCTAGAACCAAGTTCGTATCAAGGATGAATGATGACATTCCGATTCCCATATCACTGGGGTTTTAGCACTGGACAACACATACTGTCCGTAAGATCGGGGCGGAGAAGAGGCCTGACAAGTTCAGATCTTGGTAGAAGTCAGCACAGCTCCCTATGCTCCTTTCGATGAAGGAGTAGCCTCTTGTCAATCGGCGATTTAAGATCATGGTATTATTAACTTACGCTATAAATATTGATATATCTAGGGAATTGTCGTGCAGCTGGGTGATTCCATATTGCATACCGGGATTCGCGGCACCTGTCCAAGGGTCCTCACTTTCAACGCTGAGTCCAAGTTGGAGGTGACGAGTGGTTATTAATTCGTTCACAGTATTATCATATATAACTTTGGCGTTATTGATGGCTCCAGGAGTCATGGAGCCTTTAGCGCTGAAGCTTATCATGCTTTTCACGAGACGAGGGTTTTTGCGATCCTCTGGAAAAATTCGGCTTCTGGAGATGGCTTTCATTGCGCCGTGGTCGAGGAGAGCAGCAAACTATCATCACATCAGCAAAGGACCTTATGATAGATAGAATCTCGTACCCATGGTAGCATATGAACACTCTCCAAAATCTGGGAAGCGATACGGAGAGCCGGCATAAGTGCATTCTTCACCAAAGGATTTTCATAAACCCCTGAAATTACCGAATCAGCTACTGATATTTGCTCTTCCTTCCGAGTGCAGCTCCACTTACAATTACCACTCATTCCCGGGTGGTTAGGAAGAGGATAGGGACTTTTCCTCTGGTACTTTGGGGATGGCACGCGTTCCCAAAGAGAGCTCTGGAGTAGGGGATGTATCGGGCGATTGGTCCTTAATGTACTTGGCTTCAGTCTGGCATCTGTGAAAACATCGAGGTCTACCAGCTCTTGCGAGGTGAAGCCTTTCAATACTTTTCGCTGAAATTGCACGGCTTTGACGTTGAAAAATTGAGTAGCTGGTGAGGGGCTGTCGGCATCAGGCAAAGAAGGGAAGGTTGCTGCGATTGGTGTGACTATATCAAAGTTAGTTCTGGTAAGCATTACAATCTATGTTTTTGGTTCTCAGCCAGTCTTCTGGCGCAGTCTTGAACCATGGGGAGAAATCAGTCTGGACTAATACATACGAGCTGTCCGGCCATCGTCGATGATGCTGTATTTTGGCGGCCAAGGAGTAAAACTAGGTTGATTGGCCATAGCTATAACCTCCTAAAAATTACAAATTGCGTAACAGGCATCAATAAACCGAGGTTCTCAATATCATTGTTCCGTTGCATTAAAAGTTCGCCTGGGTGCTTGACAAGGGCTTATAAAGTTCTTTGTTGGAGTACAATACAATGAGAAACGATGAGTTAGGTAGATTTTTTTTTGGACGGAAGCAGACGAAGAAGAGGGAGCAACGGGCCGCATGCAGACTTATGTTAACAGCACCACCACTTGAGTCCATGTAAGTCTACTACAAAAAAATTCATAACACCAGCAGAGGATGAGTTGAGACTCTGGCGTATGATATGCAGAACTGTCTTTGATTAGCTGCTAAGGTCATAATGCGCTGGAAGCAAAGTAGAAGCCTTGAGAACGTGTTGGTAGTTGTTAAGCGAATACAACTAACTTCAATGAGAGTGACATGTTTGTTTTCAACCAGAGAAAGACGAGGCACACAATCGCTAATATGAGGAAAAACAGCAGAACCTCAAATTGGGAATATGAAATGGTTTTCTACACGCGGGTGACAGGAGAGATCATGGAATCAGATTCAGACCTTGGCGGATTGCATACAAGGTGGGGCATACGTCAAGGGAAAGAGGTGTAAGCTAAGCAAACACACAAGAGCATTGTAACAGAAGGTTATGACACTTGAAAGAACATGCACTCGCCAAATGATCACGCCAGATAGACAATATTTCTTTCAAGGAAGAAGGTTACGAACGCAACGAGACACTAGAATGAACAGAATGTGGAAGGCAAAACAGAGTTCAACCTGCTAGGAAAGAGCACGGTCGAAGGAGATGAAAGCCGGCCTGAACTTACCGAAGCAGATTTGAAATATGCTCAACACCATGAAAGTAGTGACATGGCTTGCGGAGCATGGATCTTGCCAGTATGTGGCTTGCATTCGATTCGGTCCAGTCTAAAAGATCTTGCTCAAAACCCTCTTGACTTGCTCCGGCTGGTCTTCTGGTCGTCGCTTCGTCGCGACAGGCGTCTGCTTGAACTGCCGTGCTCGTTCTCCCCCCTTCCTTTCTGCCTTCGCGGGAACAATACCTCCACCTATCTCGTCGGTATCCTTTCTCCTCTTCGCAGCCTTCTTCGCTTCCATACCCTCTAGCATCTTGGCCCTCTCCACATTCTGTACAAACTCCTTGTTCTCCTTCGTAGTCTTGCTGATCTCTGCTCTCATCCTGCTGGCCCGCTCCGCGTTCTCCGAGGCAATTTGTTCTGTCAAATTATTCCATTTGAAGCCCTTCAGATAAAGCAAATTCCATACATCGTCATGATAATATGTGCCCTTCTTTCCACCTATCGTCTTTGCATTCAACAACTCGCAAACATGCTTCGCGTGCACCTTGTTCACAAACTCAACCCATCCATCGACAAACGATCTCTTCTTATTTCCTCCGTTGCGAACTCGGCGTGTATGCGATGCAGGGTCTTCAGGTGTCATGAAGATGCGATTGATAGGACCGTATGGTTCGAGGAGTGATCGGAGCTTCTGTGGTTTCATGAAAGGTGGTATCCGGGACAAGTAGACGACGCCTGATTTCTTTATGGCTGCAGCTGTCGCAACGAGATTCTTCTTCGACAGAGGTTTGTGAACGCCGGGCAGTTCTATTATATCATCTGTGTCGCGAGACCTCTTCTTGAATGCATTCGCATCCTTTGCGTCTTTTGGCTCCTCCTTGTCCTCCTCCACTTCGTCCTCGTCCTCGTCCTCGGAATGATCATCTAGCTCTGCTTCATGGTCGTCGCTGAGATCACTGTCCACTTTTCTCCGCTTGGAATTTCTGCCGCCTTTCTTCACATCTTCAATCTCCGAGTCATAGCCTTGACTTTGATCATCTTCGCTCTCGTCTGCATCAAGGAATTCGTTGTGTTTTCGGGTCGTCATCTTATGTATGGTGGTTATATTCGGTGATGGATGCGACAAGACGCCAGGAAAGTTTTTGGCAGTTGAAAATAAGGTTTGTAGGCGGCGGGACCCCTGTAATCGGCAGTACAGTGAATCAGGTCAGGTGGGCCTTCTCTTGGTGGGGTTATGGATCTCATGTAACTGGTGGGGTACATTGAACCGAATCGTGTGGGCAGAAGGCGCGACAATATTTATCGCACTCTGACCTTCCTTTTCTCTTCTTGCCTTCGTCTCAATAACCTTCCGCAACTCCAAAAATGTCCGTCGAAACTATCACCACCATCTCTCCAACCACCAACAAGCCAGTTCTGACCAGAACTGGCCTCTCTGCCTCGGACCTCCAACTGCTTCCGCAGGTGGCAACTGAGGCGTTCCTGAGCTTTCGAAAGACCTCCCTGGCAGACAGACAAGCCATTGTGAAGAAAGCTCTCAAGCTTTTGGAGGGTAAGCAGGATGAGCTGGCAAAGGAGTTGACTGAGCAAATGGGACGGCCCATTGCATACACAGCCAAAGAAGTGACGACGGCGGTCAAGAGAGGAGAGTATCTTCTGAAGATCAGTGAAGATGCCTTGAAGGATACAGACGGCGAGGCAGAGAAGGGATTCAAGAGGTTCATCCGAAAGGTTCCAGTGGGACCAGTTCTTATTCTCTTCGCATGGAATGTACGTTCAAGTCCATCAAGTCACGAATGTTCTTTCTAACTTAATCTGCAGTACCCGTATCTGATCCTCATGAATTCTCTCATTCCAGCACTTCTCGCCGGAAACTCCGTTATACTCAAACCCTCACCACAAACCCCAACTATCGTCGAACACATATCCTCCATATTCACTGAAGCCGGACTTCCTTCCAATGTGATTCAATATTTCCACTGTGGGTCGCCCACAACAATCGAGGCAATCGTTAGAGATCCACAATTTGCTCTGGTTTGCTTTACTGGATCTGTTGCTGGAGGTCTCGCTGTTCAGAAAGCTGCAGCGGACCGCATTGTGGGTGTTGGCCTCGAACTTGGTGGCAAGGACCCGGCATATATCCGATCAGATGTTGATATTGCATGGGCAGCTGAAGAGATTGTTGATGGATCCATATTCAACTCTGGTCAAAGTTGCTGTAGCTTGGAGCGGATTTACGTTGACGAGAAGATCCACGATCAATTTGTCGAAGCTGTCCAGAAGGTTCTTGCGGGATACAAGCTCGGCGATCCTTTTGACAAGGGGACACATATTGGACCTGTGGTCTCAAAACGCTCAAAAGAAGCAATCGAAGCCCATATCAAGGATGCACTGGACAAGGGTGCAAAGGATGCCACTCCAGACAACGAGTCGTTCAAGTCGCCTCCACCTGAAGGCAATTTTATCAAGCCGACACTTCTGACAAATGTCACCCATGACATGCTTGTCATGACAGAGGAGACTTTCGGTCCTGTGATTCCTGTGATGAAGGTTAAGAACGACTCGGAGGCTATTACGTTGATGAATGATAGCGAGTTCGGTTTGACGGCCTCGATCTGGACGAAGGACACCGCCAAAGGGGCGGAGTTGGCAGAGGAAGTTGACGCAGGGACGGTTTTTGTCAATAGATGCGATTTCCCAAGTCCGGTAAGATTTACACATCCCTTTGTTACGATCCACAGGGCTGACTCTCTGCAGGATCTTGCGTGGACGGGCTGGAAAAACTCTGGAAAGGGCCAAACCCTGAGCAAGTTTGGATTTGACCAATTCGTGAAACTGAAGAGTTTCCACGTCAAGGACTACCCTAAGTAGAGAGGGATCTTCGCCGACCTGGGCCCGGTAACCATAGAATTTCCAGTGGCACAAGGTTTCGGAAGCACATTTATTATTTGGCGTTGGTAACCGATATGGCCAATAAAACGTGGAGTTGGTTTCAATCTTGCCTTTTCGCATCGTGGGATTTCAACATACAATGTGGCTTGGAGTCGTAGCATCAATGAAGCACGAAATATCAAAGATCGACGATCACAGCTTTTGCAGATACCGTGGTTGCACATAGGGATATGGAGAATGTTCCTCGCTCGCTTAAACATCCCTTTGATGTTGCGATTGGCCATCCTCTGAACACCATCCCTTACTTCGGATGGCTTACACGAGAACATGCCTTACCGCGAGAGATGAGTACTCTGGAAATTGTTGTACAAGATAAGGTTTCCCATGCACGATCCTTGGGAATCATTACATTTCTCCACCGCTTCCCGGAACCCTTCCCGCGCGATATTCAAGTCCTCTAAACACGTTCCCACCACTTTCATGATCCGAAAAGTCTGCATCTTCGGCGTGCTGATGTGTTTCCTCCAGCCGCAGTACTACGCTACAGGGAGGATTCAGGCACCGACATCTTCCATTCCATGTCTTAAGTGGACTTTACCAGCCATGGCAACCCGTCCCCGGCGCAAGGAGTAGTCACTTGTATCATGGCTCGTACTATCCGTTGCTCCGTGACCCTGAGAATGGCAAGGCTGGCGCCACCGGCTGTCTACGTATTGTGTCACTGACTCTTGCTAATTTCATGATTTGATATCGCGTTGCCCCTAGCAGCGCGTCCATCTTACTCAGTTAATCCTGTACATTCAGACCTTCGTATATAGTCTTCAGCATCTGCACATTCGAAAGGAATTATATCCACGGTGCGGTTCATAATCTGCAATTCCAATCCTTTGTGGCGGTCTTTGTTATTCTGTCTTTCCCTCTCATTCTATATTGTCATTCAGTCCCTCGTTTTCTCAGCCAGCGTCTTTCTTTTCTTCTTTTCACATTCGTTTCATACCAGCTGTATCGGATATACCATCTAACGCAAATTACCACCAATCCACCACATTTCACCGTTCACTCAGAACAATGACGCCGTTACCACAACTTCACAACTTCTTCTCGGACATCGGGACCAGATGCCGTCAAGTACTCTGTCTAAAGTCTCCTCCGCCACCCAGAGTCATCGAGATCGTATGTATTAGTTTCAAGCTCAACCTTGCGATGCTAACTAACCTTTCAGAGTGCCCCCTTTGACTTCAAAGAAGGACCAGCGGTACATTTCCCTGGGTACAGCGAGGACGAGTAAGCCATTCCAAACCTCCAATTTCTGACAACGGCTTCTGACAAGATACTACAGTATCTCTCTCATGCGAGAGAAAGCCCTCGCTTCGACCGCGGTAGTTGAAGATGGACGGTTCGATTATCACACTAGGCGTGTCGTTCCCAGGTCACGAGGAGGTTCATTCAGCTGTGGACTAGGGGAGACGGTGGTATATCATGCTAGGAGGGTTAGCAAGGGGTGTCTACATTGAGGATATTGAGAAGTAGGACTTGGGGGCTGTATTGGGAGTAATTGTTGAGACTGTAAGAATGATTAAGGGGGTCTGTGCCTGGAGTTGGGGGTCGGATTGGGAGACTGTCACCTCTACGGAATATGGGAAAAGCTTGGATATTCTCTGAAAGTGGTTCAGTACATCTTGAAAGGATGTACTTGATCACAAATGTTTAATCAATAATATTTCGCCCCTGTGGCTGCGAGAAAACAACTTTCCGGAAGATTATCAGTCCAAAGAACTCCAAGCTCATCCAAGTGAGTGAGACTCCCAAACCAAATGAGGCGAGCGGTGGTTGAAACACCAAGAGACATGCCCTGTACTTCATTGGTGGCATGGCTGGAGCTTCCCAATAACCAGACGGGTAGCTTGCCCGCACCAGATAGAGATGGACACTATTCCTGCCTAACAACGTACACGATATATTAACAATGTTCCACTACATATTGGGTAAACGGGTGGAAAACCGGGTAGCTGGGACATCTTGTATCATGTGAGCTCCCAAATCCCCTTTTAGGGACTAATATCGAAAGGAGACGAGTATACAGTCGTACGGGGATCTGTGTATCAAGTACCACAGATGCCTGCATAATCTGGTCTACATCATTGGCAATTCCAAATACTTTTGACATGACGATTGTTCACAAATTATGAAACATCAACCATGGTCACACTAGTCGACTTGAGTTTGAAGACGGCAATGACTCTATTCTTTCAGTCTCATGAATTTCAGGGAACGTAAATGCAGCAGAACCGTGGGTATCTCCCTTAACGCCATCCTGACACCCAAACTCCAAGTCCATGCCACCCGTCATGCCTCTGCAGACTCATGATACTCACTTCCCGAAGGTGTAGAAGAAGTCATTCTTCGGGACGTCAGGAGCAGCACGAGCATCTCCAACATCTCCTTCCTGGGCGCCCTGCTTGTCAGCCTCCCACTCGGCACTGCTCCAAGCCTTTCCTGTACCCAAGATAACCTTGTTCTTCTCGTCTCTCTTGGAACGATAAGCGCGGCCAAGAGGTCCATCTGGCTTCAGCATGTGCTGTATCTTTGCCATCTCCTCGTCGTTGCTGTATCGCTCAACGTAGTCCTCCTCGAACAACACGGTTCCCATGGGGCGGTCTTGTGCGAGGAAGTCCAGGTTGCGGCGGATGGTCTCTTCCTTGGTCTGCTTCTTCTTGAAGTTGGGGTCCTTGGCTCCGGCATCCTCGGCAGCCTCCTTCATCAGGCGGAGGGTCTCCTCTTCGCGGTCGTACTGCAAGAGATCTGCGTGAATCTTCGCATCCTCCTCCTTAAAGAAGCTCAAACTCAGGAACAAAGTGTGCTTCAATTCAGCGGCATTCTCTCGGAAGATGGCTTCTTCTTCGTCATCGGACAGGATGGGGTCAGCGAGGGGGTGGGGTGGGAAGCGAGCATTGAGTCTCTGGGAAAGGTTTTTGCGGAGCGAAAGCACTTTCTCCTCTTGAACTGCGACTGGGTCATCTTTGTTGATAAAAAGCTCCTTATTTCCCAAGTTGATATCCAGAATGACTTCGTTCTTCGCGGACGGACCTTTGTTGTTGGCGGTAAAGCGAGCGAGGACGGACTCAGCAAGATATTCAAGTTGTGCGTAATCGTTGGGTTTGGTGTTGAGCTCGCCGTCAGCAGCAGCAGTATTGAGAATGTTGGAAGAAATAATGCGATTGATGATCACAGCTTTCGGGGTAATCTTGCTCAATTCGGGATAGGAAGAAATGAGTTGGTCGACGATGGAAACTACCCTGTCGCGCAGAAGTGGAATCAACATTCAATTCTCTAGATCCAAAAAGGTAAAGAAGCAAAAATAGATAGTTATACCAGAGTAGACATTTTCTTCCGGGAGATTGGACTTACTTGATGGGCTCGAGTCTGGTATCAGGGGTATCAGCATTCGCCTTTGCCTTCTTGCCTGCCGTAGTAGCATTGTTGAGGGGAGAGGATGTGTTGTAGGATGTTGGAGTAGAGGTGCGAGCAGATGAGCGAGCGGCTAGGAGCTTTTGTTTGAGTCTTGAAGAGCTCGTCTCTTTGGGGGTAGCTGTGTTCTCAGGAACAAATGTCTCGGTGCCAGTCATTGGGGTGTCTGCATCGCCAACAGCAGATCCAGCTTCCTCCGAAGTCGTCACTGTTGGAGACTCGTTCTCATTGTCTGAAGTACCGCCATCATTAGCTAAGTTCATGTAATCTTCGAGCGACCAGTCAGTCACGTCGACAGAATTGTGGACAAGTGCTGATTGCGAAGATGGAGAGGAAGGCATCGTTGGAGGACTGGAGTTTCTCGATCCCAAAACGTGTGCAGCTTGGTTGATTTTCACCATTATATGCGGGGGAGCTCTGTGTTGTGTAGAAAAGAAGTTCAAGAAATTGGAAAATTCCATTTGTGACGGAAGAGTTGAAGGTGAATTCTGGCGGAGGAGGCGGAAGGTGAGAGGAAAGGCTAACCTGATAGGGCGGCAGGATGCGAGGCTGAAGTAGCCACCGCAGCCTTCTTCGACGATTTCCTGGCTACTGGTGCGCTGGCCTTCAGAGTGATGCGAGGCTGACGGCTACGGCCACGTCTTGCTGTGAAGTTGTCAGTTTTGATCCCAATGGATGCGAGCAGATTGAAGAACTGTGTTGCGACTCACGAGGATTGTTCATCTTGAAGTGCAATGGCAAAGCAAGTGGTGCTTGTTGGTGCTCAGAGACAACTTATGATCGATCTTGAAGATGTTGAAAGCAAGCTCGAAAGAATCAAAGGAGGAGATGCGGTTGTTGTGGGTTCGATTAAGCGAGACAGGGGTCAACGCAGAAATTACAACGCCTGCCATGACAGCTGAAGTCAGTGCTTGAACTAACCTGTTTGGGGATTTAATGAATTTCAAGGCTGAAATTTTCTGTCCCAGACATTGAGTACTCCTATCAGGCGCAAACAGGAACTGTTGGGAGGTGTTGGGAGATGTTGGGAACTGAAACTAGTGAATCCACGAACTCACCTCTGAATCTATGCTACCATACCAGAATATTGACGTAGAATGACAGCCCTGGCTCATTACAATGGATCCATTGTACTCTTTGAGTAATGCTGTGTGCGATATCTGTAATTTGACTCGACGATGGACCTCAGGAGAGCGAAATTTGCACCACAAGTAAAAGTCAAATTTCCACCTAAGTGCATTATCTGAAGCATGACTTACAATTCCTAGAGCATGCATTAGAATGGTTCCTCATAGCGATATCGCAGAAGCTCGGAACGGAACGTTCCCTGCTGTGACAGGTGACATAATAACTGAACTCCAACCCAGCAACTCTTGACACTGTGACATTTAAAATAAGATATCCCGGTCCACATAATTGATTCTAACCCTGTACTTTGAAGCTCAAGCCTTCATGCAAGTTTTATTCATTCCCTTGCAAAAAAAATAGGTCCCTGCAGCTGAGAGCCTAAAGCTCAGCCGCTTTCCCACACGGTTTTGAAGCGACAGCAGCATCAGCAGCATCAGCAGCGAAAACTGCGTGAACGGTAGCCATCCAGAATCCAGAGGGATGGCGTCTCCACCAGAACTCTGTGAGGATGTCACCAAGTCATCTTCAGGCTTGCAATTTCGGGTTTCCCACGCGTCGTTGTTTGTTTACATATGTGAATTAAGCGAGATGTGGGATATTGACACCAAACTTGGCGTCATGTGCTGCAACGCAACGCGAAATATCAACGAAATCCCTGGAATTACTGGCTGGAAAAGTAGAAGGTTGTGGTATTGATTTCTAAACACTCCTATATCGTCGATTTTGTGATTTGTAATGGAACAGTTGACCTTGAAGCCTGCATGCAAAATGCGGAGCTAACATATTTGGAAGAAGTCCAGAAGGTCGCATCCAGAACTCTATTTAATGACGCTAGATCTCAATAGCTGTCACTTCCCAACCCGAAATGCCAGTGAATCCAACCAGCACAGAGAGAAGAGCATTTCTCAATCATCCGTAAGATCGATAACTGTCTTGGATTTCAAAGCAGTCAGAGATTTCACCCGTTTCTCGTCCTTCGTACCCATTTTGCTAGGGTTCCGAACCACATCGAGAACGCCATCCAGGCCCTCAAAAGCTTCTAGTATAGGGGCTCGCAGATCATCCAGCTGATTCAAGATACTGAGATCTTGATCCAACAGAGCTTTTATTCCACCCATTTTGACCACTGAATCGCAGATGACCATCATGGCATCTGTAAGAGAGTCTTCAGACAGGTGGTCTTTGAAAACATCAAACTGCCATCTCGGCCGACCAGGACACATCCACTCAATCATCTTCATCCCGATCTTGGTCACCGTCTTTAAAGCATTGATTTTTGTTTCCATACAACCCTTTCGTGCTAGCGCTAGAACATGAGCCACGTTGCGATCGACAGCCGCACGGGCTTCCTTGGCTGCTTTCTCGCGAGTGTAAACATTCGAGCCCTCTATTGTCGCGCTGTGGAGTACAGAATCCACTTTCCAATGATACCGGTCGCATTTCAGTGGTACGGAGCCGTCGACAAGCATTTCCAAGACATTGTCTAAGGCATCTCGACATTTGAACCAGCTTGGGTCGCAAAAATTGGAGCTCCATCTGATGAGCAATATCTTAGCGAGTAGACCATCATTGCCGTGTGCTCGCTTCTTCTGCGACTTCTTCTTCTCGACAAAACGTCGAAATATGGCGCAAGAGCTCCACTTGAATCCGTAGTCCCGTTTGAATTGCTGATTATTCCTCATCTTGAAAGCCACAATGTCGTCGTCTACGCTTTCCAAGAAGTCATCAAGGAAGTTTGCAGATGAAAAATCTGCCTCCTGATCCATCTCGTGGTGTATTTTGCGAACTTCATCCCCTTCCAACATCTTTCCTAAATCTGATAGAGCCATTGTTATCTCTCCCAGAACGTCCATATCGTCCCGGTACAAAGCGCCAAGTTCATCCATGGCAAGTGCCCCTGCATCTGCTAGGACATTCATTGAATTGTACTTCGTTTCGAAGCAAGTGCTTGGGGTTACGTATGAGGTGATGTCGCTCTTGATGATTCTGCGGACTGCTGTAGCAATAGATACCACGCCTCGACCGGATCGTATTTGGCTCGATAATTGATCGAAAACCATCCTAAAACCCACTGGCCCGGGGTCTTTCATCAGCCTCAGCACCTCGTCCAAAGCAATCCAAGTATTTCCGTCCCAAGGGATCATTGGTTGGTATCGGAGAGTTTTGACCTTGCAAAGAAATGCTTGCTCCTCTAGAACGGTTTTCCTTTCCGAAACCGACATCCTTTCCGCAATTTCCAACATGTTGCTCAGCAAGGTTCTTGGAAGTGACCCGGTTCGGATTAGATCAGCTGCCGTCGAACGAGGTGCATAAGCTGTTGCCGTTGCAACCTCGATCAAAAGGTGCAGCGCGTTGATTTTCGTTTGAGAATGGGCTCTGGCGCGGAGGTATGGAAGGACCATGCTCTCGAGGGATGTCTTGATGGTTTGCGAAACAATCAATGCCCAGTCTGTCTCGTCTCGGATATGTCCTGAATGTGTCTGGTCATTGAGTGCTTGTTGGAGATGCGTATCCCACTGACTAAAGTCACGAGGGGAGTCTGCGATCTTTTGCGGTGCACGCATCATCTTGGAGAAGGCATTTTCTGCCCTTTTCGGCGGTTGGGGAGTCGACTTTGGAGCCTTTGAGCTCTCATCAAATTCGGTGTGAGATCGTTTCTGACAAGCAGAGGCGGCCTGAACACCCACTGCCTCAATGGCTGCCGAAACAATGTCCTTGTGTCTCTCATGAAGCTTCTTCTGGTCTTGGATGGCTGTCTTGGTCTGGGCTGCTCGCAGTGTCCCTTGAAATTGCGTACTTCTGGTTTGAGAAGGAGGCGGTAGTCGAGATGCGACTTCTTGTTCCCTGTTTACTTGATGATGCCGTTCCATTGCCTCCTGTTCGCGCCTTGTTCGTAACATTTTTTTTCGATGATATCGACCAGCCTCTTCTTGCTCCGCGGATTTTCTCTCTCGTTCAACCCTCGCTGGTGCAAGTTGTAGCAGTTCCGCTTGTTCTGCTGCCAGTCTGTCTTTTCCAAGTCTTTCTTGATACCGTCTAAGCGACTCTTCCAGTGCTAACTTTTGCCTTAAACGTTCCCTGTCCTCGTTCTGTTGAGGAAGAATCCTCTGCTCCTGTTCCGCAGCTCGCTTTCTCCTCTCGCGCTCTTCGTTGTGAAACTTGATAATGGCCCTCTGTTCTTCTTCCGCCACTCGCTTCTTCCTTTCGCGCTCTTCGTTTTGATGCTGGAGGAGATTCTTTTGCTCTTGTTCCGCTGTTTGCTTTTTGCTTCGACGCGTTCTGTCTTGTTTTCCAAGAAGCTGCAACTGCTTCTGATAGTCTTTTGGTTCGTTTGGTTGTATGGTAGGGCGACTTCTTTGCCTCGACGCTTCCTGGGCCTGGATCATCTCCTGGTGCCTTTCCGATTCGCGCGCCTTCCGGCTCTCTTCAGCTCCCCGCACGATTTTCTGCATTCGGGCCTCCGCCTCGGCTCTCAATTGCGGATCAGTGATCAGAGCAGAAAATTGCTTGTAGTAGCCGCCCTGGAAAGGATCCCATCCTTCATTGCCAAAGCAGGTATATTGTGCGGGTGTATTCATTTTGGCTGGTGAATTTCACGATGTTTTCGAAAGGATTACTGAAAGCAGAAATTGTGTTAGCAACTAGTCTTCTGTATCTCAATTGAGAGGCGTTGATTACAAGAAAGTAATCAAGATCGAGGAGCATTTCAATTAAGCCATTGAACAATGTTGAAAATAAGGATACCGTGCCAAACAGCCTGACTTACGAGGTGGACTTTAAAAGCTACTGCAGCGCGAAATGAAATCTTACTTGAAAGAACGAATGATGATTTGACGAACTCCAAATCGGTGCTTGCAGACCATTCAAGACACCAAAAATATAAATGCAAGCCCGGGTATATGACGAAATCTCACGAGCAAATATAGAAAATTGAACAATCAGTATGGAAATTGAGGAGAGACGCGGTTTAACGCGACTTTTCGTGTGAAGGTCAGTGGGTCCGCATAGTCAATCACGTGGTTTATGCAATCCATGATGGAGATCTCCCAAACCATTTGCCAAAAAGTAACAGAGCAAGTGTTTAGGCTTAGGCCAGGGATCCATCCGCAGGGGCGGGGATGGCGGGTTTGTATTCACAAAAGGGCGTTTGTGTTCGCTTCCAATGACAGAAAGTGATGGGTATCTCGATTTTATTACCGAACATTCTCAACCAATATTAAACTCCGAGGCCACAGACATATGCTCCTTCATCTTCTTTTTCATCCTCCTAATGGCATCATTACCATCAACGGTAGGTGCATCCATATCGAGCTTCCTCTGCTTCCGTACCCTCTCTCCCTCAGGCGCCTTATCCTCCACCTCTCCCCTCTTAGCTTTCCTTGCAGCTACACTTCTATCCGCCTTGGTCATCTTCGCTGGTCTCAAGCCGGGTACCTTAATGCTTCCAGGTTTGTCTCGTAGAGCGAACGCCTTGGCCAAATGTCCAAGATGAAGTGTCTGCATGTTGAAGTATTTTCTCTCGTTCGCCACATGCGTTGCATATGCACGGATGTGACTTTGATATCCACGACGAGCCATCTCAAGATACTTTGGAGATCCTTGTGCCCAGCGTTCGACATCTAGCTGCCATTCTGTAGCTCGCTCTTCCCATTCTCTGCCTGATCCACCAAATCCTTTCCTTAGAACATCCTCTGATGTGTTGTGTGTCAGGGATTTCTTGCCGTCCCTGTACCCTGATGCAAGAACAGAGACATAATCTTCCTCCTCACCTGGGAGAAGGAAGATCAGTGCTCGACCGTCCTTTCCAGCTCTTGCTGTTCTTCCGACACGATGGAGGTGGTCATCCGCGCTGAAAGGAGGGTCGTATTCGATGACATAGTCCACATTCGGTAAATCAAGACCTCGGGAAGCAACGTCCGTACAGATCAGCACGCAAGGTTCTACAGATTCAGTGAACGCCTTGAGAGTTGCAGTTCGGATGTTCTGAGCGAGAGAACCATGCAATTTGTGAAGCACAACGAAATTTGTTTTGCTTGAGAATGCGGTCCCGAGAGCGATGGTGTCTTTAGTCATGTCCGTCTTGGTAATAATCGGTGGTTCAACGACAGGCTCTCCATCTTCCGGAGCAGCTTCGAGGGGACGACTGAAGAGAGAGAAGTGGAAATCGACGGAATCTGCACAAGAAATGAAGACAATCGCCTTCATGACTGATCCTCGACGTGCAAAAGCTCGCTTCAGTATTGCAGCGAGACTGACAAGTCGTAATTTGGCTGGTATGATAGCGTATGCTTGTTTCAGTTGAGCTGGAGCTGAAAATTTCTTGTCATCTGCTTCGACACCATCTTCCTTGTCCTTGGCAGCTTTTGCGGCTTCTTCTTCGGATGGATCGGCCTGGATATGCACCGCATCCTTTAAACTGATTTCACCCAACCTCTGGACATTCATCTTCATGGTTGCTGAACACAGTACTGTGATTCTCCGGCTGGGCAAGTTCTTGAGATCCACGACACTTTTGCTATTGGCCGCTGCCCCTCTCTTCTCAATCTTCTCCACGATTCCTTTGATCTCTTCTTCAAACCCCAATTCCATCAATCGATCGCCCTCATCCAACACCAGCCATTTCACAGTGCTCACATTCAGAACTTCGGTATTGTCCAAATGATCTGCCAGTCGTCCGGGTGTCGCAATCAAAATGTTCACACCTTTCCGCAACCTAGCCTTCTCAGACTGCTTGCCTTCTCCTCCAATCACAGTAGTGCTCACAATCCAGGGAGCGCATCTCAGAATCTTCTCCAGTACTGTTGCGATCTGTTTGCACAACTCTCGTGTCGGCGCAAGAACAATAGCAAAGAGACCAGAGTCTCTGTGAACTTGCACGTCGGCACTACTCATTCCCATGATCCGCTCGACAATGGGTAAAAGATAAGCCAGAGTCTTTCCAGATCCAGTTTCTGCCTGTATGAATGCGTCGCTATCGTCTTTCACCATTTGAGTAATTGCCGCCTTTTGAATTGCGGTTGGGGCTTTCATGTCCATCTTTGTCGATAAATGAGCTGCCAGTCTTCTCGACAAGCCGAGTGCGGTGAAAGTAGCCATTTCTTCGGTGAGCGGTGCATTCGAAGGTTTTGCTGGCTCTGCCTCCGCTTCAGGCTCTTCGAATTTT
The DNA here is from genome assembly GCA_002554605.1 of Helotiales sp. F229. NCBI lineage: Eukaryota > Fungi > Ascomycota > Leotiomycetes > Helotiales > Helotiales sp. F229. Next base: position 3,184,503 of record MXAW01000004.1, on the reverse strand, counting down.
GTTTTTGAGAATGGGTTGAAGGAGAAAAGTGACGAGATGATCTGATTGGGCTTTCCACTAGCGAGACTCCCAGGTGGGAGTTTGCTAGATACATATGCAGGCCTGGGGTCATCCTCGAATTTTGTGGTCTTTTTTGCTCCGACATTAATGCTCCCTGGTGGTAGTTTTCCAGAGACAAAAGCAGGTCTCGTCTCCTCTCGAACCGGGGCATCTCGTTTTGGTGCAGAGTTTATGCTTCCTGGGGGCAGCTTTCTAGAGACAAAAGCTGGTCTCGAATCATCTTGAAAAGAAACCGCCCTTCTCACACCAGTATTTATGCTTCCGGGTGGTAGTTTACCAGCAACAAAAGCTGGTCTGGTGTCATCCTGGAAAGAAATCGCCTTCTTCTCGCCAGTGTTTATACTCCCAGGCGGTAGTTTCCCAGCCACAAAAGCAGATCTCTTGTCCTCTTGAAAAGACGAAACTCTCCTCCCGCCTGCTTGCTCACTTCCAGGTATGGTTTTGTCCGAGGTAACAGGAACTCTGTTCGGGTTCTTTTCAGATTCGTCGACTCGTTGTCTCTTCGGTGGTCGCGCTGCCGCTCCAGGACCGATATAATCCTCCACATTGACATCATGTCGTTTCTCTTTGAATATCTCCCTCTCCGAAGGATTTGTCGCTCGTGGAGTTGTCCTCTTTTGTGTGCTTCTCTTTGCTGATAATCGGTCTTTCCACCGCCCTCCTTGGAAAACTTGCTTCGTGACCAAGGGCGCATCCCCAAGGTCAAAGTTCATGATCATGCCATCGTCAGCCATTTTTGCTTGAGAATCGTACAATGCTCTCTGTCGGAGCCTACCCAGAGATATTTTTCTCCGGACAAAAATTATCGATAAGGTCGGCACGGTCCTAAGATTTTCCGCTATCGGGCGGGAGGTCTAGCTTTTTCGAGACTAGCGTAAATAGCTGCGGCTTTGTTGACTGAATGAATCCATCGCGCAGACTTCGATATACGCAGCACAAGTCAGTACAGATGCCTCAAACCGAATTTTCTCAACAATATGGACCCTAGGTGGGAAGTCAGTAGGATTGAGTCACCAGATCTACTTCTCCCACTTTCAGAAGATTACAAAACGCAACGATGTTTTCCCAAGCTGCCAGACAGTTTGTTCCCCTCTCCGAGCGAAGGGTGACCACCTCGAAAACGATACTCAACATTCCACGAGCTTTCTCCACCTCTAGAACTCTGCGAGCACGAGGCAGAGACCAAGTCATACCGAATACGTCAATCAAAGTGTTCCGCGAAATCTCCGCGCTCCGTCAATGGCGCTCTAAACAGCTCCACGACTACCGTTCAGTTGGTCTCGTGCCCACCATGGGAGCTCTGCACGAAGGACATCTCTCCCTCATACGTCTTGCAGCTAGGGAAAACTCCTCAGTGGTGGTCAGCATCTATGTCAATCCAACCCAATTCGGTGTACATGAAGACCTCGACAGTTATCCAAAGACATGGGCCAAGGATGTGGAGATGTTGAAGGACCTTGACCGAGAATTGGCTTCCGATGGTGGCAATACGGGGAAGATTGCTGCAGTGTTTGCACCGACAACAGAGGAGATGTATCCCAGTGGGCCGCCGAGTCAAGAAATTGATGGGAAGGGGAGCTTCGTCACAATTACTCCTGTTGGGGAGGTTCTCGAGGGCGCAAGTCGGCCTACATTTTTCAGGGGCGTGGCTACGGTTTGCATGAAATTGTTCAATATTGTGACGCCGGAGAAGGTCTATTTTGGTCAGAAAGATGTACAACAGACGGTAGTGATCAAGAAGATGGTTAAGGATTTCCGTATGGATACCCAGGTTATTATTGGAGAGACGAAGAGGGAGCCAGACGGACTTGCATTGAGCTCGAGGAATGTTTATCTGGGTACAAGACGGCGGAAAGTTGCGACAGTACTTTCGATGGCGTTGAGGGTTGCAGAGGCGGCGTATGCTCGCGGATGCCGATCAAGAGAGGAACTTTTGGGACCTGCGAATGAGCTGGTCAAATTGCTTTTGGAGGCACAATTTCAGATGAAACCCGAGGATCGGGTGAAGTTCGAGATCGACTACATCTCTTTGGCTGATCCTGATACCATGCAGGAGTTAGAAGAGGTGGATGAGACCAAAGGAGCTATTCTCAGTGGTGCTGTGAAGATGCTGCCTGTTGAATCTCCTCAACCTGGAGAAGATCTCGGGTTGGCCGATGGGCCACCTGTGAGGCTGATTGATAACATCATCCTCATACCAACAAAGACGTAGCTGTAAATAGTGTATTTGCGGATCGGAGAGACACATTGTTGCATTTGCCTATTTTTCCTGCGATGCCATATGTGGTCCTTGTTATATATACCAAATTCAAAATTCACCCTCATGTTCCAGTACTCATGCAAACCGACTGAGCGAGCCTTAGATGATGGCAGGGTCACTCCCTATCCTCACACTGCATAAACCCACATCTCTCTGCTCCCAGTACTGCATAATGAAACACCTACATCAAACCGAACTCAGATTGCTGCCGCGGACGACGGGAGCGATAATATCTTCGTGCTACAAAAACCTCTGTTGATCTTTTCTTCTACGTTGGATCTTTGTATCATATAAGCTAGATGGCCTTTTAGGCTCCAAGACTGTCGGTATGTATAGTCGACGCTCGAGGGTCTTGCGCTTCGGAAGATTGACGGTGTTGTCGTAACAATTGGCAGTGTTCATTTCACAGCAGTTCGGATATATGTTATTATGAGATGTGATGTATTGATGCAATATGTAGCTCTCGCTTTGCCTTTAGAGTACTTGTGCAAGATGCTCGTGGTGAAATTTTTTTTTGGATATCGAAATTAAAGGTGTGGAGTGGTACTTTTATCCAAGTCGTGAGGAGGAGAATGGGGACGGAAATGGGACGGTGGCTTATGGCTGTTGCTAGCCATGATCGGTATTATAATTTCCAAAGTACGGCCTTGCTGTTGTCTTGAGTCCAGCTGAGCTGTACGAGTAGAAAGTTGAGAAAGCCTAGCAGTTCTCCCGACTTCAGCTGAGTTACATGAGCAAGAAAAATAAGCAAAGTTTTGTGTACAGCAGTTGCATTAACTTGCGAGAAAAGCTTAAGACAAGTAGCTGCTGTGCTTCCATGTTGTATCTTCCCCTGGCCCATGTTCCCAGGGCCCAGAATGAGCAGGTATAACCACATGAAAGGAGAATTAAGTGAGAATACAGGCCGTGCCTGTAATGTGAATGTGAGATTGCTTCGTTTCAGATACAGCAAGGAAACGAGTATAAAAACGAGTCCCCATGCACAGTCACCATCACCAAGCATACACGAATCCGTCTCTTGGATCCCATACATGAAGCTTCCAGCGCGAACAAAGCGAAGAGGATGCCATTGCACCATTTTTCATATTGCACATCCTAGTTTGACACAATGATGAGGCTGGTGAAATCGAAGTCCTTTCCCTCTGTAAATGAGCTTGGTTAATAGATATTCCTCTCTTACCTCACTTGTCGAGATAAGATGGCGATATGGGGGATTGACAACGAAAGAAGATGATGACAGTGGGATGTTGTTGACTTGATTGGTCTACATGTATCTCGATTGCAACCGCACTCCTTTGACTTTGGAGAATATTTCTAGCACTGATATATGCTTTAGAATCGTGGATCAAGTGTCCGACTCACATTACAGACTAGCCGCTTTCCCTTTCCATACGCGTAGTTGCGGAGAAATTGTAGATGTCTACTGTGTGAAGCTCTTATCTAGTGGAGTATATATATAGGTCTAAGCACGCTGAATGTATACCAAAGTATGTAGAAAGCACGTTTAATCTTTGGATGCAGTAGAGAAGTAACTTTCAGTGGTAGCAATGAGATATATAGGTAGCTGCGAGGAGCCTGGGTAAGAACAAATCATCTGGCGACTTGAAGAAGTTGAGGTCGAACGTCTCGGATGATGGATTTCCTATCGGTTTAACTCGTCTCTATCGGAAGGGGTTGTCTGTGGAAAGAGGAGAAAAGGAATTTTCAAGACGCTGTTCCTTTCGCAGGTCAATGGTTTGCGGCTGGTATTGATTTTCTCGGGCTCTATTATGTGCGAATGATTGAGCAACTCCGAGATCGGATGACAGCGACTGAGGATATGACAGCAGAAGTTCTGTTGATTTGAATTTCAGTAGGTATGAAGAGAATCAGGCTGTTGAGCGGCTCAACCGGAGGCTGCAATTTCCTGCTGCAGAACTTGTTTAGAGAAGGTGGGAGTGAAACCTCGACACATCCCGAAGCTGGAAGTATTTGTTGACTTGATCTCTTGTGTCTGCGACTGATGATCTCTGGTTCCCTCCGAGGGATTGTCCATTTATAGGCATACTGGCTGACTGGTGAATAGCTGGAACGATGTACTGTAGCATGTGCTTCTAGCGTTGTTAGTTGGAACTGTCTGTGTTATATGCGACGCTTTTATTCATTTCGCTTAAGCTATCAGAAATGAAAATAGTACGCTATTGCGCTCATTTGAAGTCACCGTACACAGCAGCATCCTCCACTCTCGCACCCTCCAACTCGCCCTTAGCAGTCAACAACTTAACATTGCCCTTCTTATCCTCACTCCACTTCTTCAAGAATGCCTCCAACTCGCTCTTCGTCTGCTCATCATCCTGCACCAGCAGCACAATGGCATCATACCCCCCAGCACCTGGCACTACACCCCCCGTAACACCCCCCACGCCCCTCGTAACCGCATTCAGCAGCTCCGTCTGCTCCTCCGGCTCAACGGGTACCCCGGACGCCATACTCATATCCTTGATCATAGCTCTGATCGCCACGAAAGCCTCAGACAATTCAATCGTGCATCCTTTCGTCAATCGCTCGGCTAGGAGATCATTGCAGCCTTGTAGATCGTCCCAGAGTTTGTTGGCCTCCTCTGCTTCGTTCTTGCGCCACTCGAGAACTTTCTTCACCATGCCGACGGTCTGAGATCCGCAGTCTACATCACACATCACTAGCGCCATGCCCTGCGGAATCGTCACTCCGCCTTTCGAGATCTCGGTGTCCCATCTCTGCTCGGCAGTGTCGTCGACGATGTTCTTGACGCGGGTAGCGAAGTTAGGGGAGCTGGGCTCGCCGAGACTGGAGAGGATGGAGGGTGAGAAGCGGCGGTAGACGCATGTGCCGTAGACGGCGGCTGCGACGTCGAAGCCGGAGCCTACTTTGCCTTGGGCGGCGCAGTGGGCTGCTTGAGCGAGGTTGTGGAGTTTGGAGCGGCCTTCTGGGGAGGAGAGGGTGAAGGTTGAGGAGGGGAGGTAATGGGAGAGGATGGCGCCTGTGAAGGCTGTGACGAGGGCTGCGGACGAACCGAGTCCGGTTTTGTGGGCGTCTTGAAGACGGACACCAAAGTCGGTGAATTTGTGGGTGGCGGTTGGGATGGATAGAGTGGTGGTGGAGGCGTTGGAGTAGTAGTCGTTGTCAGCGAGGATGGTGACCTTTGAAGGTTTGATAGTGGTTGAGCGAAGGGTGGAGATGTATGTTAAGGCGTATGCTAAGGCTGTCTCGACGAAAGGATTGCGTGATAATGGGAGGGAAGAGTTGCTGGTTTAAGTTAGCCGGGTTCGGTATGACAAAGACACAAATATCTATTCGGTGCGCCTCCCATGAATCTTCAACAATCCCGAAGCGAGATATCGACCTCAAATCAAAACAACGGTCTCGTGACACTGCCACGTGATAATACCGAGTGAAAAGGGGGCGGATTCGGGGATATGAAAAGAGCGTTTCTCGGGATGTAGAAAAGTCCTACTACCCTTGCAACTGAGTAACTTCCACCCCACCCTGATCCTCGACTAGACGATATCCATAGTTCCACGTTGCGTCCCGGAACTGCGGACTTTGAACCACTATTTCCGAGAGCTCGACACCCGAGCTGGTCTCGATATCCTGGACGATGACATGAATCCGCGCACTGAGGCCAAACACTATACCCGTGTATTTGCGATCCAAAACGAGATATCCACCGGCGAGCAGAACTTTTCCTGGTGCGGAGACAGCTGTAATTGTAGGGGGAGAAGTCGAAGACATATTTTTTGGTGTTTTTGATAGTGGCCTGATGTTGTTTTGGAATTTTCCCTGTCTTTTGCTCGGTATCGTACTCTCTGTTTGAACTTGGCTTGTCCAATGGAGGCTGTAATTCTGACTAGAGGCTGAGGTTGTATGCGGCTTGTATCGATCAACAAAACGACTTGAGAGACCTGAGGGAGTTGTAAGCCGGGTCGATTGTTCGCCGGATGCTTTTCTTGACTGCAAAAATGCACCACGATCTCATCCCCATCCATGTTCCAAGATTTGATCTGATAAGCTCAAGGATGCGTGTGTTCCGCAGCGCCTCTCCTCTCTCTCATGGGCAGTGTGGGGTTCGTCCTTGTCCGGCCACTCGGGGCGATGGAAACGGGGCTGAGCAGAAGCTGGGATGACAGGGGCTGTCTTCTACTGCCGGCAGCTGAGTGGCTCGCTTGGCTTCTAACCCGGCCTCTCCCGGACTATCCCGAACGATGACTGTTTCCCGTTGCTTCTTCTCCTCTGCTCTCTCTGTTACCTCGCCCTCGCGGCCCCTGCCCTCTGTCCCTTCCACACGGTTCCAGCACAAAAAAGGTTCCTCTTCCTCGTACCGATTTTCCCCTGACGACAGACGACAGACGACGCGGCCACGACCTCTTTCTCTCTCTCTTCCTCTTCCTCTATCTTCCACACCCAATTCTTTTTCTTCGTCCGTTCCTTTCCCCTCCGTTCTATCTTCGCCCGCGATCCAGCTGACCTCTCGAGCTTCCTCAATCTGGTTTACTGCAGACTTCAGCCTCCCCCCCGGTCTGACCTGCATGTGAAGCGCTCTCCAATCCCACACCAACTCTACTCGTCATCAGCGTCGACCTAGCGCCCCAAGGCCACGAACTCATATTTGTCTTTCTCCCTCGGCCTGCCACTCCTGAGGCTTCTTCTATTCAATCCTTAGGCCTTTGCCTTCCAACAGTTCAACTTCAACGCCACCTAATTAATCAATCAATCAATCAATCAATCAATCAGAGCTTTCACGTCATCAGACGCACACACTCAGTCGATCTCCTCGAGTCGACACGCCATTCAGCAACGGAATCTCTACTCAATTTCAATCAGCGCGTTTGTTTGGCGGCCTAGCTGTCAAATGAACCTGCATTCGCCGATTTAATTGAGATTTAATGTGAGTACCTCTACGTGTTGACGCGCCTGGTTTTCGAGTCCAAAAGTAAAGCCCCAAAGCTGACTTCCTCCTCGCAGTCTCCTCTCAGATAATCTTGAGAGGTCAACCGTTACTAAATGCCAATCTACTCCAATATCGCATCGACACTTGCACGTCAAGGTCCCAAAACATTCACACACGGTTACGCTCAATCCGTCGTTGCAGCCACCCATCCCCAAGTTTACGCCTCTTCAAACAGACCCGGCTTCGGTCTTAATCGACGTGCCAGCAAAGCCGGTCACTTCTCCTCATACAGCTTCCAAAATGCATTTCACAACAGTGCCCAGGCTTCGAGTACGGTCCAGCTGGTCCGCCACGAGAAGAGTGAAGGAGGCTTAGATGCATATTTCGAGGCTTGGAAGAAGCAGCATGCAACAGGCGAAGCAGACAAGGAGTGGGCTCAATTCCAGTTCCCGAAGCGCATCGAGTGGAAACCCTTGATCGAGGTTGAAGAAGGTCGAAGCAACGTGCAGACTCAGACCGTGGAGGCCGTCCCGGTCCCAGAGAGATCGTACAGCACAAGCGCGGTAGACGATTTCAATAAATTGGCCGCTGAGGAGGAAGCTGCTCTGGCCAAGATTGACGCTGCTATCGAGAAGGAAATCAAGTCGCGAAATGATCAAGCAATTTTCGAGGCCGAGTTGAGCATTGTTGCGGCGCGTGTCCCTACGCCACCCCGAACCTCATCCCCGGCTTTGTCTTCTGAGTCTGGATTCTTGCGATCACCCACCACTTCTGCTACTGCTCTCAGCACAGCTTCCGAGCAACAGTCCCAGAGCTATGCTGAACATCTCACAAAATTGTCCGATGGCGGACGATATGCCGAGATTCCAGCTGTCTTTGAGGCAATGCTTGTGGCCAATATTCAACCCACAGCATCAGCCTACAATGCCCTTTTGGATGCAGCCATTCACCTTCCAGCTGAGAGAATTCAAGTTGTCCCAAAGGCACTTGATGTCTACTCTGACATGCTGAGACGCAAAGTCCTACCAAACACCGCCACATACAACACTCTCATCAACCTGATTTCTTCCCGATCCATTGAGGTTTCTTCGCTGAAACAGTCATTAGAGGAGAAGCGCGCTCGATTCGGTGGTATGGAGGAGCCTGGCAAGTTTATGTTCGCTTCAAGTGAGTTTGAATTTGCCATCTTGGCTGAGGATGATCGTCTGGATCTTGCCGTCCGTATGTTTGAGGCTTCCATCAGTCTCCGAACCGATCGTTCATACCCTCCCGAGACTTATCACAAGTTGATCCAAGCTTGCTCTGAGGCAGGCAAAATCCCGGAGATGATCCGATTTTATGAGCACATGGAGGCTGGCAAGATTGTTCCGCTTTCCGCGACATTCTCACCTATGATTCAAGGTTTCGCGCAAGTCGGAGCTTTGAACAGCGTCGTTGAGTGCTATGACGAGTATAGGCAACTCGCCATCGACCACGATCAAGGAAAGATTGAGCTCACAGATCGACAAGACGGCCAAGTCTATGCTGCAGTGGTCAAGGCATACGTCAAATCCGACAGAATGGAGGGAGCTGTCAAGTTTTATCAAAAAATACTCGAGGCTTATCCAGCGCGCGTTGCTGAATTGGGAGATTGCGTTGTCAACGGAGGCCTCGTTCAAGGTTTCCTGGACGCTGGCAAGCTCACAGAAGCACTTGGATGGGCTAAAGCACTCAGTGGATCTACCAAGAGCGAGGCTATGGGAAAGATTGCTACTCGGGCGGCTGACAAGGATGACAAATCGATCGCCGTCGCAGCTTTCTCGCATGTTTCTGTCAACTCTGACATGGCTACTCCTGCTATGGCTATGTTGGCTCTCAGTGTACGACAAGGTGATGTCGCAGCCGCTCAACGATACTGGCAATACCTTTCAGCCCCTGAGATGGTCGTTTCTTCAGCTTTCATCGAGCCAGCTGCTATGTATGCTGTTGCGATGATTGGTTCAGGTCAAGTTCTCGAGGGTCTCACTCAATCTGAACAAATGTTCGCCCGCATTCGTTCTTCCCTCGAATCCACTACCCAGTTCCAAGATGAGATTGAGGAGGGCATGGAGTTCGTCAACCGATTCATGTCAGCACGCGGAATCACCGACCCTCGTCTTCTCCCAGAGGTCCCTGCCTACCAGCAATTCACTCCCATTCAATACCCAGCTGTACCAGCTTACGAAGATACCTTCGACCCATACGCTGCTTCTACTGATTTCAAAGGCTCTGCTCTCATTGCCGATGAGCTCGAGAAGGGTAGTAGTGGTCGCGCCAAGGTCTCTCGTCTCAATGAGGCACTTGGTAGATTCAGAAACATGCGTCGCGCTGGCCGTCACCCACGCTACATCACCTATGCCAAGCTCATTTCCGCCGCTGCACGAGATGAGCGTATGAACTTGGTTCACGATATTCTTGGCATGGCTAGATCTGATGTTCCTCTCCTCCCTCAATACTCAGTCGTTCGCTATGGCTGGGTGTCAATCCTTGACGCTATGGTTGGAGCTTGTCTTACTCTCGGAAACCGTACTTTGGCTGCTCAATTTCACCAAGAGCTCCTCGATATGGGTGCAGCTCCAACTGCCAACACTTTCGGTCTCTACATCACCACATTGAAGGAGTCGACAAAGACCTTCGATGAGGCTACAGAGGCCGTCAAGATCTTCCACCGTGCCAAGTCTGAGGGTGTCGAGCCTTCGTCCTTCCTGTACAATGCGCTCATTGGCAAGCTCGGAAAGGCTCGTCGTATCGATGACTGTCTTTTCTACTTTGCTGAGATGCGCGCCCTTGGTATTCGTCCGACCAGCGTAACCTACGGCACAATCGTCAATGCTCTCTGCCGTGTCAGTGATGAGAAGTTTGCAGAGGAGCTGTTCGAGGAGATGGAGTCGATGCCAAACTACAAGGCCCGTCCCGCTCCATACAACAGCTTGATGCAATTCTTCTTGACCACTAAGCGTGACAAGAGCAAGGTCTTGGCATACTACGAACGAATGAAGAGCAAGGGTATCCAGCCAACAAACCACACCTACAAGCTTCTTGTCGATACTCACGCTACCCTCGAGCCAGTCAACATGCCTGCTGCCGAAGCCATCCTCGATGTCATCCGTAGCACTGGTCAACGCCCAGAGGCTGTCCACTATTCATCCTTGATCCACGCCAAGGGCTGTGTCTTGCACGATATGGACGGAGCCAAGGCTGTATTCGATTCTGTTATGGCCGACTCTTCCATCCGTCCTCAAGCTTGCCTCTACCAAGCACTGTTTGAATCAATGGTCGCCAATCACCGCGTTGCCGAAACTGAGCCTATCCTCCGCGATATGTCTCGACGAGGCGTCGACATGACCCCGTATATCGCCAACACTCTCATTCACGGCTGGGCTAACGAGCTCAACATCGATAGAGCCAGATCCATCTTCGCATCTGTCAGCCGTGAGAAGAGAGAGCCCAGTACCTACGAAGCCATGACCCGAGCCTATCTTGCCGTTGAAGATAGACTTAGCGCCAAGGCTGTCGTCCAGGAAATGTTAGGTCGTGGATACCCTGGAGCTGTCTCCAACAAAATCCTCGAGCTACTTGGTGGTGGACATGCTGAGAATGCTGCTTAGTTTTCCCTGCCTCTTGATTGTCTATGCATCTCATCAGTCGATGATCTGTCCATAGATGATTGGCATTCTACATGCGTTTTTTCTTTTGTCTCATTGATACCCATGACTTTTTGCACACCTTCGATATTGTGGATTGGGGGGTATCAAGGTCGTTTTTCTTGATGGCCTATTTCTTTTGTCATTGGACCAAAAATTAATGCTCTGTTGCGGTGTATCAACATTGAGCGGGAGTTCACGGAGTTTAGAAGAGGAAGGGGGGTGGCATGGATGGATAATTTTGAAAGTCGGTCACGGCCTGGGGTGTTTAATGAGTAGCGATGGAGCGAAGTGCGGAATGGCATGTGCGTGCGTGCAAAAGGAAAGACAAATCTCAACTCCTCATCTGGCGGCGGTGATCCTAATCATAAAGATTGATTGATGTGATCCCGACCAGCTTGGATGATTGTGTAACAATAGAAAGAAGTAAAATGAATATCAGCCAGAATGGCTTTGGTATATTTCATAGGACATTATCTCATGATTACTAGTGAACATTTTTGAACATACAATCCCTCTGTCCTTTTATTTGACGTTTTGTTGGTCCCAGTTCTCGCTTTTGCTTTCCGACACGTCCATTAACTTTCCTCACTACAAGACTCGCAGCCTTTTCATGCGTCAAATTGATCCATCCATTCATCCATCATCTCACACCAGCTCCCAAACTCCTCCTAAACATCTTCCTCTTCCCCTCCGCACTCTTCCTCCCCTGCTCCTTTTCCCGCTCAGCAGCAAGCAACACCTCCTCATAAAACGGAAACCCCGCCCTGACCGGCGGTATTCCCATACTCATCCCCTCGCCATCCCTCTCACTCGACCTTCTTCCACTTTCACTACCGTTTGAGCTGGACGATGAGCTCGAACTGCCGCTTCCGTTTCGCTGGCCGGGTACGGAACGGTGCAGGGACGGGATGGTGGCTGGTGTCGCGGTTCCGCTTGAGGGGTTGGAGCCGGAGCCAGAGCCTGACGTGTGGTTGGAGTTTGTGAGCGGGAGGGAGAATGTAGAGGAGGAGAGGAGGAAGGATGGCGTGAGAGAGTGGCGTCTTGATCCTAATCCGGGTTTTGATTTCCTGCCCGAAGAGGTCGGGGCGGCGAGCATTTCGGGGGGGATTGGGATTGGTGATGCGGCTCGCTTTTTGCGTGAGGGATGCCCTGGGTTGGGGGATATGTAGCGTCGCGATGTGGGGTGTTGGGGCTTGTAGGCGGGGAGGGTTGTTGGTGGGAGGGGGAGGTGAGTGGTCGAGTTGGAGTTGGAGGTTGAATAGGAGTTTGAGTGGGAGTTTGGTGTTGGGCGTGAGGAAGGGGAAGGGGAAGGGGAGAGGCGGGATTGTTCGGAGCCCATTGTGAGGTTGTTCTTACTGGTACTTCGATCGAAGTGAACAAGAATGGATGATTGGTCTTAGAACCAAGGAGAGAACGAGGATGACGCTTGAGTTTTGTTGTGTCGAGATCCCAGTGTAAGTGTCTGTTTGTTGATTTGACCAGCGGCGATCTACCGACGTCCGGGATCTGGAGATTCCGAGAGAGGGGGGATCAAAAACTCAATTAGAGTATCAGCACCTGATGAAATATACTGAGATGATACGAGGTGATATCAGATGAGTTTGACTTTGACTTTCGAGATTAAGAGACTTGATTCAAAAGAGCAGATCAGCAACAAAACACAAAGTCAAAGAAACGTTTCTTTAGAAGGAAAATCTCTTCCCTTCAAGTACCTACGACGATCCATACCTTCTTTATTTATGGAACTTTTTTGTCAATGTGGGGTTCTGCCCTTTCTGCCTCTATGCCGCTGACTCGGAACACTGATCGATGCAAGGTTAAGCCGTCAGCTGCAGGAGAGGAGCGCCCGTCCCGTCTTGGCTGCATCCTGTTGGAGTATTTTTATGTGGATTTTTGTTGGGTAAGAGCTCGGCGAGGACAGCTCGTGGGAGATTTCATTGGAGGGGAGGAGATCCGCGGTCAGGATCGAGAGATGGGGAGAGACTGGTGATAGCGCTCGGAGTCGTGACGTGAGACTTTTCGTTTGAAGTTTTGCGAATCTGTGGTGGGATGATGCAAGGCTAAGTATCGGACTTTGGACGTTTTGTTTATTCTCTGTTTTGTATTTTCGGAAAACCCGGATCGATTGCGAATCTCCAGTTAACTTCCAAGGGTCGGTCCTGGTACAGTAAGAGATGAGGGCTGCTTTGAATAGATTTGTTTGAGATTGGGACTCTTACCTGTCAGATGTGCTCCACCTCGCATACGGATTGATAATTGCGCGCAGCGCAGACTTTTTCTGCTGCATTTCCTCGCTGGCAATGCACTTTCGGCCTTGGTTTCAGCTTGTTCTGTCGGCTAGAGCTCAAATTGGGTACGAGAAACGAGGATGGCTGTCCTGGTAGGGGTTGGTTTGCTTCGTCGTGTCAAGGCGTCATTTGTGGGGTTGGTCGTGTTCATGATGGTGTTGGTGTTGGTGTGTTGCGGCTGAGATGGGTCTGTTCATTTCGACGGCGTATCCCTGGCTCGCTCGTCTGAGTTTTGAGTTTGTTTGCATGGCATCTTCGGTCTGGAGATTTCTTGCCCGTCCATTCTCTTTCTTTCTTTCTTTCTTTCTTTCTCTCTTTCTCTCTTTCTTTCTCTCTTTCCTTTCAACCTTCCATTCCATTTACCCAGTCGTCGATACATACCCCCCCTCCTCAACGAATACCCCAAGAACCACGTAGCAGTACATGATATGTCTCAGATGCATCATCATAAAAATAGTCCGAGGCCAACAGTCCAATGCTCAGGTCTGTCTGCATACTGCCCCGTCTGATCCTAGTGCCTTGGTGGTGGTACCAGTGCCGGCTCCCGATGCACCAAGTGAGTTAAATTCCCTTTTCTCCTCTTCAGCCATATGCATGTGAATGTCTTCTCGCTGCCTAAGCCTGTGCCATGGATTCATGATCGCATCATGACGATAGCATCATGACGATAGCATTGTGGTTTGACGAGATACTTGATCATCAGGTTGATTTTCATGAGTGCAACGGGGTTTGGGTGAAGTTACGGGCACTGGAACGCTCAGCCTTGTTGATCGGCGGCCTTGAGGGTCAAGTGACGTTGGCGGTCCTCGGGTGGGAGGCTCAGATCAGATGAGGGGCTCGTTTGCGCTACGCCTGAGTCGGCAGGTGGACGGCGAGGCGAGACGGTGGTTGTTTTGAGGAGAGTCCAAATCTTTGCGTGAGGTCTGTGAGAGACGTATGAGCATTTTAGGCTCAGTTTATTTATCCACTGTTGGATAAGTGCGGGCCAAATCTTGACCTGGGAAGTACTTGTTGTGGCAGAGCTTGGGCCTTTTATTCTCCTTTTCTTGACAGACTTCACAAAAAGAGCTGGGAACCCAAACCCATGAGGGATTGAAGCACTCTTCGAAGTTGCGTCAAAGTGAATGTTTTGGATTTCTGGTTTACAGAAAGCATCAAGTTTATACCAGCACTTTCAGAATCCTCGACATCGTTTTTACATGTCAGGGAATACCGAAGTAAATTTATCGTTCATCCTGCTGTCAAAGTCTTGCTTCACTGTCAAAAGTTTTCGTACTCTAATCTTCAAAATATGGAGAGCTTTCGCTACATGTTAATGTCCATTCCAAAACATGGGAAAGCAAGCAATGATGAGAAATCATTCTGTTAATATTTTGATCTAGGGAGGGCCGTCGACTCATGTTTGGATTTTCGCTGATTGTTCCATAAACTTTATTGATGACATGTCAATCTTTCGGTATAATATACTAAAGTGGAGCATTCTTTGCTTCTTCTTCTTCTTCTTCAAAGCCTTACAATGTCACTTCCGGCTCTCAAAATTTAGGACAAATGATTCTCAAGTTACTCGTTATCAGAAGTCTTCATTGATGCCATCTCAAGTGAAAATTCACCTCAACTTCCAAATTACTTTAGCTTAATGACGAGTCTGAAAGAGGCTTGCACGATCCCACCAGAGATACATAGATACCCAATTTGTTTCAGCAAGTGAATGAAATACTGAGCTGGGTTCATGTATTTAATATGCTACAGACTCCGAAGACGGACGAATTATGGTCCGCCATGTGGGCAAAGTTATACCACGACTTTGTCTTTAGACGCGACTGTCAACATTGAAACTTCTGCCAGCAAAAGAGTTGATTACCGAACGACCAATTCCCTGCCCAACATGGTGTAGGTCGATCGTCACACCCGCGCGACATCACATTCTTGACATTGATATTTTGTTGTCACGCCGCATATTGCTACCAAAGTCAACTTCACTGCCTGGTATATTTCCATGGGCCGTCAAAGTTTGATCGTTATAGCCATAACTTTGGACACAACTTAGTTCCCTGATTGTCACAGAGCCGTGTCGTCTCTAGTAACGACGAGGCAATGCCAAGATAAATAAAGGCTTTGGGCTCTAGCACTTCCGTCTTGTTAACCTGTTGTGCTAGTCCCAGTTCTTTCTTAGAAACTTAGTCATGTTACAGTCTTGTTGTCCTTTTATTATGAACTTTCGTCTCTCACGCTCATGTCTCCTCTGGTGCATTCTCATCCGACTTAGACTCATCAATCAAGCCAGCATTCACTCCTTCCCCTTCACAAATTTTTGGGGGCCAAGCAAGTGACAGGCACGGGGTTGCTTCGTATTTAGTCAAATGCCGTTTCTCCAAACTCTGCATGAGAGTTTACTGAAGATGAATTCCAAGAGAGCAGGAGGTGGCGGCGGAGAGGCTGGTAGGAGGCCATCAATATCCATGAACAAGTTGGTGATGTTAGTATTGGTCGAGGAAATTGCTTTTAAAGGTTCGCGGGCTTGGGCAGCTCTTGTGATTTGATTTGATTTGATTTGATTTGATTTGATTTGATTTGATTTGATTTGATTTGATTTGATAGTTATTTTCGTCCGTCGGTGATTTTTAACGATAGTTAAATTAATCTTAAACTCCTTAGGGGGTATGAAGACGTGTTAAGTGAGGGAATTATATATAAAGTCAATTGAATCAATTGATATTAAACCACGTAGGAAAATTCTCTCTTGATTCGAGTCCTGGGTTTTTAATCCCGTGGTATTATAGTTCCCTCGTATAACCCTCAAAAGTAGTTTCGGTGGCTGTATGGGCATGCACCTATTACGCCTAGTTCCGCCGGTTGAACTGGTTGTGTTAGATAAAGGTGTGGCTCGTAAGAAAGAGAGTTTTAAGTCATTCTTTTTAAATCCTAAAGAACTCGACGTGAGTTAAAAGATTTCTTAGACAAATCCGAGTAGTTAGGGTCTTGAAGCCTTGTTTCCTCATAGTAAAAGGCTTGGTGTATATACACGAATTTGAAACCCCTGAAAACCTTACCCTAACGAGATCCCCTCACTCTAGCCCTTCCTTCTTCGCCTTATCCTTTCCTTTCTCGTAGTACTCGTCTTGGCCCTTTAACATAATCAAACAGTTACCCCTTTTTGTGTTTGTAGTATTCCTCGTCCCTTCGTGGTTGCGGCCGCGAGGGCAGTTTTCGGCGGGGTGTTTTGTTAAAAGGCAATTTGATTCGTAAAGACTTAAATGTGAGAGTGAAAAGTGAGTAGTTGAGGTCTCGAGTGAAGGAGGAGGAGGCGTTGAGCGGTAGAATTCGTAAAAGATAGTTGAAGAACGTGTGTGACGAAGAGTTGTTGTGATTTAGTCTTAGCCCTTGAAGGGTTAACAAGAGACACTGTGAGGAGGTGCTGAATCTTCGTCTCCTAGGGCAGCTCTTGTAATATATGGGTTAGCGACCAAATATTTTTTACGAACTTTGCTGACGTCAATAGACATAGTGATCTCTCCCGACTGAAAATATTCCAAACAAGACATTGGAACCTTCCTGATTGAAAAATTCAGGCCGGTGCAAGATTCATTGTTATCAGCCCACGCCCAACTTGTTTGACCGTAAGCCGCCCTACAAACCATGTCTGCTGGCCATTGACAATTTCCGTGGCGAGGTGCTCCGATGCGGCCCAGATCTGCTCCATTTCCCGAAAAGCATTATTTGAGGACTTCATATGTATTTTTGTGAGTCCCTGTTCAATGCACCTAGCTTCGCCATCTTTAACCAGCTAGGGAAAGCGGCCCAAAGAGACTCTCATGATCTTGATCTCTCCGCTGTACCCTTTCACATTTCTCCCCTGTGTCATAGTTTTGCACTGGATATCTTTGAAGGTACTGAGGTGTGTATAGCATTCAGTGCGGTTCAATAGCTTCGCATCTCTGGTGAGATTTTCAATGATTGAGGTGTTATCCTCATCAATCTCAGTACAGAAAAGCTCCATGTTCGCCCAGCAGACGGCACCAGTGAGAACGACTCTGTACACTGCGCCGTACAAAGTTGGTCACCAGGACGGATCTGTCAGAACTCGAGATTCAATGGTCGGTATATCAACATTAAAGTCCGTCGCACGGCGTACTTCTTGGTGCTGGATCACGCGTCCGATGCAGCGTGGCATGTGCTGGAGACGCAGCACCTGTTGGAGCCCTCGGAGATCTGCCTTCTTGGAAGTTGAGCCTAGTTGAGAAATTGAAAAGGGCTTCGGAGGCAAGTTCTCCGCGTGTTGTGCTTCTTTGACAATCTCTGTTGCTCGTACCTGCAATTCGTCAGTGGATATTCACGCCCGAAGAAATGCAGAATCTATGCAGCGGGCCATATTCCGTTGAGCAACGACTGAGGGGTGAGAAATTGACCTAATTAACAGCCATCAGGACATCTTGACAGGAAACAATGCACCGCTGCCCAATATAACTCAAAATGGGGGGTTGGTCTGCAACCCAAATGCTGTGAAGACGCTTGCATGTTGAATTTAGGGCGACCAGCTGAGGAAAATCCATACAGCTTCCCATGATACAAGCTACAATCTCCAAAGGAACTCAGTCCAGTGAGTATCTCTCTCCTTGGGATGCGATATTGCTATAAGTATGAAGACTACAGCATGCCGTGGTGTGTGTTGAGGGCTGGGTGTGTTCACCATGTAGTTGTGCCACGCCATCTCGCTACTGATTCCAATTCAAACGAGCTTATTTTGGCATCTAGAAAGCCACCGCCAATTTCCACAGGCGAGTTAGGCTGCTGCTGTCATCTCATCGCTTGCTGTCAATTAGCGTGTTTACTTGCACAAACGGCATCTCGTTTGGCGAGAATCATGCTTCTTCGCGCTCATCCAAGCTCTGCACTCGTCATATCGCACTGCATTTACTAGAGCTGGTATTGAACTGGTAAGTGATCTGTACCCGAAAGATTCAAGAAGCAGGAGAAAAGATATACACAAACAAGGATTTGTTCAGGAAGCTGTCTTACGCGCTCGCCAAAAAAGGGGGGATCGGTCAGTGCAGGCTGACGAACCTCTTGTGCCTTTGTGTGAAAAAGGAAAGATGTTTTTTTTCGTGCAACCAGCACTATTTAGGTAAAATTTATTTGCTTCGTTCCATGGCCATAAGCCTTCTTAACATGTTCAAGTTCTAAATCCGCAGGTTAGGAGTCAGTCGAGCCATTTTGACATTGGTCAATCTCTTTTAATATTTATGGATAAGAGCTAAACCCACAATACCTTTCTCACTTTGAGCTTTTGGCAAAGGGGATGCTTCAGCTTCAGATTAAGAGGCTGAGTCAATCAGACTTGTGCAGTCTTACCGTCAAGAGGTGGAGTACTTCATCTCAGACCGTTTGAATCAGAAATCAATCAGTACTCTATCAGATAATGCAGTGCTTGTACAATTAGTCTGACTGTCACAGTTCACTTCAAAATTGTTGCTGACAATATTCTTGTTGCCGATCAAACGAGACTTTCACTATAATCCAATATCCGCAAAGGAACTTAAGGTGACTGCTACTTACGACATCTCAAGCTGTACAACAACGAATTGGAAGCTCGTTCAATCTAAAGCAGCTGTCGTTCCTACGGCGAGAAGTTCTCGGTGATTTACTCGTCACATGTGATATTGATACATCCCGTCGTAGCACATGATGCCTTTCAAAGGACACCGCAAGCAACGTATTTATCCTTCTCTACATGATGAATCTAGAAGCCTGTTATTACTTGAAAAAATGATGTAGAAACTCTGTCTAAACATAAGTTTTCTTGTAAAGGAGTAACTTGATCTCCTGTGACATCCTTTTGGGTAACGGTTTGTGAAAAGTCGCCTAATTCACTTGAAGAGACACACACAGTCTGGGGCTGACCCAGCTCTCTATTTGACAGCCTAAAGTTCTGTAGTCTCTTAGATTCATTTTTGAGCACGAATTCCCAGTTTCTGGCACCGAGGTGTTGACCACTCCAAGCCGACCTCGGCTACACAGCCGGAAGACGCCTCTTTACAAATGGAGAAATACAGCTTCACATTTTAAGCCTTTGGAACAGTGGCTACTTACCAAAAAGATTTAAAGTCAGGAAGTCAGGAAGTCTGGAAGTCAGGTCGCATGGCACCTTACTACGCAACTATTGGTGTTGCATTGCTACGGAGAAAGGTGAAGAAAATAAGCGGTTGGTGCTCTATCGGGGACATTCCATTGCTAATAGACAGGCGGCTCTACGCCACAAGACTTCAGGGTCCGAACTAAGAAGTCGTCTTGCATGCCGGCTTTGGCCTTTGTATCCATTTTTCTCGGGGGAGCGTGGCTAACGCTAGCGTAGATTTACTTTGGTGTTGTTGTATCGGAAGAGGGCTTTCGGAATATTTCACCTTCTTACCCGGTGTCACTTCATGATAGAGCCTCACTAAAAATTTCCCCTGCATATCCACATTTCATGTAAGAGATTCGAAGCTTTCTGGTGGACCTGATCTAGACTTTGTTCCAGTCCGATGTCCCTGTCAATGTTGCTGTTGCGTCGGAAGCTGACCTCACTAGGAGTTTTCGCCAGACGGCTCAATGTCACTTCATGTCTGGTACCCCACTAATGTAATTTATGTGCCTAGTGCTTTACCGGCATCTTGATAGTAACTCAAATTCACCGATAGATTCAGATCCTAGTTGATACTAGTAATATCAGAAGAGATAATCATAATAACAATGCAACTCGCCGAAAAGGAAAAGCCAGAGGCAAAGCAGAATAGTCCCGAAGCGAGCCCCTGACAAAAGCTGACCCGCGCTACAATAATATACGAGTCATAGGCTCTTCAGAAATGCAACATCGTGCAAAGCCATTTACCAGAAACCCAAATCCCAGTCACCCCACAACGACAAATGAACACAAATATCACGACTACCCCTGGTCATATGTCAGAATCAAACCGTCACTGCTAACACAACACAAGGATCCCCGTCCCACATCCATCTATCAGGCGGACGAACGACAGAACAACACACTACACCTCCACCCAAGATCCCGGTCCGCATTTCGGAGGAATGGAGAATGAGCCGGGGAAAATTCTCCTTCCTAGAGAAAAAGAAAGTACAAGAGAGGAGATTATCAAGTAAGATGAGTTCGTTCATCTAATAAACCTCGTATCCGGGTTCTCCTCCGACATGGATGCCCCCTCATGCATTTACTTTTCCACCCCAACGCCAGCCTCGAAAGTCAACATGATGTATCCCTGCGTTTGGAGTCAATAGATGCACACCACGCTACACTATTATGCCTACGAACGCCTTGTGTAAGCGAGAAGGATATTCGAAAATAAAAATAGAAGAGTGAGCGAACCTTATTTCCATATCTGCAACGCGCTTTTTGAAACACCTACTGTACAAAACTCTAGCTCCCGGCACTTGCCGTACCTACCTACTGCATAATGATGTACATATGGTGCAGGTACAAGGAAGAAGCAGCAGCGAAGCCTCACGTTTGGATTTTTGACTTTTGAGTTCGCTGCGGCGCTGTACCGACGAGGATGCTGGATGCTGACATGTCCGGTCTCGAGATCGCGCTACTGCACAGCACTGTACAGCGCACCAAGGGGTCCAATGCCCAACATCTAGGATATCCTAACCAACCTAGCTCTATCGTCACCAGATCTGGAGTTCGTCCGTAGGTAGCGGCGGCATAGTTGTTTTGAAATGAAAGCGAAGTCCGTGGTGCTCCTGTCGTATCGAGGCTCATGCCTGGATCATACAGCAGATTGGACGACATGGTTGGGTCGAGACGAGGCGGTTCAGTAGCCCAACTGGCACGGTTTACTTTGCGTTCACGGCAGTCGAGAGATCCGGGACCAAAAATACCACAGACTACAGTAACAGTAGATACTGTCTGTACCTTGAACCCCGCTCACGGATGGCACCGAGAGAGAATTCGGAAGAATGGACCGAAGGGTTCCTAACCGCTGTTGTACATTCACCCGAACCGTCTCCCTGAGACGAGATAGCGAGGTATCATTAGTTCGTCGTCTGCCCGGGATCGCTCGTCACATACCGAAAGAGACTGTGAGATCTCATCTTGGCATCTTGATCTGGATCTCGATTGCCGTGATGTACAGTATCTGCAAGCGAGCCCTCGGACTACTAGGTGTCCCTTGCATTGGCCGCCTCCCTACCTACCTAGCTGGCTGCGGGGAGCAGGTGCCGGCCTTTCGACAACTTGGCACGGCATGTCCTTACCACCGATTGAAGCTTACCAAACTACCAGTGGACCAGTATCACGAGTATACTTTAATGTTTCATCGACATCCAATCGCAACATAAGAAAGGAAATTTCTTCCAACTCCTCTACCTATCGGTGGAAGACCGAAAAGAAATCGATAGGTCTAGGTCTTATATCTATTTTAGTCTGGAGGTACCCATGCCATGCCATCGGTCCTCATTCAGATGTATTTCCTTCTGCCATCGTTTCGTCTGCAACAACTCCACCCCGCCACGGATACCGATCTCTGCTCTACAGCACAGTGAACAGCCGCACGAACATCTGCAGAGGCGGGGTAGTTTCGTCTATTAATAACACTCGGACGATGACAAGCCACTTGATCCTTACCTTTTCTTCTCCTCTGACATCCGTTGTGAGTCCCTATCCTAGACCTGAGAACCGTCCCTATGGGGCCTCTGAAAGGAGCGCTCGACAATCGTGCCGTGCATCTCACTCAGCCTGAAGCTTAAACATAATCGCTTTCTCGTTATGGCCGTGCACACCTAACCTCCCCTACTTACTCCATAGAGTTAGCTATTGAGCTTGAGCTTGCAGGCCGTTTCATGGCTGAAAAAAAACATACGATTTAATATTACTGAATGAGACCGCCCGCCTACAGTACCTTATCATTCCCCCAGAAAGGATCTCCATGCTGGTGACACGGATGGAAGAAGCTACCAGTCGACCTACTGTACCTATCGCATCCTGATCCGGATCTTGCCTAGCTCTATCTTTTGCTACTGTACTTACCAAGTTTTACGCGCCAAGTTTTTAGCTTCGTCCCTTTCCATCTCCAGCTCTGCCTTCCTTCCAGCCCTCGCAGACCTAGCCGTTCCGAGATTAGTATATAACCTCTATCACGGGTTTCACCTGATTTGCTACCTAGATGGCTCACAACCAAGAAATAATGAGGAACTGGTTCAGGCAGGCAGGCTGTCCCATGGAGCCCCATGGGGGAGGGGACGGGAAACCCCGTTCTATGAAGCAGGTTAGGTTAGCATCATGATGACAGGTTGAGGCACACAACAGCCGCCCTGGAGATTTTCCAAGCCCAAACCAAAGATAGATGCAAGGGGATGCCATACTACGTACGGGTACGATCGGACGCTCATCGACCCTGAATACATACTGTAATAAAGTGAGATACACTAACCAGGTAGACATCTTCCCTCCCCCGTCTCACTCAGAACCTCCAGCCCTAGAAATCCAGGCATTCCCTCCATCCATATGTTCAGTTCGCAAAGCGAAACTGTATTCCGGTGGCGGGGGGGGGGAGGAAAGACATGTATGCGTAAATGGAGCAGCTAGCTACTCGCTACCTTAGGAAGTAAGTAAGTAAGTAGGTTTGTTTGTTTATCTGTTCACCTTTCCATCGCTTCCCAAAAAAGAAACCGTGTTTTTTGAGTGGCTAAATCTGTTACTACTTACTTACTTACTGGGTGGTTTGCATCGGATTCCAAGGTCAACGAGGAAGCATTCACACAGATCAAGTAGGCCGGGCAGAAAATTGCTTCGATATCGCAACCATGTCTAAGGCGAGTTGATGGAAAAGTGAATGAATGGCCGAGCATACTTGATACGGTAGATGAGGAGATGAGATGGATGTTTTTGGGCAGTGGACAGGGGAGAGAGGGGAAAGCGGTGAGTAAGTAGGCTGCATAACTTCACGGCTGAAATATGAAGAGAGAAGCTCGGCTCGAATTTCGCCCGGGTAAAAGATGACCTTGCTTGCTGTGAGCGTAGTGAGGATATCTTGCATCGCGTACTCGTCGACCGAAATATGCGATGGATGCGAACTGTAAACAAATACTATGACTTTAAGCGAGCCGAGGCCTTTCTCTCTATCAACAAATATTAACAAGTGCAGCTAGATGCATATATCCAAGTAAAGACTTTAATCTATCCTCTCTTCCCTAGCAAAAAAACCCCTCCCCTTATCGCAGTTCTCATGCCTTCAACTTCCACTCCTCCCCCTCAAGAACCCACATCTCACTCCTCGTCCTCAACAGACTAACCTTCACACTCTTCAAACTCTTACACCCAGCAACCACAACCGCAGCCAAGACATCCTTACTCAACCCACTGCTCTCCCCCGCCTTAACACTCTCCGCGAACTCTTTCCCTGGCACGCCCACAAGTTCCAAAACCTCCACACCATTACCCTTACCCTCCTGTCCTAGCACCCCGAAGACTTCGCCCCATCCTTTATCGACGGTGACTGTCAGGCCAAGGATCTTGACTTTCGGACAAGATGTGATGATACTTTTGACTTGGTCGAGAGAGACTTCGAACATAGTGATATCGAGCATGACCATTTCCTTGCCTACATCTCCCAGTGCATCGACCAGGCCATCCGCATGCGCTTTCTCAACAGGCAGGATACCCACCTCCATACCCTCCCTATCGTCCTCATCATCCGTAATATCCGGACTTGATATACTCGCCGTGAGACCCAGCAATCCTCCCTTCCCACCCGTATTCGCACCTTCTCCAACACCCCCCCTCAAAAACTCCACAATCTCCTTACTCGGCACACTCCCCAAGAACTGCGGATCCGAATGCCGATACGTGAAATTAACCTCCAAGAACCTTAGGCTGGGCGATACCCTCCCCGCGAGCTCGGCGTAGAAACCCTTCGGTCCAAAGACATCCAGGAGATGCAATTCGCGCAGCTGGGTCTGGAAGCGGAAATACGTCACCGCGTCGTCTTTGCTGTAGTTCGTAGTGCCAGCCAGTAATTGTGAATACAGCGTCAGGGATTTGATGCCCGATAGTTTCTTGCCGAGCTCGGTGAGGAAGCCGGGTGGGTAGCCGAGCGAGAAGAGCTCGAGGGTGAGAGAGGTTATTGATTGGGGGAGGTCGGGGACGGAGAAGGGCTGTTCGAGGAGAGGTTGGTATTCGTCGAGTTTGATGTCTGAGGTGAGGATGAGGGATGTGAGACCAGCGGAGAAGGCTTCGGGTGGGAAGGTTGGGAGGTTGAATGTTTGGAGGGGGATTTGGGCGGCGCGGGCTTCGGATGGGGGGACGGGGTGGGAGGATTCGAGGGCGGAGGCTTTGGAGGAGAGGAAGGTTGAGGGGGAGGTTGAGGTGGACATTTTCGTGGTGTTTGGGGTTGGTTGGTTGGTTGGTTGCTTGCTTGCTTCGAGATGTGTGGTGTGGAGATTGGGGTAGGTGGCGATAGAGTTTTGAGTATCAGATGGATGCCAATTGATGTAGAGATAGGATGGGGATTCGGGAATTGACAATATTTTGTACAATGCGAAACTCAAACCAGAGCAGGAAGAATGGAGAGGAGAGGAGAGGAGAGGGGAGGGGAGGGGAGGAGAAAGAGAAGAAGCAAAGGGAAAGCAGAAGAAGTAAGCCTCACCCATCTGACAGTAATAGGCATTGGCGCGTCGTCACAAGTGAGGGGTCAAGAGCTCTTCCCTACCTACCTGGGTACTGCTCTGCTGCTGTCTGTTGGAGCTGGAACTGACTGAAGTGAGGGGAACTCTCAGGAGACAGGGGTGTGCAAAGCCAAGTGTGGGGTAACAGCGTGGGATAGGGCCATCGGAGAATTTCCTGATCCCGAGTCTCGCCCGACGATGGTGCGGCCAATGAGAGCAGGATCCAGATCCAGACTTCAAGTTCGCGATTGTTGTTTTTGTGCTGGAAAGGAAAGGACAGGACAGGACAGAACAGGACAGGAAAGAGAACAATAAAATGAGAGAGAGAAAGATAAAGATATGAGCAATATCGTAGAAAGAGTGCCGCTTCCTTGCGCATGGACTGTACTTAGGGACACTTGAGCTTCAGCTTCGGCATGAACATGACACTAGGCGTCTTAGTGACTTGAAACTGCTTCGTGGCGACCAATCATGCCTTTGAATCTGGGCATCGTGAGTGGGGCTGCCTCTCTGGCTTGAAGTCTGTGCCTGGGCTTTGCCGTGTTGGGGTTGGTTGGTTTCCACGGCTGATTTGAGAGTTAGGTTGGGTTGGGTTGGGCTGGGCTGGGCTGGGTTGGCTGTGGCCTCTCTTCGTTCCGTGCCTCAACGGCGTCCTGCTTGCACGGAAGGGACCGCGTGATAAATCCTCCGAGTTGTGGTGGGTGCTTTCTCCCTTTGGTGTCTAACTGGATATCTACATCTGTCCATCTGTCCATCAATCCATCAATCCATCAATCCATCATCAGCCTGATCCTGATCCTCATCCTCATCCTCATCCTCATCCTCATCCCAATCCCTCACCGCACCCTATCTCTGCCTGATGCACCCAACGAAAACCATCTGCTGTGCTCTGTTCCTCCTGCTGAATGACTCCACACACGTAAGCATCAAACTCTTTCTCCCTCCTACCACTCGCCTTCCGTCTCCATTTTTCTCGTCTCGTCTTGTTTGTTTGGTCTGCTTGTCCACGGGAAGAGATAGTGCATGAGGTTTTGGCTCTAACAAGTAGCTTCGCGACATTGCATGGAAGGCTAGTTCGTTGCCGCGTCTCAAAACTCTTCCGCTCTCAACCAGCCCCAACCCAACCACACCAAAAACTTCTGCACCTCACAAGCAAACAAGGGTGGGAGGGAGCGAGAAAGTGCCTGCAAACGGACATCCATCGATATCATCATCTTGTTCCATCAATCATTCTTTCTGTATTGACTATTCATCACCCTTCTTCCTGCCACTTGGTCCCAGCGCTCAAATATCCTTCTTCATATATCTTACATCGAACTACCAACCCCCTTGCGCCGATCGAGAAGAACGCCAACGCGATGCGCTATGCCCCCGCGAAATAAACAGCACAACCCAAAAAACAAACCAACAGAAAAGCACACTAATATACATGATGGTATCTTGATATGATAGGAAACATTGACCCCTCGAGGTTATATATTATACAAGAAATGGACGACGAGATGAGCTGGAAAGAAGCCCGACCTCCTTCGGGCGGTGAAGGACAACAGGTGTCTCTACGGTTTGCATACCGGAAACAAGAACCATACGTCGCAGGTGTTGAGGGCTTGAAGAGTGGCAAGAAATCAGCGATCATTCGATGCTGATTGTATCAAGGACCCCTTCGACCTGGTTGTTCGAGCAGGCCACCAATGTCCACCCGACCACTGCGATCATCCCTTCTTCGCATGGGATCCGTCGACGAAGCTTCACCACGTTGGTCCCGAATCGGAGGAAGCTGGAGGTCATGTGGACGCTGCGATTGTACTTGGGCCTGAGCCTGTGGCAGTTCACTGCGTGGTGTCTGATACGGGGCTGGGCCTTGGGGATAATCTGGCCGCTGGGGCTGCGCAAAACCGGTCATACTCGCGGATGATGCAATACCAGGGCCAAGAGGTCCTGGCGTCCTGTAGGCACTCATGTCCCCGCGAGGATCGCCAAAGCCAGACGTTGGGCCAAATGGCGACGCTCCTGGAGTTTGCTGATACCCTTGGTGGGGAGTTTGATACCCATATTGGGAATCCCGTGAATACGATTCTCGCGAATATGGTGAGGAGGAAGGTTGATGGAAAGTCTGAGGTGTGGCGGGGAGCACAAGCAGAAGAATGATGAAATACGTCGAGTCTCTTTTCGCCAAGCCCAAGCGAACCTGGAAAGTCCTTTGTTGACCATCCGGCGCTTGGA
Organism: Helotiales sp. F229; assembly: GCA_002554605.1. Classification (NCBI taxonomy): domain Eukaryota; kingdom Fungi; phylum Ascomycota; class Leotiomycetes; order Helotiales; species Helotiales sp. F229. Next base: position 3,157,446 of record MXAW01000004.1, on the reverse strand, counting down.
ACGTGAACATCTCCTGCCGGTCCGCTCTCACCATACCAAGCTCTTCCTGGCCGAACCCGACATTCTGGATAACGTGGTCTTCTTCGAATTTGGCGAGGTAGATGGGTGGCAGATAATTCGGCTCTCTCTCTCTCCGCTCATCCTCAAAGATTCTTTGCAAACGGGCAACTTTCTCTCGATCATTGGGACTTACAACATCCAGCAGTCTCCTTGATTGAATAGATTGAACCCCGATCGTTTCGCCAAAGCTCTGGGTAGTTTTAGAAAATTGCATTTCCATGGTGAGGTATGCACATGGTGGCTCATGTGACGGTAGCATTCTGGGAGCAGTAGGCATCAGCGCTCCATATATGTTGGCATCTGCAGGCGAGGCATGCTCCAGGAATCTTGAGACCATAGGACCGCCGCCCATCGGACCTCCTTGCGATTTCAGTACTCTGTAGGACCCGGATCTTTGAAGAGGATCTTGGCCAAATTGTGAAGGATCGCCGGAGGCATATACAGAAAGTGGCCGTCTCATAGACGGGTCAGCAGGTGGAGGATAGCCAGGCCCAACAACCTCGTACCGAGATTCACGTTCATCACGTAATCGGGGTCGGCCCCTTTTCTTGTGCTGAACATCAATGCACGATTCTTCTTTCCCATTACCCAAGCAGCGGGAACACGGTCGTTGCGCTGCAATCACAAAAGTCAGCAAGGTTGATATCGGACGGCGAGAAAAGGCGCAGAAGATTAACGAAGTAAGGAAGGCTGCCGCTGATCTCCCCATCTTCTGGACAGCGGCACACTAGTGTCGCAAATCACAAATTCGAAACCACCAACGAAAGCGCCATCTGCCGTGCTCGCTTTCGATGACCCCGATTTGTGAGGATTTGGCGGATAACAAAAGCCAACAGCACTCAGCTCGTCTGATGGATGCTTGTAGTTGTAGCTCGAGCGGATCTCGATTCTGAAACGGACGAGGGAGTTCAGAGGGCTCTCTTCAGGACGGTCTCAGAAACACAGAAGCTAGGAACCCGACAAATCCAGACGCTAGTCGATCTCGCGCAGAACGCGGGTGACAAGCCAAGCCCAGAAAAAACCCGGTTGTCGCGAGTTTGAGGTCAAAAGGAAAGAATTGGAGCCCAACGCCCGCTTCCTTTCTTCCTGACTGATCACTGATCAAAAACAATCACTGATCTAGGCGATGAGAAGGGACAAATGTGAGGCTGTTGAGTTGCGAGGTCGGTGACCATCGTGCAGACCAAGAATAGAAAGGTTTGCAGAAGAGATCTAACACAAGCAAAACACGCGCGTGCCACCACAACCTGGGCTTTGCCTGCTTGCTTGCTTGATACCATGATGGACAGCATCACAGCGAGCGCAGCACCGCGAAGACGTCGGTGACATAGAACAGGTCCCCGCCGATCGGGCCGCGACCCCGCCATTCCAGTGCTGCACCACACTGAATTGACAAGAGCCCTGATCCCTTCAGCGATCTTCCGCGGGTCGCCATGGCCGCTGCAAATCATCTCCTTGACATCGGGCGCAGGTGCAACGAGACGGCTTACTCCACGAACCCTCGAACAGTGGACGACTCGCGCAATCTCGAGAGACAATGCGCTGCATTGCATTGCAGTTCAATTCTCAGCCACTCCTTCCGCCCTCGCTTGCGCGGGGTAACAGGAGTTGAAGCCGGGACATTTGCGATTCGAGATCGTCTTGATGTCTCTGCACATTCGGATCTTCCCATGGCCAATAAATCAGGCACGGACGTCCCGGTAGAACTTTCTAACCAAGACGAGCCTGCGCCACAGCAAGAGAGAAAAAAAATATTGATGCACGTTCGCAATCAGAGACTAATGCGGACATCTCCTACATAGAAAGGCAAAAAAGCAATAGGTGTGGGGATCAAAGCTGAGACAAGACATACCGTCGCATCTGCATAAAGTTAGCCCGTGTTCGAATTCTAGACAAGAGCAACATACCTGAGATGAGCCCTCTTGCAAGGCACACATGCCGAAGCTACATGGCCTTTGGTCTTTCTCTGCTGTTTCGGAGATTGGAATTCGGCCGGCTCCCGGATAGGTGCTCTTTCGGGCGCCGAAAATGGTTGAGACATCTGCTGCGGGTGGGTTTGATATCCATGCATTTGATGCTGCTGTGGTGGTGGTGGTATCTGTGGCAGAGACTGCTGGAATTGCATGGGCGCCGGAGGCATATGTTCTGATCTGTATGGTCCTGGATATGGCATCGACGAAGCCTGTTCCGGCACGTAACCTCTCATGGGCGGCCCCCTTTGTTCCATATGCTGCTCCATTTGGGGTGTTTGCATTCCCCGATAGACGTCCTGTCCACCCGACCCATAGCTTCCATGACCACGATCGCTGGAGTCGGGGTTTCGTCTTGGTGGAAGCGGCGGAGATCCTGACATGGGCGGAGAGGGGTATGCCCTTGAACGAGCACTGTCGGACGCCGCTCTGGCCCAACTCAGATCGAGAGAAAAGCGCGCCAGGTCTGATTTACCTCGACGTTCGTCGAGTGAGATGTATGAATTATCGCGACGAAGTATTGGGGATTGCATGGAAAAGACGGAGCTTAGCGGTGGTGATGCTGATCTCAGAAACTTGACTCCAGCTTCGCACACATCCAGCCGCAGGGCGAAGTATTCCTTGTGATTCGATGAGGGACTCTCCAAATGCAATCAGCATACGCTGCGGAAGTGGTGGGTGATGCGACCAATTCCTAGTGTGGTGGAGCTTGGTTTTTGATCTTTTCGTCCTGTTTCTGTTTACATCTCTCAGCACAACATCCCGAGGTTGGCTCTTCCAAGCAGCCACCGACCTTGTAATTCTTGCCTCTGCCAATGGTAACGAGCTAGCCGAAGGTTGAGACTTCAGTGCAGTTCGGATAGAACCAAGTGGAAATGGCCTTGGAAGTTGGAGATCGAAACTAGGAAGCGTTCTAATGGGTCCAGTTGGAGAATGAAAACTGCAAGGCAGGTATGAAACGTTTGCGGAAACGGCGTGGTCGGAGAAGCGCAGCTTCAAATAGTATATCTGGATGTGCAGCTTGTGTAGATTGCTATGCGTGGCACAGAAGCACTTTATTTGACTGTGGCTAGGATAGGCGTCAAGTGAGGGGTGACTTCGGACGAATCGTATTTGATGGAAAGAAGTTTAAGGGTCGTACTGGAAATATAAACAGTAAGCAAAAATTCGGTTCCAAAAGGATATGATCTGGCACAATGAATGGGCAGGAGGACGGGATGTTAAAGTGTGGCTGTCCTCGGGAAAGAACTAGGGGATGTTGGACTGAGGGTAGGTAGGTACCTACCTTGGAGCGCAGGCGTCAATCTGGTAGGGTAGGTCGCCAGGACAGGGTATTGATAAGATACAAGGGCGGGCCGGGGTAGTGTGCGGTGCAGCAGAGTGAGAACACAGCAGAGGAGCGCAGAGCAGATTCGGAAGTGAAAGGTTGAATGAGAGTAAAATGCTCGAGTGGACGACGAAATATGAAGCGCGCAGCTGCAACGGGTTTAGCTGAGAAGGGAGGAACTGGGTGGGTGACAAGCAGGGTCTAGCTGATGTGGATGTGGATGTGGAGGTGGAGGTAGAGGTGGGTGTGGAAGCAAGCCGCCGTTATAGCAGGTGGCAGTCGGGAGAGGAGGGGGGAGATGGGAGTAAATAATAGACCGAGTAGAGCAGCGATGTCAAGGTACGTAGGTACGTACCTGTTGCAGTAAGATCCAGCGAAGTGTAGGTAGGTGGTAGGTAGGTGGGTATGTATGTATGTAGGTAGACGTAGTCTGGTCGGAAGTGACTTACTACCGGCACTCCTCTCCTCGAGATGGCGTATGAGTAGCGTCAGGGAAGCCGTTGTCAAGTCAGGAGCCCGAGTGGACAACGCTAAAGTGGATCTGGGTTCGGACCAGTAGTCTGAGCAGAAGTCTAGTCCAGTCCAGTAGTCCAGCCGTCCAGTTGAGTTGGGTTGGGTTGGGTTGAGTTGAGTTGAGTTGCTTGACTTTCTTTTCGCCTGGTCTTTTAGCTTTGGCGTCTGTCTTGTCTTTGATGGTGAAGCGGGCGTTCGTGCAGGCGGTTTCTGACTTGGAGCTAAAGGCGCTGGGGTCAAGGTGCACTGGGGCGGGCTGATGCTGGAATGTATGTCGGCTAGTCAGGCTTGCGTACAGGAGCGATAGTGGAGCACAGCAGGACAGGGAACCGAACAGGGGACCTGAGCCAGGGCCAGGGTAGGGGTTGCTGGAGTCCTGGACTTGCTGAGCAGCAGGGACAAGGCAAGGACAGGGTGTGCCCGGACGTCCTGGTCGTGGCGTGGATTAGCGTGGCGTGGCGTGGCGTGCTGTGCTAGCAGAAGTTGATCTGATGCTTTCAATCCCTGTTAAACTTTAGTTAGTTCTCCGAGATTCAAGACTTGCTGCTGGTATGCTGATCTGAACTGCATTGCATGTCCCCAGATGCAACTGCAACTTTGGCGTGGCGCAGGTACATGGAGGAAAAAGTATAAAAAAAACCCAGAGCAGAGCAGGATAGGATAGGATAGGATAGGATAGGACAGGCATAGTGACTGGCTCACTGGAACCCCTGTGTCCTAGATACGCTGTTTTGGTGGAGTTCTTCCCGATCCGCATCCACTCCACTGAAGATGTCTCTTGGATGCCGGCGGACGTCATCTGGAACGCAGTCGGACAAACGTTGATGCCGATGGAAGAGGAACCATACGACTGGTTGATATCGACATTGGGCTGTAGCTTGTCGAAGTTGTATTGTGTTGCTGCCAAAGCTCCGTCATAATATGTTGCTGTGTGTGTCCTGGCTCCTGGCCGAGAACAGATGTATTCGTCCGTCCATGCCATCCTGTCTCTTTGACCAACTGAATGCCCGATGGAAACACATTTGCTATGGCCAGGAGAATCCCCCACCTCCAGATGCCCTGCTGGGACCTGGAATTAAGTGTGCGGCTCGGTTGGACGGCATGCTGTAGGCATTGGTGGTACCTGGCTAAGGCGGGTGGAAACGGTCATCGAGAGAGAGGAGGGGAGGACACTTGCTAATGGAGTTGTACGCCTCCCATGCCATGTTCAAAGGTAGAACAGGATATGCCTGCGGGTCCAATCGAATTGCAAGTACAGGTACAGATGCAGAAGATGTGCTGGATGAATGGGATTGGACTGATGCAAGATTGAAGCGCGTACCTTGTTTTCTTCGTGTAGCGTGGTATCTGAATCTGATTCGATCTAGGCAATCGAAGCTGTGAATAATCTCCGCAGGAACTGCTTTCCGAGATATGCTGAGGTGAGCAGGCTGATGTCGTTGGGTGAAATGGGCGACTTTGGGTTCTAGACCTTCTAGGTCAATTCTGTCGTTGAGAGAAGCACAGCGCGCGATCGAGAAGAGGTGATTGATTGGGCGGAAGTCGACTCGAGGCTCTTCGAATACAGGTACAAGTACCTACTGGAAGATATCCAGGTACGCGTACCAGTATGTAGAAAGAGAGCCAACGGTGGTGGGAGGGAAAGGCAGCACCGAGATAGACTGACTGCGAGTCCGTACTCCAGTCAGGACTCGAGATCAACGACGAGGCCGGGGGAGGTGTAGATGTAAATACTCCTCGGCCAACAAGCCTGGGCAAGGCTTCCCTTCCCTTCCCTTCCCTTTCCTACCCTGACGTCCCCTACCCTACCGATGGACAGTAGACGGACGAACTCGACACACTTGATCGCTCGGACCAATACTGGGTTGGTGAGATGACGGCAGATCCACCATCTCTCGACGCAATGCAATGCAATGCAATAAAAAATAGAGTACAGGAAGGCCTGGGAAGGCAAGGGGAAACAGGCAGGGTAGCCAGAAAGGGAAAGCTGAGTACCTAGGGCTTGGCTGCCAGGTCGAGCGAGCAGATTGGAGTATGTAGGTAGGTAGGTAGTAGGTAGGTAGGTAGGCAGGCAGGCAGGCAGGTAGGCAGGTAGGCAGGTAGGCAGGTAGGGCAGAGTAAAGTAGAATATGCCTATGCCGCAACGAAAGTAGATAGGTGAAGTAGCGAGATGGACAAGGAGCCAGCCACGCCCCTGCCGTTCAGTAAATAACCTCAACCTCAACCTCAACCTACTCCTCCTCCTACTCCTACTCCTACTCCTCACGATGCGGCCCATCGTGATCCCTTCCTTTCTTTCTCTTCTTTTCTTTTCTCTCTTCTCCAATCGGTCCCTTGTTTCCTCACATCCGTCCCTTCACCCCCCTCGCTGCTCCATCCCATCCCAAAGACCAGGCCAGGACCATGTCGCTTCCACGCACAGCCAGCTGGTGATCAAAGTCCATCATGCTCTGACACGCCTCACCCCATTCCGCTCATCTGCACTTCCGCATCGGGCACAGACTATATTACGCAGGACCATTGCTGTTGATATTGTCCCCTCCATCCACCCACGCGCCTCGGAGTTTTATACACATCCTGTCCGTCTATCAAACCTAGTGATGGCCTACTCATTTCCTCCCTCCTCGATTCGCTCACCTGCCGCGGCTCTCGTCTGTGGATTCCTGGGATGGGATACTCCACTCCACTTACGATGGGGCTTCTTCATCGTCACCATCCATCAAAATCGGCCGGAGGCTGTCAAATCTTCGGCTTCTCCTACCCACATGTCAACCAAGTTAGTCGATGTGTAGGCAGGTAATGACCGCACCGCGGGGTTGGACCTGGTCATGTCTTGCCTCAGCAGTCGCCGAGCACGAGCAGGACCCTTCTTTTCCCCTCGGATGCTGGCTCTCGCGCCTCAATGTGACTTAATTGCAATAATTAAAGTACCGACACTCTCACAACATTGCTTCACAATACGCAGGCAGGCCAATGTACCGCTGGCCATGAAGCATCGTCAATTTTACTTACCATCAATCAGCGGCCTCAAAATACATCGACGCCATGACCGAATTCGGAGAACTACCTCCATTAGACCATACCTACCTATCATGGTCTCTGCCACCAACACTCAACACACACTCTATCAGTCCGGGAGAGCGACTTTCCGGACGTACATGACTGAACAGTTACTAGCTGCTACATGAGTCTGTCCACAGCAATGGCCAAACAGTAGTCCGTCCGACCCTTGGGAGATCGTGAATCGTGATCCCCTCGCCTTGCTTTACGTTGACAATCCCGAATCTGCGGAGTGCGATCCCAAGGGTTCAGGAGGTACGAAAGAGCAGTCGTCGAAACGGGTACATGCATGCATACATGTATGCGGATCTGCATCTGCGTGCGGGCAGCAGCTACCCTCAAACGAACTGCTCTCGTCCAGCCAGGTTGAGTGTTCGGGATGCGGAGGAAGATACCTACGTGTGATGGTTTTGTCTTCAACTCACTTACACACTCACTCACTCTCTCACTTCGTGCCCAGCCGCAAAGTGCCCACGATGCCATGCAACGTCAGCCGCTGCCATCCTTGCACGCTGTCTTGAACCTCTCTTCCTTCTCATTCAGCGGCCCTCGGCAGCCACGGCAGACAGCCACAAAACGGCCATCCTGGACTCTTCGTCCCATCTGTTTCTTATTCCAGCACGGCTCCCTGGTCTTGCTTGCTTGACATGCAGCTCTGTGCAGAAAACTGCAAGATACGGTCCACGCATCGCTACAGCACTCGCATAACAGGCCCGCTCCTAATCTGAGACCCCATCGCCCAATGATGATTGCTGGAAGGCTGGAAGCGAGCAGATATTTCTCTGTTGGGCGACTGACTCTTCAGATGACTGGCTATGAACAGTCGTTAGTCAATACATGACGCTCAAAATAGCCTTGTGTTCTATGATACATTCCCCTCAATGGTTCCCCCCACCTTTCAGCAGCAAGAGCCACGATGTGTTGCTGCTGATCGGATCGTATCCCTTCGTGACAATGCGCCTATTGCCCGACGCCTACTCCGAGTCTTGAAATGCTAGTCGTCTGATCTAGACAATTTTGAGTTTGCCCTGCAGGGCTTTGCTCGTTTATTGACACCGGCAGCGACTTGCTCCCAAACCCAAACCACATTTCCGCCTCTTCTTCCCGCCTCTAGGAACGCCATCCCCTCGTGCTTCGGCCCACGCACTACGGCCCTAGCCTGTGGTCCACTGACAGGTCCCGAAGTGATCTAGGTAGGCGACCGTGGGTTGAACTTTGAAGTTGCGGAGCGCTGAAACCCCGGTTCTAGCTTGAAGACTGTTGTCCTTCTGGAAGATTAAATGTTGCAACAGCCGTACTTTTTGCTCTGTGCGTCGGACGGACTATGGAGACGAGTCGAGACGAGCGAGACGAGGACGTGGCGAGAGCGATCCAAACTCGGAACTTCAAACCGCAAATCGCAAACTCCAAACTCCTGTGTGAAATACTTCAGATGAGTTTCGCAGCCGGACGATCATGCTGATGGCCGCGGCGCTTGAGCCTCTAAAACTCTTTAATCGATAGCCAAACAGCCAAACCACCACCACCATCATCGCTAGCCAAGAGCTCCCGTTCCCACGAACGCGACAAGCTTTCGCAATCATAACAGTGATCATACAATGACACAGGTTAACATCACGATCGTCACCTCGAGAATGCATAAGACGGCCTGTCAATAGTTCGTTTAATTTTGCTCGATTCGCAGACCATATTGTCGTCGTCGTCGCCATCGACCAGGAACAAGCGGCTGCGGACGATTAAACCAAGCTTCACCATCTCCATTTCCACGTTTATCCAGGCATCATCGACTTGACTTTTGAACTCGTCTGATATCGACTGGGAAGAGTGTTAGCCTCATTTATGCATGCCATTCCTATCTCAGTAACACAAACGAGCAGAGCTTGGACTTCATTCATGCCTTCGACTTGGGACGAGTCAGAACATGACTTGGTGAGCACTTTATTCCACCGAACCTAGCGTTGCATATTATTCTTGGGGCGAGGTTAGCATGCTCTCCGGAAAATGCTACAGAAGCGGTTATCGTACATAGTATCCAGGCCCTTCACGCGGTGAAAGTTGTGTAGTCTGCACGAGACCCTCGTTAAACGGGCCTTGGTGCCCTATGGAACTTAGTGGGCGGTTTGCAAGGGCCAGAGCTATTTGTACCTATCTGGAGATTGACATCTGTTCATTGGGCTACTCCATTAAACTCGCAACTAATAAGGTGGCGGGCCCCAAGAAGTCTTCTCATACCTGCTAATCAGGCCCGACAACGAGCCGACTCGTGCAATACGACATCGGACTAGATTGCCGTATGCAGCATGTCAAACTATACACTATACCGATTTCTATTTGGACAATGAAAAGCGCGTGCTGAGGGGCAGATGCACAGTGCGGGCAGAACCGCTCCGCAGATGGTCAGGTCAGGGTACCACGGTTCCTCCGTACGGTTCGGTGCCTCGGAAAGAAGCGAAAGTGCCCAGCGCAACACAAGCTGCACAGCACCTGGGAAAATGGATCTCGATCGGAATGTGGATACGAACTGGGGGGGACTTCGACTTTCGAACAACAACCATAAGAGAGCACCAGGGTTGGCTCGAGCACGGTGCCTGTGCCTGTGCCTGTCAATTTCCCGCCATCAGCAGGAGGGGAGGCGGGTCCTGGATGATTATTGGACGCTATGCTATTGAATCCCGGATCTTGATGGACGAGTTTGATGGTCTTGCAGCCCTTGTCGATAATGTGATTGTCATATCAGACATGGGATCAAGGGATCAAGGGCGGAGGGGAGGCCTGTTGAAGAGCCATGCCATGCCTGCGACTGGGAACCCATCAGAGCCTCGTGGCAGTGGCACCATCTCAGCTTCCTTCGCTAAGAATAGGGGGCTCTTCTTATCGACTGGATCGCATCTAATCATCCATCGCACAACAACTCTTGTGCGCGCCAACAAAGTTACAAAATGTCATTGTAGCGACATTTCCTTGCAGCCTTCAGCACTCATTTCCAGCCATTCTTCTTGTTATTCCCAGAACAGACACCGTCCAGCTGTTCCGTGCTTTGCGCTTCACTACTCAATCTCCAGCCACCACCACCACGCCGTCGGCAGGGAAGACATGCAAAATTAGATGAGCCAGGCCGTGGACCTTCCTTTCTCGACTGACCGCTCACATTTTTTCATCTACATAGTGCGGAATGTATCCTCAAATTCAAGAATTTAGAATAAGAACGTGGAACCAGACCGGCCAGCGTAGCCGTTTCGAGCAGTCCAGCTCTCGCCGGATTCTGGATGTCGCGGCTCCAGGATACCTGGTACGATGCAGTAGCAGAGCCTTCAGCAAAGCGGAGTTCACGGTACCTGATGGAAATGACGCCTCGTAAAGATTTCGTTGCTCTCTGCGGGCTGTATGTTTTCCGCCGGCTCCCATGCCCACATGTGTGTCCCAACCTGCCCGTGATAACCGAAAGTGGGACGGCGATATTAAAAGCAATCGATCTCAAACAGACCATCGAAATTGGGGCTGGATGGGGAAATACAGTTGCAGGCCGACCGGCACCACGTTTATTACAGGACTTGTCAGCGAGATGCGGGGGGCATGGAATGCATTGAGAGCCGTGCGAAACAAGAAGCATCCCTTCCCATCCGATCTTCGTCGCAGCCAGCGCGCGTCAGGAAAAAAGCTGGAAGGCATGAATCTCACTCATTTCAGACGGAAAATAAACCTCTACACGAGCCCCTCGGTGATCTATTTGGCCATATTGTTCCGATCTGGTCCGAGCCTCTGTGCGTAATTAATGCGATGGAGACTGTCCGTCTGATCTTTCCACAACCGTACAGGTAATCAAACTCTATCTCAATGTCACTCGAGTGTTTCGTAGCTTCACAACTTTCTTCACGGCTTTCACAGATATCCTCAGCCCAGCCGGGACCACATGCGACATTGCTGACGTCCTGGAGAACTCTCCGAACCAAACTCCAATGAGATTCGTTTCGAGGTCATCTTATCCGACGCTCTGGTCCGCACAAAGCGCAAGCCTGAACGGCGGCGTCGATCTTGCAGCATCACAGTGGTAGCGAAACAGACACCTTGTCAGCGGTTGACGATCATCAGAAGAGCCTGATGTAACTACAGAGCTTGGCGGTATCTGGGCTGCGAGTGTTCCTGGTTCATAACAACGACCCATGCAGATATTGAAGCAGATCCGAACATGGCCACATCAAAGCGCAGCACAAAGAAGATGTTTAATTTCGTGTTTTGTGCTTCAGGTAAGGTGTTCATGCTCATACAAACGATCGGCAGCTCTCCAAGCGTGTTCTAAAGGACACATCACTGCATGAGCTCTTGCCGCACCTTCTATATATCCTCATTTACTGCATTATCCATAGATGGGAAGATTTGATGAATACAGCACGCACGACCGCTTGGTTATCTATCGATTGCGAATCGATAGCAGCGACACTATTGCCTACCAGTCTCAGCCTCTCATACCTTAATTCACGGGCTAAGATGGAAGATTATGAGATGCGCATCGGCAATCTCCTGGCGTCAAAACTCAAAAGTATCCTCGCTACTGCCGGGAGCCGTGGCTGAACCGGAACAACCTCCGCGCAGAAGTTCACAGCCTCGTATTGATGTGGTGACCATGCGGGGAACAAGGCTGACAACACTACAGCCTCGTCCACCCATACGCACACGGGGGGAAAAAGCTTACGCAAACTCCCCGCACATTATCTACACGCCCTAGTGGCATGGAAGCCATTCTTACTATTTATCATCTTCATTTTGATTTTTTGAGCATTGGTCTTGCGTTCACTGTCTCTTGTCAAAATTGCCGTGCTAAGCAGCCGTTTCTTTCCCAACATCATGTCGACGTTGAATTTCTTTTCCTTTGGTCAGCTTCAAGCTCGATCTGTTGGAACTACCGTCCCAGACTACAAAGCTCAAGATCTGCACATCACTGCTTCTAGATCTTCCATATGGAGTAAGCTGATCGTTTCTCTCGTATTTTAACCTCTCAGAGAGTGGCATCAGTGCGTCCTCCTGAGCAACGGACATTTATGTCAATGGTTGGACGATCCGAGTCCCGTCTCCGATAGTTCACGATCAAAAGAGCCGTCTACTTCGTAGTCAGAAATATCCTACAACCGCGATCCGTGCGGACATATGAGATTTTTCAAGGTCAAAGCATTTGAATGGCAGATATTCTCCTAGAGTCTTGGAAAAGCGCGACAAGTTCTAAAGCGTCCTTGACTATTGGCTGGGGGCACGTTTAGTCTTGCATGAGTGTCCTCTTCTCGTACAGCGTTAAGCAACTTTGGTTCGAGTCTGCATTTCCCCACATCACAGGCTATATCTCTCTTCTGACTTCCTTCTTAGTCATGGGTAGACTGGAGACTCGGCGCCGGCACACAATCCCGAGCCTACAGCCCTGCTATGACAGAACGACAAGCCTCAACAGTCAGACCTAACATCAAAGTCTGTACGCTATTCTCGAGGGTCAGAGGGCGCTCGAAATGTCTGTTCTATGCCTACTCGAGTAGATCAGGAAGCAGTTCTAGGTAGAACCCGCCTTCTAAACCTAAACGAGTAAGTCGACAGCGAGATACGCCCGCCTCAAGGCCCCAGCGTAGTACTAAGGCTAGTGTCGTCTTAGATCCGATCTCCTTAGATCCTTCGTCTCGATGATGTGCATCTGCCACCCAACCACGAAGGTGAAAGCGCACTCGCCTCACCCGCCAGACCGGCACCGGAAGTGTGGCTGACCACCGACACCTTGCGCCAAAGGATTTGGTTTCTGAACCAGTCTTCATTTCCCGTGGCACCTGCCAAACAGCACCCAGTTCAATAGACTGCGGAGCTACGGGCCTGAAGACCACATGCAGCATACTGCAATTTCCCAGCCTTATCGGAATGGCATAGCCTTGTCGTTTCCATGTCATTGTCGTATAGATCTATGATCTATTGATTACCTCACCAGCCAAAATTCGATAGCAGTGCTCCCAAGACGGCTTTCACCCAACTACTAAAAAGATCCGAGTCCGACGCCCCGATCTCCGCTTGCACATTATCTTCCCTTTTGTCCTTTTTCTCCTATTCTCCAATTGCCAAATCTTGGTACTTCTAGCTCACCAGCCGCACCGAATGCTCTAGCTAAGACTATTAAGACGGGGGATCACCGCCATCATGACCCTGTTCGGAAGCAACTCCGAGAGACTTTGGAAATTCAAATCATTCAACCATTGTACGCAGTTTAAGAGCTCCACCACGGAACACGAATAAGAACGCCGCGACAATCACACTCTCCCAACACAGCATTATCGCGACCGCGCCGTCAGTCTTGTGACTTAGTACATATTTAAGTCAGCAATTGCGCTCGGGTACGAACTACTACTACTACTGAAAACCGGGGCTTTGCGAATTGGTACGCTTGCCCATAGGTTGTATCGCAAGGCTTTAAAAAGCGGGAAGGTATTAGAGGGGCCCTTGGTGTCGGCATTTCAGCAAGCCTTGCTCGAACTAAACGTCAGCTTTGGTCCCTTCAACCCCTCAGTCTTCTTCTTGGACGACATCTCGAAGCGGACTTCTTAATTAAGGCAACTTACTCATAACCCCTTTCTCTTCCCCTCTCTCCCTGACAAAAGCAAAAAAAAATCTTCTTGGCTAACAGCATGAATGCCGTCCATACGTGACTTTCCGTCAATACGTGACTTGCCGTCCATACGTGACTCGTGCGTGCAAGGACGACTAGCAGTACGTGAGATTTGCATGTTTCCAAATTCGCCGGAATTCCTTTCCGTCCCAGATCTCACTGTTGCAGGGCTGCTAGGATGGCGATCGCACAGCTACTGCACGAATTATCCACGGCAATGGTGAACCAAGCCAACGGCTCCTGCTCTTAGGCTCTTGTATACACCTCACCTTCCCCATACGAATGCGAAAGAAGGAGTCATAGAGCATGTCATCGTTTCTCTAAAGAGACACCTGCCTTTCAGACTTATTTTGTTCGTCAATTCATGCCGGCTCGAAGAGTGACTTCAAATGTTGATTTCGATCTGCATGACTCGCACAGATAGTACTTGGAGTGAGGTACGTTGTTGGAATGGGCTCGAATGCCACAGCTGAATGAAACTGAGGCTGTTGTTCGCATGACGGATTAGGATCCGGGGAAGTGCAGATCCGTGACCACTCTTCAGGATTTTGGTATCGTACTCCAAAGCCAGCGCGAGAAGAAAACGACTGGCTTATTTCGCCTGCCATGGCAAGGTCCATAATCTCCTTACCATACAGCCGAAAAACTCAAGCGCTCGAGCTTTCCAAGACCAAGACAAGACAAATTCCTCATTCGGGCATCGTCAAGCTGTGATTTGTCCAATACCGTGCTCTCTACATTGTGTCATACATCAGATCCTTCGCCGTTCATGCGAGTAAGCGATATGTCATCGTGAGACTGACTGGTGTCACTGCTACCAATACCATACACTTACTTCCAAGCAACGAAGCTGCATGGTCGTCATCTCACAAGAATATCACGTTCATCACACACGTGTCTCGAGCGAGAACCCAGAAGCGAGCGAGCCACGAGTACCTACACATGCTCTTCTCTTCTGTGTCCAAGACATTTGTATATGTATTGGTATATCTGCAGCCTCGAATCCGAGTTGTGAAATGTCTCAGATATCGGAAACTGGATTGTCAGGGTCTGAACAAAACAAGCCCTCGGAACTAAAAATTCAAATAAGCCCAGGACCAGATCGAATCGAGATCAACCGCGGAGAAAACAGGCCAGATCCGATGATTCAGAAAGAAAAACGCTTTAACGAAAAAGCAATATTGTATGCATAAATCAACCAAACTAGACTAAACAATCCGTCCAAGCGAAGCGAGAAAAGGAAAATACTCCGAAGAAAGCAAACACTTGCATGATTCAAATCCTCAGCCACTCCACGCCATACCATGTCCGCACAATCATGCATGAAGGCGTTAGTAGTTTATGCACTCCCTCGGAGTCATAGTGCGATAATGAGAAAAGCAATGTGAGGAGCGGAGAGTGGAAATTAACAGATGGCTGAGACATACATGGTGATCAGATCTGATCTGATCTGAGATTGTCTGAGCTTATATTTTTTTTTTTTGAGTGGGTATGCATGTGAGACAGAAAGATTATTCAATTGGATTGGGCTGAGGCGTGCTAGAGGTGATTATTTCAATTCAATTCGAAGCTGGAATCTGGGTGTAAAGCTGTGCTCGGAGAATTTCCTAGTTTTTGTTTTGATGATCCGAGGACGGCATCAGGGACTCGGTGACTTGGCTATTGTTCCCGGGGGATTTGGGGGATAGGAAGATGATTTTTGTCTGAGTTGATTCGGAATTAGTGCGAAGCAATGGTTCGTGGTGGGTGGGTGGTTTGTTTATTTGGCTTCATATGTGGAATTGAGTCTACTTCTGTTTTGGTTCGCTTCAGATATTTGTTTGTTTCAGGGCTTAATGAGAGTGCTGCCAGAAATACAAAACTGGGCCTATCTTCAAGTCTTGTTTTCAAGCGAAGTGAGATCAAAGTTTGGAGTTGTGCTGTTGTTTTCAAAACTGGACCAACTTTTAAGACTTGGTTTCTAGTAATAATAAAACTAGTCATCACTTCACCACAAAAAAAGCTTTCTCAACAGCGAAACATCCTAGCATTGACTGTAGTATTATCTCGGAGTCTGCAAACGCAAATATGACATTATCATCTTCTGTCATCAACTTTTGAATGAAAGTAAACAAGTGACTTCTTGGCACGTGCTGCTTGTTAAACGAGAACTTTTGATGTTTCCCTTCTTTACCAGGCACGCTTGAACCTTACTATTCAACTTCTATAGTAATGTATTACATTCACACCTTGCCTGCTATTTCAATTCACTGGCTCGTCAGCAGCATGCATGCTCTGATTCAGCTGACAGAACCCATCGTGAATCGCAGTCCACATGCCCATACGTACACACAGAACAAACACCTTCGTATATGTGCGCCTAACAGGCCTATACGAGTGGTACATACATCTCCGGGACTATGCATATATCCGTACCTGCATGAACTCATCCCGAAGACTACGAGAATATTCCTCCCACCTGTTCGTACGTACGTTCGTAACTATGCATCTTTCAAGTAAGGCACTTGGCCCTTCTGTGGCCCACGAACGCTTCCTAATCCGTACGCTTACATACGTGTTTGCTTGTATGTATGTGTGCATACATGCATGTACGCATAGGAGGCAGGAAGCATAGCGACTGGTGAGAAAATTCCCACCAGCAACGCTCTGAAGCTTGGGTATTTGTTCGTGGTACTCAACTTGCTTGGCTGGCGTTGGGATCTCGAAAGTCTTCGGCCTCGCTCCATTCACAAATTCAAAAGTACCATGGAGGTTACAAATCAAACTCCCTCACCTCTCAGCCGCACTCTCGTAATCCACTCATTACTTCCTTCCCAACGTCTTGCGATTATCCTGCAGTACAACACACGTGATGTCCCTCGAGTAGACCTCTCTCGAAGTAACAAGCCATCTGCTTAACGGAAACCTACATCCATCCATTCCCAGTTCCTCCTCCCTACCTGTCTCTTCTATCCCTCCCTGTACATGTCCTTATCCATGCTCTTCACCCATGCCCATGCACCGTACCACAAACAAGGACCACATCACATCTATCCATCCATCCATTTCCCGTCTCCCTCGGAAGCAAGCGGACAGACAAGAGAGATCGCCTTTTTTTCTGATTGACTGACGATACCTGATGATACCTGACCGTACCTGATCGGTGCTAGCCTTGGCTCCGAAGATTTTCGGAGCGGCGACTTACATGCATGCATATGCTGTGTCGCGGCTGCTTTGAGCGGCGTACGTGTGTGTGTACGTACGGGGGATACGTGCATGAACTGGAGGGGTTGAGATGTGTGGCTGAAAATGGGGTATCTTGCGGTGAAAGAGAGGTGGATGGGCAAGGGGCGAGGGAATATATATGCGGGTGTAAATAGACGCGAGGCAGAAAGCCGAGCACAATGTAGTTGACATGTTCAGGAATGGAACTAATTGGTGTGAAGAAACGCGTTTGAGGGTTTCCAAGGCGGATCTGGATATAATTGCTAGGGCGCAAATGGTAACCTGTGTTGGAGTTCCACAGGAGATTCTTCAGGTGATT
The DNA here is from genome assembly GCA_002554605.1 of Helotiales sp. F229. Lineage (NCBI taxonomy): Eukaryota > Fungi > Ascomycota > Leotiomycetes > Helotiales > Helotiales sp. F229. The sequence goes on along the minus strand of MXAW01000004.1, from coordinate 3,140,365 downwards.
GATGGCGTTTAGTTACATTACATACATGCAGTGCGACCAAACCTGACGCCGTGACACCAATTCTCGGCTTCGAGATCCGAGAACGAAGCCAATCAGACCGCCCTCCACCGCTTCCTTTCCTACGCTGAAAAGCCCCAGGTAGAAATAAGGTAGACACAAGAAACCGAGAGAAAAGAAGAGAATAATTTGTACAGACAGGAACAAAGTCGTAGAGAACATTTGTTAGAGGGACTACAGTCGGCTCTCAATGCCAGCGAAGTTCTGCTCTCCAGGCCAATGGGCTCCGGGCCAAACATGCTGCATTGCTTCCCAGATATGCCTGCACGATTTGTCAGTATTGGATGTTGAAGAGGACGTTGAGATGCATACCTGACGTGGATAATTTCCAGGCCATCCTTGACTTCCTGTGGAAGATCCTTTGCACTAGAGTAACGTTAGGCTTCGGGCAAATCAAGGGGACTATTGCATGCTTACTCTTTCTTATTCTGGGCGGGTAGAAGGACGGTCTTGACGCCAGCACGAAGAGCGCCAATGAGCTTCTCCTTAATGCCTCCGACGGCAGTAACACGGCCACGAAGAGAAATTTCACCCTGCATCGTGTCAGTTGAATCCCGGAAGCTGGGTCAAGTACATCTTACGGTCATAGCCATGGTTGGAGGGACGGCCTTGCCAGAGAACAACGAGATGAGTGCAATCGTATGCGCCATCCCGGCTGAGGGTCCATCCTGGAACTAGTTAGAACGTGTAGAATGTTGCAAGGGTGAAAATACCTTCGGGATTGCCCCTGATGGGCAATGGACGTGGATGCTGCGGTTCTTCATGATATTTTCCGAGGGATCGGCTGTCAAGCCAAGTTCATAGGCATGGGCTTTCACCCAGCTCAGTGCTACCTCAACACTCTCTTTTAGGACATCTCCCAGCTTTCCTGTGAGCTGCACACTCCCGCTTCCAGGCATGTCGGCGACTTCAATAAAAAGTATGCTCCCGTTGCCACCTGAGCTGTAAGCCACGAGACCAGTCACGATACCAGGTCGACTGATCATTTTGCGTTAGCATTTGCTAGCCACAATATAAATTCGGAGATATTGTATCTCCTATCTTGCATTTCACGCGGTTGCCCACGGGATTGGGAACACAGCGTCGGGAACAATGTCAGGGGTAATCGGATGAATTACCTTGTTTTCTCGGCAATTTCTTCATCATATTTCTCGATTCCAAGAATCTCCTCTATGTCTTCAACAGACAGCTGTGGTTTGTATTTCTCTGCGACACACTTCAGTCGGTGACATTTTGCTAGGGTTGGGAAACACTCACCGGCATGGCCAGCATCCTTAGCTTCGGCGTACTCCACGGCCTTCGCACGACAGACCGAGCCAATTTCTCTTTCGAGATTTCTCACGCCAGACTCCCGAGTGTATGACTCGATGATTTTGGACACGACATCGTTGTTGAACTCGACCTGTCTATCCCCGAGACCATCTAGGCAGGGTCAGCCTTTGGCATGTAGATAGATGGAAGGGAGCTTACTTGTCCGAATCTGCTTTGGGATCAGATGCTGGAGGGCGATATGTCGCTTTTCAAGAGTAGTGTAGCCTGATAAGTTGATGGTTTCCATACGGTCCAGCAGGGGAGGAGGGATAGTATCAAGGCTGTTCGCGGTTGCAATGAAGAGAACCTTACTGAGGTCGATCGGAATGTTGACGTAGTGGTCCGTAAAGGTGTGATTTTGTTCGGGGTCTAAAACTTCGAGCATGGCCGCTGAAGGGTCGCCGTGGAAATTTGATGTGCTGCATGAAATGATCAGCTTTGCATTAAACCTGCTAAAAGCACCTGCAGAGTTGAGGACAAAGGGGGAGAACGTAAACGTAGAACGTAACGTAATTCAGAAAACGGCAAGGCCCATGACCCGAGGACGTTGAAAAACGCATGTAAAGGACAAGCATCCGGGATTAGATGAGAAAGTGACTTACCCAACTTTATCGATCTCGTCAAGAAGGAAGACAGGGTTCGACACTCCGACCTTCTTCAGACCCTGCACAATCAAACCTGGCATTGCTGCAACGTATGTTCTTCGGTGACCTCTGATTTCCGCTTCATCTCGCACCCCTCCAAGAGAAATGCGATGGAATTTACGTCCCAATGCTGTAGCAACTGATTTGGCCAGACTCGTCTTTCCAACACCCGGAGGACCTACCAGGAGCAAGATAGGTGATTTGTCGATCATTTTCTTATTCTTCAGAATCTCCACTTTCGCTTCCGCCTTCTCCTCTTCTGCCTTTGCAATCTGAGAGTTGACATCTTCGTTAATGGACTGTTTGAGCTTGAGCACAGCCAAGTACTCGAGAAGACGTTTCTTCACTTTGTCGAGTCCATAATGGTCATCGTCTAACTGCTTTCTTGCTCTCGTCAAAGTATCTACGCCGAGTTGGTCTTCCGTCATTGCAGTCCAAGGGATCTCGGTCAAGTTTTCCAAATAGTTGCGAGTTACCTGATATTCCGCTTGAGCAGGGGACATCTTCTTCAGCCGCTTGAGCTCCCGATCGGCAACCTTTGCAGCTTCTGGTGTCATTTTGGCAGATTCGATTTTCTTTTTCAATTCGTCCATCTCGTTTGGCTCTTGCTCGTCTTCTCCGGGCCCTCCTATTCCCAATCCATTTGGCAAGGTCATCCCTGCATTGCCAGGTCTTCGTGCTCTCTGGTTATTAATGCGGTTCATTTGGTCCAGGTCGATATTCGCTGGCAGACTAGTGCTTGTAATAGTTGTAATGCTGACGTTGTTCTTGATGTTTCCAACTTGGCGTTGAAGTAACTCAATGGCTTTCTCGAGACGCTCCTTTACATCAAGAGCAGCCAAAACCTCCAGTTTCTCTTCAAAAGAAGCCTCCACTATGTTTGCCATGAAGTCCGCCAAGACGCCTGCATCTTGTAATCCTTTCCGTGCAATGTATAATTCGAGTCGCCGGGCAAGAACAGGAGATAGTCCAGCAGATCCAGTAGTTCTAGGAAGAAGTGACGATAGCCGAAGGAGGGTCAACAGCTCCCGGGAGAGCTGCTTGAGATGCGCGAATAGGCCCTGCATTGCCACATCTTCTGCCGATATCACTTATGGCCGTTAGCTTATGCCCACATCTGTAGATTCTATCCTACCATCATCATATTCATATGTAACCTCCGCCTCGAAGAATGGTCGTTCCTGGGTGACCTTGTCAATCCGGATCCGAGCAATTCCCTCTACTAACAAAGCAAACTCTCCGGTCCCTCGACCCTCGACTCCAGATATCTTCGCAGCTACTCCGTAACTAAATAGATCATTCTTAGTAGCACTGCCGGGGTTCACATCGTGTCGTTTCAGCGATGGTTTCCGTTCGTCGGTTATCATCCTCTGGCCATGGTTCGTGAGGTATGGCGAGCCCAGAGGAACGCATGCGATGTTGACATTATCGAGCCGCTGGCTATGGGTCTTCGATGCAGCTCGACTATAAACATTGGAAAGTAAGGCCGGGATATCAGCGCGGTTGCTGGCAACTGGAATCCTCAGGACGATGCCGGGGAGGAGGACGGTATCTTTGGCGAGAGGGATAAGGGGAAGTGTAACTGGTTTGATGGGCGCCATGATGGGTAATCTGCCACAAATACTGTACTGGAGTTTGAAAGAGGGAATGAAAGTGGAATTGGAATAGTCCGATGATGGGATGGGAGGGGATGGGGTAGAATAGCTGATGTGGGGAGAGAATGTGGAGGAAGGTGTGGCAATCGACAGTTCCGTCATCCGCTGCTTGGTTGCTTGTCAAGAAAGCCGAGGTCTGTCTTAGATCCCTGCCAAATCAACACGCAAGGCTGAAGAACAAAGAAAGCTCCAAATATTATCTACATGATTCAGACTTCCACAGACTTCCACTCAGACTTATATATTGACTACAGGTGAATAGAAGGCAACCGAGCTGAGGAGAGTTGGTTCCCAGAGTTCTCGGGCTTGCCTCGGAATTGTGAGGTACTCGAGGCTGGCCTTGGCAACACTTGTACTTCATATGTTCGAACACGGAAGTGAAAACAACCAGGACAATAAGAAAAAATGACTTACTAACCTTCAGAATTATACCCAAACAAAAACCTGTCCAATGTCCATAGATCATTGCCAAGCAGGTCAGCTTGGCGAGGGGTCACACGTGACTGTCAACATCAAGCCAGCCTCTGCCAGCTTTCCTTGCTCTCCAGCCTCATCATCTTAGGTACCAACCCCAGTCATCTCCTTTGAACCCATTAACCTAGACTATCATCACTATGAATTCCCTCCGTACTTTTTCATAACACGATATCCAATCGCCTGTCCCATCCCGACATATGGCCAATCTCACGAAAGCCATCACAGAAGGCTGGCTCTCCAACCTCGAGCAAAACACAGCCTCAGCCTCGTCATCATCAACCACCTCACCAAATTACTGGTCGTCAAACCCCTCATCTCTAATAACCGCCTCCCAGCCACTCAGCTTCACCCTCGGAACCGGCTCTCAAATCCTCACCAACACCCTCCAAAAATGCGAATCCACAACCCACGAACTAATAATCGTGACCTGCTTCTGGGCAAAATCCATATCCCAAGAAGAAATATCCTCTCTCCTCCTAAAACTCTCTACTAAAGGCCTAGCGCAAAACCGCAAGATCACTGTCCGGATATGTTTCTCATCACGATCTATCGTCCAGAAACTCTTCCAGACGTCTTCGCTAGACGGGAAGATATACCCGGCGTCAACATGGACTGATCTGGGATTACCTGCGCCCGAAGATCTCACAGGACTGGAGATGGAAGTCAAGAGTGTGTTTGTACGGCCGTTCAGTGTTATGCATCCTAAATTCATCTTGGTGGATCGCAGGTTGGCGTTCATGCCGTCGTGTAATGTGAGTTGGGAGAATTGGTTCGAGGGGTGTATTGAGATGCGAGGTGGGATTGTGGAGAAGTTGTTTGAGTTCTGGGTTGCGTTTTGGGCGCAGGGGAAGACGGATTTATCTGCTTTCCTTCCTCAAGATATCGAATCCGAAGGCCAACAACCAGCACCTAATACAGAGACAAACCCGTCTCAATCTACATCAATACCAACCACGACAACCTCGCTAATCAAACAAACAAACTTCCCTCCCTCCCTCCCCCCTCCACAAACCATCCTCCTCCCCTCACCACACAACCAGAACCCCCACTTCCGCATGCTCTACACGCCCCCCTCTCCCCCCACTCCCCTCAACATCTTCCTCCTCCAGTCCTTCTCCCTCGCAAAACGCAACATATACATCCAAACCCCGAATATAACCTGTATCCCCGTCATCTCCGCGCTCCACTCCGCCCTATCCCGCGGCGTGAACGTCCATCTCGTGACCAGCAGCCGGCTGATGATCCTCGAGCAGCTGGTTACAGCGGGTACGGTTACTGAGTTCGAGATGTGGAAGTTGAGGAGGAGGTGGAGGAGGTTGTGTGGGAGGAGAGGAGGAGGTGATGGGGATAGGATTGTGGATGTAGAGAGAGGGGAGGGGAGTGTGGGGGAGTTGAGGATTGGGTATTATCATCCGAGGGTGGGAGGGGTTGGTGAAGAGGAGCCGGTGAAGAGTCATTTGAAGCTGATAATTGTGGATGAAGAGGTTACGGTGTTGGGGAGTGGGAATATGGATCGTGCTAGGTATGTTTATGAGATTTTTTATCCTTTTCACTGTGAATGAATCTAGGTATGTCTTGGAATTGGATAATGCTGATATGATATTTGTGTAGTTGGTATACTAGCCAAGAGCTTGGTGTTGCTTTCTTCTCGAAGGAAGTGGCAAGGGAGGTTAGGAAGGATATAGATGTGGGGTTGGAAGGACGTGTTGATTATGTATGCTGAGGATAGGAAAGGACAGGTTAGTGTACGTTTATGTAATTGTACCAAACACGAGGAGGAGAATGAAAGTAGTCATCTGTAGAATCGAACGTGTGAAGCCTTTGTGGACAGTATTTCATAGACCTGCTAGAAGATGAGCCTGCTTGAATGCGTACTATTACTCAACCTCAGTCTAATATACACCCCAGCCCCAATGCTTTCCATCCCCTCCTCCAACGCCACAAGCAAACCCAGCCATACCCAACTACCAACCCCAAGTCCTCGAACTTGCCGTAAAGACGGGCGGTTTCCACTGAATCAAAGACGGATCAATAACCCTCTTCGGCTTCGTCTTCTGCTTCTCCTTCGACGCCTCATGCTTCTTAATAAGATGCATCGGCAGAATAAGCTTATGCTCGGCCTTGTGATACACCTGCATCTGCAACGCCTGCATCGTACTCTCAACATCCGCAGTCGTCATGGACAGGTTATTGGACAGCATCTCGATGCTGACCTTGCCGTCTGTTTCGTTAGCCTCTATGAGAGCTTCGACGATGTTCTCCGTCCAGTATTGCCTGTAGGAGAGGAGACCGAGATCAGAGAGCGGCTTTTCGGGAGAGCCGAGCTTGCCTTCGATGCTGGTGAGCTCGTAGGAGAATTGGATGAGGAGGCGGCCGTAGCCTTTTCTTTGGAATTGTGGGAGTGTGAGGATACAGGCTACATTGTACCCGTCGACGCTCTCTTTTTCCTTGGAGAAGTATCCGACCAGGTGGAAGCCTTTCTCGTCTCTGGCTGTCATTACGTAGAACAGAAATGGGTCGACGTCGTAATATAAGGTCTTGTGATCCAGGAACATTTTGGACAGCAGGCAGAGATTTCGACACCATGTCCGTTGACGACGACCGTCGATCTCGAAGAACGAGACGTAATCGTCTCTGTAGATCTCGTTCCCTGGAGGGTGTTGAAGTGTACACTTATGTCGGTGCCGAGTGAATGACTTCTCATCGGCAAAGTAACTCAGACAGAACTCGCAAATGTACATCAGATCTTCTTGCGTGAAGTTTTCTGGGTACGGTGAGAAGTACCACGGATACAAGTCGTATTTACCGAACTGGACTTTCGAGATATTCCTGATACGCGAGATCTCGGCTTGGTTCTGGGTCATGGATCCTCCAACTCGAAGTTTCTCGATCTCTTCTTCTCGGCTATAATGTTCAGCAGGTTCTGCTTTCGCCGCCACGGCTTGCTGAACGACTTCATCCACATCCATAGGATCATCCTCCTCGGCTCCTGGGGTAGCATCAAGATCCAAGGCGAGAGTAAGTTTCTCCTCACCTTCTGGATCGAGCGTAGCTTTTTCAGATTGCGAAAACTCTGGCCATGGCCGTGGGGTGCTTGCTTCTGAAGCTATTGACGCCTCTCTTGTTCTAGCAGGTCGTTTCTGTCCTTTCTTCAGAGCAACGGTCTTTTTTGCCACGGGAGCCGAAGCTTTCTTCGTCTCCTTGGGTTTCTCTGGACTTGGCCATTCTACATCTTGAGTGAAATCAATTCGAGCAGTCGGTACCCACTCATCAAGTCGTTTGTTGAAGTTGTCGAAATTGCAGTAAAATTGCCGACCACTCTTCGTTTCTTTGATACTCAGAATTTCTGCTTTGCGTGGTTTGCCATCCTAGAATTTATTTAGCATTTGACTTCCTGTTCATATTTTCATAACAGAAGTAGAGTATTATAACTCAGTGGAAGAATATTTTCTCAAAAGTTGACTGATGTAGAAAGGGGTAAAGTAGCACTCACTTTCATAACCATAGCGATACAGCCGATCCTGTAACAATGTTAGTAAAAGCCCACTCTCTCATGCGACCGCGAAATCACGACTCACTTCAAAGTATCCACAGTCGCCCTCCCCTTCTGCTTCGGCGCCGGGGATCCCACATTACCATCCTGAGTCTGCGCGCCACCCGCCATGATGAATTTCACGATTTGTTCGATGAGAAATAACTGTTGCGCGATTGAAATCGATGAAGTCCTCGTTGATGTTCATGGAGGGGCCAGAGGCGAGGCTGGGGGTGTTTATTAGCGGCGGGAGGTTCTGAGCCCCGCCTAAAAACTTGCCTTGCCTGGCCTGGAGAAAATTCCAGACTGAGCGAGAAGCTTGATATCTCAGCTTTACCTCGGTGTACTCAACTGCCATTCACTACCAGCAGAGGGAAATGAATTGAGAGCGACGCTATCACGAAATGGCACCGGAATTATCGAGTAATTGGAAGAGGCTCCAGGCAACATTACAAGCAGAATCGAAAGCTAGCACAGAGCGGAAACGGAAGGCGATTCCAACAGAGCGACAACAGAATTCCATCGCAAAGCGCAGGAGGTTAGAAGGCAACTCAGTCAAACCAGCCACCCGACCTAGCAAGGTCACCAAGAAGAAGAAAATGGGCAGCAGCGGTAGCGTCGAGGCAGTGGTGCCGTCTCCAGAACAATCAGAGGAGCCAGAAGACGCAACAGCACCTTCTGCTTCCTTGGCCCTCTGGGCGGAGGATAATGACATCTCGCCAAAGGATCTCGCCGATGCGTATGGAGGAGGTCTGAAGGATACCACGATCAAAGGAACGAAAGCAGATGTCATCAACGGGGGCCTGATCGAGGGCGTTGATATTGGGAAATACGTAGGCATCGATTGCGAGATGGTGGGAGTGGGAGATGGAGGAGCGCAGTCGGTCTTGGCTAGAGTCAGTATCGTCAACTTCCACGGCACGCAAGTCTATGATTCGTTTGTGAAGCCGAAGGAGTTTGTCACGGATTGGAGGACGTATGTCAGTGGTGTGTCTCCGAAGAACATGACGACCGCAAGGGACTTCGAGGTTGTTCAGAAAGAGGTTGCGGAGATTTTGGAGGGCAGAGTCTTGATTGGACATGCGATCAAGAATGATTTAGCGGCCATGATGCTGGGACATCCGAGGAAGGATATTAGGGATACGTCGAGGTATTCGGGATTTAGGAAGTACAATGGGGGAAGGACGCCAAGTCTGAGGAAGCTGGCGAAGGAGTTGCTGGGAGTGGATATTCAGGGAGGTGAACACTCGAGTATCGAGGATGCGAGAGCTACGATGTTGCTTTTCAGGCGGCACAAGTCGGGCTTTGATGTCGAGCATGCACAGCGATATCCTACTGCGACTTCTGGACCGAAGAAGCCAAAGGGAAAGAAGAAAGGGAAGCGTTGAGAAAGCCACGAGGCAGAAGAGACAAAACCAATCTCACAGGTCAAAGCCGAACTGGTCGAAGAAATATCCAAATCTACCGCTCAACGACCCTCTACGCTACCGGGCAAAAAAAAAAATTCATGTCTTCCAGACTCCAGCGCTTAAATCGAATGCACGCTCACTGGAAAATCATAACGGGATCCCCTCCATCAACTCTATGGCGCCTTCTCTGCCTACGGTGATGATCGCATCTCCCAAGGTCTTGGTAGCAAAACCAGCCTCACAATAGACAAAATAGTAGATCCACTTTCTACGGAACACTTCAACTTCCTTCTCGCCCATATCATCGTGCTCGTTCATCAAAGCCGGTCTGATCCGTGATTCGAAGTTCTTGACGAACTCCTCGCGCCACAACCGCAATGTCTTCGCATAGTGGGCGCCGATGTTCTCGATCTTCTCCACAACGAGTGTTCCTTCCGATCCCTTACTGATATTCTCCACGAGTTGGCTGATGGATGGGAGATGCCCGCCTGGGAAGATATATTTCCGAATGAAGTCTTCTCCTTTTGCATATGCCTCGTATCGTCCTTCTGGCATCGTGATACATTGGAAGACCGCAATACCATCATGCTTTAGCAGCCGATGTATGCACGAGAAATATGTTTCGAGGTATTCCGCTCCTACGGCTTCCAGCATTTCGATCGAGATGACTTTATCGTATAGTACTTTCGGAGTTGGGAGTGCTCTGTAGTCCATGAGTATCACCTCGATCTTGTCTGTGAACCCAGCTGCCGCAATCCTCTTTTCAGCCAGTGCCTTCTGCTCGATTGACAATGTCAGAGTGGTGACTCGGCATCCGGTCTTCTTCACTGCTTCTATCGCGAAAGATCCCCAGCCGGTGCCTATCTCCAGAACATGATCTATGGGCTTTATATGCGCGCCGTCTATGAATCGATTCAATTTCGTCATTTGAGCGGCCTCCAGGGTTTCCTCTTCCATGTCGGCACTGGAGATGGGTTTCCAGATCGGGCATGAGTAGGTCATGTCTTCGGACAAGAAGGCGGCGAACATCTCATTGCTGATATCGTAGTGGGCTGATACATTCAACAGCGAATTTGAAAGAGTGTTCGTGCTCCTCGCGAGTCCAGTTATGGTCGCTGCAATCGAGGAAGTCAGAGTCGTGGCATTAGCCAACTGCTTACGGTTCAGGATGAAGATCTAATATGTTAGCAATGTTCCGGGGAACTTGTTCGAGACACTCAACCCACCTCGAAAAAGCTCGTCAAATCCTCGCATTCGAAATCGCCTAACATATACGCCTCCGCGAACCCCATGTCCGCAAACAAAAACAATCGCACCCAGAACGCCTCTCTCTTAACAACCAATTCGACTCTACGAACCCCACCGGCCCTCTTCTTCGCGCCATTAACGCCATTAACACCATTGGTCTTCTTGAAATGTTCTTTTGCGATTTTCTGTCCATAGGTAGTCGTTTGCCCAGTCGCCTCATCGACAATAACCAATTGTCCGATTTCGATTTTGTTCAGCAGGGAAGTGACGGCTGCTTTGGAAACCGAGAGAGCTGGTCCCCATGACATGCCACCAAGTGTCCCGCGAAGCAAGTCTACGCCGCGAGCCAATGGCTGGGTGACGGCTGTGGGGAGGTAGGAAGTCATGTTGAGAGTTGCGTGTACTACTCTCACAGGTATAATCCAGGGAGTGTGGGAAAGAACAGGGCGAAACTTCTTGAGAAACTAGACAGATCTAGAGAAGCACAACAATGAATTCCCAGCGCAAAATCGCCAGATCCACTTAGACACGGAGGAGAGGGGGACAGCAACGACGACGTTTGGAGCAATGAATTCAGCAATGAGAGAAGAAGAGAGAACAGATCGAAAGGAAAGGACGGTCGCAAAATAAATGGCCCGGCCTCGGACGTACATACCATGCTAAATAATCTTCATCCCCAGGAACACTGAACTTCACTGCCATGACGAAAGGTCGGTCGGTGTTCCAGCCTTCCTCGAATGGGACAAGGGAGAGGGAGGGAAACCCAATGCAGCCGATGTTTTCTGCCCCACCTCTAGTGCATTTTGATCAAAGCCCATGTCTGTGCATCGAGCATCCATCGCATCGACCGGAGACTTTTCCACTCCCAATAGTGAAGTTCCGGTATGTCTAACTGGATAGAGATATCATACCTCGTACGCGAATGCGAAAAGTCCATGTCTACTTTTGATTTCTAGAAGCTGACATGACTGCGTTAAAGCTCAAGAGCAAGAAGAAGGTTGAGGCAGACGTTTTCGGCCCTGCGAATGGCATGGATGAAGTGCCTGATACCCTGCATGAGTTCCAATGCTCGCTCTGATCCATGTAAGATTACATTTCCATATGATGAAGTGTCTTTGAATTTGATTCCTGCAGGGCCTAATTGTCAGACGATTACACCGTACTTCGTACTTACGGTATTCGGTGCAACAAGTCCTGGAAAAGTCCAGAACTCCGAGCTTGTCCTTGTGGATTGATTAGGTAGGTCTCGATACAGTACTCCACCGGTACCTGTACTAGCGAGCGAGTCTTGACATCACCATTCCATTCCAACTCTTATTCACATCATCCGGACACTGGAAAATCCCGACATGCGAAGACAATTCAAGACATCCACCTAGTCTTCTTCACAAGTCTCCCATTTTCAGGAAATTAATGACAATTCCTGCCACATTTTACTGACCTCAAGCCTCCATGTAGAAATCGCTCTCTTTGAAATGTGTATGTAATCTACCGGGATCTTGCTGCAACCCCTTGCCTTTACCCCTCCACACCCCTTGGCGATCACCACCAACCGCATTGACTTTCCAAACTCTCAAGCTTCAGACAAGAAAGCACCACGCAAGCCTGTCCGGTTCCTTTTCTTCCGTGCTCAGGAAAGGAAGGGACTGGACTGGTTGTGAGCTGCGCTGAGTGTTTCCATGAGCGGTGAAGGTGTTGAGACTTAAGAGGAGTGATAAGGAGAGTTATTTCTAGCTACCAAGAGATGTTTGAGTCGATTGGTTGGTTGTGCGTAAGACAGAGAGAGAGAGAGAGAGAGTAATTCTTAATTCTTTGAGGAGCAATAAACATGATGTTTTATCCCGAATACTGCATAGATATATCTAGCAAACGCAAACAAGTTGATATCAAAAACTCTCTAGAATGAACCGTCGTTTGGGTACCTCGGAATCAAGTAGCGATCCCTGTCAATTAATTTAGCGAAAGCTTGGCTCACGCGTCGGCGCGTCTTCTGAATTTCTCAAGACTTTCGCGACATCCAAATCAACGACTTCATCTCACTCCAATTCCCACCCAACAAACCCCAATCAACAGCCCCAAACCCACCATGCTCGCCCTCGAGAAAAGCAAATCCCACCGAGGGAAATGCACGCCCAACGTCCTCCCCTGCAGAATAAACCACAACGGCGCAGTCAACACCTCGAAACGATACTGGAATCCTACTGTCCAGCCAGGTCCGTCCTCTCCTCTCCTCTCCCCCATTTCCCACTCATCCAAAAGAAAACCCCAAACTGACGATAAAGTAAGATGGTAAAACCATAGCTTATTTCCGCGGTCGTAAACTGCACGGCAAAATCCTGAAAGTGCCCTCGAAATACCGCGGTGTGGTGGTCGAGAAGACGGAGAGGGTTTTGCCGAAAGAGCAGGTGGAGGCTGGACAGGCAAATGTTGAGGGTGAGGAGGATGGAGGGGATGAGGAAGAGGAAGAGGAAGAGGTGAAGGTTATGGAGGAGCAGGCGGGCTTTGAGGAGATTGTCGTTTGGGGACATGAGGTTCTGCCGGATGGGATGGTGGATCCGTATGTGAGGGGTATGGAGGATTGGATTGCTTTTGCGGAGAGTGTAAGTTTTCCTTGGCTTTTCTCAGTGGAGTTGGGGGAGATGGGAAAATACTAATTGGGTGCAGATACATTCGTTTGAGGGGGCGGCGAAGAAGGAGGTTTAGGATGCTGGTTGGATTTGATATTGGCGTTTGGGGAATGAGAGGCGTTTAGTATGGTGGCATGGCATGCAGAGATAATTTGTATGTGTAGAACATCCCAAATCTAGGATATTTCGTCTGGCATTGCTACTGCCTCTGGGAAGCAATTGAGTTGGGCTGCTATGCTCCGTTTCGGGACTGTGTCCGGTCTCCTAGCATTTGAGGCGTAAAGTTATGCACTCGCTCCGTCGAATTTGCATACGAAACTATCGTCGTGGCTGTATCCGGCTCGGTTTACACGTTGATAAATAGCTGCCCAAAGTCGGATAGATGTATTGACTTTGCGCCACAAGTTGGCGTTGTATAATCAAGTCTAAATTCACTACTCTCTCCAGAACTTCCAACACGATGGCACTCTTGCGACCACTTCGTAGTATTGGACGATTCAAGCTACATACATGCCAATATGAACAGCTCTTCGCGGAACAAATATCAGACGTCTGGCATTTTACGTCCTCTTGTTTTGGTACCAGACGGAAAGATTTCCGACGAAGTCCTTCACGCTCGCTTCTTCGTAGGATGGAAGATCGCGAGAGACTTAATCAAAGCCAAAGTAAACAGTAATCGTCCACTAATTTGCTAAGGTCATTACTCCTGTCGAATAAATCAACATCGAAATGCTCAGGCCAGGCCTCGTCGCATACATTTGGTCACTATCCCCAGACCCGATGGTAGGAGCTCTCCATCTGTCAGTTCCATTGCATTGTCTATTGTCGCCAACTACAATATCTGAATTAAGCGAGATCCTGATTTTTTCCTATTGTCAACCACAACCTCACGGCCGGCCACGATGCCATTGTGTTTCGCTCTCATGGTTTATGTACAAATACTCGCCGCAGGCTCTCGTTCCTTTTCTTTTTTTTCCCTTTCCGTTCTTTCTTCTTCGTCGATTCGAGATATCTCATCCCCAGAGCAAAGCATACCAAACGGGACTGCAACATCAGAATTTCACCCAAACACAACAACTACCCACACACAACACCTCTCTCCTCATCCCACCACCTCAACTCCTCCAAAATGTCACGCCTACTCACGCCTCTCGTCCCTACCAACTTCGACGGAAACCGGTATCTCATCAACGAGGACGATCCCATGGACACAAGAGACGATTACGATGGCTTTGGACTGGTTGGCTCCGACCAAGCAGCTTGGTAAATCATCCACTTCCCCTCCATTCTCAGATCTCACAGCTGACAGTATTCACAGGGTCTGGCAGAATATCACCCGAGAATGGATGATATTGTTTGGATATTCGGTCGCTTTCCCACCACCTTATGCGCTGGTCCAGATTCCTGGTCGTGGAGTTGGCTTCGCTGCTACGATTCCGGCACCAATGGCACCACCACCAGCACCGCTTTTGGGACCAGTATTGGCACCAATCCTCCCAGCACCAGCCTTCCCGACCCTCCCATCCTTCTCCCTCTCATCCCTCTCTCCCTTCCAACCCCTCCCAGACATCCCATCTCTCGATTCTCTCCCACCACCCGCCATCTCACTACCTCAACCGCAACAGCAACCAACCGTCCCATCCGCTGCTGCTGGCAAACCAAAGCCCAGCAAGTTCTACTCGTCCTCGAAGGAAAACTACAACATCGGCCGAGGATTCATTCGTCAACGGTACTAGGGTAGGAAACGGGAGGAGTTGAGATGAGTTGAGATGAGATGAGATGAGTTGGGAATGGAGGAACCTTTTTGTGGAACTTTTGAGTTGTTTGAGTAGATTGAGAAGATGGAATGAAAAGTCGGTTTTGTGGTGTGGACTTCTGTTCTCTTGCTTGCGTGTGATCTTTGCGTGAAATTAGTCCAGGCCATTTGCTTTCCATCAAGGCTCAATCAACAGCCTCAGCGCACTGCAGGTTTTCCCATGCCTTGCAGCTAGAAAACTGTTTGTCCATGGACCCGGTCGATTTGGGCGACCCATGCAAGGTCGATTTTGGAAATCGAATCTGGCGTGGGAAAGTATGATGTCAATTTACCACCATTATGGGGTAGTGAGGTCGTGTTTCGGGCCGACGAGTTCCCAAGTTGGTTGATGACTTGGTACTCGTCGTCAAGAGTGGTAGGAATATGTGAGCTGGAAACTCTCGAATGATATCCGTTGGGCCGTGGAAGATTGCCCACAAGGGCGAAGACACTATCTCTTGGGCTCAGTATTCACCTCGCTCTTAATCCATTCCTTCTGCTCCTTTTGAAACTCCTTCTTCATTTCCACATACCCCTTATGTGCCTTGCACCTGTCCCAAACCACCTTAAAGATCCTACTCGCCTCCTCTTTCTCCTCCCTCCCCTCATGGCCCTGACTCCTCTCATTCTTGACACCCTTCTCCTTCCCATCAACATACTTCCTACCGCCCTTGTAATTCGCATACCTCTTCGATCTCGTCAAGGCCATCTGCATGAACTTGCGGGACATATCCATGCCTACGAAATCACCAACCTCGTAGAACTCGAGGAATTTGCCCCAGAGAGCTTGGGATGATGTTCGTGCGATGGGAACGGTACGAAATCGCCAGTGGGGGAGAAGATAGGATTTGTACGGCTCGTAGGTCAAGACCCATTGTTCGCCACGGCCGATGTGGTAGGTCATCAGATGTGACTTTGAGGGTTTTGTGAAATCGTCCATGATTCTAGAGTTCTGTGGAGCAAATAAGAAAGATGACTGGTTGTCGATACGGAAGAATGATAGTCTCGAGACTGTTGAGGTGAAGTGATGACGTTGATGAAGCGAGAAGCTAGCTTGAAAGATCAAAGAAAACAACATCCTTGAAATGGCGTTCAAAATGAAGCACTCACAGAATGTTGAAACTTTCGCTGCTTTGCGATAAAACTATCAAGTCATGATATTCTTAAACAGTCAAGATAAGAAGTATATCTTTTGGGTATGTACTCTGCAACTTTGACTGTTCGGCGGAGCTTCGGGTCTTCGACCTGGAAGCTTGGAACACATGACGCTAATTGAAGACCAAATGATATGAGAACATTTACTTACATTTCACAACCGTAACAAATGAGCCAAGAAGACCGCCAGAAACCTCAACCAGGGGATCGCGTCGCTGTGAAATAAATGTTGGTCCAATCAAGTCACGCTTCCCCCTTCCTCAAAAACCACTCTATTACGGCGACCTCTTCACGCCTAAATGGCGTCGCGTCCTTTTCGTGTCAACCGCGACTGTCTCAATTTTACCGCCCGCCATCAACTCCTGAGAATCACCCCACGAAATCAACAAAACAACTCCAAATTACAACACTCTCAGTATTCGAACTCGCCCACAATGGCTTCAGTCATGATGTCTGATGCAATGTCCGACATGGGAGGCATGTCTAGCAGAAATGCAACTCCACGACGTCCTGTTCAAAGGGGTTCCTCGGCTAGACCAAGGGGCCCTCCATCTGAAAGTGTTGCGCCTCTGAGTGATGACGAGGGATTCGCAGATGATCAGGTACCACAGGGAAATGGACGACCAAAGCGAAAGGACCGCGCAGTTCCTCGTGTCGAAGATACGATCGGCCAATATGTTCAGATCAACTTTGAAGAGTTCCTTGAGAGGTAAATACCACCCCCTGACTGGCGCAACCCCTCTGACAATTTCTAGTTTCGTCGAGGAGCCATCAGCATCAGGAGCGCCTCCTTCCAGTGCTATTACAACAGACAAATACTACATTGCTCAAATTCACGGATTAAGAACGTATCAACTTTCCACCCTTTATGTTGACTACACGCACCTCTCTCAATATAAGGGTGGTGCACTCGCAGAAGGAGTTGTGGAGGAGTATTACAGATTTCTGCCATTCTTGACAAAGGGCTTGCATAACATGATCGCAAAATACGAGCCACGATATTTCCGAGACCATCGTCAGCCCACTGCATCAAGCAATCAGACCTCCTCAGGAGCCAGTAACGCTGCATCAGCAAGTCAGTCCGACTGGCAAGGAGAAAAAACGACAAATCAACAGACCGACAAGCTCTTCGCGCTGGCTTTCTACAACCTGCCTTTAGTCTCTCGAGTTCGTCACCTGAGAACTGCCAACATTGGTCAGCTCCTCTCCATATCCGGTACTGTCACCAGAACCTCAGAAGTCCGACCTGAGCTTTCCTTGGCAACTTTCACTTGCGAAGCATGCAGGAGTACAATTCCCAATATTGAGCAAACCTTTCGATACACCGAACCCACACAATGTCCAAACGAGAACTGCATGAACCGTTTGGCATGGAGACTGGATATCAGGCAGAGCACTTTCATAGATTGGCAGAAAGTCCGAGTTCAGGAGAACAGTTCCGAGATACCCACCGGAAGCATGCCACGGACAATGGATATCATTCTGAGAGGAGAAATCGTGGACCGAGCCAAAGCTGGAGAAAAGTGTATTTTCACTGGTGCTCTGATTGTGGTTCCGGATGTCAGTCAACTTGGTCTGCCTGGTGTTCGCCCAACAGCTGTCCGGGAGAATCAGAACAGATCTGGAGATGCAAGCGGAGTTACTGGCCTCAAGGCTCTTGGTGTTCGAGATCTCACTTACAGGCTGGCTTTCTTGGCCTGTATGGTGACTCCTGATACCTCCACCCAAGGATCGTCTGTGAGCCAGCAACTGAATGGCCAATCCAGCAATATCCTTGCGTCTCTCAACCAAACAGCTCCTATCGACCCGAATGAACCTGGAGACCATGCTCAAGAAGCCGTTCTTGCGTCCATGACCCATGCCGAAATTGAGGACCTCAGAAAGATGGTTCATAGCGACCACATCTATTCTCGACTTGTTAATTCTCTCGCTCCCATGGTTTATGGCCACGAGATCGTCAAGAAGGGCTTGCTACTTCAACTGATGGGTGGCTTGAGCAAGACAACCCCTGAAGGCATGTCGCTCCGTGGCGACATTAATATTTGTATCGTTGGTGACCCTTCAACTTCGAAGTCTCAGTTCTTGAAGTACATCTGCTCCTTCTTACCTCGCGCTGTCTACACATCCGGAAAGGCTTCTTCGGCAGCTGGTCTCACAGCTGCAGTCGTCAAGGATGAGGAGACTGGAGAATTCACAATCGAAGCTGGAGCCTTGATGTTGGCAGACAACGGCATTTGTGCCATTGACGAATTTGATAAGATGGATATCAGCGATCAAGTCGCAATCCACGAAGCCATGGAACAGCAGACCATTTCCATAGCCAAGGCCGGTATCCAAGCCACTCTGAATGCCAGAACTTCTATTTTGGCAGCAGCAAACCCTGTTGGTGGCCGATACAACCGAAAGACCACTCTGAGAGCTAACATCAACATGTCTGCTCCTATCATGTCTCGTTTTGATTTGTTCTTTGTCATCTTGGATGAATGTAACGAGACTGTCGACAGACATCTTGCTGAGCACATTGTCGGTATCCATCAACTCCGTGACGAAGCTGTTCAACCAGAGTTCACCACTGAACAACTTCAACGATACATCCGATTTGCAAAGACCTTCAAGCCTGAGTTCACTCCCGAGGCCAAGGAGGTTCTTGTGCAGAAATATAAGGAGCTCAGAAGTGATGATGCGCAGGGAGGTATTGGACGAAACAGTTACAGAATCACAGTCCGTCAACTGGAGTCTATGATTCGTCTATCTGAAGCTATCGCAAAGGCCAACTGTGTCGAGGAGATTGTTCCAAGCATGGTTATTGAAGCGTTCAACCTCCTCCGACAAAGTATCATTTCAGTCGAGAAGGACGATGTGGACGTTGACGAGGATGATGAGGAGGTTCTGGGAGCGAATGGTGCAAATGGGAACCGCAGAGATACCGATGGAGACTCCCCAATGGGTGATGGAAATGATGAGGATGAGGATGGCGACGATGCTCCAAATGGCGGTGCAGGAGCCAGCGGCTCCACTCCAGCTCCAGCCAATGGGGAGAGACCGAAGACGAAGATTACATACGATAAGTACATCAGTGTGGTTAATCTATTGGTCCAGAGAGTCAACGAGGATGAGCAGACTGCAGGAGAGGGCGTTGATGGTGATACTCTGATACAATGGTATCTGGAGCAGAAAGAGGATGAGCTATCAGGCGAGGAAGATTACCACGCGGAGATGGCATTGACAAAGAAGATTATCAAAAGAATGGCCAAGGTACGTTTACTCAGGCTCCACGAATGATTCGATTCTAACAGCTCGTAGGAAAATATATTGATGGCTATCCGAGGGCAAGGGTTGGTTGGTGAAGATGGCGAGGGTAGCTCGGGCACTGCAGAGCAGATCGTCTATGTCCTCCATCCGAACTGCGCGGTTGAGGAGTACTGAATGTGAGATATGAGAAAGTCTATGTATAGATCATGCGAAGGATGACTGATGCGGGGTTAGGTAGGAATGGATACCATGGTTTCTGGTAGGGGTGTTTGGCGCTACCTTTTAGATTTATGTCTCTGGTCAATTATGAAGTGTCTAATGAAAGTCAATAAACACGAAATGTGCTGTCTTCTAGTTTTAATATCTACTTTTCATCACACGTTACTTTCAGACGAAGTCTCGTCAAAGTTCACCAATCTCTCATCCTATCCTAAAAATCTGAGTGTGGTAGCAAGTGTTAATGTTGTACATTGTCGAGCTTGCTAAGAAAAAAATTCCGAACTATATACCAAGACTCCAGCCACTTCACTTCGAGCCGTACCGCCTTGATTCTGACTGTTATTTCTCCTGTTGATAACAGCGATATCGGGTTTATTTTGCCCATATCATGGGTTTGATTGGACTTGTCGTTCTTGGCCTTACACAAGACGGCAATGCATGCATGAAGCCGCTTTTCAGTCTGTTTCGTCAACACCACAGACGTCGTGAGATGGATGCAAGAAGTCACTCAGCCAATTTGGCAACCAGGAAATTCTTATCCTGTCGCTTTCCGTCGAGGGAAAGAGGCAGTCAGTCAGTCAAGATATCTCTACCACTTGCTACACTCTTCAGTCTTTAACACCTGTGCTCAAGCACACAGATAACATCACGACTTCAAGTGGAGATATCAAAGTCCAAGCGGACGAAAACACAATCATGGGATCAACCCCATGCCATGCATTCAGCCCTCTCGGCTCGACCAGGAAATCATTTCCCGTCAATCCTCTTCGTCGGGTACAACCATCGACGTGTCAAAGGCACGCTTCACCCGTTTGGCGTACACTTTCGTAACACGGTAATGGGTACCTTATCTTGTCCTACACCCTTAATCACAAATTATTGTTTGAGTTGTCGCCCGTCCTCGAGATTGAGCTTCGGCCTCCCCCTTTGATTTTTCCGTTAAAAATTATGTCGTTCGCAAATTTGTTGTTCTTTTGCTTCTGTCCTCCTTGACTTTTGTACGGTACCACGATTTCGAAGTATTGCTAAAGCATCGTCGCGATGTTGTCTGACCTTAAGCGAAGCATGTCGGAGAGGACGGATGAGAATTCGGCATTGCTACCTGTGACTTTGATTAGTAAGTACGCGGATTTCGCTGGAAATACGTATCTCAGGAATAGATACTCGCGACGTTCACGAAGACTCGAGTGTCAAAGTTGACGGGAGTAAAGCTAACTTACTTGAAGTGGTTCTTGGCTCATTTGGAGCCATGTTATATGCGTCCACGCATGTCTATCTGACGGAACAATCTGGTAAGTTCGGTATCACTACTTTTGAAAGTTAGTCAACAAAGGCTCACCACAAAATAATTGTAAAGTGTGCAGAGAATATTACAGAATTCATGAGCCTGCACTCGAAGGTAAAAATGGACTTATGGATGAAGCATTCTGCAAGATTCCCCAGATCCAATCTCGAGTGGCGGAGATCCTTGGAGTGTATAAGGTGCTTACTTATCTTCCGTGTAAGTCTTGAACACTTGGAGATGATAGGCAAATACTAACCATTAAGCCCTCTTTATGACGGGTCCATATGGGAAGATTGCCAGGAAAATAGGCAAGAAACCAGTCATGTTCCTGAACTTGGCAAGTTACATGCTTTCAGGGGCGTATTTTACTGTGATTTGTGAGTTCAATTGATTCCACTTGGCTATCTCAACATAATGGCTGGCTTCCCAGGTTATTACCACGAGATTTTCGACGTCCGATTCATCTACTTGACGCCTCTTTTTGACATAGTTGGCGGTGGCAATGTTATCTTCTCCTCCTTTACTTATACCTACATTTCGGAAAGCATTGATCAGAAACGCTTGTGAGGAGCTACAGATCATTCGAAACTTCCCAGCTGACGTGGTTAGGAGTGGCTTTTTCTACAAGTTGAGCGCAGGCGAGATGGTGCGGCACCCTTTCCCAAGATTCAACCCTTTTCAAACAACCTCCTCGTCTGGTGAAATTACTAGAATCGAATTACTAACACCAAGGTCTTAATATAGCTGCTCTCCTTCCTCGGGCTGTATCTCAGCTCGCTTCTACTACGGAAACATGTTTACCTGCAGTGCCTGCTCGGCTTCATTTCTCTAGGGGCAACCATTCCATTCTGCTGTCTACTGCCGAACGCGAAGAAGAAACACTTGCATCGCCCTGAAGACTCCAATTGCAACTCTGAATCTTCCCAACAAAGCTCCGAGGCCTCATCCCTCCTTTCTCCCACTCTACCCATCCCGCCACTCCCCATAGACATCGAAGACGGACCCATGTTTTGGACCATCATGACAACACTGCGCATAAAAGCCAGGAACTCACTCTCGATTTACCAAGAAATCATTTCTTCGTCCTCACTATCTCGCATGACCATGTTCACCTTCTTCCTACTTACACTTGGATTTGGCATCAGAGTCGTCTTCGTTCAATGGCCTTCTGTAACATACGGTTGGATCTTAGCCGAAGTGCACGCGATAATCTCCTACGAGGCGGCCATCTCGTCGATCCTCTTCCTCACACTACCTACCATCTCCCATGAAATCCTCAAGCCGCGCCTCGGAGGCTCAGTGTCAGAAGTCGATCTCTTCGTTACCAAACTCTCGGCGCAGGCATATGTCGTGGGCATTATTTGCATTGGATTTGCCCCTTCAAAGGTAACGTATATCTTGGGAATCACGGTCTGGAGACTCGGTGGTGGGTTGATGGATGCGTTGAGGAGTTATGTGACGGGGTTGTTGGATAACAAGGAGGATGTTGAGCAATTGTATCTGGGTATTGGGATGGTGGAGACGCTTGGTGCGATGATTGCAACGGCTGCTTGGAGCGGGCTTTTTGCAAAGGTCCTAGGGAAGGGATATTTGCTGGAAAGATTGCCATTCATGGCAAGTTCAACGATACTTTTGGGTTGCTGTGCCTGTGTATGGGTGTTGGGTAGGTTTGGATTGAACAAGTCAAAGAGTGTTGGAGAATTTTGAACTTATATTGAAGCTGGAGGCCGTTGGATGTGGCATTGTTCTTGGAAAAGGGCGTTGCTTGCTTTTGGGCGTAGGCATGATAGTCAGATCTCAGGCACATGACAGGGACAAACTTATGAAGAGAATGATAAGTCGTTCAGTTCACTTTGGACTGATCTGTGTATTTCCTGCCTGTCAGAAAGTCCAGAGGCGGAAAACTGACCCATCTCTTGGCCTGAATGATAATTCGAAGTACTTTCACATCCCAGGATCGAAGGAGAGGAAATCATTATGTTGTTGCCGTATCAGCTCGAAGGCTGTATAATCCCACAAACGCCAACGCCAAAATAAACAACCCTTCCACCAAATGTATGGAGTGTTCCAGTCTAGTATAACATAACCCTCATCTACAAGGAGTAATCGATTCGTATAAGAGTCGTGTAGTCGTCCATTGCCCCTCCAGTGCTTGCCATTGCTCAAACTCCACCGCCTATTGGGGTTGTCAGGGATCCAATTAATAATGGTATAAGGTATATGGTCTTACCACTTCTGCCAGGCGCTACTGAGTAGTTGACGTCTTTCGATTTTGTGGTAGCTCTTTTCGCCGCTTCACTTCTTGAGAAGACTGCCCTCCATTTCAATGCCACGAATACAGCACTTCCACCAAAAAACGTTGCAATGAGGAGAGGGGTCCGCTGACGCCTAGATGTAGACAACAGTATTAGTATTCGTTTCCAAACGTTGGCTTTGAATTTGACTGAGCCCTTGGTGGTTCCAGCTTAACTTACGAGAAAACCGAACGAGGTGGCGCCATGTTGTTCTGTATGCTGGAGTAGACTTGCAAAGGGATATGATATTGGAGAAGCTGACTCTAGAGCTTCAGATATGATCGTAGTTCCGGTACGGACAATGCGTTCGAGTGGCGTCACAAGATCTGTTGGGAGGGATGAAGCTCTGGTGAGGGGAGCACACGAGCTAGGAAGCTCTAGCTTTCCTTCCCCACAATCTAGGCATCCTGAACTGCGAAGTTAAGGTTTCTGCGCTAAGCCTCATCCGGAACGCTTTAACGAGAAACCCTTTTTACTCCTTTCATATCTTCGGCTGTTGTGTTTCTCCATGTTGTTCTTGCCCTGCATCTTTGTTTTGATCAAGCGAGCAGTGACCTTTGATTGATAAGACAGTTTCCGGCGTCGATTCCAGGGACCAAGCGGTCGGAACTGCCGTTGACTAGCGCCAGGGCATTCATGCGGCCATTCATCCAGGTTGTGGAATTGTCCCCCAAAGTTGGGGGCTTCTAGCATCGGACGAGAGTGAGAGCTTTGGTCCTGATGGATATGAAGCTGGTTACAGCAATTCTGAACTTGCAGGACGGCAAAGATGTGTGAGCCCGGTGGCTTTTTCAAGATGCCTCACCCCATTGTTTTCCTGTGGTTGCCGCCGCAGCTTCATTTGATGATACAGCATATCTCCTACATCCGCATTTATTATAGCAAAGGCATACATAGCTGGAATACTACAGAGATTTCCATTCTAACTGCCTATCACAGAGATCAGTACGCAACAGTGCATGTTGAAACAAATGAACGACAGATCTTTAGTACCAGTCACCTGATTACACATTCTCACCGCCATTTACGTCACAGAGAAGCCACTTGCCACTTGTCATATGCGCTATTCTTCTTATACTTTCCTTTTTAAGCTTATGTGGCTTTACTATGGCGATCTACTTTTCTACAACGAGCGAGTTGCAGTCGTCTGCACGTGACCTATATCAGGTCTTTTCAGACTTCCATGTCGGTCCATGATGTTTCTTATGGAAGAACTTGTCTTTATTTGGAGTTGAGATGATATACTTACATATCTGGTCATCTTGCAAGGATCAAGGCGCTTCTTTGGGCATTTCGAGCGAGTTTGACAACGACATCTTGGAAATATGCCCTTTGGTTCGCTTCAAATTTATGCGCCCGGTTTTAGTTGCATCTCTCGAGTCTCGGCACTCAACTACTCATGCGCCGACTTCGTCTTTTTAGCTGCTTCGTTCGCGGCAGGCTTACAAGGTGCACTTTGATGGGTCGGTGATAGGTGACTAGTCGAGCTGTTCCACTGGGCGGGTTGATCTGATTGGTAGGGATGATTTGTCTTTTGCACTTTCTCCGTGGCTGAACGCTTCCACAAATTCGGGAGGACCGTGGTACAGTAACATGCTTTCCTAAATTCAAAGCCCGGGTCATAATGCTTAACTATCGCTTATAATGCTGTAAAAGTCTCTTGGGGCTCGCATGTTTTCGTCAAGGATTCCGAACCTCATTCTCTGCAGCGAACTCCACCTCTCGCCTCTCGCCTCTCACAACCAACTCTTTCAAGATGCCTCGAAGCACAATCTATGCCGACTCCCAGTCCCCAGAATCTGCTACATCATCTCGCACTTCCTCCAGGCCATCGACTCGAGCCAAAAATGATCAGAAATGGGACGCACAGAAGAATGAGATTTATCGTTTCTATATCGAAGAGGACAACACACTCGATGCGACTATTCAGATGATTGAATCGACTAGTGGCTTCAAAGCGAGGTCGGTTCTTGCTCTGTTCTCCAGATCAACATCAACCTCGTTGTTGACTAACTTTAACTTCGTGTAGCCCCCGCAAGTGGAAGATGAAGCTCAAGGAATGGCGATTTGAGAAGAACCTTTCCAAGCATGATATGGAAATCATCGTCGCCAAAGCCAGGAAACGAGCGAGAGACGAAAGCAAAGACACTGTCTTCTTCTATGGCTCGACCCAAATTCGACCAGAGAGGATCGAGAACTTCAAGAAGAGGAAGACCGCAAGTGGGAAGTATGATTTGTCTTCCAGAGCAGGTAAGAGACAAGAAATCATCTAACTACAAGAGAGCATTCTGATATTTGAACAGATACTCCAGAGAACGTGACCTACCGAACTCCAAGTCCGGAATGCTATCCAAGCAACCTAGCGGACGATCTTTCCTCAATCGATTTGAACCAGAATATGTGATTGGTGACACTCTCTCATCATCTCTAGCAGCCTTCAAACGAGCTTCATGAGGGGGTTAACTCTGTCGAATGCTAGATGACTAAAGCCGGTTTGTCATCGACAACGCATCATTGTCCCTTAGCAAAGACGATATATTTCCCGAGCATTTGGCGAGCAACAACCCGTAGTCGACCCACGGTGTACTACCGCTTTCACCAACAACCACGAGCCGTCAGGCCTCCCTTGAGGACCTGAGATGCCCAGTCTCTCGATCCGTTGTATGATTCCAAGTTTTCACCTGCGTGGACGACCCTTTTGGCGACGGCCCTTTAACGTTACACAATCAGCACTCCTCAAGTCAACAGCCATCGCCATAGCACCGAGACCCAGCGTGGAGGCTCCGAAAGCATCGGGTCAAGGGAATAATAGTTGCCATTGGCGTCAGTCAACTCTACCTGCGACCTAGAATTCTGTGTGGCCAGGAGATAGTTGTCGACCAGGCTTTAAGTGACACATGTGCTGAATAATACTCGGGACTTCTGAGGTCTTACATGAACGGCATGTCGAGATGATATGGATGCCAGCAATACTATTGGGAATTTAAGATGGTTGTGAAGGCAGACTACCTAAACGGAACTGAGTCTTAGATGCTGGAAGCTTTGCTGGGCTAGAGATCGGGGCTCATCGATCGGGGCTCGTTGAGTTGAGGGCGATTCCCTATTCGAACTTTCACTTCTTGTTCAAACATTTATTTGATACTTATTTCTATTTTCTGTCTTGGCAAGTCAGCCACCTTGTGTTTACATTACATAATTCCAACTTCGCTTTGATCTTAGTCATTTTTGCACCTTTTCAGCTCTACCACATCGCATCGCATCACAATCAGACAAGCTTCGCAAGAGTCTATCACGCCATCCGAGGTGGGCTACGCGTCACGAATCATCTCATTACGTATTTCAATACTTATTTGAAGCCTGATATCGTATTCTTTCAGCTTTGCGTGAGACATGTACGCTTTGAAACAGCCACAAGTCGCTTCGGCCCCCTGAGATCTAAGCGAAGTTGAGGCGTTACCACTGTTGGAACGGGAGATCATCTTCTGTGAAGAAGAATCATTCCAAGAAGCAAAGGAAAAGAAATATAAGATAATCACTATTGAGTTCATCCACAGAGGTAGAGGCAAGTACACGGATTTGAGCAATTACTTTCACTTGAGATTTCCATTTGTCAAACAATAGTGGGTCATTCATAAATCATCACACATGGAGCAGATACTCAAGGAGTTCACTCAATCCAAATCTCCAGGAGAAGCACCCGCAAGACGATTCTCTGTAATGTCCCACAAGACCTCGTAGTCCCCATATCTGGACGGGACAGAAGCGGCAAGGAAGTGAGTCGCTCTGCCCATGGCAACCGAGATCTTCAAAGACGGCATGTTCTCCTTCAAGATCACATTGTCATCAATCTATCAGATATGATCAGTATCAGACATCGTCAAACATCAAAAGGAAACAATGGCTTGACAGTCGGGTGGACTCACGTCGGAAATGCGCCAGTGCAAATTCTTTCTCAGATATTCAACCACATCTTCCCGTGACAAGCTCTGCAAGGTGATGCCTCGGTCTTGGATGCTCTTCGTGATGTGCTCAACCAGGTAGTCAGTCAAAATCACCTGACCGGTGGACAGCTCGTGGTCTTGCTTTTGACGGTGACAGTTGGCACAGCCTTCGGGTCCATCGCCACGGAACTCGGCGGGGGCGCTGAAGTTGTAGACGCAGCCAACCTGAGTTGGTGTGTCTTCGAAGTAGAATGATGGGCCTTCTGGGACGTCGCCCAAAAAGATGCGGATGATGTAGGGGTAGCCTTCGAGAGCGAACCTAAGTCTCGTTAGTAGTTTGTCCATTGAGGGCTTCGGAGAAACTTACCTGTCGTAGAGAACGTTCACGATGTAGTCATTCTCGGTCCACTTCTCATCGGGATGGGCATGAGGATGTGGAGCAACGGCAGACTCTTTGAAAGTACTGGTAGCGGCGTGGGCATGAGGCTCTGGAGCCAGTGGTGCTTGCTTTGCAGCAGCGGCAGCGACTACAGGGGCTTTTGTTGGAGCAGAAGTGGTGGCGGCAACTTGTGCTGGTGGCTCTAGAACGACAGGCTCGATTTTGGGAGTCCCAGTCTGGGATTTAACCTCCGGAGCTGGGGCAGCTGGGGTACTGGTGGTTTCTTTGCCCAGGATAGATTGCACCTTCGGTTCATTTGGCTGAAGCTCCTAAGCCTTTTCAACAAGTGCTGGAGGGAAGTTCTCAACGATGAGATTGGTTGCGGCGATCGTGGACAGATGCGTGGTAGCAACTCCCTCATTCTCGGATAGTTGAAGCGTGGATTTGCCAGTGGTACTGTACTTCAGCTCGATGGTGCTTCGGAGTGCCTTCTGATACTTGACATTGTCGAATTGGCCATTAGTTTTGTAGATGTCAAGCCACTTCTGCAACTCAGGATATGTGTACCCCAAGTCCTGAAGATTTCGGCACTTACCAGCCGTCCATGGCGTCCCTTGAGCATCTCTACTGAATGGAGCAAGTGGGATGTTGGGGTCAATTAGTCGTCCTGCGGAAGTTCGGAATGGCTGGACGTATTTGTTTGGATACAAGTCCTGCCACATTGCGAAAAGTCGATCGACGTTGCAGTGATGCATCCTGGATAGTGTGAGTTGGAACACTCCCTTCTCGGAAATACTCACCAGAAGATAGGATCAAATGCAGCGACCGGCACTCTGCCCATTTGGCCGGACCCCCCAGAATATACATGGAGCTGTCCATGAATATCTTCCCTGCAGAATTGAGTCAGTACTATACAACCATGTGAGTGGTGCTGTGCGCTGGGAATAAACTGTCCCCCAGACATTCAGAAATTGAGCACTTACAGGGATGAGTACTGGGTAGGAGGCTGTCCCTTGACAAACCCCTCCGTTGAGAATGCGTTATACGTTGGTAGATATTCCTCGAGGAACAGTCTGTACACAGCCTCCGGGAGAGTGTTACTGACAACAGAGCGAGAACCTCGAAGTTCTCCGGTGATTCTGTCCCAGTTTTGCTTCTCGCCATTGACCCAATCGGAAGTAAAGTTAGGGTTGTTGGAGTTGAACGTGGTCGGGTGTCTACTTGTGGCTTTGCAGACATTGAACTTCTGCTGTCAGCTGGAAATAATTCGATACCTGGGTGGGAGGCTTACTGGAAGCGTTGAGTCTCTCGTGATCCCAAAATCACCAAAAGTCTTCCGTCCTGGGTCGTTCGGGATCTTGAACTTCCACATGGGGTTGCTGACGGTCGCAACGCCAGTCTTAGTCTTGACTTCAACTGTTGGGAGCGTGATGATGAGAGGCACATTTGGACCATCCCGACGACGATCATTAGGGAAATGCCAATCAGGCTTGCGCATAGCCCAGTCCCACTTCGTGGATGTCAGCATTGTCAGTGCTAGAAATTTAGGAACAGGAGCATCGCAAGATCTCAGCCCTCAAGCGTATTTTCGAATACCGAAGCACCAAATCTCAAGCGATCGATTTAATAGGGGAGAGAAGTGCTACCTACGAATGGGAATCTCCATGTCTCTGCTGCTTGTATCATGGCTGCTTGGTCCTCCGAGACGAAAGTCGTAGGAATCAACTTGAGCATAATCTCGTACAGTCGTTGCTCGTACAGTGCCATGTATGGGCGATGCCACGGTGGGAAGAGAGGGCTGCCATGAGTACAGTACCATGAATTCTTTGGAGCTTTGGTATCCCATGACACTAGAGGTTGGCCATGAATGCCTGGGTAGCCAAGTTAGAGTTGAATCAAACGAGGAATGACTCCAGACAAACCTGCAATTGCAAAATAAGATAGTTGATCATCTGGGCTCATTGCTGGAACTCGTTCAAAGCATAGATGAACAAAGATTTCTGATAGACGTCATTCTTCTCTTTCGATGCCCACCACTCGTCGATCTCACGACGCAGGGGTACTTTTCCTCCTGGCCCGAGGCCTTTCTTGATGCCTGTGATTGGGTATGTCATGGTCAGGGCAATTGAATTCCGACAAGAATGATGGTTTCTGAGGGAATTTGAGAGAATTCGAAGCTCTCAGTTCAGCCTTATATAGGGTCTTGTTGTGACACAGATACATGTCAGAAGTACGCTGAACGGGTCCCTCCCATCCGCCACAGGCTTGCTCAGCAGCATTTCTAGCCATAGAGCATCTAACGAACTTGAGAAATCCATTATCATTGAAAGGTTGAAGCCTCCAGTTTTCAGCTCAAGGCAGTGTGCCGAATGGCGCCTGCGGAGTCGGAAAGGAAATGTTTCCTAGTGGTCGTCCGTGGGAATACAGGACGAGAATCAACCTGCTACTGTGCTGATGTCCTCAGGAATTGGTCAATATGTTGCAAGTGTTGGTCGTCTAACCTTGGCTGCATGCAGTGAGGGGTAACGGAGAAACCCCACGTACGGAAACTCTGCTTAGAGACTTCAATGCAAGCACAAAGACGGCGATGTTGTTGCTACTGTACCCTCACATCAGCCATAGACTTGGCGTATGCTGCTCAGCCAGCCCCCGCTTTCTTAACTCGAAAGCCTTTCACTACGCGATGATAGACGACAGTTGTCGAGCGATGTACGCCTATAAGAATAGTTGATTCGAGAGACTTTCCTCTTAACGAACGCCTATTGTGATTCAAAGAGCTGAAGTCTTGAAGTTTTCGTTCATATGCAGACACGCTAATGCATCGCATCGTCAGCCCTACCATCTCAAGCTACACAGTAAGCACAACTTCGTGTTGGTAGACAAGCCATTCGTGGCCATCGATCACTTGACTTTGGCAAATTCTGGTCAATCAGCCCAGCTAATGACGCCACATGCAGAAGCTGGCTTTCTGAAAGGCTGGGTTCGAGCTTGTGCCACATCACTCACCAAAGCATGCTGCCTGACGGGCCACACTTAGCCCCTATATCTTGTATGAGCGAGCCTCTCGAGAATTATGAATTCAGAAGGAATATTGGGTACGTGACATTGACTTGATGGAGAGAAAGATCCTTTGTTCTGAAGCATGTAAAAAATAGAGCTCGATTTCAGCTTCTTCTCAATAACGGTAGCCGACAGCCGCAAGAACCCGAAATGGAAGACTTCCAACATAAACTCAATTCAGACGTGTCAACAGTCCAACGTAAGAAAACGCCAAATCTAAAAGGTAGTACGAAGACCAAAGACAACCTGACAGAGTGATAGTAGGGAATGGTGCCGTTAGAAGTACCGGTTGAAGCTATTTGTCTCGTAAATTAGAGAGATTCAAAACACAATCATGGCTCTTGCCAGGTTCACCTTGCCATAGAGACTGTCGGAGTCCACACAGAACATTGGAAGTGCATATTGCTAGAATGGAAAAGCAAAAGGCTCGCAATGGCAATAAATCAAAAGTGATGACAGAGCAAATCTTCCCAAAAGCGAACCGTGAGAATAGCAAGAAAGATAAGAAATGGCCAAAGCTCCGCGGATTAGAACAATCGCTCTGCGCTTTCAATACCAGCCTCTCGAGTATGGCGGTCAACGGCTATCTCGGGACTTGCTCGCAGAGGTCAGAGCGGCGACACTCCCCCGTTTACGCCCGACCAGATAGCTGCCATGAATATTAAACATTGCGGCTGCGATGAACGGAGGGACGATTGAAGTGTGGACCAGAAGATATTTGATGCTCAATATTGACCTCCGAAGACTTATCAGGATGTCGATATTGAAATGCCTTGTTGGGATTGCCTCGAGATAGCCCTCCTGAGGCAGTCTGTCAGACTGCTTGTAATGTGTATGGGGGAAGAAGAACGGGCTCAGTTCCCAATAGATACATGAGCGAAGCCGCCGACTTGATTTCATGCGTCTCGGCGGAAGGGACGATTTGCTTCTGAAAGGGCCAGCACTTTTCTCCGTACGACGATGATGAATCACACATTCTTCCGACCCATGAGTTCTGAGCGACCATGCTGTGAGATACACCTCTTTCCATTACCAACCGTTCTCCCCCGGAAGAAATCAGACTTTTGATCAAACAACGGATGACTTGAGGTTAAAAGAAAGTCGTATCTCGTCAAGAAAACGGTCCTCGAATCTCCTCAGAGTTGCCCCGCCAATCCCAACAACGAAATATGATTGGCCCTCGCTAAATTTCAGGGGCTCGGTACTCTCCAACTACCGCAAACAGCAGGTCCCCCCATCCTAGGCTAAATCGCATGTGGGTAAACAATTGGGCGATATCCCATCGCCCAGCCTCCAACCATCTCATCACGAAAGGGTTTCGATGTCGTGCATTTGCTTCGGGCCCCGCCGTCGTTCTCGCTTCACACTTTGAATCTACCCAGAAGGAGAAGGTATGTAAAGAGCCAAGACTGCAGGTGCGAGTTGTGGCTGTCCATGTGCCGACGCGATTCGATAAGGCTGCTGTCTGCCCTGAGGACCCTGGTTTTACCCACGGGGAACGGTGTAAGCTTAAATTCCCTTGAAGAGCCGGACGAGGCCAGTGTGGAAGTCTATTCGTTGGGGAGGCGCTGGATTTGGAAGGTTGAAATTGAAGGCCAAGGGTTGGAGGGTGGGCGTGCAGAAGGGAGGATCGGTTGTTGGCTGTCGGGAGCTTGGGGAGATGGTCATGGTAGATCTTCCCTTATCGAAAGATATGGTTGATGGTGAGAGGTGGAGAGGTAGAGAAGTAGATTCAGGTGTGGTAACTAGAGTTCAGATAGATAGAGAGGAGAAATGGGATATAAGATCGTGGCTTCCTTCCACACTTTCATATCCTCGTCCCTCAGCAAGCATTCAAGCCAGTCCAATTGGATCCCGCCACCCATCATGCTTTCACTCTCCCTTGTTGGTACTTTGCTTCTCTCTATCTGTGTTCTCTCCGCACCCATTGAAAAGCGTACCCCGCCTGGCATCCCCACTACTGCTGCGGCAAAGACAGCTTTGGCAGGACTAACTGTGGCTTCCCAAGGTCCCCAGGTAAGGTTTTAGCTCCCGAATGATGTTGAATTGCTCTCTGGCTCTTGAAGCTTCCTTCAAAACTGCTGTGCCGTTCGCTTGCTAATTACTGTGACCCAGACCGGGTACTCACGCGACCTGTTTCCTTCCTGGATCACTATCTCAGGAGCCTGCAACACTCGGGAGACTGTCCTCAAGCGCGATGGTACCAACGTCGTCACAAGCAGTTCATGCGCTGCCACCAGCGGCTCGTGGTTCTCGCCATATGATGGAGTAACTGTAAGATGATATCCATTCGAACTGGGCGAAGACTAACTTGTCTTTTCCATTAGTGGACCGCTGCCTCCGATGTTGACATCGACCACATGGTGCCATTGAGCAACGCCTGGAAGTCCGGTGCCGCTGCCTGGACCACTGCTCAAAGACAAGCATTCGCCAACGATCTCACCAATCCACAACTGATCGCCGTGACTGATAATGTCAACCAGGCCAAGAGCGACTCTGGACCTGAGGAATGGAAACCCCCGTTGAGTAGGTTCATGAACTGTCCAACTCGCATGAGCGAGTGATTGTCATACAACAGCTAACGATGTTCCAGCTTCCTACTACTGTACATACGCAAAGATGTTTACCAAGGTCAAGTCGGTCTACAAGCTGACAGTCACCACCGCTGAAAAGGCAGCCTTAACGAGCATGTTGAACACTTGTTAGAGCATGGGAGGAACAATCAGTTTATGAAGATGATGACAAAATGAGGCTATGAAGGGCAAACTCTTCTTACGGCGGACTTGAGCTTACGAGACACTTTGGTCTTGAGTTTACTTTCAAGTCGTGTTGCCAAAGGCAATGCCTCGAGCACCCTTTTGCGTCTTATCAAGGCAATCTGCCCTTGGTAGAGTATCAATGGGTGATTCCATAGCAAATACTTAGAATTGAAGGATACCCAACGCCGTGTTTGCCATGTTCACTGGTGAAGACCCCATCGTTGTCCGAGGAGTGGCTCAGATCTAAACTCGAGCTCCGTAAGCAAAAGCTGAAATGTCAAATATAATTATTTGGGAGGTTTACCTTGAGCATGGTCGGATCGATGCATTTAGCAGCAATGGTGTAAACAAAACAAACTCACGATCTTTTCGCCCCAATTTGTTTCATTGAATTCATTTTCATTTTCATTTTTTGTATTTTATTTTGGGACATTTCCCCAGTCGCTTCCATCTTGTCCGATATCAAGATGGGGGCCATCCAACAGGACAGACAGTATGTGAAGCCCGGCCCATCGACCCCCGGGACGAATCAAACCATAAATATGTTTCAGTTCTCAAAATCATAAGCTCGCTCGAATTCGGTCCATTCCAGTCCATTCCATTCATAAGCTTCGGCCTCTCCAGGACCGTATGCAGTAATCGCTACGCAGAAACAGGGCAACGCTGATGCAGAAAGCAAAATGGCATCTTAATCAAATACCACAGCGCTGCGCTTTCCTCTTGATCTTTCAGATGTCGTCTAGAAAAAGAAAATTGTTGTTGGTAAATGTAGATAAACACGTCGTATCGTTCCAATTAGGCAAGTAGCTCCACATCCAATCCAATCGAACGCATGAAGAGGTTGACGTTCGCCAATCGCTGGCTCGACATCGCTGGGGGAAGAGTCTTGGCGAGGTTGACTGTCTCCATGACGCGATCCTTTACAGCCATGACAAGTCGTTGTTGCTGCTCAGGGCTCGCACCAATGCCAATAGCTGCAAGGAATTGCCAAACGTAGACATCTTCGCCAGTGTTGACCGTTCCGGGGAAGATACTTGGAAGAGTCGGCTCAAGAGCATCAAAGAATCCGTTGTACTTGTTCACCCTGTAGACAGTCAGTACAAGGGACGCAACTTATTTCCATTCTTTAGCCACTTACCATTCCTGCCACTCCTGCTCATCAACACTTCCACCTTGCTTGATAAGCTCGGCTCGGCTCAAAATCATGGTGAGCATGCTAACTCCAATTCTTGTTCGAGCAACCATATCGATGTTGATGTTGAGAATGAGTCCCAAGACACCGGTAACGATATCCAAACCCGCCTCGTTGAGATATCCGAAAAGAGATGGCATCACCGCCAGCGAAAAAACTTCAATACTTTCACGAACTGTAGCACTTAGTTGTGTCTCTCCAGGAAGGAGCAGTGCATGTCGAATAACGTCAAGCTGGTCGAGGTGGATCACAATCATGGTGAGAATGGTGGTGCGTTGCTCTTGAGAGATGTGGCGGAAGACTCTGGGAATAGCCTTCTGGCCCTTGGCAAATGACAAGAAAGCAATGAAGGGATGAGTAGTTGTCGCACCAATGGGCTCGTGGACCTTCAATTGATGCCAGAGTTGTTGGTTGAGCTTTTCAGCCTTCGCACGCCAGTCCATGTGGAGTCCGACGAGCTCTGGGTTGATATCATCATCGTGGAGTGCTGGTGGAATATGGCGATCATGGTCCTCCATCTTCATCAAAGTGTTGTAAACGCTCTCAATGTCAGCTAGAACAGTCTTTCTATCGCTTCCGCTGACCCCTGCGAGATGGGCCTTGCGATCCCGAGCTGCGCTACCAGGTCTATTGACATCAGCCCCGCTATCGTTGCGCTTGATGTTGAGCAAAGGCTTCGGCGTCTTTGCGTTGCTGAAAGATATCTTGCCCAAACTACCCTCAATAACCAATTGCTTATTCTTCGGCTTGTTCTTCGCAGCCTCAACAGCACGCTGGACCTGTTGCTCCATACGTTGCATGTGATTGTCACCGCCTCGAGCCTGTCGTCGCATGCCACCATGGCGACCGCCTGTTTGAAACAAGTAGGTTTGTGCAAAGTTGCTCAGTGGTTGGCCAGGATGTTGACGTGGTCCTCCTCGAATTTGGTTATGAACTTGGTAATAGAAGTCTTCAGACAAGCCGGTATCAGTTCCGTGCTCATTTGGATTGCCAGTAGCAGTCACAAGCTGTTGCAACTGAATGCGAGTGATGAAATTCTTGTCCTGGGGTGTCATCAAGCCATTATCCTTGGAAAGCATAAAGATCTTGTGGTTTCGCTTTGCTCTCTTGGCCTCCTCCATGAGAAAAGCGGACTTTTCCTCCTCCGAAAGGTGGGCGATTTGTTGCGGGTGAGTAATGATGTGTCGAGAGCCTGAAGGGCGTGACTGGTGACCGGGATGTTGAACAGCAGCGGGAGGTCTTTGTTGCTCAGCTGAATATCTGTTGGGGTTTTGCAAGATCTGTATGGGCTGTATGTGCTGTTGTGGTGGTCCTTGCTGTGCTGGTGGCTGGCCAGACTGTTGCGATCTCTGCGAAATGTGGACTGGCTGACCAGATGGAGCTGAACCAGCTTCAGCTTGAGGCGGGCCAGCTTGAACGGGGGACTGAGATTGCTGCTGAGGAGGATAATGCTGGTATTGCTGGGTTGGCTGGGCATATTGATGCTGCTGGGGAGGAGGGGTTTGTTGATACTGTTGAGGTTGTTGCAGTACAGGAGCTTGTGCCTGAACAGGCTTCTTGACTTGAGCTCGCATAGCAGCTTCAACTTCCTCCAAACTCATCATCTTACGGCCACCGGTAGGAACGCCAGTGGTTGCAGGCAGCTCTTGAGCTGGTGCAGGGCCCGACCGCTTAGGTGCAACTCCCCACAAGTTTGCATCAACCTGCATGTCTGGAATATAATCGGGCTCATTGTAACGCTCGTAGCCGGTTCTGGCAGGTCTTGCTTGAGGTTGTGCGAAGTTTGAGACGTTTGGAGTCACCTTTGAAATAGGTTGTTGCCTACTAAAGCGGGCTTGCTCTTCACTGATAGCATCAGAGACCTTTGCTGTCTGGCCAAAGAAATCAAAGTCCTTGCCCACAGGCTTCTTGGGAGCTGCTGCTGAATCACCACCAAAGGTATCATCATTGAAAGCATCATCCATCTCATCCAATTGATCACCTAGACCGTCGTATGTATCTTCAAAGTCGAGTCTGCAAGTATGGTTCGTCAGAGCACGAAAAGTAGCGGGTACAAGGACAGTATTTCAACTCACGCGTCATCATCGTCTTCTTGTCGCGACAAGCCTGCAAAAGGATCTGCAGCTTGAGAAAAGCCAGGTGCAGAAGTATTGTGGCCGCGATCGCGAGGGAGAGCAGTGTCAAAGCCGAAGAATGACATGGCCGCTTTTGTCTTTTTTTATGTGAGTTGATTTAGATCTGGAGGGCGCCCATCAAGGAAGCAAGATCAATGCATAAAGAAGTGGAAGACCTGCAGTTCACACCTAGAGTCAGCTTGGGGGTTGTTAGGTTCAAGGTGTTTGGGCAAACAAACCTGAAGATCAAGAGGATTGATTGGTAGGTAGTAGTTTGGGCGATTGGTTTCTGTCCAAGGTGAATTGCTATTGACTTGAGATATAACCTGGTCTGGACCAAGACTGGCCGGCCGGCAGATGGAGCAGAGACGCTTTGCTCAAGGGAACTGTCCCGAGGGAGAGGAGAAGAGATATTGGAGATTATTGGTGTCAAGAAATTGTTCGGAGTGGTGTTGTGGAGGTTCAGATGGTGATGCTCTGCTCTTGGTGGGGAAGCGAGGGCGGCGAGGGTCAAGATTTGAGGCTCGACTCCATCTGGTTAGGCGCACATCTCTCGAACCCTTGCAGGAACTAGAGCTGGATACGAGAGAGACCCTGGTCTGTTCGCCTGCTCGCATTGCTGGCCTCACCAGGGAATTTATCAAGGGCGAATCTCAACCTCCTTTTTGCTTGCGCGTCCTTGACACCCTTCTCGCGCACCTACTCCTTTCTTCATTCTTCATCCTCGGGGGCAATTGTCGTGTCTTCTTTACGACACTTTGGGATACTTGACTGCTCACAGACGGATTTGGAGTCAACTTCTGGCTCTTTCTTGGTTACGAAACGGGGGTTACAGTTTCCACTTCATCCGGACTTTAATCTACATCCACGATGGCGACAGGATCTGCTAGATACCTGAGATATATTCTCTTCGCCTTCTTTGTATGTCTGCCGTGGCTTTCTACCGTCTTCGCAGTGCCAGAATTGGAATGCTGACCTGAATCTAGGGGCTCGCTGTCATATACTTCATATCTTCTTCTTCCACCCAACGATTGCCTTCTACGAACGAGATTCTTAACAGTGCCGGGAAAGGATGGAACAATATTCCAACAAAGGCCGGAGTCTCAGGAAGCGCTGCTACTGCTGCCCCCGCCGCAACTGGAGTAACGCCCAATGTACCTGGAGGTCTACCAGAAGCTGCCGCAGATGGACCAAGAGCGAATGCGACCTTCGTCACCTTGGCACGAAACTCAGATCTATGGGAAATCGCACGATCTATCCGTCAAGTTGAAGACAGATTCAACCGCAAATTTCACTACGACTGGGTCTTCCTCAACGATAAACCATTCGATGCAACTTTCAAGAAGGTTACCTCATCCCTTGTTTCAGGCACAACACATTATGGGGAGATTCCAAAGGAACACTGGTCATTCCCGGAGCATATCGACCAGGACAGAGCTCGCAAGGTTCGCGAGGACATGGCTGCTAAGAAGATTATCTACGGGGACTCCATCAGTTATCGCCACATGTGCAGATTCGAGTCTGGTTTCTTCTTCCGTCAACCATTGATGCTTAACTACGAGTATTACTGGAGAGTTGAGCCAAGCATTGAGCTCTACTGTGACATCAATTACGATGTTTTCAAATATATGGAGACCAACAAGAAGAAGTACAGTTTCGTTTTGAGTCTGTACGAATACGTCGAGACTATTCCTACCCTGTGGGATAGTACCAAGAAGTTCATGAAGGCACATCCCGAGCATATTTCCCCGGATAACTCTATGGGATTCTTGAGTGACGATGGCGGTGACTCCTACAACCATTGTCACATGGTGCGTACATACGGTCCAAATCGGTGATTCAATGCTAACTCGAGATAAGTGGTCTAATTTTGAAGTCGGCAACCTCAACTGGCTCCGCTCCAAGGCCTACATAGATTACTTTGAGTCTCTTGACCAGGATGGCGGATTCTTCTACGAGCGCTGGGGAGATGCTCCAGTCCATTCGATTGCTGCTGGTCTTCTGTTGAACAAGGATGAGATCCACTTCTTCAACGACATTGCCTACTACCACGTTCCTTTTACTCATTGTCCTACCGGGGAGAAGACGAGACTCGACCTGAAGTGTCATTGCAATCCAAAAGACAACTTTGACTGGAAAGGATATTCTTGTAAGTTTCCCCCACACGTTTGGCGCGAATGCATATCAACTAACACTTACAGGCACATCTCGATTTTTCGAGATTAATGGCATGGAAAAGCCGGAGGGGTATGAGAATCAACAGGACTAGTCGGCAACATCACTGTATGATTTCCAGTAACGAAAGCATTTTTTAAAAAGCGCGTGATATGATCTATATAGCATAATCGGGAAAGGGCGGCGTTTGTGTGAACTGTGTACGAATTAGGTCCCTAAGGATGTGTGTAGATAGTTCTCGGTTTGGACAGCCTAGGGACTGGAAATCGTTGAATTGGGAACTGCGTGAATAGACTATTTGATCGATTTTTGCATGTTTGCTTCTATCGTGTCACTGACATGTCGAGTTCTCCTTTAATGATCTCTCAACTGCATCTAGACAGCCTCGGAGGCATTCCTCAAACTCCTTGGCTCCTGCTGCCCAACACTGGTGGAGGCTGGTCAAGGTGCGTCGCTGTTGAGAGAAGGTAGGAAGGAGAATATGAGGCAGATAGACACAGGCCTCCATAGCAGAACAGTCTTAATATCATCATTAGACATCTAAGAACGGTCTCGGCTCTACTCTCTAGCCATTCCCTTCCTTTTGTACAGTGTATCGATATACAACTAGTCGAACATTTCCCAACGCCATCAATGCTTCTCTTCTCGAATGGTCTTTGCAAACCAAGGATACCTGCTGTAACCCACCGCCAATGTGTGTCTTTATGCATTTTCTACGTGGTTGCCTTTGGCTTCTTCGTCCCATACTTCGATCGACTCGTCGCCCTATTACCAACACCACCCTACACACACAACTCATTAGCCCTCATCCAACTTTTATATACCAACTGTCTACATTGCACTCAAGAGAAGAACTGAAACAACCTACCAAATCCATTGCCCCTCTAACCAAATGATACCTCACACCAGGACAGTCCTGACTCCTACCCCCTCTAACTAGCACCACCGAATGCTGCTGCACATTGTGTCCCTCGCCAGGAATATAACACGTCACGACTCTCCCCGTGCTAAGCCTTACTCTCGCTGTTTTCCGTTCTGCCGAATTGGGTTTCTTGGGTTTGGTGATGCCGACTTTGATGCAGACGCCTTTGAGCTCCGGGGCGTTGACGTCGCGGAGGGCAGGGGAGACGGCTTTTCGTGCTCGCTGGGCGACGCGGCAGCCCTGTCTCTTAGTTAGCACAGTGTATTGAGTGTATGGAACAGCTGCAAGAGCAGTGTTGGAGCTTCAATGGAGGAGCGTACCTTTGCGACTTGGTTGTATGTTGCGAATGCGGTCGGAGTAGAGGAGAATTGGCGGATGAGTGAGGGAGACGGATTTGTTTTCGGCATGGAGATGGATAGTGGCATCCGCACCGATGGCATGAGGAATCTGCGGAGCATTGTGACTGCCATTGTGGTGCTATTTGTCGTCGTCGCTGTCTGCGCTGCAGCATCACCACATTGAAGTCGGAGCATTTTTGGCGATAATTCCATGTCATGTGACTTAGGCTTCAACTAGCTCATCGAAGCGCGACATCTTCAGTTCTTCTCGAGTGTTTTCGATAATTGTTTCTCCTTTCTCGAATAACGGATCATTTTAATACACTCTGGTCCCGGTTTGGCAGGTGGGTGAGCGGTGATAGTGGAAAGAAGAAAATCAATGACAGAATTAAGAAGTCAAACTGTTGGACTTGGAAGTGATGTTGACCAGGGTCAAACAAAGGAGCTTTTTCCTGAACAATTTTCTCGAGGGGGGCGGGGGGGGGGGGTGTTATCATTATTGTCGGTTATGAGTGCCAGCTTCCTTTCATTCTTGCTCCATTACTGTGTCTAGCGTTACGGTATTTCCAAGCGAAGTTTCCCGTCCCGATGTCACAGCTTCATTCTCATACCTGAGCCTACATACACCAGCGAAGATACGGGAGGAAGAGAAGGATGGCGAGCAGAAGGGTAAGCACAAACTTGAAGCATAAGTCACCGCCATAGCTGTCACACTCAAAGTCATCCTCCAACACAGTTTGGTCAGCATACCAACCTGAAACTGAGAATGTCGAGTTCGCATCGATTCTTTGGTCAGCGTTATTCTGTGGTCCTGTAATCGTAAGACTCCCTGCGTTTCCATTGCTTAAACTCTTCTTCTCTGGCATTGATGATCAGCCACAGTCATCAAGAGACCTTTCGTAAAGATTGCCCTACCCGGATACAAATACTCGACGACAGTCAACAGCGGAGAAGCCAACAAGACGACCGTTAGGATTTGGCAAAATTTCCAGTCATCACTTTCTTCGGTGTCGAAAAATCTCCTTGCTTTGACGAGGTTCATAGTTGCCCATACTGTTGACAGAATGAGGTTAAAACCCTAAATGAATTGTTGATGTCAGCGATCTTTGGCCTTGCAATTCTTCATTTCTTGCTACGCACCTCCATTAGCATTGATGAGTATGTGTCGGCAAGAAGTTGCAAGAATACCAATAAACCAGAAATGGGCCGGTATGCCAGAGCATATTTCCAATGGTGGGGAGTATCATTCCCAGACCAGGCACGAACTCGTTGAATTAGTTTACGATACCATGAACTCAGCCCTTTTCTGGTTCGCCTCATCATCTCAGACAAAGGTTGGTGCAGTTTGATAACGCAAGTGCTGAAATTGAATATCAATAGGGCTGTTGAAATACTCATGGACTTGAAGGCCAGTCCGTCGAGCTTTGGAGTTCGCCCAAAATAGCACACAGCATATGCACTCGACGAGGTATCATTTGCGGACCCGTCATCATACAGCCAGTCAAAGCTTGCTATCGGGATCGTTGCTATTGTGAGCATACATAGGAAGATGAACATGGCCAGTAGCCTCCAGAACCGCTCTCTTGGGCGACTGTACAAATAATTCCGCAGGAAGGTCATAGCTGACAACTGAGTGATGCTGGAGAAGCGAGTCAAATATACCAGAACCTGCCAATGGTAGGCGGAAAGACCGCAGTGCAGCGATGCAAATCCACAGACCAGTATTGGGATGCCGGTCATGATCTGCAGGTTACTCATGCTGAGAACGCACTGTTGTTCACTAGTCAGCAAGTTTTGATATCATGCGCCATTGTCATACCTTGATGGAAACATCTTCCAAGTGCGATTGTTGTGTGTTCTCCTCGATTATTCCTTGAGTTGGAGAAGATGGCTTCAGATAAGACGAGAACAAAGCATCTACTGGATTTGGCCGAATATTCTGGGTACCTGGGGTGGCAGTCGCTCGGAATTGATCTAATGTTGGTCGGTTACATAGGTGCGCTATTTCGAGCTAAGGTAACAACCACCTTGTATCACGAAGCCTAGGTAGGCTAAGAAGGATTCACCCCTTCAATCTGGGAACTCGATATCTCCTCTACAATATAGCATCAATACTTGTATGGCCAACGCTTTCATCAACATGTCTTGTTCGTACAACTGTTCATATGATCCCGGCAAAATCCAGCCTTATGGAGACATATCTGGAATCGGCGTAAGCCACAGCTCCCATGGTCCACTACTATCTAATGACTTACTGTAGGTCTTTGTTAGCTTTGTGGGCTACAGCATACATTGCAGTTGCTATCATCACTGCTTGTTATGTCTCCTCGCTGTCAAACACGACCAGGAAGGCGAGAGATAAATTGTACCCCTCCAGCATTCGCAGCCTCAGCTGCGACAATGACAGCAAGCAGGCAAAAGATAATTGGTACAGCCAATACAACATGTTCTTCATAAAGCTTCAAGTGTCTCCACGTTATAGTTCTCATGTCGCTTGGGTAATTAAGCGAGAAATGGACAGTATCGACTTCTATGGTCACGCCCTCGATTCCTGATGACTCGTGCCTGGAAAGGTTTCTGACCTCTAGAGTTTGACCAGTGCAGGACTACCAGTCTGTCTAGAGTGTCCATAACTAATTTTCTGGAATTTCTTCGCAGCATCACCCTAGAGTTCCACCCTCGGCACTCCATACACTCTGATCTTTGATTTCGGTGGCCATCTCCTTGCCAAATCAAAAGCTACTTGAAACATATTATCGAGACTCACAATTGCATTGACTACACCATCTTTTAATGCCTAACCAACATTTTGCGAGCAATTTGAGGTTGAAATTCAAGCCCGGAAACATGGCCATTGATCAATGTGATCGTTTGAAATAGAAAGTCCATAATCTTATGTACCACGGGGTAGGACCCATCTGTATTTACGAACGGATTCCGATCTGTTTCATCCAGCTCGAGACCCGTACAGAAAAACTTCTCTCCTTAGCCTGGGGTAATGACAGCTCCGTCAGTGCGTGCCAGCGCTGAGCAAATGTGGGAAGAATGGCCGCAAAAGCAAATTGTAAACAAAGCTTGATCTTAACACAAATGAAGGTTATGACTTTAAGGGAGAGGCAACGAATAAAAATCTGATAAAGATATGACCCTTTTATTTAATATCAAAATTAGAATTGTATCCTGAGCCTTTAAGAAAGCGCAACCTTTTAAGTCAAGAGTGATATTTACCCCTTTTTCTGGATCTACGCCAATCAGAAGCTCAATAGTCCACCAGGAGTATCGAAACTACCCGGGATCTTTTCTAAGTTCGAAGACCTTCCATCATGCTCATTAGAACGTTGGGAAAGAATTGTGTAAAAGTTAGGGACTCTCTTGATGTCGAAACCATTTTAATATATATTAAACCCCTACCGTTTCCCATTAGTTGGTTTGCCATCTATCGCGTTGCGAATCGTAGAATTTTGTCAAGTTGACGAATTGTTTCAAGGAATAGCCTATCGATTTTTCATAACTCCAGCGGAGATACTCGACAACCTTGGTACATGCATCTTGTTCAACAAATTCGGGCCTGGCAAAACCTTTTCTCATAAAGGGATTTGACGTCCATCCTCCTTGAACGACAACATGTCCACCTCGGCGGTGAATTAAAGTGGAACAAAGAAACTTCGGTTTGCAGATGTGAGTTATCTCTGATAGAGAGGACTCTATCTAACCTACATACGGATATTAATCTTAAATCAGGTTGTCGTTACTTATACTGCCGATGAATTTCAAGGAATCTACAGAGGCAAACAATACCATGAGTCGGACTTCAGCGCAGTCCTTGACCGCGCAAAGGATATCGGATGTTCAAAGATCCTTCTAACTACAATACCACTCAAAGGAGGCCACGAGAACCTTCAAGTCTGCAGGAAATACCCCGATACATGTTACACGACATTC
This sequence comes from Helotiales sp. F229, assembly GCA_002554605.1. Taxonomy (NCBI): domain Eukaryota; kingdom Fungi; phylum Ascomycota; class Leotiomycetes; order Helotiales; species Helotiales sp. F229. The sequence continues at coordinate 3,096,583 of MXAW01000004.1, read as the reverse complement.
GGAGTACATCCATACCACGCCTCTGAGATGTCTCATGAAGGAGACCAAGTGACTGAATTGTAAGATTTAGGAAGGGAGTTTCTTGCAGTGAACGAGAAGGCCCTGGTCGCATTTGAAGAGATCGGACTGGACTACGATAATCTGCATCGAGCGGACAAAGAGTCTCAGCAGCATGCACTTCGAGATCAGCTTGAGATTACTATTGAGTTTCAGCTTCCGCTGTTTCTACATGTTCGTGCTGCATGCAACGATTTTATCTCTATTATCTCGCTATACTTGCCTAAAATGAAGTTGAGGACACCGGGTCTCGTCCATTCTTTTGCAGGGACGAAAGAGCAAATGTTGCGGCTTGTGGATTTGGGATTCCATATTAGTGTCAATGACGTCAGTATTCAAGCTAAGGCACTATTGAATATAGTAAAGCACATCCTGCCATCTCCAACTAGAAACGGATGCGCCCTGGTGCGAGATTAATACGAACAGTCCAGCGATGAAGTATCTTGTGGACGCTAGCCCGCTGCCACCATCTAAGAAGCATGGGAAGTTCGTTGAAGGGCAGATGGTCAAGGGAAGAAACGAACCTTGTACGATAGAAAGAGCTGAAAGAGCTGCTCGTGTGGTAGCTGGATTGAGGGGCATGTTGTTAGATGAGATTGCTAATATCGCATGGAGGAATAGCGTTGAGTTTTTTAAGCTAGATTCATCATTTAGACGCTTCGATCTAGCAAAGCTTAGGTCTAGAAGCCTGATTTGTCTTGGTGTCAAAGACAGGTCTTCGTTTATCCGGCGCATTAATATGGGTATATTCAGTCTAGCTCATGCGATGCAGCTCGGTATTTGCACCTGAAGATTGCTGTGTTGACATGCTAAGCGAGACGTCAAGCTTCCAGGTTGCCAGTCAATTGACTATTACCCCTCCAGATGTGTGGGATTAGAATATGGAAAATGAGTCCGAAGGTTTCACGGTTTAACAGAATTATGAAGAGTTGCAGCCACGGTTGGAATGAGCCATTTTTCTCATATCTCATCAAATCATACATGCAGGCTCTACCGCTCCAAAACGCCTTACATCCCTTGTCTTTTGCACGAAAATTCCGCAACCATGAGCTATCCATTCCTTGAATCTCCCAATATCATAGCAATCGTACTTAGAGAAAATAATCCGCCACGGGTTTCTTGGCTGGCATCCCTCGAGAGTCTTGAGGAGCTGCTTGAAATACCCTGTATCTCCTGGCCGGACCGCTCAGAAGAATTCTTTCTTTCTCTTTCATGACACCGCCATCACTTCTATTGACTTCTCCATTGCTTCGTGCAATCATACCGTCGCCGCTACCGTCTTCGCCGAGCTCAAGAATCGCTGCCACATTACCGCATCTGTAGCAATAATTTGGTGCCGACCAAACTGTAACGATGGTGTTATCGAACATTTCCTTGAATCCCTCCATGACAAGCTGATGTGCTCGTGCGATCAGAGACAAGTCGTTGACGTGATTGAAGACCTTGACGATATCGGCTCCGAACAGAAACCCTGCCCCTCGTGGCGACAATCCCCATCCATCTATCTCGTCTGGATCTGACCAAAGAAGATCACACATGGCTCCCTCGTGCGGTACTTCTTGCTTCCGGTCCAGTAATCGGATCTTGTCGATCGAGTCAACTAGTGGTGACAATCCTCCATGAACACACAATACTGCCCCGCTGGGATTTCCGGGAGACCCTCTACTGAATCCTGATGCACCCGACCCTGGTGGTCCTGTCTTTCCTGGCGATTTGCCTCCTTTCTGCCGTGGTATGCTGCTTATCATTCCGCCCTCAGAGTTTAATACCTCGATTTCTGTATCCGGGTCGATGTATTCTTGGGTTGAAGTTAGACTGTTCGATTTAGGGCCAGATACTTTATGCTTAGAAGGCTCAAGGCTGCTGGAAGCTCCGAGAACGATAGCTCCTAGCGCCAGATAGTCGAAGACTTCGCAGCAATATCGCCAAACGTTCGCACTACCGTATTTCCGCAGACATTCATCGTAGAAGCCGTATACTGTTGTGATTTGTCTGGACTCGTGGTTTCCTCGGATTAGGGTCATTCGGTCGGGGTATCGTACTTTGAGACATAAGAGGAGGAGGAAGGATTCGAGAGAGTAGAAGCCTCGGTCGACGAAATCGCCTAGGTAAATCAGTAGGTGTACCAGCCCTCTTCCAAGATGCACATACCCATGAATAGGTAATTTGTATCTGGAACATCACCACCAACCCGGAAGAGCTCCATCAAGTCATGAAACTGCCCATGGATATCACCGCATATCTGCAAATCCCATCAGTACTATGTCCAGTCCCATCTGCAGAGCTCATACCGTTACTGGCGCAGTCACCGTCACCACATTTCCCTCCTCAATCAACAACTCTCGTGCTTTGTGGCATAGCTCTCTAACTTGCGCTTCGGGGATTGGTCGACAGGCTCGCAACTGCGCAATTGCTCTGTAGTACGTTAGGCAATGTTCAAGGACCATGGGAGTGTTGATGTACTTGTCCAGGTCACTCATCTTGCTATACCTCTAGGCAGAAAGCCTGTGGATTGCTGACTTCTCTGCTATCTGCCAGGAACCGCTAGGAGGGTTTACAGGACCTTAAAGGTCGAAATGGAGCTTGGAAAGTACCCGGCGCATAGAAGTGTGGCGCAAATCAGAGGTGAGATGAAGACGCAAGTCGTAGAGTGCGGGTGTTGTCGTGAAAAGCTTCCTCTATGTATGTGTCCACCAGATTTATATGTGCCAATGAAGCGAGTACAATGTACGGGTCGTAAATGTTGAAAGAGCCGTTTACTGCTTGAGGATCTCGATTTCGTGGATCCCCAGTCTTGAACTTTGATACAGTCGGCAGCGGGACAAGCAAACGGCGCTAAACTCAATTAGAATTCAAGCTCCATCCAAAATTATCATGCCACTACAACTCATCCCCAAACCTCCGCCAATCCATGCCTCCCTACTCTCTACCAGTGCAGCAATAGGTATGTTACAATATACTATGGCCAATTGACTGCTGGATTTCGTACTGATGAGGCTTCCAGCGCCACTTCCCTCATTCAATAGAGCCCGGAAGGATCGCAGCAACAATGCCACCACACATGCACCCCCGAAGCCGCTTAACCTCCTCCCTATTCGCAACTACCCTCTTTGCGAGCTTTTTCGTTGTCGCCCTGCCGCATGCGCTACCATGTCCAGCACCCAGAGTCGCGTACGCAGATGATGGAACGCCACAGACAGGCAAGAGACGAAGGAGGCGGAAGTGCCCAGTCGATGAGAATGAGGGGGCCAGTGTTGTGAAGGACATACAAACTGCGGAAGAGAGACGTGACGATATTGAGGATGTAGGGTTGAGGAAGCAGAAGAGGGAGTGTCCGGTGCCGAAACCTGGGGGGCTGGTCGGGGAAATTCTGGGGTTTGGAGGCTCGAGTAGTAACCAGAAGGGCTCGAAACCACCGTGATGAATGGAACCCGGGGGAGAGAAGGAGATGCATCTGTATATTCTGTACTATTCCCCTCTTCGAATCGAAGACTTCAAAGAATTCGTCTGGGATACGTAAAGTACTCCTTTACCGCGTTTCTTGTGTTTCTGTACCATTGTTTGTCCTGAAAACCGTCTCTCCGTGCTCTCATAACTGTAGCCTCTATCTGCTTTATGTCTGGACTTCAAGTCTGCTAGTATTACGTAGATACGTATTTTACGAGGCATTCCGAACTTCTAAAGCCCGAGTTGTATTCTTGCAGAAACTTTGTCATAGAAGCGAAGGTGCACCTATATGTACCGTGTGGTTGCGTATAAGTATAGTTTAACGAACGAAGACATTAGTAGGAAAAGCTACAAATACAGCTCCATTCGATCCACGATTTACGAGATTTCGTGGTGAATTTAGGTCGAAGTTATTGGGACACTGTTGGGAGTGTTGATACTGCGGTATTGTTGCTGGTAATGCCTCAGACAAAATCCCAGTTGACTTCCCCGACGAATTCCCAAAGGTTCTCTCTAATAAGAATTCTTATGTCAGTCAGGGAAGAGTGATCGTGATTTTGTCAAAGGACTTCAACGTTCGTGAGCTGTGACAGAGACATGAGAGCAGCAAGTGGACCCTAATTTGACAATGGAATTGTCTTTGGTAGTAAGAAATATGCATGGAGAGAACAGTCAGAGAAGCTTATGAACCGGTAGAGTAGGGGCTCTTTGCACACCTGGGGTTTAACATCTGCAATTGCGTCTAGAAGTCCCTGCTCTGTACTCTAAGTTTTGTGGGGCCTCTTCAAGGTCATTCCCATTCACATGGAGCATTTTATCTCGCTGATATCTCTACATTTCACATTCCTGCCCTGAAGTCTCACTTTTTTATAGTCTCATGCCGGTAGCAATTTTGGGCAAGGCCAAGCAATCGCTCACCCTAGTTCTAGCATATAACAGGAGAGGCTTCTGAGCTACATGTTATAATGCACGGTATAAAATCTGTTTCAAGGATGTGTACAACGCCAATCTCAACCAGTTCAATATGGGTCAACACAAGTCCGTTTCGCATCATGATTGGAGATCATTCTGTTAGCTCTCTTTTATATAAAATTCCGTATGAAGCCGATGTAGCTGGGCTGAGGACTTTCAAAATGACAGTCAATCTTTTTGCCCCGCCATGATAGTCCGCTTTGCAGTACTGACAGACAACACCGACAGCCCTTCAGGCGCCGGTATCGCTGGGGCTACGGAGAGCCATGAGCATCGAGTGTTCTGCAAATTGATCTGAATTTGGAAAATAAATCTCCTGTTACTTCAAAAGACTAGTATCCCAGACTAAAAACAGCTCTTAGAAGTCCAGCTTGAAAGAGTCATTCACAAAGTCTGTTCGCTTGAAACTATATAAATCTGAAAACAGAAGTTTTTTTGGGGGGTTTTCAAAAGCATCCCCTGTTCACCATACAACGATGCGACTCCATACCTCTGCTCCGTTGTGGCTCTTACTGAAGTATTCTGCTGGAGTCATCAATTTCTCTTACTATCACTTGATACTTGCGCCTCCGTATACATTTGCAACAACTTGTATCTAGTCTATTCTTTGTGCGCACCAAGTCGAATTAACAACGTATTGATTCTCGACAACGGTAAAAGCTTACAAACCACCACCTAGAATCATCTACCTGTTAGTTGGGTGGAGTGACTTGAATTTATTGGGCAAAGAACATATACTATTGCTTGATCTGATAAGACGAGAGCGTTCCGCGCGTGTGACGGCACATCTAGTCGAGGACCTAAAAGGGCACTCAGTCGGAAAGACAAGGTAAATCACTTCAAACTGCTCGCCTGAAAAAATAAGCTACTATTTACCCATCAAGTAATCAAATAAATTACTATATACTCCCAACCAAGAAGTGAACATGCCCGATCACCCGGCTCTGACTGGACTCGGCGGGTCATTCCAACTGGATCTTCTGATTTCCCTTGTATAAATACTCGAGGAACCTTGTGAAAGCCTCTTCCTGATACAAGAAGACTTCTGGATTTGATGTAGGAGATCTACTTTCTTTCACTGATGCTGAAGTTTGATCCCTTGAAACTTCCATAGTTGACACATGGAATTGTAGACGGCTAATCTGTTACGCCATTCGGGCCTGGGGCTTTTTGATTGATGATTACCAATGAAACGCGTTGCACGGAGTACAAATCAATTGACAACGACGAGTAAAAAGATTGGACAGCAACCTCCCTTTCCGACAGCAAAAGAATTGTGGACAACGGCATCTGGTATTTGAATATCCTTACCGCACACTATGAAGTGACGGTCCCCAAGAAGTGTACTGCAAGAGGTCTGAGGTCCTACTCATCTACGTAACTAACTCTAAAGGGGATGGTGCTGACAATGACCAACTATAGTCTCCTTCCTTTGTTCCCTTCATACATGCCAAGGGCAACATAGACAAGGTTCTGTTTTTGTGATTGACGATCAAGATTGGTATGCGATTTAACCAAGCCCAAATCTAAATCACAGGACCAATACTCCATCCGAAGAGGTTGAAAGAATTGGGTTCTGAATTGGAATATTTCTAGGTTGTTCTCTGTCCGATATGTGCTGACGTGCAAGCTACATATTTGGCAGCCGGGCCCCAACTTACGCTGAGAAAACGAAATGGAAGTCTAGATCTAACACTAGCAACAGCACAATCGATTACTCAGTGCTACTGTCAGGCCAGCGCAAGTAACCTGCTCATGATGAGAGTTTTGAGAATTAAGCAATCTCTGTTTGTTTACTCTCGCTTAACTCCACTATTTCCAGCCCCACTGTCTTTTTGCGCAGCTCCTCACCAACCTCTACGAAGCGACAGGATGGAAGGGCGCCAGCTCTTATATGACGTGAAGTCACCTATATAAGGCTAATCGCATACCACTGTAGTTCTGCCGCGTATCAATGGCAACCAAATGCCACACCGAAGTTCTCGAGCCGTCTTGCAAGCGGCTGTGCCTGTATCAGTTGCCAACCTACAGCCCTAAAAGCTCCATTTGCCTTCGTGCAGAAATACCAAGATACTGTTAGTCGTGGAAGTTGAGTTTGCTCCCAATTTCCGATTGTTCAGGACCTTCCGATGTTTGTAAGACGGATATCCGTTGACGACAAGGATATCGTTGACAGTAACGCAGTTGCCGTACTTAGTAGTGAGACTACAGTAACTCAGTCTTGCTAGGTATCCAGATTTTCGGGAAATTGATTCGGTTTTATAGTTCAAACACTCTCTTTCAGCTTTGGCAACCTTTCGACTTAAGTCAATATGATCAGACCTCAACGCATCAACCATAACGATCTCCATGATTTCCTGATGACTCTCCTCAACAACAGCAGAAGATGACTTCCCCGCTCCAAATAAATACCCCAGAACTTTTCGTCGCCTACCACAGTTTGATTGCTTGCATTCATATTCCTTTCGTAGTAAGCTGGTCAAAGCACGGCTTAACAATAAGGAGTAAACAAAAATACAATCATTTTCCCCAGAGAGTTTCGTCCCCTGGCTCGTTTCTAAGTCACTGGAATACTCATATAAATAAAATGCTATACTATTACCACACTAGCTAGAATTCTTCACAGGACATCGTGATACACTGATACTTTCCACAAAGGCCACTGGTGTTGACTAAACCAGAATGTAGAAACCCATGTTGTCTACTGGCATTTCCTCTCAAATGCATAAATCATATCTCTGGACGAGAATTCTTTGGAAGCCTGATGTCTACGAAGCGAAAACGGAGAGCAAGCAGTCCATCTTTCACCTCAAAATGACAGCAAAAGTACAGCCGACAACAGCTCGACAGACCTATCAAACTCAAACACCTCAGCTTGACTCGTAGTCCTGTGTTGACTTTTGTAGAAGAAAGAATTTCTTGAAAGATGAGTCCCGCAGGTAGCAGATACAATTCACGAATATCCAATACTGTCGAGCAAGTGATACGACGCTTCTCTCGTGCAAGCCCTTCAAGTTTGGAATCAAGACATCTTGCGCATAGAAGCACTCCTACTTTACAAACATTTAAGTCTCAACCTACTACCACGCATCCACATTTCTGGAGTGTTTTGTGCACAAGATTCAAGTTGAGTGAGTCTTCCAAGGCTACTCAATAGTCCCAAGAGTATCAATCAACCCACAACAAGAGGTTGGTGTAAGGGCAAAGTGAACCAAAGTCATGAGCATAGTCAAGCAAGTGGATCGGCGTGGAGGACTTTCTTTCTTAGAAATACCGAGAATTCTTGTCTGAGCTTGGAAATGCAAAGGGGTTATCATTCCGGTCATGTGAAGGGTAGGAAAATAGTTCTCAAGGGACTAGCTAGTGACCTAGGGAGTGTTGGCAACAATAGGAATATCGACGACGAGAAACTCTCAGCGAGAGTTTGGGTCAGGGCACGAATACACGAGCGTCTCAATAAATCCTTTCGAGATTGTGATTGTTCAAGAGCTCTACTTATTAACCAGATCTATCCTCATACATAGTAAACCTTTACGAAACCAACCCCAGTTCCCAAATCAAAGAACTCGTGTACTTTACTGCAAGTACTGATTAATACCGAGATGTCTCGTGTACAGTGGCTTATATCTGTCAAACCCAGATAAGTGAAGCTTTTAGCAGTACATCAACCTTGCTCTCGGAATATGTCTCTGCTAAACCACTGTAGCGAAAGCACCCAATGCCCCAGGCGTCATATATCTGTTTTTCACTCTTCGTATGCAGTGTTCTATATATATTCCAGACATTTTCTCTTCTCATACAGCCGAGTAAACTCGGACACTAGACACTCTCATGACCGATGGCACTTTTGGTGGAGGTAAAAACCTGCTTTTGAAGTTCAAGTGTCCAATCCCACGTGCTGTCGGATTTGAAGTGACGAGTTCCTCTCGTCTCGGGTGCAGTTCCGGTACAGATTGACTGTTCGTGCATTCTGGAGCATATTTTCAAATATTACTTTGACAGCCAACTGAAAGATGACAACAGCAGTTAGACCTTTTCCCAAGAGCCCACTCTGCAGTAAATCATTGAAATATTAACAACCCACCAGCAGATCTCAACAGAAGCGCTTCGACGAGAAACATACCTCCATCGGCTCCTTACTTCCCGGGGGCGGTGCCATCTTCGATTTCCTTTTTTATGGCATAGCCTAATCTAGCAGACCTTACAGAACATCCCCACACACCGCATTGAACGCTTTTGCACTCGTGGACCCCAGAACAGTGTGTCAAGAGCAACAGAGCAAAAGAGTTTATCTAATTAACATTCCGCCCACTTTCCTCCCCACCCCTCGAAGCGCTAGTGCGAGGAACACTCTCAACCGTAAAAAGGCATAATCATGCACTCACTACTCTTGTGGATTAGTTATTTGATCAACGGGTTCATGATGGACATCCGATCTCTTCTGCCTTTTGGCCATGGCTGAATTAACACAGCAAACGAAGACCCTCCTCCCCCCCTCCCATACAGCAAATCGTCCAATCCATAAGTGCTCACATGTCCGGTCCATCCATCCATCCATCCACCCCCTCCTTCCTTCCTTCTAGAAACGACAGCCTATAATTCGGCTATTCGAGAGATGTGAGATGTGAGATGTGGTATTCAAAATAAGATCATGAAGCGCTGCAGTAAACTAAAATGGCGTTTGTGTCGCTTCACAGCATGCCGCGGCAGTCACAGAAGGTACCTCCCTACATAAGACCAAGGGAGAAAGAAATACTCACCACTTACTTTCAAACTGACAGCGCTTCAGAAAGCGACAGTAATGAGAAGAGACACGACAACAAATATCCGGGACCGTGGTCTATATATAGAGAAGCTTGCCAAAAAAACGGTGAAATCTCGAGAGAGTCTCGACTCCTTAGCATCTTGGTTGCACGTAAGAAGGGATCCATTGCAATTGAGAACTTTTTGTGATTACACCAACAAGCAATACTTGTCATGGACTCTCTCCTAACGCCGCGTAAGAGGTAGTTTATGCGGTTGTGGGTTGTTGAGGCCGTTGTTGTATCCCTCCTTATTTGTAACTGGCTGGCGATGATTCAAGACCTATCCCGGACTTGAGTGTTAATTAGACGTGAACGGTGCTGCAAGGCATGAGCGATAGACAGTCGATATTGTAGGGCGAAGATGAATTTAGTAGTTCATTTTCATTTTCAAGGAGCTACACTAACAGTCAGGGTATCTATCTTCGCTCGCACGCACGCAGGCAATGAACCAACTCGCAAGCAGCTATATATCTTCCTTCCCCAATTCCCCCATTCCACCCATCCTAGCCATACGCCAAGTTTACATCTTACAGATCGCAAAGAATCAAAGAAGTATCAGCTATCCATCCATCCATTCCATTAAAGCAATTAACTCTCAAAAGAGGTTGAGAAATCGAAAAAAAGAAAAACATGACCGTCCCCCATTCTATGTCGGCCGTTGAACTAAAATTCATTGCTGGTCCGTTCCATTCCTTTTAATCGGGTATCTTTCGTTTGTTCATTTTTATGCAGCGAGAGAAAGCAGGCGAGTTAAGTAGATCAGTAGTAGACCTTTGGTGTCCAGAGAGGAGGTCTGGCACCTTCGGCGTCCCATACCAATTTATTCTTCTCGTTCAAGGTGCAACCGTCGTCAGTAATGGGGATGACTCTCGATGTGTGGGAGACTTCCTGTTTGGAGATTCCGACGTCGTCTCTGGGAATCCAGAGGAGTGGAGTAGGAGAGCTGACCGAAGGTGGGTGGTATGCGTTTTGGGAAGTGTGCTCATCGTAGAGGTTATCGGCATCGAGAAGACCATGGGGTACAAGACGGCGCAGAGTGGCGTAGTCGGAGTAGATGTGGGGTTTTAGGAACTTGGTGAGGAAATTGGGCTTCTTGTGTGGTGCGGCCGTAGAAGTAGTTTCACCACTACCGTTCTTCTCCTTGACGACGGACCCGCTGGATGCTGCCTCGAGCGAGCCTCGGAAAGACTCTTCCTCTGCCTCCAATGACTTGGGTAAGTTGTAGAGTAGAGGACCTAGAGCGGCGTTCATTGAGAAGTGGACCAGGACAGTGAAGATGAGGAAGACGATCATGAGTATCAAGGGACCGACGGTTGTGTTGATAGCGAACAGACCAATGAGGCAAATCTCGGAAAGATAGACTCCAGTAAGAAGCTGTTGAAGGGCACGCGGGTATATAAGACCTTTAGTATCGATTTGGGAGTCCGTAACGAAGAGGATGTTATATCTGAAGGCGAGATAAAAGAGTGACATTCCGATGGTGCCGAATGCAAGGACGAGCGGCGCAATACATGAGTAAGTGATACCTGACACGGTTAGAGGGATTCAAGCAAGCAGCAGAAGTGTACTTACCAATAACCGCAATGTTGGTGAAGACTGGAAGAGTGCTTCCCCATGAAATTGCACTGAGCCCCGCCCACTTATTATACATCTTTCTTGGCGTACCAGAGAGGAATTTGTAGATCAAGGTGAAGATGACGAATCCAACAACCTGAGATAACACTCCAGCGGCAATAGTCAATCCTTGAACGAGGAAGTAGGAGATGTAGAAGTTGGAGGCCTTTGGAAGATTGTTGGCGAGCAAACTTGTGATTCCGGTTGGGTTGTCGATGAGCGTCTTGATTACAGTCGAGGCTGCCGAGGAGACGGTCACAACCAAGAAGACTTGAACGACTTGGAAGGTGAAGTAGGCGTTTTGTGTGAACAGTTCTACGCGGGCAGCGGTTGGTTCACCGGCTTGCTTGGCACAGACTGAGATATGTTAGTAATGAGTCTTAAATTGGAAGGAAGGATGCTTACGTCTCATGATGATTGGAACCAAAGACATCAGAATTGCGAGGGCAACCGATGGCAGGAGACCACTAACAACACCCATAATAGCAGATGGGATCTTATTCAACCACGCAAGCCAAGAGTAGCTGGTAAGGTACTGAATGTTGGAGATCAAACCGACGAATGCAACAGGGATAGCCCAGAAGACGATCAGTGCTGTGACGAAACCAAGAACGAGAATCCTGCGAATAATACGTGCAGACCAAGAGATCTTCAAAGACTTCCAGACAACTTCGTTGGGGTTGACGCCGATATATCTTGGTGACACTAGAATGAGTTAGCATGGCAAACTTCACACGGTGGAGGGTAGGTACTGTGCAAAGCCTGGTGATGGGAAAGGGTCTGGAAAGCAGCTTGAGCATCCGACTGATGAATGAACTCGATGAAGACACCTCCAACCTTCTCAGTCTCTCCAGCGCGATAGGAAGCTTGAGCTGCCTCAACCTCAGGGATAAGAGTCTCCAATCGAGAGCGGCACCAGTTGATACTATCAACCTTTTGTCCAATCAAACCAAATTTGCCCAGCTTGTGCGTTGGTCTCTTCTTGAGAGGGATCCATCGAGCAGCCAGGGAGCCAGATTCGGCATCGCCCTGTCCAATTGGTGGTTGCTCGACATTTGCTCCCTTCTTGATAGCCTTCAATCGCTCAGCGTTAGCTAATCTGATCAGCTTAACCTCAACAGCCTCCAACTTGTACGCAACCTTGTCACGCTCCTCAACCAACTCATCGACGAGTGTTGTATCTCCAGTAATCCATATGTTCTTGACCGAGTCACCAAAGACCTTGCGTAGCTTGGCCTCATCCAGATATGGCTTTGGAACTGACGTGAAGAGAACGGTTCGGGACGAGATGCGGTTGCCGTAGACTGGCGAAAGCAGGAAGGCCTGGCGCAGATTGATGTAGAAAATGCTTTCGCGAATAACGAGAAAGAGTACGAAGCCGAAGAAGATCCATGCGCACAAGGCATGGGCGAAGAACTTGTATTTGCCGTTGTGAGCATTCTTATTGACATTACTCATCGAAAGCATATCCAATTGACCACCACCATTTCCACCAGTAATGTTGATTGGGAACAGACTAGTGTAACGTCAGTACTCGATTCTTCATCTTGCGTCGAGTCACGGTGTGACAAGGAGGGTACTGACACTGGCATTGTAATACACGCGCCGACGAACATAATGACCACAGTCATGCGGAGGAATCGAAGGAAGAGGTAGGCATCGAGAGACTGGTGCTGAAGAGCATAGGTATCGGGGATCTTCCAGAAAGGACCAATCCAATTGAACAATCCTGTGGGGAGCGGAGCAGAACGTTCCCTAGCGAATGTCAGTACAAATTGACTGAGAATAGGCATGACATTGAACGTACTGTTCACGCAGTGTGCCGAGGTAGGTTCTTGGGGCATAGAATCGACGCTGGGATCTTCGCAATATGATGAAGATCAAGAAGTAGACTCCAGCAACCAAAGCTGTGGGAGCTAGGGTCGCAATCAAGCCTGATAAGGAGACATTGGGCTTGTTCTCGTCAACCGAGTTGGCCATGATGGACAAGTGATGCCTTCGCAGAGATGAGGGAGGGGGAGGGCGAGGGTTGTTGTTGATCAACAACTTCGAAAAGATCGAAGAGTTGTGCTGTTTTGTGAGAGGAGAGGAGAGGAGAGGAGAGAAGAGAAGAGAAGTCGTTGAAAGTGAGCGGCGCGTGGAGGAAGCTGGCTGGGTTGGCCTAGTAAAAAGCAAAAAGGGACCTGGTCCGTGCCTGGCTGCTGCCAGTAAATGCGATGCAACACTGGGGAGCGCGCAAGCAGGAAATTGATCGCTGAACCCCTGCCGGCGACGTCACAAACCACTATGCGAGTCTTCACGGTCAAGGTCGATGAAACGTCAGATCAAGACTTCGAGTGCCGAGTCGAAAATGACAGCCGATTTCTAGCAAGGAAGTGGGACGAGTGAAGGAGCTTGCTTGCTTGATATAAGTATCAAAGTCGACGTGGTCGGAAGTGTTGTGATCACAGCCAGGAGGGGATGAAAATCGAAAATAAAATATTGACAGACGAGGATCCCATCCCCTTTTAGAAAGCCAGATACATTAGACTTCCCACCCTTCAAGCTATTGGAACGATCAGAGTGAGCTTGCACTGGCTGCACAGATCAGATCCGATACTGTGCGTTGTATCGTGTATCGTGGTCACTCCCGCACAGCACACCTAGGTAGGTAGTGGGACGACAACAGACTTGAGGCTTGGTGGTGTGTACTGCAGATTGTCTTGTCTGACTTCTGCCGCCCGAGTCTATCGAGTCCAACTCAGTACAGCACAGCACGGCTCCCGTCGCGAAAAGGCACATCTAGATTGAATAGACTCATTGTCTTAATGAAGCAAAAAACCGCAGCAGCTGAACAAACGATGAAGCCATCGTCAAACTCGGAGATCATGCTTCTTCTTCTTCTTCTCCCTCTCTTCCTCGCTGCAAGGATTGAACAGCCGGACATGGGCATCATCAGTTCCACGCGCTCCAACATTCAAACGGATATGCATCCTGGCACAAACCCCAGTCTATCGGCACAATTCTGAGATACGCGAGGGGCTCCTCGCATATCCAGGGGTGCTGAGTGGCCCAAGAGCAGTGCATCTGGATCCGCTGTCTGCTGCTGCAACCCCATGGAAAGCTGAACGCAGAGGCAAGCCACAGCACGAAGTTTCATGTGACGGCCTGGCGGGCTGGCGGGCTGGCGGGCTGGACACTTGGGAAATTACGCGGAAGAGAATGAAGTCTAGACTTCTGGACTGAGCATGAGCCTCCAACAGTCTGCGCAAACGGACGGACAGATTGAAGAAAGTTTGGCATTTGCGAAACACTTGTTTGTGGAGGCGCAAGATATTTGGCTTTGAGAGAGTTGATGAAGTGTCGTTGGAATAGACGGAGACGCCGGTGCATGCTGGTGCATTCAATTCCTCAGACCAAGCGAGAAATTCAATGAATGACAGGTCAGTCCCCTAAACAACGGCGCGATCCTAGTGCAAGTGCAGTGCGACCGGATTAGCTACCGTTCATAGGAAACGGCTTTTCACGTAAACATCGGCGAGATATCGTCAACATCGAGAATCGATTGTTTGCTGGGGGATTCGTGATGATGTGCTGAAAATATCTCCGTGCTTCAAGTGAATGTTCCCGAAGCTGCAGCGGCAGGACTGGCGTTTCTTTGTCATCTCTCGAGCGCTGTACCTGCGCGATTTTTGTTCAGCTTTCACTGTTGCTTTTCTGTAATTTGTCTTACCTTCTCTCCTGTCTGTCTATTTTGCATTTTCTCTGCGATATGATTGAAGATATTCCTGGCAGAGTCGCGATCGTTCATGGCTCCTACTCGGCGAGACACAATCAATTGATTCGACTAAAGTTTACTGGCTAAGACACTCCTTAATATGAGCAGAGATTTTCAGACCAGAAGGTTGTTTCTGGCTAAGCAGACAGATTTCAGAGGGTCGTTGTTCTCACTCCTATCTACCGCTCAGATGATCTGGCGATTTTGTTAAGAAGGGAAGGTCCTGCCTCGTTGGCCTGTCAAGAGGATCGAGGTCTTTCATATACCTATGACTGCACCTTCCTTACCAACTCTCATAAGCGTCATCTCATGTTTTCTGACTCGATGTTCCTGACCTTTCTGTTACTTTAAGCCTCCTCTGAGCAGAGGAGAAGGTAGATGGGCCGTGATCGTCTCATGTCAACTCCCTTAGTAAAGTTCACCACAGTCTATCACAGGCAGGATTTCATGGCATCATACAACTCGTATCTCGTCTCTATCTTCTAAGAGCCTTTATAGCTCGTCTAGAAGCCCACGTAAGTGGATAAAGACCATATAGTAGGACTTAGATCATGTTTTATCCAATGGCACGTGACCTTCGTATTTCTCTTTCTTGAATGTTGGCGCTGTCATAAGGAGGCAGATCTTCGATGCCGATTCCCGGCCAGTTTGATCCTTGCGAGCAGCTTGAAAAATGGTTCTCGCATGCATCAATGTTGAAAGTTAAGAACATTCCACTATCATTAGATGATGGCATCGTACAGCAGCTACCCCGCCTCACCCCACTAAAACACCCCTCCTGAACCTCAACTGAACGCGAACACGGTAGGCATGGACAGCGTAACTCTCAACTTAGACAATAAATCTACATCAAGCCTTACCGCTGTTCCATCTTTACCCATCACACAGGACATGCCATGTCAAGTCCAACAATGTTCAGCTCACCCACCATCAAGATCGTCGCCGTCATAGGCTGCGGATCAATCGGCGCATCCTGGGCCTCCCTCTTCGCCCACCACGGTCTCCAAACCACAGTCTACGACCCCAACCCCCTAGCCGAGCAGACGCTCCGGACTATCGAAGCCGAAGCTTCCAAAGTATTCGCCTCACTCAACAACAACACCACCACCTCCTCCAACAAAAACATCACGTGTCCCCCCTCCCCAATAACATTCACAACCTCTCTCACCACCGCCCTTCTCAACGCCGACCTCGTACAAGAAAACGGCCCCGAAAACCTAGAGATCAAATCCTCCCTCTTGAGCCAAATAGACGCCCTCCTTCCCCCACATATCCCAATCCTAACCAGCACCTCCGGCCTAACATGTTCCTCTCTCTCGCCCTCCCTACAACATCCTTCTCGCCTAGCAGTCGGCCATCCTTTCAACCCACCACATCTAATCCCCCTCGTTGAAGTCGTCGGCTCACCTCAAACCTCAGCTGAAACCATCAATACCGCCATGGCATTCTATACCTCCCTAGGTAAAAAACCCATCCATCTCCACCGCGAAATCCCAGGCCATATAGCGAACCGCTTACAAGCTGCTCTATTCCGTGAGATTCTACATTTAGTAGAAACCGACGTCACGACAGTAAGTGACATCGAGACGGCGATGGAGTATGGACCGGGTCTGAGATGGGGTGTTATGGGACCGAGTACGCTGTTCCATCTCGGTGGTGGGAGTGGTGATGGAGGCGGAGCCGAGCATTTCAGTAAGCATATCTTAAAGCCCATGATGGGATGGTGTGCGGAGAGTACGCCTGTTTTAGACGAGGAGTTGAGGGGGAAGTGGGTGAGGCAGACGGGGGAGGTGGTGCAAGAGGAGGGGTTTGGTGAGTTGTGTCGGCGGAGGGACGAGGGAATTGTGGGGATTTTGAGGGAGAAGGAGGGTGCTGAGTGAAGAGATGCAATGAATTGGATTGTAAAGATTCCCTTGAAGATTTTAAAGGGGAGTGATAGAGTGCTCGGATAATGCGATGGGGACGTGAGGAAGCATAATGAGCTAGTCATTTCAAGGTGTATTTGAATTGAAATTTCGAAAGCGCACCCGACCAGAGAGAGCGCTCCAAGACCTTTAACGACTTTTTCTAGGGCGTTGTTGTTATATTGAAAAGGGAATTAAGTTGTCGACTACGAAATAAGGGGAGCTTTATGGTAAGTACTTTTTCTGCCCAACATGACGATCGCGTGGGTAAAACGTGGGTCAATTCTAGAGGAGTTCTACGATTGTCTGATTGACTCGAGCCCTGTTCCATGAAGCACCTCCTAATGCAGACCCTCCAAAATCCCTGCAAAATTCCCCGCCAAGCCCGCATTTCAATATTCAAACTTGGGGGAGAGGGGGGGGTACATGACGAAACCTACCTAATATCATCAATCCATCAATTAGAACGCGCCACTCGTACATATTGTCCAAGCACAGATACATAGGTCCGCACACAAAGCTTTTTCAGCCCGACACTGACAGCGAGATGGATAGAACTGTATGTGATGAGCCAACGCGAGAATCTGCTAAGCTACGCTGATACTTGTAAGATCTTACAATCAATGTGAAGATGTCAGCATAGACCTCCGCCAATGCATTGACCTCTTTGTCAGGTCAAATGTACTCAAGCAGGTAAGTTCAGGTCAGCACTCGCTTAATCGCATGTTTTGATCTTTAGTGTTTACAGCTCGCGATAGCTCGATGCTGATAGGACCAACGATGCGAGTCTGCTTTACGAGTGAACGAGCAGGCAAGGATTCGAAGTCAGCATGAATCTTAACATTCTAATAACATTTTATATAGGTCGTCGTTTTGCGCCTTGTTCCAACTCGTCCTTGCTATTAGCCTATTAGGTGCACCATTCACTAGTGCTGCGGATCTGCTCATTAGCCAGCACTTGCGAAGAAGCTTTTAAGTAGTAAGGTGTCGCCCTCGTTTCCCTTCTTTCCTACTCTGCAAGTTTTCTGATTTATTAATTTCTGGTCTAAGCTATATAAACCCGATTTATTTCCTTTTAATAGTCACAATGACCATCCCAAACTTCAGCACCGTGGCCAGTCACTTCAATCTCCCCCTCATCCTCTTCACCTCAACCCTGGCAGTAAGTACCTTCACCTAGTCTTGCCTCGCTTCTCCTCCTCTCAAACACCAATTCACCCCCTCCCACAGTACATTACTTTCTCCCTCCTCACCGCTTTCTATAACCTTACCCTCCACCCACTCTCCAAATTCCCCGGTCCCAAACTCGACTCCGCCTTCGACTTCCCACGGTACTGGCACATGCACCTCGGGAATTCAGCAGCTAGATTCACTGAGTTACATAATCGGTATGGAAAAGTGGTGAGGGTGGCACCGAATAGGCTGTCGTTTAATACGGCGCAGGCTTTCACTGGTATGTGCTTGAATGGATATAAGTGAGAGAACAAGTTTGAGGGATTGGAAAGATGCATTGGAAAGAGGAATTGGTCAGAGCTAAGGGATGTGTGAATACAGATATCTATGTTACGAAAGGCAGAGATGGATATCCATTGGAACGAGACCCGGAGCAATACTCAGATTCCCTTGGTAATGAGGAGAAGAGTATAATCGGTATGTGTACCAGCCATTCCGCAATTTCCAAACTCATCTAATCTCTCGTGTGTTTATAGTACTCGACAACTCCAGCCACAAAAAACAACGCCGAGTTCTCTCGTACGCTTTCTCCCCCGCCGCCGTCCGCGAGCAAGAATCAATCGTGCACAGCTACTGCGCCCTCCTCATCAGCCGCCTGAAAGAAAATTCCCGAACCGGCAGCCCAATAGACCTAGTTCGCTGGCTCAACTTCACAACCTTCGACATAATCGGGGATCTCGCATTCGCAGAATCCTTCCACTGTCTCGAGACCGGTGAAAATAGTCTCTGGATGACGGCCATCTTCCAGAATCTAAAAACGGCGGTGACTCTTAGGATTGTGAGGGGATATCCACTTGTGCATTTCTTGCTGTTGGCGGCAATTAGGATGATTCCGGGGAGTATGGAGATGTTGTTGAAGTTGAACAGGGATTCGCAGGATAAGATGAGGAGGAGGTTGGAGTCGAATACGGAGAGGAAGGACTTTACTAGGTATAGTTTTTCGTTTCATTCCTCTTCTTGTATATATTGGTTCAAGAAGTAGACTAACGGCAGCAGTCACTTTCTCCAACACAGAGCTGGCATCATGACCGACAAAGATCTCATAAGCAACGCGAGCCTCTTCATCTTAGCTGGTAGCGAAACAAGCGCAACTCTCCTCTCGGGATTAATCTACCTCCTCCTCACTCACCCCGACTCGCTACACAAAGTTAGAGCCGAGATCGATGCCGCTTTCAACGATACTTCCGAAATGACGTTTGTGAAAGAAGCTCAGTTGCCGTACTTGCAAGCATGTATCGAGGAGACTTTCCGGGTATACCCACCTGTGCCCATGGAGCTTAATCGCGTGACACCACCTGAGGGAGTAACTATTGATGGGATTTTCGTGCCGGGAGGTGTAAGTTACTATTCTCACTCTGCCTCGATCGGATCATGAGATGATTAATGACAATAAACAGAAATCCGTCGCAGTCTCACACCTCGGTACCTACCACTCCTCACGCAACTTCAAAGACCCATTAGAATTCCACCCCGAGCGGTTTCTCGGCGACAAGCGGTACGCAGGTGATGATTTAGCTGCACTACAACCCTTCTCAGTTGGACCAAGAAATTGCATTGGAATGGTAAGTTATCCTCTCCTCGCTTCATGGGAAGCTACTTGTGAATTTCAACTTAGTACTGACGAAAGCAAAATCAGAATCTCGCATACGCAGAAATCCGCAGTATCGCAACACGAGTGCTTTGGAACTTCGACCTAGAGCTATGTGCTGAATCGAAGCGATGGATGGATCAGAAGATGTGGTTGTTGTGGGACAAGAAACCGTTGATGGTGAAGCTGACGGAGAGGAATCGGGCGTAAAGAAGTTGTGGAAATGTACCGGGTTTGAATTTCGAGTTTGGTACTTGCCGGATGTGGTCATTGAGCAAATGAGATTCCGCATTCCATTGTCTCGTACCATTGAATACCTAGACCAGTTCTGGGAAATTGTTGCATTCCTCGCATGCTGTTGACATTCCTCAACCGAGCTGTCACGTGCGACGTCTCCCTTTGAAGAACTCCTCCCTAGCAACGAGCAATGCAAATGCAAGAGCCCACATTTTCACAGAGAATAATTGCTGATCTCATCGGATCCAACTCATCGCGAGTGTGCAGCCTTTGAACTCTGCCTCCTCGCTCTCTGGAACCCTCAACTGAATCATACGGAAGGAAGACTTTCACGAGGACAGACCAACCTTTTCGAAATGGGAGAGACCATGGATACCGACTCAAATCCTTACGAAGAACGCTTCATCTTCGAGGACGAAGAGTCAGACGTCCACGACACTGGCTTTCAGATAAACTCCGTTCCCAATAACAAGAAGAGGCAGCCGGAACGAGAACTATCATATATCCCACCATCGCGATTCGCGCAAGCGTACAAATCGATCTTCATACAGAAGCCCGAGAGCGGCAAGGTAAAGGAGCTCGCAAGATATGCCAACTGCAGTTATCTGTCTACGACGAGCCAGATCCCGACGTTGCTGGAGCTCAAGCAACATGCTCAGTCGCTGGTTATCCTCATCAAGAGTATCACCATGGCTGAGCAAGGAGGTCTGATTGACAATGAGAACTCGGGAGTCGTTGGCGCACATGCGTTCTCTGATGGGTTGACGTTTGACTTCTTGAATAATCTGAGAGATGTGTACGAGGGACCGAAGAATCCTGCTCTACTAGCAGCCCACAAGAAACAGCTCACCAGTCTGGCGAATGTCATTACTTCAGAGAACCAGCCCATGCCAGAATACAAAGACGAACATGGACATGTACACTATCCCAATCCGAGGATCATCATCCAAGATATATGTCCGTTGCATTACGTCGAGGATTCCGTGGACAACACTACATACGGCCAGCCGTACGCCACCCATCAAGCACTGATCGCTCACGCAAACGAGGTCTTAGAGATGATCGATCACGAATACTCTGCCGTCGGCGGCTTGCTAGGGATTTTGCCCAAGGTAGAGCAGAAAGAACAGCGTGCCAAAGCAGAAAGCACACTTCTCGGGCAACTCATCCTCTACATAACCCGCCTCGTGCAGCGCATCCACGATCTCGAAAGACTCTACGCCAACGCCCTCGACTGCCTCGCCACCGAATCCGTAGTTCCGCACCAAGCACTCAGTGCACTCGGTCCGGAAGGTCGAAAGCCCAGAGAGATGGTGTATCCTCAAGATCGCTTCGTGCTCGTCAATGCCGGCGACAACGTCTGGCAGTACCTGAACAGCGAGTTCGAGTACCGTGAGGAGATCGACGAGCGTGTCGCTGCGAACTACAAGAAGCACGGCGTGGCAGGTGAAGCTATCTGGGAGCAGCGCGGCGGGAAGGAGATGTCGAGGGGGATCACGGCCATCGATATCGCCACGCGATACTATCGAATCCGCGGCGATCCCCTCAAGACCATCTTCGTCATCCCCGCTCACGGCGAGCACCCCGGCACGAAAGCTACTCGGAAGATGGAAAACGAGCCCACTGTCGTGGCGGTCGTGAAGCCCGTCTGGCCGGAACGTATCAGCGAATGGGAGAAGAAACATCGTGCTGAGTTGGAAGAGCTCAAGGTGCTGCGCAACGACTACCGACGGGCTCAAGCAGAAATCGAGCAATCGAGACACGACGTCACAATTACCCGAGGCCTTAACGAGCAGCTGAAGAAGAGAAATGCGTTCCTCGAAGACAACCAGTCGAAGGACCCGCACGTCCTAAAAGCTGGCCTCTTGCAAGCTTCCGAGAAACTGCAGGCGGATAGAGCAGAATTCAATGCCGAGCGAGCGAATCTGAAGGAGCTCTATGATAAGAACGCCCGAGAATCGAGGGAGCTCTCTCAGGCCCGCCAGCAACTTGAAGACGAGCGAGTGCGATACCTCGAAGAGCAGCGAGAGAAGAGACAGATGGAGGCCGAGGCCGCGGCCGCCAGGATCCAGAAGTTGGCGATCATGGATGCCGAGCAAGCGACTGCTGCTCAGGAACTCGCCGACAAGCTCGCTGCTGAGTGGCGAGAGGAGTTGAAGAAGGTTTTGGAGCTGAAGAGATATCTCGAGAGACATCAGGTTCATGTTGATCTGGATGCCGTTATTCCGAAGAAGACCACGAAGGAGCGACAGAATACCATCGATGAACTTGTTGCCATGGATCAGAGGATTTCGGGGGTAAAGGGGAGAGTGCAGCAGTTGAGTGAGGAGGCCAGAAGGAGAGTAAACGATGACGACGCTGATATGGGAGGAACTTGACTTGAGACGGCATGATTTCGTATATTGATGGTTGGCTTGGTTTTGTTCAGTTGCTTGGAGACGAGTTCATCGAGTTGCAGAGTATGATACTAAATAAGCAGGGTGCGTACGTTTTTGTTTGTTAGTATTTCAATCAACTTAATATAGTTATACAAAACCACTCACTCAGCAAACAATTGACGTGCCTTGCAATCATATTCCTGATATAGAATGTTCTTGTTAAGACTGACCTATTTGAAGTAAAGTAGCTTTAAATGCAGTGCAGACTGGAATACCACCAACAGACCGGAAATCATGTTCCAAAACGCCACTGACCTCTGGAAACTCCATCGGAGAACCCTCTAACCGATTGGCTTGGCCTTCTTCTTTTTCTTCTTCTCACCACCCTTCTGAAAGTCGCGCCAACTTCCAATCCGCTGATCCCTCGTACTCTCCCAATCCTGTTCATGTTCTCTCTTCCTCTTCCTTGCCTCCAGCTCCTCATCCGCCTTCTTCTGCTCCCTGCCCTCCTCTTGCATCTGAGCCTTTACCTGTCTTCGTCTTCTGTGCTCGTTATCAATCAGCACCATCTTAGTCTTCTCCCTCCAGTCCTTAGCAAAAGCCTCCGTCTTCAGCTCCGGGCTGTCCACCGTCCACTTGTTCTCGCGGATCAGGAGCATGCGCGCGTCTGCGATGGCTTCATCGAGGCGCTCGCGGTGCTTCTCATCCATGAGCTCCGTCTGCGCTTTCTTCAGCCGGTCGAAGGCATCTGGTGCTTGCGGGTTCTTGGTCTTATCCGGATGGATCAGGAGGGATTTGACGCGGTAGCATTTCTTGATGTCGGATTCGGGCACACCGGGTTGGAGGTCAAGAACTGCGTAGCTGTGAACTGGTTAGCTGGATGGCAAGCGCCCGCGCAATGGTAATACGTACGCATCTAGACGGAAGGCTTTTAGGATTCGATCAATTTCTGCATCCTGTCGTGGAATTTGTGTTAGTAGGTGTAAGTCAAGAGGGGTCGGAGGGGGAATTCACTTTCAGGTACTCTTTTTCTTCAGATGCTAGAGCTTCAAGTTCGTCGATATCATCGTCAGCTTTCACAGGCGTGGTAGTCATGGCTCACCAGATTTGCCACGGAAGACTGATCTCCCGTTCGACTTTGTGATAGCTTTATTAGTGGTTGTTGGGGAAAATGAGTCGACAAGTAGATGATGGATGGCAGGGAGGGGAAGTCGCGATTGCGAAACGGCAATGCCAAGGCGACTGTGACGTTGTTATGGATCACGTGCCAGATACTTCTTGGGTGCCGATGTTACTTTCGGTTCAACAACGCTAGTTTTCTTTACACTTGATGCTGAAAGAGCTCACTTCAACTGGCTAGGAAGATATCCCATCGGACAACAATTTAGTCACTATTCTTCATAAAATTTGTCAATTCTCTAGAGACCTTTGTTGCCAGCCTTGAAACCGCTTTCTTCTTATCGGGCTTAAAAAATCTTAATATCATATAGGGTTTACCGCTAAGTAGGTCTTGTAGAAGAGTAATAGCTTCGTTGTGGAAATTGAAGTTCTGCTGTCTATCATTGCCTGTTACGTTCAAGTGTTTAGGCCGGCTCAGGAGTTTCAACAATTGAGATAGAACACCCTTCGCTGAATGTTCACAATCTATCACCAGCAGATGCAACCGCCATTGTATATGCCATCATATTGAATCCTTGCTTTGAATAACATTGGCTGAGTAGTCATTCACCTACCTGGTGTTGTTATAGGTTCTGAATTCTCCAGCCTGTCCTCGCTTACTCATAGAATCTCAAAAACACAACGCTCAATAAGGGAACCAAATAAGTGATTCTCACCACATGAACCAAGTCTTCTGCTCATATTGTTCCTCAGTGGTAATTGACAAGCATCAAAAACCTATCAATTTGGACGACATTGCTGCCAAAAGCCAGATCGAGGCGCAAGCTTCTTGGAAAATGACAAGTCGCTTATTGGTCCACTTACAACAGCTGCTTAAAGGGACATGTTGGGTTTGGGATGGGAATTGGGATGGGGATGGTTGTCAGAATCCTACAGCTTGCAAGCATTCTAACATATCAGCAAGTAAACAGAAAAAAACATAGCAAATAAACAAGTACTCATTCAGTAAACAACAACCAAAAGTGAGTACAGTGTCTCTTCCTCCGGGTATGGCCGAGAGATTTGATTCAAACAATTTTTTTCCTTTTCTATTTTTGTTTATTCGCTTGCGGGGAAGAGGCTCGGCCCAACCCTAACTGTGATAAAATGAGAAATAGTGTGATTTGTGCATCTTCAATCAAACTCTCTTGGCTTTAACCGCTGTCGATTCACTTCGATTACCATAACACTAACAGTGTTCAGGACAATTGAACACATGAATCAGGCCAAGCTTCGTGCTACGGCCTCGGAATCGCTTGTGCATACAGGCAGACATTATTGAAAACATCAGGGTACAACCCTGACTGTTGACTGGTTGAATCTTCACGATTGACCAAGGAAAATATGGATACGGTGACTTCGGTCCAAGGATGAGAGGAATCTCACGGTTGCACTTCACAGCGCATTTCGCAGTCTCAAGACGGCAAGCATCAAAAACAAACAGAATCGAAACCAAAAATACTCGGAAAATATATCACTGAAAAAACATGGCGGAAAGAAAAGAGGAATGAGTGTGCCATCAGGCATACATCAAGTTAGTTCTATTCCTTAACCCTGAGAGTGACAAAGCGTGAGAGTTTGATTGAAGAATATATTTTTGGACTCCTGTCGGCTGGCGAAATCAGCGCGACGGGGTTAACCTCACGCGTAGCAGGAGAACCTTTGTCCCTCGGATGATTGCAAATATCGTAAATAATGTTGTCGATAATGTTTGTTGCAGAAGTATGGAATCCCTGGGGTTGCATTAAGAATTAATGATTTTGATTTGGTCGTTACAACAGGCTCGCTTAGTATAATCACGTCAACAAAACCTCGACCCCGTCTTATAACACGCTCACATCTGCCAATGACCACAACCGATTCATCAGTGCACCCTTATAGCCTCATGAAAAGTGCCAGCATAGCTGGATAGTTAGGAGTGCCCAGCCTGGTCATGATATTCCGTTCCTAACAAGGACTCGAGATTGAACACAGAGGCATCAAACTGCATCCACTGCTTGTTTACCGATTGAGATATCTTCTCAAAGGCAATGCCTGCTGAAACGAGCCACTCCCGAATTGCATTAACGGTTCCTTGAGATGGTGCAAACATATCTGCAACATCTTCTGCGGAATAATGCTGACCAAACTTCTTGGATCTGGGATGAGAACTGTTACGCAAAGTCAGAACGACTACTCTAGACTTGGCTTCTTCGGAGACGGCCAACGTACACTTCCATCAACAGATCGTGTCCTTTATCGAGGCTACTCTGGGTCATACCGATGTGTACAGGGAGCTCCCTGAAAATACAGATCCTGACATCAGTAGAGTGTAAGTGGCTCGTCATGAATAACTTGGAGAGCCTCGGACACATGCGCGACTTTTGGGTCCTCTCAGGGAGCAAGGGCCATGCATTGAACACAACGAGAAACCACTCCCTGGCCTTCGAACCAGCGGACAGCGGACCGAGGTAACATCTTGGGACACAGAGACCGGGTCCAAGTTCCTTCTTCGCCTACTTTCAGGACACATCGGTTCTGATCTTCCGGGCTGATTCACTGACGATCATGGACGATCACAGAAATTCTGGAGGTCTACAATCTATCGCTAGACTTCAAATATGGACTTGATACAGTCTGGCAAACGTCTTTTCAGAATCTGCGTTCTGACAGTGCAGGAATTCTAGCTATAATGTCGTTTTGTGCTCCCGACAGCATTCGTCAAGCACCCCCCGAACTAGAAAGGGGTACTAGTAGAGCGAGAAAGTGTCCCCGAAAGTCTGCCATGGTGTCTGAATGAGACCCGGTAAGATGGAATTGGGACCTGGTTCGAGGTTTTTGGCTGACCTAAATACTAGATTGTCCGAGGCGATTAAGGATTTGTTGATCCTCGCGTTAATTAAGCGAGATCGAGACACCAGGACGTTCTCCATTCACCGCGTTATCCAGGTACATTTTCGCCGCTTCATGACAGACGAAGATCGCTAGAAAGCAATTTGCGATGCTTCTGGTCTTATGTACAACGTTTTCCTTAAGAAGCCTGATAATTCCAAGGCTATGCTCTACGATTAGTGGGGCTAGTGCCAGCTTTGGCTACAACATGTCCTGCAGTTGAAAGACAGTTTCAGACAAGAGGGGAAGAGAAAACCAAACTTCTATGCCTGTACGAGAACGTGTGCTACATGGGTTCAGTGTCAGCGGGTTGTTTGTCTCTTTACTTCGTTCCCTCCTGTTCCTCTTGGAACAACAGCACAACCCCTGCCGACCACTTCAAAAGTTTTCTCCTCGAATCCGAGAATTGGACAGAACTTGAAGATCTTGTCACTATCAAGAAACTAGATCTGGGAACGCTACCTGAACAAGACCCCGAACTGTATATGTTGTCCGCGAGGGAAACCCATGTAGCACAAATGTGGGCACGCCAAGGTCGTTACCATATTGCTCTTGAGAGCATACTGACAGACACGGTAGTCGTGACATCGATGCGCAAAAATATCATGATTGGTGAGCACGCGCGGTGTCTTTTCAAGATGTCCAAGGCGCTGCATCAGGTTCCTGGTAAGCAACTTGAAGCAGATATGCTGCTTAAAGAGGCAGAAGAGTTGTATTGGAGCAGAGCTGGGCGACCGGAGAATGCGTCAGTACCAGATCTGATTGAATCCGAGACGGTAGTGACCGAAGACATGTACGATGCTCTGGTCTTCCTGTCATGGCGTTGAGCTCGTTGTGTAATTGGGGAGACAATTTGATGGGAATGAAATAGTCAGAACGGTCAAAAAACATAATTTGTGTAGGAAACGATGAATGACTCCATCTGGTGCAATTGCTGTGTAATACAAACATCAAATGCTGATTTTATTGCGTGGACGAAACGGCCTCTCATCAGTCATGCCTATGTCTCCTCTCAAGGATCTCCACAAGAGATACTCAAGTCCTCAGAGTACTATCAGAAGACTCCTGTCAGCGCTGAATAAGACATCCAGATGGTGGCAATATAATATATGTACCGCAGCACCATGCTGCATGCCAGACCCTTCCAAAATAGCTATATTCACCTCTTCGCCACCTCTCCACGCCTCCCTATCCCCCTTCTCCTAGATTTTTCATCCAGCATGCTACCAGGAATGTACCAATCTCCTAGCATTTGAAGTCCGATTTGGACTGAATGCACTCTCCTAACGTATTGAACGGGCTTCCATCGGAGCATGTTGTACTTGAAGCACGCCGACAGCAACGCATGTATGGGTAGCCGGACGATCGAGGGCATTCCGAAACTTCGCGACAGCACTTGCGCGCTTGTGGTCACAGAGGAGTTAGCAATGTGGAATTGATGTGACAGTTCAGTCGGGGAGTCAAGATGGCGTCTTACATGGAGAAAGAACTGACGGAACCCCAGGAGCTGGAGAGCTGGGGACGACATAACAGACAGCGATCTGAACGGCGATAAGGGCCAAGATAACTCGGAAAAGGTTCTTGAAAGCCATGATGGGAAATTGACATGTGTTGAGTCGGGCTGTCGCCTGTAGATATCGAGGAAGTAGACAGCTAGAGATATGAGGAGAGCCAGCAATTTGTAGTAGTGCTATAAGAACCATCATTCATAATCGTAGGAGCGAGTTCCGTTCTATAAGGAACTTATCTGCAAAATGAGAAAAGCATCGAGAAGCAAACTTTAGCCACTAGAACAATGATGGCAAAGAATGTCTTCGAGATTTTTTCTTCCAACAGAGTGCGAGACCATATAGCATGTTTACCAAAAGTAGAAGAGCAACGTAAGAAATCCCTCATAGCAACCAAGCAGAAGACGATTGAAATATGTGAAGGTACGGTGCATTTA
This sequence comes from Helotiales sp. F229, assembly GCA_002554605.1. NCBI lineage: Eukaryota > Fungi > Ascomycota > Leotiomycetes > Helotiales > Helotiales sp. F229. The sequence continues at coordinate 3,068,617 of MXAW01000004.1, read as the reverse complement.
TCCAGAGTGATAGGATGTTATGGAATCCCTGAGTCCCAATCTGGATTTTGAGCACTATCTCCAAATCAGATTGAGGTCACCCCACATATGAGTAGAAAAAGGCACAGCTGCAATTGTTACATCCGAGCCAGTCGAAGTTCCACAGGCTGGCATACTCAGGGGCAAAAGATGCGGACCTGTGAGATTCATCCAGTTGTTCAGCCGACAGCGTAACACTGCCGGCAGCCAACATCTCTCGAAACCCAACATAACAGATTGCAGAGGAGCACAACTATGTACATAAAACAGATCAAATATAAACTTCTCCTTCGTTTGTCATATTTTCTTGGCACTTGCATGGAATTGAACCAACAAGACATTGCGAACAGGCAACAGAAGGCCTATCGCGCTGCATTGTCAAGATGGCCATGGTTGTGCATATGCTCATCACTCTGGCATTTCGTTCACCAACATCAATTTGAACGTCGTCAGAATATTTGAATGGGGAACGGACATTGCAAGTGGTTCGTCGAGTGTTAGCAGTTGCAATGAAGAAGATCAACGGGGAAGGAACATGAGGACTACCACGATAAAAAATGGTCTTTAAGACCAACAACGCTCAGGAATATGAGATCCCGAAGAGCCATCCCAAGATCTGCTTTCAATCGACCTTCCCCCCAAACGCAACCCATCAATACCTACCTCGTTGTCTATCGCCAAGTTGTTGCATCAGTAAACAATATCTTGCTCATCCGGTCCTACCATACGACAGCCATTGTAGACCTGACTAAAGAGCCAGCAGCTGTAAGTTACAGCTCTCACAACCTCTGTGCAGTCCTCCAAGCTCTTTAACCCAGACCTCAAGTTTTAATCACTGATGTCGCAACCAGTAAAGATGTGACGAAAGGATCCATCGCATCTTGGGAGGTGCATGTTCTGGGAGGTGCATGTGAAGATAAACGGAACGAAAGATACTCCGGTGATCAACGTGAGTCCTCAAGAGTAGGTAGCTTTGAGCAATGGTGTTCATGAGATGTAGCTTCACCGGGAACCGCCTTCAGATGGAGATTGGCGAGCAGAGATCATGCGAAGGTTGGATGGAAGATAGAAGAGCAAAAGACAGAATCTCGACAGAATTTCGATAGTATATAACATTTTTCGTTAAGTATACAATCCATGGACTTGATTTATTTTCAAGTACCGATTTTGAATGTCGTCAGGTGACTAGTCAGACTAGTGGCGCCACTTAACGCGCCTCGCGACTTCCATTCTTTGGCGCGTTCTTTCCCCCAACCAAGTAAACACCCCTCATACCACCACATTTAAAGACCAAAGATCCGCAGATATGGGTATGCACTGATTATCTGTCTGTTTGTAGAAAGTACTAATACATAAATAGCAAACTACGGTTACGGCGGCGGATACCAAACCACCTCATATGGAGCGCAAGGTGGGGCAGATGGAGGAGGATTTATGGGAGGATCACAACAAGGAAGCCAGGAAAGTCCAAGTGGCAACAAGGTATGGCGCGGACATCGAGTTCGAATACAGCTTGTTGACAATCTGCGAAGACCTATGGAAAGGACACCCTGAGACCAGTTACGATCAAGCAGATCATTGAAGCGTGAAGAAACCCCTCCAAGGAAAATTTGTCTGGTACTGACTTTGAAAAAGCCAGCAACCTCATCCTGACGGCGAATTCAAGATTGATGGAACAGAAGTTACTCAGGTATGTCTTCCGCTTTACCTTTGCGTTCGACAGTGGGCTGATTCTCCCAGCTCACATTCATCGGCCAAATCAACCAAATCTCCTCGCAGGCCACCAACACAACCTTCAAACTCGACGACGGCACAGGTTTAATCGAAGTCAAGCAATGGGTAGACAGTGACGCCGACCCAGATGCCGCTAAGGATCTCCCCAAAGAGGGCGAATACCTCCGGGTTTGGGGTCGTCTGAAGGCCTTCAACAACAAGCGCCACATCGGAGCACACATGATTCGCCCCATCAAAGACTTCAACGAGGTCAACTACCATCTTCTAGAAGCCACGGCTGTACACCTATACTTTGTGCGCGGTCCTCCAGAGGCAAATAGTGCAAATGGAGCCGTTAAGAGCGAGGGTGGTGGACTATTCGTGGATCAGAATGGTGGTGATGCTGCTCCAACGACCGGAAAGCCGAAGGTTCTGGGTATGAATATCTCACCAACTGCGAGGAAGATATACGAATTCATGAAAACCCAACCCCAGAATAATGAGGGGCTGCATGTCCACCTGATTGCGCAAATGATGGGAATGGCACCGAATGAGGTGTTCAAGGCCGGGGATCAGTTGCTGAGCGCGGGGGCTGTCTATACCACAGTAGATGATGAGACGTGGGCTGTGTTGGAGTATTAGAAAGGTTGATGAATGGTATATGGCGTTTGGGGACTTTGGTAGGCATTGCAGATGTTTATGCGTAGATGCCTGCAAATTCGTTGATATGAAATAGGCATAAATCATGAAACCTGCGAGACATGCACAATCCATATGAAGTTACGCTGGAGCCCCCGAAATCAGAATTGTAATATGAGTTTCCGCTAACAAAAGTACTCGTTCATAAAATAACTCGAAATGATCAATTGAATTGGTTAAAGTCATAAATACAGGCATTCGTATCCAATCTGATGCCAACTAACTTGAACCGCCCAGAAAGGATACGCAAATCCCAAAGAAAATCATCACTCATCACATTGCACCTCTTCCTTGTTCGTCATGTCGTAGAAAACTGCACTACGCGAATCTAAACAACTCTAATCTTGGTCGTCACCTTCGAGCTCTCAGCCATGCTTTGCGGCTCTCTGACCATGATATGCAACTTGATGGGCTCTGCACCACGCTTCAGCTCGATATCAGTGATGTGCTCGAAACCGTATTTGGTGTAGTAAGACAAGTTGTTCGCGGCGCTGGATTCGAGGTATGTTGCTCTGCCTTCGAGATCGGCCTGTTAAGGTGTCGTTAGTATTTACACATGATCTCGCTTGGATGGGGAGAGTATCGAGATTGCTTGACATATTTTGTGGATGGAACAAGACTTACTGTGACAGTCATATGCTCGATCAACTTCTTAGCGTAACCTTTACCGCGCGCGCTGGGCTTGGAGCCTAGGTAGACAAGGTAGTAGGAGTCGTTGTCGCGGTCACCCATGACGTTGTGCTTGGTGTCGTGGAGGAGTGGTAGGAATTCGTTGTAGAAACGTGCCTTGCCTTCCGAGGAGAGCTTGTACCAGAGGCGCCACATACCGGAGCGGAGAATGGTCCAGAGATCGTCCATGTTCTTTCCTGGTGGCATCCTGTCTCTTTTGTGTTAGCTGTAGACTCTCACTTCCAGTGCATGCCCATTTAGAAGCTGCAAGGGAAAGTCGGGATGATAAAACTTACCAAAGTGCAACAGCATCATAGTTCGGCCCGATGGTCGTAACGATGCCCTTGTAGCAATGAGCGGCAGTGATATAGCGCAAGATATCACAGTGCATCTTGTACTTATAAGCTTCCGAGTATGTAACCATGTCATCGGTATCAATGAAGTATCTTGCAACTTCGTCAACAACGAATGCTTCGGCAAGACACTTAGCAGCCTGTTCGTACTCCTCGATACCGAGAACGCGGACTTCCTCATCGGATGGAGAGAGACTACGTTTCTTCTCTAGAGTGACGGTGGTGGCATTATTACTGCTATTGTTTTGCGCCATGATTGCGCTTTGAAACGTCTGTTTTTGGCGCGGGGTTTCTTTGAAATGTTAAATATGAAACTCTGGTGGGAATAGGGGTTTACGTACATGGTTCTGCTGGTCTCGTTGAATCACCTGTATGTTGTTTAGAAAGCTGCGATCTCGACACGGTTTCGTATCGAGATGGGAATCGCAGGCAGTTGAGACTCTGGCGAATGTCAACCGACATCAATGTTGAGTTTCTGGGTTCCTGGGTGGGAAAGTTAGGATAGAAAGTCGGACAGCTTGATCCGACGGTTGCAGTTAATGGATGTATATGTCAAACTTGAGGTTCGAGAGAGTGGGTATATCTGGACAGCTATCTCAGTGCTGTTGAGTCGTTGGTGAGTCGAATAACAAATATTTGAGTTTGATGGAGGCACTGGCAATTTTCGAGGTATGATCGATTCAGAGAGATCAGATTGAAGCGTAACTGGCGAAGGAACCACGAGAGAGAGCGGTAGGCCAGGCTTATTATAACTGTTTCGAGACCCATGGAGGTCGCCTGAGTCGCCTGTCCAAGGATGCCCGCTTCCCCCACTAGCACTAAGGAAGCCATCGTAAGATGGCGTCCAACCACAAGATCCTGGCCTTCCGGCCGGTGATAGCCATTGTTGGATAGATTTGGTTTGCCCTGTGCCCTGAATTTTAAGATGTCACATAATCTTGAACGGCTAATCTAGTCAAATCTGACTTCAGACTTGACTCGTGATCCTTCCAGATCTTTCTTTGGTGACAAAGAAGTCCGGCTGGAATTGATAAAGGAGCATAGGTATGATTCCAGTATCTCCGTACCTATCGGCGGTGGTTTGAAGGTTCGGCTGGCCCTCCTCCTTGCAGCTAGCGTATGCCACTGACGCCCAGGACCCCTCAAAAGCGAGAAATCAAGCACCAGCTTAGTAAATTACTTTCCATGGGCAAGGTCTAGAGCAGGTGTATGCGTCGGAAGATAGTAAGTGAGTGAGGATTGATAAAGGATTGATAGGTAAAGGAAAGGAAAGGTATCAACTTGAATGACCTGTGAGATGTACTGATCGTGGCATCGTACTCATCGTATTCGGAGAAAGGAGAGAAAATTGGGTACAGACAAAAGACCACCCCCACCCACCTGTGTTCCAGGGTCCAGAGACCCAAGACTTTAAGTAATCTGGCCGCTTTGTGAGGGGGAATGCTGCCCATAGAATCGTTGTTGGAAATGCACGCAATGCTCATGTATTGAGTCTGTCTGCAAGGGTATAGGGTATATCATCTGTCCTCGTCAATAATTGTAAGCCAATGCTTTTCCTGCACGGCTTGAAGTGAAGTTAACTCTCCCACTCCTCACGATTCCAAGAGCGGGCCCCGCATGTTTGCCAACGCCATCAATGCACCAAACATGGTCTGCTGCAGCGTAATCACATCCGTCGGATTTCCTGTTCATTCATGTACTTGTCCAATCCGCTGTCCAAATGCTCCCACCACTCGAATAGCAAGGAATTGCAGATAAGCTTGAACCATGGGGTGAACTTCAGAGCGGGGTCCTCGAACATCTTCTTCAATCCGTCCGCAGTAACGTATGTCGTATCCTGGACTTCGTTCAAGTTGGGCTTGAGGTCAACGTTGGCTTTAATGAAGAGGATATAATCGACTAAAGAGGTTCCAACAGTTAGTATCTTGGATTCTCAACTCCGACGGTTGGTCACAACTCACTCTCATGCTCGCCCCATTTGCCATCACTTGGTGCCTTGTAATGGATTCTTGTCAAGAACTTGAACTTCTCGAAGGAAACCTGCGCAGCGGGTATGCCGAGTTCATGGTCCAATTTGCGGATAGCTGCGTTCTTCACACCTGCGACAGCTTCCTCCAGTTCAATACCACCTTCTCCTGGGATTCCAAGTGGATGAGAGCAGCAGGTGTTCGTCCACATATCTGGGAAGGTGATCTTCTCGGTCGCGCGCTGTTGGAGGAGCAGCTCATTATCGGAGTTGAACAGAAAGACGGAGAATGCGCGGTGAAGAAGTCCCTTGTCGATGTTGGTCATAAGATGGCCTACGAATATCAGTGCTGAAAGCGCGAATATACCATTGCCAGCTTACAAATCTTCTTGCTAAAGTTTCCAATGGGCTTATCATTCTCATCGAGAACAATGCAAACCTCGTCCATCAATCGAATCTGCTCCGCATCGTGACCGTCCAGCTCTGTGGAGCTCGTGTCGATGTCGGGAAACAGTCGCAGAATGCTCTGGGCCGTAATGGGCTCAACTTGAGTGATCGTAGTAGTTGTAGACATCGTGAGGGGGGTTGTCAGGTCTTATGTGTGAAAAGAAATGCTGCAAGGGAACAAAATTACCTCACGCTTGGATAAAGCAAAGCAACGCGACCCTCCAGCTGCCCCTATTTTAGTGGGGTCGCTTAATCGAGGGGTACCGTGGCCATAATATTTTTGTACCCCTCATTCTACTCGTGCGACCCAGCTCATCAAAGTCTTGATCGTTTTTCAAGACTTGTAACCCCAGTAAAATGAATGTGTTGACCTTAATCTTGAGCTTCCAATTGTGTGTAAGTCTCACTGTATATTTCATTTCTGGGACTGTCACTCGTTGGCTATTTTGATCCTCACACCCCTCCTTCTTTGAAGTCTTGCCTCAAAGTGCATGGTACTTGTGCATGCGAAGGAAATCCTATAGGATAATATTCTTCGTATTCAAATCCGAAGCTCGGTTTTCATCTAAAAAGCATTCAGGTACTTGAAAACTTAAAGAAAGTTGAATCAGCTTCCTCGCAGCAATCTGTAGAGAGGAGGGGAGCTGTCGGCACCCGCGGGAAATGGCCGATTTAGGGGCAGATGCCATCCATATTTTACAACATAGTAACCTCCCCTTTTCTAAGCCATTTATTTATACAATTAATATGTCATGATGCCTGGGAAATCCTTTGATTTCTCAATTCATGAGACTTCTTTTTACACTTAAATAACTTTAGTTTTAATGTATTTGTTATGTTATTGATACTTTTTTGGTGAGGTCTGCCGTGCCCCCAAATCGGCCACTTCCCGCGGGGGTGTACAGGGGGAGTCAATCGATAAGCGCACGGTCAGCCCTCCTTATCGGCACCCCGCCGATAAACATTTCAAGAGGGCACAAAAAAGTTTTGGCAGAATTCGAGGATCAAGAACCAACTCTCTTCTATCACCAAACACAAACTATCAATATCTGTCAATATGGGCAAATCAAAGCCCAGAAACCGGACAAAGAACCGCACAAATCCTACCGCCAAACCCATCGCGGATCCAGAACTCGCTGCCATTCGTGATCAGCGCATCCTCCCCGTTCTCAAAGACTTACAGAGCCCAGATCTGAAGACCCGGTCTGCTGCAGCGCGTGCTATCACAAACCTTGTGGAAGACCAAAAGTCAAGAAAGTTGTTATTGAGGGAACAGATTGTGCGAATCTTGTTTGAGCAAACCCTGACCGATTCGAACTTGGAGACCAGAACAGATGGCTGGGGAATTCTGCGAAACTTGACTGTTGAAGAGGAACCAGATTTCTGTATACACTTGTATAGGCAGGATGTGTTGACTGCCATTGATGGGGTCATCAAGACCGTAAGCCGCACCTGGATGTCTTGCGATGTCTTGCATGTTAACAGATTGTAGATTGTTCAAATAATAGAGTCCCAAGACGCCCCTTCGGCAAAACTTCCAGCTGCTCAGCAAGATTTACTCTGGAATCTTACAAGCTCAATCATCAGCCTTGTTTCTTCCCTCGCTGAGGCTCAGGAAGAAATTGCTGAGGCCATTTCGAAGAATCGTACCATCATCACATTCCTCTTCGGCCTACTCGCCTTCTCGACACCCAACCATATTCAGACTGAAGTCCTTGCTTGCCTTACAATATTGACAGAAGATAATCATTTGCTTGATCAACAAGTGGTAGAAGGAGACTGGTTGAAGGGACTTTTACGGATCAAGGACGCCGAGACCATCGATTCGATTGCAGCATGTGGGGTACTCCATAATGTATTCGTGACCATGAAATGGTTCGATCACAACACACCGGTCGAAGGAGCATCAGATGCGACGTTGATCCCAATATTGGTCAAGTATATGGAGCATTCTCGCCCTCAGAACAACAGCACCAACGGTCATGCTCATTCATCCAGCCCTGACCAGGTCCTTCAGCTAGCTTTGGAAATCACCGCCTCTATCGCCACCAGTCTCCAAGAGGCTTTGGAGCATGGGAGTAGAAATGAGAAGGAGTTCGAGGGGTTCGATGAGTCTGTCAATGGTGACATTGAGGACTTGGATATCAAGGACATCGATGAGGACGAGGAGTTCAAGGACAATGACTCAGGAGACGAGATGAACCAGGATGAGATCGATGCCGAAATGGAGATGGTCCTAGGAGATGGCTCTGATGAGGAGGAATCCCCGATCGAGGAGGCCACTCTTGGCCTTTTGGTACGACTTGTTGCTCCGCAATTGGTCTACTTGGCACAGCCAACACAAGACGCGAATGATCCTATCCAAGAGCATGCTTTATCTGCCTTGAATAATATTGCGTGGACTATCTCAAGCATAGACTTCTCGACAGGTCATTTGAGAAGTCTTCAAAAGTCCTGGGCTGCTGTCACTCAAACCATCTGGAATGAAATTATCAGTCCCGTTCTCGCTTCTAACACCGCCGATATTGAGCTCGCTTCATCCATCACAAGTCTTGCATGGGCCGTTGCTCGTAGTGTCAAGGGCGCAATCGAAATTAAGCCCGAGGAGCAGAGAAAGTTCATGGCGTTGTATCAAGCATCAAGGAGCTTGGATGGATCTTCCAACAGCAATTCGAAAGCGGAAGATGATACCGACGCATTTCAAGGACTTGGTGTCAAGTGTATTGGCGTTCTTGGAAGTCTTGCTATGGCTCCTGCATCTGTCGAGCTCAATCGTGAGATCGGAATATTTCTACTCACCACCTTGTCTGCTCTACCAGATGTGCCAGCCGCCGATACCGTCGAAGCCCTGAACCAGCTCTTCGATATTTATGCTGACAAGTCTTATGCGTTCGATGAACCCGTCTTCTGGGGTGACAACTTCTCCAAGCATCTCGAAGAAACTCAACCAAAGGCAAAGAAGCTAGCAAAGTCAATCGACAAGCGAAAGTTTGGCGAATTGCGATCCAGAGCCGATGAAGCCATTCTCAACCTCGGCCGATTCCTCATTTACAAGAGAAAGGAGCGAAAAGAGAAGCGAGAGAACTATGACTGAATATAAGTCGCGATGTGAAGTGTTGTTTGTGAATAGGGAAAGCATTTGTTGGAGAATGGATGGAAAAAATTATACCAGGATTGGAGGTATCTGCAACCGAGGAGCATAGGCATGGTCAACATCTCGGCCAATGAATGCACTGTTGACTTTGCATAATAAAATCAAGCATGAACCAACTGAAAAGTCCCTTGCGAGCTTACTCAGAAGCTGAACATTCAAAACAAGGGTGTTGAGATAGGCACCAAGGCGCTATTGCTGTGCTGTGAGGCTGTGCCACACACCATCACCACTTCATCACCACAACATGGCTCTTGCATTGGCTGGTCGCTCTTTCTTCAATCGCTGGCACGAGAACCTCAAAGTTATCGTAGTATTGCCACTTAATCTCGGTGCCTCCGGTCTCGTTCTAGGCACCGAGTAGCCCATTCTGCTTTATGAAGACTGTAGCCGCCGACGTTCTTGCTCTAAGTCAGGTTGTCAGCTCTTCGATCCTTCATCCTTCACCGTGCTTGATCGACCTCAACGACGTTCAATTGAACTTCCCAGATTCTCATCATACGCGTGTCACTTTATTTTTCTTTTCTGTCTCTCCAATCAAGCCAATGGTTCAATTCAACAGGGGTGTACGAAAAGCTGTGTTTCTGGCTGTGCATTATCAATTTCGCGCTCTCTCTGTCCCAAGCCCCGTTTTGTCAGTTACTGAAAGTGAAACTTTAGGGCGTCAAGTGAAGCCTTCCACTTCAAGTCGTCTATTATCTATTCTCACGTGTACTGTATCTGAGCGTACAAGAGATTTGTCTTTCCATAGTTGGGCTGCTCTCGTTCCCAGTCGGGACATAGTTGGGACTGGTGAGCAGAAGTTTGCCTTGCGGTCCCAAAACTTGATTTTGCGTAGACACCATCCTTCCTTTGATTCTACTTTGCTGCGATTTATTTCTTGCAGCTTCCGCGTGCTCTTGGCTCCAATTTGACAGGATGGGATGATCCGCCTGGCTTTCGAGGACCATGTGAAAGTTTCGCTTGCTCTTCCTCTTTTCGTCAACAAAGTTTCGAGGTGTACCTGTCAAACCCAAAAGCTACGAGCAGGTAGTTTTCCTCAATGATGGCATTGTACTCAAGTTTGTTCCCTTGTCAGTCAAAAACGTGGGTCAGGAAGGGAGCTTGCATATCCCCGGCGTTACGCTGTCACAGAACAACCGGAATTGTGGTGCCGGCAGCGAAATCTTATTGCATAGCAATTTCAGAACTTGTTGAAAATATTGATAAGTGACTCATGCTACCAAAGGGCCTGTGAAATCTGGGTCCGGACGATCAGATCTTCTCCCGCTATCACCAGGCTGCAAGGCGCATCCAACGAGCTCAGGTCAGGACCAGACGCGAGGCTATGCCTGGCCTCACAGAAGACTCTCACGTTTCCATTCCGCACCACAGGGAATTTTGCAACTCAGTTCCGACTGGCAGAAGTAACGTTAAAATGTACTGCGTCTGCTTTGACCTTGTGTATTTGCTCACTGCGGAAGACAGTGTGACGGGATATCAAGATCAGTCAGCCTTGTGGGGGCCGGGCCTCCTTTCAGAACACGACACACTTCTTGATCGGGTCGTCCCGATCCCATCACCGAATCGGCTAAGCCATTGCACTCATCGGATTCCCAGTCACTACAGCCTTACAACTTGCAGTACAGTACCTACAGTTAACAACCCTGAACTCCCTACCAACATCCCTGCTAAGTGCCAACCACAGTATCCCCTGCTTGACATTGTCCTCTAGCAAACCTCGATCTGGGCAGCAGTGGCGACAAAATCCTTCATTTGCAACATTATAGTTGTGTATGCCCCACGTCAGACAGTTGCTTCGCAGCATTGGCGCATTAGGGTGTGGGTTGGGCTCGAGCGGCTTCTCCCCTGATGCCCTTCTGTGTGCCCTTGTTGAGCTGGATATCGGGCGCCATTGAAGGCAGATGGCTCCTCCCTCTCGGTGAAGCAGTTCGCAGGCAGTGTTATGCATATCATCAGATGTTGCTGTGTAAGGCAATTGCCGGGGTCTTTCATACTCAAGCCGGATATGGTTTGAGTGAGTTACCGCGAGCGAATGGTAGTCTCAGTATATAGTCTCGCCTTCAGCCTCTGACTGTCTCTCCAAGCTTCAGTCTTGTCATTTCTCTTCAACTGGCTATCAAGCTTTGGCTTATTAGTTAGTCAAACTTTGATCTCTCATGCGTCTACGAAGCGGAACGACATTGGAGCAAGCAGAAGCGAGCAGTATCGAGGCTGAAGAGGAAACCATGCAGGAAGACAACTATTCTACCCAAGCAGTATGGGGATCTCCCTTACCAACGAGGTTCGTCTTGCAGATCTACCGCCGTGCAGCTGCAAGAACTCATCACAAGTCACACTCTCTAACGTCTGGTCGCTCATTAGCAACTCTCCTGTGGACCGTCGGTCGTCACCAACTCCTCCTTTGGGTGAAGCAGGCCCCTCGAACCCGGCTCCAACAAATCCTCCTCCTGGTCAGCAGTCCTACCCAGAAATACACCATCCTGGCACAGATTTTCTTCTATACGAATCGTGGCGGGATGACTCTGCTGACGATTTCAACTACGAAGAGCAGACACGCAATTCTCGGTCCCCTCCTATACAAAGCCGAAGTCAATCCGACCCTTACAGTACCTCGAATCCAGGTTCACAGCCGCCTCCAGCTGCTCCTACGCCACCAAACGACTATGGATTCCCGGCTGAAGATGGTAGATACACAGATCATCACTATGTAACTGTCACGCCTATAGAGACATCTCATACCATGCAGCGGTATACTCAAGACGAAGGAGCCTGGAGTCCCGCCGCACAAATTTCGGCTGAGCAGCGCAGTGAAATGCTAAGCGAGGACGTACCGGACCTCAAAAGAGACAGAGAGTATGATGACAAGATGCAAGAGGAATTGGCGACACTGACAGAGGAAGAAATGAGGCGGAAGAGAGCTAGGAGAGGAAAGAAGAGGGCGTCCTCTCCGATGGGCATGCGAAGTCGAAGGCATGATCGAGATTCCGATCGAGACCGAAGGGGCGGTGGACAGGGAAGTGGACAGGCGATTTGGTCAAATTGATCTCTGAGGCTGTGTTTGTTCTGATGTCTGAACATGCTTCAGGACTTAGAAACGAGGATTGCTGGGAAAGGGCGCTGAGTGCATTGGATATACCCGGGCGTTAGGGCTGTTCGGGCACGGATTGGGTTGGATGATAGGGCGTTCGACCTGATTTGATTTTAGATAATACTTCCTCGCAGTCGCAGGGATCGAGAGAAACACAGGACTCTTTCTGGGCGGGCGATTTGGCGTTTCGAAATTTTCAACGTTGCTGCTTTCTGTTCGCCTCGTTTCATCAAAGTACGTAGCTAGACTCTTGCTTGCTTGCTTGCTTGTGGTGTTGCACTAGGATCTAGAATTTCATTTCAGTCATTGGAAAAGTTGGACCAAAGAAGTAACATTGCCAGAACTAGGGGTATCTGAATGCAAGACTATTGTCAAAACCACATACCTCCCTCACAAGATCTACCTCTTACTCCTCTTCGCCGGCCTAGCGTTCTTCGCCCTCTTCTGCTCCTGCAACTGCCTCTCCTTGTGAATGTCGCCCGCACTCTTAATCTCCTGCTTGCCAGATCCGTCCTTCCATTTACCCACCCTTTTCTCCTTCGCCTCCTCCACTCTCTTCTTCCTAATGTGGAAGTCGTCACGGTACCTGTCCGCCTCCTTCGGCGCCTTCTCCTGCTTATGCTTATACCTCGTGCCAAAGCCTCTCCCCACACCACCCGTAACACCAGCACCCTCTCTCTCCGCCTCGCCCGTCCTCGGTAACCGATCCACCTTATGCGCTTTGCGCCATCTATCAAACCGCCCACTCTGGAAACTAGCCGCGATTTTCTGCCCACTCTCACCGCGGATCATCTTCTTCCCCTTCGAACCATCCTCGTCATTAGCCCTTGCCACGTATTTACTATTCTTTTTATCCCAACGCATGCCCTTGGCTCTAGCCGGTTCAGCGAAACTCTTTGCGCCGTCATCGTTCGTCAGATCCATCGTCACGTCTCGGGCGGCCTCGACGAAATTCGAGTTCTGCGAGGCGGTGTTGTAGGAGCCGGAGTGGACGCCGTAGCCGCGCTCTTCGGCTACGTTGAGGTTCTTGGGCGTGTAGGACATGAAATTCTCTGAGTCTTTATAGGAGAGGGAGCGGCCTTTGCCTTTTTGGGAGGACTTGGAGAAGGTTAGTTCGAGGTCGGCGGAGGAGGCTTCGGACATGTTGTCGTTGCCGCCGCCGGTTACGGTTACTTCCATCTCGTCGTCGTCGTCTTCAGCTTCTTCAATTTCGACTTCGTCGTTTTCATCGAAGGGAGATGCGTCCATGTCAATATCTGTTGTGGCTACTTCGGCCTTGGCGGCTGCTTTCTCATCCTCTTCTTTTTGTCTTCTTGGGACGATCTTCTCTCTTCGTGCCCTCATCATCTCGGCTGCTTCGCCGTGACCTGCTTTTCCTCTTGTTCCGATCTCGAAGACGGTCTCTTGTGGTCTGAAGCCACTGATACGGGCAAGCATGTCGATTCGAGCTTGCTCAGAAGAGGTAGTTGCGTCGTTAAAGAGAGGGTGCAATTGCATCCATCCTTTCGATGCCACCACTTCCTTGGCTCTATTCGCACTTTCACTTGAGGCTGAATTCCTGGTCTTGATATACAGCTTCTCTCCCTTGGCGGCAACGCCTCGGAGTGCACTGAGATCATCATCATCGCCGAGCAATTTGGTAATCCATTCTGAGGTTGCTTCGAGCTTGTCTCTGAACAAGGCACCAACAATAACATCTTCTGCGTAATTTGGAGAGTCCCCACTTTCTCTTCCAAGCAGCAATCTCTTGCCGAGAAAGAGTTGTAGATCTAACAGATATGGCGCATCTGTATCTCTCACGAGACTGTAACTCCAACCACGCTTTCCAGCTCTTGCTGTACGACCAACACGATGTACGAAGATCTTTGGCTGGGGAGGGAAGTCGTAATTGATAACATTGGCTAGAACTGGAATATCGATCCCTCTAGCAGCGACATCTGTAACAACCAAGATGTTAGATTTTCCTGTGCGGAAGTTCTCAACCTGTTCGTTTCGAGCTGTTTGATCTAAAGAACCATATGCGTGAGAGACTGCAAATCCAGAGAGGCGTAGAAGTGACGCAATATAATCAACGTGATGTTTGGTAGCTGCGAATATGATAGTCGAATGCTCGGTAGGTTTCTGTCTCGGGTTTGGTCCACCGGATTCTCGCTTTCGCTTTTTGCTATTTGCATCTGCGGCCGCCTTCACGGCGGCTTCAGGAAGACCAGTAGGCATCTTGATTAAATCATTCAAAATATGAAGTAAAGCTCCTTCCTTCTCGGCACTTTTGACACTGAAAAATGCGCTTTCGAGATCAGGCGATACCTTACTTTCGGCATCCAGGCGGACAAGACTGGGTTCTTGCAAACCAGCTCTAGCAAATTCCACCAGCGACTTTGGCAAGGTTGCTGAGAAAAGAAGTGTTTGTCTTGAAGTGGGTAGTGCGACCAAAATTTCCGCAAGTTGGGCAGCGAAACCCATTTCGAACAGACGATCGGCTTCGTCGAATACCACATACTTCACGGAAGACAGATCCAGAGACATCTCAACCTTTAGATGCAGAAACCGACCGGGTGTCGCAATGACGATATCTGGGTTCCCAGCCATGAATCCAAACTGCTCCTCCAAGCTGTCTCCACCAACTAGCAGAACGCACTTCAAATCCGTCCCTCGACCGAACTCCTTAACAACCTTCAACGTTTGTAGCGCCAATTCTCGAGACGGTGACAGAATCAAAGCCCTGGCTCCTACCCTGGCACTATGCGACTTTAATATTTCGATCATCGGTATAACGAAGGCGGCAGTCTTTCCGGAACCAGTTCTTGCCATACCCACAACATCTTGGTGATCGAGAACAAGAGGAATAGTTTTTCGTTGAATCGGAGTAGGGACAGAGAAACCTTTTCTGCTAATGGCCTTCAGCAGATGGGAATTCAGTCCTATAAAAAGTTAGAAGGAGCTTTCAATTGGACTGTGAAGCTGCTGTACCCATTGCCTGAAATCCACCACCCTTCTTGACACTCTTTCCTTTAACATTGGAAGCTTTTCGGTTCGAAGCAGCTTGCTTCGCCGCAATGAAGGCTTCGTCTCCTTCTCCATCACTCTCTAGATCCAAAATCCCACCAGCATCCAGAATTCCTAGATCCTTGCTGCTCGGGAGCGCAAAATCTTCGTTATCGCCGTCAACATCATCTTGGAATAGTGATTTGGTGATGTCGAACTCATTTTCTGACGCCGCAGGGGAAGGCGCACGGTGAGGCATCTTGTTGAAAGTCGATTGCTTCAATTCGTGGCGGGCGAGTTTCCAGCCTTATCGTGATTCGAAAGTATTTTTTTCCCATAACCCCCGCCAGCGGCCGCTAGCCACAACCTTAATTTTAGCTACATCTAGTCGACTTGTGTGGCTGACTTTACTCAGCTGAAAATTCACTCTGTTTGTCACAACTGAATGTCATCGTTAGCCGAAGCCGATCCTTCCTCACGAAGCCAATGTCCATGATGTTTGACACACGGACTCTGAAGCAGATGCAATTGGGTCTTCCGTCGGCCATGTCAAGGTCCTATTGGCTTAGAATTACCGTCTCCATCTCAAGGCTCTTTTCGAATGGAGACTCGGGGATTTCGGCACCCGGAAATCCAGTCTGGGGTTGGCATTGGCACTTAATAGGTAGTCATCAACAGTCTATCGGTGAGTCCAAGGTCTTAGAGCAGTGGGGGCTCTGTCAATCAAAGGGCTCTGTCCAAGAATAAAGCTTCCTCATATCCCACCTTAGAACTTACCTAGAAATGTAACAGCTCTGAATTCTGAATCAAGTTGTCTTTGATTGCATATACTCGATATACAGTATAGTTCGTCATGCTCACAGTAGATGGCTTTCGTAGCTTTGTTTACGGCACCAGAAGTGGCAATGCCGGGCCGCCTCCATTTCTAAAAATTCGTTCCTCAAAGACTTTCATCACATGCACCATCGCAATTGCGGTTTTCACTGTAAGTTTTGCCTCCGTTGTCTTCTTGTGTCAGTGACTTACCAAGTAGGATATATTTCTCTATTCGGTAGTGGTACCAGTTTTGCCGTTTGCTTTGACAGTCAGAGCCGGTGTTAAAGAAGAGGATGTTCAAAGATGGACATCAATATTTTTGAGTGTCTATGGGGCAGCTCTTGCAGTGGGCAGCCCTTTATTTGGATGGTTTGCCGATAGGTCAACATCACGTCGTGTTCCATTGCTGCTGGGTCTATTGGCTCTCGGAGGTTCCACAGCAATGCTTTGCGCAGGCTCTTCGCTTGCTGTTTTGATCACGGGAAGACTCTTGCAAGGTCTATCCGCAAGTGTTGTTTGGACAGTTGGTCTGGCACTTCTATCAGACACTGTTCCGAAGGAAGATATAGGTCAAGCAATGGGTTACATGGCAGCTGCGACCAGTATTGGCTCCCTCACGGGGCCTCTACTCGGTGGTGTTGTTTATGCCAATTCTGGATACTATTCTGTCTTTGCAATCGGCTTTGCAATCATCGGCCTAGACATTATCCTCCGTCTCCTAATGATTGAGAAGAGTGCTGCTAAACAATGGCTGCCCTCTACCTCATCGAATGGAGAAGAGACGGCTTCTCAGGTTCCTGCAGCGAACGAGATACAATCCGCACCAGTCACGCACGACTATTCTGGATCCGAAAAGACGGTGACAGAGCCTGCGCCAGCGTCAACTAAGCATCTACCTCCACTTATTGCTCTTCTCCTTGTCCCGCGATTGTTGGTAGCACTCTTCGGCTGCTTCGCATATTCAACTTTCCTTGGTGCATTCGACTCGGTACTTCCTCTCTACGTCAAGGATGTCTTCCACTGGGACTCGACGGGTGCCGGTCTGATCTTCATCTGTTTGGTAGTTCCGCACATGGCCTCTCCTCTAGTTGGCGGCTTCTCCGATAGATACGGCTCCAGATTCATTACAACAACTGGCCTTTTGGGCTCCGTCCCGTGCTGGGTCCTTATGCGTTTCGTAACGCACAATTCAATCGGCCAGAAGGTTCTTCTCTGCGCTCTTCTCGTTCTCATCGGAGCTTTCCTGACTCTCGTCATGGCCCCGTTGATGGCCGAAATCGATCATGCTGTGGCGCTTGAGGAGAAGAAAAAGCCAGGAAGCATGGGTAAGAAAGGCGCTGCAGCCCAAGGATTCGGTCTTTTCAACTTTGCTTTCGCTGTGGGGACTCTGATAGGTCCTTTGTGGGCTGGCTTTACAGTGGAAAATGCAGGCTGGGCTACCATGGGTTGGTCCATGGCGATCTTAAGTGGAGTTTGTGCTATCACAACGTTCATATGGACTGGTGGCAGGATCATGCTCAAGGATAAGCCGCAGAGCGAGGCCATTGTAGTGTGAAGTGAAAGCTCCGATTGCTCCGATGAGAAATCTGGCTGTTCAGAAAACTTATCTCGGCTCATTGTATACTCTCCTTTTGGGCACATTGCATTATTTCAGCAACTAAATATATAATATACTTCCTAAACTGCATATATGGAGTTTATTAGGTGATACAGACGAACACTTACTTTTGTTGATGTATGGCTGACGATTTATGCTTTAGGGGAGATTTGCTGGAGGCTCCGCCAAGCCGCATTGCTCCCAACCTCCCTGATTGTTGACAACATCTAGCCATTCAAAAATTGCCTCAGGATGCACCACGACCCAAATTCAAATTGATACCAAGTGGTCGTCCAGGTACGAGAATCTTACAACACAGTCCAAGTCGATAAATAGGGGCTCAAGACTTCGGTTAAATCCTCCCTTGAAATCTTATCGCCACCCCCGCGTTTCTCATCTTTGAGTGGCTGCCAGCAACATTTATTAGCACCTCTTGTGTGTTCTGCGACAAAAGCTGCCCAGGGGCTCATCTCCGTCAACTATCCTATCATCGCTTCATCTGGACTATTGCCAAGGAGATCAGAAGCAGTCAAGAATTGAGACCCGCCTTCCACCTATCAGCGCTCGTTTTGGTACCAGCACTCACGACTATGCGCCCTTGCCAGGTTGACTTGAGATGGCTGTTATTTGCTTCGCTCCTTCCATATATGGTACAAGGCCAGAATATAAATAACGCGCAGGTCAGTTGTAAGTCTCCTTCTCACAATTTGCATATTTTGGTATTATTCAAATCCGTTACATCCGTTATTCGTTCGTCGGCCAAAATGCGTTTCTTATTCGCCACTGCAGTCGTACTCCCAATCCTTGCTCAGGGATCGAACATTCTTATGTCCAACGATGATGGATGGGCGGAAATCAACCTTCGAACCTTTTACAATACTTTGAAGAGTGCAGGAGAGTCACTGATTGTGTCGGCTCCGGCGGAGAACAAATCTGGCACAGGCACGTTCGCCTAATTCTATTATATCCCCTCAAGCGGTGATTCGGCAACGCCTTTTAGCGCCTTGGCGGGCAAAATCCTCACCAAAAATCAAAGGCATTCAGAAAACCACCACAACGCCTTTATAATTAATTATAATATCGGGCAAAGCAATTACTGTTTTTATAAAGTGTGATGTTACAGATTTTATAGCCAAATATTAAAGCTTTCCAATATCCAGATCTTTGAATATTTGCAGGGATATTAATTGAAAGCTCCCTCATAATTTTTTTTTGTATTTAATAAGATACCCCCTCCTTTGCACATATTATGCAATTCCCTTTTACTTAAAATCGCTCTAATATATGCTTAGCCTCTTGGGAAAGCTTCTTAAGTTCTTCAATAATGAATATTAAAGCTAATTTGCGTTTCTTATGGTTTTCCCTAGCAAATATAAAACATTGCATAAAAACCTTCGTTCTAAACTTAATTTAATCAACCCATTTGCCTCCAAGTAATATTTAAGAATAAAAACTAAATTTATAGGCATTCGTAAGAGCCATATTTAAGAGCCATGTAATTAAGGATTAATGATCACCCCTTCAATAAAGCTTTTCTAAAATATTTGGCCTTTTAAATTGATTTCCTTGATCTATAGCACCCATTTGATGATTATATTTGTTTTTAAACTTAGGAATCGCAAATATAGCATAAGGATTTGATTCAAAGGCTTTCGAAAGGTCTTTGCGGCAAAGGAAATCTTAAATGGGCGTTTATGGAGCCTTTTTATTGTACTTTTGCTATTAGAAAAGGTAGATATTGAAAGGACCAAAGCATTATTTTTTTATGTTATTATATTAATTAAATTATCTTTAATTGCTTTTGTAAAGAGGGTACCCCAGGGAATCTGATCTTTCCTTTTATTTTCTGCCTTCATTTGATCAAATCGCTTTAAAATACCGAATTTTGCGATACAAATGCCGATAGCACCCCAGCCGCATTTTCTACCATATTTTAAAAGCTTGGTAATTATAAAAAGATTATCCAAATAAAGCAGAAAGCCTTTGCCTTAATCTAGAAGCCTCTTCATAAAATAGGCACAAACAGCAAATAACAAATTACTACCAAAGAAAGCAGGGCAAGGAATGTTCCAAGGGCCTTATAATATATTCGAATTTATTAATTTCTTCCCTTTTCTATAAAAAACCCAATCTAAAAAAAGCCCTCCTAAGCTAGGACTCATACCTTATATCCCCAATCAATTAATTTACCAAGGATTTTCAAAATATCAAAAAATCAACCTTAAAATTAAACCATAGCTTTATTGATAGCTACATCACGCCCTAAGGTCCAATAGGTTTGAAATACCTCTTAAATATAAGTATTTAAAAGCTCTAACTATCCAAAAGATTAATAAATTATCCGGATATAAAGGAATAAAGCTTACTCATTCAAAAACAGCCTTAAATTCATAATTTGAATTAGCATTACAAAAGCGCCATAATGTGTGAATTGCTTCATATCTTTGAAAGCTCATAACACTTAAAATAAGGTGATTCGGCCATTAAATGCTCCCTAATCTCCAATAATCCTTTGCTTAATTTTCTTAATGAATTCTTATATATATATATATCCCAAGATATTCATATGCTTTGAGTACAATCATATAATGCCAGCAATAAATTTGGGCATGCGAGGAAAGCTTTAGATTATGTTTTTAAGCTTAAATTCTATGATCCATATATTAATTTATGTTTTAACAAATAATTCGAATTTGGTTTTTAAAAAAAAATAGTAAAAATATACCCCAGGCATTAAGAGAGGTAATATGCAAAAGTAGGCTAATTAAGGGGGGAAAAGCAGATAAATCCATAAGTATAAAGCCCATTCCAATCGTTTTAGCGGGTAATAACGCCAGCCGGGTGGTCGCAGGATTAATGAAATTAGAAATAATGAATTGCATAAGTTTTGATGATGATTTAAGTGATAATAAATAAATATTATTTTTATTGTTTATGTGCTTTGTTTACCTTAAGCTTTGGTGGGGAGCCCGCCAAGGCGCTAAAAGGCGTTTCACCGCTTGAGGGGATACTGCTTGGTACCTGACATGGCGAAGGATCTCTTGATGGCGAAGCAGACAAGGTCGAAGACGGATGCCAATTTAAGAGCTGCCCTCCAGGAAGCCCGGCGGTTGGATTCAACGGCTCTGATCCTCGTTTGAACTATGTGAACTCGTTTCCGGTTACCTCGATAGCATATGGTATCTCGACATTGTCGCCCCAATGGTTCCAAGGGCCACCAGACTTTGCAGTAACAGGTCCCAATGTTGGAGGTTTGTGGTTCTCGTTGGGCATCATGCAGCTATTTTCTAATGTAAATCAGCAAATCTTGATGTGCAGGTACCTTTTTCGGGAACGGTTGGTGCAGCTGTCGAAGCTATCAAAACTGGTATCCCAGCTATTGCCTTCAGTGGACGCAGTGGTTCACAAACAGCATGGACGGCACCCACTCCAGCCTACTCAATATTATACGCTCAACTCGCAACCAATTTGACAACTACGATTCTCAACTCCGGAAAGCCATATCTCCCTGAAGGGATCTGGCTCAATGTCAACTTCCCTGCTTCGTCGTCGACATCCTGCTCGAGCTTCAGTGACTTCAAATTTGTCCTCACTAGAATATTTCCAGCCATTCCCTTTTTCGAGCCGTCTGATGTCGAGACTTGTGGTGATGATCGCTTGCCGTTGGAGCGTCAGGTTGTGGGAACGAGTGGCTGTTATGTGAGCATCAGTGTTGGAGACTCGAACAAATTAGACGCAGATGCAGCGTCTCAGGCCGTGGTGCTGAAGAAATTGGGCGGCCTCTTGACTTGTCTGCCTTGATATCGATGGGAATCAAAATGTTGCGCCCCACTCGCCGCTTGGAGAGCCCTGTATCATAATGTCGTAGCCGAAAGAGACCCATCACCCTCATTCAACTGTGGTCCAAATTTGAAAGAGTGTAGAAAGCTTCTAGACAGATCTCACTTGCTCAGCTTCCGCATACATGCGAATAAGACAAGGACGGTCTCGGAGGTCCTGGTCAACGACTAGACTGCTGAAGTGTCTTGAAGTAAATATTTTGAGATTTAAGCGAACCGAGCAAAGTCCTCAGAACGAGTGGAGTGCTTCTTGTAAATTCTTTTCCTATGACAATGCCCTCTCTATTGAATTCTCCAAAATTCTAAAAGTGCCCTAGAGACCAACATCTGAGTTTCTCGAGCCGTAATTTGAACAGCCAAGCCTCCAGCCCAACTTCATGCAGACAGGGAGCGTGGTGCTCCGTCTGTCACCATCGTCCCATTCTTGTCTTTATTCTCTACATACCTCAAAAACCCTCAGTTCTAATGATGGGGATCAAACTTGAGGATATCTCTCCTGGGCTGCTCACGATCTTGGTATCTCATGTCGAGCCGTCATCTTGGAAAAGTCTTCGCCTCGTGAACAGTTTGCAGCCCAGGTCACACTGCTGTTGTTCTACGACATTGAGGTCTGGATTCAGACACAAAACATCACTGGGGAAGGAGCAAAATAGTTAGTATAAGCGCAACAAAATCTTACATACACTTCCAATCTTCTGTCGATAGCTCGCAGCAAACACCTGGCGCCTCATCCCCGGTCTCTCATGTCTCTCACCATCACCGATGACTACCCCTCCCCTCAAATTCTCATCCTCGATCATTGATATCTGTCATATGTCAAGTTCTGTTCAAGCTTCGAGGGACATCTCGTGGTCCATCTTGGATCGATGTCGCAGATGCGCAAGAAGTCTCCATATTGAACTTTTCCGAGTCAGATATTCCAGAGCAGTTGAAGAATTTTGGGTGGGATCGAGACCGCATTTTCAAATATAGATGATACAAAAGTCTCTTGGGATGGAACAAGATATTTTGATGGAGAAGTCGCTGGATGTTAAATACCTAGCTGAAGCTCTTGGTCTTTTGACAACCCTAACCTGCGTCAAATTCATCAGTGGGGGAATTGGGGTATCACGAAATATCTCTTAGCTTGGGTGAGGACATGTTCTTGATTGGACCGTCTACAAGGACCGATGGAAGACAACTGATCAGCTTCTTCCAAGCTGCTGCTCAAGCTTTTTCGTCTGGTGCGAACATAAATGGGCAACTAACATAGTAACCATAGACAAAGACTTCTGGGAAGGAGAGTATCAAGGATATCAATGGTTGTCTGGATGCTATCTCTGCACCTCCTGATTTTGACAGTTTAGATCTCGAATGGGTCTAGTAAGTTAGATCTCGCTGCAGTTCCTTCCTCTCGAGTCCTCTAGGCATGTGCTCCAAGTTCCAAAAGTATAAAGGCCATCTGGTCTTGAACTCTCAAAGAATCCCTGCAGCCTTGAGGGAAGACACTCAAGTACAAGGCAAGTGATTGCTGGGCATGAACCTTGGCACCAACCTACTTGCTAGATCTGGAAAAATACCAGGAGGTATGGCTCGTAGGTTCGCTCGAGCTAGAGTATTCAACGGATCGTTGGCTATGTCCAATGAAGAGACGATTTGTACATGAGGCATGTAAATAGAGCACATGGGCTAAGTTTCGAATTCCCCATCTGGAAACCTGTCTGACAGGATCTTCAACGCCACCGAACCCCATTTTCGACACCATTCTGAATCGCCTGAAGCGAGCCACTCGGTAGTGACAACTTGCACTAAGCGATGCATGCTGGAGCTATTTCGATCCCGGTTCACGGTGATCAGTGAGAAAATTTCCAGGTAGCCTATGGCAATGCCGAACAATGTCTCATTCTCGTCATCTCCGATGACAAGAGACAGTGGAATACTTTGTCGGTCCAACACGCTCATTAAAGATAGAATTTCTGCGGCTCTTGGACTTTGCTCCCGGATGTAGTTGAAGGACACAATCCAGGTTGTAGCGACCGATTCCAGCGACCTCTCTCGTCGTCCAGGGTTGACAATTTGTGATTGAGAAGAGCAGCTCTCGATTCTTTGCTCTCACGGAACTGCTGGAGGTGCTGTGACACCGTCTTCCGTAACACAGCCATGTATTTTGTTGCTTGGATAATGGCCAACGGAAGATGATCTAGTTCTGCCAAAAGTAGCAACTGTTCTTTTCGTGTGCTTGATTGCAGAAGTGGCTCCCCAAGTAGGTCTAACGCTTCGGGTGTTGACATCGACGGAGTGTTGATAGGTTCCTCTACCAAGTTAAGACACATTTCCCGATTCTGAGAAGTGAATAAGACGCGGCCATTCGGATTTCAATCTGGTATATACTCGAGGCATGTTCTCCCTGTCGGAGTTGCGTTGAAAATCTCGTTATTACCAACGTTGTCCACTATTAGGAGCAATGGTTTCTTGTACTGACAATCGAGGAAATTGCGGGCCAACTCTAGGACGTCAATTTGTGGATGTTCACGATCTAGCAACTCGAACGCTTCTGCAGTTGAGTTGTAGTCCTGTTCGAACCTTGAAGTGTTGGCTGCGTAGACCCAGATCACAGAAGTTGATGACTCCACATGGAGTTTGTAACCATATTCAAGGGCGATTTGAGTTTCGCTTCCATGTATTAGCAAACTTGCGGGATTGCGAGTGCCTTGGGATCCTTACCCAGTCCCCCAGGGCCATAGATAGCTGCTTTCCGAATACACGAAGAGGTGTGCGGTGCATTTAGTTCGTGATGAAGCAGCTCGAAGATCCCACCACGGTGTACAAACGCGGGATTCCGAGACTGTGCTATCAAACAGTCAGACTTCAACGTCCCTGATAGATATTAGTATACTCTAGTGTAAGTGATAAGAGCATCTCACGGTCGTCCGACAGTTCCGATGCAGAGGTAGAAGAAGCGATGGAAGTCTGCAAGACAGCTAGGGTATTCTGCATTCGATCCGATTGTTCTATGAGAGATCTAGTATTGCCTTCGACTCTCCAGACCGCAAATCTGAGACACGCATCAGTCAACGACCTAGGTATCTTCCTCGGTTGACATACTCAGTACGTGATTGAATCTGGATCTCGGCTATCCGTAACACATTATCGAGAGAGCTTTGAAACTTGAGCAACGTCTTCTCCTCGAATTTGACTTTAAATGCCAGTCTGACCTTTCTCAGATCCAGAAGCTTTCTGTCCCCTCACTTTAAAGATGCAGCAGCTGATGTCTTGATTCTGAACAGCTCCAAGAAAACGAGGAGCGCCTCAGCGTTCTTGACGCATGTTGCTATCACTGCAATTTCTCCTTCCCTC
Source organism: Helotiales sp. F229 (assembly GCA_002554605.1). Lineage (NCBI taxonomy): Eukaryota > Fungi > Ascomycota > Leotiomycetes > Helotiales > Helotiales sp. F229. The sequence goes on along the minus strand of MXAW01000004.1, from coordinate 3,043,937 downwards.
AACTGGCGACTGTTGCTACCAAGCTCTCGGAGAGTCTCAACCTTGTGTTCGGTCTCGGAGAGAACACCCACTAGCCTTTTCGAATACCCTTAACGCTCGAATACTCGTGAATGAGAGCACATATCTTCGCTGAGAAGTCCACGAGCTGCACTGCTGCAGTGGCGAGGCTGAGAGGAGTCAAAGGATCCAATATCGAGAAGTTCAAGGTCTACCAAATTGGCAATCCGGATCAAAAATTAAGATGAACAAACCCAAACACAAATTACACAATGGCCATGGCTACATAGCGCTGCCACATCGTGTGGCTTTCCCAAGGCAGCCGTGCCTGCCTCTGAATTGAGGGTTGGAGACACCAGCTTGCTGACACATTGGCATTGGAATGGCTGGCCATAATCAACTCCACAAGATTGTGGGGGAAAAAAGCAAAACATCGGAGATAATGTTGACGAAGTATTGAAGCTTTGAATTCGACATTCGTATTTTGATACTTCAAACTCATTTTCCACTGGGACATGTGACGCCGTGATGAGAGAAAACAAAGAAGAGAAGTCGTCGGAGCAGTCCAAGACATTTCCAGTCTAGTCCATAATGAGCTTCGACCACGCGGCCGCTAGGTTTAAATGCCTGCCAAAATTATTTCGATGGTTGACGATGTTCAACCAACTCTCAGCAAACGATGGCCTCCCAAGCAGATGGGCGAAAGACCAAGCCTCAAAAGCGGGCAAAGAACATATCACGATCACTCAAACGAAAAAGAGATGTGGACGACCACGAGACGCTGCAAAAAGCCATTGAAGGACTTGTAAGTTGTTCTACTCCCCCACCAGCGTAAGACTAATAAGCTCCAGGATCCAAAAGCTGAAGTAAAAGACTTCTCCGACCTTCCTATTTCCCAATTGACGGCCTCTGGACTTGAAGCGTCGCATTTCAAGGTCCTTACCGACATTCAATCGAAAGCCGTTCCGCTTGCGCTGAAGGGAAGGGATATTCTTGGTGCCGCAAAGACTGGAAGTGGAAAGACGCTGGCATTTTTGCTACCGGTTTTGGAGAATTTATACAGGCAAAAATGGACGGAACTGGATGGACTTGGCGCGCTTATTATCTCACCAACTCGAGAACTGGCGACTCAGATCTTCCAAGTGCTGCGCAAAATCGGACGGAATCACTCCTTCTCGGCCGGATTGATCATCGGAGGACGAAGTCTACAGGAGGAGCGAGAGCGTTTGGGAAGGATGAACATTCTTGTGTGCACTCCGGGAAGAATGCTACAGCACATGGATCAGACAGCCGACTTCGATGTGAGTAATTTGCAGATGCTGGTACTGGACGAAGCCGACCGGATCATGGACATGGGGTTTCAGGCATCTGTGGACGCTATTGTAGAGCATCTGCCAAAGCAGAGGCAGACTATGCTTTTCAGTGCGACCCAAACGAAGAAAGTGTCGGATCTGGCGAGACTGAGTCTAAGAGACCCGGAATATGTTGCTGTCCATGAAGCAGCTTCGAGCGCGACCCCAACTACATTGCAGCAGTATGTTGTAATCACACCTCTTACGGACAAGCTCAACACTCTTTTTAGTTTCATTAGAAATAATTTGAAGGCCAAGATTATTGTCTTCCTGTCATCCGGCAAACAGGTTCGATTTGTCTACGAAAGTTTTCGACATTTACAACCTGGTATTCCACTTCTCCATCTTCACGGGCGCCAGAAACAATCCGCGAGACTCGACATCACCTCCAAATTTTCATCCTCGAAGAACTCTTGTATCTTTGCGACAGATGTGGTGGCAAGAGGTCTAGACTTTCCTGCTGTAGACTGGGTCATTCAATTAGATTGTCCCGAGGATGCGGATACCTACATTCATCGAGTCGGTCGGACAGCTCGTTACGAGAGAGCTGGGAAGGCTGTGCTATTCCTGGATCCCAGTGAAGAGGACGGAATGCTGAAGCGACTCGAACAGAAGAAAGTGCCGATTCAGAAAACGAAACCGCGTCAAAAGTTACAGCAAAGTATCCGAAATCAGTTGCAAGATATGTGCTTCAAATACCCTGAGCTCAAGTATCTCGGTCAGAAAGCTTTCACTAGTTACGCCAAGTCGGTTTATCTGCAGAAAGACAAGGAAGTCTTCAAGATCAACGAGTACGACCTTGAAGGTTTTGCGAACAGCATGGGTCTTCCAGGAGCTCCAAAGATCAAGTTTCAGAGAGGCAACGATACGAAGGATCTCAAAAATGCACCAAGAGGAGCAATAACGAGCGACGACGACAGCGATGCCGAAGAAGGGGCGAAGAGGCCGAGCAAGGAAGAGGTTAGGACGAAATACGACCGAATGTTTGAGCGTCGTAACCAAGATGTTCTTTCGGGTCATTACTCGAAGATGATTGCGGAGGACAATCTAGATGAGGATGACGATGGTCTTCGTGATGCTGATGAGGACAATGACTTTTTGTCAGTCAAGAGAGTTATGCCAATTGACGATGACGACTCAGAGGAAGATATTTTGACAGCCGTTGGACCCGCAGCACGAGTCATTGAGGGTATCAGCAAGGAGCCGATTGTGATCGACTCAAAACGAAGAGAGAAGATGTTGACTTCCAAGAAACAAATGCTGAAGCTCAAGGAGAAGGGCACAAAGATGGTCTTTGACGACGAGGGAGTGGCTCATCAGCTGTACGAACTGGAAGACGAGGCCGACTTCCGCAAGCGAGGAACGGCCGAGGAGCAGAGAACCAAGTTCTTGGAAGAGGAATCGGCGAGAGTCCGTGAGGCTGATCTTGATGATAAGCAGCTGGCGAAGCAAAAGAAAAGAGAGAAGCGCGAAAAACGGAAAGCAAGAGAAGCCGCAGAGAGAGAAGGATCAGACGAAGACGAGGCTCCCGAGCTTGTTAATGCCGGAGACGATCAGGACCCAATGGCTTTCTTGGCCTCCTTACCCATGGCCGGTGAAGATGATGAAGAAGAAGAAGAACGACCTGCGAAACGGCCAAAGAAATGGTTTGAAGATGATTCTGGCGATGAGAAGAAAGTGGCCAAGCGGAAAGGTCGTGTTATTGAGGCGGATGATGAGCCAGAGACTTTGGAAGACTTGGAGGCTCTTGCTGCTGGTCTTCTTAATTGATTGCTTCCAGTCAATATAAAATGAAATCATGATACCCATTACCTTTATCCCGTCAATCCCCACTGTTGCTCTTGGCCAAAGACCAGGAAAGAGCCTGAAGTTGATATGAATGTTGCCATGGAGGTTCATAGTTCCCAAACCTTATCAGACATTGAACGGCGTTTCTGTTGCCCTTTCGGGCCTATGGGCTACCTAATGCCTAATACTCTTTATTTACTTTTCTGCATTGTTGACTTGTATTGGCTAATGTATCCAACCGGCAGTGGAACCCCATCCATTCAGTCCCTGGAAGCAGGCTGTCGAGTGCAGAATTAAGTGGCCGATTCTGGCACGTGCGGAACTCCAAAACAAAAGTCCTGCACGACTTTTTCAACACCACACAATGATGTAAAATGCCATTCGTTTTTGGAAACTATTCATAAATAGCTAATACCGGTCCCCGTCAAGTTTTAGCTGTTCTGCAATAATAGGTGGTTGAGATATCTGCGATCTTTTCACATTTGGGGACGTCGCCAAAATCGGCCACTTAATTCTGCCCCTTACAGGCAGGCAGCGTTGCCGCTCCAAGAACCCCACATTCGGCTATGCCGCGCTAAGAATTGGCCACCGAGCAGAGGTGGACCGGCTTCACCACCACTCATCTTTGCTGACGCCCGTCCAACAGACACAACTCAATTCTTCTGTTTATTGAACAAGACACATGGATTGCAGTGAACGAGATGCCACTGCGTGCACCAGAGGAAACCGGTGACAATTCGCCCACCGTCAACGGCCACAATGAGTCCATCTTACCCATCTGCGCCAGGCTTGCCGCGCGACTGAATGTCTTTCTGGAGACCGAGGCGCAGACCCCGCTATTGAAAGCTGTCCAGGAGCAAACGAGAGTCGCACTGGGAGTTATCAGCACGGCGTTGGATAGATACAGGTACCAATTCCTGTAGAGCCTCTGTGGTTTCTTCCATTGGAAATCGCAGAATCACACATAAAGGTGGTTGCTGACTCGTGTCCCGTAAAACAGCTTAGAAGAGATATCCCTCTCGTACAATGGAGGGAAAGACTGCCTCGTCCTCTTGATCCTCCTCCTCTGCGCCCTAGCAAACTACAAGAAAGGACCAATTCCAAAAGCCCTCCCTACCGTGTACATTATATCCCCGCACCCGTTTGCCGAAGTCGATACTTTCGTGGACGAGTCCGTCAGCGAATATAAGCTGGATCTGGCACGATATGCTATGCCGATGAAGCAGGCCTTCCAGAGATACTTGGAAGAGAACAAATCTGTAAAGGCTATACTTGTGGGAACGAGGCGAACGGATCCTCATGGGCAGAGTCTGACGCATTTTGATGAGACGGATTCCGGGTGGCCGGCTTTCATGAGGATACATCCTGTTATTGACTGGCATTATGCTGAAATTTGGGCCGTATGTTACGTCGGTTCCGAATCTTGGGGCGAATGCTAATTGTTGCAGTTCATTCGATCAATGCAGATTCCATATTGCCCATTATACGACCAAGGATACACTTCTCTAGGAGGCACAACAGACACCCACCCAAACCCAGCATTGAAGGCGGCCAGGGACAACGGAGCGAAAGAAAATAAGGTGTTCAAACCAGCATATGAGTTGATGGAAGACAAAGCCGAGAGGTTAGGAAGGGATTGGAAGTGATGTTGCATTCAATTAGACTTTAGATGGCGGCTGCCCGTTGGTTTAGGAGTTGTATTTAGTTGACAAGGCTCTTCGATTGTAAGCCAGAGGACATTGTGACTTTGGAGGTAAGTGAGTCAGTCAGTCTCCTTGAATGTATGTTTCCACAGAGAAAGCATCACATTTTCGTCTCACCAGCCTGTGTTATCTCCAAATGTCAAACCTTGCGAACAATAAGGTAATCCACGTCATTTCAGTATGCATCCCCTCCTTTCAAAGATTTTAGTTTCGAATTTTGACTTTGCCGGTTCTTCGGGGCAGAGATATTCCTGGCTGCATTGAAACTCCCTTATGTTTGATCAGCTCACGACACTCGAAGGACCAAAGCCTCATAACATCATCTTGAATCCCAGCATTGTCCCATTAGGATACACCCTGGTGTCTAACAGCAGAAATCGCTGATTTAGCTAATCAAGATCTCGGACTTTTGTGGTGCTCGCAAATCACCCTCAGCAGTTAGTACTTTCCCATTCTCATATTGACCAGCATACGAGGGCTAATGAAGTGAGTTGTTCGCATCACTAGGTTGAGCAAGACCAGACAGGTCATGTCCGTTGAGACTTTGCAAAAAAGTGGAGATAGCAAACTCTTGCCAGGCCCTCAGAAACGGTGGAAAGAGTGGGCGGGAATCTGCCGTGCTGTCGAACTCGGATGTTATGAATTAGAGCTGGAAAGAGATTGTCTCCCAAGTACTTGGTGACTTTGACTCGCTCATGGATATAACGGGAGTCCCAGGTCAGTGCAAGTCTTTTACGCGAGCAGCTTCAATGAGGAGAGACGTAACCATCGACAGGTCGTTCACAGCAACGGTGGCTTTGAACTTCTCAGTTCACGCCTGAGCTATCTTGGAAGGAGAATCCTTCAATAGCCCATCTAAAATGGAAGGCATGGAAGTGGTATGTGGTTCGACTAGTACGGACTCCCCATGACGTTCTTTTGGTTACTGAACGAGATTTGGGAAGAAAGCAGCAAGTATGAGAACCGACATGCGGAGAATTGTGCTCGCCCTCGAAGCCCAGGACAGCTTCTTATATTCCAGGCGAAGTGATTAGTCTTCTTCACTTAAAGTAAGGCGGGGCAGAATCATAGTAAAAAGAGTAGCATTTGAGGAGTAGTTACGCATTTGAGGAGTAGTTACGCATTTGAGGAGTAGTTACGCATTTGAGGAGTAGTTACGAAGGATCTGTCTAGAACCACTAGGTTGCGATCAGATAACGCCTTGTTGTTGACTGTTCATCCTCTCAAAACTTGGGGCAGCAAGTTTCCGAAAGCGTCAAGGCTGAACCGGACAATGAGACGAAACCGGCTGTAGAGAACAGAAGGGTCGGATGTAAGCTTTTTGTTAGGATAGACAGATGGAAGAAACGTCCGAAAGAGACCGGTATCAACAATGGTAGACTTGTACGCCGTGTGGACAATCGGAGTGAAGCGGCTCAGCTGTTCACCAGAGAAAAATCGCCAGGCTTATCATTGATGGTCGGTGGTTGTTGAAACCCCTCGGCTTGAATGTGGAACTTCAATGAGTGATTAAGGGCGTCATATGCAGAGATGTACATTGCATGTCAGATATTGAGTATAATGCTGTGATGTATGAGAGGAGCCGGAAGTCATCGTTGACATCGGGATGAAATGGCCCGCTAGCGTGGATTCATTTCAGGGGCTGGAAGGCGGAGGGCGTTGCCGACAACACGATTCTTGTGGGACTCTTGTGCCCTGCTATGACACTGTTCTCTCCTATCAGTCGCCATTCCCCATCTGGATGCATGAACTCTCATGGATTCGCAGCACTGCGTTAGCCAGCAAGTTGTGAGGGGTAATCTGAGGTCAGCGATCGACAGAAGGTTGTCCAATTCGCTGAACTGATGGGACGCCCTTTGAGCACTTCCAGGCACAACTCAGGATCTTTAGCAGAGAGATGGCATCATTGAGATTAATTAAATTTTTCTATGAGCTATAAAGCAGGGCAAGTGTCTCTCAAATGCTGCTAAATCTTTCTTGTCTCACCTACTAGTATTTACCCAATTTCACACCCAACAACACACATCTTACCATGACAAGCTCTCTGAAGAACCCGTCTTGCTTTCTCTACAGTCCAGGAGTTGCAAAGATTGAAGAAGCTCCGTATCCAACCATTAAAGACCAATGCGATGTCATCATTCGGATTGCCTATGTTGGCGTGTGCGGAAGTGATGCAAGTGTCTCATCGAACAGACAAGCATCAACATTCTAACGCTGATCTAGGTGCATTTCTGGAATCACGGAGGGATCATCAACAAAGTCGATCCTTCACGGCCGCTCATCATGGGCCATGAGGCATCAGGCACTATCCACGAGATTGGCACAGCCGTAACATCTCTCAAAATCGGCGACAAGGTGGCCATTGAACCTGGCTATCCTTGTCGTCGTTGCAAATCATGCAAAGCAGGCCGCTACAACCTATGTCCTCAAATGAAATTCGCTGCAGATCCGCCGTACAACCATGGAGCGCTCACGAAGTACTTCAAATTGCCAGAAGACTTTTGCTACAAGCTGCCGGATTTCATCGGCTTGGACGAAGGTGTTTTGGTGGAGCCTCTTGCCGTTGCTGTCCACGCATTTCGGCTTGCGGATATCAAGTCTGGTCAGACAGTTGTGGTTTTTGGTGCTGGGACTGTTGGATTACTATGTGCTGCTGTTGCTAGAGCTATGGGAGCACGCAAAGTCGTTTCCGTTGATGTGAACGATTCCCGTCTACAGTTTGCACGGAATTTTGCAGATGCCAGTACCTATCACCCAGCTGCCGAGGAATCGGCCGAGGACACTGCAAGCAAAATCATCGATTTGAACATGCTTGACGAAGGAGCGGATGTGGCGATCGAAGCTACTGGTATTGCCAGCTGCATCGAGGCTGGTATATCTGTGGTGAAGCGCGGCGGCACGTACATTCAAGTCGGCTTAGGCAAGTCGAAGATCGAGTTTCCGATCGTGAAACTATCGGAGAAGGAGATCTACATGAAGGGAAGCTTCCGGTACAATGTCGGTGACTACGATCTCGCATTGCATTTCCTAGAGTCACGGAAAGTTTCTGTCAAGGAGTTGATCACTGGTGTTGAGCCATTTGAGCGAGCAACCATTGCATGGGAGAGAACTATGAAAGGAGATGGGATCAAGAACCTGATTCAAGGACCGCTTTGAAATGACTCGGCTGGAAATCGTATATTTTCTCTTATCTAATTTTGGCATGTCTCTCATACAGTCCATCCCTTTCAATCGAATGAAACGAATCATCGCTGTGTTCTTGGTTGTTGTAGATCATGATTAGGTTCTTGTCAGTGTCTTTCATATTGTCAAGTTTTCATTCCGACTCCTTGTACTGTACGATATCTAAAGATTCGTGAGCGCCTTCATTCTCATATCAACCTTTTACAGGCGCTTCTCAAGCTGTGTACGACTTCCTTGGCTCCAGATTCCCAATCATGTCTTCTAGTTTCAATCTTATGGACGCTCATTTGATCACTGTTGAAATGATCTAAGCAGGTTTGCATATCCTTTGTTGGCCATATTCCAACCTGACAACATTTTATACAGACGTGCCGAAATTCAACATCCCCTCACCGTGCTTGCCATGGCTCCTCGGCCTGGGTAAGGACCTGTTGACTTTCCTGGACACCATTCAAATATACCCCGGGTACTAACAGTGGGATCTCAGGGATCAGAGATGGAAAGATGCCCTACAACACTGCAAGCGAGAGCTTGGTCCTGTGGACTACGCCTTTGTAAAGCAGTACAAATCTCCAGACGAAATGCTCGCCGCTATCGACATGATGCCAAAGTCAGCCAAAAGCAGTAGCGTCCCTCGTCTCCTCAGGCAATTCAAGCCCCGGATCATTCATTTGCAGACTTTCACATTTGGTTTCACTTTGGCCACTGGTCATTCTTCAATCAAAACATCGTGCTTCTGGGGACTGATAACTTTGATGCTCGAGGTATGCTTCCCACTCTAGAATTCTGGGAAGAGACGTGTCAACAAAATGCTTACAGAAATACTTACCTGTCTCAAGCTTGCCATACGGTCAGACGAAGTACTTTACGAGAGCACCGATAAGTGGACGGATATAGGAAACGGTTTGCAGATATTTGAGGCCTACAGAGAATATATCAGTGTCGATGAATCTTTTCAAGACGCAATGTTCGACATACTGGTTGAACTGATTCCTTTCGCCGTTTTCACGATTAGAACGATTCAGCACGTGCGAATTGGGATTCACAACATTGGTAGATGGCCTTCTCAAACAATGTGCTTCATTTGGGCAATATGATGATTTGTGAAAGCTCCGAATCGCAATTGTCCTCCTGCAAAGCAGAATTCTCAGACACATCAGAGAAGATATCTCGACGCATTCATTTCATTAAAGAGAAAGTGGAAGCAACAGAATATACCACCAAGGAGGACGCCCCGTCGCAATTGATGCAGTACTTGGGCGTCCGGAGCGAAGAGGACGCGGGTTCTCTGTCGACGCACTCCGACTGCGAGGAAGACGCGAACCTTCCTTGCTACTCTGTACCTTTCCCCCCAAATCCAAAATTCTGTGGCAGAGAGAAGATCCTGGCAAAAAAATTCGGACAACATCCACCACAGCGTCGAATCATCTACCATCTTGTCAACTGCTCTCTGGGCTATCGCTGAAATGGGGAAAACTCAGATCGCGTTAGAATATGCACATAGACAACAGGAAAAGGTAGTCAAGGTCATCTTCTGGATTGCAACTGAAGACGAATCACAATCTGCGAAGTGTTTTACCGAGATAGCAAGCGTCCTAGGGCTCGCTGGCGCTACTACTTCCCAGGGTTATGATCAGAACCGACTTCTTGTTCTTGTTCTTCGATGGCTGCAAGTGACCAGCAAGTTTCGCTGTCTTCAGTAGATACACGGTGCTAATTGCGAGTAGCTGTCCCTTGGCTCCTCATTTGAGATTTGAGTGCGGATTTCGGCCTACAGTCTGCAAAGTCGCTGAACGCATGGGCCGAATGAAGTTGTCCGGGAACTTCCAAACTTCCGGATCCAATGTGCCAACAGCTATATCACTCCACGATCCCGTCAAGTTGCTCGTGAAAGACTTGTTCGGTCCTCTATTGGTAATGGCATCCAAGACTATGGCGAGATCTGCAAAGGTTTTGGTCAGAGGCCCAGCAGAATCAAAATTCTTTGACACGGGCACGATTCCGGCTTGTGGTACGAGTCCAATGGTCGGCTTTATGGAGTACAAGGCCGCTCTCCCAGCGGGACAGATCAAAGACCCATCCGTCTCCGTTCCGATAGATACAGGAGCATAACCTGCGGACACAGCCACAGCTGAGCCTGACGAAGAACCAGACGGACTCTACGAAGCTGATTAGTAGGCGCCACGACTATTGGAACGTTGATAGATTGATAATTACACTGTGGCCGTCCTTCGTATCATTTGGGTACAAGCCTCCACGGACATACGCTGATTGCGTTTGCCCACCGACCGCAGACCATCCACTAGGAAGCATGATACCTCTGTACAAAGTGAGAAAATGTTCATGACCAGAAATTCAATAAGCTTGCCTGTATTTGGTCATGATTTCTCGCGGTTTCCATCAGAAGATCCAACGATCGGGTTTGAACCATTGCGTGGAGGTAACCACCGTGCTTGTGGATTTGTGCCAGATACAACTCAACGAGCGTAGCATTTGTTCCATGACTATGTTGAAGCCAATGCTGCAGGGTCTTTATGTCTGCGGTCAATACATCGATGACAACTTTCGATAACATGCTGAGCTCTAGACTGAGAGTATTGGCGGCGCTGGTGGGCTTGAAACCGAAGAGATAAGTTGATGCCGCCAGAAAGATCAGCAAGCCTGACCAAAAGTAAGACGAGGATGATGCGATCGACATAAGAGGACGTCAGATAAATAAACGCAGTAGATACCAATTGAAGGTCGAAGGTTGAAGTGTGCTGTTGAGCATGTGCGAAGTTGCAATCTGGAGTCGTGCGGTCAGGCCCGTCGCGCTAATTCGGAACATGATAACGGTCCTAGATTAGTGACAACTCTTCAGTGAACGGAACAAGAACATACTCTAACAAGGGGGGGCAAAATTAGAAGTTTGGCTAACTGTCTCATCTCGGGCACAGAATAAACAATGGCTGCTATTAAAACCGCTGTCAGTACCGAGTATCCACCCCCGAAGAGTCTAAACATCGCTCCAAACCAGATAGCCTCAGGGGGAAAGGTTCGCCAGCAATAACTTGCAGCAAATGTTAGGTTCATGGTGAGCAAAACTAATGCAAAAGGTCCTTCAACATACATACAACCCAAAACCAGGCCTTGGTCAGCACCCTGATAAACTGGCAGCGATGGCCAACTTCGGGCCGATTGTGTCAGCCAACAAGCCGAATGGAACTGAAACAAGTATTCCAGCAAGAAGAAGCAAAAGAACCACCAGCCACGCAGCATGCTCAGTTCACCGGGTAAGCTACCAAGCTTGCAGTACGCTTCATCGACATTGCCATTATCGTCCACCTTGGAAGGGTCTGTTTTGAGATAGTACCGACGGCACACCAGGAGCTCAATGAGTCTGACTTCGGGCGCTAGTCTGATGTTGTCTCCAAAGGTGCTGACGAAGAGAAAGATCCCATAAAGGTATGAGACCTTCCATCGTGACCAGTGCATCTTCCATGCTGACGACGCTGGGCCTTCGAGCTCTCCTAATTCAAAATCCCCAACTAGAGTGGAATTATCCTACGATATGATAGATTATGCGAGTTACGTGAAGTCTTAGTAGTGATTTTAGCAGAGGAGCCAGAACGTTGGCGGTTGTTTGAGATACGACTCGAGGCTGTCGTCGAAACTCCAAATATATTTCGGCACGGCCCTACGTTCCCCCGGCCAAGCACGGTCGGAGGGTGACTGGCTCACTACGACATTGGTGCACAGCATAGTTCCTGTATCCAGAGAAATATTGTTTGGTACATTATGTTGGACCCAATCTTTTATTATATATTGTCAGAAATAGCAAAGGAAATAAGCACATTGTACGTAGAAACGATAAGAACCTCTAATCCGCATATTCTACCCCCAGCGATCAGACACAAACTCACCGAGGTCAGATTGATGTAAGGATAAACAGTATCTATACAGTACTTGAAGACTGAGGACTCACTAGTCGAATACCTCGAATCCATGTCAGAAAATTGATGAGAACCAAATGTTGAATGCCGGTATGAAGCCGAGAGGTTAAGCTCATCCGAAGTTCGCTTGATAAAAATGAAAGTCAACAAACTCAACAACACTAGTCGCATCACTCTAAATCCCTAAATTCTTTGACAATCCACGCGCAGAACTCTTCTTACTCAGAATTCTACAGCTGAATCTTTTTCGTACGAGTCCCCGTACCATCTGAGCCTTTTAAAACATCATCTAACCACTCCTCATCACCCTGATCCTTAAACGCAGACCACTGCACACTATTCTTCGTAAGCTCGCCCTTCAGAAAATTAGCAAACATTCCCGAAACCACACCACCTTATCACACTCACCAATCCCGCTAAACTAAGGTTCTCCCACCACTACAACGCCTTGCAAAAAGCATAAAAATCATGCGCGAGCCTAGTACTCCCTTGCCCTATTAACGCCGGATCACCATTCCTTGACAGCTCTCGCCAATAACGCCGGAAGCAGATGTATCTTCATACTTGCCGTATACCTCAACACCTCATTACTAATCGGACAGCTCTCGACCAAAATACGTTTGTCCTTCATCATATCAATCAACAGCGGGTGTTTGTACACCGAGATACCATGGCCGATTCGTCGGGTCCCGAAGAGGATGGCGTCGTAGAGGTGTTGGTCGGTTGAGTCGCCATCGCCTACGCACTCTCTTGCGTGAAAGAAATAGAGGATTGTGAGGTTTGACGGATGAGTTCGCTTTGGAACCACATGAGGACTGGCGTGAAGGAATGGAGGGCTCACCCATAGTCTTGAGGTCCGCCGAGGTCGTAGTCTGATATTAGGGTTGGGTAGAGCTTTTTGGGTTGGATGTAGAGTTCCATGTCTACGTCTGGTTAGATTCTCTCTCTGTCTCTTACGAAATGCAAAATCAAAGTTCCGAGGAGGAGGAGCAGGCGTACCTTGGATGACCGTCTCATCATTAAAACTCCTCAACGAATCCCAGATCAACCTATAGCCCCAGAAGCTCTTCCCCTCTTTACTCGCGATGAAATTGTCAATTTCCTCCCTGAAAACCCTCACCAGCTGTAACCTATCCTCGACCAACTCCGGCTCTCCCTCTAATTAACAGGAGAAGATTGGGTCTGGGGGATTCGGGACGGTCTTCAAAGCTTTTGATCGTTATAGCCACCGAGTTTATGCAGCTAAAACGGTTTCATCTCCTTACTCGCTAAAGGAGGTTGGTTCTGTACTGTACCTGCGGAGGGATAGCTATGAAGATTGATGCCGTGAGTACGTAGGTAGGTGATATTGCTTATCACTTCTCTGCGACATTCACACAGAGTCACAAATACCGGACAACAAAGGATAAATATGCTCACTGTTGTAGTGATCATTCTATGGCATGTATCCTGTTTACTGTACATTGTTCTTGCAGTGTGAAGTAGGAGATAAGAAAATGCCTCGATGAGGGCAAATAAATGGAGCTGTCTCACTTACTGCATACGATACGGAATCAGGAAAGACTGGTATCTATTAGCTTGATTGAAAGCAGACCTCACCTAGATTCACCTCTGGGGAGCCCTGTCTATGAGTATAGCAGGTTTAAAGCTTGAGAGAGGAAAGGACGGGCATTCATGTTGTGACCGTGAGATCATCAAGCACGGCTCAAATAGGAAGATTGCAACGGCATGTGGTCTATGAAGCTTGGGGACATCAAATAAACTTTTTATTTAATCTGATTTCGATTAAAGGATTTGATCATGACTTGTGTATGATCCACCCATGCCTCTAGCTCAAAGGGAAGTCTTTTGTCTAATGCAGAGCAGAGAGTTAAAATATCCTAGGCAAAGTCTCAAGGTCCCGAGCATAATCTCATTCCATCTCATCTTACACTGCAATTCCCAACTACTGCGTCTCCCGAACAACCTTATCAACCGCCTTGGCAAAGTTGTCGATATTCTTCGTGTTCAGCCCAGCCATACTAATACGTCCATTCTTCGTCATGTAGACGTGTGCGACATCCCTCAAGGTTAGGACTTGCTTTTCGCTCAACCCCGTGAAGGAGAACATGCCGATCTGATCCGTGATATGGTTCCATGTGCCAGGGGTCTTCATCTCCTCGAGCTTCTCCCTTAATGCCTTACGCATAGTGATGATTCTTCCAGCCATCGTCCGTAAGTTCTCCTCCCACTCCTTGAACAGCGCTTCGTCATTCAATACCAAACTGGCAATGCGAGCACCGTATGCCGGAGGATTTGAGATCTCAGATCGCTGCAGGATAGCTAATTGTGACGAGATTCTACCGATTGTCTTCTGTGCATCTGCACCAGGTCCAGTGACGAAGTGGAAGCATCCTGCACGCTCACCATACAATCCGAAGTTCTTGGCGAAAGATTGAGCAATGCAGAGCTCGAAGCCTTGCTCGATAAAGTGGCGGACTGCCCAAGCATCCTTTGCCAAATCACCGGTAGCGAAACCTTGATACGCACAGTCGAAGAATGGGAAGTGTGATTTCTCCTTCAGCAGAACTGCGAGTTCCTTCCATTGCTCCTTTGTTGGATCTACACCTGTGGGGTTGTGTGCGCAGGCGTGGAGGAGAATGATGCTGTTCTTTGGAGCGTCACTTATCGCCTTCTTCATGCCAGCAAAGTCCAGACCTTTGGTTTCCTTCGAGAAGTACGGGTAGGTTGCGGTTGGGAGAGCGACGTTGGAGAAGATCTGGTTGTGGTTGGCCCAGGTGGGATTGCTGAAGTAGACGGTGGGGTTGCCTGGGTAGAAGCGTTTGAGGAAGAGAGCTCCGAGATGGATGGCTCCTGTGCCGGAGATAGTCTGTATGGAACATGTGCGTTTGTCTGAGAGTGCTGCAGAGTCGGAGCCCAGGATAAGCTTTGCTGCGGCGGAGGTGAAGCTTGCAAGACCGGCGATGGGGAGGTATTCGTGATTTAAGGCGGGGTCGTTTCGGAGGAGCTCATCTGCCTTGAGAAACATTTAGTGAGGCTTTAGGATATCTGCAAATTGAGGATTACCTTCTTGACGACTGGTAGAACCCATGGCTTCGCGTCGTCATCTCTGTATGCTCCAATTCCCAGATCTACTTTCTTGTCGAAGGTATCAGCCCTGAAAGCTGCCATCAAGCCAAAGAGGGGATCCTCTGGAGCTTGAGGCACAGCCTCTGCTGAAAAACTGGTGGTTGCGAAGGAAGACATGTGGCCGGTGATGCTCTGCAGTCTTTGGTTTGGAGGTGAGGAGGAGGAGGAGGAGGAAGAGTTATTTAAAGAAAGTGAGGAGTTTTTGGAAGCCATTCTGGGGTAGGTGAAGGGTGGGACGAGTAGCGGGCAGGCGGGATAAGACAGGTATCGCTTGGTGGGACTGACTGACTGACTGACTGGCCTGACTTTTCTGGGGTGACTGGGGCGATTATTTTTTATTTTAGGCTCTCTCTTACTCGCCGCGTCTTTGGTGCAGGGGAAGAGAACCTTGGAGCAGCATGAGTCGGTGGGTTTGTTTCCAGCGGTCAAGCGGGCGGGCACCATTTTCCTGGGGGATGCGAGCTTCTTTAACCTCCTGTGAGCCGAGGCAAGTCACTTCATCTTGACTTGACTACCAAGGTATTTATTTCTAGGTATAGTACAGTAGGTTTGCCGATGGTAATGATGAGATGATCTACCCAGCAATGTTGGCAACCGTAAACCCAGATACCTATGAAGCATGTGCTATTAGTTACCATCACGAGGATAAAGTTCCGTCTGTATCTTGCATTGCACACCCGACCACGTACCCGCTGTCCAAGCGGAAGAGGTTTCACATCTCACATGTCGAAAGACATATGTTTCGAAAAATCACACGACTGAGGCCTCCTGGAACTCCCGATGCTGGCTATTATTGGTATCTTAAATCTCTATGAAAGGGGACAAGGTCGCCAAGCTGCTGCCTGACTTGCTTGAAAAGATCCGGCAGACGGAACAGGAAGGGTTTAGTTGGGAGACTGTATGTAGTTGGAGGCTTTGAGGTTGGATGTTGGCTACTGGCACACGATAAAAGCGGTTGCAAAATCAGGGTCTGCAAATTAGAGAGGGCAGCAAACAACTAACCCACTCAAGTGTGAATATGCTTCGCCCAGAATCAATGCATTGATATTCAGAGAACTCAAAACGCCAGCTGTGTAGTGATCCCAGGGTATCTTCCCAAACTCCCGCCGCAAAGAAAGGCAAAGCCAAATCGACCAGCCAAGCAACGAATCCAGTCCAAATCAAACGACAAAACCAATCAGCCAACCAATTCGATCCAACCCAATTGAAATAACCAAATCTCAAGTCTTATCTTGTCCAGACCTCGGGGGATATCCATCGGTATTCTTGGACGGCAGGAAGTGCATCGTAGCATGGAGACGCAGACAGATTGATCCTAAAACGAGTACAGATTAGCTGACTTTTGCCTAAGAAGTATGGAAACTTACCATTTAGATCAGGTGAGAGTAGGGGCTTTATGTGATGATGGTGGCGGGAGGCTGAGCCAGGTCCATCTCCCGAAGAGAAGGAGAGCAGCCAGGACGACGCAACCCACACAGAAAATGAGCCACCGACGCGAGTCGCGGCGATAGTCGGCCAACTGTTGTCTAGCCTCGTGTTGTCCGGCCGCGAGACCGACGAGAAGAAAAGCAGCGACTCCATCTTGATTGGGGGCGGCAGCTGGGGTGGGATTATTATTCATCTTAGCACCGGTGTGTTCGTGAGCTAGGGGGTTTGAAGTTGGTGAAATGAGGTTGTACGGTGGAGGTGCTTGGTCGGTAGAAGTGGAAGAAGCAGGTAGCGCGGTACTGAAGTTGAGGTTGGAGTTGTGATTATTTTCGAGATCTTGATGAATAGCCTCAGCCTTCTCAACAGGCGCAGATTTTGAAGCCATGACAACGTGGCCGACTCTGGCTTTTGCTCGAATTGAGTACCTAGGTAGGCAGACAGGTAAAGTACGTTGTCTTTGTGAGTACTTTATGCGGCTGAAGAGGACGACTTATGTACCTGACGAAGAGGAAAGAAAGAAAACCCCGCGTTGGAGATGGCTCGAGCGCCCGACTAAGCAACAATGTAACTACTTCGAGCGTAGCCGGACCTTTACATGAACCTTTCACATACCTTACCACGGCAACGGACCCTGCCGCCCGCTTTGGCAGCGTTAGCCATCTTGCGCTGTGCATTGGCAAAATAATAATGACATGGGTGGAGATTTCTACAATTGCGTATTTTCATCTTCTCATGCTCCCATTCGGGTTGTCACTCTTCGACCTCATCAAACCAACTATCCTGCAGAAGTTCTCGGGCAGTTGGCCGGTCTCTTGGGTCCAATTTCATGATTTTCCCAACAAATTCCTTGTCTCGACTTGACATCTCCTTCTGCGAAATCCGGCTGAATTGGTTCCGGTCCTTCTGCGATATAGAATCGTATAAATGTACGACGATTGTTTGAATGTTGTCGTTATCTTGGACCAGCTCTTGGTATTTCGCAGGAAACGGACCAAACAACTTGAACTGTCGCTCAAGGATTTTTAGATCATATTCATCACTACCAAAGGGGGTGCCGGGTGGGGCTTGGATATGGAAATCTCCGCCATATATTAGGGCAATCAGCTAGCAAAATATGAGTTCGG
Source organism: Helotiales sp. F229 (assembly GCA_002554605.1). Lineage (NCBI taxonomy): Eukaryota > Fungi > Ascomycota > Leotiomycetes > Helotiales > Helotiales sp. F229. The sequence goes on along the minus strand of MXAW01000004.1, from coordinate 3,026,301 downwards.
ATTTTTCTGTAGCATGCAGAAAGGATACTTACACAAAGTCCAAAAGACCATATATCAGTTGCTGTGGTCCAACCAACAGGCAATTGCAAAATAGCTTCCGGACTTCGCCACATGGCAGCACCAATGACCGAGCTTTCCTTGGCATATTTGTGGTCAATGTGATATGTGCCGCCGCAATCACCCAGCTGCACTTCGGTGAATTGAATATCACCTTGTCCATAGTTGACAAGAACATTGTCGAGCTTTACGTCTATTTTGAAGGTTAGCGAGTAACTTTTAGGTAGGTAATAGAGTGAAACCTGCCGGTGTGTACATAGCCGTCATCGTGTAATATGCTCAGAGCCTGCAGAATTCGTTTCGATACAAACGTTAAATCCTTTCGACTAAGTGTTTGTTTATCGGATGCATGTTGAAGGTTATCATCTAAGTACTTAAGCACAATCGTAACAGGTTTGTCTGGGTCTTCAATCTCGTCGATTATTGGCCTCAAGTATGTTGTTCGTCCTTGGAAGCGCCGTAGGATATCGCGTTCATTCTCGACTCGGGGATGGTTTCGGACACTTTTGATGACGACCGATTCTTGACTTGCGTAATTTCTGTGTACCAGTCAATATCCTATCCCTTTACAAAACCTGCAGTCGGCTGGGCTCACTGTGCAAACCAAACGGTTTCTTGAATTTCTTTTGTGACAATATACCTTGCAAGTCTGCCTGTCAAGAGCTGGCCAACCTTGAAGATTGATGACATGGATGCCTGGAAGTCCAGCTGAAAAGTTGTGGAAGACAAAGTTCAATCGGAGACAAAGGACGAGGCCTGCTTGATACAATCTAGCTCAGATGGGGGGTTGAATGATGAGTGGGTTCGAGGCTAACCAATTTCGTGACTGGTGAAGCCAGCTGCCACGGTATATTCAGAAACGCAATATTATACACCAACGAATGAACAAAATAGCCTCAAATTTCTCAGATGTACAGCTCTCACCTCAATTGTTATTGCGTAATTGCTCTGTATCTTCCCATGCTTTAAGATCAGCGCAAAAGTCGCGAGGGCATTCTCGCTTCACTGTTCACGAGATTAAGATTAGTTAGCCTCGATTGAAAGAACACAATAAATACAACTTCCATTAAAAAGAACCTTAAATAAATAAAGTTAATATTATTAACCTTAATCTTAATTATACAAGCGAAAAAACTCCTTAAGCCAAATAACATTCAATATGTTAAATAAATGCTCTCGGCTTTCATGTCCGCAACGCTGGCATTATAGTTGACTCCTACCGCCGATTGAGAAGTCCTGTGTCCTCCACGGCCCACATCCGGCCATAGTCTTTCCCCCTCAGTATGGAATTGGAGACCTTATCGACTCCTAGATCGCTAATGACCGCCTTCGCCACTTTTTGAATGGCAGAGTCTCTTTTCCTTGAATCGACGGGACTTTCGGCAGCGACTTAGACTAGAGCCTTCTCGCGTGTTTGGCACAGGCTTGACAGCTTCACCTAGTTATGGAGGTCTTTTGATATTTTCAGAGGCACTGGTTAGCCCAGTGTTGTCTTCTTGTAGGTTGCTTGTGTTGGCCAACACTACGAAAAGCTCTTCATATTTAAAAATGCGAGGACGTGAAGGATAATCAACAGCTAATTCGACTACATGTAACCCATAAGATTTCCCAAACCACCACCAAACCTCCCCCATCATTCACCACACCGCAACATGCAAGATCTACAGGTACAGCAGTGCGCTGAGTCTTTTACTCAAACGTCCCAAAGGTCACATATGGCAAAGTTTTCCGAAAGGGGAACCAATATATCAAATGACTAAATCCCACACGATCAAGAAGAAACTCAGGCCACAGGAGGCATAGAACACGTATTTTGCAGTGCTCTTCCGCTCCGCCGCCTTCTTCAACTGTTTGTTTCCGCCTCCGACATTCTCCGCTGTCACGAACGAGTTGCTCACTAGCTGATCTATGTGTGCCGACTGGGTTGCTAGATTGTTCACAAGTTGTGTTTGCAATTCCGATATCTCTATGAGAGATTTCTCTGCCGTCCTATTCGAATCGTCAGTACTTCCATTAACCCCCGGAGAACCTGTGTTACACACCTCACTTGGTCTAAAGTGCTCTCGTAATGCTTCAACATATCTTGGTTCTCTTGTTCAAACATTTGGATTTGCTCCGGTGTCAAATCCTGGTCCGTATATTGTTCTTTCGCTTCGAGGTGTGCAACAGACGATGACTGTGAATTTGACGGTGGCACTGGCGCATTCTCAAATCCTCCCAATTCTGGACCTTGCATCCGTGACATTGATATCATGTTCTTGTTCTTTTCGATTTGTCGCATAATCCTCTTCTCCATCATCGAGGCCTGGAATTGCCCGCACTCCTGTAGCTTCTCCCGTAAATACCATAGGACACTCTCACGGTGCATCTTGATCTCATTCGCTTTCGCCTCATCCAGCTCTTCGTCCATCGTTTTCGTCTGCCCAGCTCCGCCCGCTGCCCATTTTCCGAGTGTTCCAAGACCCAACCGTCCGAATTTCTTTCGCCGAATTGTCTCTTCGGTATTTTGCCGTACTTGTTCCGCGTCTGCCAGCATTCGGATGCGCGCATTTAATTCTCGTAATAATCTCTTCGTCTGAGCATCAATCTCATCTCGTTGGCGATCTGTCAAATGTTTCCATTGCTGGCCCTTGTGCGACAATGCTGAGCGCCTCGGAGGTGGTGCTGTAGAAAGGTAGGACTGTCGTATGCCTCGAAGTTCTCTGCTTAAGGACACTATACCGGCGTTCTGGGTGAAAATAAGAAGGTAACTCAAGAAGGGGGCGACGAGCAACTCACTATTTCGTAGGCCTCCTTAAGGAAACTGTCAATATTCTGGAGCGACAAAGATGGATCCGCGGTAGGTCGTGCATCGTGGTTCTTGAGGAGCTCATTGAGAATCGGAGTGAGGTCGGTCATATTGAAAAGTGGCCACTGGCCGAGGGCGTTGCTGCTTAGCAGTTACTGATATTGTTGTTTCGGACGGCGTACATTAGGGTATTTGGGCCGAGATCTGGTTTAACCAAAGTTGGGACAATAGGTGAACTTGGAAGTGAGTGTTGTTGTTGTTAATGCGAGATTATACTGCTGCTGTCCTGTCCTTTCCTTTGACATTGGCTCGGCCGCCCGAGCTTCTTTGGACAGGGGTAAGCTGGGTGAGCTTGGTGCGTGGACGTTGTGTTCCAACTGTTCTGGAAGGATGGAAGCTTTGCGACTTTGGGTGGGGCCTGGCCTGGGCTTTGCTGTCGTCTCGCTTCCTTGTTGTCCTCGGTCGGCGAACGTCATCAAACCGCCGACTCCATCTCTTCTCATCTCTCATCCTCTCTTCTCCTCTGCCACTCTCTTCAATATTTGATGCGCGACACTACTTGTACACTGCTTCCAGTACCTTACTTATCGTACTGTATTTCTACACCACCTTCCTCTTCCATCTCTCCCCACACTACAAATGCAGACTCTACGCCGTCCCCCGACCTTGTTACGAATCAGCTTGCCTCCATGGCTTTACTCCAATGACTTCAAGGCGTCCTTGCCGTGCGGAGAGCCCCGTTACCTAATCTTGGGCCTAGGAAGACGGAATCTTTTTTGTTGCTCTGGAGCGATAACGGCGAACGGCACCACTGTGCCGGGAACAGTCCTAGTACTGACCAATTATGCCACTGAATTTGGAAGCATTGGAGAACACTCTCTCTGTGGTTAGAGCAATCGGTGTAGATCGCCGGTGCTAACCATTTTGATGGCAAAGATATATTGTGAGTGCCCGCCACCGTAAGTTGATCTGCATTGTTATCAACAGCTCCAACGCGTTGCTATTTTTTATATTTTTTATATGTTCTCTTATCTTTCTTGTCATGGCTCAGGATAATCACCTTGTCGAGGCAGAGAAATTAGAAGGAATCGGAGCAGGCATACAAGGCGCCGTCATCCAACAGCCTGCAAAAATATCGTCAATATCTTTACCCCACACTTCTCGAACGCCTTTGCCACAACCAGAAGAAACGGAAGCTGCCCAGCATGAGGCCCAAGACTTTGAAGCACTGGCAGCCATTACGACGGGACCAGTGTACTCTGCTTTCGGAAGGTGGAAGAAGCGATACATTGTTATAATGGTCACTTTTGCAGCCTTCATATCCCCTACCTCTGCGAATATATATTTCCCTGCATTGAATCCCCTACAAAAGGAGCTCAATGTATCAACCACTTTGATCAATCTTACTCTTACGTCCTACATGATTTTCCAAGGACTGGCTCCCACCATATTCGGAGACTTGGCAGATATGGCCGGGAGGCGGCCAGCATACATCCTTGCCTTTATCATCTACCTTGGTGCCAACATTGGTCTGGCGCTGCAAAAAAGCTATGCCGCTCTGTTCATTCTTCGCTGTCTACAAAGTACCGGAAGCAGTGGAGCCATTGCACTAGGTTATGGTGTTGTTGCGGATGTCTCCACCAGTGCTGAGCGAGGGAAGTATATCGGTTTGCTTGGAGCTGGGGCTATGATGGGACCAGCGATTGGTCCTGTCATTGGAGGCATCCTTGCCCAGTTCTTGGGATGGCGGTCTATCTTTTGGTTTTTAGTTATCATTTCAGGATGTTTCCTCGTTCCTTACGCGCTTACCGTTCCGGAAACTGGACGCAACGTGGTTGGCAATGGCTCTGTTCCACCTCAAGGCTGGAACATGACAATTCTCGAATGGCCTCAGCACCGCAAGGAAGAAAGGTCTTTGGAGGGTCTCTCCCGATCCGAGACAGCTGAGGGACGACGTTTGGCTCAGGAAGAATTGGCCCGTGGTCGAAAGCTCCGTTGGCCAAATCCTCTCAAAACAGTCCGCATCATTATGGAAAAGGACATGGCAGTCGTTCTCATCTACAATTCTTTGATATACACTGCATTCTATGACATCGTGGCTTCGATCCCGCAACTCTTCTCGGAGATTTATGGCTACAACGACCTCCAGATCGGACTTTGTTACATCCCATTTGGCTGTGGATGTGCTTTTGCAAGCATTATCAACGGCAAATTATTGGACGGTAACTACAAAAGAGTTGCAAGGAAGGTCGGCTTCACTATTGACCGCAAGCACGGCGACGATCTACGATATTTCCCCATTGAACGTGCAAGACTCGAGATTATCTGGCCGATCTTGTACTTTGGTCTAGCTTGCAACTTATGCTACGGTTGGGTCCTCGAGAAGAACGCAAACCTGGCTGCGCCTCTTATTCTGCAATTCTTCATGGGCCTATGTATCAACGGATCTTTCAACATCCTCAGCACCCTGGTTGTCGATCTCTACCCACAAAGCCCGTCGACAGCTACGGCGGCGAATAACCTCGTGAGGTGTTTTATGGGAGCTGGTGGAACAGGTATCATCAATATCATGATCGACCGTATGGGGCGAGGGTGGTGTTTTACCTTCATCGCGCTCGTATGTATTGCCGCGTCGCCTATGCTTTGGGTAGAGATGAAATGGGGACCGGCGTGGAGAGAGGAGAGGATGATTAGGATGGATAAGCAAAAGGCGGAGTTAGACAGAGCTCGAGAGACTGACGAGTCGAGTTTGAGTACAGTGGATAACACTCAAGCTGAGGCAGATGTATCGAGCAATGAAAACCGAGAGCAGGAGAAGGATTGATATTGCCATTTGCAGGTGTTTTGCATCATACCCGGCTGATTGGTTCTGGAATATTGGGCATTGCGATGTGGAGTAGGATGTATTAGGCCATAGGATATTCAAAAATTGGCAAGCTTTCTTCCACGCTTCCATTACCTTAGTCCATGTTTTCCATTTGGTCTGCCTCAAGAAATCATCGCTGCCTCTTTGAGCAAAACTTTCAGGAATCATTCGTACACGCCAAGTACTCAGGTATTGAGATGATCATTAGGACCTATTTCACCATAGATCGGTTACAGTACATCATTATTCGACCTTAACATCTATATTATCGATATCGAAACAGGCTTACTCTGAAGTCGCTAATGTAACCCCACATCTCCCACGCCCATTAGTGATCAGCCAACATGTGAAAGTGCTCCCTCTCAATATCGAGTGTTCTCTTACCTACTAGGTTAAAACAACAAACAACAAACAACAAACATCCAAACTCTTGCATCAAGCAGCTCCAATAGTCCAAGTCAATCTCATCTCAGCAACAGCATGCAAGTTCTCTTTCAGCCGTGTCTGGAGTATACTTGGATGGCCACCAAAGGCATCTAACAAACATACAGATGTCTCCTCTGCCGCCAAAGCAAGAAAATCGCCACATATAGCTCCCAAAACGTGGGCACTGCACGAGAGGAGGTTCGATCGCCGTTAAGTGGCAAGGCAGAAGAAACGGGGTTTGAGTGAGGGCTGGGTATGTTGCGGAGCTTGAGGAGCGGATAGGTATGGGATTTGGAAGTTGGAAGTGGATGTTGCGATGTTGAGACAGCGTTCAGTGGGGCTGTTGATGAGATAGACGTGGCTGATCATCCTACGAGAGTATATCCTATCGAGAAAACTTGCATTCTGCTACTGTAGACTGATTCAATAAATCGCTTTGCAAGATTCAAGACCTATTCTAACACTGGAAATGGTGATTACTTGCTTCATGCTGTATGACCTATGGTTTGAAATTCTCATCAAACCATTCCTCCTCTCTGAGATCAAGGCTTTGGAACTACAGAAGTATGTAGCTATCCTCTGGAAAGTCCTTTCGATAGCCGAGGAAGGCTTAGACGAGGATGCTGAGAGAACAGCAGTTCTTTTGATTGAAGATATTCGGCTTTGGAATTCTGCCATGCTCTTCAGTTTTGGAGTACACCCCAGGAGAACTTAGTTTGATATCATCCGCTGTAGATCCCAGCTGCTAAGAATCGCTTCCGAAAAATCAATGGTGCTTGTTTACATCATAAGCGAGGTCTTGGAAACGATCATCTGTTGACAAGGACTTTCTTCGGCAACTTTTGTATAGCACCTTTTGCGATGGAGAACTTGCACTCAAAAGATCTCCGTTATATATGATTCTCTTTGAAGAAGACTTCGTCGTCATACTCGGAGCCCTTGGCAGTACTTCACTTCCTCCACATATAAAATGTCAAATGAGGATCCCCTCGTACCTACAGGATCGTGGGGACTATCGAATAAAGTCAGCTGGCGACGGAACCCTTTTTCTTATCAACCACCTCGCTTCGGAGGATTGGTAGAGTAAGCTGCATAACCCACGATGCATAGCATGACCCTGGCAATGCTTGTTTTGGTCAGGGATAACTCAGGCTGTGCCGCCGTCAGCAGGTGCCGGTAGAAGTCGATGACGCCAAGACCTTGATACGACGGTTCTGATCTGCCATAAAGCTTATCCCTACGCCTCATAATAAGCGTAGGACAGAGTGTCCCGATCTCATGATGGTTCGTTGTTCTTCTTGATGAGGGAAGACACGCTGATCTCTTGCATTTGGCTTTCTCGGTTATTGAGCGTGAGCAAGTAAAGGGTAGTCATGATAGACCAACCACTACTGAGCTTGGACAGATTCGCCCCTTCCTCTATCTTTGACTTAATTGCGTATTCGCACATGCTATCAGCCTTTCGTGAACTATGCTTGCCGAAGAAAGTGGAGGGGTATAGCCAAAAAAGCTTTTGATTGCACACTACTCCACAAGTCGTTTTCCTACTTCGCTCCAGCAACTTTCTCCGCATGCCCCTTCTTAATTCCAAGAAGCTCCGCCTCAGAATCCACAATGAAAGGAATCTCATCCTCTAAGCTCCTGCCAGTTGGCTTCCAACCCAAATACTTTTTTGCTCTCTTCGCAAATCCCTTCGAGTTCAATCCCCATGACAATGCCTCAAAGCCAGCGACCTCCTTTGCCTCGTCAGGACTCATAGCCTTGATACCTTTCTCTTTGATGTATCCCTTTTGGTAAGCCACTTCACCGACTTGCTTGGAAACTTCTCCCCAGACATGATGGCCGTTCTCGGCCAGGAAATATCCCTCCTTGCCCCAAAGCTTGTCATCTAGATCTGGCTTGTTCGCGATGGCCGCTTCGACCAACAAGATGAACAAGTCGCTTAGATCGTGAACGTTTACATTGTCCCATTCAGTGAGTCCCTTGCCTAGTTGTGGCGCCTGACCTTGCTCCAATGTCGTCTTTACGAGGTTGGAGACCTGTCTGCTACGCTGATTTCCTGGGCCGCGACCAGCACCGTAGATAGTTGGTGGGCAGATAATAGCTGTCTTGACAATGTCGGATGATGAGGCCAGAACAATCTTGTCGACATCTCGATGGAAGGCAGAATCGGGAAGCGAGGTCAGATCTGAGACTCCGTCGAGATCATCGTATGGCTGTTGAGAAGGTGCCTCGCCATACGTCTCAGTCTGCATATCTTTCCAGCAGATGATACCAGTTCCAGACAGATGCAGCCAGACTCCTGGCTTCTCTTTGGTGTGTCCAGCGGCTATACCCTTTGCGATAGCCTTGGATGCACCAGCATGGTCAGATGAGTCGGCAGTATCTATAATCATCGTCAGCTTTTGGACCTATGCCAGGTGACTACACTACTCACGAATGACAATATCAGCCTTTGAGCTTTCTTCTTGAAGGATCTTGGAACCGTCCAATGTGCCATACACAAGCTTTACACTGGGGAATACGGATGCTACTTGAGCACCCTTGTCGGAATTACGAACAAGGGCTGTGTATCCGTATTCTGGGTGTGCTTTTTGAAGAGCGTACAGCACATCTCCACCGATGTACCCAGTCGTTCCAGTACTGCGGTGGTCATCAGTCCTTCGTCCGTTGCTCACTTGGGATGATTGTCTTACATGAATATCTTCATCGTCATCTTGAGAATTTCGAGAGTCGATCTGTTTGCCAGATTCAATTGTTGAAGTCCTTCAAGTGGGAATTTGAGATGTTGATTGCTCAGGTTGATAAATATTGGTCACTGGTAGTGAATTAAGGTGGGGCGGCATGATGACGATATCTCTTTTTAGCACCAAACGCAAATCCGGGGCAAGAGCAACAAGTATTTGAAACAATACAGCTCAGATGGCCTACGAAATACATTACAACTTCATAATAAGTGAAGATTTCTCTTTTTGTGATTTAGATACCTTGGGCATCCAAAATGCCCCCTCATATCGCTAGCGCAGTTCAAGTCCGAACGTTGCGTCACTCCCTACTTTGGAATGTTCAATAAGGTATGGTATGTCAGCTGCTTCAATTGCAATTCAACGGTGGGAAGCTCACCACGAAGTCTCCTCCAACGAGATCTGCAGCATCAACATTTCGATATTTAGATTCCACCAACATTTCGGCCTCACTCCTCTTGGCTCTCTATAGCCAAGCTCTTGCATGCCCTCCTTATCGGCCCTACCAGGCGCAGTCCAGGACGTCTGCCCACAAATACCACATGAACCCAATCACCAAGGTGCTCCAACTATGAGTCGCTGGCCTAGTATTTGAAAGCTCAAGCAAGTAAAACCCACCTTCCTAAAGATCGTCAAGGAAGTTTCGTGAAATTCCGCCTAGCTGAATGTCCATCCCAACTTCTTCGAGGGCTCTGCATACCGCACTTCGACGACGACTTTCTCTAGGGCGCACTTCAGATCCCATATACGTGTCAGATGCTCTATGGTTGTCAACCAATCTCTAGCATAGATAGTATACTTCGGGTCTGTATATTTCAACTCGATGTTGAATGTCACGAATCTCAATCTTCGCAGAGTCGTCTCGCTGATGAGTTTTTGGATACCCACTGAGCCGATCTGTAGCTGGAGTAGCAGTGGTGAGTCGATAGTGAATGGAGTTGAGTACAGAATTGAGAGGGCTTCTGAGCTGATTTGTCTGTTGACAAGTAGGAGGGATGGCGTGCTCAAGTGGCCGAAATGTGATCCGGAGGTAATGCACTAACCAGCATGTCAATATAATATATCGTTTTCACCAACGATTTGGTGCTTTTTCAATCACCGATAAGATGCCCACCTGTGCCGTCAAAAAATTCGGAAATTTGGGCCAACAAATTACATACTTTATTTACATTTCTTTGTCAGGGGATCTTCACATCCTTGCAGCCTTTGCTCAAGAAGGTTTCGCTGTGAGGGTTTTAAACCTTCATTTCTTAAAATAGGTGGCTAGGAGACTGCGTATCCGTATATTCTATTTCGAAGCTCCGCAGGTAGAGCGAGAAACGGACAGTTGCGGGGTGGCGATGAAATGAGGGGTTGGGCGTTCAGGGAAGTCTCAGAAGCCATGCCAGACCAAACATATGGGGGCGGCCAGCGCCTGTTCAAATGCTTGAAGCGGAGATGACCTTTGTTCATTCACGCAAGATGCTCTGATGGAATCAAACTGGATTGGTTTGGTTTCATGAGTAAATGATCCCAAATGTGTTCTTGAAGGTTGGACAGCAAGCAGGTTCACATCCGATTTTGTGATCATGCTCCTGCGAGCTGCACCCCACGGAGTTCAGCTGTTCCATTCCGGCCGCCTCGCTTCCCCAGGATCGCGGAGACAAGTCCGGACCGAACATATGCCGACATTCAGGGGTAAGATAGACATCTCGGCATCACCAAGTACTATGTATTCCCGGTTTCGGAAAGATACATCGGCCATACCAGCTGGCAATTGGTGGGCTTCATTTCCACGTTGGAGGTAACAGTAAATTTATATTGCAGAGCTGCGTCACGAAAACCTAAGCATCCAACCATCCAACCATCCTGACCTTCCATCTCTCGTTACTCCCCTCACCAAACCCCCAACCTCGTCTCCACCACTCATATCTTTCTTCCCCTCGAAACCCCCTTGAAGCCCAGAGCCGGCACCTGCGGCCAACCCTGCTTCATCCGACTCGATTTCAGCAGGGGTTGCCCGATACATCACTCTCCATTCTCGTCTCCGCATTAGCTTTTGGCATGAGCATACTTTTCGAGACGAACCCTGCCGCCAAGATCACCATAGAAGCAACTTTCGGTATTACGTCTTCAACTTTCCTTCAAAATGTGGCAGCTCCCCCTCTCCCTCTCAAAGCTGTCTCTCCTACCTCCTCTCCTTCGTTCTCTTGGATTCCACACCTCGCTCGCTTGTCAGGATCAGAATACCTGTGTGGTCGATACTATGCGTTTCTCTCAGATACCCCTAGGCGGTCTTGTTACGTCTACTGTTGCTGCTGTCGCGAGTACCAATCTTTTTGTCTCGTCTTATGCGGGCACTATTTCAACACTGTCATTAAGTCCGGAAGCAATTGGAGGTTATTCGTTACAGACCGTTTCGGTTAATACGGTTGCTCAAACAAGTCCGTCATGGTTGACGAGAGACGAGCTGAATGGAATCGTATATTCTACCGATGAGGGCTTGACTGGACCAAATGGTTCAGTGTCCGCATATTCGGCATCTGAATCTGGGGACCTTACACTGTTGGGCCGCACGATCACATTAAATGGATCTGTGAGCTCTGTTGTTTACAATGGTGGAAAAGGTCTAGCTTTAGCACACTAGTAAGCCATTCATAAGCTCTTCTACTATTCCAAACAAATAACAATTTGCTAGTGGAGGTTCCGCAGTAACAAGCTGGTCAATCCGATCAAATGGGACCCTCGACCCTCTCCAAGCCCTAACCTTCAAGCTCACAGCCCCTGGCACCAACCCAGGACGACAAGACGCCCCTCACCCGCACCAAGTCATCGTCGACCCAACAGACAGCTTCATCGTAGTTCCAGATCTTGGCGCCGATCTCCTCCGCGTCTTCACCATCGACAAAACCAGCAGTCTTCTCACAGAAGTAACATCCCTTTCCACACCCGCCGGCTCTGGCCCGCGACACGGCGCATTCTTGAAAGCCGACTGCGGTAATACGTATTTCTTCTTGATTGCAGAACTGACGAATACGATTACGAGTTACAAAGTGACGTATGGTGACAAGAGCTTGAGTTTCAGGGAAGTGTTTGTCAGTGGGACGTATGGCCCTACGCCGACACCAGCAGGAGCTGCTGCTGCTGAGGTTCTCATAAGCGTAAGCCATATACTGTCCTTTCTCTGACGGCCGCAACACAAACTAACTGAATATCAAAAGCCTGACCACAAATTCCTCCTCACATCCTCCCGCAACGACACACTTTTCGACATCAACAATTTCGATTCCAGCAACAGCACCAAAATCCCATCTGACACTCTCCAGACGTGGGCCATCGATGACACCACGGGACAACTGTCATTCATTCAACTCGCACCTTCTGGGGGTCGATTTCCCAGACAATTCTCGCTTAACAAGGCAGGCACGTTGGCGGCTGTGGGCTTGCAGAGTGATAGTCGTGTGGTGATCATGGCTAGGGATGTGAGCAGTGGCAAATTGGGAGAGTTCGTTGCATCGGTTAATGTTGGTGGAGAGATTACGAGCGTGATTTGGGACGAGGAGGTGGTTGGATAGATGTTGTTCGATTTGAATATGCTGTACCTTAGACTAGAGGCCGTAAGGCGGGACGTAGTTTGAGGCATTCATTAGATACCGATCTTGGATAGCATAGATGAAAGAAATATTGGATGAAAAGTCTATATTCATATTCAAACAGCCGCTACCGCCTGTCTTCTAGTTCTACACCTCGGTCGACATCCACGTCGTCCTCTGTCCCATCCATCATGTAAGACGTTGGACCTGTATGACCACGAGGTGGCGACCTCGCTAAATCGACGGATCCCCCTATCCTGATCCTTCCTCTCGATACATGATGCACCTGGTCTGATAACCACCCTGCACCTTGCTTGATCACACCCCAAAGGCGCTCCTGGCTCTCAACTAGACGCCTGTCATCCCTTGGGTTCTCACTCGCTTCAACCTTGAATTGATACTTCAAGCAATCTTTAACCGTCACCAAACCGGCGAGCTTCCCATGGTATTCCATGAGGATCACTCGCGGCCCAATCTTGCGGAATAGTTCCATGACCGTTTCTAGTGGCAGTCGAGGATGCGCAGTAACTGGCGTAGGATCAATGAAGCGACTAAAATCAACAGACGAGGAGGCCATTGCATCGAAAGTCGTTGATGGAAGACCAGAGACTGCCGGAGTTGCTGGTGTTGACCCTACTCGAGAAATCGGTACGCTGAAATAGCACTTTGCTGTCGAGCTAATCGTCCGGTCTCTCTTGACACGATCGATAGCATATCGTAATTCGGTCCGCCCAATATACCCTACGAGTATCTTTGAGGCTCTATCCTCAACGATTGGGAATCCTTGATACCTGTCCTCACGAAGTAATTGCTCAAGGTTCTTCATGGTCAAGCCCGTGGTGGGCAGAGCGATCACATCGCTTGTCATGACTTGCGAGACCGGGACATCGAAGATGTGGTCTTCCTTGTTGTCCAAAAACGGGAAACCGTTGAAATAAATCATCCTATCGGCAATTCCTCCTTTCCCAAAGAGTTCGCTGACTGCTTTAGTAACCCCAACAACCACCATTGTTGGTAAAATATAGGTCAGAGCTCCAGTAAGCTCAAACATGATGACCACCACAGATACGGTGATATGCATAATTCCGCTCAGAGCAGCGGCCGCTCCAAGGAATGCATATGTTCCAGGAGTGATGCATGGCACATCGGGCTGACACCCTGAGAAGAATACAGATGTCGGGTATGCTTCGTGGAGTGCCTGCACCAGAATTCCAACTGTTCTTCCGAATGACGCCCCGATAGCCATCGATGGGACGAAAATACCAGCTGGAACTTTACATCCATACGAAATGATGACGAGAAATATTCGAAGGATTGTCGCTATCGTGAGAGAAGCGACCATTCTCCACCTATTCTCTCGATCGCATAGACCGTTGTAATCCTCAGCCCCCTCACACTCCAGAAATAGGATCTCCATGCTCTCTGTCATGTCGATCCGGAGAAACATATTGGGGTAGCAAATGATTGCAGTCCCAGTTGCCAGTAATGTTGCTTCAAGGATGGCGTATTTGGTGAGATACTTCTTACGGAAAGCCTGGGCTCTCAAATTCCACTTGATAACAAACGCGCCATACAAGCCTCCAAATATTCCAATGATGATGTAGAAAACGACTTCGAAAAAGTGCCACGACCGATCATAATGGACCTGGAACATGACCAGCTGACCCGTCCTGAAAGGATTCATAGCAGACAGCACAGCAGTGGCGACTAAAGCGCAAAAATAACTCCTCCACATCGTTTTCAAAGGAAAATAGGAGGACATCTCCTCGAGTGAAAACAGCACACCTCCAATAGGACTTCCGAAAGCTACCGCAACGCCAGCAGCTGCACATGCACTTAAAATCTCTCGAGTCTTCGATGCACTTCGCTTGTACTTCTCAAAAAGCCTTGAGATGACATTCCCTGTGCAAACCGCATAGTGCACACTGGGACCTTCCTTGCCGACTGATAGACCGGATGCAATGGCGAGAGGCAATGCCACTGACTTGATGACTAGAGTCCAGAACCCAAGGAAACCCTTCATAACGAAGCCAGCTATGATGCATTTGATTTCAGAAATTCCCGATCCTGCAGCGTAAGGTGCGAAAGATCTGACTAAACTTGCCGAAGTCAGAGCAAATATTGTCTGTCGGAGTCAGTAAAAGACGAAAACGGAAACTACGGGTCCCTACAGCAAACATAATATACAAAACATAGTTGACTAGAGCAAGGGAGCTCCATCGATGCCAATCATCGCAACCTGTTCTATTAGCCCAAAAGGACCTTTGGTTCAAGGCTATTCGTACCGTTGTCTTCTCCCCAACAGCAGAAGCTCTCATTGAGGTAGAAAGCCGTTTTGCAATATCCCAGCTTCACGTCCGACAGCCATTCTGTAATAATGTTGAGAAATGCAGCATTCAATCCAATGGCCGCACCTATCCTGGATCAGCAGTGCTCCTCTGGATCGGAAGTCTGTAGCTACCAATCAATGTAACCACTATCCATCCTTGAGCTGCCTCATAAGATTCCCCAAGCTTGTATCTCCAACCTGCATGCCCCCCTCTTTCGAAAAAGCCCGCAGTTTCTTTCCGCCGCACCTTCCTCCGTAGTTGTTCTTTCGCAGCATCTTGTACCCAATCTATTGGCCGACATCAGCTTGCCCTGTCGCGTCCAGGTGGTCTAGAAGTACCTATTGTAGTAAAATCCTGGTCGCCAATTAGCATCTTTCGAATCCTCAGATAAGCCAGATCATGCGCACACACCTCATATCTCTTGATCTTCTCAATCTCCTCGTCTATTTGGTGTTCGGCGTTCGTAGGCGCAGTCGCAGCCTCGCTATGCTCGGCATTCGAGATTGCGGAGGAGAGCCGCGAGGTAACGGTTGGACGTTGGCGCGGAGCAGGCAGTGATACGGAGGATGATCGGGAGTTCATGGCCTTTCTTGAGCTAGATTCATATTCTTGAGCGAGCGAAATCTCAAGAGAGGCTTTGTACAAGATGCGCAATGATGGGTACTTCGTAGACTGGGGCTGGTCGTCGATGCGGCCGCTAGCGGCCAAGCGAGGAGGCTGGCTGCTGGGCTGGGCGGAATGATATGAAGATTCTTGACGACTGAAAGCTTTGAAAATAAAATTGAGGCGAGAGATTAGAACATGCAGAAGATTTAGAGTGATGTAAGTGTATTTACGCCTACTTTATCCATATATTATGTTTATTGGCGTCCGGGTGGCTCCCGGTCTGAAATATTTACTGTTTGTGAAATTTATCGATATCACTTTCGAAATATCGCTCTCCTTGACTGTCGCGCCTTTCTGGCTTCATGAAGATCCATACTAATCCAGGCTTCGAACTCTACTACTAGTCACCGTCATATTAATCCATCGGCCGTAATATTGACAACTCCACAATCAAAACATAAAATTCGTCTGACTTATTTCGGCTGCAACAAAACGGGTATCCCAAACTCGACAGTGAATGGGGGACAAGGCGCTCTAGATACCTGAACTCACACCAAAGGATGCCTGATAACCACTTGAAGAAGTGTGTGAAGTCGTAGGGCGTACTGGATGATGGGAAGACGAACCAACTCTCCCACTAACTCCGCTCGCCTCGCTCCCGATACTCATATTACTTGCATTAGGAAAAGACGGAGCACGCAGCTTCATTGCTTCTCTTTCCTCCTGTGACAGCGGTATGCCAGTGAGGTTTGGCCGGAACATCTTCTCTGGAGGAGCGAAAGTGATGTTTAACTCTTCCAATTTTGCTTGACGCCCAGCCCATCTCAACCCAAGAGTGAGTATAGGTGGCCGCGTTTGCTTGCCTTTGCCCAGCAGAGTGACAGGGTACTCCAACTCTTCTGGTGACCGACCGGGTTAGTATAAGCACACCCTACCAAAATAGAGAAGTGGTTGCATACCGTCGAGTTCGTACATCAAACTCTTGTCCGCAAAATTGGCTTCGACTCCAGGTATAAAGGAAAATGGTATTCGAACTCTGCCAAGTTGGCTTTCTATTCCTGCTACACGATCGTACACCTCGACGTCGATCCACCTCGGATTCTTCGGTAGAGTGATATCGAATGTCTTATTCCAGACCGGGTCTTGTGATTTTGTAGCAGCCTCCGTCTTCAATTCAAGAACCCTCATCTGTCCAAGCCGGGTTGTGACGAAGAGAACCACTTTAACTAGTAGGCTTGGTTTTCCAAAGGTTGATTTTGGGAATCCCGTGGCAGAGGCAATTGTCATCTCGATGACATCGTCCACCTCGGAGCCTGAGAGTATCCTTTCTGCGGTATTTGAGTCTCTGAGGGCTCTCAGCGCTTCATCTCGAATGACAGGCCGGACTGCCCGCCAGTCCCTTATGTAGAGCACTGCATCTTCAACCTCGTCCCACGCAGCTAACTGCTTGTCTATCCAAGCACTTCGGATGTTCTAGACGATGTGGTCAGAACAAAGAATATAGAGCAGCACCATAGGTGTTATGATAGGGTCAGGGCACGAAGACGTGGTTTTCACTGGCGTGGGGTTTCCAAACTAGTCCGGATGAGGAAGACATACTATGGGATAAACTCACCATCTTCTTGTCCTTCCAAAGAAATTCAAGCTCATGGCGTGACCTGCTGATATAGGTCCGTCCTTGAAAGATATAGGAAAAAGCTCCGAGCATGCCCATGATGTATGTAAGGAGCCGGTAATAGCTTTTCTGGCAGAACTCAAATTGCTGTGCCGGAAACTCATGAATATTATCAACATCAGCCGCCGTATTGTATTCGAAATCCAGAGCATCCATGTCACTGAATGCTCCAGAAACTGGAGCGTGTTGATCCTGGAGTAACATGAACTTGGAAACGGCCTTCGACATGGAATCCAAACATTTGAAGGCATCGTTGACAAGGCCCGCGCTCTGTGAAAGATTTTTATGTTCGAAAGTCACCCGCAACAGGCTCATGAGCCGCTCAATTTCTTCGTTACATTTCGGGGCGGTTTCATGAGACATGACCGAAAACGAATCGGGGTCCAGTAGAGATATGACATCTCCTCGATCTTTGTACTGCCCCTGCATTGCTTCTGGGAGCCAAGAGTATGCTCGGGGTCCAGCATCAGGATTTTGAATTCGTTCAATGGCCCTTCTACTGGCCTCAAAATCGACGGCCTCCTTGATATATCTGTTGAAATCCTGGTCCACCTGCTCGTCGTGGCCCTCTTCAAAAGTGTATGCAGGTGGCGCCGCCTTGGAAGATGTTGCTATCGACTCAATTGGCTTGCTATGGCTCATGACCATCGTGGTTTGCTCTAGAGATTGGAACTTCTCTTCAACGGTGCCGCGTTTCGGTCCAGGCGTATAGCCCGGCAATTCTTCATCCTCATCGTTCAAGTGGACGGCCGAAAGGCCTCGAACTGGCGTAGCTGTAATCACTGCCGTATGGTTCAACGGGTCTGTCGCATCGTCCCCCCCTGCGATATTATCTTTGAGCCAGCGGTCGATGAAAAAGAAATTATGTTCCATCAAGCTTTCTGAGATACCAAACTTCTGCAGCTCCACTTGCAGGTCTTCCCAGTTGGATGCAACAGACCGAGTTTCGGGAATCTCATTCAGGGCAGTTGATATTTTCTTTCTTAGAAAACTTAAAATAAATATCGTTAGCTATCGTTCAGCTGCTGGACTGGCTTCTGGAACTATTGAGGCAAATGAAATATGATGTTGCCATGTGTTCGGAGAATACCATGAAAGGAGCGTGGGAGATTTGTCTGGACCCAAACTGAGCCCTGCCACGAGCTAAGTTCCTGACCAGATTTCCTCTCCTTCGAGTGGAAGTCTGACTCCAAAAGTCCTCATGTTCGCAGGGAACATCGGGGACACACAAACAAAATCTCACCAAGCATCAAACAAGGAAATACTCGGGATCCGTACCCTTGGAGAACTTCGAGGAACGAAGAAAGCCGGCCAACTTGGTCCAGAATCTTGTCTTTGATAGCAGCAACTGCATCTAAACTCAAAATATGAGACCTGAGACCGTAGATAGATCGTTGCAAATGCTCGAAGACCAAGCTACAAGCTTCGTTCTGAGTACTAATGACCCATTGGTCGGTAGTTGAAAGTTGGCTGTCTTGAATAGCATCATGTGTCAAACGTAGCACCCCAATCATCGAAAGTACAGCATCAGAGAGAGGCTTGAGCTGAGGAGGAGCCTGTGATAGGACTCGGTATTTCTATACTGGAATTAGAGTGGTCACTTCAGAATGCTAAGATCAAGACATACGTTCCATCCCTTCTCTATCAGCTCGTTGAGATCACTGCTGAGTGATTGATTCATTTTGGATGATTTAATTAGTAATGAACTCACAGCCTTGGGCAAAATCGAGGGATCCATTTCTTTTTATACCTACGACAGCCCAGGTGACAACACGCCAGCCAAGTCAAGCTGACAAGAACTGTGCCTCATCCCAGGCTGCACAGTGCACAGCCCCCAGAGGACAGGCAGTTGTGAGTGGTTTGCGGTGAAAGTCTGATATCTGAAGGGAAGGTGATGGCCCAAGCACACTGTCCCAAAATGATCAAATCCAAATTGACAGACAACAGTTGCTTAAAATAAAATTAGCAGTCCCTTGACGGCAACCTAATCATCTGTTGCGTAACAACTCGGTTTTGAGAAAGTACTCTGCCCGGGCTTCCCCGAGGAATCTCCATTGTGCAGAGTCCATTTTGGGATCTTCTTTGGATCATATATTTTCTACTTTCGATGTCCGGTGCTGAGATGAGAAAAGGCCTCTCGAGACGTTCGGCACAATACCGGCTTGGCCCAAAGAAATCCGACCTGAGCGGCAATGCGGCCGCTTTGCCGCGAAGGACCTCAACGCGTCTCAATCTCTCTCGCCTGTCAACCCTCCATCGAACAGTTCAATAGCTTCAGGAAATCAAAGTATTTACGTGACTGTCAAAGGAGAAAGCAAGTGGAAACCTTTTCTTGTAGTTCGAACGTGGCTAACCTCATTAATAGGACCGGACTACCAGAGCGTTTACTGTACCCCATCTGGAAAGTGAAGCGTGAAGAAGCCGCCGTGGACTCTAAGGTCAAAAATCACAGCCTGAGTAGGTGAGCCTCTTCTTCAATAAGAAATACTCCTCTGTTGAAGGGCTTTTGCAAAGTCCTTGTTTCGATGGCTTCGGCTGCAAAACATGTGACTATGTCTATCTGCTGCAGTCAACATCTGGGCTCAGCAATCTACCGTGTTTTTCGCCTGCTCCGTATATCTTCTCCAAGATACATACCGCCTTGCATTTTGGATTTCGCAAACGCTTCTTCAGAACACTTTGCTAACTTGGCAAGCTACTTTCCTAGCTTACAGGCCAAGGGTAGACTTACGGTTCAGTTCGTCCTGAACGGCAACTGGGAGACGGACTCTGGATCGGACTCTGCTTGTAACACAAGACACCGATCGTCTTGTTTGCATTGAGCTCAGACGAACTTACCTGTCTTCCTAAATCTCAAAACGCCATGCCTTACAACACTGCTCCCATCCCTCCTCGGAAGGAGGCCACTGGGACTACCCAGCTCCCACGTAAGACCCCAGACCTCTCGTCATCCAGGCGCGTGCTGAACCATCCCCAGTTTCACGTGTCAAGAAGATGATCGGGGTTGATTCTGATATCCACGCCTGCTCCAACTCCGCTGCTTTTGTCATTACGGTTGCTACGGTTAGTGCTTGTATAATGAGTGCATTGGAAAAACAGGTGACTGACCAGCTCCACAGGAAATGTTCATCCAATATCTGTCTGAACAAGCCCACAACGTCGTCCGCTCTGAGAAGAAGCCTCGCCGTAACATTCAGTATCGAGATCTTGGTATGCACTTAGGTTTCCTCCCTCTCTACCACGTATCACTAACACCCCTTAGCAAACGCAGTCGCTCACCACGACAACCTCGAGTTCCTCGTCGACATCGTCCCCAAGACAATTCCCTACAAGGAGGCCAAGAAGATCGCCTCAGGACCCAGCAAGACCAACGGCGAGAGTTCCGTCGAAGCCGGCCAAACCACTCTCGACGTACTAAAGCCTGCACTCAACGGTACTAATGGTGTCGGAGCCCATGACATCTCGTTGGATGACGATGAAGCCGATGATCCAAATGCGCAGTTGGAGAAGGAGAGTCGTCGAGTTCGATTGAGCACCGGATCCACTATCTCCGAGGGCCAGAACCAGGGCCAGGATGTTGAGATGAACTGATCTGCTTGATTCAGGGCAAGCTTCACGAACGTTTCATGACTATTGTATTTTAGAAAAGCTTCGGGTTGGGATAGAGGATACGCGTTTGATTTCGCTGGTACCTACGAGGTAGACATATTCACGATCACAATTTTTCTACAAATAAGCACGATCAACGAATTGTTGTGAGGACCATGTGTGTGAGTATACTCAGTCTCATATGAGAACTGCCACGTTTTCTCTCTATATCAACAGTAGCTCGGTATCCAGCAAACGCCCAATACTTTTCGTATCTCCCAGACCATAACGCCGTCTGATATGCAGAATCGAAGCCAGCCACATTTTTGCCTCCTCCAGCTGATATCCAACCAACTCTCTCATTCCTCCATGTCATCTGCACCCTGAGCAGCAGCTGGCACACGTCCCTCATTCAATTCCTGCTCTAGACGAATGATATCCTGTAAGCTCTTGGCGTTTCTAATCAGCTCCTCTACCTTCTTGCGCTCCTTGTCGGTCAACTTGACGCGGTAATTCTTCGATGTTGAAGCTGCTGCTGAGCCGTTTGCTGAAGGAACATCAAACGTCTTTGATTTGACACCCATAATCTGCAAATCCATCAGCTACTGTCCAGTGTCTAGCATCGCAAGATATACCTGAGAAGCTAACGCAGATGGCTGAGAAGAAGTGCCAAACAGCTCCCTCGCCTTCTCGCGCTCCACATCCTTAACCTTCTTGTAATCGAAGAATCTAACAGTCGGACATCTCCAAATCACCCAGTAGCGGTAATGCTATTGCCCATCAGCCACCACCCGCACCCCTCCTCCCCTGTATTTTGGGAAACGCACCTCTTTTCTCGTAACGGGATTCTCCAACAGGACCAAGTGTGTAAGGTGATGGAACGTAGCCAGCACATCCAGATCAGCGAGCTCCGCAAAGTTATTTGCCGTCAGAACCAGCGTCGTGAGATTAGGTATCGAGTTCGAGAGAGAGGGCTGGATGCTTGCGATTCTGTTGCGCGCCAGCAGCAGAGTATGCAAACGCGCTGAAAGGGGAAAGTTGCCTAGGACTTGGATATCGTTGTCGGTGAAGTCGATCGCATCGTGGGGCTATTGCCTTACAATTAGCATTAATTCCCTTTCCTGTTGAGAGCTCTGTTTTGGTAACTCGGAGGGCGAGGGGAAGAGTAACTTACACCGGCGACACCAAGGTTCTCAATGGCGGGGATTTTATGGCCTGCAGAAGTACAAAATTCGATATCAACTCAGCTCGCCTCAAAGTGTAGTATCATGTTCTTTTCAGGTACGCACCTCGGAGATCAAGCTCTCGCTCTTTGAGTGGGTTGAGGTAAGAGAGGGAATTTTGGATCAGGTCTGCCGTGAGACGCATTGTGGCGGTTTACCTGTTGATTTTTGTAGATTTATATGGAAAAAGGATAGTCCAGCGGTGGGCGGGATGTGCTGGGTTGTGATCGGTGGTTGTTGACTCTCAGCCTTGTGCCCTCCACCCAAATATCGAGGTTCAAAAATTACTAGCTACGCTAAGCCAAATCAAGACGAGGGGTTGTTTATATCTCTCGAGGACGATAGGTTTTGTATTAATAGGAGCCCCAATTGATATTTCAGATAGCGCGTTTACTTTATGACTTGCGGAATACATTAAGGTTTATTTTGCTAGCGCATACTTATATCGCATCTGTGTCTTCTCAACTTCTTGTGTAACCTAGCCGAGCGCCACCATATGCTTCGTCATGATGCCCCAACGCCCTTCGAGTGCTCGAGCACATGTTTATCCCTATTGAAATACAAAAACAACGCCAGACCTATCCACCGACACCATCATCCCATAGGGTGATTCTAGTAACGCAATATTGAGAATCGAATCTAAGTGAGATCTCAGAAGCTGCTGCTGCTGGAGAGAGATTACTGTTGATCTAGGCGGTCGCCCGCTTGATGTCTTGCTCGCATTCGAGGTTCGAGAACTGGCCCCCGCATTGGGAGCAGTCGGCCCTGGTCTTGGAACCCGCTCCGCGTTGAGTGTCAATGAAGCAGTTGGATGCGTAGAGGTGAAGCTGGGCTTCAACTCTTCCGCATCAAGTCCACTAACGATCATAGAGTTTTCCACGCGAGAGACGTCCCAGAACCGAATCTTCTTGTCAGACCCGCCTGTAATGATAAACCCATATTTTGACTCCCGGTTGTCATCGTAAGAGTCTGTCCCGGCAACCATCGCTCGCATGCCTCGATCGGAATTACTGGACCCATTCGGCTCCAAGGCAGTTGCAAATCGCCCAAGCATGCCTTCAGGGCGATCTTCGTCAACAGGCCATGGCTCATACCCTTTGGGTCCGTCTCTACTACCTCCTGCCCGGTAAACCTCTCGGCATTGGACCTTCTCAACATCCCATACTGTCATTTCCCCGTGGCCACTACCGCCAGCAATACAAACCCATCTACCGCGTCCTTTGGTGGGATGCAAGCACATCTTATAGATAGATGTGGCTCCTGGTACTCCCCAAGCCCTTAGGCGAACTTTGAATCGGAGGTCCCAAAGATCCAGCACTCCATGTGATGTGCCTAAAAGTAGCCACTGACGTCGTTTGTCCACAATAAAACAAGTCGGAGTGCCGTGATGAACAGGATTCTCCAACGTGTAGAGAATTTCCATTGTCCGAAGATCGATAGCAACGACTCGCGATCGATTTGTGGCGACAAGTAATGTTGAGTTAGTCTCTATCTTGAAGTGATTGGACCAAATGGCCATCTCTCCTTCGGGGAGCTGATACTCGCGCAAGCCCCTAAGCTTACTGTACCTCACTGTGCTATTGGCCTGAACACATTCGACCCTGACTACATTGATGCTTCCATCGCTACTACAGCTAATGAAGGAGTGGGTATTCTCAACAAAGCACAGAGCAGTGATCTGAGCGTCATTGGCATGTTTGTGCGTTTGTCTGGAACGATAGGCAATGTTGCGTTCAAGTCGTCCAGTATCCCAAACTTTCACACAGCCATCATCTCCACCTGTGAGGAAGAACAAATTATCGGGAGCAACGGCAATGTGGTGTACTGGCCCAGTATGCTCGGCAAATGTGGCTACCAAGGTTCCTTCGGGCTTCCAGGGTCGATCCGGAGTTTGAGACGAACCTTTGTTGATGTTCTTTCGCCTGCTCGAAGTTGCAATCATAGGTCCAAACTCGGCAATATCGTTTGGATAATTGTCAACATACATGGTATCCAGCATTTTCAGTATACTTGGGTCATTTCCAGCATATGAATGGGCTCCTCGGAAACGGATCTGGTCATGGCCCTCCTTTTCTTTCTCTTTGGCCAGTGCCAGTGCAGACGAGTCTCCTCTGTTGTGAGGAAATGGTCCTTCTACTTTGCCAAATACATTCGCCGAAGTCATACCTGTCGCAGGAAATGACTTTGTTGAATCCTTCCGATTCATCAAGTTGATAGCACTGGATTTATGACGAATGCTGTGATTTGTGTCCCTCTCTCTGGAATTCACACTTGAAGCTGTATCTGGCACAGATCCACCCTCATCATCGCTGCACTTGCCACTCGGTACCTTCATATGGAGAGAAGCTCGACGAGATCCTTGATCCAAAGACAACGGCTCTATATCTTTAGGAGAAGAAGATGTAACCGAGGATGGAGATACAGGCGACTTGTTACCGCGACCGTTGGCCCCTGTAGACAATGAACCGACTTGACTGCTTAGTCGAGCTTTATGGGTGTTGAAAGCTGAGCGTCTCCTCCGTGCAATAGAATCGTCGATTGTCATCGAGGCGTCAAGTAATGCATCGGCAATAGTATGGGGAACACGGTCACTGCCATCGGATCCACTGTTGAGTCGTCGAAGAGGCTCACCAAGTGGTTGCTGCTCGTCAAACATGACGGTCTGTGGAGTGACTCCGATGTTGCGAAGATTGATCACGTTGTTGAGATATGCTGGGTGCTGCATGGCTTCTCGTGCCTTGGACATTGCAAGTCGCCAAATATACTCTCTCAATGCAAGCAGCTTGAAATCATCATCATTTCCAAGTCCCATATTTCTTAACTTCGCTAGCCACTGCTCATCCTCTTCGTTCTTTGGCATCCTCTGCAGCGCGTGGTGACCAAAATCTTTGCCGGAAGACGGCGTAATGCCGAAATTATTGGAGTCGAGCGCGAAAGTGCGCAATTGAGGAACCGGCTTCCAGAATATGCCACGATCAACTTTGGTAGCCCAGGTCACTGATAAGTCTAGAATGGCGCGAGACATTGGCTTCTTCAGGTTGTCAAGTAGACCAAGTTCGGAGAAGTCATTGGCAGCGGTTTTCAGGAACGGCCTAATCAGAGGATGAACGATGCATTGAGTGTCGGCGACCGAAAGGAAGACTGTGGCGGATGACAGGAACATAGCAGCTGCTTCACGTATCCAAATATTGGGATGCATTGTGAATCGGGCAACAATTTCAACCAGCTCCCAGATTTTGGTCCGTTGAAACAGGCCCAACTCTGCCATGCTGGCAAGTGATCGAAGTACACTGGCGATGACGAACTCTTCAGGGTCCGTCAAAGCTTGGACCATTAATGGCAGTATAAATTCCTCAAGACTGGTACCCCCGAGAAATGTTGCAACCCCAACGATCGTATCGAAGAAAGCACACTTGAGTATCCAATTCCGGTCATTGAGGTATGTATTCAAATGACTCAAGATAATATCATTCGAGTCTGCCGTTCCGAAGAACATACATAGTTCGGGTACAGAACCAAGAAATGCGCGTCTGACAGCAGAATCACCATCAGTGATGAGTGCCTTGGTATGGGTCTCGAACAGTTCAATAAGCTCTGCTCTGGAGTTGTCAAAGAGACCCTGGATCTCTGCACCGGCTGCATTGCCATCTTCTGCTTCCGGATCTGCTGTTGGTAAAGACCCGTCCGCTCTTAATGTGGCAACCATGTCCAGGAACCGTGAAGCTGAAGTTGCAAGACTGCCTAAACAAGCTGCATATGTTGCTCGAACCAATGGCCCAGGCTCTGATGGCGAACCGGGAAGGAATATCTGCATGCGAGGCAAAATATACTCCGGAAATACATGAGCATTGACAGGAGATACCACAGTTACCAGGGCCATGAGCTGAGTTAGCGTCCGTATTGCAGCTACTTTGACAATGTCAACTTTGTCATTAAGCAGTGCCACCAGATATGGCAGAACTCTATCGAGCTTTGCTTCATCGGTCAGGCGTTCGGAGAAGGCCAACAGAATATCGCAAGCTCGGACTTTGGCTGTGGCGCGTGCAGTGTTTCTAATGGACGACACAAGTAAGGCAAGAAATATGAGAGTTCCATCATCTGTCGGTCTCACCTCCACGATGGAGGATTGATGCTCATTATTTGGTATGTTGAGATGCACCGGTAACACTTTCAGGCCGCTGGCAGTGTGCGGAACCTTTTTAAATGCTCTTTTCTCATTCTCATAGCCCAGGAAATAGGAAATCTTGTCAAAGTCGTAGTAAATCCGATCTATCCGTTCGTCGGCTTCCCCTAGATTGGCGGAAGCTCCTGAGATCGGCGTTCTTCCAGAGGATGGGTCGGTGATTAACCCCATATACTGGTGTAGAAAACTGTAGAAATAGTCCGGGAAGACTTTCTTTCTCCAGAACTCAAGATACTGCTCTGCAGCATATCTGGATTCAGGGTCGACGCTTATCATATGGGCAATCATTTCTTGAACATCCTTGTCTGCTATCCTACTCAACTGGGTTGTGACTGGATCAAACTCCCCTTTCTTGTACTTGTAAAGCTGGCTCAGGTTGAAAATGGGCGACTCCAAGAAGAGTTCGGCGATCACACATCCAGCACTGAACACGTCCATAGCCCAGGTAATTGGTGCCTTCGGGTCCGGAATTTCGCCAGCTGCCAGGAAGCGCTCTGGAGCAAGATAGCAAGTCCGCCTTCCAGCTGTGTCAAAGAAGTATGAAAAATCCGCTGGGTTGTCTTCCGGGAGAGTCGTAGGTTTGAATGAAGAGGAGAAGTCCGATAAGTACAGCCAATTCCAGGATGTAACCAATGTATTTTCCGTCTTGATATCTCCATGAAATATGTCCCGAGCATGGCAATCGCGAACGCCGCATAACAGCTGGAAAGCAAGCCATTTCTTTTCGATATCTTCTAGGAAAGGTCGGGTGCTCATGCGATCGTAAATAGAGCTGTAGAGGTACTGTCGCACGAGGAATCCCCCTGTCTCAGTCTCAACGATTCGTTGGTAGGCAAGCGCATTTGGAACATCTGCCAGAGCCTTTCTTTCCTCTAGAAAGAGGTATTAGTATTTGAAAAGCTCTCTGAATTCCCCATACTGACGTATGATCTTCCGTTTGTATTTCTCCAGTCTCATTGCGTATGGCTTCACGACCACTTTCACGAGAACCAACCCATCTTGATGTCGGGCCCGTATGCTTTTCATGAACCGCGCGCCTCCCATAGACTTTTCATAAGTCAGGTCCGAAAGCTCTGGGACATCGATACCCGCAGAGCCGGCATTGAGCGTCGTGAGGGAGAAGCCTTGTCCCATGGTTGTTGAGCTTCGAAGGTCATCTGGGCGAAGTCATGGAAGGAGATGAGGGTTGGCTTAGGAATTGTTCGAATGTCCTCAAGCTGTGGTACTGCTCAGCGACGTGACTACGATAGTAAAACTGTTGGCAAGAAACACAAAATACTGTTTGTTGAGGCTGCGCTCGTTCGTGAGACTTTGGAGTTGATCACCAGTGTTCATGGCCTCGCCTTTCCGCCTTGTGTACTTGTACGGCGACCCAGCTGCAACCAATGAGGCAACACCTTTAAAGTATAAGTATCACCTGGCTGCCAACCTTCTTCTTTCTAAGTCCTGTTGGGTCAACATCGCAACATCATCAATCATTTCACACCTCATCCTAGTATCTAAGAGCATTTAAATTCTACCAGTGACCTCTTTCGTAACATATTGACATACTTCTAGCCCGAAAGTCTAGTCAAGTAAAGGATTGTCACCAGAATGCATTTTGATATCGGTAAAGATTTTTGTATTCCTTCCTCCCCCGGACTTGAGTACACATTCGTCATTCCCTACATGTACATATCCCCTGAATTAAGCCTTGCCTTTTCTTCTCAGCTCTTCCTCCTCCTCGGCTTGTATTTGAGCATCGATCTTTGCACCTCTGCTAGGCTCGTTGCCGTGCATCTTGGCCTGCACGATATTAGAATGTGTTCGATAGATTTGAATACCAATCTATGGTTTCCACTTGGAAACTTGTTGGATTTGTAACTTCTTCTGCTGCAAGCGTATGGGGATTGCAAATGGTTGCATGGAGGGTTTCCTTCGATACTTACTGGCAATGTTGGGTCCTTCTTCAGCGCCTTGACCTCCTCGGTCTCATCCTCATCTTCGTTCTCACGCTGGAAACTTGTCAGTATGGCCGTTCTTCTGTTATGGAAACACTCTTCTGTGAAGTTTTGTTGACAGGTTGTACCTTCTCTTCGCGAGCGAGCTTGTTGGCGATGGTTCTTTCATCCTCTGAAAGGATCGTCAGCACTTGACCCTGCTTGAGTCGAGGTTCGTCAGACTTACTAGAGTCGTTGGCCTTGTGGCTGTTCTGCTTGCCCTCGTGGAATCTGCTGTCCTCCTTCTCCTGTCGCGACTCGGATTGAGGGGCGTTCTTCTGGTCTCCATCTTCATAGACCTGGGAGTTTCCGGCGTTTGAATTTCCACTCATTTTGAATGTGGTTTTGGATGTTTCTGGGTATTTTGAATGTTGGAATGAGGAGAAAGAATGAGTAGAAACAAAACAATTGCAATCCAGGTTGTAATATGTGTGACATGTTGACGCTATCATCTTAGTCGGGTCAGGGACCCACGATACGTCATGGCTCAGAAGTCTGCCCCTCGATCGCATTGCCTCGTCCTCCCTCCAGATATTTCCCAGAGTCGCCTCGAATCTCCTATCTATTAGAATGATTAGCTTCTCTTCTTAATAACTTACAAAGTTATGGGGAGCTATGCTTCCCTGCGACAATTTTGACTTCCATCTCGAGGCCTGGTCACATGACGTACCTGCACCGCCCTGGGTGCTTCCCTTCGCTCTTGGTGACTATTACCTCTGAGGTTCTTGGAGTCTCTACTAGAGAGGATTCCTCACTACAGAAGTGTCATCGGGGGGGAAGTTTTCTAATACTAAATTTCCTAAGGTCATCATAGATTTCGCTTCACAATCCGGTTAGTTGACTTGTGGATCTATGGAACCGGACATCCTGCCACAAGAGAAACTATCCTGGTCACAACTATTATAAGAGGCTCAATGTGATACTCAGAAGTGCTGTTCGACCTGAAATCCTTTTTATGCACAACTTCGTGCCTCGTGTAGTTGATTCTTCACTCTCGTACCATTCCCGCCAATTTAGTCCTTTGGTGCATCACCCATCGTGACAGTAAACATACAGAACTTAGGAAATCTTTCAGGCAAATTTTGCAAAGTCTACCTATCTTCTATGCTATAGAACTCCCCTGAATTAAAACGAACCAAGAAAGTCATCCTTGAATCAAAGCAACCGAAATTGGTGAAAGGAGCAATGAGCAGTTCCACTACTATATAATAAATGCACTAAAGTAGTAAGAGAGAAATAAGATCAAGAGTTAAAGAGAAGCAAACAAGTTGCCTTGAACCTCACTACAATGAAAATGATGTACGTTTTGCGCCGCAAGGGAGGAAGAAGCTAGGACTAGAGATAACCGACAGCAAGGAAAAATAGATAATCGTTTTAGAATAAATATCTGGAGCAGTCACTAGTGCACAACGGCAGCTTTTCCAACTTTGAAAGACTTTTCCTGCTGACCCAATGGAGCTCTTCAGAATATTGTTGCTTTTCTAAAAGAATGTTGTTCGAGTTCCCGAGTTTACACGAGGCGAAAGCATTGAAGCTCCACAACCGACCAATCACAGCCAGCAAAAACTAATCATCAAAGCTCGGAGCCGGATCCATCCCAAAAACCTACCTCAGACCATCACGACCGTCAACACATCTCACCCTCAACGCCCACCACACGCAGCAATGGCCTCTCTCACATACACCTCGCGCACGCTGCTGCGGACAATCCCACGCAGCAATTCCCTCGCTGTCCGCGCTCTCTCCACCTCCGCTGCGAAGCGTGATGCCCCGACGAGCTCGTTCGACTCGCCCTTCCGTGGCATGGGTAACGATGCTGGCAGCAAGATTCCCGACTTCAGCAACTACCGGAGCAAATCGAACACGAACTCCAACTTGCTCTTCCAATACTTTATGGTCGGGACAATGGGTGCCTTGACGGCTGCCGGTGCGAAGGCTACGGTGCAAGGTACGTTACTACCTGAGGCGAATTGGATCCGAGGGAATGGAAACGTTTCCGGAGACTATATGAAGCTGGGAATATGTCAATTGGGATAGGCCGCTGACAATTGATATCTACAGATTTCCTGGTCAACATGTCTGCATCCGCAGATGTTCTGGCTATGGCCAAGGTTGAGGTCGATCTTTCAGCCATTCCCGAGGGCAAGAACGTAGGTTTTACAACTCAATTGAAACAAGAGTGGATGCTTATGAGTACAGGTCATCGTCAAATGGCGAGGAAAGCCAGTTTTCATCCGCCACCGAACAGCAGATGAGATCAAGGAGGCTGAGAGTGTCAAAGTCGAGTCATTGCGGGATCCTCAAAAGGATGAGGACCGGGTTAAGAAGCCCGAATGGTTGATTATGGTTGGTAAGTAGCTATCGGAATACATTCCCATTTACATGTGCCGTACTGACATGGAACAGGTGTCTGCACACATCTGGGATGCGTACCCATCGGCGAAGCCGGTGACTTTGGAGGATGGTTCTGTCCTTGCCACGGTTCTCACTACGACATTTCCGGACGTATTCGCAGAGGCCCAGCACCATTAAACCTCGAGATTCCAGAATACGACTTCGGCGATGAGAATGCGCTCGTTATTGGTTAAAGAGATGTGTATAATGGAGTTTCGTTTGTTAGATGGGAGGGGGTTAGAAGGGAAGAAGGGAAGAAGGACTTCGCGGCTTTGTAGAAGGGGTCGATGCCGTTGTACAAAAGAATCATCGAAACGTTTTGCAAACATCAATACTTCTGGGTTGAGATACGTGATTTGAGTTACCCGTATTATGTGAACAAACTAATAGGAATGGCTCAACTTATTAAAACGCCTTCTGAGGTAAGAGATTGGGTTTAAAAAGCCTGTAGCGTTCAGTGTCAACATCGGCTCCTTTGGGCGAATTGGCAGGAAGCTAAATTGTCCCGAGGCCATATTTCATACGTCGATTTGAATATCTGAAGCAACTTTGGGACATCAATAGGAGCAATGCTGTCTGACAGCCTCCAAGATACCACACACAAGCGTGATGTGCCCATTGCTCCTTTGAATATTTCTTCTGGGGACTGCTTGAATCCAGCTGCGAATCCAGGATATGAAATCAACAAAGGGCTAAACGATAATTGCGACAGTGTGATATAGACCGGTAACTAATTACTCAACGAGGCTGTTTTTGGGGACGGACGACAAGTGAGGGCTTAACTACACTTCAAGTAATTACCAATAAGAAAGTAAGATTAGGTGACTAGATTGTAGAAGGTTTGCGCCATTAAATGCACTGAGATCAACTGAGTACACTCATCCTAGCTTTCCTCCGCCCCTGATGGCTTGTTGTCGTTTTACTCACTTGGGCTTCAGAAGTTAGTTGTTTTGACCCTAGCTTCTAAAATATACTCACCGAGTAGGTTTTTGTATACCAGCCGCATGAGAGAGGAAGATGGTCTCATAGCCTATCAGTCCAAAATGATATCGATGCTGAGAGTATCAGTGCAATTCCATGTAGGAATTTACCAAAATGGGTTTGTTCATGCGCTTGCTTGGGTTACGAGACTCAAATGTTAAGCGATCCATCAAAACAACATTTGCTCCCGGACAGAGAGAACCAACACAGCATCGTCTACGAGCACAACAAACCAGGATAGAAAGTGACATAATACTGCGCCATAATTTCAAGTATTGAATAGTTTTGAAAACGTTTTGTGGGATGTGGACATGTTTTGCAAGGCTTCTATTTGGTGCTTTTTTGACAACACCACGATCTAGTCCCATTATATTACAAGCATCGCTCAAAACATCTCATCAGTGACCGTGTCCATCGTCCTCTCCCTGCTGGGGTGGATCTAAGGATATAAGCGTGTCAATTCGCATGATCGATATGCAAGCTTCCACGGCCGACTTCAACTGTCTGATCTTGCTCATGCTCGGCTCCAAAACACCCGCCTTGATCTCATCTACCACCTTGCCCTTTGTCAGATCCAGACCGTAGTTCTTGTAGTTCTTCTTCTTGGCGATGGTTTTCTCATCCTCGTTGGCATCTCCATCCTGGATTCGCTGGGACAGGGCGTGTCGGGAACGGAGTTGTGCAACAAGCTCAGAGGAATCCTTGGCGGCGTTGACAGCGAGGGTTTTTGGGATGACGAGAAGAGCTTGAGCGAACTCGCCAATGGCAAGCTGCTCTCTTGATCCAACTGTCCCTGCAAATTCCTCCAAATAGATGTGAAGAGCTGTCTCAACAGCACCACCACCCGGGACAATGCTACCGCTTTCCAGAGTTCGCTTGACAGCGCAAAGCGAATCGTGTACGGATCTCTCCATCTCATCGAGCTGATAGTCGTTGGATCCTCGGAGAATAATGGAAGCTGATGTGTGAACCTTGGTACCCTTGACTAAGATGCACTCGTCGTCTGAGATTCTCTCCTGCGAAACTTCCTCCGCGTGACCTAACGATGAAGCATCGAACTTCTCGTCTCCATTGAGATCTGACAAGGAGCTGATCAACGTAGCACCAGTCGCCTTGGCAATTCTTCGAAGGTCCTCCTTCTTGCATCTCCGTACTCCCATAGCTCCCTTCTCAATGAACAGCTTCAGGCACAAATCATCAATACCCTTTGTCGTGAACACAACATTTGCTCCGGACTTCAGGATCATCTCCACACGGTCCATGACAATACCAGCCTCCCGCTTTCGAATCTCTTCCAGTTGTTGAGGGTCGTCGATTGTGATGTGAACTCCGAGCTTCATTCTCTCTTTTTGCAGGTTCATGTCGAGAACGGCAATCTTGGCGTCGAAAATTCGGGTCTTCATGGCTTGTGATGCAACCGTGCAATTTAATGCGTAACCCTTGACCAACATAGACTCCAGAGCTCCCTTTCCATGTGCCTTGAGGATGTTGACCGCCTTGACTGGGTATTTGACCTCCTGTCTGTTGTTTGTTGACTTGACTGCCTGCATAGCATCTACGACCATGTTTGCGAAGAAATCGGAGTCTGATCCAATGATTTTACTAGACATAGAGGTCTTTGCAATGCTGATCAAGGATTCTCGGCCCAACTGGTCAACCTTGACACTGATATTCTCGTGCATATACTTCACAGCTTCGCGGAGAGCTAAACGGTAGCCGGTAATGATCGTGGTAGGATGTATTCGGTTCTTCATCAGTTCGTTCGCTCTTCGGAGAAGCTCTGCTGCGATTATGACTACAGACGTCGTTCCATCACCAACCTCCTTATCTTGTTGTTGTGCCAAATCAACCAGAATCTTTCCTGCAGGATGTTCGACGTCTAGGAGACTGAGAATCGTTGCGCCGTCGTTCGTTACTGTAACATCGCCAATATCTAGTCAGGAAATTAGTATCTAGACTTCGCCATAGAGGTCTTTAAGACTTGCCATCCACCATCATCTTATCTAAACCAGAGGGTCCAAAGGAGCTCTTAACAACATTGGCAATAGCTTGGGTTGCAAGGACTGTCCAACATATCAGCTCGATTTCCATAATGCGGTTTATATTGCCTCACCATTTGCTTCGCGGATATCCTGCCCAGAAACTTTCGTGCCACCGAGGACTGTATGCTGTTAGTTTGGATCTTTTGTATTCCTTTGGAGGTGGCCTGGAGATGGGCTTGGAGCTGTCGCCGTCCAGGGGAGGTTTGGTCTTACACAGAGTCCCGGCATTTCTTGGTTGTTCGAATAGAGATCCCATGGTGAAGTCTGCGATCTTGGACGATGTTCTGGGATCCGCTGACGTTAAAAGTGGTGCTCGTTGAGGTGGTTGTGGTGGAGCTCTTCAAGATTGTGTATATTTCGCGTATGAATTTCTTGCACCCGCGACGAAAGGCGCTAACGCGGAGCTACCTCTCACCTTACATAAGCGAGTCAGCCTCTGGTATGTTTACTTTTGAACTGGGAGCTTTCTCCTTGATTTGATACAATTTCCAGAAGGGAGAGGGTTGTATGCCCATACCCCCAGGCACATATTCAGTATACTCTCAATAAGCCATCAATATATCCAAAAGTGGTTTATTACATCAATCAACAAGCTACAGCCAGAATCTAGGTACCTGCAGCACATCAAAGCCACGAAAGGCACATACTACTTTGATTCTGAAGTTCTTCTCGTCTTAGGTCTTGTGCTGAATGTACCATAGCTCAATGTCAAATGGCAGCTCTAGATCACTCGTCATTAGGCTCGACCAGTTTCCTGGCCAGATCTCAATAGAAAGTCAGCATTGAGATCTGGTAGGAGAGCTTGAGAGCATTTACTTTTTGAAAACAAGAGAAAGAGAGCTGAGCTAGGAAGCTTGTCAGAGCTTTCTTTTCCAATCCATTAATGGGCGTACCTGCGTTCAAAAAGTTGAATTGGCAGGTTTACCAAGTCTGGATACACGATTGTTCTTGGGGACATTGTGACTTCTCAAAAATCAAGGGGAAAGTATGCGTTACCTCTCGATCAGGGTTCTTTGCTAGTCTCTGTTTACAGCCAGGTCTTACTTGGAATGGCAAGTCTTCCATCTCGATGTCTCAAAGGAGGTTGAAGACATTAGCTCTTTTTATTTGGCATATTTGAGAGGAACCTCATGGCCGAAGTCCTAACCAGGGGGGGATAATCCACCCACCAGCCACAATCGACCAGCCACTTGAGGGGTTTCCTTGGCGCGTGGCCGCTTAACCCCACCAAGAGGGATTTCGACCCTTTAAGAGTCAACAACACCAAAGTCGCAGATTTGAACCACGACTTCAAGTCAACAACGAAATAACACGTAACCATGGCGGACGCACCAGCAGAACCCTCCAAGTCGAGCCTCAAAAAGGCAGAGAAGGCAAAGCAGGCCCAGGAGAAAAAGGCAGCAAAGCCAAAACCCGTGGTCGTTGCAAAGAAAGGCGATACTTCGAATCTCGATGGCATCACGGTCTCAAAATCAGAGAACTTCTCGGCCTGGTACCAGGAGGTCGTCCTCAAAGCGGAACTTATTGAGTATTACAGCGAAATTAGCGGATTCTTCATATTACGCCCTGCCTCCATGTTCATCTGGAATGTGATCCGCAAGTGGTTCCAAGAGCGCATCGAGGCTTTGGACGTCGAGGAGGCCAGTTTCCCCATGTTCCTGTCCTCAAAGTCCCTGGAGAAGGAGAAGGATCACGTTGAGGGCTTCGCTCCCGAGCTTGCTTGGGTCACCAAGGCGTTTGTTACCCCTCATTTTGCGCGCGATCGATACTGACTTGATGTAGTGGAGATAAAGACCTCGAAGTCCCTGTCGCAGTTCGTCCTACCTCCGAAGCTGTCATGTACCCGTACTACTCGAAATGGATCAGAAGTCATCGCGATCTCCCTCTCCGTCTCAACCAGTGGAACAGTGTCGTCAGATGGGAGGCCAAGCAGACAACTCCTTTCTTACGCGCAAGAGAGTTCTTATGGCAGGAGGGACATACCGCGCATTTGACTGAGGAGCTGGCTGGTGAGGAGGTCTTGCAGATTCTTGAGCTCTACGCGGGAGTTTACGAAGAGTTGCTCGCTGTTCCAGTCGTTCGAGGTCGCAAGACTGAGAAGGAGAAGTTCGCTGGAGGATACTACACTACAACTGTAGAGGGATACATTCCATCCAATGGCCGTGGTATTCAAGGTGCTACATCCCATTGCTTGGGTCAAAACTTCAGTAAGATGTTTGATATCACAGTCGAGGATCCTGCACCAAAGGTCGGCGACAAGGCCAAGCACATGCACGTCTGGCAAAACTCCTGGGGTCTGTCCACCCGTGTCATCGGTGTCATGGTCATGATCCACGGTGATGACAAAGGACTTGTTCTCCCTCCTCGCATTTCCAAGCTCCAAGCTATCGTGATCCCCGTCGGCATCAATAAATCCACCACCCCAGAGGACAAGGCCAAGCACTACGACCAACTCCAAGAGCTGAAGGACACTCTCAAGAAGGGCGGAATCAGAGCTGACTACGATATCCGCGATGGTTACACTCCAGCCTGGAAGTTTAACGACTGGGAGCTGAAGGGAGTTCCTCTCCGTCTTGAGTACGGCCCCAAGGACGCTGCCAAATCCGTCGTATCATTCGCTCGTCGCGACACCGGAGAGAAAGGCACCATCGCCATCGCTGACCTCGCCACTGAGATCTCCAAGCTCCTCGAAACCATCCAGAGCGACATGTACAAGAAAGCCGACGCTGCCTTCCGGGAGCACCGCATCAACATCACCAACTGGGAAGAGGTCGTTCCGGCTCTGGACGCCAAGAACGTAGTGCTGATCCCTCACTGCCTGGCAGAGAAGTGCGAGGACAAGATCAAGGACTTGACTACTGGTAAGCCGGAGGAGCAAGAGGGACCAGAGCAGTTGAAGGCTCCTAGCATGGGAATGAAGAGCTTGTGTATTCCTTTCGAGCAGCCAGAAGGCATTGTCAAGGGAGAGACCAAGTGCTTGAACCCCGAGTGCGAGGCTCTCGCTGAGAAATGGTGTATGTTCGGTCGAAGTTACTAGATGCCGCTTCCTTCCTTTAACAACGACTATGTCTGAATTGGGGAGTTGAGGAAAAGTCTTGCTGGTTGTGGGTGCAGACGTGGGCTGGGCTGGGCTGGGCTGGGATGGAGTGGGATGGATGAGAAATGGGAACTTGATGACCATCATGAGCACTTCACTCATAAGGGCATTTCTCCTACAGGTGAGGATGTTATGAGAACCCGAATTACGATTGCTGGCTTTTTACAAAGTCACGACGCGGAGATACACCAGAGCTGAGAAAGAAAAACGTTAAAGCAGAACCGAGATGATCTTTTTTGTAAACAAATCCATGATTCAGCGAAAACCATTGTAGACATATTTATTATCTCATGCCACATTGTGACCCCATTATTATGCTATCAAAGTCCATCTCAAGGCGGGAATCGAATGGTACCAGAAGTCCTCATAACTTACCATTTTCATACAAAGGCTGCTTACTCTATGGATACATACCTGTCTGTGCTTTACATATTTTATGAATATGTATCAAAAGTCAAAGTCAAGTTGCAGATGTCTTCACCGGAGGTGATCAATAGAGTTAGAGAACCAACGCGTCATGCAGAGTGTATCAAGTGATGTATTAGAAGGCGCCATCGGCTGCTAGCGTAAAAGGTAGAGACGACCAACCACCCAACCCCCAAGATGCCGTCCGTCTAGAAGAAGCGAAAGAGAAAAACCTCATGACTTTTGTTCGCGTCGTTTCCCTCCTCCGAAGAAAGAAGTGTGTATTGAGCGAAAGGTCATCCATCCAATCATCGAATCATCCATCCATTCATCCATCATCCCATCCCATGCCATTCCTGACTTCGTCACCTTCCTTCCTGACCCCTACCCGGTATCCGTGCGTATTCGTCCCTCATCACATATCCCCAATTTTTTTCATCTGGTAATCCCTACAAAGCATGACATGAACAATAGACCGAGACTCCGGGCCAATGCGGCAGATGCTTTTGACTGTGGAAAAGTCGGAAAGTCAAGAGGGCACTCTGAACGCTAAATGATTGATGTGAAAACCGCTCAAACGAAGTCGGCTGAGTAAGAGAATCCGCGGAACTCTTCTTGCATAGCCTGTGATAGCACTGTGAACTAGTTAGCAACCTGTCGGTTTTAGAGTGAGGGAATGGAAACTTACCGGATTGTACTGGTGTCAGAACCGGCGTGACGCTCGTGAATTCAGAGTCGAAGTTGCTAGTATCCGTAGCGCTTGTGATCTGCGGCTGGAAGGGTGGCTGAATTCTCTTGTGGTATACATCGTCCCAGTTGATGTTCCTAAAGAATGGCTGGCTCATGATCTCTTGAGCATCGGTAGGTCCGCTTCCGAGACGTTGATCAGGTTCTCTAGTGAGCAGCTTCTGCAAGATCGAGACCGAATCACGAGGCATGTGAATTGGGTATAAAGGCTCGTCGGCAAGAATAGCGTCGTAGATTTCGTCTTCATCCTCACCACGGAAAGGCGATTGCTGTAGAAGCATCTGGTAGATAAGAACCCCAAATGCCCACCAATCGACTGCTCGGCCGTATTTCTTGTCCAGCAAGATCTAGAGGGCGTTAGTGAAGGCCACAACCAAGCAACAAGAAGTACATACCTCAGGAGCCATAAATTCAGGAGTTCCACAGAAAGTGCTTGTCGTCGATCCATACCACATATCTTCCTTGCACAGACCATAATCAGCAACCTTGATGTGGCCATCCAAAGTCAACATGATGTTGTCCAATTTCAAATCACGGTAAATAACACCATTTTCATGGAAGTATTTCAGCGCCAAGCAAACCTCGGCAGCATAAAATCTACACCAGAGTTAGTACTTGCCCGATAGCGACCAAGAGAGTGAACTTACTGTGCGCGCTTAGTTCCAAACTGGCCACGCTGAATGTGCAACATCAGATCACCACCACTGATATATTCCATGACGAAGTATACTCTTGTCT
Organism: Helotiales sp. F229; assembly: GCA_002554605.1. NCBI lineage: Eukaryota > Fungi > Ascomycota > Leotiomycetes > Helotiales > Helotiales sp. F229. The sequence goes on along the minus strand of MXAW01000004.1, from coordinate 2,987,860 downwards.
CGGTTTGGAAACAAGCGTGAAGATTGAGTAAGAAGGGGTGATGCTCCTTGTTGGCAATCAAGAAAACCCTCTTCTCGGATCGGGTGCTCTCCACTTCGTCATTTTCGATAATGAACTCCTTCTTCAGCACCTTGATGGCATACAACTGCTTCGTCGCCTTGGTCTCCGCAAGCATGACTTTACCAAAGTTACCTTTGCCAAGAACAGCCAAAAAGTTGAAGTGATCCAGACCAATGCGTCGACCAGTACCAGGTTCACTTGCAGGAGGGGCTGCTTTCCGTGGAACGACAGCGCTAGCTTGTGGTGCTGGTTCTGGGACCTGTGATTGCGCGGAATGGCCATACAACGCATTGGTGGGCGACTGTTGAGGAGGCTGAATCTGTTGTGAAGGTGGCTGTGAGCCGTAGCCACTTACCTGAGCGTATGCTGCAGGATTGTAGCTTGGTTGGGAGGGGGCTTGTGGCTTTGGAGGAGCACCATAACCACCATCTTCGGAATGAGAGTCCATTCGATTAGCATATCCAGGAGCAGAAGAGCCACCGCGGCCTGCATAGTCTGTTGATGAGCGTTGGTAAGGATCTCTCTGGGTAGGGCTCTTTGGGCCAGCCATAGCCGCGGCAGCAGCTGCAGCAGCAGACGATGAACCAGTTCTATCGGGTCCAGGTGGTCGTTGCTGTGTGGGTGAAGTTTGAGCCTGGGAATACATGGCCTTCGCTGCTTCAGTTGCTTCTACTGACGAAGATGGAGCTCCATAAGACTGTGCACGAGGAGGTCGATTTGGATCAGACGGGCCATAAGAGGAACGAGGATCCGATGGACCCGGTTCTACTGCTGGAATGGGCTTATTACCCTGCGGTCGTAAAGTACGGCCAGACAGCGGTGTCTGAGTTGTCTGCCTGCGCTTTTGATTTCGAATACCATCCAAAATAACATTGGCAACTGCCATAGACATGCCACAGAAGTCAGGCACAAGATGGACACATCCGGCGTGACATGTGAGACTACATTCTGCAAAATTGTTAGCTGGGTTGCATGAGTTTGCCGAGTTCAACTTACCGGTACACTTCCTGCAATTCTTCTTGCCAAATGGTAGGATATAACCGCAGTGGCAACACCAATTTGCGCTCATATTTGCAAACTTCTCGAAACGATGAGGAATACGATGGTTGATCTTCTCCTCGTCTGGGTCCGTCTCTGCATTGGACTTGCTGATACACTTGGTGACAACACTGGTGTAGCATTTTGTGTGGCAAGTATATTTGCAATCCTCGCACTGCATACCAGCAGAATATTTGAGAAAGTCTCCGCACAGTGCACAGCGCATAACATTGTAGAATTGCTGTGAGACGAACTTGTGGCCGTACATCTCGTGGACTTCTTCCTTACGTTGTCGAATGGCACCCTTACGGTTTAGTCCAAGATCGAATGGTCTTCGATCTTTGGTCTGTTTGGTGAAGCTGATGTTCAAGTGAACTGCTCCAGTGGGCTCGAGAGCAAACCAGGCATCGACTGGTTGGGGAGGGATTGCGCCAGCACCGGGCATTCCAGCACCCATTGGAGCTTGGGCTCCAGTTCCAGCACTTCCAGGAGGAGGGCCAAATTGGGGAGCCGGAGGGTTCATGTTGAACTGTGAAGGAGGAGCACCAGACAATGAGCCATTAGCCATTCGGTCCGCAGAAACCCATCCAGAGCTGCTAATCTCAGCCTCGATCTTCTTTCTTCGCATCTCCTCAACAATATCAGAGATTCGAATCCAGAGTAGGCCAATTGGCAAAGGATGATCGCCGGGCTTGTCATAGACCGTTAACTCAATTTCGTTTGCCTTATCCACGTTCAAATTGTGGTATTCGGCATCCCATTTATCGGTTCTGGAGGTCTTTGTGCGTGCCACAACATTATCCTCGACCTTAATAGCAACGAAAGTCTCGGGTCCGCGAGCAAATCGACCGGTTGCTGCATGGTCCACGTCCTTCACTGCTTGTATTCTGATCGAAAGCTGTCCAGTGAGGGGTTTACGCATGTTGGGGGTATTAATGCTGTCATCTATGAAACGATGTCAAAACTTAGTTTTCAACTGGGGGAAATAAAGACCTACCGTCAGGCGCGTCTGCAGTGCTTTCCATATCAATATGAAGATCTTCGTATCTCTTCAGAGCCTGCTTCAGCAGCTGAATCTTTTGGGTACTCTCAACTCTGCGGCCTGCAGCATCCGCTCGGCTCTTCCTATCGCCCTCCATCTGGTATAGTTGAACCATCTTTTCAATACCCTTGAGATACTGCTTCTCCACATTGAGCTTGAATTCTAGTTGCGACAACATGAGCTGGATGCGGGGTCCAAGGTATGGAGTGTCGTACTTGATCAGATCTACATAGAGCTGTTAGCAGCGGTCTACCCAATGCGTTACAATACATACCAAGCTTTGTGAAGTTCGGGCGTGTTTTTGGCATGCCTTGCCCAGGTCCTGGGGGCCCGAAGGGATGTCGGGGAGGCATCATCTGGTTTCCACCAGAAAGTTGACTGTATTCCTGGGCGCCATAATCTCCTCTGTCCGAGCCAACATCTACATAACCACCTCCTCCTCCTCTTGAGTCCTTGGGAGGGGGGGTAGGTGGTCCGTCTCTGTCGTTGCGAAATCCCGAGCTTTGTGGGCGTCCTGGTCCAGCAGAAGGTCCCATGTTCATGGTGTCCATTCCTTGTCCCATCCTCCGCATCTGCAGCTCCTGCATTCGCTCCTCTAGATACTGAATATTGCGACGACCTTCTCTCATCTGCGTATCCAATCGAGATCTGACCTGCTCGTTCTGGGTTTGTTGCCGCATTTGATTCGCAGCCTGGATGAGAGCCTTTTCTCGCTCGATTTTTTTGTACACGCTCGTGAGCGCGTCATCATCGTTGGGGTTCATGATGGCGAGACTCTCCACGCCGCGAGGTATGTTAGGCAGAGAAGGGGCTGTTGTTTATCTGGTTGAGTTGAGCTGAGGTTGGTGGGTGGGTGGGGTTGTTTTCAAGTTTCTTGGCGGAGTGGTAATGGAAAACGAGATCTCGCGAGGACCGGAAGGACTTCAGGACTTGGGAGGGATGCGCAGCGAGCTTGTCGTATCTGCGTCTGGAAGATCACTCGTGTTGCGTTTCGAAATATTTCTCAGGTTTGCAGTGCCCACGTGAGAATCAGGTCGTCTGTACTGCACTGCACTAGGCATTTACCTCGATACTCAGCCACGGGTTAGCTAGCTAGATAGATGTCTTCGGCGGCGGCGATATGGAAGGGGCGGCGGCAGTTGTTGAGTAGCAGAAGAAAAGCCGAGGACGAGGAAGTTCTGAAGGCAAGCTGTTATGTGACTGACTGACTGGCTGGCTACCTTACTCCCATGAGCAAAAGCCGAAGATGCTGGAAGAGCCGGCGTGACAAATTCCTGGCCTGGCCTGGCCTGATGTTAGGGATTTAGGAGGTCTAGTGCTCACTGGGCGAGTACAGTAGCTATCGAGAAAGCCCCAGAAAGGTGACACCAGGCAAGATGGCAAGATTGGATGAAATGAAAGCTTGAGAGAAATTGGAGTTGCAGTTGGGCTGGCCTTTGGGCACACACACGGTCTTGGTCCAATGCTACAAGGCGGTATTGTGGTTGGATTCCACGTCCTTGGATGGAGGATGGAGGATGGAGGACGAAGGATGGAGGGGAGATTCCTGAAGTCCTGTAGGACTACCGCTCAGTCCAAAGCAAAGGAGGGGCGTCTTCGCACTGGTGCGGTTTACCTGCTTGTTTGCCCTCCGCTCCGCTCCGCCCCCTCCGTCTGTGCTTGTCGGCCGTCTGTGCAGTGCAGCTGGTGATGGGATTTGGCACAAGTCGTCATCTGGAGCAGGGATGTTGACTTTAATCTGAGATAACTACGTACTTGCTGTATCAGGCCGGTATCAAAACATATGTCATCAACAAAGCAGTCCAAACATACATACACAGTAATCTTACGTCTCACTGTATCCACTATAGAGGTCCTGAGATGCCATATTTTATGGAGGAGGCTTTTAAGATGTTAGGTTTGCCGGTTCACCAGTCCATACCAGTGAAGCCAATTGACACTGACACTTGCTTGGCGAATGTCAATATTGAGATTCACTACTTTTACTCCGCATCGGTTCAAGACGCTAGGGGCTAACAAGTCCGTCGCCCAGATCAAGCGAGACAAAGTCTAACATTCGACTCTTCATGGTTTCGGAATCCGCAGCTATCTATCCGTCTGTATAGACATGTTTTGCCCTGACACTAGCCATCATGAACCATGGTACCGTCGGCGTACCTGGAAACCGCCAAAAGCAACCCCCTTTCCCGCCAAAATCAAGTATTAACACCTTCCATCTTCACCATCATTCTCTCTTTAACTCGTGTATTGGGTCTTCAATAGTTTTGCTATAGGATGATTGTGTCAGCTTCAAGCATCGTAGAAAAAGTGCGCCACGCCCTTTGGGACATAAGGAATAAGTGGGGGGAAAGTTCCGCATACCAATAGTCGTGAGCTGGATGTTGCTAGTCCCTTCATAAATAGCCCCAATCTTGCTATCTCTCCACATCTTCTCCGCGATACCCTCTCTCACAAAGCCCATCCCACCCATCCACTCAATAGCCTGCCCACTAACCCTCTGCGCAACCTGCGAAGCATACAACTTCGCCATGGCCGCATCCTGGACAAAGTTCTCGCCAGCCTCCTTCTTCCGAGCAGCGTTGTAGACCAGCGCTCTCGCAGCGGCGATCTCAGTGTACGCCTGCGCAATCTGGTGTTGCATGCCCTGGAAATCACCAACCAGGGTGCCAAACTGCTTGCGGTCGTTCCAGACGTATCTAAGTGTAATTAGTGGGAAAGGCCTGGAATTGTGATCAGAAGTCAAGCTTACTTCGCGGCATTCTCGAATGCTCCCAGTGCAAGTCCAGTCATCTGGGCGGCGATACCGATGCGTCCTTCGTTGAGAAGAGCAATGGCATACTTGTATCCCTCTCCTTCTTTACCAAGCAGGTTTTCCGCTGGGACTTCAACATCGTCGAAGTTGAGAACGCACGTGCTGCTGGCCTTGATACCGAGCTTCTTCTCCTTCTTGGCTATCGAGAATCCCTTCGTACCCTTCTCGAGGATGAAAGCAGTGATTCCCTTGTATCCCTTACTTGGGTCGAGGTTTGCGAATACGATAAAGAACTCGGCTTCCATGGAGTTGGTGATCCACATCTTGTTTCCCGAAATCTTGTATCCCGAGTCGGTCTTGGTAGCCTTGGTGGCAAGGGCAAAGGCATCGGATCCAGAGACTGGCTCGGAAAGACAGAAAGAGCCTAATTATATTAGTAAATGACTTACTCACAGAAAGCAGAGTCTCGTACCAACAGTGTTTGTGGCCAACTTAGGAAGCCACTTCTTCTTCAACTCCGTACTACCATACTTCAAGACCGCGGTATTGACCAGCGTATTATGCACATCCACCATGACACTAACACTTGGATCGACTCTAGCCAACTCCTCAATGCCCACAATAGCCGCTGTGAAGTTCATGCCCGCGCCACCGTACTCCTCTGGAATCTCTACGCCCATCAGCCCTTGTTCGAACAGCTGCTCCACAACCGACGGATCCATAGATTCGTTCTCGTCCATCTCGCGGACTTTGGGTGCAATGACATCGTTTGCGAACTTAGAGACCGAATCTGCCATTGCGGTTTCTATTTCGGACATGTGGGTGATGGGCGTGGGAGGAATCTCGGTGATGTCGGCTGCTTCATTGCGTCTTCTTGTCGTGGAGGATAGAGGTCTGGCACTATTGAATATATCAGTAAATGTACATATGGATGTCCAGAAATCCAGAATAATTTACTGTTGATATATCCTGCTTGCACGAGCAGGTCTGAGAGTTGGGCGAGCAGTGGAAGCTGCCCTTTGGACCACCGGCCGCAGTGCCTTTGCAATTGAAGCCATGATTAGAAAGCTAGGATATCGGCAGGTGACGAATTGAGAAAATTGTAACCTGAGAAACAAAGAATGATTCTGAAAAGTGACAAGTGAATTAGGAGTACACACAAATGCACTAGATCGATCTTGTTTCGCCGCTCGTGATGCTCGGCTTAAGGAATGGAAGGGCGACAGCTGGAACGCCTCGGCAGGAATGTCCAACCAGGGGCTCGTGCCAGCTACCAGACTCCACTCGTCCGGGGTAGCTTTTTGAGAGCTGGTCCTACCAGTCCGTGGTCGGCCTCCTTATGTCGAATTATCATTATCCTTCGTCGTTCAGTTTTGTTTTGAGACACCCAATTACAGATCAGTGCATTCGATCATTCTGTCCGGGTTTCATATCATCATCTCTTCTGCAAGCTCGCTTTATGAAAGACAATACTTTTGTTAAAGAGTGTGGTTTTTTTTTCTACTGTAGAGACAGACATTTGAGTAAAGATGTCAATTTCGTTTACTTGTTGACTTCAAGTTCTAACTTTTCTCTTCACTTTCCGCTGAAAGCTGCCAATTCCATCACCAAAATACTCAAAATCAAAAATCATGTCCTAACGTCAAACGGGTATCTAACGCCATGAAGCATCCGCAACGCCGCAAGCCATGTCCCAACGTTCAAGAGTCTCCCTTTCCTGGAGCTTGAACGCCACAGCGCCTCCGCTTCTAAATGCTCAAAAGTAATTTTCAAAAGACAAAACAAGCTATTGCTTGTCCAAATCCACGCCACCAACTACTACAACACTTCCGCTACTATCCACAGAACAGTACCCACAGCATGAATACCTTTTGCAGACCCCTCCGGCCTGATATTGTCTTTACTCGGTACTGCGCTTCTTTGGTGTCGGCAAAATGAACCAACACAAAAGCATCACAGTAAAAAGTGCAATACAAATAGGGTGCAGCACGAACGTTCCAACAGCCTGAGCCAAGATACCAGTTGTGAACGGAGCGACCGCACCTCCAGAAGAACCAAAAGCACTGATAACACTCAAACTGCTAACCTGCTCCTTGCGGCCAATAGCTCTCGAGAAAATGACCGTAGCGCAAGGATACACCGGTCCTAGCAACAGGCCAACAATGGATACTGCCACGGCATTCCCAATAACATTCGGCACCAACCAGACGAGCAGTTCAAAAACGGCCGCTCCGATAACCATTCCGTAAACGAAGACCTTCTCTCCGATTTTGTGTGCTGGATGAGAGAGGAAGAATCGTCCTAGTGTAATGCCAGCCCAGAACCCGGACGTAACGTATCCCACCGACGCTGGATCTCCATCGCGAACAGTGATCAAGAAGGATATAACCCAGCCGGAGATGGAGACCTCAGCTCCCTGGTAAGCGAAGATAAAGAGTGCTCCTAAGATAACAGTCTTTGACTTGAAAGACTGCAGCATATTGGCAAGTTGTTCTTTGATCTGCGCCTTAGGTTCTGCAACATCCGTTCCGTTATTCTGTCTTCGTGATGCGATGATTTCCAATTGAGTGAGAAGAGACAGTCCAGCCTCGGCCTCGTAGCGCCAGAATGACCATGCAGCAAGGACTCCGTTGAACAGAGTTATGGAGAGTGGAATGAAATAGTATCTGCTCCAGAGTAAGTGTCCTTTTGTGACCATGGCTGTAGCCATTAAGGGACCGATTGTTCCTCCAATTCCATAAGATCCATGCATCGCTCCTAGCATCTTTGTTCCGTTGTGTAGATTGGCAGCGAATACATTTCCCATGGCTAGATTGACAGCCATTCCGAACCCCAGAAAGAAGAAGCAGACTATGACGACTGGCCATGGCGGTGTGCACACAATTGGGATATATCCGCAGGTCATGAAAGACTGTGCTACAATGAGGGTCCGGGCTCGTCCAAGGCGGGCTCGAATAGCATCGACGAAAAAGGCAGCTGAGATGAAACCAATGGCGTTTGTTACGAAGATAAGAGATACGATGGCATACCCGATATCATAGTGCCTAGAATCTGTCAGACGGCTTCATGTCAGAATTGGCGGGTTGAAGAGCTTACGTCTCCATGTATGGGATCAGTGCTCCGGGTGCCGAGTCAGATAGCCCATTTCCGAAGTTCATCAAACAAACAGACAACATTCGATATCTGTTCATGGGAGGGTAGGAGAAGCTCTGCAGAGCATCCACTTCATGCTCGTTGAAAGGAGTTGGGGATCCACTCATCTCTAAATCGGTAGGCTCCCTTGGTGTTTGAGTCCCTGAACCAGGCTGCAATGGACCATTGAGTCTGCTACCCCATTGTAGGTTCTCGAGCTCAATTGGGTCAGGAACAGAGTGGTAAACTCGGGGGAAGGCTCTCGCGGGAGTAGCGGGTGATGCATGAACTTCATCCTTGCTCGAGGATGGCTCAATATCAATAAAAGCCCCGAATGCGTGGGAGCTCATATTGGACAATGGCTTGACAATCGCTGACAGCTATGGATAGATGAAGATATTCCAGCAAATTTCAAAGAATTTGGAGCCTTGCATCCAGTTCAGGTAGATATGCACTCGCAGGTGAACCAACTAGACAAAGATATATGAAGGAAGCAATGTGTGAGGAAATGGGGAAATAGAAAGAGCAATACGATCAGGGAGAAAATGGATCCTTAAGAACGAACGAGCGGAGAAATTACCCAGAGACTATCAGTAGATCCGCCAAACATCGTGAGCCTCCAGACCCACGAGTAGAAAAGTCAAGCGGCGGTCCGATTAGCATGCGGAAGACTGCTGACGGCGCACTTTGGATTCATGCCTTGCATTGAATTGGTTCGGAAGCGCTCTTGCGTGGACAAATCCCTTTGCATTAGGTTGACTCATTCGTTCGGCAGACCTGCCGCATGCTTCCCCCGCCGGACCCCGGATAAACGGTTTCGCCTAGCGCTAGCCCCCGTCGCAGATCCAAAATTTATTCCCAGAGCCTTCGAGCACAAAAGTTCGATCAGCTGCCAAAGCGTTTCTTCGATTTCCAACAAAGTCAATCGTTGAGCTTCCAACCTCCACGGCATACTTGCTAAATCGGGAATTCACCATGGCCAAGCCAAAGCGCAACATCGTGGCAGCTGCAGAGGAGACGTCTACCCCACCTTCTGAGCTGACCACCAGCCAGTCAATCGCACGGGTGATCAAAGCCGAAGGAAACAGTTTGTACTCCTGCTCGCTGCCCAATAAAAAGACCATCCTCGTGGAACTCCCTTCCCGATTCCGAAACACGATCTGGCTGAAGCGTGGAGGATATGTCCTGATCGATACCAAGGAGGCCGATGTCCGGCAGAATAAGATCGATGGTGAAATCGTAAACGTAGTTCGCGACGAGCATCTATGGAGGAAGGAGGCTTATTGGTGAACTTCCCGCATATGTACATGGTTTCCGGGGCGCATCCGCTGACCGTTCTTCTAGGCCCAAGGAGTTCCCGAAGTCTTCTGCTTATGCTGAAGACTCAGACGACGAGGAATCGACTGTTGGAAAGATGCCTCCGTCCGACTCGGAGGACGAGTATGAGTAGATTGAATGATCTTGCTTGCAAACTCAAGTCAATTTCTTACTCGCAGCTCCTTCGCCTTTCCGGCTTACGAAATCCGTCCGAGTACCCCACCACATCCGTGCGACAGCAACGCCCAATACTCCGACAACCACCTTCGAGCTCACATCTGTACTTGGGTAAACATTCCAGGCCCATTCTTGAGCAGCCCACAAACCATATTGGAAGATCGGGTGCATACCACTGCGCCAGAGGAGGAACGGGGTAGCCAGTGCGATATAGGCGTAGAATTGGTAGTGGAGGGACCGAGCGAATACCATGCCAATAGCATTGGCTGTAAGAATAGTCGTTAGAATGTAGTTCGGGGACACTCGAATGGAAACAGCATGCTGCATCTTTCCACATGGCTCTTGGAATCTCAGAGCATTTCCAATCAGCTCCATCCATGGTTTCTCTGCAGGCCTGAGCCATCTCGTGGTGACGAACAGCAGTAATATGCTAGCATGTCCCACGAGCAGGGAATATGAGAATTCCTTGCTCAAGAATGTCTCCTCTCCCAGAAATCTCCAATTGACAGTCCATTTGAACAAGAAAACCCTGGAAAATTCGAAAGCTCTGCCCAAATATCCCATTGCGTTTTCCGGTAAGAACGGGAACGCCAGAACAAGTTGTAGCTGTGCCATGAGGTAGACTTGCTTCAGACTGCCCTGAAGGCCTCTTCCGAGGAAGAGAACCACCCCCACAGCCGGAAGAGACAGTAGCAAGGACATCTTGACTCCAACTCCCAGGCTGTATGAAATGGCCCCAAATGTCCATATGCGACGCTGGAACATGTAGATAGCGACCCAGAGGAAGAAGACAGCGAAGCAGTCGTTGAAGAGTCGCAGGACGAAGATACTATGAAGTCGTTTCGACATAACCAGCATCGGGAAGACATAAAGCGGTGCCTATCAAGTATACCAGTCAGTCAATCACTCATTGTGAAAGTAGAACCCCCTGTTAATATCGTAAGACTCTGTACCTTTGCTCTCCTGTAACACGCCATCACAACCGCCAAAGTCGCCAAATACAAGACCCCAAAGATCCTCTGCGCAAGCAGAATATTCCTCCCCTTATCCGTAACATGGTACAGAATCCAATAAATATACACATGCGCAGCCGGGTACACCAATGGACCCGTGCCTCCATTGATCTTCGTGTAGTCGCGCTCGCCGTTCTCGTACTGTTCGATTTGCTCCATGTAGGCTTTCCAATCGATTTCTGTGTCTGCCAATGTCTTCCATTAATTGTTTTCTTGGATGATTGAGGAAGTAAAGCGTACAGGAGACTTTGTAAATAATCAGGCTGGTGAGAAAAGCATCTGCGAGTAAGAGCAGAGGGGGCACGTATTTTGACAGAGGATGCACGCCCATTGCAAGGTCTTTTGCTTGTCGCAGATACGATGTGTGCCGTACTGGCGGACTGCTTTCGTTTGCCATGTTAGTTTAGAGAAAACAAAATATTCATGCAAATCAAGGAGTGAAGCTTGAAAAGCTCAATGGTTGAAGAGATTAAGAAGGTTCTGAATCCGAGCTCCCGCCTCGAAACGACGCAATGCGGCAGAGCTGACGCTAGCGAAGACCCTGGAACTGGATGTCTTCAACCGCAAAGAATGTCTCAAGGGGGTTTCGTTTTTGTAATTATAAAGCTCGGTTTGAATTTCCATAGTAAAAGATAAGAATTGTCCTTCTAGTTTTCCCTCAATCAAAAAACTTAGGTTCTAGATATCGAGGTGCGGTTCTGAGCTCCAAGCATTCAACAGTCCGAAGACGCGCTACTGTAGACATTTAAACAGGGGTACATCTTCAAGATCCGGCATCAAACAGCACTCTCATCTCAAATGCTGGATTCTCACAACTTCTTCATCTAAAGCTTCGCCAACCACACAAAATGTTCTCTCTAAGAACCATACCAGCTCGAGGAGCCCGAAACTCACTCTCAAAACGCATCTTCACATCCCCATCACCCAGACCCTTCTCTCTCCTCCTCAGCCACCACTCACCCCAGCAAACATCCACATCCACATCCAAACCCTCACGCACCTCCCACCACCTCTCCACTCCCCTCACATCCCAGCGCCGTCACTACTCCGCCAAATCCAGCGCCGACAGCCTCATCGAAGAAATCCAAGACCAATACGCCGTCGCACGTGACGAATTCGAAATCAGCACCGAAGAGACGGAGAAGAAGAGCGTGTATGCGCAAGCTGACCGCGAAGCCGCGAGAGAGGAGCTGGATAAGCTGAAGGAGATGTATGAGAAGGCTCTCCAGGGAAGTGATGCCGAGGAGATCAGGTCGAGGATTGGGAATCGGATTAGGGAGTTGGATCATGCGGTTCAGGCGTTGGAGGAGAGTGCGCAGGAGCATTAGAGTGAGGTGGAATGAGGAGGGTATTATTGTGCGATGTGTTTGGGTTGCCATCGTATGGATGTGTGTGGTGCTTTTACTGATTGTTCTCGCTGGATGGCTTGACACCTACTGCTACTTCAGTATGATCGGTACGTGTATTTTCTGAGGAAGGTCAAGTCTGAAAACTCGTTGTGTGATTAGACCAGAGGGTTGTCATGAAGAGATTGAGTTCTGGAAAGATCAAGATAGATGTCAAATGTACATTATGAAGAGCTGCATTGGAGGAACTGAGGCACAGCCCAAGTGCACAACACAGAGATTTGTAAAAGTGATCAAATTCGGATGTAGAGCAGTGCTATCGGGTATCGAACAATACAAATATGAAGTGTGTGCAGAGCTGAGCAAGAAGCCGCAACTCAATAAGGTACTCCGCCTTTACAGATGAAATCCCCTTGCTTGCGAAATCAACTGTACGCCTGCTACTTCATAAAGCAATTCAAATCGATCAGAAAAACAAATTTGCAATATCCACCACTTAAAATTCTGTATCCCATCCTGTTTGATACCACAAGCTTGATCAACAAACGAGTAACTCATGCATCTTCATCCTCGGTCATCGTGTTATCTGGCTCTAGCTCATCTTTCATTGACATGATGTAGTTCCTCGCGGCAATAATGATGAAAGCGATCGCGAATCCATTCCAGACATCCATGTTTTTGTGCGTCAGATCGAGGGTTGAGAGAACTCTAGCTTCGGTACCGGGTTCAGCGGAGTTTTGAGTGACGAGAATGACCTTTGTTTGAGCGACAACCAAGCCATAAAGGAGTGGCAGAGGCTTCGAGTATCTCTCACCGGAATCGTCATCTGAGATCCTGAGGCTGGCCATATGTTGCTCGCCAAGGAATTTCATCTGGCTGGCAAGAGCTGCACCAATTGATCCAGCGGTTTGAGAGGATCGAGCAGCAACAATGGTGTGGACTGGGATGAAGCGCTTCTTTTGATAACCACCATCCCTCTCAGCCCATTTGATGTAATTCTGGATCTCCTTGGTGACCATCTTCTCTGGATATCCACCAACACTGAGCTTGTCACGGACGCGAATTCCAAGAGTGACAAGTGATTGAAGGGCTTTGATTCCTTTTAAGATCGTCAGCATCGTCACTATAATAAATATAAATCAAGATGACTTACCTCGGTAGCTTGGGAGACAGTTAGAATTGACAAACGTCTTCTGTTCTTCATCGGTGAACAGAATCTCGGGAAGAGTTGGGAAGTCGATCCGCCAGTCAATGGGTACGAGTGGCTCGAAACTGCGAAGGGCCAATTTTTCGTAGAGGAAGAGGGCGTCTGGGTGCCAGCTAGCATCAGCTTTGGCCGTCTGGATTTTCTCCTGGATCGTCTCGAACTCCTTCTGTCTTGCCAAATATTCCTGGACCTTTGCCTCGGATGCTGCAGCTTCTTGGGCCTCCAAGTCAACTCCATCTTCCTCTTCAGAGTAGAGCTCATTGTCCTCCGCCATTGCTTCATCGCTGTCTTCCTCTACATCGCCTTCCTCGCCCTCATCTCCTGCATCGAGATCGATATCTTCTAGACTTTCCCCTTCGATCACCTCTTCGTCTTCCTCGCTATCAACTGCCGAAATCAGAGAACTTCTTTCGGTACGAATGGTGGAGACTTGGGACACCGAGTCGCCTGGCGAAATGACAATCTCATCGTCGTCGTCCTCGCGGGCTCGCTTTCTGGGATTCTTTGGTTGGGGTGTGGTCGGGTACTTCGAGGAAAGGTGATCGAAAGCAGCTGCGTGCGCCTTTCTGCCTCGAGCTTCGGAGAGGGGGGCAAGGTACTCGTGGTCTTTCGAGCTGGAAGGAGTGCCAGGACCGATTGTGCGACGGCGCTTCGCAGCTGGGGAGAGGAACTGGACAAAAGTGTCTTTGAGTCTGAATAAGGTATCCATTGTGAAGGCCTCAACTTTGAGTTGCGATCTCCCAAACGAAGAGAGAGTTGATTAGTTAGGGTAGGTTGAAGGAAAGTGCTTGTTGAACAGGCAACAATCGCCGGTATCACAGTTTTAGAGATCGTGGATGTTGAGGGCAAAAGGGAAATCAGAAAGTAGATTGCTTGATGTGACAAGGCCAAATCTAGCAGAAGATGTTCCGGTAAATATTGTCAATTGTGCCATTGTCTGTGGCTCTCTGTGTGTCCATAAGTTTGCCTACCTCCGTTGATGTTGCTATTGTATGAGGTCGCGATTCGGCAGAGCAAGAGCATTCCATCGTCAATAGGCCAGCTGAAACACGCTAAATCCACACCCTTGCCGAGTGAATTCTGTACTACCGCCTCTCCGAGATGATTACTTCGCCAGAACAATGACATTGTCTCTCAGTACATTGTCTTATAGAGTATGCCTATCCATTCAATATACTCTATTCACATGCCAACTCCCAAAACCCTCCAAGTCGAATCCGAACCAATGCATTTCAACAACGCGGATAACCATCTCACAGTCCCTCCTGTTGGTTAATTGCAAGAAGATAGAAAGCTTCAAAACATAATTGCAAGTGAATACAAAGGCGATTGAGGAATCAATCATATACAAGGAAAAGTCCGTTCCCACATTACGAACGGGGGCAGAAAAGACATGCTTGAACTCCAAGTCTCTCACATATTCGCCAAATTGATCTTCTTAATTGTCCCCAGACAAAATTTCAGAGACCACCGTCTCCATAGTCCATCGAAGACGTCTCTTAAGTCTTCGGGTTATTATATGTACTAGATGTATTGAGAAATAATCAGTCTGCCATTTAGTGTTGCGGTGAAATAAAAGGAAATCCTACCCAATTCTCACCCGCGAAGAACTGGAATTGGGCGGCTTCCAAGCTCAACAACAGCATGGTGTATGCTCTTCTCGGCTGGTCCTCCCGGCTCTCCAGTGTGTTGCGATGCTGGACCTGTCCGTGTCTTCATTGAGATTGCAGTATCATTCTTCAAACCCCCTTTTCTTGTCCAAGGACTATTCGTGCTGAGGTCGTCCTCCCCTCTTCTCTGTCATTTCTGGTCCATTAGCTGTCTGTCTCGTCTTCATTGTATCGGGAGCCATCCGAGTGAGGGTCTGGTGTTGTCGTCCTCAGCGATACTTGGATGATTTTTGTCGATGGTGCTGCTGCTGTTTCGATCCTTCACGGAAAGTTCCACCTACTATTGGTGGTACGTCCGGGGTTAGTCGACGCGGAGGAGCCACGGGGAGGTCATTGATAAGATTCAGTGGCACGAACGCTGCAGTACAGATGAAGAAGATACCGAAAGTAACGACTGTGGTGAGCTTCATTGACATGAGAACTTGTAGCAGAGTGGGGACAACTTTTTATCGAAGTAGCGAAGCTAAGTTTTCCACATGACACTGCACCGTATGCCATTTACTGTATTCGCTCGTCACAAATGCCATGTCTTCCAGTGTTTGTTGTTGTTGCTTGGCTTGCATTCCTCCGGGGGCCTCGAGCTGCGAGGGTCACAGATTTACCAACTGCCATGCTTTCAAATGAAGTCATGAAATAAAGCTGGTACGTGTGATCAAGCATGTTGAAACATACATCCTGACTTTGGAACTCCCTAGTCCGTCAAGCCTGGTACGTGGTTGAGAGAAGTTCAGCTAGCCCTTTCGCTTAATGTCAGCAAATAAAGGGGAAGCGAGCTCGGGGAATGAGAACTCTACCCTCAGTAATATGCCCCGGTACTGCGAGCACTAGAAGAATCGATCACACATCCCGTAATCAAGTCGATATTTCAGCTTTCATATTCCACAATCTACATACAGCCCGTTTTCATCTTTACTCCTACTCCTGATATCTTCACTCTTTCTTGGCTGGGGCGATTGGCTATGGCACGTTAGCACGACTGTCCCCCTCGCTGGCTTGGAAATAACAACCATACCTTCACGAACTCAACATGTTGTTGCTGCCCAGCCATTGACATCAACCAAACATCATTGGGGCTCTGAACTCCATTTGGCCCTCCCAAGAAGTTATGTGGGAACCCAATATCAAAAGCGTTGGCCTCCTCGATAGCCTTTATATCCTCATCCGTCAACTTCAAGCTCAATCCCTCAATGTTACCCTTCAAGTGATCGATTTTACGGCCTCCGATGATGGGAAAGACGTATGGTGTCTTCTGCATCACGTAGGCCAAAGCAACGCTCGTGATTTGTGTCTTGTTAGCAGTAGCGATCTTCTCCAGCACTTTACTGATCTTGATAGCTGCCTCGCTGACCTCTCCCATCTTGCGACCTTCTTGGCTCTTGCGCTGCTCATCAGACTTGAAGTTGCCGCCTCCAAGGGACCCCCAAGGAGCCAATCCCATCCCTTCATCACGGCACATTGGAATGATGTCTCGCTCGAAGTCACGGAACTCCGCACTCCACCGACCCTGGTAAACGGAGAATTGTCTGAGGTGGTTTTGGCGAGCATACTCGTTGGCCTTGGAGACAATCCACGCGGGGGTATCTGAGATGCCGAGGTACAGGACTTTGCCTGCGGCCACGAGATGGTTCAACGATTGCATCAATTCGGGAATTGAGCAGGTGAAGTCCCACCAGTGGACGTACAACTATGTGCTAGTTAGAATTGTCATGATGGACTCAAACAACGAATCTGACTTACGAGGTCAATGTAGCTAGTCTGGAGCTTCTTCAAACTGGCCTCAACGGACAGGTGTAGTGACTTGGTTCCATTTCCAGCAGTGTTGACAATGATCTCCTTTCCACCACCATAGCCGGTTCTGAAGCAAGTTGTGAACTTAGTAGCAATGACCAATTGATCTCTGTTGCCACGCTTCTTCATCCACTCTCCTATCCAGATCTCCGACTCCTCTTTCTGTCCGATTGTCAGACAAGTTTGAGATCAGGTGATGGAGGTACCACTGACCTGGTAGTTGTTGGCAGTGTCAACGAAGTTTCCCCCAGACTCGTAGAAAAAGTCGAGAATCTCTTCAGTGGTCTTTTGGTCACACTCGCCCATGAAGTCCTTCCTAGGAAAACTGTTAGCAGTAAGACAGGTGTTTGGTAAAGCGAGGTTTACCAGGCATCACCAAAGTTCATGGCCCCTAAGCATAGAGGACTGACTCGAACCGACGCTGTTGGTGAGAGCATGCGGTAATATCCAAGGGCTGTCTTTGGCGCTGGGGGTGGTGCGAATGCCATGTTGACGAATGAGATTGCTGAATTCTATTTGATGTCTGAAACTTCGAAGAGTATCTGGTATCAGTTGATCTTTGGTGTAAGTGAATGGAGAGTATGAAGTTCGCAACAAAGGCTGGACTAGGTCAATGGTTATAAACGTTCATGATCTCATCGGGTTCTAAACCACCCCTCACCTGCACTTGTCGACGACTATCTAAACTCCGTCTAGTCCCCGACAAAATGCATAACTCTACGAGTCCCCACGCGGTTCCAGCAGAGCTGAAATGCCGGTTGTTCTACTTCGGCAACCAATAGAAATAGAGTTTTTCCGATACCACTCCAGGGTTTACCTCGAAGTAAGTTGAAGCCACTCCATGATCCGTCGTCTGTGCTGCCCCACAAGTACCTTAAGTCCGATATCCCCTCCATGACTTAGAAATGCAATAGTCAATGACATCGAAAGCTAGGGCGGCAAAGGCAGTTTCTGTAATTCTGCTTTGGTAATACAATATAGAGGATATGCAGAATAGGCACTTGGTAGGATCGTATGCTTATGTGTTATAGTGTCTTTATGCATAGCTGCTTTTAACGATAAGGTGCTGACGAAAGAACGGCTCGCATAAAGCTCACGCAATTGCATCCATTCGAAATCACGGTCAGCAACCAAAGGGAGAATGGTCGAATTTTTGGTTCAAACACGAACTCCGTCTTCAATTGGCCCTCCTACTTCGGCTCGATGGTCCCGATCCGAGGATTTCAGAGTCAGTACAACAAACACCCTAGACCATGCAAAAGCTCTCTCTCGAACGTCTTAAAAGCCTTGAAGAGCTGCTTTCTTCCACGGGCACACTGAACGCATCTTAACATCAATTTATTCATAAGATAGTTTGAAAAGAGCGTTTGGGTTGCTTGTACACACCGAAGACCGAGCCCAGGTGGCTTGGCCGCATCACGTGTCTCATCCAAAATTCCAAAAGTTCTGTCATAAATCGGAGCTAGGAGCCCGCCGAAAAACGAACCTGAGATAAATATCTTTTCCCCGCTCATGTCCAATTTTTTCCTTCGTAATTCATCATCACTTATCTTTCCAAGCGCGCAGAACAATTGCTGTAAATACCTATATCTGTTTTGGTGTAGCGAATGCAAGTAGAGGGAACTTTTAGAGCAGAGGCCAGCTGCTTGAAAAAACACCAACCCTCCCAAAATGAATCCTCATCTGCCATCCCCCCACTCTTCGATTTCGAGAAGACGGGGACGGGAGTGAACAGTGCCGTCTCCTCAATCGATGGGCCACTTGTGATTGAGGCAGCTTCAAACCCAGACGTCAACGTTACAGGCATCTTTGAAAAGAACAATGCATCGGAATCCGACAATTCGTCAGATACCGACGAAGAGAAAGATGATTTCCCTGAAGGAGGGTTAAGAGCGTAAGCGAATTTCGCACTTGACATTGCCTGTGGAGCATTGAAGCATGCTTGTATTTTTTTTCGCACTCATGGACAACACATAGACGACTGATAGTCAATCCTTTGTTCATCACTTAACTTGAACTTAATCAATGCTGACTTTACAGTTGGCTCGTCGTCCTAGGATCTTTCTGTGGATCGTTCTCCGTCTTTGGAATCATCAACAGCACTGCCGTCTTGCTCGAATACTTCAGTCATCATCAGCTACAAGACAATGATGAGAGCCAGATTGGATGGATCTTTGGTCTTGCTCTGTTCTTGACTTTCTTCTGCGGTGCTCCCATTGGACCCATTTTCGACTCTTACGGACCAAGAGCCTTGATCTTCTGTGGAAGTGTCCTCTTGGTTGCTTCTATGTTCCTGCTTGGGCTTTGTACTCGTGAGTGATATGTTGACATCTTGTGTTACCTTCGGCACTAACCGAGACTAGAATATTGGCACTTCATCATGGTATACAGCGTGTTGAACGGTGTTGGTGGCTGTTTAATCAACACACCTTGTATCGCTTCAATCGGTCACTTCTTTCTCGTCAAACGTGGCAATGCCACAGGAGTTGCCATGACAGCAGGATCAATTGGTGGTATCATCTTCCCCTTGATGTTGCAGAGACTATTCCCGAGGGTCGGCTTCGCATGGGCAACTCGAATCCTGGGATTCATCCTTGTCTTTCTTCTTATCATAGCTAATCTTCTTGTTCGAGGCAGACTGCCTCGAAAGCCAATGGCCAGTTTCAAGAGCGTGTCACCTGAGTTCGGTCTCTTCTACAAAGACATGCCATTTGCGCTTATGTCTCTCGGGATCTTTCTGATGGAGTGGGGTATCTTCGTTCCGTTGACATATATCACTTCCTATGCCACGTCTCACGGACAAAGCTCATCCTTTGGTTTCGAAATCATAGCCATATTGAACGCCGGATCCTTTTTCGGTCGATTTTTCGCTGGCGTGGTTGCCGACATGATCGGAAGGATGAACACACTCATTCTCAGCATTGGGTTATGTATCATCGCATGCCTCGCTTTGTGGCTACCAGCAGGGAATTCAGCACCTATGCTCATCGTCTTTGCCGTAATCTTCGGCTTCGTAAGCGGGAGCAATTTGAGTTTGAGCCCTGTCTGCGTCGGTCAGCTATGCAAGACCGAGCACTATGGTCGCTACTATGCAACCTGCTGGATGTTTGTTGCTTTTGGGACGCTCACTGCGCTTCCGATTGGCGGAAAGATTCTCACGTTGATGAATGGAGACTACACGGGCCTGATCATCTTCGCTGCTGCATCCTACCTTGGTGCAGCACTGTGTCTCATTGGGGCTCGAGTATTGAAGGTTGGGTGGAAGCTCAACGTGATCTATTAAGTAGACGATAAGGAAGTGAGGGGTGGTGAAACCCAACAGATTGGAAAAGAGGTGGAATTGGCAACACATGGAGGAACCGTTGGAGAAAATTGTCTTTGGAAATTTGGACGAATTGGGAAATGTGCACATCTGGTTTTTCGAGTCACTTTTGTTAATTCTCCTTCTATCGTTTATCTCTCATTTTGGTTCATATTCGCACATATTTACGTCATCCGATGGTATCCCTACATTTATTTATGAGAGCAATAGCTAAAGAAGTATCTTGGGCATCTACCCACTTCAAATCCGAGATCTGATCATCTGTTGCCAACCTATAGTATTTCACATCCATGTGGTGCTTGGCGGATATTCGAGCGGTCACTTTGAATATCCAGCAAATTAGTGACTCGGTCCTCGATCTGAATCATCCAGCGTTTTTCCGATCGAGCGGGGCAATGCCGGCTTACTCCAAAGTACAGACATATATTATGGCGAAGGTTGAGATGGAACAACAGACTCCACGCTGAAGATTAGCCAGCATCAACATGTAATTACCGGGCCTCAACTTTCGTGCAATGATACACGAGATCATGAATATCCTGTTGCTAACTTGAGCCAGTAACGGATTCTTTTATTGAGATCGCCAATCAAAGAAAGGAGCCATCAGTGCTCAAAAGCCGAGAGAACGCGTGCCAGCTGAGCTTCATGAAGTTGCTGAATTGGTACAGTAAGCACCGAGCTGGAGTGGCATGATGTTTACACTTCGTGGAGCTGATAGAGTTACACAGCAGTACAATAAATTGAGCCAAGCTGCTCTCACTTCAGTTATCTGCTGTAGGACTCTGAAATGCTTGGATCTATTCGTTGTCGGCCAGCACCGAGGTACGAACGTTTGATAGAACCGAATATACGCACGGCGGTTTTCAAGGACTAGGGAGAATTGCAGGGTTGTACATCTTACGAGAAACATCACACGGCTTCTACGAGGTGAGCTGAAATTTTATCGATGCGTCAGTGTAGTAAATAAATGTCATCGAGCTGTGCGCTTGCGTTCTCCAGATAAATAGTCCCAATGGTTCACTCCAAAGAAAATCTTCTCCTCATCGCTTCTTATCCCATTCAGACTTTCAAGATCGTCAGTTCACAAACTACTTCTCAATTATCTCTCATCACTCGGAGAACATAAACAAAAGCACGCACCAAAGTTCAGTACTCAACTCAAAATGCGTCTCATCCTCACCTTCCTTCTGAGCTTCTGCCTCCTCAACCTCGCAGTCGCTTGCTGTGGTAACAAATCTACCTTCTCCTGCTGTGGAAAAGGGAAATGCAATGTTTTCTGCTGCAATTGCAACGGAGGTGAGTTCACCCGGACCTCGCTTCATCGTCCATATGGGGATTAATTTAACCCTTCATACACGACCATGTCTCGTCTTTCCATTGTAAGTCGCTAACGCATCTTTCCAGGCTGTCTTCCCACAGACGAATGCAAAGCCCAGAAAGTTCGAATCTGCATTCCTATTGGACGGACAGTCGTATGTCGGCGCGACATCGAATCTTCTCTCTTGCGCGATACCGCTGTCTCTCTTCCAAGCCCCGAACCAGTTCTTACTCTGAGGGAGGAGAGTGAGATACAGGCGAAAGATGAGGAGCAGTTGGCTGAAGTTGATACTCAGGGCAAAGGCGGTTTTACATTTGAGGAGTTTCTGGCATACAAAGGCGTGGAAGGAAGTGTGGAGGCGGCTGCCTATTTCAATATGTGAGTTTGTTCATTATGTGGTGGCATTTTGGAAGTTGCTGGGCAACATATGTGGATTTAATTTGGGATTCTGGTGAGGAGAGATGCTAATATTGACAGGTATGATCGTAATGGAGATGGCATCATCACCCTTGACGAAATGCGATTGAGTGAGTAGGACGTGCGATCTTCGTCTCTCTCATTTGGGGTGGAGAACGTTGAAGAGAGGGCAGAAATATGTGAAGTTGAATTACGATTGCGCATAATCGGTGGGGATGGTACAAGTACTTCCCGTGGGGATTTGACCTTGTTTCTGTTTCTGGCTTACAGTCCTTACCTATATTTCGGTTGCTTTTTGAATTTTTGATTTGACTGTCGTTACCTATCACTTTCTGTATTGCGTCTGAAAAATTGGGAATAGATGCTAGCTTTCAATACATCTGACTTCCTAAATCTAGTACTATGAGAAGTGAACGACAAGCGACATATGTCTTCATAAAGCAGGGAAACGTTGTGCATAATTATAACCTTGATAACCATGTTGTAGAAAGGCAAACTTAGACGGCATAGGGACCAAGAAGTTCAAGTTGAGGCGCAAGTTCCCCGGCATCAGTCAAGATCTCAAACCCCAGAGGTTCCAATGACTATTCAAGAAGGGGGGAGGACGGGCAGACAACATGCGAACTGGCCATCAGTTTGCAGGATATTACTCATGCAGTCATGAGAACAACAATACATCGGGGACAAATTGCGGCCAGAGGACAGAAGAAATCAGGAAAACTGGACATTTCCTTAATTTCTTCAAGAACTCTGGCGGAAAACAGCTTGAGGTTTTTTTTTGGACCTCCTTAGGCTATTTTTCGATTTGACCATAATTTACCTCCAGGTATATAATCAAATACAAGGTTTTGGTGTCACATCATCAACCTCTCAGCCAGGTCTGGAAGACGAGCTCGTAACCCTCGCCCCATGGTTTGGGAAACAGCTATTATGAGCAAAGACTGAGCAGAATTAGAGCTTAACCACTAAAGCAAGGACATTTGCATCGGCATAATGTCATCAAACAATCGAGTACGGAACAAATCCCAAAAACAAAGAGAGATTGCGAATTGTGGCAAGAGAAAACATTACACTGAAATGTACGTAAAATCTTTCATTTAACAGGTTACAGATGTGATTAAGGGCCTACTTGGATCGTGTTATGGTTTTGGTTTTGAGAAGGAATGTCGTAATCTACCCTCACCAGTCCAATTCCCGTTGCCCTTGACGCCAACTAAAAGCAAAAAGCAAAAGAACAAAATGTAGACAAGAGGCGTCCTGGTAGAGTGAAATATCCGTATACATAGAATGCCTAAATCCAACACTCAGGCAGTCTCCCGTAGCTTCTTCCTTGTAGATCGTTCTCGAGGACGTCCCGCAGACTATGAAAAAATGGCAATTAGTCTATTCTGGGTCTCATCAATAGGGGTAATTTCCGCTTACCGCAAATGCTTATTGAGCCTACTGATAATACTCGCAGGTCCGGCAAACATCATGGTAACACACCTGGTCGTGACGCTGCTACCAGCAGCGTCACGAACCGAACACAGACAATCCTTTGCAGTATTTGGTCCCTGGTGGCATTGGCAGCACTGCTAGTAGTTGTACACTCTCGAGAGCTAACACTCATTTGTCTTGCATTTCCCCGACGTTCCGTGGAGCGTGGTCGTATTGCAGCCTTTACAGAACACATTGTCATTTACTTTGCTGCAGTATGTTTTGGTGTAGCTTTTGTGTCCGCATTTGTGGTGTCTGATCTGATTGTGGCACGAGCAATGTTGCATAATGAAAGTTGGGAGAGCGTGAGGCAGGTTGGATATGGAAATGCAAAGTCTAAAATAAGGAGTGTTGTATCAGAGCTGAAGTTGCAAAATAGAGGCTTTGGAATATGCAGGAAACAGTAGATATGAGAGCTGGTTGAGGAATGCAACTGGGGCTCAACACCATGGTTTATGTATCATATTGTAGATTGTTGGCCTTGTTCTGTCAGAATTGCACGGTGAGACCAGCCCATGCATAGCTGCAAGAGCACACCTAAAACCAACACTTTAGCACTTTGATTCAAGCCATCCAATAACAGACATATCTCATTCTGAAGGCAGGGAAGCATGCAAGTCCGGTGTTATCACCATGGTCACACCGAGTAGGTGAGCCGTGAATAGGATAAAGCCATGGACTTTCCGGCCATGAAACAAACAAGAAAGAACTGGCCAGTGCTTAACGCTCTCCCAAACGTCTGTGTGTTGGGCGGAACTTTCAGAGGCCAGTCTGCGGGTAGCCTATCATTGTTTGAGATTTGGAGGAGACCTTGTCTCGCCCCGGACATCTGGGATGCGAGGTGGTAAGAAAATGCTCGCCCGATGAAAAGCTGTCATGCCTGTCCAGGTGGCAGTCACGTATCTGTGCCAACACAAGAGAATAAAGAAAAATCCGACCAACACCCATGGAGACACGACAACGAGATCTATCTCATGTGCTCCGCGGCTTTGATTCTCCGAATCCAAAACTACTCAAAGGAAGATGACCCCCAAGAGCTGGCAAGCCGTGCAATGGAACAGTGGATGTGGGGATGGCGGTTATATAACCATCATGTATCATGGCAAGCGTTTTCACGTCGCCCTACGTCCCCCCTCATCCCCGGACACAATCGAGGGTCCCCTCATCTCAAAATTCGATTCTGTGGATGATGACAACGAAGACGAAGTTTTAGCGACCCAGAAAGAAATCGAAATCATCGTTTACGAAGCAGGGGGCTCAGTGTGGACTCAACTGGCCCCCCAGCTTCCCAAAGGACCAGCGCTCTCGGATTTACACTCTCTTCTCTACCCAGAATCTTTTTCCTTCCGTTTCATCACGATCAATGGAAAAGCGGAGCTGATGCCGGAAGAAACGGACAAAACGCTCTATCACGATCGCTTTGGCATGAAAATTGTCAATGACATGGGATTGCCGCAGTACTCATCCAAAGATATCCGTGTTCTGGAAACTCTCGTCGGACAAGGCTACATTACCCAGGTCTTGGTCGAAGGAACAGAAATGTGTTGTAAGAGCGGTGACGATGCGTTTTGGCAGGGGATTGAACGGGAATACGATTGTCTCCGCAAGGTGGCACGATCGCCGCTGGCTCATTCGATTCGAGTTCCTCGACTGCTTGGTCTGGTCATATCGGCCGAGACAGGGGTAATTATTGGCATTTTGGAAGAATTTATTTCTTCGGAAGTACTATTTAATCTATGGGAGGTGGGAGATGGGGGCATGAAAGCTTCAGTGGAAAGGAGGAAGAAGTGGGGAGCTCAGGTTCGGGAGACGGTTGATTTACTTCATGGAATTGGAGTCGTATGGGGAGATGGAAAGCCGCAGAATGTGCTTATTCACAAGGAAACCGATAATGCCTGGGTCATTGATTTTGGTGGCAGCTATTCTCATGGATGGGTTGATGAGAAGTTGATGGAAACTCTTGAGGGTGATGAGCAGGCGGTTGGGAGAATGCTCGAATTCTTGGGTGTTTGATGTCATTTGTGCGTCTTACATACTTGGATACTTGTCTCGAAATCGCGATAGCTGGAGTAGAGGACAAATAGATGTTTAGCATTTTTTTCCTGACTGAAATCCCGACTAGTGAGCCGTGAATTAGTTCCATAGGAGACTCCGCCTTACTGGAGCAAGGCAGTAAGACTGCAAACGAAATAATAATACCTTTAATATCTTTAGTACTATTGCTGGGCCAATAATGAGCTCAGGAGGAAGCTTTAAAGTACAATTGAGTAGATGTACTGTACATATGCATGTTTACTTCATCGGAACCATGAAGCTGAGTCAGGAATGATAGTATCACAGTCATCAGCTGGCCAGCCGGAGAATTTTCGTATGCACCGCAATAAAGATTGGTGTGCTACCTCCTCCAACTCGAGTCCAATTTCCATCGAGCCTCATCTTTCGTATCTCAGTCATGCACTTTTCACTATTCGAAAGCTCAAGACCCAAGCACTCCAATCCCACACCCCCACCACCACCATGGACATTGCCCGTAATCACGTCGATAGAGGATTTCACCCAAATTCTCAAAGCCCACCATCACCGTCACATTACTATTTTCATCACCACCCCATATTGCCATGATCTCGGTCCAGAAGAGCTGGCATGGTGTCACAAGTACCAAATCCTCACAGATAATTACCTCTTCAAAACCAGCTTTGATATCTGGCCAGTGCTGCAGGAGCATGTCACCCCAAAAGTCAGGCCGTGTTGGGTTACATTTGATAAGGGCAAGGAGACAGGGTGGGTGGGGGGAGGGCTGAGAAGATTTGTGGAGCTGCATAAGATGAAGAAGGTGGAGGCAATGAAGCATTGAAAGGTGGCGCTAGGACAATGATGAGGCTATTCAACTGAACTGTGCTTCTTCTATGTAGCATGGGTTTAAAGGGAGCAGTATAGTCCTACGAGGGAAAACGAGTTTGAATGTGGATAACGGACATTGAGGTTGAACAAGCTCTGCCGCTTAAATGGCCAAGAGAACAAAGTTCACGAAAAATTACCTTTGTATACAGACATGAAGCCTCTTGACTGCACTCTGAGTTAAAGACCCTGAGTGAGTCCAAGTCATCCACAGGTCGGCCTGAGCTGAGCGTGATCAAAAGATGAACACCTCAAAAAACCTTTAAATGCACTCATCTGGACCCAACAACTGATATCATTCACTCCAGATCCCAGCAGAAGTATTTGCTATCTTGTACTATCTACATAAGTCTCCGGGGATTACCCCCTGTCCATAGGATTTGCAGTGAATTCGTTCCCAGGTCAAGTCAAATGAGAACTTTCCCACCAGTGAACCAAATCAAACTCTCTCAACCATGTCTGCTGAATAATATTCTACTAATTGAGAGTCATTTACTAGCATCTTAAAGAGTGTAGGGAGCTTTCAACTAGTCCTAACTTGAGGACTGGAGCGGGTCACCATTTATTGACTGACAAGCAGCTAACCAAATAGAAACAAAAACCAAAAAAAAACCAACATCTAATCCCTCACTGAGAGAGAGAAAGAAAGAGTATGGTGGTGGAGGGGGGAGAGTGCGGCCATCCAGTAGTAAGTAGTCTCTTCCCCTTCCAAAAAGCAGATGTGGTTGAGAGCGTTCAATTCCAATCTTTTTTGCCGTTTGTTTGGTTTTGTTTGGCTGTAGGCGAGCTTCCGTTACAAAGAAGGTTGACTGAGCCCCACAAAGTGAAGTCAGCTTCTTCCTGCATCAAGATCTCATCCGGCTTTTAATATAGGTTCTAGGGATGGGCTGCCTAATTGGTAGGCACATCGAACGGAAAGCTAAGTTGTCGTCTCGTCTAAGCACGAAAAGCAAATTCTGACTATTTGTCCCCTTGCTTGATCTTCAGCAATACTCCGTTAGGCCAAAGAAGAAAAGATAGGAATTGTAGTGTGCAGATAAAGAGGCACATCAAGAAAATAAAGAAAAATGGTGGATCACAGCAATATCCCTTAGAGCAACTTAGCTAAGGTTGCTTCATTGAAATTCCTTTGTTGCCTACACGCTGACACTGGCAGAGCGAACCCAAAGGGAGAGAAGGCACTATGTATATTTGTGGTATCTCCGATTGTTACAATATATCTACAAGACATCCGAGGACATCTCCAAACCCCGCCCACCACACCTAAAACTCCACGATCTATTCCACCGTGCCAGGCTTGCCCCACCCAGCTACCCAGATATATCTCCAAAGCCCATCTAACATGTCCAAATGCCTACGATGCCGTCCTTCCGTCCCTCAGTCAAGTAACCATCCTTGATCCTGACTTTTTCTACAGTCGCAGGTGTTTTGCCATCTACCTCGGCTGTGACACCTGCTCCGCAATCCCAGTGGCGCCCATCCGTTTTATCATACACCTTAACCACGTCTTCGCCTGCTGCTGTTACAATTCTGCGGTTATCGAACATCATGCTTGTGATAGGCGCATCATAAGCGTATGCATCAAAAATTGCGCCTGTCCTCAGGTCCCAAATCTAAGAAATGTTAGCAATGCTCCAGATTATCGTCTGCAGCGAGATCTGCTTACTCTGACGCTGCGATCCAAGCTACCCGTGATCAGATGTACATCATCGAATTGCAAACAAGTCACTGGACCAGTGTGGCCAACAAGACTTCGATGAACCTGTCCACTCCGCAAATCCCAAAGTCGAACCATACCATCAGCCGTTCCACATGCTAGAGCAGCATCGAAGACTTGGACGGCTCCAACGAAGTCCGCTGAGCCATCCGGTACTTTGCCGGTCTGGCGCCAAGCTCCTTCGCTAGACCCCATTGTTGCTGAGGCTTGAGCTGCAGCCCACATCACATCCAAAGTCTGTACACAGCGACCCTTTTCAAGATCCCACTGCCGTAATGTCTTATCAGCTGATCCAGATATGAGAGTGTCTCCTTTAAAGTGCAAGGCAGTAATTTCGTCAACATGGGCTTCCAAAGTGAAAAGAGGACAGTCTCGCATGGTTCCTGGTGGTGGCTCGGGCTCCTCGTCCTCAGGATTACCAAAAGCCAGGGGATCTTCATCGTCGTCACCATCCTTATTAACCCGGTTGTCCTGAGGATCATAACGTGCTTTACTCAGGTCCCATAGACGAATAGTTGCATCCATTGACCCTGTCGCCACAATGTTGTCCTCCACTTGAAGAGTTCTGACAGATGCTGTATGGCCTTCTAACAGCCCAATGCAGCGCCCTGCGTTCAAATCCCATACCCGAACGGTATCATCTAAAGCGGACGTTACCATGGTACCAAATGGAACGTCAAAGTCCAATGCTGTGATCGAATCATTATGAGCACGAAGCTCCCGAATCTTTGACCCAGGCTCGAAGTGCTCGTGCAAAATTGGCATCGACTTCCGCCTTATGGTCTTGTGCCGTTTTGGGCGTGTAGGAGTGGTATTCTCCGACGGAAGTTTCTCGTATATTGATTCGGACATAAACTCAGCATCCGCATTTGCCTTGTCCAGATCCAGATCCTCGTCCTCCTCGACCTTTGATGCTTCAGCGAACGCAGCAGCATCGTCTAATTGTTCTTGTGCATCGTCCAATCGATTTTCGACGTCCAGAACTATCAAGAGTCAGTAAAGATTTCTGGGCATGAAAGACGAATAACAAACTGTCATGCTCCAACATAGCCTCCTCCTGCTCTAGCCCCGCTAACCTATCCAAAACTATCTTCCTCATATAGTTGAGATTTGATATTTTGTTGTCTATCTCCCGAATCTCGCTGCTTGCCATATTTTTTCGAATGCCCATCATCTCGAGTCGATGATTGAGAGAGTTCTGTTCCTTCCCGAGCTTCGCAATCGTTGGTGGACTGTCCGAGTCGGATTTGTCGTCTTCGAGCAGCTTTCGCCCTCTTGATATTCGCCTTTTATGCTTTTTCCCATTCGGATTGCTCTCTGGTAAGGTGGCCTGGAAACCTTGGAATAATGAGTAGGCATTTTCATTTTCGGGGATGTTGGCAAGAAGTTCGTCCGGTAAATATGTTAAGGCGCGATACTGGATCTCTGAGGTAGAAAGCTTCGAGCGAACAAGATCCGTAGGTGATGTTTTGGCAAAGGAAAAGACGCTTCTTTGCAGGTTCGGCCGTCTCAGTTGTTTTTGTAGGTCGCTCATCGCATTTTGGTAGTGGGTAGAGGATGTCGGGTCCAACGGTCCCATCAGATGCCCAGCTGTTGTAGTGACTTTCCTCCCAAATGCTTCTAGCCCCTTCGTCTGCTATGTGTTAGAAGATATGGTGATTGCAGGCCCAATAACTCACGGATATGAGGGCATCATCGTCCCCTTCCAAGGAGCCATTGCGGCTGGAGCTCGCCATGCGTGCTGTCCTATACTATGCGCCAGCACATACGCAAAATGTAGCAGTAAGTTACTGAACGCAGTCGAATTGCCAAATGGCGTGGCGGGATTGTGATGGTTGGAGTCGAAAGTATTTGTCCAGTCTCGTCGTTCTTCCTGGTGACCAAGGTTGAAGCTGTTGCTCAAGCCACATCGGGTGGCTGAGGATGGCCGGCAATGCGGCCGCTTTCGATATCGGTTTGGCAAGTGACTGCTTCGATTGTTCATCCAAATCCGCAAGCAAAGCAGACTCAGCACACAACAGAAAGCCATTGATTCATTGTTTCCGGACTACTCACTCGTCTGAACCTCACACTCACTGTGAGAACTGTTGGTATTAAATCCAACCCCCGTTTCTAAACCCAACAATGGATACTGCCATTGACCTTTCCGATGCCTCCAAGGCTTTGGATCTCTCCAATATTCGATTTCAACTCATGTAAGAAGTACGCATTTCACCTATACCTGGGGAGACACTGACAGAATGTAAATTTGCAGTCGGTTAGAGGACACCATCACCTTCCACCTCATCGAGCGAGTCCAATTCCCATTCAACGGCACAATCTACAAACCTAGCGCTCTCAAAATACCCAACAGCGATCTCAGTTTTCTCGATTGGACACTTCGCGAGCGGGAGAAGCTAGACTCCTTGATCAGAAGATTCGAATCACCAGACGAATACCCATTCTTCAAAGAAAGCCTACAAAAGCCAATTCTACAGCCACTTCACTACCCAAAAATACTTCACAAGAACGATGTCAACGTGAACGAGAAGATCAAGAAGAGCTATATCGAGCATTTTCTCCCAGCAGCCTGTGCGGATTTTGGTCGGGAGGATCGGGGTGAGACTGAGGAGAACTACGGATCGTCAGCGACGGCCGATATCGCATGCTTACAGGCACTCTCACGGCGGATTCACTTTGGCAAATTTGTGGCAGAATCAAAGTACCAGTCGGAGAAGGAGAAGTTTACAAAGTTGATCCAGGCTGGGGACCGTGAGGGAATTGGAGCTGCCATCACAAATGAGGCCGTGGAGAGAAAGGTGCTGGAGCGTTTAGGTCTCAAAGCTAGGACATATGGCACAGACCCCAGTATAGGTGCTGATGGCCAAGGAAAGATCAACGTTGATGCGGTTGTGGCGATGTACAAGGACTTTGTCATTCCACTTACCAAGGAAGTGGAGGTCGAGTACCTGATGCAGCGACTAGAATGAGGAAAACCTAATGCAAAAGCATAAATTATTGAGGAGCATTCAGATATTCGCCGATAGCTTTGGCAGCTCCCTCAAACTTGCTTGCCTCTATCAATATCATCGATCCCTGTGGCTTGATACCCATTTCAGAGAAAGCCCTCTTGCTATCCGCCATGCCTTCGCCCTCATCTTTGGTGTACTCAAATGAACCTGACGCCAAAGCATGCCTTTGAAGTACCTCGTCCTCTGGGTGGAAATAGAAAACCTCTCGGTTGGCCTTGGCTGCTTTGTTCTTCTTCGTTCTGGGTGCGTCCTCCTGATCTAAGCTCGAGGAAAGCTCGTTGTAGGTCTTGGAGAGAATCAGGTAGTGGGTGAACTCGTATGGCTCCTTGTCCTCGACAGCTGCCTCGATCTCATCGATGAGCATGGTGTACATTGGTGGCGCAATTTCCGCGGGGACATTGATCAAGCGTTCACCAAGGATAATACCGACTTGGGAGGAAGATGTGAGAAGACTGCCGAGTGGTGCCAAGGAAGGACTCGACTTAGACTTCTCAATGAGGTATTCATTCAAGTCTTTGACGATCTTCTTCTCTCGATGCTCATGAAGATTGAGGATCGTGAGGAACGCATATGCGTCAGTCTCATCCCCATCGACCTTGACAGTTGAACCAATGGTTGGTTGTGATAGGATGAGATCGGCGAGAGCGGACAGGTCGAACAGCTGGGAATCGACATCAAGTAACTGTCTCAGGAGACTTTTGAGGCCGTGAAAATCGACTTCTGGCTTGAAATTGAACCATTCGAATTCAACATTGACCATATCCACATCCTGTGGAGGGGTTAGTGCTGGAGCGGAAATCATGTGCGGGGTACTGACATCGTCGCTGCCACTATCATTGTCGCCCACTTGCGCCGAAGGTGCATCTGGGAGGACTTCTGTATCTCTATTCCTCTTTTTGACCATCTTTGCTGTTGTTTGAAGATGAAGGTAGAGAAGCAGGAAATGGATGGCCAGAATAATTTCTTCCCTATGGGCGCTAATCTCCATGTGACTCTTATCTTAGCGCGATGTCAAAAAATTCCACACCAGACCCCTCCAAAACCCCTCCTTTTTCGAACTTCCAGAGTCACAACCACAAATTTCGCAAAAATGGCTGGCAGCGGAGAACTCCCAGACGAGCCTCACAAGCTCTTCGATACCATTCTCACTCTTGATTTTGGGTAAACTAATCACATCAGGTTTAAAAATTTCTACTTCTGACATTCCTCCAGTTCCCAGTATACTCATCTCATTACTCGCCGTTTACGAGAACTCAATGTCTACTCTGAGATGCTCCCGTGCACCCAGAAGCTAGCAGATCTCTCCTGGAAACCAAAAGGAATTATTCTTTCAGGAGGACCATATTCTGTTTACGAAGCAGATGCCCCACACGTTGACCCCGCGATCTTCGAACTCGGAGTACCAATCCTCGGAATATGTTACGGATTACAAGAGATCGCGTGGCATCACGGGAAAAATGTGATTGCAGGGACTGAAAGGGAGTACGGGCACGCAGATGTCAAGGCGAATAGAGAAGATGGGCGCGTCGACACGTTGTTCAAGGACCTCGAGGATGATGTGCAGGTCTGGATGTCTCACGGTGACAAGCTGGGAGCTCTTCCTCCTCAGTTCCACATCATTGCGACTTCTAAGAACTCCCTATATGCTGGAATTGCGCACGAGATAAAACCAATCTACGGCATTCAATTCCACCCTGAAGTCACACATACACCTCGAGGAACTAAGTTGCTGGAGAACTTTGCCGTTGGAATCTGCGGCGCAAAGCAGACATGGACTATGGCTACATTTGTGGACAAGGAGATTGCCAGAATCCGAGCTTTGGTGGGAGAGAAGGGTCAGGTTCTCGGAGCCGTCAGTGGAGGTGTCGATTCAACTGTCGCTGCCAAGCTTATGCACGAGGCTATTGGTGATCGCTTCCATGCTGTCCTCGTCGACAACGGTTGTATGCGTCTCAACGAGTGTGAACAAGTCAAGAAGACTTTGACTGAGCACCTTGGAATCAACCTCACAGTTGTCGATGCTTCAGACCTCTTCCTGGATGGTCTCAAAGGTATCCATGACAACCCGGAAGCGAAACGCAAGTTCATTGGCGGTACTTTCATCGATGTTTTCGAAGCCGAAGCTCTCAAAATCGAAGAGGCAGCCAAGAACTCTCCAAAGGCAGGTCCCATCAAGTTCTTCTTGCAAGGAACTCTCTACCCAGACGTCATCGAATCCATCTCCTTCAAGGGCCCATCCCAAACTATCAAAACTCACCACAATGTCGGTGGTCTCCCAGAGCGCATGATGAATGGCCAAGGCCTCAAACTCATCGAGCCCCTTCGCGAACTGTTCAAAGACGAAGTCCGTGAATTGGGAAGACAACTCGGTATTCCCCACGAGCTCGTCATGCGCCATCCCTTCCCGGGGCCCGGAATCGCCATCCGAGTCCTCGGCGAAGTCACCCGCGAACAAGTAGCCATTGCCAGAAAAGCCGATTTCATCTTCATCGAGGAGATCAAGAAGGCTGGTCTATACGATCAAATCAGTCAAGCTTTCGCAGCTCTCTTGCCAGTCAAGGCAGTTGGTGTAATGGGCGATAAGCGAGTGCATCAGCAGGTAGTAGCTCTCCGCGCTGTCTGCACGACTGATTTCATGACTGCGAATATCTTCCGCTTCGATTGGGATTTCTTGGAGCGGGTGTCTACTCGTATTGTCAACGAGGTTGACGGTGTCTGTCGTGTCGAGTATGACTTGACTAGTAAGCCTCCAGGAACCATCGAGATGGAGTAGGATAAACAAGTGATCGGTTCTGGATTCAGGAATAAAACATAGATAACTGAGAGAGACTGGCTTAACTACTGAGCTTCGCACACACAGATCTCTTGCGTTTGGATACCCTGAATTTGATTTTTTGGCGTTCAGAGTGAGTGGGGTTATCGTGGTTCGGTTGGTGGGTGGGTAGATCATAGACATGGCGGCATCGCTTTGAATTTCAGTATTCATTTGAGAACCCAACATAAGGGTGAAGCTCTGCCGGTGATTCGCAATTCCTCCCACTTACGGTTCCAACTTCCGCACCCATTATTCAACTAGGCAAGACATATCTCACGAGGTCTGCGACTAGTCAATTGTTCTGGCCATTACTCCGCGTAGGTATGTAATGTTTCGAATCGAATCCAGCTCGCTGCAGCTGCCAGCAAAGCAGGACACAGCTAGCGAACAACTTGCCCCCCTCCACCCCCCCTTCTTTAGCGAGCCCATAGAGAAGTATTTTCAAGACGGGTTTCTGATGATTTAAGAAGAGGTGAAAAGCGCTATAGTGGTAATGAACATTGTATACTTGTGTTCTAGTGGAGTATTAGGGAATGAAAATGTAGTTGGAGATTGCTTTTCATTTGACAGGAAAATGGCTGTTGACAGCTCAATACATATATGTAAGCTGCTTTCTGTTGTAGATCTCTGAGCAGAGTCTGTAGTCTCGTAACCTAGCAGAAATATACGAAAAGAAGATGTCTTATGAAGCGGTAGGAGTGCGGTGGCTTGCTGTCGGCTGCGGTGTATGAGGAGTGAAGGATGTTATGCCTAGTAGATAAAAGGGGTCAGGGACTTCCCTCCCACTCATGTACAACGAAGGAGTAGAAAGCTGATATCGAAGTTCAGTTAAAGAAATGTTGAGAACGACGAAAGTGTCCGAGAAGCAGAAACAGGGGATATTGAGGCTTAATAAGACTTAGCAAGGGGAGAGAACAAGGAGATGTGGTGTAAAGACAGGCAAACAACCCAATGAGAATACCGGTATTCTGGAAGAAGAAAAGCAATCTCGAGGAAGAGAGAACACAAGTCAAGAGCAGAATATCTCTGAACACGCGACGACTCCACGACCACTTACTTTTTTCAAAAGGAAAATTCCTTGTGCAAGATTGCAAGATTGGAAATCCTCCGGGGCGCGTTGCTCAACCACTCAAAAGAAACGGATAAGTGCAATTTCAAAAAGGAGTTTCCCAATAGCTTTGGATTTCAATTGTCTTAGTCCTGTAATCGCGTTTATGCGCTATTGTCCGTATTTGTTTCGATAGCTCACATCTCACATTGGGACCGTGCGTAAAAACGTACCGAAGATCCCTCAATCCAATCTCAAATGTTTCAACACAAAGTCCGTAAACGTTCAGGTACAAACACCGCCCACAAGCCTCAAAAACTTCGCATGCTGTTCCTCGCACGTGTCTATCGTGTAGCACAACGGTCTCTTCATAATCACACTTTGCCCAAGCGCCGAGCGACCTCATGGATATCACCGTTGCGCAAGACGCTGCATCATCATGACGCTCAATATCTACCAAGACAGATGCCACAACGACAAAACTCTCCGCCACCTTCACATCGATCTATCTGGTCAATTTCGTCTAGAGATCTGACAATGGCCCACAACGAGCCTCTTGTGCCAGGGGCAACCATACAAGGTTATTCAGGACAAACGTATACCATCGAGGAGACAATTGCGGAACGACGCAGTCCTTTGTTATGCGTGTACCGAGCAAGGTAGGACCCCGGGTACGGCTTATCCAAACAAATCTGCTGTGCGTATATTGACAAAAACATAGCGCCGAGGGCGAGAAGTTCGTCGTCAAGAACATGATTCCAGGTGATTACGAGTACCAAAAAGATTTACAAGGGTCACTCTCTTCCTGCCCTCATCTACGCACCATGATCGATGGTGTTCCCGGGCCCGATTTGTTTGTATACCCATTTTTGGAAACAAATCTTCTTCAATTCAGCCAGAACAAACTTTCGGACGCTACTCGGAAAGATATACTAAAAGGTACTCTTACTGGCATCGCTGCACTCCACGAGAAAAACATCATCCACAGTGGTAGGTTTAGCACCCCCTTCTTATATCGATGCCTTAGGAAGAAGGGCACAAAGATCTCCGCTAACCAGAAGCAATAGATATCAAGCCAGACAACATTCTATTGGACTATGAACTCAATGATGACGCCTTTCACGTCAAGCGGGTTCAGATTGCAGACCTGGAAGATTCGGTGATCCTCCCTGATGACAAACATTTGAAGAACACGATGTGTGGCAATCAGTTATGGAGGAGCCCTGAGTCCTGGGCACGAGCAGCTCAAGGCATACCATCCGACATCTTCTCCTTTGGAATTGTGGTAAGCAAGCCTAGACTGCCTTTTTTGATTCATTTAGACAAGCTAAATCCATATCTAGTCTATCTACGTAATGCTGAATGACATAGTTCTTCGAGCCAGCGACGACGAGTTAGCGGCGAGCGATGCATGGCGATGGGTGCTCCGCAGACAGATCTCTTTCTTTGCAAAAGAAGAGGAATTCAAAGGGTTGCTGGAATGGATTGGCGAAGAAAACCCGTTCTTTGAACGTCTCATTGCTCTCGCTGGCAGCTTTGACTTTTCGGCAAATCCTCGAAAGCCGTTCGAGTACTGGGAATTTGTTGATGCTTCATTCCGTGACTTGATCGGCAAGATGACAGCTTTGGATCCGAAAAAGAGGATCACAACTAAGGATGCATTGATGCACCCATGGTTTAGTGCCGATTGAGGGACCCTTGAAGTGCAGATTTCTTTCATACGCAAGGTCTGGTGGGTTGTGAATGGATAGCTCAGATACTGATATGGAAAATATATTCAAGAAATAATCAGAAAGATGGGATGGTTCAACAACTATCCTAGCCCAGCTCCCGGTCCCAAAGAGCCGAGACCTTGAACCAGAAACCTCGAGGCAAACGAGGTGTTTTTGTGACTGTGCAATATTCACAAGCATGTGTGTGGCGTTGACGTTCATCAGCTGGAATCACCAGCTTTCTTTCTTGCCAGACCTGCTTGTTGACAACATCTCCCCCAGTTCCTTTAGCTTCATACGCAAATCACCAGAACTAATGGACAGGCGCAAATATGTTAGAATATTTCACCTACAGGAAGGTCTAGAAGCATCAAGCAGAGAAGAAAGCTCGAGAATCTTAACTAAGCCCGCCAGCCATCGTTGCAGCACCAGCCTAGATTTCCATTCCCTCCCCCTCCAGCATATAAGCATCCGCATCCAAGTCCAAAGGTTAATATTACATCAAAGGTAATATTCCAATACTAATATATTTCATTGCGCTAACAACGATAAGAAATCACACTGCCTACAATCAAATCAATGTCCTAGCCGACTTATCATCCGTTGCTCCTACTGTAGAGCTCCTCGTCCGATTCCCCTACTCGCTGAACCAAATCTGCCAGTTCTCTCTACAATCTCACATTCCACGCCGTGGGCATTTAGGAACAGTACCCCTCTACTGCGGTGACTATTAAGAGGCTCACACGGAGTCGGCTAAACTGTCCAACTCTTCTTCTCTCTCCGTCGTACCTCCTTCTCAGAAGCATGCAGTATCGTGAATCCGGAAGCTCGCGGCGATCAAACAGACCAAACGGTTTATCAGAGGGGAAATACAAGTATTGACTGGGTGTGCCCGGGCAAAAGGATCCAACTAACTGAACCCTTGCTGGCAACAGTGCTCATCTCCGAAGAACCCTGGTCCGAGCCAGGCCAGGGACAATCGAACATAAAAAGCGCGTCCCTCACCGAAAACAGGACCACAATTGAGATGAAAAGAAGAAATGCAAATAGGAATCAATCATAGGATGAGGTGAAGAGACCAGCAAGGCATTCAGAAACTTTGCGTTTTCGTGAGGTAGAATTAGGAGAGTGCGGAATTCTATTTTTGATGGTTTGGCTGGGTTTATTTCGTTTGGGGACCTGGAACGCGGGGAGGAGCTCGAAATCGACTCGCTTGTCCGCACTTCTAAAACGAGAGGCCATACAAACTGCACGCAGGAATTGACATGCCTCTGGGTAGAACGATCATGCAATAGCTGTGATGGCATAATGGTGCATGATAGGAGGTCTCTTGATGGGCTTGTTGGGAGCTGGTGGGAGACTGGTATTGGTGCTGGTGGAAGGATGGCTGTGTTTGTATGCCATGATGAAGAAGCGAAAATTGATTGAAATGC
The DNA here is from genome assembly GCA_002554605.1 of Helotiales sp. F229. Classification (NCBI taxonomy): domain Eukaryota; kingdom Fungi; phylum Ascomycota; class Leotiomycetes; order Helotiales; species Helotiales sp. F229. Next base: position 2,950,151 of record MXAW01000004.1, on the reverse strand, counting down.
CATCTGGGACTCGCGATGGTAAGCATAAGGATGCGGGGCAGGAGAATTGTTTGTTTGGTAGGTGAAGCTTAGAATTTTGGCGTTGTTTGGAGATGAAGTCAGATTGGCGTTGTGGTTAAGCTGGAAGGGATCCCTTGAGTTGAGATGGAAGAATAAATCTTTTGAAATGTTCATATTAAACGTGTCGGGATGAGCTCAACGCCGTGTCTTGCTGTCACCGTTGGCACGGCATTCGTGAAAAGAAAACAGAGAGAAAATTATTGAGAGCCAACAACGGCTTTGTCTCAACGAGGATATCCCTGAAGTCCATGTTGAAAGTCGCAGGAACAGAGCTGGGTTTGCCATCCAAGCTGGTGAACGTTTGGTACTCGGGACGACGATGCGGCGAAGCGTCATGCATAGATATGAATGATCCAAACATAGACAAATGAACAATCGCCAAACGATTATGCAAACATTATACAGCATCACAAATGGAACAATTCAACCAAGTACCAGCCTCACCGTGCTTCTCAAGCCATGACAGGTACTCACTGCAGCACCTGATTGGCGAATTGGCGCGGTGATACTTAATATAAATTAGGTTCTACCCTTACCACATATCGTCTGAGTTTGGCAATTGTTTCTGCACCTCAGTTGCAACAAACTCCACGTCTCATTTCCCGCGAGCAGGCGGAGCAGCAGGGCTAGACTTCTTGAGGCAGCACGTCCACAGAAGCGACGAAACGTGCAGCTGTTGCAATTCCGCGTGAAACCAATGGCGAGCTGAGAAATGCCCCGAGACGATCCAAGGACACGCGGGAGCAGGGGATAGCGAGAGACAGACAGACAGAATGGGAGAAAAAATAAATATAAGAAACGTGGGCCGCTGTCTGTCTCGGAAAACTGCGACTTATGCAGGTCCTCGTCCTCGTTCGTGTTTACCCGGGTTCATGAGGAATTGTGTATAAATAAAATTAATGCCGTGCATGCTACCTATGCGGTGTCTGTACCTGCAGCTGCAGTATCTGGATTGAATAAAAGGAGAGACTCGCAGGAATATCGAAGTGAAATGAAATGAGAAGTCTACGTGCTCCTTGCCTCGAATTGTTATGCATCATCTGGCAGTCGCCAAGACAGGAAGGAACATAAATTATACTCACTTCCACAGTGCTGACATGGCTCCCGGACGAATCAACACTCCCTCCTAGTTCGATCCCGAAACCTTCGTTCTGGCGGGTCTTTCTGGCAATCTTGCGCTGCATCAGAAACCAAGCCCTCCCCTGCATTATTGCTGGATTGCTGGCTGGCGCACCGGCCGCCCTGTTGCTGCTGCATGAAGTTTGAAGCAGCGAGGGCTGAGGCTGTTTGAGGAGAGAGAGAGAGAGGGAGGGGGAAGAAGAGCAAAGCAGACGAAAAGCCTCAGAACTTACAGTACTGTACAGTAGACAATTGCAATAGCACCAGCAAGCACTTTTCTTTTGATAGTGAGCTTTGCCATTTTAGGCCAGGATCTCACGCGTGTTCCATCAAAGCAGCGACGGGCCCGCTCGCCAACCTCCCCTTCCCAGCAACAACTCTAGACCCCTGCCTGACCCTGATCCTGATCCAGCCCTCGACTCGCAGTGGCCGCCCGCCCTTCCCTCCGTTGCGCTGCACACCCCCCCCCTCCCCTCCCCCGAGAACTTCCCGCCCGCCTTTCTCTTCTCATCAATCTCCTCTACTCCCAGACCGACCGTTCGATACTACGGTTACTACCCGACCGACTATCGACCTTCGACCACGACACTCTTTCACCCCAACCCCCAAGTCACTCGTTTGCACTTCAATTCGTTTCCCAGAGCCTCACCATCGAGTGAACTCCGGGCTTTTTTGGTTAGGAACGGAAACAGGAAAAGGAAAAGGAAAAGGAAAGGCCCCGAAGTTATTGTTTACGCTAGGACCGAGGCGGAGAAGAGCAGAGAGGAGAAAGATCAACTAGGCCAGCGCAGAGACCGAGAACTGGAAGCGCGTGGATGTGGTGACCAGGGAGACGCACGACCAGCGAGAACGAAATATGTGGGAGGATATCGAGGAGAAAGGGCATGACAGCACCATACAACTCTCGCAGCCAAACAATGGAGTGTTCGACATAATGGACGACGAGTACAGGTTGTCGCCGCAAGAATCGCGAGGAGGTCGCCCAGCGCCGTCGAGAGGAGGTCTGGGAATGGGCCCCAGCAAACGAAAACAACGGTCAAGCGGCTTCAACACCAAGACAGTTCTCCTGGGAGCTCTGGCAGCAGTACCTGGCGCGATGGCTCAGAATTGTATATCGCTGTCCGGCTCGACGCAATGTCCAGCGTTCACTTCAGCCTCCATCTCGATCGACAGCACCCTCGTCGGATTCTTGTACGTATCGCACTTTCGTCCGAATGGCTCACCATTGCTGACAATTGTCCCATAGTCCATTCCTCCAATTTGTCTCGAGCACGTCAACATTCGACGAGCAATTGAGCGCGTACCTCTCCACAAGCTACGTCCAGCAGAAGTATGTTCCCCTCCCGTACAACTCCACATGAACATGCCTAATGCAATATGCAGGTACCAGACCCTTCTCGGCTGCGGCAACATTAATCTCACAAACACCACCGACCTTTATGCCCGATTCACGACCTCAGTAATATGTAATGCAATAATTCAAAACTCCATAACACAGTGTGGTCTCACAGCAGCTGCCTCTCGGCCGGTCTGCGCGAACACATGTGTAAGTCTCCAAGGTCAATTGATCCCACGACTCGTACTGACCATCAATAGGCTCAGAATGCAGAGAGCGAGGCAATTATTATTGCCAACAGTGCTCTTTGTGCAAACCCAGGCGCCAATGCTGACAGCCAAATTCGAGCCGACTTCACCAATTGCGCTCTTCCATCCAAATCTTTGACTGGTTCTTGCATAGACGGTGCAGCCAATGAAGCGAACAATTGTGGATTTGGCAACAGCACCATTGGACTGTGTCAATACTGTTCATCTGGGGGACAGAACAGTACCGATACATGTTGTTATAACTCACGAGCAGAGGAAAGATGTGCTGGAGTAGTGCTTCCAACAATCACCGGCTACATGACCTTCACGACAAGTGTGCCTACTTCAACAGCAACATCCTCTTCGACCAGTTCTGCAGCCTCAACATCTGCGCCTGCCGAGTCCGATTCTAACGATGGCCTCTCAGGAGGTGCTCTTGCAGGTATTGTCGTGGGTGCGGTGGCTGGAGCGGCAATTCTTGCAGGTCTTATTTTCCTCCTAGTCTTGTGTCTTCGTCGTAGAAAAGGCAGAGGCAGTCAAAATGGCAGCGTATTTAACCAACCCACACCGGCCAGGAAAGGACACACCACAGGAATGGCCTACAATCCAGTGGGTGCAAGCACGACTACCCCAGAAGGATACGAAGTACTTCCCGGAGGTCGAATTGCACGCATGTCAGCTCTCGAAGGCCATTCGGGAGACTCCCCACCGCGTGGTGAATTAGGTGCAGTCGGAGCTGGAGGCGCAGCTGCTGGGGCCGCGGCTGGATACGCAGCAGGAAGGAGGAGGCATGATCAATCATCTTCGGATGAATACAGCCCAGTATCTAACTCCAATGGAGGTGGTGGAGTTCTGAGGCCACCACCAACTTCACGACGAGCTGGATCATTATCGAGCAATTCAGTCCTCGGTATGGAGGATCCCCAATCACCCGTTTCTGGAAGTGGAGGAGATATGTCATCACCTCAAGGTGTTGCCAGTCAACAGTCCGAGCAGTTGCCATTCTTCAAGGACTACTATTCGCAAGACGAAATTCACCCAGGAGACAAAGTGGCAACACTTTGGGCATATCAACCGAGAGCAAGTGATGAGTTTTCACTGGAACGAGGAGACATGCTCAAAGTGGTGGGTATCTGGGATGATGGTTGGGCGACTGGTGTCATGATCGATGAGCGAGCGGATGAGTGGGATGCGAAACGGAATGCTCAGCGTGACAGTGGTGTATCAAATACATCCGGCCGGAGGGACGAATCACCAGCCGCCAGCGGTGAGATCAAAGCATTCCCCTTGGTATGCGTCTGTTTACCAGACCACTGGAGGAAAACGATAGAGGGCGATGGATCGACCGAGACCGGTTCCAGCGCACCCACTGGCTTAAACCAATAAATCGATGCTCATTCCTCTTTCTAATATATCTATGGCTTCACGACGGTGTTACTTCATTTCGGAATCGGCGTTCAAGGCTCATGGATTTTTGACCTGTTCTCATGAGCACACATTACGCCTCAAGACAATCACTGCTACAACCCAAATATACAAACTACTCACAAACAACGACTCAGCCATCACGGCTTGGGTCAAAACTCTCAACGTGCCAACACGTTCACGTTATTCACATACAATTCCGTTTCATTCACTCACGCCTATCACGTACGTTATTCTAGCTACATCTGCATAGCATTTGCATCTTCGGCTTCGAACCTGGGTCCATATCATACCACCGAATAGCCACACGCACTCCGGCTTATTAGTCGTCCGAGGTAGCGGTGCTTCGGTTTAATACACATTACCACGACATGATAGCGACTTACCATCCTTGTCTGATAGTACTTACTGGGAGGGTTACGCTCGACCCTTATACTTGTTACTCGTACCTACCTACTACTATTACTCTAGTACTTCTTTTCTTTTTCTTTTTTCTTTTTCTATATACCCAGATTCTTGTATTGAACTTGTTGGTTGGATGATGCAGAGGGTTTCTGGAGATGAGGGGTAGGAAGAGATGAGAACACTTTTTTGATACGATGAATTGGATATGTTTATATGGTGTAGTGTGTTATTGTGGATAGATGAAGTTTTTGGGAGGAGGGGGATAATTGAGGAGGGAAGGGGAAGGAAAGGAAGGGGGAAGAGAGGTCTTTTTACCTAGTGTGTGTACTTGGGTAAAGGTTTATAAATACGGTTGCCTGACAGGATAGGGTGGGTAGGATAGGATAGGATAGGACAAGAGGAATGCAGATATTCTCAACGTGCGGGGCCTACTTTTTCTCTTGCGTAAGGACTCTTTCCTGGCCTGGTTGGTACTACAGGTAGTACAGTAGGGCGAGCTCTTCGCCTGACCTGGCTCGACAAAGATTCCAGGCCAGGCGGTGCCTATACTCGGGCAAGTGCTCTCTCATAGTCACGACTCGCATCTTCGGCTCCTCTTCACAATGGCAAGCAAGACCTTTTCAAGAAACATGCACAGCTCAGCTCCACGATACTGGTTTGCGTTGGTCCCAGTCTTCTCGTCAACGACAGGTTCAAGCACCATGTACAGTACAGTACAGGAACTCATTCCGAGACAGATCTCACGATTCCTGACGAGTTCGCTTACAAACATCTACATCTATTTGGTCGCATGCCATGCCTGGAGCCTAGGTAGCGTTATCTTTTTATTGAAGCTAAATCCAAGGCTAAGTATAAGGAGGGGCCGTGAGAGGGAAAGGCAATGCAATGCAATGCACTGTATTGGTTCTATCCAATCTATCTATGCAACGCGACGCATCAAAAAGACAACGATCTATCTATGCTTCTCTCTCTCTTCTATTCTATAAACAAAACAAACCAATCATCGAACTTGGCTCGGCTCTATCTATTTCACAGTAACCTTGTTTTCATTCCCACTCTTCGCGTACTCCGCCAGTCCTGATGCGGAGAGCTCTTGCACGGTCGTTTGGCCGCCGACGACTTTCTTCACGTCGGAGAGGATCGAGGACCAGTCTTCGAAGACGGTGAAAGGGACGGATTCGCGGACGCAGTAGGTTATGAGATCTGAGGGATTTATAAGTTTTTGACTCCTTTTCAAGTTTGAAGTTGTTTGTTTTTGTGGAGGGGAAGGGAGAGAGAGGACTAACCATGTCCCTTCTTCGCGAACAGCAAATCGGTTTCCTTCGCAGCAGAGAGATCTGAGACTCCGTCGCCGGCGTAGAACATGGTTGGGCGTTCGGAGTCTGATAGTTGGCCGTACGGTCTAATTTCGAGGGATTTGTCGTGCCCGAAATGACTATTTCGCAATCAGCTTTCTACCTCCAACAGCACAATTCACACTCTGGGCGTGATGATAGAGGAATATTGAGTCTCACCTCTCATCATGAAACACAATCTGCCATCCCCCCTCCTCATTGATATTCTTCCCGTCTCTCGGCGCAACATCATTGCTGACAATCTGAATCTCATCGGCCTCCTTCCCGACAAGATGTGTCAACAGCGCCCTGATAATCGGTTCCATCCCACTACTCAGCACCACAACCGGCATATTGTTCTTTCTCGCCCACTCAAAGAACTCCTTGAACCCAACATCCAGCTTGATATTCTCCAGCAGCGTCTTGATACACTGATCGTAGGGCGTCTTGACAGAGTCCATCATGCCGCGGAAGGAATCCCTGAAGGTCATCCGGTCGTGGAGAACGTCTTGGTTACCTTGCTTGCGGAGGACCTGCCCGTAGCCTAGGTTGTCGGTTAGGAAGTCGTTGGAGTCGCGTTGCGTTATTGTGCCGTCGAAGTCGGTGAAGAAGATGTATTTGGGGGAGGTGGCCATCGCGGGGAGGGTGGTAGTGGATCCCATTTTATATGTCTTGTTTGGAGGAACTGGAGGTGTCAGTTGCGAATTCAAGGGATTGGATTGTGACTTTGGAGAGAAGAGGACTTAAGAAGGGGACTTTATAGGGAATAGGAGAAGAAGGACAACAAGCGTAGAGGGGCGTATGCTGGGCACGGCAGAAATATATTTCTTGCAGATGACGTCGAAGCCCCTGCCTGAGTGAAGTTGACGAGACGAACTGACTAACCTTCTAAGCAGATAGTAAAAGAATTCTAGGATGATGCCGAGTCTATGAAATAGGATGAAAAGAAGGACAACTTTCTATTCGAGAGGGAAATTTCAGTCTAAAGAATGAGTGTAGATCAGAGATCGTTGAGCATGAGACGGCGGGGATGGAATAGGATGGTGGGGGTGAAACTCCAGTGGACCCCTTTTGTTGGTGGGGCGCGGCGGTGAGAAGCGAGTGCCGTCGTCGGGACTTCAGACAAGACGGGAGCAAGAGCTTCAACCTCGAAAAAAGCTCGCCCAGCTTCAATACCACTCATTCCTTCGACCCCGCCCGACCACAACTCGAAGAAGGGACGCCGGCCATGCAGCCACTGGCTCGATTCGTCCCAAGGCTCTTCTTCGACTCAATCGTCCCCTCCACGGCCAGACAATCCCTTCGACTATCCAGTCGACCCTCGCTGCGTCCATCGACCTGTCTACAATGTAGAATCCGAACACATACACGGCATTTCGCCGATTCCCCCAAACCGCATCCTCCCTCGACACCATCCAATGCCATACCATCTACGCCAGAGTCTTCCTCATCAGATACAGCTCCAGCTTCGGGAAATGCCTCTCCAACACCAATCCCAGAGGACGAGCCAACCGACCTTCCCTCCGCAGAAGAAGGTCGCAGATTGGCAGTTACAAAACGCTTCTCGCACATAATGGACCATCTACAAGGCAACATCTTCATCGCGTCGCAGCGAATCAACGACCTAACAGGCTACTCTGGCATCGAAGCCCTGAAAGAGCGCATCACGCTGCTAGAAAAACGAGTATCCGACGCCCAGGAAGCAGTGCGGTCCTCACGCCTCACATACAAGACGACTGTCGCAGACCGGGCGTCCACGCAGAGAGAAGTCACGGGCTTGCTAGCCAGGAAGGATAGTTGGACGCCGCTCGATCTAGAGAGGTTCACATCGCTGTATAGAATGGATCATACGAACGAGCAGGCGGTACAGGAAGCTGCTACGCGGCTGGCTGATTCGGAGAGGGAGGCTGAAGATGCTGCTAGTAAACTCAGCAGTAGTATCCTCAGTCGGTATCACGAGGAGCAGATCTGGAGTGACAAGATCAGGCGCATGAGTACGTGGGGAACGTGGGGATTAATGGGGGTCAACGTCTTGCTGTTTTTGGTCTTCCAGTTTGGCTTTGAGCCGTGGAGGAGGAGGAGATTAGTGCATGGGTTTGAGGAGAAGGTTAGGGAGGCGCTGGAGAAAGAGAAGTTTGCTGCGCAGGAGAGGAGTCATGATGTTGCGAAGATCGCAGACGTGCCTTTAGACGGCGTGGTAGCTGCGGGTATCCAAGAGCTGGAAGAAGAGGCAGAAAGTGGATTTCCGACGACTTCAGAACCCACTATCGACGCAGTCGTGGCTTGCATACAAGACGAGTCAAAACCAGAGGAGGCCACTCCCGTCCATCCAGAAGATGTCCACGTACCGACCGACCTTATGAAGCTCAGAGCACGATCATCAACATTAGCCTACACAGCGCAAGCGACTTTCCAGGACTTGTTCAGCAACAGGCTCGTGGAGATGCGCAGACAGGATATTACGCTCATTGCATTAGAAGGCGCTGCTACGGGAGCAGCGATCGTCACCATTATCGCCACTCTTCTAATGCGGCCCTCTTAGGCTGAGCTATGTACATTTTGTGTTTGGAGAAATGTAAAATAACAATACCCAGTCATATGAGACATTTAGATCATTTGCTTTGTTTCATTTCCTCTCCTTTAGTATGCACCTGGTCTCTTAGTGTATGCAGGTCTGGGCACCATCTCTGGACGGTCCATGGATGTCCAGGCTGGTGTACCGGCCTTCAACGTGAAGTCCGATAAATGAGCACCAGTAGCTTGTTGAGCCCAAAGCTCAATAGCAAGCCAATTCTGGCCATGGTAGTTCAAAACACCTAGCACCGTCAGCACGATTCACAACACTCTCAAGAAGCACTTACCCTCCGGTACGGGGAACTCAGACTGCGGTCCAATGTTATTTACATATTTCCCAAACTGATACCCATTAACCCAAAGCTGGGCTCTATAATGCGCAACCGCACCATCGATCGTCGTATTCCCAAAGCTGAAGCTCAGAGGAACATCATAGTTATTCGGGAAGTCAAGCGAGAAACTGGCTTGGTAGAACGCAATCCCCGAAGAGTTGATCCCCTGCACTGGTGACCCGGCAGCCCAGTTCCTGTTCGGTGGGTATGGCTGGGTGAAGCCCTGTCTCTCGGCGTACAAACCACCTTCGTTCAATGGTCCGCGAGCTTTGTCGATATACGACTCGCCACCTAGATTTCCTGTGAGTTTCCAGGAGATGTCTTTCTGAGCATGGCCCGCTAGTTCGTAGTTCAGGATTCCCCGCGGTTGCTTCATGTCATCAAGGCCAATATTCCAGTTCTGATTCAAGCCGTTATTGTCGACAACGACTGTAAAGACATAGCTCTGTCCTTTCGTGAGGTTGGGAAGTGTGTAAGTGCTGTTCTTGTTACTGGCTTTGTCGATGCCGGACCTGTTGCAGACGGAGGATAGATTAGCTCTCGATCTGGAATGTCTTGGGGGTGGGATAACACATGTTTGGGGAGTGGAAAGAAAATGTGCAGGAAAAGAAAGATTGGGAACCCCTGTGCACTCACCAGGATCCGAGAGACGTCGAGTTGAGCCAGACGGAGGATCCAAAGGCGTTTCCTCCTTGTGTGCGGATCAGGAAAGTGCTTTCATTGCCGGTGGCGGTGAAGTGGCCGCGGTAGAGAAGTACGCCAGTATGGTATCCGTAGTCGCTGCTGAAGAGTGATGTGGGTGTTTGCAGCTTGAATGGGTTGTTGGAGGTAGTATGATCGGCTTTAGTCCAGGCGGAATCGTCGTATGATGACTGAAGTTCGGGGAGATCGTCGAGGTATTTCCAGCTCAGAGATGAGAGGTCTGGAATATTGAGCTTGGGTTCGTTGTACTGGAGAGTGGATGACCATTCTCCTGTAACGGAGTCGACTTTGTAATCTAGTTTGGCGCTGTTGAAGTGGAGGGAGTTCAAGCCGGCGGGTGCGCCAATGACTTTGATTGGGACGGTACTGTTGAGATCACCATCGATGTGGAGAGCTTTGTTGTTGATGTAGACTGAACGGACGAGATATCCAGCTTGGACGATGACTGAGGTTGTGTTCCCAATGTTGGCAGTACTAACATTTGTCAGTTTAAAAGACCGAGTTCAAGATGGACAATGACTTACTATGCCCCCCACTTATCGTCTCGAACGAAATCAGGAACCCAGTAGTTGTACGCGGAATTTCTGTCCAGGATATAGACGAAGAGGCTTCCGACTTGAACCACACGTCGAGTCGACGAGGTCTTCCAATTGAGGATTGCCGACCCATTTTCACTCTTGATAGTAACATCAGAACCCTCAACGATCTTTGCGGAGTCAGCAGAGACAACAGCAAGTTCATGTTGTTCTCCTGCTCCACCATAGACAACAAGTACAGTCTTCCCATCGAATTTCTTCCATGTGAATATCTCTGCCGAGGAGTACAGCAGCGTAGTTCCACCAACGTCGTAATCAGTGACATGCCATTTTGAGTCTCGGCCACTGAGAGTCAAGCTCCCACCAAGTTGCGGGATAGAGAAAGCTCCTTTACTGGTCTTGACGGTCAATTTGTAAGTAGCAGCGGCAAGAGTTTGAAAATTGGAATGTCTAATGATATAGAAGTTCGTGGATGAGCCGTTGCCAAAGAGAGGTGTGGTGAAGATGCTGCTTGAATCGGTGTAGGTTCCGGTAGTAGCTTTTTCAACACTGGCGGTGAGATATGCAGGTGAAACTTTCAAGAAGTTGGCTTGGAGCTTCAGCTCGCTGTATTTCTCTCTGTTGATCTCGCGGTTCTCGCCAATGTTGGCACCGTAGTCGTAAGACGAATATCCGCCAGGATGTCCAAGGTTGCCCCAGTTTGTTCCACCGACTTTTCAAGTCAGTCACTTAGGCGCATTATGGTTTTGATGCGGAGGAAACTTACAGATCATGTAAATATTGAGTATCGCAACCCCAGAAGCGTAATTATTCTTGTAGAATACTCGCTCAAACTCCATGTTAAGAAGCTCGGAACATTGATCAAAGCCCTAGATAGAGTTAGCTCGTTTCTCCCCTTGGGATCATGAGATCACGACTTACCAATCCTCCCCAGGGATCGAAAGCACCACCTTGGTACTCGACAAGAGAGTAGGGTGTGTTTGGGCTTTGTTGCTCGTGCAGAGAATGCCAGTTCGTTGGCAGTTTTCCGGCGGGCCAATTACGAGGATTCGCGCAATCAAATCCTAGCGGATAACTGTCGTGGCCATATATATCGACATTGCCTTCCATGGATCCATTGATTGAATATCCTGGCGCGAAGTATCCCTTGGGAGCTATATGTTGTCAGTGAAGCTTCAGAGAATCCAGGTCAGAATCACAGCTTACAAACATCATTATTGATCAGAGGCACGACGATGCCAGCATCTCGAAGCTGTTTCTTGATATATGCAAAATAAGTTGGATCTGGGAATGGCTGGGGAACATTATCCAGAGCAACGGTATACTCATTCTCGGGTTGTACAAGGATCACTGGACCGCCATTCGTAATCTGAGCTTTGGCAATGGCTGCACCAATACCAGCCATATAGACATCCGTGGCAGCTAGGAAATTCGGAGCACGAGTTCTGAGTAGGCCTGTGACGCGTTGCAACCATCCTGGGAATCCACCACCGCTCACCTCAGCATTGATATATGGGCCTGGCCGAGCGAGGAGATAAATTCCCGCCTTCTTTGCTGCATCAAAGAATGGCTCGAAGGCGAAGATACCCTCTGCGCTGTACACGCCTTGTGTCCCTTCTAAGAGAGCCCAGTCGACGTAGAATGAGACGACGTTGAATCCAAGAGCCTTGACTTTCTGGAAGACGTCGAGCCAGAGACTGGGAACTGGGAGGCGGAAGGGGTGAAATTCCCCGCTGAATACAAACACTCGCTCGCCGTAGACCATGAGGGAATGTTCGTCATATGTAACCTGAATAATCAGTCACGAGCTTTGTGATTCCCGTGAAAGCCAGTTTGAGGCACTTACAATATCTTGAAGGCCAACACTGTCTCGCTCGATTTTCATATTCTTTCCTCCAATTGACAAGGCAGCAGCTTGTGCCACGAAGGCAAAGGCTGTGATTGCACGAAGGAGCTTCATCGTGGAAAAACCGACAGAAACTTTGCGCAAAAGTGTTAAAGCTCTCCATGGGAGGGCACCTGCTTATGTACCATCCGGCCATCCAAGAGCTCGGGAGCGCTCGTGGCCATTTGGGAAAGCAAAGAATGATCCCATGCATGGCACCAACAAAAGCTATCCATGCAGCGATGCGAGAGATCGTGGACAGAAAATATGAAAAATGACTGTCAATCTTTTCCTCAATCGGCAGTTGGTTCAGGTACTGTACAAACACAAGGTGTGATGCCCTGTAGTGCCGGAGGCCGGCAATACTCGTAGGACCTCCCTATCCAAGCAATTGCGGGGTAAGCGGGTGGCTTGTCAAGCAGGTTGTCCGTCAGTTTTGCTCCTTCCCCGACCACCCCCGCCATCGGACGATCTCTCGGTGCAATGATGTTAGATGAACTACACAAAAAGCTACTAATGTAGCCAGGTACGGATTCAGCCGGAATGGTCTTGCAAAGTTGACGCTATTCGAACCTTGATGAACACCTTTCGATGCGGGGAAATTGTCTTTGTTGATATTTGCTGATATTTGCGCGCCAATCAGATCTGGCCGGAATAACTCTCATTGTCGCCCGCCCCAGGATCAGGGGGTTCGTCAACGTCATGCTATGTTTGCCGGCATGCGGAACATCAGATGGAGTTCGTGAAATTTGCTTGATTTAGTGACTTGCGTTGATTTTGATTTGTTTATCGGAAGAATCGGCCCGTTCTCCTGAGCATTTATTTATTCGGTTTGGTTCTGGGAAAGAGCAAGCGAGCTCGCTAAAAAAGGGGTTACCTTTGTCAAAATCAACAAAGCCAAGGCACCGAACACATATCACAGGTCAGGTCTCCTGCAAACCTACCCACTTTCAAACATGAATCATTAGATCACAATCCAAAGCACAAGATCAGATCAATAGATCCACAAATTCATTACAAAATACCTAGAAGAAATAAAATGACCCATCAGAAACGGCAAACGAAATCTCCCAACTCAACACCTATCCATCCCTTTCATCCATCCCACCCAAGTTACTCAGTAAGTGTCCTCCAAAATCAAAATCAAAATCAAAACCAAAAATAAAAAAGAGACCAGACAAAACATAAATGCTCTACAACGATAGTTAGTTTCGCTCACACTCTGAAAGCTATCGATATCAAGAACTAATTACCCATCACTTCAACCAACCGCGACACTCTCAAAGCTCAAGGCCCACTTCCTTCCCATCTCTCCTCGGCATCTTCGCAACCTCTTTATAGAAATCCAACCTGGGCGGGTTCTTCCTTTCCAGCGTCTTGGCAATTAGCTCAAAATTCTCCGCATCCACAATTCTCTGCATCAACTTCTTCCTCTTAACCACGTCGCCATTCTCAGAAGAATTGTCAACCTTCCTCTGCGCATCCACTGTCGCGACTTGGGCCTGCCTCGCCTCACGCTGTGCTTTCGTCGCGTTGTCAGGGAGCGGAGGCGGATATGGCTGCGGCGCCGTGTCTTGCGGGATATCGGACGGGAGGATGCTGTTGGAGAGGTTGGTCAGGTAGGCGTTGACGTCGTAGTAGCCCATGGAGCGGACTACTTGCTGCTCGGGACGCTTCTCGTAGGCGGAGCGAGCTTTGAGACCGCGGGCGAGAGCAACGCGCATTTCTTTGCGGGCTTGGAAGAGTCTGGTTACGACGATGGGCGGGAGGCCGGCAGTGCGTGGTGCCGGTAGGGCCCTGATTAGACCATCTGATGGGCCGGTGCGTGATTCGATATCTGCGACAAGAGCCGCTTGTTCGTCTATAGACTCGGAGGCTCCTGTTCTATAATTGGTTATGCCGGTCTGTGTGCGAATCTGAGCTTGTACCCGAGCGGGTGTCTGAGTGGGAGTCTCAGAATTGGGACTCTGCCTGAGGGCTGAACTCGATTGTGACACTTTCGACTTGTGAGCACGTTCTTTAGCCAACCTGCTCTGTTCGGCTTTCTTCGCTTTGTTCGCCGCAATGATAGCTCTCCAGTTCGCCAATCTCTTCTCCTGGGCCCTTTCAGCTGGAGTAAGATGCGCGGCCGCTGCCGCTTTCTCTTCCGCTTGTTTCTGCTCCTCTGCCGACCTGTGGTATGCCGCATCTCCAGCAGCCTTTGCTATTATTAAGCGTTCTTGTTCGGCTCCGTTGTTGACTTTCTGCAGAGCTTCTTGCTTCCGCTTTTCTGCTGCTGCTTGTTCCTCAAGCTCCTTCGCCTTCTTGGTCTGGTCATCCTTCCATGCTCCGTAGATGTTGTCGACACCAGGAGGCAGGTTAGTATCTTGGGCCACAGGACTTCCTTGGGCAATTTTGCTGGCTCTCAGCTGTTGTAGAACCTGAGAATCATTGTGCTCTTTCTCTTTTCTGTTGATGACATACTGCTCAATTTCGGCATCCAGAGTTGGTTTAGATTCCGCGAAATTACGCCCAGCTGCAAGCGCGGCAGCTTTTCTGTTCGCATGCTCCCTGACCTTCCTTTCTAAAGCACCTCTAACATCCTTGTCGAATACGCGAATGAGCGATTCCAGGCGCTGTGGTATTTTACTCTTTTCTCTCTCAGCTGTAGCTTCAAGCTGTCTCTTGAAATCATCCTCAGCTTCTTGAGCTTCGCGTTTCAAATCCACCAAAGACTTCTTCGGGAAGGGACCTTGCAGAACGGATTCCGCCTCCCTCTTCCTGCCCACGGCTCTGCTTGCTTCTTTCTCCTGCCAAGCTCGATCAGCTTTTGCCTTTGCTACAACGGCGTTCAACTTTTGCTGCTCTTTGATAATTTCCCGTTCTTGCGACTTGTAAGCTCGAGCCGCCGCTTTCTGTTTCACTATTTCGGGGATGTCAGGCGGAGCCTGGGATCCCGGGAAGAACCTCTTTCCGGCTTGAATAGAGTCTATGAAATTGTCGGTTTGAGCGGCCTTGATTGTTCGTGATAGTGGCTCCGCTTTGGTATGCAGCCATCGAAGTTCGTCCTTGTCGGTTCGGAAGCACTCGGGCTGCACGACGTCGGTGCCTGTGGGGACTCCAGATTCCTCGAACTTCTTGAATATAATTGGGGAATTGTCGACTAAATACGAAAATTAGCAACGTCCTGTCTTATCCAAGAATCAACTTACTTCGAGCAGGCTTTGCAGGGTCACATTTCGGGTCCAGCTCAGGAGCTGCAACAGCCTTCTTCCATTGCTCCCACTGCTCATCATCCGACCACTCATTCCCAGTGAACTCTTTCGTGATCCGCACTCTGATCTTATAGTCCCACTCCTGCCCAGCAGTCAATGCTACTTTCTCCAAGTCAGGGTCGCTACGCCTCAATGTCTCCCACCGGCCTTCGTAATCGAAGCCAGCCTGTCCCTCTAGGTAGTTTCTGCCACCTGGGCCCCACCAGAAAGCGACTTGTTTGCCTAGGCACTCAATGACCGCGAACTCAGGTAGCGGTCCCGCAATCTGGTTCTTCTTGATCTCTTTACCATTAATAAGCAATGTTCCGCCGTGTATGTTGGTGACATAGTACTTCCAGCGTCCATAGTCATCATCCTGTAGTTGCTCCCTCCAGATCGAGTCATCGACAGGCAGTATGTCCAGGTGATTATTCCCCTTGCAGCACTGGGCAGGAGGATGCCTTCTGACAGGAACATTCCTCTTTTGCTTTTGTTCGGCAGTCACTGCCCATAGGTCGTGAGATGGCAGATCTTCACCGTCGTTCTCGGGTATGTGCCATGGGTATCGAACCAAGGTTTCATTTTTCTCTAGCACGAGCGTCGTAAATTGTCTCCCGGGGTAGTTTTCGTCGTTTCGTCGTTTCACACGACGAATATCCAATGGGAAAAAGTCGTGACGGTGCTGGTCGCGTTTATCGCGGAAGACATCACCATACAAAGCTTGCATGCGACTTACCCTTTCATTCTCGGTTTCGTCCTGCTCAAGCGGTTTCGTTGGCATGTTGAAAATAGTCCCAGTGACTCCATCCCACATTTTCTTTTTGCGGAACAGACCCTGAAGCTGCCCACCAAAATCCTTCGGTACTCTGACGTATTCCGTCACACTTCGTAGGACCTGTTCCACAATCAGATACAAGTTATATAACGCGGTAGGTAATACGAACTGGATATGGGCTTCGTCCACAATCAAAACCTCCATCAACTTCAAGCCATTTCTGGGCGGTAACATCATCAAAACCTTCGTCCATCTCGATCCTCAAGGTCTTCTCGCCGACGTGACGAGGGCGCCATACAGTGTTCTGTAGAGCATCGAACCACTTAGGATCCCTCCCGTCCCCATCGGGATCATCAGCCTCTGGGTATGGGTCGAGACACTTCATGGGGAAAAATCCACCTCCGAACCCGTCATCTCTTTCGACGAGATGTTTCGCCTTGTGAAATACTGCAGGCTCTTCGTCAACCACAGGCATTATGCCGAAGTCGCCTGCAATGTCGAGGTCAGACTCAACATCAAGGTCATCGCTATCGTCCATCACTGCGTCCTCATCTTCTTCAATCCAACCAATAAGCACACCCGTGTCGTCCTCCTCCAACACATCAACCAGACGATCCTCAAACTCAATAATAGACACAGTTTCGTCGACAGTCAACGTCCTTTCCCCATCCAAGCATGGCTCCGTGACTGGGTACCACATCTGGGGTCTCTGAGAGACAAACTTAATTTTTGATTCTACGTCTTCATCCTTGCCAGGCAAAGCATTGTTAGATTTCATATTCTCCATCACTTCTGTATACGACATAACTTTTGGCGAGACCTTTTCTCCAAACACGTCGACGTGACCAAAATCCATGACTTGTCGTTCCTCCAATGTTATCTCGGTCACAGTCTCCGTCGATGCCGGTCCGGCGTCTTCTTCGGGAAAAGGCAGTTTGGCCTTGCTATTCGCAACAAGATCCGTCCAGCTGCTGACCGGAACTGGGTCCCTTGGAAAGACTCGTTCCACCTGAACTATCTCCGTGACGAACCGCTCCCCATAAACAGGGACAGCATCCCCTTTGCGTTTGAACACCCTTGTACTACCGGGCTTTGGGCGACTCTGCATCTTCTGGACAATCGCATTTTTCGCCGGTTGTGTTTCGGTCGTCTGTCTCAAGATTTTGCCTGGCTCTGCTTGAGGTTTGTCTTTCGAAAAGATGGTCGCTCTGGCTCTGGCAACCGGCGCGGCGAGACGCTTTGGCCGATTACGGGTTCTAAATCTATTCATCTGCTCTTCGCGTCGTCGTTTGTCCCTAGTGTCTCCCATATCCTTCTTAAGCCTCTCATATTCTTTTCTGATCCAGACTGGAGACACCCGTCCCTCGATATAATGATTATTCCAAAGATCCCATGCCCTCTTCCAACTAGCCCAAACCTCCGCTCCTCCACTGTCTCCTTTCCCCGAACCATCACCCACTAAGCGCCTTTTCAGTTTCGCGATAGTGTCCGGGGCAATATCTGGCGCTAACGGTGATGGAATCGGCGTTTGAGGGATGTCGACTATTTGCGGAGCCCCATGTATTCGCATCTGCGCTGCAACGCCAGGCGCATCTTTGAAAGGAGTGAAATCAAAGAACGCTGGAGGCGGACGGGTTTGAGCCATCTCCACTTGTCGCCGCGAGTGTACACGACGAGAAGGATGATGATTCGGTCTTCAAGGATTGGCAAATTTTCCAAAAAGGGTGAGTGCAGAACCGTAATTCTATCGCGATGCGGCATTTGGTGATTAAAATGGTGTTGAAAATGCAACAAAGAAAGCGTATCCACGAGGATTGGGGACTGTGCAGGGCGGTTGTGTTTACCTGGCATGCGCGAGGAATGGGTTGTCCAGATGCGGAATGCCAATACTCATTGGCTTCAAAAACTCATGCGGCTTTTCACAACCCACGTAGAATTAATTCCTATCTTCAGTATCTAGAAAAGCTCGCCATTCTCGCAATTCGAAGTAAAAGATAATAGTATAAGTCGACGAAGAAGCTGAAGAACGACCAGCTTTGCTCGCCAAGTGCTTCACTTGACGCGGACTTTGTCACGGACTGGAATGTGAAGCAAAACAGAGAAGAATGTAAATAAAATAGAGTAAGAGCAGAAGCCCAACCGAACCTCTTCCAATGATTCATGGCACACTATTGCCGAAAACAGGGTTGAAATATTGTTTCTCAGGAATGAGTCGCCGTGATACCCAACTGTTTTGAATCTGCCAATTGAGGCCATTGTCATTACTTCCCCTCTAATCCCCGCTCTGTGTCAGAAGCCGCAGTCGGGCTCCTGACACCTGTAGTCGTTATAACCCAACACCCGAGTATCGATCCATGACATTAAACACAAGTTGATTATCAACCTCGCAATCCATGCCTGGTGTACAGCCAAGATCTGCCCGAACAGCCGATGAGTCACTGACCCCCGCCATGGTAGTAATCATCTCCGCCGCATAGTTGCAGTTATTGACATTCTGGCTCGAGGTCGAAGGCACGTATGCCGATGATGACTGTTGGATATTCCGATATTGGTGCTTCGGGGTGCTGCTCTGGAGGGAGGGATATGACTGGTTCGTCATAGAGAACTGCTGATCATAGTCGAACATCTGGGGGTTGTGGCTGGAAGCATTCGATTCTGGGCTCATACTCTTTCCCATCTGCCCAGGCACAAGTCTCTGATTCTGCGGTATAGCGTGACTTGCTGTATGTCCTCCCAAAGTCGTGCTGCTGGTTGTGCTGCCACTGGGTGTGATGAATTGCATGGTAGTCACCCTCCCAGCTTGTTGGATGCCAGAACGGCGCCGGCTATTCAAATTTTGGGATGCGTTCCAGCCAGACTGAGTAGTGGTGATACTATCTGCGCTTTTTCTTCCTGCGAGGTCATTGCAATCTGTACAGCAGGCCTTGCGTGTTGAGAGTAATTGTTCCAGAACTTGTATCGTCTCGTTCTGGCTTCCATATTGCCCTCCTGTCATGGTATCGGCTGTGGATGATGTTCGTAGATACACCTCGATGCTCTCATCCCTAACTCCATGCTGTAATAAAAGTGCTCGTAATTTCTTGTTCTCTTCTGCGACCCTCCTTGCTGCCGTCTGAATCTCGCTCGATGCTTCGACGCCCTGGAGTTCGCATTGGCGCAACCTGCTCTCTATTTCCTGGAGGTAATCTTTCCTTCTGGCACGGCTTCGTCTCTGGTTATCGCGGATCCGTGCGAGGTTTGCTTTCTCCTTAAACTCTATCAGAATGTGTTGCTATGATGTGCTCGCTCATGGTCCGTTCTTCTTCCGCCAAGGGCGATCTCACAGCCAAGGCGTGGTTCACCGGAAGGGAGGGGGAAAACATACCGAGGCAGTAGACATCTTTCAACAGCGACACAAGAGCGCGAAGATGCGCACGAGCCCTGGCTGAGTGTGATTGCCCTCAATGATGAATCCCGTAGCAGGTGGTACAAACCTCTAGTATTTGAACTTCAGCAATCAACGGACTGGAGGTCTTGCAGCTGGCTGCGATATGCTATGCTTGCGATAACAAAAGCCTAGACCGGACGATTCCAGGGGCGAGGGAAGCGAGCCTGGGGCTGGCGGTTCGTTGATGTTGATGTTGATGTTGCTGTTGATGGAAGGATGATTTTTGGTTGATATGGTGGGATGAGAGTGAGGGGTTGATAGGTACTATAACAAGTGTTGGAGAAATATGGCAGTGGAAATTGTGATAATCGAGGAGCCCTTGGCAGGAGAACGAAAAACAGAAGGTAGGAAAAGCAAGTAATATTGAAAAGGGAGGTTCCGTTGAAGGGTAAGTTTACTTCTTAGCCTCATCTACCGCTCTTCTAGAAGTACGTCCAGGATCCGGTGTTCTATCCGACGGACGGGTTGAGAATATATTGCATCTAGGGTAATCCCGTGGATGGGGTTGCCTGGTGCTGGGCCTACCAGAGAGAACGAGGTGAGATGAGATGTATTCGTAGGACCGCTGGATCCTGCATGAGCTGATTGTTTTCAGCTGTCGAATAGTCGATACTGGCAGTTGAACTAGAAAGCTTTCTCTTCTTATTCGGGATGCAAAACCAAGGTACCGGCGAGCTGGGATAATTTTGCGCGGCAGCTCTAAGTCGGTGGTAGAAGTAACTAATAGGTAGGAGAGAGTGGAAAGCCAGATGCACATTTCTTTCATGATCCATTCCAAGTTTCTGTTTTCTACTCCATGTCTCCTGCCATGTTTTTCTATCGCCGCCACCAACCTTCCTGGGTGCTATGGCGCCTGTTTGCTGGGACATCTCCATCGATGATGTGTAATAAATGTTACATCATTCGCTGAGCTCTGTGTAAGCTCAGGCAAGGTCAAAATAAGCTCATCAGACATACGCGTGCCTCGGTCCCAGAACCCGCCGCCTTCCAGTCAACGCAAGCTATTCTGTATGAAAGTCAGTATCAGCGTCCGTGGTACAGTAGAGGCCAATCAGACGAGGTGCGTAACCATTGCCTCCTTTTGGAGATGACAACCAGCTTTGTCCCAGACCCTAAGCACTGTTTTGTGCAAAATAGTAGATCAGCTCAAGTCATCCGGAGAAGAACGAAATGTCGAAAGTCAAGCTGTGGGTTTGTCCGCCACAGTGGCACTTTCTTCTTCGTATTGAATCCAAACTACGAATCTTAAATGTCAAGCTGGTGCTTTTTTGTGAAAAGGGTTCTTCTGCAGATCAGTTCTACTCCTTCTGGTTTCTTCTCATGGCTTTCACTGGTCGTTGGTTTGTTAGGAACTAGCATCGGAACGACGATCAGTCGCCACTTGAGTTTGACTGAGAAAGCAAAGGACCCGTTTTCGACTCTTTTCACAGCTGCTTTTCATCTGTCACTTTTCTTGTATACAGCTCAGCCAAATGGTTCAGTCTATCAGACTACCTTCACTTATTGGGCCTAGTAAACAACCTCCCGCTGACTTCACTCCTTTCCACCCGCTTCAAGCCCTCAACTACATCTGAGAATGGTATCTCCTCCAGTACTGGCACGATTGAACCGTTCGAGATCAACTCAAGAACCTGACCAAATTCTGCCATACTAGCACCGAGGGAACCGTGAATCTGAATCCTACGAGTGACAATCGCCAGAGTTGATAACTCCATCGTTGACACACCCATACCAACGAGCACAACACGTCCTCCGGCCTTGACCGCTTTCACAGCTTCTGCCGTAGTGGTACCAACGCCTGCAAAGTCCACTATTACGTCAAAGCGTATATGGGCAACATCAGAGAGGCTGGTGAAGCACGCGGTTGCCCCTTGCCTCATAGCTTCATCAAACTTCGTCTTGTCAATATCAACTCCATAAACCACAGCCCCTTGAAGTGCAGCGAACCTAGCACCATTCATACCAACTCCCCCAAGTCCAATAATTCCGACAGTTTTGCTGTCATCTGCCTCCGCTTCTACCACAACGGCGTGGTATGCCGTCAAGATAGAATCACCCGCCACAGCTGCCTGAGCAAAGCTCACATTCTCAGGTATCGGTATCACAAACCTGGAAGGAACTGCAATCTTCTCTGCGTACCCCCCGTCAAAACCCATTCCGACAGCATTGTCCCAATCTGGTTCCTCTGTCGAATGGCCTGGTAGGCTGACCGCAACCCTGTCTCCTACTTTGAAGTCCATTACACCTGGTCCCAGGACACAGACCGTCCCCGCCACCTCGTGGCCGAGAGTGATGGGTCGTCTTCTTATCCATTCGTTCACATGGCCGTTGATGATATGGCAATCGGTGTGACACAATCCTGCTGCTTCCACGGTTATGAGAACTTCTTCAGTCTGTGGTGTAGGTACTGGGATGTCGTGGAGCTGGAGACCTGTTTCAGAGTCTTCGAATCGGTAGGCTTTCATGTTTTATGATTTCTGGGAAGAATGTGAGGATGCCGTTAATTCGATGATGGAGACATGTTCTTTATGAATGCGGCTTCCTGAGCTCCACTAGGCCGCCGGCTTTCCCCCATAATGTCCAAGTCCTCCGTTTGGGAACAGGTCCTCAATTTTCCCCAATAGCTATCCATGTGAAGGTTCGGCGACGAAGTGGGGCCACAGGTGGGCCAAATCGAAAATGGAAGTGTACCTACCTATTGATACAGCAAACAATGCCAGACGTGTACTTATGCCAGAAACTAGAGAAATGAAGTTGAGATTCACGCCAAGCGAGTTCGGCAGTCATGTTCAGAACTCACTTATCGACCTTCATACAAAATTCCGCTTCTCAAACTATCTGTACGAACATTTAGAAGAGTGGACTTCGGGCCATTTGTATATCGTAGAAGACTCTAAGCTAGTAATGTCTAGCGCTACCCCCTACATTATTATCTACCTCTCTAAGCCCCACATTAGGGAACAGGTCCTCCGGGGCCTGTGGGGCGGAGATTTATGTGGCCGATTGAGGGAAGGTGCTGCTTTTTAATAAATGCTCAAAAGTAAAAGTTACTAGAAAGTAATAAACAATTTTAAGACATCGAATCGTTTATTAGCTATTTTTAAAGTATAAGTCTTAACGGTATCTTATTTGAAGAGTTATATGTTAAGGAATGTATAGTAAAGCAGTTAGATTTAGTGATTTGGAGGTGCCTTAATCGGCCATATAAAACTCCGCCCCCATAGGGGCGTACTTGTCTATAACGTTTTGTACCCCTCTCACCATATTCATGATATCTTATTGATAAGTGATGTAGTTGATACAGTCTGGTAGGTACGCAGAAAATGATGCTCTGAATGATTTGAGCAATGAAGGCAAAGGGGTATTAGCTCCATGTATTTGTTTTATGTGGCCGGCAGTGTATTAGTTCATACACCATAAAGCATAAAGGTTAAAATACGGTTCAAACAAGTTAGACCGTTTCCACGGTGGTGCACGGTAGTGGGGGGGATGAAGTTGACGGAGGTGATGAGGAAGCCCAACCTTACCTCCGTGCAGAGAGCTAAGCGAGATGATTGTTTGCTTTCAAGGTGAGGGGATTCTGACTTGTCAACTGTCCCCTGAATTGGCTTCACAGGTTATCAAACTAGCTACAAGACTCAAATATCAGTGGATAACACCCAAATGCCCTGCATTATCCAGAATGATGTATGAAAGCGTGGTTATGTGATTTTGATTGAACAGGCGAATAGAGATTAACGAACGAAAAAGGTGACACTTTAACTCTCATGTTCGGGAATTCAAGAAAATAATGTCGCAACTTTGAACACATTCTGTAACTCTTGAAACTACTTGATGTAATAATAATCCACATTGCTTCAACTGATGTCATGTTATGTGAACGAGGCAGCCTACAAACTCGATCAATAGAGGTGGAGTGGAGGAGCAAGTTTCTGGGAAAGAGAACCTCAAAGTGCGGCTGCTTAGGTATTTTGCGCGTCAGCAACAAGTGGAATCGGAATATTTGAAGTAGGGTACCGTTGAATGTTCGAGACACGGACTTCGAATCCTGACTAGCAGGGAGAATCGAGTCGACTCCAGATCGGTCCAGGGGTCGCTTGAAACCCGCGAGGCCCCGAAACAACTCCGCCTCAACGCCTATCCTTCCTTCAATAGCCTCATTCAAGATAGAGGAGTTTTTGTTGCACGACGCAGATTTAACGTTTGTTTTGGATCTCTGCGATCAGTCAGAAATAAGCATCTTCGAAGGATTTTCAGTCTTCCTCGCTTTCCGAACCTGATTCAATTCCCCCAGCTCACGGAGATCCCACTCGAACTCTCTGACACTCAGGCCAAATCGCTTGAGATTTGCTAGCTGCGACAATTACTTCTACGATGTCAGCAGGTGACAGTTGCAAGAACTGAGGCGATGCGGTGCTTGTCATGAGGATGATGACCATTTCGAAAGTTCTACATCTCGGTCAGAACAGAAAATGGAAATAGAAACGCCGGTATCAAGAGATGAAAAACCTACGCCATCCCAAGTACTGTAAGTAGAAAATCCTGGACTACTGAAGGATATCAAGTGCTGGCTTTGAACCATCATAGTGGTTGGGGAGAATTCCTTCGCTCTTGCAGATGGTACCCAGTTTGATCCAGATTTCCGCCATTTGGTCGTTGCCTCGATCGCTGGTATCAAATGATAGGGGAGACGAGGTAATGGCAGCACCGGTTCAGTACCATGGTGATGGGGTTCAGACTGAGTTGGACCAACTCGAGTACGCTGAGCTTTGCTCTGCGATTGAGCTAGAGAAGGGTGGGTGCGCTTCGATCCTCTAGGAACACTTCGAGCACAATTGCTAATAATCGTCTAGCAACTGATTCTACGACATGGAAGTCAATGGTCAGCACCGAAGGAAACAGATGTCGAGTGTTCATCGTCATTTGCATGGGTAAGTGAGTCATAGTGGTCCGGGAACTGTCTTGTCTCGTTTTGTAAGTGCACAAACTCATATCCAACAAAATAAAAATCAATCTGGCCGGACTGTTTCAGACCTGGTGAAAATTATGGACTGCATTGGAAATACCAACAAAGGCACACAAGGTCTCATCAACGAAATCCTCAGCATTTGAAACTTCGGAATCACCTTGACTTCAGCCTTCCTTACCGAACACATTGGCAGACGTCCTCTTTTACGAATCTCTACCATCGGCATGTTCATCATTTTCACTATTTGGACCATCTGCTCTGCCTTGTTCGCACAGACCGGAGCAAATTCGGCCGCCATCGCAGTCCTGGTTTTCAATTTCATATTCCAGTTCTTCTACCGCATCGATTTCTTGCCTTTACCGGTAGCTTACTCTGTTCACATTATACCTTAATCTATTCGAACCAGAGGCATGGCAACATATACCTTCTCCACCAAGGTTGCAGTGTTCGCCAAACAATCAATACGTCAATACGATTATATTTCAACAGGCTGGCTGGAAATACTCCATTTTATATGTTGTGATTTTGGTAATTGTGAGTATCATTGCCTACCTATTTCTTCTGAGACGAATGGGAAGGCATTAGAAGGATTTGTCCCATTTTGATGGCGGGAAGCGGATGTGAGGCAAAGGCATCGGAAAATGTGGCTTTTATGGAAGAGACAATTGGAGAACGTCACGAACATATTGTGGCAAAGGGAAACTGATGTAAGCTTCATAGTTCGATTATATGCCATCCCCGAATTCGTCTTCTCATCACTCCACCCCTCACCCTCCAAGGACTCCCCAGTCCCATATCTCCCACGAGCACGCTACTGCGTCTTCAGAGGGATGTGGGCCAAGCTGCCTGAGAACAAACATAGCACCGCACCTCAGAATGAGCGGATTTATGAGAGCGATCTGTTGACTCTCACGACGGATGTCAGGATGGAAAAAGTGCCTGAGATTTTTGCCAGCTCGGCTGGTCACGGGGAGGTAAGCCAGAGTCAGGGGAGTGGTGGGGGTGGACCTGTGGAGGCGGTTTTCTGGGTGAAGGATGTCATGACGCAGTGGAGGATTAGAGGGAGGCTTTTATTGTGGGGAGGGATATTGAAGGGGAGGGGGATGAGTCGAGTGGGGTGAGGACGGTGAAGAGTGAGGTTGGGGAGAGGATGAGGGTTGTTAAGGAAGAGGGACGGGAGGGGTGGAGTTGGGCGAAGGAGTTAACAGCTCATTTTGGGAATTTGAGTCCTGGTATGAGGGGTAGTTTCAAGAATCCACCACCTGGTACGCCGGTTGGTGTGTCGCCTCCAGATAAGAGGCTGGGCTTGGGCCAGAAAGTTGATGATTTGGAGGATGAGGTTGCGAGGAAGAACTTCAGGGTCGTCGTTATCAAGGTAAGCCTTCATCCTGTTGTTTTGAAAGCCATACATCATGTCACGAGTGTCTTGTTGTCTCATTTCTCCAATGTGTCAAGCTTTTAGACAAAACTAACAGAGACAAATTTAGCCCGAGGTTGTAGAGATGGTAGATTTGACTGATCCCGAACAAGCTCGCCGGTGGAAATACACTTACGTCGGACCAAATGCCGGCGATGCTGGAGAGCATGCTGAGATTATCGGCGAATGGAAGAAAGAAGAGTTATGGCCATAGAAGAGAGGTCCGAGTTCTACGGGCTATCATTCCGCTATTTTAAGCTTAACTGCTGATAGATGCTAACGAAGTAGAACCTATCAAAAGTCGAGGTGATAAATGCATGGAGCTGCAGATCAAACTCTTTACAAGCTGGCGAGGAAGCATTATCACATTCCCGGGTATACTCAATGATTAGACCATTATCAAATTTAGTTGTCAAGCTAAGTCGATGATAGAGTTGCTGCCCTTGAAGTCCTAAAATTCCCCTTGCTGTTAGAAATTGAAATATTATTGTAGGAGCTTGATCTCCTCAACAGACATAATTCTGAGGTATAGGGCTTGAAACATCAAATTCAAAAATCTACGTCCTCAAAAGACCCTGGACAATTAGAACAAGTAGGGATGCTCATTTTGGTTATGCGCTAGGGACTGAGCCCAAATATGATGATTTGTACAGCATGACACAAAATGTCAACCACTTTTGTTGTTCATTTGGCAGCGCCTAGCTAGGTATCTTTTGTCTATACAATCATTCCCAGTTACCGAACAATGCTATTGCTCAAGCTCTTAACCTTGCAAACGCCACCACTTGCAGTGACCAGCTTTCCAAGGTCCGTCTTCGGCTCCTCGCCCTCCTTGCTCAACTCCTTCACAACACCAGCATCAAAAGCAACCTCAAGATCACTCGTAGTCGTGAATCCGGGCTGCAAGGTTTCCCACTGCTTCTTCTTTGGATTCAGGACGCCTTCTGGCTCGCCTTGCCATCCCTCAAAGTAGACTCGCTCACCGGCTGGAGCATCAGTAGGTGGTGTAACTAACTCGACTGGTCCAGCATGGTGATCCTCCTCTCCTTCCTTGAGTCTTGGCGATGCAGCAAGAACCATAGCACAGGACTTGATACCACGCATCTTGACAGGCTTCAAGTTGCACACGACAACCACCTTGCGACCTTGCATCTCCTCCAAGGGGACCAGACCATTCAAGCCCGAGCAGACGGTTCGAACAACCTGTCCCTCATACTCAGAAGTATCATCCGTACCAGCCTTATCGCCCATAGCAATCGTAGATACGAACAGGGAGTCCGCCTCAGGATGCTTGATGGCCTTCAGGATATGTCCAACGCGCAAGTCGATAAGGCTTGGAGAGAGCGGAGCCGCAACAGCCGGGGCCTTTTGCGGCTTAGGTGCCTTCTCCTTCTTCTCTTTCTTCTTCTGCTGTTGTTGTTCTGGCTGAGCAGATCCCTCACCAGTCACAGCAGCTACCACAGCGCCCTTGACCTCCGCAACCTTATCCGCAACCTTCTCACCAACACTTTTGTCCTTCTTATCCTTCTTTCCATTCGTACGGTCCGCAAGAACGGTATCTCCTCCAGCAGCGGCAGCCGCGGTAGCAGCTTTCTCTTTCTTCAGACGCTCCTTCTCGGCCTTCGCATCAACGGGTGGCTTGACATAGAGGATCTCCTCTGGATCAACTTGGACCTTCTTATCTGCTCCAACAGCCAAAGCGAAGACGGGCGAGTTCTGCACGAAGTCCAAGTGGCGGACAATGTTGGGGTGGCCGTGCTCGCCAGTTCGTTGCTCTGCAGTCCAGGAGAAGACTTGTGGTGCGAGGGTTTCGTAGAGCGCGATGTCTGCCTTTGAGGGTTTGGCGCCGAGCAGAGTCGTGCGGGAGGCGAGGTGAGCGTTCAGGGTGTCCAAGAGGGTCTTTTGGTCATTGCTGCCAGCGGTCGATTTGAGGCGATCGGAGGTGGTGAGCCATTGATTGATCTCTGCTTGCTCCGTCTCGGAGTAGGTAAGGTTGGTGAAGGACGACATAGTTCTGTAGAATGTGTTTGATGTGAGCCTGATGGCGTGTGGGAGAATCCGTGTAGGAAACAGCTTGGCGGCTATTTGGTGATATATTTGAGGGTGGATTGTTCCGTGTGCGGGGTGTTTGTTGACTGGAAAAATGTTGTTTGTTGAAGGGAGGTCACAAAGTGGGGCTGCCAGCCTCGCTTCTCGAGGCTGAATATCGCGGGTAACAAGGATGATTTGACACCACTGAAGGATGATTATGCCGATATCTTCGTACCTCAATTGTCAATGAGGTTCATGACATAGGGATTTTATTTCTTACAACGGTCCATTGTTCATAATATATGGTCTATGTATTCAGTGCCAGTACCGTTCGCAGAACCCAGCGAAGCGCCATGCCATCCAACGCACTGTGATAATGTATGCAGAATTATGTACGAAAGTCTCCAAATGATGACATCCCAACCGTTATCACCTACTTTGTAAGATCCTATCTCATCCAGCAGCAAATGTACTCTTCTTCCTCAACTTCTCGCCAAATTTCCAAAGAAGGATAGGGGCAGGCCAACCCAATACAATGCCAATGAAAGCCAGGAGACTGTTTCCCCAACCATAATGTAATTTGGCGTACATGTACGGTGCGAATAAAGGAAATCCAAACCCTGCCAAACTCCTCAAGACAGTCGCTGCACCAATAGCACTCGCCGCGTAACGTGTGTAGGAGTCTACAATGTAGGTTTGAATACATTGGAATCCGATGATAGTTCCGGCTGAGAATATCGCAGCCCCTATGTTTGGTACAATCCAGTGTGTGTGCGCTTCAGCAGACCATCCGTACATGAAAAGCCCAACAGGAACTAGCAAAGACCCAGGTATCATGAGCGGAACGCGGAACTCGGGCCTTCCTATACCATTATTGCGTTTCTTCATGGCGCGGTAAATCCTATCTTGGCAAGGTGCTGCGATTTGTGTCCCAAGAAAGAAGCCCACCCCAAGAGAAATGTAGTTCAAGCCTCCGATGCTTACCGATTCATTGTATTCGTTCTCCCACAGGCCTGGGAATGTGCTAAGCACAAGGTACATGATTCCGTACAAATAGGCCATATAAAGAGCCAGAACCTGGACGATGGTCTGAGTGAGTAGTAGCTTGAAAGGGCGGCTGAGTGCAATGCGAATGGTCTTCCCTAATGTGCGATCCGGACGGTCAAATTCGGTGTGAAGCGCCTCGTTTCCTGTATCCTTTATCATTTGCTTCTTCTTGCGGTGCAGGAGAACGGGAGCATAGGTCTCTTGCAGAAAAAACAGTCCAGCGGCCTGGATTATGCCATCAGCGATAGTCGTTGCGTAGAAGACCCATCTCCATGTCGTATATTCTGCAATGAAGCCTCCAGCGATAGGACCAACAGCTGGACCGAGAAGAGGCGCAAGACTGTAGATACTGATCGCTTTCCCACGCTGTTCGGCCGTAAAGAGATCGCTCAACAACCCTCCTCCAATGGCGAGGGGAGCAGATCCTCCAAGTCCAGACAGAAATCGAAAGGCAATGAGCTGCCCCTTGGTCTGAGCCAGACCACATCCTAGGTTGAAGAACAAGTAGAGTAGGTTCGAAAGTTGGAGGACGATGACCCGACCATACATCTCGGAGAGAGGGCCAAGGAAGAGAGGACCAACAGCATATGCTAGCACAAATATTGACAGAGTCAATGACTTCTCGACATCGCTAGTAATGTTGAATTCTGCTGCAATCGCATTGACAGCTGGAGCAATCATAGAACTCGAGACTGGTGAAATAAATGTGAAAGACGAAACTGGAAGTACGTTAGTAAAGTACATCATCGAAGGAGGTTCATGGACTCACCGATCAAAGTTGCTGCCCATTTGTGACCCATTGACCAGTTTTTTGGATTCTTAGGATCCTCAGGCCCATCCCATCCTACTAGGTTGGGATCTCTTGCGCTCCTCCCACTTTTTGCCGTTCTTGATTTCTCCACTTTTGGCCCAGCCTCCACATCTCTATGGTCCTCTATGCCATCTCGCACTTCCGGCACAATATCCCCTTCCTGCTCTTCTTTTGCGTCCTTCTCGGTCAGGTCTGAATCATCGACCCCGTCGTCATCTTCAAGCTCTTTGTTGAAATTCCTGTGGTCATCATGGTAGCTGTGTCCGTAGTATTGGGCATGATCATCCAGGTATGCGCCGCTAGAAGGTATTCGGTGAAGAGGATCTGGAGATGCGCCAGAGCGTTGAGATACAGCACGGGAAGTGGTTTTTCTTGACCGACTGGGCTCTTCTGTTGAGTCCTCCATGCCAAAGAAGTTCAATATCTGTAACGTTTATCTTTTGTCGTGAATATCTGACGGCATCTTTCTTGACGTAAGGGGGCAAAACAATTACAACGATGATGATGGTGGACAAGACAAAAAAGACGTGCATCCAACGTAACAACACACAGGGAAAACTTGTCACTATTACCAAGCACAACAGCAGTCTCTGAGACTTTATACCTGAAGAAGAAAAGAAGAGAACTTAGGGTAAAGCGGAATGCGAAGAGCAAAGGAGATAAGAGCACTTAGAGCAGGAGTTAGGGAGTTGAAGGCGCCGACTCGCCGTCACCGCCGACGCTTCAATTGAAGGCTGGCCATTGGCAGACAGGTCCGAATATCAGTGTCTGGCCAGTTAGAATTGGAAAGGGGAGAATTTGAGGGGGTGAGGTCGGTTATGTCGGCACATGAGCCGCCTCTTGGCTTCGAGACACTGAAGTCGCTCCGAAGATAGCGAAGGTGCCATACTCCGGAATACAAAAGGCATAGGGATTAGTATTGGCCATGACGCCTCAATAATGTCCGATCTTGCTCCAATAGCAATGTGCTTGAGTAACAAGCTGATGCTTAGCACTGGTTTGATTCGATATTACGTTTACCGCAAGTAGTCTATCTGGAAGCTTGTTTATTGATTTCTGAGTACCAACTGGAAGATGAGTGTTTTCGTAATGAATGACATGCTTTCTCCGTCGCTGTTTCTATCTAAAGAAGTGTAAGCCACTGCATGAGAAGCTCCGATAGCTTTTGATTTGGTTGAATTTCTACGGAATAATGACTCTTCATCGATGCTCGAAGTCCGAAAAATTTGTAGCGACCTGTCCTAGTTCCGTGAGACTGTAGGTACAAATCACGTTGTACATTTACAAAAGATCATGATGGGGCACATACACTCTTCCTACGCTGTCCATCGTCAACTGCACTGTTGAGCACAGCTATTGTAAAAAAAAATATAAAGATGGACTTGCCGACTAGACCGACTAGACACGGTCATACGAGGTATTGGCTCTAGGAGGAGGGAAAGTAGCTCAAAGAGAATGCCCGTCCAAGGATATGACAATGAGATGACAAATCTCTTCAGTCTACAAAACAATGACAAAATTTCAGAGATTCTGAGACAAGACGACTCTGATCGATTTCGGAAGTTGTTTCTTTTACCATGAAGATGCCTAAGCCACAAGTTTGACTTCGCACCAGGCGAAATGATATGCGATTTGCAGATGCAATGTCGCAGCAACCAGGACGCTCGAACTTTCAAGTCAAGTTCCAGGCCATTTTTTCCATACAGAAGATTTCAACTTGCAGACACTGCCACAGGCTGGCAGTTCTGGCTACCCTATGTACGAAGTATTTGATCAGAGTGAACTGTGAATGAATCAAACAAATCCTAGGGGCCTGAAGAGCTGTATCTGGTAATCATATCTCAACAATCGCATGGCATCCTATACAATTCCTTCCAGAATGCCGTGGAATCAAATTCGAAATACAGTCAGCTATCAGCTCTCGAGCGAGTATGAGAAGTATCCCACTAGAGAACCTTCTGCATGCTGAAGAAAAGCAAAAGTTACACGATTGAAGGGCCTCCAAGCCTCATTCCCTCCTGACCCGATGCAGACAGAAGGAGATGCGCTATATTCTTCAGAAAGTAGCAGAATAAAACCGGAGAGAAGGTAGACGACAAACGAAAAGCTTCTTCAACTGTACAATCATGCTGTCGCTCGAAGGCTGAAAGTCTAGATGTGAAAAGCAAAATAACAAACAGCTTGAGAATTATTGAAGAAGCCAATGAGGCATTGTTGTAACGAGGTATCTTCGGAAGCTACTTTGATCTGCTCTTTCCACATCGATCCTTTGATACCTAACTTCTCTTTTCCCCCTCAAGTCGAACCCTAACCTCAATCAAAGATAAAAAGCCAAAGTAATCCATATCTTCCTCAACAAATGCCCAGCCTTCAGGACCCTGCCCTGCCACTACAGCAAGATTAGGCAAGGTGTGGCCCTTCATCAGCCCCTCCAATCAACAGGACTCATTTCCAAAGATTGTCCAATCCCTCCAAGATCTTTCTTATCAGCTCGGCCAGGGTGAGTCTCCCATTCGAGGGGCAGCATCTCACTGTGTTTGCTTCTTGCAGAACAGATTGCGGTCAAGTTCAAGTATATCCGCACCGACTCGAGCCCACCTCCCCCCCGCCATTCGCAATTGTCAGCACATGCAATAACAGAGGCAGACCAGAGACGAGAAACTTCCTCACCTGCACGGCCACCTGGGAGATTCTTCTTGCTGCAGACTCTGGAGGAAAAGAAGTCACCGCAATCGGCCCTCGACGCGATCAGATCATATTAAGTTTGTGACTTCTCGCAAATATCCTGGCCAGGGCGGATGATAGAACCTGATCCGTGCTTGATAACGCGCGATCCCATTCTCCCAACTCGACCCGGATACCTCCCACTCTTCAGAGCCTGCGATTTGACTCCTGATACAGCGCCTAACATACAACTCCCATACGGGTGTAGGCGTTCCTATCGCCCCACTGATGGCCGACAACAAAGATGGAGTTCAGATGATGCAGGCCATGGGGGACGGCGCGGAATTCAACATGAGCGATCATAGTGGCGGTGGTTTGGCACAGGGAGGAGGGGCAACGAAGAAAAAGTCAAGGAGCAGTAGGGACGCCGCTGCGATCAAGAGGCGCTGTGTTAGTACCGCCTGCATTGCTTGTAGGAGGAGGAAATCCAAATGCGACGGCAATACGCCCAGCTGCGCAGCTTGTTCGAGCGTTTATGGAACTGGTCAGTTACTAGAGTTCCCGAAACGGCAATGGAGCAATTGACTAATAGAAAATAGAATGCGTCTACGATCCCAACAGTGACCATCGAAGGAAAGGTGTCTATAAAGAAAAGATTGATAGTCTCAAGACGAGGAACTCCACACTACAGACATTGGTTCAGGCAATATTGAATGCGGCAGAGGACGATGTACCAGCACTTATACGACAGATTCGGACATGCGAGAGTCTCGACGATGTTGCGGATAACATTCTTAGACAAGAGCAAGGACTTGATGATGACGAAGACGATTACGATGACAATGCTGTGTACACTACCTCAAATCTATCAACATTCGAAACCGAGCTTTCTGGAAAGATGGGCGAGTTGAGATTGGAGAATGGCTCTGTTCGATTCTTAGGAGGAACTTCAAATCTGATCTACCTGGATCCAACAGAGGATGATGATGAGGGTATTGCTGGGGTGGAAATGGTTCAACAACAGGAAGACCCTCTCACGAGTTGGTCAACTGTAACGACCGACACGGAATTTTTGGTCCATCTCATAAACATGGTGGGTGCTCTCGAAGTCCTTTCTTCCCTGCTTGGCAAACCAATAAAATTTCTCTGAAACCCGCACCTGAAGCAATGCTGACTTTTGTGTCTGCCCCGTAGTATTTTACTTGTGAGTGCTGAGCAAGCTCAAAATACCCGCTTTTGATTGTCTCAATTTCATCTCAACATGTTCTCGTCCTCTGAACATCACTCGATCTGGCGGCTGCTAACACCACGCTAGGGCATTTTCCATTCTTCACGACGCTTTCCAAGAGTCTGTTCTATAGAGACTTTCTGTTGGGAAAGCCTCAAGGTGCTCCAAAGCGAACAATATATTGTTCCAGCCTCCTGGTCAACGCGATGCTGGCTCTGGGATGTCATTTCACAAACTCGCCGAAAGGCTGCTCTGATCCTAACGATCCAAGCACCAAAGGAGATGCCTTTTTTGCCGAGGCCAAAAGACTTATTGTGGAGAACGATGAGTATGAGAAGCCAAAGTTGACTACAATTCAAGCCTTGTGCCTGATGTCCGTAAGAGAAGCAGGCTGTGGTCGGGAAGCAAAAGGCTGGGTGTACTCTGGAATGAGCTTCCGAATGGCACAAGATATGGGATTGAACCTCGATTCTGGTGGGATGACCCACAACAGGGATGCTATGGACGAAAAGGAAATCGATGCTCGAAGAATCACCTTTTGGGGTTGCTTCTTGTTTGACAAATGCTGGTCTAACTATCTGGGACGCCTTCCACAATTACCAGTTTCGAACATCACCGCCCCGAAGTATGAGGTGTGGCCGGAGGAAGATGCTGATATTTGGTCGCCTTACACTGATAACGGCATTGGGCAACTGCACTCACAAGCGTCTCGCACTAGAGCTGTGGCATTGCAATTTTCAAGGCTTTGCGAAATCAGCAGCGATCTGCTAACATTTTTCTATCACCCACAAGCTTTGGAAAGATCGGTTGGAAGGTCTCAGGAGTTGAAGAAATTGAGTGAGTTACAGACGAGACTAGAGACTTGGCGGAGAGAGTTGCCGAAGGAAATGGAGCCGAAGGAAGGACAGTTGCCCAACGTATTGCTTGTGCAGTAAGTACAGGTTCACATCAGTCATTTCCAATCACTAACGCCGCGCAGTATGTTCTTCCACCTCCTTTACATTCATCTATTCCGGCCTTTCCTCAAGTACAATCCTTCAACATCGCCACTTCCGTCACATGTTTCACCTCGAAAGTTATGCACGCAGGCTGCAGGATCAGTATCTAAACTCATGCGTCTATACAAGCGGACGTATGGTCTACGCCAGATCTGCAACATTGCAGTATACATGGTCCACTCGGCTTGCACCATTCATCTGCTCAATCTTCCTGAGAAGACGGCAAAGAGAGACATAATCCACGGAGTGAAGCACTTGGAAGAAATTGCTGAAGACTGGCTATGCGCTCGTCGCACTCTTAGCATCCTC
This sequence comes from Helotiales sp. F229, assembly GCA_002554605.1. Taxonomy (NCBI): domain Eukaryota; kingdom Fungi; phylum Ascomycota; class Leotiomycetes; order Helotiales; species Helotiales sp. F229. The sequence continues at coordinate 2,915,286 of MXAW01000004.1, read as the reverse complement.
TCGGTTCTTGCAAGAAAATGGAAGATCGACCTGCCTGATGAGGCTGCTACCGTCTTTACTCGCACCGACTCCAAGTTTGGCTTCTTCAGCACAGCTGATGTGCCATCTCCCAAACACGAGCTGGTTGTGGCCACACCTCCTTCGAACAATACGTCACCGTCCCGTGCGATGCATCCAGTGCCACAGCAACAAATCCACCCCCGGCCCCAAAGTCAACTTCAACAAAGTCTGTACTCATACCTCCCTGACCCCAGGTCTAATGCAGCTACCTCCTTACCAATTCCAACCCCGAACAATCAAAGCAACATGAGCCAAGGCAGAGAGGGCTTTACAAACGGCATCGGATCTATGATCACATCCAGCGAGCCACTCGTCCCGACTATTCCATATCCGCGCCATAACTATAGCAATTCCGCTTCATCAATGACCAGATCTGGTATGACACCTAACAACGACCTGCCTCGCAACAATTCTGGCGTCACCTCAGAATCCTCGGGCTCGATGACACGACAAGTCAGTCCCACAATGTTTGGCGGCGTAGAGGCTCTGGTCGAGAGCCAGGATTGGTGGCTGAGAGACCAGGCCAATCTTGCTGTTGGTTTCGAAAACTGGATGTCAGCAGGCTCCGACGCTGCCAGGGGTAACGGTACTGGCCTGGCCGGCGCATCAGCCGAGACGGACCAGATGACGGAGTCTAATTACTACGCGCAGCCGAATGCCAATGGAAAGCGCAACGATGGCTTTGGAGGCGACGACTGGTATCATTAATCTCGGTTTTGTATATCTGTCTATTCTCGGTCTATTATATCTTGGAATTTATTTGTGGTTTGGGGCGACCGGAAAGTTCTCTTGGGAGGTGGGATTGGAAGGATATGTACTGGATGACATGGTTGATATGATAATTATGCGTTTTGGGGGATGTAAAAGGTCTGGACTTCACGACGGTCAAATCTTGTATAGCGATGGAGTTGGACATTTAGCTCCGGGGGATATAGAGTGACATTTGGTGTTGAGGAGCTCATCTCGTGAAATTTATCTACCTGAAAGAACACACTGCCGTCCATCAAGTCAATGAGGGCTACTATCGCGAGAAAAAAAACGACTCGGCATCCATCATTTCGTTTAGAATCATCTCATTGCTTGTATGCACATGTCCAAACCGTGGCATCTATGTAAATAGATCTCAGTCCTAACCGAGACCACAATGTTTCCAACACAACATCCAACCACAGATCTCACGCCCAGAACCTCACCCATCATGCGCAAGGCTCTGCACCGTGCCAGCCAGGATACCCGCTCCAATGATCCCGCCATCATGACAAGGCATCAGCACAACTCTCGGGACATCCTTCTCGTCGCCAAACTCAGCTGCCATGATCTCATCTAGGAAACGTTGGCAGTCGGATAGATAGTCCTGGAAATGGACGATGCAGCCGCCTGTGTATCCGACCATTAATTCATCGAGTACTTCTTTGCTGCCATTTACTGAGGCGACAGAGCCGTTTGAAAAAGGCTTAGCTGTGTCGGGTGAAGAGAATTGTATCTCTTCTGCACAGGCTAGTAGGGCGATTACAGCTGCGGCAGTCATTCCCGCTGCGCGGATCTGGATTGCTTTCGCGATGTCGTAGACCACTTCTGCTACTTCGGCACTCCATTGCCATGCGCCTGGCTCTGTCGATGGAGGAATTTCTGCACTGAGTTGCTTGAGTAGAGATGGTTCAACAGCAGCGAGGTGTGGTCCGAGATTTCCGAGGAAGGTAGTGCTCAAGCCATGCCGCTGCGTAAGAAGTGGTGGGAGGGTAGATTCGAGGATTTGTAAGTTGGTGGTAAGATAGTCGAGTGTGATAATACGGCCCAGTTCTCCGAGATACCGTCCTGCAGTCATATATTCAAATGGTTGAAACCCCGGCGCTTCGCCCTCAGCATCTAGTTTCTCATCCCAGCGCGTGATGAAGTTTAAGTCATGTAATGGACCCGCCGCGCCTCGGATGGTCCATTCCGTATTGATAGCTATCTTGAGATCTTGATCTGCCTCTGTCTCGCTGTCTAGGACTTTCACTTTCGTAGGCCGTTTAGTAGGATGTAGTTTTTTGAGTGCTAGGGGAATCGTTGCGTTGCTGCCTGTTCCTACAATAAGTCCCATGGCTGCTTTTCGTCGCGTGTTGCTTCGGAATTGGTATGCGAAGGATACGAGGGTTGCAACGGCGTCATTGACGATAGCTGTGATCTTGATGCGTGGCAGTGTTGCTTCTCGGCTCTTTTCGTAGCCTTCGAGGAGAAGTCTACCTAGGTCGAGATTAGAGGTGATTTGGAACCCTTTGCCCATTGACATGAGAGTCGCTGCGGATAATGTATGTTGGCTAGGCAGGGAAGTAAGCAAGACCCCCTCGCTTCGTGAATAGGGGTGGGGAAAACAAACACCATGGGAAAACTAAACGTGATACCAAGAGGGATCTCATTTGGTAAGTCCCCAGGCCAGGTAAGACAACCATCTCGGACGACTTCGGCAATACATTTACCGATCCATGAGAACAGATCTTCGGCTTTGTTGTGCTTCAGTTGCTCTCCAATAGGCCAACTTTTCTCCAGATGTCGTTTGACACGTGACCGTTCCCTTGCATCACTGCCCTTTGATGCTGCATCTTCAGAAGCTTCACCCGGGCCCAGTAACTCAATAAAGCCTACCCGAAGGTTTGTCCCTCCACTAGAGAGATCCCGTCAGGTTGGGAAGAGCCCCAAGGCACATCGGATACTTACATATCAATGGCTAGATATCTGTAAGTAGGTCAGTATAGTACATACATCTGCATATTGAACCGATAGATAGCCTTGCAAGCATCTCTCTTCAAGACCATTTCAGAATGGAAGTCTATCATACAAATCGGCAACCAACGGACTTGCAAGGTTATCGGAACTATCATAAAAGAGCAATATCTCACCTGCCTCTCTCGTCACTCTCAGGTCGTAGCACCGATTCCGAAATCGGCGTAGGCAAGAACTGCTCTTTGGAGTTGGCGGCAAGGCTCGTAAAGGTGCAGCATAAGCTGTGTGCGAGGCTATGGATCTTTGCGACGTCAATGGAGAGCGGTGCTAGGAAGGAGGAGGAGGAGGAGGAGTCCAGAGACTGCCTTGTCGAGGCCATTGAAAGAGGAACATGAGGAGAGTTGGAAGTCCACGGACGGGTTGAAGACCAGGCTTCTACTTTTACTTTGGCTCTGGCTCTGGCAGGGCTGGGCTGGCTTTATTAGTGGGGTTCTCAGCCTTCCTTCCCGCTGCGAGCGTTACGTTGCTTGTCCCTCACAAGGCTCCGTAAATGTCGTGCAACAATGCTACATGTCGTGAATGCAATAATTAATCAAGTCAGATTATCGGATAAGTTGACATGTGGCATGGTGCAGCTGTCACTTTAGCTGATACAAGGGGTGTGACGAGCCAGTACCACAACAAGCCTTGTCATTTCCGACTCCTGGTCCTGGGCACTGGCACCCATCAACCTTCACTTTAATTTATCTCTTTAATCCAAAGTCAAACCCGACTCCACAACCACATCTCTATGTTTCTATCACCATGACTTCTCAACTTCCGTCCTCTTCTACCTATCCTCGCGATCTCAAACAACACCCGGAGATGTTCAGCGAGAAAGAAGGCGTCATGATCAACCGGCCCAGCAATCGGCGGCGTCGCCCTTTTGTTATAGCTTTCGCTGCTGTTGGACTCTGCTACTTTTTATGGACGACGGTTTCGAGCCCGCAGTTATTTCGACATAACTGCCATGAGCAAACGATCGGAAGTGTGCATGTATTGGAACCGGCAACTGCGATACCATCGGAGAATAGGAAGGCCTCTGAGAAGAAGTTGGTTCCTTTGGAGGCACATATTATGTCAAAATGCCCAGATGCGCGGGTATGTTATGAACTTCACAAGGAAGAGAGGATGGCACGTTGACGGTTTTATCGTAGGATTGTCTCAAAGAGATGATATTACCTACTATGCAAAGAGTGATTGACAAAGTCGATTTCACTCTATCATACATTGGAACGTAGGTCTTTTACCCTCTCCCGGCCTGTCTTCTTGAAGCTAACATCCGTCCTTTAAGTCCTACAGACAATGACGGAGTCTCCTGTATGCACGGTCCCCAAGAATGCATGGGCAACATCATCGAGTTATGCTCTGCGAAGCTGTACCCCGATCCCAAGATATACCTAGGCTTCACGATGTGCCTGTCGCGCGACTACAAGGAAATTCCACAAGAGAGTCTCGTTAAAGACTGCGCACTAGAGCATGGTGTCGATTTCGACGAGTTAGATAAATGCGCGGTGGAGGAAAATGGGGGTACAGCGATCGGGATGTTAAGAGACAGCGTGAGGAGGAGCATCGATGCGAACGTAACGAAGTCCTGTACCGTCAGGCTGAACGAGGAGATATACTGTATCCGCGATGGGGGTGAGTGGAAGGACTGTCCTAATGGGGCGGGCGTCAATGATCTCGTCATTGCGGTCGAGAAGCTGTATCGGGCTTCTGATTCAAAAGCTGGACCTGGTGTTTCTTCATCGGCGCAAAAATCTCCGTCCATAGCTCACTAGCTTCTCCGACGGTATAATGCAGTTCTATCTCTTCCATGCCCATCTCCTCGTCTCCTCCCATTGTTTCGAGTTGTGAGATTATGGCGTCTAATCCGATTGCCTTGCCCACTGCTTGTGTTGCCCCAGCTTCCAAAGCCACATGTACAATGTGGATGTGGAAATGATAGTATGTGGGCTGGTAGTGGACGTACAGCTTCAGAGTATCTCTTTCCACGCCCTGGTCACCATACATTTTAACCGTAGCATCCACTAATTTATCCCGCATATGTCTCAACCACGGGAGATGTCTCTTTTTCAGATCCCGTAAACTCCAGATATCCCTTCTCTCCACTAAACCCAGCAGGTGTAAGCCTTCCATCGTCTTGCGATCCCAATTCAGATCTGGCAGTAGCAAGAATCCCTCATCACCATCTCTTCCTTGCGGCGTACGGTAGATCACATCTTCGACTTCTGTCTTCCCATCAATGATGTTGTAAACCCAGTTGAGACGGCCCTGTTCCCTTTTCGCCAGCATGTACGGCTTCACCCTGTCCTTGTAGACTTCGGCTGTCTCAACTACCATTCGTACTGCCTGCTTCGAGTATTTCTTGATATGCTGTTCCGTACATGGATATATTAGATTGATCTTGAGGTCTGCGAAATCCTCGGGCCTTTCGGAAGCGGTATAAGGCGTCGAGGTTGCGAGATACCAGAAGTACACATCGTTCGCGCCGAGGTTCTTGAGTGTTTGGAGGTTGGTCGATATTTGGGAGAGGTAGGTCGTTGAGCTGGGGAATGGTGCACGCTCGAGGACTAGGAGGGCGGGCTCGTCGTTGATTTTTCCTAGGAGAATGCTGCGGCATCCCGCTCCATCTGGAGGGGTGTTTATTAATGGAGGGGTTGAAGGAAGCTTGGTGGGGTAATCAATGTACCTTGTTTGAGGACTCGTTCAAGGTTGAATAGTGGGATCAGAGACTCGGGATTTGAAGAAAAGTCGCCCATTGTGAGGTTGAGAGATGGTTGAGAGATTGAAGTGTGGAATTCAAGTTTTATATTGGTGGAATTGAGAAGAGGACTCGGGTGCTGTGTTGACAAAGAAACTGGGCGGTGAGAGGGCCGGGACTGGATTGGGACAAGTTCGCGAAAGCCCTGGAAAGGACCAAAGGCTTGACTACCTCTGTAGAAAGTTCCCAACATTAATATTATAATAATTCCCGATCCGGATATAAGTCAGAATATAGGATTAAGAAACGATAACTCGAGTTTCCGCGATTAAGTGTGACATTGTGGAGCCTCAGTACAGTGAGTGGTGCTGTTCGTGGGGGCAAACTCTTGCGGCTGTGACCCTGACGCCGACCATGTTGAATGAATCCAGACTTGCTGCCTTGCCCTGTGACTACTCACAGTTTCTCTTTTAATATCGAGAAGTGTTTGAGTTTGCTTCCTATTTTCACCCTTTCAAGCACGACTATGGCACCTTTGCTTCTATCATCTGAACCGTTCTTTGACCAATATGGAACTGCTAACAACTTCAAGAGAAATCAATCTGAATCTGACGACAGCGACTATGAACCCAGAGGGCCACGCCATCAGCGAAGAACTGGTCTATCACCACCCCCTCCTCGCCGTCGCGATACCTGGCGTTCAGTCTCGGAATCACCACGGCGCCGTCGTTCCAAGGTATATCCCAAGAGCTCGGATGGGAAGCGAGCCCTCGCTTTTGACCTCAACCTAGGCTCGAAGACATTCAGTGTTGATAAACTGAGATGAAAGCGTCGTGCGAATACATGGCCGGAACTTTCCCCAGATACTTCGTCCAGGACTTTGGAGCGCATCAATATATTGGCTTCTACAACTTAGTACGTTGTTCAGGCAGTAGCATCTCGTACTTCCCGTCTATCCCAAGAGTGCTTTACTCCCAAAATTGCTCCTGAAATAAGCGTCAATGAGCAAATACTGACTCCCCGATTTTTTCCAGCTCAGACGAAAAAGGAGAAGCAGCGGTCGAGATACAAAGTGACCTGGAGAATGGCAACAATGATTCTTATTTCATTCGTTGGCTACATATTCAGCGAGATAATATGGATTTGGTCGAATTCGATAACTTTGCCCTTCAGTCTCCTCAAATGATGAGATGGCACTTGTTGTTGGTCACTTAATGGCACGGGTTCGGAAGGAGCTAGAGAAAACATTCGTCCCTACATATTGGGGAGGCCTGTGATTTCCTGTCTCCGATGTCTCAAGACTTCTCTAGGACATATCTCACTTTTATTACCAAACCTCTCTATTTCTGGCACTTCTGGCACACCTGACACTTGCTGACCCCCGCTACTAAGACGGCCGCTACATGCTCCCTGTTGTTCTCAGGTGCGATGACCTTGACATAGGAGCTAGTGAGAAAGAAGACGTATCGGCGACTTGGGTCTGTATTCCGTACTTTTCTATGGAAAGCCCAAAGGACTCCCGCGTCAGTTTCTCCGAGTCTACCTATCATCCTCTTCGGACACTACTTCAATCATGCTACGACTTCGAGTCTACGAACGACAGAGAGTTCAATCAGTACAGTAAAGTCGGAGAGGGAGAGTGGAGAGACAAGGTTGTGAGCTTGCCTCAGGTCTGGTGTCTCATATTGGGAACAGGTAATGTCTGGAGTCTAGTTAGAGGTATGAAGAACTAATAAATACATCAGATACAATCATCTCTTCGGCCCAGACGGGCTTGGATATCCTCATGAAGCCCGCAATATCTAGGACCATTTTCACAAGCGAGTCTGATAAAGCTAGCCTTGTCAAGATTATAGATCCTTACAATAGGAAATTTTTCTTCCCCATCAAGAGTTGCCGGATTTTCTACGTACGTGGTTTTGCACTAATTCCTCAACATCAAGGAACAAAAGAAGGAAGCTGACTGATGTTCAATTTTTCCCAGGAACTGAAGGCATTGGTAGTCGAACAGTGCTTGGACGACATCTCGCTCTCCATCGAGGATTACGGCCTCATTCACAACCAATCCACCTTAGCTAGTCACAATTGGATGGATGTTGTCCGGTCCACAAAATCGGTGATAATCGCGGTTTCTGTGACGGAAGCGAAGAGAGAAGGCAGTTTCGATCCCAGGACAGCTCTTGCCACTCGTCATGATCCACACAAGCCAAGAAATGCTCCTGACAATGGTGATGACAGTGTCAGCTCTGACAGCAGCTCAGATGACGATAACGAAATCGCCCAGGCCCAAGCAAGTATGAAGCGGTCCGAGGGGACGGCAACTCGCGATCTGATAAGCAACGAGTTAATCATCATGCCTCATTATCGCCCACTCGCTATATATTCACCCTCTCCAGAACGGATCAAAGAGCAGCGACGTAATTTCGAGAAGGTGCAAGAGCTTACGAGGAGTGGACTTATAATCAATGAGCCGGACTCTCTAACAAGCAAGAAGAAGGTCAAGATGTACAGTCTGAAGCCAGAGGTCAAGGTGCCTGTCCGAACGGAAGCTGAAAGCTCTCTTCATGGTGACTTCAACGTCCCAAGACGGTCCACGTACCAGGCATTTGTGACAGAAGATGAAGATACAAGCTCGTCGGGACATACCCAAGCCTCTGGTACTGGGCGAACCAAAAGCGGAGCCTTGCCCTCAAGTACGCCAAAAACGCCTAGACTCGCCCTTAGAGTCCCTCCCTTCTTTGCATGGAGCCTGGAAGGATCATCAGAACAACCCGGAAAGGAAATACTAATAGCGATGTATTAAAACACATACTTTCAAGGGTTGAGAGCAAAATTCTACAGCGAGATTTCGAGTTGAGGAGAACTTACGAACACTTCCTCGAAGTGCGAGGCCCCTTCGACCGCAGTATTGTCTACAAAGAAACCCCAAGTCTTGAGTTGGAAGATCTGGAGAGGTTGAGGAACCATTGGGTGGAGATCTGCAGAATTTACTCCAGCGTCTTGCACTCGTTGATTCAGAGGCTCGGAAGGAGACTGGGTCAGCGGCGTCACACGAGGCCGCGTTCGTACGACAAATCCATGTCGTAGAGGACGACCCTTTTGTTCTGAAGCAGAAAATCACTCTCCAGACTGAGCTGTGGTCTTTGATTGACCTTATGGAAGATCTGGTCGCCTGTTTTGTACCCCGCTCTTATGAACACCCACTCTTGAAGAAAGTTTGGGGCGCTCTAGGAGCATTGGCTACAGTGACTACACTGCTTGTAATTATAGGCTTATTTAACTAATTTATGTAGATCATTTCTGAGGATGTCGACGTTTGATGCCTCATCAAAGCTTGCAAATCAGTTTGCCCCAAGTTCGTCAAAGGCTGGGAGAGAGGGATGGACAATCAGATACTTCGCAGAGGAAGACGCCGCAGCTGTTGTAACAAGAAAATGAAAGAAGCTGCTGCCTTCTAAATGGACACTAGACTGTCTAGAGTGCGCAAACGTTAGATCGCCTACATCGCACAGTTCAGAGGCCGAAGCCATCGAGCATCTTGTGGAAGAGGATTATGAAGTCCATCATCTCACAGCAGCTGAGCAAGCTAAACTATCATCCTGGTACTGAATACTGACCAATCGAGAGTTGACAAGCTGAGGAAAGGGATGATCACGATACTTCAGACATTCGTGGTGCATCTTTCAAGTATCACCGCCAGCACCAAAGAGATGCTTGAAGCAGTCGCGGAAGCAATTGAGGAGAATCCAGGCGCCGAATTCCACTATGGGCTGCCTTGGACTGTCGTTCGTTGCTTTCAGAACAATATCATCCTCATGACTACTGCGAGCTATTCTATTCGACTTCTCAAAGACCATTTCATCCCCAGCAGCTCAAAATTTCAAGGAGGAAATGTACCCAACTATAACAGCCTGCTTAGTTTTCTTGGAGTACGAGCTGAGATATCCCTGACTACAGCAATGAAAGCCTTAATCCTAATGGTTCGGACTGGCGAGACTACCGAATCGGTCAATTATGCTGCCAATGGACCTCGCTATATTGCGATTGTTCTATACAAAAACCTTCTGGCGAGGAAGCTGAGTAACGAGACTGGGCTCGTGAAATTTTACAAGAATCGCACTTTGAAATTGGTATGATATTGAGATTACCTTAGAGGTCACCGCTGATCCGCATGTATTATAGCAATACGATGTATACCATAAACCTGCACGCAGACGCATCCTTGGAGACATTCAGCTCCTACACGAAGAACTATCCGCTGTATTAGCGACATGAAATGCACAAGCAAACGCAGTATGCCACTTCGGCGGGATCGGCAACGCAAAGACCTATCGCATCAGCAATCAATCCCGAAACCAACAGTACAACCTCGAGGGCGAAATCGGCGAAGCCTGCGTCGACGAACTGTATTCCGAAATCGACGACCTCTCGCTCTTACTAGAACGCCTGGTTACTCGAACAAAAAGTGCGCTACCGAGTCGAAGTCCTGGAAGAAGACAACAGCAAGGCGATCTTCATTTTTACCCTTGTAGCCGCTGTTTTCTTACCTCTGTCTTTCGTCACGAGTTCTTTGGGTATGAATACTGTCGATATCAGGTATATGAATAGATCGCAGTCTACGTTTTGGGCTGCGGCTATTTCTGCTACTTTTGGTGTCATAATTCTGGCTACCTTTGCGGCGTATAGAGATGCAGTGAGAGATTGGTTGCGCGAGAAAAGGCGGAAGTTCAGGCAGCCGGCACTGGTATCTGGCGGATCGAAAGCAAAGCTGGCTAATGGTAATCACTACAAGGAGATGGCCCAAAGCAAGAAGAAGCGCGCTAGGAGCTTGAAGGGTCAGGAAGATATCGTTTGATATATGTCATGTGAAAACTGATGCACATATCCAATAGGCACGTCCTTGGACCCTATGAAGTCCTGTATCCAATTTCTTCATTTTCAAGTTTCGGTTGTTGACATTGATTTTTAAGCGAGCCGCCGACTGATCTCGGCGGCTTCGTGCCTGGCCTAGCTTAGCACTGCAGAGACACATGGGCAAAGTCCAGAGAACAACAAAGCAAGAAATACAAACAACTGGAACAAGTGACGTAGCTACTACATTCGCCTTAATCTTCGTTCATATCTAATGATCAGATTTCTGTGGCCAGTTAAGGAAAGGGTACATTAGCAAGACATGGTCCGCAGAAGATGAAGACAATATGAGACAGCCTGGCGCCGCATGTGAACACGGGGGCTGTTTAGCGGTGTTAATTGAGGTTCTGAAATCTCACTCTGTGGAAAGGTGGGCGACGTTGGGGAGCTTGGATCCGGGCTTCATGCTATGTATGTACTGTATGTTAGATATAACTCGCTTTTTTATTCTCGTTTCTCATGCTTTCTGTTCTGGGCACTCTCACATACCGTTCATTCGTGAAATTGTGAAGCAATCAGCAGCGACAAAAGTCTTTTCAAGCACATGCAAAATAAAACGTGGTATTGGTGCCACAATACATTCATTGAATTCGAGGAACTCGAAGAGAATTTTCCTCTTCCTATCCTAACTGTTATACATCACTCCATTCCGTACCATGCTATGTCCCAACCCAATATCTCTCAATGATACCCATTAGTGCCCGCAGTCAAGCTCACCAGCTCCTCCTTCCTCACCCTATACAGATCCTGCGCTTCTCTCTCCCTCTTCGCCACAAACCCAACCTCGGCACGTAGCGATTCCAGACGACGCGAGATAGCCGCCTCTTCGGAAATTTGCAACGTGCGGAAAGAATCCAGAGATTGATTAGCTTTTTCGAGAGCCCCGGATGCTTCGCCGATTTTCTGGCGGAGCGTGTTGGCGCGCTTTTGGTAGCCGCCCAGGTGGAGAGCGAGTTTCTTTTGGAGTTTGTTGCCTTTTTCGGCGGTGGCTGCTAGCCTATCTTGAACGTTCTGCGGATTGTTAGATTTTTGATTTCAGGGGGCTGAGAGTGGGAATACATACCTCGAAAGTCTGGACAAGCATCTGATGTTCGTCGACCTCATCTTCGTAGCCACTGATGCCGGGCAGTAGGGAGTGAGTTTTGGCTTCACTCCAAAGGTTTTGGAACTCTTCTGATCCTGCCTGTGCAACTGATTCCGGAACTTCTCGCGTAATCAAAAGTCGAGCTACGGCAAGGTCGTCGTCGTCGATTACAGCAAGGGGTCCTGGAGTTCCTCTGACTTTAGCACCTGGGACTGGGTATCTGAGAGCATCATTGGCTTCAAGCAAAGCAGCCTCTCTGGCAATTGTAGCCAGAATAGGGTCTTGTACTTGGGAAGCCCGCAGCAGAAGAGCACTGATGTCAAGAGCTGTCGGGCGGGGAAGGCCTTTCTGCATGACTTGAGTTCGTCTCTTGAACTCAATAGCTTCCTGGGCTTCTCGGATCAGTCTGTTTCTCTCGTCTCGAATCGCTGAATCTTCTTCTGAGAGCTCTTCAGTGCCGAGAAGTTCTTGCTGCTCCTCTGGTAATTCTAGCTCCCACTCAACATCTTTTGGTTTCGGTAATGATGCAAGGCCTTGCTTTAGCTTGTGCTTCATTGACATTTCCCGCAGTTTCACGTCTCTAGGTGTGCCACCAACGAGCTGCATCTCTCCGTCGGCATTTAGAGCAAATGTGTCGCGAGGAGTCCGCATCGGTGTTTGTCCTGGAATCGCTGGAGGTCGCATTGGAGTTTGACCAATACCGTTGGAAGCTTGTCTAAAAGGTGTTGCCATAGGATTTGGGGTTTCCATCTGCTGTCTTCGGGGAGTAACTCCATCAAATCCAGTGCTGCCAGCTCCTTCATGCAGGGGAGTGTTCTCTCCACCTAGCAAAGACGATTGTGTTTCGGTGAGGGCTCTGATATTCCTGATCTCATTCGCAATATGGTCCTCCTGGGCAGGTGCTCTCGGTGTTCGAATAGGCGCCCCGCTGTTGACGGTCGAGTATGTGTTGACCAATCCTCGTGTCGCATCATTTTCACTGGATCTTGCCATCATATTTGCCCGTTCACCAATCATGCCCATCTTGACAATTTCCTCTAACTCTCCTTCGCCAACTTGTGGTGCTGGCAAAACAAGGGATCTCCTCTTGCTGCTCTGTTCCGCCTCTCGAATCTTCTGCATTTGACCAGCCTTCATCGCCGCCTGGTACGATGCAGAAGGGGCTTCTTTCTCTCCCTTCCTACGCTTTCGGTCTGGGTCTTCCTCCTGGTCTCCCTTTCGCTTGTTCGCAAGCTGCTGCTTCCTGGGGTCGAAAGCCTCCCTCTCCTTCTCATTCTGCATCTGTTCGTCCCCAGTCTCGTAGAATCCAGGCGCAGGAGCCTTCTCGAAAGGAATGTCGGCATTGTAATCCATCATCCCCTTCTTGCGGTTCACAACTTTGATATTGATACCCGCGTTTTTCAACTCCCTACGCTTCTGCAGCACAGCCAGCCGTCTCGACTCCTCCAACTGCCTCTCTCTCGCCTTCCGCTTCGCCTTCTTTCCCTGTGTATTCGCCAGACGAGCACGAGCTTCGCTCAGCATCTCCTTTTCATCCTCATCCAGATCAATGGTATCTGGTCTCGCGGGTTTCGATTCAGGATCCGGATCCACCTCTCCAGGTCTCAACCTCCTAACATCATCCGCAGACGGGGCCTTTGATTCTCCACCATCAGGACCACCGAGTCCCAGCTCCCCAGCCTCCTTCTGCTCAGCTTCGTCGAGAAGTCGCTGGTAGCGCTCCAGGCACTGGGTCGCTGTTCTGCCTACGAGGGGAGCGATCGTGCGCCATTGCGTGGGCATCAGCTTCGCCAGATGTAGCAGCTTCTCATCTTCCTCCTTACTCCATTCGATCTTCCGGATGCCGGGGTCGAGCCATTCGCTCCATCGTGCTTTGCATTGCTTCGGTGTTTTTCGCGCCAACAACGACGAAACTCGCGCCCATTGGTTCAATCCATATTTCGAAACTGCGCTTTTAAGGACTTCATCTTCGATATTCGTCCATACTCCTCCTTTGACGACGGGCATGTTGGCGGTGCGTGGGTTGTGTTGATGTTGTCTGTCAAGCACGATATTCTGCCAAATAATTTGAGGTCGCGATTTCTAGGCTTAGCGTAAAAGTCACGTGGTAACCGACCCAAAATGCGCAATCGGGTTTGATGCCCCAAGTGAATCTATTAGGTCGTTTGTATCTCTCCTGAGAAATCTGTGACATGTATGATACAAATTAGTTGTAGTAGTTGTGACATTGAAATGCTGTGCCGCTCAAAAAATAGCCTTCCTGACTTCTCTTGGTTGGGAAGTAGCGAGAGCGATCAACGACCACCTTCCTTCTCTCTCAACATTTCTATCATCCTAAAGAGCGGATAAGCAGACAGAACTCTAATCAAATGCCATAAAAATTGCAAAGTACATTAATGTCTAAAGAACACGTATTTCAGATATATTATAAGGCAACTCCCCGTCCAATCCACCTCGTCTCACCCGATCGATAGCACAAGAGTGAAGTAATCATCGGTCTTTCCAGACGATATCTGACGACACCTAAGAAACAATCCAACACTCAGGTTCTGATCTCACATAGTACAAACCACGTCACACAATTCAATGTTGGAACCCCTCTTCTGTCCTCCCCTCACATTTAGTAGCATAAAACTCACAATCTCGCAGGGACATCAACATCCAAACCCTCGCCATCATCGTCACGATCCTATTCATCACCATCACAAGCCTCCTCCTCCTGAATAGCAACAACACCAAGAGTAACGCAACCGAAACCAATCAAGACACCATGTCCACTCCCTCAAAAGAATCACCATCCACCCTCACCACCCCCCTCCCAACACCCACCTACGGCCCCTCCGGCTCCTTCACCGTCCTAGCCAAAACATTCATCCCTAACACCACACCCACCGAAGTCCTCTCCACCATCCGCGATACAACCACCTGGTCTCAATGGAACGGCCTCACGCCATTCTTCAAATTCAAACCTACTCCTTCTCCTCCTGCAAGCTCATCTGACCCTAACATCCCGACCGGGAAGGAAGGATGGCTGGAATTGGGTTCTGAGGGAGTCATGACGGTTTTCATGGCTGGTGATGGGTTGAAGTCTCGTGATGGAGATGGGGCTGGGAAGAAGAAAAGTAGGGAGCAGGGGATAATCATCACGGTTTTAGAACCTCTTTCTTCATCCCTCACTTGCCCTGAAAATGCAGAGAAGAAGAATGGCTACAGAATCGCTTGGAAAGCCATCGGGTACGCGCAATGGCAGTTGTATTCCGAGCGCGTGACTGAATTGGTTGAAGTCAACGAAGAAGGCGATGGAGGGAATGAAGGGAGAAAGGGTACGGAGTATGTGTGCTGGGAGACTTTTGGGGGTATACTTGCGCCGGTTGTGAAGTTGGCTGTTGGGGGGACGTTGAGCGAGAGGTTTGGGGAGTATGCGCATGGATTAAGGGGGTTTTGTGAGGGTAAGAGGAGGGGAATTGGGGAGGGGAGCGAGGGCGTGAATGTTGGAAAGTGAGTGACTGGTGGCGAGGACTTTGGAATTTGGATTGCGGGGAGATTTTGGATGGAGACAATTGGGTATCATGATTACTTCTTACGAGCTGCTCGTGGAGGTCAGTCTGAAATCCGGTGGACTCGCAGTACACGCGACACAGATATCCGAATGATAATACATAAAATCATTGTTATTCTGTGTGGGGTTCTAAGCTACCGACGTAGTGAAAGTGAAATAGGAACATTTGAAGACAAAACAAGACTCCAAACCCTGATATGATTCAAGATCAATCAATCCATCGTACAGAAGAATAATAAGTATTGAAATATCGCAGCAAAAGCAAAAAGGCAACAGCAGCAACATCCCCCCAAAAAACCTAACCCCCCAAGAAGCTATATACAGCAACAAGCAAACTCCATTTCTTTTTGGTCGTCCAACATCCCATTGCATACCCAAGACACCCGCCACATTAAAACAGAAGAAAGAAAGATCCATCCTAACATGTATCCCAATTCCTGCCTCCCAGTCGTTTCCATATTGCGTCGTATCATTTATCGTGTGTATATCGAGATCCACAAGCCAAGTCAAGAAACCCATCCCCAATCCATTGTCGGATCCAAATCCTCCGTGAAAAACGCCGTAGTTGATAAACCCGAGACTGGTTATTGATTAGAGAGCCAAACCCGTTCCATCGCCCGTCCATCGGTACAAAGCCAACACTTCCCTCCGCCGTAACTGCTGTTCGCCGAAATCCTCTGGGACACGGCCACGTACTTGTGCGAGTGCCGAGCGCATCACTTTCCGGAAATTCCTCTGTTCTTTTTGTTAGATTGTGTTAGGAGAGAGGAAATGATCGCTACTAACCTGATACTCAGTATTCAAAGTCACGACACAGGCCTCGTGTGCGCGTACAATCGTCTCGCAAGCCTTGACAACACTAGGTGAAGCCTCGACCTGGAGCTTATCAGCAATCAACAGCAGCAGGAAACTCCCCTGGAGTAGGTACACGCCGAAGAAGAACGGCATGAATTCCAGCCCAGGATCGTACTCTAGGATGTTGTTGATTGCCTCTGCGGCACTAACAGCGTGGCCTGTGGCGTTGATGAAACTCTGCGAGGAGATCCAGAGGTCGTTGTCGTCGAGGAGGGAGATGGGATCCCATTTCCCGGTCAGCAGGATGTGAAGCACGTGCATGACGTGCGTGCCGTACGCGACGACGATGCGTGTTTGGATGTCTGCTTCGGAGACGTGAGCGGAGGATGTGGTGTGTACTGAGCGAACTGAAGGAGTACCGATGTCGTTGTGCTCTGTTGTGCTGGCTTGTTGGGTGGCGGCGATGCCGTCCATGGTAGTCTCGGGTTGTTCTTCTGGCAGCTTGAGGTTTCGTTCTTCGAATTCTTTGAGGCTCTCGCCGTAGCGATCGAGTTGGCGCTCGATCTCGCGAGCGTGGTCGTCCCATTCAGATTGTGATCTGAAGCCGACTCCGAATCGAGGGTGGTTCTTGGCGTGGTAGAGATCTACGATCTCTCCGAGGATGGTCATGAGGGGTAGGAAATATCCGAATATGCTATGTCCGGTACACTCAAAGTTAGGTCCAATCCCTCTAATCCGTGGGGCGCCACTCGGGGAGGTAATATGAATGCTTGAATCACCGGTGTAGAAGTCTCCAGCCTGCCACAACGTGTCGTCCATTGGCTGGAGAAGGCCATCGCACTCGATGTCTAACAGGAAGAGTGGTCTGTTATAACACAGAGCGAGATGGCGATCCACGGTATAACACAGCCACCATATCCTCCTGCGTTCCTCCCTCTCTTCCTCGCTGATGCCGGATGTGGGTAGGTCATCCTCCTCCCCATCGGCATCAGCGTCGTTCTCAGCGGGTTGCTGGACGGCTACGTGAGGTAGCTCTCGTCCAAGCTTCAGTTCTCTTGCTAGAGACCAAGCTGCGTTCCACCACCTGAGACTAGCACCCTTGTACTCGCTTGCCGAGACGACAGTGGCAAGGTGAATGTAGGTGACTACATCATCCAAGGTTCCAGCGGCACCAAAAGCACCACCAGTCTCTCCATTCAAGCCATCCGGGTTGACAGACCCAGGCATAGCCACACCCAGACCTCCCAAAGCAACACCATTGATGACAGTGTTTGAGAAGTTAGGCGAGGACTCGCCACTGGATGGACCATGGATGAGTGGCTTGAGTAGACCGACAGTGAGCTCCAAGAGTCTCTGACAGATACGTCCGCGTGAGGAAGGAGGTGCTGTCAGGAAGGCTGCGTCACTCGTTTGTGCCACAACCCATAGCATGCTGGCTAATAGTGCTGGGGTGCATTGTCTCGGCTTGGTCGGGTGAAGGATAGAGTGTTTACGGAACACGTACCCGAGAACATATGGTGAAGTCGGATGCATCAACGCCGATGAAGAACTTGCAAAGTACAAGTCCAACAGGTCACAAGCCAGGGATAAAGGGATGATGTTGCCAAGGTGTGGGATCAGAGGCTGTAAGACGGGGTAGCGGAGGGTGGTGTTGTAACTGTGGTTCGTCACGTGTTGTTGATATTGGTTCGAGGGGGAGGGAATCGACATCCATCCTCCCGGTGAAGCAGCATCTGACCCCATAGGAAATCCGGGGAGAGGACTATCGCCTAAACGAAAGGGCCCAGGGGTGTTTCCCGGGTAATGAGTCGGGCTTGATGTTTGGATGGCATAAGGGAGATCATAGCCGGGTAAATTTCCCTGTCCGGCAGTGAAGTTGGGATGACCACCATTGCCATTCATCATGTGGGGATTCAGGGCAGGTCGGTAGCCATGCATGCTTGAATAGCCGTTGAGATTCAGGGACGAGGGGCTTTCGATTTGCTCAGCTTCCGCGCGACTAATCATGTGAGGCTGATGTCCGTTGGGGAGTTCCGCGAGGCTCTCGAGGCTGCCAGCTCGTAGCCTTCCCTTCATGACAGTTTCACGGGCCGAGTTCTTGTCGAGACCTGTGGTGTTGAGGCTAAGCGACCTGGAGGCTTGGGGACGGCGAAATTCGCCATTCTCGTTCTGGGCGGAGGTCGTCGAGGAACCATTTTCATTGCGCGATTCGGTCGGTGAGGTGCGCTCGTCTGAAGATTGGCCGGTTGGTGATTTTTGGCCATTAGCTGCAGCGGCGGCGGCTTGTTGTGCTAAGTCTTTGCGCGAAGCCTTTCCTCGCTTCTTTCTCTCCCGAATATACTCACAACCCAAGCCGAATTCTGTATATACACCATTAGCTACTATCCGACCGATCGAAAAAAGCACCGGAAAAAAGTGGCGGGAGACTCACCAACGCAATGGGCGCAAGGACTTTGCCCATCGCATTTCGTGCGAAGCTGGTTGCACTGGTCGCACGCTCTGCTGATCCGCCGGCGAATCGGCCCTGAAGCCCCAATGCTCACCGACCTCCCATTTCCAGGCCCAGGACCATAGGGATGCTGACGGTGCTTGTTGTTATGATTTCTGTGAACTTGACCATTCTGATGAACATCGACGTGTTGCTGCAATTGTTGGAGAGCGTATTGAGAGCCGTCAGCGAGAGTGTGTAGGCCCGAGTGCATGTGATTGGAGGGCAGGTGGCCGTTGGAGTAACTGTTACTCGACGGCAAGGCATTGTACGCCGAGAAGCGATGGAGTGGGTTCGATAGCATTGTGAAAGTCCTTATTGGAGAGCACTTCTGGTGTATAGAAATGGTCAACAAGACTTCCGTGCTGAAGTTGTGGAGGAATGTAAAAGAGGGTGGAGAAGAGTTGCTCTTGAAAAGAAGACAGTTCGAGATGGAGGTCGGAGGATATATCTATATTCGTAGTAAGTCCGGGGGTGGCACCTTGGAGCCTTGATCATCAGCAGGGCCCTCTGTGTGAGGCAATGCGGAGAGAGGGAAACAAGAGTCGAATAAGAACGGCGCCACCAGGGTGACAGCGGCAATCAATTATATTATTTGGCGGGGTATCGTAAGGGACTGCAGGATATGGGACATGACAAGGCGCGGTCTGGAGAAGAAAGAAAGAAAGTCGAGGGCATGATCATGGAGTTTATTGCTTTGGTCCTGGGGAGCAGTAGGTAGGGCCTGCTGGATGTGCCTTGCCCTGCTTTAGACTTGTTGTGGAGAGACGCGAGGGGAAGCCGGGGGGGGTTCGAGGAAATAGTGCCCAATGTAGTAAAGCGGAATCCGAGTCTGTTGACAGGGGGAGGGAGGGGAGGGGAGGGGTGAGTTTGGGGGGGGGGGGCCAGCCAGCGACGGGCAATCAGATGAGATGGGGCCGTGATATTGCTGCCGAATTTACTTGCTGTAGATGGGATGGATGGGAGGGATTGGCATAGGCATGGGCATGGATGGGGGTGGGCTGGGGTTGCATTGGATGGGATAGAAAAATAGCATTGGAGTGAGTGAGTTGTGGTTGGACAAGGCAGTTATTAGAGGAGATAAAGAAGGGGAAAGGAAGTGCAAAGGAAGAGGAAAAGAGTGAAGCACAGCATGGCAAAGCATGGCATATGGTACAGTAGTAGGCAGGAGAGCAGAGAAGGAGGAGGAGGAGGAGGAGGAGGAAGAGACGGAGAAATGTCCATGGAAAAAAACTAGACAAGGACGAATTCGTACGTGAAGGTAGGGAGATTTATTGGCAGAGGTAGGCAGAGGAAGGCAGGTGGGTAGGTAGTTAGTCTTCACGGCACTGCACTCACTCACTCACCACTCACTCACTCACCACTCACTCACTCACCACTCACTCACTCACCACTCACTCACTCACCACTCACTCACTCACCACTCACTCACCACTCACCACACTGCATTATTGCGGCGGCTTGAGCTCCGAGGAACAGTCGTTGTCCGGCCATACTTTTTCCGAATATGAGAAAAAGTGCGGTGCAGTGTGGTGCTAGTATGCGGTGCTACTGAGACACATACAAGCTGCTGGGCTGGTCCTTGTACGGCGGCCAGATGCAGGGAGTCGTCGTAAAGTGGGTCGCGCGCATCGACTTCACGATGTCTGATTGGCTCGCCAGACATGAGAAACCAGACCAGGCCGGATGTGTGCGTAGTCAAGCAGTGAGCAGTGGAGTAGTGAGTAGTCGATTTTAGGTACGGCTGCAGCCACCTCTTCGGCCCGTTCTGCTTGCTCTGCTCTGCTCTGCTCCTCTGCTCTGCTCCTCTGCTCCTCTGCTCTGCTCCTCTGCTCTGCTCCTCTGCTCTGCTCCTCTGCTCTGCTCCTCTGCTCTGCTCCTCTGCTCTGCTCCTCTGCTCTGCTCCTCTGCTCTGCTCCTCTGCTCTGCTCCTCTGCTGTGGTGTGCTGTTTGTTACGTGCTGCATCCTCTTACTACTGCAAGATCAACAAGAAGTACATGGCCTGCCCTGCCCTGCCCTGTGAAGGAAGGATTGGAAGGAAGCCAGCATCAATTCTATTTCCTCCTCTCAATGATGCTATTCTTTGCTGTCTGCACGCCTAGTTTCACTTCGAATTCTAACCCCATCATCGCCGTCCTCCTGCTCCCACTCACTGAATAAGGCTGAAGAGCCATCCATCACGCATCATGTCAAATAACGTGTTATCATTGCTCGTTCACTAGTCTGCTTCTCGCCTTCAAGCCGAGGACGCCTGGACGTGCATGCTCGGCAGCCAATGGACGGGCGTCTACGGTGCTGTCTGGCAAACGCTTGCCGACTCAATGCTACCCTCCTGTCCTCTCTCTCGTCCTCTCTCTCCTCTTCTCTCTTCTCCTCTCCTCTCTTGCTCGACCCAGGTCGCGAGCATGAACGGATGACATGGATCCATTGTTCTCACAAGCTACAGTATGCGAGTTGTCGAAGAAAGGCGGGCGGGCAAGCGAACCAACTTGGCGGTGGCACTCGCTGGCTCTGGCGTGTTGCATCTCGTCTGTCAATTCGCAAATCCTGGAGGATGTCCGATTGTACAGTGCAGTAGCTGCCTTCTAATCGCGCGCGCTAGAAGCGGAAGGGAAGTTCGAATTAGGCCAGTGACACGAGATGGAGATGCTGGACATCACTTCACCAAGACGAGTTGAGCTCGCAGTTCAGAGGTCACTTTAGGTTAGCTACTCAGGGGGTTAGTTTGCAGTAGGATATTTATGTCAATCCGCAACTCACGTCCACATGCGTGACAGAGGAGCTGACAGGTGATCGTGGACGGTACTCTAATGTAGGGGATAGGGGATGGGGGGTAGGGCATATCTGAAGTTTGGTAACCTTTATTGACTTGTGGGGTCGTGAATAGAAAGGCAACCCAATCCCCAGATGGGGAGATATTGATAGTGGACCGACGGAAGACTATACTCCAATCCGCATGCTGTTCCAAAGTCATTTGTTCACAGCAGCAGATTGATCGGCAGTTTATCACTTCATAAGTAAGAAGCGGAATCTATTTATTCTACTCTACACGAGTGAGTGAGTGACAGCGAGCATCAGCATCAGCATCAGTACCGCATGTAAGTCAGCACGCAGTCGCCGCCTCTCGGTCTCTGCCCTGAACAGCTCGTTTATGGGGAGTGAGTACCTTGCAGTCCACCGCATGTCTCGCCAGGGTAATATACAGTGCCATCTTACTTATCGCGCCATAATACCACGTCTTATACCAACAGAATAATGGAAAGAAAGCACGATCCTTCCTTTCCCCTTTGCCATGGCTTCGTGCCAATTACCATTTCTGTGCGTATGCTCTCATTTCAAGACACAACCACACAACCACACAACCACACTATCACCGCTTCTTCTCTGCTTGCGAAGCTAGAACTAGAACTATTTTAGCTAGGCAGCTCGCCATCCAGCTCCCGTACTGTAGCCCTCGCACCAACTGCCGCTTGCGACCTGCCAGATCTTCCATTCGCCCTCACCAGCCCAGCCCCTCCATCCATTATTCGTCCACTTCTTCACCTCCCCTCCACAGTCTCACTCACCATCATATCTTCATACCTACCTACTCCCACCACATTCGCTTGAGGCTTCACCTGAAGTTCTGCGTCCGTACAGTGTTGACAGTACCTTAATATCGCCGCCTGCATCCCATCCCATCCCATCCCACATGAGCTCCACGCCACTCCTACTCCACGCTTGACTCCTCCTCCAAAGACCGTGCGACTCCGAAACAATTCTTACGCCAATCACGGTCCCATGGCTTTCCCCAGATTTTGCAATCCACCCGTCCCGACGCAAATCTGATCAAGGCATAAATAACAACGCAGAGTTGGCCCTCACCCTCACCCTCACCCTCCCTCCTCCAGCTTCCTCGCGTCCGAGGGTACATACAGCAGCCAACGAAAGGACGGGATCAATCACTCTGTCTACCGTCATGACGAGGCTTGCGCCCATGCCCTGGCCACACCGCATCCTTGCTCGCGAGCAGGGATCCCCGAGCCACAGTGTCGTGCATGGAAACCGAAGGGGTCTTGCTGGGCAAGGGCTTGTGTTCCTGGTCGCCAATCCGCCACAAAAAGTTCAAACGGTCCGAAGTTCCTCATGCTCGATGCTCCAGACGACTGATGACTTGGCAATATTCTCGCATGTGCCCTCCGCTGGCTGGCCCTAGCATCGTATGTCACCCAATTGATAGGTATGTCTGAATGTCGTTTTCGGCCCCCTAAACTCTATTTGACAGAAAGTGTGATCTTCATATGCCGAGCCTTTGCGATGGCTTTCAGTTTTGCGCTCATCGATTTAGGTTTTCTAACTTTATCTTGTCTCCTAAATTACCTCGGCCTCCGTTGTAATACCACCAAATGTTGCTATTTAGGTCCTGCAGCAACATCCGATGCACGATGAGAAAAGCTTACCCCGGACTTGGACTTCTCCAGAAATCCCAGAAAAAGAAACCTCCGCAGGCCTCCGGGATGCAATAGCATTTGCAAGTACCGTCGTGATTTCCATGGGCAGGGTCGCCGCGAGATGAAGTGCCATATGCAGGCGTAGGAATGCGGAGGTCGGGTTAGCCCTCTTCCAGGAATCCCAAAGATCAGATCGATCGAAGCTTCGGATCTTCGAGAACGAAGTTCGTGGTGAAACATTGAAACATCAGAAATTCTTCGACTGGCTGGCTGTTGTCAGGTGGCAGGGAAAATCTTTGCCAGGGGTCCGGCACTGTAGGCTTTTCGTCTCGATCCCTCCACAAATTGAAGGGGTTGTCAAGCCCCCTCATGCACTTCGGCTCGCCCCATTTGTAACCACTAGGGCTCGCAATATGGCCCGTGGCGGAGAGTACCGTCCTCGCCTCATTAATAGCAACTCCATGTTATGATTTTCTGATCAGAGTCGCATTCTGGGGAGAGGTCAATCTGATACTGACGGTTTCTGGACGTCAAATGCTGCATGTTATTTGACAACATTGCCGAATCATTGGCAGAGACCAGAGTGCCCTTGATCGCCCACACCCCTTGACACGACATATTCCCCAGGAAGCTTCGCTATAGATGACGGAAGGCTGTCCCTTTGCTCCTTATTTGGTGGTATTTGATGTAAATCATGGAGCGACGGCGAACCTCCCGACATCTCCGCATGGAGGCTCCAGGCCACCGCGATTAAAGTGTAACGGCGTCTCGTTAGTCGTTACCAAGATGACCAGCTGACCATACGCGTAAATTGTTGGACTTATTGCTGTTGGCCTTGTCACATCGTCGTCGTCGTTGTCCTTGACTCAGGTTCGGATCGATGATGATACGCTTTGGGAGTCTCGGGGGAACGGCATTAATATGTGCTAGATTGTTTGCAATCTCGGTCTGATAGAAACGGGATGTTGAGCAAGGCAAAGTTGATTCTCCAAGGCACCATATACTCGAATCGGCACGATTCTCGGAGGCGACTTCACCACAATCAATATTTCACGTGCTGACGGCGTGCACGACTGTAACACAACAGATACCGGGATCTCATGAGACCCAACGACTCTCATTTCATCTCAAGGAGACACATGCGGCCTAAACGACCAGTCCTTCATCTCGATCAACCTCATTCCAGCTGATGGTTCATATCTGACCTTGTCATGCCTCTTGACGAGGAGCCGGGAGAAAGAGCATTCTTTCCGATGAGCACTCAACACCACACCAGCACTAGAATTATAGAGACCGTCCCACAGAGGCCCACCATGCAATGCGTCCGTACTTTTTGCTCGCCTGCTGCTTATGGTTCCCGACTGAAGGGAAGGAAGAGCCCAAGTCCAACAAAGACGACGTTAGATGAACCCAATGCGGCACGTATCACAACACGAAGGAGATATCGGCGAGCTCTTCCCTCCACCATGCATATCGACTTCGGTTCAGCGAGAGGAGAGCAATGCAAGGCAAGAAAAGACAAGGCATCCGTTCGACTCGTCCCACTTGGGATTCTTGTTGGCTTCGATACACGTGATAGCATGGTAGCAATCCCAGCTTGCTCTACTCTATCCCGCTCCTCTCAGACAAAGTGTTAACCTTAATAGTAACAGAAGGCTGCTTCATCTCATCTCCCTCCCAGCCCTCATTAATATAAAAGTCAACTCGTTTCAGCGTCTGCTTCGTTCTGCCTCAAACACCAAGGGAATGACAAAAGAACAACGAATTGTATAGCATGCCCTCGAAAGGGTTCCTCCAGCTGCGGTACTTGCCACAGCGAGGAAGTTCGGTACTGTACTGGTCGTACACAGATCGAAGATCAATGACCAATATCTTCCCTGGTCCCTGACTGGCCTCTTAGCAGATTAAGTCCATGCCTCAGCTGCACTGCCGTTCCAGTGTTCCAGATTCAATTGATAACGCAGAAGATTATGATATGTAAAGTATATGGCACGTCCTCTGAAACAGATGTTCGAGCTTCTGCTTCGGCGATAAACATTGGTGATGCTTTCGTAAGCATCAGTCACAACGAAGGAGAGTCCCAGCATTGCATCTTACGGGCCGTCCATCTGCCGAAGGAAGAGGGGGGTGGTCAGGTCTGCCTTGTGTCGTCTGCAGGAATCGAGACGTGTGGTGACTGATGTCGTCCTCGATCTCGCTGATGTGGCGAATCAAAGGCTCAAGCCCCACTTGCCAACGGTTGCCCCACAAGAGCATCAAAATGGAATCCCGAGTTGGAAAGACTGCAAAACCCTAACCGACCTCCTCCACTTCACTTGGCGAATGGCGAGTGGAAATCAACGTCATCTGGTCGAAGCTCGCAAAGCTAGTTACTGGAAGAAAAAATGAGGGGAACATTCGATGTTGTGATGGAATCATCCACAAAAATTATTCAGCATTGGACCATCATCCTGGGGAAGGTTTCTAAGAATCCTCTTATCACCGAAGTGCAGCTAGGACATAGTATATTTTCTTCAAAGTTTCCCCTGTGTACCGGTGTTTGAAGTCCATACAAAATACCTCTCAAATTCCTCAATTTATCTCTCTCATACTTCGCTCGATTCACCGCATTCTTTCTCTCGAATACCCAAATTCTTCAATATCTACTACTCTCGCAATGTCTTCAGCAGCAATTCCCAAAACTACCAAGGCCTGGACCGTCGAAGGCCAGAACGGCTTCGAGAGCTTGAAGCTCAATAATGAGGTGCCCATTCCAGCTCTTTCTGACAATGAGGTTCTCGTCAAGTTCCACGCTGCTTCTCTTAATTACCGCGATTTGATTATTCCAAAAGGTACGCATAAAACTCCAAGGACAAGCAGACCCGATTGTTCTCATGAAATCCAATCTTCATTTCGACTGAACCATTTATCGCCAATCAGCTAGCTAATGAAATTCACAGGAATGTACCCTTTTGCCCAAAAGGACGGCGTCGTCCCTGGTTCCGATGGAGCAGGCGAAGTCATCGCCATCGGCAGCAAGGTAACACGTTTTCAACCCGGCGCCAAAGTCGTAACCCTCTTCAACCAAGGCCATATCGGCGGCTCCGTCAACACCCAAACCATCGCCACAGGCCTCGGCGGAGTCATCGATGGCACGCTCCGCCAATACGGAACATTCAACGAAGCCGGCCTCGTCGACATGCCCGAGTCGCTGAACTGGCAAGAAGCTTCCACACTCTCCTGCGCGGCGCTGACAGCCTGGAATGCGCTTTACGGGCTGAAGCCGCTGGCACCTGGAGATGTGGTGCTTACACAGGGAACGGGCGGAGTTTCGATATTCGCCGTGCAGTTTGCGAAAGCTGCGGGCGCGACTGTCATCGCAACGACATCCTCCCCAGAAAAATCCGAGATCCTGAAGAAGCTCGGCGCAGACCACGTTATAAACTACAAAGACGTTCCCGAATGGGGCGAGAAAGCTGTCTCTCTCACACCGAAGCAACAAGGCGTCACGCACGTCCTCGAAGTCGGTGGTCCCAAAACCATGGCGCAGAGTCTGAAGGCTGTGAAGATTGACGGCGTTATTTCGATTATTGGATTCCTTGGGGGAAATGCGAAGGAACAGCCGAGCTTTCTGGATGCGTTGAGTAATGTTTGTACGGTTAGGGGACTGCTGGTGGGAAGTAGAGACCAGTTTGAGGATATGAATAGGGCGATTGAAGCGAATGGGATTAAGCCGGTGGTGGATGAGAAGATTTTCCAACTGGAGAACCTGAAGGAGTATGTATTCCTATCCTGTGAATATACGTTGAGTGTTTGGACTAACTGTGCGATAGGGCGTATCAGTATATGTGGGATCAGAAGCATTTTGGGAAGCTTACCATTAAGATCGAGTAAAAGCGTTTATTGGGTCGGATAATTGTATAGACAAAATAGAGTCAATAAACAATCAAGAATCTGACCTTACAAGATCAACACCGAGGCTCTCTGATTCTGTTCCGCAGCTTGCGCTCAATGTCTTCTATATGTTCTCTCGAGCACGTCCGAAACAGGCAATCGGGCGGGGGGTAGGTCACATGATATGCATCTTATTTCCCAACGACTCATAAAGTTGATAGTAAGGAATGAAGGGGAGGCCATAGAGTATAGCGAAGATCCATGTTTCTCCTACATTTGTTTTTGTTGTTTTTGTTTTTCTCTCTGTAGAATCTAGAACATACCTAGTAACACTTCTCGCAACATTGTGTTTCACCGAGGCTTGTCCTGTCACCAGCCCAGCCCTTAGCGACGGAGACAATCTCCGTTCATCTGGCCACACGGAACCACGACTTCACGATCAAGAGGACGAGGACTGCCAATTCGACACTAGATGCCATCGAGATCTCAAGACAGGTACACACCTAAGACCTAAGACCCTTTGTACCTGTCAAATCAACCACTCGTCCTGTATCTTTGACGCCAACGACAAAATCCCGCTGCATTTTCAGCCAGGACATCGATCCGCAGGTACCCCCTTCTCTGATACCCCTTCCCATCGTCTGATATCGCCGAGATCGAAATCTCAAAAAGCCAGCCAGTCCCAGCCTCGCGTCCAGCTTGAACCCTGCCTGCTCCATCCTGTCAGTACTGTTACAGCAAGGGAGGGGGGCCACTTAATCGCTGATCTAGACCGCTGTGGATGCTCCACATCAAAAACTCAAAGCGGGCTTCGCTTGCACAACTGCGCAGCACGACAACGTTGAAGAATAGGACGGCGCTTCGTACGGCTCCCTGAGACGGACGGCTTCAGAAAATAGATTGAGCCAAATCAAAGTATCGCCTGGTTCGGGTTTGGGTTGGCAGCTTCATGGTCGGGTTGATGAGGTGGTAGCACTGCTAGGCTTGGGTTTGTGAGATGGCTTCTTCGTCGAGGAAACACGCGAGGTCGTCGACGGAGAGTACGCAGCGGAGTGAGTGACACCTTACCTTTTTTCCATATGCCTTGCCTTTAAAGCCATTTATTTCGGTTTTTGAACTTGCAAGATGAAGTACCGCATCGATTGTGTTGCGATGTAGAACTTTCATCTGCCAAGGTTCAACCCGTCGCAAAGTACATGACTCTTACTCTCAAGTTACACAAATGCGTATATATTCTCTTTTGATGTCCCTGAGAATACAGCTCTTTCTTTCCAACGATTCCGAATAGCCAGCACTAACATACAAAGGCACTCGAGATGGATCTGGTGATAACGGCGTAGAGCGATTCTACAATGTTGATGACGACTTCATCAGTCTCGGCATCGGCGAAGTCTTCGAACTGGATCCTCGTCCAACATTCGCCTTGAATCCAAATTCCGACTTCGACGCAGCATTCAGCCCAGTCTTTATAAACGTCACGCTCCGCTCTGATCGGCAACTCATGAACGCCATCCCATTCAAACCCAAATCCCCCGTTTCTCAATCTCCCCCTAAGTTCCCACCCTCGGAATTCCAAAGATGGACCAAAAGCGTCGCAGCAGCCGACAGCACGATACCATCTTTCCTCCATGCCGGAATCCTCTGGACTGCTTTCCGTGTCCAGAGGTGGATGGTCATTAGTGGTTGCCACGTCACTGGACATGTAAATGATTCTACCATTGATAGGACTTCACCAGTACTTCCTTTGCAGAGCGAGTCGATCAATACGCCATCGGCTCGACGGATGGAGAACTATAGAAAAGAGGATGCTCCGAAACCCAAAAGGGTCTTGAGTTCTGATAGTGATATTAGTGCCTCGTTGCTAGATCACAAGGCAAAAGCGTTGGAACCGTCATTCATTACTCCTGGAACACCGGACTGGACTCTGCCACATCCCGAGGGACAACTCAGCTCTCATGTGATATTTGCGAGGAGCATCGATTGGTCAGTCCTTCTGCTCTGTTCGAGATCTAGAGTCCAAAACGCTTCAATATGGATATACTGACTCGAGGAATAGGAGTGCAACACCGCTTGGGGATATGAAATCATGGTGATTCTTTTCTTTCAGTCTTCTGCATTCCTGATACTTCACTGAAAACACCCTCTGCGCAGTATATGGCATATTTACTGACATAGTTCAGGTCTCGAGAGTTCCGCCAAATCGCTTGCTTACTCATGGCTCATCCGTTCCCTCTGGCTCTGTTCTGGGGAGCCGAACTCACTGTCATATACAACCAAGCATATGCTCAAACCGTAGCAGGACTCAAGCATCCACAGTTGATGGGCACAGGGTTCCGTGGGCCATTTAAAGAACTATGTAGGTAACACAAGTGCCCCGATGATCCATCCGCAATTTCTCGTCGCGGCTCTCACAGGCTAGAAACTTGTTCTCTTCACACTTGCTACGTGAATCGAAGACTAAGAATATTTCTAGGGGATACTGTTAGCGCCATATTCGATGAATGCCAAAAAACAGGGAGGTCTGTAGCGGTTTATGACCAGATGTTACCCATTGAACGCAGAGGGTTTGTTGAGGAGACTTTCTATACGGTATGTTATTCCAATCTGTTTCATCGTCCTCCACAGGCTAGAAGGCTCTAGTGATATCCTTCAAGAGTAAGAGCCTGCTGAAAGTCGCTTTCATTGCTACCTTCTGGTCTGGGACACATGTCGGATTGGAGAAACAGTCAGGCCCAGAATCATGCACCTTTCACTCTCCAGCAGCAGACCCGCAAGGCAATTAATGCTAACAATTGCTCTAGTGGAGTTTAACGCCCTTGTACGGAGGCACCGACCAGATTCTCGGACTCTACAATTCTCCATTCGAGACAACTCGGCAAACACGAGGAACTCGAGCAATGAAGACCTTACTGAGGCTTGCTCAAGAAACAGCCATGGCACAGTCGGTGGCGGCATTCTGGCCAAAGATTCTTTCGGCACTGAGCGAGAACGAGTTCGATTTCCCATTTGCGGTACTCTACTCGGTGGCTGAGGATGAGGAAGATGTAAGCAAAGATGGAAGTATGTCCCAGTCGTCGGAGAACTCGCAGACATTCAAGACGTGTGCGTTAGAGGGTACGATTGGTGTAAGTGCTTTGTTTCCGAACCCGCAATGGAGTATCTATCCATGCGAGCCGTTCCAGGCTGGACCGCTGGATTTGTATCATTTGAAAATTTAAATCAGCTGCTGACTTCCTACCAGATTCCTGTCGGCCACCCATCCACCCCTCAAAAATTGGATCTCAAGCGATCATATGGTGGCTTTGTACCCGCCTTCCGTGACTCGATCCAAACTCGAGAACCAACATTACTGACCATCAAGGACGGGACACTCTCCGAATCCTTGATGGAGAACTTTGAGCTTCGTGGATTTGGTGAGCCCTGTCGCGAAGCGCTCGTGTGTCCTATTCGACCGACAACCGGTGAAAACGTCCTTGGTTTTCTAGTCGTAGGAGTCAACCCTCGAAGGCCGTTCGATGATGATTATCGGAGTTTTATTCAGGCAAGTCCGCCGATCAAAATCTGGCCTAATCCGGTACTGACCTATTTTTCAGCTCTTAGATAGACAGCTTGCAACGTCTCTTGCTTCCGTGACGTTGCTAGAGGCAGAGGTACGACGTGGGCACACGGCGGCTGAAGCTGCAGCTCTCGAGCGTTCTAGATTATCAGAGGAATTGGCTGTTCAGAAGAGTCGTTTACAACGTATTGCTGAGGTATGTACCAGACTGCTATCCTCCTCGTTGGTTTCATTGGCATTTCGTCGGCGAGGCCTTCTGCTTCACTACTCCGAAGACGTCGGGAATAGACTTCTCATCCATACCCTCTCGTTATATAGCATGTTCGTCATGGCCTTACTCTGACCTTTCTCAGGTATCCCCAGTCGGCATGTTCTCAGTAGACGCCGCAGGCTTGCTCTTAGAAGGAAACGATAGATGGTTCGAGATGACAGGCCATTCACGCGACAAGATTTTTGCTATGTCCTGGATGGAGACAGTTCACAATGACAGTATCGGAACAATTCAAGAGGGGTGGGAGGTAATGACTAAGGACGGTATTCCATGGTCCTCAGAACTGGTATGTCTTTCAATGAGGCTTGCAGAACCTATCTAAACTAACTTTCTACAGCGATTGAAACAGCCGTGGCATGACAAGGTCACAGGAGATCAAGTCGATAGCTGGATCATAGCTGCTTGCCAACCTGAGTTCTCGGACGGAAAGTTGAAGACGGTGATGGGTAGTGAGTACACTACAGCGAATGGGGCGCTCGGTGCTGATCTTATTTGTTTACAGGTATTACTGATATTTCTCGGATTAAATGGGCAGAGAATCTTCAAGCTAGAAGATTGCTTGAGGCAGAAGAAACTCGCAGAGCTCAGAATAACTTCATCGATATCACCTCACATGAGATGAGAAATCCTTTGAGTGAGTAAATTCCGGTCGTCCCTGTCAATTGTCTAGCAGAGTACGGAGAATCCATTATCTTTCGATCAGACTAGTTTTCCCTCTGCGGGTTTCTCTTTCGGCGATGCTAACTTTCACTCAGGTGCAATCTTACAATGTGCCGATGGTGAGTGATTATGCTTTGATCACAACCAGATCATGCCACAGACTATCGTTGGCCACTTCAAATACTAATTCAAACTCATAGGGATATCAAGCTCGTTGTCAGGCGTAATCGATGTCTCGAATCTGAACGCTGAAATTATTGCTAGCATCAAAGAGAGCATTTCGAATGCCGAGACTATTCAGCTCTGTGCACAGCACCAAAAGTCAATCGTTGATGAGTACGTACAGCTCCAACAGCAAAAGCGTTTTCTCACCAATCTCTAGTATTCTCACAATCTCCAAACTTGACTCGAACCTGCTTCTCATCACGCCCGTGCCAGTTCAGCCCGTGGACATCGTTCGACAGGCTCTGCAGATGTTTATGGTTGAATGCCACAAAGTTCATGATATCAATATGAAATTCCATATCAGCCCCTCTTTCCAAGAATTGCAAGTCGATGTGGTTATGCTGGACTCCTCGAGGCTACTACAGGTCCTGATCAATCTGTTGACAAATGCTATCAAGTTCACTAAGTCGTCAGCAAAGAGGTTCATCGACGTATCTATCGGGGCATATCTCGAGCCACCTGAAGAGCAAGATTCCAGTTTCCAATATTTCCCAACGAAGAAGGCCAAATCAGACGTCACGACAGCTAGCGATTGGGGTGATGGAGATATTCTGTACTTACGGTTTGAGGTATGTCATCGAGCAACCGGTATTCACAGATTCTAATTTATGACAGGTTCGGGACAGCGGCTGCGGGCTGACAGCAGAGGAAAAGAAGAAGCTCTTCAATCGGTTCTCTCAAGCCTCACCACGCACTCACGTGCAGTACGGTGGAAGTGGGCTAGGTCTGTTTATCTCGCGACAACTAACCGAGCTTCAAGGCGGCGAGATAGGCGCAGCATCAGAAGCCGGCGTTGGCTCAACCTTCGCATTCTACGTGAAAGCTCGCCGAGCCGAAACCCAACAAGACCTCGAAGCTATTCAGAAACGAGTTAGTACCGAACTTCAATCCAAAGCACGTCTCCCCATCAATATCCCTAAGAGCAACGAAGAGCAGGAAGGCTCCATGTCTACACTTCTCACACTCCGAGATACACCACCTATTTCAAGCCAAAGCTCTAGTCCCAGCGACTGGCACATCCTAATCGTCGAAGACAACCTCGTCAACCAACGCATCCTCGCGCAGCAGATCCGCAAGCTAGGCAGCACCGTGCACGTCGCCAACCACGGCGGCGAAGCCCTCGAGCTCATCAAACAAACAAAGCATTACCGCGGCCGCGAAATCGATGGCAAAGACCTCTCGGTCATACTCATGGATCTCGAGATGCCGGTCATGGATGGCTTGACTTGTGTACGCAAGATCAGGGAGATGGAAGCAGAGGGACTGATTCATGGACGACTGCCCATTATTGCCGTTACGGCGAATGCGAGAGGCGAACAGATTGCGTTGGCGAGGGATAGTGGGATGGATGACGTTATGCCGAAACCGTTTCGCATATTGCAGATTAGGACGAAGATTGAGGCGTTGTTGGAGAAGACGGCGAGGGTAGCGGGGGATACAGTTATGACTTGATGTGGGATACTTGATGCGTAATGCATGGTACGGGTTGAGGGCATAGAGAGAAAGACGATTGAGGAGTTTGGGCGATTTGCTTCCTGTTTAGAGGAGCCATGATACCCATCTACGCATACGACCAGATGTAGAGCTGCGAAGCCAATCCTTTGACACATTCCCTCTCTCGCATACCCACGACTTTCCATAACCATGATATTCATTTCATTCTATTCTTCAACCGCCCACTAAGCCCTCCTCCGTCCTCTCCTAGCCCAGTCAGCCCCCAAATCATCACATACACGCATAATTCACCACCGTAGCCGTCTTCCCCACCGCCGTCATCGTACCTTTAAACGGACTCGCCGGCCCAAACCCATTCAAGAACTTCGTCACAATGCCACACCCATTACACTCCAACAGCGACGTCTTCGTCGTCGTCACTGGATACACGGTTCGTGTCGCGCCTGTCGGTATAGGGTCCGTGTTGATGACTGTCGTGTAGCAAGTAGGCGCTGCTTGAGCCTCTGCTTTTGCCTCACGTTGCTGGACCGCCGGACCGAGACCAATAATGCCAGTTTGGGGAGGCAGAGCTGGCGTTTCGGTGAGGTATAAGGTGGCGACGGAGACGTCACAGCCTGTTGGGCAGGTGGGACATGGGCCTGGGATGAGAGAGGTGGGTGTTGTGGTGCAGCAGGCGTCAGTGGGTGGGAGTTTGATGGTTTGGGTTGAGACGACGATGCAGGCTGGGCGGGGACCGCAGTTGGTGAGGGTGGGACAACCTGTTCTCGTTGTTAGTATTTGTTCATTTGAACGTTTGAACATTTGAACATTCGAATATAAATCTTTGTGCTTTTTGAAGGAATGGGGTGAGAGAGGGGAGGAAGGGGGTGGGGGAACGTACCACTAGCTCCAGCAGGACGCTTGGTGGTCAGTGTTTGCGTGTAACACGAGTGCGTGAGCGTCACTATGCTCTCGACGGTGATAGTCGTTACGCGGCCGACGGTTGCGATTGTTGGACCACATGTTGAGGGAGCAGCAGGAGGAACTTTGACGAGTTCTAGGGCAGGGTTGCTGAGGACATATTGCCTATATGGAAATGACTGATCAACATCGAATTGTGCAGAGTAGGTAACTTCTCAAAGTAGAGGAGAGTAAGCAGATTTTGGGAGATCTGGGATCTTCAGACAACTTTCCGCAAGAGCTAGATAGATAGATATATGGAGAGTGAATGGTGGATGGGATTGGGCTGGCTTACGCATGTGTAGCTAGAAGCAGCAATATAGCTGACGGGGCATGGAGAGGTATCATGTCGATTGACGAGTGCCAAGAGTCGGCCGATCAGACAAAAAGCTGAACTCGGATGAGATGTGATGAATAACAACTGATATCAGAAGAAGTCCGACGGATTTGGATCGCGGTCGAGATTGAGAGATCAGCAGTGACCGGCAGACCTCATATCATGACATGGTGCCGTTGGGTAGACGGGGGTGGGTTAACGAAGACTCTTATGCTTGCTTTCCTCCCGATCTGCAATCAAACAGCGAAGCAGACGAAAGACTTTTGCAGAAGTGACAGACTGGGTGAAGGGATCTGTACTGGTAGCGACAGGGCCATGCGATAAGAAAGAGAAAGAGAGAGAATAAAGGAATGAACGGTGAGGGGGAGGGGATGGAGAAGTGAGTGAGGAGAAAAGTCTTTAATCTGTTCTGCCCGACGATGTGACCATGCGGTGGTGGTTAGTAGTCGTTGACAAGACTCTTTCTTCCTTCCTTCTACACCCTGCCGAGCGAACTCCTCACTCCCCAACCCATCTAGGAGAGAGTGAGCGGCCGGCTTGGAAGTCGGTTCATGGCAGTGGCAGGCAAATGGATGACGAATCCAATTCTAGACCAGACGGACTCAAAGTAAGGTAACATCTGAAAAGAGGCCTTTTCCACGGAGAGCCGAGCCCGTTGGGCATTCGCAATGGAACGACTGACCAGTAAAGAAAGACACAGGCCTTGCGGTTAGATACATGGTTGGACATTTTTAGAAACTAGATAGAGTACAATATCTCGACGGACAAGCTTTTATATGAATTCTCATTCTGCCTGTGAGAAGAGTGTGGGGAAAATGATGTCGCTCGTGACTCCAGTGACAGGCCCCATGGTACAATAATCATACATCGCCAGTGGATTGGCCAGCCTCTAATTGCCCACCCAAGCCGCGGAATCTCCAACGCCCGCGAAATGCAAAACCCGTCGCTATGCTGCTATGCAGGGAAAATCCAAAACGAAAAGAAGATTAGGGCTAATTGCGCACCGCACCGTCTCGTTGCACATGTTGGCCACCCACCGGGCCTTTTGACCATTTGAAATATGTTGTAGAAATCGAAGTCGTAGTCGCACCCAGTTTCTCAAGCGCATTTCGCATGCAGTCTGGACACTCTGTGACAGCGCCTGTACTAGTCGCAAGCGAGACACGACAAAAATCAGGCAAGGCAGCGCCTCATGGCAACTGTGATGCCGCGCTGGCTGGTGTTGAGCTCCAGGCGGCCCCAACCTGGAGAGATGCGCTTGTCGCACCGATGGGATGGTCGAATCTTCAAGAGAAGAAGTACTGACTGTTCTTCAGTCTGGTAACATCAAAATCTCCCTGGAGGGATGTTAGTGTTTGTTTCCAAAAAAAAAAAAAGGGGGGGGGGCGGCCTTTCGAGCATACCTTCTGAGGCACTGGGGGGAAAGTCAACGGAAGCCAGATCTGCATGACCGGTCCGCTTGATCGTGTAGCCGTCGACATGGTTCTCTCGAATACAGTCCGATTATCGACTTCTTCACTCTCATGGTCACTTTCAAGATCATGAGTGAGAGCTCCTTCATCCTCATCGCCTGCAGCCATGATATCGTCAATTTCCTCACAACTGTCACTCTCTTCGATGTCCTCAGTTGTGACGTCTTTGTTGTTTGCGGAGGTCCGCTTCGAGATATCTCCTAGGCCTGTGTTTCCAAGGTCAACACTGGCAGAGAGATCTTCCTGGGCGGCATGTTCTTGAAAGATGCTGGTGGGCGTCACCATGCTCTTGCCAAGTTCAACTTCTGCGGGATCTGAAGAACCCAACAGTCGCAGTCGCTTGCGTTCTAGTATCAATTCGTCGAGATGGGGGGCTTTCCTCGATCGTGGTAGCTTCATGCTTCGAGAAATGGGTTTGCTTTCACGCCAGGCTTTGATCTTCTGTATCACGGGAGAGTCCTTGCGTACGGTAGCGATGTGCATGGCGCCTTGATATCTCGCAATGAACTCATCTCTCAGGCGACCCACAACATCTTCACTGTGGATTCTGATGAAAGCATCCCTCAGAACTGTGTTCATCGTGTCGATGTCGCTAGCATGCGTCCAAAAGGAGTCATGAACGGCTGCGAAAGAGAGGCCCAGTTCATCACACCGTAGGGCGGAGAGAAGCATGTGGGTAGCATCCAAGGAATGAATAAAGTTCGGAGGAAAGCCCTGTAGTTGCTTCCGTTTGCTGATAGGGTCCGATCGGTGGGGTTCCGAAAGACTAAGCCTTTGCATGTTCGTTTTGATCGTCTTCGACTTTGAGCTCCGGTAAGGCTGAACTACTGGCATGTGTAGTGGGGTTGTCCAAATGACACTAGATTTGAATTGCGACAATTCTTCGACCGACGCAGGCTTGTAGGTGCGCGGTCCCTTCACCAAGGAGGGGGTAGGGCCCATTAATCTCGGCCATTCCAATTCTAGCCGGCCCATTTGTTCCGGAGTCAAGCAGGTCGAGATCCTGGTAGCACACTCCCCGAGCCAGTACTGAATGTCGTGTGCACCTTTGAACATAGTTGACAGCGCTGTGAAAATCTTGGTTGCAACATATGCAGCAAGAGTACCCGCATTCAGAACATCATTGTTCGGAAGGTCTGGATATGCAGCCATTAGTTGTCGTCTGACCTGAGCCTTGGCTCCAACAAATGTCACTCCATAGACGTTTGTCATAACTGTTTGCTTGACCACCTTTCGACTGATTTTGTCCTTGAGAAGTAATCCTTTTTCATTCCCATTGGCGGCGTCCTCGATAATACTTGCCTTCACCAGATCTGCCACTGCCGTGTAGACATCAGCTGGGCGGTCACCTGGCTCAAGGTTTACCTGTCGCGCCCCCCAGATGTCTCCTCCCAAGGCAGCGTAGTGTTGGAGTCCGTTGCACGTACCATCCTGGTGAACCGGGAGGCTGGAAACAAATTTTGTTGGATCTGGAGATTCAAGAGCATTTCTGAGTTCTATACATGCCGCCAAAAACTGCCATGGGTCCTCAGCATTAAGCCACCATTTGCTGCCGGCCAAAGGGTTCGTTGCTGTTTCGTATATTTTGTCCAGGTGTTTCAAGGCAAATGCTTCACGCTCCGAAAGACTGGCCTTGTCGAAACCAAAAACGTTTGCCACGTGTATCTTGAGCCATCTCAAGCCACCTTCCCCAAGCTCTCTTCCCTCTCCGAACTTGAGAAGCCCTCTGCAATGATCTGCGCCCATGTGATTGAGATATGGCGGAATGGGGTAGGCTCGTCCACGGAAATCGATGTTGTGTGGAAAGAAGAACACTTCATTTCTCAAAGCGCGAGCAATTTCGAGTTGGAAATTCTGGAAGCATCGCTGTGAATGTAGCCCACTTCTCGTGTTCTCTACATTTTTCACTTCTCGTATCCAGCGACGACGTTCCAGCGGATCAGATGATGGCTCTGGCTCGGGTGGGATCACCAATTTTGGTGTCTCTGGAGGCATGTTCGCAATACCTTCCCCCGAGTTCCATGCTTCTAACATGAAGTCAAAGACCGGCTGGTTGATCCTCCATGCTGTCTTGCCCAATACATCCAGTCCCTTGAAAGTTTCTTGCATGTCCCCTTGACCGATAGCAGCTTCTGCATAGTGTCTCTGGTCTTTGTCTCCATTTTTGATTCTCATCATCTTTGCTGGGTGTGCAATAAATCCACCTTTGCTGAACTCTGTCCAAGGATCGGGTGCAACAAGCATTGGGAGATGTTTTGCGAGAAGACTATGAACAGGTTCACGCTTCAGCTGGGCGACGAGTGATTTGTTCGTAATGATAACGCCGAGCTTCTTGCCCATCTTGTATTGATGCGAATGAGAAAGAGCTGGCTGCATTTGCGTAACAATATCCCCGGTTTCCGGATGGGTCAAAGTGACGGGCACCTTGGCAACTTGAATCAGAGCAGACATCAGGAAGGCTCCCACCTTGGCTCTGGTGGATAATGACCATTCACCATCATGAAGGGTGGTAGTCGCTTCCTTTTGATCCAGTGGGGCAGGACCAGCATTGTTCCTAGATGTCGAAGTATGGAAGCGCGCTGCTCGTCTCATTCCTTTTACATCAGGCCGATTCTTGCTGTTCGGCCACATTTGTTTCTTACTCTCTTTTTGTAAAGCCTCGAAAATACTTTCATCCTCGACGCTTCTAGCTATCGACATGATAGCAGTTGACAGCGGCAAGCCCTTGTCCGCTCCCAAAGCACCCAGCGCACTCATCGCCGACAAGATTGTGACGGCAGCCAGTGTTTCTGGCCGCAACAGGCGCAAAAATGGTCCATATATAACACGGTCCATGTCCTCTCTTGACATTTTCAACGCCTCTTCCGCTGCGTTTACTTTTTCGACCTCGATTTTCAGATATTCGGTCAATGCCTCCTGCCACTTCCACATTCTCGCTCCTAACGACTTGGTCTGCAGTGAAGTGTTGAGACCCATTTTATTGAGATGGTTGCTTTCGTCTCTCCACCGGTCAATGGCGGACGTAACCGCGTCCTCCTCAAGTCGTGTTTGAACATCTCTTCTCATCTTGGCCGTTGCCGAAGAAAGATCGAGTCCCTCACTAGGGAGCGTAGAAAATAGCGAAAGAGATTTCTTCAAGGATTTTAACCCCAGACCCTTTTGTCCAGTAGGACGAACATTTGGTATGGGAGATTGAGATGTGAGTCGGTCCAGTGAAGATGGGTCCGCATCCGAGTCATCAAGCATCTCCTCTTCTACTTCTACTATGAGGTTGTATTTCGGATAGACGTGGTTGATTTCATTGATTTCTTGCGCCGTCAGCACTTCTGCGTCCCATAACTGTGCTGCCGAATTTTCGTCCAGCATATCCATGTATCGCCGGACGAGCCGTTCTCGTTTGTCGGGAGGTGCTTGAAGTGATGCCTTGATCATATATGCGACTGTGTCTGTATTCTGCGGAACACCCGGCAACCTGATTCGAAGTTCGTACCATTTGTGAAGCTCTTGCATGGAATTCGTAGTAGGATTCACCATGATCTGCTCAACAGCAGCTCGCAGGTATTGATTATGGAGGGTGAGCAATGCGTTGGGGTCCAACTCCCCCAGCTTAGCCATCCGCTGGAGAATCACTCCTGCACGTTCGAGTCTGCCGACCTGCAGACATGCGCTGAATACGGATTGGATCTCTGATAAGCTGCCGCCGATTCCTCTACTATTTTTCGTATATCGCTGCACAGGCATTGACAAAGACCCCCCCAGTTGCAAAGGCTGTGGAGGAGAGCGGTACTCTTCGAGGGTTGTGAATCCATTGCTAGCACCAAATCCATACCCGAGACTCGAAGCTCCTGGCGGTGGCATGGATCCCATGCCCTCAAAAGGTATGTCGTCCATTGGCATGTATCCCGTTGCTGTTGCCAATGCCCGACGGGTTGGGCGAGTTGATACATCTTGAGAATTCCTCCTCGGCCTCGGTCCCCCTACTTGAGTTCCAGCATCAGCTACGAACCATCGACGGCTCCTCTGAGAAGCATTGTATGTTGGGCAAAGCCAGGGGAGGTATAGTTGTTCACTGGAGGGTCGATAGCGAAGAGCTTCAGGGCGAGCTTTCCGGCGTGCAGCTCGAACGAGCATCGTGGGATATCTGGCACAGTAAAGAGACACTGAATAGAAGGCACGCTCAGAATTAAAACAGAAACTGAATGAAGTATGAGAGAAAGTGTTGATACAATGCCATTCGGCGAACTGGCTGTCGCGTGAGATGAAATGCCAGTTGACGACACGATAGACTAGTGAAATAGGATAAGTATAATACTGTAGGATAGGAGGCGAGACGACAAAAATTTGGCCAAACACTAAAACCACGGAGCTGGGACTGGACTGCCCCCTGCCCTGCACGGTGGCCCACTCCGGTCTCCGTAGAACTTTTTGGGACTGCATTGCTTTCGCGACAACGCCCATAGGCCAACGATGAGGTTGAGGACGTGAGCCGACAGATACAGTTTGTTTAGAGAAGAAACGATGGTCGTCAGCAGAAGTCTGCGTGCTACAGCGTGCGCCAGCTGTCGATTGTCAATTCTACGAAGCTTCACTTCACTAGCCGGCCCTTCGATTCGAGCGCCACAACTCTCTGCTCGAGCATCACGATGCAACAGTGGTCCAAGTCAGCAATTTCGATTGTCGCCGCGCCTGTTTTCTGATGGACAAAGGCTCGAATCTAGCAGACATGATAGTGTGGATGAGGAGGAGGTGTCAGCGGAAGAAGCCCCTCTCGAGGACTCTGAAAACTTCAGGCAAGCAGACGAGCAGACAGAAGCTCTCGAGGGAGGCGATGTGGCCGCCGTTCCATGGTATTTACAGGTCGAGTCTCCTCAAAGAGCGCCAAAGCCGTTATCAGAACGTCAGAGTTTGCCAGACCTACCAGATTCTCCTCCTCCCATTCTGCAACCATTACTTCAACAAATCTCAATCGACCTTGGTCTCGATGATCTCTCCTTACTGGACCTACGGAAGCTCGACCCTCCTCCAGCACTGGGAGCAAATCTATTGATGGTCCTCGGCACTGCTCGGAGCGAGAAGCATTTACACGTATCTGCAGATCGGCTCTGCCGATGGCTAAGAAGCAATTATAAACTCAGACCTGATGCCGATGGTTTATTGGGGAGGAATGAACTTAAGCTGAAACTGAAGAGGAAGGCTAAAAGGGCGAAGCTTATGGGAAGCGCAAATGACGAGAATGGGGACGACGGAGTCCGAACTGGCTGGGTTTGTGTTGATATTGGTGTCGTTGATGGAGGAGAAGCGACCACGGCAGACATTCCACGCCAGGATAACTTCGTTGGGTTCGGTCGAAGGACGGACGGGGTACGAATTGTCGTACAGATGCTCACGGAGGAAAAGAGGGAGGAAATCGAGTTGGAGAAGTTGTGGAGTGGTATTCTCAAGCGAGGAGGGGAGCTCGAAAATGTTTCCGTGGACACCGAGTCTCAAATAGTGGCTGGTCAATCTGGCTTGCCCAGGCCAACTGAACGGACGAGCCTTGCAGCAATGCTTGGTCGTGGACAGACACGAGAGTTACACACCTCAGCTCGTCGCATGTCACATCCCGCCTCTTTCGACAACCAGTCATTCAGCATGAAGGCCATGGAAGAGTCGTTGATGGATGCCATTGTTGACGGGGCTTATGATACAGCTGTGGATGTGCTACGTCGAAGTATCCCGTACGCGGAATTCTTGCAACAAGGCAAATGGAAATTGTTTCTTTTAAAGCAGCTGAGGACATATCTTGAACATGTCCCCCGAGAACGAGCCGTTGAGGAGCTGGGTATCGATTCTAATGTCTCGATGACTCCTTATTTGACCTGTTTCAATGGACTCTTATCTACGTTTCCCACGGAGATTGAAGCCGATACGAGAATCTGGCTGGCCTGCTTTGCTCGAGACCTTGGCCACGAAGAGTATACACGATCCAAGCTGTTCGAGGTCTTCCAGGAACTACAGAGCTATGGTATTAAAATTTCTCAGGCGTCATACATGCGTCTTCTGAAAGGAATACTCAGCCCTGACAGGGGCAGAAATCACCATGGACCACAACGAC
This sequence comes from Helotiales sp. F229, assembly GCA_002554605.1. NCBI lineage: Eukaryota > Fungi > Ascomycota > Leotiomycetes > Helotiales > Helotiales sp. F229. The sequence goes on along the minus strand of MXAW01000004.1, from coordinate 2,873,630 downwards.
CATCCGCCGAAATGGCAATGAAGATACTGCAGACAATGCACGACCAGGGATTTAATGTTTTAGGCGAAGGTCTTCTGGTCCATATTCAAGAGGTTGCCTCCCCTCAACAACGTACTGAGGATCTGCCACAAAGCTCAATATACACCGACGCAAGCGACACCTTCGAACTACCTAGTTTGCCAATGTCGCCCATACAAGAACGTCTTCATGTGCTCATCATGTCTCTCGAGTTGCCTCTGTTTAGGGACGTGTCCCGCATGAGATTGATGGACTTGTACGCACGACTTGGTCACTGGAAGGAATTTTTCGAGATTTTCCGAATGGCGCCAAATCAGGGTCAACTTCAATCGGCCAATGTGTATGCCTTCATGTTTGGTTCTGTAGCACAGACGGGCTATCAGAAGTCATGCATGGCTGTACTGCGAACATGGATTCCAGATCTCGAATCAGAGGTTCCGAAAATCGAGCTTGACGGGGAAGTGGGAGAAGCCGTGAGGGCATGCTTGCGGGTTGCGGATCCGTTCATTGAAGAAGATGCTATCGACTCTCCGGAAACGCAGAGCGAGTGGTTGTCTTTGTGGAAGCGAATCAAATTGAGCGGAGGTCAGAAAGACCCGTTCTTGTACGAGTAGAAATGTAACATAGACTAGATTTGGGGCATCGGAGAATCTGCTGTGTAACAATAACGATGTACAAAATACCTCTCCTGTTCGGCACAGGCCGACTGCTCTCTCCCATGTAGACCTAAAATGGCTTTGAACAACCCCCTATCCACACGTGTCTGCCATCCATGACCAGGTGAAACATGTCTAAGTATTTGGTTGGTGACAGGGTGTGGTCGTGGTCTTCAACGTGGTCGCGCTTGTGTAATCCACCTGACAACAACACCCAACCAAAACATCGCGTCCCACGGCTCCAGACTTAGTTTCATCCCAACTCTTGTTTATATAATTCAGCCTCCATCCCATGATATAAAAACAACAATTATCCTCTCCACCTACTCAATCCCAATTCTCAAACCTCATACCCAAACCTCCTCCTACTTCCTAAAAATGAAAGCCACGATCATCACACCCCTGGCCATCCTCTCCGCTCTCCCCAGTACCGTCGCCTGGGGCACCCTAGGTCACACGACAGTCGCCTACGTCGCGTCCAACTTCGTGCAAGCCGAGACTCGGGATTTCTTCCAGAACGTCCTACATAATACCTCGGATGCCTATCTAGCTGGCATAGCGACTTGGGCTGATTCGTTTCGGTATACGGCTGCGGGACGGTTTTCTGGGCCGTTTCATTTCATCGATGCGGACGATAGTCCGCCAACCAGTTGTGGCGTGAAGTATGCGAGGGATTGTGGAGAGCAGGGGGTATGTGGAAGATCCTGAAATTTGGAAGTTCAGAGCTGACTTTTGGGAAGTGTGTGGTGGGAGCTATTCAGAATTATGTGAGTTTGATGAATGGTTAGCTGAGGGATGGGGATCTCAGTATCTGACGGAGAATAGACGAGACAACTTCTGAATCTTGATATCAATGGAGGACTTAAGAATATGGCTGCTAAGGTAGGTGCCCATCAGTTCGAATAATTTTAACATTATTGACTTTATGTACAGTTCGTGGTTCATGTAAGCACTGTATTAGTTTCGGGGCCTGTAGAGCGAACTAACAATTCCGTCCCAGCTCATCGGTGACATCCACCAACCTCTGCACGTCGAGAACCTAGAAAAAGGCGGAAACGGCATCCAAGTCCTCTTCAACGGAGCCCACGTGAACCTCCACCACGTCTGGGACACCAGCATCGCCGAAACACTAGTTGGCGGCTACGGCCTCCCTCTCGCCTCAGAATGGGCCAAGAATCTCACGCTCGCCATCACTGAGAATGAGTACAAATCCCTGGCCTCTTCTTGGCTAGATGGCATCGACCTGGCTGATCCGGTGACGACTTCGTTGGCGTGGGCAGAGGAGACGAATAAATTCGTTTGTACGGCTGTCTTGCCGGCTGGTGCTGAGGGCGTGAAGGATAAGGAGTTGGTAAGTAGATTCCGCCCTTGATATTACAAAGATCCAGGATTGATCCTGGGATACTTTGTTCTGAACCTAGAACCTGAAGGAATTCGCATACTAACCTGTTGATCAGAATGGAACGTATTATGACAACGCTGCGCCGATTGTTAAGTTGCAGGTTGCGAAGGCTGGATATAGACTTGCAAAGTGGTTGGATCTCATTGTGCAAGCACAGGTCAAGAAGCTAGAGTTGTAAGAAAGAGGTGGCGATGGGTGATTGAGAATGCATTTCTATCCTGTAAAATAGAAATGCTACAGCTCAGATACAGGAGCAGAGTAGAGTATGCTCTCACAGTAGTAGAGAGAAAATGGATCTTTTAGTTCTGTTCTTGAAGAAGAAGAAAACTCTTGTTGCCTCAAGATTCTCTCACGGACATTCAAAATCGAGGCAATCCGGATCCTCAACACTTACTGTTTGGAGTAAAAGAAAGCGCAAAATGAGCCAAGTATTCGGAAAATTTATGACAAAAATATTGATTATGGAGTTTTGAATCTCATAGGAATGTAAGTGCTTGATATTTATCTCGAACTCGAATCTTTTGTCTGTTACAGCATCGACAGAGAGTCGCCAACGACATCGGAGGGGAGAATAATTAACCGAAGTTACTCCCGATTGCCACTATCTTGGCACTGAGAAAGTTCCAACTCCTTTGACTTTTATCAAACGGCACTTATCTTGACATTACTAATCTTCGGTCGAAAGTTTTGATTAAGGATCTATGCAATCCAAGAACGCAACTCTGTCATGGAATTCTCGAATAAATTGTCACTGAAAAGGTTGGCCTGGCCTAGAACAGCCACTTTTTATTTTGAAGATGCAGGCTTTTATTGCCCCATCCTCGATGCGATGCATGCGGCCGAGCCCTGCGATCGGACATCCAGATCGCGATGAGTCGACAGAGATTTTCCTATCTTCACCCTCTTCCAACTCAGATCCTGCTATGTTTATATCTTCATCTCGCATAAATTGACCAACGACAGGCGCAGTTAGGCGAAGACCAGGATAAGACTCCAAGACGACGAGGGTCAATCCTGCATGCATCCGGCAGTCTGATCTGCTCTCACCTCATCAGCCTATCGTCAGCGAAGGCCATTAGGAGTCAAGGTTTGCTTGCAGATGACTCGATTGTGAATCATTCCAATGACTACGCTCGGAACTTCTGTTCTCTAGATGCATATTTAGTTACACCTTGCTTGTTGTACTCCAAATTTTCACTTTCTCCGTCCCACTCTTCACAACCTACCTCAAGAATGGCGGGGTATGGATCATATGGGGAGAGCTCGAAAAGCCAACAGAAAGGAGTCAATGAACGAACCTCACTGCTCTCTGCAAGTGATGTACGAGACTCACATCATGGAACCATTTCATCCGACAAAACGATCCGAGATGACGATATCTACGAGGAAGACATCGATCCCAACGAATTTGACAACCTCCTCTCCAGATCCCAGTCAATCACCAGCGGTCTAGGAATCGAGCCAGAATCGCAGGAAACGGCTATGCTAAGAGGTCCACGCCGATACAGTACAGTGCGAGGGGGTTCTCGAGCACCCAGTCATTCCAGCACTTTACGCCGCAAGAAATCATTTGCGAGTAGTATTGGCAGTGCACAGGCAGCTATCCAGGAAGCGGAAGAGGGAGAGGATGAAGGTCCGAAATCTCCATTCCTTGCGGGTGTCAGTGTCTCGACTTTTTGGCTCATTTTTGGTGGGATCTTGACTGCTCAATTTGTTGCCTGCTTCGATTCGACGATTATGGTCTCGTCTCATCCCGTGATCACATCTTACTTTCACAGCTCCAACAGTGCTTCGTGGCTATCGACTGCGTTCTTGTTGACATCTACGAGCTTTCAACCACTGTTCGGCCGCTTGTCTGACACCATTGGGAGAAAGTCGCCTTACATCTTCAGTATGGCGTTGTTCTTACTTGCTACGATCTGGTGTGCTCTTGCCCAAAGCATGACAAGCTTCATTCTTGCGAGAGCTGTTTGTGGATTAGGGGCTGGTGGTATGATGTCGATGGGAGCTATTATCACAAGTGATCTTGTGCCCATTGAAATTCGTGGAGCCTACCAATCATATATCAATATCGTCTATGGCGCTGGTTCAGCATTGGGTGCAGCTACTGGTGGAGCTATTGCCGACAATCTTGGTGTATGTACTTTTCCTCACATGTCTTTCTCAATAATCCGGGATCTCGGGTCCAAAGACATGTTTCAAGAACTGAGACTCTGATCTTGATCCTGACCCGATTATCCTTTTTTATTTTCCAGCGCTAAATTCCATGAAGTGGCGGTGGGAATTTGGTATCCAGGTACCTCTTCTAGCAGTTGGAATCTGTATCGCCTATTCGACAGTCCCAAGAAAACTTGGTCTGGCCAAGGGAGTAGAAAAGAGAACCGTCTGGCAAGCTATGAAAGTTTTCGACTACCAAGGCTCGATCCTTCTGACAACATCCATCACATTCCTCATTCTGGGAATCAATCTTGGTGGAAATATCTTCCCTTGGTCTCATCCGTTCGTGATCACCTCACTATCAATCTTTGTCTTTTGTTTCCCAGCATTCATCTGGGTCGAATCAAGAGTGGCACTTCCGATCATGCCTCTGGAATTACTTACGCGCTTCCCTCGCGCTGGCCTTATTCTATCTAACTTCCTTGGTGCTATCATCATGAACGCTGTCATGTTCAATATACCTTTATACTTCCAAGCCGTCCTACTGGAGAGTGCGACAAGCTCTGGACTTCGACTCATCGTTCCATCTCTCGCATCTTCATCGATTGGTACCGCAACCGGCTTTCTCATCACATATACCAAGCGTCTCAAGCCATGGCTTGTACTCGGCGCTATATTTTTCATCATTGGAACAGTCGCGCTGTCATTCATGCATCGCGGTCTAGCAGATTGGGCATACCTTCTCTTCCTCGTACCGCAGAGCATAGGTCAGGGCTTCATGTTCCCCGGTACATTCATGACCGTCCTTGCTGTCTCCAACCAAGCAGATCAAGCAGTCGTAACATCGACTTTGATTCTCTGGAGGTCGATGGGAAATGTATTAGGTGTTGCGACAAGTAGTTTGGTCCTGCAGAACGCGCTGTTGGTCTACCTCGAGAAATTGGTGGTTGGACCAGATAAAGAAGATGTAAGAAATTTAATTTGCGAACATATAAGTTCTGTACCCAGTATTGACATGGTTTCTAGGTCATTCAGAAAGTCCGGAAATCAGTGCGAGCGATTGCTGATCTCGAGCCTATGTACCGCGAACAAGTCATCGATGCATATGCCGCGTCTTTGAGAGCGACTTTCATCATGTCGGCAGTTCTGTCATTTGCAGCGTTCGCCATGGTAGTTCCTCTCAAACTTCCTAGATTGGGTCAGAGGAAGTAGCAGGCTGGATGTGAAGGCCTTAACAGATTTGTTTTGGGTAATTTGCAGATACAAAATTGTCAAGCATGGTTCTGCGTGGGAGTTGTTTTTTAGGGAGAGGGGGGGCATTTGGGCAGTGTTTTGATTGGCATTTGGTTGAAATTGATTTTAAATATTGCCACGGCTGTAATCTATCTTCTGGTCTACCGCGCATCTAAGCAATTTCACAGTATGCTCTAAGTTTGCAATTTCATTCTGGGGGAAGTTCTGAGTGTAGGCAGTTCCTATTTTCCCTAAGGCAGGCAGGCAGGCCCCTATTTTACGAGAGGCCAGAGCAATAATCAAAGTCGCCAAATCTTCGAATGATATTGCTTCAGTCTTATAGTCTGAATTTATCTATCTACAGTTTCCAAGAAGCCGATGTATGTACCACAACGAAGAGGACACGACCTTTACCAGCATCTATCCCAACACCTACCTGCCGGATACGTGATTGTGAAGATTCAGAATCGAAGCAATCCCCTGGAACCAGGGAGTTGACGCACTCCTCTGCCAGCACCAAAAGTTGAACCAGATCCGTGCGATCCAATGTCGGAGTAGCTATTCGGGATCGAATTGGGGGTCTGAGACTTGCGGCACACCAGGTCAAGTAAACTCGGGAACTTGAAAATATTTCCTATATCCCTTTGCGGAGTGTCTATGTTGGATGCGCAACTCTCCCAATAAAAAGCCAAATACACAATCCCCAGCAAACGAATTTGTCCAGCTCATGGCAGAATGCATTCACAGCTCTCTGCTTTCAGTGCATTGAAAGCCACAACTCCAACAAGGGACATAACACGACAACCATTCCAGATATTAATTACCCCATCGGCGGGGATCCTAGCCTAGAGCGGCAGAAGTCGAAGGGGCGTAACAAACGAGCCTGAGCCAAGGCTGTAGATCACCACGAATTTCCCAGTGAGTTTACCCTCTGCGAGAGATTTCAATGCCACCAGAATATTGTCGACATTGGAATAGTGTCTCGGTGCAATTTCGTTTGTGAAGATGTATGAATACTTTGTTTCACACGTGATGCTCCTGCTTGGATGGAAAGGGGGCGGGGTTGGGCAAGCTACCAAGCGAGGTGTGAAACAACAAATGAAGTCATAAGCACACGCTGTTGGCTAGCTATCGTCCATATCACAGAAAATAAATGTAGAACAGAAAAGGAAATGCAGGTTCCGCGCGTGTCTTTCATTTCAAGCCATCATGATATGGCAGTCTTAGATTCTCTCGAAATGTAAACAAGCAAGCGGCAAACTTTCGAGGGGGAAAGATCCCCAGTTCTATACAGGTTCCCTAATCCTCTCCTACTTGCGCGGTAGCAATAATATGATTGCTGAAAAGGTATATCAGAACGCCATTCAATGCAGTATAATGCAATTCAATGCAAGACCGGGTCCGTAGACTCGCCAGTCAACCCTTCCATCTCTCTGTCCCGTAAAGAACCAAAACCTCGCTAAGAGAAAATGCCAACCCCAAGATTCAAATCAAAGTAAAAGCAAGCTCAGATCTAACCATAGAAGGTCGAGAGCATCAACACCAGCACCAAACGCCGTCTTATGCATCCATCCATCCCCCCATCTTCCGCGGTCTAAGCCTGGCCGCTTTATACCCATACCCATACCGTATGTCGTGTCCTGTTCTATGCACAAACCCCTTCATTTCTGATCTTATATACGTTTCTCATCTTTCTCAGTCTTGAAATCTTTCGTATCTCCCTGCTCTTGCTCAACGGGCGATTCCAGTCCTGGTGTCCCCAAAGTCGTACTAGCACTCCCATCCGTCTCCTCAGGCGCCCTATCATCGTCCTCATACTTCGTGGCTTTCGTATCTGACCCCTGCAGCGTATTCCCACCATCCGAAAACGCCTCCTCGTTAAACACAATCCCGGCGTCCCTCCCCATCGGATCCGTCTCCTCGCGAACTGGACTCATCGCCCCATCCACACCAACACTCTCCCACCACTCGGCTCGCCTGGCACCAGGGTCTCTATATCCCGAGTGATTTAAATCTGCTTGATTCCTCCGCTGCAGAATCTCCTCATCGCGACGACGATACGCCGCTCGAGCTTCGCGCACCATCTCCTCTCGCGTCTTGCCCGGCCCTTGCACGATTCTCCGTTTGCGGAATCCGTTCCAATCAGCCCAAAATTTGAGACTGACCCAGAACCCGCCATTGGTGCCGGGGATATGGCGCCATGGTTTCTCGCGCGTGGAGAAGAGCCAGGCATCGACCGCAGCTTGCATGCAGATTGAGATGGTGGTGCAGCAGGTTAGTGGGAAGGGAGGGTCGATGGCGAATCTGTCGGAGTATTGCATGCCGTGTGAGACGAAGGGGAGGATCCACATCCCGATGTATACTAAGGGGTAGATGAAGAGGAAGCGGAGTTGGCGACGGATTTTGTCGCGTGTTCGGTCCATTTCAGCGTCGGCCATGGATTGGCCTTGCGAGTTGGTGAGTTGGAGCTGGGAGACGGGTGTAGTAGATGTGTCGGATTGGTCGGGGTGTTTTCGTAGGATGGTGAAGATGTCGACGACGGAGTGCTTGGTTGTTGTGTCATCGCTTGTGTTGTGTGGAGAGAATCGAGTGACGAAGCCGTCTCTCCATGATGATGCTCGTGATGGCAGTTCGGACATTGATTCGTTTCGAGGCGAGATTGCTGCTGGAAGTGTCGGTGGGAGGGGTCGAGGTGTCGATGGTCCTATGAATGAGTCTTCTTCAATTGAGCCTTCGGAAGGGGGTGTTGGGGAGGAGTTGTCGGGTGCGGAAAAGCTCTGCCACATGAAGCGATGAGGGCCAGTTGTGCTTAGTGGTGGACGTTGCTCGGGACTGAACGAATCGACTGTTGAGACAGATGGTTTCCTGCCCGCTTGCTCTGTCACGGTGTCCTGTCTAGAATCCGGGATCAAGCCATGGCAGGCTAATGTTGGAGTAGATGGGACAGTGGTTCTATGTTTCCGTTTCTTGGCCGGTTGTTCTACGGATCCCAGTGACTCGTCATTCCTTTTCGAATTGTGCTTTGCTAATTTGTTGAATCCCTGAAACTTGAATCGTACATAGTAGTATATCGATACGTAAATAACCAGAATGAAAATGAAAATCACATATCGAGGGATCCAGTCCAAGGCGAGCCGATACCAGAATGGTCGTACAGGAAGGTAACAATAAGTTCCTTCCGAGACGTATGCGTGTCGGCCGTTTATAAAGGCGAGACTGGCCATCAATACCGGAAATATGACCCAAAGTAAATATGCTAGCTGTCGATATGGGTATAAACCTCCTTCGCCGCCCGAGGATCGTGGTCTGAAAATATATAACGCGCTGTGTACTGCAATCATGAGGACGGAAAAATCTGCGCAACAATTAGCCATGAACGACCAATGTGTAACAACGTTTTGTGTCTACCGGAAGCCTCAATTCCCAACGCAATCATGAACCCATTGACTTGGCAGAATGTCGAGGTATCTCTTACTGGACCGTGTAGGAAAACGACAATAGGATATATCATGAACCAAAGGGCTTTAAACATGTCGCTTTGAATCAGTAACATGATGAGGCTAGAATTGTTAGTGTTGAAGTCAATCGAGAATACAGGAAGCTTACTCATGTCTAAAGCTCCTCCGCATTTTTAGAAACCAGTAAAAAGTCAGCACCGAAGAAGCCACACTGATCGCAGAGAAAGTCAAAGCCAGGATCTGCAGCGTGTTCTTTTGTCCGTCCGATAGCGACGGCGCCGAACTGGTATTGTTGCCATTACCGTCGCCTAAGCCTCGCGATTCGAGATGTATGCGAGCCCTAACCAGTGCATCTGCAAAAAGACCGGACGAGAGAGGGGCCATTGTGCGAAAGGTCGACCTTTGAGGTTGGCTTCAGTGTTTCCAGTAAAGAAGACAGAGCGAAGAGTTATGGGGTTGTTTTCTTTCTGCTTCGTAGCGTCCGCATATTTCGAATTCCAGGTTCGGGATATGGTTGGCCGAATGCGGCAAGCCGAATGTCAATATTCGAGAAATTGAGGTGTCGTATTCGCAGACAATGAGTATTGTATTGTGTGATGCACACTCCCGACGGATATCTGCAGGTTTGATCTCCCAGCCCCTCGTGGATCCCCAGCTAGTGTTGTTGAGGTCGGATTAGTATTGAAGGCTGTCGGGGAGGTGCGTTGTTCAGAGAAGTGAAGTGAAGATTGGCACGCAAGGCGGTCAAAGTGAAAAAGAAGAGCGGAGCGATGATGTAGCGACTGACGCCGGAGTGGAGTGGGGTGGAGTGGGGCCGCGGGAATGACGAAGTTCGAGATTCTGGTCTGAGCTGGGGGAGAGTCAACATCAACATCAACATCAACGTCAATATCAACATCAGCTTCATGCATATTGTCTTGTTGGAGTGCTGCGGTGCTGGAGTTTGAAGTTGGAGAAAAACAGGAAAGAGGAAGAAAGGTTGGAAGGAGCAGGGTGACCTCACCTCACCTCACCTCACCGTTCGTGAGTTGTGCGTGCCCAGTGAGTACTGTGTTGGACGTACTAGCGAATGGTGGGAGGAGCAGATGGGATGGGATGGGATGGGATGGGATGGGACACATCTGGCCAGTCCCGTCCAGTCCATGGTGCATTATGTCTCGGCCCTTTAACAACAAAGAAGCGCTGGGCTCGCTGGCCGTGTGTTGTCTTGTCACGATTCACAACTGGTCCGGCCTATCCACAGGTCGAGAACCTCACAATCCCACCAATTCCACGCTTCTTCAAACGCCCGCAGCAGCCTCCATCACCAAAGTATCGTGGGCTCACCAATGATAATGATAGCCGCCATGTTCTGCTCGTATCATGGCCGCGCGTGGCTCTCTCCCAGCCACAAACGATGCACCGCATTCCGGTCTATTTGAATTATCTCTTTGCCATGGCTATGGCCCGCGGCGGGCGTTTTCAGCAGATAGATACCCACGCAAAAGGAAACCGGAAACCTTGATTGTTGTGCTGCTTTCTCGGCCCTCCTGTCCTGTCTTCGCTGATCTGCTCTACGGAATATGCACTTCTCTCCTCTCACCCCAGCTTGTCCGCATCGATGAAAGATAATGCTGAGGATGCATGCATTTATAAATCCCCGGCACCCATGCCCATCATATGTCGTGTGCAGAAAACTGGTGCAGGCCTCGACTGGCTCTGCGAGAAGCTCACCGTTAAGCTCGGATCGCTGGATGACCTCGTATGTTTGAAACGGGCCCAAGAGACTGGCTCGAGACTGGACGGCAGTTCAAAAGGGAAGCTGTCCATGCTCACGGGAAACACAAAGTCGGTCAAGATACCCGGGAGCCCGGCAGTATCTACGACGTATGCGGACAAAGCAATTGTTGTTCAAGAACCCCACCAGACCCAAGTTGCCCAGCTCCAGGATTTCCAAGACGGGAATACCCCGGGCAAAGGATCAGGATCAGACACCTCCACCACAGCCCCAACTGCACGACGGAAATCTCCCCCGCCAAGTGGTACGGGGGAAAGTCAAAAGGGTTGAGGATGGAGAATCAAGCTCCGCTTTCGGGCACCCAGCGGGAAGAGTAGAAAATCTCCTGCTCTCGTCTTTTTCCCGTTTCGAATTTGGTTTGGTTGACAGGACAAAACAGAAAGTAAAGGAAAGGAAAGGAAAGGAAAGGAAAGGAAAGGAAGTGCATTTCTGATTTATTTCGTTGTGCTGATATTACCACTGGAGCTTTTCTCCCGGCATCATGCACGCACTTGACTGTTGTGAGGAGATAGCCATAGCCTCATTCTTCACGCTCTGCAGTAACAGGGCGCTGTTCCGTAACTTGAAGGCAAGCTACCATTGTCACCTTGATCCTTGACGGCTTTCCCCATGTGGTCTGATTTTCTATCATAGAAGTGCCTCACCACCTGTTGGCTAGCTCGCTTAAAGTTTTGAGAAAGTGTTGCATTTGCAGGCTATCTAATTGCACTTCCGTATGTCCAAGGGCAAACTAGAGCGTTTCAATATGCGGCAGGCACTACCAAACTAGGAGACTCCAAGGAGGGATTTCCTGAAGCGTAGGGTCCACTCAACCTTGAGTTTGGAATTCAAGAGGCCTTTCTTTACACTCGCTCATCATGTGAAGCGTCCGGCTTATCCATATGGACCTGGTGCTCAAGAGCAACATCAAAAGCGTTAACCTGAGCGGACTTGAACTTGCGAGCTGGAGTGCGGCGCTCAAACAATATATCCATCTCAGCAAACGAGCGTCCCGAAGGCTCAGGCAGGCGGAAGTAGTGGTAAACAAGCACAAGGAAACAAGTACCAGCCCAGAAGAAGCCCGCAAAATTGCCCCAATCCCAAGCTGTAGGATTGATCATGTATGGGGTGAGAACGTTGACGATAATGGCGGCGATGTTGTAGGCGACACGAGACAAGGCGACGGTCTTCACCTGCAGTCGACGAGTTGACATTTCTGCCACGAGCGAGAAAGCCACCGTGCCGACGGAGAACTGGTAGAAAGCAGCCCATACCAGCATGAGCGATCCAGTGGCGAGCGAAGCAGCTTCTCTCTGACTCTCAGGCGCGAGCCCTACAAAACCCACCGCGAGCAGTGTGAGGAACAAACCTGTGAGACCAGCCAGGAAGAGGGTCCTACGGCCAACTCCCCAAGCCATGAACGTCCAAACGACAAAAGCACCGATGGTATTCAAGCCATACTGGCCCAGGGCGAAATTGTACGGCATTTCGCCAGTCAGGCCAGCCTGTGCGAAGAAGTAGGTGGAGTAGTTGGAGAAAGTGTTGCCAGCGAAATTCTGCGACACGAAAAGCATGCAGACGATCTCGGTTCGTCTGAGGTTGACGCCTTTGAAGCAGTCCAGGTAGGAAACACCTTCCATCATATCCTTCTCCAGCTCGTTGGTATGCCTCATCATGTCAACAGTCTCGTCGGCGTCGAAAGTCGGATCGGTCTTTGGCGACGTGAGTCGAAGTAGCGACTTCTTAGCTTCTCCATACCGTTCCTGTCTAACTAGCCACCAGGGCGACTCTGGAGCTAGGAAGATGCCTAGGATAAGTGGCGGGAACCATATCCACTAAGAATCTGTTAATTGCCTTTCATCGAGATTGGAGTTTGGAAACGACTTACCTGGAGACCATATGGAATGCGATACGCCCACTGATCATCTCGCTTGAACATACTCTTGATGACAGCAATAGCGATTAGTTGTCCAATGCCCCAGCACGAATTCCCCCAAGTCGTAAGATAACCTCTCAGAGCCACGGGACAGACCTCACTGGCGTACGAGATAGCAACTAGAAATCTTGATCAGTCATCTTTATCTGAGTGCTGAATCCGCGAACATGTACATACCAGACATGAAAACCCCAAACGCAATACCAGCAAACACCCCTCCTACAAGCAAGATCTTAATACTCGGCGCCACAAAAAAGATCGTCGTAATACAACACTGGTAGAACAAAACACCCAGCATGAACGGTCGATACCCGAATCTCTCAACCCCATATCCAGTAACTATCCACCACTCAATCAGCAACCGAAGACGCATTCATACATTCAAGCACACTCACTCAACAGCCCAATAATCTGACCACACTGCGCACCATTACTCAGACCCGCCTGCCATTTCGCGGGCACTTGATACTCTCCATTCGGCTGCAACTCGCCATACTTGCGGTTGAAGGGCGGGAAGGCGTAGAAATTCCCAAGGAGTGCAATGTCGTAGCCTTCCATGGCGCAGCAGAGCGAGATGAGACCCGCCCAGAAGATGGCTTTGGGGTATAGTTTTATGCCTTGCCAGAGACCCATTTTGTGCTCCTTGTCTGTTTGAATGTCAGTCAAAGGTTTATTGTGACATAAGCTCAAGCATGAGTGCTCTCTCACCGGTCGCTGAAGCGGCGTTGGCGAACATGTTGCTCACGCCAACTTCTTCTCGTTTCTCGCCGGTATGTTTCTCACCAAACACTGTCGATGGCGTGGTAGTCTCATCATGGATAGCCATTTTTGAATCGAAGTCTGCGCGTGCAAAGTGTGCTCTCCAGCTCCAAGCTTGTATGTATGATCTATGTCGTTGTTGAGCAGTTGACTGTGAAGTCTGTCCGTGATCTCTCTGTTCAAGATTGTGGGGGAAACGCTGATCTTTATGCTCTTTTCTTGGTTTGTGATGCGTCGTCTTATTTCCGTATCGGGAAGTCTGGGGAAGTGGTGGGTCGGTAAACTTTAATAAACACAACACAACACAACATGACATAACATAACATACCCCAGAAAAGGTAGACGAACGAAAAACTAGAGTGAGACAGATATATGTGGACTTCTTTCTACGAAATATTTACTTCTTTTGTGAATTTACTTTATTCATATGGCTTAAATCTTAGTGGGACATATTTTCTTTAGACTAAGGTCGGATGAGACTAAGGTTGGATCAGATGTATTTGTCTTGGTCTTGGTCTTGGTCTTGGTTCGGGGTTCTCCCCGTTTCTCAACTCCCTTCTACCCTCGCTTGCTTCTTGGTTTCTTGGAGTCTTGGAATACTGCAACATGATGCCACTGTACAGGGTTAATGAACATCGGATCGTGGTTAAACTTTCTGCTGCCTACTGACAGTTTCGAAACGGATTTATGTTGTATGTCGGCGGTCGTGTTGCTTGGTGCGAAATGCGGTGGGGTTGCCTCCTCGGATATATTCAAGTAATTGCATGTTTGATATGTCCGATCTGTCAGAGAAGCTTGGAATACTTCGACTTTTTTTTTGATTTGATATAGAGGATCTGAATTCTGTGACAGGACATACAAAGTCTACTATTCGTACTGTATCCAAGCTTTTTACCCTCCATCTGATTTCACAATTTTGAGTTATTGACTCCTTTCCTGTTCATATTTTAATTTTCTACAAATGAAGACTTGGTTGACGCTGTTTAAATCTTACTTATTTGTAGTCATGGCATTACGAACACATTTCAAGCTCAACACTGGCGCTGAAATTCCTGTAGTTGGTCTCGGTGAGTAGGTCGTGTCCTCAAGGCGAATATCGGTTACTGACTTCAAAATCAGGAATATAGAATTCTGAAAAAGGAGAGGTAAGTAGAGTAGTGGCATATGCTCTCAAGAACGGGTATCGTCACATTGACGCTGCACTGGACTTACCCAATGGCTCCCAACTTGCAGCATTCTTCGCTGACAGAATTACAGGATTTATGAGTGAACCAAATAACCAGCTGAACACAGCAGGTCGATGATGAAGGTATTGACAATACCAGGCAATGAGAATGAAGTTGGCCGAGGTATAAAAGACAGCGGTGTCCCACGTGAAGAAATCTTCGTCACCAGTAAACTGCGGAATACGCATCGGCATAATGTGAAAGAGGGGCTGCAGAAGAGTCTTGATGCTTTGGGACTGGAGTTATCTGGATTTATATATGAGATCCCATCGTGTCTCGCAGATATCTCATGAGAGGATCAGAACTGACATTGAGACGCCTTCAGCTCATTCACTGGCCCATCAGATTCGTTGCTGTAAGCTCTTTCATTTTCTACCCCCTTCTCTCCGCCTGTTCCATTCGGAACTGATGAACCCACAGAACTCAGCAAGTGATCTCCTCCCCACAAACCCAGACGGGACCCGCTCCGTCGACCGATCACGGGACCAAAGCGGAACCTGGCGATAAATGGAAGAAGTCTACGCGTCCGGCAAAGTTCGCGCCATCGGTGTTGCCAACTGGTCGATTCCGTATCTGGCAGACCTGCGCAAGACGCGGAAAGTAGTGCCGGCTGTGAATCAGGTGGAGTTGCATCCGCTTCTACCGCAACATGAGTTAAAAAAAAGTATTGTGATTAAGTTCGGGATCTTGTTGGAGGCGTACTCACCGCTGGGCTCGACTGGTAAGTCTAACTTTCTTCACCTTTTTCTCCTCCAGCGAAATGAGAATATACCTAACTCACCACTCTCAGGCCCACCCATCATGTCCGATCCCACCATCCAAGAAATTGCTGCCAAAAACGGCGTCTCAGCTGCTACGGTCCTCATCAGCTATCACGTCTGCAAGGGTGTAGTCGAGCTTCTAAAATCGATTACTGAGAAGCGTATTAATAGCAACAAGGAAGTCGTGTCGCTGTCTGCGGAAGATTCGGCCGTCCTTGATAGACTTGCTGCTAATGGGAAGGCGAAACGTTTGAATACGCCGCTGTGGGGGTTTGATTTAGGGTTTGAGGATTGGTATTGCTCGGTTAAGAATGGGTGAGAATGTTGTGGATGGGTAGCGTGGGTAGTGTGTTAAGAGAGGTGTTTTAGGTGAAAAGTTACTTGTTGATGAGGTTTTCATAAATAGCATCTGAATGAAATATAGATAAATGAGAGTCAAAGATTGTTAAACCAAGTGTCTGAATGAGACTTATGTTATTCTCTCTAACATCTTATATGAGGAATAGATAATAGTTTTGTCAAGATAGCCGTGGAAGGACAGTTCTATCAAATAGATTCAATAACAGAGACAACTAACTTCTATTTACTTGATGTTAGTGCCTCTTTCGCAACGTCAGTAGACTACCACCTTAGCTAGATTATTTGGATGTTGACAATTACTTCTAATCTTATACTGCCTTCACTATATGGCAAAGCTGTAGGCTTTCAAGTTAGGGGCGAGTTTGTTTGATTGGACCGAGGAGGGTGCTCATAAGGAACAACTCATAATATAGGGGTTCGCTTAATTAAGCCGCATTCTGGCAGGATACCTATCCTACCTCCTACTGAATACGGTGGTTCACCACCTCACAACGCCCATAAAGTATTTTAAGAACCTTTGGATCCAGTCTAAGTTTCGGTAACATTGCAAGAAATTCTATAGAGGGTGCTATATTAATCAAATCCTATCTATAACTGACTATCTTGCAGGGAGCTGGCGAGACCCCTTCCTTCAAAGCCTTCAAACGCAGAGCAAGGATCTTCGAATTAAATCGAGTCATCGGCAGAAATCCGACCATGATCCAAAGATTGGCAACCCCAATCTCCCGAAAGGCGGTCTGTATTTACCTTCTTCATCAATGCCCCAAATCGGACCGCATTGATCAGCGATTTTGTCCCCCAAAGTCGCAGCAAACAAATCTCGCGCTCAACCTCTCGGAAACGATCATCAATCTCCATCGACCTTATTTTGCGAATGCTCTATACGGAAATATTGATGATCGGATGAAATCTGCATATGCATCTTCATTCCTGGCTGTGATAGAACGCTCTGCTGTTAGTGCCCTGCAAATTCGCACAGATAATACTTGCGATTGTCACTGACATTCATGCTCGCTTTCCTGCTGTCAATATTGGGCAGTGGAATCTCTGGGTAAGTTATATCCCCTTTTGATTTAGCTTCCTAAGCTCATCTTTTGTAGTGTCATGTGTACAATTCGGCTCTCTGCTTGGGAACCTTGGTACTGCGCGATGCACACAATACCATGGCAACCTTTGCCATCGAGCAGATCGATGTCGCCATTGCACTATTCACTTCCTTAACTCAACACGGTGCCAACACCCCTCGGTACAGACGGAATTTGCAGTGGCTACAGAAGCTCCGTGCCAAAGCTTCCGACAAGATCTCTGAAACATCTGCAGCCCCAAGGCTGAACCCGCAGCGGTTCCCAGGAAGAATAGAGGAGAGTGAGGATGCCGACGACGTGGAACTTCTCGGATGGCGGACTAGACTTATTGAGCGAGTAGGCTAGGATTAGCCGAGTAGAAGCACGATTCGTCTCCCTGCAACACCGACCGGCTCTCAACATCCAACGCTCCAAATTCAGTGTCTGATCAGAATTACATGGGCAACCAGAGTCATGTAGAGGGTATTGACCCGAACAGGTCATATGCCTTGCTCCCTTTCACGGCACCAGACCCGATAGATGACATTGTAAGAGCAATGCTAGAACCAAGTTATCAACAAATGAACACTACTGATATACCCTAGCTGCGCGACTTTTGGGATCCCCTAATTATGCAGGACAAATTTGCTGCGATTCCCATCAGCTGAATGTGGGTTCATGTTGAGGATTCGACGGCGAAAGTGGCTAATTGACGTGACTGACCGCCACATGGTATTAACGGATCTGCCTGGTGGGAAGATTCTCTAGCCGTAAATGAAGCTTCTCAACTGGGGAAGTAGTGAGATGCTGGGAACACTAACCTTCGATGTCTATGTAGCTTGCAACCCCCTCTTCTTGGTGCGTCTGGCCCAGGGTGATGACAGAAGCAATACATAAAAATGCAACTTCATTGTGCCACAGTAGCCTAGCTTCTTCCAAACATTCTCACTTTTGGTTATGTCGTAGGTTTTAAACCTGAGTATTCATGGCATCAGCTGAAAAGAACTTTCCAACATTGGCTCGATGGGCTAGACTCAAGTCTTTGCAAATAGACAACCCCAAGTAATATTTTCACTTAAGAGTATGTTGACAGCTCTGATGTTGGAGTGCGCCTGAATATCTACTAACCTAGGAAAATGTACATGATCTTCTTATTGATTCATTCTTGCATAATTCTGTCCGCATGACTGTGGTTCGGCTCCCTCGAATTAACCTCCTGCTATCTTCACCAAGTGACCCCAGCCAAACCGCTTTTCTAAAGCCGCCGCGATGAGAATAGATTAACACATGTGGATCATGATGTGAAGTGGATTAAGCAAGTAAACAAATCTTTTGATTGAAACACCATTAAAATGCCGGCAATATCTAGGTTATAAAATCCACACTCGAAATACCGCCATCGCAAATCAATGGACAGCTATTTTCCTACTCAACACTCCATTCACAGCATCAATTTTCTTGCCAAGGGGTTCTCCATTAGCAACATCATTGGTAGAGCCATTGGCCTTAGAAACGCCATTCTCCTTTAGACCCTCCATGATGGGCAGGCCAGATTCGTCAAAGTAGACGGGCATTCTAGTCCGGAAGGAGTGCTGCAAAGCCGTGACGATCTTGGCAGCCTCGAAAGCATCTTAAGGCGAGCAGCTCATCGGGCGGTTATCCAAAATCGCGGCAGAAAACTCTTCGAGATCATGCACGAACGAGGTAATCGTAAAGTGTGAAAACATCAGAGGTAGTTACTGTCCGCACGCCATATTGGTCACGGATCTCAACACGGTCTATATTGGTGTTGCCACCAATGATAGAGTGAGCCTTGGTCCCACACACTCTGGTTGCGCCTTCGTAGCCATTTGTAGGAGTGCGGCGGAGATGGGTGGTGAGGATCTTGCCGTTGGCAAACTCGACCATTCCCCATCCGTTGTCGCAGTCCCCGTACTTGGAGAGCTCACCATTGACGGCTTGTTAGCCCATGGCGATGACTCTGTTGACTTGTTTTTTGGGATTGGACAGGCGACAGGTTTGCTTTGACGTCTAGGAAGTATCTTCCAATGTCGATCTGTGGTCCCGTTAGCGAGCTAGCTATCGTGGACGAGATGATCGACATACATCATGGATGCCCATATCAACAAAAATACCGGCTGATTGTGCTAAGAAAGCTACAAGAAAGCTGAGACAGTTAGTGCTGTAGCGGAAGCAGAACAATTGATGTCTATGAATCTTGCTTACCAGTGGGGTCCTGCTGGTCGATGCAAGCAGTCTCTACAGCGTGGATTTCTCCAAGCGAGCCATTCTCAACCAATTTCTTGACATGATGATAAGATCTATCGTCTACTGAAAGTCAGTCTCAGTACTCTCAACTTCGACTGTAGATACTTACATCGTCAAGAGAAAGGAAGTAAGAATTTGAGTTCTGGCTTCGACAGAGCCTTGGCGATGACATCCTGAGTAGCAAGGACATCGACCGAGATAGACTTCTCGCACATTACATGCTAGAGAACATCGGCTTCAAAATTCATTCGTGGCTGGAATATGGAAGAAGGGACTGCAATCTTACAAGACTAAGGTCCAGACCCATATGAATCACAGCACATGGGTTGATATGGCGGTTGAAATGAGGATAGCTTCAGCGTTACTGTTCATCATGCAATCCTCGGGACCTGCAAGGAATTTGACGGAAGATGGCAGATTTTCTGCTACCTATTCGGTAGCTCCTGGCTTGGTATCGCATGTAGCGACGAAATAAATCCGAGGTTGTTGAACGGCAAGGATGCAGGCACGGATTGCACCGAGACGTCCCAGGCCGAAGAAGGCAAGCTTGACACGAGGTTGGGCAGTCATTTTGATGATGGCCAAGCTCTGAGGTTTATGTGTGATGAATATCAAAAACTCGATTTAGTTGTAAGATGGAAAGGGCTGGAAAGGCAATCGTGTCTGTTTTCCCTGGGGTGTTATTCGTTTGCGATGTTTTGATATGACTTGGATCTCTCTCACTTATATGGCGAAATCCTACCCAGCCAAGACCTATTCACAAGTTGTAATCCGGTCTCCAAATACACTTACATCGTATCTCGTACATAAATCCGATCCCTGGAAGCAAGTATCAGCGTCTAGACAGAGATCGGACATATTCCGCAGAAGTTGGATCTCGAGGAAAATTAAGTCCGGTCCTCCACTTAACCGAGCTGTTGTGTTTTGTAGTCTTAGCTGACGCTAGCTGTTCACCAGTCCTCCACGCTCCGCATCCCCCATGTTATGGGGAAAGGTCAGATTCTTTCTCTCCGTTCTGAATTAATCAGTCCATCTTTTCCTACCATCTTAATTCTAGTTTATTTCAACAAGTAAGCAGCAAACTCTACTCACTCCTTAACATTGTTTAAGTCAGAGCAAGTGCTCCCTCTAATTCCTCATGCATGGTTGACGTATTCTGTCCCCGGCCCCAATCACCCTCCTGTATTTGACTCGTCCAGCCATGAATTACTGTGCGCTTGTGATGCGTGTGAAGGCTGCGCGTGAAAATGATGATCGTTTCCAAAAGATCAAGGTTATGCTCTTGAATTGAAAATCGGAATCAAGGACATACTTCACCTACTGGTTATAATTAACTACTCTTTCTGGGATGTTCCTTTATCTGCAACTCTTAGAAAAGAAATCCTGATAGTATGTCAGTCAACGATCTAATCAAACTATTATTTGAAAATGTTGAAGAAACATTCTATGTTCGAGAAATTCCCAATGTAACGATCGGGAATATGCGTTTACTGGATCTCAAGAAGTCTTTAGCATCGTATTCGCTCTGCTTCGGACGTGCTCTGGGTTGTGCTTGCTTTCCCCGGTATATTTCAAGTCGTGCTTTCCTCTATCCTCTATTGACTAAGAAACGCACTATTAAGAATGAGCTCGGATGCCAGGTTGAATCTTCCTCAGACACTTAGCCACTCACTTGTGATTATTGAAAAGCTCACAAGATGATTCGATTCAAACGTCCATGTCGATTCCAGAAGCCAATGTTCAAGTGAGGTAGATGCTGTGTGTCCCACTTTGGAATAACTGATAAAACGATACCGTTCGCGAATAATATAAAAGCGCATGGAGTTCCTTCCACCTATTTTTAATATATCAGAAACCCGAAAACGCCCTACAAAGATAGCCTGAAGAAACATTCTAAAACTTTACAAACAGAAAATCTAACAAGCTCGACGTCATGAACAACAACTGGCCTGACCCAAGAAGCCCCTTCTTCAACCCCAGCCGCCCGAAAGAAATCGGCCTTGCGCCTCCTAGAACAAGCAGGCTACCACCCCGCCATTTAAGATACAGCGGAGAATGGTCTCTTGTAATGATAGGCTCGAGCCTCCCGGAGATCACTATATGGAGATGCCTGTCAAGGTGAATGGACCAGGAGATCCAAGGCTTAATCGTACGCAGGCTGGGTTGGGTTTGGGGACTAAGGACTTAGGTGCTTGTGAATATCGTACTGGGCGATAGGCATGTAATGTGGTAGATAGCGTTAGAGAAAAGCAGTATAGTTGAGCTATGGAAAGTATTTTTTCCTTCTTCTTGTGCACTCTGGATGTCTTCAAAGTGTGAGTCCAGAAACACGAGCACGTGAAACATTGTTACATGTCAAAATATAGCCTTTGTTGACAGTGAGGGATGGACAAACCTGTGAATGTGCGAAAACGGAATCAATGCCGTTGCTGTAACTTTGAATACCCTGTTATACAGTAACGATGATTTGAGTGCCAAAGGTCTGGATATGTGAATGCAGATTGTGCACTCACCTAGACACTCCTCCCTTTCCACGTATAAATACGATTGGATTTTTGTTCCAAGCCGAACTCTTTCTCATCCAACAAAATCCAACTCTTAGAACACCGAAATACAGTACATCTCAACCCAGAACAGCTGGCCAGACACACACAAAAAGCAACCAACAGCTCCCCAACAAGCATGTCAAATAACAATAATCGACCTCCCATTAGCTGGCCACCTCTCGGGCAACCAGGAAGTCAATTCTATGATCCTCGATTCCCGAAAGGCGTAGGACTCCCTTCTCTGCCTGGCTTGAACAATGCTATCAGTGTACACGTTCCAGATCTTAGGCCTGGCGGTGTGAGACCGCCACCACCTCCTCCACCTGGACAAGAAAGACGATAGATGTGGTGTCGTGGAGGGAAGAACCGGGAGAAGATGAAAAGGGAAAGAAAAAGGGAAACTAGGGGAAATGAAGAAGAAAAGCGAGAGATAAGCATTGCTAGTTAGTTAGATACAAGCCCTGGAGGCTAAGGGTAGATTTCAAAAACAAAGAGGGCAAGCGAGCCTGGGAGAAAATGAAGTGGGAACGCTAGAGATAGGTGTTGCTACTCAAGTACAAGCCCTGAAGGCTAAGGATGGACTTCAGTATTAAAGAGCCTGTTTTTGAACTGCTGCGTGCACGAGATGTGAATGAGTGAATGTGCCGTACTTGGATCATGATACCTAAAGAGGCTGTTTAAAAGCCTAGGCTTGTACTTAAGGGAGAACAGTTGAAATTATTCCAGGTACTTGAAGACTTGAAGACTTGTTCCCCGCACGAAAAGTTTGACAAGGCCAATACTACCTATGATGGACGCATGAATTCACGATTTTTCTAAGTGACTCTAAGTGTATAGATGGGAGACATTTAGTGGAATCTCGGACTTGGACCAGCTCCCCCCGAACGGAAACAAACAAGAAAAATCAGCAGACTACAAGAATTACAATTATGAAACGCAGAGTGTATAGTGCTGGGACTCAATATTGCTGAAGGGTGAGTTCAGGAAGTTGACAAACATGCCACAGTTGAAGATTCTGTTTTTCACCTCAGCTCTTGTAACATTAAAGATGCGAAAACATCAATATCTCGAGTGGTGGTGAATTCGTTCTTGTCAGGATTGAAGGGAAGGAGTCATATCACTGAAAGCTGAGAAGTATAAAATCTCTCTACTTCTTTTCCCCAACTCTTCCTCCTCTTCTTCTATCAACTCCACCATAGCCTGGTACCAGCACAGAGCACAATGACAGTTGCACCCCAAACACATTCCAGTCCACCAGAACCCCGGGCCACCGACAAAAAAGAGCAGTGGTTCAATACGGATAGTCTCTTCTACGATCCAAGTCTACCAAACAACGTTGGCTTACCGCCTCCTCAAGTAACGCAACCGCCTCCAAACGACCAAGCCCACTTCCGGAGATACCATCCAGGAACTGGGAAGGTTACACTGGAACCTCGCCCTGGAATTGTCCAACTTGGTCGACTGGGTATAGGGGAGAAGAAGAATTGATCAATCTCCTAGGTCTGGTAGGGACACTTGCAATTCTGAGAACTCAGACTGTTTTACCTCTACTGGTGGCCGGCTTCGCGTGAGATGTGCAGCGTGTTGAGGTTATCAAAAACACTTTGAAAATTGAGCAGTCGCATACAGAGGATTTCAAATCTTGAACTTTTTTTCAATGGTACCGAGTCATCATCAGTGCTGGTGCTCTGTCCTTGCAGTGTTGCACGAAAGCTCAGATCATAGTCAACAAAGCCTCGCCAAAACTCAGGGGTTCTCGCTTGCGCCTCACTGACGTCAGCTCAGATTCGCAAACGCGACACAAAGATTTGTACGCCTCGACCACTACTCTGCCAGCAACGAGTGCTGGCCGCCCGTCTTCAGTTCGGCGCATACTTAAAGGTTCATCTACTACAATGCCTCAGCCACGCGTATCTCTACGATCCTTCCTCTCCACAGCAAAGACTGCCCTCCACAATGCGAACCAACAGTCCTCACCCCTCACTTTCGTCGTTGGCAACGAAGCAGGAGGTGAGCAATTTTCTGCCGTTTCAGAAAATCGTTTTGCTAATACCGTCTATTTGTAGATCTCGATTCCCTCTGCAGCGCAGTGGTCCTAGCATACCTCCGAACCTACGCCTCAACCTCCCCCACAAACACCCTCTACATACCCCTCTCCAACATCCCACACACCGACCTCTCTCTCCGACCCGAACTCCTCCCCGTCCTCTCACGCGCCAATCTCAAACCCAGCGACCTAATCACTCTTTCCGACTTACCAAACCTCTCTCAATCCTCACGCCTGCCACCAGAAAGGACGAAATGGATACTCGTGGACCATAACGCACTACTTGGCGAGCTGGGCAAGATCTACAGTGGACGAGTATTTGGTTGTATAGATCACCATGACGAAGAAGGCAAAGTGCCGGAAGATTGCGGTGATGAGCCGAGGGTGGTGAGGAAGAGTGGTAGTTGTTCTAGTTTGGTGGTGGAATATTGCAGGGAAGCGTGGGATACAGTGCTGGCCAAATCAGACGACGAGGAAACAGCGAAATGGAATGCTGAGCTTGCGAGAGTCGCACTCGGTCCCGTGCTTATCGATACGTCAAATCTGGAGAATGAGTCGAAGACTACACCTACTGATGTCGAGGCTGTGAAGTATCTTCAGAAAAGAATCACTGCTGCTGAGGGGGAGCGGTTTAGCACGAAGAAATATTACAAGGAAATCTGGACAGCGGAACGGGATGTTGAGGGGTTGAGCTTGATGGACTTGCTGAGGAAGGATTATAAGCAGTGGAGTTCGGGAGGCGTTAATCTGGGAGTTAGTTCTGTGGTCAAGGACATGGACTTCTTGCTCTCCAAGAAGGAGACCAGAGAAGAATTCTTCAACACCCTGAAGAAGTTCTCCCAGGAAAGAGAGCTCTCTATCTGCTCCATTATGACCAGATCCTCAGCCAAGAACGGAAATGGGTTCCAGAGAGAACTCTTCGGTTGGGGATTAGACGCCAAGGGTATTGAAGCTTTGAAGAAATTCGAAGCAGAGTCAAGTATTGATCTTGGTCTTGAGCCTTGGAATGAGGGCTCTCTGGATTCCGAGGTGGATGGGGCGTGGAGGAAGTGCTGGCATCAGAAGAAGATTGCGAATTCGAGGAAGCAGGTTGCTCCCTTGCTGAGATCCTCGATGGCGAATTGAGATACCCGGGTAGAATACCCTATTAGAGAGCGTTACAGCTTCCACGAAGCATGCTAGAATGCGAAGGTCTTTTCATAAGTGTACGGAGCAAATGCATCTCATGATTCTCATCTCGCTTTTGTACACTTTTGTCTTCCTGTTGGAATGATTCTTCAAAAAATCTATCGCTCCTTCTACATCTAGACTTCTCTTCTTCAAAGTCTCATATCGTCTTCACGCTACTTGAATTTTCTGCCAACGCATATCTTCAAGTTCCCATCATACAGCCTACTTTCTCATCTTTTGGAGTGCTCGATACTCGATGCTATTTGTTTTCCGTCCCAAGCACATCGCCAACGCTTTCTCATATGTGTCACTCAGCCTTAGATCAACACAAGACAGCTCTTGGGGCTGTGTAACCCCCCAAGCCATCCAAAGTGAGGTTCTTCGGTCCGGGAAGCGTCCCTCATTCGAGAGACAGGGAGCTTCCTACTGTAGCTGACAGCACTTATTCTTGGTGAAGGAATGGTCACCTCTGGATCTTCTCACGCTCGAACTCGACGGAACTTGAAATTTGGAGACTACGAGCAGCTCTATGGTCTATTTCCAGGGCAAGTGAAAGCTAGAGCTCAGCTCCTTGACGTTACTGGTGTAATGACTGTTCAGTTACTGGTAAGTCTGTACTCCTTACTGAGAGGCGCCATTCTAACAGATCTAGAGGCTTGCCCCCAACTATTAGCACACCTGCCACTTTTGGCTTCCTTCCTCCCAGGATGGAAACTACCTCACTCAAATAATGAAAAGAGAGATATGCTTTGGAAGGAACGACTCTTTCCGTTTGGTTAGGAGAGTATGATGGGCATCAATCCCCCAATCTTGAGGATATCCTCATCACTAAGACTTCCACATATGGGCATCGCTCAACCTACTCAAAAACTCTTGCAGAGCTCACTTTTAGCTTACTGGAGAAGAAAGACAACATGCCACATATCATCCCTACAGCTGCATCCAGTCGCACAAAACGAGTGCGTCGTCCACCCCCCGAGTACTGGGCCCCAGCCATTTCGACCTTCCCTTACGCAACACAGGACGCCATTGCAACCAGCCAGTCAGATGCAGCAACGCAGACTCTAGTAGAGAAACCCCCGCCCGATGGTTTCCCAATAAAACGACCTCGTGAACATCCACCAAAACGTCCTCTTTCTGTTTATCCCACGGATTCACAACCATCAAAACCCCAGAAGATAAGAAAGACACATGAAGATTCGAAGAAGCATATGATGACAGAGAAACGAACGGAGGTCATCGACTTGTGCAGCGAAGATGAAGACGATCTTGCCGGTATCCAGGAGGGCAGTGATACAAGAACAAAGGTGCTCCAGATAGAGCAGGTGACTCAGCTGCTGGTGCGGAAATCAACATCAGAGATGCCTTCAGACCAGATACCACTATGGACTACGAGCACGTTGAATGTTTCACCAAGGATACAGATCTTTGCCATACTACTACACATTTAGATGCTCTAAGTATGACGACGACGACTGCTCACACCCAAGATACTTTCTCAGCCGATATTCTTCCAGAAGATTACTTTGACGCGCTGGAGTTTACCGCGGCTATTGATCAGAAGGAAGGAGATAGTGCAGATCTCAGCATGGAATGGCAACGAAGGAAGAAGGGAAAGCTCCTGTGGTGTTGAAGTGCAAGCATCATCTCTTGGAGAAGGAGGGGGATGATGAGAGATATCACGAAGAGGATGGACTAGATGAGTGGCTGTTGGAAGCATGGAGAGAGGCTTTCCCGCTTGTAGGACCTGGGATGTTGAGGGTGTTTAACTTCGCTGCGAGTCTATGTGATATTTTGGTGGGTGGTTAAGACACAGACACGGAGTGCGGTATATCTTGGTGCATGATGGATGGACATGTGTTTCACAAGGCATGTTTTTGGACTTCTGGAGGAGAATTTGGCTGATGTATGTTTATATCGCATGGTCAGACAATATTACACATCACTTTGCCATGTAATGAACAGGGAATTTTGATGGTGCGTGCCGTCCACTGCTGCAAGAGGAAGCGTCGCCCCTAATTTTTGACTTCTATTTTCAATGTGATCTGATAGACATCATAGTGTTTGCTAACGAGATGCATTGTACGAGACAAGTCGGGAGACACAGAGTGAGCCAATACAAGTGAGATTGATCATGTGAGTTCTGAACTCTATCAATCTACATCTAAATCATGGGATATCATCGCATAAATAGAGCTCGCTTGCCATAATTTCGTCAATAAACATCAACATTGCCCCTCGAAGAGCCTTCTCCACATTCCATCGTAAAATGTCGTAATTGTGATCTGACTCTCAAAGAGTATAACTTCAACATCTGGTTTGCCTTTCCGCGGATCCGGCCAATCAAATCCATCGCTGAAGGTCGTCGAGGTCGTAGATACGATGGCATCTCAACACCCGAACATCTTGTTCGTGCTCACATTACACCTACTCCACCACTTCCTCTCCCACAGACTAATCAAGAACATCCCCGGCCAATACCCAACATAAAGCCACCAAGCCGGCCACGGATCCCAAACCTCCCATGTGCCGTCCTGCCAATACAACACATGTTCCACGAACTCCATCCACAGCCTCACCATATCTCTTATTCCAATCTCACAGCTCAATACGCCTAGCACGGGAAGCAGCACTCGCGTTATGAGATCATGTCCAATCCAGTAATATCCCGGAACACCAGGCCGAGGCACAACGAGCGCTTCGCTTTTATGTCCATTTGAAATACCCTTTGGTTCGTGATCGGGTAGGAAGGAGAGGTACGCTGCTGCGAGATCTTCGCATACATCGCTGAGACAGACGACAGCAGTATGAACCCTGGGGTTACATTCAATCGGGTAAATCTTGCGCATCAACTCCCTAACCTCACTCTCACTTACACCGACCCTCGTCTCCGCCTCTCTCGCAACGTCTTCCTCTACCAGAAAATCAACCGAGAAATGCCCCGTCATTCCATTCCCGGTTTTCCTCGCATACAGCGTCGTATACAGGAGCATAGCTTGGGACAGCGCCGAGGATGTCGGCAGCGGCGTGTAATGCATGAGGAGTTCAGCGGAGGGGCAGGCGACGAAGGCTTTCACTTTGCCGCCAATGATGAGGCTGTGTGTGCAGAATTCAGGGCCTTTGATGAATTTCTGGAGGACGAAGGGGCGGAAGGGCGTCGGGTTCAGGCGCTTGATGTGCGCTTCTGTTTCGCGAAGGGTGGGGAGCGGGAGTTGTGTTATATTGGAGCGGTTAGAGTCGTCCAGGAGGATGCTCTTCATGATGTATTTGTCGTTTGGTTGGATCGTTGCTCTTGGTTTCTCGGGGTATAGAACTGAAAGACTTTCGGTTTCTGAGGTCACTAAGTGCGTGTCTGGAACGTTAAGACCCAGGTTCCGTGTGTTGTCTATGAAGAAGTGTTTCTCGTGCAGGGTTTCCGTGAGCGTGAGTCCGAATTGCACGGCTTTACAGCGAGTCTCCTTCGAGATAGCCTCAGCCGCCTCGCCATCTTCAATACCAGACGCAATGCCCGAACATGGAACCCATAACTCCACTTTCTCTTTATTGATAATGTCGATCAAATCCTGTATATATTTCGCCGACCCAGCTTCGCTCGTAGGTTTGGAGAGCCGGTAAAATTTGTCGATGGAGGTTGAGAAGTGCCCGCATACTGGGATGTGATATGGTTCGAAATCTGCGCCGATTACTCGGTGCCCTGCCCTGTAGAATGTGCGTGCTCCGTTGAGACCTTTACTCATGCCAACTCCTGTCACCAGAATCGTGCGTGGTCGGAACGTAGATGAAGATATTTGACGCCATATTCGGTAGTGCTTGATGTGTCGCGAGATCTGGAGGTAGGGAGAGATGAGGCGGCTGCTGATGGCGATGAAGGTACAGAGTGGAAAGAGAAAGAGCGAGAGGAGGATCAGGGAGGCGTTTTGGAGGACGTGTTGATAGGTGGGTGAGTGGCTGGTCAGGAGCATCTTTGAGCATTTGGCTGGCTTGTTGGTTGTCTGATGTTTGTTGCGTGAGATGTTGCATTCACGAGGCCATTGTGAAGTGGGCGGGGACGAGAGCACACTCAGTCTGGACTGAGAAGCAGAGGCTGATGAAGAAATTTCTATAATCTAGAATGTTGTCCAGCAAAGAGCAGAGGCACGAATACATACAATGTAGAGCAGTATCTCCGTGTGGGTCCAGCAGTCGAGCAGCGAGAAAATGTGGTGTTGTTGCATACTTCCGATACCAATGTTGGGGTCGGGTCCTCCACGTCATCTTCACATGCTAAAGAGTGGGGGTTTTAGGGAGAGCGGGTACGAGTATTGTCCCTGACTAGGGGAGGCACTACGATACACTGAATGTGTGATTGGAGAAGTGGAATCATTCTTGGAGTTAATGCAGACAGTACATGAGACGATACGGACAGAGATTTATGAGATAGAGGTTTGATTTAT
This sequence comes from Helotiales sp. F229, assembly GCA_002554605.1. Classification (NCBI taxonomy): domain Eukaryota; kingdom Fungi; phylum Ascomycota; class Leotiomycetes; order Helotiales; species Helotiales sp. F229. The sequence goes on along the minus strand of MXAW01000004.1, from coordinate 2,844,380 downwards.
GCCACGTTGTGTGAGGAGGTTGCAAAGCTTCGAGGCGGAAGGAGACTGACTCGCCAACAAGCGAGGCCAAACACTGAGAAGCGTTGGGGATTTGTCGGGAAGAGCTCCGACGGGATAGGATGGGATGGGAGAAAGGGGAACATTGGTTGTCTTTGGCTGGAGGCTGTAGGTTTGTTAGACACTATGAGGGTGTGAGAATGCGCAATTCTAACAAAAGCATCAAACTTGAAGGAGTGAAGTCTTTCTCACATGGAAGAAACTAATAAAATCCGAAGGGAAAAGCTTCATAGAATTCAGGATGCCTCTACGAGTACATATCATATACAGCGTCCAATTCCTCCAGAGGAACGTGTGACCATTTCACCTGGCAGCAAGAAACCTCGCCCACTCCCGGTAGTAAACCTAAGCCTCCAAACATGAAGATTAGAGAAATAAACGCCCATTCATATCCTTCCTTCCATACATTCTAAATTTGTTCAATCATGATTCTTAAAGGACAACACAAACATAAGTAAGATTTCCGCCGCATAAATGGCATGTCATTATAGTAAATATCCTCTTCTTCATTCCCTCCTCTTGTTGATATGTGGTGGTAATTACTGATGTACTGTGATATGGTATGGTCACAACGGCTCGCCAGGACTCGTCTTCTGCGCATAGGCATTTGGGATTTTTGGCACCCTGGGCGACTTGGGTGGTTGTGAGAGGCCGCGACGTTCGGCGCGAAGGGTATCTCTCATGCGATCGTTGTCGCGAGATCGTCCGCCAGTGAGTCGACGCATGCTGCTTCGAGTGCCTTGCGCAAGAGGCTTGATCATGTTCTCAAGGAAGAAAGACCCTTCTCCTGTAGTGGCTGCTCGTTCGTCGTCGCCGTCTGAAAAGACTTCTTCGGTGTAGTCGTCGTCGGAGGTGTAGGTCATGCTCGGGTAATTGGTGGCGGGGGCGGAGGGAGACGTCACGGATCGGGAGTGCATGATAGGACGGGCGGCGGGGGCGAGGTTGAATGCGCCAGGGTTCATGGCGTTGGAAGAATGTTCACGGCTTGGAGGGGGGCGCATGTCTGTGAAGCCATTTTGGAAGGAAGTGTTGCTAGAGGTGCTGGCGAGGGATTGGTGGAGGATTGGAAGAGTTTGTTCATCGTAGAGCTGTGCGCCGGATTCGAACTCGCTGGCGAATCCTGCTTCTGTGATTGTCCGTGATGATCGACCATCACTCGTTGGACTTTGTAGACTGTCCTCGAAGAAGTCATCGAGGCTGTCGAGCTTCATGACTAGATCTCCGATATGTCCATCTCCTCGTCCTTCATCCGACATCATGGTTTCGGTCCTCTCAGTGACTGGGAAATAGCCGTACTGGAAATCATCGACATGGAACTCAACCTCTGGAGTCGGGGCTGTCTCGGGGTCCATGTTCTCCGCGTTTTGACACATGTAGAACACAGCATGAACATTGGCTCGAGTAGTTTCGGCATGCTTTGCAGGTACTGGAATCGACCATCCCGACTCTTCTGGAATTCCGAAGAGACTTTGAGTACGCTCATACTCTTTTCGAATGGCCTTCGAGGATGACCGAGTCATGCTCATTCGCAAGTGATGCTTGTCCATAGAGGTGCCCGTCATTGTCATGATATTGTCTAGAACCTCAAGAGCTTCCATGCAGAATTCCGTCTGTAGCAACCTGAGCAGTGGGGAAATGAGATCTGGACCATGCGAGGCAATCTCGGGTTTCTTCATATCGATATCGGGTATAATTGCGCAGAGAATTCGTATGGTCTTCAGCTTGAACCAAGGAATGTTGTTGGTCAAGAGACCCATGAGGAACGTAAGACTGCCAAAGTCCCATCGTGGGAAGAACGCTTCTCGAATTGCCGATACAAGCTGTGCCAGAAAGTCCTTGCTTGTCCGATATCGAGCAGCTGCAAAACCACTCAATGCTCTTGAGATGGTGCTGCATCCCTGAGCTTCTGCAACCTGGGCGAGAATGTCGGCGCTCTTTGCGCTCTCGGCATCGATTGTATCTTGGTCCATTGCGTGGAGGAATCTGGGAAAGTTGGCCAGAACAGCGAAAAGTAGCCGGCTATCGTCTCCAATCAAATCATCGTTGGGTAGCTGAACAAGCTTGTTCAAGGTCTTCAGTGTCAAGTCAAGGCACACAGATGACCGAAGTCCCTTGTGCACTAATTGTTGAAGTCCTTCAAATGCGCCTTCCCATCGGAGAGGTCTTCCATCGGCAAGAACCAATCTGACGTTTGGATCGCTCAAATCGAGTTTTACAACGAGCTCCTCCAGCATATTCAGTGCTTCCAGAAACTCTCTTTCATTGATAGTATCCAAGCATGCACATGTTGTCCAAAACAGCTGTGGAAAAGTCATTAGATCCTGGGTGTCCAGCTTGCAAATCAAAGTCTTGAGTGTTGTCAGAATCTCCATTGAGAATGTCTGAACATCGGAATCTTCGTCGGCGATGGTGTTCGACAATCTCGCAAGCATGTCCGCGAGCATGGGTTGATCAAGAGATGTGAGAATGCAGCGAAAGATTTGAAATGATCTGCACGCCAAATGCCTGACTGGGCAGGAGGTTGCCCAAGTCAAAGACAGCTTCCCCCATTGCTCTTGAATGCCAGGATATGTGACCTCGAAATCTTTGACCACCTCGGTTGTCAATAACTCCATTCCAGTCGGGACTTTGTTGTCTTGGTCGTCCACTTTCCCATTATGGTCCTCATATGCCCAGACGACTTTTGGATCATGACGGCGAATGGACTCGATGAAGTCTTCGATTGACCTCTTTGTTGGTATGGTGAGCTCATCATCAATCTGTGATATGACCAACTCATGAATGAGATGGATCAGCATTTCCCGAGCCTGCTCTTGTACCAGTGGTATGTAATGATCCCAGAGCACAGTGACAACTTGAAGGAGTAATGGAACGTTTTCAGCAACGAGTTGGACTGGAGAAACCATCAAATCAACCAAGAGAATCAAAGACAGTTGCCCAAGAGAGAATCCAGCCTGTTTGGCTCCAATGGGCAGCGCATCAGCGAGCTCTGCGATGTATGGGAGTTTCCCGACATCCGGAGGAGGTGGACTGAGTTCCCGCTTCTCGTTTGGTATCATGGCTTTTGGTGTGATCTGCATCAAAAGGAACTCGACCACCTTCACTCCGGCAGGCGTACTGGATAGGAAAACGACGATCTGCTTGGCATACTCGACAAAATTTTGCTCCCGGCGGTCCAAACAAAGTGACATGATAAAGTCCAGGACAAGTTGGACATTGCCCGCATGTGGCCCAGTGGCAAGAGCCTGCCACAGAGCCTGCACTTCATTGTGAAGCGCGCTGCTAGACTTGATCGTGATTTCGAACAAATTTGTCAGAAGCACGTATGACTGGGCGGTGGGTCCACCATTGGGATCGATCTGTAGCTCGATGATCTGGATCCAGGGAAGGATAGCAGCGACCATGTTTCGTTGGGCACCAGACTGCAGTTGGTTGAAATAAGCCGTGAACTCGGAGAATATAATGAAAGCCAATTCTGAGTGTTGTTTCGATAGCCGCTTCGAGATCTCGAATTGGGCAAGCTTGTACACGGCTTTAGTCTTATCAGAAATACTGATGTCGTAGTCTTGAATTTTGGAGCTCTTCTGCTGTCTCTCCTCCAAGATTCGCAGCATGTGGGCCGATTTCGATCGCATTTCGCTTTGTTCGTTGCCGAGAGTGTACAGTCCAACACCAAGTAGCTTCCAGAATGGCATTGGATAGTCAGGATGTTCCAATACGACTTCTGTTACCACTTCGTAGTAGCTTTCCAGAACCTTTCCCAAATCTGCTAGATAACATCGGGCAATTGAATGCTCGAGCAGGTAGGTGAACTCTTTGTTGTGAACAATCAGGTTCTTCAATGCCCTTCGTCCGATGACATGCATCCGATCACTTCCTGAGCTGAAGATGGTATCAATCCAAGATAACATTCGTCTGATATCGAACTGGAGGTTCGCTTGGCTTTGGGTTGTGATGCTCACCGGCCCGCCACACAGGGCGGCCATTGCACTAAGCGCTGCGGTTCGGAGGTTTCTCTTCTCAATTTCCATTGCGGCGGTCACTGTCCCCCTTTCTCCAAGTGATTGTTGATCAATCATTGACTGCCTCATACTGTCTTCTCGTTGACGGATCTGAGGCTGATTGGGTGAATACCCGCACCAATCTTCCATCAAAGCAAAGGACGACTTCCTTGATTCGAAAGTCATCCACCGTGACGGGTCTTTTGTGAGGTTGATGCCCTCAAATAGCTCCTCCATTAGACCGCAGTAATGTCTGCGGAGTTTTTGGAACTCCCAATCCATTTGAACCTCTCCATCCATGAGAAACAGTTTGAGGTCCTTCGTGTACGCGACCAGATTGTTCAGTATCCAATCGCTTTGATGAACTTCTGGATCCTTCAAGAAGCGTGATGTGAGTCTGTAGACATGAGTAATCTCGGTCCTCAGGAGGTCTGTTCGCTTGTTCCTCCTTGGACTGCTCACAGTCCGTTGATGGATTCGAGCTCTCGCTTCGTCATTACATCGACTTACAGCTGTTTGCAATTCTTCAAGAAGAGTCTTATAGATATTGACGTTGATCGATCCCAATGCAACCACAACCGCATCTCGGATTGAAGCCGGATTGACAGGAAGTAGAGGTATGATGTACTTGAACAGAGATCGGGCAGACGTAATCTTCTCTTGGGTCTGACTTGGCTTGGACCCCTTCCTCAGGTGCTGAGCGGCTTGAGGTAAGGATTGCTGCTGACCACCTTTGTCGGACAAGGTGGTACATGCAACGATCAGATACAATTTCCACTGCTCGATCAAAACTTCTGGGGGAGTTGTTGAAGACCTCGATAATAAGCGGCCACTTCCCGTTTCAAATCGATCAAAAGAGCCATATTGTGGACCTCTCGTGACTTCCGACAAGGCCACAATACCCCGGTACATTTGGAGGATGCGATTGCATATCAACTCTCGCCCAAGGGTTACAGCAAAAGGACATCGGTCGTAGCTGATCCGGATCAAGTTGGGAAAAATCTTAAACCACAACGTTGTATCGTAAGAGACTTCGGAGCTACACAAATCAATCAGAGCACTTTGCGAATTGCTCTTCCGCATCCCTCGCTGAAGTCTGCTGCGCTCCGCAACAGACAGATGCTCATCATTGAAATCCATGACATGCATGGAGTCACCCTCGAGGATATGGATGAGTCTGCCATTGTCCTTGCCAAGGGCTGTATCGAACTCGGTGATTAATCGCAAGACAGTGACAGCAAAAGTGCGTACCCTCCTCGACTGGGAGCACAGGAAGAACAGTCCATGGGACTCCACTTCATCGACATGCGCCCAGATGCCAGACAGATCTAGCTGCACGCCACGCTTGTCTGCGCCTCCATCTTCGGTTACATCGGCGGAGGCCTCCTTCGTCTTGTGCTTGATCTCCTCAATCCAAATGTGCAAGAGCTCGACATATAACTTTAGCGTGCTCTCAATATGGCCAGGTCCAAGCATGCCACCATCTGACATCGTTGAGTATCTGTCGTCAAAATTGAATATGAATCGGGCAAATCCAATGGTGACCTGCTGTGCATGAGACTGTCGGGCGATAGATTTCAATGACTGCGCTGAAGACTCAGCAACGTTGTACTGTACATGAGCCGTGCCTGTGCACAAGAGGTTGACCAAGGAATTGAAGGGAATGTCTGCAGAGAGACAACGTGGAAGAGCTTGCACAGCAACATGCAGGAGTTCGTAGAAACCTTGCTTCTGGTCTGAGTAGCTCTGATGGTCATCTCGACGAGCGAAATTGAAGCTCTCAGCTAATGGAGTCTTCGGTACTGGGCTGTTGAACTTCTCATCCAATACAGCCTGTCCACCAAACGTGTTGTCACAAATGATTGTGATCTTCCCAAGTATCTCGCAGAATTTCGAGTAATACTCCTTGGCGACATCGCTGAGGGCATTCGTCATGACTGGGCGAGATAACCGATCCTCCTGACTTCTGATCTCGGTTGGAGGTGGTGGAGGACTCCGAGGTGCAGTCATCAGGGGGGAAGTTGGCATTCGGTCCCAGGATGGCAAAGGCGTATAGTGCTGTGGAAAAGGCGGTCGACCTTGCTCCCCTTTCTCGAGGTCCGCCATGATAGCCAGGAATGCTCTGATACCAATGACCATCTTCTCCGGCTCCAATTGCTCAACTTTCAAGTCTCTCCCCGAAGCGAATAGGTCTGCGTTGATCAGAGGGAAGACTATTGTTCTCAAACAGAAGTCCTGGTGCTTGAATCCTATGATGCGTATGATTTGGATCAGAGGCTCCGCAATTGTTGGGTCAGTCGAGAGATACGTTCTCTTGCCGGGTGGGATGACTAGCTTGACAACCTCTTCAAGCTTTTTGATGGTTGAATTTAGGTTATCAGAGGTGCGGTAGAGATAGGTCCAGAGTAACCTCGAAATGACTTGCAAGCACAAAGGCCTGGCGAAACGGTCTTTGAACTTGGGCTGCAATGGGAGCACAAGCTGCAACCACTGAGTTGAAAAGGCTTCCACTGGAGATACGCATAGTAGGGTAGCCGTTAATGGGAAAGCGACACCCCAATGGCGGGGCTTGATGAACATAGATGCAAGGCGAGGTGCGATCGTTCCAAGGACTTCCGTCCATTTCGGCATATTCAGCTCTGTATTGGCCTTTGCCGCGATGGGGAGGAGTAAAATCTCGAGAGCCTGGCAATAGGCATACTTCAGACGCTGGCCGTGGGACTGGGCAAAGAACCGTCCAAGAGATATCATAAAATCGCAAGACTGGTCCCAGGCATCTTCTGGATAGACCTTGATGCGAAGGTGTTTCATTCCTCCAAGCACAAGCTCCATCCTGCCTTCAAGTTCTCGGTTAACTGGTCCTTTGCCAATGAGATCCTTCTGTGACTTCTCCAGATCTGCAATAAACCTGTCTGCAACACTTTCAAAATTGATCTCGCTCATGACACCTAGCAATTGGCTGAAAAGATACCAGTTTGCCATCTTGAGAGGCGAGTTGTTCAGTGATTCCGCATCGGCAATTTTTAACTGTCCAAAAATGATCCCTTCCAGCTTTTCTTCCATTTCCGGGGTTATACATGACAAGGTACTTTGTCCAATGACCTCCGTTAATACACGACATAGAATGTAGATTGAGGCACTTGAACGGCGCTCCGCTTGAGCAACGAATTCTTGACGGGCGGCAATGGTAGGTTGATTATTGGCAACAAGCGCATCTTCTGGCACCATATGTGGAGGTTCCGTATTTCGTCGTAGGATTTGGCCCGGTTGCAATTTCGACTGATAGGAATCAGTTTTATTAGAATCAGAACGATAACAGGCAACATACCTGTTGGAGTTGTACTCGTGCCTCACTCGCAGCATCGCTTTTGTTCTTACGCCACAACATCATTGAATCAATCAAGGGTTTGGGTTTCTGGCTCGCAATATGCCCCAGCGCTGAAATCAACTGGTCGAATGTCGGGTCTACACCAGGGCCACATATCTGCTCTATTTGTGGTTCGGGGTCTAAAGGAACAGTGATGCATTGGCTGATCTTCTCCTCGGCTTGGGCAATAAACTGATTGGGCGTTACTAAAGATTCTGCGATGGGTATATACTGAAAGAACTGACTGATGTAAATAGCACATGTAACGCATATTCGCCAACGGTTTTAAGCTCCTCCTTGTGGTGATGTCGCGAATGCGAATGATGGTGTCGATGGTCCCTGCTACTCTTTCCGCTGTGCATGCGCTCCACCCTCTTCTGCGTGGTATGGTAGTTCCCATTCTCCGTGGCAGATGAAGCCCGATCAGGAACTATTGTCGAAGTCGAAGAACTGAAGGAAGCGCCACCAGGCAGACCGACCAGACTATTTGCAAAGGTTGAGTCGCTCATCGTAGATGCATCGGTGCCCGCTGCAATGATCATCTGAGGACTCAGCGGACTGGACGAAGCACTCGCGAAGCTCCCATTCCTCGAATGCTGTATGCCATGGACGATGCTCGTCTGTCGATTGTGGGCTTTGGATTCGGTCAAGCCTCCTCTCAGGCGCGGGGAGAGGTTGAACGGCTGCGACTGGGGATCCGAAGAGATGGCTCTGGTTGCAAAAGCCGCAGGTGAAGCCTGACGCGAGGGAGGGTCTCGAGGATCTCGAGGGTCTCGTCCGTCCGGTGAGAATCTCGAGGAAGTCGGAGTGGAGGTACTGGTAGACGGTTTCAGTGCCTGGGTCGCATTCCAAAAATCGAAGTCGATTGGAGCAAAGTTGTTGGTCAGTCTCTCGCTCAGGCTGTCTGGTGCTGCTGCTTGTGCCTGACCTTGACACCGAGTCAGCAAGGATATATGAGCTAAATGGAGGGCAGGGTAGTCAGAGCCAGATAGAGGGGAGGCTCAAGAGCTTTGAAGGAAGTTTCATGAATCGTCAAACAATGGCGGGTGGTAGCTCGATTCAACATACTCATTTTGACCATCACGTGCCAGGGGTAACAGCGAATCCAACAGCAAGGGCATCGACTTGGAGACAGTCCATCGCAGGTGAGATGGAATGGTCTATCGCGGTGTTGTTGTTGTTACAATTAACATTGTCGATTACGAAGGAAATTTGTCCCTGTTTGCTTGTGATGCTCGACCGCTCGCTCACCGCGACTGAGGATAAATCATCGTGGAATTCAGCAGAGGCCAATTAACAGTCACAGCTCAAGTCACAGCACTGACCCCAGTTGGCGAGAGAGGCTCGATCGAATACATAGGCTCAGAGACGTTGAACGGAGCATTCTTGTCAGATGTCACAAGCGCCTGAGAACAGAGAAAGGCCTTTCCGTCTATTTGTTCTCGAGAGTTGCCATGTTCCCTTACCTACACTTCATAAACCCCCAGTCAGTCCCTTTGTTGAGAATGCACGCAGCCGAGAAAAGAGGCATCGCAGCTCTTGATATTACAGTACTGTATATCGGCATCTGAGACAACCACAAAAGCATAGATAAAGCGGGGACAAAAGCCACCCACGTCCCCTCTCCCCCCCTCTCTCTCTCGGAACGTGGCAACGGGCTTTTATTGGGAGGGTATTATTCGATGCCGTCGAATACCGTCGGGCTGGTCTTGAGATGCAAGCCGCCCTCGGGGCAAGATCTCGACTCCAACAATTCTCGGGAGATCTCCAAAGATCAACCCTCGCCTTCGCCTTTCCTTTTCCCATGCAGCACGTCAAGATCATATGTAAGGCACAAGAAGGCTTTCGATGGTGATAGGTTCGCATTGCGACTTCTGCGACACGAGGAGGAGTCTCGCGAAGGGAGTAAGAGCTAGGTTCCTGTGGCTGTGGCACTGCATGTAGCAGGTGATATCTGACTATAATATTCTTCGCGGCTTTGATCCGACAGAGAAACAGATCTGACAACTGGCCTATAAGTATTCATAAGCGACAAAATAGGGGCTAGCGACATCAGGCTGTCAGCTGTCAGGACGTCAGCCTTGCTTGTCAAATGCCTGCCTTCGCAGACAAGTGGTTTAAAAACTTCGTCTTGACGTGGTGGGTGGAGTTGGAGCAGTGTAGACACACGCAACCTTCAAACCTTCAATTAGGTTGCTGTGGGAAATTCCCGAGTTCCCTCCTCCCTTTCCGCTCGAGAGAGGCAAAGATACATCTTGTAATTGACATTACATACAAGTATTATACTGCGCGCAACTCGGCACATGAACAAGGCATGGCGGAGCGTATTCGTAGTCGGGAGTGATGAGGCCATGACTCTGTTGACTTTTGACTTTTGACTTGAGCGGAAACAGCCCGCTGGGAGAAACAGGTGGTGGGATTGGATGTCGTTCAAGGACATGTGGCGGCAAGATGGAACCGAGTAGATTCCGCCAGTTTGGCATTGGGAAGGTGACAGCCATGCCAGCAAAGAAATATCTAATCCCACTCTACTCGAATCTACTCTGCACCGCTTGACAGTCAATTTTCAATTCGATACTGTGCTGTACAGACAATTACTTACTTCTTCTACCGTATTCAATTCCAACACAACTAACTCAGCCTGCCTACATACCGTTCACCTCGGCCGCCGACAGATCCGTGCTAAATACTTACATATAGTCCGTCCCGTCAAATCGAACCACCAGTCACCTCTATCGTACCCACACAAGATTATTGCATTCGTGTGCCTTGATAAGACCACGCAGCTCAAATCAATTACAACACAGTCAGCCTCAATTACGCCTAGATTATATCAACCGCAGAAGCGCAAGTCGGCTGGGTCTCGCAGACGGTCTCTTCAATACTTCATCCTCGATTTCTCTGGCTGTCCTGTCCTGAAGGAGCCCCACGTCTCTCACCATGGCGCAACTCGACACGCTGGACATTATTGTCCTGGGCGTTCTACTCCTAGGGACAGTTGCCTATTTCACAAAGGGGACATACTGGGGCGTGGCAAAGGATCCATATGCAAACAGCTATGCCAACGCAAATGGAAACAAGCCGGGGAAGACGAGGAATATCGTGGAGAAGATGGAAGAATCTGGCAAGAATTGTGTGGTCTTCTATGGCTCCCAGACAGGAACCGCAGAGGATTATGCCTCGAGATTGGCTAAGGAGGGCAAGAGTAGATATGGATTGGAGACCATGACGGCAGATTTGGAGGACTACGATCACGAGAACTTGGACAGCCTCCCTGAAGACAAAGTTGCGATGTTCATTCTTGCGACCTATGGTGAAGGCGAGCCCACAGATAACGCTGTTGATTTCTATGAGTTCATTACAGGCGAAGATGCGTCGTTTTCGAATGCCGCAGATCCACCGCTCGAAAACTTAAAGTTTGTCGCGTTTGGTCTTGGAAACAACACATACGAACACTATAATTCCATGGTACGAAATGTCACAAAGGCCTTGGAGAAGTTGGGGGCAAAGCGAATTGGGGCTGCTGGTGAGGGAGACGATGGTGCTGGAACTATGGAGGAAGACTTTTTGGCCTGGAAAGACCCCATGTGGGCTGATCTGGCTGAGAAGATGGGTTTGGAAGAGCGTGAAGCTGTTTATGAGCCAACCTTCGCCATCACCGAGAGGGACGGTCTGACAAAAGACTCCCCAGAGGTCTATCTTGGAGAACCAAACAAGATGCATCTGGAGGGCACTTCAAAGGGTCCCTTTAATGCTCACAACCCATACATCGCCCCAATTGCCGAGTCTCGAGAAATCTTTACTGTCAAGGACCGAAACTGCCTGCACATGGAAATCGATATTAGCAAGTCCAACCTCAGCTACCAAACCGGCGACCACATTGCAATCTGGCCTACAAATGCAGGAAAGGAGGTGGATCGATTCCTTGAGGTTCTGGATCTCAAGTCAAAGGCGGACTCGGTCATCAGCGTCAAGGCACTTGATCCGACAGCGAAGGTCCCTTTCCCAACTCCGACTACCTACGATGCCATTGTTCGATATCACATGGAAATCTGTGCCCCGGTCTCTCGTCAATTCATTGCAACTTTGGCCCCTTTCGCACCAACAGAAGCAGCCAAGGCTGAAATGGCAAAGCTTGGAAGCGACAAGGACTATTTCCATGAGAAGATCAGCAACAAGTACTATAACATCGCTCAGGCTCTTCACTCCATATGCTCTTCAGAGCCATGGACTGCTATTCCCTTCTCAGCATTCATTGAAGGTGTCAACAAAGTGCAGCCAAGATACTACTCGATTTCTTCCTCGTCACTCGTCCAGAAGACCAAGATCTCCATTACCGCTATTGTTGAGTCTTTGCAGGTTCCAGGTCGCGAAGATGCTCTCAAGGGTGTAACTACCAACTACCTCCTTGCCCTGAAGCAAAAGCAACACGGCGATCCAAACCCAGATCCTCATGGATTGACATACAATATCACCGGACCACGAAACAAGTACGACGGTGTTCATGTACCTGTCCACGTTCGCCACTCAAACTTCAAGCTTCCTTCCGATCCATCAAAACCAATTATCATGGTTGGTCCCGGAACTGGTGTAGCACCATTCAGAGGATTCGTCCAAGAACGCGCTGCTCAAGCCAAGGCTGGAGAAAACGTGGGCAAGACCCTCCTCTTCTTCGGCTGCAGAAAGCAAACAGAGGATTTCTTATACTCTTCCGAATGGGAGGTAAGTGCTCATATCCTCGAAACCTACTTCACATCCAGATTTAAGACTGATTCGTCAATAGGAATACAAGGAAGCGCTTGGCGACAAGTTCTCCCTCATCACCGCCTTCTCTCGTGAAGGTCCCAAGAAGGTCTACGTCCAACACAGATTACAAGAGCACGCCAAGGAAGTCAACGAGTTGCTTCTGCAAAAGGCTTACTTCTACGTCTGTGGTGATGCAGCCAATATGGCACGCGAGGTCAACACGGTACTCGGCAAGATCATGGCTGAACAGCGAGGCATTCCTGAGAACAAGGCCGAGGAGATCGTCAAGGGTATGCGTTCTGCAAACCAGTACCAGGTACGTTATTTCTTGCTTCCCTGTCGCTTTTCGGGTTTTGTCGTTCCCGTGCCGAAGCCGAGATCTCAACCCCCGCACCCCACCCCCTAATTTGAAACACCCGAATTTTTCGAATCTGGCAACCAAGCAAACAAACAAATAAACCAACACTGACAAACATCTCACTTACAGGAAGACGTCTGGTCGTAAACTACACATCACCTATGCAACCAGCGCTTATCTAATACTTGCCACCCCCCTCTCTACATGCAAACGCCCTCCTCTCATCCTCCCGCTGTTCCGATCTCGCACCGCATCGCATTTGTCTCGTATCCATATGCATCTCTTGCATATCGTTTTTACAGTACAGTTAAATCATGCCCGTCACGTTGTCTTTCTGGCCGCATTATGGCGGAGTTGGTGGGATGGGATCATTTGCTTTGCTTTGCTGCACTGGATCGATCGCGTTGCGCTACTGGTACATAGCCGGCTCACGGGTCATTGGAAGCGTGATGTTGGCCTGACGCGTGTTGGGATGTAATTGGGATGTATGTCAGCTCGATCCAACCCAGATCAACTCAAACTCGAAATCATACATTGACTTGTATGGATTATTCTTGGGCTTTTGGGCCTCTCGGGGGCCGGGTTGAACTGACCAGACTGAGATAAGCGCGAAATTGGCGATGCGATGGGATGCAATTTGGAGCTCCAAAGATTGTCTTCCTTTTCTTACATAGATTTTCGTTGTAGGGGATTGAGCGAGTAGGGGAGGTTTTACCTGCCTGCCTGCCTGCCTGCCTGTCTACCTGCATTCTCTGTTAATTTGCACTGCGCTGCGTCATTAGATGTAGAAAATTCTGCTTTTGAAATAAAACTCGGTTGAAAATTTACTTGCTGTCTGTCTGTCTGTTGCATTGAGCTTGTGATTGTACGGGCAATTTGGCAATTTGAGGATTTGGATATGATGAAGGTTCTACGAGTAATTATACGTTGTGGTGGTGGAAGTAGTGAAGTAGCGAAGTAGTGAAGTAGTGAAGTAGTGAAGTAGTGAAGTAGTGAAGTAGCCAATGGGTTCAGCAAAACCGCTGAGCCCCATTTCATCCCTCTCTGACGATCAGGGTTCCTGATGAGCAACTCTTGCGAATCATCCATGTCGCACTTCCCAATCTTTTAATCTCCATACAGCAGATTCTTTGCCTACTGAACATAACACGGGGGAAAAGAAAAGAGCCTTACTTTTCAGACCTCGGGACGTTTGGGAGAGAGGGGGTTCATGGCGTTGGAGACGAAATCCGGTTCGTTGAGAGCTTTCTCGACTGACCAAAACGGTGTTTGCTTTTGTTGGATGGAGGGCCTTGAGTCAGCTGGACTTCGACTTCAATGGAGGGGGGTTTTAAAGCGACTGTTTGGTAGTTTGACTGGCCGTCTTGAGGAATGTAGATTGTTATTTTAGAATTGGTTGTTGGTTGTTGTTGTTGAACACAACATAAGAAGAATGAGTCCCGGAATAGACCCATCTCGGCATGGCTTTCCGTTTGTTGCTTGCTCTTGCTCTCGGGAAGGAAAGAGAACATGCGCTATTGCCGCCATGGCTGTATGTAATTACTGAACCGACGTCAGATCTGAGATTTTGGTTCAGCCTCGGTACATCATGCCCAAGTCGATATTTGCAACACTTGCCAAATTTCCAAGCCAAGGGAAGAAGACAAACGGAACTGACCTGTTTGGTTTGAGGATCCAGGACCTGGAGAACGGCCACGGCCACGGCCCCAGCCGGATAGATCCTGATTAGCGAGAGACAAGGGCTGAGAGTGGCCCCTGTGAGACTCCAAGCCCAACTCCCACTAGCCAACGACAAACGCTGGACTGCATCTGCAATTAAGTCCCATCTCAGCTCATACGTTACCATTTGAAACACAAATACAATTGTATCATCTTTGAACAAGGGACATGCCTATTTCGGACTCTCGGCGTGTTCGTGCAGGGAACAGTGTTTGTGAGCTCTGAGGGCTGTCGTCCTGTGCTTTCGTTCGAGAAGGATCGTCTTCGTTGCTTTTTCCGGGTAGTCCTAAAGCGAGAGGATGAGGATGGATCAATGACAAATGTAAGGGATCGACGGGAAGTATTCTTGTCTCGAAATTTTTTGGAAGAAAACATCTGTCCAGGGGTTGCAGCCGTAGCTATGCTGAAGTGTGAGTGGAAGCGTGGGTAGAAGTCGAAACGATTGTACTCTCATTCCACATCACTCCCAGCTCTTCCCAATGGATGCACCTCCAAACGGCCTAAAATACCGACAACAACATACACAGGCATCTGGACCCTAAGGCTGATATCCCGTCTATCTGAGGTCTGTATTCCCCCATCTGCAGACTTTACCAATGGCAACTCCTTCTCATCCCTGGACATAGCCGACGTGTGGCAAGAGGCGCCTGCACCATTTTCGAGGTAAAGTAGGGAGACTCCTGTCCAACGATCAGCGTAACCTTAGTCAAGTATTCTGGCGTCAGAGGCAGTCTAGCCTTCCTGCGAAATGATCTGGGGAGAGGCAAACGGGGGTGTCTAGAAGCGCAAGATAATCAGCTCTGGCTTGTCACAAAATCCGTGCAACCCACTCCATCAGATCAGATCTAAGTTTCTCTAGTGGGGGCTTGACTTCATGGACCTTGAAAGCAGTCAGACCTGTCATCTGGTCCCTGCAGATAGAGAAGTGCCTACTGTGCCTAGGCAAATAGCAGGTAGTTCCTCTGGTGGTGGCAGAACATCTGCCTTGTCTCAGGAGGGGAACTTGCATTGAAATAGTTGAGCCTGTTCTATATTCCTTGCCTACTTGCCGGTTCTAGAAGCAATACAGCAGCCAGCCATGAGCTACCTAGGTATTCTTTGGTAGAACGAACAGAGGCGGAAAGCACGTACCGCACCGGACCTTGCTGCTCTTGCATTTCATGTCGTGCAGAAGAGTCCTGCTTACCCGCATTGGCAGGGCGTGGCATGGCATAGCAGAAAAGCTCTTGTGGGCTTCATTAAGAAGGCTTTGTCCCCTCTCCTCTCCCCCCCTCTCTTGAAGTGGGTGCGCGTTGCCAGTGCTGTATCTGTATCCTTCAAGCACCTCTTATCGCTATATTACTTTCGCGGCGGTATATCGTTATTGCTCTTGTTTGTTTGTTTGGTTGAGCTGAATTGTGTTGCTTGTGAGGTTCGTTTGGTCCTTCCTGGTCTTATTTGGAGTGGTGGTAGCTATTTCTTCTTTTGTTTACACTCCGGGCTTCATCGGACTCGCACTTCGACAACCCGACTCAAGTCGCTTCTTCTTCTTCTTCTTCTCCTTCTTCTTCGCTTCACCTTATCGCCCCCTCAACTCGCTCCTTCCTTTCCCTCGCCTTCCTCCACTCCACTCCAATTCACTCCAAACGCAGATCAGAATCAGAATTTCACCTTCATCGCGCTTCACCTCTACTCACCCCGCCATCGCTCCTTCTCTCGGCCACATTGGCCTTTTACCCCTCATAAATACCATCTCTCTCGCCATTCTATCTTCCTCCTCCTCTTCTTCCCATCAACACCGCAAATCCCATCAGATCCATCAGAATCACAACCACAATCTCTACACTACACACCCATCTGGCTTGATAGCTTCCTATCTTACAGAATCCTCACTCGCTCGATACCACATCACCACCATCAGCCCCATTTCTCTCAGCAAATCAAGGAGAGCAAGAACAGGATCCTCACGCGCATTAGAGGACCTCAGTCAAAGAGCACGGCAAGACCAGCTTTCTGGCAACTCATTCAAGGTTTGTACTTCTGTATCTCCCACTGGCATCATGCACAGCTTACTGATCTTCATTCTGCAGTCACTTCTATTTGCTTCTTCAGTGAATACAGACTCCAAGCTCTCGTTACAGAGACTGTGTGAATGTACGTCCATCACGCTCTACCTCCTTTGACATGCGAGGGTGTCTCTCTGGTGCATGTCTCTCTGGTGCATGTTGTCAAGGACCTCCTCATCTTTGGCACTCTCTTCACCTCCTGCACATCATTCACTTTTCTGTTCACTTTTCTGTTCACTTTTGGCCTCGCTTCTCTCTGCGACCTCGCACATCCGTTTTCTATAAAGGCCACCCCTCCTCCTCAATTCCATCACCATCTTTCCTTGACACATTCTTCCTAGGCCGATTGTGCTAATACAAACCATCACAGACTGCCATGTCTTACCAACAGAACGCAGATAGTTCAATCCATAGCCGTACATCGTCCAGCATGTACGCTCCACCTCAAGCTCGTACCCACCGCGACTCCCAAGGTCAAGCTGCCATGCCTGGTACGCAGACCGACAACTCTGCCATGCATGCCATGATGGGTCAATTCGGTGGCCTTGCCATGTCTGGAACCAACATGGCTGGTGCATCTGGTCTCGGTGCTACCCAACTCCCAATCGGTGGTGCTCAGTTCTATTACAACCCCGTCGACAATACCTTCTTGGCCGCCCCTCCTATGTACTCGTCTCAACCTCTCGCTGCTGCTCAACCTGTTGATGGCGCCTACAACTCTTACGCACCTCCCATGTCATACTACGCCCAAGGTGCCTATCCAAGCTACCTCCCCGCCATGCCATATATGCCATACACTCCCAACCGTGTCTCTGCTGGCTATCCCGAGCTATACAAGGAGGTCCCAGGTCTTGAGAATCGACGCGGATCTTACTCCACCAATGAGTCCGCTCCCGGTACTCCCAACTATGGATCGATCTCTCAACGTGATCACAGCACTCAGATCATCGCTGTTGATCGGTCTCCCTTCGGCTCGACTCCATCTCCTCAGCAGCTCCCAGTCCAACATGCTTCACAGCACGCAAAGCCACTTCCATACAAGACCATTCCTATCAATGTTGATCTTGATGCTTTGCTCGTACAGCACCCAGCTATCCCTCCAGCCGTTCCTGCTGTCTTCACTCCTCGTGAGAGCATGAGAACTCTTGACCAGAGCTTGTCCAATCCAATTCAGGGCAACCGCAATGTCTACATCCGTGGCTTGCACCCAGATACTGACGATGAGACTCTTGCTGCATATGCTGTTCGCTTTGGCAAGGTCGAGACTTCGAAGGCCATCATCGATACCACCACTGGAGCCTGCAAGGGGTAAGATTCATCCCTCACTTCTTCACGACCCTTCTTCTGACTTCTACACAGTTTTGGTTTTGCAAAATACTTCTCGCTTCGTGACTCGGAGCTCTGCATTCGTGGATTCTACAAGTTGGGCTATGAAGTCGGATTTGCTAGGGTACCACACCATGCACCTCATGAGGTCAGCGTCAATACTCACTATACACAGGAGTCCTTCAATTCCCGTCTTAAGGCGGAGGGAGATGAGCAATCCACCAATCTCTATGTGTCTAACCTCCCCAAGAACATGACCGAGTCGGTAAGTTCGTGCAACGAATATCGACTTCGACTTTGCTGACACCAGACCCAGGAACTTGGTGCCATCTTCATGGACTATACTGTTCAATCCAGCAGAATCCTTCGTGACAACCAGAACAACAGCCGTGGTGTTGGCTTCGCTCGGTAAGTTTCGCTCAGTCCGTCATTTGGCAGAGCATGTGCTGACCCTCAGCAACAGCTTCGAGAGTCGTGATGTCTGCGAGGAGATCATCAAGAAATTTCATGGCCAGCCAATTGGAGAGGAAGGTCTTCTTCTCCAAGTTCGCTATGCCGATACTCCTGCCCAAAAAGACCTCAAGCGCATCACCACGGAGCGTCGTCAATTTCGAACCAATGAGTACAATGTCGGTGCTTATGGAGGACCTGTTGATATGCTTACCCTCTCACCCCCTCCTGTCCCATCCATGCCATCACCAGTCGGTCCTCGTACTGGCCAGATTGCTGCCCACTTCCCATCCAGAGCTAGTGGCTCCTGGAAGCGTCGTGACAACAGGTATGTTGAGATTCAAGAGGCTTTCACTCAATTCACAAACTGACATCTCAAACAGCTCCACTGGTTCAGTCGGCGGCTTCAAGGACCTTGATCGAAACATCAAAGTCTCCTCGGCTGAGTCAATCTCAAAGTCGAAGGATACGTAAGTCCTACTCCTTCCATCTCACGAGAAACCCTCTGCTAACCAACGAATAGCAATGTTTCGCACTCGACTCCAACGGTCTCGGATGATGGTACCGCTGAGGATGGTGTTACCGTTCATCACGACTCACCTGCTGTCGCCCATGGTGGTTCTACTTCTCCTTCTGCTCGCAAGTCTACATGAAGACTTTGCATTTGCAAGGTACACCCATCATCGGCGCACATTCTATACGCATTCCTCATCGACATTCGGCATCGCATTTTTCTATCATTCGACTACGATCACATGCGATCTGATGCCTCCGCACAGTCATTCGCAAATTTGCACTTTACCCTTACCCGGTAATTCGCCTCCCATGCATGGTACAGCGCAGACATACATATCCTGTCAACATTGATATGTTGTTCGCATACACTGGTACCGATATCATCCTTCGAGTTTCTGCAATCGGTACATCGCATGTAGGACAACTTCCAACGGTATTTTCAGGCAGAGTGTGGCATATGGGCGGCACGAGCAGGAAACATCGCTTTTATGTTGAGCAGTGGTGGACTGATATCAAAAGTATTGCACTTTGTTTTGTAAACATTTCTTCCTCTTGCTACTATGGCTAGTTCACTCTAGATGTGGATTCTTGTAGCATAATTGAACTCGTTCCACCAAATCAACCTGCAGTTGTGATTCCAGTGCCTTGTCCTGTGACTTCTTAATCTTTGCGGAGAAGACTTTGGCTCAATTCCGAGGCAGCCTTCGAATCTTTGGGTACTGGTATCCCGAGGTGACTTCGAGGTCCTGGTAGGCGGATCTTTACTTAGTGTTTTGATTTGGCTGGCAATTGTGGCAGGAAATGACAAGTATGTATTCAAGTTCCGTCCTTGATTTCAAGTTTTGATATGGGAATATCGTTCCCCAGACTATCTTTCAAGCCACTTGACTCATAGACAAGTTCTTGGGTTGGTGAGCTGTGTGCTTCGGTCTCGCGATCATTCGTGATTTCTTGTCCATCCTCCACCACACCTGCATCCTCTCCACTATCTTCTCCATCTTCGCCATCAGACGACTCCTCATCCCCGCGAGCAGCGTTAGGATCACCATCACCATCGACTCCGACCTCCTTCATATACGCCTCGAGATCTTTGGCCATCTTCCTTGAAAATCCTGAAGCCTCCACTGAAACATCAAGTCTGGTGACACCATCTTTTCCAATCAGCTTTCTCGCATCCTTGAAGTATGGACCCTTTGCGTCGCTTGTGAAGTGGAAACGGCGCTCGAAAAATCGCTTGATGCAGTTCACATCTCGGTCGAAATAGTACTCGGCGTTTGCGTGGTCGACGGATACCATTTGCGGGAAATCGATGAGAATTGGGGTCAGGACGAGAGTCTCTGTTATCTTGTCGTCCACGGTCTCTTTCTTCATCTCCTCTTTGACTAGGATATTGAATTCGTTGAAATCACCATGGATGAGTCCGTATTGTGCGAGGCGCATGATCATAGCGATGAGCTCGGCGTAGAGGGAGGCTGGATCTGGGACCGAAGATATCTGGCGCATGGGAAAGGCATCGATCAACGACATAACGATCGTATGTCTCGACTGAGCCAGTGGTTCTGGGACTGGGAACCCATTTTCTCGTAATGCCGTCATGAAGGTAAATTCTTTAAGTGCCGCCAGTCGGGACATGTACATCCAAGAGCCCGAGGATCGATTCCGCAGGTAATCTCGATTCGCCTTGACCGTTCGAAAGGATATGCGACCCAGTCTGTGGATCTTCAGAACCCTCTGCACTCCCTGCTCGTCTGCCACCACGAAGATATCACTTTCCTTGCCGACGCCAATCTGATTCCCAACACTGTATACATCTTTGCGCTTGCGGTAGGTGTTTAGAGCGAGGTAATCGAGTCCTCCGTACGTCAGGCGGTAGCCGTCGTATTTGGCGTTCCTGAGACGCGCGATCAATCCGACTTTTGCCAGCGCTGATATGTTTTTGTGTACCCCTCCACGCTGCCCTGAAATTTGGCCGATCAGTGCTGTTGGGACGACTTCGTGGTTTTTGGAGCCCGTTTCGACGGCTGTGAGGGTTCGCCAGTCTTCGGCGGTCAGATACCGCATATGTTTCGTGTCGAGCCTCATGGTTGCGGAGATATTTGCTGTTTTGGAGTTTCGTGAGGGTGTGTACAGAATATTATTTTTCTGCCCGCACCTGGATGGAAGAGTGGAAGATCCCTGTCGGAGCTAAAAAGCGCTCGCTTAGTTAGCAGCCGTCTCGTTTCGCGGTTCGAGCTGTATTTGTACGCGGAAGCTTGGAGTGCCTGAAGGAAAGGAACCACAACAAATCCAATACCACCTTCAACCTCACCACGCATTTTCACGAACACCAGTCACTCGAACCCTTTGAATTCAAGGGTCTTATCTGTTCTCTGCGTATCATCTGCTGGAAGTCATCTTTCTCCCAATTCACACGACAAGGCTCAACACAGGCAGCTAGGATGGCGAAGGATGGCGAACCCCCAAAGTCTGTTGACAAGGGCAAGGGAAAGGCCGTAGATGGCGAGCCCAGCAAGGCTGAGGAGGTCAAGAAAGATAAGGATGGGAAGCCGCTCGTAAATGGGAAGACTGATGACCCTACTGTTGGAGGTATGGTGTCAGCCTCGAATTGCAAGGGATCCAGCTAATAGACTGCTTCAGCGCCCGAAGAGCTCAGTGAGGAGGACCAACAGCTCAAGAGTGAACTGGATATGCTGGTGGAGCGATTGACGGTATGAGGAAACGGTGTACTTCTTTTTACTGGATGCTGACATGCGCTGGTGTAGGAATCAGATACAACACTTTACAAGTCTGCGTTGGAGGCCATCAAGGACTCTATCAAGACATCCACCTCTTCCATGACCGCCGTTCCGAAACCCCTCAAATTCCTACGACCACATTACGAGCCGATGATAAAGCTGTACGAGCAATGGCCAGCGGGAGATGATAGGACTTCGTTGGCAGATGTGCTGTCAGTGATTGGCATGACCTTCTCGGACGAAGACAGACAAGATACCCTCAAATTCCGTCTGCTCGCGCCAACATCAGACATCGGTTCCTGGGGTCACGAATACACGCGGCATCTCGCCCTGGAGATTGGGGAGGTGTACACCAAGAGATTAACAGCTGATGAGCCATACAAGGACCTTATTGATCTTGCCTTAGTTTTGGTCCCTCTGTTCCTCAAGAGCAATGCCGAAGCTGACGCTGTGGACTTGATGAGCGAGCTCGAAATCATCGAGGATATCCCCAAGTTCCTCGACAAAGATACATACCCACGAGTCTGCCTGTACATGGTTAGCATGGTCAGCCTCTTGACCTACCCAGAAGATCAGCAATTCCTCCGAACCGCACACGACATCTACAAGCATTACGGCCAGCTTACCCAGGCTATCGTGCTTGCTATCCGCCTAAACGATGTTACGCTCATTCAGGAGGATTTCGATTCGACGAAGGATGTGGCGTTGAAGAAGCAGATGGCTTTCTTGATCGCTAGACAACAAATCGTTTTGGATCTGCCTACGGATACTGATGATGAGAGGGAAATCGTGGAGTGTTTGAATAGCACCAAGATGCCCGAGCATTTCAAGGCTCTTGCTAAGGAGCTGAACATTCTTGACCCGAAGACGACTGAGGATATCTACAAGAGCCATCTTGAGAGCAACCGCGTGGCCGGCCTGACAAATCTGGATTCCGCGAGACACAACTTGGCTGCTGCATTTGTCAATGCATTCGTCAATGCTGGATTCGGTAACGACAAGATGATGATGGTTGAGGAAGAGAAGGCCGCTTGGGTTTGGAAGACGAAGGAGGAGGGTATGATGTCCACAGTTGCTTCGCTAGGAACGCTACTTCTGTGGGATGTTGAGGGCGGTTTGGACAAGATCGACAAATACACCTACGCCGATGAGGACCAAATTCTTGCTGGTGCCATGTTGGCTATCGGTATTATGAATACTGGTGTGAGAATGGATTCGGAACCCGCTATGGCACTTTTGAGCGACGAGGATAGAATTAACCATAAGAGTACCGCGGTCCGGGTAGCGTCGATCATGGGTCTTGGACTTGCGTATGCTGGCTCGAACCGGATGGATCTTCTCGATGTTTTGATCCCAATTGTTGGGGACACTTCTCTCGATATGCAGGTTTCGGCAATGGCTGCACTTTCGCTGGGAATGGTCTTCGTTGGCTCGTCAAACAGCGATGTCAGTGAAGCGATCATTCAAACATTCCTTGACGATGACAGAAAGTCGCAACTCAAGGATAAGTGGACTCGTTTCATGGCTCTTGGTCTCGGTCTTCTGTTCTTCGGTCGCCAAGAAGAGGTTGAGGTTATTTTGGAGACCTTGAAGGCCATCGACCATCCAATGTCGAAGCCAACCTCGGTTCTTGCTGAAATTTGTGCTTGGGCTGGAACTGGAACTGTTCTGAAGCTCCAAGAGCTTCTTCACATCTGTAACGATCATATCGAGGAGAGTGACGAGAAGACGGGCGATGAGTTGCTACAAGCCTACGCTGTCATTGGTCTTGGTCTGGTAGCTATGGGTGAGGATGTTGGTCAAGAAATGGTTCTTCGCCAATTCGGACATTTGATGCATTACGGCGAAGCCAATATCCGCAAGGCTGTTCCTTTGGCAATGGGTCTTCTCAGCCCTAGTAACCCCCAGATGAAGGTCTACGATACTTTGTCGAGGTACAGTCACGACAATGACAACGATGTTGCTATCAACGCCATCTTTGCCATGGGTCTTCTTGGAGCCGGAACCAACAACGCCAGATTGGCTCAGCTCCTCAGACAACTGGCCAGCTACTACCACCGCGATCAAGAGTCCCTGTTCATGGTCAGAATCGCCCAAGGTCTCCTCCACATGGGCAAGGGCACGCTTTCCATCAGTCCATTCCACACCGACCGACAAGTCCTCTCTCGAGTCTCAGCCGCCGGTCTCCTCGCCGTCCTGGTTGCCATGATTGACGCCAAGCAATTCGTCACCGACAAGTCACACTACCTCCTCTACTATCTTGTCACAGCCATGCACCCTCGCTTTCTCGTCACTCTGGACGAAGAGCTCAAGCCACTCACAGTCAATGTCCGCGTGGGACAAGCTGTCGATGTTGTGGGACAGGCGGGTCGGCCAAAGACTATCACTGGTTGGCAGACGCAGAGCACGCCGGTGCTGTTGGCGTATGGTGAGCGTGCGGAGTTGGAGGATGAGCAGTATATCCCTTTGACTAATACTCTTGAGGGTTTGGTCATTTTGAGAAAGGTTTGTTTATTCCCTCCCTCCCCTGATTCATAGTTCTAGGAGAATCACGATTTGGAAAGATATGTTTACTGATACTCGAAATAGAACCCTGAATGGGAGGACGGAAAGAGCTAAATGAATCGGAGCATAGGCATGGATTGAAATGGTCGGATGGATGGAATGGATGAACTTATACTGTATAATAGCGACGTAGACCTTGACTGATCTGGCGAGTCGTAGGAGCGTCTTCGGCTAGTCACATTCAATCAACACGATAGATGATAGTAGGCTCTTAGCAATGTCTTTGATTTTATTGGTGTTTCTTGCAATTTCCTCTCCCCTAGTCGTTCTCCATACTATGGCTACTGAGCAGATATCATCTATGAGCGAATACGACAGCTAAAAACGCCAGTAGCCTCAGCTCCCATAAGTTCAACACCAGCAATTGTGTATACCAAAAGCAACCATCCTGCCCATATGTAATGTGACGTCAAAACCCGATAGCCATCCCATTCCGCAAAGCCCAAGAAGCAATAATATACGCCCATCATCGGCACCAGAAGATATACAAATCTAGCACCTCTCAAAAACCCTATACAACCCCTTCAAATTCGCAATTTCCACAACCCCACCCTTCATCAACGCCTTCGTAGCAATCAATCTCGCCCTGAAAGCAGGGAAAAGAATATCCTCCACCGCTTTCGCAATCTGTCCTCTCCGGACTTTAATCTCCTCACTCAGATCCTCCTCCAGATCTTCTGGCCCAGGCGAAGGCGGGAGTTGTTCAGGTACGTAGTAGGCTGCTAGTTCGCGCAGGAATGTGTGGAAGCATTCTTTTTCCGCGTGCCAGTTTACGTGTGGCCCGAGACGGAGGAGGAACCGTGGAAGTTTGGCGAGGCTGGGGACGTAGCCTTTGAGGAGGAGGGGGATGCTGATGAGGGAGCCTTCTTCGGAGATTTCCATGGAGAAGTACTCGAGGAGCATGTCTCTACGTTGGATTAGTTGGGCGGAGACTATCCCGGCTACTTCGTTGACGTCGAAGTCATCTTCGGGTGTGGAGGGAGGGGTTGCGCTTTTCTCGTGCTCGGCGGCGAGGACGAGGAGCTCGTTGAGGTTGAGAGGTGGTTCGAAGCGGATGGTGCCGAAGTTTCCGAAGTCCGTGAGCCCGACTTGGTAGAAGTACTCGTTGCAGACCATGCCGTAGTCGACGAGGAAGAGCTTGACGCCTCCTTGGATGGCGGCGAGGCGGCGGCGCTCGTCAACTACGCCGACGAAGGTGTGGCCTGCGAAGATCTCGGTTAGCTCGTTGTGCATGTCGTCGCGAACTTCGGCGCGGAGTTCTTTGACGGTTCCGAGACGGCAGTTTTGGGAGGTACGGTCGGAGGTCTCGTATTCTGTGTCGACAGGTTGTGGCTGGGTGTCGTTGGATCCAGGGGTTGTGCTGGGAGGGAGCATGCTGGTGATTTTGCGTAGTTTTGCATCGGTGCGGACGAGGTTGTTTTCGTAGGGTTTGGGTTTGGGGGTTGCTGATGATGTGGCGGTGTTTGTTCCATCAGCGTCAGGTGTAGCTGATGGAATTCTTACACCTGGGAGGAGGGTCTGGGTCATAAATGTCCGGCTCGTGTCGACGTCTGCGAGCTTGGAGCGGATATCTGTGCATATCTTCTCGATAATCTCGTCTTCATTGAGGAAGTTGACTTCTCTCTTGGTGGGATGGACATTGACATCTACTCGGTGTGGGTCGATGTCCAGACTGAGATATGTAAAGGGATGGCCACCCTTGGGAAGAAAGGCTGAGTATGTCTGCTCGATGGCTTTGCGGATGTTGGTAGAATCCACAGAGCGATGGTTGATGAAGAGAAGAAGGGTAGTTTTCTTGACGTGGTAGTTTGCATTGGTTGTCCAACCACGAGCTCGATAGCCCCATTGGGTATCGGAAGATTTAAACTCGATGAGTTCGTTTGCGACTGAACTCCCGTGGATTTGTCGGATTCTATCAACGGTAGACGAGTTTGACTGGGTGGAGATGGTGGTGCTAGCCTCGCCGTGCTTCTTACAGCTGAAAGCCACTCCGTCGCAGTGTACAGCATATCTGCCGACCACGTCCAGGATCTTGTTATATTCTTCGGAAGCGGATCTGAAGGCTCTACGCCGAGTTGGGACATTGTAGAAGAGATCCTCGACTGTGATCTGCGTACCTTGCCTGCCGGCAGTAGGCTTTGGGTCGGGACTTTGACCTGGCTTGACGGGAGCGAGGCGACCACTGTCATAGTGTGCTCTGAAGGCGCAGTTTGAGTCTTTCGTTCTGGTGGTGACCGTGAGATGAGCAATGTGACTGATACTAGCCAGGGCTTCTCCTCGAAAGCCGTACGTTCCAATGGATGTCAAGTCTTCGAAAGACTTGAGTTTGGAGGTTGTGAAACGCTCGCATAGGATTGGAAGGTCTTCTTTCTTTAAACGTGTTAGCAAGCCCAAAAAAAACCTGGATGCCTTCCGAGATTCGTGGACTTACGGAGATTCCATGACCATTGTCTGTGATCTGCAGAAGCTTCAAGCCACCATCTTTGACGAGAACTTCAAGAGAAGTGGAGCCAGCATCGACAGAGTTCTCTATGAGTTCCTTCAAAGCATGTACAGGCGCAACGATGATCTCGCCAGCTGCAATCTTGTTGACAACATCTGGATCCAATGCCTGTCACATGATGTTAGGATACATGCATGAGGCTGAGATGCGACCAATACCCACCCTGATTCTTCGCGGTGCAGTCACACCTGCTAGAGCTTCATCCGCCTTTCTCTTTGTTCCCCTCTGCTCCAGATCCACATCGACGTCCATCGGCTCGGCCATCTTCACATATCGTTATTCTGCTGGTTTGCGCGTATGCGCCTGGGAGAACAGGTGGATAATTAAGGGAAATGCCTGGCTTGAGATGGAAGTGTTTATGGATACATTATTGGAAGGTAAGGGGATGGCTTGGGGTGCTCTTTCCCGCTCAGATGCTGAGTTAATGATTTGGTCCTGGATCATGAGTTGATGTTGTCGAAAGCTTCAGCCTTGACTGGGCACACAAGATGTCGAAGCAAGCAATGAATGGTTTCAAATGCCACGGCTTGGTCGGCTGACTAAGCAGACCACCATCCTTTGACATCCCTCCTTTCCAACATCAGACTTACCAAACCATCATCCATCAGATCAGCTTGGCTGAATTTTTCCATGAATAATTCCATTCCTGCATGGGCTATTCTTGACTTGTATATCAAGCAACATATTAGAAAATTCTGGAAACTCCTCATCCAATGACGATCAAGTTACCTTCCCCCGCATTTTTTTGGTTTCAATCCTCAAAATGTTCCAAAGATTGATCCGATATCCTTCACCTCCCTCCCGTCTCTCTATATCAAACCTGTTTGGAAGAATTCCTCGGCCAGACCCCAGTCGGCGATCTCTCCATCTGGCACCCCCTTTTCTTCTCGACGATTATACACCAAGGTACCAGCTACTCTCCTCTATTGACGCATCAAAGAAGAGATCTGCTGCATATGCGCACCTCTCGAAGTGCAATTTATGCCCTCGATTATGTAACGTGAACCGCTACGAGAAGACTGGAGCTTGCTTGATTGGAGCTGAGACTGTTAAAGTCAATGTAATTGCTCCACATTTCGGAGAAGGTAAGTGATGCATCAATGGAGGATCTTCTAGCATCCTTGTTGGATCACTCATTGGTCTATTGTTGACATGAGCTTTACAGAACCCTGTATACAAGGACATAATGGCTCCGGAAGTGTGTTCTTCTCTGGTTGCAATCTACGATGCGTATTCTGTCAAAACCATGACATTGCCCATCAACGCAATGGCCAAGACTTGACACCAGAGGAACTGGGAGATTGGTACGTCAAACTTCAAGATGTTGGCAAAGTACACAATATCAACTTGATAACTCCCGAGCATATCGTGCCGCAAGTCGTTCTTTCGATTCTCCACGCACGGGATCATGGATTGAAGGTACCAATCATTTACAACACTTCGGCGTTCGATTCTGTGGCATCTATCGAACTGCTAGATGGGTTGGTGGACATCTACCTTCCCGACTTCAAAGTATGGAACGCCAGTACTTCTAAGCGCTTGTTGAAAGCCGACGACTATGCAGAAGCGGCGATGGAAAGTATCAAAGCCATGCACGCTCAAGTTGGAGACTTGTGCTTCACGCCAGACGGTATTGCTAAGAAGGGACTGCTTATCAGGCACTTAGTCATGCCTGGATACGAGTCCGAAGGTGAAGAAATCATGAAATGGATGGCAAGCAATGTTTCCAGGGATGTCTTTGTCAATATCATGGAGCAATATCACCCTGATGCTCATGTTGGAAAAGCGAAGAATCCTCGTCGGTCAACAATCAAGCCTGTAGATATAGGTGGAAAGCCTGTACCAGTGGAAGCAGTAAGGTATGAAGAGATCAACAGGCATGTCACAAAGGAGGAGATTTCTACTGTCAGGGCGGCTGCCGAGAAGGCTGGCCTGTGGAGATTTTGTGATCCTCCTAAGCATGATGGCTTTGCATTGTGATTACCTGGGGAACTTAAGGCTCACCAAGCTCTTGTTTTAGGGGAGGCGTGCATATTGCATCCGAACAAAGACCTGTCTCTTCCTGCTTTGCTGATTACACTTCTGCTGCTGGAGGTCAATTACTTCTTACCTGTTTGAATTTTTGGGATTCTGGCAGTGATATGCAAACAATGATGGAAACGAGACTTCGTTTAGAAAGGACGACTCAGACATCACGGTGGCAATCATGACCAAGTTCAAGGAATCAATTTAAGACACCTGCAAAAGAACTTCAGAGCTCTGTTCAATTCAGAGATTCTGAATCTGAAATAGGGGCTCTTGAAATACATCTCGCCATGTACGTACTGTACGTCTCCAACTTATTGCTCAATCTAGGTAGGGTTGGCATTTTCGTGCCTTCCATGTCCCTGCAATTCATGTCTTTGGATGGAGTGCTCTTTCCATCCGTCTCGAGATGGGCCTTGGAAAGTGGATGCCACTTCGATCCAGACTGGCATCAATGTCCACAAATACACCCGTTTTGGCTTTTTGATACCAAATCATCCAGAACACACGCACATCGTTGCTCACAATGCGAGCCGTAGTCACGCTCGTCCTACTTTTTGCATTATTTACACTCAGCCACTCCCTCCATCTTGATCCCCGAGACCTGAACGCTCCTTTCTTACCCTGCTACGATTACATCATTGTAGGAGGTGGAGTTTCCGGTCTGGTTGTTGCGAATCGGCTGACTGAAGACCCCGATGGCATGTCCCCGCGCTTGCTCATAATTTTCTGCCGCTGACATGAGCACAGTAACGGTCTTGGTTCTGGAAGCTGGTGACCTGTGGGTGTTTTGTTATTGATTGCTATGGTTATGCTGATGCTCGGGCAGTGACAACTACGAAGACATCATTCTATTTCCAATCGAAGATGGTTATGGTCTTGGAACAAAGTACGATTGGAATCTTTGGACTGTTCCGCAGACATACCTTGATGGCGCAGCTCGACCGTATGATATGGGACGGGGAGTCGGAGGTGGAAGTTTGATAAATGGGATGTGCTGTACGTTATTCCGGACCTCCTCGTGCTTTGATTGATCTGAAGCTGGAGGACTTGATATGGAAAATGCGATGAAAACCTCTTACGTAGAATGCTGCGCTGCACCTTCTCCAATAATGTTCTGACTGTTGCAGGGACTCGAGGAGGGAGAGCCGATTACGATGCGTGGGCTGCTCTTGGTAACGAAGGCTGGGGCTGGGATGATCTGCTTCCGTACTTCAAGAAGGTAACCTGAACCCTCGTTCCAAACCACACCATAACACAAGCTAACATGACCTTAGAGCGAGAACTACACCAATAACGTGAACGCTGATTTCAGCCATGAGCTTTACATCCAACCTGATGTATCTACCCACGGCACAGACGGCTATATGCATGTCAGCTATCCTCGATACTTCTACAACCAATCTCGTGAGTATGCCAGAACCTTAGTCCAACCAATATTGACTTGTGATAGACCTCTTCCTTGATGGACTCAGAGAACTTGGCATTCCCATCCTGACCGACCCAAACAACGGAACGGCTGCTGGTGGGATGCTCATACCTGACAGTATATCTCCGGAAAATCAAACTCGATCGACTGCGAGATTAGGCTATTACGATGGCTTTACTGATAGTCGACCAAACCTGCATATTGCAAGTCAGCAACACGTTACGCGAGTGCTTTTCGGTCAACAAAACACTCCAGACAATGTAAAGTCTCGAGATTACCCATCTGGACAATGGATCAACGGAGTTGAGGTAAGTGGATTGTCTATTCGAAAAGAGCAATGCTGACTCGGATAGTTCGTAACAAATGGAAGGCTATCTCGTCGAAATGTTTCTTGCTCCAGAGAAGTGATTCTGGCCGCTGGAGTTCACTCCCCTCAGATCCTTGAATTATCTGGCATTGGCAGCCCAGATATTCTCGGCGAATTCAACATACCTGTGGCCATCAACCTTCCTGGTGTGGGCAATAACTTTCAAGATCACCCGTATGTCGGAGTCATTTACTACTGTAAGTCATCTCCACCGTCTTGCTTTCGCACAGCTAACTCAACGAGATGACAATGCTAGCTACTTCAACATCAACATGTTGAACTTTAACCCGACGCTCTTGGATCAGGTAGCCCGAGAGTACTATGCCAACAAGACTGGCAAGTACTTCTCGCAACACTTTGTAATTTGCTGACATTTTCAGGCCCATGGACAGCGGGAGCAATCAACACTGTTGCATTCCCCTCACTTCCATCCATCTCCAAGAATTGGACAAGCATGATGGCCGATGCTTCAAATCAAAACGCTTCTCAGCATCTTCTTCCTGGTCTTGATCGAACATTGATTGCAGGTTACGAGGCCCAGAAAAAAATTCTCGTGGCACTGATTAGTCGTGATGACGTTGGAGCTTATGAGATCTTGAATGACAATATTGGACTTCTCGCAGTTGCGGCTATGCACACATTCTCTCGAGGAAGTGTTCATATCCAGTCAAGAAATTCTTTTGACCAACCCGCCATCGATCCTCGATACTGTTCCAATCCTCTTGACTGTCAGATTATTGTGGAAGGGTTATTGTTCAACAATCGACTTGTCAGAACCTCGTCAATGAAGCTTTTAGATGTTGCTCCATATTACCCCTTCTTCCAGGATGCTACACCGGAAACACTCATGCCAGCGGTACAGAGTGGAGTCAGAACAGAGTTTCATGGAAGTGGTGCGACATCCATGCTACCTCTTGAGCTTGGTGGTGTTGTTGACACCCATCTTCGTGTCTACGGGACGAAGAATCTTAGGATAGTTGATGCTGGAATTTTCCCATTGGTTCCTGCAGCTCATTTACAGGCCCCTGTGTATGCTGTGGCTGAGAAGGTACGTCACTGAGTGTCTTGGACTATTGTCGGGATACTGATGATCTTGAGTAGGCTGCAGATATTATCAAAGCCGACAACCAAGGCCTGACTCCTCGTGACTGTGGTATTGACTCTTCGTTTGCGAAATCCGGTGCAGTGATCTCCAACCATACCAGCTCTCTACTAAGCTCAACCTCTTCATCAATCTCCAGTGCTCGTCCAACAGCTTCAACGTTCCCCGAGCTCCTCGACTCACATCTTTCTATTAATTTCACTCGCCTCTGGAATTCCTCTGCTATACAGAGACCCCCTCTCTCGGTGGCTTCTGGTGCTGCGGCAGATCAGCTGCCCGCTTCGATCAAAGCAGATGCTATCATGAATGCTGCTTCAATATTCTTGGCCAATCCACCAGCGTTTTCATCATTTGCTAGTATCCAGGCTTTCACTTTGAGGGATGGAGCTCTGCCGGCCTCTGTTACGACTAACTCGGCATCGTCGAAAACCACCGCTATTATGACAGCTGCTAGTGGTGGTATTGCTGTGACTGCTCCGAGCTCGTCTGTCATTACCAGTGTTGTAGTTGTTACTATGAAGGCTCGAGATGATGCCTGTGGGGCTATGAATGAATAGCGAGTGAAGGCAACTCTGGTACTACGTATCTGGAGCTCAATTTTGGTAAAGTATGGGTATTATCTCCAACGAATTTTGGACGAGGGCCATGGTATCATAACAAATTAGACAGGACCGTAGAACAATGCAAAAAAGCCTCTGAAACTCCGTGTATGCCAATAATCAAATAACCCTCTTGGTGTTGTCCCTTATTATGCGAAGTGCCATTATAATCGTTTCGAGTTCGTAGCTAGGAATAATACACAGACAGCAACAATGCTAAAAGCAATGACGGCCAGAACCTAGAGAAGTTGTTAGCATCTGCGAGACCAATTTTCCCAAGACCAATTATCCCATATAGAATGTTCCAAGAACAAGGCGTGTCTTGCCATCCCTCCTCCCCCTCCACACCTCTTTCCTCTCTGCCCCCGACAACAGAAAACAACGCCCCGCAAGCAAAACTCACCGACTGCGTCTTCCACCCCGTCTGCACGATGGCCGCCCTTCGACTATACTTGTTAACCGTCTTGACATAATTCCCGAACCCCAGCGCCAGACAGCTGAGACTCAACAGCCAGAATATTATCCCCAGAGGCTGTGCCATGCGTAGCTCGAGGCGAGAGGGTTGGGATTTTAGGTGGAAGGATACGACGATTGCGATGGATACGATGGCCATGTAGACTGAGAGCCGGAGGTAGGAGAGGAATGCTAGGGGGTAGGGGTTAGCTGGGGTGGGGGGGGGGGGATGCGGGGATGGGAGAAGTACTTCGTTCGTTCGCGCAGTGGTCGCGGGCGTCGGAGTCGGTGTTCTCGAAGAGGAGGGGGCCGAAGAAGGGAGGGACGAAGAATATTGAGGTTGTGTCGTTGTGTCTGTGTTTGGGTTTGGGATGTTAGTACTGCCTTTAAGGTTTGCATGTGTATCTTCATTTTGCTCCCCCTCCACCGATCAACCCGTCTCTCCATTCTGACATTCGTAGGGCGCCTCTCCTCCTTGACATATTGGAAGATAGTAAAAGAAAGAAAAGAAAATACGCACGAAGGGACGTTTACGGGCCTGACTCGTAGTGGGAGGCCGAAGGGGCTGTAGGTATTCCGCAGCCCTACCTCTTCTTCATCGTCGGAGGTGTTTGCGAGAGGCATTCTGGATACATGAGATGGAGGTTTTGCTTTTGAATTCAAGGAAGAGATAGTTCCTCTAAGAGGGTTTGTGAGAAGGTGTGTATGGGAGGTGCTGAGCTTCTTGCGTGCTCTTGTGATCTGGTGATATCATTTGCCAATGTCCGGTCTCGGTTCTGCATGTTTGTGTTGATGGATGGATGTCTTGGAGATGGGTGACCGTATTTGCAAGGGTAGTTTAGACTTTTGTAGTCCTTGCTCAGAAGAACTTAAGTACAAGTTACTGATTCTTTTTACATTTATGCTTGTATTTCTTTATCTGGTACCATTTCACCTGCAGATATTACTCGCTCTGTACAGCACTGTACCTTGGCCCTCTTTTTCTGTCATCTCGTCTCGTCTCGTCTTTTATCAACTTGCCTCGGAAGCGGCCGCACTTCTTCTCGTCCCATCCTTGCGTTCTGCAGGGATTCAGTCGGTGTGGATCTATCTATGTTGACCTTGTTCGACCCTGGGACTTCACTTTATTGTGGCAATGTTCTCCCAATCAGACCAACCTCGCCTCCTTTTGCCATGCGCGATGCACAATTCCAACTATCTCCGTGCCTCGTCCAACAACACAATGCAAGATTGGCCTTGACTCCGAACTATACAGCTCCCTTATCTATTGGTCCAGACTTGGAGGGGTTGGATTAGTAACTGGCGCGATTAGCGGAGGGCAGGGACAGCTCTGGTGGGGAAACGGTCCGGCTTATTTTGCATCCCCTCACCTTCTCCTTCTCCTTCTCCTTTTCCTTCACCTTCTCCTCTTCTCTTCTCTTTCCTTTCTCCTTTCTTTTTGTAGGATTATTGCTCTACAATACATACACATTTGGGTGGTCTACTCAATTGGCCCTTTTTGCTGCCTTCGTCTTTATCAGAAGTTGCTGTGTGAGGAGTTGAAGCGGTGGATTTCTGCTTTGATCTCGAAGCGCCTCCCCTCCCCTCCCCTCCCCTCCCCTCCCCCATTTACAAAATGTCGAGTTCAGCCCAGCCGATCAGGAAACAGCCCAGTCGGCACTCAATTGCTCGATCCCCCTTCAGCAATTCCTACCTCTCTGGATCCTTCCTGCCTGGTTCACCCATTGCCCATGAGTCGATCGCACGCGATCTCGAGGAGTGCAGCGATGACGAGGTTGACTGTCCAGAGAGTGGGGGTACGAGTTCCGAGGATGATTCTTCGGAGGCCTCGACTGTGAGGCCAGATGCTGTGCAACATTCTATGGCCAATTCGTACCGGAGACCGAGTTTTGTGGCGTTTGGCGGGACAAGGGGTGCGGTGACGCCGCAGGTTGGTGGACCTGAATCATTCTGGAAGGCTGCTTGAGAATTGCGTTCTTGGAATTTCTTTGTCGTTTACCTATGGGGGTTTTTAGTCCACCTCGCAAAGACGTTACTAACTGAAATGCCCCTACAGTTCCAAGAACCGAACTACCTAACGAAGAAGGAGAAGAAAGCAGCAAGAAACGAAGAGAGGAGTTTATTGCGGGACAATCATCTCGCACCGCCGAAACATCCAGAGTCCAAAGACCGAAGTGCTCTGAGTCGGTTGTACAAGCGTTTATTCAGTACAAGGAGACCGAAGACTGTGGCAGACCAAGAGGCAGATGCTGAGGATCCAACATCTCTTGTAGGACCCTCAGAAACTTCTGCGTTGCTAGGCAATGGAGACCCGGAATCTGCGAGGACTCGACATGAGAGATTGAATGCTCAGTGGGAAGCAGCTGTTGCATCAGGGAAGATCAAGACGACCTGGCAGCGAGAAGCCAAGACGCTGTGGAAATACTCTAGTCCGTTGGTTGTGACTTTCGTACTGCAGTACTCTCTACCAGTGGCTAGTATTTTCACAGTCGGACATCTTGGGAAAGTGGAACTCGGCGCAGTTAGTTTGGCCAGCATGACTGCGTCTATCTCTGGATATGCGATCTACCAGGGATTGGCGACGAGTTTGGATACTCTGTGTGCTCAGGCTTACGGTAGCGGGAAGAAACATCTCGTGGGTCTTCAGCTTCAGAGAATGGTCTACTTCCTCTGGGTCTTGACGATACCTATTGGCGTAATCTGGTTATTTGCCGAAAAGATCCTGGAGAAAATGGTACCTGAAAAAGAATCCGCAGAGTTCGCAGGCCTTTACCTCCGAATCCTACTTTTCGGTGCACCTGGATACGCTTGTTTCGAGAGTGGCAAGCGCTTTGTACAAGCTCAGGGCTTGTTCTCTGCCACCACATATGTCCTGCTTGTCGCAGCACCTCTGAACGCCTTTATGAACTGGTTGTTTGTTTGGCATTTCGATTGGGGCTTTGTTGGAGCTCCGATTGCGGTTGCTATTACGGATAACCTACTGCCGATTTTCTTGTTTCTGTATGTGAGGTTTGTGGATGGGAGGCAGTGCTGGAATGGGTTTACTTGGAAGGCCTTTCATAACTGGGGTGAATACCATTTCGAAGCGTGATAGATCGTTTCTAATTTGTATAGGTCCTATGATCAAGCTTGCGCTACCTGGTTTGATGATGGTTGAAGCGGAATATCTTGCATTCGAAATTCTCACACTCGCAGCAAGTTATTTCGGTACTACACATTTGGCTGCTCAGAGTGTACTCAGTACAGTTACGGCAATGACATTCCAGATTCCGTTCTCGACTTCCATTGCAGCCTCGACCCGGATTGCAAATTTGATTGGAGCTACTCTCAGCGACGCTGCAAAGACGTCCGCTAAAGTGGTGAGTTATTTTCCTCCTGACTATTTCGTCTCAATGACTGACACCTCACCAGGTCATGATAACAGCCACCCTCGTTGGCGTATTCAACGTCATCCTCCTCTTCTCTCTCCGTAACCTCATCCCGAAACTCTTCACCAACGACCAAGGCGTTGCCGACCTCGTCGCCCGCGTCATACCTCTCTGCGCCGCCTTCCAGCTCTTCGACGCCCTCGCCGCAAATTGCAACGGTCTGCTGCGAGGTCTGGGGAGACAGGAGATTGGAGGTTGGGTTAATCTGTTTTGTTATTATGTTATTGCCATGCCGATCTCGTTTTATACGGCTTTTGCATTGGATTGGCAATTAGAGGGTCTCTGGACTGGGGTCGCGCTCGCGCTGGGCTTGTAAGTTTTGACGTCTGTCTTTTATCTTTTGCCTCTTTTTGGCTGGGAGGCATGGGATGAGTGAGGGACCTAGGCTAATCCCATATAGGGTCGCTGCTGCTGAGGGATACTTCATCTGGAAGGCGGACTGGAATCAAGCTGTTGAGGATGCACAGATGAGGAACAATGCTGGCTGATGCAGATATATGAGCTCACTTTGGATATGATTTGGATGTTGATGTTGAGTTTGAGATATCGAGATCTACGGGCTTACAGCGACCGTCAGATCTGATCTATGAAGGACACAATGATAACGAAGGCGATGAATGATGAGATGATGTTGTGGATTTGGGCATGTTTTATGGATAACTTTCGATCATACCCTTGGTGTTTGCGCAGGAGTATTTATTGCATATAGTTTCAACTGAATAAATGAGGCGGATGACTAAAAGTGAGATCATGTTACGTTACTCTGCCTTCGCTTTCTCAGCGTGATGTTTACTGTCTGGACCGCGAATCTTGGCCGGGCCCCAATGTATCACAACGGTGCAGTATGGAAACTGGACTGGCTTTCCTCGCTCAGCCGGTCAAATTGCACCAGGCCCCAAACACAGCGGTGGTGGGTCTTCTTCTCAGACGCGTCCACGTACAGCCAAACACAGCATAACGAGAAAGCGGCCGTGCAAAACAACAACAAAAAGGGAAAATGAATCAAGTGTTTCCGCAACGGGGAATTGAACCCCGGTCTCCTGCGAACTTTCTTTCCACTTCACTGTTGGACAGTATGTTGAAAGGCAGAAATGCTAACCACTACACCATTGCGGATTACCTGAATGATTTGGTAGGGGTGGTTTTTGTTATTTGGGGAGATGGGTTGGGTAGTGAAATGGAGGAAATGAGAGGGTGTAGGTGAAGAGATGGAGAGGCGGAAGGCGGGTGGGTTGGATGGTATGTGGGGGTGTGATGCTTGGATTGAGGATGTATTGCAGTTGGGTATCAATGTATGCTTTGAAAGAGCTGGGATTGGTTTAATTAAATGGAGGGAGACATGAGACGTCGATATGGGCTCGCAAGCTTTGAGTTACGATTTGTGTATCTTGGATCTTGCGAGGTGTTGACAAAATTGACAAACCTCGCTTAACGTAAATGTCAACAACACAAAAAAAAATCCCCAAAAGAAAATGACGAGTGCACTCTGCGTGGCCTCACTATTGCAGCTTAACTCATACTGCCTATCATATATTTAATGCTCACTCGACTTATATCAGTTGTTTACCTGACCACATGACGATGGTATCCCGTTTCAAAGGAAAAGAGAGAAGAACAAGAACAAGACGACAACAAAAACCAGCAAAAAAAACTCCCGCACACCTCGCGGGAGAACAAATCCCTATTCATAATCGAATTTACTTCTCCTCTTTCCTCACACTGCTAAAGGGCCTTATAGGCCGAACCTTTTCTCTCTCTCTTTCGTCTCGATTCGAATGTTTCCGCCGCTGAGGTATCAAGTGCCGCAGTCGTTATATACCCTTCGTAGGCGGGTAAGGGGCGGAAAGGAATCTTGAGGGAAGGATTTGTGCCTTCGCAGGGTGGGAAAGTCTTTTGGCGGGGATGAATGGCGTTCTGGCTTGGTGGTGTGTTGTGTCAGATGGAAATAGGGGTATCAATCGCAAACCTGGAGGGCGAGAAATGCGTGATGATCCTGCCGGCTCTCAAAGCCAAAACACTCGCGACCCTCTAGATAGTCACATAGGTATAGGAACCTATAAATTGCCATGACTGGTTAACTTCTGATTAAATACTGTGCTGTTACATATTTTAATGTTCTCAAGTATTGACTCCCCTGAATTGCACAGGCACGTGTTCTTGGCTCGCTTCCAACATGCCTGGCAGGAACCTCGCTGGGCCCGGCCTTTTTCAATCAATGCAAACCATCCCATAAATCGGCTCTGCCATATTACTTCGAATACAAACTCTAAGTTACAGCTTCGAGGTCGTCGTATTTTCTCCTGTTCCGCCAGCTCAATGCAATCAACAACAAAAGAAATGGTTCACCAGGACGGAGACGGCCCCGACTTTGGCGAGTTTGTAGATTCTGATGGAGAAGGCGACATAGAGGACGTCTCCGAGCCCCTTGAACGGTATGATCAGGGCCTATACTATCCTGTGTGTATAGGGGAAGTGCTGGCCGGGAGATATCGCATAGAGCACAAGCTTGGCTGGGGCGGCTACTCCACTGTCTGGATGACTCACGATGTTCAGCACTCAAAGAATGTTGCTCTCAAGATTATGATTCCCGGCGAGAAGGGGGAATACGAGTATCAAATGCAAAACGAAATCCTACGGACCGTCAACGACACCTCTAATCTTGTTACACTTCAAGGTTCATTCTTGTTGCCTGGAGACAGTGGTAAACATCACCGCGTCTTGGTGCTACCCCTTCTCAGCCCAAGCCTTCGCTACCGTGCCAGAAATTTGCCAGTGGCCACTCGAGTATCAGCTGCAAAACAGCTGCTCGTGGCATTGAAAAGCCTGCACGATGTTGGACTCGTGCATCGCGGTACGTCCTAACCCGCAATCCCAGTCCCGATCTGTTTCTCCCTTCTTTGTTAAGACTGAATTCTAATCCAGTCTGCAGACCTTAACGAAGGGGCTCTAATGTGGGAAATGCCCCTCACTCTCGCTGAATGCGACACGTCGACTAAATACCAGTGGCTCGGCCGGCCGAAAAAAAGGCTTCTCGGTGATTATCTCTGGAAGCGCGGTGAGCTCGTACAGCAGGTGACTATGCCCTTGGACTTGCTTGGGAGCAAGCTTTACTTAGGAGATTTCGGCCTCACGATCAAAGATGGGACCTCAGTGCGCACCAAAGAGCAAGCACCCTACAACTTATGCGCCCCAGAGAGGCTTCACGGCTCAGATCCGAGTCTTGCGAGCGACATTTGGAGTTATATGTGTCTCTTTGCGGCTCTGTATCTAGGCAATCACGTTTTCTATGGCAATGGGGGCGGGTCGACGGCGTTCAGCTGGGTCGAACAGCTGGGAGCGATGCCTAACCAATGGAAGGGGCGGTTTTGGTGCCCAGAGGAAGTTGATGATGCTTGGTATGAACACACAACGACTCCCGATCCTGAGAGAGACCTTGCAGCTAGAATCGCACGAATGCGGCCTGATACTAGCCAAGCTGAACGAGAACATGTCCTCTCTATTATGCACAAAGCATTCTGCTATTTGCCTGACCGCCGCATAACCGCGGGACAGCTTTTGCACGATCCATCGTTTAGAGTCATCATGGACATATACCAGTGTTGTTTGGCAATGATTGCATAAAATAAAGTGCTGTTCATCCAGCAACTCATCTCAGTATCCACATCCGATGCTGAAATGACCCAGACCAACACCTTTTTCTACCAAACGCCAACAGATCAAATGCATTGCCCGAAGCCCACTACTTGTCCGTAACCGCCAATTCATCAAACTCGTCCAGCAACTCCTCCATATCGATGTGTGGGGTCTCGTCTTCTCCGTCATCGGTCTCCACAACGCTCATAGCCTCCGCATCGATCTTCTGTTGCTGCTGTGCCTTGTACAAAGCCATCGTCTGTCTCAACTCCTCATCCTCCTCAACATCCCGCAAAAACATCTCGTAATCCTTGTCCATGCGCTCCTGGTCGGACTTCTTGGGTAGCAGATCGCCCTCGTCCCTAGTCATACGCTTCAGGCGCCAGTTACGGTTCTTCGCCTTCTTCTTTCTGGCGTAGAACTTCTTGACTAGCATGACGTCAGGTATTTGCGAAGAGTATGTGTGTGATTCTTCAAGAGCGTCGAATTGTGGACTATTGAAGTTTGTACCAGTAAGTAGGTATCCCATGACGGAATCTCCTGGATGCAGAACATTGCCCAGATGTGTGCGGGTGTAGTATGTCTTGTCGTTCGATCCGAGATCTGAGGCACGAGCAACGGTAGCTTCAGCTAAAGCCCACCTTCCCTTTTGTGGTCCTAATAAGTCGATGTCCATAACAATAAACTCGGTCAGTTCCTGGACATCGGCAAGAGAAGTGAAGGGAGCACGCCAGTAAATCGGTGTGCTGATATCGGCGGTTTGAAGAGTAGCTGGGTCGAGGATGTTGACTGTGGTGCCCACGCGGTAGCAAAGTCCGAGAGGAGAAATATTCCCAATCTGCTTTGCGAGCTTTATGGGTATCGCCACCAAATCGTCTTTGCAAATCGGGACCAGTTCGACGGAGTATGAGAATTTGTAGGATTTTGTAGATGTGTGGATATCCATCGAAATAAGTTCCTGGGATTTCTTGCTTCGGACGGGTGCAACAGAGTTGAGGAAGTCAACAAATTTCTCGGCCTGGTTCCGTGCTGCGTAGTAGAAATCCAGTCCGTCCTTCACTTCCTTAATATTGATTGTGTCCTTGTGTGCGCCATGCTTGAGGATGAGTTGTTCGAGGTAGAGGAAAGTTCTCTTGTGGGGAACCTTTTGTCTGACTTGTACGCAAGCTCTCCAGGTATTCGCAGTGTAGGATTTCGCACAGTCGGGACATTGCTGGTATGCAACAACATATTCTACCTCGAACGCCTGCTGCAGCACAACTCCCTCGGACACCGAGTCTTGAATCGTGAGCTTGACCTTAACTCTTCGAGAATGCGGTTCCGTCCAGATAAAGCTTGCGTCGATAATCCGTACTTTGTGTAGACCTCGTAGTTTCTTCAGGCACAGGGCGAGCAGTTCTCTGGACTCGAGAGCGGCGACAATCCAACTGGAGGGGGGAAGAAGCCAACGATCACAGTCTCTGCAGAAATGTAGGGTAGCTTCGCGCTGAATTCCTTGGGATACGTCGACAGTAAGCTTCACGCAGTCGTAGCAGAGGGCGCCTGCGGCAGTCGTTCCATCGATGGCAGCGCCACAGTTGCAGCACAGAATACTGGAAGATGTTAGCCAAATGCTTGTATGACGTTGGGTTTTCCCTTACGTTGCGCCATTTTGCTGCTGATCGACTGCTGCAAATCGAGTTGCAATAGACACCGGAGCATCAAGGTCCATGGCAGACATCTTGACGGTATTTTCTGGGTGGTGCTTGAATTCTTGGTGGGTTCAAGAAAATGTCAAATCTTCCAGAACCCCGCGATTTATCGAGCCGAAAAATCGTTATCTCAGCAAACCGCCACCAAAGAAGAACGTGATACTGAGTCATGCTTTGAAATACAATCTTTGGGGATGTTGAGTCTCTGGAAATGAGGTGCATCAAATTCGCCTTTGCTGTCTTTAATATAGCATAGTCTTCAAACAATTGATGCCCAAGAAGAATGGAGCAGGTCAGGAGCACGTATGTTACTGTCACATGATCTTTCCCGTTAAGATCCAGCAACTTTAGCCTGATCTGTCCTCTCTCTACTGTGTTTATGTATTCATCGGATGAAATTCCAGATTTACACGAATCCCCCTCTTCATTTTTCTTTGTCCTTGATCGCGCGCTGTATTCTTCCTCTACAAATTCGTGATATTCGAAACTGATTACACCACCCTTAGCCCAACCATCCACCCAATGATACTTGCTTCCCCTCAACAACGTCGGACGATCATGGGTCATCATCTAGGTTTGTCGTAACCTTATAACGGGTGCTGTGCAGAACTTTATGTGGAAGAGAATATGCTGCCCGCCAATGATAAGTGCAGAAGATCACAAAAGGATGGAGGTATCCCGAACGTTTCCCGAATACCCAGGAGTGGGGAGCCATTTAGCAAGACGCAAGTCCCGGAAGACTGCACTGTAACCGAATGCCGAAGGTAGATATAAAGACGCTCTTGACCCCAAGTCTGACATGCAAAATACAACCCACTTCATCACACAGAATGGCTCCATCAGCAACCGAGACTATCACTTTGCCAAGTCATCCAGTCAAGCTTACGAGCAACGTCGGGCCGTATAAAGAACTTGCTCCAATTGGATATGAAAAAGATGCCGAAGAGCAAGGAAAGGATGGCTTCTCTGCAGCCAAAGTATGAATGCAATGACTGTATTCGCGTTTGCATCGCTAACCAGACGACAGTACAAAAACTACCTTCCAACGTGGGGTATTGAGAGCTTCCCACCTCTAGAGCCGTTCGAGCACAGAGACCACGGCCTAGACGCTGATCCCAAGTTCCCAGAACTCCTGGCAAGTGGTGTCACAACCAATGATCTGACTCCAACTATCGGAACTGAAGTGACTGGCGTTCAAATAAGCAAGTTAAGCAACGCCGGAAAGGATGAGCTGGCACGATTCGTTGCCGAAAGAAAGGTTGTCGCCTTTAGAGACCAGGACTTCGCGGATCTTCCCGTCAGTGCAGCTCTCGACTA
Source organism: Helotiales sp. F229 (assembly GCA_002554605.1). Classification (NCBI taxonomy): domain Eukaryota; kingdom Fungi; phylum Ascomycota; class Leotiomycetes; order Helotiales; species Helotiales sp. F229. The sequence goes on along the minus strand of MXAW01000004.1, from coordinate 2,801,948 downwards.
CGGAAGATACTTCGGCCGTCTTCATATCCATCCAACTTCTGGCGCACCAGCTGGCTATCCTGAGGTTCACCTTGTACACCGCGGTGCAGGAGACAAAACAGCCGAGCAGTTTTTTGAGACCAGGACTTCGTCTGTGGCATGGCACAGTGATGTTTCGTACGAGCTACAACCACCTGGAACGACATTTTTATACATCCTTGATATCCCGGAGAGCGGTGGAGACACTCTCTTTGCCAATCAAGTTGAAGCATACAACAGACTCAGCGATGGATTCAAGGAAAGACTGCACGGACTCAAAGCAACTCACTCCGGCATCGAGCAGGTTAATGGTTCGAGGGGCAAGAATGGCGCAGTCCGAAGAGAGCCAGTAGTGAGCATACATCCGATTGTGCGGACACATCCTGTCACAGGAGAGAAGGCTCTTTATGTCAACCCACAATGTAAGAACGACAGTTGTCTGATCTGAGATTGCGCTAACAAATTTTTAGTCACCAGGTCAATCGTTGGTTACAAACATGAGGAGAGTGAAGTTTTACTTAAATTTTTGTATGATCATATTGCATACGGAGCAGACTTCCAAGCGAGAGTGAAGTGGGCAGAGAAGACGGTAGTAGTGTGGGATAACAGAGTGACATCGCATTCGGCGCTTATCGATTGGAAGTCCGGGCAGAGAAGACATTTGGCACGAATCGCAGCACAGGCTGAATCCCCGACGGAGACACCTTTCAAGGCGTAATCATATGTTCTTCAATGGAATGATTAGCAACAATCAGAGTAGAGTTTGTATTGATTGGGAGAACGTACATACTGTAGACATATGAACGTGATCAGAAGGTAGGAATAAAATTGTAGTCATCCTTCTTCTTTATCTGTTGCTCTTTTTCTTTCTTCGCTCTGGCCAGCCGGAGGCGCTCTAATCTTGAGGGCTTTGGAGCAACGTCGGCGATTTCCTCTGTCTTTACAATAACAGAAGAAGCATTTGTCGATATCGATTCGGTCTTGATGAAAGGTTTACTAACAGACGCTCGAGAGGATGCAAGGAGGGGCTCCTTCTTGATTGTAGTGGGTTTGGGAGAGCTAGAGGGACAACTCGATGAAATAACAGGATTTCGATTTGGCGCAATCAGCTTTGGGGCAGGTATCGGTGTGTCAAGATCGTCGTCGTTGTCCGTAGACTCCATAGCTACATCGGGGTTTTGAGCTCGTCGGATAGTGTGTTTAGGCTCAGGCGAATCGATAAGAGATTTGTGCTGATCCACGTTTGTTTGAACAGCTGGTTTCTTAAAGCCTGCCGCAGCCCGAGTTGTCGCCAGTGAACCGAGCTTTGCTAGTGATGCGGCTTTCTTGCGAGGACTGTCCATTAGACCATGAAGTGTGGTTCCAACATATGGAAGCTCTTCGATATCGCTATCAGAGTCTGCGCCGTTCTCCCTTTTCCCGTTGAGTCCGTCGATGATTGCCTTTTGCCTTTTTGCGAGGGCCGCTGCTTCAAGTTTCCGTCTTGTTTGATCCGGCATCTTGCCAGTCACGGGCCTTGAAATCGAATTGATGGTATCTGCATTTTGACTTTTGACAGCTTTTTGCTGCCTCTTGTATTCGGCAGCATGAAGATGAACTGTGAACTGCGAAGCCACTTGGAGGAATTCGTCCTCGACCATACGATATCTGTCATCGTTGTCTTTGCCTTCTTCCATGAAGCTGTACGTGGTTAGCTGATCGAATCCGGGATGCTTTCTGATGTACGAAGTATCTTACCTCTCTGGTGGTGGATCTGGTGGAGGCGAGGACGATGGAGGGGGACCTTCTATGTTGTCAATTCTCCGTCGAGGGTCGAATGGAAAGGCAGGAGCTGGTACTGACCTTGATCACGAGAACTAGCTTTCTTGGAAGTAGCCATCGACCCTTCATCTTCGCTATCAGAGAAAGTTCTTCGTAGCTTCTGTCGTTTTGTCGCAGGGGTACCACCTGCTGGCCGCTTTGGCCGAGTTGTTGTAGTCGAGCTGGCCCACGGGAGGTTTCTAGGCATGTTGACCAGCAGCACAGGAGTGTAGGAGATGTGACGACTCTCCGAAGCTATTCAGGGCTTCTTAATTTCGGAATGGACTTCCAAAATCCCATGGAAGTCTAGACTTGTAAGTCAATCGCATTCTAGGTTCTGACGCGTGGGAATGGTCCGGATGAAGCGCTCTTGCGCGAGTGCTCGAGGAGGCTCGATGCAAAAAGATATCAGTTGCATCCAGAAGAAGATATCGTTGGTTTAATGAGTAAGGCGATTCATTCAACGTCTCAACGTTTCAAAGGGTTGGTTCTCCCCTTTGGTGAGGGAGGCATTGGATGTCTCGAGGTTGCTAGAATGCGATTGCTGATTGCTGCTTAGTCATCAATGGCTTGGTAGAGAGGATCGCTCTTCCAGTGCAAGCCAAGACATCAATTCGAAGGGCATAGAACTGCAACCTTTACCTCCACCTCAACATTCTCAGTCCAATCTCATTCATTCAGCCTTCCTAGTCATTCATTCTCAGCCCTTTACTTGACAAGTCCCCCGGTTGGGGCTCTACTACATAAAAGAACACCGTTTCTTATTTGAGCTTCGAAGCTTTCCTTTAATGCTGGCTCTTTCCTCATTTTCTGCTCATTCCATGTCTACCTAGTCTTCATCAGCTGGAAGCAGCGGTCTCTTTCATCTTTGCTGGGCCTCAAGATGTCTTCAAGATTCTGGGCATCGTCGGAAGACTTGGGTGTCGACTCCTCTATCGGGGGTTTGATGGCTCACGTGATCATCAAAATGATGAAGACTTCGAAAAGACAGACAGCCTTCATGTGGACGGTGACGTTGATGCCCTTGCACGTATAATGGCTTCTGATCTATCATGGCCAGCCCTGCAGCCTTCACAACACAAAACTTTCTTTTTCCTAGCGCTCATTGAAGGGAGGTGTAGGAAGCAAGCAGCACTTTTGGTCAACAAACAACGTCGTCCAGTCGACCATCTGTCTGAAGAGCATCCTGAAGTATGTGCTTTGGCGAAGACCTTATTTCCTAAGGTGCTGAAAGAGCTAGCCAGCGTTGGCATGCTTCCTGAAGAGCTTGTTGGGCGACATCTCCCTGAATTGCAGTCATATCTCTCATCGTTTGACACCGCTATCAACAACATTGCAACAAGAAGGACATCTGACATCTCTGGATTGCCAGTCATATCCTTTGTTGACACTCAATTGGAGCAATCACAGCACTTTTCAAACGCACTTGTTCGCCAAGATCTTAGGATGGCACCTCCAGTTCCTCACCGTGAGGGTGACCTGTCTCCCTTTTCTTTGTTGTATCCCAGCGGGAATGCTTCAGGAAGTGTTCCAGAGTCGCGCTATGGCAAGGATTATCAACAGTAAGTGCCCCCCGACCTATCCACATCTCATTTCTCCCCTTTCGAAGTCACTCCACGTCACAGGTGAGACTGGAGACAGCAGGAGACAGCAGCAGACAGCAGGAGACAGCAGGAGACAATGATGCACTCTGTATTTCTAGTCCCCTGTGCCCGTCCTTAACATGCTTGCAGCTCTCCGGTCTATGGAGCACCATTCAAAGCTTCCATTGCTCCTGTATCCTAATTGTTGCACGTGGCAGAGCACATTGAGTATATTTGATGACGACGCTTACTTCTCATCTCCAGGTTATTGAAGCTTGGCAGTGGAGGATTCGGAAGCGTCTACCTTGCAAAGTATTACCTTGACAACAGAAAATATGCTGTCAAGCAGATCGTGGTGCCTGCCGAAAAGTTTCTCGGGGTCGCTGGTCGGGAAAAGTTGCAACAAGTTCTCACCGAAGTGAGATCTCTAGCGCAGCTAGACCACCACAACATTGTCAGGTACTATCATACTTGGCTTGAGGAACGTGTTCGTACTGGCACGACGAACTCGGATGGAGATGATTCCGAGTCTGATTCTAGTTCCGACCCCGATTGCCGCCCAGATTCTATGGATTCCATCACAAAAGGTGTACACAGCATACAAATGGGTATAGAGCGGAGCCTGCTGAAGGAGATCAAAAAGGAGCGACAACGAGCAAGTTCCAACGCAGCCCAGGAGAGTAGAAATTACATCGTCTTTGAAGCTTCTGATTCGGCCAAACCTACTCCAGGATACAAAAGCGCCTTTCGCCAGCCAGGAGAAATTGATAGCGATGAAGAGGACAGCGACGACGGGAATAAGTGAGTACCCTCATAGTTCTTTATCTGTCTTTATGGTTGGTTCTAGAGGACCGGGCCGCCTCTTCAGACAAGTTTCCTTACCTATCCTGGCTGTCAAACGGTTCCATAGAAAAGCAATGCTGACTTTAAATTTCTCTCCAGCGACAGTACAGAAGAAATCCTGAGAAGCGATATTCCGAATGAAGTAACCATTTACGAGGGAGTTGAGAAAGATCTGGTCTTACACATCAGCATGTTTCCATACCCATTGTCGTTGGACGACTTCATTTGGGGCCCAGGCGTGCAAAAGAATCCAGGAGAACTTTTGCCTCGACACTGCTTTCATACATTGCCAACCCTCCGTCTACTTCTCGCCATCCTCGACGGTACCGAATATCTCCACCGAAAGGGCTTTATCCAGTACGTATCGGGGAACCCCACTATTTCGTATTCTGAATGTCTCGCGGCCTATCTTATCATCTACTTGAAACATCCCCAATTTGCAGATGCTAACTCATTCAGTCGGGATCTCAAGCCTCCTAATATCTTTCTGTCGATCCTTGAACCGTCCGAGCCCGAGCGTCACCACTTTATCAATATTTCAGACTGCAAAGAATGCGGAGCCTGGGGCCAGCCAGTCTACCTCTGTCCAAATATTGGGGACTTCGGCTTGATACACGATCTGAAGGTTGTGAACCCAGACCCATCGGCAACGCCGTCTCGGAGGAACGTAGCTTTGGAGCCATTCCCGTTCTCTACAGCGGCATCCCAACAAGTCGGCACGAAATTTTACTGCCCTCCAAAGGTACCAAAGGAGAATCCAGTCTGCCCGAAACTTGACGTGTATAGTTTTGGGGTTATCACATTCGAGATGATCTACAAGTTCGGTACTCGGACGGAACGTCAACATGTAATGACGAACTTGAGAAATGGCAATTATCCGCAGCACTTTGAGCATCATTCACTCGCGGAGGGTATCAAGGCGATGCTGTGTGAGGATCGAGACAAGCGTTGGGACTGTTCCCAGGTCAGACAGTGGTTGAATGGCAAGCTCAGAGAGGAATGCGAGCGGTAGATATCCGAGAACTGATCAGATGTCAATAATCAGGTGAGCGTATTGTTGTAAAAGTGTTGGAGTATGATACCATGGGATAAGGCAGCTGGAGTTAGTCATATTGGCAGCGGGCTCTGCATATTGTGTTCATTGGGGATGTACAGCGGTTTATGCATTGCCTCTTCAGGAGGCCGGGTTTTCGAAAAGATCCAGATGACAGCGGTTTAGCGAAAAGGGCAAATCCCCACTTATCAGAGTTCTCCATTTCAAGTGGTATAGTGATTCCTCTTATGTTGAAAATTAACATATATCTAGGAAAGCCATCTCAGTCATCCTCTGTCTAAGAGTAAGTTACCCTCTCGTCCTTCACCAAATCCACCTTGCAAGTTCTGACATTTTGTAACTGACATTTTGTACAGAGAACTCCGTTATTCCAGATATCTCGATCTTCCAACCCGAAACATACCATTCCGCTCTCAACTTCAAACCCAGTATTCCCTCCTCTCGTCAAGTATTCTTCGCCCCTCCAATCCTCACCCCAAAAATCTCCAGAAACCGCCTGATCAACACCCACACAACAACGCACCAAATATTAAACAACAATCTCACACTCAGCAAGCCCTGCACATGGATCCTCGTCCGATTCAGTAATCCTGGTATCTCAAATGGATTCGCGAGATATCTGCCAGCTCGAGATGGGATGTTGAGGGTCTGTAAGTGCACTTGAGCGAGCTGAAATGCTGTGAAAGATGCAGTTGCTCGGCTGGAGAGATAGGAAGGTGTTGAGGGTGTTGAGTTTGGGAGGAGGGCTGACAAGAGGGATGTGAGGGTTGGTAGGGATGGGGATGGCGCCGCTTGTGGAGAAGCGTGTGGGCTGAGGATGTGGATGTTCTTTGAATGGATGAGGTGCGATGAGCACGAGCAGATGACGACTTGGACGTGAGAGAAACTGTCCTCTTCTGTGTGACTTTCCTAGGCGGATGTCAGATGGGGACGGGGGAAGTAGGATTACTCTACTGACTGCTGATAGCTTCGACTGATCTTGCTTCTGAGATAGCATTTGTCCCTGAGGTGGTTTAGGAGAGTGCATGTTGGTGGTTTGTGTAAGAGCCAGGACTCAGCAGGGAGATATTTGCCAGACTAGGATTTATCCTGACTTGAACTGTAGAAGGTAAAAGGTACTTATTTACTTTTCTATTCCCCACCACTTCACATCGACCAGCCCCCATTTTCCTCCCCTATCCCAATTCCTCCTCTCGAGCCTCGATCAATAAATATCTCACACATGTCGCAGCCCGAAAGCAGTTCACCTTCTCTCCAAAGCAGTCGCGCACCGTCCTCTAGTTCGTCAGATCTGCCCCCAAGAGGCGCCTCTGTCCAGATTCAGGCATCATCGCCGGCATCGACCCAAGACCTGCAGGTGCATGCATCAAAACCGGGTAGCACAGCCCAATGCCACACATCGCCCTCCCCTCATCTTCCATCTTCGCATCGGCGTTCATCCTCCACACAACCCTCTTCCCCATACACCCTCGCCCCCCGATGCTACACGCCGATACGGAAGCGATTGCGCAAGGAGTTTAAGCGCCGTGTTCGAGGCGTCTCAATGGCGGTCTTGGGTCCGGAATTCGTCTCTTGTCGCTAAGGCAATCATACCTTGGGGCCGAATCCATCTCGCCAAAGTGTAAATAGGAGGATTGGAGGGATGCGGTAGGTGAGGTTTAACGAGGCGCGGGACGGCTTGTGAGAGACATCTCTTGTCACACAACACGATCTCGGGAGGCGTGGATGCATGTCTCGGCTGAGTGACAGGTATTGGATTTACTTACAGGACGTCTAGATTATCGAGGTAAGACATGACAAGTGTATCTACGTGCAGCTCTCGAATCGGGGAACCGATCCGATACATGTTTGCGGGCCGTTCCAAGCGCCGAAGTAAATAAATGCCCATATCATTGGACAGAAGAAGATCAGGCTCAGATACAGTGCTCATATTTTGCTAGACATACAGAACGCCACTCTTGCACAACCCTCACATGCTCAAATCTACTTCTTGTAAGTCGTCAGAGCTGGGCTTCCAGCCGCCGGTTGTGCAGAAAATTTCGTCTCCACGAACACCTTCTGCATGCCATCTTCATTGTTCTCGAATTTGTAGTAAACGTCATCGAGTTCGTCCAATGAAACGCGGTGAGAGACCATCTTCAAAGGGTCGATCTCGCCGCTCTCGATCATCTTGCAGAGCTTGTCCCAGTAGAGGTGCACTGGAGCTTGACCATTGCCAATCAGACGGATTCCACGCTCCATCAGTGAGCCGATGTTGAAATGGTTTGTCTGGTTCTGTCAGTCATGGTTATTCTTCTTGGAAAAATGAGAAACTTACGTAACCGACATATACGCCAGTGATACCACATCTTCCGTAGTTTCGGACGGAAGTGATCATCTCGTTGACGATCTCCGAGGTATCGGTCTCCAACCCAAGCTGAAGCTCGAAATAATGCGCCCATCCTTTAGCATATTCGCCTGCCACACATTCAAGCGCCACATCTGGCCCTCGAGGGCACATCTCTCGTAGTTTTGAGTACACGGTCTGTCCCTTTGGGAGAGTGCTGTAGTCGATGAGTTCAACCTTGGGGTATTTGGACTTCACATAGTCGAGTCTCCAGTTGCTGTCGATCATGATGACTCGGCCAGCACCGTTGATGAATGCGAATTCGGCGCACATTTGACCAATTGGACCTGCTTGTGTTAAAAACAGTAAATATAGGTTCGGTAGGAGAATTCACCAGCTCCCCAAATCGCAACCGTGTCGTTGGGATCTATGCGGGTATCGACAACACAGTTCCAGGAAGTTGAAAGGACATCGGAAAGATAGAGACCCTTTTCATCAGGGACACTGTCTGGAAGCTTGAGGAGATTCACGTCTCCATATGGAACGCGGGCGTATTCAGCTTGTCCACCAGCCTACGAATCATGTGAGTAATTGGCTCTTAAATCTTGTAATTGTGATTGAGAGAACTTCGAGTGCAGCACCTGGGAGCGAAGGAAGACTTACAAATCCGCCAGTGAAGTGAGAGTAACCAAACATGCCAGCTGTTCTTCCACCATACTGTTGATGTGTCAGTGATAATTTCTTCCAGGTATGACTGCTCGCTTACCATTCCATTCTCCATCGTGTTTGAATTCGTCTTCTCGCATTGCGACGACAGCTTCTGTTTACAGAAGAAACACTAAACCCATCAGGAATCAATCTCCTACAGCAGAGTAATACTCACATCACCACAAGCAATCTGGAACGAAGCCACCACACGATCACCCTTCTTCAAACCCTTAACAGCAGGGCCCATCTCATCAACAATACCACAAAACTCATGACCAAGGATATCTCCCTTCTCCAACTGCACCACACTCCCATGCAAAAGATGCAAATCACTTCCACACACAGTGGATCCCGTGATCTTCAAGATGACATCGCGATCTTCGACAACTCTTGGTTTGGGAACTTCCTCTGATGCAGGCTGTGAGCTCGTGGCATTGTTTGAGAGGATTGAAAACGTACCGATCTTGACAGAGTTCTTTCCATTCCATACTAATGCTTTCATGGTCTCGCCACTGGGATCCGCATATTTCGCCCTGTCTCTTCCAGGGTTCGTGACATCTTGCCTGGTGGTAGCATTGGAATCGTGGCCGATTACCTTTTCCAACCCAGCTGCTGCTTGACTCAATGCCATTTTGAAATTGTGCGAAGTTTTATTTTTGTTCTCTTGAGAGTCAATTGAAAAAGAATTCGAAGGATTGAGCTGGGTTCTTGATGGTGGAAAACCCCCCCCTTTCATACTTCCCTTTTGCAATGCCTGTAAAATCGTTACGTCACGACTGCCCAGCTCCTGACCGACGTCACTGGATGAAGATCTGAAAACATTGCTTGACAATGTATTGCAAATATTTAATAATGCGAACGATATAGAAGGGATACAATCAAGTCTCGTCATGTACTCGCATGTCAAATTTAAGTGTATAATGTTAGGTACTGGGGAATGTAAGTGTAGCCGTCAAGGTCGCTCGCCACACCCTCCTTTTCTCGGCTACTTTGTCCCACTAAAAGTCAATCAACAAGTCGCAAGCAACAAATATTGAATCAAAACACGAAATTTCAGGAGGCATGAGTGCTGCATTTGAGAAAATAGCGATCGATTGTCTAAATCTCAAGTCATGAAAGTGAAGTGGATTCTGGCTCCTGGTGCAGCCTGTTCGCCTTAGCTCCAGAGATGTAACTTGTCTCTCGTAAGACTAGTTATGAACTACAAAAATCGTAATGTGACCTGCTCATTTCATGCCTGATGTCCTGCCATTGACTATCTGAGAATACTTTCCAGCCAATCCATCTCAGCTTTCACGGCTGCTACGGACACCTCTGCTGTTGGCACAAAATGGATAAAGCCGTGCCCTAAACAAATATCAATGTCGTCGTTACAAGTTCTTTCCTTCTTCTTCGACAAATAGAATTCTCCAGGTATGATAATGACTTACAAGCACCAGGCCACACATGCAACTCTGCGTTAACACCGCATTCCCATAGCTTCGAAGCAAAAGCAACATCCTCATCTCTGAACGGCTCTGCTGCTCCAACCGAGATGCAGGTTTGAGGTAGGCCAGAGAGATCCTCTGCGCGCGAAGGAGCAATATAAATGCTGACATCTTTGCTGCCCCTCTTTCCGGGAAGAACCATGTCCCAGGCAGCGATGTTTTCATTACCAGTGTACCCACCATCATCCATGTACTGCTTGGTCGATGTTGAATTGCATCGGTCGTCCAACATGGGATAGGTCAGTAGTAAGGCAAAAATTTGTGGCCCTTTTCTGTCTCGCGCAAGAAGTGCAACACCCGCCGCAATACCGCCTCCAGCTGAGGGACCACAGACGATGATCTTATTGGGGTCGATGCTCAAGCTTGATGCATTTTGAGATACCCATTCCCTAGATATCGTTCAGCAAGCTGTTCAAACGGGAATCATGTCCTGCGATTTTTAAGACGTTGAAAGAGAAAATGGTCTAATCCCCAATACTTACAGACCTGCGTATGAATCCTCGACCTGTGCTGGAGCAGGGAATTCTGGAGCAAGGCGATACTCCACGCTGATCACCACAGCATCGAACTCCTTCACGATCGGGAAAGTGGTGTGAAGGAAAAAATATCTGTTTCCAAGAACCAGAGCGCCTCCATGCATAAAGTAAAAGACAGGGCGAGGCCCATTCACCGGCTTCGCAGGTCGTAAAATCGTCAGAGAGATATCTCCATCAGGTTGTTGGAGGATCGTTGTAGGTGTGAAGAAGCTTGCATTAGAATGATTGTTTGAAGTGAGGACTATATACAGGTACGCTAAGCCAGGAGCGCCTTCCGTAATATGCTTATCATCAAAGGATCGCTGTTTGCAGCGAAGGAAGAAAGAAGCTTAGCGTGTTATGGTCCCCAAGTAAAGCCGTCCCCAGCCTGGGACATGCTATACTTTGGCCAGCGGTGCAGCTTCTTAAAGGTATTTGAGGTTGTAGGAGGAGAGGAGGAGGAAGATTGCTTTAAATCGATCGTTGTTTAGCGGAATTTAGTACAGGCGTATTACGTTTTCGAGAAGGAAAAGAGGAGGAAGATCGCTTCAAACCGATCGTTGGCTAGTGGAGTTTAGTATAGGCGTATTACGTTTTTGAGAGGTATTTAATGTCTAAGGAATGGAAGCTTTAAACCTAAGGTCTTATTAAATGAAATTGCTATTATGTTAGAGGATCATTGTAAGTGTGAAGAAGCTTGCATTAGAATGATTGTTTGAAGTGAGGATTATATATAGGTATGCTAAGCCAGGAGCGCCTTCCGTAACACAGGTCCTGTAATTGAGATTTCTTTGTGGAGAATATTTGGGTCTGTGAAGATGACTGCGGGATCACATATGGGCGCGATTGCCTGTCGTCGCTCGAGGACTCTGGCATGATCGAATGGTCTCGAGTCTTTGGGCAATGTGGCGAGAACAGCGTGAAGAGCGGGGTCGAAAGTTGGTGCCTTGGAGAACGACATCTTGAGTTGATGAAGTATCGTGGTGGAATGGTGTGTGACAGGCCGGATACATATACCACAGGGTAAACTGAGTAATACAGCCGAGTGCTGCTGTATGGTGAAGCGCGGTACTGTGCCTGCGTCGCCGACCTTGACACACATTCGCTACCTGATGTTAGCCATGGCCTCTGCGTTAGAACTGATAGAATGAATTGCCATACCAGTAAGTGCGTTAGAAAAAGAATCAAGATTCTCCCTAATCGTACGAACAACCAATGACAGTACTCCCGCTCGAAATCGATTGGGTACAAATATTTGATGACCAAGCTCCATACGCAAGAGAGAAATTGGGGCCGCAGATGCAAAACAAAAATTCTTCACTCCTATCATATCTTTTGAGTGGAAGCGAGATATGGCATATGGAGGTGGCCCATTCATGATCGGCGAAGCCAAGCCTCAGTTGGGAACTTCGGAAACCTATGAATTACCGTATGGTCTTGAGAATATATAAGTATTTGGAACCCGAGCGCTTGAAATAGGAAGCTGCCCTTCTTAGAGAATCCTTTCGTTCGTAGAAAAGTTAGCAAGTGACCCTTTGCTATGTGAGGATGAAGTCGAGAGACCTGCCGGCTGCAGAACCCGGCTGGAGATCTTTCAAATTGTTGAACACATGACGGAGTCCACTTTCCAACTGACTCGGACGAGGCCATATTCATGTTTTCGATTACCAACGCATTCTTACTCTCCCTCTTCCTCGGCTAGATACAAACTCAGTCCGTGCAGCTAAAGAGGGTGGCCGCGGACTTCTGAACCCTGGCTTAGACCAAACTCAAATGTTAAGGGTCGTAAATAAACAACAGATCCGGAACTCTACTGCGGCGATATAAATGCGACGATAGGCTCACGTGACTGATTCTCTCGTCGGCACTGGCATGAATTAAGGTTTGTGTGACGTGATCCTTTTGCGGGGAACCCAATATTAAGTTTACGATATAAAAAGGGATCAAAGCTTCGCATGTAAGGGGGGTGGACACAGAATACCGAACCTTTCCCGTTACTCCTCTGTCACTGAGGGAATTCTCGACCAGAGATTATTCAGGGTACAGGCTGTCCCGGGAGCTTACCAAGCGGGATTTGGACCTGATTCCTGAATATAAGAGGCATCCTGTCTCCTCCTTTCTGTGCTCCTTATCTTCTTTGTTTCCTTCGTAGTAGACCTATAATATTCGATTTGCCTCCGCCTACTTGCTCCCATGCAGGTAGCACAGCTCTTCTTGTGTTGCGTCGTTACAATAAATAGGGACAAAGATTTATTATTTGATTGGAGTATAGTTGCTCTGTTAACCACGTAAGGCTAAAGTAAACCTTGCTTTCATCGAATCATATTTCATTCCCGCAACTTAATTCCGCACCAACCGCACAGCTCGCTCTCCGAGTAAATTAACCTTCTTCTTGGCCACCAAAGTTTATGCAAGTCAACAGCGGATCGTGCCTGTGCACAAAGTATATCTGCTCAATAACTCTCACTAGCCTCCTGCGAAAACTCTGGCACCCGGATATATTCATTCAAAAGGCGACTAGTGCCCTCAGAATGAGGAGTTTCTAGTGCAATTGCGCGAGTTGATTGAGACATTAACAAATTTTTCATTGGTTGATCGGTGCCCGCGTTTCTTCCTTATTGGATCTTTAAACTTGGCGGTAATAGAGGGGTAAGCCATAGATGAGAAAAGTCTATATAAGAGAAAGTCGAAAGACTTAAATTGAGTATCTCAAACCTTGTTTGTTGCTTCATCACATCCTTTCCAAAACTATGTTGTCCTTTAGTAAACTTACATGCCTTCTTGGCTTGGCAAGCGTTTCAGTCGCCCGAGCAGTCACTGCAAGTAAGTAACTTCAATGGAATAACTTTTGTAGGAAGTTCATACTCACAAGGAATCAAGACACCACCCTCCCCTACGCATTCGGAATGATAGTATTCCCCGGTTTCCAAGCCCTCGACGTGATCGGTCCCCTCGACGCCCTGAATACCCTCGCTTTAACCACCAAAATAAACCTCACCGTCATAGCCGCCACTCTCGATCCCGTATCAACCAACAGATTTCCCGGGGCGACCGATGCAGGCGCCACATTCGGACAGACCATTCTCCCAAGTCACACCTTTGCCACCGCACCGCCGCTTGATGTACTAATGATCCCTGGTGGACGGGGAGCGATGGCGCCGGGAGCAGGACTAGATTCTATGCTTGCGTTCATTCGAGAACGGTTTCCGACCGTCAAGTATCTCATTACTATCTGTACTGGCGCGGGCTTGGCTGCTAAAGCGGGTGTACTGGATGGGAAGTATGCGACGACGAATAAAGCGGTTGTATGTACCTTGCCTCGCCTGTCTTTACCATCCAAGATCAGATCTGAAGACTTGTCTTATCCTGATCCTAAGATGATGTCTTCTACACGGCTAACTCTCTTGAAGTGGGCGTTCACCACGCAGAATGGACCGAATGTGAAGTGGGTTGCGGAGGCTCGATGGGTTCAGGATGGAAATATCTGTAAGTTCATTCTTACCTAACTCAAAGAGCCTTCTCCGTGGTCATAAACAAAGGTGAAAACTTTTGCTGACCACAATACAGGGACATCCTCAGGTGTATCAGCAGGAATCGACGTCACTATCGCATGGATTGCATCTATATTCGGAGAAGAAAAAGTAGTACCAGTCGTCAATGACTTGGAGTACCGCAGGCAGACTAATTCCACGGATGATCCATTTGCTGTTCTCTATGGCTTGACGAATGCGAACAACTCGACGAACCAGGCTGTGGGTAACTGCTGAAGACTCCACCCAGAGAGGACTGCGAAGCACGGTTCTTAGCTGAAAGTTTGGGATGCAGTGGTGAGCTAGGATGGCTTTGTAAATAGCAGTTGATGCTTTGAGAATCTTGGAATGGGGACTCACTATCTGGGAACGTCAGGAGCTCGCTTGAGGCCCTGAAGGCATTCATGGACTGCTCAGTGCACTTTGAAGTTCAACATAAAGCAATACAAATCCCTCTCAATAACCCACCCTTCCAAACCCCACACGCAACCAAAACCGCCACGAAAACCGCCACAACCCCCAATCACCTTCTTCATCCTCCAATACCCATCCGGCGTTAAATGTATCCTAGACTCCCTCGTATCCCTCCCTCGCTTCAAACACCAACAATCTCTCTCCTACAATCTCTCTCCTTCCCCATCCCCCGGCTTTTCCCCCTTCACCAAACCCCTCACCATCAAATTATGCTCCTCAAACACCATCCTCAAACATCCTCTTCCCAAACTTCCTAAAATCACTATAATTCATAAAAGAAATGCGGGGGAAAAAATAAAGCTGTTTCCGTATCGCATAACGATCAGCGAGTATGAAAGGGACGAGGAGTCTTTCGAAAGGATGGGAATGCCATGCGTAGATCATGGAGAGCATAGATTGTACCAGGAGGAAGTACTGCGTGTTGTGAGGATTAGCTTTGCGGAGGTGGTAGAGGGTGAGGAGTTCGCGGGCGAAGATTATGGAGGGGATGTCTGCGATGGCCTGGATTCAATTTTTGGTTCGGATTTGAAGAGGCTGGGAATTCCTCAAGGATATGGAACGGACGTCACAATCTCCCAATAAACCACCAAACATCTCCCGCGTGATACCTCCCCCGCCGCTGTCTCATATTTTATCTCAAGCAAAGCATGCCGATTTCTCTGCTTCGGCTGTTGTGCCGAAGACAGTGAACATATGGTGGATGTTCACGTATCCGACTTTCTGAGATAACACCATATCAGTCACCTACTGTAGGTAAAATATAAAAAAATGGAAGCAGGGCGGTTGGAAGGGAAGAAAAAATTCACAACAGTTCCCGTCCGACAAAGACCCAGAACAAGGACCTCTATGGGCCTGGTCCGAGTTGGATTTGTCAAAGTCATGGTCGAAGAACAGATAATTAGCCATTCGCAATTTCAGTACTGTACATCAAACAAGAATCCCACAACGATGAACATGTACAGTACAAGTACAAAGCCTCCAGAATATACTGATATCACCTCAGCCATTCAAGCTTATGCATGTCGCAAGTCCAATCGTCGGAGGCTAAAAGCGTGGTGGTCTGGAGGTCGGTCAGCTTAATTAGGTCTCGCTTACGACCAGGCTCGCTCACGTTCGTTTTATTCTCAACCTATCCCCTTAAGCAGCATTTCGATTGCCACTTTTAGCGCCTTGGCGGCCATTTCCCCCATTAAAAAACGAGGGGATTTAGACTTTTATCATAATATTTTTATTTTAGGTTATAATATTAGGCAAAGCAATTGCTATTTTTATATAAAAAGATTATATAAATTTTATAGCCAAAAATAGACCTTTTTTTATACCCAGATTTTTTGATATTTGGTGGGATATTTGCTAAAAGCTTCCTCAAAACCTTTCTTTGAATTACCTAGGAAATATTCTCCTTTTTATATATTATATACCCCTTTTGCGTTTTCATATGAATTAAAAAATGCTTTAATTTCATATTATTTTTAATCAAAAAAATTATAACTGATTTGCGCTTTTGGCGGCCTTTCATACCAATTCTAAAATAGTTGGTAATAATCTCCATTTTAAAAGCTATTTAATCAATTCATTTTTTTGCCTTAGGCATATTTGAATGGAAACTAAGTAAGTAGGCGTTTGTAATAGCTATATCTTTTAATCACGTAGCCAAAGATTGATGACTTTTTTGTTAATATAGCGTTTTTAGCGAATTTGGCTTTTTAAGTTGATTCCCTTTATTTACAGCCCCCATTTGGTGATTATATAAGTACTAGTACTTAGGAATCGCAAGCCACGCAATTGCGTTTGGTTTGAAAGGTACGCGTGAGGTTTTGGCCGAAGAGGAGGTTTTTGAAGGTTGCTTATGGAAGCACTTTATTTTCCTTTAAGCATTATTCTTAATAAATAGCAAGAGTATTAAAGCATTGTTTTTTTACGCTATTATATTGACTTTTCCATTTTTGGTAGATGTAATCTTAAGGATTCTTTAAGGGACTTGGTTTTTTTTTAGCATTCCAAGCCTTTAGATTAGCAAAACGTTTGAATATTCCACTTTTAGCTATGCATATGCTTATGGCCTCTTAACCTTATTCTTTATTATATATTAAAAGCTTGATATTTATAAATAAATTGTTAAGGTAAATACAATGGCTTTTGCCATGGTTAGGAAGCCGGTTTATAAAATGCGTTATTATGGCCAAAGAGGTGTTAATTCCCAAAGCCTTAAGTTGATTGATTTTTTATGGACCAAGCTTACCTTTTGCTGGATTACTTTTTTTAGTTCCTTTTTGGTGGTAGACCTAATTAAAAAAGTAGCCTTAATTAGCTAAGACCCAGACTTTATATCCCTAATTAATAGGTTTCCCTAAAATCTTTAAAGTATTATAAGACCGGCCCTCAAAACGTACCATGGCCTCATCCATAGTAATGTTTTTTTAGGGGATTATAGAGCTTGGGAGGTTTTCAAAATATGAGTATTTAAAGGCTTTAATTAAAGATTTATTAAAAATAGGTCCAAATTATTAAAAACAAAGTTTACTTGATCAAAAATAGCCTTAAACTTATGTTTTGGATCATTTGTATATAGCTAAAAGGCTATATGTATGGCTTTATATCTTTGTAAGCTTATAACCTTAGAAACCGGATGCTTTGGCTATAAAAGTGTTCTTGCTTTTTAGAAGGATTGGATATTGTTTTCAGCGTATATTCCCATATAAATACAAATCCTTAAATAGCCATAAACTTTAGGTATAATTATAGGCTTTTAAGCCCGGATTTGGGCATGCTTAAATATATTATTTGCATTCATATAAGCCTATATTTGCTTATCTTTTTATATATTCATATAATTATATATTACTCAAATTTAATCCTTTAAGGAAAAAAAAAAAATAGCCTTTAAGCGTCAATAAATAATATATAAGATGGTAAGATTATTTGCGTTAAAAAAAAGGGTAAATTTATAAGTATAAAAATTGCATCGATCTTTGGAACTAGGGGCAAATTAGGCCATGTAATAGCAAGGTCCATAAAATTAGCAATAACATTTTGCATTATATTTAATAAAAATTTATATAAAAAATAATAATAATTATTTGATTTGTTTACATAATTTGTTTATTCTTACTTTGATGGGGAACCCGCCAAAACGCTAAAAGTGGCTTTGCCGCTTGAGGGGATACTCGCAGACCAATTTTCAACTTCACCGCAAAAATGCCAAAAAGACATCAACACCTAACAAATACTTTACTACCCACAGTTAGATCTCAATTATTTGGGTGAGAAGCTTATCCTTCTTGACAGGGGGTGACATTTGTGGATTCGATTTCGTTGTTTACTAGAGCCAATGAGAACCCCTGCCTTCTGAGACAACAACAACAACAACACTTGACGGAAACGAAAGCAGCAGCGAAAGAAATATGCAGGAACATAAATGCCAAAAAATAATATGTTGATTTTTATAAAGTCGTAAATATTAGCTGCTACATATACTACTCTCTCCACTGATCAATGCCCTCCATTCGTAACAGCTTGATTAAATTTCTTCAAACCCCGCGAAATGGGCATGATCCTGCTCCTCCTTTTCCTCCCCCTCCCTTCGCCACAATCCTTCTCATCCACTTCCCCATCGAAACCACCATCCCTCTCCCTATTCGTCGAAAAATTCCTCCTAATACTCCCCCCAACCAATCTCCACCGACTCCCACTCCTCCTCCCATCCCCCTCCTCCTCACCAACAACACTACTCCCCTTATCATCCCCCCAACCCAAGCTCGTCCACCCCGTTCTCTGCGATCTAATACTCCCCGCTCTATTCGGCCTCACATAACCCGCCACTCTATCAAAGATACTCCCCACCTCACTCCCTGCCTCGAAGCAGTCGAGCGTTGCGAAATAGCATATGCGCGTTCCCGCTCCATGGACTGTCGATTCGAGATGATATCTTGCATCATTTGCGAGGTCTTGGGCGTGAAATTACTCGAGCTAATAATGCCGGAGGAATTGTAGTTGCCGGCTGCGGCGAGGCGTGATGCTTTGAGGAAGCGTTGATAATCGTCTAGATCGGCGTCCGACATTTGGGCTTGGTGATGGGTGGTGTTGGTGTTTGTGTTGGGATCGGAAGGTGCTGTGCGAGGCCGTTTGAGTCGAGGTTGAATGGGAGTTTTAGCTTGGAGAAATCGGATGCGGCGTGTTTCGGTTCGTGGGCTGCTTTGGGTGGTGCTGTGCTTGCGATTGCCCTTGTTCTAGTACGGGTTTACGAGGACGGATAGAGCTATTTCTTTGCTAGCTCGAATTACTATTGAGTTTCTAAAAATTGACCGCTGCGTAGCGAGGAATGTAAGCAGCTGTGCTAGGAATAGGCGTGCCTGCTGATATGATCTCGACTTCGTCTTTCTTGATATCTCGCATCACGAAGATCGGTTCGCGAGGCTATTGCATGGATCTCCGTCTTGAACTTGACCTCGACAAAGACCGCTTCACGAAGTTGAATATTGAGGGTTCTTTCGGCTGTCTAGGTTCCATTAGAACAGGCCAGGCCAATCTTTCCAAAAAAAATATTGGAATGTCGAGAACTTGACTATCCTGCTTGCGTCTCGGCCGGGTTCGCAGTATGTGGTCTAGCATTCCTTTCGTTCAACCGCTGCTAGTGGATCTCAAGAAGGGATCGGCCCGTTGCCGTCAAAGTCCCTTCTAGTCTACCGATGTCCAAGTTTTCCAAAACGGTTGATTTAGAGAAGAGGCCGTTCTTTATCCTTCGTAAGGCTAGTCTCCAGTTGGAACTTTGCCAGGGGACATCTAGCTGTGGAATTGCGACGGGAGCTTCTCCTCGGGATCTGCTGCTCCCGCGAAATATTTCGGAGGTGATGTGTAGAGAGAAGAAAGTGATCCAGGGTCTAGAATCTAGAGGGAAGAGAAGGAGAAAAGAATATCCAACTAGAAACCAAGGAATGAGAACGCAGAGCAAGAGGACAGAAAGAGAACTCTTTACAAAGGAAACGAAACGAGAGAAGAGGAGGCAAGAGTGAGGGAGGAGTGGAGTCCCTCACGCACTACTTATCGCGGACTTGACAATGTTGAGGTTGGGTAGCTCCAAACCATCAGAAGCCGTCAGGTCGCAGTGCCGCCATCCGGCTCAGTCTCTGAAATGGTACCCATCAAACGAAGCCATGTTATCCCAAGTGCTCGGTGCATGGGCACGCATATCGTATCAAATGCAGCACGCACAACCCACCACTCAAGCAAATCAGCCTCCTCGAAACCCCCTGACGCACACCACGATCATCTCTCCGACAAATGTCTGACCCGGGGTATTTCAACCAACAGCCTCACCCGGAAAAATGTGGACATCATGCACGACAATCCGATGGAGGCAAGGGTCGCAGATCTGGCCTGCCTGCCGCTTCTGCGAGTGTTTTGTGTCTGGACGCAATTGACTTTGCTTGTGGGGGGAAAGGAAAAGGCGGATCAGCTAGGTTGGGCTAATACAAAGTCAGGAGGCGTTACACCGGAGACTTCTAGCCGCAGCTTTGAACTTTTTGGAGTTTTGGTGCAAGTCAGGAGATCGTTTGGCGTGATGTAGCGCGGCGACTAGATTTCCGGATGATAGAGACGGAGGCTGGCCCGAGCCTTGAGGGCTAAGTTTACAGCCATCTTACAGTGTTAAATCTGACCCTCGGGATATCTTGAACTGATATAATATGGTAAGCGAGGAAACAGAGAAAACAAAGACAGAGAGAATAGGTTGTTGATCTCGAGATGGTTGAAAGTTCTGATACGGAGAAGCTGTGAAAACGGTCTAATTGAGCTTTTGCAGAATTAATGGTTTCAAGTGTTGCCACCCACCCCGAAGAGATTTTTCCGAGCACAAAGGTTAGAGTTCCTCTGCCGCATGAGTACGCGGACGAGGGTTGAGTTTGCTGATGGTGGTGTTGTTGAAGAGATTAAGGAGTTTTGGAAGAGGATGAAAAAGGGTGGTGCTTTCTCTCTCGCAGTTCGGTAAAGTTAACCGCACTTCTCCCGGTCCAACCTCAACGTGACGGGAAGTGAACATTGATCTTGGGGATTGAACAGCACTTAGGTAACGCTATGTGCAAAGATGATATCGCGTCCTTGTACTTTTATCCAACGTTAAATAACGTTCCAACAACTACTAAGTAGGTATTTTTGCTCAAGTCAATAAAAATATATTCCTGTGTCTACCTTTCTTCTTCTTCTTCTTTCTTTTTAGAACGACTGCTTCCCAACACCCGTACAGATCTTCTTCAGTGTCTCACCAGCCCATTCAAAATCCGCAATCTCCAAATAAATCTGCCCACTCAACCTCGCCCAAAACTGACCCTGAAAGAACCAGATCAGCAAAAACGTCTTGTGCTCCCCAATCAGCGTAGTCTTCAGCCACTGCGTCGCCTTCACAACATGTTCTGGCTTGACAGTCACCGTGCCAGGCACATCCTCAGCACTCACAGCAATGGGCAGTAAGACGTTGACCAAACAGCAATTCGTCAGACTGTGCGAAGCATTGTCGAGGATCTTTGTGCCTAGGATCTTCGCAACGAGCTTGCCGCCTTCCTGTGCGAGTTTGGTGTTGTACTCGATAATGGCTTTCTCGCCACCGCAGACTTCTTCACGCCATTTGATGGATTCACCCGCGACGAGGTAGTTGGTGTTGTCGATGGTGCCGATGAATTCGAATTGGTTCACGAACTCGCTCTTGGTCGGTGGTGGGAGTGGCATTAGGGCGCCGCTTGCGGTCTTGGGAACGAAACCGTGGGATGTGGGGAGGGAAGAGCGCATGAGTTCTTGGTTCTTGAAGGGGACGTAGAAGACTGCGCAGCCTCGGGGCACAAAGAGCCATTTATGGGCGTTGGTGACCAAGAAATCGGGGTCAAGAGTGGTGAGGTCGAGATGCACATGTCCAATACCATGGGCGGCGTCGACGAGGGACAGGATCCCTTCTTCTTTGCAAGCGGCTGTGAGATCTTCGAAGGGCATTCGAAGACCTGGGAGAGAGGAGACGGTGTCGTAGATTGCTAAGCGAGGTCGCTTGCCTTCTGCTCGGGATGTTTTGATGGTATCTCTGAAGAGGGTGAGGAGGTCTTCGTCTTCCATCGGGTATTCGACGAGGATCTCTCGTGGTCTGACAATGTTGTGATTTGCTTCACAGACAAACTCGACAGTCTTAAGACAAGCTCCATAGATGTGTCTGCCATGGCTTAGCCTTTTTATCTCATCAGTTGTGAGTCTTGACATACCTGAAGTACAGAATCTCATCCTTGCCATCCTGATTCCACACAATGTTCCGAAGAACAGTATTAACACCAGTGGTAGCATTCGGGACGAAGACCACAGTATCAGTTGGACAATTCAGGACTTTGGCAATAGCCTCTCGAGCTATGTCGCAGAGCTTTGGGTATGTGTAGAGGATGAATGGATCTGGAGCCGCTTCGCACAGATCCTGGTACTCTCGCTGTTTGGCTTGAACTGGGCGAGGGAATGCACCGAAAGAGCCTGGCAGCGTTTAGATGTGATGGCTCAGGATGAGATAGGATGGACGAAGTACCATGATTGAGATTCTTATAGGCAGGATCAAAGGAGAAATGCTTCAACATCTCCTTTCCAAAAGGAGTTCGCTCATACGTCGGACTCGGCTCAAGAGAAACCTCCCCCATTTTCGTTTCGATAGAAGGGGATATTGACGTGGAGAAGCAGTGTTAAAAGTAGAAATATAAGGTTGGCAATTGCAATGACTCAAGAATGCCAAGAGTTGGGACTGATGATGAATAGAGTTGAAGATAAAGATAGAAGAGAAGATCAATGGGAAGAAACGAAGATATATACTGGAAAATCTATGACTCCCTCATGGTTCTTATCATGAGTCCTGACTCAACAGCGGGTTGGAACTTGCTGGCGACATTGTCAAGTGAAGGGCGGAACCAAAAGTGGATGGGCGGCACTTCTGTATTGAGCTCGGCCGAGAAGGGTTCACTATTAGGCGAGGAGGGAAGAATCTCGGGTGAACCTCGATGGACCGAGGACTGCGGGGTGACACATCAGTCTCTCCTCTATTCAGTTATCTTGATGTAACTTCTAACAAAGAATTGTTCGTGATTTGGTAACGTAGCCGATTTCGCGATTTCGGGAATGAACATCCTATAGAATTCGTGAAAATCACCAGGAACGTTGGTAAACTTTAAGAGAGCCTTCAAGAGAGTTGCAATTGAAAGCGATTCTTATTCTTTTCATAAGATAAACCATGGGCTGCGGTCACTTGCCACTTTTAGCGCTAAAATGTCAAAGGGGGTGCATCAAGCTCAATACTCAATATTAGTAAAAACAATTTATATGTTTGGGTACGGTTGGTTCGAAACATAGAGCCTCTTGCTTAAACTCAAATAGTCCTGGCTTTATAGAATGAGTTGTGCTGCTTGCTAAAGGGTATCTCCTTTAAGCGAGCATTGAATGACGCTAAAAAGTGGTGTACAGCAGCTCATGGGATAGCTGCTCATGCTCAACTACAGCCAAGTACTCGCCATTAGAGATTCACAATACCGATTCATTATAGTCACTGCACGACCTGTTGGGAAGAACAACTGATTCTGAAGACTGGTCATTCATAAGGTGCTAAAGACCAACCGTGTTGAACGTAAAAAGTAGCAGAGATCTCGGCGCGCAGCTGCAAAAAGTAACGCAAAAGAGGCATTCCAAAAACCATAAGGTCCTGCCATCATCTGCCAGAGAAGAATCACAAGTCAATGTCCAATGCGCCAAATTCCAAATATGAAAACCCTCAAGTTCTAAAGAACCATCTAGTCGCTATCGCTCGAACTCGAGGAACTCGATCCGCCGCCACGACTCCTAGATCTTGAATGGTGTTTGTGATGTCCATGGTGGCCATGCGCCTGTGGATATAATCCACCAACAGCACTTCCGCCGTAGCTGCTGCCACCATGACTGCTACCGCCATAGCCAGAAGAGGAGTGCTTGTGTTTCTTGTCCTTCTTATCCTTCTTCTTCTTCTTGTGCTTGCCCTCTAATGCGTTTGCTCCGATCGCACCCACGATACCACCTACCATTGTGCCAAGGACCCCTCCTCCCACTTGATGGGCGAGGAAACCACCGCCGGCTGATCCGATGAGAGTAGCTCCAAATCCTCTCTCGCCGTTCGGACCGATTTGTTCGCCCGGAGCGCCGGGTTGGACTTGTTGTCTGTTATCGCCATATTGAGGCTGAGGGGAGTGCGAAGCAGGATATGGAGGACCGGCTTGGGGGTAAGGAGCTGGTGAATGTGCTGGAGAGGGACCTCCGCCGTAGTTTGGTTGAGGTTGGTAGAGTTGATTGGATTGTTGTTGAGGGTATGGGGAGTGCGAAGGAGGAGGAGCGCCGTAGCCTTGGTGTTGAGGAGGAGGAGGGGTCGAGTAGTTCGGTTGAGGAGGATATTGACCTTGGGGCTGATTGTAATTGGGTTGAGGAGGGTATTGGTGCTGGGGTGGTTGGTTGTAGTGTGGTTGCTGTTGATAGCCTTGCTGACCTCCCTGATGACCACCGCCGCCTCCGCCATAATAATCTGAGTTGGACATGCTATTTACGTGTCGAAGAAGTACGCAAGAGTGTTGGTCTGGAAGGGGTTGAGAGAAAGAGCTGAACTTGCGGGGTTGCGAAGGAAGAAGATGGTGGGGGGCGAGGGGTCTTTAAATAAGCATACATTAGGAGATGACGGGACACTTGCCCCCTCCAACAGAACAGCGCCTAGTGAATACCGAGTCGAGTGAATGCAAGGAGGCCGAGCTGACTTGCGTGCTTTGCTTATAATAGCCCAAGCGGGGAATGAGTGAAGCTGGGAGACGGAGGACGGAGGAGAGTCCCAGCCGGTGGTAGGCTGATGGCTGATGGCGATGCAAGACTTCCTCCCTCTGACTCGCACCAACCATTACAAAGCCCGCGAACCTGCGAACACTCACCTCACCTGCACGTCAGGCGTCCTCGAATCACATTCCAGCCAGCCAGCCTGAATGAGGGTTGGGCCGCGTCCCGTGTACGCAGCGCATGATGGAGCAGTAACTGTTGGTTCAGTTCAGGAGATGTGGCTGTGATGGTTTTGAGTTGATGCACAGCATTCTGACGTCGCTGTGGATTGCGAATTCGACTTGATGCCAGGTACCGGGCGTGCCGATGTTCACTTGTTCTTTCTTGCATCTTCTGGTACCTCCCAAGCCCAATAATCTTTCGTTGTTGTCGCTGTGGTGGAGCGGTCTTGTAGGGCTGTGTGTAGAATAGTGGGTGGCCAAGCCAGTGGCGCATACATTCCGAGTACGACGACAGCGGTATCCCCGACCTTGAAGGTTTGTTGTCTTTCGAGATCCCATATCCGTTGATTCTATTGTTGGAAATGATGGCCCTGTGATGAAAAGCTCTTGAGGAGGCAAATGACTAAAAATGCTGTAGCTTGTGAGTAAGGTCGTTCTTTTCCGTTGTATTATTGGGAGAAGCATCTCGAGATGGTTAAGACCATTTCGAAAGCACAATAACTAGGTAGGTAGGTCTGTAGGATGATCAAGATTGAAATTTACTAGGGCAAAACTTTCCAATTGCTTGATTTGCCGTTTACAAGTTCGCTTTTTCTTGGAGTTCTGGCTCTCGCTTGTCCTTCACGCAAGAGAAGTTCCTGAACTTATGTATCTCTTACTCTCTTTTTTTTTTTACGCCGACGTTGATTCTTTGAACCCTACCGTCTTGATTCCAAGACTGTCAATCTTCTCAATGTCAGGTATCAACTGGAATGAGGTATTGAGAATAGGTTCTTGGCCAGAACTCTTTCAGTGAAGCCTGTGTGTTTAAAGTGTACCTGGGCGTGGTCGCAGCTGGCCAGGATTAAGAAATCATCTCCTGTGGATGTTTCCCATCAATGAAAAGCATGAAACCGTGTCGACGTCCAGTTAAATGTCAAGAATGATTCTCACCTACTTGGGGGGCCAAATACCAATAGCAAACAGGCTGCAGGTGGTGCCAGCGCACCAGCAGCCTGGAGGCACAGCTTCTCCTTTAGGAAATGTAAGCAACAAGCATTTTCTTTAAGACTAGCTATTCCCCGAGCTATTTCAACATCTCACCAAACGTCTCATCAAAACGTACAATCCAAGGTTCAGAAGTCAAGATGTCGTCTCAAATTCAGGAGTTGGAACCGCTAAGCCTCGGCAAGGTAAACAAACGTCCTCCGTGTGACAGGCTCTTGAAGTAGAAGCTGACAGCAGCAATGGAAAAGGGCAGTACAATGCGTCTTTTTATCGACAAAGTACGTACTTCAAACCCCCACTCGTCAATCCTCACTTCTCAGCAATTAACATACACCAGTCCAAACCCTCAACCTCCCCCGAGTACAGCTGGTCAGAAGTCCTCTACGAAGGCAAAGACGGCGACGACCTCCTCGAAATCCCAGCTCATTGGCACAAAGTACGTACACTGATTCGCTTTCACCCTCTCATTCAAGATTAGACAAGTGCTGCGAGTGACTTGCGCAGGACCACGATGAAATCATGGAATGTCTAGAAGGCAGGATGAGCTTCACTATTGATGGAAAGAAACGAATACTCTCAGCTGGCGATCCACCACTCCTCATCAAGCGAGGACAGGTTCATAGTATTGCCGCCAGTAAGTCCCTCCAAGCAGTTCCTCGCCCTTCTTCTAGACTCGTCCTGCCCCTCGTCCCCCCCTGTTTCCCCTTCCCAGCCTAATCAGAACATCCAACTAAATAAACAACAGTAAAAGGCATCCGCACCCTCGCCACTGAACGCACCATCCCATCCGGAACCTTCAAAGCGCTCTTCTTCCAAGACTTACTGCAGTACAAAACCATGCCCGGTTTCTTCATGACGATGCGCGTTTTCTATGATGGGGATTGCTATGCTGCGCTGCCTGGGGGGTTTAAGACGGTGGATTATGTGGTGAGTGCTGTGATTTATTAATGAAGAGGGATTGAGTTGTTTTTGTGGTGTGAGTGATTAGCTGATATTGATTGTTGGGTTGACAGTTTGTAACGATTATGGGATTGCTTGCGAAGCCGTTTGTTGCTGCTAAGCCGAGGGATGTCAGGTATTTGAAGTAGGAAGTAGACGACCGGGGTTGAGATGTATTTCTTCATAGGCAGCGCGTTTGAAGGACTTGGATGACCAGGACTACCTCTGTTTTGCCCAGTATCGAGCCTTGTAATGTTTGGTCAAAAGGCAACGAGGTCACGAGAGCATCGTATGTCGCAAGTTCCTTCGTTACATTAAGCAAGATACGATGTGTACAAAAAGTGGAGTTAAGTCATAATCACTGATAAGTCATTGTTGACTTCAATTAAGATTTGGAGTCTTGTAAGGAGACGCTGATAGAAGCGACGGTAATGCCGGGAAAGGAATGGAATTGATTTCATTGCCTCGCCTAGGACTCTGGCGATGGGAAGAAAGCGGATGAGGTCCCCCAAGCATATCACTCATTAATGCATGCCTCCCATCATCCCACCTCCCATCCCAGGCATCATGCCTCCCAAGCCTCCACTCATCCTCGGTCCCATCCCGCCATATGCATCGCCATATTGGCCCTCGTCAAAGAAAAACGGGTTCGCACCTCCACCTCCATTCATCATCTGCATCTGCTGCATAGCAGCGTGGTGAGCAGCCATTTCCGCATCCATCTCGCTCCCCTCATAATCCTCAACATACGGCGGTCGGTAATTCGGGTGACCACCAGGACGATTCTGCAACTGCATTGGGCTACCTTGGAATGATCCATAAGGCATTCTCGGCCGGTCCATTGCTTGCATGTTGTAATTACCGCCAGATCTCAGAGAAGGGGATCTCATTGCAAGGCCTAGATGGTCCATCATACCTCCTGGCCTTGCTCCCATGAATCGGTCTTGTATGGGGCTTTCCATACCGAATTCTGGGCGAGGGAAATCTCGTTGACGGAATCCGAGCATGGGATCTTCGGCGAAGGGCTGTCGAGGATTGAACATTGGGGATTGTGGAGGACCGAGGGGGTTTCGTCCCATCATTGGGCTGCCTGGGAGATCTCTTCCACCTATCCCGCCCATGCCTCCGAGACCTCCCATTCCTCCTAACCCTCCCATCCCGCCCATTCCACCCAGACCTCCGAATGGATCGCTGCCACCTCGTCTACCAAGTGTATCATTCCCACCTGACCCTCCTAACGCACCAATCCTGGCCATTGCTCTCGCCGGCCCCATACCGTCGTCCATCTCGTCCCGTGAACGTCTAAGGGGAGGATCATCAAGACGAACAGCACCCTGACGACCCCAGCCAATTTTCTCTCCACCTCTACCTCTTAGACTTCGTCTACCATACCCATCTCTCCCACCACGTCCAGATTCCTCCTGACAATCACCAAACTCATGTGATCTGCTTCCCCTTGCGTGATACCTGTAATCGGAGCGGTAATTCCTAGCGTCTGACATGATTCGTATCTGTAGATTGCAGGGTTGACCATGAAGCTCGTGTATGTTTGGAGTTGATCACTTCAACGGTTTGGGTAACAATGACACAGAGTTCGTGGAACGTACAAGCTTGCAAGTATTGCTCGAATGGAAAACTTAGAAATGGTGGGCCTTGGGTGGTGAGATGGATAGATATATGTATGCTGTCAAAAGGATGGGAGCAACTAGCTCGCAAACACTGAGCGATAAGAGGAGGTGCCAGCACCCGGTGCGAGGCGATCTGGACACCAATTTATACTGATAGGAAGAAACAGCAGGGAGTGATAAATGTTTGCTGGATTTTACTTACACGAGAGATACTTACAGATGTGTCAAGTCAGAGGGCACTTGTACTACCGACGTGCGTGATATGTACCGTTGTACTTTGACGCCGTGTTTAGAAATCTGGACCGTGAAATCAGGTGATTCCATTCGAAAGGCAGAGGTGGCAAAATGACAGCTCTCACAAAGCAAACAATACTGGCGGAAGAGCACATAGATTGCTGTCCAGAGGGGCTCTTCCTATTCGAGGTCCGACTGTGGCCGTTATCGTGTTGGCTCCCGTCCTCAGCCCACCAAGGTAAGATCCCGTCCGGTATCAAGATCTAATATCTTTGATATCTGGGAGGCATCAAATCGCCTGGAGATTCTCGTTCTTCCAGACAACTTTGTGAGCAACGGAATTACGTTGAAACTGGCCCTGAGCTTCATGTGTCAAGTACACAATTGCTGACTACCCCAAGGCATGCTTGAAATTACCTGCTGTGTCTTCATTATCAACATAGGCTGGCAGGTATCGCCCAAAAAGGTCCAAGTCAGGTGAGACTGCATGTGAGAACAGATTGCCCATGTCCTGAAGAAAAATCAGGCATCCAAAGAAGAATCGAACCAGAATCGGAGTTATCATATCAAGTACCTTTGCTAGGGCTACGGTATGAACTGGGCATACCTAATCGGCTGCTGAGATGTATGATATAGGGGTCGAAACACGGTCCGAAGTTCAGGAGACCCGGCCTTGAGCTTTGATCGTGGGCACATTCTGACGAAGTTAAGTTCCGACAGAATATTGTCACCGCAAAGCTTTGAGACCAAATGCGATCAGATGAAGTCGTGCAGAATTCGTGAGGGTGCCGAGTAATTGATATCTGACCGTCTATCATTAGAGGCAGATCCCAGATCTCGATTGTACCTGGATCAGCTCCAATTGTTGTCGCGTGGGTGGAAGCGGGTGGTGGGTGTTTGTCCTGCTCGCTGCAGAAACCACCTCTCGGATAACATCATTAGCCTCTCGAGCAGGCAATCTAACGCCTTCAGGTTTAGCACCTAAGCGAACTTCAATGAGCTCCATCGAAATCGAAATCTTGAACTTTCTTCAACAGCAGAAAATTGTTGCTCCCAGCTATTGAACCCACATCCACCCACAACAATCGGAACTCTACGTGACTCTCACTCCAAAACAATCTACGCGCAATACTACTCAAGCCTACCGGTCTTTGCCGCCCACACACACCTCGTTCAAGACCTGAATTCTCGCGTTTTCGAATCGCGAATCCTCGGACTACAGGATCGAGAATTTGCTTTACACCAACAATCTTGCTAGCGATCAACTCTAGTCATGCCTTCCCATCTACCATCAAGCTTTGCGTCTGCAGCTGCTGGATCCAGCCGTGATACTCGAAATGGAAGAGGTGACGGTCGAGGAAGCGGGGATTGGTACGTTGCCTCCTACTTGGTCTCGAGGACAGCGCAGACGCTCGCGACATCTGTTCGCGTCCCGTGTAATTTTTATGCTAATCTAGCGAAATAATCAGGAGTCGGAGAGAACAGAGACCTGCAAATGGCACCTTGACCCTTCGACGCAACTCCCAAGCCCCCTTTACTCAATCATTCCAAGATGCTCCACCTCAAACACCTGGCGCAGAAACACCTGGCTTGTCGCAACAACCAAACCCGTACGAGCCAGCTCCATCAGGTGGCCGATACTCGAAGCAGGATATACTCGATATTGCTGCCGCGCGGAAGGAAGTTGGACAGAATAAAGATGTCTCAGCCCTGTTCATGGGAGGCTGGGACCCGGACACCTCGAACACTCCCAACGGTCGGAGCGGATGGGGCAAAACTGGCGATGGAAGAGATCATTATGGCCCAGAAGTATGCTGGAACCGAAATGGGGATTCACAGCCAATTG
This sequence comes from Helotiales sp. F229, assembly GCA_002554605.1. Lineage (NCBI taxonomy): Eukaryota > Fungi > Ascomycota > Leotiomycetes > Helotiales > Helotiales sp. F229. Next base: position 2,771,966 of record MXAW01000004.1, on the reverse strand, counting down.
CCTTCGAGGAAATGTCGGATGCAGAAAAGATTGTCAGTCTTCTTCCCCATAGAGCTTGTTGTCGAGCTGACCTTGCATAGCTTTTCTCTTCCGATGTCAACTCGCCCTTGAAACCCCCACCACAAAACTCCAACAAGGACCAGAATGCGCAAGGAACAGGTACCAATGGACGCAAGACATCAGTCTCTCACGGACAAAATTCCGGAACATTTGGTCTCTCCTCTCCAGCATCAAGCCGACCGGGTACTAGACGACAATTGACCACTGATGGTGCTTTGCAGTCACCCTCTGGCACGGGTCGCTTTTCTAGGGATGAACCCTCGCCATTTTTCAGTCGTAAATACAACGACCAAAAGGATGGACACGATGATCGCAGCGAGGATTCGAAGCCAGGATTGCCCTTTGGAGGCTTGATTCGAAGCAGCACAGCTGGTAGTGCACTCGGAAACGGACCTGCGTCCCCTTGGGGACCTTCCTCGGCCAATGTGGCAATGTCTCCAATGGGCAACTTTGGGAGCTTCGCAATTGGAGGCTCTGCGGCCAACCCCCCAACTCCGATCGACAAACGACCGGGATTGGCACGAGGAGAGAGTCGCTTAGCACACCTAATGCCCAAGGACAGCTCTGAAGACCTCTCAAAGACTGCAGACAGACCATGGAGATCGAGACAGCGAACCGACACCGACCCTTTTGGGGATGATGCACCAACTGGCAGTGCTGCTTTGGGCGGTGGTCGAGATTCCAGCCCCCCATTCAACCCCCAGCAGCGAGCTCCTGGTGTGGATACTCCAGTTCGAGGAAACTCGAGTGATTTTGGAATGTCTGAAATGCCAGGGTTTTCTCAGCGTAGCCAAGTCCATCAGACGCCAGCACGTCACAATGAGCATGAGCCCATGAGCCCATCCGATACCAACCCTTATCGTAGTCCTCCGGAGGATAAGCATCATGCGGACGATTCAAGCTACGACGGTGAGCCTGCCCATCACAGCCGTGTTCAGAATTTGGGTGGCATTCCAGAACACGCCCCGAACACGTACGGAGGATTGCCTCGAGCCTTTACCAACACGCTCGAGGGAAGCGATCGCAGTCAGACTTCTAGCGCTGGTGCTACGAGAGGATTTCCACCTCTTTCTGGACTTCCAAGTGGCTTCGGAGGTTTAGGTGGATGGCCAACGAGTGGTAATCCCCTTGCGACCCCAGACCGAGAAAGACAAGCTTTTTCATCGAATGCATTCGGTAGTTCTGTATTTGGACCAATGGGAGAACTTCAGTCACCAAGTCTTGGAATGAACAGCACGTTTGGTCCATCTGGTAATGCTAGCGGAACCAACACCATTGGACGTGGAAGTAGCAAGCTCGGGTCGCTGTTCCCTGCAGCCATGCAAGCTCAGATGCAGAATGCCGAGCCCGAACAGCATTCTGGTGATGGTGGTGACATGCGACAGAGCAGTGCATTTGGGGCGATTGGTCGGAACACATTTCCTCCTCGGGAGACTGACAGTCCAATGCGGACTGGCAGGCATCCTTTCGAAGATTTGTTTCCATCTAGTGATGCCTCCAGAAACCAAGGACCATTCTCCTCATCCGACAGCGCTCAAGGACAAACCGCTACCTCATTCTCTCAAGCTCCTTCCGCCCAGGCCAACAACTATCAACAATCTCAAGCATCATCTGATTCAGCATCCAACCAACTTCCTGCATCGCAACAGCGTATGATGGTCATGCCGGACAGAATGAGATGGGTGTATCTTGATCCCCAGGGCAAAGTGCAAGGTCCATGGTCTGGTCTGGAGATGCACGACTGGTACAAGGCCTCGTTCTTTACTGCAGATCTCTCTGTGAAGAAGGTTGAGGATACGGATTTCGAGCCCCTCGGCCAGTTGATCAGACGCATTGGCAACTCTCGTGAACCGTTCCTCGTTCCTCAAATCGGCATTCCACACGGCCCTCCTACCTCACAAGGCGCTGCATTTACCCCTGCTGTAGCTGGTCCTGGAAATGCTCCTCAGCCTGGCGCTGTTCAGCCACCATTTGCAAACTCATTCCCAAGCTTTGGTACTACCCTAACTGCTGAGCAACAGAACAATTTGGAGCGACGCAAGCAGGAAGAACAGTTCTTGATGGCTCGCCAAAAGGAGTTCTTAGCACAACAACAAGTCAATGCCAAGCAGATGCAAATGGGCGGAATTGGTGGGCTTCATCACCAAACCAGCGCCCATAGCCTTCAAAGCCAGCCTAGCTTTGGAAGTATGAATTCTCCTATTGGAATGCCGCAACCCCCAATGCAGAACGTTTCGGGATTCTACGACGGGGCCCCAAGACAGTTTCCTGCGCAACCAACTGAAGGCATTGCATCCAGCTTTTTTCGTGAGGAGGAACTTGCACGCTTGTCACTTCGAGACCGTCAGCAGCTATTCAACCCCACAGTACCTGGCCCACAGCAATCTTCCCATGCTCAACAGATAGCATCACTCTTTGGCCCAAACTCCGAGGCCCAGCGTCAAGCTGCTAGAATGGAGCAGGATGACCCATCTGGCTTCAACGCTCGTCTACAAGAGTTCCAACAATTGAGAGCTCAGCACGAGTTGGAGGAAGCAAACCAAGCCCACGGCATCTCCGAGCCCATTGCTCCTCCTCAGCACCAAGAGCAGGAACCGGTCTATCATGATGAGGTCAAGCCTGAGCCAGAAGTTGCTGAGCCCCAAGACCAGCCTCTATCTCTTACAGAGCAAGTTCAGAAGGCCAAGTCAGCGAAGCAGTCTCCCGTCGTCACTGCTCAGCCGGAGTCACCATGGGGCAAGGTTCCAACCGCTGGTTTCCCAATGCCATTCCCTCCACCTCAATCTACAACTCCTCTGCCAGCGCCTACTGCCCAGCGTGGTCGCTCTACTCTACCCGATGCGCTGAACGTGGAAGTTAGATCCCGTTCGGAAACTCCTGAAGTTGCTAGCGTCACACCATCTCTCGCGCCCTGGGCCAAAGAGCCAACCGAGGCAGCAAGAGGTCCATCTTTGAAGGAGATTCAAGAAGCAGAGGCAAAGAAAGCCGCCAAGGCCGAAGAAATCGCTGCGGCCCAGCGTCGGGCGAACTACGAGCAGGAATTGAAGATGCTTACCAATGTCACCACGGCCCCAGCACCAGGACTGCCAATGTCTTCTACTTGGGGCAGCACTGCTTCGCCAGCAACACCTACCAATGCTCCATCTGCATGGGCAAAGCCTGCCGCCTCCAAGGTTCAAGCTTCGACTAGCTCCGCGGCAGCCAAGAAAACCCTGGCAGATATTCAAAGAGAAGAGGAATCGCGAAAGCAGAAGGCTGCTGCTGCAGTCCTTGCAGCTCAGCCAACTGTGTCGGCTGGAAAACGCTATGCCGATCTTGCAAGCAAAGTCACTACACCCCCTGCGCCTCTCGGTGGTTCGCCCTGGTCTACTGTTGGAGCCGGTGGTAAGGTTCGAATTCCCACTGGACCTGCTGCGTCTGCACCTCAGCCAATACGTGCTGTGAGTAGTGCCAATATCTCCACAGCATCCGCACCTCGTGTTTTAAGACCAGCAGCCGCTGCTCGCAGCGTAATTGGACCAGCTGGTGCCAATGCAGCTAAGGACGAGTTTACCAAATGGGCAAAGGCAACTTTGGCAAATGGACTCAACCCAGATATTAATGGTATGTATCTTCTTCCCATACTCCCATTGTTTACTAACATTCTACAGTTGACGAGTTTGTTGCGGTGCTCATGGCATTCCCAGCCGAGTCTAGCATTATTGCTGAAACTATCTACGGCAACTCTAAGCTGATGAATGGTAACGATTTCGCTGTTGAGTATCTTCGACGACGTGGTCTCGCCGAGAAAGGCATTGTCGAGCCTGCAAACAACGGATCCGGTCTCTCTAGTGATAAGTCAGGAGGATGGAGCGAGGTCGCAAAGAAGGGTCCGCCTAAGGAGGAACCCACTGCAGGCTTCAAGGTTGTCCCCAACAAGAAGAAGGGGCGTAAGTGAATGGCTGTACGATTTATGTATGAATACACATGTACACGGTTTAGCATAGCGGATTGTATGGCACAGCGAGATGTTGCATCACCGGGTGCATGTCAGCAAGCGTAGTGGATTGGCTGTATTGCGAGGGTTTTGTATTTTCGATAGCTGCATATTTCATGTATTGTTATTGCAATGAAGTCTGTTGATGTGTTGGAAAGTAAATCTTCGATGGGAAGTAACATTCCAGCACAACTTGATCTGTAAATGTAATCGAGGTCTGTAGTAGATAGAGGATATTTTCTCATGCCTCAATTGCCAGAATTGGTCAGCTGTTTATGACAAAAGCCGCAATTCATCTTCTTGCTTCTGCAGTCTCCTCAAAGGTTGCTGACAAAGCAGCAGTAACCTCGCCAAATTTAAGATTTTCACAAAATTTGGACGCAAAAACTGACATCTTAATTAAACCCCTGACATCACAAACAAAATGTCTCAGATTTCGCCTATTCTAGGAAACCAGAGTTTCGATGCTCTGCTTTTCAATTTCGAATCTCTAAAAGAGCATCCCGAACTCTCAGAAGTGGTGACTCAGTACCTAGAAGGGAATTACAAAGCCGTTCTCCGAAACACAACCTCGCAAACCTTCTACAGCAAGCTCATCGAGATAGTTTCTCTCCCACGACCTCAACAAGATGCCTCGCTGCAAAATGCAGGCTTTGATAGCGAAGCAGGAGCCGTGCAGGTTCTGCTCGTGGGATTAGCTGCTTTCAACGCGTTCCTCCAGGCAAATGTCACGGGACCGCCACTGGACTTTGGGGGGTGTTCTCGAAGAGTGGAGATGGTGATGCATTCAAAGAGCAGTGCTTGAGAAGTCTGGATATCGATGGTGTCTCTGTATATCAGTATATACCCTACGTGGAACTGTTCTGTCTTGCGAGGTTCATCTTCACGATCTACTTCCCGCGGATTGTGGGGACGGAATTCAGTGATTCGAAATGGATGCGCTTCAGGATCAATGCGTATCATCAGAGACTACTCTCTGGAGTTTCTGGTGCGCGATTGAGTGAGTCGACGGTGTTGCAGGATGCTATTGATAAAGATTTGAAGGATTTGGAGGATGAGATTCTTGGCGATAAATCGACGTTTTCGACAGAGGCGAAGGTGCAGTTTTTGTTGGAGAAGGCGCAGGTTTATATTCTCCAGGGTCTTGATATTAAGGCGAGGGAGAATGTCAAGTTGGCTAAAGCGGTTTCGGGATTCAGCTATGCTCTTTCCGGTGCATTGGGGAAAAGGACAAAATTCCAGCAGAATGATCTTTCGCAGCTGGTTGTCTTTGCTAAGAGCAGCGAGTCTGAGGTCTCACCCGAGACTTTGTCTAAAGATCTCAAGGACAGCACGATCTCAAATGGAGATTCCACCAAGCCCGAAGCATTACAGCTGAACGACGACACTCTTCTAGAGTCCATCGAGTTCACAACCGACAAAGTAGATCCTACAAATCTACCTTCGGAGCTAGCAGGCCTCCAACCTAACGATCAACCTCAACTCAAACCCCTGGACCAGATCACCCTCCTCACAGAAGCAACCATCAAAGACACATTCCTCCCTCTCGACAAGCTAAACAGCGAGGAAATCCTCCCCTTCGCCCTCCGAGTCCTCTCAGACAAACCCACCAACTGGCAAATCTACACACAGGCACTCCTGGTACGCAGCCGAATCGAATCACACCGCTCCAGAACCCAAGAGCGCAGTATCCTGCAATTGCAAGTCATTGTCGACCAAATCATCGCCGACACGCAGGAGGAACCCTCTTCAGAAGCTGGAGATGTCCCGGAAATTCGTGTAACCCAATTTATGCCGCGTGCTAAAGCCTCGGAATCAGCACCTATTGCAGAGCGACTACGGTATATCTACCAACTAAACACACCCACGAGATGGGAACTCGAAGCTGAGTTAGCGTATGCCTGGTCAGGAGCAGGCAGTTTTGTGTCCGCGCTCGAGATATTCAAGCGCTTGAAGCTGTGGGCTGAAGTAGCACTCTGCTATCACACTGTTGGCCAAGAAGATAAAGCGCGGCAGGTCATCCGACGTCAATTGTACCTTTCTTCCAAAGGTCCAGATATGGATAGATTCCATATCGATGCCCCTGAGCTCGTCACTGAGAACTGGGAGGGAGAGATGCGTCCTACGCCAGCACATGCACCACGACTCTGGTGCATATTAGGAGATCTTGAAAACGATCCAACATATTGGCTCCGCGCCTGGGAGATTTCCAAACACAGATATGCGCGTGCACAGCGCAGTTTAGGAGAATTCTACGTCAAGGCCGGAAAACTGAAAGAAGCCCGTGATGCGTACATGCAAGCGACAGTCGTCAACCGACAGAACAACGACTCCTGGTCACGACTCGGTGACCTAGACCTCCGCGTCGGAAACTGGGATGGAGCAATTATCGCATTCCAGCAAAGCATCATGATCGACGACACCGACGCAAAGACCTACTCCAACCTCGGATCCGCCCTCCTCTCCAAACACAAAGAGCTCATCACTTTAGAAAAAGCAGCAGCCAAAGACGCCATCGTCCTCTCATCAAAAGCAGACTCCGATTCTGACACCGAAGAAATCACTTTCCCTCTCAAGGAAGCAAAACAAGACCCCAAAGCAATCCTCCACCAAGCCCTCCAAGCCTACAAACGCGGCGCCGCACTCGCGCACTCTAACTGGCAGATCTACGACAACGTAATCACCATTGCACTCCGTCTCTCCCCTCCATCTTTCCCAGACCTACTCTTGGGTCTCCGAGCCATCCTACGTATCCGCGCTCCTGCTGTAGGAGAATACGCCATCGACATCGACGTGCTACGTGCTCTCGTCGCAGAAGTCACATCCTCTGACCGCACACCCAGCACCTACCCCGGTGAATCCGCATCTGAGAATAACGGGAAATACATCCCACCGCGCGGCACCCTCGGCCGAGCCCTCATCGCCATGGTCGACGCCGAAATCATCCCCTTAATCACCAAACGCGGCGAACTCTGGGTATTGGTCGAAAAACTGCGGTTCTGGCAACGGGACTACGAGGGTGCGTTAAGGTGTGCGGAGAGGGGATGGAGATTGGTTATGAGTGCTGCAGAGGGGGAGTGGTTGGTTGAACGGGAGGGGTGGAGGGCCGTGGTGGGCGTTACGGATAATCTTGTGAGTGCGTATGAGAACTATGGGGGGACGGAGATTGAGGGGGTGGATGGGAGCTCGAGGGAGGTAGAGAGGACGTGGAGGGCGAAGGCGAGGAGTGCGGTTAGGGGCGTTATGTCGAAGGGGAGGGATGCGTGGGAGGGGAGTGAGGAGTGGGCGGTTTTGGAGGGGAGGTTGGAGGAGTTGAAGAATTAAAGTAGATGTGGTAGGTAGAGGGGAAGTAGAAATCTGCTCAACATACACTTCAATGCATGTGTCTAAGTGGTACCAGGGCGAGTGATGTGAATTCATATATCTATAATGGTCGAAATCCATTGGTTCCTTGCATCCCCCAATCTCATGGGCGTGTCAGAATGTGTAAACCAACGCAGAAATGCTTAACGCCAATGGAAATCCCAGATCTACCCACCCAAATTCTCGCCGGATCATCAATCTTAAGTTTACGCCCGAGCAGCGCCCTCTCCAAACATGCTCTCAACCAACTCTCCACCCCTAATCGACAATATCGAAAGAAGGGTGTCGCTCAACTACACGGGACAGATTAGCCGAATCCCAACCCCAGGAAAAGGATGTCAGAACTTACACCATGCGTCTTCTCATTACAACCCTGCAACCAAACGCCCGCACTCTCGTCAACCCGTCCCTCCTCAAAAAGCACTCTATAATCCCTCCCAACATCCCACTTCCCCTCGCCCTTCCCCGGCAACAAATCTTTAACCTCGCTTAACATGCCCTCGTGTGCATTCCGCACATAGCCCGTAGCAGTAAACACATAATCGACTTCCAACTCCTCTTCCTCACCTCGGATCCGCTTACTCTCGATAGTATCTGCTATCTTGAGTAGGACACTAGAGTTGGAGCTCTGTGTAGCGGAGAGGACTGTCCGGTTAGGAATGATGCGTGCGCGCCGTTGGGATTCGGATGGTGTGGTGAGGCGCTGCATGTATAGTTGCTCGTAGATGTGCTCGAGGAGAGAGAGGCGCACGACGCCGTAGTTGGTTCCTCTGTCTAAGGTGAGAGCAGCGGCTCGCTCATCGGTAGGTTGGGAGTAGATTCCGTCAACGCGATCGGGGTCGAAGATCTCGTTTACGCTGGTGGATGTCAGTTTTTATCTTTATCTGAGTAGATGAAGTAATAACGGTGGTTGAGTAGGGGAAGGGAGGGGAATGAGAGACGTACAAAGGACTGTCATCACTCGGTCTCAAACTGGCGCCTTTGATAATGAGCTTCACACTCGCCTCCGGAAATCTCGACCACAGATCATTAAAGATCTCAGCAGCACTCTGTCCACTCCCAATAACCGCAAATCGAAGCTTCCGCCCAGCTTCTCTCTCCTGTATCCGTCCAATCGTATTGGAGAATTGAGAAGAATGAGCTACATGCTTCAGACCTCGCATGTTTGGCGGAATGACGGGTTGGCCACCAACGGCAATGACTACATGTCGTGCTCGTCGAGTAACCAAATTCCCATCGTCAGACCGAGCCGTCACATCCCAACTGATCACCTTCCCTTCCCCGTTTTTCTCAGCAACATTCACGCTCTCCACCGCCATGCCATACGCAACATTCCCCTCCCTCTCAAAATGCGCAGCACACCAACGAAGATAATCCTCATACTCAAGTCTAGACGGTAAGAATGTTCCTAGATTGATGAACTGGTTTAATCGTCCCTGATCAAACAGGTAGTTCAGGAACGTGAATTTAGATCTGGGATCTCGTGGTGTAGCTAGGTCTTTGAGGAATGAGATTTGCATCTTTGCACCGGGGAGTTGCATGCCGGCGTGCCAGGCGAACTGGTGTTGTTTCTCGAGGAAGAGCGCCTTTGGTGAGTGGGTGAGGTTGGCGTCGTGAAGAGCGATGGCGATGGCTAGAGAGGCTGGACCGAAGCCTACGCAGAGGAGGTCGAGGACTTCGTCTGAAGAGGTGGGTAACATGCTGGAGGTTGTGTGGCCGTTTGTGTGGCCGTTGTGATAGACTCCGTTTGTCCGTCCGTGAGAAGATGAGATGCCATTGGCATGAGAGTTCTTGTCACCTTCGAGAGGCGAGGTGATTGCTGAAGGTGTCATGTTGTGTTGGAGATAGGGAAGGTACCTGCTAGCATGCTGGAAGATGGTGAGTAACGTGACCAGAGAATAGGAGGACCAAAATACAAGCAATCGATGGTGAATCGAGAAGATATTGATGTCCAGAGATATGTTCTGCTTACCAGTGGTTAGGTTGCTGTTGAAACTTTTCGAAGTGAGTTTTCTCTTTTCATGAAGAAAAAATATCAAGCTCGTTCAAAATCTAGTAAGCCTGCCTGGTCATGAACAAAGATCAAGATCAAATGTATATGATGGCTTCAGACCCACGGGGGTGAAGATGTGAAATCAATCACGTCTTATTGGTACTGAGCAGGTTTGAGTTTGCCGGTTTGGGAGGTTGATGACAAGTCCTTATTCGATGGTCGCTCATTCGCCAACTGACACGAAGATGATCGATCACAAGCCTGAGCGAGTTTAACCGAGACACAGGTTCGATGATGATAGATTTTGTTTTCCCGAGAAAGTCGGACGTATGTGATTTGACTTGCGGAGTGATGTTGTTGTTAGATGGGTTGGAATGGTGATGTAGTCTGCTGGGGCTGCGATCTTTGGTGTGTTTTGAGCGATGTCTCTGTCTCTGTGTATTGGGAGAGAGATATGCCTTGGAGTTTCGGGTGATTGGCGTCTGAGCTTATTTCGACTACTATCAATCTCCGAACGGTCAAGCTGTCAAAACCAATTTCAGAAGTGCAGTATTTGGAATCCTCGTCACGTAGGTATATCTCCTCAAAAGGGCGCATGTCGAAGATTTTAAATGGTGATATAAGCCCGGATAACGTCCTGTCCTCAGAGGACCTTGGTACATCGGCGACATCCCCGTCTACGAGCTATACCATCCATCATCCACGATCTCTCTCCCGTGCCCCATACCCAGCACCCTCCCTCCCCCTCCCTTGATGGGAGTGCCGATAGCGATTAGATGGACCTGCAGCAATCAATCAACAGTCTCGCATGGCCGGCCAGCAGACTACTGCAACGCCAGATGCAGATGCAGACCCTTCATCCTGATCACCGCAACGAGCGGTTGGCGACAGGCCCCATGCGACCCGATGGAGGTGACGCAAGAGATACCCACGCCGTCTCTGTTGATCATTCGTCGACACCTGCCACATGCATGCTGGACTGGTTGGGTGAATCATGATTCCATTCCATGCATGTAAGAGAGAGAAATGCGATGACGCCGAGATTTGATGTTGCAGACCCTAGCTAGATCATCACTGTGGTGTTGTGATTTGAGAGGAAATTTCACGCGGTCCATCCTCGGCACGGGGTGGATTCATACATCACACGGGTAATTAATTGCCAAGGTCATTTATCTGATCCGCTTGAAGGAGGGGAGAGAAGACCGATGTCGGTGCGATGTCCACAGGGGTCGCTTTATCAGATGAAGAGATAATCAGTTGTTCAAGTGCCAAGTGCTTCAAGGGGAAGGTAGTATTTAGAGCCCATGCTGTGGATCGTTTTAGTGGTTTGGCTTCATCTGATAAAGTTTTCCACTGACGATGCCGAGGGCGGCAATGGCGTGGCAGACGGGAGGAAAGTGTTGATCTGATGACGGGTGGCCGAGGGACAAGGTACCAGTTGGGAACTTTTCGTGGAAGCGAGGACAAACAAGGAGATTCGGGCTGTTTCCAGGATCTGGGGTATTGAAGAAGAAGATATCTCTTGGCTTTCCCTATATTTCTTTCGCCTTGAGAGAAAGTATGCAAAGAAGCGGAAAATCGAAGCCGGTTTTTTCCGGGACCACAAGCCCGAATATCTGAGATGTGATACATAGTGAGAAATCGATTGTGACGAACAATCAAAAACGATATTCATGTTGAGTAAATGGTAGCTGTCAATAGTGCTGCTATACAACGAACCTTTCTATCCCTAACTCCTGGCTAATGTGCCATGCTATGATCAAACAAATATAATGAACATGCAAGTAAAATAAGATAACTGGCAATATATCACTACTCAACCGAGATTCTGCGCTCTGATCATTTGTTCATAAATTCCCCCACCTCTCATCAACTCTTCATGTCTGCCCTCTTCAACGATCTTTCCATGATCGAAGACCAGTATCCGATCTGCGCGCTGCACGCTTGTAAGTCGATGGGCAATCATAATCGTGGTTCGTCTGCGAGAGGCAGCAGAGATGGCTTCTTGGATCTGGGCTTCGGAGTGAGAGTCTGGGAGGAGGGAGCTATTAGCCAAGAGAGCTTTCTGAAAAAACAGAAGATCTAGAAAAAGAGAAACGAGAATGTACCAAGAGCAGATGTTGCTTCATCGAGAAGCAGAATCTCAGGGTTACGGATGTACGCTCGAGCTATAGCAACTCGTTGTTTCTGTCCGCCCGAGAGTTGAGAACCATTGTTTCCACATTGTCTGTTCCGAAGGTCAGTATTCTGGTCATGGTAGTCAAGACAATAGAACGGACGTTTCATAGCCATCAGGCAGCCCGTTGACGAAATCATGAATACCAACAGCCTTACAAGCTTCGATAATCTCCTCCCGCGTAGCCACATGTCCAGGTCGCGCACCTAGCCCTACATTGAATGCCACACTTCCAGCGAACAGGTCTGGGTCTTGTGCGACAAGACTTATCCTCGCACGATGCTGCGATACTGGCACGGACTTGATGTCCACGCCGTCCAATAGGACGGAGCCAGATGTTGGATCGTAGAACCGTTCGATCAGAGATATGGCAGATGTCTTTCCGGCTCCTGAACGTCCTACGAGAGCGACCGTCTCGCCGGCTTTGATTGTGAGGTTGAGGTTGGTGAAGATAGGAGCGTTGGGACGGGACTTGTATGTCAAAGAGACGTTTGCAAAAGTTATGCTTCCGGTCTGCGATGTTGATTTGCCTTCCTGAGTCGTCACAGAGGTCATTGGGAGCACGGCCTTATTCGACGGAGTATCAATACTAGGCTTCTGGTCGTGGAGTGCGAAGACCCTAGAAGCTGCACCTTTCGCTCGGCCGATGTCTGGCGCAAGACTGAATATTTGACCTGCTGCTTGGGCCGAGAATAGGATAGCTGGAAGAACAATGAAAAATTGGAGGCTCGAGTACTGGCCGGAGCGCACTTGTTTGGCACCCCACCAATAGGCCAGAGCATAGACAAAGTACCTGTTGACTGTCAGAAAAATACGTTTCATGAAACATAGAAACTTACGTGACTGCAAGTGCAAAGGCAAGAATGAGATTCCCGAGGGCTGTCCCTCGGAATGTTTGTTTCTGGTACTTATCAACAGCGAGATGAAATCTCTTCGAAGTAAGTCTTTCAGTCCCAAGCGCGGCAATGGTTCGAATATTCGAGCAGGCTTCAGATGCGAGTGATGCAGCTTCAGTGTAAGCATGCTGATTCTTCTCCTCAACCCTAGCGAGTACGCGAATCCGAGCGAATCCAGCGATTATAACGACTGGAGAGGTAGCAAAGAGGACAATTGCAATCTTCCAGGCAACGATGTGTGCTAATATTGCCCCTCCAACCACCGACACCAATGCAGATACAATGGTTCCGATAATGACGCCTGAAAGGCCGCTCAAATGGCCAGCATCCATGCTGATGACTGCAGTCAGGGCCGCAGTTGATCTGCCAGGTTGCAGAAACCATTCCATATCCTGTCGGAGAATTGTACGAAGGGAGATGTCCCGAGTTCGGAATACCAAGTGTTCCGATACAATTCCAAAGCAAGAACCTGATGTTATGTATCCCAGCAGAGCAGCCACAGCCACAACGAAGAACATGAGGCAAAAAAAGTTGACCTGGGCAAAAGGAACGAGTCCGTTGAGTAGTTCGACAAGGTGACCAAAAATTATCGACTCTCCGAGAATCAAAGCACCTGTAGTGAGGGACCCCACGAGGGCAAGTATCGTGAAGATGATTCTTCCTCGGCTCAGAGCAAGGCAGCGTCTGAGGATGTTGAATATTCCAAACTGCTTTTCCTCGAGAGAAGACAAATCTGGGGCATCGGAAAGCTATCCAAAATAATCAGTACATTGACGGTGAATATTCTGGGGCTATTTGGCCTTGACCAAGTCTGACAACTTTGGTTCGTGATGGGGTTGAGATGTGAAATGCTTACCTGCAATTGAACTTCGTCTTCAGGCTTGTGATTACCAGCAGCCATTTTGTGCTTTGTCGAAACCGATTGGTCGGTTGCATCATCTGAAGTCAACTTCTGAGCCTCAATCAGTTGTCTATAGACCCCGTCGTCATTAGACATCAGTGTCTCATGATTGCCTTGCTCGAGAATGCGCCCCTTTCCCATAACGATGATATTATCTGCCGATTTAACGGATGCAAGTCTATGAGCAATCATAACTGTTGTTCGGTTTCCCATAGACCGTGTTGTTCCCAGCGAAGTGAGAATTGCAGCTTCGCTGATCGTGTCCAACGCACTCGTCGCTTCATCAAGCACCAAGAGTGCTGGATCCCCAACAAGGGCTCTGGCTAGACATAACCGTTGTTTCTGCCCACCTGAAAGTTTTGTTCCATCTGGTTCACCTAGCCAAGTGTCTATGCCGACAGGTAGAAGATTGACGAAAGACCATGCGTCTGCGGCCTTACAAGCCTTGATACACATTCCTCTCATTTCGTCGTCAGGAAGTTCTGGCCCTCTGTACCCATCTCGAATGTTGGTGTAGATAGTTCCTGAGAACACCGCTGGGTCTTGATCCACAAGAGCGATTTGGTTTCGAAGGCTTGCGAGGTTGTACTCTGGTAAAGAATGTCCATCTATGGTGATGCTGCCCTGAGAAGGATCGTAGAGTCTCAGGAGCAGCGCGGCGATTGTACTCTTCCCGCTTCCTGACGCACCTACAATGCCGACGGTTGATCCCATCTTGATGTTGAAGCTGACAGAATCCAGTACAGTCTCCATCGGTCGAGCAGGATATGCGAAACTGGTATCGGTGAAAACGATCTCCTTATCAGGCCCCAAAGCCTCATCATCGGCTTGGATCCCTTCTTTAGAGTAGACGTCGATCGGAATGTCAGGATAGTCGATCAAGCTGAATATTCGACTTCCTGCAGATGCAGCTTGGGAAAAGGATTGGATGAAGGGTCCCGCTTGACCGATAACAAATGAAGCATCGAGAATCAGAAAGACGATTGCATAGACTGTTCCGGCACTTCCATTACCATTGCTATCCCTGATAATGCGAGCGCCTTGCCAAAATGCCAGAGCATTTGCTGCATATCTGCGACTTCTTAGTTTAGAAACGGAACAGTTGATGCCAGCACTTACGCAATGAAGAATACACTGCCCAGGAGAACAGCTCCAGCTACGGCCTTTTTCATTCCAGCTCTCATGGCATCTTTGAGATGGCTCTGATGATCACTCGTCAAAGACTCGAATGCATCGAAAGCTTGCACGACTTGAACGGCCTTAATCGCACCCTCCGCCACAGAAGCTGCCGAAGTAGTACGTTCCGATGCTTGCTTAGAAAAGGCACCAAGAACAGATGTGCCTGTAATGATCACCAATGTCATGGAAGGGATGACAGCGGCGAATAGTATGCCAGTAAGACGCGCATTGAGACTGAAGCCAACAATGAATGCCACCAGGAAGTAGCTGACTGACTGGAGAAAGATTCCGACTTTCTCAGCAGTTCCGGCTTGAACTGTCTGGGCATCTACTGTCAAACGGCTGGTGATCTATGTGCAAGTCAGTTTGAATTCCTTCCTTCATCACACAGCGACTTACATCTGGACACTGAGTCTCATAAAATGTTTGATCTAGACCCAAAGCCCTATTCACCATCTGAGTTCTCAATCCTCGAGAGATCCGGGCACCAACGATTCCCCAGCAGAATGCCCAACCCCATGTTACAGCGAAGTAAGCGCATGCTAGAATTGTCAGACAGTTGCCAAATGAGTTGAAAGTGTTCACCAACCGACTCCAAGTAGTTGTGATATCCTCTTCTGAACTTCTTCCTCAGAAGGGGGAAATGCATCAATGATCTTCGCAAATATTACTCCAATTATGGGTAGAGGAACTCCTGCTGCGATTGCGAGGACGATTCCACAAACAAGAATGAACCGTGACTGCAAATCTTGCAAGGGTCGGAAAAGTGAAAAGTATGAAGACCTTGAGCTCTTGATCGTTCCATTTTTGGGCAGTAGACGGCGAGGCTTCAGCATCATCCGCCATCTACTTGACCTGCCATCTTCTTCAGATGCGAAAAGTGTCATTGGAGCTGCTTCCGTTGCATGTCAAAAACAGATCTTTACACAACATTGCCCAGACAAAAGCAAAGTGCTGTCTCTGCCCACATCTCAAGATCTGATAAGGAGGATCTCTATACCCGTGGATAATGTCATGGGACTGCCCAGCAGCCAGGGGCTTCCGTTCCGAGGTTTTCGATTTCTACACACACACCGGTCCAGCGAAACATCATAGGTGTTTGCTGAAAACCGGCAGATACACCGTCACTGTGCATACCGCCTCTCTGCGGGGGGCGGGCAGCTTGGTTCGGCACTGAGCATCTTTGCCCACACCCTCTTGAAGCACAAGACGGCGTAAGTCCCGGCATGTTCACTAGCACATGTTGAAAGCAATTCTACGCCAGTAGCTGTACGGAGTTAGATCGCGTTATGGCTTGGATTCACCGCAGATCGTAGAGACCCTCGAGTCCACAATAAAAATTCGAACTTGTATCCAGAAGGCACGGGTCTTCCACCCAATCTTTATCTGACAGTGACATGGAGTGGATCTTGCGATTTCCATATCTCCTGCAAGCTAGAAAATTCATAGGAATCAATGACAAAACGAAAGAGCAAACCGTAGTATAGAATGACGATATCCTCTCCGACGGCAGAATGCAATACGATCTGAAACTGGGGATCTTCCTCCAATTGTTGGGCAAGTAGTACAGTAAGTAGCATGGTGTTCTGCCGCAGGAATCAGATCTAAGAGTGAAAGGGTCGTTTGGCCGAGGGTGTGTCTGGATAATCGAGATCTCCATGGTCTCATCCTCGAGTTGGAGTGGTTGTCGCTTGATGGAAGCCAAGAGGCCTGGTGGGCTCAACGACGGAGTGAGGTAACTTTACAGTTATCAGATCGTCTCTACCCCGCTCATTCGAGGAACACGCTCCTTGATCCCTGGTTATTCTCCGTCTTGGGTGTCTTCACGACCTATACCGACATCGGAGCTGACAGCCAAGCAGCGGATCCAGCGCGTCACTGGGTTCTGGGCTGTACAGTACGGGTCTGGGCAGACTCGGGATCTGATAAGATTATGGTTAGATGGTTGAAGAATCTTCCCTGCCTGGGTTCGATCTGCGTTCGGAGACGGTGCTGCATGCGTATGTGGCTGCGTGGATGCATGCATGTAATATTAGCGGTTGCGTATAGATGTTTTTAGTCACGAAAAGGTATTGAGCAATTAGAGATGAGATGAGACGACGAGTTGTTGCGATGCGACGAGAGCAAGAGCGAGAAAGCAGCGGGGAGCAGTTCTGACATGGGGGCTGGGCTGACATAATCGTTGTCGCTTAAGAAACACTCCAGACGGGAACGGGAGGGAGCAGCTTAGGATGCCACAGATGCCACAGATGCCCCGTCTCAAATGGATTCTTTCAGGATGCTGAACTGAGCCAACTTCGCTTCACTTCACCAACTCACCCACTCATCTACGGCCATCAACGTGTCGTTCATCCACTCAGTCGATATATCCCTCAGCTCAGCAGACAGCCATGGTCTTCTGTTGTAATGCAGGTTGCAAAAGCAACTGGCGTGGACATGTTCTTTGGTCAAGTGATGTTTTTCTTGAATCGTTGTCTTCATGCTTCATCACTATGCCGTGATTTGTTGCTTCTACCCAGCCAGCAGTGGCGGTATTCTCTTCAACGGCGCCTCTTTAAATATTCTGCCCCCACGGATTTGCACAAGGATGTTTATACGTCACCAAGACGCTGACGGACCCAAGCTATCTAGGCTATGGAGTCAATCCTCCGACTCCGTCTCTCCGTATCCAGTTTTCGTACAATACCCCCTTCACTTCAAAACACAACAAGCAAATACAGGCGCGCAATAGTACAAAACCTTTCGGCTGGACAGCTCAGTCATCGTTGACCGCAAAACAAACTCATACAAGTGGATGTGACTGATGGACAGAAACGCAGAAAACTCACCACTAAGATTGATCCTATTTCCAAGCGGGTGGGGACTTTACAATCACACCTCTGAGACGAGCACGTGAAGCAACTTGGAAGAGAACCCTTGATATTGCCATCGACCCTTCAGGAAACTACCGGCAATTTCATCTGCCCCTCTATTCGAGAGCTCGATTATTTCTTTCGATCGATCATATACTTTGTCCCAGCATGAGAATCTGATTTCTGGGCAGCTATGGCCGAACGACTGTCTATCCTCAATGACCCTCCTTCGATTTTGGAAGGGCCCCGGCTCCTGCATGAGCTGATCCAATGGGACAAACATAGCCAGACTACTGCGATCGACTTTACCAGCAACCATACCAGAAAACTATACAGCTATTATGATATCCAACTGTGCGTGGCGTCTTTGGAGTTACGGATACATGAATCTCTGAGCAAGTCGCAAACAAGCGAGCCATCTCGTCAACATATCGTTCCAATCCTCCTTCCGCAATCGCCAGGGCTGTACATTTCGCAGCTGGCTATTCTCCAATCTGGAGGCGCATTCTGTCCTATCAATCTCGATGCGCCAAAAGACCGCATAAAATTCGTCGCCGGCGATGTCTCTGCAAATCTCATCATCACAACCCCCGAGTTTGAGAATGTTGTCTCTTGGGAAAACGGGCCCACTGTTATTCTTGTGGACGAATTCCCCAACGTTGTGCAACAACAAACGAGAGAAAGAGTTGCGACACGTGATGTTATACAAGACGATATCTCCTACGTGATGTACACATCTGGATCGAGTGGAACCCCGAAAGGTGTTGCTGTCAGTCACATGGCTGTTTCACAGTCCCTCCTGGCTCATGAAAGACACATTCCTCAGTTCGATCGATTCCTCCAATTTGCTGCACCATCCTTCGATGTTTCGGTCTTCGAGATCTTCTTTCCTCTCATCCGAGGCTCGACGCTGGTCGGTTGCGATCGAAGCCAACTGCTCAATGACCTCCCGGGAATGATAACGACCCTTGAGGTTGATGCGGCGGAGCTCACGCCGACTGTCGTCGGCTCCCTTCTTCAAAAGAGAGCGAACGCGCCCGGACTGAAGCTCCTCTTGACTATTGGAGAGATGCTCACATCACCTATTGTCAAGGAGTTTGGAGGATCTGAGACGCAGTCTAACATGCTCTATGGCATGTATGGTCCGACAGAGGCAGCGATTCATTGTACTGTGTATTCAAAAATGGAAGCAGATGCGAAGCCAGGAAATATTGGAGTCCCTTTTGACACTGTCTCAACATTCGTTGCGGCTGCGAGCACATCCTTAAACGATGCGGCGGATCTCAAATTTTTACCTGTTGGAGAACTTGGCGAGCTTGTTCTGGGTGGCCCACAGCTCGCCAAAGGTTATCTGAACAGAGAAGAGCAGAACAGGGCAGCCTTCGTCCATTTCAATGGCAAGGTATACTACCGGACTGGTGACAAGGCACGGCAGCTTGAGAATGGAACGATCGAAATTCTCGGACGCATGAGTGCTGGTCAGGTGAAGCTTCGTGGTCAAAGAGTTGAGCTTGGTGAGATTGAGGAGGTGGCCTACAAGCACCCCGGGTTGAAGACCGTCGTGGCGGTTGTGCTCAATGGGGTGCTCATCATGTTTGCATTGACAAATGATCAGTCGATCAAATCCGAAGTTGTAGTGGAGACGTGTTCTAAATGGCTTCCAAAGTTCATGGTCCCGAGCGAAGTTGTTCTTCTGCAGAAATTTCCATATCTGCCATCTGGCAAGGTGGACAAGAGGAAACTGGAGTCCGACTACCAAGCTGACCGGGCATCTTCTGAGAGCACGGAAGCTTGGGCGACTGAGACTGAGCGCGCTGTGAAGAACGTTCTTCAGGAAGTCCTTGGCAATTTTTCTACGACCACACGACTGGCAGCTGCAGGCTTAGACTCTCTTGTTGCCATTAGAGTAGCATCCAAACTTCGAGGCATAGGCTTCAATGTAAGCACCGTTGCCGTGCTGCAAGCCGAAACCCTCAAGTCTCTTGTTGAGCTTTGCGACAATTCCACCTCTCCTGCGCCAGCGTCGATGGCCCAAACGGAGCCTGCCAGACAGAAGATCAAAGCTGTGCTGAACGGACATGCGAAGGATGTCGACTATACATCACACTGTACACCACTTCAATCTGCGATGCTATCAGAAACTGCGATCAATGAGAAAGCATATCGAAACTGGATTGAACTTGATCTGCCAGGAATCACTGATGCCGAAGATGTTATTTCGGCCTTGCATGACCTGGTTGATTCCAATTCAATCCTGAGAACTGGGTTTGCAGAACCCCATGACCACAATGGATATGTGCAGATAGTCTGGCGAGATTTAGAGGATTCTCAGATTGAAGTTGTGGAGAAATTCCGGTACGAGTTCGATGAGTCCAAGGATGTCTCTGTACATCGCCCTATTCGATTTCAGATCCTCCAACTCAAATCCGCGGCAAAACTTCTCATTCATATCCATCATGCTCTTTACGATGCATGGTCACTCGAGTTGCTGCTTGATGACCTCAATTCGTTGCTTTTGAAAGCACCCCTTCCGACCCGTCCACCTTTTACCGATATCATCGACAGCTACCAGAATGGCACCCTCTCATCTGATGATTGGTCTTCGAAAGATTATTGGAGAGACCATCTCTCCTTTCTTGACGTAGCTCAACTTCCAAATTTTCACATGAAGGAATCTCCACCTCCGTCACTAGCCATTGAGCGACTCCAGACTTCCCTTTCAACGGCAAAGATCGAGGCAACCTCCCGCCACCTCTCAGCCAGTCCACAGTCACTGTTCCAAGCAGCTTATGCTTTGGTGCTAAGCTCATATATTGGCGCCTCGGATATCTGCTTTGGGACAGTCTTTTCAGGTCGAACGCTCCCCATCGCGGGAATTGAGGATATAGCAGGACCATGTCTTGCAACTCTACCCATTCGAGTTGACCTTTCGACTTCCTCGAATCTTCATGCCTTGGTACAGGAGCTTAACTCGACGAATAGAAAGCATTTGGAACACAGCACTCTTCCCCTCCGTGACATCAAAGCGACGAGCGGGATCAATCCTCGGCAGCTGCTCTTCGACACATTGCTCATCTGGCAACAGACTCTGCATAGCTATGACCACAAGAGAGAGCATGTAGTCCTCATCGATACAGTGGACAACCTCGAGTTCAACATGACATTGGAGGTTATGCCCAGCCTGGGAAATATTGAGCTCAAGGCAAATTACCAGCAGGCGTTGTTTCCAGCATCGCAGATCCACACATTGCTGTTGCAAGTCGAACAGATTGCACACGCCATTGTTGAGGATGCGAACACATCACTCGACATAGTTTTCAGCCATCTCGACAAAAGAGTTCTGTCGATTGAGAACGAAACGCCAGATACACAGCTGAAAGCTGGGACACTCTCTAGCTCAGTTGAGAATCTGGCACTCACGGATCCGGATAGGTTAGCCATCGAATTTGCTACGTCGATCGAGGACCAAGCAATCGCTGTGGACACCATATCATATTCTGAGCTCAACTCGTACTCAAATCAGATCGGAATTCATTTGCTCGAGGAGCACGGGGTTCTTCCGGACGAGCTTGTTTGCATATGCATGGAGAAGTCTGTTGATCTCTATGCATCTATTCTTGCCACGGCAAAAATTGGTGCTGGTTACCTCCCTCTTACTCCCGATGTCCCGCATGATCGACTGGAGCTCATCCTGCGAGAAGCAAAGATCAGGGTGGTCATCGCTCGATCGTCATCCAGACCTCTCCTCAAGCTATTCAAATCCGTCAAAGTTTTCTACATCGACGAAGTCAGTCTCTCTTCATTTTCTGTCAGCAATATACCTCCAAGGTCGTCCCCAGACATGGTCTCGTATTGTGTTTTCACCTCTGGAAGCACCGGGACACCAAAGGGAGTTCTTGTAACCCAAGGAAATCTCCTCAGCAATCTGGACGTCCTTGAAGAGCTTTATCCCACGACTAAGGATTCCCGATTCTTGCAGTCCTGCTCCCAAGCCTTCGATGTATCCGTGTTCGAAATATTCTTTGCATGGAGAGTTGGCGGGACCATCTGTTCGGCCGTCAAGGATGCCCTGTTCCGAGACATTGAGAATGCGATCCGGCTGTTCAAGGTGACCCATTTGAGCTTGACACCTACTGTTGCTGCTCTCATTGATCCCAAGAATGTACCCAAAGTGGAGTTCTTGGTCACCGCTGGAGAAGGAGTGACCTCCAAAGTGTTCAATTCTTGGGCAGATAGGGGCTTATGGCAGGGCTATGGCCCAAGTGAGACAACAAATATCTGCACCGTAAATCCAAGGGTGAGGAAGTCAGACGCGATAAATAATATCGGCCCACCCTTCAAGAATACTTCCGCCTTCGTGCTAGCACCTGGACCAGAATTTACCCTTGTCCCTCGAGGTGGCATCGGAGAATTCTGTTTCGGAGGCTCTCAAGTCTTCCGTGGATACATGGACCGCAGCCAAAATGTGGGCAAAATCATTGAACATCCGGAGTATGGACGCTTGTATCGCAGTGGCGATTTCGGACGCCTAATGCCAGATGGATCTCTAGTCTTTACCGGACGAAAAGACGACCAGGTCAAGATCCGAGGGCAAAGAGTTGAGCTTGGGGAGATCAACATCATCATGCTGAAATCAGGAGAAGTTGCAGACTGTGTTACTATGGTCATCAGCAATGATAAAGACAGTTCGCAGCGCCTGATATGCTTCTGGACCTCTGGTAGCGATGCGAGCGAGGATCTCGAATGTCTGAAGCCAGACTCAGGAACAATTGCTCAGTTGTACAAGAATCTCGATTCGGCACTTCCAGCATACATGATACCCTCCGCTCTTATCCCTGTATCATTAATGCCATCTACAGCACAAGGCAAGATCGACAAGCGGCTCCTGATCAAGCATTTCCAGAGCCTCGATGTCGACTACCTTGATCAGACTTCTCAAGCATCAAGATCGACATCAAATCACACATGGACAGAGGATGAGAAAGTCATTGCACAGTGTGTTTCCGAAGTGGCTCGAGTATCGGTAGCCGAAGTCGGCCTTGATGCGTCCTTCTTCAACCTAGGCATCGACTCGATATCCGCGATTCAATTGTCCAAAAGTCTTGCCAAGCACACATCGCATCATGTAAACATATCGGATATCTTGAAATTCCCATCCGTCGTCAGACTAGCAGAAAGACTTTCGTCTCGAAGTGACGAAACTGTGACAAGGAAACTACCCGCTTCGGATGAGTTGGAGTTTGGATTCGATGCCGAATTTATCGAGTCAACAATAACCAGTTTCAAACGTGCTGGCAGGACTGTGCAGAGCATTCTCCCATGCACGCCCCTCCAGG
Organism: Helotiales sp. F229; assembly: GCA_002554605.1. Taxonomy (NCBI): domain Eukaryota; kingdom Fungi; phylum Ascomycota; class Leotiomycetes; order Helotiales; species Helotiales sp. F229. Next base: position 2,749,234 of record MXAW01000004.1, on the reverse strand, counting down.
AAGCAATGTTATCTGCAGCAGCAACTTCATCAGAAAAGCTGTATGACAACCATGTTACTTTGGCCATTCGTGGTGATGTTACGAAGCTGGAAAGTTGCTGGCGGGAAATGGCACAGCGCCATGACATCCTAAGGACATGCTTCGTTAGCACGGATATGCAGCGGCACCCATTCATTCAGGCTATTCTTAAAGATTACGATCTGAAGTTTACCTCAGTGACACCAGTTGATGATAAGGAGCATCAAATGGAGTTTGAGCCACCTTACTCTCTGAAGCTGGTGAAGTCGCCGAAGGGTACACAGCTTGTGATCTCCATGCACCATGCTCTATACGATGGAGTTGCTCTGGCAGTCCTGTACGAAGAGGTCGAGAAAATGTACCGCAGTGAAGGTCTCCCACCTGCTGTGTCATTTGCTCCATTCCTGAAGTCCATGGCGTCTCTGGATATGAGTGACGCTGATCAGTTCTGGAATTCCAAATTGCGTGGCTGTGGTTTCCCAAAGCTCGACGGCATCCAAAGCAGCCCAAAGAGTGACACAGACGAGAGTGCTACTAGAATTCAACGAATGAATGGGAAGTCTCTTCTCAGCTCGATCGAAAACAGTGCTCGCAAACACAGCACTTCTCTCTTAGCAGCATGTCACACTGCTTGGGCAGCTATGTTGGCGGAGCGACTCCACGAGACTGACATTTGTTTCGGCAACATCGTCAGCGGCCGTACCATTCCAATCGATGGCATCGAGCGTCTTGTGGCACCCTGCTTTAATACCATACCTTCCCGACTGCAAAACATCCACAAACTCTCCTATCTCGAAGCTTTCCGGAAACTGCAAAATCTCAACGCCGATTCCCTCCCCTTCCAACTGACACCATTACGTCGCATCCAGGCCAAACTCAGCCCTGACGGCTCTCGTCTTTTTGATACCCTTTTCATTTTACAGCAACCGCCACGAGAGCTTGACTCCTCCATTTGGTCTATTTCAGACGACAGTGGTGCTATGGATTTCCCTCTTGTGTGTGAGGTCGTGCCCAAGCATAGCGATGATACACTTGAAATTATGTTGCATTCACACACATCTGTTATCTCAGGAGATGACGCCCACAGTCTGCTGGAAGCTTTCGACAAAAAGCTTCGAGATGCATTGGAGAATCCACGTCGTCAGATTATGTCACCTACTGTAAAAGATGAGATCACCGCGAAGATCAACAACCGGGGAAAGTCGAAGTCGAATGACTCGAAATCGGAAGTTTCATCGAGAGATCTGTCATCAGACGAAATCAAGCTACGAGACATCATCTCAGACTTCACGGACGTACCATCAGAGAGCATCGGACGAGATATGAGCATCTTTAGACTTGGTCTGGACAGTATCAGCACTGTACAAGTCGCAACACGGCTCCGGAAGCAAGGTCACAAGGTTCTGGCTAGCGATATTCTGGAGAACCCAACCATTGCTCAGCTCAATACTTTCTTATCCGGAACCAAAGGAGACGATCCCGAGGCTTTAGAGTACGACTTCAAAACTTTTGACAAGGACTACCGGGAAGTCGTCTGCTCGAAGATTGGGTTGTCGCCAGAGAAGGTCGAGGCAGTGCTGCCATGCACGTCTGTCCAGAAGGGTATGCTTGCTCAGACTCTGCATTCTGAGGGTCTCGAGTACGTGAATAGTATCTGGTTTCAGCTTCCTCCTGAAGTATCAACATTGGGGCTCAAGCATGCCTGGAGCTCTGTATGCGAAAATAACGAGATGCTTCGAACATCCTTTGCATCGACGGAGGATCCCAGTCATCCATTCGTGATGGTTGTTCAGAAGAAAGACGACTATCAACTGTCTTGGTATGAAGGTGCCGAGGTACCTCCTCTTCCAACTTTCAATGCAGCCGATGTCTTCGAAAAGCCATGGAGTTTAAGTCTCTACACGGAAGATGGTACTACAATTCTCCTCTTCACAGCACACCACGCCCTCTACGATGCACAGTCAATCCAGATGGTTCTGTCAGATGTTGCGAAAACCTATGCAACTCAATCTTCAGCTTCCCGCCCAACAGTGGCTCCACTCCTCGGTGCGATATTACAAGACTCCCAGCAGAATCTCGAAGAGAAGAAGGTGTTTTGGGAGAAGGAGGAGAACAAGATCGTCGTGAACCGCTTCCCCGATCTCACTCCTCTTCGGGTATCAGACTCAAGTAGCGCAGTCAAGGAGATCGTCTCAAAGTCATCTTCTTCCAAGCTGGAAGAACTATGTCGCAGCAACGGAGTCACTACCCAAGCAGCCACTCAGGCAACATGGGCAAGACTGCTTTCCTTCTATGTTGGCGAGACCTCCACAACATTCGGAATGGCTCTCTCCGGGCGGTCGATTTACGAGAAAGCCGACCAGACCGCATTCCCAAGTATCGTCACTCTTCCAGTCCGGTGCGAAATTGCCGGAACAAACGCAGAGCTGTTATCACGAACCATGAACTCGAATGCATTACTCCACAAACATCAGTTCACACCCCTCACCTCAATTCAGAAATGGGCAGGATATCCCGAAGGCAAGATCTTCGACACTCTCTTCGCATTTCAGAAACTTCCAGATGGCAACGAGGAGGTCAAAATGCCCTGGAAGACCATCAAAGAAGAAGCATCTGTAGATTATGCTGTCTCTTTGGAGGTTCAACCTTTGACTAACGACGAGGTGACGCTTCGGTTAACTTTCAGACAAGATCTCATCCCAGCTGAGCATGCTGAATTGCTTCTGCAGCAGTACGATGCTTTACTACTTGACATCATCGAGAATCCTCAGCATCCCTGCGATGTTGCCCCTCGCACATCAGAGTCCCTACTATCCATCACAGCTGCTGAAGAGAAAGTGCTGCCAGGTCCAGTCACCTTGCTTCACGAATTCGTTGAACTAGGCGCCCGTGATTTTCCAGACAGACAAGCTCTTGAATTCGCTACAAATCTTGACCCAGGCAATTTCAAGAGCACTTCATGGACATACAGCGAGCTCAACCAGGAAGCGAACAAGATTGCCAACATGCTCTTGAAGCGGAACATCGGGCCTGGTCAAATAATAGCAGTCTGCTTCGATAAGTGCGCCGAGGCTTCTTTCACTATTATCGGTATCTTGAAGGCTGGGTGTGCATACGTTGCACTTGATCCCAATGCGCCTGGAGATCGATTGAAGTTTATTGTGGAAGACTCTGGAGCCAAGATGGTGGTTACTGCTGGCAAGCCTGGTCAGACTCTGAAAGGGTTGTTGGAAGGGGAGATAATTAACCTGGACTCACCAGATGTTCTCGCCAACTGTTCTACTGATGAGCCAAAATTATCTCGTGATATTACGCCTGAAGATGTGTCATACTGCCTATATACCTCAGGAACCACTGGCACCCCGAAAGGATGTCTGATCACTCATGAGAATACCGTCCAGTTCATGCTCGCATTCTCCTGCCTCTTTGCCGGTTACTGGGACGAGAACTCCAAATATCTTCAGTTCGCCTCCTTCCACTTTGACGTCAGCGTCATGGAACAGTTCTGGAGTTGGAGTGTAGGCATATGTGTCGCATCAGCTCCACGAGATCTGATATTCGAAGACATCACGGGCGCAATCCAACAACTGGGAATCACTCATATCGATCTCACACCCAGTCTCGCTCGGCTCATTCATCCTGACGACGTACCTACTCTGTGCAAGGGCGCTTTCATCACAGGTGGAGAACAACTCAAGCAAGAAATTCTGGATGTCTGGGGCGAGCATGCCTGTATTTACAATGGCTACGGACCAACCGAGGCGACGATTGGCTGCACGATGTACCCTCGTGTTCCCAAGAACGGCAAACCAGCTAACATCGGTCCCGCATACATCAACGTAGGCACCTTCGTCCTCAAGCCCGGTACCGAACTCCCAGTCCTACGCGGTGGCATCGGCGAGCTTTGTGTCTCTGGCAAGCTGGTAGGAAAAGGATATCTCAACCGTCCGGACCTCACAGCCGAGCGATTCCCAACCCTGAAATCCTTTAACGAACGAGTCTACCGGACTGGAGACCTCGTCCGCATCCTTCACGACGGAAGCTTCATATTCGTCGGTCGAGCTGACGACCAAGTTAAGCTACGAGGCCAGCGTCTCGAACTCAGCGAGATCAACGAAGTCATCAAGAAGGGCGTTGATGGTATTGAAGAGGTCGTTACTCTGGTGCTTAAGCATAGCACGCAGCAGAAGGAGCAGCTAGTGACTTTCTTTGTCACGAATGCTAGTTCTGACAATGAAGGTGCGCCAATTTCAGCCATGAGAGAGGCGTGTAAATCCCGCCTTCCTGGATATATGGTTCCCACGCATTTCATTCCCATCAAAGCTTTGCCGCTGAATGCAAACAATAAGGCGGATTCGAAGCAACTCGCGGCTATATACAATGACCTTAAAGTTGAGGATCTGCAGAGACTGAGCCAAGCTGGTCAATATGACAAGTGGACCGACAGCGAGCAACGAGTGCTCGACATCGTTGGCAAAATTCTGCAAATCGAAACCACAGCTCTGACAGGTGGTACGACTATCTTCGAGCTGGGAATAGATTCTATTTCTATCATAGGGTTTGCCCGAGCTTTACAAAATGCTGGATTGAGCAATGCGAAGCTTTCTGTGGTCAAGAACAACCCCTCAATGAAAGCACTCGTCCGAGCTCTCCTCGAAAGCAACAAAGCTGACCAGGGAAGAGAAAATGCTTATGTGGTAGCCGCACAGAGCATCGCTGCATTTGAGCAAAAACATATGGTGTCCATCTGTGAAGAATTGGGGGTTGAGAGCGCAGAGGTTGAGAAGATCGTGCCTTGTACGCCGGTGCAGGAAGGTATGATTTATCGCTTTTTGGAAAGCGATACTGCGCTGTACTTCAACAAGTTTGAGTTTAGGCTTGATGGAGGTGTTGATATGGAGAAGTTAATCGGTGCTTGGAAAAGAGTCATTGAGAGGCTTGAAGTGTTGAGGACGAAATTCGTGGCGACTGATGATGGATTCGCTCAAGTAGTGTTGCGCAAAGGATATGGTGCTGCATCTGACCATCCTATCGAGTATGACCTGGAAGAGAAGATGGCTGCTTTGAGAAGACCATACAGTCTCTTTTTGGAGCCCATCTCTGATGGGAACACCATGAAGCTTCAGCTTTTCCACGGGCTGTACGACGGCAATAGTCTGACGATGCTGCTACGTCGTGTCGTGGACGAGTATCAACAGCTCGATTCAAATGACTATGGACCATCATTCACATCTTCACTCCCATATGGACCTCTCGCAAAGGTCCCTGGAGCCAAAGACTTTTGGACTTTACATCTCAGTGACTGGTCTCCCAGTCAAATGCCTAGTGACCTCGAATCAACAATCGATATCATCACAACCAGTACGATGACGAGACTCGGCGATTTTGACACTCTACGCAAACAGCTCGGCGTTACACCTCAAGCTTTGGTCCAAGCTGCATGGATCTCGGTACTCCAGACTATCACCTCTCCAAATCTTACAATCGGGATCGTCACATCAGGTCGCGCTATCGATTTCGATGGCGCAGATAAAGTCATCGGCCCGCTCTTCAATACTGTCCCATTCCACGCTACTATCCAACCTGGTACAAAGTCCTCTGAGCTGGTAACGAAATGCCACGAGTTCAATATGCAAATGCAGGACTTCCAACATACGTCATTGCAGGATATCCAGAGATGGAGTATTGCAAAGCCGGGACAGAGCCTTTTCGATACGTTGTTCGTGTTTCAGAGACCGGAGGTAGAGGATGAGGAGTTTGCCGAAGGGGTGTGGAGAGAAGTCGGTGATGAGATGACTGCTGATGTGAGTTGATAATTTTCCTCGAGTATGATACAGATGAAGCTGAAATGAAACAGTATCCATTGGCTTTCGAAGCTACACTGAGTCCTGACAGCAGCAAACTGTCTCTGACTATTGTTGCTCAAGGCTCAGCCATCACTCAGTCAGCCGCAGATGATCTGCTTCATCAATTCGAGAACGCAATGGCAGATATGCTTGAAAGCTCAGGAGAGAACATCCTCTCAAGCGAGGGCTCAAATGAACATAAGCATACCCGAGACCAGTCAGCGCTCCCAGCTCAGCAGGACGCTACAGAGGCACAAAGAGGACCTTTTACATGGACAGAAGAAGCCATGACTATCAAGTCAGAGATCGCAGCACTCGTCGACGTACCCGAAGATACCATCAAAGAAACATCTTCAATCTTCGAGCTCGGATTAGACAGCATCGACGTCATCAAATTGGCCTCTCGACTCAAAAAGCGAGGCATCGAGATTCCAGTCAGTGCTATCGTCAAAAGCCAGACGATCGCCAAAATCGCGCACAATATCACTACCAAGAACAGCAGCCCGAAGACTGCTTCTGGTACGTCACTGGTGCAGATGAGTCGAGATCTGACAAGCTATCTCAAGAGCAGAGACAAACTTCCAGATAATTTCGAGGCTCTCTTGCCAGCTACACCGTTGCAGCAGAGTATGGTCAATGAGATGATCAATTCAGGGTACAAGAGATATTTCAATGTCGATGGTTTTGAGTTGAGTGAAGGTGTTAATTTGGAGAGGTTGAGAGATGCGGTCAGGAGTGTGGTTGAGCAATCACCTATATTGAGGACGACATTCGTGGAGGTCGATGATCCGAAAGCGGTTGTGAGCTTTGCTCAGATGGTACACAGTGCTGAGGCGCAATCTGGGTGTATTTCTTCAGAGATCATCACTTTGGAAGAGGGGCAAAGCTTCACGGATTTCATGAGAGACTTCGAAGCTGAGGCTGTCAGATTTGCAGCCGAGGATCATCAGTTGTTGCAAGTTCGTTTCGTTGATGCGAAGACCTCGAAGTATCTGGTGATCGCCATATCTCACGCTTTGTACGATGGAACCTCTCTGCGTGCAATTCACGAGGATATCCAGACAGCATATCATGGACAGGTATCGTCACGACCTGACTTCATGCCTTTCCTAGAGCAAGTCTTCCAATCCACAACAGAGGATGCCAAGAAATTCTGGAGAACGACATTATCGAACTTGCCTCCAGCAACATTCCCTCAAGTGGAATCGGGTACTAAAAATTCGGACTCAACCACAAGACTCGAACGGCGCTCTCGAATCCATCTCAAAGACATCGAAAAGTTGTGCAAATCAGCCAGAATCACACCCCAAACCCTTGGACAAACATGCTGGGCTCTAGTCCTCTCTCAACTCATGGGCCAGCTCGACATCGTCTTCGGATCTGTACTCTCATGTCGCGACTCAGAAGAAGCAGGCTCAGTCATGTTCCCGCTCATGAACACGGTAGCTGTTCGATCCGTCATCCATGGCAGCTTATTGGACATGCTGAGGTATATGCAAGATATGAGCGATACCACCAGACAGTATCAACATTTCCCTCTGGGCACTGCTCAAGCTTACGCACTTGCTTCTAGACAAGACTCGACTTCGAGCAAGGATACGACATTGTTTGATACGCTGTTCATTTATCAAGGACATCGGCAGACAAAGGAGAAAGAGAAGTTGTATGAATCGGTGTATGGCGTTTCGGATGTTGAATTCCCGGTTTGTGTGGAGATGGAAATCGTGGATGATGAGTATCTCTCTTGGACTACGGCTTGCAAAACCCTTGCCAGGAATGTCAATGAAACGGAGGGTATTCTTGATGCCTTAGATACCGTGCTTCAGAGAATTCTGTCTGGTCCTGAGACTCAATCTATCGTCTCTGCAGCCGATGGCATTTCAGTGTGTGGATTGCCGAGGTTCAAACTCAAAGAGGAGCAAAAGACAACAACAACTACTCACATGAGCGATGCAACTGACACAAAATGGTCATGTACTGAGCTCGCCATACGAAGCGCGCTTCACGCTCTCTCTGACATCCCCGAAGATTCGATCCGCAAAGACTCCACAATATTCCATCTCGGTCTCGACTCCATCTCCATTCTCAAACTTCCAGCACTACTCAAGGCGTCTGGAATCAAGCTTAGCGTCTCGGATATCATGAGAGAGCAGACCGTTTCGGCCATGGCGAAAGCTGCTCAGACATCCGTCTCAGAGGTTGACACTTCTCTTAATGTGGACAAAATTATTGCTGATGCTATCTCGGATATTGATCTGGAAGCGGAGGTGGCTGCTCTTGAGGAGCAGGTTGGTGAAGTTGACTATATTATGCCTGCTACGGCTGGAGAGCAGTATATGATTCGGCAGTGGCAGGTTTCGCAGGGTGCGATGTTCTACCAAACGTTCACGTATGCGCTACATGGTCCAATCGACAAGGCAAAGCTCGAGACTGCTTGGAAGTCATTGCATGCAAGACACCATATCCTCCGAACTGGCTTCATTGAAGTCGAGTCAAAGATTCTTCAAGTTGTCTTCAAGGATCCATCAAACGAGGTGATCTATCAAGAGTCTTCGGCGATAACCCGAAAGTCAAGCGCACACCTTCGATTGCCGCCACTGAATCTTGTCGTGGTGAATGCTGAAGACTCAGAAGTGACGGTCAAGCTGGTTCTCCACCATGCTCTCTACGATGGTATCAGTCTCCCTATCATCATCGACGAGCTACAAGCTCTCTATCGCGGAGTCGAATTAGAATCGCAAAATCTCAGCTTCAAGACCTTTGTCGCACAGTCTCTATCAACGGCGCCGCTGTCAATCACAAAAGAAAAATGGACATCCTACCTCAGCAACACCTCAACAGCCAACCCTCCTTCCACCTCACTCGCAAGTACGAAGCGAACCGAAGTCTACCACCCCTCCACACGCATCAAATCCCTTCGAAAACAGGCCCAGGACACAGGGGTCAGCACCGACGCGCTCTTTCTCACCGCAATCTCCAAGCTCCGCGCCCGTGCTCTCCAACACCAGAGCAAAAACCCACAAGCCTCAATCCCACAAGTCATCTTTGGCATCTACCTCGCGAACCGCGCGCCCTTCGGCTCCGACCTCTCATCCCTTGCAGCACCGACACTCAATCTCCTGCCTCTCCGCATTACAAATCCACTAGGGAGAAGTATAGAAGATATAGCGAGGGAAGTGCAGAGTGATATCCGAAAGATCGGGAGTAAAGAGATGGTTTCTGCGAGCCTGGAACAGATCTTCGAGTGGACGGGTACGAGGGTCGATTGTTTCGTTAATATCTTGAGAGCTGGAAATACTTCCGAGACCCACGGTGGAGATCTTGAGGAGAGAGGAGAATGGAAGGCAGTCCAAGATTTAGGTACAAGAGCGGAAGTCGTAGAGAGTGAGCCAAATGAGGCCATGGTGAAGAGTGATGTCGGAGATGGGGCGTATTTGGTAAGTCCTCATTCTTACAAACGTATCGATTTGCTTGAAGATGGAAGACTAATTATTGCGCAGCCATCGGTAGATATCGAACTCCGATATCACGGCGAGGAGATTGACATGGGTGTTTTTGCGCCGGAGGAAAGTCTCTCGGTTGAAGGTGCGGAGAAATTGATTGAGGATTTCATTGCGTTTTGGAAGTAGATTTGAGGCGTTGAGAGGTAGAGCCGTGGAGGTTGAGATAGATTCCATTTCAGGTTTTGATGGTTGATTTGTTGATATTGGCTGTTTCGTGAGGGTTTTCCCCCTTTGTTTACTTGCTTGCATTTTGGTCTGGCTTTTGCGGGCGTGCATGTAGTTAGTGATGATAGTATGTTCTTTACTTCAAATATCTCGCCTGGTTTGCCTCAATAATCGTGAATGTCCCAAGTATGTTCGTTACCTTGCTTTGCTTTGCTTTTCTCGGCTAACCCACTCGGCAACTGACTCGGCACCCCTTTAATTGGCCCGCGTCTCCTCTCTCCCATCGGCAAACACCCACCTGATCGCGGGGTACTGTACATCCCGCCAGCCCGTCCTCGATACCACAAGGCTTGAAGATCAACACAGTGAGGTCGGCGGCGCTGCTTAGCCTCCCCCAATATCGTGTCCCGCGTTCATTTCATAGGATACCACCAGAAGTGTCATCTTGGCAGGTTGACATCAAGATAGATTTGTCGATTCCTGACTGGTCGATCTTAAGTTCTGGATGTAGGTGTGGACGTTCACGTACACAGTTCCAGGAGAGTGGGACCGGGATAGCAGGATCTTGGGGTTTCTTCTCTTTCTGTTTGTGGGGTAGCTCGTCTTGTTACCATGCTTCGTTGTGATTATTCACCTTGGGTTTTTGTTTAAAGAAAGACTGGTCTCCTCGTCTCTGCCCTGCTCCTAAGTTTCTTTCTTCCCGGAGGTGGCCCTCGTCTTCGATCGCAACAATTCTACTTGAACAGGTCAACATGTCCCACCCACGCCCGTCTCGTGGCAGCGATTCCCTCACCTCACCCACCTACGATTCCTCAGAAAAGGCACCCAACACGCTCTTCCACGACTCAGATCCCGTCAACCACGCCAAAGAGGACACACACGACCCGAACTGGGATGGCAACGACGTAGACTTCAGCAATGTTGACGAAAAGAAAGTGCTGCGCAAGATGGACATCCGACTTTTACCCATGCTGGCATTGCTGTACTTGTTGAGTTTTCTGGATAGAGGCAATATTGGAAATGCGAAGATTGAGGGGTTGACGGAGACGTTGAATATGACGGGCCCGCAGTATAATTGGTGTTTGACAGTTTTCTTCTTTACGTATTGTGCGTTTGAGGTGCCGAGTAATTTGATGTGAGTGTCTTGTGCTTTGATCCCAGTTCCTCGCATTCAGTCTAAGTTGTAGCAAACTTTTGAACAATAAGGACCTTTGCTGACGTTAGTTGAACAGGCTGAAGAAACTCCGTCCTTCGATATGGCTCCCTTCAATTATGGTTGCTTGGGGCATTGTCATGACTTTAATGGGTATCGTGCAGTCATATCACGGCCTCCTGATCGCACGTATCTTTTTGGGTGTTACCGAAGCAGGTCTTTTCCCCGGCGTGGCCAACTACATCACAATGTGGTATTGTCGTCATGAAGCACAACTTCGACAAGCGCTTTTCTTCAGTGCTGCCAGTATCGCGGGAGCATTTTCGGGATTGCTTGCTTTCGGAATTGCGAAGATGGATGGTGCTGGAGGTTTGGAGGGGTGGAGATGGATGTGAGTTTTCTTTTCCAATGCGCCATGTGAAGTAGAGAGCAAGACTGATGATGGGCTTAGTTTCATTCTTGAGGGTATCGCTACAGTTTTAGTTGCTATCATGGCATACTTTACTCTGTACGATTTCCCAGAAACAGCATCATTTCTCACCACTGAAGAACGAGCTTGGGTTGTTCACAGACTCAAATATCAGGGCTCCAAGGGCTCGGGACAGATGGTTGCTGAGACTGAAGGGTTCAAGTGGAAGCATGTCAAAGCAGCTTTCACTGACTGGCAAATTTATGTTGCTTTATGGGTACGTTGACATCTACATTCCATTATCCTTGGAAACTAACCCGACTTTGGCACAGATGTACTGGGGCATCGTCTGTCCATTATACGGAATCTCGCTTTTCCTACCATCCATCATCAGAGAACTCGGCTACACATCCAGCACAGCACAACTCCTCACCGTACCAATCTACATCACAGCAGCATGTATCACGATCGTCGTAGCCTACTACTCCGATAAATCCCAAACCGGCCGCGCTCCCTACATTTTCCTCCCAATGTGCGCAATCCTCGTCGGCTTCATTATCGCCATCTCCGCCTCCGCAGTTGGTGGACTCCCTGGCCTCGTCTACGCTGGTGTGTTCATCGCAACTTGTGGAATTTACCCTGCCTTCCCGGGGAACATCACTTGGATGTCTAATAACCTCGCTGGAAGTTATAAGCGCTCTGCAGGCATGGCGATACATATCGGGGCGGGAAATTTGGCGGGTGCGATGGCGAGTAATTTCTATCGCTCGAACGATGCGCCGAAGTACTTGCTTGGTCATGGACTGGAGATTGGGTTTGTGACTGTGGGATTGCTGGCGGTTGTTGTGTTGAGGACGGGATATAAAAGAATAAATGATAAGAGGGACAGAGAGGGGAATGAGGCTGGTCATAGTCTCAAGGAGATGAGTGAGATGGGAGACAGGGCTCCTACATTCAGGTACATGCTTTGAGAAGCGGTTAGGAAATGTCAAAAGCAGGCAGTTTATAGCTCTTATTTACAACAAATTACCTGACCGTGTTTACAATCCATGCCAGGACATAATTCGTGCCATCACCTTACATACTTCCTCCAATTGTGTACATCCTTGAACCCCAGAACCTCCCTAATCTTCCGATTACTCAAAGGAGCTTCAAACTCGCCTAACTCTCTTGTGATCTTGACACCAGGACACTCCTTAGCCAGAAATTCCTTCGTGGTCAAATCCCTGACTGTGATTGTGTCGTTCGTGGCGTTGAACACTTGGAAGCCCAGTCCGCTCTTCTGGATGGCTAAGTCACAAATCTGGCCGAGATCTCGGGCATCGATGTAACTCCATGCGTTCCGCTTGCGGGATGAGGGATTGCCTAGATAGGTAGGGAAGTCCTTCTCGTACTCACGAGGTTCAATCACGTTACCTATCCGCAAGGCGTAAATATCGGCTTTGTAACGACGAGCGAAGCTGCGTGCTGTCTTTTCGCCACAGATCTTGGAAAGCGCGTATCTGAAAGATTATCAATAAAACCCATGGTAGAATTGATGATCTTGTACTCACGAGTCTTCCGGATCAACATCATAGTCTTCCTCGAGCGGGAAAGAATGGTAATCTGCATCTCCCTGGGCGAAGCAGACACCATATGTAGTCTCGGATGAGGCAATAAGAATTTTCTTGACGCCAAGTTTGCAGGCTGCCTCGATTACGTTGTATGTACTACGCACATTGGCCTGGAAAAGCTCTGAATCGGGTACGAGCATGTTTCGGGCATACGCTAACACTCGTCAATACCACTTGCCTCAACCTTTCGACCAGACAACTCACCTGCAAAATGAATAACGACATCAGGAGCACTTGAGACCGGACCATCGCTATACCCAGTCATATTGAAATGAGAAGTCAAAGCATTGAAGACCTGTCCGGAATCTGTGAGGTCCGTCTTGAGGGTGAAGACATCGACGGATGGGTCTGGGAATGGCACGAGATCCAAGTTGAGGACTTTATGGCCTTTGCTGAGAAGGTACGGGATGACATGACGACCTGCTTTACCAGATCCTCCTGTGAATACCTGAGCTCTGAATCAATATAAGACTGAACGACTGGATGGATCAACTTACGATTTTCTTGTCACCTGCAACGGTAGGGACAGTGTTGTTTGACATCCTCGGTAAATAAAGGGGTTGCTTTAATTGAATGTTGACAATTCAAATGCTGAAGTTGAGCTTTGTTCTGTTTGAAAATATCAAGTGAATTAGAAAGTTGAATAATTATTTGAAGTCAGACGAGATCGTCGCTGTCAAACGCCAGTGACATCTCTTACGTCAGTGACTTTTTCGGGAAGGAGCCCCCGAAGAGCAAGGTGGGACAACTCGCTCCCCCTTTTCCCGATTAGCGAGATACTGCAGAGCCGAAAGCTTGTTCGCTTCAAAATATACTTCCTGTTGGGGCCGTTGAAGACTTCATTCTGTTTCTCGTCTCTGTTTGCACTGTATCGTTATCTTTCGCTGATCCAACTGTATGCATGCTCATTCGCCCATCATGGTTACACAGCATGAGCTGAGAGCGGCCAGCGCCGAACCTCGATATGAGGCTGCTCAGTTGTACGATGATAGGGAATTAGAACCGCCTCATTATGCTCATCCATTTTCCGTTGTCTGAATCACGAGTCTGCTTCGAATCTCTCCTTGCAGTTGTGGAATTGAATCTTGTTACTCACGTTTCAGAAAGTGCTGCACGACAGACTGGCGATGAAGAAATTCACAGCCGCTCATGATGCCGATGGCCACAGGCATCAAGTTCCATTGTGACATTTATGTTTGGGGGGTTGGTGTCGAAAAGAGAGGAAGTTTCCTCAATTGCCAGGGAGACATCTTGGTTCAGACCAGGCCAGTTCTAGAGGTAGCCATCAGGGCAGCTGATGTGATACATCACGATCTAGGACGCAAGAATATTGATGCTTGTTGAATTGGTGCTCTTTGTATTCCCCATATGAAAGAATCACCGCGATTGAAGATCCTTGAAAGGTATGTCTCTACTTCGTTTGGAGACATTCAACTGATTCTTAGGTATGGGGTTTATCTGCAACGCGGCCATATCCCTGATAATAGCACTATAATCCTCTGGATGGAGTATTGTGCACAAGCTTCTGCAACGATATCGCCAGAACCGCTATTCTTTCCAGACATACAAATTCTGGAAGACGATGCTTGGATTTCTCCCGCCTGGACATACCAGGAACTCGTCAACCGCAGTTCCACATTTTCAAGACCCAAGTCTCTCAAATCAATCCTGATATTCAGGCCGTGGTAGAAGCTACTCAAATTTTTCAACTGCGTCGGAACACTACCTCTCTCGCTACAAGCGCGATAATCATATGTCCGACAGCACCGGCGTAGCAACGTTCCCTAACCTCAACGTACTCGAAGATACACTCCTCGATGGAACCTCAAGCGGCTATCTCGAGTATCCTGCTTTGGGGTGTTGTCCAGTATGTCGATGCGGATTCTCGATGCCAAGTTTCCTCAGAACAGACTGCTCGCCTGTATCGGTGCTTTGACGAGAGTGAATTCAGGTTAGAGCATATGATTCCTCTCACCCCTCGCGGAGAACATGGATGCCGATGCAGAAGTCGTACTAGACAGATTCCTCTGGGGCTACACAGACCCAAATAAACCCACACTCAATTGCAAGGGTATACTTGGGGAAGAAGACAACGAGGAAGAGGGAAATGATCTTTTGGTGAGATTCTTGAAACAGATTTTGTTCAAATAATGCTGTCAGCCGCATATGTGTGATAACGGGTTATGTTTCTTCGCAAAGGGATCTCAGGGACTTGGAAGAGGTCGAGTTGTTTGCTGCGAAGAGTGTGAGATTTTATTTTGGTGCTCGGGATTGGCAAAGCGAAGAAGTGGTTTGAGAGGCGAGGCAATATATTGCGCTGTGGTTTTTGTGGGACTTGTGAAGATGGAGCGTGCCCAGTCTCTGCTGATGATTTAAAAGGAAAAGCTACACGTTTCTTCATCTTATGCCTCTTTCTACTACTCTTGTTTTTGTCCCATGACAATCTCCTGCTGTCAAGTCCGTCTTATCCAATTGGGGGACGACCTGCCAGCATATCTTTTGTGATAGCTGTTCTGAGCTGCTCTCCAGAGGTTAATTGAATCCACTAGCTACTGGTCGACCCTTCCCGTGAGTCTAACGTGTGGTCGAACTTCTCATCAGTGTCTACCTTAGTCTACAATGTTCGGTCCAGATCCGTAGTAAGTTCAGTACTAGTCGGCCACACAAAAACGTCACAGCGGAAGTCTAGTAGTCGATATTCCAAGTCGCACAATTGAGAGTTCTTTGTTTATGAAAGCACTCTTCACGAACATACTCACTGTTCACCATCACATATCCGTCGGTTTTTCGTCCATACAATAACAATTGCAATCCTCCTCGTTCAAAATGCGTCACACCCAGGCTAACCAGCATGGCAATTTACCTAGGAATAGTCTTCTGCCCTTAAAGTAAGCCGATACCTCCTCTCCATTTTACTCTATACCCGTGATGACTGTACAAATTCTAATGTCACGGCCTCAGCTTCTTCAACGAAGACAGACACATCCGCTTCTCAGCTATGAGACATGAATTGTTTCCTCGCTGCCTGACCGTTCCACTCATTTTCTGTAACGAATACGAAGCGCAGCGCCTTCAGTACTTGGATGAGAAAATTTCCTACTAGTAAGTAAACTCCCTCTCATGGCAGAAAGTACAGGATGTCGAGCACTATCATAGAAATATCAAATACTGACTTTCGTGCAAGTTCCGCCATCTCAGACGAGCTTGAAATTATCCTTGAGCACCCAATAACTGACCATCTGGACCGTCACCTTGTCCTTAATGGTGTATGTCTCGCTACAATGCGCGCTATTGCTAGTTATCTGCACTCCCTGGTTTCGAAATCGAAACTTAAAAGGGGGGTTGCGAGGAGATGCTTGCATTGTTTGCTTAGAGGAAGGAAATCATCTCGGAGGAAAGCATTGAGAAATGAAATTAAGCAGGTGGGAAGGGAGATCATGCGCTCTGTCAAACGCATGTGGATCACTGTCTGGACGACACCTAAGTCTGTGAAATTTTTGAGCTCATGATGGGAGGACTTAGCAGCTGTTAGAATTTTACCGAAAGCATGAGGAACAGGTTTCAGATCCCCCAACTGTGAATGCCAAGCAGCTTCGATACAATTGTCTATTGGATATAGATGGGCCATGCAAAATTACATCAATAATATGACGCTTTCCCTAGTACAGTAAAATCAATTTTCTTTTGTCTGGAGCATAAATCTAGCCAGTGGCGAGCGAGAGCTAGTGTTCTCTCAGAATTCGTACTTCCAGACGTGGGCACGTAACAAGTTTCTGTATCATTTAGACCTATGAATGTCAGCTTGGCATAAAGGCTGAATTGCAAGTCAACAGGTATCCGAAAGTAAACAGGCAGCAATGAAAAAGGGATAAGAGAAGTTTACAGAGTAGGCCGACTTCGTGAATCTAGTCAGCGCTCACTCACCTGGCTCAGAAATCTCATAATATCCTGCCTTAAATTTGTCGATAAACACCGTTATGAATAAGGCCGCATAGTCCTCGAGTCTGAATGATGTTTTCAACTCTGAACCGTTGTCAGGCTCTGAACCGTTGTCAGGCTCTGAACCGTTGTCAGGCTCTGAGGCAGTGCCAGACTTGACTGACTCAAGGTATTTCCTGGCAATGTCGCTGCATATGAGACATTGGTACTTTGGTTCCTGTAGAATGCTGTCCCAACGTCTAACAAAATCATGCTTTGGACTGCGAAAGCCCCCCTCAAGCATTTCCGTCAACGATCAAGTGAACATTTGTTGGCAGTGAGAACAAAGCATCTGGCGTTAACGTTACCGGAATTTCTGGGCCGGCTCATGGACTGCGTGCTGTTTTCCAGCGTATAGTTGCTTCTCGGTTGTTGAAGGTGAGACTCGGTGTTCTTGAACATGAGATGACCGAACAGAGAAGGCTGAGGCGTGGAGTTGAAGCTACCTACCTAAGGTGCTGAGAAAGCCGAGGTGGAAGAGTTGAGAGGTTGACTCAAGCTAGACCTGATTAGGGAGACACGTACACGACAGGTCCCCGCGTTAGTATTTGAGTGCAGTGTGGTCACCCTACGTTGTGATAACCTTATAAATCCTATTAAAGTCCGGGGCGACTTTCAAGAAGTTTTCGGGCCGAGTAATGAGTTATTGATATCATCAAGCCTTCGGAGCTCCTTTCAGCTCATCAATCCTAAATCGACTTTCCAACAAAAGTTTTAACACTGATGGATTTCTTAGTGCTTACAATGTGACTTTCAGCTACTAGGTAATTGAGCTAATGATACCATACTCCTCCAACATTCTGGCAGCCATACTCTCACCACTCAGATAGGCACCAGCAACTGTCCCACACTTCACAAAGTCAGCACTGAAAGTCATGACATTCCGAAGACACAAGATTTCAGTTCCTAGAACCATGACTCGAGAGCCGAGACAATAACGACGGAGAAAACAAGAGAATCAAATACATACCTCGTCAAAGGGCGCAGTGTGCTCACCCGCAAACTATATTTTCTCCTCTCCGGAACACCTCTCCTCATAGCCTCCACATCACCACTCGCATCCTTCGTTCCCACCTGAAAATTACAGTAACTTCCCTACCCACTCAACTCATCCTTCTGCCACTCCGTTGATAGAATAGCCTTGAATTCACATCCCGGATCTGAAGCGGAGTAATTCGGCAGCATGGAGATGTACGGCATGAAAAACGCAGAGAGGAGGGCATGGTGCTCAGATTTTGTAAGACCGTGGACGAGCGTTGTGATATAGGCTGAGCAGGGGCCGTACAGGTAAAAGATAAGTGTCGGGTGTGCGTTGGAAGGTGAGAAGGAGGCGAGGTTCCAGCATTCGATTGGGAAGCGCTCGGGGTTGGTGGCGAGAGAGTAGGATGGGGAGAGCCAATTCGTGTAGCCTGGGAAAGTGTCGTTTACTTTGGCGAGTTCGGAGGGGGAGAGAGCAGGATCTGGTTTTGAAGTTGGTCGGTCGATCCAGAAAGCTGAGAGGAATGTGATGTAGACCTGTGTTCTTAGTCGTGATCTCATTAGATCACTTGAGGGGACCAGCTTACCTTCTCGAGATGCCCGACTGATACCCCGTCGATACCGGCGAGAAGTCTTTCTGGTAAAGCAGGCTGGAGCATGCTTTTATTTCGCTTGAGAAAGCCGAGAGGAGTTGTCATCAAAACTTCGTCGAATGAGAGACTTTCTCCTTTCTCAGTCACTACAACAACCTGACTTCCTTTGGCATCTCTATCCATAGTTTGTACGCCGACTACCCTTTCTTCAAGTCGCACTTTGGCTTTTTCAAGAGGCAATCTTGTGATCTCAGCAAGAATAGCTTCCCAAGTACTTTCAACAAACATCTCGCCACCTGAGCATATAAGCGATTATCCAATCTCAGGATTTGTCAATAACTTACTGCCACCACAACACTCCTCCATCCACGCAAACTTCAAGCTCTGTCTATGAACAGGCTCGCCAATATACGCGCCCCACATCTCAGCCATTTGCATTAGCAAATCTCTCTCTTTTTCTTGATCCGGAAATCTTTCGTCAGCTTTCTGCTCCAAGAAGTCACCCAAACTTTCCGTTTCGGAGATGTCTTTACCATTCTTGGCACTGTGGGAGATGGCGCTTTCTATGTTAGCCCAGAGAATTGAAGATAGTTCATCCGGTTTGGCGGTGGGAAGAAGGGTTCCCGATGATGAGTAGATGTTTTGTTTGTCGTTCCAGTTGTGGAGTGGGGTTTTGGTCTTCTTCGCTAGGTCGAGAATTGGAAAGCGGTCTTCTGCGTCAAACTGTGCCTGAAGTTAGGACATGGATTTAGCTTTTTTGTAGTAAGACTCGCAGTATGTATCCAGTTCGGCCCTCTGTCACGGCACATTAGACAGTGGCTTAACTGATGAACGTGCAAGAACTTACATGCCTGCTTTATATCCAAGGTTTGTTACTTTGACATATCTATTTCATGTTGTCAGTCTTACCTAGGACATAAAAATTGCCAAACAGGACTTATGCTCTTCCACCAATTCTATCTCTCGCTTCCAAAATCGTGACTTGGCATCCATTCTGGAGCAAGACTTCGGCGCATCTCAGTCCGGATATGCCGGTACCGACGACGCAGACATGTGACTTTCGGGAAGACATTGCAGATCAGTTACAGGTCAAGCTTGATTGCACTCTGTATCTCGTCAGGTAGCGTGTACTCAGCTACAACTGAGAGGAAAGAAGCTAGAGCAAACCTCCAAGCACGAACTGCTTTTGTGAAGAGATCTTCAGACCTTAGAGTCTACTGAAAGACAACAGGTGCCTTAAAATCGCCAAATACAAGAGAAGCAAAGAACACATAAGCGGAAGCCAAGAATATATATACCTATTTACATGGGAAAAGAAGAAAATTGTGGATCCAGAAGTCGATGGAGCTATCCTCCCAATCTGGCAGGTCTATGCGAACTAGTTGGAGTTGCTGACTTTCGATCTTGGGTCTTCCAATTGCCATATTGGAGTAAGTGTCTCGAATGCATGGGGCTTATTTCACTTCAAGCTTTGAATTTCTCTAGAGACGCCCCCGTAGAAGTCACGATGGGCAGTTTCTAGAGAGAACTTCCGGCTTTGTTGTAGCAGCCTTTGATATCCTCGAACTTGGGCTATTTAGAAACAGATTATATCGAAAGCGATAAGAATAAACATGGAGGGTAAATGATCAGATATATCCGGAAATGGGTTACTGTGTAACTGTGCCAGATACTCTTCATCAAACAGTCCCTTCATAATGCCAAGACAGATGGCGGGGTACATAATTCTACCCCACCATGAAGCACCTCAAGCCATCCTCTTGACGATTTGAAGACAATCAAAATCCATAACCCACATGTAAATTCAAATATAAGACAACGCTGTCCCCGACTTACCATCATACAAATTTTCGATTTCCAATCACAATGTCAGCTCCCAAGGAAGAAGTTACAGTTCGGCACGCACGTTGTGAAGGTAAGGTCGATCCCCCACACTCTTGTCGAAGACATCTGGAGAAACAAAGAAGACAAACGATTGATATTGCCACATACAGACGTCCCAACCATCCTCCAACTCATCCAAGAACTAGCCGACTACGAAAAAGAACCCAACGCGGTAGAAGCCACCCCCGAACTCCTAGCTTCAACGATAGCATTCGCACCGTCTCCCTCATCATCCACCTCTTCTACCACCACTCCATCCGCACCCTCAAGCGAATCCGAAAACATCTCCCCCTCCCGCCCCGCCCGCTGTCTCCTCCTCTTCACTTCCTCCGGCGCTGCCGCCGGCATGGCACTCTACTTCTACAACTACAGCACCTGGAAAGCGCGGCCTGGAATCTGGCTTGAGGATCTATTTGTTCGAGAGATGTATAGGGGAAAAGGGTATGGACAGAGATTGATCCAGGAGTTGGCGAAGGAGGTGGTGGAGATGAAGGGGGGACGTCTGGAATGGTGTGTGCTGAAGTGGAATACGCCGAGCATTGGGTTTTATGAGAGTGAGATAGTGGGAGCGAAGGCGATGACTGAGTGGCAGACTATGAGGGTTGATGGAGATGGGTTGAAGAGGTTGGCTGAGAGGGCGGGGTAGGGGGTCTTGATAGAGGGTTCTTGAAGATGGTAGATGTTGGCAGGTGAAAATGGACAATGGGTATTTGTGGTTGTATAATACAAAAGTCTACGCGGTATATACATAGATTTGAGATCAGCTGGCCCTCGGGACGCTCATCTCCTGGTTCTTCGCATGCAGCCCAGAAGCTTCCTCTCTCAAAGTACGCTTCGCGTCGTTGTTCATCCCCCACTTCGACCTTGCAGCTTGGGTGAGACCCTGCGGTAAATTCTCGAGACCGTCGAACAATTCCTCTTCCGCCCGTGTCGGCTTCGCAACAACTCCATCTAGAGCACGGGATTTCTGCCCTCCCCATTTGATATCCCATTTCTTCTTGACATCGTCAAAGGTCATCATTGGCGTCAAGCTCCAGATTGACGCATAGAGCCTCCGAAGTGATCGATTACGGATATCCGTCTTTTCCACCTCGGTGAAGTCGACTGGTGTGTTCAGCTTCTCTAGCTCTGTCAACCTGCGGGCTTGATCCTCCTCTTTTAATTGCTTTCGTTTGGCTTTCCCGGTGCGATTTGCCGCCTTTTTCGCTTCTGAAACTTCCAAACCATCGTCCATGATGACATTCAACCCTGCTTCAGTCGTGAACTCGTAGGCCCTGGAGACTTTGGGCCTCGCTGGCGTCTGGAAATACTGCAACAGCGCTTTGCTCTTCTCATCCGCCGAAAGTTCCTCCTCGTCTGTTGCTATTGGTTTCCGCCGTGCTGGCCGCAGTTCAAGAGGAGCAGCACCTGTAGCAAGATCCCGCAGTCTTTCCCATTCGCTTCGAGGTATAGGGGGTAAGATCTTCTCGAGTGTATCTGCCCACCACTTATTTTGCATGGAGGTTTTCAATTTCTCTGGCATTGGCCGGCCCCATATATTCTCCTTTGCTATCTTTGGTTTCAACTGTCTTATCTTCGTCTTGTGCATTTCCAATGGTTGATACTCTTGCTGGCTCCTGATAAAGTTGTATAGTTTCTGATCCGGCACTTTCTCTTTCTTGATTGCCTCTGGATGGTCGATGAGCTCTTGGATTGCAGAAGCATCTTTCGGGAGTGCCTCTTCGTCAGGTTTGAGGAGACTATTCAAGAGTATTCGTTTCCTCTCGCCCTCACGGCCATGTACTTTCAGAAGGACCTTCTTCAAGGCATCCATATCCCCATTGCCGGCACCCTCAAGGAGCCTCCTCGACCGTCTTGCTCTCTGCAGGCGCTGCAATGTAAAATCCCCTGCCTTTTCCTTCCAAAGCGAACCACTCTTGGAAATGGCATCCTTCGATTTCGCGCGAGAAGCCCGAAAACGACTCTTTATTCTCTCGTATATATATTTTCGGGCGAATGAATCGGGAACGTAGCTTGTTGCTCGAAGGAGAGCCCGGTAGTTCGAGATGATTTCGAATGATACGTTGCGACGGTTGCCTGGCGGAACCCATACCCGTACAGGTGGCGGCATATTTCGGGAGTGCTGTTATTGCTGCATTGTAAGTGTTGGTGGCTTGGGACAAAAGTGTCTCTGTGAAGTTCCGCAAGGCTGAGCAATGCAAATATTGATGCCTCGTAACCGAGGCTCGTACAATGAAACAAACAAACTAGATAAACATTTGAACACCAATAAGAACAAATAGAAAACGTTTGAATAATTTCATGTTTCAAATGCACCTATTTCTGGTTGGACGTTGGAGGCCAATAAGCTTCCCATATGTGAATGGCTTTATTATTCACGGCTGCGTGCATACATTCATTACTTGTCTCCCTTGTCTTTTGGGCGGACGCGAGGCGAGGTCGCGTCCACAGTAGCTCCCACGCATACGATTGGCTCTCTCCCACCCCCTCGAAATCGAAAACCACTTTAACCCTTCTCCCCAACGCGTAGATACGCAGAACACGTCCAGATCAGACGCGTCGCCAGTCCATTCCCAAGGATAGGTATCGCATCACATCGCATACCAGTCTTAAGATCCACAGTTGGACTGCGATATCGTCAAAGCTGTTCCTTCACGGATCGCCCAGCGTGACGCGACTTCACCGAACATATCCTCTCCGAATTAACCATATGGCCGCTGCGACAATTCCTACAAACCCTCAGCCTCTTGCGACCACCTCCGACTCTCGCCAGAATCATCTTAACAGACCATCGTTCCCTACACCTTGTGGCGCATACGACGAGGACTCGCAGCTGACTCGACCGACACCACATATGTCGTTCAGTATGAGCCAGGGCTCCCAGGGGAGTGGGCTCATGATGCAACCCGGAGGTTCATTTCGACAGTATGATGGTAGCAATGGAATTAACCAGAGGAATTCTGCACCGCAGATATACTCGGTGAGAATACATGGTTTTCGGAGAGAGTTACCGCTAACAAGTATAGGCCATATACTCAGGGGTAGACGTGTACGAAATGGAAGTCAATGGTATCGCAGTGATGCGCCGGCGCAAAGACAGCTGGTTGAATGCAACGCAGATATTGAAGGTGGCCGGTATCGAAAAGGGGAAGCGCACAAAGGTTCTGGAGAAAGAGATCCTGATAGGAGAGCATGAAAAGGTCCAGGGTGGATATGGCAAATACCAAGGAACCTGGATTAAGTTTGAGCGAGGATTGGAGTTTTGCAGGCAGTATGGCGTAGAGGAACTGCTCCGGCCGCTCTTGACGTATGATATGGGTCAAGATGGAGGTATTGCGGGAAGGGGCGGCATTGATACGCCTACCAAAGAGCAAGCGATGGCTGCTCAGCGAAAGAGGCTTTACAACTCAGGTGTTGAAAGCCGAGAGCG
This sequence comes from Helotiales sp. F229, assembly GCA_002554605.1. NCBI lineage: Eukaryota > Fungi > Ascomycota > Leotiomycetes > Helotiales > Helotiales sp. F229. Next base: position 2,725,664 of record MXAW01000004.1, on the reverse strand, counting down.
TGGGCAGTCTGGAACGTTCTTTAAGAACATATCGAGTACAGCCTCGCATGCAGTTGCAGCTATCAGCAAAGCCCGCTTTGATTCACCAGTACCACGAATGAGGAACAGCAATCCAGCCAGTCGGCCCGCGAGCTTCAGCAGACAATCCTCACAGCAACATCTTGGTTCCCAAGAAAACGCATATCCAGGTGGCTCACAACAAAGCTTGCAAAGCTTTGCTTCAGCAGATAGCTTCGCTGTGAGTGGGCAACCAGATTCGGCGTACGCAACACAGTTCTCACATACCGGACGTGATGACACACGCCACGGGGACTTTGAAGAACCACCAAGAAAGAGAATTCGTCATTCGCCAAGTATGAACGGTCAATATTTGGACGATAACTATCTCGACATGTCAATGCGCGAGGTCTCACCAACTGAACCGAACGAGTCCTTTGTCTACCACAACCAGCATATGCAAGCCGAAGGTGGAAACTTTCCCCTCGCGCCTCTTCCAATGCCTTCAAATCTTCAAAGCAGTGCGAAGAAGGATCTTCTGATGTCCCTGTTCACCAGCCAGGAAGATTTTACCAACCACAAAGCTTTTCAAAGCTTGAGTGCTGAAGACCTTGACACACCGATCGATGCCAGCTGCAACACAGCGTTGATCTGGGCTGCTACTCTTGCTAGAGTCAACCTCCTCAAGGCATTGATTTCACATGGCGCGAACATCTTCAGGGTGAACTCGTCGGGGGAAACAGCGTTGATGCGGTCATCTTTGGTCACTAACAACCTTGAAGCTAGCAGCTTCGCAGATATCCTCGAACTTCTGGGCCCAAGCATTGAGATCAGAGACTCACGAGGCCGAACTGTACTTCACCATATTGCGGTCACTTCAGCTGTTAAGGGAAGGAGTCAGGCGAGCAAATATCACCTGGAAACACTTCTCGAGTTTGTTGTCCGTCAAGGGAGCGCTCCAAACAGTCAACAATCCTTCTCCAATGCTCCACCGCCTCTGAAGACTCTCGGAATCGGCCGCTTCATGTCGGAGGTCGTTAACATCCAAGATAGATCCGGCGACACAGCTTTGAATATTGCGTCTAGAATCGGCAATCGAAGTATTATATCTCAACTAATTGAGGTCGGTGCGGACGCATCAATTGCCAATCGATCAAATCTGAGCCCAATGGATTTTGGTGTTGGTGACCCATCAGAATTTGAGCGCCGCCCAGGTGAAGAGCGTGTTCAGAACAAGTCTATGAGTAACGAGAGGAAGGAGAGCAGCAGCGAAATCATAAACTGTGAGTACTGGGTTGCTCATTGGTACTTGCTCGGCTAACATCTGCAGCTATTACGACACTTCTAAACCAAACAGAGAGTGAGTTCAGCAAAGAGATGGACAAGAAACAATCTGTCATCGACGATCTGCATGTTCAGCTTCGGGATGCATCGGGGGAGCTGGGTGATCAACGAAGACGGGTTGAAATTCTCCAGGCAGAGGCTAAGGAGCGAGACGCCAGAAAGACTAAAACTGCCAATCTCCGGAGAGCGTATGACGAGGAGCGAGGACGCCTATCGCAAATGCAATCGCAATATGGCCAGATGAATGGTGAGATCGAGATGCAGCTCGGGGATGCAGATAAAGGTCTCGCTATCAGCGATCAAGCATCGTCCATCCTTTCGAGAATAAACGTCAGCCCCCATCAGCCTTTGATCATCGATCGAGCAGATCGGCAAGCCCTCTCATCCTCACTTCCACCAGCCCATGTCATTCGAGCTCGACTCAATGCCTACAGAGCAGTCAACCAAGAACTAGACGGAAACGTCCGAGATCTTCAAAGCAAGAGTTCCGAGCTTGCGAGAAAGTACCGCCAGATCATCAGCTTATGTACCAACACGCCTGAATCAAACGTTGATAACGTCATAGACAATCTGACGAGAGCGGTCGAGAGCGAGCACACCGATGTGGAGTTGACGAGAGTAAGAGAGTTTCTACAGAGGGTAGAGGGTGTCTAGGTGCCGCAGTGACGAGAATAATGATAGTCTGCATTGTGAGGCGCATGGGATCTTGAACATATGGGTAGCCATTGGGGCGCATTCGTGGTGTATATTTGAGTTGTTGTGGTATTCGGTGCATTGGTTTACGGTTCGTGTGTGTATGTTAAAGCGGGTTGGGTACGCTTGCATCCTTTGAGCAGTATCTTAGGTTTGGCTGAACGGCCTCAATGAGAGAAAGTATCAAATTATGGAAGGTCTGCGAGGCGTGATGGTTATCCTCGAGGCTTCCTTGATCTCGAGATGGACAGAGATCGAAAGCGCAGATGCTCTGCTGACTGATTTTCCTGGGTGACGATAGAGAAGTCCCTCAAGTGAGGCCTCCTCGTCTTTGTCTTGATGTTCTCACTTCACGGTCTCACCATTCCGAAGATCACATCTTACATCCATGAGCTCAAGCATAAATCCAAGAAAGTGGGATGAAATACAGCACTTCCTACCCTACAATACACCTAACAATTTACTTGGTAAGTCACACAATGGTAGTAAGGATATCCATCTCCAGATCAGATTATCTGTCATCCCCAGCTCTCTCTTCCACCGCTGTCCCCTCTGTACTCCGTCCACTCAAGAGTACTGAGCTTGAAATCCACCAGGTAATTCCTTGAGCCCTGTTTCCAAGCGCCGTGTCAGCAAGACCGTCCAAGGCAGAAACAAGGGGACGGGGAGGTTAAAAAGAGACTTACACCCATTCACCTGCTCATCCACCACTGACTTCTGCACACACTTATTCATCGCGGCGTTATTTTGCGTCTTCGGATTTGCCTTCGGGCAGTTCACTACACACGGCGTATCCATCAGTCTCTGCAGCGCATCGCCCTTCCACCCAAACACATAATCAGCATGATTCGCGTAGCCCGTTGCGTCGCCGAAACTCCAGGTGAAGGGCTGGCTGCCGTCGGTTGGCCAGTCGGCTTTATTGTTGAATTTAGAGGTGTCCCAGACGACTTCGAAGAGCACTTGAGGCATGCGCACGGGGTGAGAAGCTGGGCAGGGACCTTGAGACTCAAAGGTACCGCTTTCGGGGTACGACATGTGGGACTGTGGGAGGTCAGGATGTGAAGGGGTAGAGAGGGAGGTGTCACGTACCATGTGATCTGGACTGTCAAGGTTTACGCCGTCCCAACAGGTGGGAAAGCGTTGGTTCACCATGATACCATACGCGCATGTCTTGGATGGGAATTCGAGCGTTTCGGGCTCGCGAGTACCGGTGTTGGCCATGCAGGTGTATGTCAATTGGCGGAAATTCTCCATTGCTTTCTTGGAGCGTGCATTGACGTCGCCGATGAACATGCGGAAGCCCTTGTTGTTTGTTAGTCTTTCCGAGAGCATTTGAAGTTGGATGGACGCTGCTGGTCACTGATGAGCGACTTACAGGTTTGAAAGCCGTGACTTTCGACTTCTGCTCTTGATCATAAAGAGCATCTTGCATATAATACACAGTGATTCCCGCAGTAGCACCGCTGATTTGGGAGATCTGAGGAACACGCTTGTACGTCCCATTCCTAGCTTTGAAGTATAGGACTGCAGTCCAGTAGTTGGAGAAGTCCTCGCTAAAGGAACAGGTTGTGCATGTTGATTCGCCGGGCATGTCTTTCTTGGGATCCATGGACGCGTTGAAGGAGTTCTGTCTCGGATTAGTTGAGGAAATTTGGGTGGATGTGGGAATGGGAGACGTACTCCGCCAACGATCTGATGGACATGAGGTGATGGGATGGACCCCGGTGCTACGAGCGGGTCGAGTCTTTCAACTACCAACTGCGAACATTGGAAGCGAAGAAGAGCACTACTCAAAGGAGCGAGTGCTCCTAGAGCAAGAACCGTAAACCACTTCATCTTTTCTTGTAGATATTTTGCTTTCCTGAATCTCAGCTCTTCGGGAAGTCAACAAACAGTCAAATGCAAGAGAGTAACTGAAACTAGCAATATCGAATGTATCAATAGGCTTGAATATTCAAATTATCGGGGAGGAAGCGCATGGCCTTTTAATCAGTCGTGGCGGGAATCTGGATGGTGGGCCATCGATCCGCGAGCTGCTGGGTACCGATTCCCGCTAACGAGGGAGGTAAGATCTCGGCTGATGTGTCAATAAGGACCATGACCTACGCTTGTTTAATCTAATCTCTGTTTATACATACAATTGTGGACGGTAAATGAATCGGCGAGGGTTTGATTTCCCTGTCTATCTATGTATCAGAATACGTTGAAGTCTTTTGCGGCATGACAGGCTTTTCGGATTTGGCATCTCTTCAGACTTCTTTGGTTGGGATAAGCCCCAGGTCATTGGACTTCATTAGGATGATAAACTCCGCAATGATAAAATTTGTATCTCATATGTCTCTTAAGGGACATAAGCATGGGGTGAGGGCGTAAATCTGAAGCGAATACGTCGAGTGACAAGCTTCTCTCCTCCAAATGCCGACGCAGATTCAAACTGGAACATTAGTACAACCACACCTCAAATTAAAGTACAAACGGGGGGACAAATGAGAGCAAGCTACACTAAGTGCCGACGACACAGATAAACGCATTAATAAACAATGCCAGTGTGGGGTAACATGGGATAATGTGGTTAAACTACCGCCAAGCCTCTCCCAGTGTTTGCTGCACCCCTGAACGCAAGCCAAAATAAGCGAGTTTTTGTGTATCTTCTCCCTAACTGATGTTCTAGCCCTCAACTTACCCAGAGTGACTTCATATATCAAGTCTGCCGAGCCGTCGGCTATAATTGCTTAAGTCCAAGCCATGTGGTCATCTGAATTCGAACATGGATGGCAGTTACTGTTGCGGGGAGGTGTGAAGCAGTTGCCGCGCTTCGAAGAATTCGTCGCCATAAAACCCCTTTCACCCCTTGTGTGTTCGGGGAACCTCCTTTCGCCCAAACTTCAGCACGTTGACAATCAAATCCAAGCTCATATTTCAACCTTTCTCACTACATTTCACCTGTGCACGCAAATCCAAGAAGTCACCATGCGTATCTCACTCTCACTCACGTTCCTCGCGCTCTTCACCTCCTCCGCTTACGCAGCCGTCTGCGAAGCCAACAGCGATAACTGCAGAGCCGTTATCAATGCGAGTGCGTGTTTCAATAAGTACATGACGGGCTCGAATGTGAATAATATTCTGAGTTGTCTGACGGGTACGGAGGGTAAGGCGACAAACAAGGAGAAGGTATGTAGACAGCAGGCGAGAGTGGTGGTAAATGGATTGAAGATGGTGATGCTGATAATTTTGGTGCAGATTTGTTCTTGTACGGCATGCGTTGCGCCTGTTATGACGAACTTCTTGACCAAGAATAAGGTGTGTTAAGGTTCCGAGGAGGGAATGTGTGGCTGGCATGTGCAGGGAGTGCCAGGGTTGGAGAGATCGGAGAATCTTTGGAGACACCGTGAATGTTGGGCAGGACGACACATCTGTAGATGAGAACATCAAGAATTGTATCGGGAACGTTTGTACGATGGTGATGCAAAGATGTTTTGTTCCTTATCTTTTCTTCTCTAAAGCAACCTTTCATCAAAACCATTTGACCACTGAAAGAAAATCCCGGTCCATGGACCACAGAACCCACAAACAAAACCTTCCGGTCTGTCTCAAAATTCATCGGTCGGATGTCTGTGATACACACCAAACCTGTCCGAATAGAGAGTTAGAGGCCCTACTTTTACACAATCACCTGATTGGCATGGCAAACATCGTTATCACATAGAGCGGCGGTAGCGCCACACTCTCCGCTCATGTTACAGCAGCTCCCCATTTGCAAGCGCAAAGTCGATTTCCATATCGAGTTCCGTAGGTGCCATCCGTACTGTAGTATTCATCTCCTGCGCAAGCACACTCACAACAAGTGCCAGGAGCCCAGTCTTTTCTGGTATTCAAGATAGAAGTTTACACATCTGGATGTGGGATCAGAACGCAAGAAAACGTACTCAGATGCACCACGAGTCCATGTTTCTGCATTGCAGAATTGTCCGTTAGAACCAATACAAGTTGCATTATTGTGTTGAGAGCCGCAGAGGCCGTCGTAAGCTCTCCACTTCTCAAAGATCAATGACTTTGGAGGAACATCTATTAGTTGTATAAATTCTCTGTTACCTATGATTTTTGGAGCTTACATCCCGCAACGCAGTATTCAGTATCAGTCTCACGATCCGTACAATAAGGAAGAACATCCGGGTTCAGCATGAAAACTTTCTCGATCGCGATTCCGTAAATGCCGCCAGCTTGCCGCATTTCCCAGGATCGACTGAGCTCTCAGTGAATGTTGTGCAACGATAGTTGATGTCACCAGCCACAATATCGTCGTTCCTGAACTTGCTACTGACGAGCCTTGGAGTGTGAGTCGCAGCAATTGGATTGTGGGAATAGAAAATAGATAGTGGTGAATCGGAGAAGGTGGTTGGACCAGCTTGCGGCATAATTAAAGGGGCGCGGAAGCGAGTGCTTGGTCATCAGTTTAATCTTGCGTCTGCGCCTCCAACAGATGGACTGGAAACATAATTGGAAGTTAGATTCGTAATTCTCTTGCGAATAATCATCAGAGAGGTATAATCCGATCAGCTGTGGATGACGTGGTTCGGTTTGGCTTCTATCGCTCTCACGTATGGCTACAGGTGCTGATGGCCGCGGACAGATATTATATTCCACCATACTGGACAGGAAAGAACAGGGGGAGTTGAAGAGTCTGTGAAGGATTTTGATCTCGAGCTGTATATTTGCTTTGTTGTCCCCGGCTTGTAAGGGGGCGACTTCATGCCATGAGAATTTTCAATTGTATGAGACCTCGTCAAAGTTCCTACTTCCAGCTTCAAAGACTATATCACAACATCATGAATGTCCTAAAATAGTATTGGAACTTTGACAATCAAGTACCCTCAATTTTGATATCTCGCAATATACCGATGGTTAGTGCCCGCCAGTCCATTTCCCATCACCCAGCCTCTCGGCTCGGCCCCCAAGCAAACATGCGATCCGCATATTCATCCGAAATTTCAGTCCTCGGTCACATACAACTCAGAAACAGACTCGATTATTCGACTAATATCTATTTTTATCTATTAAGTACCTCTATTGACTGACAGATGCGATTCACCTTCCATTTCGTCTGGCCAGCGATCGCATCTCCTGAACTGGCCCGTTTCCTCGCCTACGTCACGAAAATATTAGCTAATAAGCGCATCACCACGCCTCGAACCTTCCATCTGCCGAAGCATACAACTAGAACTCATTCTTTCGAATTTACGAATCAACAATGCTACCCCAACCAGCGAGAATGTACTTCCCACCTTCACTGTGGCCTCAGGACCGACCACGTCGACTTACAACCTTGAGGTTCCAGAAAGCTTTCCCTAGGTTCAGCAGGCCTGTCCTCCTTATCGCTGAATTGTGGCCTGTATGGATTGGATTCTTGATTGTTTTTGTCGCTCGTGAAGAGAAGAAATATTCTCTCAGGCGGGAACGTGCGCTGAAGAAGAAAGCTAGCAAAGATGTTAGTCAAGTGGGCGAGGACGAGAATAAAGCACTTGACAAGAGATGCTGAATAACACCCATATATGCCACCGATAGGGGTATTATCACAAATTGAGCCCCTGATTACATCAAACGCCTTTTTACCCCGATTTCCCATGTGCCCAGCTCGATTTGGGGCATACTTGCCTCTCGTTAGATGTGGACGTTTCTCGTTTGCAACTTACCAATGGGCGTGAGCTTTGAGTGGGAATTCTCGGAAGCAAATGATAAGTGTGATAAGATTGTGAGTACTTGAAGACTTCAAGAGGTCTGAATGGGCAATCTTGAATCACTGGTAAGGTGACTTATGGAGGGTACTTTGTGGCTTGAATTAGCGGCTCGCATTCACTTAGGAATTTTGCTGTTATTCATTTCCCTGGCCACTTCATGAGAAGGTTTTTATAAAACCTATTATCAGTATTTCTTTCTATTCAAATTCTCACTGAGTCTACTTTCATGCTCAACTGGATCATCTAGATTAGGAGTTTCGAAATGCCACCTACAAATTCCTCATTTGGCGATGAGACTGAGGGATGCAAGAAATGGCCAAAGTTGAAAATCTGCATCGTTGGAGCTGGAGTTTCCGGACTATATACTGCCATGCTTCTCGAGTTCCTGAGGCTCCCTGGTCTTGAGTATGATATACTCGAGTCTTCTAATCGGGTTGGAGGTCGTATCTACACATACCACTTCACCGAAGAAAAGCACCAGTATTACGATGTTGGGGCTATGCGTTATCCACAAATACCGCTGATGAAAAGGTAACCTTAAGGTTCCCAGTTCGAACCTGGTTGACTAATTTTTTCAGACTTTTTGATCTCTTCCGTCGAATTGGGATCGAAGATCGATTGATCAAATAGTAAGTTCAGGTTGATTCACTGTCTTAGAAGACATTTTCACGACATTCACAAGAATGGTGGATTAGACTGACTAGGAACAGTTACCATGACGGTATCGATGGCGCTCGAAACACACCGGAATTTTACAATGATATCCTTCACATCGCTAATCCTGACACATCACCTCCTCAAGAGGGTGGTCCATCTTCAGCTAAGGTAGCTGGTAATGCTGATATTTTCATCGTTGGCAGCACGGCTGGCAGAGTAGTACCGGAAAGGGATAACCTCAAGGGAGCAGCAGAAATTATAGAAGAAACCTACAGTCCGTTCAAAAAAGCTTTGGACGATAATTTTCAAGAGGGCTGGAAGACACTGATGGAACAAGACTCGTTTTCAGCTCGTGAAGTGCTTCGTCGCAGCTCGTCAGTACATCAAAAACCGGTGGACAATGCACTGCTAATGTCAAATTAGCAAACATGGAGACAACGATACCATTCAATGGCTTGACACGATGACGTGGTAAGTTTTCCTCTCTCTTCAAACTACGCCCGACTGACTTTTCCAAAGTGCTTCCAATACCCTTGACCAAGGCTTCACCGATAATTTGATGGACAACTACATCTCTTCGGTCTCAGACACTGTCCCTAATGGCGATCGCTGGGTCTGCATCGAAGGGGGTTCTGGAGTCATCATCAAAGCCATGCAGGCTCAACTGAACGCTGCACCACAGCTCGAGAAACGAGTCACCGCAATCTCCATCGACCGTCCCGCGGATGATTCAAACCTTGCTATGCTCGTCCAAGTCGCAGGAGAAGACGCACCTCGCCGATACTCAACAGTCTTCAACACCACAACTCTCGCTTGCGCTCAACGCATGGATCTACGCGGTGCTGACCTTTCTTTTGCACAAATGGAAGCTATTCGTGCACTCAAGTACGATCTTTCATGCAAGATCGCTATGCGATTCAAAAGAAATGTAGGTTTTGGCGCAGCCCATTGTTTTCATATTTTGAAAGTCTCGAGAGTTTCTGGAGACATGAATTATTCTCCCCTGGAACATCATAATGTGGCAGTTGCTAAATCATTCGTTACCTAGTGGTGGACAAAAGCCGGGATTGTCGGCGGAGAGGCAGCCACTGACCTGCCTATTCGGTTGTGTGTTTACCCCTCATACAATATTGACGACGACCTTGACCAGCCTGCTGTCCTGATATGCTCATATACCTGGTCTCAAGATGCCCAGAGAAGTGGGTCTCTCATTGGCGAAGATGGCAAAGGAAAAAGCGATGAGCTGTTGGATCTGTGTATGAAGAACCTTGCTCTGCTGCATGCTAATATCATCACAGAATCTGAGCTAAGAGAGCAATTATTGGATTACCATGCGTATGACTGGGGTGCTGATCCGAACACGTCCGGTGGCGTTGCGATGTTTGCTCCTGGACAGTTTCAACGCATGATTCAACATCTGAGTCGTCCTTGTGCGAATGGTAATTTGCACTTTGTCGGTGAAGGTGTGTTCCAATTCTCTGGCAAGGAAAAGATCATACATTTTCTGACTTCGTGCACAGCTACTAGCACAGCACATGATTGGGTTTTGGGAGCGTTGAATTCGGCTTGGAGAGGGGCCTATCACTTTTTGCAAAAGTATGAAGGACAGGAAGCTCCTTGTCGTGAGTTCTGGGAGGAGAAAATCGAGGCGCTCATGGTGGAGTTTGGCAAGCCTCATGAGATTGACGTCTTTGGGTCATAAAATTTGAACATTTGGTGATGGTGAGCATCTAAAACTGGAAATGTTTTCGACAAAACTGGAAGACTGAAATACTTGTTAATGGCGAGATATTCTCGGCGATTGGTAGCAATGTTATTCAGAAAAGTTCCCATGGCCTTTTTGTCTCCTCAAAGAGTTAGCGCGAACATTTCCGAGCCTTGTTCAATCGGACGTCAAGTGAGTCAGCAAAGACGTCAAGAAAGAAGGGAGGTGGTCTTGTAGCTTGGAAATCCATTAGCGTCACCATTTTCCGCACGTCACGGACCAGCGATTCAGTCTCAAGCAAGGAACAAGCTCGCAGTTCTCTGCGGTTCAAAATACCTCATTTGACTGATCATGTCTTTGTTCTGCCAGAGTCGTGAGCTTGGCTCGGATGTTGTCCGCATGTCCTACTGAAGAATCCCGCATGATGCGGACCGAGTCCGGCGAAACAGACTTGTTGTTTGGAACCTTAGATTAAGCGAGCTGAGAACCGCCACAAATCCACAAAGGCAGAGTAAACATCATAAGGTGGTGGACGGGTGCAGCAGACATACTGTTTGATAGACAGTACTTATAAATTGAGTTTCCTCTTCCAGACTGAATGTCAAATTCAACATCTCATCAACATCTCACTTCAATCTCCACTATCTTTACATGTGCACAGTCCAACCCACCAGTTACCACATTTCGACGGAAATCATTTAAGTGGCACTTCAGTAGAAAACCATGGCTTCCCAACAGCAATACCTCAGTGATTGGGTGAAAGATCTCAATGTCACTCTGTTCATCTAACCTAACGACGAACTTGCCCTCAAAGCCGTAATGATTTTCCTTGTTCATCCAAGCTTGGTAGCTGATAATGCAATAATACCAGGATCAACCATTCTGTCTATAGCTATGATCAGTTCAAGCCAGACCTTCAGAATGCCCGCAGTTCTACCATAATAATCCATGACGAATTCTCCGTCATCCTGCAATGGGAGAACACGGAGCAGCCGGACGGCGTTGTCGCAGTTCTTCGTGAGTGGACGACTAAAGATAAGGCGATGGGGAAGGAGACTAAGAAGAACAATGTTATCTTGTAGGAGGTGAAGTGGATTGATGGAAAGAGAATGCGCATATGGCAAACCAAGGTGGACACAGTTTAAGGCTGAATCTGATTCGCTTTGGAAGGTTACTCCGAGCGGTGATTGGTGATGTCTTGATGACGCTCTGCAACCTATCTTTGGAGAGGTATATCGTTTCATATATAGCAAATGTAAAACATAGAGCTTTCACTTGCTTGATCACGCTGGGTGAAAAACTAAAAGATGAGATAAAGGTGTGTTTTACTTGGCACCCCTCCATCACGATATTTGAGCATGAAGGTGATAGTAAGTAGGAAGGTCTTACTGCGTGGAATCCAGCAAGTATTCCTTTGATGAAAGTATGCAGATCTTAAGCAAATTTGGTCAAAGTAAGTCAATTTACAAAGTGGCAAATATCTAGAAATACGAAGGCGAAGCAATTGGGAGGTAGGCACTCTCTCAACAAGGAGCACTGGAAATGAACACCACGCACGAGTATTTCCTGACGTCTCTAGAAAAAGAAGAATCTAAGAGACTTAATGAATCTTATGATGGGTAGTGATTTACAACTAATATTTGTCGGGAAGGTCAAGTAAACGAGAAGTGCTGGGATTCTTACGACAAGTCGTTGCATTCCATACACAGGGAGAACAAATGCACCTTGATCATAAGTAACGAATCGAGCTAGAAGTCCCTCTGTCACTCCTAACCTTGAAGGTAATGATCTGTTATTTCTTATTACTTCTAATACTTCCTAGTGTCTGGTTTTTGATGTATGTTCGCCGTGAAAACTTAGAGGGAGAGTGTTTGATAAGCCAATCACCAGTAATAAGTCTCAATTAATTGACTGGTATGTAAAGTACTAACTAAACAACTTAATCAATAAACTTATAGCTGTTGGTAAGCTGTACTAGGGGCCAAAATTAAAACTATAAAAAACAAGGTTCCTAGCTGAACTACATTATAATAACTCGTAATATCAATAACACCTTGAATGCTATTAATTCTTTGAAATTTTTCTATGGTATAGTATCTCTGCTAATAACTTAAAAATGTCTAAAGTTAAGCCAAGAACGTCGTGGTTTCTTTAAGAGAGAAGCTATAGTCTTACCACAAAGTACCTTCCTCAAATCAACCTCTTAATTACTGAATAATAGCTGGCCATTAATATAAGAAAATAATCAGAAGGCTAGCCGATTTTGTGAGCAGGCATAGGTTCTAGTATTGTCCCGTCTATTGCAAATACACAACGCTTCCTGGCAACATCCTTTGATCTTGCGGACACAACTGTGCTAGCGACAACAGCAGCCTCCAAAACTGACTATCCAAGGAAAACACATTCTGCTGGGACATAGATCCTCGAATTTGAGAGGTCAGAAATAAGGAATAGAATTCATCGAGAAGGAATTGATTGGGACAGAGTAAGAGGCCTCCTAGTTGGAACGATACACCGTCCTACACATACCCCCAGCACTTGTCGAGGCCCTCTCTTCCTGTAATGGAAACCTGCACTATGGAAACCGTGTGGGAATAGGCAATCAGCAGGCTTCATGGTACATTTGTGAGAACAAGGGGGAAGCCATGACAAGATCTGAGTTTTATTTTGCATTTTGTCTTTAATTGATTTGTCCGATGGATTGTGTGGCCAAGACTGCTGTGCGACAACTTCCTCTGCTTCAAGTCGCGTCCGTTCTTCTACTGTGGTTGTGGATGATGCTACGAAGTTATGCCAGCGAGTCTCCTATATCCCTGGCGGCTGGACAAGTGGGACACATTCTTTGGAAATATACGTGAGGCTTAGGAGGGTAAACTTACAATCACGAAAGTGTAATTGCTCTCTTGATAGATGTATTTACAGCGCTGAGAAGCGTTGCACTTTGGCTGCGAAAGGTACATCTCAAGAACTCCACCAGAGGGACTTGTATGATACCATTCAAAGCACGAAATGCAAAATAAGATCTCCTTGAAATTGACTCCCTTTGCCCCTCATAGCTTTGTGTCCTACTATCAGTCCTTTGTGTAGCTGCCGCCCCACTTGTACATTGAACAGTATCTCCTTGCTTCTTCGATCCACTGCTTCCGCGGAGTAAATATCCTACTAGCATTAGTATGTAATCTCAACTGCTTTGTTTCTGCTTACCAAGTATCTTCTTTCCGTGTAGCATGATAGACATCGTGTTGAATCGTCAAGACTCCCTCTCTACTCAATGGGCGCGTGACATTGAAATCGTAAAGAAACCACGTTTTTACATCATTCTCCGAGTCAAAGTTCGGGAGAAAGTGCATAGCGTCATGACATTCATCTTGCAAGTTGTTGTTAAATGGTCGCTGAAGAATCTGCTGACAAAAGTCGCGCCCAAGACGGGAGACCCGTTTTTGTGCATTCGTAGGAATGTCCATAACACGAACTCGAATGATCACACGTTGTGGATTGGCCATTGTTTCGACTCCAGAAGGTTAAGGTTAGTTCTTTTGGAGGGGTGCAGGCGGGAGTGGGCTTTATGGCAAATCTGTCTTTGGCACGACGCAATATCGTGAAGAATGATGTTGAGGTGAAGGAGCCCTAATTATGACTAAGGTAGGTAGATGAGGCTGGTGAGGTGATGTTTGTGGTTGCCTCAGGCCTGATGCCAGTGGCGGCCCGGGTTTTCCGAGGCACCCTGATATAAGTTCCGAAAGCAAGGAGGTACGACTGAAGAGAGGGCTTACCGTGAGGCAAAATACACTAATCTGCCATACGTTTTTACAGTTGTGCCATTTTTGGCGCTAGGGTTTGATTCGCTGGGGGAATACGGCAAATGTATTAGTGCGTTTTCGATCAAGAGATTCGGATAATATTCGGCCTCATAGATACCAAACTACTTACTTCTAATGTTGTACCTGCCTCCTCCTTGCCTCTCTCAAATGAGGAAGAAATCACCCCAGAGGGCCGTTGATTTCCGGGGGGGGGGGGGGGGGGGGGGGGGGGGGGGGGGGGGGGGAGTCTGAAGGGGGGGGGACAAAGTTGGGCCCCCTCAGTAGAAGGTAAACCTTCTGTTCTTAATATCTTTTTTTGCTTAGTAGTAAGTGAAGAGAGAAAGAGAGAGAGAGAGGTTTTACTTTCGGGTTCGTGCTGGCCAGGCAGCACACAGGTAAATGCATTGAAGGCAATGAAGCTGGGCAGAACAAGGGAACCCGATGATTTGATTGGTCACAGCCCATGTTCTGCACAATACTGAAGTATTATCGAACCCTCGCTTTTCAATTGGCTTGATCAATCACGCGCATGATCCAGCAATTCGCCGAAAGCCGTTTAACGCGCGAGAACTGTTCAGTGCATAGGCAAGTCTTCTGACAGCTTACCTTACCTCGCTTGTTTATGTAGATTCGCTTCTCGGTTTGATGATAAACAACCCCCTTTTAGGCGAGCCGAATGTCACAGACACTCCAGATTTGAAAACAAAAGGGAAGGGGCGCGAGCCTTTTGCATATACATGTCAATTTCGCTATAAAGCAATGTCCGACGATGAAGAAGTCACCTTCAAGGGCAAGGCTTGATTAGGGATATCACAATGGAAATTTCAGTGAAGTGCCAAGATGATGTATGGTGAGGTGAAGCCTGAATTGAAGTTTGTCAGCTTTGTTCACAATAAATGTGGTCATTCGCTGAGACTGGTAACACCCTTCTCCCATCTAGGTGGAGATGACATCTGGTACAGAACTATCCTTTCTTTAGTTATCTTCTTGGGTATCGGGATATGGATACTTACCACTGTACCAGAAGGCACATCACTCCTAGTCCTCAGCCTTGATCTTCTCCTCCTCCTTGATCTCTGCTTCCACCTCTTTCTTGATCTCTGTCTCAGATTCCTCCTTAACCTCTCGCTTCACTTCCTCCTTGATCTCTGGCTGGGCCGACTCTGGGTGCTTCCAGGACTTCGGGGAGTTTTCGAAGCCTTTGCCTAGCAATGGATTCCCATTGTCCATCACAACAGCGACGAAGCGTCCCACACACGATCGCATGTCTTACTCATCTACTGGTCTAGGGTCTACGAAGTTAGGACCTTCGTAGACCCCCTTCGGAGCATCTCGCCGAAGCTTGTTGCCCTGGGTGATGGTCAGGCCACGAACCCACTCTCCGTCTTCTTCTTGACATGCTGGGCTCAGAGAACTCACAGGTGTTCGTCCCACGTGATACCCTCACAAAAGTGGCTGCGGTGCATCCGCTGCCCGTGAGAGACGCATGTGGCTTGTTGATGGACATGTTCATGCGACCAGAATCGGAGAAGGCGAAGAAGATCTCGTGCATCTGACTGGGGTTTGAAAGCGAATAGCGCCGGCATGGTACTACCTTTTCGAACCAAAGTTTAGTACATTTATTATACAATTGAATCAGTTACAGATAAGTCCAGACTTACTCCTCAATCTCTTCTTTCTTGGTTGGTGCCATCTTGTTCTGATGTTTGGTTTGTGTTTGTAATTGGTTGCTTGGTGCAATTCTTGCAAGATAGATTTGTAATATCCGGGGGAGCTTGAAGTTCGATCTATAATTAGTAATCAAAAGGATAAACAATTGAGGAAGGTGGTTGGGACTCGCTTCACAGACAAGCGACTTCCTGTTTTGGTATTTTCTTTGGGTTTCAGGATGTTTCTGACAAAGTAGACGCTATTCAAGGAAACAGAACCCAATTCCATTCATTGCAATTAGTCCATTGTATCTCTATTGCCAACATTGGCTGCACTTTACAAGATGCCAGGACGACTTGCCGCGGATCAATTTCAAACCCCAAACGATGGAGAACTCGACGAAACCATTCAACAATTTGAAAATGAACTACCTCTGGTGGAAGCACCAGATCCACGGTGAGTCTGCCATATTTTGTTAGGTGACTGCACTGAAAACATGCTCTAGCTGGGTAGCCATGGGCTGTATCGTCTGCCCGTTTGCCTGCCATTCCGCCGAGATCCTCATCACATACAACCCTCAATTCAAATGGAAGTTATCACCAGATTCAATTTGGGAGATGTCTGTTTGGGGGGTGATGTTATGGGAAGACCTGGTTCCTTATGTCCGCTGGTACCAAGCTAGCATTGATGTGCAGCCTGAATACTTCAACGAGAATGGCCGCTGGGCCCGGGACAAGACAGCTGGTTACGAAGCGTTGGACAAGATTTTGAAAGAGAATTTCGACATATGGCAGGCTTGTCGAAAAAACTCAATGAGGGAAGAGGAGGAGAATATCTTTCAGGTAGGCTTGAATAGAGTGGGAAAGTCTTTATGATGGGAGTCTGGAATGCTGATATTTGATTGTCAGAAAACATTCTCCAAGGCTGTACATGCTGCCCAGGATAGCATGGTCAGTCACGATAGGCATGATGATCAAGGTGATAAAAAAAGTCAGAATCCTTCGAGTGATCAGCATGGTCAGGATTGTCAGGGCAGCCATTACGCTTTCACCAGCCAGACTGGCCACAATGATCAAGATTGTCAGAAGGAAGTAGATGGTAGGGATGATGAGGAGAATCTTTCTCTTCAAGTCTCTCAAGAGTAAAAATCCATTGGTTTCTTAATTGCATAGGTTGCATATGCCGATCGTATGCTGGGGCGAACCGGCGAAATTGTTATGGAATGAGAAGCCCTGGGTGTTTTGCTTTTAGCATAACGAGGAGCTTTGAATAATAAGCAGCACGAGTAATATAGTGACCTCCGAAATGAATGATATCAATGACCGAAACATGACTGCGATACAATTTAACATCTAAGTAGCATTGATTGGTCTGAGCTGTGAGGGGATAGTAGGTACCTAATATGCCACTCACCGAGGAGGGCACAAGTAAGCTAACCAAATGCCCCGGGAACTTGGAACGTACTAACAAAACACAAGAAATGTTGAGTAGCTGTGAATGGCAGAAATTAGGCCGCTGTCATAAGTAGATCCAATACATACTGACCGGTAGGCATGTAATCTTACTCCAAACAGGTGACCTAAGGGCGAGCTTTCCAGGTTCGTTCGTATAGAAGACCCAGGCTCGCACTACCACACAAATATGGAGATCCTTCTCCTGTTATTGAAGTGGAAATCTCATATTTTACTAGATAAACCCAATAGTTCTTTTCCTGCCCAAGGTAGTCTCCCTGGCAGAGGCGCCGAGTCTACCGCTGAAAATGGAAGGGACGACCTCCTGGCCCGAGGCTTAGCATCAAGCATATCTCCTGCAATAAAGCCCAGTCAACGTGCTCTTACTACTGTAATGACCGCAGTTTCTCTTACTACAGGTACCTGTACTTACACTGGCGCTTCTCCGCGATACCTCCTCCGGGATACTTCCTCGATTATGGCGGGTCATGTTACCATCAACTTGGTAGCCTGCGAAGGCATAGACCAATCAATGAACACCCGAACCACCAGGCTTCTTTGAAAATGGCTACGAGTATTGAATTTGGCGCCAGACGACGCAAAACTTTGCGGAGATTCTCAGCGGTAAGAGAAGCCGTCAGAATAGGCGAACTCACCTGAAATCTTCGGGCACGCTAATTACCCCTCTGTGGGGCGGAGATTTATGTGGATGATTGAGGTACTTACTGTAAGTAATGAAACAATCCTGGGACATTGAAATATAGTTCGGTAATTTTTGAAGTATATGTCCTAACGGTGCCTTATGTCAAGAGTTATGCGTGGGAAAACAGTGTAATAAAGTAGTTGGATTTAGTATTCTGGTGGTGCCTAATGAGCAGCATATAAATCTCCACCCCACAGCCCCTCTAGCCTGACACCACTGAGCCTCCGTACCAGCTTTTGGAACGCATTCCAAGGTAGGTTATCGTGTCCTATATATTCCCTGGCATCGCGCTCACCTTCATTTCAGATCTAAATCAAAGGCTACCAAACACCGGATATAAAGGCGTGAAGAGGCTGTTGGTGATTCCTCGGACAGACATGAAAGAAAAACCTGTATAGTATAATGTACTGTAGAAGACTCTTCTTATCATGGCAGAAATAAAGTTAAGAGAACTTCGCGGCCCAGACAGCATTTGCCTGCTCCAGCGAATCCTGCTGCAAGAAGTGACTGACATCACAATATTGGTCCTCGACTTCGGATTCATCGCGCACCAAGGAAACAAAGTTACGCAAACAGGCATCTCTACCATATCTACGATTAAGTGGCGAGAACTTTGCCCTGCTGTGGATGCAAGTCTCGTTCGTTCGCGATGTGTCAGAACCCCCATCAGGTCTCTTGTCAGGTCAAATTTCCTCTTCGGGGAGTCTGAAATCATCTATCGTCGGAATCTCGTTACCTTCCTTCATGACACGTTAGCAAACAAGTCACCGGATGGCAAGCCCCAAAAAGTGGTTTTGGTAGGCCTGGCAACGCTTAGCGAAATTGAGGATACTCAAGGATCTTGGAATCGACTTGCGAGATAAAAATATGTTTTCGATCGAAGGTGTGTTTGACCTCAATACCATTACCAAGACTTTAGAGTTGCCATTCAAAACACGACCTTCTCTCAGCCGAATCTTGCAACAATTGGAGATCCCATTCCGAGACGAGTACCTACACGACGCTGGGAATGATGCTCATTTTACACTCAGGGCCCTACTCATGCTTGCCGCTATTGCCTTTGAGCGCATGGAGCTGGATGAGGTGGAAAAACTGATGATTGAGAGTTTGAAGGCTATTACATTGGATCCGATCGGATTTACCTTGATTACACCTGATGAGGAGAGAAGGAGGAAAAGAGATGACAATGCCAGAAAGGCTGCCGACGAGAGAGCGAGGTTGGGACTATCGAACAAAAGTGATGGGGACTGGTTGGAGGGTGGTGAAGTAGAAGAGGGTTTGGGGACATTGCTACGTCGAATGGAAGAATACTGAGCATTTGACTTGAAATTTATCTCAAACCGGATGCTTGATGCTTCGATCATTTACTCCTTATGGCCGAAGGCCGTCTACCAGAAACTTTTCGTGGAGATGGCTCCTTAGAGAGTAGAAAAGTGGATGATCCTTTCAAAGGACCAAAACGATACCGAAATAAAGAAGATTGAAGGGTGTAAAATTCAACACTGAGCTTGTTGTCATATGCATTGGCATTGAAAATGTCGAAGACTGGATGGAACATGTGAAAGAGTCAAAAAGTACAAAAAAGCTCTGACGACATAGCCTCTGGTCTAGGTGACAAATTGAGAACTTCATACAGAGGCAGAAAGCTTGAGGCCAGTCGTTCTCGTACATCATGTACTAATAATAAGACTTTGCAAAAGAAAGATTGAAAGAAAAGTATCGAATGAAGCAGATGCCGCGTGAGTCAATCGGAGTACGGGCACTAGTCCGAGTTTCAATGCCACAAGTGTGGCATGTCAATATAAATCTACGACTTCAAACTTTGAACACTGTCGCAATTCTTTGTTGCGCGCAAGAATTTTGAAACTCCTCGAACTTTCGCCCAAGACTCAACTGTAAGCCTACAGGAAACTATTTTTTTGCGCTCCCACGCAATGTACTTACTTCTGTCTGTGACATAGAAAGAAGAAAAATCTACCCCGCCATGTCGCCCTCAGCAACATCTCCCCCTCCAAACAGCGACCCTACCATCCTCGCCCTGCGCAAAACCCTCTGCTCAGAAAGCGAACCTCTCGCACGTCGATTCCGAGCCCTATTCTCCCTCAAGCATCTCGCATGTCAATCCTCCCTCCCCGCAATCCACGCCATCGCCGCAGCTTTCGCCTCGCCTTCTGCCCTCCTCAAGCATGAACTAGCTTACTGCTTGGGCCAGACGAAGGATCTAGCTGCTGTGCCGTTCCTCAGAGATGTGTTAGAGAATAAGGATGAAGATCCCATGTGTAGACATGAGGCTGCGGAGGCACTGGGGGCTATTGGTGATATGGGTAGTTTGGATTTACTGAGGCAGCTGAGGGATAGACCTGAGGAGCTTGTGGTTGTTAAAGAGACTTGCGAGATTGCTGTTGCGAGGATTGAGTGGGAAAATAGCGAGGAGAGAAAGAGAGAGAAGTTGCAGAAGAGGTATATTCATTCACGGGCTTGGGATTTGCAGGTTCACTAACACAGACAGTGATTTCGCATCAATCGACCCTGCGCCAACTTCTGAACAGAGCGAGTCCATCGAGGATTTGGAGAAGAATCTGCTGGATACTACGAAGCCTCTATTCCTACGCTACAGAGCTATGTTCGGTCTGCGAGATCTTGCTTCACCACCAGACCTCCCCACGGCCGTCCCAGCTGTCCTTGCCCTTGCCAAAGGATTCGCAGATCCATCCGCCCTCTTCAGACATGAGATCGCCTTTGTCTTCGGACAGTTGTCACACCCAGCTTCCATTCCGGCACTTACTGCTGCTCTTGGTGATTTGCAGGAGGAGAGTATGGTCAGACATGAGGCTGCTGAGGCTCTGGGTAGTTTGGGCGAGCAGGAGGGAGTGGAGGACACCTTGAAGCGGTTCTTGAATGACAAGGAGCAGGTTGTTCGGGAGAGTGTGGTTGTAGCTCTGGATATGGCAGAGTTTGAGAAAGCTGGCGAGGTTGAATATGCCTTGGTTCCGGAGACTGCGAATGCATAGATAGTTTCCTTAATTCTCGTAGAATGCTAGGCACCAAAGTGCTTGGGCCTTGAAACAACTCAACTCCACCATACCAGTCCCCCAATGTGTTCTTGTATTGCAACATTCGCAAGTGACTTAGAGGCAGTGATTTTCCGTGCACTTTTTCAATTATTTGCATTCCATCTGGCCAATATTAGCATATATAGGCGTCGAAAGATCCGCGTTACTTACCTGTGCCCACAGTCGCAGGCATAGAAGATGGTGCTGCCTTCGTCTGCACCTCTCAATTGAACAGCCGTATATCTGACCTCCCGCCTTCCACATTCTGGACAAGTATGCGCAATCATAGCCTCGTTCTGCATATCCGAAAGTTCCACCTGCTGAATGGCCGACCGTTTTTGGCGTAGAAGAGACGGGAAGGAAGCGGGTTTTGTATAGGTTGTGATCGTCGTCGATGCAGTGTCTATAACTGTGTCAGATGTGCAGTAGTGAGGGAAGAAAAATGCGCAAACCTTTATTCTCTGCGCCGCAGCAGTCGCATACAAGAATTGTATTCTTGTTGCCAGTGGAAGGATCTAGTAAATTGCCACAGTCTGTGCAGAAGACGAGCGACCCAACTGCAGACATTTTGACTTGATGTTGAAGAAGTTGTTTATTGGTTGCAATTTTTCAGAGAAATCAATGAATTGAAGCCGGCCTTGCTTAGTCATGCAATTTCCATGGATGGTTCATGGCAAGGCTGTGTTTGTGCCAGGCTGCGTTTGTAGGGCTTCATCAACTGATGCGACCAGCACCTCATAGCATCTCGGGACAACTGCGCGCACTTTACTTATTGCCGCGGCGTTCAGTCTTGCAATATGCTATTCAACTCAACTTACTCTTGATACTCCTTGATACCTGCGCCTGAGTATCTTCTCTTCGCGCATCACCCTCCTTCAACATACAACATGGACCACAATGGCTATGCCATCCAGCATGGCGATGCCAATGGGTCAAATGGCAAACCGGCAATGAATGGTGCCAGACGAAGACAAGCCAGGGTTCTCACTGTCGATGAGGCTTTGCCATATTCACCTTTCTCCTCTGTCGTCCCGTTCAATTCAGGTATCCACGCCTCCTCCATAGTCAACAACTACTTACACATTCATATCAAGATATAATTCCTTCCCCCTCCATAGGTCTTCGATCATCAACCTCATTATTCTCAACCCCCACCGACCGCGAGGAAGGGCGACAGCTTCTAGAGACCCTCAATCGCGATGCGCAAGATCCTCACAACACCTCCGAAAGATTACAGAAATCATTGAACGATCTCCAGGAGCTTCTTAAGCCAGGCAATATCGCCCAATAGTGAGGTCTATTCATATCACCTCTTTGACTTTAGCTAACTTGGTTCAGTTCATTCAAGACTTCTCCAAATCTTACCTCTGAGCATATGTCGAATACAGAACCTAGAATAGCGCTCTCTCTGTCCCCGTTTGCACGAATGGTTTACGACAGAACATCAGTCGAATTCAGATACCCCTCTCCAGAGAAACCCAGTCCTCCCGTCATGACGACTAGACCTCCACAGAAACACAAGGGAACGCCGAAGTTGAAGTCACAGCCAAAAGCAGCACAGCCACAACCTATTCAACGGGCAATCTCAAACCAAAAAGCTTACGAAGACAATTCTACGATTTCAGTTCAGGCGCCTACTGTTAAGTTGTCTCCTAAGCCGAATAGACACGTCAATTCCCCTGCAAAGATCGACCCAGTGACACCAGTCAAGCCCCCCTCCAGCTTCTCTGTGGTAATCCCAGGACTACCTAAGAATTTCAGTCGTACCGAATACACCCCATCTAAAACTGATTCAAAAGCCAAAGTTGTGTCTCAGTCGCAAAGCTTGGATCAGCCGCAAGTTGTTATACAACCTAGTACTCCGTCGCAGCAGAAGAATCATACCCCGCTACAGCCTACTCCCAAGGCTACCCCACAGCACGGTTCACAGCTTGTACCATCAAGTTTGAACACCGGATTAGCTGTGGTAATCCCAAATCTCCCATCGACTTTCCGGCCCGAGGACTACGAAGTTCTACCCTCCTCTCCCGACACACCTCAAAACCTATCTAGGAAGCGACGTCGTTCTGAGGTCGACGACGAGGATGATATGTCTAGGAGCGTTGATCAACGACAGAAGAACGACGCGGCTTTTAGGAATCTTCGAGAGTATCTCCAAGAGATTTTTGAAGCCGAAGACCAGATTCAACCGGACAACGTCACCTTGAGTGCCATTTTCACATCGTCCAGCGAAGGCATCACCTTGAGCCTTGCTGCTCAGGCAAAGCTGGAGATTCTTCTCCAGCGAGTCATTGATGCTAGCCGGTTCGCTCAAGTTCCTCTGGACGATTTGCTGAGAGTTCAAAAGCTCTGCGAGGGTGCATTGAAAGATGCAGAGACGATTGACATCAAGGTTGATGACAGTATGGGAGAGTCTGAGGTTGAAGCTTGGCTCCAACAGATATCAACAGCAGACCTTGGAGTCAAAGCAGCCCGGATATCTTTGAAATTGATGTCTGGTGGTCGCGAGGAGAAGCAACTTTATTCCGAAGATGTCATCCAGGCTGCACTGAATGCGTTCAAGAATGCTACAGAGACATGCTTGATCCCAATCGTGGAAATGCGCAACTCGGGTCCTGCGACAGCTGTGTTCAAGCTGTTTTCGGCCCAGAAGGCACACATCGGCAATCTCCTATCACATTGCAGAAGACTCTTTTCCCTTGTTGCTAGCTTAGTATCTACCATCGAGCTCTCGGAGACTGTCATAAACACTCTTGAATTCACAGCGTCCCGTCTGATATTTGTGGAGAATGCGCCAAGCGAGCGCGACTCGATTGTCAAGATTTCGAAGTTTGACAGCTTGCGAGTGGTCGCCATGGATGTTCTCGCTCAGATTTTCTTGTGCAATCCGGCTCAACGCCAAGGCATTTTCGATGAGATCCTGACATCTCTGGAGAAATTACCAGTGACAAGGCAAAGCGCTCGACAATTCAAACTTGCTGAGGGAGGAAGCATCCAGCTTGTTTCCGCTCTGATTATGAGACTCATCCAGACCAGTGCAAGTAAGATCGATGATGCCAAAGAAAATAGACGGAACAAGGCCCTGGAAGCTTTGAACGGCGATGACGGTGCCGACGATTCACAAAAGCCAAGCACCAGTAAATACACCATTACTACCGAACACAAGGCGGAGAAGCAACCCGTAACTGCAATTCAAGAACTCGCGGACGATGTTGGACAGCTGCTCGATACTGCCAAGGCGAATGCGACTTACGTTGTGGCGTTCATCGTCAACAGAGCCATGAAATCTACCAAAAGTGGAGATGCACCCTACCGCAACTTGCTCGATCTTTTTGTGGAGGACTTTATCACATGCTTGAACTCCACCGACTGGCCCGCAGCAGAGCTTATGCTACGATTGTTCCTATTCAAGATGGTCCAGTTGGCAGAGGGAGACAAGACTCCAGCCCCCGCCAAGAATATGGCTCTTGATCTTCTAGGGTTGATGGGGGCAGCGATTTCCGAGCTGAATTCCCATGTCAGGAAGACTGCCAACTCGCTCGAGAATGGAGACACGGATCTTGGAAGATACTTGGCGAGATTGGCCGAGGCTTCACTGGAAAAGAAGGCACCTGGTGCGGAACTTGTGTCATGGGGTGCAGGCCCATACCGTGCGTGCTTGGAGTCTCTGGAGCATCGTTGCCCTGTCAAGGATGATGACCCTCAACTTCGTAGCGCTATCGGATTCTTCATGGCCGAGTGGGCCTCCAAAATCTGCACCACATTCGATGTTATCAGCGATGATGACTCCAATCACGAGAAAATCGAACAGGAGTACGGACTTTTGGCATACAGGCTTCGAATGATGATTACGGATAGCAGATGGCTGTCGACAGAATACAGTTTCGAAACTGTCAGCCCACATCATGCCCGACTTGCATACTCCCTGACCCTCCTGAACTCGCAATTCTGCGAATCCTTCAGTCGGGTCTTGTCCATCCTCTTGGGCTCAATGACCAGCGAGCAAGCAACCGTGCGCAGTAAGAGTTTGAAGAGCGTCAATCAAGTCTTGGATACCGACCCAACAATAATTGACAGAGAACCTGCTGTGAAGCATCTCATTCTCAGATGTGCAAACGATACGTCGGTTCAAGTTCGTGACTCTGCATTGGGTCTTATCGGCAAGTGTATCAACATTCGCCCAGCGCTGGAAGAGGAAATGATTACGAGTATCCTTCATCGAGTCAACGATAGCGGGGTTGGCGTCCGAAAGCGTGCGATGAGACTTTCCAAGGATATCTATCTCAGAAACAACAAGCGCGAGGTTCGAAGTCTGATTGCTGATTCTCTTCTCCATCGAGTTCAGGATTTAGATGAAGGCGTCCAGGATCTTGCCCGCCAGATGATTGAAGAGGTGTGGATGTCGCCTTTCTACCAATCTATAACGTCGGATAATACTTCGGCGCAGTTCAAGTTAGCCATGTCTGATCATGTGGCACTCATGGTCAAGACCGTTCAACGAGGAAGCGGCGTAGCTGCTGTCTTGGACAAAGTCTTACAGACCATGCTATCTGCCGATGCTAAGCTCTCGGGGGCGAACTTTCGAGTTTGCAAGGCATTGGTTGCTACTATGTTTGAAACAATAATCGACAACCCCTCAGGCGAAGGCATCGATGCACCTTCAGCTCGAGATGCCCTGCAGATCTTGACGATTTTTGCCAAATCCAACGCCGACCTCTTCACCGCAGAAGAAGTTCAGTTGCTACAGCCTTACGTTGCCAATGTTGGAGGCAATGATGATCTCCAGATTTATCGATCTGTCATAGTCATATTCCGACACGTTCTTCCGCATTTATCCAAGGCGCACAACAATTTTCTCGCAGCTATCAGAAAGGAACTTCTCCCAGCTGTAGCCCGTGTGGGTAAATCAATTCTGGACGACGTCATTGCCTGTCTATGGATCATCTCCGGAGTTCTTGGTGACTATCGACAACTTACAGCGTTGGTCATGTCGAGTCTGGACGGAATCTCCAGGATGAAGAATATCAAATTAGCAGATGATCAGGTTCGAAAACTCACCAAACTCTTACCGATTACTGGCATGTGCGGCAAGCACTGTGACTTCGATCCTCAGGCTGCAGACTTTCGAAAGAAGTTTCCTACCTGGAAGGATGATTCCGTATCCAAGCTAATGGCCGATACGTTTGCTCCTTTTGCATCTCCATCTCAACCATTGGAAGTTAGAAAGGCAGCATTCGACGCGATCGGCATGGTCTCCCAGTCCTGGCCCAAGAACTTCTCTTCTGCCAATATCTACACCTCATTCTTGACAGTATTCGATGAAAAAGAGATTGCGCTCGAGGCCATTGTGCTTAAATCATTCAAGGACTTTCTGCTTCTCGAGGAAAAGCGTTCCGAGGCCGGCAAAGACGGCGTCCCAGGCGCTGGTGTTGACTCAACAGCGAAATTAGGAGTTATGGGAGGTGGCCAGGGTGATGGTATTGCGATTGGAATTGCCCAGAGATTCTTACCGTACATTGTTCGTATTGCCCTGTCTCGCCAGGATGAACAAGGACTGCTTGCTTCTGAGGTGGTCGCCAGCATCGCTCGACAAGGTCTGGTGCATCCTAAGGAGACTGGTTCATGTTTGATTGCTCTGGAAACTTCGCAAAACCAGAAGATCGCCGAGATTGCAGTCAAGGAGCATCGTGCACTGCACGAGAAGCACGAGACTATTCTGGAGAAGGAGTACATGCGAGCTGTTCAGCTTGCATACGTCTACCAGCGAGACATTGTCCAAAACACTCACGGCGCCACACTCAATCCCTATACATCGAAGCTCGCGTTGATGATGGATGTTCTCAAAATCAGCAAGGTCAAGAACCGAAAGAGATTCTATGACAATTTGTGCGCACGTATCGAGTTCGATCCAGCAAAAATGGATATTGTCAACGAATTACCACATCATCTCGAGTTTTCCCAGTTCATCATCGAGAACCTTGCGTTCTTCGATTATCAGACAGTTGACGAGCTTTTGTCAACAATCACAGCGATGGAAAAGGTCGTCGCGGCCCTAGGCACCGGCATTGCACATTCAATCGAAACGGAGATCTTCCATGTCAGCCTTGACCAGCCATCACAAGTGGACGAACATGGACAGTCCCAGCCTGTACAGCCTGCCGTGGACCAGCTGCGACTCCAGCAATTGACTGCATCGTCGATGATGCTTTCAAGTCTTTGGGAAGCTCGCAGCTATCTGCGACGCCAATATGGTTTGAAGTCAAATCTTCGCGATGGGAAGAACAAAGCTGCCACAAAGGACCTGAACAGGGCACCTGTTCGAGCACAAGGTATCAACGGTGACAAGTTCTGGGAGCTTGCTGAGTCTACTATGTCTGCTCTCGAGTCCGAGCAGAGTATGATGACCCAGTGCCGGGCATTTGTCGAGCTCTTGAATGTCGACCAAGAGTTCAGGGTTGCCGCTGATGAGGATGAAGAGGCCGATCAGGCTAGAGCCAGCACTCCAAGCGATGATGAAGGCCCTCCCGGAACTCCAGGCCCTCCCGGCAGTGGCAGAGGCAGAAAGCGAAAGGGTTCCGTCAGTACCCCCGGAAATCGCAAGAAGAGAGCTCGATCATCCTCGGTTCCTCGAGGACGTGGCAGACCAAAAGGATTTAGCAAGAAGCGTAGTGTTGAAAGAAGTGATGATGAAGGAGATGCCTGGAACTGAGGAGGGACGGACTGAAGGGCGAAATGGAATTTTTACACTGGCGTTTTGCTTTGCTAGAGACACCCCTGTATTATTTACAATGGCGCGGGGTGCTTTAATTGCCGATGGGTGGCAGCTCACTGGCTTGGGAGCTTTACATTACGGTCTTGGTCGACGAGCCCACCGGTGCGCGAGGCAAAGCCATTGCAATGGCTGATCTAAATTCGCTGTAGTATAAATAGAATCTATTTGCACTTGAGCCAAGAATTCTCTTGGACACTGCCGTTATTCTTTGACTTGTCGGTGAATGCATGCTGCAGTTTCAAGTGGGTGCCATCTGATTAAGTCGTCTCGGCTATTTCGCAGTGTCCGCTGCCAGCACATGAAACCTGCTGGGGTCCATTCCACTGGGGTACATACGTTGTACTCAAATGAAACTTCCAGGCGTACGTATATTAATGCACCTCTTTGATTATTTGAACCCCATAACAAGGATTTGGACTGCTCAGTTTGATTTTGTCGTTGCACTTAGCCCTAACCCGTTGCTATTCGCAGCGGGCTTATAGCACGAGTAAAGTACAGGTGTCTTTCGAGTTGGCTTCTGGTTGATTGCATGCTGCTGCCCTAATACGGAGTACAGCTATCATTTGGTTGAAAGCAAGAGTTTAAAATACCCTAGGCGATAATGCTGTATTTGCCTTTGGGGACTCTTCACTTGTAGACCTCTCATGCAGATCTACAAAAGACCAGTCATCCCGACGCGTGGAAATGAAGACGACGCAACAGAATCTAAACCTTAAAACAACTCAATTATTCAAAGGAGAAAGAGGTTAAAAATGAGTGACTAATCTTGATTAGAAGGGATTATAAGACTTACAAGACCCTCTCCTTACGACCATAGAAAGAGCTCGGCAGATTAACGATGGAATATTACACGACACTTCTCAATACATAAATGCCTAATATCCAGATGTACTGCTTTATTAATTATTAGACTCCCTAAAGAAAGGAGAAGTTGTTTTATAAAGCCAATATTTCATCTAAAGCGCTCTTAGGCTGCTGCATAGGGCCCCATGGGTAGGGGACTTAAAAAATCCCCCACCCACGGGGGCCTATGGGTTTTTTTATGTCCTTCATAAGGGATTTTCTTTTATAAAAATACATAATTATTCACAATTATTTATTAATACCCATTTAATACCCACAAATTATTGATTTTATTTAAGAATATTATAAATAATGCAAATTTTATAAAAAAAAAATCCCCCATGGGTTGTTTTCCCCCATTTACCCCACCCATAGGGCCCTATGGGCAGGGTAAAGGAAAAAAACCCACGAAAAGTCCGCCCCATGTAACAGCCTAAGCGCTCTCGGGATACCACAAAAAGACAATTAAGTGATCTAATGTCAGGCATACAGAACTACATGTCATTCAAGGAGCCTTTATAAAGCTTCTTCAAAGCTGCCACACTTCAAGTGCCATTCACACAGGCATAACTCAAAAGATCCAGTACCATGTGAACATTTTCGACAACCATTCCAATAATTCCCAAGAGCAAAAGCGGATTTGAAACGTTTCAATCACAAATGGTAGCCATCACAAATCTTGTCGGGGAAGTACAGAAATAGCGTGTAGAAGTAGGGAGCTGACGGAACCTTGGGCGGACGCAGATCTGGATATCTCGACTGCCAAGCCAACGAATCCGGAACTGATTGTTGTTCACCAGCTTGGCATCCGAGACAACATCCTCACAGTATTGACCCTTCTTCTCCAACCTTATATTTATCAAATCGAGAAAGAAGCGTCCTCGTTTCTAGGAACTTGCAACTTTTGGAGCCATCTTAGACAGTTGGTTATATTCGGACGATATCTCAAAGCTTCAAAGCTTCCGACAATGGCGAGCGAGTCACAAACAGCTAAGGCCTTGCTCCTTCCTGCCGATGGGTCTAAGATCAGGATTGTGGACTATGATATCAAAAAGAAGGACGAGGGAGATGTGGTGCACAGCGAAATGGCAGCTTTCTACGATCCCATCCCTGACCTCAAATCATGGTTTAGGGATGCTTATCAGGAAAGGGCTAAGACAGCTTTCCACGTCGATATAAGAAGAAGGAAGAATTGTGACCCAATAGGACGAGCTTTCATCAATTCTGAGGAGCCTACCGCTTGCGGGCAGTGCTGCCTATACTACACCTTATCTCTAGCCCTCCCTACGAACAAAAGCTGCGAGCGGATAGTTGGTTCTTCATCCCCGGGTCAATTGTTCCGGAGAGGTAACGTCGTGGTCGTCCAATATGACTACCAGATAAATCAAATTCAACTTTTTTTTTTGCTGGTTCCGTTTTAGTGTTTGGACGTGAGCAGCTGCTGCTTTAACCTAGGCCGAGGGTAAGCATTCTTAAGCATGCTTAAGCATAGCCTAAGCTTGGCTTAAATAATTTGAGCAAATGGCAAAGTTAGCCTGAGCATGCATTGAAAAGCTATTTTAGCTTTTAAAGGGGCTTGTTTTGGCTTTTTTAATGCTTGATTACATTTTCCTTGTTTTATTTTCAAGCACAAATCCCATTTTAGCTCCCTTATAACCAAGATTCCTCTGGAATTATTTTTTAGATTTATATTCGCTTATATACATATAATAAATAATTTAGCCTCATTATTCCATTACGTTTCCTTAATATTTATAAGGGCAATTTAATATAATATAAATTTTAATAGCATTTAATTTACTCCTATTTACTTTAGATTTTTTAATATTAACTTTTCCTGCTTATTTTTTTTCTTTTTTTTCTAGTTTTTGTTTTGCTTATAAAAGGCAAAAGGCCAAAATACTTTAATGGCGAATTTGATTTTTGTGCTATTTATATACATATGACATTATTTTAGAAAGGGGCTTATATTAGTTTTATTTCAATAGCTAATTAGATATTTGTAACAAATGATTAGGATGACTAGTTCGCCGGTTAATTGTTGTGAGATTCATGCAATTGCGAGATTGCCTTATCAAGGGGTTATACTGAGGTTTAAGAGGGGATTATGCATGCCATGTAAGGGACAATCGTATTAGCGGGATTAAGGAGATCGCCGGTGGCAAGCCTGCTGATAGTGATATTACGTAGTAATGATGCCGTATCAGGGAGGAGTCGCACCAGTGTCCAGTGGCAATGGGAGATTCATGTAAATCCTAGCAGGGCGGAGGGGGAAGGGTCAGCTGGTAGACGTCAGATAGAGGTAGAGATTCATGCAGTATCGATGCCGCATCCAAGGAGTCATACCAAGTGCCAGTGGTACTGGGAGATTCATATAAATCCTGGCAAGGCAGAATCACACCAGCGGCACAGTTCAATAACAAAAGGGTACAAGATCAGCTGGGTATAAGTCAAACAAAGGTGGAGATTCATGCAACGCCAATGCCGCGAAGGAGTCATACCAAGGGCCAATAGCACCGGGAGATTCATATAAATCCTGACAAATGCAGAGTGCAGGATCAGCTGGGTCGGGGTCAAACAGAGATGGAGATTCATGTAACGGCAATGCCGCATCCAGAAGGGGTCGTACCAAGGGCTAGTGGCACTGGGAGAACAAGGCAGAATCACACCAGCGGCATGGTTCACTGACAAAAGGGGTGCGGGGTTCCTGGTACGGTTCCTGTGGCCGATCTTATTCATGCAAAGGTTTAGAATATCCCAGAGGGCGGGGCTCTGCCTACGCTCAGCCTCCCCCTCTCTTCGTATCAAGTGAGGGGTTACTGTAGTGCTCAGCTCGTGTTGTCACTTAGCATAAGGCGAGTTAGGCTGGTGAAAGGGCTTGGGTTGGTCTACAGGAACAGGATCTGCCTGTGAAGGGGTGTGTAGTAGCGCTGAACTCTTCCAACTAGCTTGATCTGTGAAGAGGTGGCACAGAGAGAAGAGTGGGTATGTAAGAGCTCAGCTCATGGCTTCCTCAGGACATGCCGTGAACCAGGAAGTGCATGATAGTGTGAGGAGGTGGCATGGAATGGAGAGAGGTGTGTTGGTGATCACGAGTCACGATACTCTTAGCTCATATTGTGCTATAATGTTATTAAAGCCAATAATTTATGGTTGAGGTTAGTGATTAGGCATACTTTGAGCGTTTTCAGGGGCGGTTGGTTTTCATGCGTTGCTTAAGGCCACCAATAAGTAATGTGTGGAGGCTCAGATTTGGACTGGCTGGTACAAAGGAATTTGATGAATGGGTTTGTAGCACAACTTCAAAACTCATATGCAGCAGTAGCTATGGACGAGAAGCGGCTTCAAATAAAGGGTAGCATGAGATTAGGGGAAGGTGCATTAGGCGGAACACTACAAAAGAAACTCAAAAGCAGATATGCAACCAATGATCGCCAAGGCCAATAGACTTTTCTTGCACTGTGAGTATTGCGACATCAATTGGTGGATTATTCAATAACTCGCATGATCATTTGCCTCAATGGTTTCATTGTATTATATAGCTTTCCAAAACACTTTATAGTAAATAATATGCCTCAAATACTGACTTATAGCCGGTGAAATCATTTGCTAATATATTTCAACTAGCTGACCCCTTTTTTTTGGCTTCTTAAATGCACCCTCCTTAATTTTTTAAAACACGGAAGTCTCCAGGGTAATATCTTTAATATGGCTTGATTAATTGTTAGCTTCTTTTAGCAAAGATGAGGCCTTTTAATTTAAAAGCTTTAAAAGATTATGGCTTTTTAATTTTTGTAAAAATCCGGATTTTTTTGGCTTAAATTATCATAAAAATATAATATTCAGATTAGGCAGCAACTTATTAACAACTAAATAAATTTTTTTTAAATAAGTTGGCATTTATATATTATAAACATTTTTGATGAATTTATAAAAGGTTCATTTGTCCTTGCCGTTTTTGTTTATAAAATCAAATATCTTGATTAAATAGCAATAAAAGATAATTTTGTTTTTATTAATTATAGGATAATAGCCGTAAATCCTTATTATTCGATGATTATATGAAATTGAAAAAGCAAGAATTTATAAATAAAGTTCCATTTTGCGCTTTGCCATTTTAAAAAATTTAATAACACCCCTTACCGCCAGGGTTATGCTGTAAGCATTTTATTGATCTACAATATCAAATGCTGCGGCATCGCATTTAATCTCATAAATCAGGAATGGGAAGTATATTTGCTAGGTGATTATAAAATAGGATGTAAAAATATTTGAAACTTTGCTAATAAAAAGCTAAAGCTTTTTCAGCTAATCGTTTATGAATGCAGATTGTTCAAAATTTATAAAATAATTAGGCTATAGGCAAGGACCATAAAAAGGTTTGGCGCTATTTTAGCTTTTATTAATATTTTTAATTAAAGGATTAAGTTATATAATATTATATGTGGTTAAGGTTTTTGTAGAAGGGATAATTAATCGAGTAATATTTTAAATTATTTTTGCCTTATTTTTATTTTATATTTTTTGGCAAGCTTTTTTAAATATATTATCGCAAAATAAGGAGTCTTAAGAAAGCATTTGCTCTTTCTCCAATAAAATTTAGCAAAGGCTTTTGCTTACATTTGTAATGCCCAAATTGGACTTGTTTATAAAGCTACCTTTGGTTGCAAGGACGATTGTGTAGCTTGGATGCGTATAAAGGGCACTTTTTGCTTCCCTTGGCTTTTGATCGCTAGGCGTTGTGGAGCTAAGTGTAACAAAGCCAGCTTCCGATTGTTTACCACGAAAAGAAGACAACGACTTCCTCCTTGCAAATAGGTGATTCAACCTCATCTCTGTTACCTAGGGTATCCCATTGTAATTTTCGAAATCTTTCCTAATTTAATCGTTTTAATTAAAATATTCCTTAGGCCAATGTCCCTTTTTGCTTTAATAATCAATTGGATTGGTTTTATTATTACTAATGCCGCTCGTTGCCCCTTAATTAAATGTGTTTTTAATAATAAAAAACATCTATTATTGCTTTCAAAGGGGCTTGAATAAAGCAAAACTAAATAAATCTTTAGGTTTTTGCAATTATTTTCATTTTCGTTTTAATTCCCCAGCCTATGAAAACTTGACTTGAATTAGCTTTATAGCATACTAAAAAAAAAATAAAGCCATGCCTTTTTGCCGGGAATATTATTGATTAAAAAAGGAAATGGGTGCTTGGGTTTAATATTCGTGTTTTTATTAAATATAATTCGTTTTTGAAAGCATGCGCTTTTATAAAAAAAAAGTTATGATCGTTTTTTTTTAATATCTTATAGCCATGCTTTTATTAATAATCAATCAAAATAAACAAATTATATAAATGGCTTACTTATGTTTGTCTTTTAATATCAAACATTGCCGCCCAACTTTTTGGATGTTTTGGTTTGCTTGACGCGGGGCCATATTAATTAAAAAGGAGGGGTAAGAAATGGGTTTATATTGCCGCTGGGTTGATGAACGGAGGTGGATGGAAGAATCAGAGGGTGTAGGCAAGACGACGGTGGTGGGTGATGAATGCGCTAAAGTTTGGGATGAAATATGGCAGCGGCAGCCATTACTATTTTTCTTAATTCGCGAATGCAGCAGCCTTCCCCCGGAGCTACTCACATTTGAGACTAGCTATCCAAGAAAACGGGGAAGTCGAGCTGGTTTGGGTCAGCTTTGGCGCTGGGAATGCCGAGATCTGGAGATATTTGGGGATCGCAAACTGGGAACCATCGTTGGGCGCTAGGCCAAATAAAGATTAGTTGGCATCCAGCGGCATCTTTGCGAGCCGAATGTGGTTTGCGGCCTGATCTGCAAGGCAGGTAATCCACCAGGCTGCGCCTCACACAGAATTTGGGGGGAGCTGGCACTACGAAGGGTTTTGGGAAACTGTACGATTTAATAGAACTATTGAAGGAAACGAACACGAGATTGCAATAAGAATACGTAGTCAATAATCTGAGCAGATTGCAATGATGGGACATCCTATACTGGGCCTTCCTACTTCGTGCTTTTCACTCACGATCGTCAGGCAAACTGAAGGCTGAATTGAGATAAACGCTCGGCAAAGGCGGTTATCTCGCCGATTTGATTTATTCGCATTTGACTTAAAACATAATTTAATGGAGATTGTGTGGGATTGTGAAGTGTTGATCAATTGGTTTGCTGTGGAAAAACAAACCCAATCAAGTCGATTGACGCTGCTTTATTTTGGCTTTGAAGAATGAGTCACAATTGGTGGTTCAGGCCCCGCTGCAATAATCAAGTCAGAAGCCTGATCCGCGAGGCTGACTTTTATAGCTCGTCCACAGGTTGCAGGATACTCGATTAGTCACAGAATGACTGGGTCATTATTTTAGTTGATACCACCGTTCATTACTAGGCATATCATCCGACACTCCTGGGGTCGATTACGATGGTCCCGAAGCCTTTCCCGATGGCAGGCTGCTCTTCGCCTCGCAAAGTCGATTCCAGGATTCCCAGAGCAGAATATCCTTCTTTGTTTAAGGGTGCCTGGTTTTGATAATACCCAATATCACAAACCGTATTGCAAATATTATTAAAAGAATGCATTAGCATTATTATGAATAAGCTCAATAAATCATACTAAAGCAAACATAATTTTTAAAATTATTCAATAAGGCCTAGCCATAACTTTTATTAATTTATTTAGCATTATGTTCTCCATATTAATATTATAATATTTGAAGAAAATTTTTCAAGCTTTATAATAAAAATAGCTTGCTTTGCCAATTGCTGCGATATATATTAAATATGCGATTAACTAATATAGGCAATATTAATTAATACAGCCAAAATAATAAAAAATACTATATGCAATGTGAATGTTTAAACCCTTTGAATAAGCAAAATTAAAGCGGCATGCAATTGCAGCTTTTATCATAAAAATGGTAAAATTGTTATAAGGCGCTTGGACATAATTGCAAATATTATGATCTATTTACCTTAGGTAAAAATAAGCCTAATAATATAAATAATTAGCTAAAAACTTTAAGCCCATATAATCAAAGATTTGCATAAAACAACTTATAGCCAAATAGCCCTTATAATCCACTAGTTTGCCTTCAATAATACTCGTATTATTTAATGGGTTTTATACCTTGCTAGCATAATCCGCTTTAAATCGTTTTTATAATCAATTTTTATTAAAAAGGAAAACTTCGCTAAAAAGCTAATAATACTTGAATTTTCTGCTACAATTCCAAGATTCTTTCATTAATTTTGATATTATTAGGGGGCCAAATTTAATAATTTTCATCTCCTTCTCTTGCAAAATTCCAACAAATTTTTTAAACTTCGCATTATATTGTTACGGAACCCTTTGCACCAATGAGTAGTTGGCACCAGGATACTAATGGTACCACCGAGTGAATGGTACTATAAGAGTATTAGTACCAACAAGGGATTAGTACAGTCTACGGACTGGTACCAATCAAGGAATGGTACAGGATAGCGATTGGTACCATTGCACATATCGTAGTCGCAATTTCAGTTATAGTAGTTATCTAAATCACGGTGGACATTGGGTCACGTGATAACTGGAACCTTTGGAGCTATAGGAGCCAGGGCGCCTGGAGCCTTGGAGCCAGAGGATCCAGAAAGAGCAGAAGGTTCTATATAAGACTGGCACATCTGCCATTAGGTAGGAGCTTCGTGCTCAACTTCAAATAGTATTCTCAACCATACTAGTAACTGTCTTACCCCGTACGTGATACACCTACTTCTCGATCATCAGAGATCAACCGCAGCCTTTTGTATTTGCACCGAGTAAATATCGGGCCGTTACATATATCCAGCCTGCTAATCCAAATCCTAAATTGCTAGCCAATTTTTATAAAGCCACTATGATAGTAATAGCAAAAGCTTTAATAATTTGGCGTAAGTCCACTTTTAATTAAACATAGCAATAATTTTTTTATTTTTAATAAGCATATTATTAAAACAAAAGTTATTGCACATAAGTATAAAAAGGCTATGATTCAACTTATTATAAATAAATTATAAAATGATTAATTTAAAAAGTTGGCGGCGCATTAATTTTTTAATTACGTTTTTGCAATTGTTGATTAAGTTTTGCTATTAAAATAAATAATCTAACTTTTGCTCCGCGGTTTTAAAAAAGTATTAAAACATTAATATATAAAGCTTTAAGTAATTTAATATTAATTTTTAAATTAAAGATTTGGCATAAAAAGGGTTATATTTAAAAATTTGCTATAAAAATTTATATTTCCACTTCTAAAAAACTTATTAATAACCAACATTAGCGGCCTTGTTTTCATAAATCATATGGGTTTGTTTTTATGGCTATTTATAAACAAGAATTTAATCATATCAAACCTGCAATTTGATAATTGCAATAGGAAGCCTGCGATTTAATAATATATGCTTTTTTCAAAATCCTGATTTAAATTGCTATTAAAAAGTTTAATGCCAAAATTGTTTTTAAAAATAAATTCAATAATCATAAATGAACCAAAGCCTTCCACATTGTTTTTTGCTATTCCAAAAGCTATAATATCTAAAACAAAAATGCTAGTAATTAATTTGATATATTTCATTACCGCTACTTTATCACGGACTTTTTTTTTCATAAATATAACACGCCTTAATTTAAGAATGCGCACAATCCACCAAAGCCCATCAGCAAATGCTATCTTAAAGCATATATTGAAACTACCTCTAAGTATACTTTTAATAATATAATTCAATTGGCTAGGCTAATATTTTGCTATCAAATATATCACATTTTTATTATAAATAATAGCTATTTAATTTTGAAGAGTTGATTTTTAAGACCGTTTAATAATAAAATCGTAATTCATATTATCTATATTTCATAAGGTTTAAGAATGCGGATAAGATAGCTTAAAAAAGTATCTTTCGTTTTCATAAAAATTTTAAGCCACAATATTAATCAGCATCATTTCACGTTTTATGATTTAAACCCAAAGTAACTAATGCAAAAAGCATGGTTCATTCATGTTCAAAGAATTAGTGCAAAACTTAATTATATAAAAAAGAGTAAGAAATAATTAAGCAATAAAAATGCTTTCTAAATAATAAAATAATTAAATGGCCAAATGGCTAATTTGCGCAATCCCTGCTTAAAAAATATTATATAACCCTAACTTGCTCCTAAATCCATTATCCAAAAAAGTGCTCCCACTACAACATCAGCAATTATTCAAATAAACATAAGCAAAATATATAAGCTAACAATTATATTTTAACATAAGCCATCACATTTCTACCATAATATTAGCTAATATAATAAAAACTACATAAATAATTAGCATAAATACTCTTTTTCCTCCTTTGCAGCTTTAGCAGCTTTAATAGCCTAATTAGCCCAATCAATAATAGCAGCTTTATTTGCAGCTTATTTTCTTAATAAAAAATCGCATTAGTTCTGCATAACCTAGGCGTTTTTTGGATTAATTAAAGCTATAATAACAGCTAAGCAATCAGCCTTCTGCTATTCGAAGTATTTTATGCCGAAAAATGACATTGGGATAATCTGTTAAAAGCTTCAAGCAACTCGTAGAAGAATAAATAATAAATAGCACCAAAGTAAATATAGTGATTATGATGTAATGGCGGCTCACTATCACAAAAAAGATCATGAGGCAGGATCAAGTTTAAGCCGTTGGATTTGGTCTGTTAAATAGGTAGTTGTGATGTATACGCCCTGCTGATGTGAACTGATCTGTGAGACTCCAACTTGAGCCTCAATGCTGCAGGACCCCTTGCCTTTGAGGCGTGGCAAGCGTTCAAGAGTCCCGATTTGGGCAAAGGGTTCCTTTCCCCACCTGTTCTGCATACGAAGTCAAAGTGAATCATGCACACATGGCGCCATGGCCTAATATAGACCGATTCAAAGGGAATTGGTGCGCCTTTCACTGACGTGTTCGCCATGCATAATGGCGCTCGAAATGTGAGTCAGTACGGGCGGAACGCATCACGGATAAGTTCCAGTTGATACAGTAGCGGATGTTGCTTTCGAAGATCCCTGCCCATGGACACACTTCGCTCGACAGCTTCAAATCCATCATAAGCAAGAGACCACCCTTCCTGAGAGATTTTCCGTCCATCCAATTCTCGTCTCATTCAAAATATAAAATATTCGCTGCTCGCAAAAAAAACTCCTTTGCAGCCTTCTCGTGCCAACTCACCAATACTTTCCGCCCTATCGACCCACGGCTCCACACTCTGCCTCGGCCGTGCCCACCTACTGACTGTAGCAGGGAACGCCGTCAAATGATGTCGTGATAGTCTCTCTGGTGATAGGCTCGGCGCATGGCACTGTCTTGCATATCATCGGTAATACGCTGCATTGATACCCCAAATGGGTGGAGGCACTGAAGTCTGGGGGGTTGGCCAACGACTTACGGCTCGGCACGTATCGTCATCCCGTTCCGCGACAACGCTGTGACGACATGGTCAGTGTGTTTCTGTGGAAGGAAGGACAAGGCAAGCCAGTTCCAATCGCTTTCACCTAGATAGCACAACCCCCCCCAAGAACGCTGTCTTCCAACCACTTAAGATCGAGGCCATTCGACAGGTTACGATTTCGGTCAGGAATTTGCGACATGCAACAAAACGAGAGGATCACTATCACATTTCTCCTTCCCATATCCTTCCTTCTCTTTCATCTATCCGCTGGAGGCCGTTTTCAACCCCATGACGACGTCGACCGGTTGATTGGTCTGCTAATACAGACCCTGGAGCTGCACTTTCTATTTCAGGAGGGCCGCTTCTGGTCCCATTCTCGAGTTGCACGTGATATTCGTCATCCCTGTCCCTCGTAGTGCTGCAATTCGCTCTGCTGGGGCCGCTCCACCAAACGCGGGCGCGTCCACGGAAATAAGCTCTGGTTCCGCCGACAAATCAGCTGAAGTAGATGTCAAACCTCATTCGCTCCACCATGAGCCGTGGGGCCTTCCCAGGGGCCTTCCCAAGAGCCTTCTTTTCAATCGACCCTCGCCTCTCACCAGTCCGTGATTTTGGAAAGCGTGCCAGCATATGACTTGCAGATCTGATGGCCATGAACACCTTTGTGCGCGCCACCCAACAACAAGCTCGCTCTCCCCGCGCGGTTTTCAAAGGCGCCAATGAAATCAGCACGATTGGACAATCTTGCGCTATGGAACTGTTTTGCAGCCAGCCGCTTTGATCCCTGCAAAATATTAATAACATGGGTGAATCGGATTACTTTGCTGATGGCGGAAGCTAGGGCTGGGCCGTAAGGCCCGCGCTGCTCCTGTTCTTGTTGTATACACGTTCATATAATGCGTAACATTAATTTCAATTAACATAAACATAACTAATCACTAGCCTTAATGGGGATGCCCTTATTGTTTGCAAGTATTTCCTTTAAAAGATTATTTAAAGAAGCATCTTGAATTGAATAAAGTTTGCACGCAATCAAATTTATTATTGCTTTATTTTAATTTATTTTAAATAATAAATCATTTTTTATCTTTTTAGCCAACTTCAATAGGCACTGCTTTTAAATTGTTATCAATTTTGAGAAGCCAATAATAGCTTAATTGCGTTTGATGAGGAAAATGACGTTAATGTTAATTTTACGAAAAGGTTTCTCGTAAAAAAGCTTTTAAGATGTCCCAATCCCAACTATTGTTAAACAAAGCAAATATATAATAAAAAAACCCATTTACTTTGGCATTTCAAAATGCGTATGTTCCTTGAATAAGCAGGCCTTTGGGTACTTAAAGCAATTAACAAATATATTAAATATGGTTTATGATGTTATATGCGCATGTGATCAAACATTTAATTGTGTTAATTAGTTTAAGAAGCATCTTTAAAATGATTATTTAATAATGTAAAATAAAGCAAAAGATATTCCTAGTCTTGAGCAAAAGCATATGCAAATATTAGGTCTAAAAAACGTTTTGATTTCAAGTATTAAGCAAAATCTGAATCAACAACTAGCGGGGTAAATTAGCCCTTTTAGAAATCAAGTCGTTTGAACATAGCTCAGAGATCAATAGTCAGAAGCATGGCCCATTTGACGACGCAATGGAATCCTCAACTAGCTATAAAACCCTTAGCATAAAGCTTCTGGACGGCAAGCGCAAAAGAATTAGGAAAAGGGAAGGTATTCTTACATCCTTATTAACGATCATGAAAGCCCGTTTATTTATTAACTCAGATTAAGAAGGATTTATGATGGAAGGCGTTATTTCGCCCAAAACCGCTTTCGATTTTGCCGTTTAGCGTGGACCGTTAAATGACGTGGGCTTTATTTTAAATTATAAGTTAAGCCGTCTAAGCCAACTAAACTTTATTATTGTTTTATAATCAAATGGCATTAAGCTTTAAACAAATATTGGCGCTATAATAGGTGTTTAAATTGATCCGCATATTGCTATAAACAATTTTGGAGCAACTTAGGCTTTTGGAAATTCAATTTTTTGCTTGCATCCCAATTAATTAATTAATACATTAACTTAAAATGCTTACGGCATTAATCCTCCAGCACTTGAGAATAATATTATTAAAATAATTGATATGAAAAATCAATTGCAATATCGTATTAGGCTTAAGTGGAATGATTTTAATGCATATGGCTGTGGCATTAGTCAGGATTAATAGGATAGCCTTATATTAATGCGAAGTTTTGAGTAGTATCATTGGGATGGAGCCAACACATAAGGGGATATGAAGAAGTGAAGCTGCGTATTAAATAATTAGAATTTTTTTATGCTTTTTTTAATGGCTTTAATAACGCTTTAGCTAGTAATATTTAAAGCGCCTTTTGTAAAAAATTTGAATGCATTTGGGTATTTATGAGGCATGTTGATTAAGTTTAATAATAACAGAAACTAAATTCAATAAGGCCATTATATATCTTATTTCATTGTGATCTGTGGATGCTATTTAATCAATTGCTATATATATTAAAAATTCATTTTCTCCTTTTAGCGTGATCAATTCCCCATATTACTCCCTTTATAAAATAAGAGGATGCCAACCCAATCGGCAACTTTTATAAGAGGATTTTCTTGTACTATATTTATATTAAAAACTACCACAAAGCCTTTATTAAAAAAGATTATAAACGGCGGGTCAAATACGCTTAAATTAAATTTGTTTAACTTATGAAAGCCTTTGCAAATAAAAGCAAGTCCGGGCCTATCTTTTATTACGATTGCCATTATGTGCTTCCTTATGCCGTGCTTAGGCCTATAAATGCTAAAGGGTATTGGATATTTGTGAAAGTAAACAAATTGGCGATTTTGGCATATTTTTGCGTGCAAGATTGTAAGGTTTGGTTTAAGTTTTTATTATTTTATTAATATAATATGCACCTCTTTGGCTTTTATTATTTATGGTTTTGAAATCGCGTATAATAGCATTGCAATTATTGTTTTATTTGAGTTCAATTTGTTAAATAAATTGCTTTAAAACGTTTAAAGACTTAAGTCGGGCTTTTTTGATCAATTTTAAATTAATTTCTTTTATTATAGCAACATTAAATTTAGAGAGTTCATTGTTGGCGGTACGCCCGCTATTAGATATAATGCTATAATTATTGGCAGTTGGCGGTGGTGAACAGGCTGCGTTTTAAGGGAAAGAAGCATGCTTTGCCTTGCCAGATTACAATGACAATAATGCACCAAAATCTTTTTGCCTAGCATAAAGGTCACGTGCTTTTCGCAAATCATTGCCCCATATGCCATGATTCAACTTCTCTTATTATTTTGCGGGTTCTAAGCTATCACCCATAAAGTTCCACGCTTAACTTCACCTTTACAATAAATCAGCAAGTTAGCAAAAACATATGCTCCTGGTTGAAGCACTATACTTTGGAGGAATTGCTTATTAATAACAAAGTGATTTCGCTTAGCTTATTAGAAGAACTCTATAAGCTAACTACGCGTAGTAGATTAAGGACCGTTAACGGGGTTTCCCAAGGCTGTCCCAGAGATTGCACAATAATTTTGCTGAAATTGTAACCTTATGAAAGAATACAGCATCTAATGACAAGGATTCAAGATCCAAGCCACCGCCCCAAGGCGGGAATTCATTGCCCAAGGACAGGAACTCCCAAACATTTAAACTCGGTTTATTATGGTTAATCAAATCCAAAAACATTAGCATCCTTAAAAGTATTGTAAAGGCACTTAAAAAAAATTATTATAATTTTTTATAAATTTAATCTCCGGCGGATCACTACGAATATATATATAATATAAAAACACGTTATAAACTTAATAAGGTCTTATGAAGATTCTTAACAACTTTATATTATAATCTTATTTTAAAGCTTAATGTTATAAAGCAGCAATATTCCACAACTAAAAAAAATGGCATTGCCACCGTTATTGTTATAATTTGCAAATCAGAAACGCATGACCCTGATGCCGCTCAAAAAAAAGTAATAGGCTGGGTAAAAGTCGGGCAAAAATACCGTGGATTTATATAGGCCTTATATTCTGAATATATAATTCTTTTTCTTAAGAAACTTAGCAACCTTATATAAATTTTACCTTTTATTATTGAAAAAACTTTCTAAGTCTTTAAAAAGCTGGGAGTAATATATGCCAATTAAAAGGGACATATTTGTTAAGGTAATCCAATTCCTTTAACACCTTGGCATTATTGATAAATGCGAAAAAAAAGGCTGGAATAGCTTAAGCAACAAAATCCTATAAACCCTTTGCGTATATTTCCAAAACCTTATCCTTTATCAATTTTAACCTAGCTAATAATCTCAAATCAAATGGGCCGCGAACTTCTTACTTATATCAGTTATTAGCAATACTAATACTTATAAACCTAAACGATTGATGCTTAGTCATGAGCAAGTAGAAGAGATACAAAATATGAACATAGATAATATGCCATTAATCAGAACTTTTGACCTGAAAGCCCTATTAAGGCTGGGCGCGAATGGTTTAATTAAAATAAAATGGCCAAATGTAATCAGTGTGCCATATTTTAACGGCCGTATTGGGGATATGCTCTTTTGCTGTTGAATAAAGTACTTTTATTCAATGCTGGACCCGGCTGGAGCAGGTGTCAAAGCGAACTTGGCTATGACAAGTACACCGTCTTCATCTCAGGCTTTGTTGGTTTTTGAGAATCTGTTTTATAATATCAAAGTATATTTCAAAAACTCTTATTGAAATATGATTTTAAATGGCTATAGGACCCTCCTTATTTTAAATGGCGCCGAGTTACATAATGACCTATGCAACGATTTCGACTTGTACTGCTTTACTACGACTATGCTTATAAAAAAGGGCTTGCATGTTGAGTTTCGCCGCGCACTTTCCAAAGCCTCTGCTTTTGTTAAACAAATCCTTTGAGCCAAGTATCCTCGAACCCTAGCCTGCTTTTTCGAAGTGTTTATCCACCTTAAACAAATCGGGCTCCCTAAAATAACTTCCTTTTTCCATGATTTTATTAAAAGAATATCCGCAAAAGTTATTAAAAAGGGGCATTCTTGGGGTCAAATATGTCGGCTTCTTAATGAATTTAACTTGGAATCTTTTAATTAGGCCATGGCACAATTTTGGAAATGCACTACTAATACTTTTAATAGCAAATTTAAAACGTTTAATTAATTTGCTATTTTTGTTTATCTTAATTATATAAAGCGCGTGTACGGGATTATAAATTATTTTAAAAAAGAACGGCTTTTTTAAGATTTTTTTGCTTAATTTGAAGGTATTCCTAGATTTCCAACCCCGCAGGTGATGCTCAATTTGGCGCATAATTTGAATAAATAGGGACGCTATGACAAAGCAAAAGAAATGGCGCTGGAAGTCCTTTGCTGCTTTAAAAATATGAGATATATGCTAAAAGAATTGTTGAAAAGATAAAATCTTTGAAAATCGTTTTTCGCAATTAATTTAATCAAGGGAAAATTTTGGCAGCAAAGCAAATTATGCAAAAGGCAATACAAATGATTATAAATTAGTGGGGAATATAATATTCTTAGGTCCCTGAATTCATAAATGTTTTAAAGGGTTGGCTTTGAGGTTGGGGCCGGGAGAAGGACGCTAATATACTATGGGGAGAAATAAAAAAATTAATGGGAAGGGATAATATTGATAAGCAGCTTAATGTGGTATAAGACTTGCTTTATTAAGATGATATTGAAAAAAGCCTGAAATATATACACCTTGCCGAAAGGAATTGATTTAATAATGATTGGTCCTTATGAGTAATTGCATATTTGTATTTATTTTCTATTGTTTTATTTAGGTAATTAAGAAAACTATGCTAAAGGCAAAGCGTGCCTTAAAATGTGTTTCCCTTATAAATATTGTTCTTTTCCTCCGCCTTCTTAAAAATTAAATGAAAGGCTGCTAATTTTATGATTGAGATTAAGCAAGTGTAATTGTTTAAATCAATAATTTTTTTAAATATAAACCTCTTAAATTGCCCAAGTATTATGAAAAGTCCTATAGCTGCCTGGCAGTTTTCTTATACTTTTTGCTGC
The DNA here is from genome assembly GCA_002554605.1 of Helotiales sp. F229. NCBI lineage: Eukaryota > Fungi > Ascomycota > Leotiomycetes > Helotiales > Helotiales sp. F229. Next base: position 2,680,742 of record MXAW01000004.1, on the reverse strand, counting down.
ATTATATAGCAATATTAGCTTTAACTCATTATATAGCTTCTGCTTTTATCCTTTTCTTTAAAAGGATTAACCACCGCTCTACTTTCCACAAGCACTAGCTTATCAACTTTATTTATAGCATATTTAACCCACTTTCAAATCTTTAAACTCCCGGTATTTGTATTAAGTTTCTAAACTCGCGTTTATTAATAAAATCGCTTTTTGCTGTATAAATAATATCCCCCGAATTTATTGCCACTTCCATAGCATAATCAAGGGCTAGGCTAAGGGGTTTTGTTGCCATTCTGCTGCATTTGTTGTGGTAGCAAAGCGCAAAAGTTGTTTATGTGATTATGCTTGCAGCCTAATGCTAATATGCCTCCTTTAATCAAAGCGTTATAAAAATAGGAATTGAAGTTGGGGCTTTTAATTGATTTCTTCCAATAGCTGCTGCATATATTAAAATAGCGGTTTTTAAATTTGAGAAAAAGGATATATAAAAAGGCCAAAGATAAATGAAAGCGGTTATTATTATCATCCTTTTTATGCGCGCTTTATTGCGTTTGGGAAGTATTTATGAATTAATTAATTTGGCTTTGCTTAATAAGGTTATAATTGGGATTATGTATTTTGTTTAATATTTGATTATGCAAATTCAGGAAATATAAAATTAATAATGGAAGCTATAATAAGGCGGGAGCCAGGACTTAAAAATAAAAGTTGCTTATGCTGTTGATTTGCTTTAGGCCTGATTTATAAAAGCTAAAAGGCAAATTTTGAAGTATTAATATTTATGCCATACTTATAATTTAATTAGCAAAAATGGATAGCTATTATTCCCAAAACCTAGCTTATTAGGATTGCATAATTATCTTGCGAAGCAAAGCAGTTTATACCATTTGCAAAAGTGTAATAATTTCAAGTGTGTTGTTGATTGCTAGCTTTGTATATTGGCTATTTTATGAAAGAAGTTATTTATATGATAATGCATGAATGCTTTTATTATTATAATTGCCAAAGACGATTGCGAATGGGATTGAACGCTTGATGATAGGAGCAATTACCTTAAAAAGGGCAGATTGGCTATTAAAGATGTTGTGATGCAATTAATTTTTAATGAGAATTATAAGGTTTGGTTTTTTAATATTCAAGATCTTTTTAATGAAGTTTATTGTAAGTGGGTTAGCCTTGCTTTTTGGCAAATTCTTTCCATGGGCATTAATAGCATTTTTGCATATTTTAATACCAGTGATTATGTGCATATTAAAAATTTGGATAATTTTAAATTTGCTATCTTTTCTAATTCTTAAAGCTGCCCAAGCATTTGGTCTTGGCTTAGCCCTGCTATGAAGTACGCTTAATCTTGCAATTGGTACTTTTGGCTAAGCATTAAATTAGAGCGATAATTGCATGAGAGCTTATTATAATTATGGGTTAACAGCATTTATATCAAAAAGAATGTTTACCTTTATTATAGCCTGATTAATCTTGCTAAAGAATTTGCTTTTTAGCACCTAGATTCCGCTAGGTCGATTTTTCCATAAATGACTTAAGCCAGGATTAGGAAGCGGCTTGCCGATTTTGATATTCATAATCAGCAGGTTTTTAGTTGCAAGCTTTTTTTTATTTGCTAGCGCTATATATAGCCATGCATTTTGCTAAGATATATATAGGTAAAGCTTCTTTTTTATGCAGTGCTATATTCGCGGGTTCAATTTGTAAGTAAAAAAAGAAATTATTAAAAAAAAGATGCATATAATCAAATTCATAATAATTGGGTAAGCAATAATGGCCATAATATGGGGAATAAATAACGTTGCCGTTTTGAAGGGGAAGATTCCAAGAAACTGAAGAGCATGAAGCATTATGGCTAGTAAGATAATTATTGGAGCAATTTTTAAGATATGCGATGTTGGTTGCAATGCACGTGATTGGCAGACTAATCCCCATCTATACTTACCTTGACGTAAGTGGCCCGACGAACCCCCTTAAAGCCGAGAGTGTACTTCGTATAGTACTGTCAGCGCTAACCCAATTTACAATTTAAGAGGGACGCGGCGCTCGTTTACCCCAGCGATTACCCAAAGCCATCAGGTGCCATCCAAACATAGTGATCCTGTGACGTCTCGCTGCATGATTTAAGACGCGGCGAAATTGCACGCTATTGAAAGAGATTTTGTGATAAATGCAATTGGCTAATGTCCTACTTAATTAGGCAGATTTTATTATAAGAGAAGTTTTAAATTATGTGATTGAGCTATGTTATGTTATTATTGATAATATAAGGGAATACCTTTTATTATTAAATTTTCAAAAATTTATTATATGTTATAATAGCCATAATTTGCAATAAGAACCATTTTAATTATGCGATTATTGGGGAAAAATGCTTTAGCGCTTTAATTGCTTTTGCTTTAATATAAAAGTGGCTAAATGCATAAATTGTTTGATTGAAAGGTATTAATATGCATATGGCTTTGCAAAATAAAAGCAAAATTATTTGCGTAGCTTATGAAAATAATGATTATATTGCTTTTATTAAAAAAGCGTTAAAAATTTGGCAAATAAATCCCCTTTATAAAAAGCATTATCATTAGATTAAGTGAATTTAAGTGATTGGCGAAGGCAGTTATGCAAATATGATAAAGGGCCTAAATAATAGGATAATATTAGTTAAGGAAATGAAGCAAATAATAAGATCTTAAGACAAATCAAAGCTTAAGGCTAGTAAAGAATTGCAATTTAATAAAAATATTAATTATGTTAATTTTAATTTGGCAATAAAAGCAATAGCCAAAAAAGCATTAATGCTAGGTGTAAGGAAAAAGAAGAAAGATATTATAAGGTTGATTGCTAATAAAGGGATATGCTGGGGAATTGAAGCAGGCGATTATAGTATTATAATAAAAAAAAAATTATTATAGCCGCTAGCTTTTGAATTTTTAAATTTTTTAAAAGGTTGAAAATTGAGTTTTTTTTAAATTTTTTTATTATTGCTGCTATTGAAATAGCCATAATGCCTTTTTAAGAAAAGAAATTTGACAAATTAAAATTTATGCCAATTTTTATTATTAAAAGGGGTGCGTTTAATTCCCTTAATTTAATCTTATTTTAGCTAATTTATAATTAAAAGAAATTATATTATTGAAAAAGCATAAGGTTTTGAAAATGATTATAATGAATATTTTTTGCATTTAGCATCTTAATAAGCTTAAAAATTTGGAATCTTTTAATATTGGGAAAAATTGGGCTATGCTAAAAAAATGCTTCCATAATTTGCTAAAAGGCAGCTAAATTAGTGGATTTGTTTATAAGTGATACAAGTTCTGCGTTAATAAGCATTTTTAATAATTAAAATAAAGATTTTATAATTTTTTATTAATATTTACTTGTGAATTAGGTACCTAGGATTTTACGATTTATTTTTGCAATAAGTGGCAGTTATTATTGTGGCAAACTTTTGCCGAAAATTGGAGATATGGTAATTTGGCGCTATTATAAAAAGATTGGCTTAAACACATTAAAAAGCCGACTTTTAAAAAAATGGGATTGGGACAAATTGATGGAAAAAGTAGTAATACATAAAAGCATGATTTTAAAAGATAATTAAAATAATTATATAACATAAATCAATTTCTCTCTTATTTTTAAATTAAAATATTTTGTTATTTTTTATTATTATTTTGCGTTTAAATCCTGTTTATTTTTTTATTCCTAAATCCAGTTAATAAGCGTAAATAAATTCAATATATTTTATAATATTAATAAAGTTTTATATTTAAAGTTATTATAAAAATCTCATTAATTTATTTATTCCGCTAATATATTTTAATATCTTGCATATATTCTTATATTTTATTAAATTATTGGTGCTTATGCAAGCTATTAAAAAGCATTAAGCAAGGTAAAGATCAGAATATCCATTTTTATCCGTTGGTAATTCGCAAAATCCATATGTGATTTTATAATAAATTAATTTAATATAAGAATAGCTTAAAATATATTTATTGTCATAAAATGTGGAATTTAATAAATTAAGCAAAAGCATTACCCATATAACCAAAGTAAGGCGTAAAGCTGGGTTATTAGCTTGTATATTTCCGTTATAATTAAGGCAATGCGCGTTGCCATTGGCTTTTTTGTAACGTTTACTTATTGCGGAGATTTTGCCATTTATTTTAAAAATTTTTCATAATATTATGCGGCGGGAAATTAGAAATATTAATTAAGTTTTATTATTTTATGATGCTTATTTTTAATGCCATTTTAATTAAATATTAAAAATATATCATTTTGCGTAACGTCCTTATAATGCTGTGTACTTTTATTAAATACTTCTTTTTGCCACATTTAATCCCGCTGTAATTATAAGTTTGGAATTTATATTTATTGATCAAAGGCAAAATAGCCATTAATTATATTATATGCGCAATAATGATTACAAATGCTTAAGGCTTAAAGTTTTGTATTTAATATAAATATTTAGTTTAATGTTTTTTATGCTTTTTTGGGAAAATTATTATGTAATGAATTATTAATATTATAAACGCGTTTAAAACGTTTTAATGAATTAAAGCCATAAATTATATAAAGGATATACTTTTTAATTATTTTAGCTTTTTTTTTGCATACTTTCCTTCAAAAAATACACCTTTTGATAAAAGCAAATAAAAGCAATTATAATAATATTCATAGCCTTATTAAAATTTATAAGCGGCATAATTTTATAAATATAAGGATTATTTTTAAAAAGTGTTTAATCAATACAAAAAAAGCGCACATTTGCAAAATTATTAATTTTAAGCTAAATACAAATGCCAAATTGCTTACAAAATTCGCGAACATTTAATTTTATATTTGACTTTATTTTAATAAAACCATTTTTAATTAATTTAATAATTGATGCAATTAAGGAATTCGTAATTTATTTAATTTAAGATTATTGGCTTAATTAAAATAAAGAAAAGATAAGGCTTTGAAAAGGGACTTAAAGCGTTTATAAAATCTTATTGCTTAAATTATTTTAGCTTTTTTTTTTGCACTTATTAATAATATTAAGGCCTTAAAAAAGCTAAATGGTCTTATTAAAATTTTTCCTTTTGATAGGCACGTATTGCTTTTAGCTTTTAATAAACTTAATTTTTTTTTCAATAATAAATAATAAGATTTATATAAAGTTATTAATTTTTTTTAGAAAATAGGATTAAATATTTAAAATATAAGGCTACCATAAATTCACGGTATTTTTGACCAATCTTTATTTAATTTTTTATTTTATTTTAAATAATATTAGGTTTATGCTTCCTTAATTTACAAATAATAATAATAGCAAAAGCAACGCCACCATTTTTAATTATAAAACATTGTTGCTTTATATTATTAAGCTTTAAAATAAAATCATAATAAAAAATTATTAAAAATCTTTATAAAATCTTATTAAATATATAACATATTTTTATATTATATGTGTAATTATAGTGATCCGCTGGGGATTTAAAATTAATACTATTTTTAAATTAATGCTATAAAAAATTATAATAATTTTATTTAAATGCTTTTGCAATATTTTTAAGAATGGTGATGTTTTTGGATTTGATTAATCATAATAATTTAAATTTGAATATTTAAAAGTTTTTGTTTTTGGGCAATGAATTCCTGTTTTTAGGCAATAGATCGGGTTTAGACAATAAATTATTGTTTTTGAATAATTCTTTTTTTTATAATAATAAAATTTTAATAAGATTATTTTATAATCTTTTAAGCAGCTTTAGGAAATGCTATTAAAGCTTTATAATATATTATACGCGATTAATCTGCGAGGCTTTTTTAATAGCTTAAACAAAATTACCTTATTATTAATAAGCAATTTTTTTAAAATATAATATTTTAACCAAAAGCATATTTTTTTATTAATTTATATGCCTATTGCAAATTGCGAAAATAAAAAAATAGATTAGGCTAAAGTTTGCTTTGGATTTGCGAATTATTTTTGCAAAGCCACGTTGTTTAAGGCTTTGGGCTGGCATATGCCAAATATAACACTTTTGCGGCCTTTTAGCAATTATGCCTCATTTGTGCGATAAGCCTAATAATTGTTTTGTTTTGTTTTGTATTTTCCCATTGATTGGCCTTTTATAGCCCTTAAATTTGATTACAAAATTAAATGTATAAAATTTAGCTTTAATGCCCACATTAATTTAATTTGTAATTTATAAAAGATGCGCCTTTTTTAAATTTTAAATAAGGTTAATGCTAGGCGCATAAGATTATATAAAAAAGCACTTTTGCGCCGTTTAAAAAATAAAGTTTTATAAACTCGATTTTCAATTAATTTACATAATAATTGGGGTCTTTTGCAAATGGAGACCTGTCATTTTAATTGCCCGCGGAACGCCTCTTGCTTAAGCCCTGTCGGCGTTTTATGTATTTGCCGGCTTGTCGAAGAAGTTAAAGCCAAAGACATCGCTAATTTTGCATAAAAGCAACCGATTGCCCATAGCAAAAATAAATATTTAATATTTAATAAAAATTTTAATTAATAATATTTTTTGTTACGTGTTATTTATTCTTTTAAATTAGCCTTGATAAGCTTAATACTTTTAATGACTTCATTTTTTGGTTCACTTATAAACGGGCTATTTAAGGTATATTAATTGGTTTAATATGCTATGTTTTTAATAGTTTTCATGCCAAGTGAGGAAAAAGTTAATAAATAATTGAAATGTGTGCTATGGCCTTATTTTATTAATATGCTGTTTTGTAGGACGGAGGTAATGGCGCGTAAGGGGATAATGTCAAAATAGTACATTCTTTAAACATTTATCTCTTTATATTCAGGCTATCTTTTTTCCGCCATTCGCATTATAACTTAATGAAACCATTCATGCGGGGGATGGATCTTGAGTTACCCTAAAATGGCAAATGTTTTCCTTTTACTTTTTTCTTTGCACAAAAAGGCCACGCATTATTAATGCCAAAGGGAAATTGTTATAAGCGTATAATAAACATAAAGTATTGCATTTGCAAAGATTGCGGAATTGATTATAAGGATATTTAAATCAAATTAAAAATACTAAAATCCAAGATCCTATATTAATAATTTAGCCTGGCATAAGTGCCCATCTCACTCCAGGGCTATTCCCATTCTCTTATGATTAGGCTTCCTTCCCTTGAGGCCAAAATATGCATTGTGGCCATGATATTCTTAATCTAATTCGATTATTAATTAAGAAGAATATGAATATGCTATAAATTGCCCTTATTTAAGTTGCTTCTCGAAGATGCTTGTTTATAAACGGGTTTATAAGCTTACCCAATTCATCGACGATGTACTAAAAATGCTCGGCAATAAATGGGTTTATTTTAGGCTAAGCCTCTTTAAGTTTATTATTATCTTTGAATGATTTTGGCTTGAACAAATGCTAATTCTGGCTATTTGATAATATGCTTTTTATTAAAGCCATTAATAACGCGAAGGATGGCGAATAATTTTAATAAAATAGATATATACAGAAATGTAAAGCTTCCAAAAAAGCTTAAAAATTTTGAAGGAGTAAAAAGGCAAATAATCAAATTTGAAAGGAAATTCGCATTTTTATATGCATTCTCATGCTAGGAAATCATAAATATCTTTCCTGCAACAAACAGCCCATCGCCTCCGCATTCAACCATCTTATTCAAAAATCATAACCAGCGGCTTTAGGCTAATGTAAGGACCCCCAAAAAGAACACCAAGGGAAGGCCCAGGGGAAGGCCTAAAAGAAGGCCCAGGGGGAAGGCCCAAGGAAAAGCCCAAAACTTAAAAATATTAAAATATTTGTTATTCATATTGCAGCATGCCATAAATAATTGTGCGGTTGGCACTAACCTAATCTGCAATTTTAAAAAGGATGCGGCGGCCTTTTGCGTCCCCATGTCCCCGCTTTCCTGCATTTTTGCATTCCTTTTAAAATTGCAAATTGGGTTAGCGTGGACGCTATGCTAAGAAAGTTGCATAAAATTTGTGAGCCGCGGTTTTAAGGCCACATAAGGCTAGCCAATAAGAAACAAACAAAGCAATATAAAACAATTTCTTTTTTAAGCAATACTAAAACAATTATTTGCTTTTTAGGTTTATTAAAGCTGCATGCATGTAAGTAAGACGGATGGCGCTTTTTGAACAATATTGCTTGAGCCATTTATTTTTTTGAGTTTTAATTTATTAGCTTATAAGAATGATTTCCCAAAAAACTATATTGCTTATAAACGAAATATTTAATCATATCCTATAATCCGACCACATTTTTTCAGTTCAGATTATTTATTTTCCATAATTTGCGTTTTAATCCAATTTAAAGGGCTAATGCACCATGCATCAAACGTGGCTTTGCTAAATGCTATGGGGATAAGGATGCTGCATATAAGCTAATGCTTAATAAGACTTTTTAAGTTATATAATATTATTATTCAGAACCATGTTACAAACGCATCATTTTAATTGCCAATGCATTATGCAGCGCGGGCCAAAAAGGGGATAATGAATTTAAAGACTTGGGATTCTTAGGCGCTTCCGTTTAGCCAATATTAAAACATAATATTTTATGCTTTTATAAAGCAATGTATATTTTTTTATATTAGCATTAATAGCAAAAGTATTTTTTAAGCCTAATTTATTTTGGGAAACCTGCGCTATAAATATAAAGCAGGCTTTTTGCACTAGCATTTTTATTAAAAATCGTGGGGTCCCTAGTTTTCGTTATTTAATAATAAAATAATTTTGATTTTAATTAATAGAAACCAAATGAATATCTCCGATTAAATAAAATAATTAAATGAAAAGCTAATGCATAATTTATTATAAAATAAATACATGCAACTCCCTATAAAGGTAGGAATTTCTTCTTAAATTTGATTATCACTTTTTTTTATATCCAAACTCTTTAAGCAACCTTTAAAGCTTTCTACTTTTGTATATATTTTATTTATTAAGCACATCAAAGCCTGTCGTTCTTTTTGTTGGCAATGGCTTATTAATACTTTTTAATAATGGCAGCATTTAATAAAAATGATCCCCTATTAATTTAACCAATCTCAAATGCTAAAGCCTCAATTCTGGACTTTTTTGTTCTAGGCTTTTTCCGAATTTTTACCGCTATCCAATAATATTTTAGGATCAATTTAAGAGTTTATGCCCTTTTGCTTTATTACTTTGGGTTGTTTGTGTTTATTTGCGGATATATTTGCATGTATTTATAAGCATTGCTAAAGACTTATTGCAGTAAAAACCCCTTTTATTTAAATAAAAGAATTCATTTTTAATAATTAATAGCTTTAATTATTTATTTGCAATATTATAATAATGCATATAATATACTTATGTTATAAATATTTGCTTAAAGCTTTGCTTAAAACGCTTTTTCCTTTCTTATTACCGCCGATTTGGTTGCATTATTAAACCGCTCAAAAAATGGTTATTCAAATGAAGGAGATGCAAAAAAAAAGACTTTGTATTATATGCCTTGAAATGGACGCTTTTTTGTGCAATATAAGGGTCGTTGGCTTGCGTTTCGGCGTTAACATCAAGCTAAAGAATTCAGAAATCAAGAAGAGGTCTTCATTTCCTGCTTTGGCAACTTTTCGCAAATTCTTAAAAAGCTGCTTGATGAGTGCTGCACCAAGTATGCCAAGCTAATTCAGGGTAAAACTTGTGTTTATGAGCCGCACCATGAAGGCACCTGGATAAGGTTTGCAGTATTTAAATTAAAACGCATCTTGACCATTATTTTTAATAAGAATAAAAAAAGAGAATTGCTAAACAATATTAAGAACTTCCTTAATTCAATAACCCAACAATAATATTCCGATTGTGATAATCCTTATCAATAGGGTTATTTGCTGTACGAACCTCCTAAAACTGGAAAATCAAGCTTAAGCTTGGCCATTGCTGATTATTTTGGTTTGAATATTTATATCCTTAATCTTTTTATTATTAGCGAAGCTGTTTTAAAGCGCCTATTCAATAGCCTTCCAAGTCGCTGTATTCTTTTTTTGGAAGACGTTGACGCTGTTAGCTTGAATCGAGACGCTAAAACCAAGGACAAGGACTCTCACCGAATTATGATTGGCTTTCCTTCCCGAATAAGCAAACCTGGCGGTGGAAAGGTGTTTTTATTTTTTATTTTAAATGTTATTAATGGTATAGGGTCATATAAAGGCCGAATCCTGATCATAACCATTAATTATATTATACGCTTTAATGAAGCACTCATATAATTAGGCCATGTAAACAAAAAGGTCAAGCTTAGGCTTGCGGATAAAAAAATGACGATTAACCTCTTTTATTATATCTTTAGGCTAATACAAAAGGCTATCGCTTTTCCCAAAGATGCTTAATTAGGAAACAATGCAAAAGCCCATAAAGCGGCAATTATTCAAAAGGAAAAGGCCAAAAAAAATTAAGCAATTAGCAAAAAAGTTTGCTAGCAATATGCCAAAGCTAAAATTCAGCCTAGCAAAAATTTTCTCATTTCTTATAAAACATAGAAAATTATTAAAAAAAGCTATTAGCAATATGGAAAAACTTATTTCAAAACCCATTAAAGCAAAATCAAAATCGCCAAAAATATTCAAAAATGCTAAGCCTAAAAATACTCAACCTAAAATAGCTTAAAATTCCACATTAATATGCTTTTAATAAAGCGTAAATCAAACCTTGCTAATAATCCATTTAAATAAGATAAAAGGTCTTTAGCAACAAAAGTCCCAACAAAGATAATTTAAATTCCTTTGGCCTTAACACAACCAACCGCCCCATTAAGCAGCCCAAATCTTTTACCATTCAAATGCTTTATTGCTTTAAGTAATAACAAAAAATTGGTCAAAGCCGTTATGAACATGCAAATGCCCTCTGGTTATGCCCCAAGGTGCACCTGCTTTTATACGCCTCTTAAGAATCCTTTAAAGGCAACTTCAATCTATCTCTATTCGCCAATTCCCTATTATACATTTTCAACAAACCAATCATTAGAACAAATTATAACTATTAAGCATATTCAATTAGCAATAAGTTTAATAATCGGCAAGTGAGTTACCTCAAATAATCCCCAATGTTCGTTTTATTGATTGAGATTCTTTCTTTTTAAATAAAAAATATTATATTCGCATATAAAAAGCTGTGACAATGAATGAGAAGTTTTTTTTAGGAGTTTTACGGGGTAAATTATGTTAATAGCGCTTACGGTTAGCCGTGTTTTGATTAAAATTTCAAATATGGGTGGCTATTTTTTATTTCTTATAATCATTTAATATATATATATAAACCTATTCAATTTAAGTATATGATTATATATAAGAATTAAAGTAATAGCAAGCCCAAATGCGCTAATTGCTTATGCATATTATTATTTAATGTCTAATTTGATTTCCTAAAGGTTTTGGGATCTTTCTTCCCATTATATATATAAGCCTTCCCTTTCCTGAGTTTGTTTTCAAACGATAGTCCTACCTTTGTCTTGATTATAATAGACCGCTTTTCAATTACCTTAACAATCCACGGCATTAACGTCGGCAAATCAATTCATAATGGTTAATTAGTTATATTTAATTATGGGATCTTAGGAAAAACCTTTTTGTATTATTTTATTATATATAATAGCCAACTTATTATGGTTAAAAGAAGCTTATTTTTTTAGCAATTTTTGCTGTATATAATTCATAATTTATATTATTAATTATTAAACGTTTAACTTCCTCTCCGGCTTCCTTATTATTCTTAAAATTAAAACCGCTACTTAAATTAATATTTTACCCTTATTATTGCATGCCATTTCATTTTTATTTTTATTTGAAATCATTAAGTTTTTTAAAAAGGTTAATAACTTTGCTTTAATTTAGTTCACTATGCTAATTGCATAGCGTTACTTTTGACTTTTTGTTAATTTCTACTTTTTTTGGCAATACAAGCTAGTAAGTCTTTTTATAATCCAAATTATAGGTCCAAAAGATATTATAATAATTCTGCTTACTATTATAATTTTAAAGCCAAATAATCCTAACTTTAAAAAGTGTTTTACGACCTGCTTAATTAATAAACCCGCGGGAATTATTATTATTATTAATACAAATTTCAAAGTTGTAAAGGTTAATAAATAATTATTGAATATTTATAATAAGATTTAAAAAAGCTTGTTTAGCTTTTTAAGTGAACTTGATCCAATTAACATTTCTTGAGTCAATGTTTAAATCACGTATGTTAATATTGCCAACAAATGCTGCCAAATAACATATGCTATTTAATATATCCAAACTCGCTTAATCATATTCTTTAATAATTACGTATTTTTGCCACATTTGTTCTTAAATTTTATTATGCCTGTTTTCGAAAATCCATTTATTGGCTTATGTAAAATAAAAAAAGCTGTCCATTATAAATATCCCAAGGCTCACTTGCTTTAAGGAAAATATTAGAAATTGTTTTAAAACATTATAAGAGCCTTTTATTTGGCCTAATATAATTTTAAGATTTAAGTTATTAATGCTATAAATAAAGAAGTTTTTGTGATCTTGAAATAAGCGCTGGTTATTTTGATTAAGATTATTTAAAATAATAATTTCCGTAAAGCATTCATTAATAAACGCTTTTTTTTTAGTTTATTTAATTTATTAAACCTTAACAACAATAATTTTATAATACGCTAAGTTTTACGCTATTTACAAAACTATAAAATAAAGATTTAATATATTAATAATGTTATAATAAAAACAATATTTGACTAGTTTTTAAAATTCTTAGCGCAATGTTTACGTTGGGTACGCATAACTTTCCAATTAAACTTTTATGCTTTATTCACTAATCTTATAATATAATAACGCTTGCCGTAAATCATATGAACTACTTATATCCCAAATTTATTTAACCTAGCGCTTTTTTGAGATGCCAAGATGTTTTATGCTCTTATTAAAACCAATTTTTATTTAAAATCAAAAAACCCGATGCTACTTTTTTTATGCTTTGGAGATTGGATTTATTTTATTAAGCTAATTAAACTAATATTATATTTTTGGCATCATTTTACGGATTTTTTCTTATTTTTTTTTTAATCCCAGCTTATTTCTTTTTTGCTTATTGTTATTTAATCTTTAAGTTATAAGTAGGTATTATATTTTAAAACTATAGCTGGATAAGTAAAAACTTAGGCGTTAGTTAAGTAAATCCTTTTCCATTACCAGTAAAGCAGTAGAAGCAAATGCAAACTCTGGACGAAAATGAAAACTAGTAATAAAAGTACTATGCCTAGGCTGCGGAAAAACCCGCACTGCTGCATTATGTGCCATCACTTCATCTTCCTATTATTAGGCTACTTCTTGTTCCTTCACAAAGATTAACAATTTGGCATTTTTATAACTATCAATAAAAGTTTGGGGGGGGGGTTAATTATTTTTTATCTTTGCTTGACACTACCGCCGGAGGCCGTTTTTAACCCTATGACAACGTCGATCAATTAATTGATCTGCTAAAACAGACGTTAATAACCTGCACTTTCTATTTCAGGAAGGGCCGCTTCTGGCCCCCTTCTCAAATTGCATTTGTCATCCCTATCCCTCTTAACTTCCAGCTCTTTGTCTCTCCATTCACAACTCCAATGTAAATTTCTGAAACATAGTTGGTTTCCTCCACAATGGTGATTTAGGGGCAATTAAATACTATAAGTGTTACGGACCCCTTTGCACTAATAAGTAATTGGCACCAAAATACTGATGGTACCACCAAGCGGATGGTACTATGGGAATATTAATACTAATAAGGGATTAATACAATTTACGGGATGGTATCAATTAAGGAATGGTATTAAATAATGATTGGTATCATTGCATATATTGTAGTCGCGATTTTAGTTATAATAATTATTTAAATTACGATGGACATTAGGTCACATAATAATTGAAACCTTTGGAGCCATAGGAGCTAAGGCGCTTAAGACCTTGGGGCCAAAGGATTTAAAGAAAACAAAGGTTTTATATAAAATTAGCACATTTGCCATTAAATAAAAGCTTTATGCTTAATTTTAAATAATATTCTTAATCATACTAATAACTATCTTATCCTATACATAATATACCTATTTCTTAATTATTAAAAATCAACCGCAGCCTTTTATATTTACATCAAATAAATAACGGACTATTATACTTTAAGCATCTTCTCATTAAAAGTACCAACTTACATACACAACATAATTATTAACTCTTTCACTAAGGCTTTAGCCACCCCTAAAGCCTTTAACCCAAAAAATGTTCCCAAAATCGCATCCCCAAATTTTTATCATAAAAACCAATCCAAGCTTAAGGCCTATTTTATTTAGGTAAAACTTTATACCAGGTTCAACGGCCACCAATTCCCCATGAATACGAACAAGGTCCTTTAGGCTGCGTCATTTCTTTGTAAAGCTGCTTTTAATTAAATTAAAACCTTTTTGTTCAATTATATCAAAAACAAAATCAAAAAAAGAAGGGTTTTTACCGCTATATTTAAAAAGTTTTAAAAAATCTTTTTAAGCTTTAAAAGATTTGAAAAGCGCATTAATCGCATTTTTAGCAATATTAATCAAAACCAAATAGCCAAACGCAATATCCAAAACCTAAAGCAAACCAAGTCAGCAATACGCCAATTAAATCAGCTAAAACAATAAGGCACTTAAGGCATAATATTATAAAAAATTGAAAAATAAAATCAAAAATAAGGTCGCAAGATTAAACGCATCCTCCAACTTGCAAAAACTTATCAAAATAGCTATCAAAATTAATAATCATAATTTTAAATATGCTTTTAAATAAAAAGGCTAGTATTGCTTTGAAATATATATGCACCAAAATAAAAAAGGCAAGAAACCTTTTTATTCCCGCAAAATGGAATTAAATGCCACATTTTAAAAGCAATCCAAAAAAAAGCCATATAATAGCAGGCTTTTTAAAAAAATCATAAATAAGCATTAACGAAATAAGCTATGCTTTGATTATGGTTTTTCGAGCCACATAGCCAGCTTCTACCGCCAAGGAAAGTTATAATTAAAAAAAAAGCAAATTAATGCAATAAAACAAAGCGCCTATAATATTATTAATATCTTAATGCCGCCATACCCCATTAGGCAGCTTAATGCCTTAAGCTTTTAATACATAATTATTAATAAGCTTAAAAACAACGGAATTCATGCTTAAGTGAAAGACAATAATAGCATAACATAAAATAATAGGGAAAAAGAAAAAAAGGAGCTTTACTAAATCTTGGACCTAAAACCATATCAGCCATTGCTTTCCGGCCTATTGCAAAGCAAGATCTAAAAAATCATTTAACAAAAAAAGAATTTATACCTTTGGGCTTTAAATTTTTAATATTAAATCAACAAAATTATAAGGGTTACTTACAAAAAACCAGGACTAATCCTTATAAAAAAATCATAATAAGGCAAAAAGTATTAGGTAATTTATTGGGACTACAAACATATTAAATAAAAACAGGTCAAATACAGCAGCGGCTATTCTTGAACCCATATGCAAATTATTTCTTAAAAATCATTGCCTATTCTTAAAAATTAAAATAAGCCGAAAGAAAAAGAACTTTGGGAAGTTATATTAAAAGGCAGCCAATGGCGCTTTTGGTTTAATATAGCTAATAATACCTAAATGTATTAAAAACGCCTTACTTTATTAGCTCAGATTTTAGGAACAAATTAGCTATTTACGATTATGGCTATAAAATCAAATTACCGGGTTTAAAAAAATATTCTAATAAAAGACTTTTATTAAAAGAATTTTACTATGCGCTAACTAGCAACAACAGGGGACCATCACTTGATCATGGAAGCAAAAATTAAGGGAATAATCTTTAAGGCCATAATGGATTTTAAGGCATAAAAGAATTTTATATCTCCTGCTATTATACTCAAGCATTTATTATCAACTAAAATTAAAAAAAAAAGATATCAATTAATACTTGCCAACGGGAATACCACCGCCAATAAAACAATAAATATGCAAACCCAAACTCTGCATATGAGCATTGCCAGCTACTTTAAAAGAATCCAATTTAATATCATCTGAATTAAAATGCACAACATTATCCTTGAATTTCCCTAAATAAAAAAGCATAATTCAAAAATCGATTAAATTAAGAAATAATTAATATTTAGTTGCTGCAAAAATTATTATCAAAACAAAGCAGGAATATTGATTATTTAAAAAGTTTGCGCCATCTTTAAAGAACAAATTAAACACCAAAATAAGGGTCCACTAATAAAAAATATACCATCAGCATATCACAAGTTTACGGCATTATTTAAAAAAGAATAGGGCATTAAAGCCTTACCCAAACACTAGGACTACGATTATTAAATCAAATTAAAAAAAGGTACCAAATCAATATTCCAGCCACTTAAAAAATATTCAGCAACAAACTTAATAACAATTAAAAATTACATTAATAAACACTTAACAAAAGAATTCATCAAAAAATCCAAATCCCCATAAAAAATAACGTTTTTTTTGCAAAAAAGAAAAACGGCGAACAACAAATATACATCAATTATCATTAATTAAACAATGCCACAAAAAAGGATTATTACATATTATCATTAGCTAAAGAATTGCAAGACAAGCTTGCAAAGGCCAAGATCTTTATTTAATTTAATCTAAAAAGCGCGTACAACCTTATTAAGATAACTAAAAAAAACAAAAAAAAACAGCATTTTGCACTTATTTTAATTATTACAAATACATGATTATGCCATTTGGTTTAATTAACATATTGACTACATTTTAATATTTAATTAACAATGTTTTGCGACCATATTTGGACATAATATGCATCTGCTATTTGAATAATATTTTGGTTTATTTCAAAAATAAGGGATAGCATATAAAGAATATAATAGCAATTCTCAAAAAACTGAAAGCCGCCTTTATGCTTCTCAAACCAAAAAAAATGCAATTTCCATATAAAAGAAATCACTTTCTTAAACTACATAATCACCACCATTAAATTAGCTATAAATCTCAAAAAGATTTAAGCAATTATTAATTAAATTAAGCCCATTAATATAAAAGAATTATAATCTTTTTTTGAATTTGCCAATTTTTATAAGCGATTTATTAAGAATTATTTAAGAATTGCTAAAGTATTCACAAAATTAACCCACAAAAACAAAAAATACGTATAAATAAAAGAGGCTAACGCGGCTTTTAAAGCTCTTAAAAAAATATTTATTCAAAAACCCGTTTTCATATCTTTTATACCTAATAAAAGAATACGCATAAAGACAAATTCTTTGGACTACGCTATTAATGCCATATTTAGCTAATTAAGCAAAAACAAAAAATAGCAATCAATTGCTTATTATTCGCGAAAACTATTATTAACAAAACTTAATTACAATATATATAACAAAAAATTGCTAGCAATTATAAACGCAATACGCAAATAAAGGGTTTATTTTAAGGGCGCTGCCCATAAAATATAAATCCTAACAAACCACAAAAATCTCATTTATTTTATTATTATTAAAAAACTAAATCAACGCCAGATTTAATAATATAAAACACTCTTTATTATAAAACTTCAAATTTCTTATATTAAAAAAACGGAAAACGCTAAGGCCAATGCCCTTAGCAAAAAACCAGAATATTTTGCAAACAAAATGCATAAATTATATATTATATTTAAGCAAAATAGCAATTTATTAATAATTAATCACAAATAATTGGCAGCAATAAGCCGCCTTTTTAAAAAAATCTAAAAAAACTACAATCACAACCTGATAATAATTAAATAAAAAAAACAATTAGGTAAGGATTTTTCTTTTATTATTATTAAGGCTTTTTTATACTAAAAACAAGTTTATGTCCCAATACAAAATAAAACGGATTTTATTAAAAAACAGCATAGGCTGCCAGCTCATAAATATCAAGAAATTGCCAAAACCTTATTAAAGCTTTTTAAGAAATATTATTTCCTAAGCATAAAAAAGATAATCAAAAACATGATATTATTATGCGATATATGCATTCAAAATAAAGCATTATATTATATTTTATATAAGCTTATAAAATCGCTAGCCACATCACCACGCCCATAAAAATTAATTGCTTTGAACTTTATAATCAAACTATTATTCTCAAAAGACCTAATCACAAAAATTAAATATAATTCAATTTATATAATCACAAATAAGTTCATCAAATATGCGTACATAATATTAGTATTAAAAATCTAAAACGCATCACAAATAGCGCAAGTATTTTTTTAAATAATTTTTGCAAATCACAAAATATTAAACAAAATAATTTTAAACAAAAACAAGCTTTTTACCTCAAAATTCTAAAAAACTTTAATTGCACTCCTAAAAATAAAACAAAAAATATCAACAGCCTTTTACCCCCAAACAAATGCATAAATAGAACAAATTAATTAAATAATGGAAATTTATCTTTAATGCTACATAAACTACAAACAAAACAACTAGGTTCAACTATTTTCATTTGCCCAATTTGCATATAATAGCGCAAATCAAAAGACCATTAAAGTATTACTATTTTACGCAAATTATAAATACAACCTAACGGCATATAATACATTAATTGCGAATTAAAGGACCACGCAAAAAGCTATGCTGCAGGAAAATAAGCTAAAGCGATTGCATAAGGAATTATTAGCTAATATTTTATTTATAGCATAAAAATCAGCAATTTATTACAACAAAAAGCGTAGTATGGGACTAACGCTTAAAAAGGGGAATAAAATTTATTTACTTCAAAAGAATATTACAACAAAACAATTAAATCATAAATTAAATCATAAGAAACTAAGGCCATTTAGAATTGCAAAAGTCAAAGAACCAATCAATTATTAATTAGCGCTTTTTAAAACAATAAACATTCATTTGGTATTTCACATATTCCTTTTTAAATTAGCATCATTAGAAGCACCACCTGCTTTTATCACCAAAATATAGCTAATCAACCCAAACGCAAAATACGAAATTGAGACTATCTTGAACTATTAATACTTCCAAAGCATTATCAAATATTTGATCAAATAAAAAGGGTACCCACAATCAAAAAATACCTAAAAACCCAAATTTAACTTCCATTACCTTAGGCTGCTTTAAAATTTCCTTTAATAAAACCCAAGTTTACCTAAAAAAAATCTCCAAAATTTGGCAACATCTTGCCAGCGCATAAAAAAACAAATAAGCCATTATCAGGCTAAAAAGTAAGGGAAGCGCGTCGCTTTTGCTTTTTTGCCTTTTGGCAATTTTTTTCCTTTGCTGCGTTTAGCTTATTAAAAATTTTCAAACTTTTATAAAGCATTTCCTTGCCTTTTTTCCTTAATTTGGCTTAACGCAATTCAAGCTCGCAAACGTAAGCAAAGCCGGCCATGGCCGCTTTAAAAGCCATATTCCTTTTAAACTTTAGCCTATTCTTCTTCATCCAAAAGCTTTAAAAATTATTAATAAAAATTTGAAAAGCATCGCATTTTATATCACAACAAACGCATTTCCCACAATATTAGGACTTCTCATTTAAAACCACGCACTTTCAATAATATTAAACACAATTAAAACACAGCATTGCAAAAAAGCCATAGGAATTTATTATTTTAGCAAGCGCTACGCGTTATTTATATTTTATTACCTTAAAAAGCATGATAAAAAAAAACGGCCATGGGCAATTGTCAATATTTTCTTTAACATACTTAAGCATAAAAGCCACGCTAAGCAAAAAGGAGAATAATATTATGGACCCCTTTGCACCAATAAGTAATTGGCACCAGAATATTAATGGTATCACCAAGCAAATAGTATTATAAAAATATTAATACCAATAAAAGATTGGTACAATTTATGAGCTAATACTAATCAAGAAATAATACCAAATAATAATTAATACCATTGCACACATTATAATCGCAATTTCAATTATAATAATTATTTAAATCACAATGAATATTGGGTCACATAATAATTAAAACCTTTAAAGCCATAAAAACTAAAGCGCCTAGGACCTTAGGGCCAAAGGATTCAAAGAGAACGAAGGTTTTATATAAAACTAGCACATCTGCCGTTAAATAGGAGCTTTGTGCTCAACTTCAAATAATATTCTTAATTATATTAATAATTATCTTATCCCATATGTAATACACCTACTTCTCGATCATCAGAAATCAACCGCAGCTTTCTATATTTACACCGAGTAAATAACGGACCGTTACAATAGGCTATCAATAAAAAAGCAAAAAGTTTGTGAATATTGGCTATTACTTTTGTATATACGCTGTATTGCAATAAAATTGATATTATTTTGGGATTTCTAATATGATGTATGGCGGCAGGCCATTTTTGGCTCCTGCACAACCCCTGCATATTCCACACTATCTGAAATTACTCGCGGCGTCACAAACAGCGCCCACAAAATATATATTGCATTATAAAGCTTTTTAATATTTTTAAAAGTTTAAAAGAATTAAACCTCGAAATATCAACAATAAAAACAACCAATAAGGGAAATAACCACAACAACCCAACTAGCCCAAGAGAAATGCGTTCCCTTTAGAAAAGAAGGTAGGTGGAGTTCACAGGTTGTTTAAGTTCACGAAAATCGTGTTATTATGCTAAAAGAGCAATTAAAAACTGTGTGTGGTGGAGACGATCTGCAGCTTAAATAATACGTTTGTACAAGAAGAAGTCGAGGCGTGCTCAATTATGCTATTAACGGCCAATTTTTCTTTTTATCTGGGACTGGGGACCAGGAAGCCTCGATTTGTGCTTACGAGACGATGATGCCCTCCTCATTTGTAACTTCAAACTTCTCCATCTTGATCACTACCGCTGCGGCGACGTTTTGAGGAAACGCTGGTATCGCCTCAAGAAACTACAATGGGCTAATGCAATGGTTGTTTGAATTGCTTGCTTGAGTTTGTCTTTGCTTAAGCAGCTACTTGCTTTTCCCAGGCTTCCTTAGACTTGCGACAAATATTGCCAATTTGCTCTTATGCATTTAATTAATATCATTGCTAAAAGGGCTGCTGTGGGTGTTTTTTTGCATTTATTAGGCACTTTTTAGGGGTTGTAATCAAAAAACCATCCTTTTCCTAATAAATGAATTAGTATAGCGCATGAGAAAAAAGTTCTTCATTATACTTTTTAAGTATAAAACCGCATAATAAATTTGGGCCCAAAATAATATTAAATTTCTTGCATAATAACCTTTTTATTAATATCAAAATTTAATATTTAATACCTATTTTTATTGCTGAAATATTTATTATTAAAAAGCATAATTAAATCTTTAAACTAAAAGATGAAAAATAGCGATTTAATTGTTTAAGGTAATAAATATACGATAGTAAATGAAAGGCTTTTGGGTTTCCGTGCAAAACCGGCAAAAGGCAAAAGTTAAAAAATATGAGATGTGGGCAATAAGTTAGCCTTAATAAGGCAAGAGGACATTGGACATGGCCCAAGTTATGCTATTAAATCAAGATCACGCCCGGCGCAAGGCTTGCTTCACGCCAACGTGCAAAGGAAAATGAATATAATCACGCTAAGCGAGAAGCACCAATAGCATAGCCCTTACATTAAGATTCATTTTTAATATACTTACATTTTTTGATTTAGCTTGATTAAGGGAAAGTTTACTAAAAAGTCAAATAATTTAATATGCCACCCCATATGCTAAGCAAACCCCTTTCCCATTTTATTACATAACTCTATTTGCTTCAAGCTTTGCATACCCCGAAATCACGCTTCGTTTTTTGCAAGATGATTGCTACGGGTTAATGATTTTGGATACTTTTGAGGACAAAGGCCGTTAGATTAATGAAATTAGCGGCTTTAATAAGTAAAATCTATTAACCATCATTTATAAAGGACATACTAAGTTATAAAACGTATGGAGAAGAATTTGCTTTTAATTTTTTTTGTTAGGTTTTATATTAAATCAAATAGAACAATTGGTTTAAATCCGCTGCCTTTTTCTTGCTGCAAGGTTACCTTTAGCCAACCTTTTTCTTTTCCTATAATGTGCTTTCTTAAAGTAAGTATTTAACCCTTATATTAATATTAATTTTTTTATTAAATATGGCAATCCGCTAATATTATATGGCTTTGAATTGCTTTGCTTAAGGGATATTATAAATTTATTATTAAGACTTAGCTTAATTCGTTTTTGAAAGTTCCCGTTTTTGCTAATAAAGGACCGGTCGCCGATTGTTTTAGGGATGGGATAGTTGTTTAAATAAAAGGTGGCATTAAATAGCTAATTAAGCAGAAACTCAAATGCATCATTGCCTTGGCGTATTAAGCATAAGATAACACTAATACCTGTGTATTTTCCATTACATCCTTCCGGGATTGAGTCCAATTTGAAGTAGAATTGAGATGTAATGGCATAGCGTGCTATGTTATTAATAATTTTGATTATTGATTAATTTTTTTGAGCTTTTAATTGGAGCTTATGTATACTTTTCGTATTATTTAGCTTTGGTAATGCGCTGTTAAACTTGGTATTAAGGCGGTGATATTTAAGATAAGTTTGGAAAATTTGTTTAATATGTTTATTATATATTTTTTCCTAAAACATGCGCCATAATTTAAGGAAAGCTTTATTTTTTTAAAGATTAAGGGGACTAGATATTAATATAAATGGCTTATCATTATTTATACGCGGGGCGCCGGTGCTTAGCGAGATTATAAAATCAGGCTTTTTAGTTAATAGGAATATGGCTGTTACTTTTAAAAGCGCCGAAATGAGCGGGTTGTTTTTGAAAGGCCTTGCGTTTTGGAATGTGCCAATCTTATTTATTTTTTTAGGTGGGAAAAACCTATAAGACGCGGTTAATTATATAAAATATTAAAAGGGAAAAAAGGGTGGCCAATTCAGGTGCTACTGATGCAGATTTTGCATTGCGTTTTATATTAATAAGATAGTGGAAGAAAAATTAAGTAATTATTTGTATTTTCCAAAGTGGCACTCTTTTATAACCGTCCTTTGGCCATATAACGTGGTATCCTGCTATTGATTAGTTTGGCAAATAAAATAATTCTTAGAAATATATTTTGATTTGGGCCTTGGGTTTTTATACCGTTATAATTTATGAAAATATAGCTTAACGATTTATGAATAATAGCAATAGGTAAACCTATTTAGGTTATAAAAGTTGCGTATAAGTAATTTAAAATAGTCTTTTTTTTTCTAAACATTGCCTATAATGCGGCTTTAATATTTTCTGTTGGGTATAAACTATTTACTCGAAACGCCTTTAAAAATACATATATATTAAATAAAAGGCGTATACGAGATAGGATAGGAATATGGGATAAGATAGGGGATAAAATATTAAATATAATAAGAATAAAAATTTGCCAAGGTTTAAAAGCAAGATTTGCCAATTTTGTAAATGCTTTTATAGAATCATTAATAAATAAGTTGTTAAGGAATATATTTATAATAATTAAGCCCTTTAGGCATATTAGTATAGAGTTTTTTAAGATTCTAAAAGGATGACGTACTTAAATTAATATTAAATGTGATTTTAAAGAATTTTTATAATAGGATCTGTAGCTTAATACGGTTTTTTATTTTTTTTATATATTTTAAAAATAAGACGCTTTGTGTTCCTTTTTTATTAATGCATAGGACCCCCCCTATTCCGGTAGTGGGAGGATGGATCTTCACGATTACCTCCTTAGGCATCTTGATTCGGCAAAGGAAACAGCAATGAACTCTGAAAATCCAAGGGTCGTTTACATAGCACTTTCCAAATATTAAAACATAATTTTCGCAAATAATATATTTATATAATAAGCCATATTAAGGTTTACGGCGCAAATAAATAAAATAGGTAGTACTGCTCTGGATATTACGCCACCGATTTTTAAAAATTTTAAGGTTACTTTGGTGGATTTTTAAGAAAGGCATCCCCCCGCTGCGGATAGATTGCTTAAAAAATTCTAGCAGTTGGCTTTTGACCTTAGTGATAAAGCCACTTTAAAGAATCACATCTTAAAAATTTTCAAAGGCCATTACTTTAAATTTATTCACTTGATAAAATATATCCTTATATAAGATCTAAAATACGTCCTCAAGCTTAAACATTAAATCAAAAATTAGAATTTATAAATATTTAAAGAAGTGATTATGGTTTATTATGAGTATTTGGAGGGTAATTATTTAGGAGAATGCTTGAAGCAATAATAGGGGCTGCAAATTTAATTAGCTCCTTTGCTAATTTTATATGTTTTAAAAAAATGGATAAATGCTTAGCTAAGTTTTTGATAATAAAATTCTGCTTTTTTAAGGCCTTAATAAAATGGAATAAGCTTTTAAAGGTTTAAAAAAAATGATCGCAAGTATATTGGAAAAGAGCAAAAAAATGCATTATAAAAAATAAGATATAAGTATCTTTTTTGTTCTTTTGTACTTCATTTAATCTATTTAAAAAACACTTTTTTAGGCGTTTATATCAAGTTTTAGAAAAGATTTTATAATTTGGAAAAAAAGCAATAACATAAATGTCCAAAATCAGCTGAAATAGCTTATGTATTGTTTCTTTTTTTAATAATTAAAAAAAAGCCTTTTTAGCCTCCTTTTTTTTATAAGTTTTTAAAGGTATTTTATCAATCATAATAATTACTTTAGGGTACATGCTTTTTGAAAGCATTAACAACTGGCCTTTCTTTAATTATACAGCCAAATAGCGCGCGATTTGTTTAAAACTATTAAGGTTAATAAAAAAAAACAAAAGACGTTTATAAAAGGCAAAAGAAGGTGGGAATAAATGCTATTTATGATTTCATTTAAAATAATGCGCAAATTTGCTGCAGGTTTTAGCAAAGCTTATTTTATTATTTTATAATATTTCTTCGCTAAAGGCATTTTTGTCCTTAAGCCTTATTTAAAAAGATCGCCGTTTATAATAAGGATTAGCCTATTGTGGAAAATATTAAAAAGGTTAAAGTAAAAATATATTTCGCTGGCATATTATTTGCTTTTGAATTTCCAAGCCTTTTTTGTTCTAAATAGCTCTCAAAAAGCTAATAACTTTAATGCATTGCCAATTAATATAAAAAGGCTAAGCTGCTGCGTATCTAAGTCCTATAAATAATAAATAAGCGTTTAAAGCCTATTAAATTCAAAAAAGGAAGTCTTATTGCCATATATCCCAAAGCTAAGCCAATGGCTATGGTTACAACGCTTCATAATTAATGAAGCAGCCAGGTGCTGGGAATGAAAATATAGTTTTTTGCTTAGGATAAATAATGTAAAAAATTATATAATAAAAACAAAAGGGGGAATTAAAACAAGCTCTTAAGCGAAGCCAAATTTGGCTCTTAGTTAAGATCGTTAATAAGCCCCTTTTATTTTAGGAAACATGGTAGCCAAAATAGGACCCTTTTAGAAGGGAGCCAAAATTGGATCCAGGAGTACCAAATTAGCTTAGTAATCCCGGTGGATGTGCAGTCTTAAACCTGCCTATATGGCATTGGTAGGTTTGGGTGCTGTGGGAAAAAAACGCTTTTATAATAAATTATTAACGTTTTTTATAATTTGAATACTTTCAATAATCCACTTTGATCTTGAGTTTTTTGATTTTAAGGCATATTTGTTCTTATTACGGTAAGTCCTAATTGAAAAGATATTATAATTATTATCTTTTATTACTGGGCCAGGTTCTAAAATCTGGCATTTGCTTAAGGTCAAAATGCGTAACGGTAATTAATAATATCCTAAGACTATTATGTCAGGTGATTGTATATAAGACCTATTACCACTACCACTTTATTTTAAGGCTAGAGGGATCGCCGCTAAGTTACACCGCTAAGGAATTACAACTGCCCGACAATAGCTTACGGGATCTCTCCCCTATACGGGAAGAGTCACTTCCTCTGGTGGATATCAATTCCGGGCTGGAAAAAAACTTTTTAAATTATATAATTAATAAATTATTTAAGGAAAGTTCTTTGGCTGAATAAGTAGAATTGCCGGATAATAGGTGTTCAAAAAGACGCGCCTTTAGGAGGCTTTTTCTAATATTGGAGGAATTACTATTATTGGTGAATTTCTTAAATAAGCCCACGTTATAAAAAAAAAAGTAAAAGGTTTGAAAGGATTAGATAAACAAATAGCTCGTACATATTGCAATATATACTCATTATAAGATTTGCTTCCCTAAAAATTACTTCACTACTATATGACTACTTAGGCGTATAATAATATGATAAACTTGATAATAAAAAACTAACCTAATATTACTATAATTAATATACAATTAAATCATCTTATGATATCAAAATACCAACCTTTGCCCTATTTCCCGCACTTCCTTAAAGCAAACATTTAAACACCGTTCACACTGCATTTAAATATAAATATAGTTTTCCTTTCCTTCACTCTATCAATAAATACTAAGCCACGCACCGCCTTGCCTTATCGGTTTATACTAAATTCATAATCAATTGCGCTTTAAAGCTTATAATACTTGATTAAAGCCTATTAAAGTTTTTTGATAACTAGTCTCACCTTTTTTAAAAGACGCAATTCCCCCCCTTGCTTTGTCTGCTGATGCGCAAGCTTGTGCCTCAATTGATTATTTTCCTTATTCCTTTATTTAATCATTTCAAAGAAACTAGAAGTCTAAATAATTTTAAATATTAATAAGCTTTTATTAATAGCCTTAATTATTATTAACATCCCTTTGTTGCGGGTAATTTTAGCGTTGATGGGAATAGGATTGAACACCGGGAGTATAAAACGCGGTTTTAGCCTCCTGATTTTATGCATAGCTATTTTCTTATGAATTTGTTATTAATCCAAGTTTTGGTTTAATAAATATAATATCTTTTATAATTTCCTTGCCTTGCCAAGATAATTATACTACATTTTTGAAGAAGCTGGTTTTGGCTCCAAGTATAATTTTAGCATTCGTTAAGTTTTGGGGATCTTATTTAGGCTCTATGATCTTATTGCCTAATATCCATAAAAACGAGCGGGGACATTATTAAGGCCCATTCTCTTATGACTTTTTGATCCGCTGATATTAGCATGCAATTGTAATAATCTTTGGGTAAAATTAGCTTTCACATATACCCTTTTTAATTTTTTTTATCTTGCTATTTTATCCTTATTAAGTACTAAATATACCATCACCGGGGAGTTGGTGAAACTTTGGCTAGGAGTATGCAAATTTGATACCTTTTTCAATTCTCTTGCCGAATTCAATTTTAGCTTTATGAGTCTAATTCGAGTTTAGATAATTAGGGATTAATGGGTAATAAAACGTTAATATATGGCAAAAAAGGTGGAATCAGCACTTATTTCGAATTATAACCTATTAATAGAAAGAAATTCTGGAATTTATTTTAGATATTGCAAAAAGGAAAGCAAAAAAGCAAAAAAGAGAATATAATATGATTGCTTGCTAATTGCAATTTTTGCATTCTTAAAAGCATAAAAATATAATCTAAACGTTTCCCTTTTTATCCTTTTTACTTCCATATTGAACCTTGCCATTTAAGCGCTTATTATTTTCTTAAATTAAGTGGAAATAATATTTTAGCTTTTTGAAATTAATTGTTTTATCTCGCATTTATTAAATAATCATATAAATCTTATTATTGGTCTTATTATTTATATATATTATGTTTTTATATTTTAGTAAAAATATTAGCATAAAAGTAAATGCAAAACTTATGGGAAATGACGATACAACCCTTTTTGCCTTTAATTTCAGATTGGATAAAAGTTTCGGCATTTATATCATTATATATTATTTTGATTTGCGTTTTAAAACAGGCTATGTTTCCTGGCTCTATTTGATTGGAAATGTAGTTGCTAAGAACAAAAAGCTGGATATTAAGTATTTATTATATAATTAATAATAATATCTTAAAAAATATATAAATAAATCAAACCTTATTAATATTTCTTTTTAATAATTTTATCATTATGTTGGCAACCCAGGCTGAATGTACTTTTTGACTAATTAATAGGAATTTTTAGTAATAAGAATTAAAAAACTTATTTTTAGAGTCCAATTCCCAAAAAACAGCAATTCTTTGATTCTTTTCTTTGGAATTATGATACTCTTTTAAAAGCTATGTAATATACGGCAGCTGGCCTGTTATTCCAATGCCAATAGTAAATAAAAAAATAGTGCCATATGATTTAAAATCCAATTCTTTTTTATATAGCCCTTTGATTATAGCTTTTATCTTATTATATTAATTAATATTATTTATAATATAACGGAATAAGTCTTGCATAAATCCTTTCCTTTTTTTTATAATAAAAATAATAATATCCCTTTTAGCATTTTAATATTATTAAAACACAAAAAAGGGATGTAATTGCATAAACAAAATATGGCTTATACTTGGGATGCTAAGGTATACATATTGGTCGGCTTAAGGCCGCCACGGTCTCAATAAGCGAACATGTATATGGATAGTATTTGATATAAGTATATCCCTTTTTTTAATTTTATAAATTATTATTTATATTATTGCCTGGTTAAGGGGCTTTTTATGTTTAATGTTGTAATAAAGGGTTTATTTGAACCAAAAGGCACCTATAGTTATTTAAAAGCAAATTGCGGCAAATAAGTATATTATTGGCGCCTTCCAAAAATCCTTTAATGCGTTATATAAATATATTACTACTATTAGCACAATTATAAAAATTAGATAAAGCTTTTAAAAAATTTCATAAAAACGTCGGCGTATGTATACCATAAAAAAAATAGCAAAACCATGCCAATAGCGGCAGCCTTTATAAGCGTTAGTTTTTAATAAATTAAAAAAACAGAAATAACTTACCATAAGCTTGGTTACCTTAAATGTATTATATATATTAATACGCTAAGAAAATAAGGCTACTATTATGTGAATCAGGCCCTTAGCTATGACAATGTTCTTTAGCCATTTGTGTATATTAATAAAAGCGCTTAGCCTTATTTTCAAAATGCTGGCCATAAGGTTTATACGTTTTCTTAAAACTAATGGCATTAGGTTAATTATGCATAATAAAGCAAAACGCTTTATTAGGCTTATAATATCTTTTACCCTAATAATAATGTAAATTGCATTTTTTATTAGGAATAATATAATTAACATTATATTAAATTATATTATTAAAAATCTTATGTATTAATTAAAGCCTTTTATAAAAAGATGAACTTGGGGGTAAAACAAATGCTTAAGGAAGCAAGAAATTTTTATAATTAAATAAAAAACGTAAAATAAAACCACAAGGCCTTTAAGGGCCATAGTATACTATTATGTAATGTCCATGGCTAGGTTTATAAAACTTGACGAACGAGGCACGCTCGCCTCTTTTAGTGCTTTTTATATTTAATATAAATGGGATTATTTTTTAAGTAAAATTTATTTTAGGATTATTTTAAAAAAGAATCTGATGCTGGAAATGGCTTTTCCTATATTACGAATTATTAGCCCTACCATAACCGCCTTTTGCTAATTTAAGGCAGCATCTTTCAAAATGTGTAAATCTTTTTTTTTAGCAGCTTATAAATTATTATGGCCAATTAAACAAAAAAAGAATAAAATACGTAATAAAAGAAACGGAAATAGGGTATAAAATATAAAGCTTATGAAATGGGAAAATTATGCGGATTTGAGGTAATATTAATTATATATAATCCTGAAAATGGGGAGTATTATATGTTTAAAATTATGGATTAAATGTTATAAAATATGAATTAAATTATGAATAAATTATTAAAAGTTATGTTTTATATATTAACGTATTAATAGCTTGCATATCTAAAATCTTAAAATAAGCTTTTTAAAAATATAGAGAAAGGTATATCAAAGAAATATTTGAGTTCCGTATAAAGGAATAAATCAAGGCGAGCGGGGAAAAAGGCTATATCTTATAAAATAACTTTAAAAAGCGCGGTTTTAAAAGACTAAAATCTACCCAAAAAAGGATAATGCCGTTTTTGCTAAACCCGCCATCTTTTGATTTATTAATAATTATAAAATAATGGCATGACTTATTACACGGCTAAGGTGCGTTATTAAAAGTCATTAAGCAAAATGGGGCAAGTGGTTCAAATCTTTCTATTTAATATGTGATTTAGTTCCACTTTTGCGATTAATACATAAAAAGGGGTTTGTCCTCATATTTAAATAAATATTACAATTAAAAAAATCTTAAAATCACATTTTTGATATAAAATAAAGGTATATTACATGATCTTTTTTAAATCTTGAATGCTAAACTCTTAGGCAGGACTTAATAGCTAAAACCTTTATTATAATAAAATAGCTAACTTATTAAGTTTTAAATACGCTATTAGCAGAACTCTCATAATCAATACTCTGATAAATGGCCCGCTTAAGGCAACAATGCTAAGTGATCAATTTAAGAAATACGCTTTTTAAAGCGTATGAAATCTAAATCAGGATTTGAGGAGATTACAACGTTCCCTCAAAGACTTAGTACACCCGCCTTGCTTGACGTAGGTCGACGGACCTGGATTAAACAAATCGGAAAGATTGTCATCTTAATATTTTGCCTCAACTCTTCTTACACTAATTACACCAACTTGGTTCACGGCGATATACTGGCTGCTCTGGTGGACAAGGGCTGCGCGAAATACTATAATAGAGGCGTAACTCTTTACCCATTAACGAAATACCTGGGCGTAGAATTCGAAAAACCATCTCTTATAGGGGAAGTCTTTATCGCCAAAGTTTCCACGGAGCAGATCGGCATTGACCTTATGTTTCCTTTGCCATTAACAGCAAGTCGTCTTAAGAATTGCCTGGAGGATGGCTTATGTCTGTTTCTTCCACGCTTGACAATATGGATGCAGAGGATTAGGAAGAAGGGCGTTCGCGCCACTTTTCCGCAGGGCTCGGATTTGCCTGCAACTAGCGCAATCTTATTTACTAATAAGGTCTAAATTAGCTCTGCAAGGCACACATCTTGCAAAAAACAATTAGCAAAAATTAATAATCATCCAAATTCTGACCCTCTAGCAAAGGAGAACATCCCATTCCCGCCCAATAAGTGCCGCATCATTTGTAAGAAAAATTCACTCTGCTCCACCCAAAATGGAGGAAATTTTCAATGGCTGCGGCACAGCCAAAACACCCAGCCAGCATAGCCTTGTGACGCGCGCTTTATGGTCATTCTTCCGCGTTACTGCAAAAAAATGAGTCGCTACGCGGCTATACCAAATTATTAAGTCCGTTATCTTGCAAAAAACGTTCTCTTATACTACGGAGCTGCCGTGAGTTCATTTAGGGTAAAGCAGGGAATTGCCAATTCA
Source organism: Helotiales sp. F229 (assembly GCA_002554605.1). Classification (NCBI taxonomy): domain Eukaryota; kingdom Fungi; phylum Ascomycota; class Leotiomycetes; order Helotiales; species Helotiales sp. F229. The sequence goes on along the minus strand of MXAW01000004.1, from coordinate 2,649,439 downwards.
TATCTCCAGGGGGAAGGGGGTTACGTATGCGCGGAAAAGAAGAATCGGCTTTGCTTCCCACTGGCACATCTACTCATAACATTAAAATTAGCCGTTAAATTTAAGTTAAGCATCTTTTCACTTTAATTAGCACCATTATCAAAGAATAATAGTCAACAAAATTCCAAAAGTAACGGGTTCCCGACTATGCCACATTGCTGCAGGAACATTCCACTTCTTGCTTTTTAAAGGTATGCATAACCCGCAATTTTTTCTAAATTTTAAAATAGGCTAATCTTTAATAAAGGTTTTCTTGATTTTATTATGCTATTGATAGGGCTAAATGCCTTGCAATGGATCTTTCACCCATTAATGCAAAGAATAGCGGCAGCGTTTTTTGGGACTTCCTGCGCCACGTGCAAACTCAAAATCAATATTCAAAAAAATGATTAAATATAATATTATTAAAAAAGAGCAAAAAAAAGCATAATAATATATAATCCTATGCTATCCCAATATAAAATACTTAATTAAATTAGTGCCTTAATAAACACCACCAGCTTTGTTTTTTTCTTCAGCCAACCCGGATCTACCAATAATGTTTTCTTAGCAATAATCTCCCCCTTCATCTCTCCCCTTCCATCCATCTCCTCCTGGTTTTCCTTATAAATAATTTTAAGAAAGCAGCTATACGCCGGTTCAACTTTTGGGGAATCCTTGCTAATGAAATTCTCGCAAAAAATCAAAATACAAATCGCGCTTAAAATCAATACTTGCCAAATAGTTATCAATATAATAATCTAGGATTAAAATCAAATACATATATATCTCTTTTTATACACCTTTTAAAATTAATCAAATTATTTTAATGCTCGCTGTTATTAATATTGAATAAAAGGGTTTTAATAGCTTGCTAACCTATAAAAAGAACAAGGGATTTTGATTATATAAATTGAGTTCATTTAATAAATTTGGATGCTAACATTTTATAATTAAAAATTTGTTATAAATTTGGTATAAGCAATGGGATCAAAACTTAAAGGCCATAAGCGTCCTTAAAATAAGTGCACAAACCTAAATAAGACATCAAATGAGATCTTAAATGATTTCCAAAAGAATGCAATAACTGGCTTGCTAGATCCTAGATCATTAGCTTATTCAATCTTTAAGATCCTTAATCATACCATCCACCGGTAAGCACTATCATTCGCATACACGGCAAATAGTTCGAAAAACAACGTGAATATCTTCTCAATTGCCGTAGGCAGAACTAGGTTTTACCCAAGTAAGAATCTTCCCGAAAATAAAATGGTTTAATCGCGCCAATCTCCGTGTTACGGAGAAGAATTGTTATATAGGTCTAAAAATTATTAGGCGCAAATATAATACACCAACAACATTCATAAAAGAATCGGCGCTAAGGTAAGCCTTATATAAACCCTTAAATTTTATGCCTAATAAGAAATTCAGCCTAGCAATCGATACCATAGTAAAAAATAATTTTCAACAAGTTTACCCAAATTATGCAACTTTCGATTCCTATCTTAACAAAGCAATAACATTCAATTTAGTAACCAATACCATAGCGGACAAAATCTTTAATATTGTTTATAGCCCAGTTTACCCAGATTTTATACCTTGCGATTCTTATTTCAATAAATTAATAGCTTTTAATATTATAGCAGACGGCATCATAATAAGCATTAATTTTAATATTATTCTAAACTAAGTTTGCCCTTGCGATTTTTATTTTAATAACCCAATAATACTTAATACTAAAGTAGGCAACGGAGTTTTCCTTAAATATATAATATACGATTTCAATAGCAATAAACCATTAACACTCAACACCAAGGCGGATAATCAAGTTTTCCTTGATTACATACTATACGACTCCAATGGCGACAAACCATTAACACTCAACTTGGCAATTAGCACTATAGCGGATAACACCTTTAATATTTAAAACCTGATCTTCCTTAACTTTGATAAATTAATAACCCAAGAGTTTTAAAGGTAGAAAAAGAATTGGGATAAAAAATGTTTTTAATATATTAAAAATACAAAGGAAAAGATTAGGAAAATATAATAAAATCTTTTAAAAAAATGAAAACTCAAAATAATAATATATAAAAGTTAATATTGCGAAAAGCTTATAATGAGATTGGTTTAATTTATTTTAAAAGGCTAAAATGCAAGAATTAATTTTTGATAATAGATCAAGGCCTTAGGCAAGGCAGCTACAGCTGATCAAAAAGGTAAAGCCAATCGTTTGAGAAATTTGGTCTTGTTTTATACTTTGGGGGATGCGGTTTGGATTAATTATAATGATCTTTAGGCCCGTATATTAAAATTTATAAAAAATTACAAAAGCTTAAGGAAGTGGTTTTTACATAAAGTAAAATACACATGGAATTATAGTGTTTTAGGCCTATTCCCACATATTCCATTACGGCAATGTAAACTATTTAAGGCTATTTTAATATAAATATGCGCAAAGATATTAGTTAAGCAGTAGGCGATCTTTCCCAGTATTGATTTTATTCAAGTAGAACAAATATAGTTTCTGTTCATAAAACAATGCCAAAGAGTAACGTATTCAAAACATTAGACACTACTAGCACTAACTGGGCGGCAAGTGAAACTACCACAAATAGCAAACTGCTGAGTTTACAAAAACAAACTGGCTATAGTATTAATCAAATTTCTTTCCTTGAGGTATTTGAGGCTAATCTGCGAATATTTATAGCCGAAATCAACTAATTTCCCATGACGAAAGAAATAATCTAATAACCCCCCCCCCCCCCCCCCCCTAAAAAAAACACCAAATGACCATATTTTTGTTCCTTTCCTTTAGACCAAATTTCGTAAAATGACTCTAGAATTGAGTATTAAGCGCTTCAAACTCTATTTCATATAAACCCCTAAACAAGAAAATAACCACTTATCCTAGCACCCCATATTTGCGGGTATTAGTAGCCTGGCTCCAATCAAATCAAAGGCCCGCAGGAATATGAAAGATGAGTCCGCAAATGCCAATTAGCTATTATTAGCATTAACTCAGGATTATATTTACATAAGGATTTGAATCTTCATATTCATAGGATATATGGAGGTCAGTTATTAAAAACCCTTGGGGGCTTATATTAAATAGGCTTATTATATCCTCCTTTTGCTTGCTAATCTTATGAAAGTGCATTATTAATAAAATTGGGGTAAAACAATTTTTGTATTAATACCCCTTAAGAAAAATTAAATAATACAATTATTATGGGTATAAAAAATATGAGTGATATGCGAAAAAAGGAGGCATTCAAAATCTTTTTTGCTTTAATAAGGGTTTAAACATCAGGCCTTCCATCTTTGGGCTTTTTTTGTACTGAATACTCTCTTTCTAATCTTATTAATGTTATAGCCCCGTAGGCATTTGAGGTGATAAGGCTAAAGATGATTCTGCTTTTTTCTTAAGATTTTCAAGGCGTCTCTTAAGCTTTTTGCTTACCTTTTGGATTAATTATAGGTTTTTGCGAAGTTTACGGAATTATTTATGATAATTCTTTTGGGTAATTTTGTTTTAAATTTTTTTACGCTTGGCCAGATTTAAGATCTTGGTTTAATTTTCATTTGAATTTGCAAAGCTATTAAAAGCACTAATAATACTATAACTGGTACTACGCCTCAATATTGTAGTTGTTGAGTCTGAGTAGCTTTGCCTAAACATTTGGGATATTTTATGAGGGATATAATATAAATAATGAAATCTTCAGTGGGGACGGAAGAAGGATTTGAAGCCTATCTGTCAAGCTTCAAGGGCACTGTTCATTTCAAGTTTAGCACGGAGATTTTTATAAAAGCTTAAAATAAATGCAATACATTAAAATAGTTTAATATGTAACAAAGCCAACAATTGCACTTTCAAGTAGCCCTTTGCGGTAAAAGAATAATCCAATATCTAAGGTAAATACCTCATCTACAAAAGTCTTGCTCATTAACAAGCTCTCGGGCAATCCGCTTGGAAAACCTATTAGTATAAAACTTGGGTACAAAACCAGGTACAGAACCAGGTGTAGAACCAGGTGCAGAACCAGGGTGCAAAACCAGGGTGCAGAACCAGGGTGCAGAGGTTGGAATGGTAGGGTGGGGAACATGCCCCACCAGTTTGTCGTCTGGCGTTAGCAAGTGTGAGCGAAAAAGCTTAATTTAATAACCCAACGCTTACTAAGCCGATTTAATATCCGAACATTTCCACATTAAAACAGCAGCCTATTGAAATCCTACCAATTAATCATGCCAAATAATTATTGGTATGGGGTGCTTAATTGCTATATAAGGCTATGAGACTTTAGCGGTTAGTTTATCGCTTTAAAATATTCCGTCATTTGGAGTGATTTACGTTTTATGATATAAAATGGTTTTAGTGTAAAATATAATTGAATTTTCTATTAAGCATAAAATGCATAAACCCTATTAAGCCATCTTAAATTATTATTTTATTAATTTAATTTTGTATTATTATTATGTTTTCCTTTCTTATTATTATTGCGTTCTTATATTTCTTATGCTTAGAAGGGCGCCCGCCTTATTATTTGATTTTTAACCTTGGTTATTTCATAGCTTTTGGAGATTGTTTGAAAATAGGAGTTAGGCAGGTTAAAATTACCTTATAATACTCAAATGTATTAATAATTTTTTTGAGTTCCCTGACCTTTTGCTCGGCAGAATTCATACGGTTGATTATAATGTTTATTGCTGCCTGATGTTCCTCCTGTAGCTTGGCGATCCTTTGCCCGGCAAGACCTTCACGAGTCACCCTTACGCTAATTGCTGCCTGATGTCCTTGTATTAAATTTCCCCTTTTCTTTTTCAGCTCATTAATTTTCTTTCTTATTAAATTATTCTAATTAATTATAACTTGGATTTGTTTTATAATCTTTGCTCTTTTTTTTTTAAAGTTCTTAATTATATCTTCATTTTCAGTAGCGCAACGCTTGGATTTTTTAAAGGCTAACCCGTAATCAAAAAGCGTCTTTTGGGATTCCTTAAATTCCTTATATAATAAAACGCATTTGATTATTATTTTATGCATTTTCGCAATATTCCTTTTATATTGGACATATAGTTTTTTATAAGCATTAAAGCATTTCTATTAAACTTATTGTTCTTATTTAAGGTTTTGCAAAGTAAAAGAAGTAATAAACCGTGTTTTAAATAATCTTTAGTAAGACACTTTAATAAATTTGCTTATTATTAAAAATTGCTTATTTATGGCGTTAAGCTTTTGGTTATTAAATAATTAAGGTTGCGCTTTGGCATTATTATGAGAATTGAAAAATAATATTCAACCGCTAATATTAATGCGTTTAAGGCGGTTGGCCTGAAAATGTTAATAGGAGCGCTTTTGGAGGATTATGCATGCCTATGCTTACCTGAATAGTCTTTTTGTGAGCCTTTTCTGCCTTTAGTCTTATGTATTAAATATGCCTAAACGCTATATTGTAATTTGGTAATTATTTTTATAATAAAAATTAAATGGTTTTTGTGTTTTTTGCCTATATTATTGCTTCGTGGGTGTTTGGCTTTCGTCCTTGAAATAGTGGAGGGGATATACGATTAAATAGAATTGTCCAGTAAATTAGCGTCGAAAATGTTCTCAAAGTATCTTAAATTATCCTTAAGCCGCGCTCAGACATTTTAACATATAAAGGCTATTTTCTTAAATCGGTGTCTTTGGTTGAGCGTGGGGCAAACATAAACAACTCCACAGCCTAGCGTTGATTATAGCCATTCGCTACTAAGTATCCTAACTAGGACCTTAAAATACCATAATTAACCTCCTAAATATAAAAGCACATTAAATAATTGAAACATTCCAGAAATACCTTAATATCCTTCTGTTTTTAGATCCCGTTTCCAAACGATTAGTCAACAAACTTGGGGCAACAACCCTGCCAACTCCTAGCATCAGACGTGACCGTTTTTGGCTCCTTAAAAAAAAATCGAGCTCCCAGCCTTCACAATAGTTTTTTAATAATAGAATTTATATATTATATGCCAATACTAAAATATAAATTATTATATTATCATTTTTAATACCGTTTTTAAGTTTAATAATATTTAATATATAAGTGCTTTATTTTTAATATTTAATCACAAAAAAGCTGCGCCAAAACAAATAATTTTCATAAAAGTTTATTGTATATTAAAATTTATGGCATTATTTTTAATTGCTGATGGCAAAGGCTAATAATAAGATATTTGGGAGCTAAAATGCGTTAAGTTAGGCTATAAAAAATAGCTAGTTAGCTTGGGAGCAAAAATTAGAAAAAAAATGCGGAGTTTTAAGTAAGAAATTAAAATGAGACGGATTATTAAATAATTTATATATTTAAACCTAACGGAAGGGTCAGTACAAATGAATTAACCGCAATAATAAGGGGAAATGAGACTTTTGTGCCGAGTTTAAGCTAATTAATATTAAAAAATTAATGCCTATTATTCCGCAAATAATTATAAACTAATTCATATTAAAACATCCAATTCTGCTAAACACAATGAAATTGATCTAAGCCATTATACTTTATTACTTTTATTTATAATAAAAAACAACTTATACTTAAAAGGACTAAATAAATTAAATCATAAGTCATTCATTATATTCTGGAATTCTTAAAATAGATTATTAAAATGCCTAATAATACTTAAACTAAATCGCAATTTAAAAATCAAAATTAAATCCTTTTTTTTTAAAAAACTTTTTAGATTAAAAAGCTTAAAATCTTTTTTTATATATTCCTAATTATTAAATTTCTTAAATATTCCTTTATTTTAATTATAATTCGATTTTATTAGAAAACGCTTTGGAAAGCTATATATAACTAGCATAAGATAATGAACTTAATTATGCTGCAACGGATCCAGGAAAGCCGCTATAATTGCAAAGCGCTATAGCTGGTCATATAACTAACAATTATAGCTTGAGATAAGTTGGTCCAAGCTTTGAAAATAAATTCACTTTACTTGAAAATAAAATTGGCGGGCTTAAAATGGTTATTTAGGATCTTTAAAACAAATAAATGCCCCCTTTATGCAAAGATTATAAACTATTATTAATAAGATATTGCTAAATTATAAAAAAAATAAGGTAATGCTTACCCTTTTATGTTTAGGATAATATTAACCTTAAAAATAGATTTTTTGCGAATATAAAGGCTTATATCAAAAAACTAGTAATATGAACAAAAAAATCCAAAAATGCTATAAATAGCCTGATGGCGGATTTGAAAAAGGCCGTTGAATTGGTGGCATTAAAATAGGCTATATTTCAAATGCTTTGGATCTAGGCGGCTATGTTTACAAAAAATAATCATTAAATTCAATAAGCTTATATTATTTACATCAAGTTATGGCTAAAGGCAACAAATTAATTCTTTAATCAAAGTATTTACTTAATTTAAATCAAATCCAGCCCGCTTATTAAATTCTAAGAATCGTATTAGGATACTTACGTATTCCTTAAAATGCAAGCCAAGCTTTATTTGCCTTCATTTCCTTAAAACAACATTTCTTAAGTGCCTTTTATATTAATATTATAGTAATATATCTTTTATAATAAATTTATTATATAAGTAAAATTTTGCCAATGTCTTGCGATATAAAATTCCAGCTATAAATTCTTTGTGGTGATTTTTTTCAGCGTTTTTAGCTATTATTGTTTTTAAAATTTATTAATTTTCTTAAATAAATTATTAATAAAAAAGTCTATTATATCTTACAAAGGAAATTGCAAATTGGGAATTGGGGCGGCTTTTTCGCCAGAGGTAGCATTCATAATATGTGTTTTTAATAAAGTAAAACTATAATTATAAGGCGTCTATATACCATATAAGCAAATACCCCAAGTGTCCAAATTCGCTGCCATTCTTGCCCTAAAACGGGATCCCTAAAGCCCATTTAGGCTCCGTCTAAATATAATTTCTTATTAATTATCAACCCCCTGTTTAGCCCGGGGCCTCTCTTTGAGTATATAAAGACACTTTTAATTTCTTTTATTAAGATTTCCATCTGCCCCCTCGTCTTAATCTCTCAAAATCGCTAACTTTAAAAATAAATTTAATTAATATAATTTTTGAATTCACCTTTATATTAAAAAAGGGCAAAGGAGAATTTTGCTATAAAAAAACCACTGAATTTACTATAATATTAACAAAGGGAATAAAAGGCTTACGTAAAAAAAGAGTTAAAAAAAAGGAAATGATTCTTTTTTAATTATAACGTATTAGTCTAAATGCTTTAATATTAATGCTATTAAAACAGCCACCGCTGTATATTTATTTAAACTAAAAGAACTTCTAATACAAATTGAATTAGGGGGGGATTCAAAAGCGAAAGGTAATTTCTCTGGCAATATGGGTAAAAAAGGTCTTTAACTAAAATAAGTTAAATTTTATTAACGTATTTGTTATAAGCTATTATACAAAACTAAAGACTACATGACTAACACAATACAAACCCAACTTCATTACCATGTATTAAAGTCAGAAATATAAGAGGGTCATTGTTTGAAACAGAATATTATCTTTTATATATAAATCTAATACTTAGCTTTATCAAAAAGGGGAAACATAGCGGCCTATATTAATTTTATAACTTATTCAACCTTCACCCGGCGCAGCCAATTAATAATGGCTCATTCAAGCACAAAAATAAAAAAAACAGCAAACTTTGATAGCAGCCCTAAAAAAAAGATATAATAGCAATTTGGAAAATAAAAGCAAATAAAGTGGCGGGGATTTTTAAAAGCCCGGCACTTATAAAAAAGCCCGGCACTTATAAAAAAGCCCAAGCCCGTGAAAATCAGCGAAGTAAGCAATATAGGCCCTACGGATGATTAAGCCGTTAAGCCCTTCATATTTGAGTTAAAATTCCAAGCCAAAGTATTTTAATAAAAAAAAGTTATAATAGTATTAGGCGGATAAAAGGTTGTTTGCGAAAAAGGAGCTTTAGTTTAATAAAATTAATTAATAAAAAAAATTGGGTTAAGCAAGTTATTTAATTAGGATATTTTAAATGCCATAAAAATATTATTAAGCTTAATAATACCAAATCTAAATAAGTTGCCAATTTAGATTTGAATAATCGCCGTTTTTTTTTAATAAAAGGGCCATTTATTATTATAAAAATGCCTAAGGAGGCAATGGCTAATTGGGCTGTGGTAGTGTTCTAGAAACGCATTTTTGGGCCTATTCCATTATGAGCCAAACTTAGGCCAAATAAAAAAACTGCCGTAAAAAAAGTAAAGATATGCATGGCTATAATCAAAAAACACAACTCAAAAAGTTTTCTGCTTTTGGCTTAAAAAAAAGAGTAAGTCATATCTTAAGCCAAAAGCAAAATGTTTTATTATTAAAAGCGTCCAAAATATGACCCGGTTAACTAGTGCGCGTACTTTCAGTACCGCTTAAGTCTTCGCTAAATAAAAGGGGACCAAAAATGGCGCCCCAATGAAGTTTTGTACCTTTAGTATTTGGCGACCCATTATGGCTCTATGAAGTACAGGGACCAAAGTTGGCTCCCAAGATAAATAGTGCCTTAAATGATTCTTAAATAAACTATATAAAAAACAATCTTTTTTTAATAAATAGGTAAACTTAAAATCAAGTCATAACTTAAACCAAATCATAACCTAAACTAAATTATAATTTGAATTAAGTTGCACCTAAATTTAAAAAGCACTTTTGCATAACAAATAATTTTCTAATATTAATCAAATCCTTGGCAAAACTATAGCTCTTAAGCGGAATTTGATTTTAATTTGAAAAATAGCCGCGGCAAAAACAAACATAAGTAATAATTTAAGAGTAAACGGTAATAAATAAAAAAGGACAAAAATCAATAATGGTTTAGCTATTTTATAAATAACCCCAGCGATTAAAAACAACAGGATTAATGCCAATAAAGCCAAACAGGCGGCAGCAATAATAATAAAGGCTTTAATAAACGGCCAGGATTTAACAAAAACAGAAAATCATAGCGGCAATAAATCTAATAGTAAATTAAGCAATTATAAGACTAACAATAACAAAAACATTATTCTTATCCTCCCCAAAAACACAATGAATAGTGTAACAAAAACCAACGCAATACCAAAGCTATCCAAAATTATTTAAAACATATATTAAAAAGCCACATTGCATTTAGCAAAGTTTATAATTAATTCTACCAACTTAATTGCCCTAGGTGTATTGAAGGCTTTAAATAACAAAATTAAGTAATAAAATAAGAAAAAGGAAAACCCACTAGACGAATAAATCATCAATATTCTATTTTTTATATTAAACTTTAAAATAGCCAAGCCTTATATAAACTATCTTTTAAAAAAAGGTAAAAGCAAGCCTATTAACTAAAAATCGGTAAAAAAAATTAATAAGATAAATGTTACTTTGCGGGAGATAAATACTAAATACTATTATTTCTAGAATTAGCTTATAACCCCCCAAGCGAAAAAGTTGTAGCATAGGCTCAAGTAGCCAAAAAAGGGGCAAACAAAACATTAACCAAAAGGAAGGCAAAGAAAAAAGCCAAAAAAGGCTAATAAGGCGGCTACTAATAAGGCGGCTATTGACAAGGCGGCTGTTGACAAAGCGGCGGCTAATAAGGCAGTTATTAATAAGGCGGCAATTAACAAGGCAGCGGCTAATAAGGCAGTGGTTAATAAGGCGGCAACAAGGAAGTTTGGGAATATAAAGTTTCCTTAGGTAACATATCCCTTTCTAATTAAAAAGCGGATTATTGCTGGTTAATAAAGGATAAAGGACAACGTTTCAAGGTCTTTTTATTATATGGAGCTTTTATGTACCAACCCTAAGGACTTAAATTTCAAATTTTAAAATAATATTGACATTGTTAAGTTATAAAAATATTTCTTAACGCCAGGAATAAAGTTAATAGGTAAAATAGATAAAAAGGGCTGGCTAATGAAAATGTGGCGGAAGGTGAATAAAAAGGATTTTAAAAAATTTAAATTTTGCGTTATAGGAAAAAGGGAAAAAACAAACCTAAGAACAAGGACTAAGTTTATATGTCCTAAAGTGCTTTGTGGCATAATAATAGCAAATGAATTTATTGTGTTAAATAAAATAGGATTTTTGAATATGATTGAAAAAAAGGCTGAAAAAGGCTATATTCGCAAATACTATAAAAAGAAAGGGATTACTTTGCCATAAGACATTAAGCCGAATTCGTGGATTATAGTAAATAAAAATAAGGAGTTGTTAAACAAATTGAAATCAGAGCGGCTTAATTCGGCACTAGCTGGAAACTCAATATTGGGAAACCTAACAGCAAAAAGCTCGGAGATCAAATTAATGGAGGATAAACTTATTGCTTTGGAAAGGAGAATTAAAGCCTTGTAAGCTTCAAATATTAGCGGAAGATTGTTAAATAAAATATTTTTAAAATTAAAAGCTTTAAAAACAAGAGTAGTTAAAGTGAATATGCTTTTTAAAAAAAAAAATAAAACAACAAAAATACTTAACGCTTTATGCGTAAAAATTAGATTGGCATAGCAAAACCAAGTATATAAATAATATTAATGGAAGGAATTATTAAAAGGTAAGTTATTTATTTGTTTTTTGTTTTATTATTTAGCCCGTTATATCCCAAAAGCTTGTTAAGTTCTTTTTGACTTATTGTTCCGTTTTTAAAGGCAGCTCCGGATTTTCTATATTTATCACATCGGCTGGTTCAAATAAACCACAAAAAAAATAGTTAGCGTAATACAGCACTAATAATCGAGTTTCAATTTACCCAAGCTATTGCCTGCAGGGTCTCCAAATGAATGTACAATCGTACCCCAGCAGTAGTAACCGCCTTAAGCAACTTCGGAAGCATACATTAGCAAATAAAGCTAATTAAAAAAAAGTTCAAAAAGTACTTTACATAAAAAATACGGGACTAAATACAATAATTATTCCAAATATAAATAAATACCCTTAGCCATTAAATTCTCCTCAAATCCCACTACTCAAAATTTTTTCAAACAATTCATAATTTTTATCTTTTTGTTTCCACAATCCCTGATGTATTTTTGGGATTTAATTAATTGATTTTTAATAATTTTGGCTTTCTTAACAACCATTTTACTTATTATAAAAACATAATCAATTAATTTCATAATTTTATCAAGGTCTTTCAAAATCTGGCCCATCCATAAATTATTATTTTTAACAAAGTCCTTAAATAATTGCTTTGCCGCATTGCGAGGACTATTTCGTCGTAGTTTGGCCGTCTGTTTTATGTTATTGTCAATAATCTTAATTACCGAATCTGTTTTGGCCGCTTGTTTTATATCCTTGTTTATAATCATAATTGTCGAATTTGTCTTAATCGTTTATTTATGTCCTTGTCCATAATAACAATTGCTAAATCTAGCTAAGATATCTTTTTTATATTCTTATTTATAATCACAATTGCAGAATTTAGCTTAGCCGTTTATTTTGCTTTCTCGTCTATAATCATAATCGCAAAGCCTAATTTATATTAATAAGAAATCTTATCGCTGGGTTCGTATATAACTTACTAATATTTTTGCTAATTATCTTTAAAAACGCTTTGCTTAGTCCAAAGTTACTGGACTTTATAAACTTGGCAACTTAAATTCTTGTTTATAAATTAAGCATAGCCGTAAAAAAATGAAGGCAATACTATACCTATACTTAACAAAGGTTGATTACTTATTAAATCATAAGCACTTTTGTTCCTAAATTTTACATAGCAATTAGGAATCAATAGCCAATAATTGGCGTTAAATGAAATTTAAGATTTATTATTAAATAATATATTATTAAATATTAAAGCAACAGCAGGCATAATGTCTTTAACCAAGCTCTTATTGAGAAAAATATCGATTTGATAGTTTGCATTGGGTGTAGCTTTACCATTTGATTCTTTAAGGGAAAGGAAATCCGATTCTGTAGAAATATTTATTAACTTATCCAAAACTGAGTCATATTGCTGGGAGTTGCTTGGAGCTGCCACGGTTATATACGCTAAATAAAATAAGGTAAATCCTGGGAATTTAATTGCGGATTTTATAATTATTAAATCATACTCTTTTTGTTTATTTGGGGGTTTTGCATTACCTTGCTTAACTATAATCTCATACATAAGGGGTTTATTATTTTCTTTTAATTAAATAGCTAGTGTCTTATTACCAAATTGTTTGCCTATTATAGAATTATTGAGAAGCTGCTCGGGCGGCGGGTTTGTTCGCTCTAAGTCAAAGGTACATATTGTGAGTCCAGATTTAAGGGAGGGCATCTTAAAATATATAATAATTAATTTAATAAGCTTAGTAAAAATGATTTTTAGGAAATATTAAAACTAAGTAATAAAGAATATACTTTTTATACTTAAGGATAAAAAAGGACAATTCCTACATACTGCTTTATTCATCCGAAATTGCCATTTATAGCTAATCAAGTGGGCTGTGTCCGTTTTGATACAATATACATGAGTTGTAATCTGCCTTAAACTGGACCCGAATAACATTTGAAAATAAAGTATAACAGCTAGCCAGCTTTTAAAGCAAATATTTTGATTAGGTGAATTCATGCGCATAAAATACTACTGCTAAAGCCATATAAGTGCGGAGCAGCTGTACTTAATTGGTAAGCCTAAATTAGCAGGGGGAATGGATCCTTCTTGCTGATCTGTAATTAATAGATCGCAGGATTCGGAGATTATAATGCTCTTGGGATTAGCCTCTTAAAAAATCATTAAGCCGTCAAAATACTTGTAAATATCTTTCCACTTGCGAATGGCGGATAATAAAATAAAAGAGCTATAAAAAGATACGTTTTTAAATTAATAAGAGTTTTATATTATAAAGATCAGGCCCAAGTTAATTCAGAAGATGATTTATCGCACCAATAATGCCTGCTATGCTTGGGACAGCTTTAAGCCGCCCTGCCTCCTCGAAAATCAGCAAATATAAGTAAAATCTTTTGCAAAACTAGCTCGCATTTTTTTGATGCCCCTAAATTTTTAAATCCCTAATATTATGCTAATGCAATATAATTAAAAGCAATAATATTTAGAAGCGAAAAAGCGTATTCCCATAGGTTTAATTTTATAGCTTAGCTTAAATTATGCAAAAAACAGGTATTATTATGGGTACGATTCTTAGCCAGGATTGGATCTCAAAGCCAATGTAGGACCAATTCAGATACTTCCTCCATTAACGTCAACAAATGGGCCAGCAGGGCAGAAAAAGGTTCCACTTGCATAAAGCATAGCCTGCCCTTACATACATGAACTTCATGTTGAATTCCCAACGAGGTGGTCGATCTGCGCAGGAGCGATTCAAGCCTATGCATGAACATCCCTCCTGGAACATGGCCACTACACCACAGCTCCACCAACTTCCATCGGGCCGCATCAAAAATTATGCCCATCCGGACTTGATTGAGTGACGAACGCCACCAAAAACTTGAGAATTCGCTCGCGATCACAGCTTTGGTATCCCCAATCAAGCAGGTTGTAGTACGTGCCAGATTCAAGATACGACGCATAAATGACAAAATTGTCGCTATACTTTAAAATACACAACTAGAGCTCAGTCACCTTATATTATATAGGAAAAGGATAGCAATCCATAGGACTCATATATATGTTTACTTTAAAATAATGTGATGTATTAATAACATTATTGTTACCGCGCCTCTGAAATTTGGCCACAACAAAGAATCCAATTACCTTATATGTGATATATTGATCTATAGGAATCCAAGCAAATGCCAACTTAAAGATTTATAAAGCTTTCCCCTAATATGCACCCCAAAGCTCAAACCAAGCCCTTATCATGCATAATCCATAAAATCAGGCACGAGTCGAAAAAGCATAAATGAATAATGCAAAAAAAAGAAGGCATAATTAAAATATAAAAATCATAAAGGTGTTTTAAGGCGTGGTATATTAAGTAAATATCGTAAGAATTGTATTATTGGTCGAGGTATTGACGTTATGGCTTAGTAAGGGCTTAACCGAGGAGCCGCATGGACGACTAACACCTGTCCGCCAGTGGCGCAAACATCCAGTTCTCCTTTGAGTTAAGTTAGGGTTTATTATTTATATACAGTTTAAATCGATTTAATTAATGGGCCTTGTTTAAAGCTCCTTTTAATTTATAATAGCAACTTGACTCGTCCTATGCGGGGCAGGGGATGGCCGATTGTGGATTGAATTCTATTGGAAACTTCTTTTAATATGTAATAATAGTTTGACTTTCATTATATTAGCTAAAGGGTGGCTTATATTATACGGATTATTGGCTGAGCTTTCATTTCTTGTTTTAGCGGCTTAATGTACATTATATAGAGTAACAGCCTGCAAACATTCTGCCTTACAATATCCCGCAAATATACTTTAGCTACTTGGTGTCCCTTCCAAATAATAGATTAAGCACTAGTCGAATCCTTTTTTATGCCATTAATTAAATGCTGGGATAATTTGATCCCCGATTTGTTGGGTATAATTATGGATCCTTTGGCTTGGTTTTATTTTTATGATTTTAATTAATAAGCCCCGCTTTTACGCTAAATATTGCCATAAATATCCCATGGTATATTAATAGCTTAAGCTATACCGCCTGCTATAATAAATTTCAGACACACTTCTTATTTAATATTTATGCTATTATATAAGTAAATATCATAGTTCAAAGTTTTAATTGCGTATACTTTTTATAAGGACCTGAGATTTCCTAATAAGTTTTCTAACATAACTTATTTTATATTTATTATTATTAAAATTGCTTAGAATATTTCGTAACATAGTTGTTTTTAAATTATTAAAAAAGACATAGCTTATTATAGTAAAAGATCCTTGGGACTTAAAGGGTCCTTTTAAATACTTTTCACTTTTTTAAAATCTCACATTAAATCCGCTATTAAAAAAAGCTTTAAAAGGTTTGTTAGCCTTAAAAAATCTTTCCCAAAAATTCTTTATAATAGAATCCACTTTCAAAAACCAACAATATTCGGGAGGCCTTTAAATAAACCTCCTAATTAAAAAGGCTCCTTCTAAAAATCCCTTAACAGATCCTTTAACACTAAGGCACCTTTTAAAGGCTTTAACAACATTTAAAAATCCGTCTAAGGTTTATATACCAGTAGAACGCCTTTTTGGAAACAGCCAAACTACGGAAAGTTTTAAAAAGAGCCTATTAAAGGCAAAAGACCCTTTAAAAAACCCAGTGGAAGAAAGTATTTTAAATGGACATTTTAAGTATAAAAGAGCTTACTGACAATACCTATAGCCAATAACATAAGCATATTTATATTCAATTTTTAGCTAATACTAAAATCAATAGCGATCCCTTTTAAATTAGGTTTTGCGGCTATTAAATGTGAAATTAAGTGTATTATCAATGATTTAATTAAAAAGATTAGTGATTTTAATAAGTTATTTTTATTAAGTAAAAGATTTAGGAATAATTTACTAATGTTTGTGTAGCTAATAATATACTTAAGAACAGGATGCCGTCCCCTATATTAAAAGCCTGACTAGGGCTTATAAACGAGGCTTATAAGGCATACGAATTATACATTTATATTGTATTACGATAAGAAAATCAATCTTAAAAATCCTGCATTTTAAATACATAAATATAAAACTTTATTTACAATTCTGCTAATTATAAAACAATCCCTAATTGTCCTTTTAGCCTTAAAAAATTCCTTCCAAGGCTTATTAGCTTTAAAGAGTAATTCAGTAACCCCCACTTTTTGTCCTTTCGCAGCCTTGTTTTCTTTATGCCTAATACCGTCTGCCCTAAAAAAAGAAGGAACCCAAGCGCTAGGGCTTAACAAAACCATATATAAAAATATTAAGAAAAGATATTACAAATGCCTTATTTATAATAATAATATAGGGTCGGTTTTGCTTATGTGGTTTTGCTAAATTTACAATCGTGCGCTTTATCTCCCTTATATTAAACAATAAGTGAAAACTAAATTGTTCTTAAAAACGCTTGTTATAAGAGATATATTAAAAGGCTAGCGTTATTTTGCATATAATCTAACTCAAATTGAATTACCAAGGAAATACACCTATTGATGCGATAAGTAGGCAAAGCCACGCCTATTACCTAAGTTACCCCCTCATTCTTGCGGCCAAGCTTATTTTCGGGCTTTAGGAGGGAAATCATGTTGCAATTGTCTTTGCGAATTTATTTACCATATTAGCCCTTGCCCATTATGCGATTATAAGGAGCCTCTTCAAAACATATCAAACCAACCATTAGGTGATAAGATTTAATGTTTAAGGTTTAAGCAAAAGTTTGAAGAAATAAATGAGCCTATTATTACTTATCCTAATAATATTAGTAAAATATTATCTCCATTTCACATTAACCTTACTAATAATTAACAAAATTAACAATTACTATCAGTGACAACAGCAATAATAATAAACTTTAGCTTAAGTACAAAAGGATACAAATATTGGCTATTAATAACCTACTTAAAGAGACCAAAACAAAGATATTAAAATTGGATTTACTATATTATTATTTATGTGGGATTAAAAAAAATCATTTAATAAATAATCGCTTAATAAAATTAAGAAAACAATTTTTGCGTCAACGCAACTATTTGGGGGATATTTGAAGGTACATTTTGGATTATAAAACAAAAGCTATTGCAAATGATTATTATTATACGCCTTTATTAGCTATTAATAGTTTAATTACAGAAAATAAAAAAGAAATAGCGGAAGTATTATAGCAATTCCATTAAGTATATAAAAGGGGAATAAATAAAAATATAAATACTTAAACAATGGAATTGTGGGCTTAACATTTATTATTACAGCAACAATATTAACATTTAATAGAAACTTAAAAATATATTTTAAATCTTGCCTTATAAATCAGCAGCCATAATTAAAAATAATTTATTATAAATTCTTAAATGCAGTTATTATTTTAAAAACAAAATTATAGTATTTGTTAGCAAAAAGGCTTACAGTAGGATTTTGCCGTTCTATTTATTGGAAAAAGGGCCTTAATGTGATTTAATATAAAATGGCTAATATAAGTGAATCTTTTTTAAATTATACAATACTTGGGATTATAAGTAGTTTACATTTAAACTTTTTGCAAAAAATATTTAAGAGTTTTGTAAATATTTTCAATTTAAAAACCAATATTAAGTTTGTAAATTTTGTGTTTTTTAATAACACAAAACAGTAAAAAGCAACCCAAAATAAGAACCAATTTTTAACCAACGCCAATTTATATACCCTAATCTCGTTAATCTACAAATTTAATAATATATCGCCATTTCGAATCAGTTTTTTTTATTTATATTTGGCCCCTTTTTTGTACCATTATACCTAAAACTTTGTTTAATGTCCAATTCCCTTTTTTACGCTAAATTAAATAAAAGCTGTAATCTTGTATAAAGGTAAGGGTTGCTTTGGTACACAACCTTAATTGGATTATGTTTGATAATAAATTATTAATACAATTAAATTATTATAATAAGAAAAATATATTTAATTATAAAATAAATAATGTAATTTAAATAATATTATGCCTTTAAAAAAATTGCCTTTAGCCTTTTATGCCTTTTAATTGTAACTGTGGCTTGTGCACGATCAATTAGCCATAGTTAAGTCGCCAGTGCTTTAAAAATGGCACCTAAGCTTACCTAAAAATATAATTATAGGCTATTTCTTTTTTTTTTTGGAATCTAATACTTCTAGATCTTTGAATTCGTGATATTATGCCAATTCAAGGTAATAAAAAGCAGTAGCAATTAATAGTAAACCCTAGCCAAGTATAGTCTTATAGTTTTATTAATTAAGCGTCATTTAAAGCACAATTCTCAGTTAGGACTAAGATTTTAAAGTAAATTAAAAGGCTTTTTTATTAGTATTAATAAATCTATTAATTAAGGCAGAGAAATGCTTTATTTGTATAAAGCATTGCCTGCTTTTATATACGCAAACTTCATGTTATAATATTTTCGAAAGAATAAAGTGCTTGATTTGCGAAGTTTATTATTGAATTGTTTTACGGCACTTTGGCAGGAGGCTTTTAATTAAAAAAGAACACACTTTTATATATAAAGCAAGATTGAATTTAAACGGAATTCCTTTAATATTCAAAACTTAATGTCACAAAAGATTTCACGCTATAACATCCCTTAAACAAATCTTATAAATATCGTTTCCGAAATGGCAACCTATCTCCATCGTTATTTAATAAATTTATGATATCGGCGGCTTTGATTTTAAAAGTGAAAAATGGGCTTACGATAAATTTTAAAGCTTAAATATTCTAATAGGACTTCTTAATACGCTTGGTGACTTTTTGTTCTTTTGTATATTAATTCGCAAGGTTTTGCTTTATCAAAGTCTTTTCATAAATGGCAAAAAATGCAATTTAATATAGTTCAGCGGATTTCTTGCGTCTTTTCTTTTTTACGTCTTTAAATTATTTTATGATTTGGATGCGTTTATTTTTTTGCAATAAATCTGCTAACAATTTGGTAATTATCCCGCTGTATTCGAAATTGAGAGTCTTAAGTGATTTAATGTATTAGGCTTGTTATATATAAAGTTTATTAAAATTCTTATATCTTTTTAAAATAGCTTTAAATTATCTTAATTTATTATTTATATATTTGCTAAAATGATATTTTATAAACTTATAATATAAATATCCTTTGCATTTCTTGAATTCGTCCTCAAAAAATTTGATAAAGCCTTTTGGGGAATTAGGCAAGCGCATATTAAAGGCTAAAAGCATAATATCTTTTTTCTTTTTATATTTAAGCCGTTTAAGCATTAGTTTGCCATTATATTCGCCACGGGCAATTTCGAGCTCCGGTAAAGGACTTGGTTTATAAAAACCACCGCAGGTGAACCGCTCGAATTCATTTTTAAAATCGGAAATCAAATCAATAACAATTATTTAAATATATTTCAATTAGCTTAATTTATTAAATACAACAATCATAACTTACCATTTCCTTTGCTTGGTTCATCTCGAACTCTCTTTTATGATTTTTCAAATTTGTGCTTTTATTTATTTACTTTATAAATAAGGCTTTGCGGGGTATTCTTAACAATATCAAAACTTAGTGAATTGGATGGCAAGTCCTTTTGAGGCTTTTAATTTGAATTAGCCATAGGAATGTCTAAAAAAATGTTAAAAAATACGGGAAAAGTAATAAAAGAAAGTTTTATTTGATAGCTCTCTTAAGCTTAAAAAAGCTTTTGCAGTTGGCTTAATAATTGGAAAACTTTTTATTATATAGTCTTCAAATGGGTATTCGGCGATTGATTAGTTTTGGAAAGAACTTTTTATTAGTTCTTTTAGAATTTCTTCCTGTGATAGGTCCGTTGTAGGCCCATTTATAATACACTCGCCATTGAAAAAACTTTCCAAAACTGGTAAATTTTTAAAAGCTTTTTTCATATATTAATTTATTATGGGACCTTTCGCAATTTGCCAATATCTAGCCTGAACTTTCGTAATTAGTTAGCCTTTAGAAAAACTTCCCAATTATAGCGAAAGTGTTAAAAACTCTTTTGTAGGCAAAGTTTTGAAGGGAACTTTTTTAGTAAGTAGGATAATTATGAGATCTTCCGCTGGTTTTAGGTCCTTAAATAGGCCTTTTATAATTGGTTGATTTTTAAAGGGAGTTTTAACAGCTAACAGATCTTTGGGAACTTTTCCCGCTAGACCCTTTAGAATGATTTGGTTTTTAAAGGGGCTTTCCAAAGGTAGCGGAACTTTAAAGGGAACTTTTTTTAATAGTAGGTCCATTATATTATATGATAAAGCTTGTCGGTTTTTAAAGAGATTCTTTGAGGTTAAAGATTTAATTGGTATAATGGCAGTGATTGCCATTTTTAAGGTTTTCGTTTGTGCTTTGGTTTTGCGGATAGTTATATTATAAGGTATATTAAATAATTATAAATAATAATAAAGATGATGGTAAAAATGGTGATATAGTAATAAATATGTTAATAAAAATAGTGAAAAAGGTAATGGTAATGAAAATAGTAATAAAGGTTATAATAAAGGCAATTATGAATATAGTAATGTAGGAATAAAGATATTAATAAAGATATTGATAGAGATATTAATGAACTTGGTAATAAAAATACAGATGCCTATTATTTATTTTCTCAGAATCAAATTATTAAATATATAATAGGGTATTTATAATGGTATAAAAAATGGATTTATTATAGCTTAGCCTATCTTTTGGCATAAGAAACACCAGTTAGCAAAGATTAAGGCAGATTCTTAATATCCCCATAAGGATTACCGGCTAACTAAAACAAATAAAAAGAGGATTAAAGCAGATTCTCAAATATCTCCATTGTTTGACATAAAAAACACCAGCTAATTAAAGCAAAGGGGAAGGGGATTAAGGCAAATTTTCAGTATTTTATAAAAATCACCACTTAGCTAAAGTAAACCGGAGGCGGATTAAGGCAGATTTTTAGTATTCCTACCGCTAGGCATAAAAAGCACCAGCATCCCTAATGTATACCTCCCATTGAAGCTTTGTTATCATATATTAAATAGCAAATTCAAACCAGCTTATTTATAATTTATATAGCTATTTACGTAGCATATATTAAACCACCAAAATAAGATATAATAGCTTAGCTTTTAATCCGCATAATATAAATTATCCTTCCGCCGGCGTAATGTAAATTAAGCCGCTATTTTATATTAAATCCTTTGGCAAACGTAAGGGTGATTTAATTATTATTACATACTAAAAAAATGTTTTAATAAAATTCAGCTTATAACCTATGAAATATGAGCTAACTCGCGCAACACCGTTAATGCCGTTCGTAAGGGTCATTTAACAAGGTATTCTAATAATCAAAGCCCCGTAAACCCTTTAGTAAAAAAATGATAATGTTATTTATCCTCTTATGCTTTTTATTATGTCTAATACCTCCTAAAGTATTTATGCTTTTTAATCAAAACAAGTTTGCGACAGTCCTTTATATGTATTAATTATTATAGTTTTGTTATTAAGTCTTAGCCATTATATAAAATAATGTTTATATAATTTGGCTTAGCTTTATTCATTAAGCGTGATTATATCAGTTGCACTTTTAAAATGTGCCGGCTAGCCTTGGGGCATAAGTTGTATTGTTCAAGTTTTTATATATAATAACACCACTGTAACTGGCCCCCTATCAATATCTTTAACCCAATGGCTAAGTTCTCATTTACTACATATAGAGGAAACGCCGACTATAACACTATTACATAAATATTAGCACTGCCTATTTATGCCTTTAACGCAGGAATAAAAACGGCATAACCAATATTAGCGCGGGATAAAAAATGCTATGATTTTAGTTGTAAAGAAAAGCAAAAAAAGAAGATCTATAGCGCCAATACTATCTATATGCTAACCCAATTATGCACGTGGCGAGTTTCAAATAATAAGAAAATTCGTGCCAAATATAAACAAGGCAGAATCAGCGGCAACATTTCCCAATTTTCCTAAACATCCTCAGTTATTCACCAAGTAATATATTAACCATTCATTATGAGTAAAGAAAAACAACTCTGCTATATTAGTACGCCAACCGCGTTAAACGGAAAGGCAATATTATTTGTTTAATTAAAGAATAGGAATATTTTTTACTATTATATAAGTATTTTACTTATCTAATATCTAAAGCTTTTAATTAAACTAGTGATTCTTTGCAAGATATTAAAATACTAGCCGCACGAAATCTAAATAAAAAGCCAAAGATTCGTTTTAACTTAAAAAAAAAGTTTTCCAAGGG
This sequence comes from Helotiales sp. F229, assembly GCA_002554605.1. Taxonomy (NCBI): domain Eukaryota; kingdom Fungi; phylum Ascomycota; class Leotiomycetes; order Helotiales; species Helotiales sp. F229. Next base: position 2,626,621 of record MXAW01000004.1, on the reverse strand, counting down.
AAAACATAACTCACGGAATAGGTTGGATCTGATCCTATATATAATAATAATATATTAAGTTGACTCCCTTGCCACACAGTCCAAACGACAACCTAATTTTCCCCAGAATAATGCTTTTGAAGGCCTTCAACCCAGTAGGGAGTGTTTGGGATCCTGACTGTCGAATTCGAGGGCGGAGAAGGAGAACAAAAGAGCGCCTGATGTCCTGGGGAGGAATTCAAAGCACGCAGTTCCTGCCCAAATCTTGAACACTTGGCCCTGAGCATTCCGTCCGTTGATTTGTAGCATCAACAATGAGCGATGCAGAGACGATCGATAACACATGGAGCCACTCGGAGATCTCAAGTGGCCTAGAAATTTTGAGCGACGCTGAAATGGGTGATGACGAACGCCCTTCAGACAGCAGGAGAGCATCGCAAGAAAGCACCGAAGTTGAAACGCAGGCGTGTGGCAATTTAAGAATATAATAATAGGATACGCATTGTGCTTGGTTAAACAACTGTTCTTGCGAATTGATGTATATTCGAAAGAAGTTCAAGAATATGGCTAATCAAAAACTTGCTCCATTGAGACCAATTTCGCCTTTTGCCTTGAGATGAGAAGACGAAGTTGGGTATGATTAAGCTGTTGGTCCGAGCTCCAACAAGAGCCGCATCAGGCGGAGTCCATCCCAGCTTGGTATCACATGCAAAGCATCCAACCTTCTTAATAAATGATTCGAAATAAAATACAAAAGCAATTTGTGCAAAACTTCAATGTGCCTAAAATGGCAATACAAACTTCGATGCATTTATAATTTAATTATAAGAAGACTTGTTCTATTAATTGCCTTTTGCTTTCCAAATTGCGTAAAGCACCTAATATACCTTTTTATTAGCATTCCTTTAATTTTGTTTATCTTTTATAATTTTATTAAGCATTAATATTAGGATAATTTTAAATTAATGGCCTGCCTACTGGCCTTGTACAAAATTGCTACCATTATAGTTCATAAAGATTGATGTATTTTAAGATCAACAAATACATGACATTGCCGCATCTTCAAGGCTTCATGAATTCTTATCTAGGCCCAACTCTTTTACATTATTGCACTTGCCAAACATATACTCTTGGCTGATTAAGTTAAGCAAAACATATTATTTATTCAAAAAAAAAAAATTTCAAGAAGCCAAAAGTATTTTACTCAAAATGCGTTTGCTTTGTCCAAATCAGATTTCAGGTTCTCTAAAAACTATTTAGCATAATCACTAAATAACAGCATCTTTATATAGCTTGTATCATATAAAGTATTTAATGCTAATTAATATTCAGATGGTAAGGTATTGGAATAATTATTAACACAAATAATTCTTTCATTAACCCAAGCTTCAAGAAGATTATCAAAAAGCATTTCTACTAATGCTAAAATATCGCATTAATTAAGGTAATCTCCAATAAAAGGGTAATCCCTTTCAAAAAATCTAGTGCTGATATAGATATCAATAAGTAATGATAACAAATTGTCTTTGGTATCCTTTTTGGTTTGTGGTAAATCCCCCTTAATATTATCTTCAAAATTAGCTAAATAATTTCGAAGCTTTAACTTTATTTCAATTTCCTTAATATTCTTTCCACAAAGAAAATCCTTTTTAATTTAAATTAATTATATAATAGCATTTCATTTAAAAGTATAATCTTATTGCTTGCGCATTAGCATCATTAATTGCTATTGCAAATAATAGCCTGCATATCCATTTGGTAAAATGCATCCTAGCTTGCCTTAAGCAAAAGTAATTAATTGCTATTGTCGATCCGGATATGCAACCTGCCAATATTGCCCCATGGCTTTGCAAATTAGGCAATCAAGCGGATAGTTAAGGTAAGTTGAGTGGAATTGAGGTGAGTTAAGTTGAGTTAAGTTGTTACAGCATAGTACACCCAGAGACATTAAAGGGAAAAATAATTAATATAAATGCTAATCAAATGCCCTGAAACAAATAAGTCAAACAAATCTGCAAATGAAAATGGGATAGCCCCTAAAAAAATAAAGCTATGCGCTAGTAAAATGAAGCTCAACATTTCATAAAAGTATATTTAAGAAAGCCAATTTTGAGTGCTACAAACTTGGAATGCATATAAAAAAGATACCCACACTTATGCATCACCCAAGCCACCACGCAAAAATGCGCTCCTGCGGCAATTCCTTCCAAATAAGGTAATGGCCAGCTAAAAAAGGTGCATAATATTAAAATCAAAAAAACCGGTCCAGGGCTAAGGCATGAAAAGCGGTCGCCTTAAGTAAAGCCAAATCCTCCGCATAACAATTGCTTTAACTAATCCATTATGCAGCTAAAGCTTTCTATGCTTAAAAGGCATCATACGGCAAGAATGCACCTTCAAAAGGTGGCTTAGGAAATGCATAAATATGGGCATTCAAAGGCAAATGGGCCTTATAATAGCATTTTGCATTATCCTTTTGCATAAAAAGCCTTTCATGAAACAATTAAACCTTATATTTCCACTAGCATAATTATGTTAATCTGCATAAGTTCTCAGCTCTTCAAAGGGATAAAAATGTCAAATACTTTCCTATGGCATAGCTCTGCTACTGCATACCTTTCAATTTCCTCCATCAATATAGCTTTGCTAATAACGCCGGTCTGCCTTGCCTTTTATATACTGCTTAAACGTTTATTATAATCAAACTAAGTCATAATGTCCATGCATAGGAAAATTCGCCGTACCATCTTAATTCCATAATCTCGATTTTATGCATCAATCAAATCATATACAAGATTAAACATGCCGTGGCTATGTATGCTTTGGAATAATGGGAAAATATATGCCAGCAAAAATCAAGGCAAAATTACCAGCGAAGCTATATTAATACAAAGGCAAAGGTCATATCTTAATAAATATATCCAAAAACACATTTTCTAATTTTTACTTAAGCCTTCATAAAAAGCCCAAAAGAACTCACCATAAGCCGCCTAATAAGCATTGCGCTTAAAGAATTTAATAATTTCCTTATAACCACGCTTATTAATCAAATAAATATTATTCTAATCACAAATTCCACAGCTTTTAATTATTTATAAATGTACTAATTACCAATACAAAAATTTGATTTCAATTATCAGCCAAACACTAAAAGGAATAATCAAATCATTATTATACTACATTATTCTATTATCAAATAACAAAATATACCTACGGCAGTTTCACAATTTCTCCAGCTTAATAAATTCACGCAATTTATCGCTTCATGTTTTGGTACAAAATACGCTTTTAGAATATATCTCCGCAAATATCTTAATATCTATTTACCTAATTGCCTCTTTAAGGTTTTAAACACAAATTGGTTTGGGCCAAAAGGCTAAGGTGCGGCTCTCATTGCATAAGAATTTGTTAAAAAAGGCCAAAATATTAAATATCTTCAAAGAATAAAGGCTCATATAAATACAAATAAGCAAAAGGCAATAAAGCATAATAGGCAGGATTTTAGTCTCCTGAAGCTTAACATTGGTACCTATATAATAATCAAGCCGGCAAATTTGATAAATCACAGCCGCAAATTCAACGCTCAACTTTCAAGAAAAGGGCTATCCATTTAAGTTATTGCGGAAGAGGACATCAAAATTGAACAAAAAATCATAATTTACTATAGTGAAGAATACTTTTACCCTGGCATCAAGGTTCTTAAAAATAGCAAAAAAAAGGAAATAATAATAACAACAAGACTTGAACAACACAAGAAATTGTACAAACAGGAGTGGCCTATGCGCTTTAAATAATTCTATGCTTTTGGGACTATAATAAATTTTGACCTTCTTTTTCTTCCTATTCCTTTCCATAATATGAGATCTTCATTTAAAAAACCATTATCATTTCGAAGAACAGCATTGCGGGTCGACCAACCGGTATATCTTTAACCCTGCTCCGTCTTCAAACTCCGTCTTGATCGTGCACGGGCCACAGTCGCAAAGTTTGCGACTGTGGCCCGTGCACGATCCGCACTCAATCTCATAAGGTTGAACGTTTATTATAGAGATTGCATAAATATTCTTTTCCTTATAAAAAACGCCATCCACAGCAGGCCATTACTTTGCTATTATGCAATATGTCCTAAATTGCAATAAGCATTTGCCTCCAATACCCAAATATTTTTATAACGCGGAACTCGGCAAAAGGATTACATAAGTAATTAACCTTCCTCACCCAATTACCCTTTTCTTTTGAGTAAATCTAGGCAACAGGCTCATCGGCAATATCAAGTTTCTTAAACTTCATAAGCCAGCCGTTATTATAAGTATCAAAAGGTGCAAATTCTCTGGCAAATTGCTCTAAGATTTGACCTTTTTAATAAATCATACCCTTCACACAAACGCCTTGGCCTTTCCCTGCTTTATTCGTAATGCAAGGCTTGTTCTTAGGTAAACATATAATAATGCAATTACATTTTTTGTCAATCTTGCATAAATCGCATAAATCGCATAGCTTGTCGGAAAAAGAAACCCAGGCAGGACTTTATGGCCAATCCCAAAGCCAGCAATTTGGTTTAAGCTAATCATATTCTTCTACCTTAAATTCAGCCTCATCTATAATTGGAAACTCCTCCATAAAAGTGGCCAAATCTTTTATAAATAATCAGGCAATCATTTAAGAATTCTTGCTCTCTCATTTGAACTTAGGGACTTCCACGTTAAACCAAATCAATGCTTGGAAGGTTTTTCCTATACAACACATGAGCTGTACAAACTCATTGGATTTCAAGAAAGAATAAAGTAGCTTAATATTTTTATTAAATAGCTCCTAATATACATAGCCTAATATTTGGAGACTTTCCCTATCCCTTCAATTCAAAAGAATAAAGCATAAAAGGCCATCAAAACTATTACATATTCTTTTCCATTGCCGCCCTTTAATAAAATAATAATATAATTTTATGCAATTCATCTTAAAGTTCTGCCACCCAAAGCCATTTATGAAATTTGCAATAGCCTCTAAATCTGCACGCGTCCGGCCCTCCTTCCCTTCATCAATAATTTCCACTAGCTTAACCTTCGCAAAGCGGTTCAAAAACTCCGTAAGCAATGATCTTTTTTCCAAAGCACTAATAACTTGTACAAATTGCATAGCAAAAGCCCTGCCGTTATTATTCTCAAAAAACAGTTTCAATTAATCTTTCCAATTATAAATCAAAAAATATAGTTGATAAAAGGCTTATTTCCCATACACTACCTCAAAAAGGCTGCCCATTTAAGGCGTAACTTGGGCCTTCCTTAATAGGCTTTTGGTCAGTAAAGCCTTCCTTTTCATCCCAGCAACAACCGCGAATTTCTCTGGCTGCAAACATGCACTTCTATTTCCTTAAACTTCGACCAATGGCCCTTCCTTAAAAAATCAAAAATGGGCTTTTATTAAAGCACGCAAATCGCAGCTTATCTCACAAAATCAATAATCTAAAAAAATATTTAATAAAAAATCATATAAGATATTAATTGCAAAAGCGTAATTAGGACCCAAATTCAGGACCTAATAACGGGTTCCCTATTGCATTACCATAAGTTCTCCTAATGCAATATAAACAAAAGAATACTTAATCCTTCACTCATCTAATTTGCTTAAGGGAATAATACGGCTAAATTAGCGAAAGGCTTGGAAGCAATGCCCCATTTCTGAAAATTCTTAACGCATGCGGCGCTTTAATTCTTCGTTATAAGCTGGTTTAATTAAAAGCCATAATTTGATCGCGCTGGCTTATAGGAGGTTCTCTAAGGCAAAATCAGCATCTTCACTATAGCAAACAAAGAATAATATTCCAAAACTAAGGTAAGCGTATGTGATCCCAATTCCGCAAATCTCCTAACCGCCAATCCATTCCAATCGTTTTCCTAAGCTCAATTCAATGTCTAAAAAAAGAGATTCCCCAATAATGTAATGCATATTTAATAGGGGGTCTTTTATTATACTTTCCCACAGCTCCTTTTGTTCACTTCGCAACCAGGACCTTTGGGTTTAAGAAAATGGCAAGCTAAATAATCGGACTTCTCACTTCTATCCTTTAATCACCACAATAAACCCTTGAAAATCCCAATAGCAAAAGAAGTTTGTGAAATAATCTCTCCCTAGCTAACTAACAAAAGCTTCATTCAATATGAGAAGTAATAAGTCTTCAATTACAAGCTTAAAATAGCCCTTTTCTTTAATATTTGGGTCAAAAGATAATTTCTTAAATTTTGCTTTGTTTATATTTTTGCTAATATTTTTGTACTTGCAGCAAAATATTGGCGCGATTTTGTTCTTTAATTAAAGGTGAAGTTGTGCATTACTTAATTAAATTATAAGGCTGGAAGGTTTGGCAATTGATGTTATAAGCGCAAGCTTGCAATGAACAGACTTTGTACTAGATCGCAATAGGATGACAACATGGCCTGGAGATGCAGTGGCAAATGCATGCCCCAATGGCTCAGATCCATTAGTGGCCGCTGATTTTTGCTATCCACTTTTCAAAATGGCTGGAAACATCAGCTTAATCTTGGACTAATTTAATGCAAAAGCGCTATATTGCAACTCGGCTTTAAGTGCAGCTCTATCATACGTCGCCAACGCATCGCTTTGCGCATAACCATTATTAATAAATGTGCGTATGCCAAGCGTTTTCTTAACGCTTTTTAATTTTACTGAAATTTTATTAAAGCACTTGAAAATATTTTGCACCTAATCCGGCCATCCGTTCGGGGCCTTAATGCGCACTAAGCGGCACTGCTTGCCATATTCGCTGGTAAGGGATTTTTTAATAACATTAAATACATCACCTAATTTATTAAGTCGTTTCTTAAGAGTTTCAACTTTCTTTATCAGGTTTTTCATTGTGAAATCTCAAAAAAAAAAACATAAATATAAGATTCATCACAATGTGGGTCAAAACGCGTTGGTGAGATTGATTCTGAACCGAGCTTAACCGCAGAGCCGCATTTACCGCGCACCATAAGAACCAAAACCAGTCAATGCCCAGAAACCCAAAATCGGCAAGCTTCAGTCATAAAAATAAATATAATTAATAAATAATAAACCTGCGATCCACTTCATTAGGAGCCATTATTTCGATTGAGTATTTGATAAGAAAATTCGCAATTAGGCTACGGACGGCACAAATCTGGTCCGTGATTACTAATGCTTTTCACGATTCAATTAAAAAAAGGGTTTTTAGATTATAAAGAAGATTTTATTTTTAAAAATATATAAATCATATATTATAAGTAAAAAAAGGAAATTCTGTTGCATTTTTTAGGGTGTGCTATGCAACGGTTCTTTAAAAAATATTAGCAATTATAGTATTAAGCTTAATAGGACTCCGAGGTTTTCGCGCTATAAAGATGCGCCTACCTGATCTTGCTTAAAAAATATGAGATTGGGCGTTGTTTTTTTATAATGCAGCTAATATGGTTTGTGTTGTATGAATCACCCGTTTAAAAGAATTATCAGCATCAACTTAAAAAACAATATTGGCATACTTATACGCTTTATTTGGAATTTTGATTATTATTTGTATAAAGCTAGACTTAGCCTTTTTTGTTATTGTTTTTTAAAATTCATTAAATCAAAGGCTGGCATTATTCCATGTAATTTTTGCGCCTTTTTTTTTATTAAATATTAAATAGCTTTTTATTTTTAATATTTTGCAGCGGTTTCCATATGGATTGGTTTTTGATATAATTATTTTAAAGGAGCAGGTAATGTATTCCCCAATTTTTTTGCTTTTTTGCTAATATATAATTAATAAAATAAAAATCATTTTTTATGTTTTAACAGGAGACAGTATTTTTCTAAATTTTATCCTCACTTATTGTCTTATTTCCTAATTCACTAAGCTCGCACTTTTTAGCCTCCGCAGCTGTTGGCAACTTTTTAGGTATTGAAGCCGCCTTATACTTTCCCATTACGGAGTTCATGTTGGCCTTGGTTATAAATATAGGATTGAAAAGCTTGATCAAATTTTTAAAAGGCCTTTGAATATAATATATGTGATTTTCAACGCTTTTTAATAATTTGATCTCTTGAATTCATGCCTTACCTAGCAAAAGGGAAGATAGTTTGGAAATTATGTATATATTAATTATTGTTTTAATATTAGTTACCTGGATGTTGAATTAATAATATTGATTAATTGAAATGCTGCGGTTTTTTATTTTTATTTTTATGATGCTGCTGGAATGCAGAGATAAGCTAAATTTGTTGGCTATTGATTAAGGAAGCAGATTATGTATGCTATTTTTATTAATCTTTACTTGTTTTAGTTTTGCTATCCCTTTTTTTAATGCTATTGCCGCTTTGGTATATAAAAAGCCTTTTTTAAAATTGTTTTGAGGTATTTGTTGAAAAACGGCAATTGCGCTATTTGCAGCATTGGAACTTATTTTATTTTTACCTTTGGCCTTAGTAGATTGGTTATTTTTAATGCAATAACACTTATTACTTAAGGATTGGGGAACTTAAGACTTTTGTTTAAGGGGAGGATAATATAGCCGGCGAAGTTTAGGCTCCATTTCTGGCCGGATTGCTTATTGGCATAGGACTCTCAAAAGGCAATAATTATTAATAATCGTAAACTTAGGCTATTATTTCTTAAAATCGTATAATAAAATATTTTAAATCTTATTTTTTATATATTAATATTGCAAATACTTTTTAATAAGTTATTTATAAACTTTGTAAATGCTTATTTATGAACTTTAAGATTTTCATAAGCATATGGCAATTAAGCAAATGCTTTCCCCAGGTGCTAGGATTATTTTAGTGGCTGGCGTGATCAAATTCTATTCAAGCGTATAAAATGTACTTCTGGATAAAACAAAATCCATATTGAAATTGGTGGTTGGATTTTATTGGAGGGCTGATATTTGCGATGCGTAATTTAAGAAAAGATAATAGTCGTGATACAACAATTATGGAATTTGGTTCTTTCCAAGGAGAAAGAGCGTCTATTTATGCGATATCAGCAATCAGGACTTATAAATAATCCTTCTCTTATCTTCTTGGATTATTCTTAATAAATCAAGCATATACGGTTGGCACGTCCCAAAACAGCTATAAGGATCGGCGCTCCATATGCTTACATGAATAAAGCTTATAACCATACGCATTATGATTACCTTAAAAACGTGCCAAATTTAAAGCAGAGTTTTCTTAATTTGATGGCAGATTTGGGTTCCCAACATGCTGGGGCCAATTCAGTCTCCCCATCACCACGTCAGCCGAAGTGGGGCTCAAATCAAGCCAGGGTGCAGAAACAGGGTGCAAAAACAAGGTGCAGAACAAGGTGCAAAGATTGAAAGGGCATAATGCTTACGGTATACGATCGTAGTGCTTATCTTTTGCAAAAACATATATTTTTGCCCCTGGTCTTTGCCCCTGGTCTGTACCCCGGATTCTGGGTACTGTCCGAATATGCCCATCAAAAATCACAATTTTTAACATTCCCAATCAAATATCAAATACACATAAAGTTTTATTCATCTAATTTAAAATATTATATTAATGATAAATATAACCTCTAATGTGGAAAACATCAATCCCCATGCTTAACAAATATGGAATCAACAAAAAAGCTATTATCCATTCCAATACAGCTGCAATATTAGCCATGCGACCTAAAAAAAGCAGCACTATATATGGTACTGCTATTATCAATTCCAGTACAAGCACTATGGTTTTAATGCGGTAAGATAGTCGCATAATATTATTTTGGGACATAATCGAGGTTGTTCGAAGCTCCCAACAGATAAGAGACATAGCAATCGAGTAGCAAAACCTATTCTAAAGTCAGTAAAAGGATCAATTCAAGGTAAGTAAATATACATAAAAATAGCCATAAGGCTTTAATAAAGAATCTTGTGTTGATATATATCAAAGATAAAAAATAGCATTAGCGCTAATTCTCCAATGCTAATAAAAACAACGACTATTGCAAAGCAATTAAATTCTTTTTATTTGATTTTTGCTAAGGGAGAGCAAGTAATTAATAGTTGTTTATATTGCAATCAACGAGTAAAGATAAATAATATTGCTGCAAAAATGATTATAGTGGTGCACCCTTTAATGAAGAGTGATCAAGAACTTGCTTTGGCAATATTTAATATAAATCTAGGTTAGGTATTAATTAAAATGTAAAAATAGGAATAAAAAATACGTACGGAATTCTTCCATTAAATTTCATAAACGAATATCATGATCATTTATTATAAACCCAGTCTAAAAATAGTCCTAATAGCATTCCTATAAATATTACTAATAAATCGATTTATGACTAAAAAGCTATTAACCTATTCAAACAAGTATAACAATATATAATATCGCAAATAATATACAAAATAAGCATAATATAATTATTTCTTTAAGTTTTGTGAAATAAGTAAAAAACATGATAATGTCTTAGATTTACTTTGATTTCAATATATAATATAAAATAAAAAACAAAAAAAAACAATGCTTTATCAATAAACGGTGGCATTTGCATACCAGGGTATAAATAATAATAACAACTAATATTTTTTTTATAAAAGATTGCGTACTGCAGCCAGGATACCCATGGTCGCGTAGCAAACTCGTTTTAATAATAACTAAGGCCGAACAAAAAAAAATGGGTTTTTAATAAATAAGCAAAAAAGCGTGGCATTAATTGTATATAAGGATTCATCTTTAAAAGACCTTTAATTGCTTACCATAGCCACAGTCATATTTTGGTTCCTGCTCCTAAAAGATAATATTCCATTAATAAATAAACATTTAAATCTTATAATACAACGTATTTTGATTCTTATCGGGAGTATAATAGCGGGCCATAATAGCGCAGCCTATAAGCTAAAAAACACGCTATAATCTCGGGGAGCTTATATTAAAATCCAAAACTATATTAATGCTCTCCCATTCCCAATTCGCTTTCTTTACAAAAAAAGCTATAAACCAACAATTCAATATGCGCCTTAAGCTTTTGAACTTATGTTTGCTCTTCTTAAATATACTTTACTTCAATACTTCATTATCTATTTCTTGGGGATTAGGCCTTCCCTAAATAAAATGAAAAAGTGGGTTCAAAGTTTCAACGCAATGATTTCAACATATCCAATTGCAAATCAGGCCTTAGGAGTTCTTCAAAATAAAAATTTGCTAAATGTGACCACATTCACATACCTAACAAACCCAGCTTTTCACCAAACATGATTCCACAATAAAATAAATATTTATGCAATATCATACATTAATGCCATTTCATAAGCTACCAAATATAATATCAAAATTAATCAAATTCAACCTTTAATTAGCAAAAAGTTCTTAAAGGATACAACATTCATTTGCATTGCTATGCGCCAATATTTTGGCATTTACTTCGCAAAATTGCTTATTATTATGGTTTTTGGCTTACTTGAAATTGAAAAAGTTAGCAAAACTGTTTCCAAAATTTTAAAACGCCTTAGGACACGTATTCTTATTTTCTGCGAATACAATAAAAATCTTTAAATGAAAATGCAATATTATAATAGGGTCATTGCATTGGGCTGGCGCATGAACCTTGAGAATTTATACGCTGCCGCCAACGTAATAGTGCACAACGTTAATGGTATATTAACATGCGCAATAAGACTCAGGCTTTGCGAGCACTTGAATTAATAGAATATGTTAATTAATTAAGTAAAATCTAAGTAATAAGTGTAAAAGGGGGAAGTGCTTCCCTAAGGCGATATACAGCGGCAGAAACCTATTTAAACAATATGCAATGCCAAAAGAGCAGTTTAAGCAAGCTGCAGCCATGCTTATACAACATACCCCTTAATTAAATAGCAATGGGAGTTGCTTTTATTATAATTAGCTATTAAGCGAGCTATTAAAAATAATAAAAATCAGGCAAACAATTGCGCTATATAAATAAAAAGTTGCTTCCTTTTATTTATAAACCTTAAGCTTTTAATAAAAGAACAATTTTTGATTTGCTTTCGATTTACATCAATCACAATCAATCAAACAAATAAACAATCAAATTAATTGCTTCTCTTACAAAGATAAGTGCTGAATTTTATTGATTTGCTTGCAAAAGCGCTATTTCCTTTCTTGTAAGTTTGATTTAAGGAATGTAAAACTTATTTAAATAAATAATTAATTGCTTATAGGCCAAGAGACCTTTAGCTAAGGCCTTGGGTAAGCGCGCTATTTGGGCTGCTCCCATTGGTTGGGTTTGAAAGGAGAAGGTTGCTAATAAAAAAAGATTGGTCCCCTGCTGGGGTTATATGAAAGGAGCAATTTAAAACAAAAGCACAGGCCTTTATTACAACATTGTGGGTGGCTTGCGCTGTTTCAACTGCGCTAGTAATAATCATGCTTGCCGCCCTCCTTTCCCTGATGTTTTGGCTGCATTCTTGAAATATTAGGATGCTTTCAATAATAAAAGCTCCTTTTTTAAAATAAGTTTATTTAATTTAAAACAATTGAATATATTAATTTATATAAGAGTTGATTGAGCTTAAAAGCGCCTATTTGGCAATAAAAAAAATGGGTAATGCTGTTCTTGCTGCTCCCATAGCTTGCGCTGCTTGGGTTGCTTTTGATATTGGTATTGGTGGCCTCTTTTGCTATTATGGCCTTAGCTAGGTTATTAATAGTAAGTTGCTTTTTTTATTAAAATATTTTAAATTTATTTTTTAAAATGCAATTAATCAATTGCTTTTATATATAAATAAAAAGACTTAAAATGAAAAGGAGCATAATAAGGGTATAAAAAAGGAAAAAAAGGAGAAGCAATTTGATTTGCTTGCTAGCTTTTAGGCTAAGATAGAAAAAGTTGCTGCCGGCTTATTTGTTTTTAAGCATAACTTAAAAGCAATTAATAATCTTGCTGATTTTTTTGGTGCCTTTTTAAGTGATGGAATTTAAGTGCGCCTTCTTTTAAAAAAGGAAGCTGCTATTGCAAAGCAACAAATTATTAAAATTACTAAAATAATTGCTAATTTTTTTAATAATTTTGTTTAAGTTGTTTTGGGCCTTTTAATTAATTAAATTGCTCTTTTTAAAGCTTGGGAACCTCCTTTATTACCCCAAAATATTCCCCCATTATTATAGCTTATATTGCGTTTGTTTTTTTAAAATAAAATAATTTTAAAAGCAATTATAAATATTGCAATAATACAAATAATTCAAAATTAGAAGCTTTTTAAAAAAAATAATAAAGAACATAAGAAATATTATAAATAAGAAAATAAAGAATGTAAAAAAAAAGCTGTTTAAAAACAAGCTTTTTTAAAAAATTGCTTTAATTAAGCTTATATATTTATTAAATTAATAAGAGCAATAAAATTTTCGAATTTCTATTAGCTTAGGTTTTTAGTAAGTTCATTTGCAAGCATAAAACTTATAAGTAAATACTTTATTAAAAAATTACCCTTTTAATATTTTTAATATAATCATATATTTTAAATATTAATATGGCGGAGCTTAATTAAGATGCGCTTGTTTTTCCTAATAATTAATTAAATTATTTGAATATTATTGCAGAAGATTATTCAAGCTGCTTTTATATTTAAGCATAATTTTAAAAAAAATTATTAAAATGCCATAATCTCTTTTGCTATATATTTAACCTCAAAAAGCTTTGCTTAAATAATTAAAATAATGATTGTATTTTGACAAGCTGCTTTCCATAAAATCAAATCATCAAAAAGCATAATAATATACCCTTAAAAAAAGCATTTAATTTTAAGATTATTGCTAAAAGAAATATTTAAGGCTATAATTAAATAAAAAGCACGCATTTAGCAAATATAAACTATTACCAAAAATCAGGTTCCAAAAAAATATTAAATTATTCAATTAATAGCAATAAGATGCTTTTTTAAGAAATTAATTAAAAAATGAAAAAGCTTTAAAGCTGCAAAAGCAACGTCCGCGCATAATATAATTACAATATAAAGCATTAAATTAATTTTCTCTTAATATTTTTTAACTTTTTCAAGAATTGCTTTCCCAAAATTTTTAATAAATTCCATATAAGGTAATAAGATGCTTAAGCAGCTCCTATTAACAAATCCAAAACGCAAAACAACCTTCTAAATATAATTATTATATATTAAAAAAACTATTTTAACCTATTAATTCCTAATAATTTGAATCTTTAAAAATCATGCCGTTTTTTGTCCTCTAATAAGCTCATACGCCAAATTTAATCCATTTATTATCAGTTGCGCTTTTGGAATTGCTAAAGCATAATATAACATTTGAATATTATTAATATAAAATACCACAAACATTATATATTGCTTATTCATAAATATATAAAGCTTTTTTTTATAAAAAAGCAATTTAAGAATTTAAAAAGTTGTTATAAAATTGCTATATTATAATGCTAAGGAATCTTTAAGTTCATAAAAAGCGCGATCAATTTTCATTAATATTCCATTTTATTTAAATCCATTAGGAAAATAATAGCATATGCAAGCAATTAAATCATTTCTTTTTGCATTAATAAATACATTAATAATATTAAATTGCTTTATTTTCAAATCAAATTAAGCTATCATAGCCATAGCAGTTCTGAATAAGCAAGCAATTAAAGTTGCGGCATATATTAATAAAATAAAGGTTTTAAATTATAAGTCCCTTTTAATCACCACTTGAAAGCGATATTTAATTAAATAATTATTGAAATTTACCTTATAAATAAAAACCTATTTTAAAGGAATTGGTTGCTTAAAAGCGTAACTATGCTTTATTACCTTCCAGCAATTACGCAACTTTAGATTAATGATCTTTGTAATGGCTTTAGCTTTAAAGTGCTCCCCAAAAAGGTGGTGTTAAAGGTTTCTTCAATTTAATAATGCTTTTGGAAGTTGCGATTAATGAATTTTGAAAAAAGCAATTAATTATCAAATTTCAATATTATTAAAAATAAACGCTACAATTATAGCATGGATTGCTTTTAAATCCTTTCCATTATTACGCACCTTTTTTTAATTAAGCCAAAAGATAGCCAAAAAATTATTAAAATGCTTGCAATTGCTTATCAAATTTAATGCGCCTTTTAATAACTTTTTTATTATAATAAAATATATATTACAATTAAGTTACATTAATTATTTTGTAATTTTAGTTTTTCAACCTTTATTACTTAATTTTAAAAGCACCCTTTTCTTTTTTAAAAATTTGGGTAGCTTTTGATTTTAATCTTTCGCCAAGAGCAATAAAAGCTATTTTATCCGCAGCTTAGCATTATAAAAATCATTATATTTAAAAGGCTCCTTAGCCTTAATTGCTTAAAATAAAGCTTTTATAAGCTTAAATTTAACACTTTCAAATATTTTCTATTGCTTTTTAAAATCTTGCTTTAGGTTATATAGCTCCCAAGCTCATAAAACAACTTATAAAATCAATTTGCGCTCCGCATTCACATCAAGTTTTTTGGGATTTGTTATACCACGTAAAACATTTTTCTCAATTGCGCTTGATGCTGCTAATTATTTTAATATGTTAACACTTTATGAGACCTAATCAAAGTACTTATGAATTAAAAGTTTAATGCTCTTTTATATTTTCACCCCCAAGTTCTTATTAATAAGCACTAAATCAATTAAGGGCTTAATTAAAGGTTTAGTATTTAAGTTTATTAATTCAAGGGGAAATTGCTTCATTCCCAAGATTATAAACTCAAATTTAATTAAAGGCGTTATTGCCATCCTTAAGTTAATAAGCTCCTTAATTTCCATAGCTTTCAAAGCTTCATTTAATTGCTTTTGTTTAAAAAAAACACCAGCATTTAATTGCAGCGTATTATCGGCATTTAAGCAATTTATTAATATATATTCAATATCCTAAACCTTCATTTTGTTTTTTTAAAACAATTTGGCTATTTTTTAAAATCTTGCGCGCAATTAGCCGGCCGCTCTTTTAACATTGAAAGAGGTAAAAAATATGATTTTATTAAAAGTAATGTTCCTTATGATTATTATATGCTGTAATTAAAGCACCCAGATCTTATATATATTAGACAAGACGTAATTAATTAAGTATCCAATATGCGCTTTTGGGTCAATTTTAAAAGCTTTCCTTTTGCGGAGCGCTTCTTGATCTTTTGATAATAGGTATGCGCGCGATCTATACGCATAAATCCCGCTTTAATTAGGTTGTAAATTAATGGTAAATTTAATAAGTAATTTTAGGTCATATTATTTAAAATATTATTTAAATTAAAGGTAAAGCATTTTATTTGGACTTTTAAATGCTTTTTATATTAAAGGACTTATATTATAAAAGTATATTATTACAAAAATAATTTTAGGCCATAATGCTTTAAAAAAATTAACAACAAGGCGCATTTTAATTGCTTTTTTAATAATTTCTTTGCTTGCTTGCTTTGCTTCCCCATTTAGCTTGTAGGTATATAATAACATAAATTTTAGGTCAATACCGCTTTCATAAATTTATTTTTTAAATTAAATTGCTTTATTTAATTCAATAATTAAAATTTTATTATTTTAGCGAATTTTATAAATAAAGAAGCCAAATTGCTATTTTATTTATTATTTAAAAGATTGGAAAGCAGCTAATATTGCGTTCAATCCTTTGCTTTTAAGTATAAAGCCATAGAAAACTCTTATAAATTCGTCTTTAATCAAAAGGAGCCAATTGCTTTTGTTAAACTTGGGAAAATAATTAAATAAATCCTAGGTAATTTAATAAAAAGATTAGATAGCTTTCCTTTCAAATAATCGCCAATTAATATTTTAATATGCTATTGCTAAAGCATATTGCTTGCATTCTACTTTTGTGAGGCCTAGAATTTCAATATTGCAAGCATTTTTTATTAATGCTTATAATGCTTTTTTTCCTAAGTACCTTGCGCAAAAATGCCATAAATGCGCTATGTTTTATTAAGATTTTAAATAGCGCTTGCTTGATTAAAAACCTTATCAAATGCTCCTTATTATTATTGAAAATATTAAAAGTCCAAAATTAAGGCGTTTCAATGCATTAAAAGCAGTTAATAAAGCAAAAGAGTAATTGTTAAGCTTGTATTCAAAAAAGGCTAAGTTTGTGTGGCATTTTAAGTTTTTAATAATCACGTTGCTTTCTATTGATTTATAACGCAAAGTACAATTTAAACCATTATACCAGATTCCTTTTTTTAGTAAACAAGCCTTTAAGATGATATTAATATTAAAACCTTTAATAATAGCAATATTAATGAGCTTTAAGTTTATTATATTTGGCCCGTTTTTTTTATTGAAAGCATCTAACATTAGGCAAATACCCCATCCCTTTATTGGCAGGCTTAAAATACCAGCCTCAATAGCATTATTAATAATTGCTTTCACAAAGGAGCCAAAGACTAAGAAATTAATTGAGTTCATTAAATGAACTGCGGCTTCATTATTAATCAAAATGCTCCCAAAAAGTGGGTAATAATTAAAGTCCTATGTAGCGTATATTTTAATTGCTTTTATTATAAAATTAAGCAATTGAGGGCTGATTATCGCAAAGATTATTTTTTTAGAATATGTTGGCGCCAAAGGTTTTAACAATTAAATTGCTTTAATATTATTAATTAAAAGGGAGCAATTAAAAGGGCGGTTATTAAAAAAGCCTGTGATTTATTAAATAAAAAGCATTTTCCAGCCACGTTTATTTGCTTTGCTTTGAAATTTAGTAAAAATAATAGCTAACTTTAAGCATATTTTTTTAATTTCTTTGATTAAAGGTAAATTGCGCAATTTGTTTTTAATAAAATTATTAAAAAAATAGCGCAATTGGAAGCATTTTAATGGCTCATATTAATAAGAACTTATTGCGCAGGCGCAATTTTTAAAAAAGCTACCCAATTTAAAGGGGCAAAAGCAAAAGAAAAAGGAGGACTTATTATTATTATTAAAAGCATTTGGTTTGCTATTAAGAATAGCAATTAAATATAATTCAATGGGCTTTTTAAAAGATAATTTAAGTTGCAATCGTTTAGCTAAAGCTGTAAATATTATATTATATTAAATCAAAATAATTAGGTAAAATTTTCCTAAAATAATGTTTTTTCAAAGCTTGGCAAACTTATATTATGCCCATTAGGAAGCTAATCAAATTTTCACTATTTTTAAGAAAATATAAATTGCTAAATCCCTTATTACAAAATCTAGATTATAAAAGAGCGCTTTTTAATAAGCATGTTTTTATTTCTAAATTCAAACAATAAATTTGAATTATTAATGGATTGCTTTATGAAACACTGCGGTATAATTTTCCTTAATTCAAATCAAAATACTTAATGCTAAAAGAGCATAATCTCGTTGGAGGGTTCGCATTAGTTATTAAATAATCCAGTTGCGCCTATAGGTGTTTTTGCTTTTTAGGAAGACAGCGCTATAAATATTATTATTAATATACTTTTAAACCCATTTTATAGCAGCTTTATAACTCCTCGCCTTTTTGTTTTAAAAAGGCATAAGCATTAAATACTTTATCAAAAGCAGTTTAAACCTAGCCGCAACCTTTTTCAAGATCGCTATCTTATAATTCGCTTTATCAGATTTTGCTCCCTTAGCCTTAAAATCTTTAATATCTTTTTCCCAAGCAACTTAAGCCTTAATTATTGCTTTAGCCTTTTGTGTATTATTAATCTTATATTCAATAATAAGTAATATTAAAACAATTGATTTTATATCCAATGGGCTCATTAAATTGGGAGCATCTAAATTAAGCTTTGTTCAAATCTTATTTAAACAACAAAAGTTTTTATAAGCTTGAAATCATATAAGCTAAGTGCGCTTATCATAAGTAAGCAATAGCTTTTTAGCTGTGGATTTGTTGTTCATTATGGAGAGGTTGCTTTCAAAAGCTTAAAGCATGAGGGAAAATTCGAAAAATTCGAGGAATTAAGGGAAAAAGAAAGAATAAGAAGCAATTAAAGGATTTAAATCCAACTTTTCTTTAGGCTCTTCTGCAGGTTATTGGGATTAAAAAAGCGGTATATTAAAATAGCGGTGAAAACTCTGCAACAAATAGCTTGCAAAACCTCAAAAATTTTAAGAAACTCAAAAAGCTTTAATTTCATTAGCTGCGCGCAATATAAAAAAATACTAATTTAATAGCTTTATCATGGGGCTCATAACTAATATGCGCAATAAAACTCAGGCTCTACAAGCACTTAAATTAATAAAATGTGTTGATTAATTAAATAAAATCTAAATAATAAGTGTAAAAGGGGGAAGTGCTCCCTTAAGGCGGTATACAGCGGCAAAAACCTATTTAGATAATGTGCAATGCCAAGAGAGCAGTTTAGGCGAGCTGCAGCCGTGCCTGTACAACATATATCATTTGCGAAGGCGCTAATTATTAAACTCCTAATTATTATATATCTCCCAATACCTGGTTATAGCCGGGCAAATGCAAGCAAGCTGGCAAAATGGGGATCAGTTTTTTAGCCAAAAACACCTAAAGAACTATATGCTTCAATAAGTAACGCTATTACGCAAAAAAGCCGGGTCCGCCTGGGAAATCAAGAGCTTGCGGATCTTATCATAAGCAACCAAATTTCGAATATTTAAAACATGAAGTTTTATGGGCTTTGATTATATTTAATAATTAGCTTAACCTCTAATATAGCTTACAAAACCAGGGTGCAAACCAAGGTGCAAAACAAGGCGCAAGGGATAAAAAGGCATAATGCGTAATAAGACTAAGAAACAATCAATCAACGCCTAACACAAATATTAATAAGCCACGTTATTTAATAATAGCAAAATGTTTGAATTAATTAATAAGCTTATTTCAATATCACTAAAATAAAAAAATTCCAATCCAATAACATGCACTAAATTTACTTAATTTATAAAAATAATCAAAAATACAAGTAAATGCCAAAAATAGTATCCCTACGATTGCAAGCATTAAATGCCAATTTTAGCTTCCTCCCACTTTTTTTCGCGTTTTTGAATAATCTATTTCGGGTCCTATAATCATAATCACAATACTCATTTGCTGAAGCCAATTTTGGCTCCTCATAGCCACGGCTTACAGATCTAATCTTGCTTTACAAATCAAAGTCAGCTATAGCACAATCACAATACAAACAAGGCCATAAAAAACCGTAATAAACAAAATAATAATAACTATAAGCCAATTAATAATTTTAAAAAAGACAAAAAAAAAAGCAATAAAATGAATAATAAGTTATTGCGCCACTAACTAATAAATAATCCTTAGCATTAAAAAAATTACTTTAAAAAAAAAAAAATCTATAAATGCCTTCAAAAACCTGCCTTAGGGCGTTGGTTTATTTTAATTTTATTAATAATAAAAATGCTAAAGTGAACTCCTCATTCATTATTAGCCTTTTTTTTTCATTGCCATACCTAAATCCCTGCTTTATCTACAACTTCCTCTTCAAACTAATTTCCATTATTTATACCAAACTTGCAATAAATACTGCCCCAGCTAGCACACACATAATGCACCACATCATCCTTAAGCTCTTAATATAAGCCTTAATCACCACCTTTTTTATTACCCCTTCCTCCCCAATATTGCTCCATGCTTTCACAACCTGCACAAACAAACTTATATTTCAAAACCACTTATTTGCAAATATCAAGTATATGATAATAAGGATTTTCTTTTTTAAAACATTTTAAAAAATAATACCAAAAACGGCAACATTAAGCGTTTGCCTAAAAGCCCGAAAAAAATTATATATAGCGCCAGCAAAAAGCAAGTTGGCGTTAAAGGCCAAAGCTTGGGCGGCAAAGCCTTATGCATTAAAAAGCATGCTAAGGCCAATGCCAGCAATAAAAGAAAAAAAAATTTAGAAGGGCATATTAATTAATTGGTTAAAGCAAATAAGGAGGCCCATGCCAAAGGTTATAAGAAACCATCTAATCCAAAGTAAGGGTTTATAATAATCGGTTTTGATAATTATAAGACCAATAATAATGGCAGCAGGTACAATAATAAAAGTAAAAGAAAAGATGGCAACGGCAAAGGTAATAGGCGAGTAGTTTTTTGCGATTTTAAAATAAAGGGGCATATAATAAAAGAACAATCAAATAATTAGGCCTTGGATTAAGGTATTAATATAAGCAATAATTATGGTGGGGGTATTAAAAAGGGTGCGGCATATAAGTAGTTTAATGGATATATAAATAGAATATATGATGAAATTGATTAGGCCAAAGATACTAAAGAGAAGTGGGATAAAAGTTTGTTATAAAAACCAGTTATATATTATACCGCCTTGCAGATATTAAATTAATGCTTTGAATAAAGCATGGATGATATACTAACCCATATTATTGAAATAAGATAATTTATCAACGCAGCAACAAAGAGGAAGGATCCAAACCAATCGAAAATGCGTAATTTTGTCCTAATCAACCTTTCCTTAATATACAGCCTAAAACAAATAGGGATTCTTATAACAGCGATTATATAGAATGGAATGTTAAGCTAGAAAATCCATTGCCAGGTGACTTTCTTTGCAAAAGCGCCACCAATAATTGGACTAATAACAAATCCAATGGCCTATTGAAATGAAATCATAGATATGTATTTACTTTGCTTTTGAAAAGTAATCATATTATTAATAATAATATAAGTGAAGGCAATAAGGCCCCCACCGCCGACACCTTATATAAATCTTCCCACAAATAATAAGAATACGTTTTTAATAATTAATGCGATAATAGTGCTTATAATAAAAAATAATAAGGCTATTAGAAAAACCGGCTTTCGATTAATAATATATGAAAAAGATGCCCATAAAGGTTAAAAAACTATTAAGCATTTAAGGTTCTATAAATACTTATACTTATGAAATAAGAGATTGCTTTAAGCTTACAAAAAAAACGAAGTCCTTACCCAAAAAGCTTGGATAGCAGTAATGCCTTTTAAATTTGTAATTATTATTTTAAAATATAATTAATATAATATTAAAATAATTTAAGTAGTTTTTTATAAGTAATGCTATTAAAAAAATCGTGGCATCAATAGCATATATAAAATTAAGAAATGCCAAAGTCCTAAATGTTTTATAAAACCTTTATTCCCTTTTTCTTAAAACAAGCTGCTTCTCCATTTCCATTTCAGAAATATTATTAATTAGCATAATTCCAAAGAAGTTTATAAAAGTTTTAAGCTTTGTATAAGTAGATAAGGACTTTGAAATGAAATAGCCGGCGGAGGCCTTTATATTTAGCCTCAGCCTCAACAAATATTAGCAAACAAGGGAAGAAAGCACAATAATGGTGCATAAAAAAAAGGATACTTATAATTGCTTGCAGTATTAATGCGATTACGCTTAATTATATAATCTAGCAAAAAGCTTTTCCTTTATTAAACTCTTTCACACAATATCCAATCCCTCGAGTAACGGCAATATATTCTTCATAACAACCTAAGGCAGGCAGAGATCCCAAATATGGCTTATTATTATTAACATCTGCTGATTTTCACATTATCAATTGCTTAGGTGCAATAAAAACTATTTTCAATCAATGGGACCCGGATTATGAAAAAGTGTGGGGCTAAAAAATAAGCTTGCACTATTGATAGCTCGCATTCACTCACTTTTGTGGGCTTTTGTTATATTCAATAATCAACTTGATCTCTAATTATAGCTTACGTGACGTCAAAAACTAAGCGCGTGGCAATTAGCGAATAAAATGTGTTTGTCCCCAGTTTCTGCACTAGTCTTTGCACCCTGTTTCTGCACCTTGTTTCTGCACCTTGTTCTGCCCCGCCTTTTTGCTAGTCTGGGAAGGGTTAAAAGTTCAAATGAAATTATATTCAAACCATCCATTTCCTCTGCCTCAAATTAAATAAAATAAGGTCCGGATTTGTAACTAGTATCATTAATAAGCATTAAGGTACAAACTGCATATCTTGCAAGAGTTGATGCAATTAATTTATATTTAAAACTATCCAAAAACATTATTAAAATATTATCCCAATGATTTTTAAGCAGCATCTGTTCTAAAAATGATTATTATTCGCCTTCCTTTTTTTTGGCTTTGCAGCCTTACCAATGTTTTCCTGGGAATCGCTATACCATTGGTATTGTCGCCTAGCCTTATCAGCCAGCCGCATTACATATTTGATAAATTTTATAATCTTCAAATCAAATTTTTTAATAATTTTATTTACTTAGCAAACATTATTTAAGCAAAGTTTATTAATTTAACGCTGCTAGCAAAGGATGTATAAAAGCGGATTAATATTACAAGAACATTTGATGGCCGGGAGCTTAATACAAAATATTTTTTTGGGCTTTTTATAAACCTTGCAGCAAATTCTTATTTTATTAGCTTATTAAAAGTTCCAATTTCATATAAAATCTTGCATTTTGCAGCTAATAAATATGTTACTTTGGCTATTATTCGATTTATGTTCAATTTCACCAGCCTTGGTTTCATTATACCTATTAAAATTAATAATTAAAATACTTAAAATAAAGCTGGCCAGATTACGCAATATAATAGGAGCTTTAAATATTGGCAATGGACAATTGATTATATAATTGCTTTAAGGTATTTTCTCAACCTTATATCTATATTTAAAATTTGTTTAATCCCAATAATGCCCCTTTATTCAACGCTACTTTGGCTATTCAAATGATTAAAATCCTTACTAAAGCATTAGCAAGCAGTATTTGTGAAACAGCAACAACTTATTATAATAATACAAATACATAATATAGCAATATGCCGGCATGCTACCAGTATTTCACCAAGGAAGTGCGGCTTGGCAAAGCGTATAAATTGGGTAGAAATACTTTATTATATAAAATAATACATCAAAACATAGTACAATTTAAACCATCTGTGCATTGGTATGTTGATTCTTTTTTAACTTCTAAAATTATAAATTACTAACACCTTCCAATTCTCATATTAGGCCTTCAGGTGATAAATACTACGCCAATAATACAACGTATATTAAAACTATAAAGAAAAATTATTTCAACATTTTGTTCATACCCTATGCGTATTAAGCAAAGCTCCTAAAAAAATCAAAACAATGCCATCTTGTGATCAAGTATCTTAAAAAAGAAGCGCTAGACAAGCAATATTTCCATCATCTTTCAAAAAAACGCCATAATCGTTGGGGCCAATAGTAGCTATGAATATTAGCATCCTCTTATTAAACTAATCAAGCAATGCAATAAAAAATGCAATACTTACTAAAATTGATTATAAAAACAACATTCCTCCCATCACCAGCATCACAAGTACAGCTAAAGTCTAGCGTAATACCATCAATCATACATTCATTGCAAGTAATGGAAAAACTGCCCCTATGACAGATTAGCCTTTATTTTCCAATTTTACCTTAATTAAAAGCGCTCACTAAGCTAAAAACTGCAAAATATTAGTCTTTTGATCTTATCAAAATTATGCCAAGGGATTAGAATACTTACACTTAACTATCCAAACGAATTCATAAAGCACTTGTCTAATGCAAGCTTCAAACTAACGACTGCAAAACCAATAACGCACTATGCATCAATATTATAATCATTTATAGAATCAAAATTTAAAGCGCAAAAACTAATAGGAAAATTAAAAATTGCTTGTTTGGTGCGTAAGAGAGCGGAAGAAGCCATAGGGGTGAGAGCGAGGAAGAAGAAATGAAGGGCGACTGTGGTGAGGGGGAGCTGCATTTTGGTAAGTGCTTATATCCGGGAGTAATTGGCCAAAAAAAAAAAGGAAGAATAAAGTAGGCTAATATTGCTAAAAATATTAATGATGATAACAATAAAAATACATTGGGTGATGAACCTTTAGCATATATATTTCTAGTATATATATATAAAGCTATTTTTATTCTTCACCACCATGTTAAGTAATACGTTTTCCAATTTTAGCTCACAGCAATTGTAGCCAAAAAGCCAAATCAGGCCGCCTTCGGCTCCAAATTTAATAATAATAAATCAAAAAGAACCCAATATAATCCCCAACTCAATGCAAACAATTATGGGAAGCAGAGGGATGCAGAACCAGAATACAAAATCAGGAATTGCATAATGGGAACATGCCCCACCCATTTGTCGTGTGGCGGAAGACTTTAGATTTGAGTGTGAGATGAAGTCATCATCTATCGGCTCTTCAAAGATCACGGAATTATCTGGCCTCTCATGAATAATCTAGGTGCTGCCACACCGAACTACATCGGTGAAAAGCTTGGAGCTGATGGAGCTCGCCAACTTCGGCAAGTGCTGCGTTCGCCAGCTCGGTAATTTCTAAAATTTGAATATCTTTAAGATGGGCCACAATACGGTTGCAAGCCTCAGATGCCAATTTTGGCTCCCTAACCTACTTCTTCGTGTTATAACGTTCGTCCATGCGTGGCGAGAAACCCCTCGTAGCGAGAAAAATGATAAGTACCTTGACTTCAAGCAACTCAGACTTTGTATAAATATCGAAAGTTCCTAAAGTTTTGCATTATTAATATACTATAACTACTCCTAAACACTCATGACCCGGCTACCTAGAAAATTATATTCGCATCATCGTCGTCGCCCCTGATTTGCGGAGAGCCTTATTTCATAACATAACAAGACTGCTCCACCATAGCACCACCATCCAGCTTTTACTATTGTCAAAATGTACAAACCATCCTTATCCGAGCCTCTGAGTCTTTCAAGACAGCTGAGAAATCATCGCTAGTCTTGTGGCTGCCGTGTAGCGCAAATTCATGTCGTGTCGATACGCCGGTTGATACCTCCCATTAAAGTGACTAACTAGTTTTAGTTAGTGCGAAATGACTCCGCACGATCATTTTTCTCTTGAACGAGCCAAAATTAGTCACAAAAGCAATACGATTCATGGAACAGACGCACCTCCTTGGGCAATTTCGGAGTTGCTGTACAGCGCGCAGAGACGAAGTGGAACACTGGGGGGAGACTGAAGGTACAAGGACATTGGATGGCTATCAGGAGCGGTAGCCAAAGAGCCTGATATACCCTCAAAAAACAAGCAAAGCACTCCTTTAACGCCTATGTAAATAATCGTAGATAGAAGCCAGACCGTCCAGTGGAGGAGGTTGCTGGTCACGTTATCGTAATGAAGTGAAGTTGCGACTACCGAATATGGTAAGGCGCAGTTCGGCAACTGCGCCGAAGCTGGACCATTCCGGCATAGCAGTCCTGCGGACTGCTGGATCCGTGTATGACATAATCAATCAATCAATTGTAGCACTTTTCCGATCGCCTCAAACCAGTGTGTAATCTTATCATAGATGTTATTCTCGTGGCGTTTCCAGTATCCAATTAAAGCCTTTGAATACATTGTCCTAGCCTTTGCTTTATCCGGTTGACATTCTAAGAGAGAACCGGGATTTAGCATTGTGTTCAGCGCCGGGATATAAGTCGTAAGATTGTTTGCTCCCAGCGCCTTCTCGTAGCCTTGTAGGGCCAGCTAATACATCTGCCCGGCCTCGACCAACTTGCCCTGAGATTCATAAAAGGCTCCCAGATTATTAACCGTGCGAAGCGTTAATGAGTGCTTTTGCCCCATGCCTTTTTATAGCCTTGCAGCGCTTGCTGGTACATGTGCTCGGCCTCGATTGGCTTGCCCTGAGATTTATAGAGGCTCCCTAGACCTTATACTTTCTCCTTGCCTTGCAGCGCCTGCTGGAATATCTGCTTGGCTTTGGCTAGCTTGCCCTGATTAGCGTAAAGGACTGCTAGGTTATTAACCGTAAAAAGCGTCGACGTGTGGTTTAGACCTTATGCCTTCTTCTTGCCTTATAGCGCCCGTTAGTACATTTGCTTAGCTTGGGCCAGCTTACTTTGGTTGGCGTAAAGGGCTGCCAGATTATTAATTATGTTAAGCGTTGACATATGCTTTATACTTTATACCTTTTTTTTGCCTTGTAGCGCCCGCTGGAACATTTGCTTAGCCTTAGCCAGCTTGCCTTAATCCGCGTAAAGATTCCTTAGGTTATTAATTATATTAAGCGTTAACGTATGCCTAAGACCTTAGGCCTTTTTATAGCCTTATAATGCCTGCTAATATATTTGCTTAGCCTCGATTAGCTTGCCTTAGGATATATAAAGAACCCTTAGATTATTGATTGTATTAAGCGTAAATATATGTTTAAGACCCCATAATTTTTTTTTGCTTTATAGCGCCCGCTAGTACATACGCTTAGCTTTGACTAGTTTGCCTTAAGATTTATAAAAGCTTCTTAGATTATTAATTATGTCAAACGTAGCTATATGCTTAAGACCCCAAGCCTTTTCGTAACCTTGTAGCGCTCGCTGATACATTTGCCCAGCCTTAATTAATTTGCGCTAAGATTTATAAAAAAGCCTTAAGTTATAGATTATGCAAAGCGTCAACGTATGATTTAAACCTTATGCCTTTTTCTTGCCTTGCAGCGCCTGTTAAAACATTTGCTTGGCCTTGGCCAGTTTGCCTTGGTCTACGTAAATACGCCCTAGGTTGTTAATCATATTAAGCGTTAACGTATGCTTAAGGCCCCAGGCCTTTTTGTAGCCTTATAATGCCCGCTGGTACATTTGCTCAGCCTTAATTAGCTTGCCCTGATTAGCGTAAAGGTTTTTTAGATTATTAATCGTATTAAGCGTTAACGTATGCTTAAGACCCTAGGCCTTTTTATAGCTTTATAATATCCGCTGGAACATTTACCCAGCCTTGACTAATTTGCCCTGGGATACGTAAAGGTTTCTTAGGTTATTAATTGTATTAAAAGTTAACGTATGTTTAAAACCCCAAAACGTTTCGTAATCCTATAATATCCGCTAGTACATTTGCTTCGCCTTAACTACTTTACCTTGGGATGCGTAAAAGACCTTTAGATTATTAATCATATTAAGCGTTAACGTATATTTCGGACCTTATGCTTTCTCTTTGCCTTATAGCGCTTGCTAAAACATCTGCTTAGCTTCCACCAGCTTGCCCTAAGAAGCGTAAAGGTTTCCTAGGTTATTAATCGTATTAAGCGTGGCTATATGCTTAGGACCCTATGCCTTTTTCATGCCTTGTAATACCTGCTGGTACATCTGCTTAGCCTCAACCAGCTTGGCTTGGTTTTGGTAAAGGGACCTTAGGTTGTGGCATACCCATATTATTTCATTGTCTGTCACCAAGCTATTTGAAAATATATATAAACATTTTGTTATATGCTGGAAAAGCCGTCGCTGCGTTAGTCAGGGCCGAACAGTCTACTCTTCCGGGACATGTGATTTAATAAACTTTACAGCTAGCTTAGCTAGATCATAATCCCATGCTTGATTAAGAATATGAATTGTTCACGAATGAACGCATTTATGTATGCTATACCTACATGACTCGATCAATTTTTGCGACAATATGTTTACCTTCATTAGCCCGTAGTTACTTAATACCCGCACCGCTTTATGAAAGCTTATTTCGTCCTTAGCCAATTCTCATACCCAATCTGGGTTGTTAAAGCCGCTATATTGAAAAAGCTTTAATCAAAGATCTTGGCTATTGAAGTACGCCCAAAAGCAAAGAAGCTTAGTCGAAAGCTTATTTTATTGTTTAATATGATTAAATGAAATCTGCTATATAGAATAGAGCGTTCGGTCTTTGTACGAGCTCAGTTCAGGGCTCGACTCCTGGAGTTGTACCCATGACTTCTTATAAAGGCGAAAATAATTTGAAAAACTTATTATTACTTAATTAAGATATGCTCTAGTAGTGGCAAGTGCAAAAGGAAGTCCGTCCAATTCTTTAATAAGCTTAATAGCATCGGGTTTAGTATTAAATTAGAGCTGCAGTACAAAAATCTAGAACGACCTTACCGCTTTTTAATCCTTTCCATCTTAACGCGTTTGACAAAATCTCAAAATTATTATTTACATTTCTTAGCTTTCGAATTTGAATAGGATAGCCAATTTTGATCTTTAATAATTGCGTTATGATAATAATTAACCCTTGATATAATTTAGGAAAAAACTTTTTAATATTCATAGCCATAGGATCCGTTTTACCCAATAATTTAGGATTATCATAATTGTTATAAATTATTAGCCATTATATATTATTAAGCAGACTTAACCACAATTTAATAAAATCAATTACTTCACTAAGGTTTTGGTTTATATTCACATTGCTAAACCGGATAGCGGACGAGTGTTCTCTTAATATCTGCTTAGCTAGCTTAACAAAGCTCTGCTTTAAAAAATCCTTATTTTTGATGTTTAGCCAAAATATTGCCAAATAATTATTCTTATGCCGCTTTGCATATGCAATACTAAGCTATGTCTTGCCAATTCCGCCTAAATTATAAAAAACAATTACTTAACGGAAGCCATCGCCTTGGAATATTTTATGTATTTTTAAGAGCTCATCTTCCTTGGCCACAAAGTGTTTGACATCAAAAACATTAAAAAGGCTAAAGGCGATTGAGAAATCCTTACGCTTATACCCTAATCTAGTCAACAACTTCCTAATGCCAACATGCCTTTACTTTTAATAAGTACTTATAACAAAAAAGAAAGACATACCTTTAAAAGCCTTTTCAATTTCTTCTCGAAGTTATTGCATCGCCTTATCCTTCCTTTCGCTATAAATAAGTGGCATGTTGACGTTGAAAATGCCTAGCAGCAAATATGCTTTATCTTTTGGGCAATAAGTCTTACGATTTATTGCCTACAACATTTGTTCAGCAACGCTGAAATTAGACAATGAGCTCTTTCGAAGGGCATTAACTAGGATTCCTGTTCTTTCGCAAATATGTCTTTCTAAGGAGGCTTTATTGCCTAATAGCTCCCCCTTTTTTGAGAAAAAGTCGACTAATGCTGGCGCAACAAGCTTTTATAAGGTTCAGCCTTAAGTAAATTATTTGCTTTTCCAAAATGTCGATTCCTAGGTTTTATTAAACCTATTAGCCAAATCGGTTTAAGGATATGAAACATTTGGTAAATAAATATAGCATTTGATTACATCCCAATATCAGCAAAATATTGAATTAATGGCTTTCTAGAGTTTAATAATATTGGATTTATTAATACAATAGGTATTTACTTAAAAGTATTATAAATTATTATGCTTTGCCTATTCTCCGCAAAACTATATTTTGCTATAACCAGCTTTGCCTTTATTTATATTATTTATTAGATTCTTAAAAGTAATCTCCTTCGCTTCCCATTTATGCAAAAATATAACATACTTTTTAAGTATATCGCTTTTAAAGAACTTGATCAGGCTAAAATCGCTATTATTATTGTAATATAATAAACGCATTATTCGAATAAATTCAAAGATCGCAAGAGAAAAGGTTTTTAGTATTTGTTGAGCCGTCGAAATAGCATAAATGTAAAATGAGGCGAAGGTTTAAGAAGGCGTTATATTGGGGCTGGCGCATTTAGCTCAGCGGCAGCCTTGCGATAATGACATCGTCAAGCGTTACCACAGCGCGGAAGACCTGCCAATCGCACGGGCCTAACGCAGAAACCCGGGAAGTTATAGGGGATAGGATGTAGGATATTTGAAGCTACTCTTGATTTAGCATGATGTGTTCATGTTGCTGAGGGAAGAGCTGAAGAAATTGCACAGTGAATGACAGAAAATGTACAATCAGCAATTTGGTATCCAAGCTTTACTTCTCGAACTTCCAGCCTTAAATCTTAGGCTATCATTTATTCTTCAATTGCGTTTTCCGTCATGAAATGCAGGGAAGAGCGCGGGGTAGTTTTACCCTAACCAAATATCGTTAGTTGCTCCGATTCGAGGTACTGTCCGCATAGCAGACCTTTTATAAATTTGCGATTTACAGCAGCCATAAAGCTAATGACGATTCTCAACTTGGTAATAAGAATTTTAAAATCGATAAAACCCTTTCATAAATATCAGGAGTATTAAGAGGTTAATAATAAAGCTATAGTGAAAAAAGCCTCTTGCTTTATGAAAGAAGGCTGCCCGCGGATCAGGCGCAAGGGCGACGACACAAACATAATTATTTAGTAGGAGGGGTTCAACAAGTTTAAGAGTAGCCACGAAATACGATTTATATAATATTATAGGTTGTATTGATGTATGTATAGAGTTTAAGTCGCTCAAAGTCAAAGTATCTATCATTTTTCTATCATTTTTCTCGGCACGGTGGGTTTCTCGCTACGCAGGGACGGACGTTAAATGATTAATTTCAAGTCCCGTAATTTTTGACAAGAGCTTGAGCACGTACTCGATTGAAGCTTTAAGGAAACGTCTTGCTTCTACATGCTCTTATACCAATTGATCCCACCAAGCTAAATAGGATGACCATTATTATACATCTAACCTATAATAAAACATTAGGATTAGCTAGCATAACTCTATTAATTAACCTAAAATAAAATAACTTAATGCAATCTAATTCGAGTTTTATATTAGAAATACCTAAGATAAAATTAAATAATATGTCAAAAACTCGCACACTTATAATTAAAAAAAAACACTTGCCCCTAAAACATTGGCTAATCATTATACTCGCTGCAATGGAAGAATCACCTCAAATCTTCTTTATGGCTTTAAGAATACCTTACACTTCTTCAAACAAGCTTCAACACCATCCGCAATACTAGCTAAAATCTTTCCCTTAAATTTCGCCACATGCTCCGCATCAATAGCCTGCCCAAAAGCAGCACTTACAACTTCAGGCAAAATAAAAAACAATTCATCAACAACTTACCCTGCCCCAAAATCTTCGTCATTAAAAGCCGCTACAAAAACCGCCGGCTCATACTTAAAATTAAATTAGGCGTATACGCTCCCCTAATAAAATAATTACATATCAAATGCCTTTAGCGTATTTATGATTACCCTTTGCCCGCGGGATGATTTACCGTCTCTAAAAACTCCATTCTTCAAAACCATTTTAATAATAATCATTCCAAAAATTATAATCTGAAGCTCAACGGCACAAAAATATAAATGAGGTATATTAAATCCACAGGGTTCAAAAAACCCAACCGCCATACCAGCACCGGTACCCACAAGTGCTGGGAATGTTTTTCGATTCGCGACAATAAAATCTCCGCCTTTGCCTCCTTTATTCTTTTATAATTAATCATTAAAACCAAAAACGAATTATTTATCATCAGGCAGCATTTTGAATTGATCCGTGGCGGTATCAGCAAAAAAAAATTGTTATATCAAAAAGAGCGTGAGCTCTGTAAATAAAACGAAATTAACTTCTATGCGTTTCTCAAGCGGTTTGTATTGCAGCCCCGCAAAAGCG
The DNA here is from genome assembly GCA_002554605.1 of Helotiales sp. F229. Taxonomy (NCBI): domain Eukaryota; kingdom Fungi; phylum Ascomycota; class Leotiomycetes; order Helotiales; species Helotiales sp. F229. Next base: position 2,594,410 of record MXAW01000004.1, on the reverse strand, counting down.
ACGCTTGTAAAGACAGCGGCAAAAATAATGATTTTAAGACGTATTCTAACTGAGATTAAGATAATCAATTTATTAGTAAATATAGAGATATGGCTTTAAAGCTGATTTTGATGATACTAAATAATATTAACAATTCTGTTTTCCTAACGACTTTAAATAAAATAAAAGTCGGCTTCTATAAAATAATACATATCATTTGACTTATAATCAAGGACCATTTCTGGCCCCCCGCTAATCAACTTTCAGTTCCAAATATCTATTATTAAAACATGTATCACCGCCCACAAAACCTTCCAAATCATTTAGGATTTGCAAAGATATTAAATAATCGTAAAAGGCTTCTTATAGCACCAACACAAGCAAAAATAAAATTAAGATCCCACGGCTTACCCAAAGCAATGTCCCTAATTTGCCGTTACTCCGCACTATGATTATTTTTTAGTTTTATTAACTCCTATAATTACTTAATTGGCTTTATTTGCCTTTACAGTATAGCTAAATCAGCTCTCAGACTTTAGCTAAAGGTGTATTCTAACAGATTATTCTATAATTAAATAACTAAATCTCCATTAACCTCACGTCAGCGCTTCGGACGCAGAGCACACTACCATAGCAAAATCAAACCACTAACCAAAATTCGGAACCGCTTTTATATTAGCCAATCTTATAAAAAGAACATACAAACATTAGCACAGTAATCTTAGCAAAAGGATCCGCTGATGTGGCGATACATCCAATAAATAAGGACAAACGAATAGGCGCCAAAAGGGGTCACCCAAAAGGTTTGAAAGGCCAAAGGAAAACCTTAATTTAAATGTTCCCGCGTATAGACATCCCACTTAAGCACCTACTTCTTTAGCACATCCAAATAAAAATTGCAAAATTTATCCTATTTGCTAAAAAAAGTTATCAACACCCGTTGCACTATAATAGTCCGGGAAAAAGCTCCTCGCCTCCCGTCTTGGCTTGGCTCTGCACCCTAGCTCTGTACCCTGGCTTTGTACCCTGGCTTTGTACTTATAAATCTGGCGCCAATATCCTTATAACCCCAATAAGCTATTATTATAATACCAAAATCGAAAATGTGACTCTTAACTTTCTTTGTTTTTTATCTAATTCAATTAGGTACTTAGCTATTCTTTACTTTACTTAAATCTCAAAAGGAACTAATAAAAGAAAGCCTTCTCTTTCAACAAAACTAAAAACCAAAAGCAAAAGTCGTAAACAATTATTAAATATTAAAAATAAAGTATATTATTAAAACAATATCTCAAATAAAAAAATTACTCAACGCAATACCCACCTCTCATATATATACTAAAATTTGTTATATATTACTAAAAAACTTACGGCTTTAATATTCTCAAACCATTATATAATATTATTAAAATTATAAAATAATAATAAAATCAAACATTGTTTTTATTATTAATGCAACTGGTTTTCTTAGCAAGGTTTTTATCAAAAAGCTATTACATTAGTAAAACAATTATTCCATTACAAAAATTATTTTTCTTATTTATAACATCAAAAATCTAAATGTTTATTAACATTTTAAAAAACATATTACTGCTTTTTCATGTTTTACAAAACTTTTAATAAATTGGACAAAGCATATTTAAGTCATAAATGGCAATCTTACAAACCAAAATTGCAGCATTTCAAATGCCAATTACAAAAAAATCTATTAAAAAATCACCCACATAATACATATAATTAAATATATTAAATTTAACAACAAAATTTCAGAAGCCTTCTCAACTAATGTCAATAGCGCTTTTAATATCCTTATAATTGTAAGGAATTATAAAAAGCTTCAATAGTTTATTATTATAAGTACTGTATATATAATGCTTTTTCAAATAAATCCGATTCACAAAACTTTAATTTAATTGTCACAATTAACAATTCAAATTTATAATAACATAAAAAGCGGAAATCTTAATAAACAGCAAGCCCTTGAGTTAAGTTAGTATTCAAACATCTATAATTTCTTTAAATGCCTTATAAAAAATCTTATATTTAAAAGGCAAAGATCTTTTTTTATAACAATTATTTATTTTAGCATTATTTATATTGCTTAAAAGTATCCTATACTTAAGTAAATTAATAGCAAAGCTGCTTTTGCTAATTTGATCTTTTCCTTTAGCATAGGCATTTTTAAAATTGTTAATAGTTAGCCAAATACTAAGCTTAATATTATACCTATTAATAAAATGGCTTCCCACCTTATTTAACAATTTTTTTAAAAATACCCTAACAGTATTCAAAGCTTTTAATTGCGTATTATCTTTTCTGTGGCAACAGCGCAACATTCACTTGCCCTTGGGGATGCTTATGAAATGTTACAAGCATTTTTCAATCAAAAAAATACCATTTCTTTCTAGCCAAACTTTTAACACGTTGGCGCCTATAATCTTCTTTTTAATATTTATGAGTTTTTTGACTATAAAATGCGCTTGCACTTATATGCCATAATTTGCCGCGTTTAAAGCAAAAAAAAGGAAGCTACTAAAGCTAAAAAAGCATACCAACTAATAATAACAATAAATAACCTATTTAAGCCATACACAAATCAAACGTATAATTTCCATTTAACAAAACCGGTAAATATTCCAAACCCGTACCTTTACTTATATATTATTTTTAAAAGGGTATATAGAAATTTAATATAAATTTTGGCCTTAGCAATGAAAACTAACAAATCTAATAATAATACAAAAATCTATCTAATAGCTCGCATTTGGCGCTTTTAACTAAATTCAATTCAATAATAATAACAAAAACTAAATAACATACGCAAAAAAAAACTTATAAAAAAATATGCAAAAATTACTTAAATTCTTGCCTTTTTTACTTTAGCCAAATAAAGCATTCAATAATTAAATTTAAACATATAATTAAACCCCTATTAATACTATATCACTCAATAATATACAATTAAACAAATAAATAACTAATAATCACTTGTAGTATTAATACATTTGTAGCAAAAACTCAATTTCACTAAAATAAATCATCCAATACCGTAGATCAAAAAAAGCATTTACCACAACTTAATAACAATAAATCATTATAACTTTGCAAATATTAATACCCGTTGATTAATCCCTTTTACTTTTTGCCTAAAATATTCTTTTCTGCCAAAATTCTCGTGGAAAATAAACCTTATCCTAAGTTTAACATAATAATCAATATTATAATCACAAGCTAAAATAGTCCGTAATCCATAAAAAGCCTGTACTTATATTTAACTCTAATAAAAAAAGCGCTCAAAAATCCATGAAATCCTCTTCTTATAATCCTCCCCTGCCAGTCTCTCTCATAATCTTCAAAACTAACATAATAAAAGAATACACAACATTTAATTCCAGCCCCTCAATAATCCAGGCGGGCTCTCAATCCTCCGCTCATTCATAATTGCTTGCCTTATACTCCCAAACTACTAATATTGCGATTATACTAACCCAAAACTTAAAAGCAATAAAACATAAGCGCCTAAAATAAGCATAGCATTATAAGTCTGCTCGCTAAGTGCAGCGGATACTTGCCTTATCCTTTTCTCAACAGCTAAAGAAAATGCTCTCTCAAAGCCATTTTAAGTAACCTTTAGCATAGCAAATTAAATCTTAATAAAAGGAAATTAAAAAGCAAATAACTTAATATTAAAGGCCAAGTTTGACTTGGCTTTAATAAACTAGGCGCCTGCGAATCCTTCTTTGGCGTTTGGGCCGTTGTTGTAAGCGGAAGGAAAGAAGCGTGGGGACTTGACGTGTGTGGAATAGGACGAAGACATAGGACCAAAGCCAGGTGTATTCGGTGCGGATTAAAAGCAGAATTAAGTAAAATAAAAGTCAAAACAAGCGCGGTCTCGAACATCCATAAATTTACATAGGCGTTGCTTAAAATAGTATTTGTAAAGCACTATACCGTATAAAATAATCGTAATGTATTTCAAAACAATTTTGATAAGGCAGCAAATCAAAAACTAATTTTATAACGTTTATAAATTAGGTTCAAAGGGTGTTTAAAAGATAGCTTACCTGCATTTTGCAAATTAATACATAATTTACTTTTTTTTTGAAACAGCTCTTTTTTGCGATTTTCAATGCATAATTAGCCTCACATGTTCTTGCCATAGCCAAAGTTCTTAAACTATTAAAGAATAACAGCCGCAATAGCTCATATAATAATATTAAAAATAAAAAATCCTATTGCAAAAAGCGTATAATAAATAGCAACCTTTTTTGCCTTCTTATAATCCCCTTTTTAATAATTCCAGAAAATTAATAAACAAAATGCCAATAAGATATAAGCAATTATTAAAACAATAATTTATGGCCATATCTTTTGCCTTTAAGCCTAAAATGGGAAATTATTTTGTAGCGCTAAATGTTTTATTATATTAAAAATAATAAAAGTCATTAAAATTATAGCAATAATAATAAGGCTATAGCTAAAATTTACGCCTTTCAAAACAAACTTCGCTACCCGGACTCTGGTTTTGATTTTCTATGATATTATTAGTTACTTTTATAAAATATGGCTAATATTTGCATTTATTAAATCTTTGGCTTATTCCTTCTTAGCCCCCTGCTTATATTTCTTTAATAATTGTTTTTCCCAAAACGTCAGGCTTAATGAATTATCTATTTTCCGCCCAAATATACCTAATGCTCTTATAGTACTTTTTAATAAAAAGGTTAATAAGATTGGGATCTTAACATAATAGCGCGCCAAGTCGTTAAAGGAAATATAATCAAAGCCAATATTTAACGGCTATACTTGCGCCATATAAGATTATGTTTTCTTAAAAAGAAAGTCCGCAAAAGGAGATTAGTAGTTCTTATTGGCCTCAATAAAAGAAAATACAAAAATTGCTTCTACAAACCTTAAAATATGAGGAACTTTGAATAAAATTACTAAGGACAAAGTCAAGCCTTTTCGTTCTCTAATCAAAAGCATAGGCCATTTCTTTTCATTGTTTATTATATAACTTGTCAGTTTATTTTATAATCCACTTTATACCTAATAACCCTTTAAATATTATACTATAGGAAAAATAGATTCTATAAAAAAAAGGACAAGTCCACTTATAAGTTCAAAAGAACAATGAGTCGGTAATAGAAATGTAAAGGCTTAAAATCAAAAACAAAAAAGGCAAAATTACAAATATTAAAAAAAAACTAAAATAAGTCCTCAACAAATAGAAAGTCAGCGGTTTTATAAAAGCGCCCGGCCTAAAAATAATAACTAATTTAAAACATTCTTTAAAGCTATTGTCTAAAATTAGTAAAAATGCAAATAGCGGCAAGGACTACTAATAATTAATTTCAGGTCTTATAATTACGGCACTCGTCTATAAAACGCTAGGGCCAATTTTAGCTCCCCATCACCACATGAGCTACGTATGAGGCTTGCGGGTTTGATCTTACTTTGCAGGCTAAGGATTATCGCCCGTTGAAGGACGGGACAGGGAATGAAATTAAGACCCAAAACGTGTTTTACTTTAATTAAAAAAAAGCTACATTAACAGCTTGCCATGCCTTCTGCGTTGTGATTATACTAAAATACTATTATAATATAATATAATAAAAAGAAATATTTAAGCATTTCAAAAAAAAATATAAGAAATATAAAACTAAGCCTTTATTTATTTTACTTATTAATTTGCCAAAATTAACCTTCGCCTATTTCACAAATACCACTTTCTTCATTTACGATCAACTTTATAATACAAGTCCAATTCTATATAATACTCGATACAAACAATCAATAACCTTATCAATAATCCGTGTTCTATGAAATGCCTGTACTTATAATAAAAATCGCTTAAAAATCCTTGAATTCCTTTTCTTATAACCCTCCCTTGTTAGTCTTTCTCGTCGTCTTCAAAATTATCATACTTGGCACAAGAGACCTTAAACTTCGCCTTGTTTTCTGAACATAGTGAAAAAGGGTAAAGTGGCCAAATTTTTGCGCTTTTGCATATTTTTGCTATTATTGCTAAATTAAACTTTGCTTATTCGCAAGTTCATTATATTAAATCATAAAAAGAAAAATAAATAGCAATTGAAATTTCCTTTTTTGCTAATTCTAAAAACCCTATAATCGAAAGCAATTACGACGGCGATGAAAAGGGCATTTCGTATATATGAATACTCATAAGAATTATACGCCTAAATCCACTAAAGCCAATCAAAAAACTAATAAAAACCAAACGTAATCTTAACACCTTTAGCTTTAGGGGCCCGGCTGGCTCTTATATTACAATATCCCCGCTTTCTAGAACTAAACAAAAATATAAGAAACACATTAGGACAACGGCTAAAAGCAAAGCAAGGTGCAAAGCCAAGGTGTAGAGCCAAGGTACAGAGCTAGGGTGCAGAGCCAGGGTGCAGAGCCAGGGTGCAGAGCTAGGGTGCATAGCTAGGGTGTAGAAACAGGGATGGTGGGAACAGGCCCCACTAATTTATCGTGATGGCCAAAGAATTTACAATTGTACAATATTGCCATAATTTGAGTATAAAATAATGTCATCATTTATTAACTCTTTAAGATCATGGAATTAACGTATTAAATAATCAATTTTTTTAATGGCGGTTTTAGGGACTTGGAATTTCTCGCCAAGGAAGAGATACCTTAAGTATTTACGCTATTGTCCTTAGCTCCCAGCCCTTATTACTTGCTCTTTTTACTTATTTTTTATTTCAACCTCTATAAACCCTATTTATTTTTTATTACTTTTGCAGTTTATTTTGCTACAGCCTCCTAAGCCTTACTTATTACCATTTTTAATCCTTTTACAAGTTTTTGGTCTCTTATTTAAATCATTTATCGCATATAAAAAAGATGGCTTCAAAAGTCAAGTAAGCTATTACAGGGGACGCCACCGAAAATACAATCCCTCAACAATCATTTATTAATATCGAAAAAATATCATTTCTTAATTTTAATACTACTACTAAAGAAACTGCATAATTTAAAAAACTAATTAATGGTTAAGCATAGGCATTGGTTTATATTAATCTTTTTTTAAAATCTCTTTTTTATAATAAATTCTTTTAAAATAATTTATGTTTCCTAAACTAATTATATACTTTCAGGATTAAATATTATAATTATTGCCAATGTACAAAAGCCTATTTTTGAATCCCTAAAAAAAAATTAAGAAATTGGCTTAGGTTAATATTAAATTTCTTATGGGATTTGTTATTGCAATTTTATTAATTAAATGATATTATGCTCTTTTTAAGATTAAATACCTTATGATTAATAGTGTTCTTCTTTTTAAGATTGGCAGTGCGGTTTGTGGTGTAGCACTTATCATAAATGCTATAATTATCGGCAAAGTTATTATTAGTGCAAGTAGTGCAGGCATATATTTTAGGTAAAATCATATTTTTTTTTTAATTTATTGCAATGCGTGTTTAATCTTTTTTAATGCTTTGATATATAATTCCGTTTTCACAAATATAAAAAAACGTCTTATTTATAATGCAGCAATTGGTTTGTGCTGAGGAATAAAAGCAATTCTTAAATCTGTCATTGGCGAAGGCTTTGCAAAAAGCAAAGCCATATAAAAATAGGCCTTTTATATTAACTTTTTATTAACTGCTTTAATTGCGCCTATTTATATTTTCCTTTTTTTAAAATATAACAGCAAGCCCAATGTTTTTGGTCCCATAAAATTAAAACAAATGAATTGGGTTAAAGTTTTCCTTAATACTGGCACTTGAACCCTCTTTCAGGTTGCATATACTTTTTCGGGATTTATTTAAAAATAGAAATCCGCTGGACCAATTTTTCTTTAGGTTGTCTTCAAAGTCCTTCTTTTTGCCTACATTTTTCAATAAATTTATTGCATTTTTATGATTATTAAAAGACGATTATTCCCCGTTTAAATCCTAAAAAGCAAAATCATCATCTTTTTTTATATTGCCCACGCCGTAGCAGCAATAGTAATATTTATTATTATTTATTATATCCCTTTTTTTTTAATTTATAAAAGGTAATTTAATAATTAAAGCAGCAATCCGCCTTTTACCTTTTATTTATATTATGATCTTTTTTATTATGCTTGCAAATAGTTTATTTTTAGTATTTGAACAATATATGCCCATTTATATTATTGCCGGTGTTTTCATAATAATTAGAAAAGCACTTATGCATATTATTAATGCCAATACTAAAATCAGCGTAATTTATGGCTATAAAATCCTGGTAACAATTGAAGCTGGTCTTGCATTGCAAATTGCTTATTTAATGGCTATTATAAAAGTTAAGCTAAAGGAGATATTCGGCACAACTAGCATTGTAAACATTTTATAAATTAGAAGCGCTATTGTTGCATTTTCTTTTGCAAATATCATTTTCCAAAACATAAGGTTCATTAAATTAAGAAATATTTTGGCAAAACAAGGTTTTAATACTAAAAAGCTCAAAAGCGCTTTTACAAATGCAAAGTCTATAATTCTTGCTGATAATGATCCAAATGTCCAAAAGTTGGTAATATAAGTTATTATAAATATTATAAGTGTAATTTAAATCTTGGTTATTATTGCAAATGTTGTTAGTATTATTAATGGTGCTTTAATAAAGCAGGAGAAGTTAGCTCTTTAGTAGAAAAAAGATAATAGAGATAGCGCATTTAGGCGGCAGTATTAAAAACAAGTTGGACTTTGTTTTAAAGGAATAAGATAATAGTAAATTGGATTTAAAGACTGGAGAAGGCATTTAGGATGTAATGCAAAATCTATAATAAGCTCTCACTTGCCGGTATATTCAAATTTTAGTGTCAATAGATTCATTTTTTATTTAATATTATTTTATTAGGCTAAGCACAAGCGGCTATAAGTTACTATAATTAAAGCAAAATTATTTTATAGTATTTTAATTCCTTTATAAGAATGAAAATTCTGATGTAATACTAAATAACATAATGGGAAAACCTTTGGGCGAATGAACTAAATACTAGAGAATAAACGCAAAAGCATAGCCGAAAGGCAATAGGCCATTTCCATTTTCATAATAGTGCGTACGCTTTTTATGAATCCGCAGGCTAAGCTTTGGCATTTTTATATCTCTAAGTTCTTGTATTCTTCTTTTATTAATAATATTTAAGACCAGATTACTTTATGGTAGCTGGCATTTTAGCGCTAATATTAATACGCTCTATTTAAGATTTCCCGTTATATACCTTATTATAAACTTGTGGCAACTTTCTATTAATAAAGCCAATATTATCAAAAAGAATTTCTTTAATTTTGGGAATTGACATAAAAGGCGGACAATCCATTCCTCGTTTTCCCACTTCATTACCACTTGTGTAACAGGCTTAAATAATTTAAACAATAAAAAGTCAAACCTAATATCAATAGTAAACGTATCGCAAGCAAGGTTAAAATATTCCACAATTTATTTATTATATAAAAGTGGCTGGGCTATTCTCAGGGCTTTAAATCAAGATTCTTAATAAATAAAAAAATTAAGTAAAAGTTTTAAATCCGCTTTAAAGGAAAAGTATTGATTATTGCGCTTAATGGCAATCTAATATAAATATAAATAATAAAAATACTCCCAAATCCTTAAACGAATTTTTATAAGCAGCAAAAGAAAAAAAAGGAATAATAATGTTAAAATTCTTACGGATCCTATTGCGTAATTTGCCTTTGATTATGTTAGTACTATAAGTATAATGAAAATTCTGATTAAAAAGTGGCGTTGGCTCACTGTAAAGTTTAAACTACAAAAACCTAGCCTCTTTATATATAAAACGGCATCCCTCAGAAATAAAGGCTCTTAAAATGATCCCCTCTAAAAATAGCCTTAGGTCCAAAAACGGCTCTACCTAAAGGGAAACAAAGTCATACCGCTAATAAAGGAGTTAATAACTAGATTGAGTGAAGGAAGTCTATGCACTTAATTACTTTTAACTTCACAACTGAATAAACGAGTTTAGGTCTCCTTAATATTCATATTCTTTATACATAAAAATGAAACATCGGTCCCACGAGATCCCTGGATTATTTATACTTTTTAATTAAAAGAATTAAAAATCGTAGGATAAATATATTTAATATTTATAAGATAAACAAAAAGTACTAAACATTAAGTAAGAATTAAACAATATATTAAATAATTATTCACTAATGCTAAAATTTCAAAAGGTTAACGTCCTCCCTTATATAGCAAAACTCACTATATGCCAAAAACTTTTATAAATTCCGAAATTTATAAATTGTTATACTAAAAGGAAGAGTATAATAAATATATTACTAACTCTAGATATGAATACTTTTAATTATAATTAATTTAAAAGAGATATTATTAAAAAAATTTCGCGATCCTTATAATCTTATTGGTCGGTCTTAGTACACAGTGTGTCTCGCTACGTAAGAACAAACGTTATATATAATAAATTGCTTAAACATTCGCAAATCCGTCATTAAGGGTTATATTAAAACAATTATTATTACGGTACATATTATAATCAATAGGGCCAAAATATAACAACTTAACATTTTACAAATAACTCCTCTTTCCTAATGTAATTTATAACAAAAACTAGGCTATAATTCAATCTGAACAAAGCACCCATTCTTATAATATTCACAAATACCTACTAAGCTCTGCTTTCACCTAAAAATACTCTTAAATATAATTCCGCTTAGCCAGCGCTCTATTATAAATTATCTTTATTTTCTCTAAAATCTAATGATTGTAAACCAAATATAGCACAATCATATTTCCGATACATAAGCCAATCACAATAATCATAATCTTAGCAATAATAGACCAGTGCCCACCTTAAGCAATATAAATATTGATAAGGGTAATAATAAGACCGATAAGCAAGTAAAATAGCCCAGGTTTTTGAATCATTTAATTAATGCTTTATCTTTTGGGATAATCTTAGGAAAACTTACAAAAATATGTTTATAACTAGCCAAATGGCATTGTTCCGCCATTTATACCATAACCAGCTTGTCCCAATTGTTCCAAAAAGGCAGCAGGCTCCTGCGATTGCTAAAAGTCCCTTTTTAAGCGTATATTAAATAATCCTTCCACCAGTATTACCTGCAAAAGTCTACAAAGTTTTAAAAGAAGTAAATGTCCTAGAAAATACAATATACCTAGCTAATATAAGCCATAAAAAAAGCGCCGCTCAAATATTGTCCCAAGCTAGTGCTTAATTTGCTTAAGCAAACTTAATCATATAAGAAGTATTCATTGCGGATATTATTTAAGCATTATACTTTATTCCTTTCTTAAACTTTTCAAAAGATCTAGGCATTATTCTTATTAAACTAACAAAGGTAATATTAGGTAAGGTGCTTATTATAATTATTAATGATTTATTAAATATTAAACACGCCTTTTAATACTTTTAACTAATATTATTTCAAAAAGGGGCCGATTTGGGTCCCCATATCATTATGTACAAATGCCGGCTGGTTTTGTGAAATCAAATAAGCTAAAAAATGGCTTCTATGTTTAATAATTTACTTATTATATAAATCAAAAAAAAATTGGATTCTTAAATATAAAACCATTATATTCGCGCGTTAATATATTAATTTTTATATAAATAAAGCTTATACGCTTTTAATTAATAAAATAATGGCGGGATATTAAAAGTTAATTATTATTAGCTTTTATTATTATAATAAATATAAACGTTTATATAAATGTTTTTAAAACTTTAATAATCTTGTGTTTTTTTTTCTTAAGGTTCACTTTCATTTCCCTATAATTACATCTTTTATTGTTGCTATTTACCCCACTAAACAATTCTGTGTTCTTTTATATTACAAGTTCCCTCAAAAAAAAATCTTTTAATTTAATCAAACTTTTGCCCTTTTTATTTCCTTATAAAAGCGGGGCTTAGCTTTTTTTTTTAAAGAATCAAATTATAAGCTTTGCCTTTTGGTTTTCCTTTTTTAAACAAATTCTTTCCTTATTTATTTTTGTTATAAAACGTTATTTATAAGATTTAAAAGGAATAATCCTAAATACGTATTCAGGTATTTAGATTTTTAATAATATTATAATAATAATTCTTAAAAGTATTAACCAAAAATTGTTTATTTGGCATTTAAGTCTCTTGTGCTGGAAGCCGTGTCATTAATTCCACAAAGTATGATTTTCCAGACGGGTCGCCCCGGAAATCATAACATAAAAATTATTGGAGGCAATGCAACACTAACTTCCCTCATTGGTTACACGCATGATTTCACCTAAGGGGTGTAAAGACAAGGGTGCAGAACAAGGGTGCAGAGACAGAGACTAGCTATTGTAAGGCGCAAACCTTACAGTAGCGCTTACAAATATTACTTAATTGGGTGGGGATTGACTGCGCGTTTGGAAAGGCCGGTTTTGGCTTTAAAGCCTAAACTTAGAATTGGCAATTGCTATGCTGCGTTCATTTTAAGCTTTAATCTTATAATGCGCAACTTTTTTTGCCTTAAATCATATTTAAGCAATTTTAATATAAACCTTCATCTTATTGCCTAACTTACTTAATAATATTAAAAACTCAGCCTTAGGCCGTATATTGTTTATATTAATTTAATTTAATTATTTTCAAACACCATATTGGAAATTATAAGGCCACAAAAGTTTCACAGTTTATTATAACTTAAATTATTTCTAAACCTTATATCCAAATCTATGGGGTTACTAAATTATCACCCGCATACTAATCTTCTTTCACCCATTAAAATTAAAGTCAATGCAAGTAAAGGGGTAAAGGGTTTAATAATAGCTTTGAGAGTAAAGCCTTACGCTTAAAAAAAGTTTAATAATTTTAAGGATAGGCTTAAAAAAAAAGGAATTATATTTCTAAAAGCGGGTTAAGCAGCAATAATAAATTAAGAAACGGTTGGAAAAGAACCTTAAGCTTTTAAAAGCATTGAATGTTAAAGAATGCATATTAGAAATTTAATTAATTATATTAAAAAAGCTTATTGCTAAAGAAAATCATTTTAAGGATTTGATAGAAGTCCTTAAACAAATGGCTATAAATTTTGATAAGCGGATAAAGGAGGTAATTGAGGCTTTAATTATATTAAAATATTAAATACGATGTGTTTTAAGTTTTAATATAAATAATATAAAGAATAATATTGGTAGGCATTAGTTTATTGCGGCGAAGATAAAAGGCAGGTATAAAAAGTGCCGCCGTAAAAGTTTAGAGCTTAATAGGAAAAACAGAACTAGCTTGTTTTAAAAGGCAAAAATAAAGTATTAAGGGACAATCGTTTTAAGCACCATAAAAGCAATCCTTAATAGCAAAACCAATCCCCTCCTAATCATAAAGGCGAATACCCTAAACCCTTAATATATAATACCTTACCCTTTCTTTTATTTGATAATAAGTAATATTCTTTTTTGCCATCTTTTATTTACCTTTGTCTTAAATAATAATCTTAATAAATTTACTATTACGTTTTATAATCTTATTAATAATGAAATTAGGCCGGGGTTTCTTATGTGGTAATTCTTTGCCTAATTTTTTGGAATTTTTTAATTAGTAAATTACTTCCCCAGCATTTTGCTTTAAGATTACAAGCGTTATATTAAGCCTTTGGGCATAGGCTTCCTTAAAAATAGTTGTAAAAGCAGTGAGCTTAAATTGCTTGCCTTAATTATTTGCAAGGGTAAGGGTTAGAACCTTGAATGGCAGTTGTAAAGCATTAATCATAAAAACGGTATTAATGGAATTGGCTTTATAAATACGGAAACGACCTTTTTAAGCTAAAGATAATATCATAAACCGCAAGATTGTTTTTACCTAATAACGGAAAAGAACATATAAAGCATTTTATAAAAAAATGGTTTTATTATAAATTTCCTGCCCAAATACAAATATAGGATCATGTCGAGCACCGTAGGGGAGGAGCTTTAGGAAGTGTGAAAGTCTTGAATTGTAAAGGAGTGTAGTAAAGCTCCCCTTAAGAAGGAGCTCCAAAAATCTAGTTATATAAGCAGTCTTAATTGGCTGCAACGCCATTAAGGCTTTGTTAATGCTATTAGCCAATAAACCCTTATTTTATATAACACACCCTTTTGGCTAAAAGCAATTATAAAAGCAATAAGAATGCTTAAATATAACTTATATAATATGGTGGCATAAATGCAGACCGCCATATAATTGGGAATAATGCTAATACAATTAATTATGATAAAAGCATTGTTGCTGGGGCAACGGAATTAAGCAAGTGAAATTATATTAAAGCTTTTATGCCAAAAATTTGCGTTTTTTAGCAATCATATTATTAAAAATGGCTTATATTAAAAAGCGCGCTCCTATTGCTGCTTTCAAAGCATTAAAAAAAAAAAGAATAAATTCCAAACATTTAAAAGTCTGAAATTAATATGTTAATATATATAATATAGCTGGCCGGCGCCTTTTAAACTATTACCCTTTTTCTTTGCTTGCCCCTCCCGCCCTTATCAACCTTTTGGCATTGCGCTATGGCTAAGAAAGCTTATATTATGCCATGCTTTTATTGCATTTGCAATGGCATGCGTAGCGCGTTGGGCAACTTTTATTGCAATAATGCATTATTAATACAATGTTTTTATTATTATAAAAACAACAAAGCTAGCTACGCCACCGCGCCCCAAGCCGCTGCCGCCCTTTTTGCTGCCTATTTGATGGCAAAATTAATGCTAAAAAGCTTTCGCATACGTACATTGTTTTATATAATATTGGATGTCATATAAAAGCAATATGTAAAGCTTTTGCTAATTGGCCGTAATCCCTTATCGCCCATTGGGCTATTATTAAAGCTGCCTTAAAAAAAAGAAAATTAAGAAGGCTAAGGATGAGGATAAGAAAAAGAATAACTTTGCTTTTGGTTTATTGTTTTATAAGTACTATTTTTATTGTTTTTAAGACGACATTTGACAAATTATAGCCTCTTTTTGCTAAAAGACCGCCGTGCCCCCTTCTTGCCTTGTTTTTGGCGCTAAAATAAATGATAATAATAATATAGCTGCTGCTATTAATATTAATAAATTTTTAATTGCTATTATTGCAGCGCATGCTGCTGCTTGCGCTTTTGCTTTAGCAAAAGTTAACGTTTTAGCTAGCGCCGCTTGGCAATTGGTAAACTTTTTGCTTTCATTTTTATAAGTAAAAATGGCTTTGCAACCCGTAAATTGCAGCTTAAAAATGTTATTTTAATAGTAAAGCGGTTTTGCAATCCCAAAATCGCAGTTTGGGAATATTTCCCTTATATTATTATAAGATTGCAAGTATATTAAAGCAGCTTTGCAATTTTAAAATAGCAGCTTAGGATTGGGTCCTCAAAATTTACACAATTTTCCTTTATGCTTATTATCTTTTTGCAATATTAATTTAAAATGATATATAAAATATATTAAATATAAATATAAATGTGCTTTGGCATTTTTAGCTTAAGTAAGCTTTTTAACAGCGGCTCAAGCATTTTAAAAGTTTAAAAAAGCTACAAACACCTCAAACTTTTATTAAGGCAGGTTTTTTGTCAAGCCATTTGCTAACATATTATTAATAAGAAAATATATTATTTAAAAGCTTTCCTTTTTATGCTTTTATTATAGCCACATGTTTTGTATATTAACATATCTTAGCTTTATTAAGATGCATTGATTTTTTTTAATTATTAGCTAAATTATTTGTTTATTATTATAGAATATGTTTTACGAAGCTCCCACATTAAGTATTAGTTTTTTAAAAAAGCGCTAAAGCGCTATTATTCTTTTTGCCGTTTTTGCTACTCTTAATAATTCCGCTTTTATTATTAAAGTAATTATAATGTTTTGCTTTAAGGCTTTTTAAATAATCGCATTTTTAAATAATATTATAATAAAATCCTAGGAAAAGCATTTTAATTTTTTGTTATTTGCAAATAAAGCATTTAAGGCTATTAATAAATATATCTCCCAATTTTTGCATTGGTAAATAATTGCCAAAAAGCATAATTCAAATAAATATTTAATGGTTCATTTAATTGCTTTTGCGTGCTAAGCGCTTAGGTTTATTAAAAAGTGCAATAGCTAAAAAGCTATAAATACAACATTTGGCCTTAACATAATAGTTATATACAAAACTAATTCAATCTTTTTTTAATATTCTTTAATTTGCTTTAATATAGCGATTTCGGGGTTTTTGATTAAATTGTAATTTGGCAAAGGCATGCTTGGGCACTTCCCATTTATTATATTAAATTTTTAAGCCACTTTTTTTATATAAGTATTATGCATCAAAAACACCATTTTTGCAAACCAATCTTTAATTACACGCACCCCTAAAAACTATTTTATATTTCCTAATATTGTAAGCTTATAAGCTAAATGCAACCTTTTAATAATTTTTTATTCTTTATTATTATTTAAGGCATAATATAAAATTTAAATATTATTAATATAAAACGCCATAAAAATTATCCTATTAAAATTTATGAAAATACATAGCTTTTCTGTTAGGAGATTAAGGTTTAGTTTGCTTAATATTATTGCAAAATTATTATATCATAATGCAAGGGAATTTTTTAAGCCATACAATGCTTAATTAATTTTTATTATTATTTCAGGTCTTTTTTAGCCATTTAAGAAATAGCATAATATTAAAACGCTTCTCTTATTGCGTTTAATATTAATAAATGCATTAATTACATTAAATTGCTTCATTTTTAAATTAAATTATGCTGCAAGCGCTATTACCACTTTAAAAAAGCATACTGCAAATATTGCAGCATATATTAAAAAAATTGTTGAATTATTTTGCATATCCTTTTGCATTATAATGCAAAAGCAATAGCAAATTAATTCGCTTGCTAAATCAATTTTATATATAAAAACCCATTTTAATAAAATAGGCTATATAATAGCATTTTCCTTAGAAATCATTTTTTAGCAATATTAAGCTTTTAAATTAGTAATCTCTCTTTTGGCGTCTTTCCTAAAGTATTCGCCTTAGGCATGGTTGTTTAGCTTATTTTAATTCTTTAAAGCCTTTAAAAACTTTTTTTAATATGGGTTATATAAATTAAAAGCAATTATAAGATCTGCTTTTATTTTAATACTTAAAATAGCTATTGCTATTATTATATGCAATATAATTATGTTTTTGCCATTTGCTTGCATTAAAATAGCTCCACAAAATATGTTAGCAAACTTTATTATGCGCAAATAACTATTTTATTGTAAAGCCATTACCATGAAATAATGGCCTCAAATTGCAAATTTATTATGCTTCCTCCACATTTCTTATGCTACGTAAATTCAATCATATTTTTGTCTTCGTTGCTATTATTGGCTTGCTTTAGCCAATATTTGGAAATCATTATTCATCCCAATTGCTATAAGCGGAGCTTTTAATAATTTGGGGACCTGTTGCTTAAAATCTTATGGCCTTTAATTTAATATTATAACTTAAGAGTATATTTGGCGCGCCTTTTTAATACCTAAATTTATACTTTTATCATATAAGGCGTTTTTCTTAAGCTAATCTTTAATTATTTGATTTTTAGCAAATTTTAAAGCGCCTAAACTTAACCTTTTATAAAAAATCAAAACTTCATTATTATTCTTAATGCTATTTTTATAAAAAACTTTTTTATTTATCCCCAAGTTTTAATTCTTATAAGGGACCATATTATTGCTCTCCCCTTTTTGGCTCTTATAAAAAACCATTCCCATTTTACTTATTTCCGTTACCCCCAAGCTTATTAATAATTTAAAAAGATTAAGGTTCATTAATATTATTGCAGGTGGTTTTATTGCCGGGGGAAGCATTTTCATAAGCGGGGGAAGCACTTTTAATATAATAATTTCTATTTCCATTGGCTTTCCAGCATGCACTTCAATAATAGCATTTAATGCAGCCGTTTATTCCTTCATAATATTCTTTATAATATTGCTTATATTAAGCCCTACATTTAAGGAAATATTATTCTCCTCCATTATAATAATAAGCTTTTTTAAAGCAAAAGCGATTTGGCCAATCAACTTCTCCTTATCTAAAAAATAAAATTTTGTTTTATTAAAGCAAATATTGTGCATTATAATAATACGGCATAGCTAAGGCACCTAAATTTTGTATATATTAAAAGCAACGTAATCAACCAAATAACCTAAATGTTCCTTAGGATCAATTTTAAAGCCTCTTTTGTCTTTTCCGGCTTCTTTATTATTTTTTATTAAATAGGCATGCGCCTTATACGCATATTCCCCGCTTTAATCTAATTTTAGGTCAATTAATAGCCTTTTCATAATTAATGAATTATATTATTAAAAATAGCCCCAAAACCATTCCTAAAGCACTTAATTTAGGCTTTTTATTTCTTATTATGCAAGTAATGCCTTATTATATAAATAAACCGCCGCATTATATACCTTTAAATATAGTTTTTTTTGGGAGTTTTGCTTAAACGCGCATTTTAATAAATTTAGTAATAATTTCTTATTCTGCGCGTTTTAAACCGCCAACTAGTTTTTTGATATATGCTAAGGGGTTCTCCACTTCAATCCCTTCCCTTATCGTTCAATCCTAATAGCGTATTATTCTAAAGATTGCAACAACAAAAGTATTATTATTATGCCTAATAACATAAATAAACAATTCATATTAATATCTTATCCAATGCTTGAAATTTTATAATATTAGCATAATATGATTTAATAATTTGCTTATCAAAGTTTAGCTAAACAGCTTCCCATTATATTTGTTTTTGATTATTAATAATTATTGCGTTTTATTATAGCTTAAAAGGAAATTAAATAAGTTTCAAAGGATTTTAAAAAATGATTTAGCCGCCTTATTCTTAAATTCCCTTTTTAAAATGACGTTTTCGGCGTATATTATAATATAGTTTTTGCATTCAATTCTGAAAATACCATTAAATTCTATTTTCTTCCTTACGTAAAACAGCGCCCAAAGTGCTTTTTTTCCAAAATGGCCCGTTTTTAAGTACTATATTTTTGGCGTTGCATAATAAGCTTGCAATGGCTTCTTATTTAATTAAAAACCTTATTTTAAGCTATAACAAAAAATTGAATATATTATGGTTAGGGGGCGCTTTATTATTATTAGGCTATAAGAGCAATAAGAATAATTAAAAAGCTTATATTTAAAAAAGGTAAAATTATATTTCCGCTTTAGCTTTTAAAGCATTACGCTATTTTAAATTTCCTTATACTTTAATATGATGTTTTTCCTTAAGTATTAAATCCCAATATTTAATAAAAGCGCCTTAAAAATAATGTTAATATTAAAACCAATTACAATTGCGATATTGCTTAAAATTAGATTTTATGTGTTTGGGCTATTTTTGCTTTTTAGCATATTTTTGAAAAATTGCTAGCCTCATCCAATGATTAAAAAGCATTATATACCTGCCTTTACATAATTGTTGTTTTTAAATTTCATAAAAATGCCTAGGATAAGCTTTTTTTTATTATTAATAAAATGCTAAGCACCGCAATTGTCAATAAATATGCTATTTAAAAATGCATATAAATTGCTAATAAAATTTGCGGCATATACTTTTATTGCTTTATTAATATTAAAAAGCTTTGGATTAATAATAGCAGCACTAATATTTCCAAGGTATTTGCTTTTGTTTATTAATAATAACGGCTTTTCCTTCTCCTTTTTGTTTAAGGCAACGCTTTCAATAATTTAATTAATAAAGAAGATCTTTTAACCTTCTTTAGCGATTTCCTTTTATAGCTTAGCGTACTTCGCTTTTTCAAATCTTTTGCAAGTTTTTTTGATTTTATTATTGCTGAGGCAATTTCTTAATTTATTTGCATAGCCGCCGTTATAAGCATATTATAATCTCCAGCATTTGATAAGTGCCTAAAAATGGCCATTTTTGAAATTGCAAGAACAATCGCTTTCCTTTAATTATTTAAAGTGAGATTGGTTAAATAAGCCTTATTTGCTATAAATGCTTAAGCTTTTAGCATTAAAGGTAATTTTAAAGCTATTAAGAGTTTTTGAATGCTTCCTTAAAAAGGCGTATAGCCCATTTGCTATTTTTTTACCCCCTAAACCATTTTTGAAATGCTTTTCCAAATTAGCTTCAAAAGCTAAACCATATTTTTTAAGCATTATATAATATTCCCTTTCCAAAACATTATTTTTAATAACATTAGCTAAAGCTTAAGCAGCCCATATTTTAGCATAAATTAAAGCTGCAAAAAGGAAATTTTAAATGCCTAAAACGCTTTGCACTTTTGGAATATTATGTGTTTTGGCAAAACGGTACCTCTTTTGCTATTCCTTATGCCAAATGCAAGCTTTCATTTTCCCTTTTTTTTTGAAGGCACTTATTAAAACTTTTTAATAATTTAAAATAATAAATAATAATATAAAGGCATTCAAAAAAGCGAGCTCTTGCTTGATTAACCTAATCAATGCTTAAAGTCTAATAAGGTTTTTTGACTTATTATTGTTAATGGCGTTTGTTAAGATCAACACACTAATAATGCTATTTACCTAATTAAATAAGTATTAATACCTTATGCTAAGAAGCGTCCATTAAGCAAGGTTATTTTGGAATTTTCTTATGCAAGCTTCCCAGATTTTTTTAATGTTGCTAAAGATTGCCTTTTATGATTTGATAGCCTATAAAAGCTTCATAAAAATCCTTTTCTTATCTTTGTTGGCAGTTTTCTATTTATAATATATTTTCCGCTTGCTATTGCTCATCAACGCTATTCATCCTACAAATCAATTGTTTATCTCAGCTTATATGTACTTATCAATATTAAAAGCTGCTGATCAAGATTTAAGGAGATTTGGAATATTATATTCATTTGGGTTAACAAAGTCAATAATGCCCTTAAGTTGGGCATGATATTGAAATCTCATCCACCATTGCAACCACTAGCGACAATCGCTTAATAAAGCGTTGTCCTTGTCGATTGGTATGTTTTAAAAGGACATCTTATTATTATTAAGCATTTAAAAAGTTTGAAAAAGTGTTATTAAGTTTAAAAAAGGTAAATATAAGCTTTTAAAAAGTTTTCCAAATAGCGATGAATATCCTTCAACATTTACCCTCGCTTCTTTTGACTTATAATAGTCATATCTTAATAACTCATAAAATGAGGCTATGGCTTTTAATTATCGAGCACCGTAGGGGAAGAGCTTCAGGAAGTATGAAAGTCTTAAATTATAAAGGAGTATAATAGAGCTCCCCTTAAAAGGGAGCTCCAAAGATCTAGTTACATAAGCAGTCTTGATTGGCTGCAGCGCCATTGAGGCTCTGTTGGTGCTACCAGCCGATAAACCCCTATTCTGTACAACAGATCAGCAAATGGCTGGGGAGTTAAAAATAAAAATATTAATTAAATAATATTAGAATAATTGTTTTCCATTAATAAAAAAGGGACCCACTAAATAATTTTTATATCTTTTGTTAATATGTTTTTTATATAAAAAATGCCTAAGCCTTAATTTTGCTATCTTTCGCAATAAAACAAAATTAAACGTTTTCTTTATTGTTTTAAGCGATGCAAAGGCCTAGTGGGGCTTAGAAAGCAGCTCTTCCGCATAATCTTGCGGCGTTTATTTAGGCTTTTGAATTTTAATATAATAATAATATACGTGTTTTTTATAAGCGCTCTTACTATAGCTAATAGAATTGGAACCTATGAAATAATATTCATATCTTTTGCTAACGTGTTTTTTATAAAAGAGGTATTTAAATCTTACTTCCGCCATTTCTTAAATTAAAATAAGATTAAGCATTCTTTTTATTGCTTTAAGCAATGCAAAAGCCTTATTAAGCTCGCAAAGCGGCTCCTCCCGCTTAGGCTTATTAACCTTTGCTTAAGCAAAGTAACGGAAAAGGCAATAGTAATATGCGTATTTTTTATGAACAATCTATTTGCATCCGGTGGCAGGCGAACCTTAGGTAATGATAAAGGTCGCTGGTTCGCTGGTGGCCGTTCTGCATCGCCACCTCGTATTCTACCAAACTCTTCTTGATATCCGTTATTGTTATTGCGTAATAAACGGAAAAACAATTATTAATCTAAGTCATTTTTAGCGATGCCAAAAAAGCTATAAAAAAAGTCCCGCATAATAGCAAATAATGTAAAATATTGCCTAAATATAGTATTATATAAAATCAAATATATAAAATCAAAAAAAAAGTAGCCTTTATTTACTTGGAAAATATTTACATATAGCTAACCACATTTATTTAAGATATCTGGTTTGCGATTTTTATGATTTAAGATCAATTCCGGTATATTTATTATTATTTTGGTATATGCAATATTATTAATAAGTTCGTAAATAAATTTCATTTTTCGTTTTATTAATTTGTGATTAATTTTATAATAATTTAAAGGCTAAAGTCTTTTTACGTAATTTTTAATAATGCTAATATTTGCTGCTTTATGATTATTATAAAATTGATATATTTTTTTATATTTATTATTTATAATAAGCGTAAAATTTTTTATTAATTATTAGGATTATAATCCTGGCTATTATGTGTTTTACTTGCCAATATCTTTTTAAAGTGCTTGCCCATTTATTATAAGAAAGTGGCAAAAAGTGAAAAGTCAAAGCATATAATATAATACCTAAAAAGCATAAAAGCTAATTATCCGGGTTTTAAAAGTAAATTTGATGATTTGGATTTTAACATTTGGCTTATTATTATGTAAGGCCTTAAATTTTTTTAAAAAAGAGCCCTTACTTTTGCTTGAAAGAATCTTTTTCAATAATTTTATGCAAGATTTGAAATATTTCGTATTTTTAAAAAATATATATATAATTATAATAACATATTTTATCAAATAAAAGCGCTTAAGTATTTATAACTGCATATTATTGTTTTAAATTATAAGGAAAAGCTTGCGTATCAATATTTGCATTTAAACAAACGCACGATTTTTAAGAAATAAGCTAAAGCAACGGCCTTGAAAAGGAAAAGCTATATTAATATTAATCAAAAGCCAATTGTTTTTATTTTTATTAATAATATAAATCATTGCCGCTTTAATTCAATATAAATAGCGTATTATTTCTTATGCTTTATTAATGGCAAAAGCCGTTGGGGAAAAAGGCTTATACCTTAAGGCAATGTAAATTTAAAAGCCGCGGGAAAGTTCTTATGAATATAGCTAGCCATAATCCAATAAATAGGATTAAATTATTTAGGCTATCTAAGAATTCTTTGGCCAGGAGCTTTAAACGCTTCATATAATCCTGCTTGCTTTTTAAAAGCCGGGCAAGAAATTTCTCTTTTTACGTAATATTGCCTTATTTAATAAAAATAAGAATTTGCTATAAGATATCGCTATTATAAAATTTCGCGCAGCTTGGATTATGTTTGCGCAAAACATTTTTGACTTATAAACTGAGGTCTGGATTTGTTAGCTGGGGGTATTTTTTAAAAATGGAAAAAAAATCACAAATCATTAAAATAAAGATTGGCAATCCATTACTTATTGTTTTTTATAAGAAATTCATAAGCTGCTTTAATGCAATGTTTTTTGTGCAAAAATATAAGAAAATGGTTGGAATTAAATAATTAAAAATTGTTATTAATTTCCAAAAGTTTTTTAGGCAGAGCCAAATATGGTATTATCATAAGCATGTGATTATCGGAATCTTAGCGTTAACAGCTAATTTTGGGATTTTAAAAAATGCTTAGTAATTTAGCGACATTTTTTTTGTTACGTTATTATAAGTTGTCAAAAAGCTCTTTATATTAAAGCTTATTAAATGGAATTTTTATTAAGCCTAAAAATGCTTGGCTTTTTTTTTAAAATTTTTATAAATCTATTGCTAAAAGGCCTTCCATAATAAAGTGAGTTTATTTATTGCCTAAAAAGAAACTTTTTATTAAAACATTCCCTGGTAATTTTTTCTTCTTTATATTACTCTTATTCTTGCTTATATTTTGCCTTTTTATTCTTAACCTAAAAACTGCGAGCTTGAAGGGGACCAAACGGGACCCTAGGGGACCAAATATGGCACCTCTGCCCAAAATTGACTTATATAATAATAATTAACAACCTATTCAAGCACATCTCTCGCAAAAATTTCTTGCCGCATTATATAAAAAACTGCGACCTAAAACTTTTGGCCCTTCTGCAGCGAACCATGGCATTTGAAAGCAATAAACCCCTCTTGCTCTTTCCTAGCAATAATCCAAAGGGATCAACCTCTTTTAGCGATTATATCCCCCTACTACCTCCCATTCCAGCATCACGCAAAAGAACATATGCCAAACCCATAACACAGGCCAATAAAAAACCGCAGCTAGCATCTCACAGTTTGCTAAAAAACATTACCAAGCATGATTCACAAAACAGCTCAACATCATCTTTTAGCTCTCCTTCAAAAAATAAGGCCAGCCCCCATCGGGCTAACTTAATATATAAAAATAAAAGTAAAATCACGGGATCAAAATACCCAAAAATGAAACAGCAAACAGCAATTTCCCCATAAATAGCCTATCACAAATTCATAATTCTTAATTAAGCTGAATTAGCTATTATTAAATATGATAATATCAAAAAGCACAATTTGATTATAATTAAAAAATTAAAAAATAAGATTAGTAAAAGCTTAATGCGTAAGATACAGCCTTTTATAAGCGATCATATGATTAATATTAGAAAATTGTATTTTAATAATAAAAATCTAATTATTATTTACAAAAGAATGGATGTTTTGCTTTGACATATTATTAGCATATTATAAGGCCCTTTTAAACCATTTTAAATTGCAGCAGTTTGCAAGCAGGTACATCAGCCTTGGCACTAATTACCCATGCATTTCTTATTGAAAACAGCTAGTAGCAGGACTCTCCTATATATATAAAACATTTTCCTTATATTACGGCAAGCTTAGCTGCAATATAATCCTTTTTAGCCTAAATGGAATAGTGAAAATTGATAAGTTTTATTGGCTCTTAATATAATTATAGCTAATGTATATAAGCCAATATAAGGGAATCTTTTATTAAAAACATATATACCACAACAAAAAATAAACGCAACAATATCCATAGCATTAGCTTTATTATAATAAAGCTTATGAAGCCTACAACATATATACTAAACCCTTATTTTGTAAAACTACAAAGCCCGGGAAAATGAAATAATGGCTCCGGCATCAAAGGCTTCCTAAGTGCCACTTAATACCAATCCTTTAAGCAATTAAAAAGCGTAAGCGTCTCCCCAAATCTGTAATATCTGGCTAATCAAAAAACAAGCACAATTTTCTTCCCAAGAAACCGCTTGCAAAATGCCTCAAAAGTCACGTTTTATGTGCATTAATTGCAGCAAAAACACACTAAAATATTCTCTCTCTCCTATAAAGCCAATTGCAAAATAATAGCAGTTCACTTTCTCTCTTATGCTTTTATTAAGGCCTAGCATAATATCACATGTATTTATCCAAAGGGAAGAAAAGGATCTTAATAACATCCTTGGCGATTAGTACTTTCGATGCCTTTATTAATTTAGTGGGCAAGTTTCCAATTCATTATACTCAATTCTATATATAAGGCCAGCATAAAGAGTAAAAGGAATCTAAGATCTTGCACAAATTAAAAATTAACATGGGGAAATCCGCAGCCACGAATTTCACCTAAACTAAATTGCATTATACCGCCTCAAAATTTCTGCGCCATGATTCAGCGGGCCAGGCAGTCAGTGTAGTGCAGATTATAGGAATGCTCTGGATTTTTGTATTATTAGCCGGAGTAGTTTGGGTTTCAGTATAAAATTCCAACTTGCTTTAAGTCTTATTAGGTCGAATTCGTATACTTCAAGCCAAAGTAATCCAAATCTCAATAATAAAAGTCGGATTACTTTGGCTTGAAATATAAATAAGGCATATACGCCATCTTATAATATGTTGGCGTACAATACTTCAGACGCAATTATTTCGAGGTGCAATAATTCAAACCGATGTACATGCAATTGTAGTACTCCAAACCTAAAAATAGTTTTGAGGTAAGCTACTTAAAGAACTAAGCCTTGTAACACTATTTTTAGATTTGAAGTACTACAATTGCATATACATTGGTTTAAATTATTATACCTCAAAATAATTGCGTCTAAAATATTATACGCTAACATACTACAAGATAGCGTACGTGCTTTATTCATACTCCAAGCCAAAGCAGGCTAGGCTGAAGTACTGCATCTGCAATTACCTTAGTTTGAAAAACTGCACCTTGAAGTAATTGCGTCTAAAGTATTATACCTTCAAATATTACAAAATAACATACGTGCATTATTTATACTGCAACTCAGACTACTTTGGATTAAAATATAAATAACGCGCATAATAAAAACTTGATAATAATGCCAGCATAAATTTCCAATTGCACCTGCAAAAGTCAATTTTCAGTCATATTATACACTTCATTACATATTAATATTCTTATTAATATATAATAATATTTCCCATGATAACCCCCCCCCCTCTATTATATAGCCGTCTCTATCACGCTAAGCAAACCTGATAATATTGAAGTAAAACCCTTTGAAAAAGCTCTTCGACTAAATAGCTTTTCCTTGCTTCTTCTTATGCTTTTTCGTATAATAGTTCGTTCTCTCTAAAATTTCCAATATATTATCTCCACAGCTTTCCAAAAAAGCGCCATCTCTTTAGCAATAGGCTCCCACATCCGGGCTTTATCCCTAATAAAAGGTATTAGCCATATTAAAATAATAAAAAATAAAAAAGATCATACTAATTATACAATTTCACAATTTTATCCGCCCGCCAATCATTCCCAATTCTATGCAATAATGACTTATAATAATATCCATTACAACTCTCCTCGCTTCTCCCAAGCAGTTCTTCTAAGATTTCTCTCCAACTCAAGCCCTTCTCAAAAAGTTCTATAATCTTTGATTCTTCAGCAAATCGCCATTTATCACCCTTTAGCAAGACAAAATCTCTACTCAATCATGGTTCCTGATCCACAAATAACAACATTTAAGTAAAATTATGTAAAATCATTAAATGAAAAATATTAATATATACTAAGAAAATCAAATTTAAAACATGCGGAATAAAACATAAATAAACAAAACAAATTAGCAATAAGCCAACTTTAAACTATTATTAGATCCAAAAGGCCATTTTAAAATCCTAGTAAAATAATCAATGCTAACATAATCTAATCAAAATAAAAATCAAAAATAAATTCCAAAAACCACAACACAAAGATCCAGCTGCGGAATATTCGTGGGCCTAAAATCGGTCCCCTCCTAAAATAGAACATATAAATCCAGGGGCATCAGCATATGGTTATCAATTAACCAATCAACAGGCTGCAGCCAACATAAGTATTGAAAACGGCCCCCTTTGCCCCCCTTTTAATACCAACACATAATATGAAAATTCACTCTATCAGAGCCACGTTCGAAAAGATATCGCAAGATCGTCCACTTCTTGTTACTAGTGGCTCTAAATATATGCCATCGTTCCCAATGTCTGGCAAAAAGTACTTTAAAATGCATTTTTATACAAATTCCCAAAGTCCCTAGATAAAAAACCTTCTACCTTAATCAGGCCTGCTACTTTACGGTCACAAAGATAAATGTGCAAATGGCCTTGAAAATTTTAAGGTTCAGTGACTGTAAGGTTAACGTCTATCCCTGCGTGCCAAAACGCACCCTATAACAAGACAAAACGTAGGTACTTCAAGTTCAAGCGACTTTAAATCAATGAACGCATTAAAATGTTTATTTATTTTTATTTCAGTTGTATTATATACCTCTCCCAAACACTCCCAACCTATTAATTCCGAAAATTACGATCGCATCATTGCCGCCCATTTAAATTATAGAGAGCCTCTTATTATAATGTGATAAGACCTTTTAACTCGCGATACCACCATTAAGCTCGTTTCGCTTTTTAAACTCATGAAACGATTTAAATATGAATTTCCAAGTTTTATTACAATATTAAAAAGTCAATACCAATATTATGGCGGCCAGAGCACGCTATATCATACAACGTCGCCACAAAGGATAATACCTCCTCCAATCAAGCAATCAAAGATCCTGATCAGCAGCGATGTGATTATAATAATCTCGGTAAAATTATATGTAATAAAATCTGTGGCTGCTAAACGTGTGGCTGCAACGTTTGTGGCTGCGCGTACCTTGCCGGAAAATTCCCATTTCCCGACATCCTCCGACCAAAGCAAAAAGTGGCCCTGTCCGCAGCCAACAAAATCGGCCGTCTTCTCCTTGCGGTAAGAAATGCCCACTTCCAGCTTTTCCACTCCCCGAATCTTCTTTTCTCAAATTGTTTTGCGCTCTGCCTACAAGTACAGTCGCTTACAAAATCGGCTTCCCCTCCACACTCGCTAGAAGATTCCGAGCCCCACTTACCAGAAGGGGCTAAGCGCATTATCATGTGACCAGCAAGCGCTATGCATATCACCATACCCCCTCAGAGTTTCTCCTGTAGCCTTCGCAGCAAGCAGTTTCACCATCGTCGCCTGCCACCAGTCTGCGTCCCACGACGGCAGCGTCGGACCGTATTCAGTGTCCTTGGAACCCTTCGGCAGTATCAGCTTTACTGCCATGCTCCTCGGCCGAAATCTCCAAGTAGACCAATCCGGCTTATCGACCTCTGTTACAAGTAGCAGATTCACTACCCCCTCTCTTTTGTTCGTTAAGGCCTCCTTCTCAACGCCGTCCTTCGCAAGTAGCAGCGCCACCGCTTCTCTCTTGTACCTCACGTCCATCATGGCCCACGAGAGGGGGATGCAACCGGATTTACTCTCAGGGTCCGGTTTAACGTCATCCATCCCAAATAGCAGCTTCAGCATCTTCTCTCTCCCGTTCCTTTCAGCCCACGATAGCGTCCAACCGGATTTGCTCTTGGAGTCCGGCTCAACGCTGTCCTTCGTGAGCAGCAGCTTCACCATCGCGTCCTGCCACCGGTCTGCGCTCCACAACAGCGGCGTCCGGCTGTCTTCGGTGTCCTTAAAACTCAGGTCGGCGCCGTTCTTCGCGTGTAACAGCTTCACCGCCTCCTCCCACTGGCCTGCGCTGCATAACAGTGGCATCTGACCGTATTTAGTGCCCTTGGGATTTGGGTCGGCACCCTTCTTCGCAAACACTTTCATCACAGCGTCATGTCCGCCTCTTATGGCCCACGATAGCGGCGTCCGACTGTATACAGTGTCTTTGGAGTTCAGGTCGACACCGTCTTTCGCAAGCAGCAGTTTGACTACCACCTCGTGTCCGTTCTCTGCCGCCCATGATAGCGGCGTCCGACCGTAAGTATCCTTGGAATCCGGGTCGACGCCGTCCTTCGTGAGCAGCAGTTTAACCACCGCCTCGTGTCCCTTCTCTGCGGCCCAAGATAGCGGCGTTCGACCCGATTCGGTGTCCTTAGAGTCCGAGTCGATGCCGTCCTTCGCAAGGAGCAGCCTTGCTACCGTTTCGTGCCCGTTCTCTGCGGCTAACGACAGCGGTGTGCGACCATAACTATCCTTGAGATTTGCATGTCCATTTTTGAAGACTAAGACTGCCGTCGCTTCTTTGAGTCCGAAATGTGCCGCAAGGTGTACTCCTGTCACTTGCCTCGGTACTCTTTGGCTGTAGCCAATGTCTGTGAAGTGGAGTTTTAAAGCTATCAGAGCTTGACTAGAGCCGGAGACATTCGCTTCATTCCTAAGAAAATCCACAATCAATTGTCCCACCTCTGTCGAAGCTGCGCGAGCATGGTGTCCCCAATGTTTCGCGGCGTAGTTATAGAGTGGATTCCGCTCAAGCCGTGCCTCGAACTCTTCATCCGTTGGACAGAACCCAGTTGCAAAAGTATCAAATGATAGATAAGTTACACAGGTTACTGTGATTTCTCTCTCGGCATTTGGGAATGAAGCCATCCTCTTGAAGTATTCCCGCGTTGTGTAATGGACTAATCGGATGATATGACTGTTTTTGTCCACTGTGACCAACCCGGCGCATACGGAACCTATGATTTCAATTTCGGGAAGGAAGTCCTCATCCAGTTCCGCAATTCCCGCACTAACAGCAAGGGCGTGTTGTATCTCCGCCGTGGAAAGTGCTCTCCTGGCATGGGTAACCCAAGACAGGACCTGTTTCGCGAGCTCTCGATAGCCTTCCTCCTGGCCTTCAATTCTCCCCATCGCCTGCTCGTAGGTTTCGTCCAATCCTTTCATTCCCTGAGGCAAGTTTTGTAGAGCCCGCTTGATGTGGCCGAGTGTGGGCTGGCTCATAAGTGAATCCATATGCAATCGGGCTAGGAGGAACCTTAGACGCATGTTAATCTAGTTTAGCAGATATGTTGGCAGAGTGGACGTACATTCCGTTAGCAGATTTTACTATGTTTTTTCTAATTGTGTCCTGGACATGTGGGTGTATCAAATTCTGCGATCGTAGAAGTTGGGGTATCCGCGCGTTGACATAACGTAGGACATCATCATCCTGAGCCTGGATCTCTTTCAGTATACATTCTTTGAACCGTGAAGTGATCTCCCAAATGAAACGTGACGTTGCAAAGAGATTTAGTTGAGCTTGATTCTGAAGACTCAACACTTCGGATAGCAACCTGCTCACTCCTTTCTGGTTCGAAGCATGGTATTCATCCAAGGCATCGATGATGATGAACACTCTGGAATACAATTGGATGGTGGAGTGCAATGCTCTTATGATTTCATCGAATGAGGGGGGGGTTCCTTTGGTCCTGCAGTGGTCGTAAAGATTTTTGAGATCTGTAGGTACTGCTGATTGTCCCTGGGCCAACTGCTTTAAAACGCTCGAGAGTAGATGTTCAGGCGTTTGCTCTTGCTGTGGTTGGTAGCTGCAATATATGTACGCAATACCGACATCAGCATCATTTTTATATTTTGCATGGAGGTGGTCCACAACGATTGATGACATCATTGATTTGCCTGCTCCTGGAATGCCTGGACAGAACAACGTCTGCTTGCTTTGGCTGACCCAGTCCTGGAATTCACTTGAGTCTAATAGCCATTCACCGGTTCCTGCCTGCCGTCTGTTAATAAAGTCACTTTGCTGAGGAGCATAGTCGATTGAGGTGAGCCAATTGAGGACGGCCTGGTGCTCTTCACGACGTTCTCGATCATCTTGGCGCTCATGCAACCGATCCACAGCGACCTTCGTCGCGAAGGATATATTGCTGCATTAGTCAGCCCCATTTTCAATTATTAAACAGTGAGCAAACATTTACCTGGCAATTCGTCCGAGAAACGTATCAAATGCGCTGATATTCAAAGTTATCCGGCTTCGAAATTGGTCGGTGTCCTTCTGATCCCATTGAAGTCTTTTCCACACTCTTCGCGACTTCCCGGTTATCCCCTTGGCGCCGGAATCTAATTCCTGACACTTGTCTAGTGCCTCTTGCAGTTCCTTAAGAACATTGTAACACCCTTGCGCTATTTCATCCAAGTCTTTGTTTTGTTGGATAGTGAGATCTCGCTGGGGCAGGACATCGTCAACGTCTCGAAGTGCGTTCGAAAGAACTTTAACGCTATAGAGTCGAATAATAAGCGTCGATCCATTTCTTTGTGCACGGACAACTCACTCTTCAGAAATTGCCTTGAATTGGTCCGGAGCATCAACAAACCGCTTCCGGATGTTGTTTGCTAGCTGAAGCACGGCGATGAAGTCGCCTACACTGAAGCCAAAGCTCATCGTAGTCGTGAACAGGATGCCAACGTTGTCGCATAGGAAGGAGAGTTAGATAGCGGAAAGAGGTCGGTGAATCCAGATCTTATCTTGTCTCCTTGAACCTCTGGAGGCTGAATGTAGTTAGGTCCGGCACGCTTGAGCGCACAGCCACAGGTGTAATGCGGGGCGCAGCCTATGCATTCGAGCATCCGAGCATGTGAAGTCGAGCTAACGTAGGCTATGCAACCGTGTAGGCAGTGCAAGCCATGGAGGCAGTGCCAGTGTATTCAATTGCCCAGCCTAGTCTCTGCCCAGCCTTGCCTTTCCAGCGCCTTCCTCTGCCTAAACCAATCATTTTGAGATTTGCCTTGCCTTTGCCTATTTTGAAGCGTGGATCTGCCTTGCCTAAACCAATAAGAGGCATAGGCAGGGCAGGGCACAACAAATTAGGGATTTTGAGGGCCCCTGATTGGTCAGTTTCGAGGTGGGTGAAACCCTCGGTTACCACAGCCAAAGATCTTTGTGAGACGCGTCGAGTATCCGACAACGCGTTTTTTGGTGTCAAACCTACTGTAAACAACCACCTGGATCAAGGACGCGTCGTGAAGTAAGAAAAAATCCTGTCCTAAATCTTCAGAATCGTCACTTTTATTGACTGTCGAGCGAGTGTGAAAGAGTCTTTTCTCAGGCCAAGTTAATGATTACATGGCAGAGAAATCGACTGAAATCTGACATTATTGAGGCTACTCAATGCTTGAGGGATGTGGTTGATTTTAGACCGCAGGAGAGAAGGTAAATGGAAGGGCAAAGGCAACTGGGTTGCCCCTGAAGAGATCTACATCTTTGATAATGGGAGTGAGGATGGAAGTTCTGAATAACTTCACTATTTCCTAATCGGGAAGTGAAATTAAAAGGGTAGATGATGGAAGCGAACTTGAGGTTGTACAGCCATTTCTAAATAGTTTCACGTTTCCCAATTGGGAAGTTGGATTTTTGACGCCATATTATTATATCTGCCTTGCCTGCGCCTCCACCAGAATATATCTCTGCCTTGCCTTGCCTAAACCAAGGTTTTGCAGCATTGCCTTGCCTATGCCTATACCAAAGTGCTGCTCTGCCTTGCCTAAATCAAGGGGAGGCAGAGGAAAGGTTGAGCAATTGAATACACTGGAGATATATCGATTTGAAGTTAGGTTGTTGAATAATTGGATAGAAAAATGGCGTTACGCTGAAAAGTGGCGTTACGGTGCAGCTTACCTAGTGGAACACGCCTAGGTAAGCTGGAAGGTTACGATTACACATATCCATTGCTGACACTCCTCGATAAGTCAACCAAAACAGCGGCTAATACGTCCCCCCCCGTCCACCACGCGCAAATTATACCGATAATGGAAGCTCTTCCAACAGCGTTGGTGCTCTGTTGGTCTGCGAGCACTCTCCGAGTCAAGTGCCCCTTCTGCCTCAGTTCCCATGGGCATGGGGTCGGAGAACTCCCAAGAGACATGCAGAGCCGTACTGCTGATTGCTACCGTATATCTGGTGGCCGATCATACCGAGTCCTGTACCCCGACGAAGAATCCGACTTCAATGTCCCCTTTGGCTGGGAGTTGAACAAAGAAGAAAGCTTGATCTACACTGTGACTCACCAAGGCCGGCTCTGTGATCCTCTTTCGCTGAGGCCTCAACCACGGCGTCTGCTCGATGAACACCGAAACTCGAGCTGGCCAGATGAAAACGATAATGTGGCTGCAAAAGATGAAGCCGCGATTGCAGACGCTCTTAAGAATATGAGATTATCTGATTCCGAAGAACTCGACAACCAGCCAATCCGTGTCGATGACGTATGGAGAGATCTCATGAACGACCAATCCTTTCGTCATAAATGTTATGTTTCGGCATGCTGTTTATAGGATATGAAACAACTCGAAGCTCTTTTTCACAAATATCCCGTAGACTCATTTACGAATTTGTAAAGCTATTTAGATTGTGAAGATGACATTCTTAACTGATAATATCGTAATGTATTATACTATGACGATAGTGTAAAGCAGCTAACCTATAATCACTGCACACACTAGATTCAAAGCAGAAAAAACTCGTTTCCACTTCCTATACCGTAGAGCGGCGTGCTAGGCTCGTACGCTGTGATAACCCCCCCTGAAATCATAGCACACACCTGTACTAGCCCATTGACAGTAGCAACCCCATATCCTCCCATTGCTGTGCTCTGCAAATATGCAAACACATAATGTGCGCCAACATTCCCGAGAATCGACTGAAGTGAAGCAGCGACGGAGCCTGATGATTCAAAATATATAGATCAGTCTCAACGCTTCCATAAGCCACATCTGGAACACTGACCAGCAACAGGGCCTGAAGCCCCGAAACCCATAGTGGCAAGGAGCGGGCCCGTAAGAGCAGCTGGCGTAAAGATCAGAATGCCGTTTCTAATAAGCAAAGCAGTTTGTCCAGGGTTAGCAGTAATCCATTTGTGGACGACGGCTGGGATATTTGTGATGCTGAACCGGAACGTTTGGCTCTGTACAATGCTGCTAGCGGCCTGTTGGATGGCTTGTAGACTCATCGTGTTGACACAATATATGCTATGCTCGAAATTGGCTTCGTTGTACGTTATGATCGTTATGGCTTGCCAATTTCAGCAGTCTGGTGGCCCAACATTGACGTTACGTCCTCAGGCAGCCAGTATATGTTGCATTGGGACTGAGTTTCATGGGTCTGAATGAAGCTAATCTATAATTGTGTTAGTGCCGACAAATGCATATCCGAGATATAGCGAGCCTGGGGCGTGAACATAGTATAACGTAACTAAGTAAATGCACATTACTAAGCACCGAAACATGTGGGCCCCCTCCTCGTACCGGCGAAACTCCCGGATTGCATTCTTTTCCTTTTAGAGTGTTTTTAAAATTTTGAGCCATATTATTTTATAATAGGACCTTTCCTTAAATGCTCCAAATTTTGAAAAGACTTTAATAATCGCGATTAAATAGGGGAAATAGCAGAAGCGGTGATTAATAGCATGATTGAAATTATCAATAATATAATTAACCAAACTCCTTTTTTTATTGCTAAGTAATCTTCTTATGAAGAAATAGTTAAAAAAAGTAGTATATTAATAATAACTTCATAAACTTACTAAGAAAAAATTTATGACTCCAAAACTATAGATTCGTCTTATGATAGGGTGCGTCTTGGGACGCAGGGACAGACGTTAGTCCTAAATCGCAATTTGTGGCGTACGCCCTTTATTCGGACTTCAAACCAAACAATTGTTTCCCCTCCCCCGGCGGAAGTCCTTTAATTGTTTAACCAACCCTATTGGAGATAATCAATTTAATAAAATGATTAGATAATAGGAAATATTACTTCACATAATCTTTATAACAAATGATGGCTTTTACCTTAAACAAAAAGTCTTAAACCAACCCACCTAACCTCCTTTACAATCACCCATATCTGCTACAAGAGTGGGCTAACCTTATTTTTTATTCGCAATCCTACTGTTTTTATACTGCTCTTCTTTTACCACAAATTTCGGTGATGGAGCACCGAATCGTTTTTCACGGGATTTTTTTTCATGGTATTGCTTTAATAATTCACCCGGATTGAACTCGTCTGGGTTGAATGATGCAACAATCTCGGGCAAACCTTCGAATCCGCTCTCACTTGATGCATAGCTTAAAGGAACCTCGTCGTAAAAAGAGTGACCATTGAATGCTACGCTTCCTATTTTTCAATAAGATATCCATTTCGGCTTTTGAAATTTTATATTAATATCATAAAACCCTTTTGCCCTTGGCCTGCCATTAGATCTTCTTGGCCCTATCACTATTATTCCACATCCCAAAAACATGCTGCTTATAAACTAAAAAATAAGTACTTAATGGTATGTACTATACAGCATAATAATAAAGCATTTAAGCAGCAGTTTTTTATAACCTTTTTACAAACTAACATATTTTATATGTTAAATAAGTCTTATACTTATGAAGCGCCTCTTTAGGTCTAGCCATATAAAACAAGCATTATAACATAAAATAAAGAAAACAATTAGAACCAGAATTAGCTACCGTAGCCTCAAGATATCCATTAATAAACCTATCTCATCATATTACTTATAAAAAAGCCACACCTCATAAAACCCATTTCATAATATATCCAATTATATTCTCAAATTAAATTTATTCGAATTTGTAACCAGCACCGCTTCTATTATTAATAGCCATTAAAAATGATTTATGCAAAGGGTCAAAAACGGGATCCTAATAATATACTATTTTGCGAGTATTAAATTAGCTTAAAAGAAGCCATTAATAAATTTTTAAATTATTAATCTTTTCCATTCTAGTTTATTCTTTTTTTTTAAATATAGATATGCATTTTCCTATTATTATAAGTAGTTTTTTTTACGCATCTGCTATTATTATAAGGAGCTTTATTATTACAACACCGCTTTACAATAATACTATAACTACAGCAGAAGATAGCTTGCCTAATATTAGCAAATCATTATTAATATTAATAAGTGCAATTAAGGGTTTCTAATTGGCTTTATTTTTTGAAAATTTGGAAATGTTATTTTTTCAGACTGGTTTAACTAATATTATAAAATGAAGTATAAATAAGTACCCAAACAACACTATTAAGGTTATCACCGATATTGTTATTATAAATTGCCTCGCTCCTAAACCTGTAAATACTAACTTAATCCCCTTATAATAAAAAGAGGTCTACATTGCTATTATTATTAATCTACTTAAAACCTATGACGCAGCTCCTGTTCCCTCTTATAATTACTCCTTCCCAATTAATTTTATTAAATTTTTTTTTGAGATTGCCAATATAATTACCTTTATTGGTATCGGCGCAATTATTAGTTTTGCCAAAGGTCTTGCGGTTACGGATCCACTGCTTATATAATTGGTATTATTAATATTTATTATTAAGGCCTATCACGACTTTTTCTTTTGGCATCTCAAAGAAAAAATACCTAATCCGGCGCCTTTTAATACTGGAATTAATAATATTTGGGCATATAACCTTGCCTTTTTCTTTATTATCCCCGGATCTTGTTATATTAAAATTTTATTGCCCATATTGCCTATCTTAAATGTTTTAAACCTAATTGTAGCCAATTTTACCTAATTATCCTTTTGAAAGTTTGAGTAGGATCCTGCGTAAATAACATTTATTATAAAAGTTAACAAGCAATTGTTAATTGGCTAAGTTAATTAGCTTAATATATTGATATATACGCCATTAAATATTATAATAAAAGGAAAAGAAACAGTAGCTATATTACTAAAAATAAACAGGGCAATATTTGCAATAATAACAGCGCAATAATCGGATAATGCTAACAATCTTGCTCTTGCGACGCTGGCGGGACCAATAATTTTGACATTATCTTGAGAATACGTTTGAAGATTTTCAATTTCAAATTTTAATATTTTATTTAAAATAATAGATTTGTTTAAGGGATTCTAATTGTTTTTGATTTTATTGAAAAGAACATGTTTTAGATATAGGTAATTTAGCACTCTAATTTCAATTGAATGGTACAATAGCTTGCAAAACTGGCTTCCCCTTCAGGCGCTTGGAATTTTATTAATAATGTTCGGCATGAACTAATTATCTTCCTAATATGGCTCGTCCTGCACTTGCTCTTGAACATAAAATCAAGTAAAACATAACCACAATAGGCAGCAAATTATTGATTGGAAACTATCTTACACTGGTTACGTTATGGGAAGGCTTGCAATTAAGTGATTCAAAACCAAAGGATCTAGGATCAAGGCCTTAAGGTTAAAAACACCTAATCTGAAAAATAAAGTTCATAAATAATTATAAGATGGGTGAACCACTTGTAACAAGTATAATAATCTCAGCCCAAAGCATCATAACAGGCGGTTAGCCTAAGGAAAAAGGCTCAACGCCAGCTTTCCAGCACTATCGACCGTTCACTTACTTGCGTTATTGAAGCAAATTTCGGCTCCCTCAGTTTTGACTAGATTGGCTAAAGTTAACGCTAACCTCTCACCATAATAGCAATAGTCTATTCCTATACTTATTCACATAAGAAAAGGTTAAACGGGAAATGTTCAGTTAATAATAATTAACGTGCTAGGTTAAAGTTTTCCCTACGCTTCAATTTGGCAAGTCTGCAAAGTCAAAAATAACAATTGCCAAATTTCCCATCACCCTATCCTAGCCAATAATCTTTCCAATCACAAATGCAATTGCGCCTTCTTCGCGAAATTTGAAGCGTTTCCACTTAGGTATATCATCCTTATAGCAATAAACTACAAAGTCAACCTTTCCTTCATCTTTTTCATAACCGCGACAAACAAGCTCAAAGGACTCAGTATCAATGTTAGACTTCCCGGTAATCCCTACAACTGTCACTACTGCTGGTAGAAACGGTCTCGGCGCATTGACTTGAAGTATGGTGTCCGAGGCCCTGGCATTTGTCAGTTTGAGCCCTAAGCTTCACGTTTATTCCAGCGTACCTTATCATCTCAAATAATTGGACATAAATCACGGCTCTGCCCGCTTCTATCTTCACTGCAATTTGACCATGACAGAAAACAAAGCTACCCGGGCTTGGGCCGGCAGGGGAATCTAGGCGGTACTGTCTATGAATTGTTCGTATTTCGCTAGGATCGACAGTCTCAAAGGTAGCGGAGCGGTCCGCCTGAATTTGAGACGTTCCCGTCCAATATGTGCCATTGGAATATTGCACGTCCCTTTCGGAGGTGCTCAACACACAACTGACATGAATTACTGCGGCCATTCGCTTCGCTGATCTATTGAGTTGAGTCCCAAATATAAATCTGAAGAAACTCGGGGTGTTGAAGCCAGAGGATGGGTCTGTGTCAGATTTATCCCATGGGTTTCCAACTGTCATGATCTGATTGGCTCAACACTCCAAAAATTCCCTGCGATGACCAAGTCATCTTTGACGCAAGGCTTACCCTGAAATGAGCTTGGTGACCCTCCTGGTGCACCCGTATGCACCGGTTGTGGCTACCTGCATATTCAGCTGAGGCAGGTTGTGATGACTAAGCAGTCTTATGGCTCTGGTGGTTCACCAGGTTTGTACGGAAGGGAGTGCCACGTCACATCGCAGCTTTGGCCATTTTTATCGTTGAGGTCTGTTCATCCTTCATATTATTGCCAACAGATTCCTTTGTTATCAGTATCCGCATACACTCTATTCATCATGGGCAAGTTTAAAAAGCCTGGTCCAAAAGCATTCAAGTGCGAGGATTGCGGCCGTTCGTTTGGCAACGAGCGTGCTCTTAGCCAACATCTCTATTCCAAGGCTCATGCTCCTGCGATCAATCACGACGAAGACATTCCCCCCATTGCCCGTTCTCCGCCTGTCGCTTTTGACACGCAATTATTCAAACCACTGGTACCGGGTCCGATAGATTTTGATGACAAACCCGAGAAGGAGGTGGAATTTCCAAGAAAGGATAACGCGACGTCGAAATTCTATATCTTGACACCTCTTCCAGGCAAGGGCCAAGGACTCATCGCAGTGCAAGACATCTCAAAGGGCACGAGAATTCTCTCTGACAAGCCGCTCTTCCAGGTACAGGGTTTTGGGTCAGAACTGCCAGTCATTGAAAAAGAGATTGAGAGAAAACTTAATCTACTCTCCCAAGACGACCGAAGGGCTTTCCGTTACCTCCACAACAGTACATCCGACGACTCTTACCCGCTGACTGGCATCGTCAAGACCAATGCTCTATCTCTAGGTTCAGGTTCTAGCGTTGGCGGAATCTTCCCTATCATAAGCCGAATCAATCACAGCTGTCGCCCAAACACACAACATACCTGGAATTCTTCGACTAAACACGAAACAATTCACGCCATTAGAGATATCAAGAAGGGAGAAGAGATTACCACCTCGTATAACCTTGGTGGTTCTTCTCAGCCGCGAATGCAGCTGTTGAAAAGGAGTTACGGCTTCGATTGTACATGCGACCTCTGCTCCCTTACAGATGAAGCCCTTGAGATCAGCGACGCTCGCCAGTTGCGGATGCAATTCCTTGACAATGCGATTGGCGACTCAGACACTGTTATGGAGAGTCCAGGAAACGCACTTGCCTGTTGTCGCGAGTTGCTGTCGCTTTATGAGAGAGAGGCTATCACCGACCCTAGAGTGGCGCGAGTCTATTACGACGCCTTCCAAATATGCATCACACATGGCGACGAAGCCCGAGCAAGCGTATTTGCTCAAAATGCCTATGAGACAAGACTTTACCTGGAAGGGGAGGATAGTCCTAACACGCAGAAAATGAAGTCTTTCATGGAAAATCCGGCTGATCATATGGCCTTTGGCTTTTCGGAGAGCTGGGAGCAGTCGAAGGAAGAGGTACCAAAGAACCTTGATGCCCAGGAATTCGACCGATGGCTATGGCTATTTGCGAATTCGACTGATGATAATAGTGACACGAGCAGTAGTTTCGACTCTTTAGACTCTGCATCCATTCGGAGAAAACTGATATCTTCTTTTCGATAAGTGCGCCATAGCTCAATAAATCCGGATCATGCGGCCAATGAGGCGAGGTTGTGTTGTGAAAAGGATATTGTGGAAAGGATGTTGGCGCTAACTGCTCGTGCGAAGTCTCTTGTGGCGAGGCAAGCAGAGCATCGTTTGTTTGGGACGTCGAGTAGATGGAGACTGTCTGAAAAAATGATTCCAAAGACGTTGGAAGACGAGAGATTTGAGGCTTGGCTCTGGAGACGAAACAGATTAAGCGTATCATTGGGCGACCCTTGCAAGTCATACGCATACCCTGCGCCTCGCTAAGAAGCAAAGCGTTCCACCTGTATCTAGGTTCCTTCTTCCCTTGAGAGGATTACATTTAACATATCTTATTTTGCTTATTATTTGATTTGATTTGAAGTAATTGTAGGTGGCAAAATACAGTTTACATCACATACCCCTACCGCTGTTCTCCCTCTATTGGCTCACTATTGCCTTATTAGTGAACGTCCCAAATCTCTCCTGCCCTCCCTATTTCCGTTTACTCTCTAAGCCAAATGTAATAAAGGCCAGCATTTCCATTTAAGCGTTTAGCCCTTTTAATATCAAGAATATTTTTGTTAGGGCTGTGTTTAAAATGAATATTAGCATTATAATACTCAATTAATTAATTTGAAATTTTGTGAGACTTCGTAAGATATGCTAAATTAAAAATGCTTGGGAACTTCTTATAAAAATTATAAACTATTTCAAATAGAATATTAAATTCTATGTAATTTAAATAATAAGGTATTTTAATATCTTTTAGCATAATGTTACTGCTTTTAGACCAGGGTTTAATAACGCAGTCCTAAGGATATGAAACAATAAATGCTAGGTTTTGAAGGCTGTGGAAATCCTTTAAGTCAATAAGAGCCTCACCCACGCTATTTATTAAATAAAATATATTTATAGCCAAAAATCGAATTTTCCGATGATGGTGGTAAAAATAAGCTGTTACAATACAAAAGCAGAGATTCAAGGGATGTTTATGTATTTAAGCTAAATATAAAGTATTGCAAGAAAAATCAATATAAATAGCGGCTGTATAATCGTTGCTCCCCAGCTTTATATACCTCCGTAAAACCTTAGCTTAGGCCACGTAGTAAACTTATAATATAATTATTGGAATTGCTTTTATTTGCATTTCCTAGTTTATCTATATGCCTAAAGTGCCTGATGATATATAATCAAGGTATTTTGGCTTAATTGCGATTGTTTTTGGTATAAGGGCGTTTAATTAGATTTTTGATTATATTTTAAGCGAAAGCTTTGGGAAGCTTGGGAAAAAGCCCGGAGGATTAGCGTTACCCATGTTTTTGAAAGGTCTTTTGATATCAGTAATTCTGAGTTATTGACTTTGGGATTAATAATTTGATGATGCGTATTTTGCTTCCTATTCTAAAGAGATAGGTTACAAACTGCAAAACTGGAGCTCAAAATGGACCCAGCACCGGCAATTGCCCTGCCCATCATTTAATTCTAAGTTTAGGCTTTGGAGCCAGAACCGATCCTTCTAAGCCTTTGCAATAAATAACCCATTCTTGGTAAGGCAAAAGATAATAAAAAAACATGTAACAAATTCATAAATAAATGCCCAAAATTAGCAAACCACCCAAGATCTGTTTATGCTTACGGGGTGGTCTTCAAATAATCGATGCTCAAATATTTCCCAAAATCTTTATCCTAACCCTAATACCAAATTATATATTAAAGCACAAAAAGGCCAGCAAATTTTATGGCAATAATATCTAAAAGCAAACTTTAATTATATTATTATTAAAAATATTTTGCAATTTTATTTATTTTTTTAAATTACCTTTTAAGCTTTAAAATATAATATAAAACATCACTTTATTAAAGCTACGCTTAATTAGCAAAAAGGATTATTTCCGTAAGTGATGGTATAGTAAAATTGCTTATTTTTTATTGCTAATGGCCCTACATATATGCCGCCGTTTTCGGTCTTTAAAAAAAAGCATTTTAAAATGCATTACTATACAAATTCTTAGCATCCTTAGGTAAAGAATCTTTTACTTTAATTAGGCCCATAATTATTTTATAATTATAAACAAAAATATGTAAATAAACTAAAATATTTTAAGCATTATTAATAATTTAACCTTAATTAATAAAATAATAATTTTTGAGATATTAAACAAAGCCTCATTAAAAAATATAAATTATTATTTTAATCATTTATTTAGGCTTAATAAAATGGTTTTAACAAATTAAGCACAATATTATTTAATTTACCAGCAAGCCTTTTCAAAAGATAAAAATTTTAAAGTATCTACGGATTAATCAAAACTGGTTTGCCACGTTTAGCAATTTTTTGGCAATAAAAATAGGCATATTAGCGTATCTAATTATTAATTTAATGGAGAATAAACAAGAAGTCAATAAGAAGAGAATATATTAAACAGGAAGCCATCTAAGGACGGCGAGTGGGGGTACAAGGATACAAAAACAAAATGCAAAAATAAGGTGCAAAAACAGGGGCGCAGAGATCGGCGGCAAATCAACAGTACAGAGATCGGGTACAAGGTGCAAAAATAGGGTGCAGAAACAAAGTGCAGAAACAGGGTGTAGAAATAGGGTGCAGTGGCAAATGCATTTGATTTGCTGATTTGAGTTATGTTGATTTGGGGTAATGCTCGATCAAAAGATGACGACGTATATCCCCAAGATAAAATGTAGGCTTTTGCATTTCTCTAACCATTTCAAATATTTTGAATCATTTCCTAATATCAAATATAACAATAATCTACAATTTTTACAAACAACAAATTGCCTTCTTAATTAAGGCAACTAGCGGCTTAAAAAGCTATCTCTTATATAAGCTTAGCATTATGCTTAATATACAGCAGCTATACGTTTTAATTCGTAAATCCAAAAGCACCGTAATAAAACAATGAAAACGCACCATGCCTCAGTAATACTATTATATTAAGAATTAAATAAGGGCCGGAAAAATTATCCTTATTTTAAATAATATAACAAAGGACCGCTTTAGTATCACTACTAAAACTTTTTATAAAATTAAGAAAAAAGTTATAATAATTATTTATGCAGCTGTAAATATTAATTTTTAAGTACTTTTGTAAAAAATCATTTTGGACAATTGCTTACCTACGCTTCAATTAGCGGCCTTAACTATAAAAATAACTAAATTTCAACATTTTATCCAAATTTCCAATATATATGCAAACTCCTTTTTCCTTAATAGCCCCATGAAAAAAAAAATACATTATTTGTCCAACCCTAATAATGTAAAAAAAAAGCTTAAGAAAATTTTATAAACCAGCATAATAAAGCATTTACAACGCTTTCCTTAGGCTTACGCATATTCAAAGCAGTTAATAAAATAACTAATAATAGCATAATTTCCTAATCTGCCAATTTTACTTTTGTAATCTATTAGCATCAAACCTACTATTGCTTAGCTTTATATAATATATAGCCTGCAAAAATTATGCCTTATTTTTACGCTTTATTCCTGCTTAATGTAGCTAATAAAAAAAAAGCATTTAATATACGCTAAATTATAATAATAATATTCTTAATAAAATTATAATAAATTTAATTACAAACATTTTGTTTTAATACGTTTATTTAAATACGCGTAAGGTGATTTATGCATTTTTATTATATTATATCCCCAAAACGTTGAAATAAATGTTGAAATAGCTATCCAAACACTTTTCAGCTTACTAGGCTGTAAGGATAGTAACATTGGTTTTTGTTTAAAACAAAAAAATAAAGCAATGTAAAAAAGCTAAATTTTATTAAATTTATTCTTAGGCTTAGGAATTTTGTGCTTTTTTATTACGCCGCTTAAAAAGCCTTAACGGACCTTTAAGATTTAGCTTAAATAACCACAATATTAACCGTTTTGCCAAACTCAAAATAAAGTCTATTTTTAAAAACA
The DNA here is from genome assembly GCA_002554605.1 of Helotiales sp. F229. Taxonomy (NCBI): domain Eukaryota; kingdom Fungi; phylum Ascomycota; class Leotiomycetes; order Helotiales; species Helotiales sp. F229. Next base: position 2,550,260 of record MXAW01000004.1, on the reverse strand, counting down.
CATTTTAAAAAAAAAGTATTTTATGCCAAAAGCAAGGGGGATTAATTAATGGGCACTTACATTCGCAAAACTATAATAATCCATCGCTAATATTTTATAAAAAATAAATATTTCAATATGTTTATATAAAGTTTTTCTTAAAACGTTTAGGAACGTGATTTCAAAAAGGTTAAATGTGAAATACATAATCTAATAAGCCATCTACAATTTTGCATGAAGATTGTCCACATTATTTTTAAAGGAGAAGAGCGGGTAAAGTCTCTTAACTAAAGTAATATCCGATTTCCTTTATCAATATCATGCATTTAGCTTCACGATACTGATCTTGGAAAGAATCGGCTGAGTCTATTTAGTAAGTGTGAGCGGTAATAAATAAGCATTGGTACCTCCTATACTCTGCCTGGGACAGGTCTGTGTCGTTTAATACTTGCTCATCAAAATCATTATGTGTTCTTTTAAGGTCATTGCTGTCGTTCATCTGAATCAACAGACTTGCCTTATAATAAAGAAGAAAAGTCACGGTTTATTAAAACCTCATGTTGTGCCTTCTCGTGGGCCTAGCAAATAAAGCTTATGAATACGTGACATTTCCATTTCTTATTAAGGCAACCTCTACGCAAAGGCACGGTGTTATCATGGGATTCAAGGGTCAATGCGGAAATCGTTTAGGATCCCAAAGAAACACCGAAAAGAGCAGGTACTAAACAAATATAAACTATTACTTATTTCGCATTACGGACTAATTAAGCTATGTAACTATCCTACAATTATCTCATTGCTCATAATGCCTAACTCTTGTTGCGCTTTAAAATTTGGCGTAAAAGCAGCTGGATATCCGCTGCCTTTTTTGCCATTAAAACTTTATAAAATAATTATATAAGCAATAGCTTATTATTTATTTATGGCCCCGAACTAATTATTAGCGTTATTGCTAAACGTAATTGGCTTTCCCTTAATATTACCCGCTTCAAAAGCATTATTTAGCGCATTAATAAACCAATTATAATCAGGTAAACAAATGCAAGGAATTGGGACAACCTGCTTATTAAATCCATTATAATTGCTTATTTAAAAAACATCGGGGTTAATTCCTTTAATAACTCCGAACTTTAAAACAAATATCTTATTAACTTCTCTATAATATGAATAAATATTCACAGAGATTAAAAAAGCAAAAACTGCAACAAAATTTATAATTATAATTTAAATTCTTAGTTATGTGTAGGAGTAGCTTAAATTGAAATAATGCAAAAGAGATATAGAAGTGAAAGAAGCAAGCACTAGGTAAGCTTAAATATCGCCAAAAATAAACCCAAATACTTTATACTTATCAATATATTTATTTTTATCCAATGTGTTTCTATTTTTACACTATCTAACGACCTGCACCGTCATTAGCCTCGCAGGCCAGGGCCAAACACGAACATAATAGTATCGAGCCCAAACTAGCTCTGGCACGTCAGGGATGAATGAACACTGCCATAGCGGGAGCCAAAAACAACACCATTACAGCTTAATAATATAAGGATCCCATTTTGGCTCCCTTTATTATTAGTATATGGCTTGGCAAGCATTTATTTGTACTTTAACAGCGGCTGCCATAACGCATACTATTGCCGTTGGCGCGATAAGTCGTTCCATTGTTGTCGAGCTAATAATTATTCCCCACGAGTCAAAATGCTAAATACGACCCAAAACAACGCATCCTCAAATGGCCCTCTTTAAAAGTAATTTTAGTTTTATAAACTAAATCTGGCACCAGAGGAGCCGTTTTCTTCTACCAACATCCCTGCGTCTCAACATAATGCTAATAAATTATATTTGCGTTATTTAATTAAGTCATCATAACATCAAATATTTTTCTTTTAATAATTTTTTTTTTAGTTTATTAATTTATAATAAAATGGCAAGTGCTTTGTAAGCTTAAGTTGATGCCACTGTTTGTATTATGCGAGAAATCATAAATAATCTACCAAAATAAAAAAAACGTTTAAATTTATTCAAAAACAAAACCGATGGCTTATTTATAACTTCTTATAGCTCTTATAATAAGGCCAATAAAATACGTAAGCGCGTATACTAAAAAAACATTAAAAAACGCATATGCTTAATTAGCATTATTATTATCTTATTACTTATGATCGTTGTTTTACTTATTATGGCTTTAATATTGCAACATCACAATTATTAGCAATAAAAAAGTGGGCTGAACTAGAAAAAGTATTTATAAATCAAGTAAAAAAGCCAAAGAAAAATTTCACAATAACTTTCCCTATGATATAATGTTGATTTATTGAAAATGTTCTTAAAAACAATAACAAGTAATCAAACAAAAAAGCTTAAAAAAAGTAACAATGTGCACGATTTAAAAACGCAAATATAAAATAACCTCAAATATTCTTTGCTAAAATCAATTCCTTATGCAATTTCTTTATTGCGCTTTAAAAGCCAACCTTAGCTGCGGCAATTTTCAAATCAATTTGCTTTAACTTCTTGTTAAAGCTAGCCCCTTTTAGCATTAATCTGCTGTTTATTGGGTTTTTGGATTCATTAATATATATGCCGCTTATGATATTAAAATACTTTGGGCTAATGTTTTAAATACTTTCATTATTGGCTTTATAATTTTAAATCGTAATATTATTGTGGCGAAAAATGAATTATGTAATAATCCAAAACCTTTTTTTTGGGTATGCGACCGGTGCAGGGAAAAAAGAAGCCATATCCTCAATCTTATCTACATTAAATGTGTTATAATAAAAGATTTGAAATATAATAAAAAACATTTTGACTCCTATATAAACATATTAAACTTTGATTTAGAATTTCAAGAAAATGCTTACATATTAAATTAATTGTTATTAAGCCAAATTATAATATCTGCTTTCTTAAACCTAAAAAAGAACTAAACCCCCCCTTTTTTTTATCAAAAATCGCATATTAAACTCTTATTAATACTTCCGCATTCCGTTGTTCAAATTGCACAACCTTTAAGTATGACGTGAAACGAAAGTGCGCTAAGCTCTGCACCCTTATTATGCACCCTTATTATGCACCCTTGTTCTGCACCCTTATTATGCACCCTTGTTCTGCACCCTGGCACCCGATCTGCACTGTACAGTGGGTGTATTCGGTTAAACCGTGCAATATCCAATTACAAACCATTAACAACATTAACAAAGACTTCAATTAACTTATTAAAGTGGACTTCGCACAATTCAACCAAATACTTCTGGCCACCCACTATATCTGCCCCTAATCGCTGCCCCCAATCTACCATCAATCTGCCGCTAATTACTTACCTTCGCTTATAAGCAATGGCTTAATAAGTTTTCATAAACCTTCAAACGAGGCGCACAGGCCAAGGCAACTCTGGCAGCAGCCCAATGGATAGCTGTATGTATATAAGAATTAACCCAATAAAAAACTTCCCTTTGAATGATTTTTTTAATTGGAAAGTGGTGGCACTAAAAGGGAATATAAAATGGAGAACCCCCACGGGACCCTATAATAACACACAAAAATTCCCTTCTCTTTCTCACTTAAAGTCGTTTTAAAGCTGGTGTTTTTTTTAATGTCTTTCAAATAAATAATCTATATCACTTTATATAAAGCCAATATTAGCTTCTGCCCAATAAACCCTTAAACCGTTCGTCGCATTTATTCTTAATTATTCTATTATAAAATCCATCATAGCCTCCTAAAATATTTTACCCCTTAGCATAAAATAAACATTTAAATAATATATTATTAAATGATTCTTGCACTTTTTTATAAATTTTAGCGTATAATCCTTAAATATAATCAAATCAAAATCCTTAATAAAATGCAAAACAGGTGTTTGAATTCGCGAATAATAAAGAAACTTATATTAAAAATAAAACAATTTAAAGCTGCTATAATAAATAGCAAAATAAAATGGCAATGAAAGTAGTTATATATCGCGTTAATTTTGCTTATTATGTTTACGCTTTTGGATTTATACTGGAATTGAAATATAAAAAAAACATATATTTGAATTGATTTAAAGGTTTTATATAAGCTTGGGGGATGCTCAACGTTTTGCAAAAAATATTAGTATATAAGCTGCGGTCGTATTAGCAAAAAATCTAATAATCCTTATAAAAGGGCTTGCCATTTGAATTATTTTAAGCATATAACAAATCGTTTGTTTATAATCTTATATCACTTTTATTATATAATCTTCAAATCCCTAAATCCAGGCATTAAAGTCTTTTTCCTTTGATATGATCATTTTGCCAGCTTTAATAATTAAACTTGCGGGCTAAATGCGATATAATATAATAAAATAAAACAATTTTACTTTATTAAAAAAAATAAACAGGCGTTCTCAAAGAGATTCTTGATAAATCAAGTCTTGCTTTTAAATAATGCTTTTAACTCTGCGTTTCTTATAAATATAAAGCAATAAATAGGCTATTATAAAATTCCTTAATATTATTTTAATAAAAGCACATACTATAAAGCATTAGCACTTTTGGTTTTTGAGAAGCTCTGACTATATTCCATCTTGCGCTCTTCAACCTAACAGCAAATGAATTATTAGTACCCTTTATTTGGATTTCAGTTATGGCCATACTTAGTTTGGTAAGGAGGCTCTGAAGGTTCATAATCGCCCATTCTTTGGGTTTTGAAAATCGAAATTTAAAAAACTAATTATTTGTTTCATAATCTTAAAAGCAATAAATTAAATGTTTAAGCACAACATTCATAGGATGCAGTCTTCCATTAATTTTATCTACGGTCTAAGCAGCAATCCTTGCTCCATGCGCGGAGCATCAGCGGTACGCAATAACCAAATGTATTATTAAATAGTTTAATTTTACGGCTTAAATTTTCTTGCCATTTTTGACCTCCAATTAAAACCTGGTACATTTAGGAAAGGGTTAAATAACCCAGAAGGCGATGAAATTCTTGCATATCTTATGCGCACCAAGTCGTTTCTACACCCTTGTCTTTGCATCTTGTTTTTGCACCCTGATTCTGCACCCTCTTTTTGCACCCTGTTTCTACACCCTGTTTGTGCACACTATTTGTGCATCTTGTTTGTGCACCCTGTACCATAAAAAAAACTGAGACGTTTATTATACCTAATGGCTAATGCGCATAACGCAAATCTTTCCCATCCCAAGAAAATTCAGGGGATACCCCTCCATTATTAAAATACCAACCTTCCAATTACTTATAAAAAAGGCTATAAATTGCAATAGGAGATTTAGATTTGATTAATATTTACTAGGAAGTTTCAAGATCTGCTTTTTTGGACCAAGAGTAAAACGGGGAAGAATAAGGAAAGTTACGAATCAATCGCATGGAAATTAGAATTTATTACATAAATAATTATTTATATTCTTATTTTTGTTTATTTAATTATATGCAAAATAAATCAAATATAAACATAATATCCTTATAAATAAAAAGCTTTTGCTTAAAAGCACTGGAATTCGGCTTGGCCTTACTAGTTAATGTTTAATAAATAGAGACTATCAATTAAATAGCATAAAAATGGCTAGTCTGAATAATTCTGATTATTGCCAAAGTTATTGCATAATAAGGGTCCCTAAATATTTTGTTAATTTTCTAAATTAAGAAATTAGCGAACTTAACCCAAGGTTTGTGGCCGCGCCATAGTGATAGTGGCAAGGATGGCAATAGCGTTAATAATATTTTGAAAGTACATTTTAAAGTAAATTAATAAGATGTTTGTCTTTTCTAATTATGGTTTATAGGTCTGGCTAATTATTTGTTTATATTGTTTTTGATAGGAATTGATTTTAAGATAGTCATAATAACAACGGCGGATGTAACCGGTTTAATACTTAACTGTTAGGTCTCAAAATAGAACTTTTATAAAGGTATTAAAATGGGCTCCTCTTTCTGGAGCCAGAATTGGTTTTAAAAAAGCACTTTTTTTTAATAATTATATTTAATCTCTTCTCTAAAAGAACTAGCGCTATTTGAGAGCTGCATAGCCTTAATCAATATTGCACATACATCGCAGTGAGCCCATGTAGCCCTTCCAAAAATCGGCTCCCTTTTTTTTTTTATTAATTCTTTATTTTAATTTAATCCCCAGCGCTTTTACTTAAAAATTAAAAATTTCCAAACCTTTTCCTTATTCCCTTGGCTTCCATTTAAGATTTGTTTAGCAATTTAGTACCTTGCAATGACTTTGCATATTATAAATATCACACCACTTTTAAATCCGCATAAGCATCTTAAATAGCAAAAGAACCTGTTTTTATTACAAATATGCAATAAGTCATATATTGCGGCCTTAAAGCAATACAAATTATTAGCCAATATTAATAAAACATATATTAATTTTATTATAAATATTATTTATATAAACTTTGACATTAATAATTTTGCTAATTCTTTTCTTTTCCCAAATGAAAATGATGCTAATTTTAAATTATTTGCTATTAATATTAAATAAATCCAATTCGTTAGGCCAAAGCGATTTATGGAAAAATTTAATTAATGTCAAAAACTTTAAAAATTTATTATTTTAATTAACTTTAATTAAATTATAAAAAAAGAATACAAAGCAAAGCTATCAATAATCCTTAAAAAATACAAAAACATAAAAAATGCTTGCCTTTTTAATTTAATAAATTATTAAAACAATAATTTGATTACTTTTACTAAAATACTTAAAGCAATTTTTATTATATAGGTTTAAAAGGCCCAAAAGCATTTTATTAGCAAAAATATATGGCCTAATATTTTGGTGATCGCTCAATTACCCGTTGTACATTTTGCGGATTTGCTTAGGCCTAGCTTGGTCAAAGGTATACACAACTAACGCAATTCATTTGACTCCTTAAACAAAATATATAAAATCAAGCCATCTTCTCTTCTCGGCTATCTGGCATAAACACAATTTGGATTATATACTTTCTATGCTATTGTCTCCTTCTACACCTTATTTCTGCACCCTATTTCTGCACCCTGCTTTTGCACCCTGTTTTTATACCTTATTCCTGCATACACCAGAACTAAAACATTAATTCCTAAGATCTATGTCTTATGTATATTTTAGGCCTGTAAATGATTTAGGAAAAATTATTAAAAAGAATAGGTTAAAAACTAACATGCGCGATAAGACTCAGGCTCTGCGAGCACTTGAATTGATAAAATGTGTTGATTAATTAAGTAAAATCTAAGTAAAAAGTGTAAAAAGGGGAAGTGCTTTCCTAAGGCAGTATATAATGGCAAAACCCTATTTAAAAAATATGCAATGCCAAAAGAGCAATTTAGGCAAGCTGCAACCGTGCCTATACAATACACCCCTTAATTAAATAATAGGAATTGCTTTTATTGTGATTAGCTATTAAGCGAGCTATTAGAAATGATAAAAATTAGGCAAATAATTGCGCTATATAAATAAAAAATTGCTTTTTTTTATTTATAAATTTTAAGCTTTTAATAAAAAAACGATTTTTGATTTGCTTTTGATTTACACCAATTACAATTAATCAAATAAACAAATAATCAAATTAATTGCTTTTTTTGCAAAAATGGGTGCTGAACTTTATTAATTTGCTTGCAAAAGCGCTATCTTCTTCCTTATAAGTTTGATTTAAAAAATATGAAACTTATTTAAATAATTAATTAATTGCTTATAAGCTAAAAGACCTTTGGCCAAAGCCTTAAGTAAGCGGGCTATTCAAGCTGCTTTTATTAATTGGGTTCAAAAAAAAAGGTTGCTAATAAAAAAAAATCGGTCCCCTGCCGGGGTTATATAAAAGGAATAATCCAAAACAAAAGCACAAGCCTTTATTACAACATTATGGGTGGCTTGCGCTGTTTCAATTGCGCTAATAATAATTATGCTTGCTGCCCCTTTTTCCCTAATATTTTGGTTGCATTCTTAAAATATTAGAATGCTCTTAGCAATAAAAGCTTCTCTTTTAAAATAAGTTTATTTAATTTAAAATAATTGAATATATTAATTTATATAGAAATTAATCAAGCTTAAAAGCGCCTATTTAGCAATAAAAAAAATGGGTAATGCTATCCCTGTTGCTTTTGCAGCTTGCGCTGCTTAAATTGCTTTTAATATTAATATTAATGGCCTCTCTTGCTACCACAGCCTTAGCCAGGTCATTAATGGTAAATTGCTTTTTTTATTAAAATATTTTAAATTTATTTTTTGAAACGCAATTAATTAATTGCTTTTATATATAAATAAAGAGACTTAAAATAAAGAAAAGCATAACAAAAATATAAAAAAAGAAAAGGAAGAGCAATTTAATTTGCTTGCTGGCTTTTGGGCTAAAATAAGAAAGATTGCTGCTAGCTTATTTGTTTTTAAGCATAGCTTAAAAGCAATTAATGGCCTTGCTGATTTTTTTAATGCTTTTTTAGGTAGTAAAATCCAAGTGCGCTTTTTTTTAAAAAAGGAAGCTGCTATTGCAAAGCAATAAATTATTAAAATCACCAAAATAATTGCCAATTCTTTTGGTGATCGTATTCGAATTGTTTTGGGCCTTTTAATTAATTAAATTGCTTTTTTTTAAAGCTTAGGAATCTCCTTTATTACCTTAAAATGTTCCCCCATTATTATAGCTTGCGTTGCGTTTGTTTTTTTAAAATAAAATGATCTTAAAAGCAATTGTGAATATTGCAATGATATAAATAATTCAAAAAATTAAAAGCTTTTTAAAAGAAACAATAAAAAACATAAGAAATATTATAAATAAGAAAATAAAAAGTATAAAAAAATAGCTATTTAAAAACAAGCTTTTTTAAAGAATTGCTTTAATTAAGCCCATACATTTATCAAATTAATAAAAGCAATAAAATCTTCAAATTTCTATTGGCTTAGGTTCTTAATAAGTTCATTTGCAAGCATAAAGCCTATAAGTAAATACTTTATTAAAAAATTACCTTTTTAATATTCTTAACATAATCACATATTTTAAATATTAACATAGCAAAGCTTAATTAAAATGCGCTTGTTTTCCTTAACAATTAATCAAATTATTTGAATATTATCGCAAAAAATTATTCAAACTGCTTCCATATTTAGGCGTAATTCTAAAAAAAATTATTAAAATGCCATAACCTTTTTCGCTATACGTTCAACCCCAAAAAGCTTTGCTTAAATAATTAAAATAATGATTGTATTTTAACAAGCTGCTTTTCATAAAATTAAATTATTAAAAAGCATAATAATATATCTTTAAAAAAAGCATTTAATTTTAAGATCATTGCTAAAGAAAATATTTAAGGCTATAATTAAGTAGAAAGCGCGCATTTGGCAAGTGTAAATTATTGCTAAAAATCGGGTTCCAAAAAAATATTGAATTATCTAATTAATAGCAATAAAATGCTTTTTTAAAAGATTAATCAAAAAATAAGAAATCTTTAAAGCTGCAAAAGCAATATCCGCACGCAATATGATTGCAATATAAAGCACTAAACCAACTTTCTCTTAATATTCCTTGACTTTTTTAGGGGTTGCTTTCCTAGGATTTTTAATAAATTTCGTATAAGGTAATAAGGTGCTTGAGCAGCTTCCATTAACAAATCCAAAACGCAAAGCAATTTTTTAAATATAATTATTATGTATTAGGAAAACTATTTTAGCCTATTAATCCCTAATAATTTAAATCCCTAAAAACCATGCCGTTTCTTATTCTTCAATGAGCTTATACGCCAAGTTTAATTCATCTATTATTAATTGCGCTTTTGAAATTGCTAAAGCATAATATAGCATTTAAATATTATTAATATAAAATATTACAAACATTGTACATTATTTATTCATAAACATACAAAGCTTCTTTTTATAAGAAAGCAATTTAAAAATTTAAAAAATTATTATAAAATTGCCGTATCATAATGCTAGGAAATCTTTAAGTCCATAAAAAGCGCGATCGATTTCCATTAATATTTCGTTTTATTTAAATCCATTAAAAAAATAATAGCATACGCAAGCAGCTAAATTATTTCTCTTTGCATTAATAAATGCATTAACAATATTAAACTGCTTTATTTCCAAATCAAATTAAGCTATTATAGCTATAGCGGTTTTAAATAAGCAAGCAGCTAAAATTGCAGCATATATTAACAAAATAAAGGTTTCAAATTATAAATCCTTTTTAACCACCATTTAAAAGCAACATTTAATTAAATAACCATCAAAATTTACTTTATAAATAAAAACCCATTTTAAAAAAATTAATTGCTTAAAAGCGTAGTTATGCTTTATTACCCTTTAGCAATTGCGCAATTTTAAATTAGTAATCTTTATAATGGCTCCGGCTTTAAAGTGCTCCTCAAGAAGGTGATATTAAAGATCTTTCTAATTTAATGGTGCCTTTGAAAATTGCGATTAATAAATTTTGAAAAAAGCAATTAATTATCAAATTTTAATATTATTAAAAACAAATGCTGCAATTATAGCATAAATTGCTTTCAAATCCTTTTTATTATTATGCACCTTTTTTTAATTAAGCCAAAAGGTAGCCAAAAAGTCTTTAAAATGCTTGCAATTGCTTATTAAGTTTAATGCGCCTTTTAATAATTCTTTTATTATAATAAAATACATATTATAATTAAATTGCGTTAATTATTTTATAATTCTAGTCTTTTAACCTTTATTATTTAATTTTAAAGGCACCCTTTCTTTTTTAAGGATTCGAGTAGTTCCTAATTTTAATCTTCCGCCGGGAGCAATAAAAGCTGTTTTATCTGCGGCTTAGCATTATAAAAATTATTATATTTAAAAAGCTTCTTAGCCTCAATTGCTTAAAATAAAGCTTTTATAAGCTTAGGTTTAATATTCTTAAATATTTTTTATTGCTTTTTAAGACCTTGCTTTAAGTCGTGTGGCTCCCAAGCTTATAAAATAATTTATGAAATTAATTTGCGCTTCGCATTTACATTAAGTTTCTTGGAATTTATTATACCATATAAAACATTTTTCTTAATTGCGCTTAATGCCGCTAACTATTTTAATATATCAACACTTTATGAAACCTAATTAAGGTGCTCATAAATTAAAAATCTAATGCTTTTTTGTATTTTTATCCCCAAGTTCTTATTAATAAGCATTAAATTAGTTAAAGGCTTAATTAAAGATTTAATATTTAAGTCCATTAATTTAAGGAAAAATTGCTTCACCCCTAAGGTTATAAACTTAAATTTAATTAAAAGCGTTATTATTATCCTCAAATTAATAGGCTCCTCGACTTCCATAGCTTTCAAAGCTTTACTCAATTGCTCTTATTTAAAAAAACACCAGCATTTAATTTTAGCGTATTATTAGCATTTAAGCGATTTATTAATATATACTCAGCATTTTAAGCCCTCATCTTGTTTTCTTAAAGCAACTTGGCTATCTTTTAAAGTCTTGCGCGCGGCTGGCCGGCCGCTTTTTTAATATTAAAAAAGATAAAAAATAAGGTTTCGTTAAAAATAACATTCCTTATAACTATTACACGCTATAATTAAAGCACCCAAATCTTATATATATTAAACAAAACATAATCAATCAAATATTTAATATGCACTTTTGGGTCAACTTTAAAAGCTTTCCTTTTGCGAAGCGCTTCTTGATTTTTTAATAAAAAATATGCGCGCAACCCGTACGCATAAATCCCGCTTTAGTCAGGCTATAAATTAATAATAAATTTAATAAATAATTTTAGGTTATATCACTTAAAATATTATTTAAACCAAAAATAAAGCACCTTATTTGGATTTTTAAATGCCTTTTGTGCTAAAGGACTTATATTATAAAAGTATATTGCTGCAAAAACAATTTTAGGCCATAATGCCTTAGGAAAATTGGCGGCAAGGCGCATTTTAATTGCTTTTTCAATAATTTCCTTACCTGCTTGCTTTGCTCCCCCATTTAGCTTATGAATATATAATAGCATAAGTTTTAAATCAATACCGCTTTCATAAGTCCATTTCTCAAATTAAGTTGCTTCATTTAATCCAATAATTAAGGTTTTATTATCTTGGCAAATTTTATAAATAAAAAGGCCAAATTGCCATTTTATTCACTATTCAAAAGATTGGAAAGCAGCTAATACTGCATTTAATCCTTTGCTTTTAAATATAAAGCCATAAAAAACTCCTATGAATTTGTTTTTAATCAAAAAAAGCCAATTGCTTTTATCAAACCCAAGAGAATAATTAAATAAATCCTAGGTGATTTGATAAAAAGGTTGGGTAGCTTTTTTTTTAAATAATTGCCAACTAACATTTTAATGTATTATTGCTAAAGCACATTGCTTGCATTTTATTTTTGTAAAGCTTAAAATTTTAATATTGCAAGCATTTTTCACTAATGCTTATAATGCTTTTTTCCTTAAGTGCCTTGCGCAAAGGTGCCATAAGTGCATTATGTTTTATTAAGGTCTTAAATAGCGCCTGCTTAATTGAAAACCTTATCAAATGCTTTTTGTTATTATTGAAAACATTAAAAGTCCAAAATCAAGGCGTTTCAATGCACCAAAAGCAATTAATAAGGCAAAAAAGTAATTATTAAGCTTATATTTAAAAAAAGCTAAATTTGCATAGCGTTTTAAGTTTTTGACAATCACATTGCTTTTTACCAATCCATAGCGCAAAGTATAATCTAAACCATTATACCAAATTCCTTCCTTTAATAAACAAGCTTTTAAAATAATATTAATATTAAAACCCTTAATAATAACAATATTAGTAAGCTTTAAGTTTATTATATTTAAATCGTTTTTTTTAAAAGCATTTAATATTAGGCAAGTATCTCATCCCTTTATTAGCAGGCTTAAAATACCAGCCTTAATAGCGTTATCAATAATTGCTTTCATAAAAAAGCTAAGAACTAAAAGATTAATTAAGTTTATTAAATAAACTGCGGCTTTATTATTAATTAAAGTGCTCTTAAAAAATAGGTAACAATTAAAGTCCCATATAGCGTACACTTTAATTGCTTTTATTGCAAAATTAAGCAATTAAGGGCTAATTATTGCAAAAACTATTTTTTTAGGATATGCTAGCGCCAAAGGTTTTGACAATTAAATTGCTTTAATATTATTAATTAAAAGAGAACAATTAAAAAGGCGATTATCAAAAAAGCCTGTGATTTATTAAATAAAAAGCATTTTCCAGCCACATTTACTTGCTTTGCTTTAAAGTTCAATAAAAATAATGGCTAGCTTTAAGCATGTTTTTTTAATCTTTTCAATTAAAAATAAATTACGCAACCTATTTTCAATAAAACCATCAAAAAAATAGCGCAGTCAAAAGCATTTTAATAGCTTATATTAATAAAAACTTATTACGCAAGCGCAATTCTTGAAAAAGCTATCCAATTTAAAAAGGCAAAAGCAAAAGGAAAAGAAAAACCTATTATTATTATTAAAAGCATTTGATTTGCCATTAAAAATAGCAACTAAATATAACCCAATAGGCTTTTTAAAAAACAATTTAAATTGCAATTGTTTAGCCAAAGCTGCAAACACTATATTATATTAAACCAAAGTAATTAAGTAAGGTTTTCTTAAGATGATGTTTTTCCAAAGCTCGGCGGACTTGTATTGCGCCCATTAAAAAGCTAATCAAACTTTTACTATTTTTAAAAAGATATGAATTGCTAAATCTTTTATCACAAAATCCAAATTATAAAAAAGCGCTTTTTAATAAGCATGTCTTTATTTCTAAATTCAAACGATAAGCTTGAATTATTAATAAATTGCTTTATGAAACACTGCGGTATAATTCTCCTTAATTCAAGTCAAAACACTCAATGCTAAAAAAGCATAATCTCATTAAAAAGTTTGCATTAATTATTAAATAATCCAATTGCGCCCATAAGTGTTTTTGCTTTCCAAGAAAATAGCGCTATAAACATTATTATTAATATGCTTTTAAACCCATTTCATAACGGCCTTATAACTCCTCGCCTTTTTATTCCAAAAGGGCATAAGCATTAAATACTTTATTAAAAGCAGCTTAAATTTAGCCGCAACCTCTTTTAAGGTTACTATCTTATAATTCGCCTTATCAAATTTTATTCCCTTAGCCTTAAGGTCTTTAATATCTCTTTCCCAAGCAACCTAAGCCTTAATTATTGCTTTAGCCTTTTATATATCATTAATCTTATATTTGATAATGAAAAGTATTAAAGCAATTAATTTTATATTCAATGAGCTTATTAAGTCGGGAGCATCTAAATCAAGCTTTGTCCAAACCTTATTCAAACAATAAAAGTCCTTATAAGCTTAAAACCATATAAGCCAGGTGCGCTTATTATAAGTAAGCAACAGCTCTTTAGCTATGGATTTGTCGTTCATCATAAAAAGGTTGCTCTCAAAAGCTTAAAGCATAAGGGAAAATTCAAGGAATTCAAGAAATTAAGGAAAGAAAAAAAAGTAAAAAGCAACTAAAGGATTTAAATCCACAGCTTCTCTAAGTTCTTATGCAAATTATTAAGGTCAAAAAAGCAATATATTAAAATAGCAATAAAAACTCTGCAACAAATAGCTCGCAAAACCTCAAAAACTCCAAGAAACTCAAGGAGCTTTAATCTAATCAGCTGCGCGCAATATAAAAAAATACTAACTTAATAGCTTCATCACAGGGCTCATAACTAACATGCGCAATAAGACTCAGGCTCTGCAAGCACTTAAATTAATAAAATATGTTAATTAATTAAGTAAAATCTAAATAAAAAATGTAAAAGGGGGAAATGCTCCCTTAAGGCGGTATACAATGGCAAAACCCTATCTAAAAAGTGTGCAATGCCAAGAGAGCAGTTTAGGCGAGCTGCAGCCGTGCCTGTACAACAAAAACTTAACAACTTTTAATTCTTATAACGCTATTTAATTTATAAAGTTATAAAAATCATGGATTTAATATTATTTTTGAATTCTTTATTAGGTCACTTATTAATAATTTGCCGTCTCTCCGCTTTTATTAGGTTTTTTTTACCTTTATATTTTATTATACCAATAACATATAAAATGGATCAAACGCAAAACTTAAAAAAAGTGGCAGAAATATTACCCTCCTGCCGCGGCAAAAACACAAAAAACATCAAAATCAAAAATTATATTGGCTTTATATAAGTTCCCCTTAATTTAGTTAACCCGCTGATTATTCACAAAAAGTCCAAAAAAATAATATATAGTCCCTTAATAATAATAAAGCCAACACTTATTATAAGCTATTTTTGAGGATACAAAGCATTTCAAGCCATGGGTGGCATTAAAATTGAAGCCTTAAGTAAAAGCTTATCACATGCTCTTGTCTTTACCTTCCGCATGGTTAACAATGCTCTTTGGTTCTATTATCATATACTAATACTTCAATTTTTGTTTAATGCCAGCGCCAAAAAGACCAATTAATATGTTTGGCTTATTAAGGTCATCTTATATATTATTGGCAAGACCATTTATATCAAATTTCGCTATATTTATGGCGCTGCAATTAAATAAAACATAATAATTATTATTACGCATTATGCTTATTAGGACTTCCTTGCTTTTATTATTAGCAAGGATTTGGGAATTATTAATTTTTAGATTAAAGATTAATTTTCATTTAATAAGAAATTATTATGGGGAAATATCAAAAACCCGCGTAATATCAAAATCATAGCCTAAGGTAGTCTCTTTAATTCTATCTGCTAAGCAATTTTTAAATGCAATATAGCCAAATTGCGCTTCGTCATTTCCAAATTTAAAAATAATAATATTAAAAATGGTTAAATGGGATAAAACATTAATATTGCCAACGTTATGGCTATTATATTTATTTCCTGCGGTCAAAATATAACCAATGTGATTGAGTTGGGCTGGCTTTATTTAACCATTAATTTGAATAAAAAAACAAAAGTGCTTACTTTAAGCTTATATATCTTATTTTTATTAATTAGGATAATAGGTAAAAGCACATATTACCCAAATCAACAAAAGTTTTTGAAGCTTATTAAATATTATAAAAACGGAAAGAAATAGGCTTTGGCCAAAATAATCGCAGCATTTGCCTTAATACTAAATGCCAATATTGTTAATACTATTATAAATAACATATTCGCATTAAGCCACTAAAACCTAGCGCAAGATCCAAAACAAAGTAAAATGTAATACAACAAAAAAAGAAGAAAGTTGTCATGTCTTTTGATCTCAAACTTTTGATTGCAACTTTTCTTTTATATTAACAGCCTGACTTGCCTTCAAATTTGGCCTATTTATTTATTTAAATCTCTAATTTAAACATACATTCAATAACTTAAATTCAAAATATTTGTAATTATCTAGCCTTATAACATTGGCTTAGCTAATTTAAAAACCAAAACAGGCTCATAAAACATATTTAGTCTGCCCTACGCAAGCGTAATTAACTGAAGCCCGTTCTAGCAGCTTCACCCACATCATCTCAATCTATAAGCTATTTGAATGCGGATATATAAGTCCGCTGGCATTCTTTTATTTAAGCCTTAATTATTTTATCTTTACTTTATCTTATTTCAAAATAAAAAGAATTGCCTCCTTCCTTATTACATTCGCCTTCTCCACTTCTTAACATATGCAGCTTTATATCGGAAATAGCAGTCAATACATCAGGAGCTATTTAATACAATCCCCGCCTCCCTCAACAACAAGTGAGAGAATATTACTAACGGTAGGTATCTCTATCTCTAAAATCCAAATTAATAAGACTAATTTCTGGGGTTATAATTGGCACAAATCCTAAGCTAAGCGTCTCTTCTATCACTTGACCCGAATTTCCTACCATAAATTGCGATTTCCAAAGCGTCAATACCGCACCTATACTAAGTGATGGCACAATTCTTGAATTTCAAATTATCTTCCAAATAAGTCCCCCTGACCCTCACTACAACTAAATACTCGTGTACCAACTAAGCCCTCCAAGATAGGCTTTATAAAACTGCTTACTGCGCTAGAATTCATTTCAAGAAATATAACTTGGTATTTATAACATTTGAAATTGTTTCAAAATCACTTAATCCCTAGGCTTTTGAACTCTAGCCCTTTATTTTAGTAAAGTTATATAATTAAACTTGAACATATAATTAAGTCTCTATCAATCATATTTCAACGTCTCAAACGCAGGGTGGATCACTACAACAAGCTTGTACCTCGAACTTAAATTCCAAAAGGCAGTCAACCAAAATTCAAACCCACTCTTACATTAACTATCACCGCAAATAGAACATACAAACATCAGCACTGAATTCTTAGCAAAAAGCATTTACTAACGTGGGCAATATGAGCTCTAGTAGGATGAACGGGTGAGCACTGTACAAAAAATCACGTTCGCGTCGTCGCCCTTACGCCTGATTTGCGAAGGGTCTCCTTTTATAGCGGAACAGACTTCCTTTACCATAGCTGCATCACCGAGCTTACATTATCCTTAGAACGTATAAAAAGGTTTTTGCCGGTTTCTCATGCCTCCCTTATACGGGAGATTGTCAATAGCCTTGTGGCGGCTGTAGCGTGCAGATTTATGCAAGATTGCTATACGAGTTGGTACTTCGGATCGAAGCGAATGACGATCTTGATAGGGAACAGCCTTGCACGACCCATATTACTTCATACGGGGGGCAAAGATCAAAGATTTGAAGCCTGTGCGTATTAGATACTTGGCAATGCTGCTTTTATTAATCTATCCTAGTATTTTGTATGGCCTTCTTTTGCTGCGATTATTGCCTGGCATTTTTCTAGCATTTCCCTTATTAGCTCCCGAATTTTAGCTGTAGTTATAGATTCTCAAGCTTCTAGTACTGCAGCTTGTAGTTTAGGATAAGAGCAATGAATGTTAGGGTATTTTTGCTGAATATAATTTTTCATCTTATTTTATATAGTCTTGATAAGGTTTAAATCAAAACTATTTGGAGGCTAAAAGATAGAAATAATCTTAATTGCTTTAAATATAGATTGCGTGTACTTAGAAGCATGGCTTTTAGCATTATCTTGCTGAAATTAAAGCTTGGGATATTGTTGTAAGATCTCTTGAATTTTCGGAATAATAATTCCTGAGTATGAACTTTTATTAATCATCTCCTAATCCTTTTCCCAAAAAACTCCCTTATGCCGGCCATATTTCCCTGATATTGTATTTCAAAATATTCATCCAATTTTTTTTTGATATTGATTTGCTATGCAATTGTTGTTAAAGAGCTCTTCTTCCCTTATCTTCCAAGTAATCCAATTTTTTGTATGCTTTTCAGGTTGAACCCAAGTTTTATTATTTTAATAAATAGAGAACCATTGCTTTTTAGTCCAATCTTCGTGCTCAATAGCCTATTGTAATTATTGAATCTTGTTTGTGTATGTAAGAGGAGGTTTCCGGCGTGCAACTCGTCGAACATAGCCTTCCTTTTTAAAGGCAGTGCAAATAGCATATGTATCATAATCAAATTTCAGGATTGCAGGAATATTAGCCCATGGCATACGTTGAGTTTTCTTTGAGGAAGTAACCCATTCAATAAAGCGTTTTCGTTGAGGCGTATTAAGAAGAGCTTTGCGGCCACAATATCGTTTTTATTGAGGAGTCAATTAATGCCAAAAAGCGTATTGTATTTGATTTAAAATAAGATTTAATTGTAAAGCAATTTGATTTTAAGTTCAGCCAGTGTTAAAGTAGAGAATCTGACATTTCAATTAATCATCTTGATTCGTTAATTTGCGTGGGGTTTTGGGTACAGGTACTTGTAATATTGGTTCCATGATGATTTCCTGTAGTTACAATAGTAAAAGCGGCAGATTTGCATTTTTAATTTATTGGTGGTACCCCCTTGGCATAGCTTTTGCAACATAGAATCTTTTAGCATTACGCACAGACGCCAAGTCTTTGATCTTTACCACATGTACAAAGTAATTTACGCTGTGCCACAAGAAGAGAGAGAGCGGCCTTCGGCGATTCTTCGATCCGCTCTTGGCGCGTTCCTTCCTACACTTGGCGTTTCCCGAGCACATCGGTTTTTCGGAGTATTATGTAATATATGTCTGAAACTTTGTCGATTTCATCCACTTAACAACTTACCCACCGCTTATTCTAATGTTTAATGTTTCTCAATTAAAATTCCAATGCTCTAATGGATTTCGAAGGCTTCGTGTGAGCCGCAGGCTAGCACCCACGTTTGGACCCAGGCAGAGAAGGTTCTTCGACAAGAAGAGAGGGGACGGGCTTCGGCAAAACTTTATTCCAAAAATTAGTAATTTTTTTTAGTAATCTCCATGATCCTTGCCCGAATCCTTGATTTGATGCGGTCCTGGCGTTTCTTTAAACTGTTTCAATACTCTCCTCAAACGTTTTTCCGCGCCGTGTTCTCCTTGTATGTTTCTCTTCTCTCCTCACGTGTTGTCCTTTGTGCGCTCTGCCTGAAACATTGTCGATTTCATCCACTCAACACCCACCAGCGCTCGTTCTAACGTTTCTTGCTTAAATTCCAATACTCTAACGTATTTCGAAGGCTTCGTGTGAGCCGGAGGCGAGCACCCACGTGTAATCATCGGGCACAGAAAAGCTGTTGCCTGATTATTATTAGTCATCAGCAAGGTATCAAGCTGGTGCATGGTCAGCAACACGTCATTACGCTTCACATCAACATCGACAGTCGAGTACATCACCGACATCAATGGATTCTTCCAAGAAGGCCCTTCGCACGCTATCTGAATAGTCCCCTACCATAAGCTGTCTTCCCAGGCACAGGTAAGGGAGCAGTACAATAACAAATGCTGGCATTGTTCAGCGAGTCCCACCGATGTCTGCCATTTTGTTGGCAGCAGAAACAACGCTGTAAGTAGCACATGAGTTCAGCGGAGGTTAATATGACTTCGTCCCAGTTCCACGACGCCTTTATAGATGGCCTGATCACCTTCATTCTTCTTCTTACCCATCTGAACTTGATGACCTCCTCCGCAGCACGCGTTGCTCTAAAGCTCATCACCATCGCTTTCCCGAGTACCACTGATCCAGTGGAGCGGCGAACCTTTGAGGACATCGAGGAGGCACGAGCTGAGGCGTGCTGCAGAAGACGACAGGAAAGAGCCGGAGCTGGAGCTAGTGCCAGAGCTAGATGCGGCGCGGATATTCGAAGCGTCAAAGGTACGGAAGGCACCAGTGGTACGAATATTATGAAGAGGCACGGTGCAGAGGACTCGATTGCTGCAAGATCAATGGAAACAATTGCTCGTTTCTTCTGATTCGAATGGGATTCTCGAGGTAGTCCGTGTTCGCGACACCGCCTGCCAATCCGAGTATGGTTTGGAGCAAAAACATCAATAGCGCCGGAGAAGTAGCAGGCATGCTGGTGTAAGAGCGGAAAGTTGTTATTTAGCTCTGTAGACAGATCTAAAATAACAATTGATTCTTATGTCGCAACCATAGCGCAAGAGTGAGAGATATAGTCAGTAGCGTGAAGTGCTTAATCCCAGAAGTCCTTTCCACCATACTTGTTTCCAATTAGAGCCTTTCCGCCCTTCTCTACCTCGACGCTATCATAGCTGTGAGATGCCCCAACTGCACCACCACTCTAGTCACTACTATACGCATCCCCAATATTGGCTTGTCCTTTGATCCCGATTTTCGAGTACTGATGACCAGCAATCACTTCCTTGACCGTGTTTTGAAGCAGGCTATCGACACCTGTGGCTGCATCCTCGATTAATTCAAGAGACTGCTTATCGCCAATCTCTGCTGCTTTTTGTTGGACAAGCTTTGTTTGGGCCTGAGGTGCCGGGAATATCTTTTCGATTTCGTCGAGGAGTGAGACGATTTGTTCAAGAAGGTCTTTTAGAGCGGACCTGTGGTAGAGAGCCCAGCTAGTGAGCTTTAAGAATTGACCCTTCTTTTGATGCTGTATAGCTAAGCCCTTTATTTTATTGTCCAGTATGATCATCTTCGGATTTATATCGCCTGTTGAATATGCTGAGAGATCTTTACCAGCTGTTGCAGTCAATTTATACTTCTGAGAGATGCTCTCGGTGTCCGCGAAGAGCATAAGAATTTGGAGTAACGCATTTTTCGCAAGTTGGATCTCGGCTGTAGTAACATCTTGCCTGCCTAGTTTCGGATTTTTATAGATGTTAATAGACTTGCCCCATTGTGTTAGACGGAGTTTGGCGCAGTCGAGAGCAAGCTTGCTGGTCTGGAAATCTCGACCGAAGTGGCGGCCAAATTGGACGTACTCAAAGCAGTCGACATAAATAGTAAATGCAGATGTAATACTAATGGCATCAGAGAGAATTCCGAATGGCTTTGCTATTATTTAGAGAAATAATGATGAAAAGAGACAAAGTGAAGGTCGATGGAGGTTGGAGGTTGATGGAGGATGCGAAGTCCTCATCTGGAAGTCAGCCGCAGCCGCAGCCTCATCATAGTAGACAAGAGCAGGCCTGTGCGGCTACAAATCGAATGAAGACTACCCCTTATTAGCAATAAACATATCGTGCCAACACTGATTTATGAAAGGAAGCAGAGGCTTTGTAATTCACGTTTAGTGTTCACGCGGACGTCTTCTCCACTTTTGCGGCAGCTAGTTCGCGCGGTCGATCGCGATGTCAGACCCCGAGCAAATAGGCAGGTTTAGCAAATAATACCGAAATAATCATATTTACGAAGGCGCAAGAGCCCATTTTGGGGACACATATCATAGGGACACATATTACATCAGTCAGTTCCTTACAGGTATGAAGTAGAATATTATCAGGGAAACTGACACGCGACAGGCGGAGAAGATTCCCTTAACCTCTTCCCGTTCGTAACGAATGCGCCCTTCAATTCCTACGACCGCTAACACAAACCTGCCTGCCTCCCTGATACGCGCGTCGACCTTTTAAAAGAGATATATAGCTGGGCTAATAGAAAAGATAAACAAAATAAGCAATACATCTTCTGGCTAAACGGCCTAACTAAGACGGGAAAGTCAACTATCTCCCGCACCGTCGCGCACGAATACAACGAGTAAAAGCGTCTTAGAGCCAGCTTCTTTTTCTCGAAGGGCGGTGGAGATGCGGGCTATGCTGGCAAGTTCTTTATAAGTCTAGCGGCACAGCTTGCTTTTAATGTGCCATCCTTTCGACAATACATCCGTGAGGCTACTGAAAACCGGAGCGATATTGCGAGCCTGTCCTTCTTGGAGCAGTGGCATCGGCTTGTTCTCAGTCCACTATCGAATCTACAGAGCGAATCACATTGGTCTTACATTCTTATCGTTGACGCACTTGATGAGTGTGAGGATGATAAAGATGTCCGGACTATTCTGCAGCTCTTAGCTGAAGCTTAATCACTGAAAACGGTACGACTTCGAGTCTTTCTTACTAGCAAACCCGAAGTTCCTATCCGGCACGGCATACAACGTATCCCACAAGCCAAACACCAGGACTTTATACTCCAAAATATACCGCCGGCGATTGTTAACCATGATATCTTTTTATTCTTGAAATACAATCTAAGGATAATCGGACAAGAGTCGAGTTTTAGAGTAAACTGGCCAGGCGAAGTGGTTCTGAGATAGTTGGTTTTATACGCTTGTGGCTTCTTCATTTGGGCGGCAACGGCATGTCGCTTCATCTGTGATGGGAACCAACTTGCACACAAGAGATTGGATAAAATTCTCAAGGGCAGCAGCAGCGCTATTGCCGCACCAAAGCAGTACTTTAACGAGATATACCTTACTGTCCTCAAGCACTTAATCTTCTTGGAATTCTCGGATAAAAAGAAAAAAGAGGTATGCGACATATTAAAACATACGCTTGGAAGTCTAATGGTATTACTCTCACCTTTTTCTATCTCTTTATTGAGTAAGCTTTTGCAGCTTTGAATGGAAAATATCGACTTAATATTTAATAACCTTTATGCGATCCTTAATATTCCAGATGACCCAACTCGCCAGCTCCGCCTTCACTATCTTTCATTTCGCGATTTCCTCCTCAATAAAGATAGATATGGAGATTTCTAAGTAGATGAGAAAAACGCACACCAGCAATTAGCTACTAGCTATATACAGCTAATGTCCAAAGCACTCAAGAAGGACATTTACAATATGCGTGCTCTTGATAATCAAATCAACCAAATTGGAAGCAATCTTTTGCAAAAATATCTTTCGCCTGACATTTAATACGCATGCCTTTACTAGGTTCAACATCTGCAACAGAGTGGCTTTTAGGCTTCCAATAGCAAGGAAGCCCACTAGTTTTTACAGGCTCATCTACTGCACTAGCTTAAGGCGCTTAAGTGAATAGGCAAGATCTCAAAAAGGATTCAAGCAATCTTGGCCTTAGAGGATTATATTCAGGTAATATGTTTCATTCATAATTTAAAAAGTTTTAACTTATTCTTAGATTACTAAAAGCCCTAATTTATACGCATTTGTTTATAATATAAAGCGATTTGTATTATATAACCAATCAGTGATTAAACAAGTACCTCTTTAATTATATTGTGCGGCTTTGCTCTTTGCCCCAGAGAACAGCATAACTCAAAGGCAGTTTAGGCATTGTATCCCACCTTGGATTTAATTTAAACCAAGCATTGGTCGTAGGCAATTAAGAGATCGTATTCGACATTAGATCAAGTTGAAACCAAGAGTGCAAGCACCTTGGAATGCTGCGCTGCAGACGCTCAAAGGCCATGCTGCCGGCGTCACGTTTATCGCCTTTTCCCCCAACGATAAGTAGATTATTTCTAGCTTAAAAAATAACATAATGCGGCTTTGGGACGCTATTATAAGAAAACGGCTGCAAATGCTTAATAATCATATTAGTTTAATCAAATTTATGACCTTTTCCCCTAATAGCAAGCAAATCGTTTCTGGCTCATACAATAAAATAATGCAGCTCTAGGACACCATTATAAAAAAACAGCTATAAACGCTCAAAAGCCATACTAGCGGCGTCACATTTATTGCCTTTTCCCCCAACGGCAAACAAATCGTCTCTGGCTCGTAAGATAAAACAATGGGGCGCTTCCTCGACGGCATGCAGGTTATCTATGGCTCGTGGGATGAAATAATGCGGCTCTAGGACGCCGCTACAAGAAAACAGCTGCAGATACTTATGGGCCATATTGCTGGTATTATGTTTATCGCCTTTTCCCCCAACGGCAAGCAGGTTGTCTCTGGCTTGGGGAATTGAATAATCCGGCTTTGGGACGCCACTATAGGAAAACAGCTACAGATGCTTATAAGCCATATTAGCAACATTACGTTTATCGCCTTTTTCCCCAATAGCAAGCAGGTTATCTTTGGCTTAAAGAATACAATAATGCGGCTTTAGAATGCCACTATAAGAAAACGGCTGCAAATGCTTAAGGGCCATATTACCAGCGTTATATCCGTCGCCTTTTCCCTTAATGGTAAGCAGATTGTTTTTGGCTTATATAATCGAATAATGCGGCTTTGGGACGCTATTATAAAAAAACAGCTGTAAACGCTTAAAGGCCATATTGCCAATGTTATATTTATCGCCTTCTCCCCTAATAGTAAGCAAATTATTTTTGGCTTATATAATTAGACAATGCGGCTTTAGAACGCTACCATAAGAAAACAGCTGTAAACGCTTAAAAACTATACTGCTAATATCATGTCCATAGCCTTTTTCCCTAACAGCAAGCAGATCATCTTTGGCTTATATAATTAAATAATGCGGCTTTAAAACATTATCATAAAAAACAGCTATAAACGCTTAAAAGCCATACTGCCAATATTATGTTCGTGGCCTTTTCCCCTAATAGCAAATAAATTATTTTTAGCTTAAAAAATCAAATAATGCAGCTTTAAAACGCTATTATAAGAAAACAGCTATAAACGCTTAAAGGCTATACTAATAGCGTCATATCCGTTGCCTTCTTCTTCAACAATAAGTAAATCGTCTTTGGCTCGGGGGATACGATAATGCGACTCTGAAATGTCTTTAGCTTGAACTATCAAATAATGCGGAATTGGAACGACTTTAGCTCGGATTATCAGACAGTGCGAAACTGGGACACGCTCGAAGGCGCCGCTATAGAAAAACTGCAGACGCTCGAAGGCCATACTGACAGCGTTACGTTCGTCGCCTTCTCCCCCAACGATAAACAGGTCGTCTTTGGCTTAGGGGATCGAACAATGCGGCTTTGAAACGTCTTTAGCTTAGACTATCATTATTAGACAATGCGAAACTGGCACTGGGACAATTGGGACGACTTTAGCTTAAACTATCAAACAGGGCGGAATTGGCAGACGCTTAAAGGCCATACTAATAGCGTCACGTCCGTCGCCTTTTCCCCCAACGGCAAGCAGGTCGTTTTTGGCTTAAGAAATCGGATAATGCGGCTTTAGGACGCCATTATAAGAAAACAGCTGCGGACACTTAAAGGCCATATTAATAGCATTATATTTATTGCCTTCTCCCCCAACGGCAAGCTATTGCCAGGCTTACAGGTATTTGATCATTGGGTACTAGAAGGCGGTACAGATATTCTTTGGCTGCCTCCTGATTATTGGGCAATTTGTTCAGCCACTTGAAACGGAGTTCTTACTATAAGGCATTCATTTGGGAGAATTTCATTTTTTAGCTTTGAATAACAAGCAAAGCTTATTATATAGAATTGAAAAAAACTTTTTTATTTTTTGAAGGGTCTTAGGGAACCATTTACTTATGTAATATTTTATATTCGCCATTTTCCTTTTAGTATTTTTAAAAAAATACAATGACAAATAAGATATCACGTGATCGTTCGAAGTAAGCCTTGCGCAAGTGCAGGTCCGGCGTATTCATTAAGCTGGATGCGGTGTAGCCTATCCAGTAACTTTTGGCCTTTATCCTTACTCCTATATACAGTATCTTGGCACGTGTGAGGCTGTGTTCATATCAAGATTTTTACTTGCTTTGATCCGAGGTATTAACCCGCGTGACGATCTTATATGAATTTATATACCACAGCCGCTATAAGGCTGTTACTGATCTCTTGTATATCGGGGAGGCCAAAGCCTTAGTAAAGACCTTTTAAGACCTTTTAGGAATGATGTAAGCTCGGTAATGCAGCTATAATAAAAAAAGTCTGTTATGCTATAGAAGGAGACTTTTTGTAATCCAGGCGTAAGGGCAACGATGCGAACATAATAATTCTTATAGGAGGGATTTAGAGTATTAAGGATTAATTATAAAATTTAACTTAAAAGAAAATATAAGAGATATTAAGGTGTGCACCGATTTTATGTTGCTTGAAGTCAAAGTACTTATCATTTTTTTCGGCACGTAGGGTTTTCCGGCACGCAGGGACGAACGTTAGCCCTTTTTAGTTAATTGATTTATTTATATCCCACTAATTGGCCGAAGTCTATCCAATTTAATTTAAAAGTCAAGTGTGACTTTGTACGACGGGGCATAGCAAAGGCTCCAATTCACTAAAGCCCTTATTTAATATCAATCCAGCCCTTAACTTATCCATTAGCAGCATTACCCCGTTTATTATATGAATATATTTATATATATCGCTTTTAAAACAATCTGCAACCATTGCGCTTTTTTATAAATCCTAATAAAGTATCTAATTAGCAATCGTAAGCCCTTTCAATTTTTGCTTAACTTATTATTAAAATTCGGATTCTACAGCAGCCTGATCCTTCCATTGCTTTAGCTTTCGTTTAAGATTTACATTTTCTTTATATAATTCATTTATCCTCGCACTAAAACTCATTTATATAAGCTAAGTAAATTATTAGCTAAATTCAAAAACTTAAGTTATTTGCATACCTGTAACTGTCCAATATTTATTTGGTGTAAATATAAAAAGCTGCGGTTGATTTTAAATAATCGAGAAGTAGGTGTATTACGTACAAGATAAAACAATTACTTAATATGATTAAGAATACTATTTAAAATTAAGCATAAAACTCCTATCTAATGGCAGATATGCCATTTTTATATAAAACCTTTATTCTTCCTAAATCCCTTGGATCCCTTAAAATATTGAATCCTTAAATCCCTGGATCCTTTTTATTGATATAGGATCTTAGGATCCACGAATCCATCACATGACCTAATATTCACCGTAATCTAAATTATTATTATAACTAAAATCATAATTATGATATATGCAATAATACCAATTATTATCCTATACCTTTTTTTAATTAATATCAGCCCATAAATTATATTAATCTTTTATTGGTATTAATACTTTTATAATATTATTCATTTGGTAATACTATTAATATCCTGGTGCTAATTACTTATTAGTGCAAAGGAGTTTGTAATATTATTCCCTTTTTTGCTTAGCATAGCCTTTACGCTTAAATATAATCTAAGAATTGTTAATAGCTGCCAATAATCATTTTCCTTATTCATCATGCTTGGTATTATAAAGAAATTAAGTATTGCTTAAATAAAAAAAAAAATATCCAATTTGCGCTTTATATTAAAAGCGTTGCGCGTTATGTAAAGCCTTGTTCCTTTTGCCGCAATTTCTTCCGCATTTGCTTTTTAAACTTATTCATTTTAAAAAAGTGTTTAAAGTGCATTTGTTTTAAACATAGCAATTGCAATTCTTTAGAATATGCCATAAAGTTTTTTTGGCCTAATTGATTAATATGCCAATTTAAGCTAAGCAAGACAATAACCCCCGTTTGTTTTTTAACGCCTTTTTTTGATTTTATTGCAAACGTCCCTAATTTTTGATTCTTTGCCTTTAAACTTGACGCTTATTTTGCGTCCTTTTTTAAAGCAGGGGCCAACGTGCCTGATTTTGGTTTTTTTTTTCCTTTTAGGCAAGCCTAAATTTTGAGAATGAAATTCCCAAAGTAGCCCAAGGCAATGAAGGTTAAATTCGGGTTCCCAGATATTCTTTAATTATAAGTACCTTTTTCATTTAATCAAATATTTAGCTTTGCCATAAAAATTTTAATAATCAAAAATAATCTTTATTTCATATTTGGCGTTTGGGTTAATTGATTATATTTTGATAATAAAAGCAAGTGGTGCTTTTAATGATGCTAGTTTAAGAAAGGATATGTAAAATATTAGGTAAATGTTTATTGTTTTAAAAAGTGCTAGCTAATAATTAATTAATTCTTTGATTTTTGCAATTTTAAATGGTTTTAGCTTTTTATAATCCAACTTATAATTTAATCGTTTTATCGCAATATTCTTTTAAAATAAGTAGACTTTATTCCCCTTTTTTAGCGTTGATCTTATGCTATGCTTTTTATTATAATAAATTGCTAATCTTTATGCTATAAACAAAATATTAATTAATAATTCCTTATGCAATTGCTTCAACTCATCCCCCTATAATATGGCTTTTTGCATAATCCCTTAATCCGCAATTAATATATTATATGCTATTGGATTATACCCATAATTTGCATAAAATGGCAATACTCCAATAATCTCTTAATTTGCGTTATTATATGTAAATTAGGCAAATGGGAGCAATTGAACCTAATTATTTTATTTATAATTTATATAGCATCAAAAATAAGTTTTTATTATTTAATTAATTTATTTTGTTTATGCATTCATTTAAAAATAAAAGGCTATTAACATTTTTTATTTTATCCCCAAAAGTGCAATCAAAGTTTTCTAAAATTTTAAGATAAAAAGCTTGTCTTTGTTTAAAATCACCTCATTTAATATTTCATAATTCGCAAAAATTATTTAAAAAAATACCTGCGCCATTTATAATGCATTCTAAATTCCTAATACCAATATCATATACGCGTACTTAGTAAACCTATTCATGATTACATAAATCAAATCATATTTGATTTTTATAATTGGGTTCTTAAAAAATGATAATTTGATCACAAAATCCAAAGCAATTGACTTTTATAAGCATAATAATATAATTAATAACTTCATAAGCCTATATAAAGCATGATATAATGCTTTGTTCCGAATGCATATATTGCATAATGATATCATATTTTTAATTATCTTTTTTATGCTTGGGAAATAATATTCCTTAAAAAGCCTTAATAATATCTTAGCAATTCCCTAATATTTATAGGCCAATAGCTTATGCTATTTTTTAACAAAATCCGTCCTATTTCGTATTAGGACATAAACTCGTTTTTGATACAAAAAAGCCTTAATAATAATAAAAAAGAAATCCTTACCCAATTATCTCTTTTGCTTAATTATTATTAGGTTATGATTGTAATTCTTTTAAATTTTCTTAAAAAGGCGGCTTATTGCTGCCAATTATTTGTGATTAATTATTAGCAAATTATTATCCTGCTTAAATACGATATATGACTTATGCATTTTATTTACAAAATATTCTGATTTCCTGCTAAAAGCATTAGCCTTAGCGTTTTCCATTCCTTTAATATAAGAAATTTAAAGTTTTATGGTAAAAAGTGTTTTATACCACCGAACCTAGCGTTGGTTTAATTTTTTGGTAATAATAAAATAAATGAAATTTTTATAATCCATTAAAATTTGTACCTTATGGGCCGCGCCCTTAAAATAAACCCTTCATTCGCGTATTGCATCCACAATTGCCAGCAATTCCTTGTTATATATATTATAATTAAGTTCTGCTAATAATAATTTCCGCAAATAATAGGCAATTGATTATTATTTGCCATCCTTGCTCAATTGGTTAAGCACAACATTAATAGCATAATCCAAAAAATCCATCTTTATGCGTATTCCTTTATCAAATATAAAAAATATGAGGACAGGTTTTTAGATGAACATTTTCTTAAAAGCTTTAAAAGCCGCGTTGGCTTCCTCCGTTTACATATATTCCTTATTTTTATAAATTAATTTTGTAAATACCTTAGCAATTCCTAAGTAATTCTTAATAAATCGTTTATAAAAATTAGCAAATCCAAAAAAAGATTATAATTTTTTAATATTAATAAGTTCAATCCAATTAATAATTGCTTAAATCTTTTTAAAATTTATAGCCAATCTTATAATAATAATTATATAGCCTAAAAAGGTGATTTTTTTATATAAAAATTGCACTTCTCCAATTTAAGAAGCATAAAAGCAGCTTTCAATCTCTTAAAAATTGCTATTACGTTCTTCATATATTACCCCTTATTCTTAAAATAAATCAAAATATTATTTAAGTAGCAAATGCATATTATATCCAAATATGGTTGCAAAACATTATTAATTAAACGCTAAAATATGGCTGGTATGTTAATCAAACCAAATAGCATGATTGTGTATTTGTAATAGCTGAAACGAATGCAAAATGCTATTTTTTTTTCTTTCCCTTTAGCCATTTTAATAAAATTATACGCGCCTTTTAAATTAAATTAAATAAAAATCTTGGCCCCCGCAAACCTATTTCGCAATTCTTTAACTAATGATAATGCATAATAATCTTTTTTTATAGCATTATTTAATTAATAATAATTAATGCATATTCATTATCCGCCGTTTTTTTTTTGCAAAAAAAACATTATTCCCCCACGGGGATTTGAACTTCTTAATAAACCTTTTTGCTAAATGTTTATTAATGTAATTTTTGATTATTATTAAGTTTATTGCTGAATATTCCTTAAGTAGCTGAAATATTAGCTTAATACCTTTTTTAACTTAATTTAATAATCATAATCCTAATATTTGAGCAAGGCCTTAATGCCCCATTCCTTTTTAAATAATGCCGCAAACTTATGATATACTAATAATATATTTTTTATTAATGGACCCTCATTTTGGTATTCGATTTATTTCTCGGAAATAACGCAAATCTTTTAAACAATTAATATTCTTGCTTTATCCTAATAGCAATTCTTGCAATAATTAAACATCAATTGTCTCTTAATCCAATTGATTTTTGGATTATGTTTCTTTATTTAAAAAAGTCCAAAAATAATATTGTATATCCTAATTTAAGTAATATTAAATTGGATTTTTTTAAAATGGCCGGCAATGCCTATATGCAAAATTTAAATTCGCATATTTATTATTTCATTAGCGGCGGCATTATCGTTAATAAATATCAGCTAATACCCCTTTTCCTTTATTTTAATTAATAGCAAATGCTTAAGTATAATAGCAAAAAATATAAAATTCCCTTATGCTTCAAAATCTATCATAGCCTTGAAAATTACTTTTTTAATTTTTGCTTTTATAATTAAGTGGCGGTTCTTTATTGCCGCCAATTAGCGCATATAAAAATTCTTCTAATAAAAGTCTTTTATTAAAATGTTTTTTTAAACCCGATAATTAGGTTCCGTAGCCATAATCATAAATAGCTAATTTGTTTTTAAAATTTATGTTAATAAAGTAAAACGTTCTTAATACATTTAAGTATTATTAATTATATTAAACCAAAAGCGCTATCGGCTGCCTTCTAACACAACTTCCCAAAGTTTTTTCTTCTTTGGCTTATCTTAGCTTTTAAAAACAGGCAAAAGTTTTTAAAAAATAATCTGTATATAGGTTTAAAAACAGCTGCTGCCGTACTTAATCTGCTTTTATTTAATATGTTTGTAGTTTCAATAAATTACCTAATACTTTTTGCCCCATTATGATTTTCCCATAAGGATCAATTCTGGTTTTTCATAAATAACTTTTATGATTTTATTAATTTAATATTAAGAATTTAAGGCCTAAAGGTATAAATTTTCTTCCCGCTAAATGACTTCCTAAACCTCGCTTTGCAATAGGCCAAAAAGTAATGGCTAATATGGCCCAAGGTCCAAAACCTAGCAAAGCTTTTTATTTCCTTTTTTTTCATTATTTTTTGTTATATTATTATTATTTTTCACTTAGGCGTAGATTTTATTATTTTCAAGTTTATTAATAATCATATATTAAAAGCTTAAAGCATTAAGCTGCCTAATAAGATATAATAGCACAAAAATATTAATAATATTATAGGCACCTTATTTTATTACATTAATTTGCTTTTTTTTTAATCATAACTTTCTTTAATAATAGGAGCTGATTATATGGCCCAAAAGATCACAATCAAAGCATAGCTTATTTCATTAATATTTATTTATGACTTTTTTGAAAAGCCTGCCATTATATGGCTTTTCCTTGGATTGTTTTCAAAATATAGCATTTAATTCCATTTCATAAAAATAAAAGGATTTCTTGCCTTCCTTATTTTAATGCATATGTATCCCAAAGCAATATTAGCCCTTTTATTTAAAAGTACATTTAAAATTACGATTATTAATTTTAATAGCTATCTTAATAAGCTCCTGCAAATTAAAGGGTGCGTCCAACCTAATAACCTTATCCTTAACTCCATTTTTAATCCCTTATAATATTATGCCTTAAATGCTTCATTATTTCAGCTAATTTAATTGGCAAATTATTAAAAAGCGGCTATATATATAATTGCCAATTCAATCTGCTTTAGGTTCTAAATATTGCGTTTGGCCATTCGATTTTGGTTAATATTGCCAAAAACGCGGTTAATATATCCCTCAAATTCTTCAAAGCTCAAAAAGATTTTTTAAGACTTCTTAAATATAGCGATAAAAACCTTTCCTTTCTTAATTTTGTTTTTTATATAATTGGATAAAAAGGTTTTGATTTAATTAAAGGCAGCCTTATAAAAAAAAAGACGCAGCTTAAAAAACTTTGTTTGTGTTTATAAAAAACTAATGG
Organism: Helotiales sp. F229; assembly: GCA_002554605.1. Taxonomy (NCBI): domain Eukaryota; kingdom Fungi; phylum Ascomycota; class Leotiomycetes; order Helotiales; species Helotiales sp. F229. Next base: position 2,517,693 of record MXAW01000004.1, on the reverse strand, counting down.
CCATTAAACCTAATATAAAATTTTATTTAAATAAAATAGGCCTTAAGCTTAAATTGGTTTTTATAATAAAAATTCGAGGATACGATTTTAAGAACATTCTTCAAATTAAAAGCATTAGCAATGGCCAAAGCCTTAATAAAAAAATTGAAAGCCATATTATATACGTAAATCAATACTTTTAATAAAACGGTGCTTAAAATATAACAATCCAATATTTATTTAATATAAATACAAAAAGCTGCAATTAATTTCAAATAATTAAAAAATAAATGTATTATATACAAGATAAAACAATTATTTAATATGATTAAAAATACTATTTAAAATTAAGCACAAAGCTTTTATTTAATAGTAAACATGCCATTTTTATATAAAATCTTTGTTTTCCCTAAATCCCTTAAATCCCTTAAGATATTGGATCCTTGGATCCCTGAATCCCTTTTACTAACATAGGATCTTGAGATCCACAAATCCATTATGTGACCTAATGTTTATTATAATTTAGATTATTATTATAATTAAAATCATAATTACAATATATGTAATAATATTAATTATTATCTTATACTTTTTTTTGATTAATACCAGCCCGTAAATTATACCAATCCTTTGTTAATATTAATACTTTCATAATATCATTTACTTGGTAGTACCATCAGTATCCTGATGCCAATTACTTATTGATGCAAAGGGGTCCGTAACAATACCTTTGCTAATATAAAAATCTTTTGAACATAATTTATTAAGCCCGTCCCAATTATTATATTTGCGGGTACAGCCTCAAATGCAACACTAATTCCTTTACATAATTCCTTATATGCCCCAATCAAATGGTCGCTTATGTTTTTCAAAAAAAGGTGCTTTTTTTTGACAAAACTTTCCACATATAAAAATCATTAATTCTAATTATAAAACAAACTTATAATGGTTTAATTAAAATTCTTATTTTATTTTTTAAAGTTTTATTAATAAAAACTAAAAGAAATGCGCAAAAAAAGACTTATAAATATGCTTTAATAATTCTTCTTAGCATTTATTTCTTCATTTACCGCATTTAAAATTACTTAATCTAATTAGGGCCATTTAATATGCAGTACAAAAGATCAAAAGCTAAAAAGTGCCGCAATAGTTTTAAAAACGGGCACAATATGCCACTCAGCTTATTTAAAAAGGCGTAACATAATATGGAGCCGTTTTTGGACCCTTAAACTAAAATATTTATTTTTAGAAAGTCCCCTTCTAGCTTCATTTCTTTTTGATCAATAATTATTCGAATTTCCAAAAAAGGGACTTAACCATTTTTAAAGCGGCACTTTCCCAATAAATAATTGCTTTAAATATAAGAACCGGGCAAATATGGCCTTCAAACTAAATTTGCACTCGCGGAAAGAGATTATAAATCAGCCGATAGCCCATAAACCCAAATAAATTAAAAGCCAAAATGACCACTATCTACTCTTACAATAAAATAACCTACCTAGCTAATAACAAAATAACAAATTTATCCTTATTAAATATCAGCCTATATCTAAATCCTTTCAAAAATCCCTAAATAGCCTACAACACATCCATAATAAGATTATAAACATTTACTCCCACCTTTTCAGCGCAATCCATTTTGCAATTCTTCTAATATATGTATACGCAAAAGCACGCAATCATTACGCCGCTATTTAAATTAATAATATAATTAGCTTTATAATATTCTTTTTTGAGATAATCTTATGCTTTTCCCTTTTTGCGTCTTTCTATATTATATCAAATCATAATAAAAAGGTGGCGGCGTATTAAAATCAACTCAATTATTTAGGAATCATTATTCTTATATGAAAATCAACAATCCCTTTAATTTACTATAAATTTTATTATAATCCAAATCTGCAAAACCTATATTAGGCTATGGTCTTTATTTTGGCTATGATTTATACCATAATAACCTTAAGCCTAAAATTTTGACATCTAATCCTCAGGCCATATTAAATTATAATATACGCTTTCCTTGGCCTTTTGGCCATAATCTTCATAACACATAGGCTTATTATTTATGGCTAAAAGATTTAGAACCATAAAATAAGCCTAACATATATATTAATTACGGCAATGCTTAATTTTTTAAAAGCTGTAATTTATATAATAAAGATTCCGGAAAAATGATACCAACTGCAATACGACATTTGCAAATGCAGCCACTAAATATTTCATTTCATAATTGTCTTTATTGGTTTAATATATATATTTGGATTACTAAGCGCCTTTGGCTTTATCCACTCGCAGGCTCATTTATGTGTTTGAAGACCGAGGTTAGGGCAGTCTCCTTGCCCGGGAATGTTACTTATGATTGCGTTTAAAACGCGTGATCAATCATTTTATAAATCATATTATTTATTGCACTCAATTCCCCTTTTAAATAAAACGTGGTAGCCATACATCCTATAAAATAACATTATTATTAATAAATTAAGGTTAAAAAAATGTGGCTTTCTGCTCTTGCCCTTTTTTGCGACATGCAATAAAACCCTTTTTCTCTATTTGCACATAACATTTCTCTCTCTTCAGTTCCGGTTCTTCTTTGCGTGGCTTTAATATAGTGGGATTAATTCGTTCGCTTAAATAGAGTTTCTATCCACAAATTCATCCAGTGAGAGCTTTAAATGGCGGCTAAATGTCCGTGCTACATTGATGTAAGCCGTTTTCAGACCCCAAACTATATCTGTGGGGAGGTGCCTTTCCTGGCTCCCTTTATTTTTAGACTATCAATACGCAAACTTTAAACGGCATGAAAATACAGGACTATGTTAATTGGATACTAACAAAGCCAATTGATTAATTAAATATATGGACCACAGGATAAGCTGAGTTTGAGAAATTCCCAAATATTGTTTACACACCAAAATGCTTTCTCCAGCACCATTACAACAGCTCCTGCTCTCTAAATCAGCCTCAAACGAAATCCCAATTCATATCCACTATCTTTCTTACGATTTAATGCAACAAGACCTTAAAAAATCAAGGCTCAACTTCGCCTTCACAGCAAAGAAATGCGACAGCGCAAAGTCTGAAACCAAAGCGAAAATTAACGTTTCTTGTGTTAATTGCGATTTTGAAAAAAAAAGAAATTGATAAGGGTGGATTATAAGCAAGGGAATTACCGGGTCTCTTAATGCTTTTCTCAAAAGGATTAAATACAAAAACAAGCTGCTAAAACAGAATACGCTATTAATAAGGCTATTAATTATTTATAATAACTATTATATTAAATTAGACTAAGATAATAAGCCTGATCAAGATTATATCCTAAATATTAAAAGACTTCATAAAATATCTGCAAGCTTGATCTTAAGGCTCTCGTATAAAAAGATCAAAAAAGTCATCTTGAGCAAGTCTATTATTATAGGGGGCCTCCTCATAAATGCCATTAAAACAATAGGTATAAATAGCCAAACAAAGGAGTAGGATCTACTCTTTCAAACGATTTGATAATTTTTTTTCAATATCTATTCTTAATATTTCTAAAATATGGGGTTTTGCAAAAACATACTGCATTCTAATAAATACGAAGCTACAAATGCCCCAGGCCACAGGGTTCATGTCATGTGATCATTGACCCACATGAGTTGGGCTCCTGGCGCCACACTCCAATAAACAAGGAGGTCAAAATAACGTGCGTCCCGGCGTGGAGAGACGCACCCCATGACGAGACAAACTATAAGTACTTTGAATTCAATTAATTCTAAATTTGTAAATCTATTAAAAATCCCTTGTATTTTTGTATCAGTCATATTGTGTAACCACTCCTAAATAGTCCAAACCCTGGCTACTCTAAAAATTACGATTGCGTCGTCGCCGTCGCGCCTGATTGTGAAGGACGTCGATTCTAATATAATAGAACCCCTCGACCTACAGCACCACTACGAGCTCTTTGCGCATTTTAAACTTATAAAATAGTTTGATCTAAGTTTCCAAGCCTTACCACGATACTGAAAAATCATTGTCAGCCTTGTAGTACGAAGGGAGTGCTATGTTATACGACGCTGCTACACGGATCGGTACCTCCAATCACGCGATCAAGGATCCCTGGTCACTACATATACTGGTTACAGTAATCTCCGTAAAATGTATTTTATCTTACATAATAAAGCGTGCGGCTGTGTGGGGGATGCTAAGCCTTGCCGGAAACTCCCGTATTCCCGACATGCTCCGAGCTGCGCTCTACCCCGCAAGCGGAGCAAAATGTGGCCGATTTTTGCCCTAAGCGCAATCGCCAAAACCAGCCGTTTTCTCTCGCGACCAACTTTTGGTAATTCCTCTACCGGCGACTGCTTATGCACAAAAGCCTGCACAATTTGAAGTCCTGGTATCCAAGGGGAATCCGTTTCTCCTTCTGCCAGCAACGGCAACAACTGTTTTATCAGCAAAAAGGTGGCCCCAAAACGCTTTAGGAAAACGTTGGAAACCATTTGCCATAAGTATAAGGGATATCAAAACAAAAATTATTAATATAATAAAGCAAGTTGGCAATTTAATCAACTAGCTTATCTTGCGCTATTTATTGCTAAAGCCATATAAGCCAATTATATACATTAATCTCAAAAGCGTAAACCTTTGCCATAAGGGCTTATTTTCCATTTTTACCTTTTTAATTAATACAAATATCCCAATTATACGCGTTTATCTTATTAATATATATTCGCTAAATTCGCAAGTGTTTAATGCCACTAATATTAAAAAAAAACGCTAAAGAATATCCTTTATAATAAAAAGATCCCTAAAGTCCTTTTTAATGTTTGTAATAATTTGGATGCCTTATTTGCATATTTTGGCATAGCATTATAAGAAATAAAAAATATTTAGCTTATAAAAAGCGCTACAAAAACAATTACAAATTTTAGAAAATATTTAAATGGCTTAGCCAAATATATTAAACAAGGTATGTTATATAGCAGCAACCTAATAAACTAAAAGCTAGCAAAAAAAAAAGGGAAGCAATTATTTAAAGCTAAATTTAGCGATTTTTATAAAATTTTCAAACTGCGCCCAATCCCCACCAAAATCATCTTTTACTATATTAATAATATTCAATATCTTCCTTAATTATAAAAAAAATTCCGATCAAATATTAATAAATAGCAAAACCTGATTAACAAAAAAACCAAAAAGCGCATCAAGGCATCTCAAAAACCAAAGTACCAGCCCAACAGCCCAGGTCAAACATTAGCGCCATAAAGCAAAAACCAGAATAAGACTTTGGATAAGTGGAATTACGTCCCTCCTCCTCATAATGACTTCGATAAAGACAACAACTAGGATTTAAATAAAAACAACAATTGGGTTAACGACAATCCAACCAGCTGCAGGAACATTATCAACAATTGGGACCACCACCTTTACTATTCCAACTAAGCTTTTATGAACTGGATACTATAGCAAAGGCACAATAAAAAGCGCAACCGCAGGCACAACAATAATAGGCACAACGATGGCGAGCACAATAATGACGGGCATAACAATGGCAAGCACAGGTGCTCATGTGTACCCAAATGAAGCTACGCACCCTGATTGCTACTCATTCTTGGCGTTTCCCGCCCTGCCCTTGGTTCGTTCGGATCTCCGTACCTTGGCAATCGTCGGGCAGGGAAGCATAATGCTTTCAAGGTACATACAAGGAAATGTCATGTAACCTCTCGGTTAAGGAAATTCTCTCACGGATTCCTTTGTCAGCGAGATATTGTCATCGAGAAAAGCTAAGTTAGATCAAAAATTAAAGATCCCTTATCTCTCTGTCTATCCCGATGTCCGTACCCTCTGTTGAGGACAGTTTGTCACTCATCTCACGTTGACCTAGCTCTACGAAGGCAGCATCCAAAGCCAATTCTCAAAATCAACTCCACTCAGCCCTGGTGCCTCTGCAGAGAGTCCCTCAGCTACCCGCTTCATCCTCATCGTGACCGGGCTGTCATCCCCTTCAATCAGACGTCGTGCGTCGTACGTTCTTTCGGCGAAAACCCGAGCCCTTGGTTCGTCTCCGCTCTCGAATACAGTATATTGTAACCAGGCTAATGCATATTAATAAGCACTAAATTTGAAGCTAAAACATGCCCCTCTCCATCTCTCCATCACACCGGAGTAACTCCCGGACTGCATCATTTCCTCTTTAAGTGTCTTCAAAACTTGGAGCTATGTTCTTCCTTAGTAGAACCTTTCCCCAAGTGCTCCGAATTTTGAAGAGACTTTAATAGTCGCGATTAAGCAGGGAGGAATAGCCGAAGCGGCGATTAATAACGTGATTAAAAGGATCAATAGCATGATCAAATGGAGTCCTTTTCTTATTACTAAGGTGGCTTTTGAAAAAGAAATAACTAAAGAAAGTGACATCTTAATAACAACTTCATAAACTTGCTAAGAAAAATTTTGTGATTACTAAACTATGAATTTGTCTCGTGATAGGGTGCGTCTCGGGACGCAGGGATAGACGTTACTTCAGTATTCTAACACGCTAAGACGCTAGTAAAGTAATTATCATAAATAGGACTCATGAATGCCATCGCCATCAAAACAATTGGCATAAACGGCCAAAGCAAAGAGAGGTATTATTAAACAAGCCAAAATCATATTTTCAAAATTAATAAACAAACAAATGAAAACTGGTTTCTATACTTTTATTTTAAATAATTAAAATTTTTCTTCTTATTACCAATCCCAAAAAAACAAACTCCTAACCCGCAAAACAGCCTCCAATGCCCGCCTCCCCACCCACCCAAAAAACTCAAAAATAAAACCCACAAATCTAAAACAACTCTTTGTATCTTACCAACTAATACATCAAATCCCCAAAAGTATTAACTTCAATCTAAGCTCTTTTCTGCTATATAAGCCAAAATAAGATCATCGTATATATCAGCTTCATTAACCCAGCTATTATCATCTTCTAAATATCCTTTCTACTTGACCCAATATTAAATAATCATCTTCTTGCGCCTCCCCCATCTAACCAAGACAACTTAATCACCCATAACTCATTCAACTTCAAACTAATTATCCTCGAAGTCCACAGCAAATGGCCTAAGTTCTTAAACAACTTATTCCTTAAGCAAAGGATATTCTAAATCTTAACAAGAAGTAGTTATGCCTCTTATAAAGTCGTTACCAAGCTTTCTATAAGCTTCACTAATCTAAAAATCAAAAAGCTCCTCGCTATCAAAAGTATTCCCTAAATCTAATCTATAATAAGCAAATCGTACATAAATTAAACAAGCAATCTCAAATTACCTAAATTTAACAAGTCGCCAACAATGACAAAATCTTCATCAAAATAATTGCGACCTTGCTCAATAGATATATCTTCATAAGTTGGAATATCAATTGAGTCCGTTGCCGGCCTTCCCATGGGAAAAGTGTCTCTAATAATTAAAAAGTCAAACCAATCAATATTATCAATTGGGAAAATAAAAGCTCCTATATCTTAATCAGGCTCAATTCTCCAAAAAATTAATATTGTTAACACATACTAGAAGCTATAAAAGAATTTCCAGGCTCTAAGGCTTAAGGTTTCTCCTGATTAAAATTTATAAGGTCCTCTATCTCAATCACATCATAATTTAACGCTATAATACACGCCCCATAAAAGCTTAATCTACTAGGGCCAATAACAAACCTTTAATGTAATAATAAAATAATTAAGTTTTCTCCAATAGGCGAGGTAACTAATTAAAAAAGCAGGCTTAGGTCAATATTTTCAAACATATCAAAGCGCGATGGCGGAGCCGGCATATAAGTCTCGCTCTCAGACTCGTCTCCCGCCCATTCAATCAATGGCGTCAAACTTCTTAAGTTCATTAACAGAGGAATTAATGAAGCGGTCAAAGGAGCCGTTGATGAAGACTTTAAACGATGGGTTAAGGGTATTAACAAGAAAATCTTTAATATTCTATGCCTCTTCTGATTTCATTGTTCCGCCGTTTGGTCAACAAATTCGTATACTTGCGTTGCACATTCTTTAATATTAATATCGGGATCTTATTTAAAAATAATTCTAGCCATCTTACAATTACAAGGTCTAGTACCCATATCATCTGCTAGCTTAAATCTTTTTAATGGCTTAACAAACTTAGCGCAATAAACATTTTAAAGGTGAAATTTAACCTTTTGGGTAAACTTGAAAGCGTCTTCGCACTACGGCAAAAAAACAAATGGGCATTTAAGTAATTTGGAATCGTTTGGGCTTTGTTTTTCAAAAATCGCAAAATGGCCAAATAAATGCTTTTTTTATGAGGCAAAATTAGGGAATTATTGCATTTGTTCCGTTGCAGAAAGCGCTATATTGCCTCAATAAAAAAAACATATGCCAACTAAGGCAAGTGCCTTATCATAAATAAACAAATTATATTACGCCGGAAAAGGTTTGCAATTGTCCAAATGGGCTTAGCAATAGTTCTCCTAGGCCTTGTTTCCCATAACCTATTCGCTGCAAAAAAAGCATAATTCAGCAAAACCATACCTTGCCATAAGATGCTTTTTATGGCAGCTATATATATGCCGCCATTTTTGTAATACCGGTTTATTATCAACAAAGCTCATATTAGCTAAATACACAGCAAAAAAAAAAATAAAAAAAGCTGCAATATTAACCTATATATCTTGCGCTTCTAATCAATCATTGAGCAAAAGCATCTTTCTGGCTCTAAGCCAAGGCAGCATGCCACTTTAATATCTTATTAATAAAAGGTAATTAAATCACAAAAAACTGCTCGCCCCATATTGCTATAAATAGGAGCAATAACAAACATATTATTTATTAAACAATCGCGTTCTGGCATTAAAGCACAAGCATAGGAAAATAAAGTCCGATAATGCTCAATTAAGTTAAACTTGCCGTTTTTGAATAAAAGCCTTTTCGATTGGTGTTTCTGGCATTTGCGGAGCTCTTTTATAACAAGCTTCCTTTTTTAGGCCTATAATTCCTTTTGCCAATTTTTTGTTGTTAAATCATTTTTGAAAAATAAAAAAAGATTTTCTAACTCATTTTTAATATCTTTAAATTTCGGGCTATTCTCAAGCTTATCCTGCTTTTTAGCGGGGAAAAATTGCCACAGTTCCGGATTGCGGGACATAATCAAGCCCTAAAATAGGTCGCTAAAAAGGCTACGTACTGAAACGCCAAAATAGGCATTTTAGCCATCAACTCCAGCATTATTCAAAGCATAATAATCGCAATAAATATTCTCATCTATATAGCCGCCGTACTTCATTCTCTAAATTAATAAATACAGCTTATTTATACACATTAATCAAAAGCTAAATATTTTCAATCAATATAAGTGAAATATACTAATAATCTATAAGCCTTCCGCCCTAAAATCATAATTTATAAGTAACACAGCATAAAAAAAGCAAACACTTAAATTCCTTAAGCGTTTACTATATACGCCAACCATATCAACTTCTCCAATGCTTTTCTAAAAAAAAGGCACATCAAAAATACTTGAATCCTACTCTAATTAATACATCTCATCATTTAACAATAACTCAAAATCAAAAAGCATTTCCATTATCTTATATATTCTAAAAGCGCCCTTTAAAACAAAAATAGCAAAATATATAAAAATTGGATTCTAAAATAACAGCGTAAATACTAACCCCTTATGCAAAAAGTGCTATAATCTATTAAATCATTAGCCCTCAATTAATCTTTATGTCTTTTAATTAAGCAAATCTTTTATATAAAGTATCAATCATATTTTTTCGCGTTTCGCATAAGCTATATAGCAAACTCTGGGTCTCTATTCTCATTTCAAAATAATCCAAACTTAATATCTTAACAAAAACCATTAATTATAATGTCTAACTATTATTAAAGTACCAAAAGACTTACTTGATAATAAAAGCCTTTACCAAAACCAGGCCGGCAAATGAATTCTATATACTCTCCCACTCTTAATAACGAGAAGACATTTGCCTAAATCTCGCCCTAAAAATTTATTCTAATTTTTAGATTCAAGTATACGTTCTAATTACATCGCCAAAATTGAGTTCTAAAGTATTTAAAATAAACCATTATACCATACCTCCTCTCCCGCTTTTGATGTGCTATTTTAAGCAATTCTAGCAAAGGACCTTGTATAAACTAAACCATATTAACAATTGAAATTTGTACTTCCAGGGAAAAGGGAATCATAAACATTTTTAATACTCGTAATTAATTATTTACCAAATTTTAGCTAACCATCCTCTCTTAAGCCGCCAGAAAAATCCTTCAAATATATAACAACTATACCCATACATACTATAAAATCGCCAAAAGCCTCATTAATGCCATATGCTATGTTTGTAGCAAAATCTTGCAGCGTTTTTATATCATACGGAATAACACCAAGGTATTCAAATTTATACCTATAAACCAAGTATTAAAAATGTCTCGCTTTGGATTATGGGGACCTTACTATTTCCAAATTGCTAACATACGAGTATATCTCTTCAAAGTATGTAATTAAAGAATTTTCTTAACCTCTTTTCCGATAACAAAAATATCTTTATTCTTCTTGGAGCCATTCTCACGGGCTTTCTTAAAGAAATCTTCAGGTGATTTGCGCTTTAGCATCGTAAAGAGTCATACAATAGTAAAAGCAAAATAAAAAAATAAAAAGGATTAAAATAATATGGAATATGTGATATTGTCTAAAAAAAAATATTGGAAACAACTTGGTAATCGAATTGAAAAAGAAAAATTCAAATTGCAAACAAAAACAAAAAAAGGGTTTATAAAAAAAAGCAGCAAATCTCTCTCCTTAAATGCGACCTTTATGCTTCACCGCCGTAGGCGATTACCCATAACATAACGTGAATCTATTTTCATAAAAGTCCAGTTCGGGATCCTTTAAGAGCCTATTTAGGCTCCCCAAGGGTCATCGCCAAAACTTAACAAAAATGAATTAAAAAGGCCTTAGTCTATATTCAGCCTAATTGAAGATTAAATATATAAATAAATAATAGGTACTGCTCAAAAGCTACTCAAGGACTGCTCAGATTGCTCAGGCTACTCAGGTGAGCTAAGTGAGGAAAGGGTGAGCCAAAGGTGATTAGCGCCTGAGTAAAGGCGGCGAGCTTACTAACCGACCTTGGGACAACGAAAAAAAAAGTTGTGTTCAACTACCACTAAGGCCCTTGGACACTTATATAAGGATGTTAAGGAAGTGGCGGTAAAGGCTGTGGAAGAGATGCTGAGGATAGCATATAACAGCGATGAGCTTGAACGAGTGTACAAAGAAAGCGGGCAATTTCTAGTCTGAGTTGACATTACCAAGTTAGAGAACATTTGTAGGCTTAGAATTTAATGATATACTCTCCTGACTTCACCAAGAGAGACACCTAAAACAGAAAAGTATATCCCGGACAGGACGCAATCCGCCGGGTGGACGAAATGAAGTTACCCAATGTATGACGCGCGGGTAGCTCCGCTGGGAAAGCACTCCCCTAGATGGCAATCAGGCCTGGCTGAAAGGTCCCAGCTTAACATCCCATCTGGAACCAAGTACCTAGCCTCCACGCAGTCCAAGGACTCCCTCGATCATGGGGCTCGTGTGTAGCAGAGAGTGATCTCTTGAACGGGGGGTTCGAGATATCATCAAACCCCATTACCCACAGCGAAGAGATGCGAAAAACTCGAGTCCGCAACTGCATCGAGAGAAAGCTTGTACCAGATTCTAGGCTTTGGCTGTGACTTCTCGTACGAGACACTATGTGTTCATAATAAGTATGGTGGAATGTATCGAATGGGCCCTATCACCCCTAGTCTCGTTCCAGTAACTATTACTTATGATCAGGTCGTCTGTCGTATGGTAAGTAAGTCTAATTGCTCGATCAAATTTCAGGTCCTTCCCTCGTCGGGCGTTGCTGAGAATTGCTAAGTTGGCGTCCTTTGGCATCGTAGTACTGGTGGATGGGAATGTTAAATAGATAAAGAATTTGGGAAAGGGAGAGGAGAAGGAATGGGGGCGGCTACAGTCACGTGTAACTGCTACTGCATAAAATCGCGTCGCGAAACATACTCCCCTCAGTCTTATCTCAGTACCTCAGGCCGCTTCTTCGCTCGAGACTAGTGCACGGCCTATTTCTATTGGCCCACTTACTTCAACTTATTAATTAGCGTTAAGCTATGGCTCAATAAGGCAAGTGGTTAATGCGTTTATGGTAATTAAGCTGCGAAGTGTTTGAGGGAAAATGGTTGCGGTTTATATAGCTTATGCTGCTAATTTGACCTTTGGTTTTTAATTACTTAAAAATATTTTAATACGCAATATATTAAATAATTTTGGATATATTATAAGACCTTGATATTATAATTATTTATTATATAAATATACTTTTTTATTATATTATTATTCTTTTTTAATTAAAGTACATTTGCCAAAATTAAAATATTTAAAGAATTTGTGTTGTTATATTAAAATTTAATTGGAAAGCTTTTTATTATTTCATAATTATATATTTTACTAATAAATATACTATTTTTTAAGAATGACATATATAAAAAGAACATTTGTACAGTGTTTTTTCATGAATTAAAAGTGTGTTAATGGAATTGTAAATAAGTGGGCAATATTAACAATATAATTCGCATAATTTTGGCTAAAAAGCAATTTATTATTTTATAACCTAATTTATTCTTTTTTTATGTGGTATTGTCTTATTATATAATAAATATTTAAAACAATTGTATGTTGTTTTTAAAGAAATTGATTAAAATTTTATTAAAATATTTATAAATAAGTAATATATCGCTTGTTTTTTTTTTCCTGTTTTTTTTTAAATTTCCTTATTTTTATATATTCCTATAATTAGCTTACTTACTTTTATTTATTTTTAATAATAAATATTTTAATTATAACTTCATTTTCTATATCTTTTAATTAGTTTACTTATTTTCATTTCCTTTTAGCCAAGGGCATTTTTGCCTAAACAAGCTTTTGCTTTTCTTTTAATAACCCTTTCTCTTAATTAGCTTATTTACTTTTACTTACTTTTTGGCAAAAGCATAACTATTATACTACTTCTTCCCAAAACCTCCTTCCATAATCTTATTTTAAAAAAAAAATTTAATTGGCCCATTTACTTTTATTTATTTTTTGGTAAAGGCATAATTATTATATTACCTTTTCCCAAAACCTCTTTTCATAATCTTGTCCTAAAACATTATTTTCTTTTAATTGGCTTATTTACTTTTATTTACTTTTTGGCAAAAGCATAATTATTATACTACCTCTTCCTAAAACCTCTTTTTATAATCTTATCTTAAAATATTCTTTTCTCTTAATTAGCTTATTTATTTTCATTTACTTTTTGATAAAGGCATAACTATTGTACTACCTTTTCCTAAAACCTCCTTTCATAATCTTATCTTAAAACGTTCTTTTCTTTTAATTGGCCTATTTACTTCTATTTACTTTTTGGCAAGGGCATAACTATTATATTACCTTTTCCTAAAATCTTCTTTTATAATCTTGTCCTAAAACGTTTTCTTTTTTTGATTAGCCTATTTATTTTAAATTACTTTTTGGCGAGGGCAGGGCGTGGCCTTAAATCCCGTTTTTTTTTACTTGCCTTACCTGCTCTTATAACCTTTTCCCAAAATCTCCTCCCATAATCTTGTCTTAAAATGTTCTCTTTTTTTAATTGGCCTATTTACTTTAAATTACTTTTTGGCAAAGGCAAGGCATGGCCTTAAATCCCGTTTTCTTTTATTTGCCTTATTTGCTTTTATAACCTTTTTTTATAATCTTTTTTTAAAACCCCCTTTTCTTTTGATTGGTTTATTTATTTTAGTTTATTTGTTGGGTAATAAGAGATTGGTTTAATCAATTCATTATACTTGCCTCTTTTGCTATTGTTTTAATGGGCTGAGTTGGTTTTTAATCCTTTTTAATATCTTCTTATTTTAATTTATATTTTCTAATGTTTTAATAAATAATGCTGCGTTGACCCTTAATATTTGTTTTTTTAAGAAGGATTTTTAACCTGCTTAATAAAAATAAAGCAGTGTTTAAATTATAAGATTATTTAATAATAATAAAGCTATAAGGTAATTTAATAATAAAATAAAAAGGCGACCTTGATAAGCCTTTGAAGTCTAATTTATACTACCTGGACTTAAAGGAATATTGGACTTAATATGGTATATGCCTAAAGAAGGTTGCATAAGTATTAGAAATAGTGTTTTTTGATGAATAAATATTTGTGATAATAAAAAATTTAATAATATTTATTTCTTAAATAAAGGGAGAATTTGCAATTAAAAAATAATTTATATGTTTAAGCGTTTTGATTTAGTAGTTTATGATTTTTTGAATTAATTTGCTATAATTAAATAAAAAATTAATAATATTTTTAATAAACCTATTTTCCAAAACGCTTAGTATTCCCAATTGTTAAGCAATGGGACTTATAATAATAAATTATCCTAAATAAGCTGGCTAAAATGCGTAAAATCAAATTTAAAGCTAATATATGCTATTGCTATTGCAATTTTAATTAACTTTGGCATAAATATATTTAGTGCAAAATAGAATTAGCTATCTAAGAAAAAAAAATCGAAGATAAGGGTACATTTAATAAACCATTTTATTAATATCTAAAATGTAACCCAAGCATGGCTTCCTTTCTTAAATATAGCTAACTCCAAATAAAGTTTTAGTAATGGTTTTAATAATAAGGGAGCTAGGTTTGGATTGTATCTTGTGCAGCAAATTGCTTGCGTAGGTTGGTTTTGTTGCGGTATTGTAAATAAGCCTTTTCTTAAGCTATTTAAAAGTACTTTTTGATGGCACTTTGTATTACAAATATTATAATATATAAAAGCTAAATTATCTTTTCGGCTTATTTTCAATTTTATTTATAATTTAATCTTTGATTATTAATTTGGGCTTTTCTTATTCTTCCCGGTTATATGGGTATGTCCATGATTATTGACATCACTTGTTGTACTTTCGTTATTATAAATAGAGTTTACATTATTAATATATATATCATCCGGGACCTCGTTTATAATAATACTTTCATATAATCTTGATTAAGCTTAAATCATTTGATGATTCTTAAGCAAAAAATGGCGTAAACTCCGCTGTACTAGTTTTTGGCGTAAGATTGGCGCTATTATATTATTAACTCTTTTTGCTGAGTATTGGCTTTTGCTGTTTATAACTTAATATGATATAAAGACATATATTTTATTAATATACCCCTTGCTTTAATCACTATATCTGGCTTATTGCCAAAGCTTATTTGGCCTAAGATTAATAGGCAGCTTCCATAATACTACCCATTAAATATCAAGGATATTTATTCTAGTTCTTATTAATATTATAGCTATCATTATTTAGTATACAAATCCTTTTATATAAAATATATCATAATAAGATATCTTATCAAATACAAACACTTAAGAGTGGTATGTTTAAACCAACCAAATAATGCTTAAATTTTTTTTTAATAAAATATTATGAAGCTGGCCATATTGCAGTTTTAAATATAAAATGATATTAAAGCCAATATGCTAAAATCTTGCATTGCTTAATATTATTAATAAAAACAATAATCTTAGGGATTTTTTTTGAGATTATTTGTTATATATTAATATTAATGGCCTAATTAATTAAATAATATAATTGGTTAAAGACTGCGAGTTTTCCGCGTGGTATAAGATTAAAGAATAATAATACATCTTTCCGATCTACTAAGGTTTAAATAATAATAATTGTATATTATAAAGGTCTATTTGTAAAATGCCAAAAGCTTATTATATAAAAGATGTGTGATATTTGGTTTATTAATAGCGTTGTTGTATATTTAAATTAGATGATAAATTTTGGAAGTATAAATTTAAGCTTTTTTAATATTATAAATTATACTTAGAAATTTTATTATTATTTAATAAAATGCAGCTTGTTAATAGCTATAAGTTTAATTTGGCAATTGAAGCTTGGGGTTTTTAATACCTTTTAGAAATCCTTATGAACTGTTTATTTTGAAAATAATAGGATATGATCGTATCAATTATTATAAATATGTTGCAATAAAAACAGGTCCTATTGTCGCGTTTTATTAGTAAATAAACAAAGAATAATAATTTTAAGTTGGTTAACCTTATTCAAATGTTTTTTTTCAGGCAATTCAATGGTATGATTTGAAGGCAAATAAGCCGGGTAAATACGCAATATGCTTAAAAGATAATGCTTTTGCTAAAGCCAATTTAAGCAATTAAAACAATGTTTTTTTAACTAAATACTAATTTTTCAAGGATAAACATTTGCTTATTATGCAAAACGCAATCTTAATTTGGAAATAAGTGTTTTAAGATTTGTTTTAAGTATAAATAAATAATTTAATCTTAAAATAAGGGCTTATTAAAAATAATAAAAATAATATTATAAAATTTAAGCAATAATATATTATATATAATACCAACCTTTTCTAATAAAATTAAACCTAAATTATGCTAAAAACGGCTTTTCCAAGCTTGTTTGTCCCTTTTCTATAAGGCCATTTAATTAATTAATTTATTTTCACAAACGCTTATCTATTGTAGATTAAAAGCAATTGTAATATATATAAAATCAAATAAAGACTAAAAATTAAAAGTAAAAGCAAAAGAAATGTAATTATAAAAAAAGAGGGAAAGAGAATAATAGAATTAAAAACAATACGGCAATAAAACATCAAAAATCGGAACTTATTAAATAAATTGAAATAAATGAGCCAATTAAAGAGCTGCGCTAAGCAAACAGAATCTAGACCCTCAAATATTAACTTCGTCAAAAATCATATCCGGTCTAAGTAATAAAGACTATAAGTAAATGAACCAATTATATGCCTGTTATAAATAAATGGGCCAATTATATGGCTGCGGTTAATAAACTAGAGATTAAGGCTTTTTATAATATAAGAAAATCTTAGGAAATGAGTAATAGTTTTATAAGGTTAAATGACCCTATTATATTACCAAGAATCACAATTACAAATTCATGGTTTATATAATTTTCAAAAAATAAAAGTTTAATATTATAAGTAAGAAAAAAAATTGTTTATTTATAATTTTGTTAGCAAAAAGGCTATTTCAATAAGGCAAAGATTTAAACCCGTATAAAGCAATGTAAAAAAGCAAACAAATATAAAGAACTTAAATGTTACGATCACGCTATGGTATAGGTAATCACGGTTGTCTTGGCCCCAAGGCTCAATAGCTCTGCCGCGCAAAAAAGCCAAAACAAAAGATCTTATTAAAACAAAGCACAAAACTAGGGGATTATATAATAAATATGGGATTATTAAAAATTATGTTAATTCGGGGAAACCCTTGTAAAATCACTGGGAATTATAATGATTTAAGGAACAAAATTTTTATATAAAATTAGCATATTTACTATTAAATAAAAGCTTTGTGCTTAATTTTAAATAATATTTTTAATCATATTAATAATTGTTTTATCCCATATATAATACACTTATTTTTTAATTATCAAAAATCAATTGTAGCCTTTTGTATTTATATTAAATAAATAATGGATCATTATATTTTAAGCATTTTTTTATTAAAAGTATTAATTTATATATATAATATAATTCTTAATTCTTTTATTAAGGCTTTGGCCATTGCTAATGCCTTTAACCCAAAAAACGTCCCCAAAATCGCATCCCCGAATTTTTATTATAAAAATTAATCTAAGCTTAAGGCTTATTTTATTTAAATAAAACTTTATACCAAGTTCAACGGCTACCAATTTCTTATAAACATGGACAAGATTTTTTAGGCTGCGTTTTTTTATAGGGCTGTTTTTAATTAAATTAAAACCTTTTTATTTAATTATATTAAAAACAGAATTAAAAAAAAAGGTTTTTATTATTATGTTTAAAAAATCTTAAAAAATCTTTTTAAGCTTTAAAAAGTTTAAAAAACGTATTAATTGTGTTTTTAGCAATATTAACTAAAATCAAATAGTTAAACGTAATATCCAAAACCTAAAGTAAATTAAATTGGTAATTATATATATGGCCGCCTTTTAGCAATTTGCCAATTAAATTAGCTAAAATAATAAGGCACTTAAAGTATAATATTATAAAAGATTAAAAAATAAAATTAAGAATAAAATTGCCAAATTAAACATACCTTTTAATTTGTAAAAGCTTATTAAAATGGCTATTAAAATCAATAATCGTAATTTCAAATGTGCTTTTAAACAAAAAGGCCAGTATTACTTTGGGACATATATACATTAAAATAAAGGGGGTAGGAAACCCTTTTACCTTTATAGATGGAATTAAATGCCATATTTTAAAAATAATTTTAAAAAAAGCCATATAATAGCGGGCTTTTTAAGGAAATTATGAACAAATGTCAATAGAATAAGCTATGCTTTGATTATGGTCTTTTAGGCCATATGGCCAGCTCCCACTGTTAAGGAAAATCATAATTAAAAAAGAAGCAAATTAATGTAATAAAACAAGGCGCTTATAATATTATTAATATATTTATGCTATTATATCTTATTAAGCAGCTTAATGCCTTAAGCTTTTAATATATGATTATTAATAAATTTAAAAATAACGGAATCCACGCCTAGATAAAAAATAATAATAACGCAGCATAAAATAATAAAAAAAAAAGATAAAAAGCTTTGTTAAGTTTTAAACCTAAAGCTATATCAGCCACCGCTTTCCGGATTATTATAAAGCAAGGTTTAGAAAATCACTTAGTAAAAAAAGAATTTGCATTTTTGGGCCTTGAATTCTTAATATTAAATCAATAAAATCACAAAAATTACTTATAAGAAATCAGAACTAGTCCTTATAAAAAAACCATAATAAAGCAAGAAATATTAAATAATTTATTAAAACTATAAATACATTAAATAAAAGCAAATCAAGTATAGCAATGGCTATTCTTAAACTCATATGTAAATCATTCCTTAAAAACCTTCGCCTATTTTTAAAAGCTAGAATAAGCTAAAAAAAGAGAATTTTAAAAAGTCGTATTAAAAAGCAGCTAATAGCGCCTTTAGTTCAATATAGCTAATAATACCCAAATGTATTAAAAACATCTTATTTTATTAGCATAAATCCTAAAAATAAATTAGCTATTTACGATTATGGCTATAAAACCAAATAATCGGATTTAAAGAAATATTTTAATAAAAAACTTTTATTAAAAAGATTTCCTTATACGCTAATTAATAGTAATAAAAAATTGTTATTTGATTATAAAAGCAAAAATCAAAAAAATAATTCTTAAGGCCATAATAAATTTTAAAGCATAAGGGAATTTTATATTTCTTGCTATTATACTTAAGTATCTATTATTAATTAAAAAAAAAAGAATATTAGTTAATATTTGCTAATAAAAATGCCGCCGCTAATAGAATAATAAATGTATAAACTCAGACTTTATATATAGGCATTGCTAGCCATTTTAAGAAAATCTAATTTAATATTACTTAAATCAAAATGTATAATATTATTCTTGGACTTTTTTAAATAAAAAAGCATAATCCAAAAATTAATTGGGTTAAAAGGCAATTAATATTTAATTATTGTAAAAACTGCTATTAAAACAAAACAAAAACATTAATTATTTAAAAGGTTTACGCCATCTTTAAGGAATAAATCAAACATTAAAATAAGGGTTTATTAATAAAGGATATATTATTAGTATATCATAAATTTGCAGTATTATTTAAAAAAAAATAAGGCATTAAGGCCTTGCCTAAACATCAAAACTATAATTATTAGATTAAATTAAAAAAAGGTATTAAATTAATATTTTAGCTATTTAAGGAATATTTAGCAATAGACTTAATAATAATCAAAAATTATATTAATAAATATTTAGTAAAAAGGTTTATTCAAAAATCCAAATTCTTATAAGAAAATAATATTCTTTTTGTAAAAAAGAAAGATGGTAAACAACAAATATGCATTAATTACCATTAATTAAATAATGTTATAAAAAAGGATTATTATACATTATCATTGGCTAAGGAATTACAAAATAGGCTTATAAAAGCCAAGATTTTTATTTAGCTTAATTTAAAAAGCGCATATAATCTTATTAAAATAGCTAAAAAAAAATATAAATATATTTTATATTTGTTTTAATTATTATAAATATATAATTATATTATTTGATTTAACTAATATATTAGCTATATTTTAATATTTAATTAATAAGGTTTTGCGGCCGTATTTAAATATAATATGCATTTGTTATTTAAATAATATTCTAATTTATTTCAAAAATAAGAAATAACATAAAAAGAATATAATAATAATTTTTAAAAAATTAAAAGCCGCTTTTATACTTCTTAAACTAAAAAAGTGCAATTTCCATATAAAAAAAGTCATTTTCCTAAGTTATATAATTATTATCACAAAATTAATTATAAATCCCAAAAAGATTTAAATAATTATTAATTAAATTAGGCCTATTAATATCAAAAAATTATAATCTTTTTTTGAATTTGCTAGTTTTTATAAATAATTTATTAGGAATTATTTAAGAATTGTTAAAGTACTTATAAAGCTGACTTATAAAAACAAGAAATATATATAAATAAAAAAAGCCAACGCGGCTTTCAAAGCTTTTAAAAAATGTTTATTAAAAAGCCCATTTTTATATTTTTTATACTTAATAAAAAAATATGTATAAAAACGGATTTTTTGGATTATGCCATTAATATTATGTTTAGCCAATTAAGCAAGAATGGCCAATAGCAATTAATTACTTATTATTTGCAAAAACTATTATTAGCAAAACTTAATTATAATATATATAATAAAAAGTTATTAACAATTATAAACGTAATACACAAATAAAGGATTTATTTCAAAGGCACTGCTTATAAAATATAAATCCTAATAAACCATAAAAATCTTATTTATTTTATTATTATCAAAAAACTAAACTAATATCAGGTTTAATAATATAAAACACTTTTTATTATAAAACTTTGAATTTTTTATATTAAAAGAACAAAAAACGCTTAAGCTAATGCTTTAAATAAAAAGCCAAAATATCTTATAAACAAAATGTATAAATCTTATATTATATTATAAAAAAATGGCAATTTATTAATTATTAATCATAAACAATTAGCAGCAATAAATCGCCTTTTTAAAAAAATCTAAAAAAATTATAATCAAAACCCAATAATAATTAAGCAAAAAAAACAGCTAAGCAAAAGATTCTCTTTTACTATTATTAGGGCTTTTTTATATTAAAAATAAATTTATATTCCAATACAAAATAAAACAGACTTTATTAAAAAACAATATGGGCTATTAGCTTATAAGTATTAAAAAATTGCTAAAATATTATTAAAGCTTTTTAGGAAATATTATTTCCTAGGTATAAGAAAAATAATTAAAAACGTGATATTATTATGCAATATATGCATTTAAAACAAAGCATTATATCATGCTTTATATAAGCTTATGAAATTGCTAATAATATTATTATATTTATAAAAGTCAATTGCTTTGAATTTTATAATTGAACTATTATCTTTAAAAAACCCAGCCATCGGAATTATATACAACTTGATTTATGTTATAATAAATAAGTTCATTAAATACGCGTATATAATATTAATATTAAAAACGCAAAACGCGCCTGCCATAGCGCAAGTATTTCTTTAAATAATTTTTGCAAATTATGAAATATTAAATAAGATTATTTTAAATAAGGATAAGCTTTTTATTTTAAAATTTTAAAAAACTTTAATTATATTTTTAAAAATAAAACAAAAAATATTAAAAGCCTTTTACCCCTAAATAAATACATAAACAAAACAAATTAATTAGATAATAAAGACTTATTTTTAATGCTATATAAATTATAAACAAAACAATTGGGTTTAATTATTTTCACTTGCCTAATTTGCATATAATAACGCAAATCAAAAAACTATTAAAATATTGCTATTTTACGCAAATTACAAATATAACCCAATGGCATATAATATACCAATTGCAAATTAGGGAACCGCACAAGAAGCCATGCTATAAAGGAATAAGCTAAAGCAATTACATAAGGAATTATTAGCCAATATTTTATTTATAACATAAAGATCAATAATTTATTATAATAAAAAGCATAGCATAAGACTAACGCTTACAAAAGGGAATAAAGTCTACTTATTTTAAAAGAATATTACAATCAAACAACCAAATCATAAGTTAGATCACAAAAAACTAAGGCCATTCAAAATTGCAAAAGTTAAAAGATTAGTCAATTATTAATTAGCACTTCCAAAAATAATAAACATTTATTCAATATTTCATATATTTCTCCTTAAACCAGCACCACCAAAAGCATCACCTGCTTTTATTACAGAAATATAATCAATTAATCCCAACGCTAAATACAAGATCAAAACTATTCTTAATTATTAATATTTCCGCGGTATAATTAAATATTTAATTAAATAAAAAGGGTACCTATAATTAAAAAACATTTGGAAACCCAAATCTAATCTCCATTATTTTAGGCTATTTAAGTTTTTACCAAAAAAACCCAGGCTTTCCCAAAACAAATTAAGCAGCCTTTTAAAAGCTAAAAGGTCAATAGCAGAGGACTCCAAAAAGGCAAAGGCCTTTAATAAGCACGCAGCGCTAGCTTTTAAATAAGCAAACTCCGCTTTTTCCTTAGCCTTCTTTTAATCCAATTTATTTAAAATCTTCAAATCAAACTTTATTATTTTCTTTTTTTGCTTATTCAAAAAATGGTATTGCTTTTTAAAACAAAGAATTTTTATTATAACTTTTTCTTCTTCCTTTTTCAAGCGCTATTACTACTTATTAATAAAAGCCCAGGCGCCAATAATTGAAAGTTTTTTAATAAAATTATATCTAATACAGCCATAATAAGCACATTAAAAATAATAAACAGCTTTAGGCCTTACAACAACACAGCAATAGCAATTCCGCATACAAAATCCGCAGGAAAATATTTCTTCACTAATCTTTTTAATTTTTAAGGCTAAAGCAATATATTCAAATTTAACATTACGCCAAAAAAACATAATAAAAAAAAACGGCCATAGGCTATTATTAATATTTTTTAAGCATATTTAAGCATAAAAGCACACTAAGCTAAAAAGGGAATAATATTATAATCATATTATAATATAAATAATTATAATTATCTTAGCCCTAAGGCTTAGCAGCTCTACCGCGCAAAAAAGCCAAAACAAAAAATCTCATTAAAATAAAACATAAGATTAAGGAATCACATAATAAATATAAGATCATTAGAAATTACGGTAATTTGGGGAGACCCTCATAAAATCACTAAAAATCACAATAATCCAAAAAAAACAAAAGTTTTATATAAAACTAGTACATCTGCCATTAAATAAAATATCGCGCAACAAGCTTTATCATTATGTTAGCATATTTAATAAGGTTTAGTATATGCTTGCATAAGCATTTCATGTATATATCTCCAGCTTGCAATCCTATTTTAAAAAGGATAATGCTTAATTTAATTTATTAAACATATTTATATACTTTTTATTTCTAATAATTATAAAGATTTCTCATATTTTAAAAAACTTGCTTCATTTTTTATATCATAATTAAAAGCCATAGGCTATTATCATTACTTAATGCATATATAAATTTGGATTTTATTTAAGGTTTTTATTTATCATTTTTATAATCCTTTTTTATTTTTAATTTTTTAATTCCCTTACTTAATAATCGCTTAATTACTTTAATATGTTTATAAATAATAGCAGTATTAAAATGCTAAATGTAAACATTATTTGCAAAAAACCTAAGCAATGAGCTAATTAATATACTTATTTTATATTTAATGCAAATATTCTTGGATTATAGCCTTTAATTAATTTTAATGCAATAAATGCTTGCACTTTTGCGAAAGTTTTTAATTTAATTCCCAAAAGCGCTAAGCAAATTGTAGCAGCAAAAATTGCTTAATTACAAATCAACTTTTAAATTGCGCAAGCTTAATATAACGCAAATCTTATTATTTAAGCTATGGCAATAAAAGCTTATTTAAATCTTTTGGCTTTATTATTAAACAATACTTAAAGCAAAACTTTTATTATCACATTAAGTAAAAGCAAAGCCAAACAATTAACTTTAAATCCTTTTGCTTTAATAATCTCAAAAGCCTTAGCTATGGCAGTTTTGTATAAGCCGGAATTATGCACTTTTAATATCAAAAACAAAAAAAAGAAATGGAAATCAAATTACATAATTTAGCAATTTTAAATAATTGCGTACTTTAAATTTTATAAATGAATTTAAAAGATTATGGCATATAAATATTTTAATATTGCTATATCATAGCTTGTTTTAAAAAAGCGCATAAACATTTAAGCGCTTATTTATTCCTTTTGCTTTATGTTTTAATAAACAAATTAAATCTTATAAGCTAATATTAAACAAAAATACATAATTTTGCTTATTCAAATAAAAAAATAAAAAATCAGCCTAATCAAATGAATTATAGCATATCAAGCCCTTTTTTAAAAAGCCAGATTATATAAAATTATTAATATTAAAAAATTTTAAAGGCTTATAAATTTCCTAATTACTGTTAAATAATTTAATAATAAATAATCCATTAATTAGTATTAAAAGATCAAAAAAGCTAATAAGCTTAAAAACCTTTTTCCATATATTTTAAAATAATTATGCCGCCTTTTTTATGTTAATAAAATGAATCCAATATATTACAAGCTTATTAATAATAAATTATATACTAATTATTTTGCCATTTTTTTAAAAAAATCAAATAATATAAGATTTAAAAACAAAAGCTTATTTAAGGCCTAAGGCAAAAAATCTTCCAAAAGCTTATTAAACCAATAAG
This sequence comes from Helotiales sp. F229, assembly GCA_002554605.1. Classification (NCBI taxonomy): domain Eukaryota; kingdom Fungi; phylum Ascomycota; class Leotiomycetes; order Helotiales; species Helotiales sp. F229. The sequence continues at coordinate 2,492,813 of MXAW01000004.1, read as the reverse complement.
CTTTAAAATAATTATGCTTATGCTTTAAGGATCCACATAAATGGTTCCTTAGCTATTGCATAAAATTCCAATTTGTTATTTATGAGAAAATTTTTAAAACTCTTCCTAATAAATTGCTTAAACTAAGTCTAAAGCAAAATAAAAGTTAAGTTAAAAAAATCTATTAATAATTTGCAAAAAACAAGTAAAAAAGCTTGTAAAGCCAATTTAGCCAAAATAAGCTTTTGCTTTTATTAATCAAAAATTTGATCAAAAAATTAAGAAACTTAAAAAGTTTAAGGAAACCCAAATCCAAATTCTTAGGTAATATTTTTAATAAATTGGCAAAATTAAAAAATAATGCGTTTTTAATGCTTTTATCAAATTTTAAGAAAGGGGCTTAATTAAAAGTTTACTTTTTTTTTAGGGAAGTGCCTTATACCCTCTTTTTAATTTAATACTTTTGAATAATTATAAAGCAATTAATTTAATTAATAATATCTTGTTTTTAAAACCTGGATTTTTTATTAAGGCAAAGCCAAATAATATTATAAAAATAGGAAACAATTAGCTTCTCATTTTAAAGCGCGGAACTCAAATCATAAAAAACGCTTTTATAAATAATAATAATCAAATATATAATCTCATTTTTTATAACATTATTATTATAAAAGGATTTCATATTAATATTATTTTAAAAGCTTATTTATTTAAGCAAAATCTTTAATTTTATAAAATAAATTATATTTTATGTTAAAACAATAATAACAAGCCTATAATAAACCACTTTATTATTCACCAATTAAAACGCCAATAAAACCTTATATTTTTCAAATATAAAAAACGTTCAAATTACTTAAATAAAGTCCCTTTAAGCTTTGCAAAAACTATAATTTATATAATCATAAAGCAAAAGCTTAAACAAGCATTAAAGCCAACCCAAAAGCATAAAAACCCTTAATTAAATACAAAAACAATATAGCATTTGCGCGCCAATTATTTAGGCCCAAATGCATTAAGAAAATTAATTGGATTAGCTAAAAATATCAAAATAATAAACAAAATTAAACGCTTAAAATATAAGCAATATACGCTTACTTATGCTTTTAATTCTAATTCTGCTTACTTAATTTATTGGTAATCATCATATCCATTTTAAAAAATTACATAAAAAAATTTTAATTACCTAAATTACTTTAAAAACATATCCTAGCTATTAATGCTTAAATATGAATATAATAAAATGCTAATTAAATACGTTTTATGCTTAAAAAAGCATAACAAGGTTTTTAAATATATTAAAAGCTTTAAATCCTAAATTTAAAAGCAATTTAAACTTTTAATATATAAAATTAAATATAATTAAAAAAGGCTATTATTATAATTAAAAGATTTATAAAATACAAAAAATGGGGTTTTAAACTTAAAATCAAACTTAAGCTTTTCCTAATTATAACCCATAAGCCAAATAGCAATGCTAAAAAAGCTGGCCAAAAGGCAATTAATAAAAGAATAAAAATGCGATTGGGATTTGATTTTTTTATTAAATTAAGCATTAAATACGCATTTGCGGGTATTTACTTATATAATAAAAGCTTAAAACGCATAAACAATTGGCGATCACTTATTAAAAAAAATAATAGGTAATTTTGCAATTACTTTTAATAATACAATTTTATACTTATTACTAAAATTATTATCAATTTTAAATTAAACTAAAATGAAATTTATATATTTAAGTATAAAGTATACGTATTAATAATAAAACAAACATTAGAAAAAAACAAAAAAGCATTTAAAACCAATATATATGCGCATATTAAATACTTAATAAAATACATTACTTTAAATATTTATAAAATCTAAATGCCACGCCTTAATAAAATTATTATTATTTACAATATGCGATTTAATAAAAAAAGCTTTTATATTTTCTTTAAAAAAAAGCAAAGGATTTTAATTTTAAAAGCTTAATCAATTTACGAGCTCATTAAACAAAAAAAGCTAATCGGCAATTGAACTGGAATTTTTAAAATAAAAATGAAATTATTAAGAAATAAAATGCTATAAAAAAAGGCATATTAAAATCTTTTTTAAAAATTATAAAATAATAAATAAAAGCTTTTAAAATATAAAATTTGAAAATAAAAAATTATGCTAAAGACTTTAGCATTTAAATTAAATTTTTAATTTCAAAAGCAACGCCTATCCTAAATAAAAACGCGCAAAAAGCAAAAAAGCAATTATTAAATGTGTTAAACCCAAAGCCTAATTTAAGCATAAATTCAAACTTAAAAACATTTTATTTAAATAAGCGCATGTAATTCATAAATTAGGCATTAAACGTACCTCAAAATCAAGTAATAAATCTGCCTTAAGCATTAAAACTTAAGATCCAAATCTTGTTATATAACCTAAATATGCATTAAAACGCATTATTCCTAAATTATGAAAAATCGAAATCAAATTTTTTTAAATTAGCAAAAGCATTAATATGCTTTCAAGCTATAACAACTAAAGCTTAGCTAATTAAACCAAAATCCTTAAGCATTTAAGGCAAGTTATTAAAAGCTATAAAAAAAAGGAAACAATCCAAAAAATATACTAAAATATTTGCCATATTTAATACAATTCTTAAAAAAAAAAAATCTTAATAAAAACACCTTAATCTTAGGAATATTCGCAATCTTAAAAATAATATATTAAAAAAAAGCACTTTTTTAATTTATATAATAATCTCATATTATATATAAATCCTATATTTAATAAATTAATGCCTAATTAGCATATGTTTTCAAAAAAGCAAAAAGAATTAAAATAAATAATAAAAACAATACACATAATAATTACAGCGGCCACTTAAGCAAATCGCCTAAAAAAATAGCTATTACTAAAAAGGAAAATCCCATTTCTTAAAATCAAAATCAAAAATCTTTTATTAAAGCTCAAAAAGTAAAACAATCTTAAAAATCACCTAATAAAAACGTGATTTATTAAAAATACTTATTTAAAAATAAGTAATATAAATAAGCATAAATACTAAACGCCGAAATATTTTAATTTAAATATTATATTAATATTTATTTTGCTTATATAAATATTTAAATACAAACCTAATAAAAACGGATATATTTTAAAATATTAATTACGCATTATAATACGCAAAAACCTTTAAAGCGAATTTATGATTATTTTAATATATGCAAGCATTTTAGCAGCCAAATCATTTAAAATAGCCATAGCGCTTATAGCTAAATTTGATTTAAAAATCAAATGCTTTAACGTAATTAATATATTTATTAATATTTTTCAAAATATAAATAAGGAAATAATATATTACAAATTCCTTCCTAGCTTTTAAAAGCCAGAGAAAATATTGTAAATTAATTATACATTTTATAAAATGCGCAATTCCTCCTATTTTTAATATAAGCATATTAGCAAAACTTTAATAAATTTGGGGTTATTTTTTTATTTTAAAAAGCCTTGTATATTCACAAACCTTAAGCATAAAATTTTAATATTATTTTATATTAATAATATATAAATGCTTTTTTATTAAAATAATACAAAGCTTAACAAAAAACTTATTAAAAAGCTTAATCAAATATATAATATACATAATTTTAAAAACATTAAGCAATTCTTAAAAATTAAAATAATGCGCAATCAAAAGCGCAAAACTATTTCCCTTATTTATAATTAATATATTAAAAAAATTATTCATTAATTTAAGCAAGCAAATAGAAAATATTCCACAACCTTATTATTATAAATTAAGCTTATAAAATTCAATAATCAAGCATTAAAAAAAATTATTAAAATATATTAAAAGAGGACTAGATTTATATTATATATAGTAATCATTATATAACCAAACGTTATATATACCGCAGCCCTTTTCTTACAATTTGCCATAAACCTTAAACCAAAGCATTTCATAATCATATATTAGCTCATTCGATACCTATTTAAAACGTGCTTTTTAAGGATTATATTTAAAAACAATCAAATATAAGTAATGTTTATTGCTTTTAATGCTTCATTTACAAATAATTCTAAAACCAGGCGATTATTGCAAAAATATATGATTTTAATATTTAATGGTCCAATAATTTAAAAAGCATTTTAACAATTTATAATTATAACTTTCATAATAAAAGCAAAATTATTATTTCTTAAACATATGGAAAAAAAAGCCATAGCGCTTTAACAATTTTTTAAAAACCTATTTTTAAAAATTAATAAAACTTAGGAAATCTTTTATAATAATTAGCAAATAATTAAGCTTATAATAAACAATAGCAAAAGGATCATTATTAAATTTCGCCATATAAATATTTAAAATATATAGCTTAAGTAAAAGTTTATTTAGGGCTTATTTAAAATTATGTATTTGCCAATAAATAATATGCTTATTAATAAGCTCACAAAAAATCTATTTCATTAAAAATTTAAGTAATTCAAAGCTTTCTTAAATTTTAAAAATCATAAATCTTAAGCTAAAAAACTTTAAACATATTTATTAAAAGCATATTAATAATTCATACGCATTTTCATTTATTAAATAAATTTTCTAATCTTAATAAATAAGTATCCCCTATTATTTTAAACAAAAAAAAGCAAAAGATTTAGCGTAAAAAACCGCAAAAAAAACCCCAAGCTTATGCAAAACCTAATAAAAGCTTACTTATAAGTGCAATGCTTTTATAATTCCCTTTAATAAAGCCACTAATAATTGATCCCTTTTTTTTAAAAAAATCTTTCCAATAATGGCATTAGCTTTATTAATAATATTATCATTATTTTTATCTTTTTTTTTATATTCAAAACCAAAATAATAAAACCTAAATAATAAAATCTTAATTTCCTTCTTATTCTTTTCTTTTTTCCCACTTTCATTATTTAATTTACTTTTCTTTAATAAAATCTTAAGAATTATATAAATCGTGTAAACACTTTATATAATATTAATAAAATAATCACAAAAATTCAAAAAGGCTTACTAAAAAAAAAGGTTATTTTCAGCTTTAAAAAGGAAAATCAATCAAATATCATATTAAAGAATCTAAAAAAAAGCAATATAACAAATATGCTTAAAAATACAATTATAATAGCATAAATTAGCGAAAAGGGTATTAACAAAGCATTTGCCCTTATTACTATAATTATATATGGCAAAGCAAACACATAAGAAATAAGGCTTAGCAAATTATTAATTTATAAATATATATTAATATTTGCTTATAATTATGCAATAAAAATAAGCATAAAACATAATAAAAAAATACATATTATGCTTATGCTTAATAAACAAGGCCTTAAATCTTAAATTATATTTTTAAAAAATGCAAAACTTATAAAAAGATTTTTAAAAATATGAAAATATATTCAAAATAAATAATAAAAATATAATCAAATGCTTTCAATTTAAGCTTTTATTACCTAAACGCTATAATCTTCCTAACTTTTTATTAATAAATATATAAATATTATATTTATTAATCACCTTACATGCTTTGCCTTTGTTTTTAAAAATTTAAGGAATAATAACCTAGGCAAAAAACAAGGCAAAAGTAAAAAAAGGGAAAACAAAGCAAAAGGACATAAAACATTCATAAAAAACGGGAACTTAAATAAAAAAAAACACATAAACAAAAGAGGAAACTACACTAAACTCGCTATTAAATATAAAATAATAATAAGCAAATGAAATAAGCAAAGTATTATTAAAGTTCAAACAAAAGGGATTTTTTAACTTAAGAAAAAAGGAATTCAAACACATAATCTATTATATAAAAAATAATATAAAAAAAAAATTAAATAAACTCATCCTTAAAAGTATCCATCTATAATCATATCATTAATCAGCCCAATGCTTAAAGCTAAAAAGCACAATATATAAAACACATATAAAAGTAAAAAAAAAAACAGAATACTCACTTAATTAACATAAAACTTGTAATATTTATTACTCACTTTCTTGGCTAATTTAAAAAATATCTTAATAATATAAATCATTTAAATAATATATATAAAAATCAAAAAAAAGAAATCAAAAAAGGCAGAAAACAAAGGCATAAATGCAAATAAATATAATATTAATATTAAAAAAAGATTATTATGTATTAAAGCAAATACTCCTTTTATAATTATCAGCCTAATAAGCGCAATCACTCAATCATTAGTCAACGCGCTTAAGCCACCTAATAACACACTAATTAATAAGCGACATGTAATAAAACATGGAATAAATCTTGACTTAATTAATAAATAAGTATAATTCATTTTTACTTCCCGCAAACTTAATTTAAAACAATTATTTAATTCTCAAATCACTTAATCACAGTATTAATTATATAAATCTAATCTTATTTTAATGCCGGGAGTACCCGCGTAAAGCCTCATTATTTTGAACTTAAACTAGATATTTAAAATCAAATAAAACAACAATAATGCATAATCCTTTACTCCTTTTATATTAAGCTTATAATTACATATCTTTTTATATGTTTTAATATATTAGTTTAACATATTTTAATTATATATTTATTATTTACTTTCATTTATTATACTTCATATTTACCATTAAATATTATATTTATATTAAACGCAATAATTATTTATATTATACAATCTTACCATACGCATTAGCTATGCACTTATATATTTCCTTTTTTTTTAAATCTATACAATGCTTATACGTAATTATTTACATAATTTATAATAAATGCATTATAATTCAAAATATATAATTAATATAATTATTCTTTTTAGCTATAATCGCATATTGCACATTAAAAATAGCAAGCTTTTGATCTTGCAAATAACATTTCACCATAAGGATATATTACGCAACAAATTTTATTATTATATTAGTATATTTAATAAAATTTAATATATACTTGCATAAACATTTCATATATATATTTTTAATTTATAATCTTATCTTAAAAAGGATAATACTTAATTCAATTTATTAAACATATTTACACACTTCTCACTTCCAATAATCATAAAGATCTTTCACATTTTGAAAAACCTGCTCCACTTTCCATATCACATAAAAGCTTTATGCTCAACTTCAAATAATATTCTCAATCATACTAATAATTATCTTACCCCATACATAATACACCTACTTCTTAATCATTAGAGATCAATTGCAGCCTCCTGTATTTACACCAAGTAAATAACGGACCGTTATATTAAAGCATGTCGAGTACCGTAGGGGAGGAGCTTCAGGAAGTGTGAAAGTCTTGAATTATAAAGGAGTATAATAGAGCTCCCTTTAAAAGGAAGCTCCAAAGATCTAGTTATATAAGCAGTCTTGATTGGCTGCAGCGCCATTAAGGCTCTATTAGTACTACCAGCCAACAAACCCTTATTTTGTACGACATACCCCTTCGGCTGAAAGCAATTATAAAAGCCTTAAAAATGCTTAAATATAACTTATATAATATAGTAGCGTAGATGCAGATTATTATATAATTGGGAATAGTATTGGCACAATTGGTTGTAGTAAAAGCGTTGTTATTAAGGTAATGGAATTAAGCAAGTAAAGTTATATTAAAGCTTTTGTACTAGGAATTTGTGTTTTTTAATAATTATATTATTAAAAATGGCTTATATTAAAAAGCGCGCTCCCGCCATTGCCCTTAAGGCATTAAAAAAAAGAGAATAGGTTTTAAACGTTTAAAAGTTTGAAATTAATATGCTAATGTATATAATATAATTGGCTAGTGCTTTTTGGGTTATTACTTTTCCTTTTTGCTTGCCCTTTTTGCTCTTATTAACCCTTTGGTATCATGCCGTAGCTGGGGAAGCTTGTGTTGTACCGTGTTCTTATTGTATTTATAGTAGTATATATAATACATTAGGCAATCTTTATTATAATAAGGCGTTGTTAGTGCAGTGTTTTTGTTGTTATAAAAATAATAAAGCTGATTATGCTATTGCGCCTTAAGCTATTGCCGCCCTTTTTACTATTTATTTAATAGCAAAGTTGGTGCTAAAGAATTCCTGCGTATATATATTGTTTTATATAATATTAAATGTTATATAAGAGCGTTGTATAAAGTTCTTATTAATTAGCCGTAGGCCTTTACCACTTGTTGGATTGTTATTAAAGCTGCCTTAAAAGAAAAGGAGGTTAAGGAAACTGAGGATGAGAATAAGGAAAAGGATAACTTTGCCTTTGGTTTGTTGTTTTGTAAATATTATTCTTATTGTTTTAAAACGACATTTAACATATTATAATTTTTTTTTGCCGAAAAACCGCCATGCCCCTCCCCCGCCTTGTTTTTGGCGTTAGGGTAAGTAATAATAATAGTATAATTGTTGCTGTTAATGTCAGTGGACCTTTGGTTGCTGTTATTATAGTGTGTGCTATTGTTTGTGCTTTTGTTTTAGTAGAAGTTGATGTTTTGGCTAGTGCCATTTAGCGGTTAGTGAACTTTTTGCTTTTATTTTTATAAGTAAAAGTGGCTTTATAACCTATAAGTTATAATTTAAGAACGTTACCCCAATAGTGGAAAGGCTTTATAACCCCAAAGTTGTAGTTTAGGAATATTTCCTTTATATTATTATAAGATTGTGGGTATATTAGAGCGGTTTTATAATCCTAAAATAGTAGTTTAAAATTGGGTCCTTGGAATTCATATAATTTTTTTTTGTATTTATTATTTTTTTATAATGTTGATTTAAAATAACATATAAAATATATTAAATGTAAATGTAAATGTGCTTTGGCACTAGCTTAAGTGAGCTCTTCGACAGCGGCTTAAGTGTTTTGAAGGTTTAGAAGAACTACGAATACTTTAAACTTTTGTTAAGGCAGGTTCTTTGTTAAGCCATTTATTAGTATATTATTGGTAGGGAAATATGTTACTTAAAAGCTTCCCCTTTTGTACTTTTATTATAGCCATATGTTTTATATATTAATGTGTTTTAGCTTTATTGAGATATATTGGTTTTTTTTAATTATTAGCCAAATCGTTTGTTTATTATCATAAAATATGTTCCACGAAGTTCTTATATTAAGTGTTAGTTCTTTAAAAAGGCGCTGAAGCGCTATTACTTCTTTTGTTATCTTTATTACTTTTAATAACTCCGTTTCCGTTGTTAAAATAATTATAATATTTTATCTTAAGGCTTTTTAAACAATTGTACTTCTGAATAATATTATAATAAAACCCTAGGAAAAGCGTCTTAATTTTTTGTCATTTGCAAATAAGGCGTCTGAGGCTATTAATAAATATATCTCCCGATTTTTATATTAATAAACAATCGTTAAAAAACGTGATTCAAATAAGTATTTAATAGTTCATTTAATTGCTTTTATGTATTAGGCACTTGGATTCGTTAAAAAATACAACAGCTAAGACATTACAAAGGCAATATTTGGCTTTAATATAATGGCTATATATAAGATTAACTTAACTTTCTCTTAGTACTTTTTAATCTATTTTAATATGGCAATTTTAAGGTTTTTGACTAGGTTATAATTTGATAAAGGCGTGTTTAGGTACTTTCCATTTATTATATTAAATTTCCAAATTACTTTTTTTTATATAAGTATCGTATATTAAAGACATTATTTTTACGAACCAATTTTTAATTACACGCACCCCCAAAAACTATTCCACATTTCTTAATATAATAAGTTTATAAATTAAATATAACCCTTTAATGATTTCTTATCTTTTATTGTCGTTTAAGGCATAATATAAAACTTAAATATTATTAACATAAAACGCTATAAAAATTGTCCTATTAAAATTTGTGAAAATATACGGTTCTTCCGTTAAGGAATTAAGGTTTAATTTGCTTAGTGTTATTATAAAATCGCTGTACTATAATGTAAAGGAATCTTTTAGGCTATATAATGCTTAGTCGATTTTTACTACTATTCTAAGTCTTTTCTAGCTATTTGGGAAGTAATATGATACTGGGGCATTCTTCTCATTACGTTTGGTGTTAACGAATATATTAACTACGTTGAATTATTTTATTTTTAAGTTGAACTGTGCTGTAAGCGCCATTACCACTTTGAAAAAGCATATTGCAAGTGTTATAGTATATATTAAGAAAATTGTTGAGTCGTTTTATATGTCCCCTTTTATTATGATATGAGATTAACAATAAGTTAGTTCGCTTATTAAGTCGATTTTGTATATAAAAACCCATTTTAATAAAATGGGTTATGTAGTAGCATTTTCCTTGGGAATTACTCTTTAGTAATGTCGAGTTTCTAAGTTAGCGATTTCTTTTTTGGCGTTTTTCTTAAAGTGTTCGCCTTAAGTGTAGTTATTTAACTCATTCTAGTTTTTTAGAGCCTTTAGAAGCTTCCTTTAATGTAGGTTATATGAATTAAAAGTGATTGTGAGGTCTGCTTTCACTTTGATACTTGAAACAGTTATTGTTATTATTATATATAATATAATTATGTTTTTGCTATTTGTTTATATTGGAATAATTTTATAAAATGTATTAGCAAATTTTATTATGCGCAATTAACTATTTTATTATAAAGCCACTATTATGGAATAATGGCCTTAAGTTACAAGTTTATTATGTTCCTTCTATACTTCTTGTATTATGTAAATTTGGTTACGTTTTTTCTTTTATTATTATTGTTGGCTTGTTTTGGCTTATATTTAGAAATCGCTGTTTATCCTAATTATTGTAGGCGGAGTTTTTAGTAGTTTAAGGATTTATTGCTTAAGATTTTGTGGCTTTTAATTTGGTATTATGATTTAAAGGTATATTTGGCGCGCCTTTTTAATACTTAAGTCTGTACTTTTATTATATAAGGCGTTTTTCCTAGGCTGATCTTTAATTATTTAATTTTTAGTAAGTCTTAAAGCGCTTGAATTTAATCTTTTATAAGAAGTTAAAATTTTATTATTGTTCTCAATATTGTTTTTGTAAAGAACCACTTTATTTACCCCTAAGTTTTGGCTTTTGTAAGGGATTATGTTATTGTTTTCCCCTTTTTAGTTCTTATAAAAAACTATTTTATTGTTTTATACCTTTTGGCTTTTATAAAGAATCATTCCTATTTCACTTGTTTTTGTTACCCCTAAATTTATCAATAATTTAGGAAAATCAAAGTCTATTAATATTATTATAAGTGATTTTATTACCAGGGGGAGCATTTTTATAAGCGGGGGAAGTACCTTTGGTATAATAATTTTTGTTTTTATTAGCTCTTTAAAATATACTTTAATAATGGCATTTAACGCGGCCGTTCGTTTTTATAATATTCTTTATAATATTGCTCATATTAAGCCCTACGTTTAGGAAAACGTCGTTTTCTTTTATTATAATAATAAGTTCTTTTAAGGCAAAAGCGGTTTAGCCGACTGACTTTTCTTTATCCAAAAAATAAAATTTTGTTTTATTAAAGCAAATATTACGCGTTATAATAACACGGCATAGCTGGGGTATTTAGATTTTGTATATATTAAAAGTAATATAATTAATTAAATAATTTAAATGTCCCTTGAGATCGACTTTAAAGCCTCTTTTGTTTTTTCCGGCTTTTTTGTTATTTTTTATTAAATAAGTACGCGCCTTATACGCGTATTCCCCGCTTTAATCTAATCTTAGATTAATTAATAGCCTTTTCACAATTAATGAATCATATTATTAAAAATAGCCCCAAAACTATTTCTAAAGTATTTGATTTGGGCTCTTTATTTTTTATTATATAAGTAGTGCCTTGTTATATAGGTAAACCGCTGTATTATATACCTTTAGATATAGTTTTTTTTTGGGAGTTTTGTTCAAACGTATATCTTAATAGATTTAGTGATGATTTTTTGTCTTACGCGCTTTAAATCGCTGACTAGTTTTTTAATATATGCTAAAGGGTTTTTTACTTTGATTTTTTCCTTTATTGTCCAGTCCTAATAACGTATTATTCTAGAGATTATAATAATAAAAGTGTTATTATTATGTTTAATAACACAAATAGATAGTTTATATTAATGTTTTATTTAATATTCAAAGTTCTATAATATTAATATAACGTGATTTAGTGACTTATTTATTAAGGTCTAATTAAACAATTTCTTATTATATTTGTTTTTGATTATTAACAATTATTACGTTTTATTATAGCTTAAAAAAATTAAACAAGTCCTAAAAGATTTTGAAAAATAATCTTATTATTTTATTCTTAGATTCCCTTTTTAAAATAACATTTCCGGTGTATATTATAATATAGTCCTCGTATTTGATTCTAAAAACATTATTAAATTCTACCCTTCTCCCTACATAGAATAATACTTGAAGTGCTTTTTCTTTAAAATAGCCCATTCTTAAGTGCCATATTTTTGGCATTATATAACAAACTCACAATAACTTCTTATTTAATTAAAAACCTTGTTTTAAACTATAATAGAAAATTAAATATATCATAATTAAAAGACGTTTTACTATCATTAGGTTATAAGGGCAACAAGAATAATTAAAAGGCTTATATTCAAAAAAAGTAAAATTATACTTCTACTTTAGCTTCTAAAGCACCACACTATCTCAAACTTCCCCGTACTTTAATATAATGTTTTTCCTCAAATACTAAATCCTAATATTTAATAAAAGCGCCTTAAAAATAATATTAACATTAAAACCAATTATAATTATGACGTTGTTTAAAATTAAGTTTTATATATTTGAACTGTCTTTGCTTTTTAGCACATTCTTAAAAAGTCGTTGGCCTTAACTAATAATTAGAAAGCATTATGTATTTGCCTTTATATAATCGTCGTTTTTTGATTTTACGAAAATGCTTGGGATAAGCTTTTTTTTATTGTTAATAAGATATTAAATATCGTAATTGTTGATAAGTATATTATCGGAAAATACGTGTGGATTATTAATAAAATTTATGGCATATATTCCTATTATTTTATTAACATTAAAAAGCTTTAAATCAATAATAGCAGCACTAACATTTCTAGGGTATTTGCTCTTGTTTATTAATGACAATGGCTTTTTTTTCTTTTTTTTGTCTAAAACAACGTTTCCAATGATTTGACTAATAAGGAAGATCTTCCAACCCTTTTTAATAATTTCTTTTCATAGTTCGGTGTATTTTATTTTTTTAAGTTTTTTGCGAATTTCTTTGATTTTGTTGTTGTTAAGGCAATTCTTTAATTTGTTTGCACAACCGCCGTTATAAGCGTACTATAATCTCTAGTATTTAATAGGTACCTAAAAGTGGCTATTTTTGGAATTATAAGGGCAACCGTTTTTTTTCGACTATTTGGAATAAAATTAATTAAATGAGCTTTATTTATTATAAATATTTGGGCTTTTGGTACTGGAAGTAGTTTTAGAGCTGTTAAGAGTTTTTAAACGCTTTCTAAGAAAAGCGTATAACTTATTTGCTATTTTTTCACTTCTTAGACCATTCTTGAAATGCTCTTCATCAGCAAAAAATATTGGCGCCGAAAAATTAACCAATCGGCTAAAGTAGCCATTTTAGCAATTTGGCGCTTTTAGCATAAAAGGCCGCCTTTTAGCAAGTGGGTCTTTTTTTTGGCGGCCTTTTGGCGAATTAAGCCGGAGCTTAATAACCTCCATGCCAATCAAAATGGATTATCGATTTATCCGCTCCAAAGGCTATACTTTGGCATGCACAGCCAATAAACTAGCTTCGCTAAGCTTACTATGCTATGAATATCCACGCTAATAAAATTTTAATAAATGCACTAGCTTTTTTAGGCAAAGTTTAGTTTAGGTAAATCAAATACGTATATATATTCCCATAATATACCCCTTAAATACCTTAAGTACTTAAAGCCTTAAAAAAAAAAAAAATTTTTTTTTTTTACTATTATTAAAATAAACGCTATAAGTAAAATTTAGCGCTTTCGGCGCCTCTAACGCAGAATTTTTTTTAATATACGGCATTCCGCACTAAAAAAATCGACATGCAACTTTTTAGCCAAAAGCGCCAAAAGCGCAGGAGGCCGCCGCCGGCCGCCATTTGCCACCAAAATTTTTTGCTAATGTTCTAAATTAATTTTAAAAGCTAAACTATACTTTTTAAACATTATATAATGTTCTTTTCCTAAAACGTTATTTTTAATAACGTTGGCTAAAGCTTAAATAGCCTATATCTTAGCATAAACTAAAATTATAAAAAAAAATCTCGAATACTTAAAACGCCTTACACTTCCAAAATATTATATACTTTAGCAAAACAATACCTCTTTTGTTATTTTTTATACTAAATACGAGTTTTTATTTTCCTTTTTTTTTGAAGGCACTTATTAAAGCTTTTCAATAATCTAAAATAATAAATAATAACACAAAGGCGTCCAAAAAAACAAACTCTCATTTAATTAATTTAATTAATATTTAAAGTCCAACAAAGTTCTTTGACTTATTGTTGTTAATGGCGTTCATTAAGATTAACACACTAACAATGCTATTAACTCAATTAAACAAATGTTAATACCTTATATTAAAGAACGTTTATTAGGCAAGATTATTCTGGAATTTTCTTATATAAGTTTCTTAAATTTCCTTAATATCTTTAAAAATCGTTTCTTATGGTTTAGTAATTTATAAAGGCTTTATGAGAATCCTTTTCTTGTTTTTGCTAGCAGTTTCTTATTTATAATATATTTTCCGCTTGTTATTGTTTATTAATGCTATTTATTTTATAAACCAATTGTTTGTTTTAATTTGTATATATTTGTTAATATTGGGAATTATTAATCAAGATTTAAGGAGGTTTGAAACATTATATTTATTAGGGTTAATAAAGTTAATAATGCCTTTAAGTTGGGTGTGGTATTAAAATCTTATTTACTACTGCGATCACTAGTAATAATCGCTTAATAGAGCGTTGTTTTTGTCGATTAATACGTTTTGAAAAAATATCTTATTATTATTAAACATTTAAAGAATTTAAAAAAGTGTTGTTAAATTAAAAAGGGTAAATGTGTGCTTTTAAAAAGTTTTCTAAGTAGCGGTGAATGTCCTTTAACACTTATCCTTGCTTTTCTTAACCTATAATAATTATACTTTAGTAATTCATGGAATAAGGCTGTGGCTCTTAATTATTGAATACCATAAGGGAAGAGCTTTAAAAAATGTGAAAGTCTTGAATTATAAAGGAATATAATAGAATTCCCTTTAAGAGGGAGTTCTAAAGATCTAGTTATATAAGCAGTCTTGATTGGCTATAGCGCCATTGAGGCTCTATTAGTGCTACCAGCCGACAAACCCCTATTCTGTACGACAAAGCATTATTATTAAAAATTGCTATTTCCAGGGTATATTCCCAAGCCTTTAGCCTAAAAGGCCATTTTGGGGAAATAAGAATTCAAACTTATATAAAGCAATATACGCAAAAAAAAAAAAAAAAATTTAAATAATATAAAGCGTTATTATTAAGGGTTGTTATTCCCGGGGTATATTCCCAAGTATTTCTTGGATTTTTAAATTATGATTGGCATATCAAAAGATCCAGGTCTTTTATCTAAGCCCGGAGGTTTTAATAAAATAAATGTTGGTTTGTGTAAAGGACCAAAAGGGCCTTTTAATTTGGGTTTCCTTTTATTATAAGTAAAAAGCAAATAGCCTTTTATATATGGCTTGAATTGGTACTAAACATAAGCATTCCTTATATTAGAAATCTTGCCCTTAGCTAAGAGCAAATATTTTTAATACTTATAGCCGTAATTGGCGCATTAATCACAAGGCTCCTTCTTTTTAACCCTGCAATTTGTTTTTATTATTTTAATCATATAGGCCAATTGATTTCAAATCAGGTTAGCTATAATCTGCAGCTATTGCTGCGTTTTATATTATTAGGCTTTAATCATAATTAAAGGAGAGGGGTCTTAGGCCATAATTATGTGATCAGAAAATTCCTAACTTTTTTATAATGTTTTTGTAAACATAGAAGCCTGCTATTAAGCGTATCTAGCAGCGGATAAAATAGCAATAAAAGCAGCTATAGCTGCACCTACGGCTATGCTAAAAAAAGTTAATATATATTCAAATAAAGTATTAAATAATAAAAGGGAAAGGAACGAAATAAAATAATAATAAAAAATAAGCAAAAAGTACTTACGCAATTAAAGCATTTGTTATTTTAATATCCTTTTCCTTTTTATTACCCAAATTAAAATTATTATTTAATTATTAATAATTAATTTACTTAAGACTTAAAAGGATTAAAGGAATTAAATTTATTCTTTTTTACCCTTAAAAAAATTATTATTCTCCACCTTTTTTACTTCTTTTTCCACCTTTTCTTTTGTTATTATTGCTGTTGCTGCTGCTGAGGCAGTAGGGGCAGGGGCAAGGGCAAAGGCTGGGGCCGGGCGGGCGGGAGCATTATTACATATATAAGTATATGCTTTTAAGCTTATAAAATTAAGCTTTTTAATTTACAAAAAACCACCAAATCTGGTGGCTCCCTTTGGGAAAAGGCAGGCCAAGCGCAAAATGGTCTCTTTTAAAATTGGGAAATTAACTTAATGTAAAAGCACTTAGGTTTGGGAAAGCATTGTTGTTATTATTATTATTATTGTTGTTATTATTATTGTTATTGCTGCTGTTGCTGGTATTGTAATATGATGTAATATGATGGAGGTTGCTTGATTTTAAAGGAATAAAGTAAAAAAAATAAAGGAAATTATAAACTTACTTATTTATATTAGCTTACTTCTTATTTAATAATATTTGCTTTTTATTAAAATAAACGGCCGACTTCCTATTATTTATAATATATTATAATATTTGCTTTGGCAAGATTAAGCGAAGCTCTTTAAGTGGTTCATTTATATGTACGTATTTCAATTTATATAAGGGGCCCCGCATTTCATATTTTATTGTATTATCAAATGCCAAAACCAGGCCTTGAAGATATATTTTAAATTTTAAATTTTATTAAATTAATATATTAATCAATTTCAAGCATTATATTGTTTACCTATATAGATTGTTTAATCATAAGATTATTATTATCATTTTCTTATGCTTTTGTTTTATATTTTATTATTATATTTGCAAACGCAGCAATTGTTTAAGTAATATTGCCTAAGTAGGTCCCTGCTTAATTCTGTACTTAAGAAATATAAACCTTATTAAAATATAAGACTTTGTTAATTAATAAGTTCATACTATATATGAAAATATCTTCTAATTTAAAAAGTCTTATAAGTAGTAGCTCTTTTCTTAATATTATGAAACCGTTAAATATAAGCTGGTAAGTTTTATTAAAAACATTATCAGATGCATTCACAATAATATAATATCCCGGCATATCTTCTCCAATTTGAGTTTTTAGAGTAGTTTAAATAGCGCGAATAGCTATATTTATGGTACAAACACAATTAAATATGATATTAACATTATAAGTGGAATTTTTATAACACTTTATCTTGATTTTAACTGTATTATTCAAATGCTTAAGTAATAAGTCAATTAGCTTGAAGGTCATTTGTCCCTTTAATTAATTAACCAGCCCAAATGCTAATATAGCTCGTTGAAGCTCAACTATACAAACATCGTTTTTAAGTAGTTATTTGTAATATAGCATTTTATAAGTGTAATTGGTTTAATGGGTATTAAGAAATGTGATGATTAATGAATTTACATAATAACAAAAGATCTTAATATTCCTATGCTTAATATCCTGCCAAATAATATAAAACAATTTTATTTTTTGAAAGTATTAATATATAATTGTGAAGATTAGGTCTTTATGCTTATTGCTATTACTCCATTTGCCGTCCTATGCGTTTCTTGTAAATGCCTGGAGCCAAATTGACTTAATAATAGATAAAACCCTTTTTGATATAAAGCAATTAATAATTTTATTAAATGTTGTACGGTAAATTAAGTTGGCCTGGTTATGATTTTATAATTCTTTTATATTTAATGCATTATAAAATAAAGCAAAAACCTTAGCCGTAAAGCTTTGAGTAATAAGTGCTTTTAGAATATGGTATTTAGGATTATTCTTAATTATTGGACTACGGCCCTATAAAGCCATATTATATTAAATGGTATGCTTGCCTTTTTTAGTCTCAAGTGCTAAGGTCTAATAAATATATATAATTAATAGAAGTAGGTTTAGTTAAACATAAAACCATGCAATGATTTTAAGATGCTAATTATATTAATTATATGCTTATTTAAAATGCAATTGTTTGTTTTTGATTAACCTAATATAATATATTATAAGTTGATTCTTATAAAAAAGCCAAAATCGAAACTTAAAAGCAGTATTTGGGTTTAATTATAATTGTTTTTGGAATATATTATTATAAATACTTATTATATTTGCAAAAGTTTTTTTATCCTCAAAAATAGCCCTAAATTAATAATATTTTATTTTATGAATTAAAAGTAAATTGACTTTTGGCAAAAGAGGAAATAAGCTAAAATTTTCAATAAATATTATATTTATTGTTATTAAATGGATATGCTTAATAGTATTTACAAAAAAAAAGGTTGTGATTTATTTTCCAAAAGGGGCCAAAAGCCGCTTTGCTATAATAGCTTATGGAAGTGTTGGTAGAATTGTTCCCTTAGCAAATTGATTATCTTTATTAATTATCCCAAGAAAATATATAACATTTTTTTAATTTAAAGCAATAATAGGATTATGTATTAATTAACTTAATTTAATAAATGGTATTTTTGGGTAAATAATAATTGTAGCAATTGTTATAGCTTGTTAACTTTTAATATGATTTAATGCCTTATCCTGCTTTTTATTTTGAAAATTGATATTATCGTAAATAACAACAGTCTAAGGATTACGACCTAAAACCGGTAATTGAGATTATAATATGTCAGCACCAGGAGTAAATTAAAATAAGTGGATCAATTAAAAAAAAGGAGCTTTAAAAAAAGACACCAATATTAGGGCAAGGAGAGCGCTGCCTTTATTTAAGAAGTAAATTAAAGTAAATGGATTAATTAAAAGAGAGAAGCTTTAAGAAAAAACACCAATGTTAAAGCAAGGGGAGCGCTGCTTTTGCTTAAGAAATAAATTAAAGTAAATGAACCAATCAAAAGAAAAAAGCTTTAAGAAAAAAACACCAATATCAAGGCAAAGGAAGCGCTGCCTTTGCTTAAAAAGTAAATTAAAATAAGTGAATTAATTAAAAGAGAGGAGCTTTAAGAAAAAAACACCAGTATTAAGGCGAGGGGAGCGTTGCTTTTGTGTCGGTGCAGTACCGGTGAATCACGCAAAAATATATTGAGCAAAGGGGTTAATATAGTCTTCAGTAAAATAGGTGGTAAAATTTATGTATTCTTAAAAGAGTGGAAAAGATCCCCTATTATATATTCCTTCAAATGACCCCTATAATAGGTCCGTTATAGCTCCAATTACCCCCTGGAACTATTAAATTCATTATTTTTAATAGCCAAGGCATAATCCTTAAAGATTATTATGGTACTATTCAAATGGCGCTTTTTATATAGCATAATAAGATTACATAACCTTTGTGGATCAACACTGGTAATACTTTTTTTTTGGAAAAACAGATCGGAATTCCAATATAATAAGAAGAAAGCAAGGGTAATATAAATTTTAATAAGCCAAAAAGAAACGTTTATAAAGATAATGTATTGAAAAGCATAATAATATGCAATATATGAAGTAAAAAGAGCTAAAATAGCAATGACATAAGAAATATAATATTAAAATTATTAAAAAGGAAAAACCAAAAGATGTTAAGAAATAGAATAATATAATAGCTTATAGTACGGGCCTAAAAGAGGTTTAAAATCCATTTATAACGGCTTTGTATTAATTATATTAAAGGAATTGTTGATTTAAGGCCGGAAATTAATAATATATAGGTTAAGCAAAATCCATTAATAATCTAAGCAAAACCCATAAATCTTTTTATTATCCCCTTATTTTATATATATCTTAAAAGTTCCCTAAAAATTTACTCTTTTTTTCTTAGCAATAATAAATTACTATTAATATACCAAAATTTATTAATTTTATATTAAAGCTAACATAATCTTAAAAACCTTTTAATTAATAATTTTAATTTATTAATAATAAGTTAATTATTCCCTAAATTAATATTTGAACTTGTTTTAAGGCCGTTTTAGTGCCATATTTTAATGCTAATAATAATATAATGCCAATTCTAATGCCATTTAATGCTTTTGCGATTATTTACCGTAAATATTATATTTAATGCGTTTACGCCTAGGCGCATAATTTAAAACACTTTTATATTTTTAATAATTTAAAATTAAAAAAGTGCAGCTATTGTATAAAGTAAAAAAAGAAATGCCGCCTTATAAATAAATCCTTAGGAATTATTTATAAGCCCGGCTTATAAATTAGCCATAAATCCAAAGAAAATCCAAATACATTTTGTATTTAATATAAATATAGCTCCCTTGATTTATTAATACTAAGTTTAATATTTTAATTTATGTAGTCAACGCCAAACTATTTATTTTAACGGACCTTTTTGCTGCCGTAAAATCAATTGCTGTTATATTATTGATTGCTTTAGCAGAAATATTAAAAACAAAAAACCAATTGGCATTTGTTTTATTAAAGAAAACTTAGGCTTTTTAGATTGGATTTGATTAGCTTGCTAATATTTAGCTAATATATAACCTTTCCTAGTATAATGTTCAATTTTAATTAATAATTGGTTTATATATAAAACTTGGGTATTTAAATTAAAAAAATGGCAATAGCTTTAGGCTATATTAATAAAATAATATTTAGCGTTTACGCTTAGGCCATAAAAGCTTAAAATAAGCGCAAGGCTTTTGCTAAAGCGGAACCTAATAGTAAGCGCCTTTATTACAATATGCTAATAATAATAAAAAAAGTTTAAAGTTTAAAGTTATTTGTAAACGGCTTATATAATATAAATAATAAATAGGCCTTGTTTTGGATTAGTTTTATGATAGGTTTTTTGTAGCAATGCTTTTTTCAAATTTTTGTATAGGAATAGCCCTTTGTGGTAAAACCGGCAATTAAGTCCCTATTAAAATATTATTATAAGGCCGCCTATTAATGCTTTAAATTAAAGGGTAAATAAATGTAAATTTAAGCTGTTTTTTGTTTTTGCAAATTAAATAATTATAATATGCAAACAAATAAAATAAAATAAGTAAATAAAATAAGAAACGCATTTTAAGAAAAGTATATGTAAAAAAAAAGGTAATAATTATACGAACTTCTTTATTATTAATTCAAATTAGCTTTAATAAGTTTTTAAACCCATCTTTTTATTTTAATAATAAGCGTATTAGTGTTAATAAGATTTAAAAAAAACCTTATTTGAAATAGCTTTTATTATGGCATTAGTAGGATTATAAGCATTATTAATTTATTGTATTTTTGTAAATTTCTTGCGCTTATATAATTAATGAATTGCTATTATGTTAATTATTAAATGCTTTTTTTTGTGGCATTAAGTTTAATAATATATTTGTATAGTAAAAAAGAGTTTGTATAAATAATAATAAAAAGCCTTAAAAGATTAAGCTTATTAGTTACCATATTAATGGTAATTGCTATGGCGATTAATATATTAATGCCGGCAATTATAGCATATAGCTTTAAAACAAGTATTGCTCAAGTAATTTTTTTATATTTAATAAAGCTAATATGAATAATATTATCACTAAAAATAAACTTTGTATCTTTTTCCGATTTGGTTTTAATTGTTATTATAAAATTAATTTAGGAACTTAAATTTTTATTATTAGCAAAGGAATTATTAACGAAAACGTAAATTTTTGCTAAATATAAGTTTATAGGAATATATTATAAACCTTTTTTTAAATTGTTCATTTGTTATTAAAAACGCAAATTCAAGGCCTTAGTATTATTTATTATAGGATCTTAATATTGAACTATTATTAAAAAATCAAATGTGGCTTTTGGCTAATAAATTATAATAATATAGGTTTTATAAATATATTGCTTTATATAGGCTTTTTTATAATTACTTTTTTTAATATTAATCAGTTTAATTCTGGCCTTTTATCCCTTTTGAAACATGTAAAAATTGTTTTCTTTTACAGTAATAATACAATTATTAAACATAAGGGGTTTAAAAATATTTAGGACTTAAATTGGCTTTATTAAAAAGTTCGCATTTGTAATTTCCGTTTGCTTCCTAGCCAGGAAATTATTATTTCTCAAAATTAAGGTATTGTCTATTTATATTTTAACCATTTCAAATTTTTAATTATTCTTAATATTAATTAATAAGTAAAAATTATACGTAAAGGTTTTTATTTATAACTTCTTAATATAATATTTATAATAAGTGTTAAACTAATAATTTCCTAATTCCGAAATGTTATATAATAAAAACATTATCATAAATATTATGCTAAAAAGGAATTCATTTGCGATTTCCTAGGAAAATTATGCAAAGATATTTCGGAAAAGCCTTATTTGTGCTTATATATAAGCTTGGGTAATATCCCAAAATGCTAAACATAATTCGAATCCGTTTTAAACCTTTTTTAGTTGCTTAATCGCAAATACTAAAAAAATAAGCAATCATTGGCTTATACGTTGGATTATTAAAAATTAAATTAATATTTCCCTTTTGCTTTTGTTATTAAAGCATTGAATAATAAGTTTTAATTTCTTATATAGCGTTAAGGTCTTTTTGCTTTTAATTTCATTTACTATTCTAAATTTGAAAATGCGTTGGCTTCTTACTTTGGGATCATTTTTTTTAAATAGGTATAAAAACCCCTTTTTTAATAAGTGCTTTATATTCTATTTAATAAGATTACTAAAATAATACTTTAGAAATGGTGATTTTGCCTTTATTTCAAAATTTAATAAAAAGCTCTTGATTTTTTATTTCCTTCTTAATCAAAAACACCTTAGCATTATAGCTATTATTAATTATTAATAATTCATAAATGGGTTATATAATTAGGAGCTTAATAGTGATTTAGAATGATTTTGGTATTAATTTAAGCATGCTATTAATTAATGATCTAGGATTAGCAATGATTTTAATCAATTTAAGTATATTATTAATTAATAATCCGGGATTAAAAGTAATTTTTATAAAATCCTTTAGCAAATTTTCTTTTTAATGTTTAACGCCCAGTATATTTATTTTAAATAAGCGTATAAATATCGATCGGAATATGCAAATCCGATTATTGTTTATGGCAATCTTGCAAAATTTATTATTTATTTTTAAGAATTTATATAATCTTTTTTATTCTTTTTTTTTTTACACTAAGACTTAATTTTTTAGATATAAATTATATATTAAAATAATACTAAGGCCATTTTGAATTGCTAATGCATTATTGATTTTGCGGGTCACATAAATCCGTTTTACTTTTTTTATTGTCTTTTTAATAATAATAGCGCGCTGCTTAATAAACGGACTTAAAGAATCTAACTTCATTATTTTACTAGTAGGATAAGCTTTAAAAATAAGTAATATAAGAATTAGCCCATTAAATTCAGCTATATCATTTATTGCTTTGATTGCCATTTACAATTGATTTTCATTACTTAGCTTAGGGTGCTTTTTCATAACAATTTTATAAGTACATTGAAATAAATAATAATATTTTTTCACTTTACCAATCAAGTGATATGCTTTCATAAGGACAAGCTTTGGAATATTCCCAATAAAGCGTAGGGAATTGCGGAATTTTTTAGAGTTAAAATTGGTTCCATAATTGTATATAACAAAGTCAAAAGGTCTAATGTATATATCCATTCATGCTGACTTAAAAGCATTAAATATAGCCCAAGCCATAGGCAATCCGGGTCTTTTTTAAAATAGCTTTACTGCTCCAAAGCCGGTGGCTTTATTAATCATATAAAAGGCATATTTCTTTTTAAACTATGCTATATTAACATAAATTATATGATTGAAGTTTACATCATCTTGTAGCTTAAATTAAAATTTATATGAAGCATTTGCATATTTCTAGCAATGCTTACACATCTCCTTAATTTTGAGTATAATATTAAAATTAGAAATGTAATTAGCCTAATCTAATAAGTATTATAGGCATTGCATCAAAGGATGCCCAAATCGCCTATATAACCTCCAAATTTCCATTTTAATTAAATAATATACATTAATTATATTAATTAATAAATTTAGTAATTGCTGGTGCTGGTTTAAGAAAAGCCATAGATGGCCTTATTTTCGTATAATCAAATGTTTCTTTTTGCCTTAAACTAACACATTTCATAAATTGTTATATTAGGCATTAAGCTTATTTAGCTGCTATAAGCATACTAAAAATAAGATATCCGCATTTACAATTATAAATTCCATTGATTTAGCAAAAATGCTAACCATTGCTATTTTCATAAATAAGCAAGAACCGGCTTTAAATATGATTTAATTTTGCCTTGCTTAGCTTATATCAAGCTTAACATCTTAAATCCATTGCAAAGCTTGCAATTGATTAATGCTTTCAGTGTTCTTATTTAAGGCTTTAGTATTAATAAGAAGATTTTGAAAAAATTGATTTATTCATTACGTTATATAGGCCTTATTGCGTAAAGGTTTTTTAATCCTATTCTTCAAAATGTGGGCCGCTTTTTATTCCTTAAATTATAATAACACCTCCCATGCATTATACTTAATTTCACTTGCTATAAATACAATCGTGAAATTCATTATATTATTATCATCATCGCTATTTATTTTCCCTTAAAGATTGTTATTATTTAATAAAATGCTTAATTTATTATTATAAGAATTATTTTTATATCCTTCAAATTGGGTTTAATTCATATCCAAATCAGGTGTTACGGATATACCCAGTAGGGGTATCACGCGTGTTTTGGCCCTAAGGCTTGGCAACTCCTGTTGCACAAAAAAGCTAAGATTAGGAAAATATTATGAGATAAGTATTATATGATAATTAAATCCTTTGGAGCTTTAGGATTTAAGGCTTTAGGAGCCTTGGGGCTTAGGGCTTTAAAGGGATTTAAAAAAAACAAAGGTTTTATATAAAATTGGCATGTTTACTATTAAATAAAAGCTTTGTGCTTAATTTTAAATAGTATTCTTAATTATATTAGTAATTATTTTATTTTATATATAATATACTTATTTTTTAATTATTAAAAATCAATTGTAGCTTTTTGTATTTATATTAAATAAATAATGAACTATTATATTTTAAGTACTTTTTTATTAAAAATACTAATTTATATATATAATATGGCTTTTAATTTTTTTATTAAGGCTTTGGCTATTGCTAATGCCTTTAATCCAAAAAATGGCCTCAAAATCACATCCCCGGATTTTTATTATAAAAATCAATCCAAGCTTAAAGCCTATTTTACTTAAATAAAACTTTATATCGGGTTTAATAGCTACCAGTTTCCTATAAATATAAATAAAATCCTTTAGGCTACGTTTTTTTTATGGGGCTACTTTTAATTAGATCAAAACCTTTTTGTTTAATTATATTAAAAACAAAATAAAAAAAAAAGTTTTTATTACTATATTTAAAAAGTTTTAGAAAATCTTTTTAAGCTTTAAAAAATTTAAAAGGCGCATTAATTGTATTTTTAGTAATATTAATCAAAATCGAATGGCCAAACGTAATATTTAGAATTTAAAGCAAATTGGGTTGGCAACTATATATACAGCCGCTTTCCAGCAATTTACTAATTAAATTAACTGAAATAATGAAGCATTTAAGGCATAATATTATAAAGGATTAAAAAATGAAATTAAAAATAAAGTTATTAAGTTAAACGTATTTTTTAATTTATAAAAGCTTATTAAAATAATTATCAAAATCAATAATCGTAATTTTAAATGTACTTTTGAATAAAAGGGCTAATATCGCTTTAAGATATATATACATCAAAATAAAAGGGGCAAAAAACCCTTTTACCCTTATGAAATAAAATTAAATGCTATGTTTTAAAAATAATCCAAAAAAAAGCCACGCAATGGCAGGCTTTTTAAGAAAATCATAAACAAATATTAATAAAATAAGCTATGCTTTAATTATGGTCTTTTAGGCCATATAATCAGCTTTTATCGCTAAAAAAAATCATAATTAAGGAAAAAGCAAATTAATGCAATAAAATAAGATGTTTATAATATTATTAATATTTTTATACTATTATATTTTATTAGGTAGCTTAATGCTTTAAGCTTTTAATATATGATTATTAATAAACTTGAAAACAACGGAATTCACGCCTAAGTAAAGGATAATAATAACATAACATAAAATAATGGAAAAAAGGAGGTGAAAAGCTTTATTAAGTCTTAGACTTAAAACCATATTAGCTATTGTTTTTTGGGCTATTGCAAAGCAAGGTTTAGAAAATTATTTAACAGGAAGAGAACTTATACTTTTGGGCCTTAAATTCTTAATATTAGATCAATAAAATTATAAGGGTTATTTATGAGGAATTAGGATTGGTTTTTATGGGGGGATTATAGTGGGGCAAGAAATATTAAGTAGTTTATTGGGATTATAAACATATTAAATAAAAGCAAGTCAAGTACAGCAGCGGCTATTTTTAAATTTATATACAAATTATTTCTTAAAAACCATTGCTTATTTTTAAAAGCCAAAATAAGCTGGAAAAGGGAGAACTTTGGGAAATTGTGTTAAAAGATAACTAATAACGCTTTTGGTTTAATATAGCCAACAACATTTAAATATATTAAGAACGTTTTATTTTATTAGTATAAATCCTAGGAATAAATCAGTTGTTTACGATTATGGCTATAAAATCAAATTATTGGGTTTGGAAAAATATTTTAATAAAAGACTTTTATTAAAAGGATTTCCTTATACGCCAATTAACGGTAATAAGGGATTGCCATTTGATTATAAAAGCAAAGATCAAAAAAGTAATTTTTAAGGCCATAGTAAATTTTAAGGCATAAGGGAATTTTATATTTCCTGCTATTATACTTAAGCATTTATTGCTAATTAAAATTAAGAAAAAATATTAGCTAATATTTATTAATAAAAATGCCGTTGCCAATAAAACAATAAATATATAAATTCAGACTTTACATATAAATATTACCGGCTATTTTGAAAAAGTCTAATTTAATGTTACCTAAATTAGAATGCATAATATTATCCTTGGATTTCCCTAAATAAAAAAACATAATTCAAAAATCAATTAGGTCAAAAGATAATTAATGTTTAGTTATTACAAAAATTGCTATTAAAATGAAGCAGGGATATTAATTATTTAAGAAGTTTGCGCCATTTCTAAAAAATAGATCAGATACTAAAATAAAGGTTTATTAATAAAGGATATATTATCAGTATATTATAAGTTTGTAATATTATTTAAAAAAAAGCAGGGTATTAAGGCTTTGCCCAAATATCAGGATTATAATTATTGGATTAAATTAAAAAAAGATATTAAGCTAATATTTTAGTTATTTAAGGAATATTTAGCAATAAATTTAATAATAATCAAAAACTATATTAATAAATACTTAATAAAAGGGTTTATTTGAAAATTCAAATCCTTATGGAGGAGTAATATTCTTTTTGCAAAAAAAAAGAATGGTAAATAATAAATGTACATTAATTATTATTAATTAAACAATGCCATAAAAAAGAATTATTATATATTATTATTGGCTAAAGAATTGCGAAATAGGCTTGCAAGGGCCAAGATTTTTATTTAGCTTAATTTAAAAAGCGCGTATAATTTTATTAAAATGGCTAAAAGGAAAAAAGAAAAAATAGCATTTTACATTTGTTTTAATTATTACAAGTATATGATTATATTATTTAGTTTAATTAATACATCGGCTATATTTTAATATTTAATTAATAATGTTTTACGGCTGTATTTAGATATAATATGCATTTGTTATTTGAATAATATTTTAATTTATTTTAAAAATAAGGAATAATATAAAAAAGATATAATAGCAATTTTTAAGAAATTGAAAACCGCTTTTATGCTTTTTAAATTAAAAAAGTGCAATTTTTATGTGAAAAAAGTCATTTTTTTAAGTTATATAATTATTATTATAAAATTGGCTATAAATCCTAAAAAAAAATTTAAGCAATTATTGATTAAATTGGGCTTATTAATATTAAGGAATTATAATCTTTTTTTAAATTTGCTAATTTTTATAAATGATTTATTAGGAATTACTTAGGAATTGCTAAGGTATTTATGAAGCTGACTTATAAAGACAAGGAATATGTATAAACGGAAAAAGCCAATGCGGCTTTCAAAGCTTTTAAGGAAATGTTTATTAAAGAGCCTGTTCTTATATTTTTTATATTTAATAAAGAAATACGCATAAAGACGGATTTTTTGGATTATGCTATTAATGCTGTGCTCAGCTAATTAAGCAAAAATAGCAAATAGCAATTAATCGCCTATTATTTGCGGAAATTATTATTAGCAGAATTTAATTATAATATATATAATAAAAGGTTGCTGGCAATTGTGAATGTAATACGCAAATGGAGGGTTTATTTTAAGGGCGCTGCTTATAAGGTATAAATCCTAATGAATTATAAAAAATTTATTTATTTTATTATTATTAAAGAATTAAATCAATGCTAGGTTTAGTGATATAAAACACTTTTTATTATAAAATTTTGAATTTTTTATGTTAAGGGAATGGAAAACGCTTAAGCTAATGCAAAAAGCCAGAATATTTTGCGAACAAAACGTATGAATCCTATATCATATTACAAAAGGATGGCAATTTGCTAATTATTAATTATAAACAATTAGCAGCAATAAGCCGCCTTTTTAAAAAGATTTAAAAGAATTATAACTAAGACTTGATAATAGTTAAGCAAAAGAAATAGCTAAGTAAAGAATTTTTCTTTATTATTATTAGGGCTCTTTTATATCAAGGATAAGTTTATGTTTTAATACAAAATAAAACGAACTTTATTAAAAAATAGCATAAGCTATTGGCTTATGAATATTAAAGAATTGTTAAAATGTTATTAAAGCTTTTTAAAAAATATTATTTCTTAAATATAAAAAAAATAATTAAGAATATGGTATTATTATATAATATATGCATTTAAAATAAGGCATTATATTATGCTTTGTATGGGCTTATAAAATTGCTAATAATATCACCATATTTATAAAAATCAATTGCTTTAAACTTTATAATTAAATTATTACCCTTAAAAAACCCAGCCATTGAAATCATATATAATTTGATTTATGTTATAATAAATAAATTCATTAAATACGCGTATATAATATTGGTATTAGAAACGTAAAATACGCCCGCTATAGCGCAGGTATTCCTTTAAATAATTTTTGCAAATTATAGAATATTAGATAAGATTATTTTAGATAGGAATAAGCTTTTTATTTTAAAGTTCTGGAAAACTTTGATTATATTTTTAGGAATAAAATAAAAAATGTTAACGGCCTTTTACCCCTAAACAAATGCATAAATAAAACGAATTAATTAAATAATAAAAACTTATTTTTAATGCTATATAAACTATAAACAAGACAATTGGGTTTAATTATTTTCATTTGTTTAATTTGTATATAATAGCGCAAATTAAAAAACTATTAGAATATCGCTATTTTATGCAAATTATGGGTATAATCTAATGGCATATAATATATTAATTGCAAATTAAGGAATTGCGCAAAAAGCCATGCTATAAGGAAATAAGCTAAAGCAATTATATAAGGAATTATTAATTGATATTTTGTTTATAGCATAAAGATTAGCAATTTATTATAATAAAAAGCATAGTATAAAACCAATGCTAAAAAAGGGGAATAAAATTTATTTATTCTAAAAGAATATTGTAATTAAATGATTAAATTATAAGCTGGATTATAAAAAGCTAAAACCATTTAAAATTGCAAAAATTAAAGGATTAATTAATTATTAGCTAGTAGTTTCAAAAACAATAAATATTTACTTAATATTTTATATATCTTTTTTTAAATCAGTACTACCAAAAGCGCCACCTGCTTTTATTAATAAAAATACAATTAATTAATTTAAATGCTAAATATAAAATAAAAACTATTTTTAATTATTAAAATTTTTATGGCAAAAACAAATGTTTAATTAAATAAAAAGGGTACCCATAATTAAAAAACATTTGGAAATTTAATTTTAATTTTCATTGTTTTAAACTGTTTTAAAGGTTTTGTTAATAAAATTTAGGTTTTTCCAAAAAAAATCCCCAAAGTCTGGCAATGCCTTGCCAGTGCATAAAAGATTAGATAACATATTATTAAACTGGGAAATAAAAAAGACATATTGCTTTTGCTTTTTTGCCTTTTACGCCTTTGCTTCCTTTTTATTTTTTTTAACAGTATTTAATTTATCCAAAGTTTTTAAGCCATAACAAAACATTTCCCTTTTTTTTTATGAAGTTCCGCTTAATAAAGCTTAAGCTTATAAATATAAGCAAAATCAGCCATAACTGCCTTAAAAGCTATTTTTTTTTAAACTTTAAGCAATTTTCCTTTATTTATAAGCTTTGAAGGTTATTAATTAAAGTTTAAAGGGCATTATATTTTATATTATAATAAACATATTCCTTATAATGCTGGGATTTTTTATTTAAAATCTGTAACAGTCCGTTATTTATTTGGTGTAAATATAAAAGGCTGCGGTTGATTTTTGATAATTAAGAAGTAGGTGTATTACGTATGGGGTAAAACAGTTATTAATATGATTAAGAATAGTATTTGAAATTAAGCATAAAACTTTTATTTAATGGCAGATGTGCTAGTTTTATATAAAACCTTTGTTTTTTTTAAATCCCCTGAATCCTTTGAGATGCGGGATTCTTAGATTCCTGGATCCTTTTTATTAATATGAGATCCTAGGATCTAGGGATTTATTATGTGATCTTAATGTTTATTATGATTTAGATTATTATCATAATAAAGATTATGATTATAATATATATAATAATATTACCTATTAATTTATACCATTTTTTAATTAATACCAATATTTTTATAATATTATTCATTTAGTGATATTATTAGTGCCCTAGTGCCAATTATTCTTTAATACCAAGGGGTTTATAATATTATTTCCTTTTTAGCTTAGCGTAGTCCTTACGCTTAAGTATAATCTAAAAATTATTGACGACTGCCAACGATTGTTTTTTTTATTTATTATGCCTAATGTTATAAAAAAATCAAGTATTGCCCAAATAAAAAAGAAACAAAATATCCAACTTGCGCTTTATATTAAAGGCGCCGCGTATTATATAAAGCCTTATTTCTTTTGCCGTAATTTTTCCCATATTTGCTTTTTAAACTTGTTTATTTTAAAAAAATGTTCAAAATGCGTTTATTCTAAACATAGCAATTGTAATTCTTTAAGATACGCCATAAAATTTTCCTAGCCTAATTAGCCAATATGCCAATTTAAGCTAAGCAAAATAATAATCTCCGTTTATTTTTCAACGCCTTTTTTTAAGCCTGCTATAAACGCCCCTAATCCCTGATTCCCCGCCTTTAAATCTAATGCCTATTTTGTATCCTTTTTTAAAGTAAGGGCCAATATGCCTAATTTTGGTTTTCCTTTTTTTTAAGCAAACTTAAATTTTAAAAATAAAATTCTTAAAATAGCCTAAAGTAATGAAGATTAGATCTGGGTTTTTATATATTTTTTGATTATGGGTACCTTTTTTATTTAATTAAATATTTAGCTTTGCTATAAAAATTTTGACAATTAAAAATAGTTTTTACTTTATATTTGGCATTTAGGTTAATTGATTATATCTTTATAATAAAAGCAGGCAATGCTTTTAATAATGCTAATTCAAAAAGAAATATATAAAATATTAGGTGAATATTTATTGTCTTTGGAAATGTTAGCTAATAATTAATTAATCCTTTGACTTTTGCAATTTTAAATAATTTTAGCTTTTTATAATCTAATTTATAATTTAATCATTTGATTATAATATTTTTTTGAAGTAAGTAGACTTTATCCCCCTTTTTAAGCATTGGTCTTATGCTACGCTTTTTATTATAATAAATTGCTAATCTTTATATTATAAATAAAATATTAGCTAATAATTCCTTATGCAATTGTTTTAGCTCGTCTCTTTATAGTATGGCTTTTTATGTAATTCCTTAATTCGCAATTGGGGTGTTGTATACCATTAGGTTATACCCATAATTCGCATAAAACGGCAATATTCTAATAATCTTTTGATTTGTATTATTATATGCAAATTAGGCAAATGGAAATAATTGAATCTAATTGTTTTGTTTATAATTTACATAATATTAAAAGTAAGTTTTTATTATTTGATTAATTTGTTTTGTTTATGCATTTGTTTATGGGTAAAAGGCTATTAAAAAAAATTATTTTATTTTTAAAAGTGCTATTAAAGTTTTTTAGAACTTTGAAATAAAAAGCTTGTTTTTATTTAAAATAACCTTGTCTAGTATTCTGTAATTTGCAAAAATTGTTTAAAAAAATACCTGCGCTATAATAGGCGCGTTTTGTGTTTTTAATATTGGTATTATATATGTGTACTTTGTGAACCTATTCGTTATAACACAAATTAAGTTATATATGATTCTTATGGCTGGATTTTTTGAAAATAATAGTTTGATTATAAAATCTAAAGTAATTAACTTTTATGGGCATGGTAATATTATTAATAATTTCATAAGCCTATATGAAACATAATATAATGCTTTATTCTAAATGTATATGTTGTATAATAATACCATGTCCTTAATTACTTTTTTTATATTTAGGAAATAGTATTTTCTAAAAAGTCTTAATAATATTTTGGCAATTCTTTAATACTTATGGGCCAATAGCCCATGCTATTTTTTAATAAAATTTGTCTTATTTTATATTGGGATATAAATTTGTTTTTAATATAAAAAAGCTTTAATAATGGTAAAAGAGAATTCTTTACTTGATTTTTTTTTTGTTTAATTATTATTAGGTTTTAATTATAGTTTTTTTTAAATTTTCTTAAAAAGGCGGCTTATTATTGCCAATTGTTTATAATTAATAATTAATAAACCGCCATTTTTCCGTAATATAATATAAGATTTATACGTTTTATTTACAAGATATTCTAGTTTTTTACTTAAAACATTGGCTTAAGCGTTTTTTATTCCCTTAATATAAGAAATTTAAAGTTTTATAATAAAAAGTATTTTATACCACTAAATTTGGCATTAGTTTAGTTTTTTAATAATAATAAAATAAATGAGATTCTTATAGTTTATTAAAATTTATATTTTATAAGCAAAGCCCTTAAAATAAACCCTTTATTTGCGTATTACGTTCATAATTACTAGCAATTTTTTATTATATATATTATTATTAAATTTTACTAATAATAATTTTCGCAAATAATAGGCAATTAATTACTATTTGCTGTTTTTGCCCAATTGGCTAAGCATAGCACCAATGGCGTAGTCCAAAGAATCCGTTTTTATGCATATTTTTTTATTAAATGTAAAGGATATGAAGATAAGCTTTTTAATAAACATTTTCTTAAGAACTTTAAAAGCCGCATTAGTTTCCTTCATTTATAAGTATTTCTTGTTTTTGTGGGTTAATTTCATAAATACTTTGGCAATTCTTAAGTAATTTTTAATAAATCGTTTATAAAAATTAGCAAATCCAAAAAAAGATTATAATTTTTTAATATTAATAGGTCCGGTTTAATTAATAATTGCCTAAATTTTTTTGAGATTTATAACTAATCTTATAATAATAATCATATAACCTAGGAAAATGACTTTTTTTATATAGAAATTACATTTCTTTGGTTTAAAAAGCATAAAAACGGCTTCTAATTTTTTAAAAATTATTATTATGTTTTTTTTATATTATCCTCTGTTTTTGGAATAAATCAAAATATTATTTAAATAGCAAATGTATATTATATCCAAATATAACCGCAAAACATTGTTAATCAAATATTAAAATATAGCTAATATATTAATCAAATTAAATAATATAATTATATATTTATAATAATTAAAACAAATGTAAAATGCTGTTTTTTTCCCCTTTTAGCTATTTTAACAAAGTTATACGCGTTTTTTAGGTCAAGCTAAATAAAGATCTTGGCCCTTATAAGCCTATTTCGCAGTTTTTTAACTAATAGTAATATATAATAATCCTTTTTTATAACATTGTTTAATTAATAATAATTAATGTATATTTATTATTTACTGTTTTTTTTTGTAAAAAGGACATTACTTTTTTATAAAGATTTAAATTCTTTAATAAATCCTTTTACTAAATGTTTATTAATATATTTTTTAATTATTATTAAATTTATTGCCAAATATTCCTTAAGTAATTAAAATATTAGTTTAATACCTTTTTTTAATTTAATCTAATAATTATAATCCTAGTATTTAAGCAAGGCCTTAATGCCTTATTCTTCCTTAAATAATGCCGCAAACTTGTGATAGGTTAATAATATATCCTTTATTAATGAACCTTTATTTTAATATTTAATCTATTTTTTAAAAATAGCGCAAACCTTTTAAATAATTAATATTTTTGCTTTATTTTAATAGCAGTTCTTATAATAACTAAACATTAATTATTTCTTAACCCAATTAATCTTTGGATTATGTTTTTTTATTTAAAAAAATCCAAAAATAATATTATATATCCCAATTTAAGTAACATTAAATTGGATTCTTTTAAAATGGCCGGTAATGCTTATATATAAAATTTGAGTTTGTATATTTATTATCTTATTGGCGGCAATATTCCCATTGGCAAATATTAATTAATATTTCTTTTTCTTAATTTTAATTAATAATAAATACTTAAGTATAATAGCAAAAGATATAAAATTCCCTTATACCTTAAAATCCATTATGGATTTAAAAATTACTTTTTTGATTTTTGCTTTTATAATTAAATGGCAATCCTTTATTACTATTAACTGGCATATAAGGAAATCCTCTTAATAAAAGTCTTTTATTAGGATATTTTTCCAAACTCGATAATTTGGTTTTATAGCCATAATTATAAATAGCTGATTTGTTTCTAAAATTTATGCTAATAAGATAAAGCGTTTTTAATATATTTAGGTATTATTGGCTATATTAAACCAAAAGCGCCGTTAGCTGCCTTTTAATATAACTTCCCAAAGTTTTTCCTTTTTTAACTTATCTTAATTTTCAAAAATAGGCAATGATTCTTAAGGAATAATTTGCATATAAATTCAAAAACAACTATTACCATACTTAACCTGCTTTTATTTAATATGTTTATAATCCTAATAAACTACCTAATACTTTTCGCCTTATTATAGTCCCCCCATAAAAACCAGTCCTAATTCCTCGTAAATAACCTTTGTAATTTTATTAATTTAATGTCAAAAATTCAAGGCCCAAAAGTATAAATTCTTCTTCCGCTAAATGCTTTCTTAGATCTTATTTTACAATAATTCAAAAAGCGGTGGCTAATATAGCCTTAGGTCCAAAACCCAGTAAAGCTTCTCATTTTCTTTTTTTTTACTATTTTATACTATACTATTATTATTTTCCACCTAAGCATGAATTCCGTTATTTTCAAATTCATTAATAATTATATATTAAAAGCTTAAAGCATTAAGCTGTTTAATAAGATATAATAATATAATAATATTAATAATATTATAAGCACTTTGTCTTATTGTATTAATTTGCTTCTTTTCTAATTATAACTTTTTTTAATAATAGAAGCTGGCCATATAGCCCGGAAAACCACAATCAAAGCATAGCTTATCCCGTCGACGCTTATTCATAATTTTTTTAAAAAGCCCGCCATTATATAGCTTTTTTTTAGATTACTTTTTAAAACATAACATCTAATTCCATTTTATAAAAATAAAAAGATTTCCTGCCCCCTTTATTTTAATACATATATGTCCCAAAGCAATATTGACCCTTTTATTTAAAAGCATATTCAAAATTATAATTATTGATTTTAATAACCATTTTAATAAGTTTTTACAAATCAAAAGGTACATTTAATTTAGCGATCTTATTTTTGATTTCATTTTTTAATCTTTTATAATATTATGCCTTAAATGCTTTATTATTTTAGCTGATTTAATTAGCAAATTGCTAAAAGGCGGCTATATATATAATTACTAACTTAATTTGCTTTAGGTTTTAGATATTATGTTTGGCTATTTGATTTTAGTTAATATTGCCAAAAACGCAATTAATGCGTTCTTTAAATCTGTTAAAGCTTAAAAAAACCTTTTAAATTTTTTTAAACATAATAATAAAAATCCTTTCTTTTTTTGTTTTGTTTTTAATATAATTAAATAAAAAGGTTTTAATCTAATTAAAGGCAGCCCCTCAAAGAAAAAACGCAGCCTAAAAGACCTTATTTATGTTTATGGGAAATTAATAATCATTAAACCTAATATAAAATTTTACCTAAGTAAAATAGGCCTTAAGCTTGAATTAGTTTTTATAATAAAAATTTGGGGATATAATTTTGGGAACGTTTTTTGGGTTAAAGGCATTAGTAATAGCCAAAGCCTTAATAAAAAAATTAAAAGCCATATTGTGATACGAAAAGTGGAGCAGGTCTTTTAAAATATGAAAAATCTTTATAATCATTAAAAGTAAAAAGTATATAAATGTGTTTAATAAATTAAATTAAGCATTACCCTTTTTAAGATAAGATTGCAAGCTGAAAATATATATATGAAATGCTTATGCAAGCATATACTAAACCTTATTAAATATGCTAATATAATAATAAAGCTTATTACATAATATACCCTTATAATAAAATATTATTCGCAGAATTAAAAGCTTGCTATCCTTAATGCGCAATATGCGATTATATCTAAAAAGGATAATCATATTAATTATATATTTTGGATTATAATGCACTTATTATAGATTATGTAAATAATTGCATACAAGCATTATGCAGATTTAAAAAAAAAGGAAATACATGGATGCGCAGCCAATGCGCGTGGTGAAATCGCGTGATATAAACAATTATTGCATCTAATATAAACATAATACCTAATAATGAACATAAGGTATAATAAATGAAAGTAAATAATAAATACGTAGTTAAAGCATATTAAATTAATATGTTAAAACATATAAAAAAATATGCAATCATAAGTTTGATATAAAAGAAGTAAGGGATTGTGTATTATTATTGTTTTATTTGATTCCAAGTACTTGGTTTGAGTTTAAGATAATAAGGCTTTGCGCGAGTGCTCCCGGCGTTAAAGTAAAATTAGATTTATATGATTAATGCTATAATTAAATGATTTGAAAATTGAATAATTGCTTTAAATTAAGTTTGCAGAAAGTAAAAATGAATTATGCTTATTTATTGGCTAAATTAAGATTTACTTTATGCTTTATTACATATCGCTTATTGATTAATATATTATTAGGTAGCCCAAGCGCGTCGGCTAATAATTAAATGATTGCGCCTATTAGGCTAATAATTATAAAAAGAGTATTTGCTTTAATAAACAATAATCTTCTTTTAATATTAATATTATATATATTCGCGCTTATGCTTTTATTTTTTGCTTTTTTTATTTTTTATTTTTTAATTTTCACATATATTATTTAAATAATTTATATTATTAAAATGCTTTTTAAATTAATTAAAAAAGTAAACAATAAATATCGCAAGCTTTATATTAATTAAGTAAATATTTCATTTTATTTTTATTTTTATATATGTTTTATATATTATGCTTTTTAATTTTAAACATTAAGCTAATTAATAATATAATCATAAATGAATACCTTCAAAAATAAGCTTGCTTAATTACTTTTTTTTATGCTACTTTTTATATAATAAGTCATGCATTTGAATTCCCTTTTTTTTAAATTAAAAGATTTTTTTTATTTGGATTTTAATAATATTTCGCTTATTTCATTCGCTTATTATTATTTCATATTTAATAGCAAATTTAATGCAATTTCTTTTTTTGCTTATATATCCTTTTTTATTTAAGCTCTTATTTTTTATAAATATTTTATGTTTTTTTGCCTTGTTTTCCCTTTTCCTACTTTTACTTCATTTTTTGCCCAAATTGTTATTTTCTAAATTTTTAAAAGCAAAAGCAAAGCATATAAAATGATTAATAAATATAATGTTTATATATTTATTAATAAAAAAGCAAGAAAATTATAGTATTTAAATAATAAAAGGTTAAATTGGAAGCATTTAATTATATTTTTATTATTTGTTTTAAATATATTTTTGCATTTTTAAAAATCTTTTTATAAATTTTGCATTTTTTTAAAACATAATTTCAAATTTAAGGCTTTGCTTATTAAGCATAAGCATAATATGTATTTTTTTATTATATTTTATGCTTATTTTTATTGCATAATTATAAGTAAATATTAATATATACTTATAAATTAATAATTTGCTAAGCCTTATTTTTTATATGTTTGCTTTATTATATATGGCCATGATAATAAGGGCAAATGCTTTGCTAATACCTTTTCCACTGGTTTACGCTATTACAATTACACCTTTAGGCATATTTATTATATCGCTTTTTTTTAAATCCTTTAATATAATATTTAATTAATTTCCTTTTTTAAAGCTAGAAATAGCCCTTCTTCTTCAATAAGCCTTTTTAAATTTTTATGATTATTTTATTAATATTATATAAAATGTTTGCGCAATTTGTATAATCCTTAAGACCTTATTAAGAAAAAGTGGATTAAATGATGAAAGTGAGGAAAAAGAAGAGGATAAGGAGGAAATTGAGATCTTATTATTTAGGTTTTATTATCCTAATTCTAAGCATAAAAAGAAAGATAAGGATAATGATAATATTATTAATAAAGCTAATACTATTATTAAAAAGATTTCCAAAAGGGAGAAAAATTAATTATTAGCGGTTTTATTAAAAGAAATTGCAAAGGCATTGCGCTTATAAATAAGCTTTTATTAGGTTTTGCATAAGCTTAAGGTTTTTTTTGCAGTTTTTTGCGTTAAATTTTTTGCTTTCTTTTATTTAAAATAATAAGGAATATTCATTTATTAAGATTAGAAAATTAATTTAATAAATAAAAATGCGCATAAATTATTAATATGCTTTTAATAAATATGTTTAAAGCTTTTTGGCTTAAGATTTATGATTCTTAAAATTTAAGAAAGCTTTAAATTGCTTAAATTTTTAATGAGACAAATTTTTTATAAGCTTATTAGCAGGCATATTATTTATTGGCAAATATATAACCTTAAACGAGCTTTAAATAAATTTTTGCTTAAGCCACATATTTTAAATATTCATATGGCAAAGTTTAATAATAATTTTTTTGCTATTATTTATTATAAGCCTAATCATTTGCTAATTATTATAGAAGATTTTCCAAGTTTTGCCAATTTTTAAAAACAGGTTCTTAAAAAATTGTTAAAGCGCCATGGCTTTTTTTTTCATATACTCAAAAGACAATAATTCCGCTTTCATTATGGAAGTTATAATTATAAATTATTAAAATGCTTTCCAAATCATTAGATCATTAAATATTAAAATCATATATTTTTATAATAATTATCTGATTTTAGAATTATTTACAAATAAAGCATTAAAAGCAATAAATATTACTTGTATTTAATTGCCTTTAAATACAATTCCCAAAAAGCGCGTTTTAAATAGGTATTAAATAAGCTAATGTATGGCTATAAAATGCTTTGGTCTAAAGTTTATGGCAAATTATAAAAGGAGGGCTATGGCATATATAATATTTGGTTATGTAATAATCATTATATATAATACAAATTTAACCTCCTTTTAATATGCTTTAATGATTTTTTTTAATATTTAACCATTAAATTTCATAAGCTTAATTTATAATAATAAGATTATGGGACATTTCCCATTTACTTACTTAAATTTATAAATAATCTTTTTAATATATTAATTATAAATAAGGGAAATAATCTTGTGCTTTTAATTATGCACTATTTTAATCCCTAAGAATTGCTTAATGTTTCCAAAATCATACATATTATATGCCTAATTAAGCTTTTTAATGAATTCTTTGCTAAGCTTTATATTATCTTAATAAAAAAGCACTTATATATCATCAATATAAAATAATACCAAAATTTTATGCTCAAAGTCCATAAATATATAAGGCTTTTTAAAACAAAAAAATAACCCTAAACTTATTAAAATCTTACTAATATGCTTATATTAAAAATAAGGGGAATCGCGCATTCCATAAAGTGCATAATCAACCTGCAATACCTTTTCTAGCTCCTAAAAGCCAGGAGGGAATTTGCAATATACTATTTCCCCATTTATATTTCGGAAAACATTAATAAATATATTAATCATATTAAAGCACTTAATTTCTAAATCAAATTCAACTGCAAACGCCATAGCTATTCTAAATAACTTAGCTGCCAAAGTGCTTGCATATATTAAAATGATTATAAATTTGCTTTAAAGGTTTTCACGTATTATAATACGTAATTAGTATTTTAAAATATATATTTTTTTATTGGGTTTATATTTAAATACCTACATAAGCGGTACAAGCATTAACATAATGTTTAAATTAAAATATTCCAACATTTAATATTTATGCTTATTTATATTATCCATTTTTAAATAAGCATTCTTAATAAACCATGTTTTTATTAAGTAATTTTTAAAATCGTTCCACTTTTTGGGCTTTAGTGAAAGATCTTGAACCTTAATTTTAAGAAATGGGATTTTTCCTTTTAATAATGGCTATTCTTTTAGGCAATTTGCTTAAATAGCTGCCGCAATTATTATATGTATTATTATTATTATTTATTTTAATTTTTCCTGCTCTTTTAAAAACATATATTAATTAGGCATTAATTCATTAAATATAGGATTTATATATAATATAAGATTATTATATAAATTAAAGAAGTGCTTTTTTTTAATATATTATTCTTAAGATTATAAACACTTTTAAAATTAAAATGTTTTTATTAAAATCTTGTTTCCTTAAAAATTATATTAAGTATAATAAATACTTTAGCATATTTTTTAAATTATTTCCCTTTTCCTTTTGTAGCTTTTAATGGCCTGCTTTAAATGCTTAAGGATTCTGGTTTAATTAACTAAGCTCCAATTGTTATAGTTTAAGAGCGTATCAATGCTCTCGCTAATTTAAAAAATTCTAATTTCAATTTCTTATAATTTGGGGATAATGCATTTTAATGCGCACTTAGGTTATATAATAGGATTTGAACCTTAAGTTTTAATGTTTAAGGCGGATTTGTTGTTTAATTTTAAAGTATATTTAATGCCCGATTTGTGAATTGCATGCGCTTATTTAAATAAAATGCTTTTAAGTTTAAATTCATGCCTAAATTAAGCCTTAGGTTTAATGCACCTAATAATTGCTTTTTTGCTTTTTATGCGTTTTCATGTAAGATAGGCATTGCTTTTAAAGTTAAAAATCTAATTTAAATATTAAAGTTTTTAATATAATCTTTTACCCTTAAATTTTATATTTTAAAAGCTTTTGTTTGCTATTTCATAATTTTTAAAAAAGATTTTAATATGCTTTTTCTTATAATATTCTATTCCCTAATAATTTTATTTTTTACCTTAAAAATTCTAATCCAATTGCCAATTAATTCCTTTTGTTTAATAAGCTTGCAAATCAATTAAGCTTCCAAAACTAAAATCCCTTGCTTTTTTTTTAAAAAAGGTATAAAAGCTTTTCTTATTAAATCGCATATTGCAAATAATAATAATTTTATTAAGGCATGGCATTTAAATCTTATAAATATTTGAAGCAATATATTTTATCAGGTATCCAATATATGCATATATATTGGTTTTAAACGCTTTTTTATCTTTTCCTAATGCTTGTTTTATTATTAATGCGTACGCCTTATACCTAAACATATAAATTCCATTTTAATTTAGTCTGAAATCAATAATGATTTTGACAATAAATATAGGATTATATTATCAAAAGTAATTGTAAAATCACCTATCGTTTTCCTTAATAGGTAATTGCTAGTTGTTTATGCGCTTTAAGCTTCTATTATATAAGTAAATACTTGCAAATGCGCATTTAATGCTTAGTTTAATAAGGAGATTAAATTTTAACCATATTTTTACCTTTTTATTAATTGCCTTTTAGCCAACCTTTTTAACATCGCTATTTGGCTTATGGGTTGCAGTTGGGGAAAGCTTAAATTCAATTTTGAGTTTGAAAAACCCATTTCTTATACCTTATAAACCTTTTGATTATAATAATAGCCTTTTCTTAATCATATTTGATTTTGTATATTAAAAGTCCAAATTGCTTTTAAACTTAGGATTTAAAGCTTTTAATATACTTAAAAATCTTATCATGCTTTTTTAAGCGTAAAACATATTTAATTAGTATTTCGCTATATTCATATTTAAACACCAGCAGCTAAAACATGCTTTCAAAATAATCTAAATAATTAAAAAAATCCCATATAATTGCCAATAAATTAGGCAAGTAAAATTAGAATTAGAAGCATAAGTAAATGCATATTGCTTATATTTTAAACATTTAATTTTGTTTATTATTTTGATATTCTTAGCTGATTTAATTAATTTTCTTAATGCATTTAGGCCTAAGTAACCAGCGCGCAAATGCTATACTATTTTTGTATTTAATTAAGGGTTTTTATGCTTTTAAATTAGCTTTAATGCTTGTTTGAGCTTTTGTTTTATAATTGCATAAATCACAATTCTTACAAAGCTTAAAAGGACTTCATATAAATAATTTAAATATTTCTTATATTTAAAAAATACAAAGTTTTGTTGGCATTTTAACTAACAAATAATAAAATGGTTTATTATAAGCTTGCTATTATTGCCCCAGCGCAAAATACAATTCATTTCATAAAACCAAAGATTTTGCTTAAATAAATAAGCTTTTAAAATAATATTAATATAAAATCCTTTTATAATAGCAATGTTATGAAAAATAAGATTATATATTTGATTATTATTATTTATAAGAGCGTTTTTTATAATTTGAGTTCCGCGCCCTAAAATAGGAAGCTAATTGCTTTTTGCTTTTATAATATTATTTAGCTTTGTTTTAATAAAAGATTTAGGTTTTAAAAATGAAATATTATTAATTAAGTTGATTATTCCATAATTATTCAAAAGTATTAAATTGGAAAGAGGGTATAAGGCACTTTTCTAAAAAAAGTAAATTTTTAATTAAGCCCCTTTCTTAAAATTTGATAAAAGCATTGAAAACGCATTATTTCTTAATCTTGCCAATTTATTAAAGATATTATTTAAGAACTTGGATTTGGGTTTTCTTAAGTTTTTCAAGTTTCTTAATTTCTTAATTAAATCCTTGATTAATAAAAGCAAAGGCTTATCTTAGCCAAATTAATTTCGCAAGCTCTTTTACTTATCTTTTGTAAATTATTAATGGATTTCCTTAACTTAACTTTTGTTTTGCTTTAAATTTGATTTGGGCAATTTATTGGAAAAAGTTTTAAAGACTTTTTCATAAATAACAAATTGAAGTTTTATGCAATGATTAAGGGATTATTTATATAAATTTTTAAAACATGGGTATAACCATTTTAAAGCTTATTAATTTAATAAGCTTTTGGAAAATTTCTTGCCTTAAGCCTTAAATAAGCTTTTGTTTTTAAATCCCATATTATTTAATTTTCCTTAAAAGATAGTAAAATAATCAGCATATTGTTTACTATTAATAAGCTTGTAATATATTGGATTTATTTTATTAGCATAAAAAAAGCAATATAATTATTTTAAAATGTATGGAAAAGGGTTTCCAAGCTTGTTAGCTTTTTTAATCTTTTGATATTAATTGGTAAATTATTTATTATTAAATTATTTAGCAGCAATTAAGAAGTCTGTGAGCTTTTAAAAATTTTTAATATTAATGATCTTATATAATCTAGCCTTTTAAAAAAGGGCTTAATATGCCATAATTCATTTGATTAAGCTAATCTTTCCTTTTTTTATTTAGGCAAGCAAGGCTATATACTTTTATTTAATATTAGCTTGCAAGGTTTGATTTATTTATTGGAGCATAAAGCAAAGGGAATAAATAAGCACTTAAATATTTATGCGCTTTTTCGAGATAAGCTGTGATGTGGTAATATTAAAGTATTTGTACGCCATAGTTTTTTGGATTTATTTATAAAGTTTAAGGTACGCAATTATTTAAGGTTGCCAAATTGCGTAATTTGATTTCCACTTTTTTTTCTTATTTTTGGCATCAAAAATGCATAATTCCGGCTTATATAAAACCGCTATGATTAAAGCTCTTAGGATTATTAAAGCAGAAGAATTTGGAGTTGACTGCTCGGCCTTGTTCTCACCTAATGTAATAATAAAGGTTTTGCTTTAAGTGTTATTTAATAATGAAGCCAAAAAATTCAAATAAGCCTTTATTATTATAGCCCAAATAATGAGGTTTGCGTTATATTAAGCTTACGCAATTTGAAAATTGATTTATGATTAAGCAGTCTTTGCTGCTGCAATTTGCTTAACGCTTTTAAAAATCAAATTAAGAATTTCCGCAGGAATACAAGCATTTATTACATTAGGGTTAATCAAAAGCCATAATCCAAAAATGTTTATGCTAAAAGTGAAATAAATATATTAATTAACTTATTG
The DNA here is from genome assembly GCA_002554605.1 of Helotiales sp. F229. Taxonomy (NCBI): domain Eukaryota; kingdom Fungi; phylum Ascomycota; class Leotiomycetes; order Helotiales; species Helotiales sp. F229. The sequence goes on along the minus strand of MXAW01000004.1, from coordinate 2,448,203 downwards.
CTTAGGTTTTTTGCAAACAATATTTGCATTTAGCATTTTAATGCTGCTATTATTTATGAATATATTAAAATAATTAAGCGATTATTAAGTAAAAGAATTGAAAAATTAAAAATAAAAATAAATTCTAAAAATAATAAATAAAAAACTTAAATAAAATTCAAATTCATATATGTATTAAATAATGGTAATAGCTTGTGGCTTTTAATTATAATATAAAAAATGGAGCAAGTTTTTTAAAATATAAAAGATCTTTATGATCATTAAAAATGAGAAATATATGAATATATTTAATAAATTAAATTAAGCATTATTCTTTTTAAAATGGGATTGCAAGCTAGAAATATATACATAAAATGCTTACGTAAGCATACATTAGACCTCATTAAATATGCTAACATAATAATAGACCTTATTGTGCAACACATATTATATATATAAATTAGTACTTCTAATGAAAAGGTACTTAAAGTGTAATAATCCATTATTTACTTGGTATAAATACAAAAGGCTGTGATTAATCTTTAATAATTAAGAAATAAGTATATTATATATAAAATAAAACAATTATTAATATAATTAAAAATATTATTTAAAGTTAAGTATAAAGCTTTTATTTAATAATAAATGTGCTAATTTTATATAAAACCTTTGTTTTTTTTAAATCCCCTAAATCCCTTAAAATGCGGGATTCCTAAATCCCCAAATCCCTTTCATTAATATGGGATCCTAAAATCTAGGGATTTATTATATAACCCTAATGTTTATTATAATTTAAATTATCATTATAATAAAAATCGTGATTACGATGTGTATAATGGTACTACCCGCTAATTCATACCATTCCCTGATTGATACCAATACTCCCATAGTACTATCCACTTGATGATACCATTAATGCCCTGATGCCAACCGTCCTTTGATGCCAAGGGGTCCGTAACAAAATCACGCAATTGCGATAATAGCAAATATAGTTGAAATAAAGCATTGCGAGGGAATTATAGAAATTAATTGTTTTAGCAAAGGCTATATGTTATTTATATTTAATAATTTTGGAAGGCATAATAAAAAAAGAAGATAATTATAAGCTATTATTAATATTTCCTTTAGCATATTTAAGCATGGGGATCACGCTAGGCTAAAAGGGGGATAATGTTATGGATATATTTAATAAGGGTATTACGCGTGTTTTGGCCTTGAGGCTTGGCAATTCCTATTGCATAAAAAAGCTAAAATTAGGAAAATATTATAAGATAAGTGTTATATAATAGTTGGATCTTTTGAAGCTTTAGGATTTAAGGTTTTAGGAGCCTTGGGGCTTAGGGCTTTAAAGGGATTTAGAAAAAACAAAGGTTTTATATAAAATTGGCATATTTACCATTAAATAAAAGCTTTATGTTTAATTTCAAATAGTATTTTTAATTATATTAATAATTGTTTTACCTTATATATGATATACTTATTTCTTGATTATCGGAGATTAATTACAGCCTTCTGTATTTATACCAAGTAAATAATAGACCGTTACATCAGGTCCATATTTTTTAACATATGCTAAGTAGGCCTTAAATAAGCTTTCCATAGCTCTTATTCCTTTTGCTTTTCAATTAGCAAAATACTTTGTTCTTGCAGCATCTTATTTTTTTTTAAAATATTGGCTATTATAACAATTCTTTTTCTTGTAAATAATACACCTAAAATAGCTTGGCCTAAGCCGGAATTTATTTCCATGCTTATTATTTTATAAAAAAAAAAAATTTTATTCAAATAATATACATTTTTATTAGTAATATAAAATCGGTAGCAATTTGGATCCAATTCAAAAGTCCTTTTAATTTATAATCCCAGCTCATATATTGTTTTTATGCTAATAATAAAGCAAAGGCCGTTTATCAAAATAGGGAATGTTAGTAGTGCCTTAAATAAGGCCATTTTAAAAAGTAGATTACTTAATATTCCTTATAATAGCTTATTTCAAAACGTCTTATTATTCTTTATATTATTATCCTTAAGACTTAATTAAAGGCTTTGCAATTCCCTGGCAAAGCTTTTTAATTAATTTAGCATTAGTTTACCCTTTTAATATGATTTAATTTAAAATAAGAAGAAGATTAAGCTAAACCATTGGCTAAAAAACCTATTTATATGTTCCTTTATCTCAAAATTGCCTTAGGTAGCCATAATAAAATCCTTAAAAAAATAACCTTTATTTTAAAAATATTAATAATAATATGTATTGGCTTTGTTTTATAGCATGAACAAAAAAGCTTGATTTTAAATAAAATTATTAATAAAAGCTTGCTAATATAAATTGGCGAAAATATGTAATTTTTTATTAAGGTAATCTTTGGCGCCATTGTACTAAAGCTCCTTCAAATACATCTTGTTAAAATTTACTAAAAACTTGGCTTAGTTTAAAAATAATAAGTCTATTACAAATCATAAAAGCTGTATTAATTTAAAATAAGATTTAATATATTTTAATGTTATTATAAAAGAGAATAATATCCTATTCCTTAAATAAATATTTAGCAATAGTGTTAAATTAGACAATGCATTATTGTTTAATTTTTATTTTAGTTTATTTTTGAGGGGTTTCCTATTAGGGGTAAATAAAAATTCCCTTTTTGAATTAATAGATGGCGTTGCATCATACAAATCCTCTTTTGTGGTATTAATTTTAATAAAGGCAAAGGTGCTAAGCGAATTATTTTAATATTTTGATATAACGCCTAGTGTTTCCCTTTTTAATATTAAAGGTATTTAACCTTTTTTGATTTCTGGCATAAGAAAGAAAAGGGTTTACGCAAGTACAGGGACCTTTAATTAATTATAAATAGGCCATATAAAAAATATAAATATATTTTAAACATAATTTGGAATAAATCCTAGGTGTATTCGATTTTGCATTTTTAATTGTTTTTTGGGCTATTCATTTTTTTTAGCTCTTATTATGTTTTTCAATGCATTTGTAACCTTTATTTTTTGGCTTTTTACATATAGTAATCATAAAATCTAAGATTGTTTTTTAATTGAGTCCTTTTTTGCTTATATATCTTTTTAAAATCAGTAGCTATTTATTTGCTAAAAACCTTTTAAAAGTCTTAAAACAAGTACTTTCCCTTCGTTTTCCCATTGCAATAATATTTACGAAATTTTTGCAAATATTTTGTATAATTGGCTGGTATCCCTTTAATTCCTAATAATATATTATCTACTAATTCTTAAATTAGTGGGATAACACTTTCCTGCTCTTTTACCGGCTTTATAATATGCTCCCCTAACTAAGACATTGTATTAAGGTGGGTTTGGAGTTGGTTTAAATATGATTCCCTAAATAATCCGTTGGTCCGGTTTTAAAGTGCTGTCTTAATAATTATTATCAAATAATTATCATATTGTATTTACTATAGGTTATACAATTATTAAATTCCTAATTAATCAAAGTGCCTTTACTAATATCCTTAAAAGGGGGAAGTTATTTGTCTTTTAATTCAGTTAATGGCTAGGCCTTAATTAAAGGTACAAATGATTAAATGCTTTAAGTCAACTTTACAATCTAAAATCTTATTGTCTATGGTACAAATTGATCATTGATTAATGTTAGTGCAATACCAATAGATTACGCAAAGATATATTAAGCAAAAGGGTCAATATAGTTTTTAATGAAATAAGTAATAAAATCTGTGTATTCCTAAGAAAATGGGAAAGATCCCCTATTATATATTCCTTTAAATGACCCCTGTAACAAATCCGTTATAGCTCCAATTACCCCCTAAAACTATCAAATCCATTACTCCTAATAGCCAAGGCATAACCCCTGAAGATTATCATGGTACTATTCAAGTGGCGCTCCCTATACAGCATGATGAGATTACATAACCCCTGTGGACCAACATTTTGCTTAAGAAATAAATTAAAATAAGTGAACCAATTAGAAGAGGAGCTTTAAGAAAAGATACTAGTATTAGGGCGAGGGGAGCGCTGCCTTTGCTTAGGAAGTAAATTAAAGTAAGTGGATTAATTAGGAGAAGAGCCTTAAGGATATAAATAAATGGTAAGTAATAATGCTTTTAATTAAAAGTAAATTAAAATAAAAAGGCTAATTAGAAAAAGATTAATTTAGGCTTACTTTTGTAAATGTTGCAAAATCTTTTATTATAATATTCCTCATTTTATATGTATAACATATTCTAAAGCTATATAAGACTTTAATAATTTGTTGTTTAATATTAGATCTAAAAAGATATAAATTTAATAACAATTGAAAGTAATTGGAACTCTTTTTAAATTAGGCAAATGATATCATACTTATAATCATAAAAATTGTTCTTTTAATTAAAGACCGCTTATTATTTTTATTATTATTATATTCTTTTTAATGAGTATGCGGGTTTTATAATAATAATTAAATTAAAGCAAATCACACGGGGGCTTTAATCTAAATTATAAAAAAAGCTTTATTAAAATTCATTTTATTTGTTGCTTATATAATATTATATTAATTAAAATATTAAATATAATGAAATTCTCGGAATTCTGGGCTTAAAGCTTTTATTGATTTTAAAACAAAAAAAGCAAATTTGGCGTGCTTTAAAATATTATGAAATATTTAATGTTATTGTTTAATTATTTATATATGTTTTAGAAGAATATACTAAAAATTATCCTTTAAAACAAATGCAGCAAAAAGGTTATAAAATATTTATTTCTTTTTATGGAATAATTTAAAAATAGCATATAATATTGGCCTTTTAATATTCTAATTTAAACTACCTCTTATTTGTTTATGAAAACCACCTTTTGCGCTATTTTATATATTGTTTTTTAGGTTGGAGTTGAAGTTGTAATTGTAATTGAAGGAAGAAGAAGAAAAAGGGGTAAAATGTAGGTTGGAAAGCTTGTTAATAAAGTAAGGGGAAATGGATTATAAATCCGTGAGTTTACTTATAAGCTGAAATGCTTCTAAAGGATATGGTATATGATATATTGTAGCTAAGAAGAAAGGTAATAAAGGAGGATTTGAAGGCGGAGGTGATTGAGAAGGGGTAATTGGATTAGAGGTTTTATTAAAGAATATGGCCTTTTTAGTCTATAATTGATTGTAAATGCTTGAATGGCTAGGAATAAGAATTACCATAAGAAATAAAAAATTGTATAAGCTTTTAAATGTGCTCTTAATGAAAGTGATTGAGTATGATTAAAAAATCAAAATATAAGTTTAAAATTAATATTGTGATAATTGAATTCTTTTATTAAAATGGCGGCGCAAGCCATTAAAAGATTATTATTTTCCCTTAAACCTTTTAAAGGAAATTCAAAGCTTTAGCCTTTGATTAGCTCATTTACGTTAATTTACTTTAATTTACTTGGCATGGCGCTAACTTTTGCTTATATGAGGCAGTGCTTGAATTTACCACCTAGGAGGGTCTGATTTATGAGATAACCTCAGTCCTCCATCAGGGAATCGACTTTTCAATGCCCACCTCTCTCCTTATCAAAGAGGTGTTATTTGTGGGTAGGCATCTGAAGGTTCTAGGCCAGCTCATATCGCGAAAGAGCTTAGTCTCGAAAATTCTACTGTCTACCGCACGATACAACTCGACCTCGTCCGCCACGAAGGGGAGACTTTACCTAAAACCCCGCGCAAGAAATCATACTCCGAAGCTGACGAACGTGTAATACTACGGCACGTACGATTACACCTCAAAGACACATACAATGAGGTTAGAACAGCGTGCGGGTTATCTTAATTCCTGAGAGCCTTGTGGGAGTGAGGGGTCAAGGGTGAGGTCCAACTGGCCTGAACACCGCACATGCAGTTTTCGCCACAATAGATGTAAAACTCACGAATTCGTTCCCTGTCGCACTGTCACTCTCTTTATTTTTATCGAAAGTGGATGTTGAAGAGCAAGTTCTCGAAGACTTCGGGTTTGGACTCGAAACGATATAAAAAGTTAAAGCACGACAAGTGTATATTGAAAAAGTATATTTCTATGCTGAGCCGAACTGAATTCAGGTATGCCACAGCGTAATACAAACTTTACAGGGAAGAGCATGCTTTCTGGGTGACCACAGCCCCTTCCTACGAAAGGGGGTTTGCAGTGGGTCTCGTCCACCCAGGAATTCTGTCTTAATGTTTAAGGTAATTTATGGAGAAAATTCTAGAATTTTAAACTATTGATTGGACGAATAACCTTGTTGCCTTACAAGGGCGGACGAGACCCACTGTAAACCCCCTTTCGTACCAAGACTGCAATTTATGCGCTAAATGACGAAAACATCAGGGGTTCTATGTCGTGCCATGATTTATTTTGTATTTTAAACAGAGTTGTCACAAGGGTATAACAAGGGGGCAGCTTGTTCAAAGTTAAGTTTACAGCTTAGAACCCCTACAGACCCGGAACATTCAGAAATAGTCTTTCGAGCCTCCGCCCTAATAAATCCACAGCTTAACATTCATTTAAGGAGGGGGGGGGGGGGGGTAGTATGATTTTGACTGTAAGGGTGTTGACACACATGACACATTAAGTGTCTGGCCTGAAAAACAGAAGTTGCGAACAAGTATATAAATATGTTCGTTCCCATATGTTCTTTCAGTTCAGCATCACCTTCACATTCACTTTCCTGGCATTACGATTATCTCAAACTCTTTGAAATCAGTTTATCAAACCATAACACACCGGCAACATGGTATCCATTCGATTTATCGCGCTCGCTTGTGTCGCTCTGTGGGCCCATCATCCCATGTGAAACTCCTAGATCTATTGCTGAATATCGTCGCAGTGCCTCGCAAGCAAATGCTCAAAGCATAGCTTGTACTTGCAAGGACCGTTTTGTCGACTTTACGCCAACTGTTTGTGTTCGTGTCACCGGAGAGCTGCAAGGAAACCGTGTACGTTGAAAACTCCACCCTTCCTCCTTGTTTCTCTGAGTTTTCAAGAGATTTGTGTGCACACGATTTAATACTGGTCTATATAGTGCGTCATCAGCCAAAGTCAATCGGAAGCCTGGGAACCGGCATGTGACGGTCTCGGAGAAACGGAGGCGGGAGCAACCGGCATGTGTGGGAGGACACTGTGATCAGTCGGGGTTTAGCACCACCTTCGCACCTTCAGAACTTCTCAAACCTTAGACCTTAGAAACAATACAACTCCCTTCCTTTTGATTTAATATCAACCATTTCTCTGACACACACAAAGTTGTGAATTCATCAATTTACTTCGTATATGGTACAATAAATGTTAGTTTCATTCTGTGCAACTTCTAGATATTTCTACGAAAACTGGGGTCTTCAGCGAATTACCTTCCAGTTTTCGATGTTTTATTTCCTGAATAGGTAAGACTGTGGCGAGCCGCACAGACAGAAAACCTCCAACTATCCACCATATACGAAATAGATTGAGTAGATGGTTCACATACTATGGTACTTGGGGGAAATATTGTACATTCTGAACCTAGTATATTCTAGAGGTTTCTGCCAAGGAGGGGTCTTTACAAGGAGTACCACCCAATGATAAATCTATGTTACCTTGCCGCTTTTTAGGCCAGAAATACCAACTTTCATCATGGAATCCTCATTGAGTGTACTTACACCAAAAACACCAACAAAGTCGACTTCTCAAGACAAACGATTACGCTGTCAAACCCTCTATTTTGAAGCTGGTTAGACTCAAGATCAGATTGCCCTTTAATTAAACCTTACTCAACGTCAATGATCGTAGCAAAAGGAGGCCATATAAAATACTAGGGATTTCAATAAAAGCAGCATTACCAAGTATCTAGAGGGCTAGGGTGTACGTAATCCATCAAAATGTACAATATTTCCCCCCTGTACGGAGTAAATGAATAGTTTACATACAGGGAAATGTCGGTAAAGGCTTTTATCCAAGTGATGGTGTCGATCCGCTCTGACCGCACAAAAAGGTAAGGTTTTTGCACTGGTGAGCTCCGTACAGTTGCTAGATAATGTCAAAGCAGCCCCGCTTCGAGTTTGACTAATAAAATGAACATTGTCTAGAAAACCTATTATTACACTGAAAGCTACACCAAAATAGGGACATGATTTGTATTACGTGTTATGTTCATGGTATTATGATTGAAACTATTCTAATAATGCTTTGGTGTTGGACTTCCTTACATGAGACACAGTTGTTTGCGGGCGACTAATTCATGAGGAATTTTCTGCATTCGATCACGATTCTACCCGTTACGAGTACTGTCTTCAACTGCGAGCAAAGCATACTCGTATAAGACTGACTCGTCTGCCTTTTCGGGCCCGGTTTTTGCAAGCAAGTCCTTTTCCTTCTTCTTGGGGTCCGGCGGTAGCTCCTGATAATTTCGCATGGCAGAGATCCACACTTGTCGTCTGCCTAGGTCGAAACGATCGATACTTTGCCCTTCCCTGACAATAAAGCTGGACTCCGCAATTCCGAGGTTGAAGTGGTTGCTTGTATGAGTTACGTTAGGGAACTTGAGCTTCAGCACATTGAACAGGGTCTTCCCGCGGGGCAGGTCTACCAGCCGCTTGACACAGTTGGCGCAAGCTTCTAGGTACGTGAAGTCCTCGAAGTAGCTATAGAGAGTAGGTATCAACCACCTAAAAGAGGATAGCTCCGTCCAGATTGCTTCACGCTCTTGTTGGCTAAATGCGTTGAAGATCTGGCCGCTAAGCAGTTGCCCTTGCAGGACTTAGGCATCCTACTTTGAGTATTTGGGAGCCTTGAGCTCTAGTGCTCTGATGGTCTTCTCGTCCACCCTCCGCAAGGCTGCCTTGAGATCTGCGGCTCTCGCGATCGCATTGTCTCTCGATAAGAACCCGAGCATGAGCTTGGAGAAACTATCTGTGATATGCATGAGATAGTGGAGGTTTTCCTAGAGTACGTGTGAGCGAGCGCAGAGCTTCAGGAAACGAGACCTACCTCGTAGCATTGCGACCCAGCAATCTTGTGTATTTTGCCAAATCGCATGCCATACCGCATGGTAGGGATCTCTAGGACATTGTGGAACGCCGCAGCGAGGTCCTCGTAATCGTCAAGTTGTGGAAGACCCCCTTCGTCCGTGTTCGGTGAGACGCGCCTTCCATCGGTTCTTGAAGCAGAGGTTCCGCTAACGCCCATAGTGACGGATCTTGCAGTAGATCCCTCCATCGGGCGTTTTCACCTCGTGAGAGTACTCTTCGACCAGGACGGTTCTGAGCTCCGGATCAGTGTCTACAAAAGTTAGCTGGGCTCCTCCTCACGCCTTTGGGAAATGCTGATACCTGCAAGGTATAGGTCTACCGTGCACCATGCATCTGTAGGAGCGAGGCTCTCTCTCACAGCCTGGATGCGATGAAGTTCATACAAGAAAGTGAGTTGATAATGTGGTGGAAATATCAACAGCGGGGGGAGGGTGGCCTGTTCATTAGGCAGCAGAGTTTCGGACGAGATATCAGAGGCTCGCATCGCAAAGTCAAGCTCGACTTGACCGATAACGGCAGGAATGTGATTCTCCGATAAATTGTGATTTGGTTGACAACTAGTGTATGACTATTTGTCCCGAGTAATCTCCCAAGCAATGCACATACACGATCGACATAGACCTTTCCAACATTCATCGCCTTGCCATACTGCCCATCGGATAGTCCAATTCGATCCGTGCGTTTTAAGTCACCGAGAACCCATTAGTAAACTGCAGGTGAAAACTTTACTGATCAAGGTGCCTTCAAAAGCTTCTTGGCCATCTCATCGTCACCGAGTTCTCTGAACATGATTCCCCTCGTCCGTCCATCGAGAATCATCTTCTCTCCTTTCTTCGCCTCTGGGTACGCACGCATACCTCAGAGTGTTCTCTAGGGAATCTTGAGTGTTCTTTGGGGGTTGGGGCCAATGTGCCTTCCACGGTTGAACTTTGTATGTCTATCGAGGAGATGGTGCTGGGCATATTGAAACGATGATGTCATCGAGATTTTAGCCGGATAACAATCTTCTTATAGACTCTTCAGTTGAGTGAGGTAAACGCTGAGGCTTCGATTGGGAGCGAGGAAAACTGAACGCTTTTGAGTCTTTTATTAAAGCCGGCTGTGAGTTTTCTGGTGTGACACAATTATGCTGTTGGGCAAATTCCTGTGGGTGGTTACCCATGCTCCGACAATAGTCGTTTGACAAATGTGACTTGACGAGAAAGGCGGTAGCCCAAAGTCCCTGCTCAGTCTCTCCAATGAGGCCATTCTTCGTTATCGCTGACAATTAGCCATTCCGCCTCGCTGCGACTGATTTAGATTGGGGTACATTTCCCACGTCGTACTGACTTTTGACCATTGTGTATGATACACCATGAGGCGCAGGAATTCGTGAGCGGCCCAAGCAAAAACCACCATGAATAACTCCACCACCACAATAGCCACAATTGTTTTTTTGCGAGAATAAAATAATCCTAAGCGCTCGGAAAATACTTTCTATACCAAGTTTCTGCTTCAAAATGTGGTGGTTGTTGCCCTAAAGCTTGAAATGGATTTTCAGCCGGCCATCGAATTCCTGCACCCACTGGTGTTATCAATTGTTCGTTTGTAAACGACATTTCATGCGCTCTCCAATCAACTCTACTCCAGTGTGTGTGAATATTCCAGCTCTTGATGAATAAGAGCGAGAAGAATCTAGCAGCCAATAGTCAGATCCGGTCAACAAAGAGGGCACAGAAGTGAAGTTAACAAACTAGGTAGCAGAAGTCCATGCGTTCAGGCTTTAACCGTTCAAAGAAGAGTTGTAATTTAGACTTTGTTGGTTTAAGGTAAGTTAGATTAACATTTGCTGAGATATTTACTTTCTTTCTAAAACGGGTGATATTAATCAAGAAGTGGACTTCCTCACTGGACCGAGACAGCCTGGATGCACAAGACCGAGGGCTGTCGCTTTGACCCGCGGATTCATTATGAAACGCGATTGATCGCACTCCTTGGGCTGACTTCACATGACTTCACATGACTTCACATGACTTCACATGGCTTCACATGACTACACTATTTACCGAACCCAATCAGAGGACTAACATCAAACCAACACCAACACCAACCAAGTACACCCTCACCTTATCAATCCACCTCATTATCAGCGTCACAAATATGTGAGCCGCAATTTCAAGGCACTGCTGCGCGTAACCTCAACGCGCAACGGAGACTTCCAATTGAATCCTTGGGCTGGCTGGCTGACAGGGTACGGTCCGCCTGACTTCTGTGTCAGACCGGCCTGACCAGCACCACGTGAATAGTTAGGTAAGTAGGTAGGTAACTATGTAGGGAGGTAGAGAGGCAGAGGGGTAGGGAGGTAGGGAGGTAGGGAGGGAGGTAGGTATATTCACGAAGCAACACATTCCGATGCAACAACAATCAATACCTAAGCTAGCTAGGCGAGGCCCTGACTACAAACATATTTAAAGACTGCCTTTCTCACCATACCGTACCATGAATCTTGCTGCATAGCTCACCATGATCTGCCTCGCAGCTCTCTTCGCCCTTCTGGCAATCTTCGGTATTATCCAACCCGTCACCTTTGCGACCACCAGCAGCAGCGGATATGGCCTTCCACATGGCAAACAATAGAGAGGCTTGTTGGGGGGTGTCTCTTCGGCCAAGGCTTCATGCAGTCGTATAGGCGTCACATTCATTCAGCGTGGGGGAAACGCAGTAGATGCCGTATGTCTCCATATCGTCGGTGAAAAGCTGATACTAACCATCGTCTCCAACCCGCAAGGCCTTAGCAACGGAAGTATGTCTCGGGGTCACTTGTAAGTCTGAACTTCTGGGAGGCAGCGTAGCGTCCCTGATGTCCAAGATAGTGCCATACCTCACGGGAATGGGAGGCGGAGGCTTTGCCTTAGTCCGGTCTGTGAACGGTTCGTTCGAATTCATAGACTTTCGAGAAACTGCTCCAGCTGCCGCGTATGAAGACATGTACAACACAAATTACAGCTCATCTCTTTACGGAGGTTTGGCAAGGTATTGATTACTCTCTAGAATCTGCGGTTATATTGGTATGATGAACTAATTATATTCAGTGGTGTACCCGGGGAGCTTCGAGGTCTATACTATCTGCACCTCCAGTATGGCAGTTTTCCGTGGGCGGAGCTCATATCGCCTTCTGTCAAGCTAGCACGACTTGGGTTTCCAATTGATCAAGATCTTCTGAGGAATATGAAACTCGTAGGAACGCCTAGTTTCCTCGTTCGCGACAAGGAGTGGGCTCTCGACTTCGCCCCCAATGGAACTCTGCTAGGGCTTGGGGAGACGCTGACAAGAAAACGATACGCACGCTTGCTTGAAACGGTAGCAAGAGACGGCCCGGATTGCTTCTACTCTGGGCCCATGGCAGATGCTACGATACGGGCCATCCGAAATGCCAATGGCACCATGACGGCCGAGGATTTGAGAGGTTACACGTTGCTCACACGCCCTATTACCGGGATCACCTATCGTGACTTCCGCATCGTTAGTTGTAGTGCTCCAGCGGGGGGGCCAGTTGTTTTGAGCGCGATGAAAATTGTGGAGGGCTACGACGCCTTCGGTGATGCAGCTAATACAAATCTTAGCACTCACCGATTTGATGAAGCGATTCGATTCGCATACGGGATGGTTTGATCTCTAAACCTCTCTTTTTGTACGCCAGACAACTTACACGTATCTAGCGAACCAAACTCGGAGATCCTTCTTTCCTCGACAACATCACCGCGATTCAGGCTGGGATGGTGAGCTCAGAAAGAGCCTCTGAGGTGCGGAACAGAATTTCAGACAACTATACACTTCCAGTGTCTGCATACGATCCAGATGGGTTTGAGTCACTCGAGACGTGCGTATACCTAATGTCTTTTGGCTGCTTACAATACTGAAAACTTTCGCAGACCAGGCACGTCACACGTCAGTACCGCTGACAAGAGCGGCATGGCTGTTTCATTGACATCCACGATAAACTTGAGATTTGGCTCTCATGTCATCGTTCCTGAGAGTGGGCTTATCTTAAACAATGAAATGGACGACTTCTCCATCCCGAATGCCAGTAATAATTTTGGCTACATTCCGACGCCTGCGAATTTCATTCGTCCAGGAAAGCGTCCCCTTTCTTCAATGACGCCTGTAATAGTCGAGTTCCTTTCGAATGGGACACTCTACTTCATCACTGGGGCAGCAGGAGGATCGAAAATCATAACTGCGACATTGCAAAGCCTATGGCATGTTCTCGATCAGCGAATGAGCCCATCCGCAGCGATTCAAAGCCCCCGATTCCATGATCAACTGATCCCAAACCAGGTATGCATAAAAAGCCTTTAATGAGTTCTACCACTTGCTCACGTTCAGATTTCCTTCGAGTATCTCTACGACAACAAGACCACGGCTTATATGGTCGAGAGAGGGCACAATGTCACATGGGCTCCGCCGATGGCATCAGTACAGGTGATGATGCGGTTACCTAACGGTACCTTCGTGGCGGCTGCAGAAACAAGGATTGTGGACGCGGGAGGCTATGTGGTATAGCAGGTTGGCATGCTGCTATGATATTGACCTCGCCAATGGGACAGTGGTCATAAGCATTACCTGTGAGTACCGACAGTAATAAAAACCTCAAATTTCGCATCACCCTCGTTATTTCCATTTGACATTGATTGCCTCTACTCCCTGAGCCGAATTCATTGTTTTGCTCAAATGGCGCAACCGCTGGAGGATTTTCTCAATCCAAACCTCTCTGTCTACTTTATTCACTATTATTGGGTTGATTTCTGTGGCATATTAAACATCCATGTTCTTACCAAGCATCATGCGATGAAGCTGTCCAGGTCAAGATCGTCTTTGCATGTTAGCCCTGGTGTGATGCTCGGGTCAGCTGGAGTCACATCCTTCACCCATACATTCTACCCTGGAAGATCGTGCTGCATGTACCCCGATTGGTCTTCACTTCGTCGCATAAGTTCCAAGCATGCTTCGGTGCTCTGTTCAACATCGGAAGAGTTGATCTGTCATCCAGGACTCGGCATTTCAGACCCATATCTCAGATGTCCCCGGGAGTTGTTGAAGAAGATCGCAGCAGCCGTTTCATCAGAGTTCCAACCCACATTCTTGCTTGGATTCGAGCTGGAGTTCTACTTGCTTACAGAGCCTCAAATAAGCCACGGGATTGATGCGACGCAAGCTATCTGCAATCACTGGAGTACTGCTTCAAGCATGCGTGGTCCACTGGCAGGTTGCGTGGAGGATTGTGTTTTGGCACTCGAATCCTCTGGTATTGGGGTAGAGCAAATGCATGCGGAAGGCGGTGCACAACAGTTTGAGATATCTACCCAGCCTTTGCCAGTTATGGCTGCAGTTGACACGCTCATCCAGTCGCAACAAATCGTCAAAACCATCGCCCAAGACCACGGATCCAAAGCTACATTCCTCCTTGTGCTACCCAAACGCCCGCCAGGCCTTGGGTCGTCTGGGCTGCATGTCCACATATCTATGCATCGGCCTATTGTTGAACCCCTCGAAAAGTTGGGAACAGATGAAGTGTTAGCAGTTGATGAATAGCTACATCAGAGCTTCCTAGCTGGCATGTTAGAACATTTGCCAGGCTTGTATGCCTTTGTGTATGCCTTTGGTATGCCAAGTCCCACCAGGTTTCTCCGAGTCGAGCTAGCAAAGCTGGGACAATGGATTTCCTGGGGGACACGCAACAGATTCACACCGATCACAGCCATTTCTATAAATCACTGGGAGCTTAGGGCAGTAGATGCAACTACAAACATGTACCTGACTGTAGCGGCGGACATTGCGGCTGGCTTACTTGGCATGAGAAATTCCTGGGGTTTGCATCGCATCGACTGTCCGCAGTTCCTGCACCTCCTTGACGAGTCCACGAGACTTGGTATGGGGATAAGAACAGAAAGGCCCAAGACATTTGAGGAGTCTCGAGCGTCACTGATGCGCTACAGCAATCTCAGGAGCATGTTGGGCGAGGATTTGCTTGCCTAATACTTCGATGTCAAGGATCAAGAACTGCTGTATATGTTGAAGCTTGATGAAGAATGCAAAATTGCGACAATGTTGAAGAACTATTGATTGGAACACCCAGATATGGACTCGAATTGGAAATTGAATCCCGTTGTCGTCTCATAAATTATCCTTTAATTACACCCTCTCAGGTCTCTACACTACTCGACAGTTCTGAACAGACACATTCGCAGTGTGATGTCCCGTTTGAGACCCCCCTTGTCCTCCTACCTCGTTTTCGAGGAAATCTTTTTCATCAACACGATCAAGCATATCCACCAGAGCTCGAAAGCGGTGTCTCAGGCGCCTTTGATACCACCAGCCTATATAACATGTAGCTATCAGAAATACCGTTGCTGTAATACCAGTCGGGATCCAGAACGAAGAAGCATAATATATCTGTTCAGTACTGGCAGATCCAAGGTACAGTTTCGCATCAGGTGATGTATTCCGTACACGCCAGTATTGTATCTATTTTAATTATCTTAGCTCTGAGTTGTATTCTTTTTAGGCGACCCACCGGCAGGAAGCAAAGACAGTTGGAATAAAGGCCCATAAGTTTGAATACTAGCTTGTATTAGCCATCTTCGAAATCCATATCAATGGCAGAACACATACTAGAGCCAAAAATTGCGGTTAGAAAGGATAGTCCTACGCCGACCAAGAACCCAAAGTACCAAATAGCATTCGATATCGGCCGCTGCTCATTGGTTCCATGGCCCGTCTTGACGCGCCCTTCGCGATTTTGTTTCCAAAAGAACATGTCACAAATCCACAGCAGAATGAGCCATGTCTGAGCTACAACATAGACGAGCATTGTCATGGACCTGCAACTAAGTCCAACGGATGGGGTAGTGTAGCTAGAGCTGCTATTAGATACACATAGCTAATGCCGATAATTGCACTTACCTGACCATGCCTCCGAGAAAAGCGGGTATAAACAGCAGAAAGAGCGCTGGGAAGCAAACTCTCGAGGCCCAATCAAACAAGCTCATGTCAATCACCTCATCGTTCAACGCTTGGAGGTTGGGGTACCTCTCCACGATTCGAGCAATGTAGATGGCCTTAGAAGTACCCCAATGCCATGGCCAAGCAGCTCTGTATATGGACTCGTGTGTAGGTTGGAATAAAAATGCTCTGACTCCTTTCAAGAATGTCGACATATGCGTTCTTGTTGTACTTGAGAACCCAGGAGATTCGACTCTTCCGTCGATCAACATAGTATCTGGAGGGTTCGTCTCAGGTTCTGAGGTAAAGCCCGGCATTGCCGACGTAGAAATTGCTTCCCACGTATTTGGATTTTTGCAGGAAAGCAGAAGGCTGCTAACAACGGCGATATGCGGAACAATTATCCAAAACATTCCGAAGGCAAGATTGTGTGAAGTATTGCTGATAAGGTAATCATCAATATTTGTACACTTTAATGAGATGAGGAATGACCAACCTCGAACCAAGAGAGGAATAAAGATCCATCAGACTGTAAACGAACGAAGCAGTGTAAAAAACAACTGCTGCTCCAACTGCTGCCCCGAATCCGATCTGAGCTTCCAACAAGGTTTTCAGTCTGGTCTTGGTTATGTCGATTAGAGACTGAACAGTCCCTTCGTAGAATGTTTGCAGAGGATGCGCCTGGGTGATGTCTCTTGGCTCCATGTTGAATCGCGAAGATGACCGTCCAAAGACAGGGCCAGCATCGTTTACACTCATTGACCGTGAGGCTGACACCGAATTTTCATTTATTGTGGAGCACGTTGATCTTAGTCTTCGCCTCAGACTATCACCAGGAAGGCCATCAACAGCTCGAAGAATGTGATCCCAAGCAGGGTTTTGATCGAAACTGCCAAGAAGAATAATCAACAAAAGATGCGCCATTTGTTGAACCGTCAGTCCATTTTTGGTAACCCGTGCTTCAACAAAATTGACTAGCCGAACATCCAGAACAGCTTCGTATACCCCGGATACCAAACATGGCCCGGCGACAGACAGTATTGTGACCAGCCAGAATATGACGTCCAGTGTCACCAGAAGTGAGGCGAGTGGGACTTTGATCAGGAGGGTAGATATGATGCTAAAAGAGACCAAGTTCCGAGGAAACAATCGAGAGGGCACAGAAATTCGTCGGCGACGTGGCACATTCAAGCAAAATATGATTGCCGGCATAATGAACGAGATGAATGGTTGTACCCAATTCCGGACAGCTTTCGGAGTAGAAAGAGTCCGAGTCCAACCTGGACAGTTGGCGCGGCACCACATATAAGATACCCATACTTGGGGTTGGTACCCTCGAGATCCGTTGTATGAGGCTGAGCATGGATACTGATCTTGCAGAAATGCATCCGGATCCCCCTTTAGGCATGTCTGACCAGGTCGGAAGATAAGGTTTCCGTCTTGTATATCGAGTGATTGATTGATGGCCAAATTGCAACAATGCTTGGTGCTGCGACCTCCAGTATATGGGTTCGGCCCAGGTGGATCTAGCTCTAAACCTGCCAACTGATGCTGAAAGAGGTCTCCAAGGGATCGATAGGGCCCTTTCGCAGAAGCAACTGGAGCAGCTGAAAGAACGAGGATCAGAGTGACAATCTTAAATGAATATGCTACCATTTTGTGCGAGTGAGAGGCAAAATTCTAGAGGTGACGTTACTTCTCTCTATCAGTTGCAGAACTCCGAAGGGCATAGAACATATATCAAGCCTTGAACCTCTCCCTGGCGAGCCTGAAATAACAACGCACTCTTGGTCTTCAAGTTGTGGTGGTTGTGGAATCCCGAATTCGTGCTGGAACCGAATCGCTCAGCGGATTGCTTACATCCTGTAATCTAGTAAACCTTTTAAATTTTACAGAGCTTCACAATTGGTCTTCAGACGGGCAATAACTAATGCTTGGGCTGATTTGAGGGTTCAGTTTGCCTGTGCAGTAGGAATGCCAATGCCACCTCACCCCCAGGCTCGCTCTTTACAGCAGCATAATCAAGTGAACCAGCTGCCACGAACATCTGGACTTGTTTTGTTTGCTACCTATGCAGCGTCATTTTGTTTGCTCAAAGTGCACGAGAAGCTATGAGGCTGCAGAGAGGACATGCGGTTGGCAGCGTTCCCAACAGAATTTCCCGTACTTCGATTCACCTCACTTTCATTCACCATGATACACCACCTCCGTACAAGTTCATGAATTCTAAGGTAATTATGGCATGGAGCACAAACTAGGCTGAATTAGGACAACATGTGCAAATGCGCTATCTGACATTGCACGAACCCACGGACTTCTGCAGCCCAGCCCAGGTCGTAACCCGGGGTTGAGTCTGACTAAGTATAGCGATTCTACGGGTCGCTGTCAAAACTGGAATGGTCGACGGCCCATTCTCATGCTGGCATGCGTGGGAGAGGCAGCAAACCTATTGTGGACACTCATATTATGTGAGTTGTGTCAGAACGGCCCGAGTCTGACGCTAAAACCATAGATTTATGGAGAAATTCTATGTTGACCGAGTTGATTTGGTAAGGCGACGTGAATAATATTGTTGGCCGTGGACCACGGGTCATCTTTGCCATGTTTTTTTTTTTTTTACCATTGCCACGGATGCTCTACCATCATCTAGACGGTACGTCTGTTGGATATTTTTGCGCAGCTACTTGGTGGACCAATCATGTCTATGCTATCCTCCATTCGCGGTATTGACGGCATGCCAGCAGGATACTCTTGTGTATTCTCATTGGTGAACGAGCTTTCTGTATCCTCTTTGTTGACTGGGTCTAACTATTGGCTGCTAGGTTCTTTTCTCACTCTTATTCATCAAGAGCTGGAATGTCCATACACACGGGCCCAATGTAAAAATCAACAGGATGCAGAATTGATTGGAGAGCTGCATGAACTGCCGTTTGCAGGGGCAATCGACAGCAGACACAATTGTCAAAAGTCAGTACGACGTGGCAAATGCCCCCCAATTCTGTATCAGTCGCAGCGAGGCGAAATGTGTACTGCAATTTTCGGGAGCGTGTACCACAGTGTATCTGATGTAATCAATCATCTTGGCTACTGCGCAGTCCAGCACATGTGCTGAAGCGAACTTCAAAAGACAACTGCATCTTCATGTGGTTGGTTTCCTCAGGCGGGCGTTTCTAAGATCTATGCAATAGGTTTGGCGATAACAAGCTGTCTCCAAGGATTTGAGAGAAGTGCGCAGGGCAAATCTGTAATCACTTGATCAAAGTGCTAGTAGTTTGCCCCATTCTTCGGCCGTATCACAGTTGGATTTGCCATTCTGGCTCCTCGGTCAGCATTCAGTTTCTTACTTTGATACTGACATGGCATAACCGTGCGACGGTTAATCTATTTATCGAGTCATCGACCACTGCTTTTGCTCCAGCAATTTCAAGCCAACGATGGTGGGATTGTCGTGATATCAGAATGTTTTTCGAAGTCTGCCTTGCCGCTGGAGATTTCCGGGCCGATTGTTTATTCTGAGTGAGACGTGCACACTTGGCATCATACAAAGCCCTTCTTCATTTCTTGGTATTGTTGCTTGTTGTTCAATGGATTGTGGCCTTGTACTCGTGCCCATTCATGGCTGGTTGCACAGCATACACCTTGCTGTCGAGGCTGGAATTGAGGCCTTGGCGGGATGGTCTCACTGGACGCCTCTCACAACTCAGCCTCGCAAAGCACCCGGATACCACTTTCACCGCTGCGACAGCCCTCGCACTGTCCGACAACTTGCTGGGAATTAGCTAGAGATGGATGGCGTCAGGGGTTGAGCTACCCCGCAGATTCAAACCACTCTCGTCTCAGCAAAGTCCACCACTTCGCCTGAAACCTGAGCCAATGCCAGTGTAAGCAGTCAGCTGTCACCACCTTCATCAGCCTCCACTGAACTCAATTGTCCTGACGAGCATTCCGAGCCACACCGGCAATAGTTCGTCCAGTTATCGGATGATTTTGGATCTTGAGGCGTCGTAGGGCTGAAGGCCAACTCCGAATGCCTTCGTGTGGTCGCCGCTGTGCTGTCAAATGACTATATAAGTAGAGGAGTTTCCCTCCTCAATATATCTCATCATTCACATCGACACATCAACACTTCAGTTTCTTTCCTAGGTCATTTCATTTGTCCTTTCCTATCTCAGTTCATCTTTGATCTTCAACAACTTCACTTCAAAACAACCACTCCAATCAAGCATCAATCACTATCGCAATCTTTCCTCAAATCCAGCAACCAACATCTTTCGAAATGCTTTACAACGCCGCCATTCTTTCAGTGCTCGCCGCTAGCACTTCCCTGGTCTCGGTCTCAGTTACTGCTCCACTGAACACACGCCAATTCGTTCCCTCCTGCCCTGCAGGCACTCAATACCACGACTTTGAGTCGACCACCGGCTTCAAGGGCTGTACCGCTACTCCTGCTGAGTATCAAAACGGTCCTCGCAAGTACTGGGGCAGCTGTCCAACTGGACATGGAAACTGGTATGTGTGCGCAAGCGGATTCAAGGGTTGCACCACCGATAGCACAATCTGTGACCCAAAGTCCTCCGCACCAGTTCCTGGTCCATGGATCCCATCAGTTCTTCCTGAGGGATCTTGCCCCGTAGGCCAGAACTACTACGTTTGCGCAACTGGCTTCAAGGGATGCAGTTCTGATTTCACCGTCTGCGATCCTAAGACCGCCGATCCCAAACCTACCCCAGCCGATCCATCAAAGCTACCTGAGGAAACCTGCCCAGCTGGTCAAAGCTACTATGTTTGCGCCACTGGCTTCAAGGGATGCAGCTTGGATACCACAGTTTGCGATCCCAAGACACCAGTTGAGCCCAAGCCAGTTGAGCCCAAGCCAGTTGATCCTAAGCCAGTCGACCCACTAGCTGGCGGCAACAAGTTCTGCCCAGCTGGAACATCCTACTACGACTTCGAGTCCACATCTGGCTTCAAGGGCTGCACCTCTGCACCAGCCGCCTACCAGACCGGTCCTCGCGTCTACTGGGGAAGCTGTTCAGCTGGTCTTGGTAACTGGTATGTCTGTGCCAACGGATTCAAGGGCTGCAATACCAACGTCGGTGTCTGTGACATGAAGGCTTAAGTGATGGATTGTGGAATGGATAGTGGAGAGGGTATTGGGATGGCGTTTGAAAAATTTGTTCGGATTTGAGATTGCATTGCATAGCGTTGCGGGTTTAGACTAGGCTAATCATTGCATTGCATTACTTTGGCGTTTGATTCGGGATTGTGTGTGGCCTTGGGGCTATGACGATCATTACAATTGGGTCTGTTTTTGGTTTCGGGAAATAAAAACACACTCGCTTATCACTGTTACTTCACTTCTACGATACTCTTGATTATTGTGAACTGGCAAGCCATCTAACATTGGAAGTGTTCGGTTGGAAAGATTGCTTTTCAGATCGATCACTGTGAGTGGTAGATGCGCACTGACCTAGAAATTCGAGGATGTCTTGCCCCTTTCTTTGCTCGCTTAATCCGCGGGATCAACACAACAATACCATCCAATCTCGGGATACATCCCGCATGCCTTTTTTCACGATGAGAGGACTTCGGCACGAATGGCTATTGTGGAAAAAAAAATTCAATCATGTAAGCTTCGCCTTGATATGTATGGGGGATTGTTCTAATTTTGCGGCGTCAGGCGTGCAAATTCTGTTGGTGCATAAAACATGGTTCGGTGAAGCGAATTGAATATCTCATTTATTTACACTTATTGACTGTGTAAGAAGATACACTCAGTTTGCCGCTTTCCAAGCTTCTCCCGCTCTGCTCACTGCCTCTTCTTTTTGAACATATAGTGTACATTTTCGACCGCTGTATCATCCATGGTTGTCATATCCCGCTCATATATTTGCCCTCTCCCAGAAATCGTCCCCCGGCCGATTTCAGATGCCCATTCACCCAGAGGCTGCATTGTTCGTCGTCAATACAGCTTTTAGGAACTTGTATCCGTTCAAAATGGCTTCTCATGCTCACGAAGTAAACTTATTTTCCTTCCATCCCAAGACCTGGCTTCGTTCCCAATCTGCAGCAGGTGCACCCGATTGCTCATTCGTCATCGTGAATTGTGTCTCCTTCATGATATGTTTCTGGCTATCGGCATCCCCATCCTTGTCTTCGGGCAATTGTTGGAAGGTATCCAGCTTGACGGCTGCAGATCCATTGAATCTGCCAGTCCTCGGCTTGTTGTATGCATTACCAGCTGACGCCGCATTGTAACTGTCATCCGTGCTGCCATTTCGGAAGATAGGAAGTGAGAGGAGAGGGCGAAGAGTTGGAAGCGAGCCTGCGAAGATTCCGATCCCTTCTTCTATGATGGACCAGAGTCCTATCTTGCCTGTGCCGAACATGAATTCTGTTGGGTTGCTGTAGAGACTTAGGTATCGGAGTCGGACGATGGTTGCGCAGCTTGCACTGGTAGATGTTAGTCCGCTGCACCGGGGTGTGAAAGGGGAGAAGTTATGCACTTACAAAGCACCCATGCCAAGAATTATTGCCACTGAGGCCTTGACTCTGCTCTTCATTTGGATGTTCCATAGCAACGCAGCTGGTAGGATGGCCAGGGTCCAATCTGTCAAAATCTCAATAGCAGAGAAGAAGAAGCTGACATCGCTGTTGAGTTTGAGGTCGCAGGATCCAGTTGTAGTCTCTCCCCATAGAGTGGTAATTGGGTGACAGATATTTGCAACTCCGATGATGAACACGATCGTTGACAGGAATGAGAGGCCCATGAGACCCCAGAGGATCCAAAGAAATGCTTGGCGTGTACCGGCAATTCGAAGAAGTGTGATTGCAATACTGCATTTAATAGCAGTTGCTGCAGCTGCGTAGAAGAATTCGGCGATGAAGAAGAGCTTTGCTGGTTGTCAGCTTGTCGACAATGAATGTCTGATTAGGAAGGGGGTGCAAACCTTGATTCCTCTCATCTTTGTGCTTGCCGGCAAGACATCAGCCATCTGACCGGATCCGTAGAAACTACAGACGATGCAAAGAGATGCTGTGACAGTAAAGAGAGCCTGGCAAATTGTCAGTCATTGATCCTTGAAAGACGAAGATTTGTTTTCATACAAGACCAACGGCCATCGCATAATCATCCAGCCCCAATGCTTTCCTCCATACTCGTACACATACTCTTGCCACAAATGTCACCCATGACACAACAAGAAAGACGATTGACGTGTATAGGAGGGCAATGCCGTCGCCTTTTGGGTCTACTGTCACCATGATGAAACTATAGAAGAGATTCGTAAAAGTCTACTCCTCAAAAACATATGAACGGAGACTCCTCTTTATTCGATGGTCCTCAACGAAGATACAAATTGTGTCCAGGCATCCCAATTTGATAGACATGGCGATCTTTCCTCTAAATTCATTCGGTGGCTAGGGATTTGACTGTCGCTACGCCGCGGGAGTTTCAAATCCCCTGACTGCGTGTTATTCGCGACTCATCATTATGAATTTCTTCTCAAACAGGGAGATATGACTGCCGCTCCCTCCACGCTAGACTCCACCGTGCTGCCTTCAAAGTCAGGCGAATGGCGGCAACAATTTTTGACAGCCGTTGAGTTTGAGTGGGGCTCAAAATATGAGGAGTGGATGGTTCTCGGACTGTGGGTCGAGACAGTCCTGTTTTTCTTCTCAATCTGTGACGGAAACCCCCCATTTGTCTTCTCGATGAAGGGAAGATCGGCTTCTGCAAAATTATCATAACCGTAATGCTTACCGGGGACATGGAAAGGCTTGATAGCTTGCACTTCTGGAATTGAAATCCGAGGCATGCTCTGACACACACACCACCCCCTCTCCCCCCAAAAAGCGGAGAGAAAAAGGCTGAATCATGAATTCTGAAAGCAATACTCGTTGAGCGAGGATAGAATGAAGCGTTTTCTTTTACACCTTCTCGTCGGTCCAAAGCTAGTGAAACCCCTGCCCGAAGCGACGGCCCGGGGCGACTACCGGCATCCTTGACAGGACAATAAAAGGCCCGCAGATTGCCACCTCTGCGTTTCATGGATGAGCTACACCGCTCTTGAAAAGTGTTCCAAAATCACCTGAAGGCACCCCAAGTATCCCGGCTTCTGGGACTTGATCTGTTCGTCAAGTTTATTCTTGTCATCCGAAATATTGATACCCGACCATCTGGTTGGAAACTCACATTTCGGCAAAACCATTCAACCGGAAATATGGCTGATTTCTTCATCAAAGACGAGGATTTGGTGAGTCTGAAGGGCAAGGTCGTCATTATTACAGGTACGAATAATCCATGATCCGGTGGAGCTTCGACGATCGTACAGAAATGGAAATTGACTTGATGGATCATTTCAGGAGGTTCATCGGGTATCGGTCTTGCGACCGTCGACCTCTTGCTTTCGCTCGGTGCCTCAGTTGCCAGTGCAGATATTACCGAACCAGCAAACCCACCTGCTTCTGGATTCCTGTTCATGAAGACCAATGTCGCTGTCTTCAAGGAGCTCAGTGCCCTATTCAAGGCAGTCAAGGAGCACTTTGGTCGTATCGACTGTGTCTTCGCCAATGCTGGAATCGGACCAAGGGCCAACTACTTGGCCATTGAAACAGATGCTAGTGGAGACTTGATCGAGCCAGACACTCAAGTGTTGGATATCATGCTCAAAGGTGTGATCAACACAGCATCTCTGGCGGTTCATTACATGAAGTTGCAACCTGAAGGCGGGAGTGTTGTGCTCATGGGCTCCAGCACTGGCTTGCAGCCTCTTCGTGCCCCCGATTACTGTGAGTGAAACTTTGAGCTTCCAGACTCAGGCGCTGATATTTCGCAGCCACCGCCAAACACGGTGTTCTCGGATTTGGAAGAGGATATGCCCGTCTGATGGAAGTGGCCGGTCTTCCAATCCGTATCAACACTCTGATGCCATCATGGACAACTTCGAATCTCCTTCCAGATATCCCGGCTCTTATGACCGGTGCCAAGCATCAAGCTCAGACTGGCATGACAGTTGCACGAGCTGCTGCATTCTTGATGGTCGATGGATCTCGACAGGGAGATGTTGTGTTTGTGGATGCTGGAAAGTATACAGAAATTGAGAAGACTGTACTGGCACCTGCGTACGAGACCATCAAGGGAGCGGGAAATCCAAGCGATGATGAGATTTTGAAGCGTATTTTGGCTCTGGCTCCTCCAGCTGCGTAGTAAATGACAGAAAATACCTCAAAGATAACTAACTATGCAGAGTCGTGCCAATCTGATTTAACTGAATGTTTGAGTTGAGCTCTTTTGTCTCCCACCACCTAGAGATCGGTCACATATTGCAAATCAGTCAGGGATTTTAGCTGTACTGAGAGGAGTCCTTCCCAAGACGTTTATCTTCAAGGTGGCCCAAGTATCTTTCCCGACGGAATCTTAACAAGTAGCTATCATATTTCGTATTGGTATTTCTGGACAAGTAATGACTAACATGGAATAGGTCAGCAATGATGCCGTATTGCAAGAGACTACCAACGAGATTGTCGCCTCGGGAGATGTTTAAAAGGGATATCTACGTCGACTGCTCGACAGTGCATCCAGGTACTTCGGTCCAGACTGCTGAGCATATGTCAGCCGCTGGTGGTGAATTTGTTGCACGTAAATCTGCTTGAATCTGCTCCGAACATCTAACTCCTAACAGCCCCTGAATTTGATGCATTTCCAATGGCCGAGACTGCAAACCTTATCTTCGTTATAGGTGGTCCGGAGACAGCACCTGCAAGAATAGCACCCTACCTCAAAGATGTCATGGGCCACTCTGTCATCTCATTGGGCACAGTAGTCTCGCAATCTTCTCTCAGAGTCTCTTCAAAATTGCTGGAAACATCTGCGTCGTCTCTTTCATGGAAGTCATATCTGAAGCACACGTTTCGCCGACAAAACTGATCTAGGCTCCACGATCCTCGAGACGATGATTGGTTATATGTTCGGTCCAGTCTTGGCATCGTACTCAAAACGTCTGACAACTGGACCTTACGTACCTGGATCAACAGGCAAGGCGGTATTCGATGCTGCGTTGGCTATGAAAGGTGCTAAACATGCTTTGAACTGTGCAAAGCCGTTGGGACGAAGTCGGAGTTAGTGAGATCGCTTTGAGGAATATGGAGGCGGCGAGTAAATATGGAGGAGAACTTGGTGAAAGACTCTTCGACAGTAGAAGCATATATGGCACTCTCAGGAGGAATCTGGCTTGGACTCCTACCCCGATTTGTGTAAGGAGAGAGATGGTAAGAAATAGAGGTTGATGTCATTTTGCATATTTTGTTTTGATCTCGCTTGAGAATGTTCGGGAAAGGGGGGGTACACCGAACCAGAGTCCGCAGCCCAGTTACAATATCATAACTTGAAGGGTGACAAAGTTTACTCTGGAGATACTTTCTGATCTCTTCGTAAATAATGTCCTTACGGATGTGCGAATACCATTCAGGATATTTGCAAGCAAATCCATCCCCCATTTCACCGCCTCCGAATTCAGCAAAATCACATGACTGCCCCTCCACGTCTAACGTCAACGCCACTCGATTGCTTTGTTACGGTGAGCTCGACATCTCCGGCCCAAGGTTTTCTCTGCACTCCTTCCACGTCTCAAATTATCCGAGAAACAAGAAGTAGGTATTGAAGCAGCCCATTCCTTCGTCTTTCAAATGTTCCAAGATTGTCTTGAGACATGTCTTATCCTCTTCCTCGAACTTTCTAGGTAGGTAATTGCTAATCCCCTGTTACCTACAGAACACCATGGCTCCCTCTCTCGAAGCCCCCGAAAACGTACAAGACGTCCTCTCGAACCCTCTCAAAGCAGCACCCAAACTCGTCGCCCCCGAGCCAGAACACTGCCCAGGCCCCGAATCCGAAGCAGCAGGCAAAGCCGACTCTTGCGCAGGCTGCCCGAACCAGGCAATATGCGCCTCCGCGCCGAAAGGACCGGATCCTGATATTCCAGCTATCACCGCGCGGTTAACGGGCATCAAGCATAAGGTGCTGATCCTATCTGGTAAAGGAGGGGTTGGGAAGAGTACATTTACGAGTTTACTTGCACATGCGTTCGCAACGAATCCAGACAACACGGTGGGAATTATGGATACGGATATCTGTGGACCAAGTATACCAAAGATGATGGGTGTTGAAGACGAGACAATACATGTAAGCGGAGGGGGATGGAGTCCAGTCTGGGTGCTCGAGAATTTAGGCGTCATGAGCGTGCAGTTCATGTTGCCAAATCGGGATGATGCTGTTATTTGGAGAGGACCGAAGAAGAATGGCTTGATAAAGCAGTTTTTGAAGGACGTGGAGTGGGGTGATATGGATTTCTTGCTTGTGGATACGCCGCCTGGAACGAGCGATGAGCATTTGAGTGTCAACTCTTTCTTGAAGGAGAGTGGGGTCGATGGAGCAGTTATGGTTACCACACCACAAGAGGTTGCGCTACTCGACGTGCGGAAAGAGATTGACTTCTGTCGGAAAGCTGGTATCAAAGTTCTGGGAATCGTGGAGAACATGTCAGGCTTTGTGTGTCCGAAGTGTACGCATCAGAGCGAGATCTTTCAGGCTACGACTGGCGGAGCAAGGGCGTTGGCAAAGGAGATGGGCATCCCGTTCCTGGGAGCTGTACCTTTGGATCCACGAATTGGCATGGCTTGCGATTACGGAGAGAGCTTTTTCGACGCCTGGCCCGACAGCCCAGCATCTACAGCATTAAGAGGTGTGGTGAGGCGGGTTGGAGGGGAGATGGGCTTGAAGCCTGATCAGGTTTTACCCGAAGATTGAGGAATTGGCATGAAATGAGAGACGTTCTACCGATACTATGAAATTCCGGGGTCAAGAATGGACGATGCAACGATTCCAGCTAGCCCGTCTGCCGGCAATGCCAGTCAGAGGCTGTCCGGCGGGGAGACTCAAGCTGGGCAAGACGTCGCAAATATTACAGGCTAATGGGCAGAATTCAAATATTACTGTATCTTAAGTGGCGAGTCTGCATTGTAGCGTAAATCGGGTAAATGGGCCGAATTAGCGGTGGGTCAAGTGCTTAATACTTCGCAAGAGTACCTTCACCCCCTTCCAATATCATCAAGCCTGGCCAATCTTGCGCCTTTCCCTTACTTCGGCATTCGGTGTCGTCTGAGCCACAAGACATTCCCTTGCTGGAACAAGAGGATGTATCAGGCAAAGTGGGAGAAGCCGACACTGGACCAGCGACTATGGCGGATGACTTATGTGAGGAAATTTAAAGTCTCCGCCGCACCGCTATTTCTTCCTTTTCCGCTAGTCAACAGTCTCCCTTGGACCCTAAGCAAGCTTTGGCATATGAGCGTCACCGTATGTCATCGACATAGATACAATTTCTCAATTCTAGTCAGACGACATTCCTTTGGTTCACTCACAAACTTTCTTTGATAAACAAGTGCGGCGTTTACAGTCGATCATGTAAAAGTCTGCTTTTTGATATGTTGGCTATGCATATGTTTTGTATCGTATTTTGAATACGTCCTTCTTGTTGAGTCTGATTTTGCTTGAGATATTTTGAGTGATGCCGTGAAACAAACGCCGAAGAAAGCAAGTGCAGCGGTTAGTTGGGGAATACTGGTAGTAGTAAGGAATGTTTCTAGCGTACATGTGCATGTGTGAAGGAGGCAAGCAAAAAGAGTTAAACTATTAGTGTGATGGGTTTTAAAAGAAAAACCCCCCGTTCCTTCTTCAAGGGGATCAAAGTGGATAGTCGGGAGTGGAAAATGAGAATGAGTCGTTGTTGAAAAGACAAAAGGACAATGGATGGAGAAGGGCCCTTGA
Source organism: Helotiales sp. F229 (assembly GCA_002554605.1). Taxonomy (NCBI): domain Eukaryota; kingdom Fungi; phylum Ascomycota; class Leotiomycetes; order Helotiales; species Helotiales sp. F229. The sequence continues at coordinate 2,419,437 of MXAW01000004.1, read as the reverse complement.
TAGCCATTCCTCGGTGTGCTGGTAGACGTGGTAAACGTTCGGATCGTGGAGTGGTTGTGGTCGAAAACAGATGCTCTGAGATCTATTCCGCAGAAACGAGACGAGGTTGCCAGCCATCACTGCTGGAGGCTAAAGTGCTGGTGGTTGGTAGGTTTTCTTCACCATCGCCCTGCAACAAGAGGACATTGTTAGCTATTCCTTAGAAGATGTTCTCCTTTGTACTCACTGATGGGAAATCCTCCGCCTTTGGGCCTACTGGTGTACTCAAGTGCTCCAGTATCTCGATGTCCGAGTCATCTGAGAGGTCCAGGTAGCCGGAATTGCACTCCTTTGAAGCCTCTGACTTGACTCTCTTTGCCGAGCCTGGGTTGGAAGTGTGGTATGCTGCTGCCAGTTGCCCTCCTTCTTCATCTCCGTCCTCTTCTTCGTCGCCACTGCTCTGTTTGCACGTGTCAGTACATCATAACCATACTTCGCTAGGTTTTTCGAAAGTGTTGGAAAGACTGAGAACATAGGATGATCAGAAGTTACCTCGACGATTCGCTTTCGGGCCTTCTTGACCGCTCGTCCTTTGCCTTTTTCTGTCGAACTGTCTGGTAGATAGTCCAGCGACTCTCTATCACCCTCCTTCGTGTTGTCAGCAATTATTAGGTAGCCAGCGAATACGATTTTCACTCACAGAGCTTTTGCCCCCTTCATTCTCTATGCTCCTCCACAGGTTCTTCTCAACGTTCTTTCCTACGGTATCAGGGGAGTCAGTCACTGCCAAATATGAGATGTCTTGGAAGGGGGATAAGTCATATTTCAACAAAATATTGGAACAAAGGAAAGAGATAATTGGGAAATGGGCTCCCCCAATACTTACTGATTACCCGTTTTGGTTTGATTGGTTTCTTTGTGCCCTTCTTTGCCTGGGCGGGTTTTGGCTTCGTCCTACTTGGTCCTGCTACAGTGCGAATAGCCTCCTGGCGCTCTTCGTCAAGCTGGTCCTCAGAACATAATTCTGGTGTTGTTTCCGGAACTGTTGGTTCGGAACTCTCATCAGAATGAGAGCTATCGCCAGGATCCCTCTCGTCACCCATATCTGCCCGCATTTGCTGTAGAAGCAGATTCAGCCGGTCTCCCTTGAATTTGTCTACCCACAATGGTGGGGCATGGTTCCATGATTTGGACTGAAATGCATTCTCGATTTTGCCCGGCGCCATATCGTCATTCGCTCGCTCTAGAGCACGTCGATTGATACGCCAGCCACATTCGTAGAAGGCCGATTCACTGCAGAAAAGTTAGCCCTGTCAAAAGATAAGTAATCGCAGGTTCAAGATCAGGGTCTCGGTTCCTGAGACGTTTCTTTGTATCCGAGATTCGGATCATTTGGACAACAAAGGCCTCAAAAGTGCATAGAACATACATCTGGTCATTCTTATCGTTCTTTCGACTCTTGAACCTGGGATGCCGGGCCGTTTCACCTGTCAGAAAGTCTGCTATGACTGTCAAAGGATCCTCATCACTGTCGTTGTAGGCTCCGACAACAATTCTAATCGTTGAAAAGGGTATTTTGGTACCAGGATAGCACTCTTCCGGTCCAGGGTCAGCTTCCCTAATTGGAAGTGAATTTCTAGCAGCCATAGGTGCCGCTCCTCCATGTGACATGTCGTCGGTGGTATGGATGACATTGAGCGGGGGTCCTAGAACTCTGTTCCTATCTTTTCCACGACCGTGGAGATTCGGGCTATTCGGATTCAGCCAAGTCTTCAATAGAGACTTTCTCTTGAATGCGCGACCTGCAGTTGCACACCCGTACAGCCATGTTCCGCTGGACGTTATGAACTTGGACCATTTCTCCGCGTGGTGTCTGTCCCAGGTGATCAAGTCACTTTTCCAGCGGCCGACATCTAAATTGCCGAAAGATTTTCCCTCCCTACTTCAACTTTTAGAATTGAGTTTCTGGAAATAGAAAAATATCACAGCTACCACTGGTGACATTTCAGATTGATCGATAAGGAAGGGGGTTTCGAAGGCAAATATACGTACCAGTCTGAGGCGTATATTATCTTGTAGCTCCCGCGTCTATTCTTCTTAAAGGCATACCAAATGTCCTTTGTAACCCCTTTTGAGTCTTTAAACAACCCAGCGTGGAGCCATCTGAGACAATTAGTACTGTCTCCTGTCTGGATGGAAATAATAGATTGCATACCGCAAATGCTTCCTTCTTTGCGATGGTTGCTCTGAGTCCGAGTCAGAGTCTTGTCCAGAATTAAGGTCTGGGTCTTGGCTTGGGTTCGACTCTAAACCTGACTCAGTATCTGATCCGGACTCGGAGGATGGTTCCTTTCGGAACTGAGGTCGTCTTCCCATGGCTCGTCAACATGTGACGTTGTGGCTGGGCAATTCTTATGCACTCTATTCAGGAAGTTTGACAATCGGGCTGTGGGAGCTTTCTTCTCGGTCCCTGAGTCTGATGTTCACCTAGAGCGTTAGGTTGTGGAGCGAAGGTGAGCACTGCGGCTCTACTTTTCTGAAGTGAACCGTTCAATGGGATGTTCAAGCTTTACGTGAAAGGCGAAGGACGCAAACTGCACAGTTCAAACGTGAGAAGGTCACTCAGGATGAGGACCTTTTGGCGAAAGGCGAAGCGCGAAGCTTCACTGCTCTGAACAGTTCAACTGGGTGGCCAGACTCCGCCGGCGGTGAGGATTGTGCTCGACTGTTGAGAGGTGAGCAGCATTCGAGAGACTAGGACATGAGTGGGAAAAGGTAGCCTGAACGGGTAACTTCTATGAGTATGCTTTGAAATCGAATGCAACAGGAAAAAATTTCAAGGCTGGCAAGCACTTAATTGAATAGAAGGAACAAGCTGGCGTTGACAGATCAATGCCTGTTTGTGCAGTCGAGTACCAAAGTAGGATAAGTAAGGATGAGCCTCAGACTTGGGGAGTTATTTGAAGAGAAAGATGTGGAGATGGTTGACAGTTGTGTGAAAGAAAGAGTCGCCTCGTGCAAGACTGAGGATAATAGAAGTTAGCGAGCAATGGCACGTAAACATCACGTGGTCAATTGCTGCGAACTGTCTGGGGATTTTTCAGGGGAAGTCTGATCTCTGCTATAAGCACGATATGGTTCAACCAATAAAATTGCATGGCTCACGGCATTGCTAATCAGAAGAAGCTTTGACTTCGCGATTGCAATTTAATAAGTTTGGGGCCGGATTGGCCAAGTTGTTGAAGCTCATGAATGGCTAGCGCGTCAATGATTTTCACTCTCGGAACTTCTAGAAGGAAATAGTTGGGAGGTGAGCAGATAGCTGGATGACAGAAATCTTTAGATGCGAGTTGCAGCTCTCCTCGTGAATACTTATTAGCATATTTATCCAAGGCTCCAAGCCTATTAGAATTGAATCCCATCACATATTATCATCTTAATATGACTAAAGCTCTTCCAGCCATTAGAAATCGCCTGCGCCTCTCACCCTTCTAATTGCCCCCATAAATCCTTTCGCCCACGCAAACCTCCCAGGATCCACACCAATAACATCACTCGCCTCCTCCTTCCCATCCTGATCCCTCCACACCCCATCCATCTTCCCAACCTCACCATACAAATGCGTATTCTGATTCCTCCTCAACCCATCGATCCACGCTTTACACACCAGTGCACTGTCAAACATGACATTGATCTCTTGGCTGTGATACCATGACTGCGTATCTTGGTTTCCGTTGCCTTGGATACCGATGTGCTCGTCGACAATCATTACTTTGATATGGCAGTCGCGCTTCTTCTTTTTGGCGACGATGGGTACAGTTTGGTCTTTACCGATGTAGAAGAAGTAGTGGAGTTTTTGCTTGCCTTGGGGCGAGAGAGAGGTGTACATTTGGTGAGCGATCATTTCGTTTGTACCGCCCTGCTTTGGGAGCAGTTCACCCTGAGTTTGTCAGCTTTGTGATTGAAGCCTTCCTGAGATCACACTTACGGTATCATTATAGCCTAGACAGATGTAGCAGTAGACGTCAATTCCTCGCTCACAGGCCTCGATAATCGCTGGAACTAGTGGCTCGGCATTCAAGGTTGGGGACTGAATGAAGACATTCTTCTTTGCATTTCGAAGAGCTGAAAGCCACACCTCGTTCTGTGGATTGTACACAGAGCTATGATTCGGTGTTCCGTACGGCTCACGACATACCATGGCGATCGGAAATGGCTCGTGGACAGGATGTGGGATATAGGGCGTCATTTCTTCTTCTGGTTCGCATTCAGGGGCATTTCCTTTGAATCCCACATTTTTGGTATGGTTGAGATGGCGTGTTACCGCTTCGAGCCGAGTCTCTCCATTCTTCGGCGATACGGCTGTTTGAACGCGTGCTACTTCTCCAGCGATGTCAATATCGTAATGAGGGTCGTCGGTGGTGTGCTCAGGCAAGAGGTTACCCTCGGGCGAAGGATGCACAATCTGTGATTGAGGAAGCTGCTGATCGCCCTCACTCAAGAATTGCTTGGTCTCGGCATCAGGGCCGAGGACACCTGGGGTTTTAAACTCGTTGTTATCATCGCGGCTATCTGCATCGTTCTTTCCGACGAGATTTTTGACTGCGCTATGGTGCTCCTTTTCAGGGTTGGGGATGTGGTCCACATCTCCTGTTACTGCGACAGCTTTCGCATTCTCTTGCAGTCTTCCAATAACACCCAAATCCTGCCCTTGGTGTTCAACAGGCTGGGAATCTCCTCTCAGCTTTGCTTGTTCCATACCATTAGCGATTCCGCTGACACCATTTTCAGTCTCGGAATTTCCAGCAGGGCGCATCGTATTCTCTGTGGTACCAGGGCCAGTCAGAACATTATGACTTGAATTGCTGATCCCTGTGCTAGCAGATTGCTGGACGGCACTAGGTTGAGTGAAGTCTCTTGGTTGATACTCGTACGCTTTTTGCTGTCCCATGCGATCAGGATGTACGATGGCTGAATGTCCTTTGATAGCTCCATTTTGGCTAAACATCGCATTGTGGTTGTCGTTATTGAATGAGCTGACTCCTCCTTGCGCTGCAGGGGAGTTTGCGCTCGGCAATGGCGGATCGAGCTTGTTATTCCACGAGATCAACGCCATGTCATACAGTGAATCGACAATCGGGCCCTCCAGATGTGTCATCATCTCCATATTGTCGTTGTCCTGAATGTTGTTGCTCTGAAGGACCGCATATTTCCTATCCACCACCATATATTTGCAATGAAATGTCCCAACCATCGGACGGTGGTAGTTGACCACCTGAAGATCGATGAAGGGGATGTCCTCTGGCGCTGGGATATTCACAGCAGTTCCCATATATTCCTTCGGCGATACCGACATGTGGTTGTTCAGAGCTTGTTTTGCACTTCCTCTGTCATATTCTAACTTGAACACGATGCTTTCTCCCCGCTCGCCAGCTCTTCTCGATAGCTCTCTCATTGCATTTGTGATGTATTTCGAAGCGACAGAATTCTGCCAGTAATTGGTTGCGAGTATGACTTCTTTTTCGGCTCGTACGATCAAGTTGGACATGTGTCGCATAATATCAGGCACACTTTAAACAAGCTATTAGCGAATTTCTCGGTAACGAAAAGGGGGCGCTTACACAGAGATCACAGTCAACGGAATGACTCCACAGCTCCCCATCAGTGAAGGACTGACCATACATCCGGACACACTTTTGTCAAGTGTGCAGAGCGCATCATGGTATAGCTGTTAAAGTCAGCTTCTGCGCAATGACTCGGATCGACCTCCCACTCTCAAGAACAGTTCACTGGGCTCTGTTGGTCCCCAATTCCCACATTCTCGAGCTCTTTTTAGATCCTCTGGTGTATGGTTGTCTCGATTTGCTTTCGCAGTCGATATGCTTTCCTTCTCTCCGGCCTCATCTCCTCCAAATAGCTGTTTCCAAGCTTCTCCGGGAGATGGTGTGGGATCCTTCGCCAGCAGAGCAGACACGCTCTCCTTGCTCGTGCAGAGTTTATATACCTTTTCCGAGATCATGGTCGCTTATTCTTGTTTGAGATCGGCGGCTCAGCCGTCGCCAAATGCTGTATCGGAGTCGGGAAGAGGCAATTGCTCCTGTAAGATACTGATAGAAAAGAAGGAATATAAGATACTTGGATGCAAAGGTCAACAGTCTTTCCAGTCTTTCATGGTCATGGCGGAAGCAACGGAAGCACCGAAGCCTTTGTAGGTCCAGCTCTGTTAGTGAGCCGCGGGGTCGAAGGCGTCGCGTTCATTTTGCATGGGGCAATCCATTGAGTGGTGGACGATGCCTGAGTTGCGCAGTGGTTCTGGGCCGGATTTCCTTGGTTCGATGACGGTTTATGCTCAGGGGGTAGAAACAAGCTTTGCCAAGGATTACATTATTTGGGCTTCGTTCTCGCAGGGGACGGATAACGGCGAGCTGCTTCAAGATGATGTTTAAGAGCTGGTGTATGTTTGCGTAATTGGCCTTATATCATCATTCCGTACAAGGATTGGAAAATCAGGGACCTCTGAAAAGGTAATTGAACTGGGCCAATAAGTCGACATGTTGAATGATTTCCCTTTTCTCTGGATAACTCGGCTTCTGGACCTTGAACTTGTTTTGTCCCAAGCCCTTCATGCAATACCAAGATCCCCCAAGACAATTATCGACATCTCCCACCAATGAAGGCTGAACCTCCACCTTTCCTCCACCTTTCCTCCACCTTTCGCAAGCCCTTGCTCATCCTACCTCGTTTTCGGTGCGAATGACGTCACGAGGCTGGGGAAATGGACAACTTCAGCCCTACAGAAAATATTGGAATGAAAGGAGCTTGCTCAGCTCAAGTGGACTGCTTTTGGAGCACTTTCTGGAATTTTGAGCAATGAATCCAAGTTCCAGCTCATCTATGAGACATCTTCCGCATTGCGGTCCTTTAATCAGAACAGGCAGAGTAGGACACACTTGTCTCTCAACTAGATAACATCCGACCGAGAATTGCTACATTGAACATTGTTCCAATTATTCCCCAGCCCCGAGACCCATAGCGATCTACATTACTAAAGGAAATATTGCCCAAAGAATACTTACAGATCAATAAGAAGAAGACCAGATGATAAACAGCATCTCGCTTAGTAAGCGAGGAATCGAGGGGTAAAAACCGCCCCGCCATCATATCATCGTCAAGTGCAAGGCTGCGCTCCGACCATCAAACCTTCAACATCACCAACATCAGCGCCGCTGTGCCACTCCCAAACCATGGTATGCAATACAGTACACTTCTGCGACGCAGCTTACACCCTCTTTAGGCCTCCGAAAGCAGACTCTACACCTTCAGCCAGGAAAGCAAAGACCACCTCCGCAAATTCCGCCTGGGGACGTCCCGCGCCAGCGACCCTCAAGCTGTGATCTGTATGTCCGTCTCACTGTCCTGCGACTCCGCAGACCCTCTTCATACCCTGCAAACGAATCTGACTGGCGATAGATATGATCGATAAGCAAACATTGGAAATCAAGCAGGATGAGGACAAGACCGTATACACAAAGTTGGAGGACATAGGAGAGGATCTGCCAGACCACTCGCCCAGATTCGTACTGTTGAGCTACCCCTTGACGCTGGTAAGTGATGTGCTTGGGAGGGAGAAATGGATGCTGATGTGATGCAGCCTTCTGGACGATTGTCGGTACCATATGTGCTGCTGTACTATCTCCCTGTTACATGCAACGCGGAATTGAGGATGGTGTATGCTGGGGCGAAGGAGTTGATGAGGAATACTGCGGAGGTGGGAAAGGTTATCGAGATTGATTCTGTGGATGACTTGGAGGAATTACCTGCGAAGTTGGGCGCTGCGTAGGTGTGGCGATGGGGGTACATAGTGTTATACAGAGGGCCTGGAGGCAAACAGAACAATGAATAATCTTGACAAAACGAAGGGATATTTGGAATCAAGTTTGTTTCGTAAATTCCGTAATGGTCCCACGCGACGCAGCCAAGCAATTGCTCAGTATATCTTCATTCGGTACATAGTTCAGGTAGCCATGTCTTCTGGTCGCAGGCCACTTCGAGCTTGCGACCTTCTCCTTCTAGATGCAAGACAATCTATTACTGCCCATGCCACGGCTTCATCTAGAGAATTTGATGGCTAACTATATCCATCATCAGCCAGAAATCTAAACACATGATGGATCGTTATATAGAAATGAATGTAACTTACGATGGGCGCACCACAAACAGACCCTCCATACTCCGGCACGTTTGCCCTAGAGCAACCACAACTGGCGTACTCAGACCCTAGCACTAACAAATTACCTAAGCCCACTTCTTCAGAATGTGCCTATCATTAAGGCTGACCTGCCTTCTCCTCTATAAAGGCTCGCCCCTTGGCACCAACGCCGTCCCATCAGCCGATGCCCCTGATTCCTTTCCATGGCATAGTTCAAGGCGCATCCTCCCCCTTCTTATACCCCATACCCACCCTCCACCACTCATGAATCTCCCCATTGCTCTGTAAAAACGCACCGAGCTCTTTCATACTCGTCAATTCCATCACATCACCCGGCTCGATATCCAGCCCCCTGTTCTCCACTTGCTCCCTCTTCATCAATTGGTAATCTTTGTACCGAAGCTTCTACAGCGCAATTGAATCAACACAGGTTCTCGAAATGAGGACTATGGGATATAGATGGCTTACTCGAACAACTTCCAACCAGTCACCTGCGAGCGCCCCTTCTGCTACCATGACTCCGGGCGGCCCACCGGTTTTCAGGAGAACGGAGCAAGAAAGTCGTTTTGCGGCTTTGGTTATAGTGAGGATCTTTTTACGGGAGGTCATATGGTGGGTTTTTATTAGGATGCGGTGGAGTGGTGGCATTGCTCCTTTGCTGTTGTGTTAGGATGGACTCGATATGTATGGGGAAGGATGCGGGGATGTTGAACGACGTCGATCTTTGAGGGTAGCGAGCACGTGCTTCATAACAATTTGGAATAAACGGACCTGCCTTTTAAAATGAATGTGACTGAAAAGACACCCTCTAATTATTCAAATGGTATTATCTGGATATTTCCCCTTATAGCGGTGTCTCTGAGGAGTAAATTCGCCTGCTTCCTAATATCAATATGTGGCCTCGCCTGAGTTTCTGTGACGCGAAGGCAAAGCAAGTGGTTCGAATGCTTAGAATATTAAGGTGCAGAACCTGAAGGGTTCTGCGAGAGGTTATATATACAGAATAGGGGGTAACGGCCTGAGGTGCCTAAGGCACTTATACCAGGTCGTCACACTATCCTCCCCTTTGAAGAGCGAGTCTTAGGGAGCTCAACTTGTTCTCGAGTTACAACCTACATACGTCCCTTCACACCTAGGCAGAGGTAAGGTGCCAGCTAATAGTCGTTTTCCTCCCGCTTTCGTACTAACCATTTTACTTGATCAAATGTATCTTGAGCTACCGCGAGTGTCTGTCGAATAGCCTCAGAGTCAGGAGAAGGAGCCGGCTTAAGAGCGGCAGAGAGTCGTCGAAAGACAAGAGAGGTAAAGGCAACGAGTTCAGCCTAAAGAGCCTCTCGAGTCGGAGAGTACGTTTGTGACGGACCAGTATACGTCTAAGTAATCTACCGAATTAGTTGCTTTGTAAAAGGATCGAAGTTACGAGTAAATTAATGCTTATTATTGACGAGGGATTGAAGCCGGAAGGTTATTGAGACGAGCTTCGGATCTATTAAAAGGGGGAGGCAGAAGAGGCTCAATTAAAAAGTCTGCGAGTTGATTTGTTAGTTTAAACAATTACTTGGTACTTAACAAAAAAAGGGGGGTTTATAAAGGTTTGATTAGTTACATGCTTTTAGTACTGAATCAGATAGCTAGCCGTAGTTGTAGCTGAATCCTCGGGGGACGCCGTAGTCGTCGAGTTGCAGTGAGGTACAAGCTGAGGGGGCGAGGGGGTATCAATGCCGTCAGGTTTAGAGGTCCTTGAGTGAATCTAAGAGGCAGTCGAGACGTCGGATGTCAGGTTTGACCTTAATATAATGTGACGCGAAGGCAAAGCAAGTGGTTCGAATACTTAGAATATTAAGGTGCAGAACCTGAAGGGTTCTGCGAGAGGTTATATACATAGAATAGGGGGTAATGGCCTGAGGCGCCTAAGGCACTCATGCCAGGTCGTCACAGTTTCCGCTCCTGCTAACTAACTAAACAATAAAAATACAGTACAATGTACTTGCTACCCTGAGTACGTATGAATCATATTGCCTTACAAAACCCCAAATCTCCCTAAGAATTGATTAAGGTAATTCACTTTCATTTTAAGGGGAGGGTTGTTGTATTCTACGCTGCACTCGCTAAATTGAGTACCTAAATTTACACCTGCCGTGCTATTCGTAGGGCTTCTCTCATCAAAATTGAAGCACCGCGTTCAGATACTATCTGCGATTACCGTAATACGACTCCGAGGGATATACTGGAAATCTAGTCAAGCAAGGTGCTGATTAGCTCCTTCACGCTCCGCCTCACTGCCAGTTTTGTTGCTCTCTTGTGCTAGCCGAGATAACTTAAGCACCCGTATTTCAAGGATGACCAGCCCTCTTTTCTCCTGCGACTTGAGGAGACAAAAAGACGAACCAAAATTGGCAACATTTCATGAATTCAAGGTGAAATTCCCTTATTCGATCAACCCTTCGATCTTGCACCGCCTCGCTAGTTCGTGGTTCAAACTTTAGCCGTTGTGATTCGTCTTTGTCCTCACATCCTCCCACAACAAACCCTCCCCATCAGCTCACCGGACAATTCTGCAACTCCTCAACATCCCAAATCCTGGCAATCCTGTTCTCGACCGGATGTATGTAGTATTAACACTGGCAAGGTAGCAGCAACGGATGACCCAACCCATAAATCAACGATAGATTGCGCCGAGTAGCCTAATTAATATCCTCGTGTTTTTCTTGCCTTGAAAGCCCCCAATCTCTACCTACCTTAGGTACATTGTATTGGCTTCTTCGGATAGCTGATATCAAGAGCTCGTCATCAAGGCAACACCAAGTGAGCTTTGGATCTCATTACTGCATGCTGTTGGAATGTTTGTTGTGTTACGGAGCACTTACTACATATCCTTCGAAGACCCCAGCCATTTGTTGGAATGTTTGTTGTGTTACGGAGCACTTACTACATATCCTTCGAAGACCCCAGCCATTGAGAGATGCTCGGAAGCCAGAACTGCCTTAGATAGTCAAAATACACGGCTTCGGTTTCAGACACGGCTTTTGAGGGGAGGAGTTGGAACCTTATCAGTAGCCAGGGTCGGGTGCCCGGAAAAGGAAGGAACGACCTCCTCGGTTATCACGTGACAGAAGAATGCAGTGAGGTACCTGGAACGCCATTCTCCTCCCACAAGTCTTTTTTCATCCTTCATGCACGCGTCCTGGCACTCATATCACCACCATCTTTCTTCAACATCCTCAGCATCACATCACTGTACGATAGACGCAAATATTAATATACGTCCAGTTTCGGAACCATCTCCACATCCCTCGATCGGCCGGTTGAGATGTCGCAGCCATCGCAGCCAGAGGAGGACGAAATATCGCCTCTCGAATATGCTCGCCAGAACGGACTGTCCCGCAATTACCTCGCTGCCAACCTAGGGTTTCCGGACCTCAAGAAACTTCAACTTGACCTCCCTGATGATGCCGACAGTGAGACCAACTTGCCCAGCTTTGACTTTGGAGCCGAGGTGAAGCTAGAGGACCGGTTGCCAGTCTCAAGGGAGGCAGCATATCTGCTATCATGGGTGGCACGAGAACAGAGTCCCGATGAAACTAATGCTCTCGCCGCTCCCTTCTTCAAAGGCACCAGCAACAGAAAGAATAAATTGGAGCTACCTCTTCTTAAGAGCGACGTCGATGCTGATTGTAAAGAGTTTGCAAGCAGAGAAGGTTTCGAGATCAAGCTCCAAGATGTCAAGCTTCCGCTGGAAGCGGTGGGGAAAGGAGAAGCTTTCGACTGGCTCGAGCAGTACGAGAATCTCGGAACAGAGATCTTGAATGACCTGAAGGCGGAGAAGCTTAACGTTACGAGAGAAGCAATGGCATTCCTTCAAGCCTGTGTGAATATTCCCTGGACGGAAGAGGACGAGAACCAGATCTGGGAGAGAGAAGAGAAATACAAACGAGTAAGTGATGCCTGTCCTGCCATGATGCTGCTAACACTATTGCAGCGGACTGCTTTGGATCCTGTCACGCCTCCACTATCCCCGCTCCCTGAACTATTCCAGCCTTTTGAGCCGTCGTCCTCCGATTCCGCGTTGCGTGTTCCAATCTTCTCCGATCCTCCTTCGCCTACTTCGCAAGACCTCAAGGCACTCGAAGAGGATATATTCAGGCAGGATATCCCAACGCCAGTGCAAGCATTACCGCCTTGCGATTTCACCCTCGAAGCAACTTCACAAGAGCTTCCCACAGCCTTCGAACAAGTCCCATCGTCTGAGCCTAGGCTGGCGAAGTGGGGTGATTTCAAAGTCGAAGTGCCGTTGATGCCAGACCAGCCAACGACACCTCCCAAGACGGTGAGATTCGATGACAACATCGACCGGCAATTCTACGAGCCTTTCGGCAGCAGTCCAATGGCACCTGAGGATGAGTGCACATTTTTCCAGGAGTCATTTGCGGAAGCATACAAAAGTGCGAATCTAGAGGCTGAGCAAGAAAAGCTGAGCAGAGAAGACACCACTGCACGAGTTGATGTACCCGATCTCAAATTCGAAAAGTCAGATGCGCCATGGAAACCCTTTGAGGAAGTGCAAAACCAAGCTGCACTCGCAGACTTACAGAAGTCTTTTGTTCTTGAAACTATCGCATCGAGCATACCAGATTGGCCTCAATCGAGGGCACAGGAGAGCAAGTTGCCATGGGCTCCGTTCACTACAAATTTCGTAAAGTTGGCTCTGGAGGATGATGTTCCACTGGATGATGCGATGTGGAGATCATTCGTTGAGTATGACGAAGACATCATCGACAGTTCTAGTCTGACGTGGAACCGAGCTGTCTTGAAAATTCTGAGCGACGAGGAAGATGAGGAGGAAATCGACTTTGGACTGTTTCGAAAAGATACTCCTCCAGACTTGTCACTCATCGTCAAGAAACGAAAGAAGGAATTCCAGGACAGAGAGATTTCAAGGGACAACACCACAGCTACTACTACAACTCCGAACACAGGACCGTCACTTGTGGCTAAGCCTGCAGCAGGTGAGACAAGCGGTCGAGCATTTGGATTAATTGATGGAGAATTTTCTGTGCAGAGTTCACTCAATAACTACCTCGAGCTTCAAGGCTTGAAGAAACCCAAGCTGACAGGTGGCTCATACTTCACCAAGCCTGCCAAAGCGCCGACGAGGGAGAAGCCAGGAGACATCGCACTCAAGCTACCTGGCCTACCCATCCGAAAGTCTCCAGCTAACAAAGAGAAGTTGCCCGTACCTGATATTCAGTCACTGAATGCCGACACATGGATCGTTGTCTCCACGACTATGTTCAAAGATAAATCCTTGATCAAGCGCCTTGAAAGTCAACTGCCATCAGTGAAGCTCATCGAGCGAGATTTCAAGGCGCACAATACTAGTGCATGGATGCCAGGATCCGTTGCTAGATCACCAGTCAAGTCACTCCTAGACACAGAGGCCGATATCATCATCTCGCCTTCCGTCGGCATCATCCTTACCACTTTGCAAAAGATCAGGCAAAAGTCTCCTCCAGGTCAAGAGAAGGTCAGGCCAGAAATACAGCAGCGTATTGGTAAAGCCAGCTCCCGATATGAAAAGCTGGCGGTACTTGTAAGCGAAGGAATGGATGACGAGGCTGCGACCAGACTCACTGAGAGTGATTGCTTGGCATTTGCGGATTTCGCAGGCTACTTGTCGGGTTTCGAGACATCGATCACCATACAGTATGTTGGAGGGGGAGAAGAAACATTGTCGAAATGGATTACCAGCAGCGTTATTCAACACCGCGTCGATATCGAGCTTATTACCGAGGAGACTTACTGGGAATTGTTCCTTCGAAGGGCAGGATTGAACGCTTTTGCAGCCCAGGCAATCATTGGAGAGCTCAAGGCTCCAGATGGTGTGGACCCAGGAACTCCTAGCAAAGCTGGGCTTTTCGGATTGACGTCCTTTGTAGAGATGGGAAAGGAAAATAGAATTGCTCGATTTGGTGACATTTGTGGACGCAGAGTGCTGGCCAGGGTCAGCACTGTCGTTGATGCGAAATGGGAATGATCTGGTGTGAAGATCTCAGGAGTGCGAATATTGCGAGGATCTGGCTGATTCGCTATATATGCCGATTTGGTACTGGTAGCAATCTGCTGTTTACTTTGCTCTGTCGAAAATATTTCACCATCCCTTTGGCAGAGCAAGAATAGAGCTCATAAACTCCATACTTTGATGCTGTTGTCTGGCGTGCGAAAGCTAGAGGGAGACGAGCAGGATGAATTTAGTCCCTCGTCGTCTGAATCCTCATCTGAGCTGTCATCGCTGTCGTCGGATCCATCACTATTGCCATTGCCCGGCAATGATCTCTGGCCGGAACATGTTGCAACGACAGTTCCGGACGAATGAACTGCAGTTGACGTAACCGGATCTAGCGATCATTAGTGAGAAGTAAAGCAATTCCTCTTCAGATCTTACCATCGTGAGCTTTCCACTCCCAGCTCCTCTCCAACGCTCCCTCTGTCATCCCAACATCTTCCCAAACTCTCACCACACCATCGACACCTCCAGCCCAAACTTCCGTTCCAATCTCTCCAGGAAACAAATCCACTCCAATCCTCTGATTCGTATCCGTCTCTCTCCCTACCAACCAACAAACCAACTTCCCAGTAACCCTAACATCATACACCAAAACACCCCTACTCCTCCTCTCGACCACAAAAAGATATCTCCCACAAGCACTCCACTTCGTCTCCGTCACGCCCGTCCCTCCAATCCCCGCCTCCCCATCCGCAGCCTCAGCTATACTCCACGTCGCAACCGTCCCACCCACACCCCCCAAATCATACAACCCCACCCACCTCGTCCACGTCCCAGCAGCCAACATCCCCACATCCGCATTCTCGGGACTCGGCTGCTGCGACATCGCAGACACGATACCGCGCATACCCACGCCGCCGCCTTTCATCTTATGCCGTTTCGATGGGATTGTAGGTAAGCGCGTGACGGGACCTTGGCCTGTGCGTGAGATGTCGAATAGCGCGATGAGGCAGTCCGTGCCGGCGAGGAAGTGGTTCTGCGAGGACCAGAGGAGAGATGAGGGCGTGTAATATGCTTCCGTTGTGGGAGATATGAGGTTGTATGTTGCGAGTGGGGTGGAGAGCGGGTTCAGGGCGTTGAGGAGACGGATAGGGAGGGCGGATGGGGTGGAGAGGTAGAGGGTTGTGGTGGGGTCGGAGAGGGCGAAGTAGGGGTAAGGCGTTAGGCAGTTGATGGGCGTGGGGAGGGTGTGTGTTGTGTAGGGCGTGAGGGTTTGGGGGGTGGAGGATTCGAGGAGGGTTGGTGGGAGGATGAAGGTGCGGATGGTGTTGTCAGCGTTGGATGTTAGGAGGGTGGTTCCGTCTGGTGTCCTGGGATTGTTAGATGTAGTTTCACTGGGGGCGGTAGAGCTTACCATTGTGCGCTCTTGAAGTGATTGGCCTCTAAATCCTGTTCGTTCTGAGCCCTAGCAGCTGTCTCGAGCTCTGGTGTGCCATCTAGATCTCTCAGACTGTCTTCTCGAATCCGTGATTCTGCTATAGTACAGCTGTAGGTGGTTCCAGTTGAGCCTAGGAGCCGTGGAGATTTCGAGCCGTTCTCCATGGCCGTGAGTGGTGCCCCATCTTCTAGAGATAGAGAATCGCAGGTCATCAATTCGTCTGAGGAGTTGCTGGAGGGAGCTTCTTCGAGATCTTTACGGTGAACAAATTCGGATGTCGTTGGAAAAGCGGGGCACAAGCTCCAGGTTCGACGGTTCCCCGAGCTTGTTTCGACGACAATCAAAACATCAGAAACCACATTCTGATCCTCAGCTTTTTGGGTGAGTAGAAAAAAAGTACTTATACCAGAAATGAGAAAGATGTTCCTAACGGAAAAAATCAGATCATTCCTTCACATCTAGCCGGGTTCCAAAGTCACCATGTCAGGCGTCCTCGAGCCCTTCGCTGATTCCTACATGGCACTCGACCCCGTTGAGCCAGAGACCGACAATCCAAAAGCCATTGTGTTTATCTCCCCAGGTTCAAAGGCAGATGTTCGATTCAAAGTCTTTGATGATGAATACCATCTACATTCAAAGGTTCTCAAATACCACTCCAAGTTCTTCAGGCAGTTCCTAGACTCGCCTGACAAGCCGGCCGGTCCAGCTTCGAGGTCGTTTTACTACGAGTATGTGTCTGTGGTTGATAAGGATGGCTCAGATGTATGTATACTTCCTCACCTGGTTTCTCAATGATCTGGAGAGCTGTTGTCTTCGGAATTGAGACCTTGATCTTGGCTTCTCTGCTAAACAACGCTGACTTTCTTGAAGTGGTCACTTCAGCCAGCTTCGAAGGTACGTTAGCCTAAGTTTCGGATACTTGATCAAGAGTCTGACGGGTCAGACTTTGCAACGGCCCAATGCACCTCCTGGTTTCAACATGAGCACCGAGTCGAGCACTTTCGGGAAGTACTTATGTGCCTTGTACACTCGTCCATATGTGATCCAAAGCCCAGGCGAACTGATAGCGATGACGCGGATAGCTGACTACTACTGTACCCTGTGAGAAAACCCCGGATATCGTTCAATTAAGTCGCGCATCACTACCATCCCAAAGTCCAATCATTTCTGCAACCCTCACCTCTGCTCTCTTCAACAGCGATATTTTCCAGGCGAGAAGCCGTGAGTCTAGTTTCTCCAATTTTTCTGGCCAGCTGCTCTTTACCGCCCGAACACTCCGTCACCCTGACCTGTTCAGGGAATGCTTCATACATGTCATCAGCATGTGGACCAAAAAAGATTTCGGATCCCGCGAAATTCTCCAGCATGATCCTCAGCTATCTACTCTTATCTACAAGGAACATCAAAAATTGAGCGATAAAATTCTCAATCTTCAACGACATGTTATCCTTGCTTGCATCGACACGAATAGGTTGTGGTTTGATATGGGAGAGTTGCTTGAGTCGTTATCATCGGGCCATGGTCGAGATGGTGCTTACTTACCCAATGCGGTCATATACAGGAGTCTGAAAACCTTCGTGGACGACAAGCTGAGGCAGATGTTGCTCAAAGTTGACGATATGACAGTCGATGATTTCGCCTTAGCGTGTATGCTGAATGAAAGTATTGGCTGGCGAGAATTTCAGGCATCGCTCGAGGCCTTGATGAAGAGCAACCTTAGCTTCGAGAAAAGTGGATGCGGTGCGGGTGAAGGTATGTCGACCTCACAATTATGTCCTTGTCGTTACCTCTAGGATTGAATACCAGACCGTAGGCCAGTTAAAGAGAGCTAGGCACACCTCATACTCATTGAACTTCCCAGCGCTGACTTTTTACCTAAAATAGGCATCTACATTGATCAATTTCTTTGTGCCGACATTACGGACGAGGACATGCCCCGGGACAGATCAGCAGTGGACTGGTAAATACAATAAAAAGACCCATATGATGAGCTGTACCAGAAAGGCGATGGTCTTACCCCTGAATAGAGTCACGGATTGCAGTCGATGAGTTAGTATGCGATCCGCCGAAGAGGGGAAGAGGACAGGAAATCAACCAGCAAGTTATTTTCTTTGGGCATTTCACTCATCTCACCAAGAATACAATTCCATTTGCCTCCTGTACTTACCAGAGGTTATTCATGTCTAGCCCTGCAGTACAAACTCAATAGTACAAATTTAACGCTAAACCTGCGTATAAGTGAAATGTCCGTTCGCTACCTCTTATTAAATTTTTCTTCTATTAGTGAGGCTTTTTAAGAGTACACAATTCTCAGCATTTAATTAGTTCTTGCACTGTATCTCGCGAATTCAATGTGACGACAGGCTCAAATGGCTAGTCATAGGCCATGGGTTATGGGTGGAATCAGAACCTGTACCGGAGCTGTCCCAGGGGCAGATGCATATATATAATGGGCCAGCTCCCGCAGCCTCTCTAGGACCCTCTATCTTCTTTGTTTCCTTCGTAGTAAACCTATAATACACTCTTTTGCCTCTCCATCTTGCTCCCATACTCGATATCGCACTTGAAATGTTCAACTTCAAGCTCTCTGTAACAACGTAATACACTACAAGTGCGGTATCAAGTATAGAAGTAAGGTAAGGAGGTAAAACAGGGTATTATACGTCTATTATATAAATTGAAAAATGGAAAAAAAATTATAAGAAGAGGTTAAGGAAACTTCCCACGGACTGCCATAACACCCCTAATACACCTTTTTGTGGGGCAACTGAAGGACCCGTAAATGTTCCCTGAAGCGCAGTTCCGGACGCTGGAATGCCAGCCTGTGAGGGGTTGCTTCAGCGAACACTTGCCCTGAAAGCCTGAAGCTGATGAAGGCAGTGAGATGTGAGCTCTCTGATTGGCCCCAATCCATGTCTCGACTATTTCTGGTAGTCTCCATAGCATAAATATCGAATATCTGCCCTTAAAATAGCTCTGGTACTAGTCTAATCCCCTTATACAACCCCTGGCTTCAACTTAAAATTAATCATATTAGTCTGTCGTTGTATTTCCTTGTGTAAAGAGGGGGATTGTCTCGAATGATTCCACCGTAGTAGATAGTCCATGTCATATGGCTGTAATCTCACCAAAATCTGGCTCTCTGATTGGCCCATACCCTTGTCACACTAAAATGGGTAAGCGACAGCAGCTCATGGGGATAAGTAAATATAAAATATACAGATACTATTGCATTCAAAATTACTTTCGCGTTAACGCTTTCTGCGTTGAGTCTGCGGAGGGGCTCACTTCATCGCAATACCGTCTTCTTTTATCACAACACTACAACACTACAATCAAGCTCTCTTCGCTGTTTGAACACATAGAAAGGTCTTACCTAAAGCTGTAAGTCCTATCACAGTTCCTGCAAGTCCCCATCAGCACTGCGTCAAGTGTAGTGTGAAGATTGCACAAGATCGCCACCTGCATCAGTAGGTACTTCCGATCCAAGAAGGTCACTAATCCGTTTTAGCGTGGTAGACCCCGCACTTCTTAAATGTGGCTTACGAACCGACTTGACACGAGTTATCAGATCACTCTTAACTAGGATATAAACTCAACAGTATCAATTGAAAGGCTCCAATTTCAGGAATATCAGCTTCATTGCAGGTGCAGGTGCAGGTGCAGGTCAACGACAGCATGGCTGTAAGACAGCAAAGTAAGAGCATGATGGCAAAGCAATCCTGGACGCAGAAACTACGCTTGGCTTTCAAACCCTCCTCCACAGATGAGTTGATTGTCAGTTATCGATGCGGCATCTGCCTTTCCCAACTCTCTAAATCCGCAAAACCAAGTTCCGCCGATTTCCTGAACACACCAACCGACCAAAAATTCTATAACGTAAAATTTAACCCCGCAATGTTCCACCGCTCCATGAACAGAAAATGCGAAACGTGCATGAAGCTGTGGTATGTACTAGTGAGCAGCTTGGATGAGGATCATAAACGTTCGTAGTGTGAGGATATGTGTTTCAGTTGGAGAAACCAAATGTTGTGTTATAATAGCCATGCAAAGGGACTTGGTCAGAAGATTGTGGAGGGGCATTGTGCGAGAATCGTGCCGAGTCAAGGGAGTGGCGAGTTGTCACTGCGTTTTGGCTCTACAGTGGGGTTGCTGATGAGAGCAGGATATCCGCATGTGTATACTGCAATGTTCAACCCTCCAAATCGATACACTGGGTCTGGGCAAAGCATTAGCAGATTGAAGGATTGGGTACTTATGTGCGATACCCACCATGAGCAGTGTCATCAGCGAATCGCTAACCTGGCTCCTACTCGCTTGTTGCAACTGCAAGCAGCACCAATCGAAGGTCTACCCGAGATTTTTAGTGTCAGGCTGATCGAAAACATCCCATACCGAACGAAGTACATCGATCTGTCTCTAGGGAATTTCGCAACCGCTTCGACTACTGTCGTCAAACCATAGAGGTTTCATGGAGGACATTCCATGGAATACGATTCCATGTACCTTTCAAGACGCTATGAAAGTTGCTGCCGCATTGGGAATTCACAACTTCTGAGTCGACTCTCTCTGCATCGTCCAACATTCCGACGACGACTGGAAACATGAAGCCACGCATATGGCTTCCGTTTACCAGCATGCCTACCTCACCATCGCAGCAACAGGAAGCACAGGTGACAGGAAGTTCCGACGGCTTGTTCCACACGCTGGAAGATCGATATTTGAACAACCAGATATGGACAGACCCTAACAAAGGCATCCAGTATTCTGCACGTTTCGAGCCAAATCACGAATTACCGCGCCTCGATACCCTTCTTTTGACGCGCGGATGGGTCTTCCAAGAACGCCTGTTGTCGCCACGTATGATCCACTTTACGCGTAATGAGCTCCTCTGGGAATGCCTTCAGTATTCCAAATGCGAATGCAAGATCGCGGCGGAGGGCGAAAGTTTCAAAAAGTCCCACCACGCACTGATCGCACAGGGTGCTCTCCACTATTAGCCAATCCCGGCATGGAGCAAAAAGTCTTCAGGACTTGGAATCACCTGGTACAGCAGTATTCGCATTTGAACCTGACGTTCGCGAAAGACAGACTTGCCGCTTTTGCGGGTTGCGCGGCCGTGTTTGGGAGTGCGGAAAGGTTGAGACTCATCTTGGGTGCCTACTACGGCGGCATATGGGGGAACATGTTGCCAAAGGCGTTGCTCTGGAGCACGAGCTCGGCATAGATGCAGCAGCCTAGACCAGATCCGCAAACGGCGCCGAAGTGGGGTTGGGCAGCGATTATGGGTCCTTTCCAATATTCAGAGCACGACATGGATATTCCCCTGAAGATACTTGCTGTCAAGTACTGAGATTGAAAAAGGAAGGTGGTGTTAATGCGTATTCTCAATATCAGCCCGTGGAGTTGACTGTCGAATGCCCCGTCGTTGGGGCATTGCTCATGTTTGAGTCCATGCCAGCAGACCAGCCGCGAAAGTACTGGCTTCAGATTGGGAGAGACGCTGTCAACTTCTAGGCGGATTATCTGCTAGGGAGCGAGAAGGATGATCCCATTGTTAGTGGAGTCAAAGTTCTAATTCTCAAGATTGGAATGGGTCATTTGGGTTCTATGGGCATCGCGGGTTCAACGCTTGTTTTGACCTGAATCTGTGTCTGCAGAGTCAATGGTGAGGTATATGAGCGCATAGGCAACTCCGGCTGCCTGATTGATGGGGATAACGGTATTGTCTCTCGCGAAGTGATGAAAGATTGGGACTTGGGGAATCTGAGAGTCGGGAGGTTGACGCTTGTGTAGATGAAAGACCGTGGTAGGGAGAGTGACAATTACAATAATCATGAATGAGATTGATGAGAAAAGTCGTTTTGTCTTAACAGTCGCTAAAGCATGTCACTTGTCATAACTCCCTCCATGTCAAGCCATTCGATTGCAATGAACCAACGTACTTTCAGATCCTCTCCACTATCACTATCACTGCAGAGATTGATCAAAGAGATATTCCCAGCACAGCTACGACTCAATAGCAAGCCATACAACTATCAACCGCAAAACAAAGGCAACCCTAATAAGACGACAGATAGAGGTAAGTGGATTTCATAAGACTATTCGAAGTTAGTACTGGTTCGAGACAGGAGGAATTTAAGTACTTAAATTTCGGATATTCTGAAGCGGTAAGTGAATAAATGCACGTGTACTACCAGGTGCTAACCTGGCAACCAGCCCTGCCCATATAAGAAAGAATTTGGAGCTGTGGCTGATGGTAATGCGAAACACTAAGCGGCGAATGACCGGGCTGCTAGTTGGGGGTTGACGAGGTAGATCCAGACCGAGTGATCTTGGAGGTGCTTGGGGATTAAATATCAAACGTTCCTGGAGCAAGATATCCTTCAATCAAGTTCCATGTTTAGGAAACGCAGGAGGGTAGATGAGGGTCTAATTATAGAACGACACTCCAGGGCCGACACGTGTTTCCAAACGACTTCAGCAGATCAGCGTGGATTCATAAATTTAATTTTCTGGCGAAGGCGTCTCAAGTAGACTAGCGATTTGGTTCACTCTTTAAATGGCTTTCCCGGAGTGTTGAATTATTCTACCTCTATTATTCTGACTGGTCTTACACTGATCTACAGACAAAGTGAACTCTGACATATGTTCGATACAACAAAGATATGAAGTCAGTAGGCTCATTGTACTGATATTAGCAAACGGAAAGCACGCTAGATTGACCGCCTTAATCGCGAACTCTTTAATGGTAAAAATGGGACATAGTTATTAAAACAGTAAATTCTTTCAACTACGGCATGAATAATTTTGCCTTATCAAGCTGCACCACAACACGCTTTCTCATACAACGAAAATCGTCCTCCATGATTGCTAGTATACCCTCTTTCCCCCAGCCGTGTGCTGGTTTGCTGGAAGCAGGTATCAAAACGTTGGCTCAATGCCCCGGCGCTCCCTCGTCGCGATCCTCCCCTTGGGGATCCTATAATCTTCAGGTCTCCAGGAATGGCAACAGTAGTATGATTGAGAGTCTTTAATACACCGAGTATCATGTACATGCCCTCGTGCTCAAGCTATACTCCAACTACTTCCACTGGTTCATGGATCCTCCCGACAAACCTGAGCGCCCAGCCGAGGGTCCGTCCCGTTACGAATGTATCACTATGATAGACGATGATTGTAGATGGGCTTTGGAAGTGTCAGAAGCTGGATGCCAGCCGAGACTTTGGGTCGGTTCCATCGCTTGAATCCTGTTTTTCCTCGAGCGATCAATTTTCTAGTTGAGAAACCTTTACAGCATTCTTCATTGCACCTATCGTTTGGATATTAAAGGTACTTCGATTACAGCCCGTTTCAACAACCCTGCCGAATGGGGCAGTTCGAGAGCGCTTGGTAAACTCATCTGTAGAAGAGAAATGCTTTAATCATATGATTTATGCTAGGTATAACCAACTCTACAAAATAACCAACATCGACGAAATCAGTGTCCTCGCACGAGTCGCACAATTTTATTGCGCATTACCTATCGTGTCAAGGACCTTGACTTCAGCTCTGACGAGGAGCCGCGTGTATGAACCAAATCGCTTCAGGTTTGCGAAATAGTCAGGAGCGCTGATTATTGTTGCTAAGAAGCTTCGGAACCTGTTGGAGGATCGTTGTAGGTGTAAAGAAGCTTGCATTGGAATGACTGTCTGAAGTGAGGACAGGTACGCTAAGCCAGGAGCGCCTTCCGTAACAGAACCCCGAGCTATTCCCAAGGTGTTTCATTCATGAAGTCGGAAAACACGACATCGATGTTGAGATCAAGGACCCCGATATCATAGAACTCGTGATCAAAGAGTACGAGATATGCCAATTTTTTTTTTGGAGAACCCAGAAGAAGCCTATCATGCTAATTCAGAGACAGCAGATTGTCATAACGCCGGGACATGGCAGATGCACTGTTGTCCAATAAAACTTTCACTCGTGATGCCGGTTTCTTCAGAGAGCTTAAAAGTCAACTGGATGGCTTTCTCTCTGGATTCCGAGGAGTTCCAGGCGCTCAAAGTATGTATTTGTTCGAATTGAAGACCGGATTATAAGATTTCATGGAGAATAATCTGCAGTTGGATCGTTCAGAGTTCGGATCTAGCGAGGATGGTGATGATAACTATTTCCTCTGCGCCGATGTTTGTGATCATGACATGCCTTGGGACTCATACGTAATAGATTAGTGAGAAGAAACACTTGCTCTTGGCAAGCATCGCATTCGCGGGAAACTGTTCCTCTCCCTTTTGGTGAATCGATAATCGATATGCACGCAATTTGCAAATTTGTCACCAGTTTTGTCGATGGTTTATTTATGAGGCCTCAGTGGTGAGCTCTCACATACCAAATTCCCCGTAGTAAGCAGTATTCGTAGTGAACAAATTGGGCACTGCTGACCGCGTTCGGTAGTTTCTGATTTTTGGACTCTTGCAGAATACTCCTAGGCTGAAACCTTCCCTCGTCGCTTCAGATTGCGAAGTCATCTGCGTACAACAGGGCTTTGAAATACTTCTGGTACCGCCGCAAATCAAATATGCCTTCCTCCAACTCCTTGCTATCCACATCTCCAGCCCAACAAAAAGTCCTGCATCCCCGGAGCGTCCGTCCATCTTCCAACTCTACATCGCAGTAACACCACGTATACACCTTTGGTTCATACTCTTGCAACCTCAAGAAATGGGACTCGGAGTCGACCTTCCATGCCCTGCCAGATATCGTCCCTCCTGAGCTGCGTATTATTGTTGGATAGATCCCCCACATCTTCATAGAGAACCCCTCGGTTCTACCTTTTGTCACCGATGGGACTTCTGGAAGGTCTAGCACAGATTGGAGGACTTCGGTGTCCATCAGAGAGCGGTAGAAGAACATGTGATAAGGTTTAAAGGGATCTACTTGTTGAAAATTGATACTTATTGCCGCCGCAGAGGTCTGTTTGGGCATTGCTGAGGCAGGATTGTATGCTTTTGAAGGGCTGTGCGATCACCGGCGGGCGTTGATGGGAGAGATGTGGAAGCGGAGGCGGCGATGGAGCCGTGCGTGAAGGGATGTCGTGTTCTGTCTGTTCACAGGGGGGAGTAAAACTGTGTGTGCACTGAATATCGTTGGAGTCGTAGTGGCAAAGCTGAGTTGATATGTACTCGTCGAGGAAACTCCTTGTTTCTGGTCTGCGCAGACGAGTAAGTCGAGGGGGTGAAGGCTTATATGCTACCTGTAAGTGAGCTAATCCCAAAGAGATTATAGTCCGTATGATTCACATAACGACATCTTTGTCCATAACTTGCGCCACAGACTATGAAAAATGTAAGTCAACCATGAGCACTCGGCTAGCCCTGATGGTTGAAGGTTGGTAGTCTCTTTGTCGTGTTTAATAATCAGTAATCACTAGCTCAAGCTTGAAGATATCAAAACCCTCGAGAATATAAGCTGTGTTTGAACTTGATTAGAGCTCCAGAGCTCTGCAGCAATGACAACGAAGAAGCTGGGAGAGGTTCACGTGACCTCCCGTTTGGTTGAAACCCCGAGAGGACGTGTCGCGTCAAACTCGACGGCCACCACTCTCAATCATCAAGCATTAGTCTGAATACTCTATCGACCAACAGCAGTAAGTAAGCATAACTTTGACTTCCTAATGTTTATCAATCCCATATGTGCCACAGCTGACTTATACAGTCATCCACGAGCCATATCATTCGGAATACCCCACATTCCAGATGTTTCATAACTTCGTCTCGACTTGCCAAATTGGATGGATGGATGAAGTGCTCGATTTGCAAATCTGGATGTGTCATGTTCTTAATAAAGCTCGCTTCTGAGTCTGTTGTTATCAGGCCGTCAAGGAGCACTGATTTGACTGAATTCTAGCAAGGCCCGATGTTCGCAACAGACAAGTATCTGTGATGGTGATCAAGGTTCTCTCAGACATGATTACCGGATGAACAATCAAGGCTTCTCCTGCGCCGTTGATTTGTGCAATGACGCAAGCACGTTGGGAAAGTTTTCATGTATCTACATAGCGAGCGATGAATTTTATTCGTTCCTTTTCGCCCGCACAAGGCGAGCTCAGGGTTCGTTTGGTAAAATCAACTCCCTAAGTATCAGACGGAGTTGATATGCTAATAGGGCAATGAACATTTTCTGGCTGTTGGTAAATTGAAGAAAAATACTCGATTGAAGTTACTGATAATATCCCGTTGGTGGCTGTTACATAAAAGCGGAATTGTTTTACCGAAACCAGCCCTCAATCTTCCCTCCTGGCTGAGATTGCGAAACTTGAGTATCGTGATCGTCAAAATAACCTTACAGGCCTTAAAGAGGTCTTTCCTGCCGGCGTGGACCCACTCTGAACTCCGCCGGATCTCGATTAACTCTGACAACACCGTTTACTACACGGCACCTAAGCATCGTTGTTCTTCCTCTGATGGCGATCAGCCCTAAATTTTTCCTCGCAGCTGGTATTTTGTGATGGTTCAAGTTCAACTTCAAGATACTCCTACGAATCCCGCCTCAGGTGAAGCAAATATTGAAGCTTTTGTATTCCAGGCCAGACAGTCAGGCGCTCGGCAACACCGCACCAGAACACCAGAATCTTTGGCTGGCACGGCTGGATAAATTGCTGCCAAGGTACACACGTCTTTTATTTTGCTGTGCCACACCAAGCCAAATGGACCAAGATATCTTGGGGCGCAGCATCACCTGCATTCCAACTCATCGACACGAATCGGCGTTGCAACGGCCGCCGCCCCATAAAATATGTCAACCTGCTCTGGGGAACCCCCTAAATGGCCTCATCCCCGGCGAAGCGATACGCGCCTGAGTCTCGGTCCCATGTGCCTTAATAGACGTGCCCGTGGCGCTGATTCCACAACCGCTCGATCATTCCTATTATTCGAAAGCTCGCCCAATGTCGTGGTTTACGTTCACGACATTATTATCGCTATGGACTTTGCTCTCACCAGGTACGTGGTTGAATCCCCCTCCTCACGTCGTGGTAGGGCTGACATGACCCAAAAGCTGTCTTCGCGAGATTATGCTGCAATGATACCAACTTGCTTGGCATCATAGTTTTCAGCCAGCAAGATGCCGACGCCAAGCTCGATGGATGCACTAGTTTGGCTTGTAATCTCATGATTGGGCACAACTATACTGGTGACTTCGTCCTGAACGGTGTCACGAATCTGACGAGGAGTTTCGGTAAGTCTATGTTCTGAGATAAATCTTTGTCGTATTTTTCAGAAGCAACCTCAATTTCTCGATCTCACTAGCCAATCAAACAGGAACTGACATTGGATCTGCATTAACTTAGGTACCGCCACTAGATATTTGTCGGATTATGAAACCGAGGAAGGTGTGCCAGGTCTCACTTCCATCGCTGCACCCGACTTGCTAGAAATTGGCTATTATAGCTTAGGCTTGATGAATGTGTCTTCACTCAAATCTGTATCGTTTGAAAAGCTGCAGAAAGTAGAGAAAATCAACATCGAGCTCGATCTGGTTGGCGGTTCCATAAGTTTTCCATCTCTTGAAACTGTCGTGGGTCACTTGGACATTTTAGGAGATTTTGCTAGGTGAGTTGATCAGTACAGACCTTTGTTAATCGTTTGCTGATAATTTTCGAGTATGAATTTCGAAAGCCTTATCAATGTCGGAGGCTCCATAAGAGTGGGAAATCGGCATGCGGAGGACGAAAACGCATACATGGATTCATCCGATGTTGATACGCTTGGTGAAAATCCCCCTCTAGACATCGAATTTCCGTCTCTCATCAACTGCTTGGATCTCAGACTTGTGGGGAACATATCTCGGTTCGTTTTTCCTGTGGATTTTCGTTATTTTATTTTGCATGGAAGTGATGCTAATGGCGTCAGAGTTTCAATGCCGAAACTTTCGGCTATAGCTGATTACATCGGCGACGATATGGTGTCCATTCATCGTCATGACCTCACAATCTATACCCAAGGACTGCCACTCAACCTCAGTCTTCCTTCTCTGTGGAACATCACAGATGTAGACTTGTCTGGGACATTTGGAAGGTATGAGTCTTGCATTCAAGCCGTACATATCGCGACTGATATCCACAGTATTTCACTCCCGTCGCTCAAGCATG
The DNA here is from genome assembly GCA_002554605.1 of Helotiales sp. F229. Taxonomy (NCBI): domain Eukaryota; kingdom Fungi; phylum Ascomycota; class Leotiomycetes; order Helotiales; species Helotiales sp. F229. Next base: position 2,391,677 of record MXAW01000004.1, on the reverse strand, counting down.
CCGAGGAATACAGAATTCATAGCAGGCTCCCCATGAGTGTCAACCTTGCACCACTCGAGTCCGCAGATACGATTGCACTCTACGGAAATGTAACAGAGTGAGCTTCGGCTACTTAGATGACTCCCTAAGCCGGACTAACGACATAATTCAGATACAATATCACCAGTCTCAAAACCGTTAAGAATTACATGTTCCTGAATAGCGAGCTTAAACCTGACTGTAGCCCTGGGAGAAAGAAATGTAAGCTGTTCGGGCGATAGCCATTTCCTTTCTTTCTGGTACTCATTAATCCATGAATTTCACAGAGAGAGTGCTTATGAACAATTGCTGACTTACTTCCAGGGTTGGAGATGCATCCGGAATACGACGACCGAAAATACATTAAAGGATTTAGCTGCACCGAGAAGCCGAAAAAGCATTTTCCAGGGAAGCAGGTTGGTTTAGGACTCGGCATTGGAGTTCCGCTTCTTTTGATTTTTGCCGTACCCGTTTGGCGCGGCAGGAGAAACAGCCAGAAAAAGGAAGCAGCCAGAAAGAACCCACTTCCTGACTACGAGACTGAGATGGAGACAAGAAGGACGGGTGGTGGAGAAATTTTGCCGCAGTACACAGCAAGAGATGGAAATAGCGCAGCGAGCTCGTTGAGCAGTTTGGCCGACATGGCGAGGCCAGCAGGGGGGCCTCCTGATTATGAGGCTCTGCATGCCCATGAAGGAGGACGCGTGATACCAGGCCAGGAAGTTCGTGAACATGTTGTTTGATTGATAGGCCACAAACCCTTGGGAATACAGTTGCGATGCAATTTAATATCAAATACGGAAATATCAACAAACAGCTCATGGCTTTCCGAGACGTGATAATCAAACTGGCGACTCGTACCCATTGAAAGAAAAGTTCAACGAGATATAGTATCGACATACCTCATTGTAGAGATTGTTGGCAACCAGAAACTTGCCTTGCTTATGAATGTCAAGCAGTTGACCAAACGAACGGACTCAACGGATAATGCTCGCTTCAGAAAGGGGACAAAAACAAATATTTTCGGACCGAGGACCGCATTTTAGCGCTCCCCGGATCAACTTCGGCCACCGCCACCTCAAGCTCGAGCTGTCTGTTTACTTGTCACGCATTGAGGCATCATCACCACTTTCAACCTCCCTCACTCAGGTCTGGCGCAACAAAGCTACATTCAACGGAGGCGGAATCTGTCAAGCTGTTATAAATATGAATTTCTTTTCTGGATTAACGATCGGCCATATTGCCAGCCGCTGCGAGAAGCTTCAGGAGCCTGACTACTTCAACTTGACGCTGTCCATGCAAGTACACAGTTCCGGCTTTACTACAACACTGACCTGTATTCTAGCTTCATACTTTTAGGTATCCTAGTTTCCTACCTTCCCCAACATTATCGAATTATTGCGCGAGGGACCTCCGAGGGAATATCCCCATACTTCATCCTTCTTGGGACGACCTCCGGAACATGCGCCTTCGCCAATATACTCGTTCTGCCAGCTTCTAGGGCAGATGTGGCATGCTGCAAGACCATAAGTACATTTGAGTGTGCTGCAGGTCTGCTGGGGATAGCACAAGTCGGCGTACAATGGTTCTGCTTCAGTGTCATGTAAGCTTCGAGAACAGCTATGTAGAACTGCACTAACAATTCGCAGTTTGCTTCTATTCCTCGTTTTCTTCCCCAGAGGACCGACTCTACCGAATAACGATGCTGAGAAACAATACACATGGCGGACAGCAGTCACAGTTGCATTCCTGTGTTTACTGCACGGCCTGCTCGTCATAATAGTCAGCGGCGCCTTGATAATATCACGTCCCAACCATTTAGGCAAATGGGCAAACACACTTGGAATAATGGCTACAATCCTGGCAGGAATACAATATCTGCCTCAGATTTGGATGACTTGGCAACTGGGACATGTTGGAAGTCTGAGCATTCCAATGATGCTTATACAGACCCCAGGCAGCTTTGTCTGGTCTGCCAGCTTGGCTGCCAGACTTGGAGTTGAAGGCTGGAGTACCTGGGGTGTGTTCTTGGTGACAGGATGTTTGCAAGGCTGTTTGCTGGTGATGGGCATATGCTTCGAAATTAAAGCTCGAAGGGAAAGAGGCGCTGAGACGGGGAGCGTATGTTTATTCCAGCCAGTTGAAATCGCAAAATTGACTGTGGCTAATATATCACAGACTAATGGCAGAGGAAGTACGGAGACTGATGATGAGGGTGGTACCATTGTCGAAGATGGATTGAGTGAGAATACTCCACTGTTGAACGGGTCGAGAAAGTCATCTCGCACGCCAGCACCGAAGTAGATGAGAGTCTGCCTGAATACGATACAACTCAAAGTCGTAACCTCTGAATTGATATACTCCTATCTTCCTGTCGGCTTTCTCTGCCCTGCCAAGGTAATCTTAACATGATTTCACAGCGCATTCGCGAATGTCAAAGACTGGTGGCTTTCAACCTTTCCATGCATGCTATTTAGATCGGCGCTCTATATTTTTAGGTTTTCCACGCAGTGTTCGAGCTTTTGTACCCAATTCCAGGTCCAATATGAACCTTATAACCCTTGCAAGCTCCCTTCAATCTCGAATTCCCAACCGGACACTCATATATATGGTAAGTACAACCTGGACAGACTGCCAGCTGCTGGCTCTCGATAAGGCGATGAGTCAGCTTACTCTCTTAGATCATCCCGCTAAGCTCAGCCGCAAGAGCAGCAAGCGTGATGGCACTGGCTGCTTTGAGCAGATCTTTGGCCTTTGCCTTGGAAGACGATGATCCGTTCACTGCTCGAGCAATCGGGGGGTTTGTATGGACAGTCGGGACAGGAATGACTGTGATGATGGATGTGATATGGGTGGTGCTCTTCAAATGTGTGGTGATTTCGGAGCTCGGGGTTGTAGATGTGGCAGTGGTGGTGAAAGGTTGATGAGTCGTGCTGCCGAGCTGAGTGGTGCTTTTCGATGAAGGCGCATAAGTCGGGGGCAGGAGCACAGGGGTTATTGTTGACTTGGGGTGCGAGCTTGAGGAATGCGAGGAAGTCGAATCATACGACTGAGCTGTGCTGTGAGATGCCGTCGAGCAGTGAGAGGATTGTATCGAACTACTCAATGAAGATGAGGACGCTACGCCAGTATTGGTCCACGTTTGCGAGGACTTGACACAGCTGTGCGATAAGGGCGTATATGTGACGGTCTGAGTGACCCGGATGGTGTGGATCGGACTCGCAGTGTTATATGGACGGGCAGAGTGACTGCTGTGGGTTGAGTGGGCGCTGTGAGATCTATGGGAAGATGAGGCTTTGTGACTTCCATGGATGGATCTGGTCGAATGGGGAGCATGGACGGTCCGTATTGTTGTCAAAGTCGTTACGTCCAGAGTAACGAGAGCAGAGCTGACATAACCAAGCAAGTCTAGGGCTGTATTTGGCGTGGGCTTCGCACTTCCGGTGTGGCTCGATCTTCGGCGTGACTGGCGCGAGTGATGTACAGTCGACGTTGAGTGGGATGTTTGAGATCCGCTGACAGTTGGAATGGACGTTGAAGAGGATGAAGTGAGGGTTAGATGGTCCACATCTCGAATGGCCGAAGCTGCTGGGTTTCCTTGGCAGAACATGAAGCCGGCCAGAAAGCAGACGAGAGTGATGAGGTAAGTCATAGTTGCTGCTTTTGACTCGAACTTATGTATGAGGATGATACTGAGGAAGTTTAGTGCTGGAGTAGAGGAGGATGGAAGGTTGGTGAGTACAGACGAGTTGATTGTGAAGTTTGAATTTATGGACGCATCTGGAAGACTTGGTCGGCGAACAGAAGCTTTGTTATTCACGGATAACGTGCTGGGAAGCATGCCTTGTAGCAGGGAAGAAAGTGAATGGAGACTCCGGCCGTGGTGAGTAGAGACCTCATTAATCATGTCTTGCTCTTCTCTGTTCAAATATAACCTCTGAACTCTTGAAAGATATCTCCATTTTGAATGCCCTGCCCTCGCTCCCGTTTTTTCCAGCCCATCAGTTCGCAAAGTTTTCTGTATTTGAGATTTGTAGTTAGAGACAGATGTCACGGCGGTCCTGGCCACTTTACCAGGAAATATTACCACTTCTACTTCATCGATACGGAAGAAGGAATCTAGAGGGTGTTTTAACTCATTTCTTGCGCCTTCAATCTATTAAGAGTATTTTCTATACATGAAGGTAGTGGTGGGTGTAGTTAAGAAGATAGTTTCTCCTTGATTTATCGTAGAGTGAATCCACTTGGTCCACTACTTCGTATTCCTCCCGTTTTCTAACCTGGGACCGGAGTCATACCAGGCAGCGACAGCAGCCTAGTCTACTGGCCCACGCTCACCTTTATTTCGAACTTCGATCTTTGAAAGCCCTTCTTGACAACTGTCAACCCTTTTTCAAATCTGCATATCCATTTCACCGCAACGATGAAGTATTTTCTGGTATTTGGAGGTAAGTTCCACGCCTTTCTGATCTCAGTACCTCGACTCAAATAAAACAGGCGTCATAAGTGGTGTGGGAAAAGGAATTATTGGTATGAGCTCATCTCTTACAACTTTATACATCCTTACAGATGTTGAGCTTCCAGTACCGGCCTGCTTCTGAAAACCAGAGGGCTGAATGTAACGATGATCAAAATCGATCCATATATGAACATCGATGCAGGAACCATGGCACCAACAGAACATGGAGAGTGTTTCGTGCTGGATGATGGAGGTGAAACGGATCTTGATCTCGGAAATTATGAGCCTTTACCTAAACATCACGCTCACTCGCGACCACAACATCACTACGGGAAAGATATACCAGCATGTTATCGATAGAGAGAAGAGATTACTTGGGAAAGACTGTTCAGATCGTTTCTCATCTGACCGATGCGCTGCAAGACCGTTTCATCAGAGTTGCGAAACTCCCCGTCGATGAGACTAAGGAACAGCCAGACGTCTGTGTCATTGAGCTGTGAGTATTTCGCATAGCTTCACACTCAATATGACACGACTAATTTTCTAAAGAGGGGGAACAGTTGGTGATATCGAAAATGCTCCATTTGTCGAGTCATTGCGACAACTTCGAAGGAGAGCTAGGCCTGGGAGTTTCTTGCATATCCATGTCTCCATGATTCCCGTGATAAATGAGGAACAGAAGACCAAGCCTACTCAGCAAACTATCAAATATGTCCGAAGCGCGAGTCCGAATCCCGATCTAATACGTCAACTCCGCTTATATTCACTCCGAGATATTGCTGATGGCTAAAGATTGCGTGCCGTTGCAAGGAAAGGCTGATGACTTTTATTATTGAGAAAGTTTCAATGTTTTGTCAAGTCGAGACAGACAAGTTGTTGCAGTGCATGATGTTGTTTTGACCTACCATGTCCCTCTGGTCTTGGAGAAGCAAGGTCTGATCACTTCATTTATTAAGATCCCTTAGAAAAGCACTCTTGGAAATAACTCCTAGGAATGGCCCTAGTATAATAATGAGTTGTGAGTGGCTTAGATCGTTTTATTTATCAGGGGTGTTAAGTAGTGTGCAAGTTGGCACGGAGCAAGGTGGACACGGGGACCAAAATAGATTTGTTTATAAGAGTAGGGTATAGTTGTGGGTATAGGAATATTATTGATTTTTTATATTAAATAGCTAAGGTCTTGGTATTTATCCTTGGCTAATTTTTTGGTTTTTTCCGGCTTATTACCTAACTTTTAATCACTCTTTAAATTCTAAATTCCCATTTCCTTAATACGTTATTTATTTATTTAATTAAACTTCCTTTAGCTTTTTGCTTTTTTTTTGCTTTTATAAATTCGTAAAGTTTATTAAAAGTGTATTTATAAGAAAAGAAATATTATTAACTTTGTCTTTATAATCGATATATAAAAAAAAGTTAATTCGAAATATTAAAAAGGCATTTACACTTATAAAATTAATTAAATAAAGCTTTTTGTCTTCTTAAGTATTAATTGAAACATTTATTTTCCCAATCAAATTATAAATATTAAAAACTTTAATAATATTTTTTTTAAAAGGGGCCTAGTATTACTATAATAATAAACTCTAAAGGATTAAGGTTTAATGATTCTTTAAGTTTAAAGGTACATATAATAGTAAAATCTAGCCAATTTAAAACCGTAACAAAGTATACAACTTTGCCGTAGTACTCTTTGTTATTAATATTAATCGTATATTAAATGTAATTATTATTACGGCGCTTATTAAAATCTTTTTAATTAAAAAGTTCTAAATTTATAATAAGTTTTTATTTTACGTTTACCTTTTTATATACTAATATTTGGCTATCTTTGATATTAATTAGGTGCTTTATTTTTAATTATGAATTATTCTTATATAAGTATTTTTTTAATATAGTTAACATTTTATTATTTTATTTGTCTTTTTTATTAATATTTGTTTTAGGTTTATAAAAAATTGAATTTATATTAAAAAAAATTAAGAAGAAAGCTTTAAGTAAACTTTTTCTTTAAGAAATTAAACGCGAGATCATTATAATAATTTTAAAAAGGGGAAATAATTGAGATGTTCTGTTCATTTAATAAAGTTGACTAATTCTATGTTAATATTTGCTTTTTGAATAATATTTCCTTTTTGAATAATATTTCCTTTTATGATTTTAATTATCCGTTTTATAGGAAATGCCTAAAATAATGTTATAAGATCAAGTAATATAATATAATTAATTAAAAGTATTAGCCAAGTTAAAAACAAATAAAAAGAACGTACTTATATAAAACAAGCCATAATTATTAATTTTATAGTTTTATAATGTATTTATGTCGTTTTTGTTGTAGTAAAAGAGCTTATAGCCTTAAACATACGCATTATAATTGGCCCTTAATTGTTGTACCTTTTTTATTAATATTGAGCGTGAACGTAATATGATTTAAATCTTATAAAATAATATAAAATTATTATAATATGGCTTGAATAACTTACTTAGGTTATGATAAAATATTGGACTATATATTATGAGCCATATTTTGTAGTCCTTGGTTTTATATTAAATTATAAGTTTATTAAATTAGCGTAATATTTAAAATGCTTTAGTTAGTATTTATTATTAGCACTCTTTTATAATATTATTATAATGGCGAATTGTTTATTTTAATTATACTTAGGATTTATGTGTGTTTATAACTTTATTCTTATGTTCTTTATTATTATAATTTTTTTATAATTGTTTGTTTTGTATTTGATGGAGTTTTTTGAGTTTGAGTAGCCGTTTAATAAATTGGTTAATTATTGGATACAGTGGTTTAATTTGGAGGAATTGTGATAGGCATAATAATAGTATTACTTTTTTATTATTTAACGTGGCTTCAAATATTTAGTATTTAAACACGGGTTGTTTTTTTCTTATTCCTTTTTTTTCTTTTTTCTCCTTTCTTAATTTAAGTCAATTTGCCTTTAATATATAACTTTATTAGTTCAAAAACTTGATTTAATAATATTATATGTATAATATTAAGTTTAAAAACGTTAAGGTAATATAAAAACTTAATTTTTAAAAGAGCTAAAACATAAAACATTTTATAATTAATATAAGTTTTTATAATAATTTTTTTAGTTTTATTTTATTGTTTATAACCTTATTAAATTTGTTAAAAAGAATTTGTATATTCGCTTATAACTTTAAGCTAATAAAATATTTCTTATTATAAGGCTAATAATAGACTTTATTGCCTTTTAATGTTTTAACGCCTTTTTTTAATAGTATTAATATATTATTTTAATAACTTTGGGATTAGATATACTTATAATTTATATAATTATAAATCTATTTTCATAAACACTTATTAAATATGCGTAAAAAATGAATGTTTTGTTTTGCTTTTAGTATTTTATGTTGGGAATCCCGCGGTTGAATGTTTTTAATTAGTTTAATAATGGGAAAAGAAAACTATTAATATTTTTGTGTATATTTGGGCTTATGATAAAAAGGGAAAGTATGATGTTTTCGTTTTGTATGTGTTTTTTTTATGATAAATTTAATATAAGAAGTATAATTAAGCAATATTTGTAATTCCTGTTTTTGATTATATCAGCTTTATTAAGTAATATTTATAACATAATATTTGTGGATGTAATTTTAAGTTAATAAATATTTTAAAATATATAATTGTATTTATTTTTAAAAAAACCTTTGATATATTATCTTATTATTAAAGTTTGTTATTTTTTTGTTTAGGTCTAAGTTATTAAAAGATAAGAAATATGTAAATAAGAGCTTTGTTTTAGGTGTTATATATTAAAGTTAAAATTGTTTAATAAAAGGAAAATATAGGAATTGTTTGTGTGGTTTGCCTTTTTTAATGTTAAGAACTTTATAAAAGAATTATGGTTCCTTATATTCTTTTAGATTATTCTTAAAAATAATAAAACAATATATTATTATTATATAAACATTAATAAATGTATAAGAATATAGACTCGCTTATACTATAGACTCACTTATACTCGCTTATACTCGCTTATACTCGCTTATACTCGCTTATACCTAAGGACCTAAGACCCCTTAAGAGCTAAGGTCCCCTAGAGGCTCCTAAGGCCCCCTAGAGGCTCCTAGGGTCCCCTAAAGGCTTTAAGAGGCTTTAAGAGATTCTGTAACTTTTGGATTGATGCGAGGCCTTGGCATTAAACCTAAATAGGCAATCAAAGCGATAATTAGGATTTAGTATTAGCTTGAGTTGATAATCAATTAAACGAGGAAATCAAACAAGTGCTGGTTTTAAAGCTATTAACTAAGGTTTTAGAATTATTAAAGTAGAGGCTTGGCTATTAAAGTAAAGGCTTGGCACTAATCCTAAATAGGCAATTAAAGCGATGAGAGCTGAGGAGAGCTTGGCATTAAGAGTAGTTAAATAGACTTAGAAATCCCCCCTTAATATAATTATTATTTGCACTAATATTACTTCTTTTTAGGTTATGAGATCCCGAGTACAACCTCTTTTAATTTATTTTAATTCAATCAATCAGAAGCTTTTATTCTACCTTATTTACACTCATATACTTCGCTTACACGTTATATTTTTTGTTTTTGAGTTTTATCAACTAGTTCAAGCCGAATTCTATTCTTTTATATCTTTTATTCTTGATTCTCAAGTATAAACCTATACTTCTCCTACCACCTATTTTATTTATCACACCTTTTATCACACATACTTATTAACTGGTCTAATAAAAAGTATAACCTCTTGATAACTGATAAGATTTAAAGATATAATTGAAAAATAATACTTGATTTTTACTTAAATATTAAACACTTTAAAGTTTCTTAATTCATATAAGGTATTTTGCCTTATAATTTGTTATATTTATATTTCATATATTTAATAACTAATATTCAAAAATATAGACTCTTTGAATCAATTTAACATTATTAAACCTTTAAATGATACCTTTTTTTACTTATATCAACATCTCAAAGTTTTTTAACTTATATAAGGTATTTTGCCCTATAACTTGTCATCCTTATATTTCATATATCTAATAATTAATATTCAAAAATATTGATTTTTTGAATAAATCAATATTATTAAAACTTTAAATAATATTTCTTTTACTTATATTAATATTTTAAAGTTTTTCAATTAATAAAAGGTATTTTGCCTTATAATTTGTTATACCCACACTTCACATATTCAATAATTAACAATAAAAAACTAGACTTCTTTAAATAACTTAATTTTTCACAAATCTTAAAGTTAAGTCATATTACACCTAAGTTACTCTTGAAAAAAACTAATATATAATAGATATGTCTTTTGATAAAATTATTATAGCTAAGTTTAATGGCTTGGCTAATTACCTTATTTAAGCACTTCACATATTAGCCTTCCTTATTAAAGAAACGCTAAACGCTATTATTATAATAAATAATATAAATGATAAAATTAATGGTAAAGTTCTTTCCAATATCTAATTACTTATAAAAGATAGCCCTTTTTTACAAATCTAATAAATAATACGAACTTTTAAAGCTTGAAAATCTCTTAAAAACCTTTATTCCTTAAAAGGATTTAGCTTTGAGTTTTTAATATATAAAGAGTTTTTTAATACCCACTTATTAAAGTATAATTTTATAAAAGAATATTTAAATAAAATAAAATAGCTAAGCGATTAGTTTAAAGCTAAGAACTTTGAATTACTTAAGCAGGTAATAATAGCATAGGTTCTTAATAATTTGACTAATAATTATGATGGATTAGAGTTTAATATAACTTAGTCTCTAAGAATTAATATTAATTCTTATACCTTTAAATTGTTATTCTTTAATTTATTAGACGAATTAAAACGTTAAGAATCAAATGATGCTAATATTGATTAGGCATTTATAATCTTAAGTGATTATAAAGGGAAAAAATCCTATAAAATTACCAAATCCGGCGCTAGTAAGAACTATTATACCAATTACAAGCAATATAACTATATAATATCGAATTACGCCTTTTTATTTCCCAAGAAGGCGCCAAAAAGCTAGAAAAAACCAGGAGGGAATAAATTAGGTGATAAACCTGTTATTATAAAGAAAATTGCACATAAAAAGCGAGATGATAATATAAACGTTTTATATAACACTTCAAATGCTATTAATGATTTTAGTAATTTTGATTTTAATATTAATTTTATAGAAAATATACAGGTATTAATGACTATGCCCCTTATAAAAACTAACAAAATAATTAATATTAATAATATAAGCCCCGATTCAAGCTTTATAAATAGTCATGGGATTGGGAAATCATATGTAAATAGTTAAATAAAAACTTTTGCACTTAACACAGTCGCAATTAAACATATATGTTATAATTTGTTATATTTTAATGATTTTAAAATTTATAATAAATTAATAAATTGGGGGAAAGTTAAATAAATAATTATAAAAGGATATGAAAATATTTTTATAAAATCAAATATTAATAATAAAATATATAAATTAAAAGATTATCTTTATATGCCTGAATTAGGAATAAATTTAATAAGCCAAAGCCAATTAAATAAATAATATTATAGTATATTCAATAACTCCTTTTCTTATATAAAAGATAATAAAATAAATGAGTTAATTATAAATGGATTAATTAAAAATAAATTATATATATTAGATATAATTTTTTTTTTAAAATTAATAATAATAATATTTTAGTTATAATTGAGAATAAAAGTATTAATAAAATGGACCTACATAATAAACTAGGTCATATAAGCTTAGCTTATTTAGATAAAATAATAGATTAAACACTTGGTTATAATAACATAATATCAAATAATATAATAAATCAACAAATATTAAATTGCGAAATTTGTCTTCAAAATAAATTTACAAATAAAATAAATAAGATAACTAGTAATAAAAGTTTTAAATTACTTAAATTTTTTTGCAAATGATTTATATAGGCCTATTACGCCTATTACATATAATAAATATAAATATATTATAACATTTCTAGAATTTAAAACCAAATACCTTAAAATCAAACTATTAAGTAATAAATATAAAGCCTTATAAGCCTTCTTAAAATATAAAAATAAAAATAAAAATAATTTTAATAATAAACGTATAAGCATATTTGTAATTGATAACAAAAGGGAGTACATAAATAATAAATTCAAAGAATATTTAATAAACCATGGTATTACTCATTAATTAGCTTCTGCTTATACAAAAAAGCCAAATGGTGCCATAAAACATATAAATCATACTATTCTTAATAAAATAAGATATTTATTAGCCTTTGCTAATTTACCTAATATATTTTGGGGAAAAGCTGCAATTACAACTACTTATTTATATAATAGAACCCCTCATTTAACAATAGATTATAAAACGCCATATGAGCTTAGATTTAATAAAAAGCCAAATATTGATTATATTAAAACCTTTGGTTTTATATGCTTTTATAAAAATAAAAATAATCATATAACAAAACTAGAACCAAAAGCTAATAAAGCAATTTTAATAGGATTTAATTATCCTTTATATAAAGTCTTCAATATAAACAACAAAAAACCTATATGAGTTAAAAATATTAAAATATTAAAAAATAAATTTATAAATACTCCTAAGAATAATATATTTGAACCTTATAATAAAATAAATATAAAATAATTGGAGGATAATATTAATAATATTAATATTAATACAAGAATAGTATGAAGACGTATAAATAATACTAATAATACTAATAATACAAGAATAACAAAAAGCCAAACTAATAACAATAATAATAATAATATTCCACAATCAAGTTATCCTCAAGTAATAATAAATTCTTTAAAGCAGGCTTTAATATTATAATATAACCTTAATATTATAAATGACCCTACAATAGATTTAGCCTTAATAATAAATATAAATAACGAACCTAATACTTATAAACAAGCTATTAATAACCCTAATAAAAAGAATTGGATAAAATCCATAAAATTTGAAATAGACGAATTAAAATTACAAAATACGTGGAATTTAGTAAAATTATCACTTAATCAAAACTACCTAAAAGGTAAATAAGTTTATAAAATAAAAACTAATTTAAATAATAATATAATAAAATATAAATCTTGATAGATTATAAAAGGCTTTAATCAAATCTTAGGTCTAGATTATTTAAAGACTTTTTCAGCTACATGTAGACCAAAATCTTATAAGTTAATATTTATAATAGCAATATTTAATAAGTGAAATTTATTACAATATAATATTAAAAATGCCTTTATACACGCTAATATAAATACTGATATATATATAAAACAACCAATAAGACTAGAAAAATACTATAATAAAAATAATAATAAATATGAATTAATAAATAATCAATCTAAACCAATACAAAAGCTATTTTGTAAATTAAATAAAGCTTTATATGAATTAAAACAATCCCCTAAATTATGGTATAAACACTTATTAAGTACTCTTACAAAACTTGGTTTTAAACCTTTACCATATAATAAAGCTATATTTATACATAATATATTAAAAATAATAATAATATGTCACGTAAATGACTTAATATTTACAAAACCAAATAATAATAAAATAAGAGATATAGTTATAAAATTAACTAAAACAATAAAAATAAAGTATATAAGCGAAGTCCACCAATTTTTAAATATGGAAATAAAACTAAATTATAAAAAACAATTAATATATATAAATCAAAATAAATATCTTAATACTTTATTAAAAAATTAATAAAAAGGATTTAAATCCAATAACGACTCCTATTAAGGCAGGGGTAAGATTACAAAAAGCAACTAACATAGCTAATAAAGCCGATTTACAATTATATCAACAACAAATAGGCTCTTTAATATATTTAGCCACTAAAACAAGGCCTAATATAACATTTATTATAAATCAATGCGCTAAATATATGTCAAATCCTAATCTATCACACTTTAAAGCGTTAAACCGTATATGAAAATATCTTAATAAATATCCTAATATAAGAACATATTATTTATATAATAAAACTTTTTTAGAACTCTTAGAATATACCAATGCTAATTAGGGGAATGATATAAGCTCCCAAAAAAGTACTAGCGGCTTTTTATTTTTTATAAATAATTGTATCATAAACTGACTAAGTATGATACAAAAAACAGTAACTTTATCAAGTTGTGAAGCTAAATATATGGCTTTTAAAGAAGCCATAAAAGAAATATTATACTTATATAACTTAGTTAATTATTTTAATAATTTTTTAAATAATAATATAACCCCTATACCAAAGCTATTAACAGACAGCGAATCAGCTTTAAAATTAGCTAATAACCCTAAATTCCATAAAAAAAGTAAACATATAAATATAACTGATCATTTTATAAGAAATGAAATAACTAATAATAAATTAAGATTATTATATGTAAATACTACAGTACAATTAGCTAATGGATTTACAAAAGGATTAAATAATAATAAACAACTTAGATTTATATCTGCCTTAAATTTAAAATAAAATAAATAAACACTTCACATATAAATACAAATGTTAAAATAAAAATAATAAAAAGGGTAACTTATGTGAGAAATAAAAAATAAGATAAATATAAATAAATAATATATATCTTACGAGGGGCTATAAAAATATAGACTCGCTTATACTATAAACTCACTTATACTCGCTTATACTCGCTTATACCTAAGGACCTAAGACCCCTTAAGAGCTAAGGTCCCCTAAAGGCTCCAAAAAATCCTGTAACTCTTGGATCGATGTGAAGCCTTGGCACTAAACCCAAATAGGCAATTAAAGCAATAACTAAGACCTAGTATTAGCTTAAGTTTAATAATTAACTAAGCAAGGAAATTAAACAAATGCCGGTTTCAAAGCTATTAACTAAGGTTTTAGAATTATCAAAGCAAAGGCTTGGCTATTAAAGCAAAGGCTTGGCACTAAGCCCAAATAGGCAATCAAAGCGACGAGAGCCGAGGAGAGCTTGGCACTAAGAGTAGTTAAATAGACCTTGAAATCCCCCTTCAATACAATTATTATTCGCACCAATATCACTTCTTTTCAAAATGCCATATAACTCTTAACATAATAATTAATTTATTATAATATAATGCCTGTTTGTTTCTATAAATACCTATTGATCTGAAATATGCGTAATAATATTATCTTTAAGAAATACTTTTTTATATATTCCGTAATAAGCTTTTAGGTTTATTTTAGGACATTATTTATTATATATATTTATATTAAAAGTTGGTTCTGATTATGCGATTTTATAATAAAAGTCAATTTCTAGATATTAATGGGTAGAAATATTAATAATGTTAATTAACCCTTTTTTGCTTTGTGATTTATTTTTTATTTTTATTTTTATTAAAATTGTTTTAATAAATATTGTCTTTTATTGTTTTATTTTTTACGTTTAAATTTGTTATATTATTTAAGAGTTTTATAAGTGTGGTATTAAAGTCTTTAACTTAGGATTAATAGATTAAATTTATGACTTTTATAACAGCTTATATTTTAAATCCTTTAAATAGCTAAAGTGGTTATAAAAATGAAATATTAATATTTATAACGTTTAATATAAAGAAATCCTCCTTATTATTTTATTTAATATAATTTATAATTGATAATTGGCCAGTATGTTTATTTACTTTAAAATGATTATATTTTGTTTTTTGGGTAATAAATTTTTTGCTTATTAAAGTATAAGAACATTTGTAGTTGTAAGTATATTAAACCTTTATTAATAAAATGTTCTTTGGTTGCTTTAAAGAAAACCTTTGATAGTGTTAAGCGATAGTCCGTGGTATAAGCTCGTTTTTGTATTTTTAGTAATTAGGACATTAAATTAATATTAAATTTTGTGATGCCGTAGGTGTGTAATGTTTTTGTGCTTTTGGCGTACGTTGTGATTTTATATTAAAATAAAATAAAAATTAAATTAATTAAATTAATTGAATTATATAATTACCCCTTTTTAATGTTAAAAATTATAATAAAGCCTTAGCATAGGCCCTTATATTTAAATACCTTTAATTAGCTTAAAATCGCCCTTAAGCAAAATATTGAATAATAAAGAAAATGCCTATTAACTGTTCTTTTTATTTAACCTCGTTAATTGATAAGCTTTAGATTAAGTTTACTTTTAGTTTTAAGAATATTCTTAATTACTAATATTTTGATTAAGATGTATATAAATATGTATCGAGCACCGTAGGGGAGGAGTTTTAGGAAGTGTGAAAGTCTTGAATTGTAAAGGAGTATAGTAGAATTCCCCTTAAAAAGGAGCTCTAAAGATTTAGTTATATAAGCAGCCTTAATTGGCTGCAACGCCATTGAGGCTTTGTTAGTACTATTAGCCGGCGAACCCTTATTTTATATAATACACCCCTTCGGTTGAAAGTAATTATAAGAGTAATAAGAATGCGTAAAATATAACCTAAACAATATAGTGGCGTTATTGTGGACCACTATATAGCTGAGAGTAGTACTAGTATAACGGGTTATAATAAAAGCGTCGTTATTAGGGTAACAGAAATAAGCGAGTGAAGTTATACTGAAGCTTTTGTACTAGGAATTTGCGTTTTTTAGCGATTATACTATTAAAAATGGCTTATACCAAGAAACGCGCCCCCGCCGTTGCCTTTAAGGCATTAAAAAAGAAGAAAGTAGGTTTTAAACGTCTAAAAGTCCGAAATCAATATATTAATGTGTATAATATAGTTAGCCGGCGCCCTTCGGGTTGCCACCCCTCTCTTTTATTCGCCCCTCTTGCCCCTACTAACCCTTCGGCATTGCGCCGTAGCTGGGGAAACTCGTGCTATACTGTGCTTTTATTATATTTACAGTAGTATATATAACGTACTAGGCGACCTTTGTTATAACAAGGCGTTGTCAGTACAGTGTTTTTGTTATTATAAAAACAATAAGGCTAGCTGCGTTATTATGCCCTAGGCCACTACCGCCTTCTTTGCTGTTTATCTAATAATAAAGTCGGTACCAGAGAGCTCTTATATACATATATCGTCTTATATAGTATTAGATATCGTGTGAAAGTAATATGTGAAGCTTTTGTTAACCGGCCGTAGGCCTTTACTACCCGTTAGGCTATTATTAAGGTTGCCTTAGAAAAGGAAGTTAAGGAAGTTAAAAATAAGAATAAAGAAAAGGATAACTCTGCCTCCGGTTTATCGTTTTATAAGTATTATCTTTGTTGTTTTAAGACAATAATTAACATAATATAGCCTTTCTTCGCCGAGAGACCACTGTGCCTTTCCCCCGCTTTGTTTTTGACGTTAGGGTAAGTAATAGTAATGGTATAACTATTGTTGTTAGTGTCAGTAGACTTTCGGTTGCCGTTGTTATAATATATATTGCCGTTTGTACCTTTACTTTAGCAGAGGTTGACGTTTTGGCTGGTACTGTTCAACGGTTGGTAGACCTTTTGCTCTTACTTTTATAAATAAAAGTGGCTTTATAACCTGTAAGTCGTAGTTTAAGAACATTACCCCAGTAATAAAGCAGCTTTATAACCTTAAAGTCGTAGTTTAAGAACGTTTCTCTTGTATTATTATAAGACTGCGGGTATGTCAGAGCGGCTTTGTAACCCTGAAATAATAGCTTAGGATTAGGTCTTTAGAATTTACACAACTCTCCTTTGTACTCGTCGTTTCTCTATAACGTTAGTTTAAAATAATATATGAAATATACTGAATGTAAATGTAAATGTGCCTTGGCATTAATTCAAGTGAGTTTTTTAATAGTAGCTCGAGTGTTTTGAAAGTTTAGAAGAGCTACAAATACCTTAAACTTTTGTCAAGACAGGTTTTTTGTTAAGCCATTTATTGGTATGTCGTTGGTAGGGAGATATATTACTTAAAAGCTCCCTTTTTTATGCTTTTGTTATAGCTATATATTTTATATGTCGACGTGTTTTAGTTTTGTTAAGATATGTTAGTTCTTTTTAGTTATTAACCGAATTGTCTGTTTATTATCATAGAATATGTTTTATAGAGCTCTTATATTAAGTGTTAGTTCTTTAAAGAAGCACTGGAGTGTTATTACTTCTTTTGCTGTCTTTGTTACTTTTAGTAGCTTTGCTTTTATTGTTAAAGTAATTATAGTGTCTTGTTTTGAGGCTTTTTAAACGATTGTATTTCCGAATAATATTATAATAAAACCTTAGGAAAAGCGTTTTGACTCTTTGTTATTTGTAAATAAGGCGTCTAAGGCTATTAGTAGATGTATTTCTTGATTTTTATATTAGTAGACAATCGCTAGGAAGTGTAATTTAAACAAGTATTTAATAGTTTACTCGACTGTTTTTATATATTAGGCGCTTGGGTTCGTTAAGAAATACAACAGCTGAGACGTTATAAAAGCGACATTTGGCTTTAATATAATAACTATGTATAAGACTAACTTAACCTTCTTTTAGTACTCTTTAATTTGCTTTAATGTGACAATTCCGGGGTTCTTGACTAAGTCGTAGTTCGGTAAAGGCGTATTTAGGTATTTTTTGTTTATTATATTGAATTTCCAAGTCACTTTTTTTATATAAGTGTCGTGTATTAGAGACACTGTCTTTACGGACTGATTTTTAACTATACGTACCCCTAAGAACTATTCCATATTTCCTAATATAATGAGTTTGTAGGTTAAATATAACCCTTTGATAATTTCTTGTTTTTTATTGTTATTTAAGGTATAATATAGAACTTGAATATTGTCGATGTAAAACGCCACAAAGACTATCTTATTAGAGTTTGTGAAAATACACGGCTTTTCTATTAAAGGGTTAAGGTTTAGTTTGTTTAATATTACTGTAAAGTCGTTGTACTATAATATAGGGGAGTCTCTTAAGTTATATAATATTTGGTTGATTTTTACTATTATTCTAGGTCTTTTTTAGCCGTCTAAGAAATAATATAACACTGGGGCGTTCCTTTTATTACGTTTAACGTTGACGAATACGTTAACTACGTTAAATTGTTTTACTTTTAAGTCAAACTATGTTATAAACGCTATTATTACTTTGAAAGAGTGTATTACTAGTGTTATGGTGTACATCGAGAAAATCGTTGAGTTGTCTTGCATATCCTTTTGTACTATAATACGAGACTGACAATAAGTTAGTTCACTTGTTAAGTCGACTTTATATGTAAAAACCCATTTCAGTAAAATGGGCTATATAGTAGCGTCTTCCCTAAGAATTACTCTTTAGTAATATCGAGCTTTTAAATTAGTGATCTCTCTCTCGGCGTCTTTCCTAAAGTATTCGCCCTAGGCGTAGCTGTCTAGCTCATTCCAGTTCTTTGGAACTTTCGGAAGTTTCTTTTAATATGGGTTATATGAATTAGAAACAACTATAAAGTCTGCTTTTACTCTAATACTTAAAACAGCTGTTGTTATTATTATATATAATATAATTGTGTCTTTGTTATTTGTTTATGTCAGAGTAGTTCTATAGAATATACTAGTAAACTCTATCATGCGTAAATAGTTGTTTTGTCGTAGAGCCACTATTATAGAATAGTGGCCCTGAGTTATGAGTCTGTCGTACTCCTTCCACACTTCTTATACTATATAAATTTGGTTATGTTTTTGTCTTTGTTGTTGTTATCGGTTTATTTTAGCTAGTATTTAAAAATCGTCGTCTATCTTAGTCATTGTAAGCAGAGCTTTTAATAGTTTGGGGACTTGTTACTTAAGGCTTTATAACCTTTAACTTAGTATTATGACTTAAAGGTATATTTGGCGCGTTTCTTTAATACTTAAGTCTGTATTTTTACTATGTAAGACGTTTTTCTTAGGTTAATCTTTGATTATTTGATTTTCAGTAAGTCTTAGAGTGCCTGAACTTAACTTTTTATAAAGAGTCAGAACTTTACTGTCGTTCTTAATATTGTCTTTGTAAAGAACTACTTTATTTACCCCTGAGTTTTGACTTTTATAAGGGATTATGTCGTTGTTTTTTATTTTTTGGCTTTTATAAGGAACTATTTTGTTATTCTTTATTTTTCAGCTTTTATAAAGGATTATTCCCTTTTCACTTTCCGTTATTCTTGAGTTTATTAGTAGTTTAAAAAGATTAAGGTCTATTGGTATTATTGTAGGTGGTTTAGTCGCTGGGGGGAGTATTCTTATAGGCGGGGGGAGTACTTTTAGTATAGTGATTTCTGTTTTTATTAGTTTTCTAGTATATATTTTAATAGTGGCATTTAACGTAGCCGTTCGTTCTTTTGTAATATTCTTTGTAATATTACTTATGTTAATTTTTACATCTAAAGAGACGTCGTCCTTTTCTATTATAGTAATGAGTTTTTTCAAGGCAAAAGCGGTTTGGCCAATTGACTTTTCTTTATTTGGAGAATAGAACTTTGTTTTATTAAAGCGAATATTATGTGTTATAATAATATAGCGTAGTTAGGGCACTTAGATTCTGTATATATTAAAAGTAATATAACTAACCAGATAACTTAGATGTCCCTTAAGGTCGACTTTAAAGCTTTTTTTGTCTTTTCCGGCTTTTTTGTCGTTTTTTACTAAGTAGGCACGTGCCTTATATGTATATTCCCCGCTTTAATTTAGTCTTAAGTCAGTTAATAACTTCTTTACAATTAGTGGATTGTATTATTAAAAGTAGCCCTGAAACCATTCTTAAAGTACTTAGTTTGGGCTCTTTATCCTTTGTCATATAAGTAATACCTTATTATATAGGTAAACCGCTGTATTATATATTTTTAGATATAACTTTTTCGGGAGTTTTATTCGAACGTGTATTTTAATAGATTTAGTGATGATTTCTTGTCTTGTGCGCTTTAAATTACCGATTAATTCTTTAGTATATACTAAGGGGTTCTTTACTTTGATCCTTTCCTTTGTCGTCTAGTCCTAATAATATATCGTTTTAAAGATTATAACAACTGAAGTATTATTATTATACTTAATGACACAAATGGACAGTCTATATTGACGTTTTGTTTAATATTCGAAGTTCTATATTACTAGTATGACGTGGTTTAGTGACTTGTTTATTAAGGTCTAGTTAAACAGCTTTTTATTGTATTTGTCTTTGATTATTAATAATTATTGTGTTTTATTATAGCCTAGGGGGAAATTAAACAAGTCCTAAAGGATTTTAAAGAATAGTTTAGCTGCTTTGTTTTTAAACTCTTTTTTTGAAGTGACGTTTTTAACGTATATTATAGTACAGTCTTTGTATTTGATTTTGGAAACACCGTTAAATTCTACCTTTTTTTATATATAAAACAGCGCTTGTAGTGTTTTTTTTCTAAAATGGCCCGTTCTTAGGTGTTATATTTCTGGTATTATATAGCGAACTTATAGTGGCTTTTTATTTGACTGGAAACTTTGTTTTAAGTTATGACGGAGAGTTAGATATATTATGGCTAAGAGGCGCTTTATTATTACTGGGTTATAAAGGCGACGAGAGTAATTAAAAGGCTTATATTTAAAAAAGGTAAAGTTGTATTTCTGTTCTAACTTTTAAAACATTACGTTGTCTTGAACTTCCCCGTATTTTAATATAGTGTTTTTTCCCAAATACTAGATCTTAATGTTTGACAAAAGCGCCTCAAAAATAATATTAACGTTAAAACTAACTATAACTACAATGTTACTTAAGGTTAGGTTTTATATGTTTAGACCGTCTTTGCTTTTTAATATATTCTTGAAGAGTCGTTGGCCTTAACTAATAACTAAGAGGCGTTATATACTTGCTTCCACATAGTCGTTGTTTTTAAACTTTATAAAAGTACCTAAGATAAGCTTTCTCTTGTCGTTGACAAAATGTTAAATACTATAATTGTCGATAAGTATATTGTTTAAAAGTATGTGTAAACTATTGATAAAATCTGCGGTATATACTCTTATTACTTTGTTAACGTCTAAAAGCTTCGGATTAATAGTAATAACATTAATATTTTTAAGGTATTTACTTTTGTCTGATAATAACAACGGCTTTTCCTTTTCTTTTTTGTCTAAAATAACGCCTTTAATAATTCGACTAATAGGGAAGATCTTTTAACTTTCTTTGACGATTTTTTTCTGTAGATTAGTGTACTTTGCTTTTTCGAGTCTTTTATGAGTTTTTTTGACTTTGTCGTTATTAGGGCAATTCTTTAGTTTGTTTGTATAACCGCCGTTATAAGCGTATTATAGTTTTTAGCATTTGATAAGTACCTAGAAGTGGCTATTCTTGAAATTACAAAGGCAATTGGTTTTTTTCGATTGTTTGGAGTAAGATCGGTTAAATAAGCTTTGTTTATTATAAGTACTTGAGCTTTTAGTATTAGAGGTAATTTTAAAATTGTCAGGAGTTTTTGAACATTTTTTAAAAAAAGCGTACAATTTATTCATTGTCTTTTTACTCTTTAGACTATTCTTGAAATGTTTTTTTAAGTTAGTTCTAAAGGCTAAACTGTACTCTTTAAGTATTATATAATGTTCTCTTCTTAAAACGTCGTCTTTGGTGACATCGGCTAAAGTTTGAATGGCTTATGTTTCGGTATAGACTAAAGCTGTAGAAAGGAAATCTCGGATGCCTAAAATGCCTTGGACTTTTGGAATATTGTGAGCTTTGATAAGACAGTACTTTTTTTGTTACTTTTTATATTAAGTGCGAGTTTTTTTTTTCTTTTTTTTTCTAAAAGTACTTATTAGAGCTTTTCGGTAGTCTGAGATGACAAATGACAATATAAAGGCGTTTGAGAGAGCGAGTTCTCGTTTAATTGACTTAATTAATATTTAAAGTCTAACGAAGTTCTTTGATTTATTGTCGTTAATAGTGTTTGTCAAAATCGACACATTGACAGTACTGTTGACTTAATTAAATAAGTGTTAATACTTTGTGTTGAAGAGTGTCTATTAGGTGAGGTTATTCTGGAATTCTCTTGTACAAGTTTCTTAAATTTCTTTAATATTATTGAAGGTCGCTTTTTGTGGTTTAGTAGCTTATAGAGGCTTTATAAAAGTCCTTTTTTTGTCTTTATTAATAGTTTCTCACTTGTGGTATATTTTCCGTTCGTTGTTATTTATTAATGGCATTTATTTTACAAACCAATGGTTTGTCTTAGCTTATATATACTCGTCGATGTTAGGAGCCGTTGGTCGAGATTTAAAGAGGTTTAAAACGTCTTGTTCATTTAAATCGACGAAGTCAATAATACCCTTGAGTTGAGTGTAATACTGGAATCTCGTTTATTACTATGGCTATTAATGACGATCACTTAGTAAAGCGTCGTCTTTATTAATTAGTATGTTTTGAGAAGACATTTTATTATTATTAAACGTTTGAAAAAGTTAAAGAAGTATTATTAAATTAAAAGAAAGGGTGAATGTGTACTTCTGAAGAGTTTTCTAAGTAATGGTAAATGTCCTTTAACACTTACCCTTGTTTTTTTTGACTTACAGTAGTTGTACTTTAGTAACTTATAGAATAAGGCTATGGCTCTTAACTATTAAATACCATAAGGGAGGAGCTTTAAGAAGTATGAAAGTCTTGAATTATAAAGGAGTGTAATAGAGCTCCTCTTAAAAGGGAACTCTAAAGATTTAGTTATATAAACAGCCTTGATTGGCTGCAGCGCCATTAAGGCTCTGTTGGTACTACCAGCCGGCGAACCCCTATTCTGTACAACAATATGGCATTGCCTTTTTGTCGAGTACCGTAGGGGAGGAGCTTCAGGAAGTGTGAAAGTCTTGAATTATAAAGGAATATAATAAAGCTTCCCTTAAAAGGGAGCTCCAAAAATCTAATTATATAAGCAGTCTTAATTGGCTGCAACGCCATTAAGGCTTTATTAATGCTATCAGCCAATAAACCCCTATTTTATACAATATACCCCTTTGGCTAAAAGCAATTATAAAAGCCATAAAAATGCTTAAATATAATTTGTATAATATGATGGCATAAATGCAAATCGCCATATAATTGGGAATAATGCTAATATAATTAATTATAATAAAAGCGTTGTTGCTAGGGCAATAAAATTAAGCAAATAAAATTATATTAAAACTTTTATATCAAGAATTTGCATTCCCTAGCAATTATATTATCAAAAATGGCTTATATTAAAAAACGCGCTTCCGCCGTTGCTTTTAAAGCATTAAAAAAAAGAGAATAGGTTTCAAATATTTAAAAGTTCAAAATCAATATGCTAATATGCATAATATAATTAGCCAGCGCTTTTTAAACTGCCACCTTTTTCCCTTGCTTGCCTTTCCCGCCTTTATTAACCTTTTAGCATTGCGCTATGGCTAAGGAAGCTCGTACCGTGCCATGCTCCCACTGCATTCGCAATAGCATGCATAGCGCGCTAAGCAACCCTTATTATAATAAAGCTGATTGCGCTATCGTGCCTTAGGCCGCTGCTGCCTTTTTTGCCGCTTATTTAATAGCAAAATTGGTGCCAAAGAGCTTTTGCGTACATATATTATTTTATATAATATTAAATATTATATAAAAGCAATGTATAAAACTTTTATTAATCAGCCGTAGGCTCTTATTGCCCATTAAATTGCTATTAAGGCTGCTTTAAAAAAAAAGGAGATTAAAAAAGCTAAGAATAAGAATAAGAAAAAAGATAATTTTGCTTTCGATTTATTGCTTCATAAATACTATTCTTATTAATTTAAAACAATATTTAATATATTATAATCTTTTTTCGCCAAAAAACCGCCATGCCTCCCCCTCGCCCTATTTTTGGCGCTAAGGTAAATAATAATAATAATATAATTGCTGCTATTAATATTAATAAATCTTTAATCGCTATTATTGCAGCGCATGCTATTGCTTGCGCTTTTGCTTTAGCAAAAGTTAATATTTTGGCTAGCGCCGCTTGGCGGTTAATAAACCTTTTGCTTTCATTTTTATAAATAAAAATGGCTTTGCAATTCGTAAATCGCAGCTTAAGAATATTATCCTAATAATAAAACGGCTTTGCAATCCCAAAATTGCAGCTTAAAAACATTTCCCTTATATTATTATAATACTGCAAATATATTAAAGCAGCTTTGCAACCCCAAAATAACAGCTTAGAATTAGGTCCTTAAAATTTATACAATTCTCTTTTATGCTTATTGTCTCTTTGCAACATTAATTTAAATTAACATATAAAATATATTAAATATAAATATAAAATATATTAAATATAAATATAAATATGCTTTAGCATTAGCTTAAATAAGCTTTTTAATAATGGCTTAAGTATTTTAAAAGTTCAAAAAAGCTATAAATACCTTAAACTTTTATTAAGGCAGGTTCTTTATTAAACCATTTGCTAGCATATTATTAATAAGGAAATATATTACCTAAAAGCTTTCCTTTTTATGCTTTTATCATAGCCATATGTTTTGTATATTAACATATCTTAGCTTTATCAAAATGCGTTGGTTCTTTTTAATTATTAATCAAATCATTTATTTATTATCACAAAATATATTCCACAAAACTTCCATATCAAATGTTAATTTCTTAAAAAAGCGCTAAAACGCCATCACCTCCTTTGCCGTCTTTGCTATCCTTAATAACTTCGCTTCCGTTATTAAAGTAATCACAATGTTTTGCCTTAAGGCTTTTCAAATAATTGCATCTTCAAATAATATTATAATAAAACCTTAAAAAAAGCGTCTTAACTTTTCGTTATTTGCAAATAAGGCATTTAAAGCTATTAATAAATATATCTCCCAATTTTTGCATTAATAAATTATTGCTAAAAAGCATAATCCAAATAAGTATTTAATAATCCATTTAATTGCTTTTGCGTGCTAAGCGCTTAGGTTTATTAAAAAATGCAATAACTAAAAAGCTGCAAATGCAACATTTGGCCTTAGCATAATAATTATATATAAGATTAACCTAACCTTTTTTTAGTACTTTTTAACCTGCTTTAATATGGCAATTTTAGGATTTTTGATTAAATTGTAATTTAGCAAAAGCATGCTTAAGCATTTCCTATTTATTATATTAAATTTCCAAGCCATTTTTTTATATAAATATCGTGCATCAAAAACACCATTTTTGCAAACCGATTTTTAATTATATGCACCCTTAAAAACTATTCCACATTTCTTAATATAATAAATTCATAAGCTAAGTGCAATCCTTTAATAATTTCTTATTTTTTATTATTATTTAAAGCATAATATAAAACTTAAATATTATTAATATAAAACGCCATAAAGACTATTTTATTAAAATTTATAAAAATACACAGCTCCTTTGCTAAAAGGTTAAAATTTAGTTTATTTAATATTATAACAAAATTACCATATTATAACACAAGGGAGTTTTTTAGGCTATATAATGCTTGATCGATTTTTATTATTATTCCAGGTTTTTTTCAGCCATTTGAAAGGTAGCATAATATTAAGGCGCTTTTCTCATTGCGTTTGGTATTAACAAATGCATTAATTATATTAAATTATTTTACTTTTAAATCAAATTATGCTACAAATGCTATTATCATTTTAAAAAAGCATGCTGCAAATATTGCGGCATATGTTAAAAAAATTATTAAATTATTTTGCATATCCTTTTGCATTATAATGCAAAAGCAATAGCAAATTAATTTGCTTATTAAATTAATTTTATATATAAAAACCTATTTTAGTGGAATAGGCTATATAATGGCGTTTTTTCTAAAAATCATTTTTTAGCAATATCAAGCTTTTAAATTAATAATCTCTTTTTTAGCGTCTTTTTTAAAATGTTTGCCTTAGGCGTGGCTATTTAGCTTATTCCAGTTTTTTGAAACCTTTGGAAGTTTCTCTTAATATAGGTTATGTAAATTAAAAGCAATTATAAAATTTGCTTTCATTTTAACACTTAAAACAGCTATTACTATTATCGCATATAATATAATTATGTTTTCGCCATTTGCTTGCATTAAAATAGCTTTATAAAATATGCTAACAAATTCCATTATACGCAAATGGCTATTTTGTTATAAAGCCATTATTATAAAGTAATAGCCCCAAATTGCAAATCTATTATGCTCCCTCCACACTTCTTATGCTGCATAAATTTGATCATATTCTTATTATTGTTGCTATTATTAATTTGCTTTGGCCAATATTTGAAAATTATTATTCATTCCAATTGCTATAAGTGAAGCTTTTAATAATTTAGAAACCTGCTGCTTAAAATTTTGTGGCTTTTAATTTAATATTACAATTTAAAAATATATTTAATATGCCTTTTTAATACCTAAATCTATACTTTCATTATATAAGGCGTTTTTCTCAAGCTAATTTTTAAGTATTTAATTTTTAGCAAGTTTTAAAGCGCCTAAACTTAATTTTTTATAAAAAATTAAAATTTTATTATTATTTTTAATACTATTTTTGTAAAAAACCACTTTATTTACCCTTAAGTTTTGATTTTTGTAAGGAATCATATTATTGCTTTCCCTTTTTTAGCTTTTATAAAAAACCATTTCATTGCTTTTTATTTCCCAGCTTTTATAAAAAACCATTCCCATTTCATTTTCCATTATCCCCAAGCTTATTAATAATTTAAGAGGATTAAAATTTATTAATATTATTGCAAATAATTTGATTGCCAAGGGAAGCATTCTTATAAGCAAGGAAAGCACTTTTAATATAATAATTTCTATTTTTATTAATTTTTTAGCATGCACTTTAATAATAGCATTTAGCGCGGCCATTCATTCCTTCGCAATATTCTTTATAATATTGCTTATATTAAGCCCTATATTTAAAAAAAACATCATCCTTTTTTATTATAATAATAAGCTCTTTTAAAGCAAAAACAATTTGGCCAACCAATTTCTTCTCATTCAAAAAATAAAACTTTATTTTATTAAAACAAACATTGCGCATTATAATAACACAACATAGCTAAGGCACCCAAATTTTGTATATATTAAAAGCAACATAATTAATCAAATAATCTAAATATTTCTTAAAATCAACTTTAAAGCCTCTTTTGTCTTTTCCGGCTTTTTTATTATTTTTTACTAAATAAGCACACGCCCCATACGCATACTTCCCGCTTTAATCTAATTTTAAATTAATTAATAGCCTTTTTATAATCAATAAATCGTATTATCAAAAATAGCCCCAAAATCATTCCTAAAGCACTTAATTTGGGCTTTTCATTCCTTATTATGCAAATGGTGCCTTATTATATAAATAGACCGCTATATTATATATCTTTAAATACAATTTTTTTAAGAGTTTTGCTTAAACATGCATTTTAATAAATTTAATAATAATTTCTTATTTTGCGCGCTTTAAATCGCCAACTAATTCTTTAATATATGCTGGGGGATTCTTCACTTTAATCCTTTTCCTTATTGTTTAGTCCTAATAGCGTATTATTTCAAAAATTGCAATAACAAAAATATCATTATCATGCCTAATAACATAAATAAACAATTCATATTAACATCTTATTTAATGCTTAAAGTTTTATAATACCAATATAATATGATTTAACAATTTGCTTACCAAAATCCAATTAAACAACTTCCCACTATACTTGTCTTTAATTACCAATAATTATTGCGTTTTATTATAGCTTAAAAGAAAATCAAATAAATCTCAAAAAAATTTGAAAAATGATCTAACCGCCTTATTCTTAAACTCCCTCTTTAAAATAACATTTCCAACATATATTATAGCATAATTTTTGCATTTAATTCTAAAAACGCAATTAAATTTTATTCCTTTTTTTGCATAAAACAATGCCCAAAGTGCTTTTTCTTCAAAATGGCCCATTTTTAAATGCCATATTTTTAGCATTGCATAGCAAGCTTATAATAACTTCTTATTTAATTAAAAACCTTATTTTAAGCTATAATGGAAAATTGAATATATTATAACTAGGAGGCATTTTATTATTATTAGGCTATAAAGGCAATAAAAATAATTAAAAGGCTTGTATTTAAAAAAAATAAGATTGTATTTTTGCTTTAGCTTTTAAAGCACCATATTATTTTAAATTTCCTTATATCTTAATATAATATTTTTTCTCAAATACCAAATCCTAATATTTAATAAAAGCGCCTTAAAAATAATATTAATATTAAAACCAATTATAATTGCAATATTGCTTAAAATTAAGTTTCATATATTTAAATCATTTTTGCTTTTTAACACATTTTTAAAAAGTTGCTAGCCCTATTTAATAATTAAAAGGCATTATATACCTGCCTTTATATAATCGTCATTTTTAAACTTCACAAAAATGCCTAAAATAAGCTTTCTTTTATTATTAACAAAATGCTAAGCACCGCAATTATTTATAAATATGCTATTTAAAAATGCATGTGAATTGCTAATAAAATTTGCAGCATATATTCCCATTGCTTTATTAACATCAAATAGCTTTGGATTAATAATAACAACATTAATATTTCCAAGGTATTTGCTTTTATTTATTAATAACAACAGCTTTTCCTTCTCTTTCTTATTTAAAGCAACGCTTTCAATAATTCAACTAATGGAAAAAATCTTTTAACCCTCTTTAACAATTTCCCTTTGTAGTTTGGCGTACTTTGCTTTTTTAAATCTTCTGCAAATTTTTTTAACCTCATCATTGCTAAGGCAATTCCTTAATTTATTTGCACAACCGCTATTATAAGCATATCATAATCTTTAGCATTTAATAAATGCCTAAAAATAGCCATTCTTAAAATTGCAAAAGCAATCGCTTTTCTTTAACTATTTAAAATAAAATCAATTAAATAAGCCTTATTTGCTATAAATGCTTAAGCTTTTAGCATTAAAAATAGTTTTAAAGTTATTAAAAGTTTTTAAACGCTTCCCAAAAAAAGCGTATAGCTTATTTGCTATTTTTTCATTTTTTAAACTATTTTTAAAATGCTTTTCCAAATTAATTTCAAAAGCTAAACCATACTTTTTAAGCATTATATAATATTTCCTTTTTAAAACATCATTTTTAATAATATTAGCTAAAGCTTAAGCAGCTTATGTCTTAGCATAAACTAAAATTGCAAAAAGGAAATTTTAAATGCCCAAAATGCCTTAAATTTTCGGAATATTATATGCTTTAATTAAACAATATCTTTTTTGCCACTTTTTATGCCAAATGCAAGCTTTTATCTTCCTTTTTTTTTGAAAGCACTTATTAAAGCTTTTCAATAATTTAAAACAATAAATGATAATACAAAAGCATTTGAAAAAGCAAGCTCTCGCTTGATTAACCTAATCAACGCTTAAAGTTCAACAAAAAATTTTGACTTATTATTATTAATGGCGTTTATTAAGATTAACATATTAATAATATTATTAACCTAATTAAATAAGTATTAATACCTTATGCTAAAAAGCATTCATTAAGCAAAATTATTTTAAAATTCTCTTATGCAAGCTTCCCAAATTTCCTTAATATCGCTAAAGGTTGCCTTTTATAATTTGGTAACTTATAAAAGCTTCATAAAAATCCTTTTCTCATTTTTATTAACAATCTCCCACTTATAATATATCTTCCGCTTGCTATCGCTTATTAACGCCATTCATCCTGCAAACCAATTATTTATCTTAACTTATATATATTTATTAATATTAAAAGCTGCTAATCAAAATTCAAGAAAATTTAAAACATTATATCCATCTAAGTTAACAAAATCAATAATGCCCCTAAATTAAGCATAATATTAAAATCTCATTCACCACTACGGCCACTAGCAACAATCGCTTAATAAAGCGTCATTCTTATTAATTAATACGTCCTAAAAAAACATCTTATTATTATCAAACATTTAAAAAGTTTAAAAAAATATTATTAAATTAAAAAAGGGGAAATATATGCTTTTAAAAAATCTTTCAAATAGCGATAAATATCCTTCAACACTTATTCTTGCTTTTCTCAACCTACAATAATCATACCTTAATAACTTATGAATTAAGGCTGTAGCTTTTAACTATCAAGTACCATAGGGGAGGAGCTTTAGGAAGTATGAAAGTCTTGAATTATAAAAGAGTATAATAAAGCTTCCCTTAAAAGGGAGCTCCAAAAATCTAGTTACATAAGCAGTCTTGATTGGCTGCAGCGCCATTAAGGCTTTATTGGTGCTACCAGCCGACAAACCCCTATTCTGTACGACACTTTTTTATGTTTTTTATTTATATAATAAGTATCTTTTACTTATATTATATTCTTATTATAAGTATTTTTGAATTATCACTTCTATTAGCTTTAGTATTTGCACTTACTATCCTTAAAATGCTTATAGGTTTTTGGAAAATTATACTTTCTTTTTAAATAATGGCTATTTGAATTAATAACTTAGATAAGAATAAAAATATTAACAATTTGATCTTTTTTTTAAAAAATATAAGGGTAAAATAGAGAAAATCGTTTAGAGAGGAGAATTATGGCATATTTTTGTGATTAATATTATAGAAAGTTGTATTGGATTTTTTTAATTTTGTTTTATTATTAATTTATAATTGTATTTATTTTAGGTATAATGGTCGGTTATAGTAAAAGACCACTTTTGTATTATTATAACACAATATTATCCTGTGCTTTAGCGTTTTTATAATGCGTGGATTTTTAATTAAATTATAATTATTCACATTGATTATTGAAATAAATGAATTAAACAATGTGCTAAGAAAATAATAAAAGAAGGTTAAATATATTTTAAAGTTTAGTTGGTTTAATATTAATTAATATAATATTTTAGCCGTTGAACGCGTTGTTATTAATGTAAAAGACGGGCCTATTATATTAATTAAAAGAACTTTTTTTGATTAATGCCGTAAGGCCAATTATATTAGAGAATAATATTTTTGCGGATATTATTTATATTATTATTGTTAATATACCAGAGACATGTGGGAAAAAGGACATTTCGAAAATATGTTTATTTTACGCCGTTAATAAATCGCCCGTTTTTAAAAGAAATATGATATGGAGATTATAGTTATTAATGAGGGATTAGCTAATGTCCTAGGGGCGAGTGTAATTATGTTAAAAACAATGGAAGTTATAAAAGGGTTAGTAATAAAACACAAGAACAAATAAGTTATGGCGGCGTGAGTGATTTAATAAATAAAAGGAGGAAAGTTATATAATAATGAAAATAGAATTATAGTTTATAAGTTTTTGAAAAATCAGAAATCTTATTGACTATTTGGTTCTTTTAATTAGTAAAAAAGCATTTGTAAAAAACTAATTCATATAGAAAAAAAGCCTTTTTAAGAAACTAATACTTAGTTTTAAAAGTGGCGGTTAAAATAATATAATATGTATTAAGCCAGTATTAAGAAGAGGAGTTTATGGTTGTTTTAAAGATTATAATCTTAACCCTTTTAATTGAACTAAATGCCATTTAATAAAATGCGCAATAAATTTACAAAGAATTGTTTTTTATTAATATTACGCCTTTTTAAATATTTGATTATTAAAATAATTTAATTCTTTTATAATATGATTAAATAAATGAATTGATTATATTATAAGAGGTGGCTTTTTTAAAAAGGGTTAAATTACTTATGTTTTTTTTTTATATAAAAAAAATAAAATCATTGAGAAATTCGTCTTTAATTAAGGTACTTCTTTGCTTTCATAAAAAGAAGTTATTATTTTTGGGATTAATTAATTATTTTTAGGTTTATTAAATGATTAGCCTTTTAATAAAAATAAAGCTAATTAACCTTTTTTAGGTTTTTTAATGATTAGTTTAATATAAAGTGGAGTAGGAGGGAATTAGATAGCGAAGGGAAGTTAATTAAAGATATGAATTAACGTAGAAAAAGCGGTTAATAAAATAATACTATAATATATATACTTATTAAGATTTAGGGTAAAATCTCGTATTTTAGATTTAGGAATTAAGTCGGAATTGGAATTAGAATTGATTTAGAATGTAGAAATGAGGGCCTATTTTTTTTTTCAAAGTAGCTAAGGGTTATTTTCGGTTGCCCATTTAATTGTTATTGAGTTAAGGTAAGTTAGTTAGTTTTATGATGGGATCTTATATGTAATATAAATTATGGTGAATCACGGGTGATGCGTCTTATAATATAGCTAGTTTTATTATTGCCTTTTACGTATAACATATTTAATATTATGTTTTTTAGTTGTTTTTGAAAAGGACTTAAAGTTATTAGGAAAGTTGTTGATAGCAAAGAGTTTATAAAAGTATATTAGTTTGTTTAAGAAGGTGCTTAATTTAGGTATATATATGGAGGGCCCGTTATTTGTAAAGCAACGATTTCTTAAGGGATTTAAAGTTAAATAATAATATGTTATTTAAAAGGGGGAAGATTAGTATAAGCAAAGCGTGTATATTTTTAAAGCCTTTTAGTAAAGTATGTATTAAGGTATGAAAAGGTTAATTAGGCGTTTATTTTGAAATCTTTTTATGTTTTTTAGCCTTGTTTTTTAGCGTTAGATAAAAGGAAAAGAAAATAAAGTAATGAATCTTGAAAATATGTAAAAAGAAATAAAGTGTTAAAATAAAATTAATTTAATTAAAGTAAAGTGAGGGGATAGGGACTTACTAAATTGAAATTTTAAAGCCTTAATTTGAGAGTGATAGTGATAGTAATGGTTATAATGATAGAGTGTTAGAATAGAATTAATTTGAGTAAAGTAAAGTAAGTGGAGGGAGATTTAATAGATGATATTATAAAAGCTCATTTTAAGTCGACGTTAATAATGATAATAATAGAGCATTGGAATGGAGTCAGTTTAAATATGTTAAAGTGAGGGGAAAAGGGAGACTTAATAGATTAAGATTATTTACTTTAAGTTGAGGTTAATATTGGCAGTAATAGTAAAGAAGTATTAGAATGGAGTTAGCTTGAATATGTTAAAGTGAGGGGAAAAGGGAGACTTAATAGATTGAAAATGATATTATAGAAGTTTATTTTAAGTTGACGTTAATAGTGACAGTGATGAAGTATTGAAATGAAGTTAGCTTAAATATGTTAAAATAAGGGAAATGTGACGGATGGTACGGATTGGAGGGCATTTAGGGAGCCTTCCTAATTGGGCATTACTAAGCGCCTAAGCGAGATTAACTTGATGATGTTTCTTGTATATAACCCCTTTTCTTTCCTTACCTTTTTTCTTCTTTAGTTGTAAATTTTAAGAGAATTTTGATTACTTTTATTATGTTTTTCTTGATATATAAAGCCTTTATTATAATTTAATATTGGTTTTTATAAGGCAAGCGTTATATTATTTATAATTTTTTTTAATTTGTTTAAGAAAATAATAAATATCCTTCCCCCTTTTTATTTTTTTGTGAACTCTTATTATGGAAAGAGTTGTTTTTATAGAGAAGGCTTATATTAAATATAACTTGATAAATGATATTTAAACAATTAATAAACCTAAAAAAGTTAATAACATTGGCTTCCCTTTTTTATGCCTCTTTGATTTAATTAAGCCAAAGAAATAATATCCTCTTTTATATAAACGTATTTTTAACACGTTATGTAAAGCCTAAACCTCTTATAACAGAGCACTTTTTAATGGAAGACGCTGATATGTTTTTTGCCTTTGCTTTATTTATTCCTTTTATGGGATTTTTCTTTTAATCCTTTTTTTTAGTATAATATAGTTTACTTTTTAGGGTAGTTAAGTTATTATAAATATATAAACAATAGAAGAGATAGAGAAAAGGTTAGATGAAAAGAGAAAGCGTTTTGAGTAAATGGGTAAGGACTTATTTATTATATAAGAACAATTTTGAAGCCTTAGTTAGAATTGTGCTCTTTTTAAGTTTGTTTCCTTTGGAGATAGCCTCTTTTTATTTACTCCTTTTTTTTTATTGAGGAAGATATTCGTGTTTTTGTTAAAAATAAGGGTAAGCAAATTGCCGTTGTTTTTAATTTAGGTAATAATAGTAATGGAGATAATAACGAGTTAAGCCGTTATTGTAATAATATTTTATATTATCCTTTCTTTAAAGACACCTTTTAGGTCTTGTTTTTTTTGGAATTTCCTTTATGTTTTATATTATTTGTATTAAAAAGATTTTAAACCTTTTAAATAAATTCTTTAATGGCGTTAAGTATTTCTTGAAACTGTGGGAAGTTTAAGTATATAATGCTTTGCGTTGTTATGCCATTTACTTTATTAATAAAGAACACAAGAAGGATTGGCTATTGAATTAAATTAAAGGAATGGCATAGATATTTTTAAAACTAGCTTTCTTAGAACCCGAACTTAATAAAAACGGTATATTTATAGACGCCTTGGATTTGGTAGAATAATTTGTTTTGTTTTTATTTAATTTTTATAATAAATAAATAGTTTGTTTTAAGTATTCCGCCTTTTATATAGATTATTAGAGTTCCTTTTAGAGCTTTTATTATGATTTTAGAACTTTTGCTTATATTACCGGTATTAATAACAAATTCGTTTTGAAAATGGATTTGTAAAATAAGCTTTTTCCCCGGTTATATAAACAATTGTTTTAATAATATAAGACCTTTTGATTATTAGAAGAGTATGTGGAAGTAATTTAAGCTGAAGATTAAGGCTAATTAATTGAGCGGATTTTTTATTTGATTTTTGAACTTTTAACCTTTATTAAGTCGAACTTTCGTTAGGTTATAAATATGTTTTCTTAATCTTTTACTCCTTTTTATAATTACATTGATTATAAAGTAAAAAAGCATTGTAAATAAGAGAGCTTTTAGCCTTAATAACATTAGTACTAAAAATTATTAACCCCTTTTACGCGTGTTAACACCTTTTGCGCTTAATCATTCGTAAATGTATTTTATAATTATATTATATAATTATTTTAACGACCTTTTATTTTTTATAGAATTAATGAGATTGACGCTGGCTGTTCTTTTAATAATTACTTTAAAAATGATAATAAAAATGTATATAAGGATGTTACTAAAGAGTAAATGTAGCCTTTTTTAGTAAAAGGCTAAGTTTAAGAAAAGACTTTTTCTTAAATATATTAAGAAATATGCAATATTTTGATTTAATAAAGCTTTTTGGAGGATAATCCTTTATTACTTAAGTAACTTTTATTAAGAATGGATTATTATATAAGTTATTTGTACTTTTTGATTTTGGAATAAATGGTTATTGTTTTATTAATTGTCTTTTTTTAAATTTTTTTTTCTTTTAAAACCTTTGATTTACTTTTTGTTAAATGTTATTGTTGTTAAGGGATTTAATAGTGCTGATAGTGGGAAAATCAGTTATTATATTACATTGAACCTAATAGTGGATAAGCGTTTATAAGCCTTTACCCTTTTTTTATTATTTGATTAAGACATTATAGTGTTATTTTTGGAAGAGTATAGTTATTGGAATATTAAGTCCTTTTTGATATTGTTAAATGACGTATTATTTGACTGAAAGCCTTTTTTTTAATTGTCACTTATAATACTTTAGTCGAAATTTAAGATTTTTGTTATTATTGTATTTAATAGCACTATTAAAGGGACGTTGAACAACGAGATTAAAAACTTAATTAATATTGGAATGAATGCGATACTTAATTTGATGAAATTAAAGGTGTTTAATTATTTAATCCCCGTTGATCTTTATTTGATTATAAAGGTAATCTGCTTGAAGATGTTGAAGCCTTAAAAGTGTTTTAAATGAGATTTATGGTTTCTTTTTTATTAATTACGTTGGCTTCTACTGTTGTTGATTTTATTTATGTTATTATTTTATAAAAGAAATAGGTGTGATTTGACTTTTGCTGGATTCTATATGGCGAAGCAGCTTTTAAAGTAGCCTTTAAAGCAGCCTTTCCTTTAATATTATATAATAAAATGATGGAGATTTTTAGGAAGGTGCCGCTTTTATTAAGACATATTATTCTTTTCTCTTTTTGTTTAATGATAAGGCTAAACGTTAATTTTAATAGTTATTATTGCCATTTACTCTGATCTTAAGCTTAATTAGCCGTGTTAATGACTATTGTTGTTAAACTTATTTCCGTTGTTATTTTTGCCTTTATTACATTTTTATATTGAAATATATATTGAAATATAAAAAGGCCATTGAATTAGGTACGAAATAATGATAAAAGTAGTGCAAACATTGATATTGCTTTAAAATAAGTTATGTTATAAATAATAAGTATAGCTTTTGTTTTATGTGATTTTATGAATAATAATTGTGTTATTTTTTATTTTAATAAGAAACTTTTTTTTATATTTGTTGAAGTTGATATTATTATATGGTAAAACCTTTTAATTTACTTTTTTTTTATGCTGAACGTAATTGTGTGATTTTGTAGCTTTACTTTGTAAGATGCGTGCTTAGCTTTTTAATAATTTAAATATAATTGACTTGATGCCTTTTTTAATGCTTTTATTATTAGGAAATGAAGGGCTAAAATATAGAGATTTTAAGGGAAGCCATTTATTAAGATTTATTTAATTATTGGTGTGTTTTTTTATTTATTAAGTAAATAGAAGTTTAAGGATGAGATTTTTGCCACGACTTTTTATAAGGTTAACGCATTGATTCAAGAGTATACTGTAAAGCGTTAATGGATTGTTGTTATTTTAAATTTGATTATTGAATTTATTGAATGTTATTAAATAGTATAGTAATTTGCCGCTTATTTGAGTGAGTTAGATTTTGAATTAATAGTTCCCTTGGAATACGTTAAATGGGCTTACGTATTTTTTAAAGCTATAAGTGATATATTTCCCTTTTATTACTTATATAATTATTAAATTAAATTGATTAAAAATGAGGAGAAAAGCCTTAAGTATTTGCCTTTATATAAGATGTTCGTTAAGGAATTCGAGGTAATTAAAGCTTATATTATTAATAACCTGTTAAAGGGATTTATTAAACCTTTTTAAACATTATATGTTACCCTTGTTTTTTTTATTAAAAAGCCAAATGGAAGTTTGAGATTTTATATTAATTTTCAAGTATTTAATTCTTTTATTTAAAAAGATTATTACCTTTTTCTTTTAATTAATGAGATTTTGGCTAAGATTGTGAATGCCCGCATTTTTATTAAACTTAATATTAAACAGGCCTTTTATTATATTTGAATGGACTTAGCCTTAAAGTAATACACAATTTTCAGGATAAGATATGGAGTATATAAGTGTAAGGTTTTTCCTTTTGATTTAATTAATAGACCTGCGATATATTAACGGTATATGAATAACATTTTTTATTATTATTTAGATGATTTTTATACAGCTTACTTAAATAATATTTTTATTTATTTTGAAGACCCCTTGGAATATTATTCTTATGTTACGAAAGTGTTTTGGCGATTTTAAGATATTAGCTTTTAAGTGGATTTTAAGAAAAATGAGTTTAGAATTATTTATATAAAATACTTTAGATTTATTATATTAATTTTAAGATTAAAAGTTGATTTTGAAAAAGTTTTAGTTATTAATTTATAGACTTACTCTGGTTTTATTAAAGGTATATAATCCTTTTTGGTTTTTATAACTTTTATAAGCGTTTTATTAAGGATTATAGTATTATAGTAAACCTTTTGTTTATTTAATAAAGAACAACATTCTTTTTTACTTTATTTGTGAATATAAAAATGCTTTTAATTTTTTAAAACATATTCTTACGTTAATTCCGTTTTTTTGACATTATTAGTAACATTTGCCTTGCCTTTTAAAAACAGATATAAGTGATGGAATTGTTGTAAAGGTCCTTTCTTAATAATACGATAAGAATTGGTTTTTTATTGCTTTTTTTTAAAAAAACTATACTCTTCGTAAAGCTTAATTATGTTGTTTATAATAAAGAGATGTTTATTATTATACGCTCTTTTGCTTATTAGAAAGTAGAGTTTGCGGGGACCCCCTATTAAATTCGTATTATTATGGATTATAAAGCCTTGAAATACTTTATGACCTTCAAGTAATTGAATGCCTAATAAGCATAATGGGCCAAATTATTGGCTGATTACTATTTTATGATAATTTATTGGCCAGGTGTTTATAACTTATTGGTAAATGTGTTTTTTTTATAAATCAAATAAGTTTAATGAATAAAATTCTGCTAAAAGAGCATAGCGCTTATAATAGTTCTTATGGAAAAATTAAGTAAACCTTATACTTGTGGCTAGGAATCTTTGTTTTCTTAGTTAGGATGATAACTTTATTCTTAACGTTAAGATAGCGGATTTTTTCTTAGTATTTTTGGTAATGTATTAAGCATTAGAAGTTAATTGTATAGCCCCCTCTTTTTAAGCGTTGTGAAAGTAAGTCTTGTTAAATCAGCTGAGTAAGCTTAGCATAGAAGGCGACTTATTGTTTTTTGATGGTTACTTTATGATTTTTGATATTATTTATTTTTATACTCTTTTTATTTAAGAAGTGTATAACCGCGTTAATATAATTTATCTTAGTGTTAAAAAGACCTTGTAACTTTTATTTTCTTAATATTGGTAGTACGGTATTATGTTAATAGTTTAGTAATATTATTATAACTGTCACATTTATTAACGTATTTAAGTCTTTTAAAATAAAAAAACCCGGCCTTTTTTAACTTTTCCTTATCTCGTCTTAATTTTGGGAACATATTATTATGGATTATTATAGTTTTAATAAAGATAAGTATAGATTTGATAATGTCTTTGTTTTTATTGATTGTTTTAATAAACAAGTTGTGAATATCTCCTATTAAAAAACCTTAGATACCTGCGATTTTATAAAGTTGTATATATATTATATATATAAATACTTTAGCCTTTTGATTAGCATTACTTTTAATAAAGAACTTTAATTTATTTCTCGTTTTTAGACTGCTTTTTTTTAATCTTTAGCATTAAAAGATAGCTTTCCACAGTTAATTACCTTTAAATTGATAGTTAGATTAAAGTGTATAATTAATACCTTTAACGTAGACTCTGCCTTTTTGTTTTTTATTATTAAGACGATTAGTCCGAGTTTTTATTTATTATGGATTATGTTTAAATGTTTTTCCCATATAATTCTTTGGGAGGCCTTTTGTTATTTAAGGTAGTCCATGAATATATA
This sequence comes from Helotiales sp. F229, assembly GCA_002554605.1. Taxonomy (NCBI): domain Eukaryota; kingdom Fungi; phylum Ascomycota; class Leotiomycetes; order Helotiales; species Helotiales sp. F229. The sequence goes on along the minus strand of MXAW01000004.1, from coordinate 2,352,210 downwards.
TTACGCGTTGATTGGGATTAGAAGATTAATTTATTAGATTTAGTATTTTTTATTAATAAGTTAAATACATAATAAGTTATTAAATATACCACACGCTATCGTATAGCATGGAATGTAATTAGGTTTAGCTTTTTAGGGTCCTAAATAAAAATAGCCCGGTTTTATAACCGCTCTTATCGCGTAGTTAATTTTAACATAAATGATTTTGTTTAACTTAATATGTGTTATTTTTTAATTACTTGCCTTTTAAAGAAATTAGACTTTCTTATTAATGATTTATTTTAAGTGTTAGAGAAGGTTAGAAGCTTATATTACCTGAAATTATTAGCGAATATGAAAGTATATAATGTCTTTTTTTTATAATAAAGCTTAGGAAAGACCTCAATAACCCTTTGATAAGTTAATAAATTGTGTTACCTCTGCTAATTAATATTATTAGAGATGATAAATGGGAAATCGAGGACTTACTTACTTGTCGAAAGCAGCGTGATAGCCTTTTTATAAAGTCTTTTGATTAAATTAAGATATTAATCTTACTTAGTATAACGCCTTAAATATTAAGTATGCTTTTGTAAAAATTTAGGAGTTTTATTTTAATAATTTTATGTAAACAGGTCCCTTTATAAAATTATTTTAATGGCTTAAGGCGTTTTATAATAAAATAAACAATTATAATCATTTTAATAGTAATAAAAAATGGATAAACGCTTAAGAACAAGCTTTTTCCAAAAGGGGGGGTAATATGACGAATAATATGGATTAGAGGGCATTTAGGGGAGCCTTTTTAATTAGGTATTATTAAGCGCCTAAGCGAAATTAACTTAATAACGCTTTTTATATATAATCCCTTTTCCCTTTTTACTTTTTTTCCTTTTTAATTATAGATTTTAAGAGAATTTTGATTACTTTTACTACGTTTTTTTTATATGTGAGGCCTTTATTACGATGTGATACTGGTCTTTATAGGGCAAGCGTCATAGGAAAGAGGAAAATTTAATAAATTAAGGTTATTCACTTTAAGTTAAGATTAATAATAATAATGATAAAGCATTAAAATAGAGTTAGTTTAAACATATTAAAGTAAAGGGAAGAGGGAGATTTAGTAAATTAAAAATAAGATTATAAAAATTCATTTTAAGTTAACATTAATAATAATAATAATAAAGCATTAGAATAAAGTCAGCTTATAGGGAAAAAGTACTTAATAAATTGTAGTCGTTGCTTAAGGCAGTTATTGCTTAAGGTAATTGTAATAAAGGAAGGTTATTAATAACGAGGTCAAATTGTTATAAAAATAAGAAGATTTAAAAGTTTGATAAAAGGAAAAAAGTTTATATAATGAAAAAGATTGCCTAACGACATTAATATAAGTGTTTAATAAGAAAATAAACCATAATTCACTAAAAGTAAAAATATCCCTAACTTAATCATAACTTTAAATATTCTAATATTAAAAATGTATTTTTTAACGTATTATTATAAAAATTTGTTTTATTTATTTTTTTAATTAATGCATAACTTCGAGTTTTATTTTTTAGATTTTTTAATATTAGGAAATAAATTTATTAATTATATAGTAATTCCCTTATCAAAAGGTTTATTTATAAGTTCGCTTTAGGCTATAATATGGCGCGCACAGGTCACAAAATTTATGTAATTAAAATTAAACCTTAAAAAATCTTTAAATTAAAACTCTTTTTCCTTCGCTTACATTTTTATACTTTAATTAATTTATCCTTCATTAATAATATAAGAATTAATTAAAATTAATATATTAATTAAATTTAATTATATGTATTTTTTAATATTAATTTTATTATTTTATTTAAGATATATTATATTAAAAATAAAGCTTTAAGTAGGCATATTCCTATCCTAAATTTATTTCGTATTCTTATAAGGCTATACTTTAATTGTAGCACCTTTAAATATATTTTTATTAATAATACTACTTTTGATTATTTAAACTTTTTTATTTTAAAGTTCTTAAAAAAATTTGTATTATATAAAATTTCTAATGTTTTTTTTCTTAAAAATATTAATATATATATCTTAAATTAAAAAATAAAATTAGACTTATATTGTATTAAGCCCGTATTTATATTTATATTAGCCTCGCGCATTATTTTAATATCTATTTATACGCATTTAATTATAACATTTCTTTTTACTTTTTAAATTTCTTTATTTAAAGTATATTAAAATGCCTTAAATTACTTTAATCTTTTTAATAATTTTTTTTTAAAAAAATTAATATATATAAAATCGGGATTAAAACGGAATTATACTTGTATTACATAACCCCATAATCTTCCGTTTTTATCCTATTTTTATTTCGTTAGTTTTTATTATTTAAAACTTTAAAAAAAAGCAAAAAAAAAGGTATGAAATTTTTTTATAATATTTCTTTTAATTAATATTAAATCTATTGTTAAATTCTAATTAAATTAAGGGAAGTGAAAGGGTAATTAAAGCTAGTGGGCGGGTTTTTATTATAATTAAAAGGTAAACTTATAATTGAATAACACGAAAAATAAGGTATTATTATATTACTAATATAAAGGATTAATAAGATTAAATAAACGTATTTGTTTCTATTATTATTAAATTAATTAAACTTTCCTTAAATGTTTTTATATTAATTAATAATTTATTTTAATATAAATACTTTTTAAAATTTTACATTTTTAATTTTATCTTCCTAGTACTATCTCATTTTTCACTTTATTAGCGCTAAATTAACTATTAATAACATATTAATTTAAAATTAAAAGAATTTGTATATAATTTTGTTTATTTAATTTTATTTTATGTGCATTAATTATTTATATTTCTTTTATTCTTGTTATTTAAATCCCCATTAAAATAGGTTTATCTTATGCGTAAAGGACTTGTTTTTATGCTAGATTATTTCCTAAAGCCTGTTTCCCTTATAAATTCCACATCTAAATCTTTATTCCTTATGTAAAACTATTCTTTCCTTTATAAACTTAATCTTTATTTTTTTATTCTTTGCGTAAAGCTTTTGTTTTTATACTAAATCATTTCTTTAAGCCCATTTCCCCTATAAAATCCACGTCTAGAACTCTATTTTTTGCGCAAAGCCTTAGGTTCAGTTAAAAAGCTCTCCCTTAATATCCTATCCTTTGCATAAAGGCTTTATCTATGTTCTTAAGGAGATTAGCACTAGTTTTGGGCGGTTTTGTTTTTGTGCGATTAGACTTTTGTTTTTACATATACTTTTAGGTAGCGTGATTTGGCTTTAGGACTAAAAATCGGCTTTCTTTTAGCGTGTGGCCTCCCTTTTTTTAGCGTGCTGTCCACTGTAGTTATAGGGGACTTCTAGGATCACTTCTAGGATCATTTCCAGGAGTGCTTTTTTAGGGATCCTCAGACTCGATCAGCTACAAATTCTTTTAAAACGTAAACTCAAAGGAGCGACTTCTTGGAAGATGTAGAAAAGCAGTACTTCTATCCAAGAAAACCGACAAGTTGTTACGATAGTTATAGTGGGGAAGTATGCCAGCTTCGCCGACTCTTACATCTCAGTCATTAAGTCTTTAGAACATTCGGCAATGTACTGCAAGAGAAAATTGAATCTTATCTTGGTCGACTCGTCACATCTTGAAAAAGACGACACTCAAGCGTCGTCTGCTGAAACCCAACAAGCATGGGAAACTCTTAGAAAAGCTGACGATATCCTCGTACCGGGCGGATTCGGTACCAGAGGGACCGAAGGTATGATTGCAGCTACTAGGTGGGCCAGGACAACCAACGTTCCTTTCCTTAGCGTTTGACTTGGTATGCAGATAGCTGTTATCGAGTATGCTAGCAGTGTTTGCAAAGTCTCAAGAGCCAGTTCCGCAGAATGTAAGTTCCTCACTGAACTGCTCGTAAACATTTTACTAATTTTATGAACTTAGTCAATGCTCAAGTTACCGACCCAGTGATCGTTTCCATGCCAGAAATTGACAGCACCTCGATGGGAGCGACAATGCGACCAGGGGCGCGACCAACCCATTTCCAGCCTGGTACTGAGTGGAGTCAAATACGGAGACTGTATCGAAATTCTCCAGCTGCGGCCTCTGAGAGTACCGCTGACAGGTTGATCATACACGAACGTCACCGCCATCGATATGAGGTCAACCCTGCCTATGTATCAAAACTGGCCAGTCATGGACTCAATTTCGTGGGAAAAGATGACCAAGGAGAGCGAATGGAGATTCTGGAGCTGAAAGACCATCCTTGGTTCGTGGGGGTTCAATTTCATCCCGAGTACCTGAGTAAGGTCTTGGAACCAAGCAGGCTATATCTTGGTTTTTTTGCTGCAGGTGCTGGGTGTTTGAAGGAAGTAATGGAGAAGTTGCAGACTTGAAAAGGGGTAGGGCAGGTAACAAGACCCTGAAGGGAGTAAAGATCTAAAAATGGGAAGGTTCCGTTGTATCGGAGCGTATTTTTGGAGCAGGTTCATAACCAAAATGATAGAAACAAAAGGGTATCAGGCAGATGCTTGCCACATGGTGACAGCAATGCGAGGCAATGAGCTGGTTCAGTCCTTGATTTGGAGGATCTGAGTTAATGTTGAACATGTCTTCAGACTGGCTGCACATTCAACACTTTTCCCAAATTGGAGCTTGGCCATCTTCGTCCTCGGGGTTAATGTGGCAGGATGACATGTCAGCACACGCCTTGCATCAGCCTCATTCTCCCACTCAACCGAATTACTCAGTGGCTTGCATAGGATCCAAATCCATTGGTCAATACTTAGATACTGCGCCAAATACAATGAACACTATTGACGCAACCATCGGAGCATAACCAACTAGGTTCAATACGGCAATCATGAGACCTGGCAGCGGATCACAAGAGCCCGATGGAAGCACTTGCACGCTGCATAACAACAAGCGGGTATCATATCACCTTATTGAAGGATGCTACTGCTGGTTTCAGTATTGAGCAGAAGAACGCCGCAACAGAGTTGATCTGGCCACTTTTCGCGCATGAAGTCAAGACTGTGGGAGAATGGATCAAGACCTTGTAGATATCCTGAAATCCTACTGATCAATCACCAAGTGCTCGACCCTTCTTTCATCATTTGAACTGTCCATATTCCCAGCCTTCTCTCCAAGGCCCCCAACAAATCGCCAGCCAATTCTTCACCATTCCTCTCATACCCAACTTCTCAGCTCCGCCTCTCACTTTTAACATCTGATCAATTCCTCTGAGGTGTATCTCATACTCTTCAATGTCGGCACCGCCGATCTGAAAACTTCTATCAGCAGAGTGAGTAAGTGACTTGAATGTTCAAGGTCTTACATTGAAGTACAATAAAATCAAAGCAACCATAACCATTTCGTCCGTTGCAGCCTTTTCGGGGATATTCATGTTTTTATTGGCATGCTTAATGGTCTGTACCTTGAACCAGTACAGAGCCGATGGATCTCTGATTTTCCGCCGGCGATTCAGATGAACAGCCGCTGTAAGGAGTGTGGCATAGAAGAAAGCCGTATGCTCCAGAGCGAATGGTAACCATGCAACTCGAGGCCCATCTGGTGACAGGCCATCATCGAGGTAACATAACCAAGGAGCCAGTCGCTCGATGTCTATGGTTAGTGAGCAAACTGTCACTTCAAAAAGGCGGAGCTAGAGGACTCGCAGTAACGAACCAACAACTGCTTAGGCAGAGGTTCCCCTGCAGTCTCTGGTAGCACCGAAAATGGATCTAACCCGCCGATCGAGAATGGGGGTGGGTTGTATTTCAGCCCGCTTGCCACATTCGGTGACTTTGGCCGGAATGGGAGGGAATGCAGGATTTCGAAACCAGAACTTGACTCAACCAGGTTACTGGAGAATTCTATCCCGGTATCAAGCTGGGGTTCTTGACTGGCTTCATGCAATGTACCCATAGATCCGGATACAGAGCTCAAGCTAGCTAGTGCATCGACCGATTCAGGTGTCAAAACCACCTCCTCTCCTGTCATAATCCTCCTTATGCGTGAGATTGCGGCTTTACCAGTCTCACCTGCATCTAACTGGGCATTTCCATTGGCTTTTCTAGTGACACAGTGAGTTTAGTTTGTGAGGGACGAGATCAGGCTGGAAAAGCGTACGCTGGCGTTAAATATCGGCATTGATTCGACAATCCACGTTCCTTGCAGTCATTACATGGCTGGGCACGGTCACATTTCTGTTTTCTCCTGTGACACTCGGTACAGGAGAGCAATCCTCGATTTCTCTTCTTCGTCTGGCCGTTCTTCACTTGACGATCCATAATAAAATGAAATTGAGAATTTAGTGACTGTGTCTTGAGTAGATCAAACGCATCTCCTCTATGGATATTTGAACTTTAAATGAGTCCTGGAAATTAGGAAAATTCCTGCTTGTAAATCGTGTTTCGGCGATGAAGATAATCGTGACTCTTGAGATGCTGACAAATATTAGCTGCGAAACTTCCACAGGGCTGAAGACGCTAAAACCGGCGTTTATGCAGGCACCGTGCTAACCAGGGATGATTACTGGATGGAAATAAACGGGTACAGGGCTTAGGAGCGATGTCAAGTCAACATCTTGAACGAACTTCACTTCCAACTTTGAATGTTTCTTGATGACTCAAGGGGAAAATGACAGCATTTCTACCCATGGTAGATCCATGAACCCGTTCGAAGCAATGAGAAATCTCGAGATCTTCGCTGACGCAACATCAAAGTTTAGCGCACATCTTGTTAGCCCGATCACACTACGGTGCCAGGGGCCCTAGATACTAGGGATTTTCACCATTATCTGGGGGTTTTTATTAAATTATGGGATTTTTTCCCAATATCTAGGGGTTTTTATAAATCGTTTATTAATCAATTAGTTTATTACTTATTAAAAATCAAAGATCTTGTCAAAATCCCTAAATTCTAGGATTTTATTTAAGGTTTTAATTATTTTATTTATGTTATTATATATAAGAGTTCTTAAAACGACGATTAAACCTTAAATTTACCATTCTACACCACTTAAACCTTTAATTCCCCCTTTTACTTCTGTCTTTTTTATTTATCCTCTAATGAATTCTCTCATACTATGTGTGACGCCTGCCTTATAAAAACCAGTGCCAACGTTTAGCAAAGGCCTCATATATTGCGTAAGAAGTAGTAAAAATAATCAAGATTCTTTTAGAATCTATAACTAAAAAGGAAAAAAAGTAAGGAAGGAAAAGAGGTTATGTATAAAAAACGTCGTCAAGTTAATCTTGCTTAAGCGTTTAATAATACCCAATTAAAAAGGCTCCCCTAAATGCCCTCCGATCTGTACTATCTGTTACACTACCCCCCCTTTAAAAAAAGCTCGTCCTCAAGTGTCTATCTATTTCCTTATCTTTATTAAAGTAGTTATAATTGTTTACTTTATCGTGGAACGCCTTAAGCCATTGAAATAACTTTGTAAGGAGACCTGCTTGTGTAGGGTTATTGAGATGAAATTCCTAAATTTTTGCAGGAGCGTATTTAACGTCTAAGGCGCTATACTAAATGAGATCAACGTCTTAATTTAGCCAAAAGACTTTATAGGAAAGGCTATTACGTTGCTTTTAGCAAGCAAGTAAGTCCTCGATTTCCCATTTATTGTTTCCGATAATGTTGATTAGTGGAGGTGGCGTAGTTTATTGACTTATTAAAGGGTTGTTGAGGTCTTTCCTAAGCTTTGCCGTAGGGAAAACATTATGTACTTTTATATTCATTAACAATTTCAAGCAATATAAGCTTCCAATCTTTTTTAATATTCAAAATGGTCTATTAATGAGAAAGTCTAATTTTTTTAAAAGGCAAGTAATTAAAAAATAATGTATGTTAAACTAAACAAAATCGTTTATATTAAAGTCGATTACGCGGTAAAAGCGGTTGTAAGATTGGGCCATTTTTACTTAGAACTTTAGGAGGCTAAATTTAGCTGTATTTCATGCTGTACAATAGCGTATAGCATATTCTATAATTTATTATATATTTAATTTATTAGCAGAAGATACTAAGTTTAGTAAATCGATTTTTCAATCCTAATTTATGCATAAGGCGTAGCCATAAACTACTTCAAACAATAAAAGACCTCCTAATAAGTCATATAAAAAGGAAATCTATGCGTAATCCATTATGAAAAGAAACTTAAACCAATTATTTTAATAATAGGAGATAAAAGGGCAGAGTTTTTGTTAAAGGTATTAGTTGTACACTTCGGTTTGGCCATTTGTTTGTGGGTAATCTGCCATAAAAAGCTCTCTCTTAATACTTAAAATTGTGCAAAATACAGTCCAAAAGCGAAAGACAAATTAAGGTCCTTTATTGAAAGTAATAATAAGCGGAGGGCCAAAATATCTGTATATATGGTATAGGTATAACTTTGTTAGATCATGCGTATCTAAGATTTTACAATAAGGAATACTCACAGCTTACTTACTAAAACAATTAATAAAAACAAGAACATTATTAAATCCGTGTTTATTTTTATTAAAACTATAATAATTCATAGTAATGTGTTCCTAAAGTTAAGACAAAATGGGGAAAGATTAAAGGAGGCTAGGTTTCTTATTTTAGGGGATTTGAATATATTGACAGGTATAATAGTTGCGGCAGTATTACTGGATTATTAATGTAATGCCATACCACTAATGCTAAGAAAATAAAAGTTGCAAGGTCTTTTTAATACTAAGATGAGTTATATTAATACGATCATACACTTCTCGGATAAGGAAAGTACGGAAATAAGCGACGTTAAGGACTATAAAACGGCTATCGAAGAGCAATAAGTTACTTTTTATGCTAAGCTTATTTAGTTAATTTAACAAGGCTTGTTTTCGCAGCGTTTAAAGAAAGGGGGCTGTACAATTGGCTTTTAATGCTTAATATACCACTAAAACTATTAGGAAAAAATCCGCTATTTTAACGTCAGAAATAAGATTATCATCCTGGCTAAAAGAGCGAAGGTTCCTGGCCATAAGTATAAGATTTATTTAATCTTCCCATAAAAGCTGTTATAAGTACTATGCTTTTTTAGTAAAGTTCTGTTCATTAAACTCGTTTAGTTTATGGGAAAGCGCGTTTACTAATAAGTTGTGAATACTTAATTAATAAGTTATCATAAAATGGTAATTGGTTAATAATTTGGCTTATTATATTTATTAGGCATTTAATTGCTTAAAGATTATAAAATATTTTAAGGCTTTATAGTTTATAATAACACGAATTTGATGGGAGGTCCCTATAAGCTTTATTCTCCAATGGGTAAAAGAGCGTATAATGGCAAGTATCTTTTTATTATGAATAGTATAATTAAGTTTTGCAAGGAGTATAGTTTTTAAAAAGAAAACAACAGGAAACCAGTTTTTACCGTGCTATTGAAAAAGGACCCCTGTAATAATTCCATCACTTGTATCTATTTTTAAAAGGTAAGGTAAATGTTGTTAATAATGCCGAAGGAGTGAAGCTAATGTAAAAATGTGTTTTAAGAGATCAAAAACATTTTTATATTTATAAGTAAAGTGAAAAAAAAACATTGTTTTTTGTTAAATAAACAAAAGGTTTTGCTATAATATCGTAATCTTTAATAAAACGCTTATAAAAATTGTAAAAACTAAGAAAGGATTATATACCTTTAATAAAACTAGGATAAGTCTATAAACTAACAACTAAGATTTTCTTAGGATTAATCTCTAATCCTAAAATTGATATAATAAATTCGAGGTACTTTGTACAAGTAACTCTAAATTCACTCTTTTTAAGATCTACTTAAAAACCAACGTCTTAAAGTCGCCGAAGCACTTTTGTGACGTGGGAGTGGTGCTCTAAAAGGTCCTTAAAATAAATAAGAATATTGTTTAAGTAAGCCGTATAAAAGTTGTTCAAATAATCGAAAAGGATGTTATTTATGTACCGCTGGTATGTCGCAAGTCTATTAATCAAACCAAAGGGGAAAATTTTGCATTTATACGCTTTATATCTTATTTTAAAAGACGTATATTTTTTTAAAATTAAATTCATTCAAATATAATAAAAGGCTTATTTGATATTAAGTTTAATAAAAATATGAGCATTCATAATCTTAACCAAAATCTCATTAATTAAAGGAAAAGGGTAATAATCCTTTTAAATAAGGGAATTAAGTACTTGGAAGTTAATATAAAATCTTAAACTTTCATTTAGCTTTTTAATAAAAAGAATGGGGGTAGTATATGATGCTTAAGAAGATTTAATAAATTCCTTTGATAAATTGTTAATAATATAGGCTTTAACTACCTTAAGTTCCTTAGTGAACATCTTATATAAAGGCAAGTACTTAAGGCTTTTCTCTTTACCTTTAATTAACTCAATTTGATAATTATATAAGTGATAAGGGGGAAATATATTATTTACAGCTTTGGAAAATATGTAAACCCATTTAACGTATTTTAGGGAAATCATTAGTTCAGAATCCAATTCACTTAAATAAGCGGTAAACTGTTATGCTATTTAATAACATTTAATAAGTTTGATAATTAAACTTAAAATGGCAATAATTTATTGGCACTTTGTGACGTGCTCTTAAATTAGTGCGTTGACCTTATGGAAAGTTGTGGCAAAAATCTCGTCCTTAAACTTCTATTTACTTAATAAATAAAAACACACGCCAATAATTGAATAAATCTTAATAGGTGGTTTCTCTTAAAATCTTTATATTCCAGCCTTTTGTTTCTTAATGATAAAAGTATTGGGAAGAGATGTTGAGTCAATCATATTTAAATTATTAAAGAGCTAAGTACACATCTTACTGAATAAAGCTGCAAAGTCACGCAATTACGTTTGGCATAAAAAAAAAGTAAGCTAGGAGGTCTTACCACGTAATGGTGTTAATTTTAATAAATATAAAAGAAAGGTTTTTATTAAAATAGATGGCATAATATAATCATTATTTATAAGATTATATAAAATGAAAGCTGTGCTTATTATTTATAACATAACTTGTTCTAAAGCAATGCTCTTATTAATATTTGTATTATTCTTATTATTGTTTTGCATCTGGTTTGGTGGCCTTTTTATATTTTAATATATATAAGAATATGGAAGTATGGCAAGGGCGGAAATAATAGTGAAAGTAAGTTTAATAACAGTAATTGTTGATATAACTAATTAAGCTTGAAATCAGGGTAAGCGGTAATAATAATTGCTGAAATTAATATTTGGCCTTATTATTGAATAAGAAGAGGAAAAAATAATATATCCTAATAAAAGCGGCATTTTTCTTGAAGTTTTCATTATCTTATTATATAATATCAAAGAAGAGGCTGCTTTAAAGGCTGCTTTGCTATGCGGAATCTAATGGAAGTCAAATCGCACCTGCTTTTTTTACAAAATAATAATATGGGTAAAATTGATAATAGTAAGAGCCGATATAATTAATAAAAAAAAGCTATAAGTCTTATTTAAAACATTTTTAGGGTTTTAACATCTTCAGGAAAATTGCTTTTATAGTTGGATAGAGGTCAATGGGAATTAAGTAATTAAGTACTTTTAGTTTTATTAAATTAAGCATTGTGTTTATTTTAATATTAATTGAGCTTTTGATCTTATTGTTTAATATTCTTTTAATGGCGCTATTAAATACGATGATAGCGAAGATCTTAAATTTTAATTAAAATATTGTAAGTAGCACTTGGGGGAAAGGCTTTTGGCTAAATAATGCGTTATTTGGCGGTATCAAGAAAAACTTGATATTCTAATAGCTATGTTTTTTCAAGAATAACATTATGATATCTTAATCAAGTGATAAAAAAGGGGATAAAAACTTGCAAGCGCTTATCTATTATCAAGTTCAATGTGGTGTAATAATTAATTTTTTTATTATTAACACTATTAAATCCTTTAATAATAATAGCATTTGGCAAAAAAGTGAATCAAAGGTTTTAAAAAGAAAGAAAGAGATTTTAAAAAAATGCGGTTAATGAAATAATAATTATTTGCTTTAAAATCAAGAAGTACGGGTAATTTATATAATAATCCATTTTTGATAAAAGTTACTTAAGTAATAAAAGATTATCCTTTAAAAAGCTTTATCAGGTCAAAGTATTGTATATCTCTTAACATGCCTAGGAAGGAGTCTTTCCTTAGGCTTGGCCTTTTGTTGAAGAAGGTGGTATTTATTCCTTAGTGGCAATTTTATACACATCTTTATTATTATCTTTAAATTAATTATCAAAAGAATAACTAGCGTCAATTTCGTTGATTTTATAAGAAGTAAAAGGTTGCTAAAATGGCTATATAATATAATAGCAAAGTGCATTTATTAATAATTAAGCGCAAAAAGTATTGGTACATATAAGAGGGGTTGATAATCTTTGGTACTATTGTTATCAAAGTTAAAAGCTCTTTCATTTATAATGCTTTTTTGCTTTATAATTGATGTAATTATTGAAAAAAGCAAGAGACTAAGAAGTCGTATTTATAGTCCAATAAGAATTTGACTTGATAGGAACTAAAAATTCGGAAATCAAGTAAAAAGTCCGCTTAATTAATTAACCTTAGTCTTTAGCTTAAATTGCTTTCACGTACTTTTTTAATGATTAAAAGGTCTTGTATTGCTAAAACAATTGCTTGCGTAATTAAAGGGAAAGCTTATTTTATAAATCCATTTTTAAAACAAATTTGTTGTTAATACCGGTAATATAAGTAAAAGTTCTAAAGTTGTAATAAAAGCTTTTAAAAAAGCTTTGATAATTTATGTGAAAAGCGGAGTATTTAGAATAAGCTGTTTATTTGTTATGAGGATTAAATGGGAATAAGATAAGTTATTCTATTAAATTTAGGGCATTTATAGGTATACCATTTTTGTTAAATTCAGGTTTTAGGAAAGCTGGTTCTAGGAATGTTTATATTATTCTTTTGGTTTAATTCAATAGTTAATCCTTTTTATATTCTTTATTAATAAAGTAAGTGATATAGCAACATAAAGTATTATATATTTAGATTTTTTATAGCTTTGGGGAGTACTTAATACTATTAAAGAATTTGTTTGAGAAGTTTGGAATTTTTTTAATGTGAGTAATATAAGACATGGAAAAGATTTTAAAGAAAGACAGGACTTGAGAGGTATTTTTAGGGAAGGGATAATGTGGAGTGTTACTGTGATAACGGCTTAATTTGTTATTATCTTTATTATTATTGTTATTTAGATTAGGGGTAACGGTGGTTTGCTTACCCTTATTCCTAATAGGGACATTGGTATCTTCTTTGATGAAGAAGAAAGGAGTGGATGAAAAGAGGCTGTTTTTAAAGGAAACAGACTTAGAGGGAGCATTTTGGTTAAGGCTTTGGAGTTGTTTTTACATAATAAATAAGTCCTTACCCATTTGCTCAAAACGCTTTCTCTTTTCATTTAGCCTTCTCTCCATCTTTTCTATTACTTGTATATTTATAATAGTTTGGTTATCTTGAGGAGTAGGTTATATTATGTTAAAAGAGGAAAAGGATTAAGAAGAAGATCTTATGAGGGAAACGGATAAAGTAAAGGCAGAAGACATATTGGCGTCTTTTATTGAAGAGTGCTTTGTTATAAAAGGTTTAGGCTTTATATAATGTATTAGGAGTACGTTTATATAAAGGGGAATATTATTTCTTTAGCTTGATTAAGTTGAAAAGGCATAAGAAAGGGAAGCCGGTATTGTTGACTTTTTTAGGTTTATTAATTATTTAAGTGCCATTTATTAAATTATATTTAATATAAGCCTTTTTTGTAAAGCACTTTCTTTATAATAAAAGTTCACAAAGGAATAAAAAAAAAGGGGAAGATGTTTACTATCTTTTAGACGAGTTAAAAAGAGTTGTAAATAATGTGACGCCTGCCTTATAAAAACTAATGCCAACGTTTAATAAAGGCCTTATATATCACGTAAAAAGTAGTAAAAATAATCAAGATTCTTTTAGAATCTACAACTAAAAAAGAAAAAAAGTAAGGAAAGAAAAGAGATTATATATAAGAAACATTGTTAAGTTAATCTTGCTTAGGCGCTTAGTAATACCCAATTAGGAAGGCTCCCCTAAATGCCCTCCGATCCGTACCATCCGTCACACTATGATTTTATTTGTATTATAAATCCCCTTATATTATAAATCCCTTTATATTATAAATCCCTTTCTATAATAAGTCCCCTTATATGGTAAGTCCTTTTAATATATCCCTTTGTATAATAAGTCTTTTCGTATAGTAAGTCTTCTTAATATATCCCCTCGTATAATAAGTCCCCTTATACGGTAAGTCCATTTAACTTCTGAATAGTGGCATTTTCAAGGCTATGGTAATAGTGAGGGGGGCGACAGTAAGGGGGGTAATAGCGAAGAGGCGACAGCGAGTTAATAGATAACTAGCATATGATTTCAATTAAACTCGAGTCAAGGCTTTAAGGGCCTTGGGAAAACCTTAGAATCTGGGGATTTTCATTAGAATTACTCGTAACTTTGCTTTTAAACCATGTTTTATTTTATACAAGCTTAGTTTTAAATAATGGGGTTTTTCCCTTAATAATGGGAAAAAACCCCATTATCTAAGATCCTTTTTAATTGTAAAAAAACCCCAAATACTAGGGATTTTCCCCAGTATCTGGGGGTCATTGTCACCGTAGTGTCAAGACATCAACATCATGACTTGCAAAGTACCTGAATATTGTCCTGTCATTCTCGCTGACAGAGACACACGTCCCTCAGAAACTGGAAGGGTTTGTTCTAATTCAACTTGCAGTTACTGCGATACGTGATTTGAGATCCAAGTACTTCTTCAAGGTAGTCACCACGATCTGCAGTTGTGGATCTTGAGGATCTTGAACCCCCTCCTCCCACCTTTTGCGTGTCCCACTTTGCTTATCCTTCGACTCCCGCAGTATTTCCAGCATCATCTGAGGGAAAAGATGTTCCAGTGAGTCCTCTCTGTTTTAAAAAGGTTGATCAAGTCCCAACTCATTCTTGATCTCTTGATGTATCTTCCCCAGAAGCATGTAGCTGGATTTTGTCAAGCCAATATAGTCCATTTAGCGAATGTAAAGGCTTGGGGATTCGAGGGAAGTGCCAATAGAATCGAGGTAGGGAATGCTCAGACGAGTACTTCGACCTTCATGGGCTTGAGTTCAAGATCAAAGGTGCAGCTCGTCTTATTTTTGGAATAAAAACATTTGCAGATGGCGCAGAATTCGAAGAGAAGTTGTTTATTCAGAATATTCATATACTGAGGAATGAACTTTACCAAATTGAGCAGCCAAAGATATTGGCCTGACTTGGCGGTACAATAACTCAATCCTCACCGGCTATGCCCTCGAGACCTGTAGATTTTCATGGTGTTGTTAAGGGTCACATGACCACAGGACACATGACCACGGGAGCTAGCCCTTTGTACATATAGCCATTAGGGCTCTCCCCTTCTTTTTTCCCCTTTAAACGTATTAATATATAAAATTTCATTTTTATTAAAGTAATTCGCATAGTTACTTGTGATGGTAAAAAGTGTAATATTATATGATAGTAATTTCTTTTTTTTAATTAAAAGCTTTTTTTACAAGTAAAGATTTATTAAAAATCCCATTTTGCGATTGTACGGCACCTTTTTATTAAACCCTTTCTCTTTTTTGACTTTTTATATCCACCTTTTTTAATGATACTTTTAGATAACATAAAAATACAAGATTTAAGGCAGGAATTAGCTAGCTTCCTCTTAAATGTCTTTTTATAGACTTATTATTGGTCCACAGGGGTTATATAATCTCATCATACTGTACAAGGAGCGCCACTTAAATGATACTATATTAGTCTTCAGGGGTTATGCCTTGGCTATTAAAAATAATGGATCTAACAATTCTAAGGGGTAATCGAAATTATAACAGACCTATTACAGGGGTCATTCGAAGGAGTATATAATAAGGGATCTCTCCCACTCTCTTAAAAATACACAAATTTTACTACCCACTTTACTAAAAACTATATTAACCCCTTTGTTTCAATATATCTTTGCGTGATCCACCGATACTGCACCAACACTTATATTATTTAAAAAGGAAACAAAGAAATTAAAAGCACTTAATAGATAATTTATGTTATTATAACTTATGCCCAAATTACCTATAAACTTTTTAATACTCATAAATTTCCTATTATTTATAAACCTTAAGTTATTTTAATAAGCATTTAAGACTTTTATACGCCTTATTATTAAAAATGAAAATATTTAGCGAGCTTTTTGAATAAGTTGTATTATTAAATTTGATTTTACTTCTTGTATTACACTAAACAACCCCGCTTTTTAATTCGAAAGTTATATTAAATTAACAAAAACATTAAAAAAAGTATAAGACCACAATTTTCACGAATTTACTTTATTAATAAGAATTGAATAATTTTTTGCCGACTTTATAGCTTTGGAACAATCCTTATTTTGGGTAAATACCTATAACGGTCCGATATTTACTCGGTGTAAATACAAAAGGCTACGGTTGATCTTTAATAATTGAGAAGTAAATATGTCACATATAAGGTAAGACAATTATTAGTATAATTAAGGATACTATTTAAAGTTAAACACAAAGCTCTTATTTAATAACAGACATGTCAGTCTTATATAAAACCTTCGTTTCTTTTAGATCCCCCGGGAGCCCTGAGTTCTAAGGCTCTTAAAGCCTTAGATCCTAAAACTTCAAGTTTAAAAGATCTAACTTATCACATAACCCTTGTCCCGTGATATTTCTTAGTTTTGGTTTCTCTGTATAATAAGAGTTACTGAGCCTTAAGGCCAAAACACACGTAATACCCCTACTAGGTATATCTATAATATTATCCCCCTTTTAGCTTAAAATAGTCCTTACACTTAAATATACTAAAGGAAATATCAACAACAACCCACGACTATCTTCTGTTTTTATTATACCTTTTAAAACTACTAAATATAAACAACATATAACTTTTATTAAGACAATTAATTCTTTCAGTTCTTCTATAATACCTTGTTTTAATTATATTCACTATTATTATAACTACATAATTCTAAATGAAAAGTCCCAGCGTTATAAAAAGTATATTCGCTATAATATGAAATATAATACCCTTTAAACTTTAATTAACAACTTCTAAAGCCTACGAATAAAGGAGAATCGCTTAAAGTTTAAAAAAGATATAGCCTTTAAAGCGGCCATAGCCGGTTTTACTTACATCCACAAACTCGAGTTCTATTAAACGGAACTCCATAAAAAGGGAAAAGAAATGCTTCGTCGTGGCTTAAAAACTTTAAATAAGTTAAATATTACCAAAAAAAAAAGACAAAAAAGAGGCAAAGGCGTAAAAGGCAGAAAAGCAAAAACAGTGTGCTTCTTTTACCTCTTAACCCGGCGACGTACTACCCGACCTTTTATACATTAACAAGGCATTACTAGACTTCGGGGATTCTTTCTAAAAAGACCTAGGTTTTGTTAATAAAACCTTTAAAGTAACCTAAAATAATGAAAGTTAGATTTAAGTTCTTAGGTGTTTTCTAATTATAAGTACCTTTTTTATTTAATTAAAGATTTGTCCTTACTATAAAAGTTCTAATAGTCAAAAATAGTCTTTACTTTATATTCGGTGTTTAAATTAATCGGTTGTATTTCTATAATAAAAACAAGTGGCGCTCTTAGTAGTACTAGTTCAAAGAAAGATATATAAAATACCGGGTAAATGTTTATTGTTTTTAAGAATATTAGTTGGTAATTAACTGGTCCTTTGACTTTTACAATTTTAAACAGTTCTAGCTTTTTATAGTCTAATTTATAACTTAGTCATTTAGTTACGATATTCTTTTAAAATAAATAGACTTTATCCCCCTCTTTAAACGTTAGTCTTATATTACGCTTTTTATTATAATAAATCGTTGATTTTTATATTATAAACAAAATATCGGCTAATAATTCCTCATACAATTACTTTAACTCATCCCTTTATAATATAGCTTTTACACAGTCCTTTGACTTATAATTAGTGTGTTATATACCATTGAGTTATACCAATAACTCGCATAAAACGGCAATACTCCAATAGTTTCTTAATTTGCACTATTATATACAAACTAAATAAGTAAAAATAATTAAACCTAGTTATCTTATTTATAGTTTATATAATATTAAAAATAAGTTTTCATTATTTGATTAATTCGTTTTGTTTATATATCTGTTTAAAGGTAAAAAGCCGTTAACATTTTCTGTTTTATCTTTAAAAGTATAATCAAAGTTTTCTAGAACCTTAAAATAAAAAGCCTATCTTTATCTAAAATAATTTCGTTTAGTATTTCATAATTTACGAAAATTATTCGGAAAAATACTTATATTATAACAGGCACGTCTTACGTTCTTAGTACTGGTACTATATACGTGTACTTAATAAACCTATCCGTTATAACACAAATCGAGTCATATACAATTCTAATAGTTAAGTCTTTTAAAAGTAATAGTTCAATTACAAAGTCTAAAACAATTGATTTTTATAAGTATAGTAGTGTCACTAGCGATTTTATAAGTTTATATAAAATATAAAATATTACTTTGTTCTAAATACATATGTCATATAATAATACCACGTCTTTAACTACTTTCTTTATACTTAAAAAATAGTATTCTCTAAAAAGCCTTAACAATGTCTTGGCAATTCCTTAGTACCTATAGGCCAATAGCCTATATTGTTCTTTAACAAAGTCCACCCTATTTTATATTAGGACATAAACTCGTCCTTAATACAAAAGAGCTCCAATAACAATAAAAGAAAATCTTTTATTTAATTGTTTTTTTTGTTCGATTATTATTGGGTTTTAATTATAGTTTTTTTTAGATTTTTTCAAAAAGGCAGCCCGTCGTTGTTAGTTGCCTATAATTAATAATCAGCGAATTGCTATCTTTCTATAATATAGTGTAAAATTCGTACGTCTTATTTACAAAATATTCTAGTTTCTTGTTTAAAATATCAGCTCGAGTGTTTTCCGTTCCTTTGACATAAGAAATTCGAAGTTTTATAATAAAGAGTGTTTTATACTATTGAACTTAGCGTCGGTTTAGTTCTTTAATAATAGTAAAATAAATAAGATTCTTATAGTCCATTAAGATTTATACCTCATAAACAACGCCCTCAAAATAAACCCTCTATTTATATACTACGTCCACAATCGCCAATAACTCTTTATTATATATATCGTAGTTAAGTTCTATTAATAATAGTTTCCGCAAATAATAAACAATTGGTTATTATCTGCCGTCCTCGCTCGGTTAATTAAACACAGCACTAATGACATAGTTCAAAGAATCCGTTTTTATACGTATTTCTTTGTCAAATATAAAAGATATAAAGACAGGTTCTTTAATAAACATCTCTTTAAAAGCCTTAAAAGCCGCGTCGGTTTCTTTCGTTTATACATATTCCTTGTTTTTATAAGTTAACTCCGTAAATACCCTAACGATTCCTAAGTAATTCTTAATAAATCGCTTATAAAAATTAACAAATCTAAAAAAAGATTATAGTTCTTTAACATTAATAGGTCTGGTCCAGTCAATAATTGTTTTAATCTTTTTAAGATTTATAGCCAATCTTATAGTAATAATTACGTAGCTTAAAAAAGTGACTTTTTTTATATAGAAATTATACTTCTTTAATTTAAAAAATAAAACAACGGCTTTTAATTTTTCAAAAATTACCGTCATGTCTTTTATATATTGTCCCTTATCTTTAAAATAAACTAAAATGTCGTTTAAATAATAAATACACGTTATGTCTAAATATAACCGCAAAACATTATTAATTAAATACTAAAATATAACCAATATATTAATTAAACTAAACAATATAACTATATACTTATAATAATTAAAACAAATATAAAATACTGTTTTTTCTTTTTTTCCTTTAGTTATTTTAACAAAGTTATATACGCCTCTCAAGTCAAACTGAGTAAAGACCTTAGCCCTTACGAGCTTATCTTACAGTTCTTTAGTTAATAGTAATATATAACAATCCTTTTTAATAGCGTCGTTTAATTAATAATAGTCAATATATATTCGTTGTCCGCCGTCTTTCTTTTTTATAAAAAAGACGTTATTCCCCCACGGGGATTTAGACTCCTTAATAAACCCTTTTACTAAATATTCATCAATATATTTCTTAATCGTTATTAAGTCTATTACCGAATATTCCCTAAATAGTTAAAATATTAGCTTAATACCTTCTTTTAACTCGATCCAATAATCAAAGTCCTAGTGTTTAAGTAAGGTCTCAATACTTCGTTTTTCTTTAAACAATACCGCAAACTTATAATATATTAATAATATATCCTTCATTAATAAACCTTTATTTTAATATTTAATCTGTTTTTTTAAAGTAACGCAAACCTTTTAAACCATCAATGTTCTTATTTCGTTTTAATAATAGTTCTTATAATAATTAAATATCTATTACTTTTTGACTTAATTAATTTCTAAATTATGTTTTTTTATTTAAAAAAGTTTAAAGATAATGTCATATATCTTGATTCAAATAACATCAAATTAGATTTTCTCAAAATAACTAATAATACTTATATATAAAGTCTGAGTTCATATATTTACTATCTTATTAGCGGCAGTATTCCCGTTAATAAATACTAATTAGTACCTGTCGTACAGAATAGGGGTTTGTCGGCTGGTAGCACCAACAAAGCCTCAATGGCGCTGCAGCTAATCAAGACTGCTTATATAACTAGATCTTTGAAGCTCCCTTTTAAGGGGAGCTTTATTATACTTCTTTATAATTTAAGACTTTTACATTTTTTGAAGCTCTTCCCCTATGGTACTTAATAATTAAAAGCCATAGCCTTAATTTATGAATTATTAAGGTATAATTATTATAAATTAAAAGAAGCAAAGGTAAGTGTTGAAGGATATTTATTGCTACTTGGAAAACTTTTCAAAAGCACATATTTCCCCTTTTTTAATTTAATAATACTTTTTTAAACTTTTCAAATATTTGATAATAATAAAATATTTTTTTAAAACATATTAATTAATAAGGACGACGCTTTATTAAGCGATTATTGCCAATGGTCATAATGGTGAACGAGATTTTAATACCACGCTTAACTTAAGGGCATCATCAATTTTGTTAACCTAAATAAATATAATATTCCAAATTTTCTTAAATTTTGATCAGCAGCTTTCAATATTAATAAATATATACAAATTAAAACAAATAATCGATTTGCAAAATAAATAGCATTAATAAGCAACAGCAAGCGGAAAATATATTATAAGTAGGAAATTGCCAGCAAAAATAAGAAAAGGACTTTTATAAAGCTTTTATAAGCTATCAAACCACAAAAGGCGATTTTTAGCAATATCAAGAAAATTTGGGAAGCTTGCACAAAAGAATTCCAAAATAACCTTGCCCAATGAACGCTTTTTAACACAAGGTATTAACACTTGTTTAATTAAATTAATAATATTATTAATATGTTAATCCTAACAAATGCCATTAATAA
The DNA here is from genome assembly GCA_002554605.1 of Helotiales sp. F229. NCBI lineage: Eukaryota > Fungi > Ascomycota > Leotiomycetes > Helotiales > Helotiales sp. F229. The sequence continues at coordinate 2,330,706 of MXAW01000004.1, read as the reverse complement.
TAACAAATCAAAAAATCTCATTAGACTTTAAGCATTAATTAGGTTAATTAAGCAAAAGCTTATTTTCTTAAATGCTTTTATGCTATTATTTATTGTTTTAGATTATTAAAAAGCTTTAATAAATGCTTTTAAAAAAAAAGGGAAAATGAAAGCTTGCACTTAATACAAAAAATAGCAAAAAAAAATATTATTTAATTAAAGCACATAATATTTCAAAAATTTAAGGCATTTTAAGCATTTAAGATTTCCTTTTTGCAGCTTTAATTTATGCTAAAACATAAGCCGCTTAAGCTTTAATTAATATTATCAAAAACAATATTTTAAAAAGAGAATATCATATAATGCTTAAAAAGTATGATTTAGCTTTTGAAATTAATTTAAAAAAGCATTTCAAAAATGGTTTAAAAAATAAAAAAATAGCAAATAAATTATACGCTTTTTTTAAAAAGCATTCAAAAACTTTTAATAATTTTAAAGCTATTTCCAATACTAAAAGCTTAAGCATTCATAGCAAACAAGGCTTATTTAATCAATTTCACTTTAAATAATTAAAAAAAAGCGATTGCCTTTGCAATTCCAAAAATGGCCATTTTTAAGCACCTATTAAATGCTAAAAATTATGATACGCTTATAATGGCGGCTATGCAAACAAATTAAGAAATTGCCTTAATAATAATAAGATTAAAGAAATTTGCAAAAAACTTAAAAAAGCAAAGTACGCTAAGCTATAAAAGGAAATTATTAAAAAAGGTTGGAAGATCCTCCTTATTAATCAAATTATTAAAAGCATTGCCTTAAACAAAAAAAAAAAAAAGCCGTTATCATCAACAAACAAAAGCAAATACCTTAAAAATATTAATGCTGCTATTATTAATCCAAAGTTATTTAATATTAATAAAGCAATGGAAATATATGCCGCAAATTTTATTAGCAATTTATATGTATTTTTAAATAGCATACTTATAAATAATTGCAATGCTTAGCATTTTGTTAATAATAAAAAAAAGCTTATCCCAAGCACTTTTATAAAGTTTAGGAATGATGATTATATAAAAGCAGATATATAATGCCTTTTAATTATTAAACGAGGCTAGTAACTTTTTAAAAATATGTTAAAAAGCAAAAATGGTTTAAATATACGAAACCTGATTTTAAGCAATATTGCAATTATGATTGGTTTTAATATTAATATCATTTTTGAAGCGCTTTTGTTGAATATTGGGATTTGGTATTTAGGAAAAAACATTATATTAAAATATGAGAAAGTTTAAGATAATATAATGCTTTAAAAGCTAAAGCAAAAATACAATCTTATCTTTTTTAAATATAAGCCTTTTAATTACTTTTATTGCCCTTATAACCTAATAATAATAAAACATTTCCCAATTATAATATATCCAACTTTTTGTTGTAGCTTAAAATAAGGTTTTCAATTAAATAAAAAGCTATTGCAAGCTTGTTATGCAACGCTAAAAATATAATACCTAAGAATAGGCCATTTTGGAAAAAAAGCACTTTAAGCGCTGCTTTACGTAGGAAAAGGAATAAAATTTAATAGTATTTTCAGAATCAAGTGCAAAAATTATGCTATAATATATGCCGGAAATATTACTTTAAAAAGGGAGTTTAAAAATAAGGCGGTTAGATCATTTTTTAAAATCCTTTAAAATTTATTTAATTTCCCCCCAAGCTATGATGAAATGCAATGGTTATTAATAATCAAAAACAAGTATAATAAAAAGCTATTTAGCTAGATTTTAATAAGCAAATCGCTAAACTATATTATGCTGGTATTATAAAACTTTAAGCATTAAATAAGATATTAATATAAATTATCCATTTGTATTATTAGGCATAATAATAATATTTTTGTTATTGCAATTTTTAAAATAATATGCTATTAAAATTGGACAATAAGGGAAGGGATTAAAGTAGAAAACCCCTTAGCATATACCAAAAAACCAGTTGGCGATTTAAAACGCGTAGAATAAGAAATTATTACTAAATTTATTAAAATGCGCGTTTAAGCAAAACTCTCAAAAAAATTATACTTAAAAATGTATAATGCGGCAATTTATTTATATAATAAAGCATCATTTGCATAACAAAAAATAAAAAGCCCAAATCAAATGCTTTAAAAATGATTTTAAGGCTATTTTTAATAATACGATTCATTAATTATAAAAAGGCTATCAATTAATTTAAAATTAGATTAAAGCGGGGAATACGCGTATGAGGCGCATGCTTATTTAATAAAAAATGATAAAAAAGCCGAAAAAAATAAAAAAGGCTTCAAAATTAATCTTAAAAAATATTTAAATTATTTGATTAATTATATTGCTTTCAACATATATAAAATTTAGGTGCCCCAGCTATGCTATATTATTATAACACGCAATATTCGCTTTAATAAAATGAAGTTTTACTTTTCGGATAAGGAGAAGTTAATTGGCCAAGCCGCTTTTTATAAGAATATAGACTCGCTTATACTATAGACTCACTTATACTCGCTTATACTCGCTTATACCTAAGGACCTAAGACCCCTTAAGAGCTAAGGTCCCCTAGAGGCTCCTAGGGCCCTTAGAGGCTCCTAGGGCCCTTAAAGGCTCCTAGGGTCCCCTAAAGGCTCCAAGAGGCTCTAAGAGATCCTGTAACTCTTGGATCGATGCGAGGCCTTGGCACTAAACCCAAATAGCCAATTAAAGCGATAATTAGGATTTAGTATCAGCTTGAGTTTGATAATCAACTAAGCGAGGAAATCAAACAAGTGCCGGTTTCAAAGCTATTAGCTAAGGTTTTGGAGTTATCAAAGCAGAGGCTTGGCTATTAAAGCAAAGGCTTGGCACTAAGCCCAAATAGGCAATCAAAGCGACGAGAGCCGAGAAGAGCCGAGGAGAGCTTGGCACTAAGAGTAGTTAAATAGACCTAGAAATCCCCCCTCAATACAATCATCATTCGCACCATTATCACTTATTTTCACTTTTGCCTTAAAAAAGCTCATTATTATAATAAAGAAAAACAATATCTTTTTAAACGTAAGGCTTAATATAAGCAATATTATAAAGAATATTGCAAAGGAACAAATGGCCGCGCTAAATGCCATTATTAAAATGCATGCTAAAAAACCAATAAAAATAGAAATCAGTATATTAAAAGTGCTTTCTCCGCTTATAAAAATGCTTCCCCTAGCAATTAAATCATTTGCAACAATATTAATAAACCTTAATCCTTTTAAACTATTAATAAGCTTGGGGGTAATAAAAAATAAAATGAAAATGGTCTTTTATAAAAGCCAGGAAATAAAAAGCAACGAAATGGTTTTTTATAAAAGCCAAAAGGGGAAAAGCAATAATATGATCCCTTATAAAAGTTAAAACTTGAAAATAAATAAAGTGATTCTTTATAAAAATAGCATTAAAAATGATAATGAAGTTTTAATTTCTTATAAAAGGTTAAGTTTAGGCGCTTCAAAACTTGCTAAAAATCGAATATTTAAAGATTAGCCTGAAAAAAACGCCTTATGTAATGAAAGTACAAATTTAGGTATTAAGAAGGCGCGCCAAATATATCCTCAAATTGTAATACCAAATCAAAGGCCATAAAACCTTAAGCAGCAGGTCCCCAAATTATTGAAAGCTTTGCCCATAGCAATTGGGATAAATAATGATTTTTAAATATTAGCTAAAGCAAGCCGACAATAGCAATAAAAACAAAAACATAACCAAATCTACGCAGCATAAAAAATGTAAAGGAAGCATAATAAATTTATAATTCAAGGCCATTATTTCATAATAATGGCTTTACAACAAAATAGCCACTTGCGCATAATAAAATTTGCTAGCACATTTTATAAAGCTACTTTAACGCAAGCAAATAATAAAAATATAATTACATTGCATATAATAATAGCAACAGCTATTTTAAGTATTAAAATGGAAGCAAACCTTACAATTGCTTTTAACTTACACAATCCATATTAAGGAAAGCTTTCAAAAGCTTTAAAAAATTGAAATAAGCTAAATAGCCATGCTTAAAGCGAACATTTTAAAAAAAAAACGCCAAAAAGGAGATTGCTAATTTAAAAGCTTAACATTGCTAAAAAATGATTTTTAAGGAAAACGCCACCATATAACTTATTTCATTAAAATGGGTTTTCATATATAAAATTGATTTAATAAGCAAATTAATTTGCTGCCGCTTTTGCATTATAATGCAAAAGAATATGCAAAATAATTTAATAATCTTTTTAATATATGCCGCAATACTTATAGCACGCTTTTTTAAAGTAATAATAGCGTTTGCAGCATAATTCAACTTAAAAATAAAGCAATTCAATATAATTAATGCATTTATTAATACCAAATGTAATAAAAAAAGCGCCTTAATATTATATTATTTCTTAAATGGCTAAAAAAGACCTAAAATAATAATAAAAATTAATTAAGCATTATATGGCTTAAAAAATTCCCTTGCGCTATAATATGGCAACTTTGCTATAATATTAAATAAACTGAATCTTAACCTTTTGGCAAAGAAGCTATGTATTTTCACAAACTCCAATAAAACAGTTTTTATGGCGTTTTATATTGATAATATTCAAATTTATATCATGCCTTAAATAACAATAAAGAACAAGAAATTATTAAAAGGTTGCATTTAGCTTACAAACTTATAATATTAGGAAATGTGAAATGGTTTTTAAGGGTGCATGTAATTAAAGATTAGTCCGCAAAAACAATATCTTTAATGCATAACATTTATATAAAAAAAGTGGCTTGAAAATTTAATATAATAAATAAGAAATGCCTAAGCATGCTTTTGCTAAACTATAATCTAATTAAAAATTTTAGAATTGCCATATTAAAGCAAATTAAAAAATACCAAAAAAAGGTTGAATCAATTTTATATATAGTTATTATGCTAAGGCCAAATATCGCATTTGCAACTTTTTAGCTATTATATTTTTTAACAAACCCAAGCGCTTAGCATACAAAAGCAATTAAATGAACCATTAAATACTTATTTGAATCATGCTTTTTAGCAATAATTTATTAATGCAAAAATTAGGAAATATATTTATTAATAGCCTTAAACGCCTTATTTATAAACAACAAAAAATTAAAACGCTTTTTTTAAGATTTTATTATAATATTATTCAAAAATGCAATCATTTGAAAAGCCTTAAGGCAAAACATTATAATCATTTTAATAATAAAAGCAAAATTATTAAAAATAGCAAAAACAGCAAAAAAGGTAATAACGCTCCAGCGCTTTTTTAAAAAACTAATACTTAATATGAAAGCTTCGTAAAACATATTTTATAATAATAAATAAACAATTCAGCTAATAATTAAAAAAAACCAATGCATCTTAATAAAGCTAAAATACGTTAATATATAAAACATATGGCTATAATAAAAGCATAAAAAAAAGCTTTTAAATAACATATTTCCCCATCAATAATATGCTAATAAATGGCTTAATAAAAAACCTGCCCTAATAAAAGTTTAAAATATTTATAGCTCTCTTAAACCTTTAAAATGCTTAAGCTATTATCAAAAAGCTTATTTAAGCTAATGCCAAAGCATATTTATATTTATATTTAATATATTTTATATATTAATTTAAATTAATATTGCAAAAAGATAATAAGCATAAAAAAAATTATGTAAATTTTAAGAACCTAATTTTAAGCTACTATTTTGGGATTGTAAAATTGCTTTAATATACTTGCAATATTATAATAATATAAGGAAAATATTCCCAAATTGCGATTTTGGGATTGCAAAGCCGCTTTATTATTAAAGTAATGTTTTTAAGCTGCAATTTATAAATTGCAAAACCATTTTTATTTATAAAAATAAAAGCAAAAGGTTTATCAATCGCTAAGCGGCGCCAGCTAAAATATTAATTTTTGCTAAAGCAAAAGCGCAAGCAGCAGCATGCGCTGCAATAGCAGCAATTAAAAGTTTATTAACATTAATAGTAGTAGTTATATTATTATCACCACCTACCTTAATGCCAAAAACAAAGCAAAAGGGGAGCATGGCAGTTTTTTAGCAAAAAAAGGCTATAATATATTAAATGTTATTTTAAATTAATAAAAATAATATTTATAAAGCAATAAACCAAAAGCAAAATCATCCTTTTTTTTATTCTTATCTTCAGCCTCCTTAATCTTTTTCTTTTTTAAGGCAGCTTTAATAGCAGCTTAATGGGCAATGAAGGCCTACGGCCGATTAGCAGGAGTTTTATATATTGCTTTTATATAATATTCAACATTACATAAAATAATATACATATGCAAAAGCTTTTTGGCACCAATTTTGCTATCAAATAAGCGGCAAAAAAAGCAGCAGCAGCTTAAAGCATAGCAATGCAATTAGCTTTATTATTTTTATAATAATAAAAATATTATATTAATAATGCCTTATTATAATAAGGGTTGCCTAGCGCACCACGCATACCACTGCAAATGCAATGAGAGCATGGCATAGCATAAGCTTCCTTAGCCATAGCGCAATGCCAAAGGATTAATGGGGGCAAAAAGGGCAAGCAAGGGAAAAGGATAATAGCTTAAAAGGCGCTGATTAGTTATATTATGCATATTAGCATATTAATTTTGGATTTTTAAATATTTGAAACCTACTCTTTTTTTCTTTAATGCTTTAAGGGCAGCAGCAGGGGCGCGTTTTTTAATATAAGCCATTTTTAATAATATGATCGCTAAGGAACGCAAATTCTTAGCACAAAAGCTTTAATATAACTTTACTTGCTTAATTTCATTGCCCCAGCAATAACGCTTTTATCACAATCAATTATATTAGCACTATTCCCAATTATATGGCGATTTGCATTTATGCTATTATATTATATAAATTATATTTAAGCATTTTTATGGCTTTTATAATTGCTTTTAGCCAAAAGGATATGTTGTATAAAATAAGGGTTTATCGGCTGGTAGCATCAACAAAGCCTTAATAACGCTGCAGCCAATTAAAATTGCTTATATAACTAGATTTTTGAAGCTCCCTCTTAAGGGGAGCTCTACTACACTCCTTTACAATTCAAGACTTTCACACTTCCTGAAGCTCCTCCCCTACGATACTCGACAGTACCCCTTTTCTTTTACTTCAGTTAATAATAAATACTTAAATATAATAATAAAAAATAAAAAATTCCTTTATACCTTAAAGTCTACTATAGCCCTAAGAATTACTCTTTTAATTTTTGCTTTTACAATCAAATAACAGTCCCTTATTACCGTTAGTTAATATACAAGGAAATTCTCTTAATAAAAGTCCTTTATTAAAATGTTCTTCCAAACCTAGTAGTTTAGTTCTATAACTATAACCATAAACAACTGATTTTTTCTTAAGATCTAAGTTAATAAAATAAGACGTTTTTAATATATTTAAATGTCGTCGGCTATATTAAACCAAAGGCACCGTCGGTTACTTTCTAATATAACTTCCTAAAGTTCTCCCTCCTTCAGTTCGTCTTAGTTCTTAAAAATAAATACAAGTTCTTAAAAGATAATCTATATATAAGTTCAAAGACAGCCATTGCCATACTTAACCTACTTTTATCCGACGTACTTATAGTCCCAATAAATTACCCAATACTTTTCGCCCTATTATAGCCTTCCCGCAAAAACTAGTCTTAGTTCCTCATAAATAACCCTTATAACTTTGTTAATCTAATATCGAGTGTTTAAAGCCTAAAAATATAAGTTCTTTTCTCATTAAATGACTTCCTAGACTTCGCCTTATAATAGTCCAGAGAATAATGGCTAATATAGCCTTAGGTCCGAGAATTAATAAAGCTCCTCAGTTCCTTTTTTTCTGCTGTCTTTTATTATACTATTGTCGTTTTTTACCTAAGTATAAATTTTGTTATTCTTAAGTTTATCAATAGTTATATATTAAAAGCTTAAGGCATTAAGTTACCTAATAAGATATAATAACACAAAAATGTCAATAATATCATAAGTACCCTGTCTAATTATATTAATCTGTTTTTTTTTGACTATGACTTTCTTTAGCAATAAGAACTAATTATATAGCCCGGAAAACCACAATCAAAGTATAGCTTATCCTGTCGACGTTTGTCTATAACTTCTTTAAAAAGCCCACTATTATATAGCTTTCTTTTGGGTTGTTTTCAAAACGTGGCATTTAGTTCTATTTTACGGGAGTAAAAGGGTTTCTTACCCCTTTTGTTTTGCTATATATATATCCTAAAGCGATACTGGCCTTTTTGTTTAAAAATATATTTAAAGTTATAATTGTTGATTTTAACAGTTATTTTAATGAGTTCTTATAAATTAAAAAATACATCCGACTTAGCAACTTTATTTTTGATTTTATCTTTCAATCTTTTATAATACTATGCCTTAAGTGCCTTATCGTTTTAATTAGTTTAATTGGCAAATTATTAAAAGGCAACTATATATATAATTACCAACTTAGTCTACTTTAAGTTCTAAATATTACGTTCGGTTGTTCGGTTTTAGTCAATGTTACCAAAAACACAATTAATACGTCCCTTAAACCCTTCAAAACTTAAAAAGATTTTTTAAAACTTTTTAAATATAATAATAAAAACCTTTCTTTCCTTAGTTCTGTTTTTAATATAATTAAACAAAAAAGTTTCAATCCAATTAAAAATAACTCTATAAAAAAAAAGACGTAACTCAAAGGACTTTGTTTGTATCCGTGGGGAATTAGTAATTGTTGAACTTAATATAAAATTTTACCTAAGTAAAGTAGGCCTTAAGCTTAAATTGGTTTTTATAGTAAAAATCCGGGGATACAATCTTAAAAACGTTCTTCGGGTTAAAGGCATTAGTAATAACTAAAGCCTCAGTAAAAGAGTTAAGAACTATTATATAAAACCTTCGTTTCTTTTAGATCCCCCCGGAACTTTAAACTCTAAGGCTCCTAGAACTTTAGATCCTAAAGCTCCAAAAGATCTAACTTATCACGTGACCCTTGTCCCGTGATATTTCCTAGTTTTGGCTTCTTTGTACAACAGGAGTTGCCAAGCCTCAGGGCCAAGACACACGTAATACCCCTACTAGGTATGTCCATAACAATACCTTGCCGTTAGTAAGTGTATTATTGCCTTTAATCTTAAACTTATTATTGCTTTTAATTTTTATTACATTTAAATTATTATAAAGCTTTTTTATGGCGGACTTTTCATTAGGCCCATATTTAGCCTATTATTATTATTAAAACGCCGTAATTTTTAAGGAATACCACGGCTTAATTACTGATGATAAGAATCTTATATATTTGAATATTAAGGATTTTATTTATATTTTAAATTTAACTAAAGTAAATGTTATTTTCTGCATTTTGCTTTTTTAAGATTGTATAAGCCTAAAGATAAACGTTATTTAAAACGCTTTAAATAATAATTCACTAGTTAAATCCGCAGCATTTTTCTAGGCTTTTTTAAATTGTTTTTGTGTAAGATTAGATAAAAAATAAGATAATAATAGAAGAAATCGCGAAGGATATAAGGAAAATAAAGGATAAGACAATGGCAAAGGAAACCGTAAAAGATATAAGGGAAATAGGAAGTAAAATAATAGTGAAGAAAATCGCGGAGAATATAGGGAAAATAAGGAAAATAGGGAAAATAGGGACAATTATGTAAAAGATTGCGGAGGATTTAAAGGAAATGATAGAAATCAAATGGACAGGGATGATCGCTTTTATAATAAAGATAAAGGAAATAGAGGAGGAAATAAAGAAAATAAAAACGGATTTAGGGAAGACAATTATTAGGGTAATTATTAAAAAAACACCCTTATATTATTTGCGCTTTTAAGCTTTAAATGCCTTAAAGCGGAGATTATGTAATATAATAGAACTTGGCTAATAACCACTTATTTACAACGCCTTAAAAACTTTAAAACCGCTTATGAAAAAATTGTTATATGAATTTTGCTTTTTATCGCTATAAAAGGTATTGCCCAAACCTGGTACAACGGCTTATTAGCCTAAGTTTAAGATAATCTTATTTACGATTTATGATTATAGCACGCCTTATTATTTTTTCGCTTTTAAAAAAATTAGTCCACTTGTGTTACTAAAGCTAACGCCTTATTATATCACTTTAACGGCAAAGACGGCGTTATAATAAACGCAAGGGAATACTTCATAAAAAAGCTCAAATTATATAATAAGGCCGGCAAAAATAACGAAGATTTTAAAACTTAGCAAATTTATAACGGTTTTAATCTTGTTTTACGTAATTCCATTAACCTTAATTACAAATATAATATCATTAAGTATTTTTAAGCTTAAATCAATAGCCGCAAGTTAATAGCTAAAGAATAATGGAAGTTTTTTCGCTTTATAATAAATTTAATGGCTTAAAATATTAAAAAGGCCATAAATAAGAAAAAAAATGAGAAACATCAATTAATTCCTTAATATTTATTTTTATTGTTTTATGGCCGTTTTAAATAGTTTTAATCTTAACTCAATTAATCTTTATTATTTTTTGGTTAATAGCAACAAATGATGCCGCTATTTTAGCTAGCTTGGTTTATATTTAAAGATGCGGCGAAGCAAATTGTTAAATAATCCAAAATCATAATCCAAAAACATGTTAATTAGCAACGTCGCTTTTCAGCCCCTGTTATTACTGTTGCTATAACGATTATTAGTACCGTTAAGCCTGTTTTTAGCGGTTTTAAATAAGCTTGATATTTTTATATGTTTTATAATTCCATAGATCATATTGATTCCCAATGTTTATTATACATTTAAAAATTACCTGCTGCTAAATCTTAGGCAATAGTAGCTTATATTATAAAGGCTAAAAATATAATGCAAGTCTTCAAGGAGCTTTATTAGACTTACACCTATAAATAAAAGTATTATACAATAAATGCTTTATATTAAAAGTCCCTTATTAACCTTTTTATTATGAAAAACAATTTGAACAACCACCTAGGTCTAGTACATTGTTAAGTCCAAATCAGAAAAACCCTATTATTATCATAAATCTTGTTAATTACTTGTTTTTGTTTTTGCTTAATATAAACAATATTATTTTAGAACTTGCATCTTTTATTAATGCTAATAATACCTTTTATATATCTAATATTTTTTACTCTTTACCTATACCCGTATTACCTAATATTACCTTCTTATTTCTTACATTAAAAAGCGAATATTACAAGATTTATCTTATTAATAATATAGCTTATACTTTTTTTCAAAAAGCAATCGGCATCATATTTACTCCCACTGGTTTCCTTTTATAATTTTACCTTAATACCAGGTTAAGAATTTATTTAATAATTAAGGACCTGCTTTATAAACATTTCCCAGGTTTATTAATTTATACAAAACCATATAAAATCTTTTTTATAGGAATTAGGAATGGCCTAAAATCCACTAAATATGTATATTTATTTTTTTCTTTTATTACTATCATTAACAATTCTTTCTTTTTTTCCGCAAAAGTTTATTTAGTAAAAAAGCTAAGCTATAATATCCTTTTAAAAACCTCATTTTTCAAAAAATACGGCTTTAATATAATATTCGCAACGCATTCTTAAAACTATGATTGTATATAATAATAAAATAATCATTTTCGCATTTTCATTTTAAGGCAAAAGGATAAGGCATTATTTAAGGCCTTAATTTACGTTGCAAAAATCACAATTATTTCTTTTTAATTAAATATTAATATTAAGATCCGGTATTATTATTTGTTAATCCGCTAATCAAGCTATTTAATTACGCCGCATAAATAAATTAATTTTGCAATTAATACATTTAGCTCCCTTATTAATAGCATATTCAATAGCTTTCCAAAACTTTTGCCTTATTTCAACTTTAGCCTAATAGCTATTAAATTAGTTAAAAGGCAAATTATTAGTACTTATTAAAAATATATAAGGAAATTTTAAAATATTATTTTATTTATTTTATTTGCTAAAGAGTGAAACCGTCCAGAGCACCTTTATAAGATAACTTATAATTAATCAATTACCCCAAGACTTCATTATTAATCATCTTGCTAGATTTTATGAAAAGATTCCCCTTATTAATTTAAGATAATAATAAAATATTATTTATTATTTGTAAAACTATTAAATACGTCACTTACGTTATTAAAAAAAATCATTCGTAGCTAAGGATTAGGCCACGAAATATTTTAATTAAGTTTTTTTTGATTAGGGTTTATTAAACGTTATTTTATTAAATTGTAATTCCAAATTCACAGGCGATTTTTGGACAAAGCTTTTTAAGCTGGTAAAAATGTCTTTAGCTTTTATTACATCTTATTATAATGCCGTAAATAAATAGGCAAAGAGAACCATCCAGACCTTTTTACACGCCCTCCACTGCGCCTTAAAGTGCTGATATGATTAAATAAATTAAGAAAATTTATTTTCGTACATTAAATTAGCCATAAACACATTACTTAACGCTTTTATAAGTTTATTTTTATATAGCCTCATGTACGAACAAGAGGTTAAAACAAAATTCTTATTGGCCAACGATTTTGATTTCATTAATTATTGCGAGATCTTTTGCTAAAAAGCAGTAAACGCCGTTCAAATAGCTTAAAAAAATTGTATTATAATAATAAGCATACGCCTTTAGTATTTGGAAAATTTGTTTACTTTAATATAGCTAAGTCATTAAAGTAAGGTTACTACGTACTTGATAATACCAAATTCTCCGCATGTCATATAAGACCTTTTAAAGTCATTTGCTTAATTGGTAAATTGGCTTTTGAAATCGAATTGCATTTTGGTTTAAAGGTATTTACCCTATTATATTAGTTTAGTACTTAAAGCCGGTCCTTAATAATAAATATAATCGCTTTTAACCCACTTTAGGCCATATTATAATAAACGGTGAAAAGAGATATATTATTAATAAGATTATTGGAAAAAAGGTTTAGAAATCTAAAAGTAAAAAGCTGGTTTTTTATAAAATCAAACGGTTAAATTATAATATTAAAAGCTAGGAACTAAAGGAATCACTCACCTACTAGGTACCTAAACTGGTAAAGGATTTTAAAGCTCTTTAAGCCTTGTAATTTACCTTTTCACTCATTTAATAAGCGCTATAGCTCTTATTTACCATTTTAGAACTTAGTTTATTACATGTGTGCATATTTACTTCCAGCTTCCTCATAAAATCAATAAAAATAATAACATCTTTTAAAAATATTAAACCTTAATATTTTAAAAAGCGTTATAGCTCTTAATTTATAATTTTTTGAAAATTCAATTTATTATATGTGTGTATATTTACTTTTCATTTTTATTTTTGCTTTTCACTTTTATTATTGCTATTATTAACATCATTAAAGGCAAATGCATAATTAGCGTATTCTTAACTGCATAAATATTTTATTAAAATTGGTTTTCCCATAAATTAAACATATTTCTTTCTTTAAATTTCCAAACACTTTTTCTTTTTTAAATTTTTTATATTAAATAGCTTCCTTGTTTTAAAGCACCTGGATTTATATTAAACAATAATATGGCAACGCTTATCCCTTAAAACAACCTTTTCCTAGCCTGGGAGGAATTTCCGAACAAAATCCACATGAATATGTCCACGTACTTTGCTATTAATGGCAAAACTTATACAAACCTTATTCAGGCTTACTTTTGTAGCATGAACCTTAATAAGGCAATTACGGCTGATTTAATCTTATATTACATCAGCAAAAAAATTTGGTGGCAAATGGCGGCTAGCGGCGGCCTCCTACGCTTTTGGCGCTTTTGGTCAAAAAGTTGCATAACGAAAAAATTAAGGACGAAAGCCGTATACTAAAAAAAATTCTGCGCCAAAAGCGCCAAAAGCGCTAAATTTTACTTATAGCGTTTATTTTAATAATAAAAAAAAAATCTTTTTTTTAAGGCTTTAAGTACTTAAGGTATTTAAGGGGTATATCATAGGAATATACACACGTGATTGACCTACCTAAACTAAACTTTGCCTAAAAAAGCTAATGTGCTTATTAAAATTTTATTAGCGTAGATATTCATAGCGTAGTAAGCTTAGCGAAGCTAGTTTATTAGCCGTATACGCCAAAGTGCAGCTAAGCTTTAGCTTTAGAACGGATAAATCGATAATCTACTCCGATCGGCACGGAAGTTATTAAACTCCGGCCTAATTTGCCAAAAGGCCGCCAAAAAAAAGACCCACTCACCAAAAGGCGGCCTTTTACACCAAAAGCGCCAAATCGCTAAAATAGCCGCTTTGGCCGATTGGTTAATTTTTCGGCGCCGATATTTTTTGCTGATGTATAAACAACCCAATCTTAAAAGCCATATTTAGCTTATTTTAAAGGCTAGCCATAACAATAAGCACACTAATAACGTTTATAATCACAAAACCTTTTATTACAATTTATAAATTAACACAAGCAATGTCCACAACTTCACCTTTAGCAATGCTAACAAATTCGCTGTTCCTAAGTATTTTAATGCTTTTGCCGATTTAAATATTAAAAATAAGATCTTAATTAAGCTTTTCATAAGCAATGTTATTTCTGTTAATTATTTTATTATCTTAATCTTACGTGTACATAAGAATAAGGCCGCTTTATAGCTTCTTATTAACAATATTCGTAATTTCATTAATTTTAGATTTAAGTTTACTTTTAAGTTTACTATTAATAAAATCATATTATATGTTTATCCTAAAATGACCACTAAAATATTCGCAAAAGGTATTACTTACCTTTTTTATTAATAATGTAAAAACTTTCTTATAATTTACTAATTGTGTTAAGGCAATATCCTTAGTGGCATTAAACGTTCTACCTTAAAAAAAAAGCATTTATAAAATATTAAAATATTTAATAATAGGCTTGCTTTTTTTACTTTTACATTTATGCTTTAATTAATAAATACGCTTTACAAGTTTTAAAAGCTTCCAAGATTAATAGTCAGCCTTTTTAAACCGCTTTCTTGCCTATTGCTAGCTTTACTTTTGCCATTTCCATTTATAATAGTAATTTGTCTAAAATGTACTTTATTGACGTTTTATGAGAAACCAGCTTAATAAAGCGTCCCTATAAAAGCGAAGCTTATATTTTTATCCTTTCTTTTAAAGTTTTTAATTATTTTTAATCTTTTAAAAATAAGCGTATTCCAGTTTGTAAAGGCCTTTTAATAAAGAACCTTAATAATAATAGCGTAAAAACCCAAAATAATATCACATATTTTCATAAGACAAACGCTAATAAAAACAACGTTATCTTTGAATCTTAAAAAAAGAATTGTGTTAAATATTATAAAAAATAAATTGTTATTTATTTATTACCTTTATTTTTATACGTAGTTAAGTAACCACTTTTTATTATATACCGCCTAGTAGATGCCCATTAGCTTGGCAAGAACAAAACTTTTATTCTATTAATAAGAATTCAGATTCCAATCATTAAATCCAGAATTTATAAGCTTTTTTATATTTATAATATTTTAACAAATAAAAAGCTGCTTAAACATTAAATTTTTATTAAACCTTGCATTAGCTCTTTTATGTTTAATAATCTTATTTATAGTTTTAACAATTTTATAAAAATGCCTTTTTTAATAAATGGCGAATTTATTATTTTAAACAAGCATTTGGCCAAGTTCATAATTATCAATAAACAAGATTTTTTATATTATAATATTATTTTTTACGATTTATGCGGTTTAAAATCCATGAACTATGTAAATGATTTTATTATAAAATAGCGTAAGGTTTTCAAAAACATTATAATCAAAAATATTTTGTTTATATATAACATTAAATTAATTTTTAAGGTCCTAGTGTAACGGTCCGATATTTACTTGGTGTAAATACAAAAAGCTGCGATTGATCTTTGATAATCAAAAAGTAGGTGTATTATATATGGTGGAAGATAGTTATTAATATGAGTGAGAATATTATTTGAAATTGAGCATAAAGCTTTTATTTAATGGTAAATGTGCCAATTTTATATAAAACCTTTGTTCTTTTTAAATCATCTTGATTTAAGGAGACCATATAAGGGTTTCCTTAAATTATTGTGATTTTTAATAATCTTATTATGTGACCCGCTATCTTATACCTTATAAGATCCCCTTATTTTGGGTTTTTTATGCAGTAAGGCTGCCAAGCCTTAAGGCCAAGATGCGTGTAATACTTCTTATTAAGTATGTTTATAATATTATTCCCTTTTTAGCTTAGCGTGCTTTTATGCTTAAATATATTAAAGGAAATGTTGTTAATGGCTTATAGCTATTTTCTTTTTTTATCATATCCTCCTAGCGCAATGTAAAATTTGAATATATTATTTTAATTATAAAAATTAAAAGGATTAATAAAAGAATGTTTTTTGTGAATTTTGTGTGTAAAATTGCTATTATTATATTACTACGGGCCTTAAGGCTATTTGCTATTCTTAACACGCTTATTATAGTTATATTAAATGCAATTTTATTAAAAAGCTTTTTATTATTGCTTTTTAGGCTTTTATGAATAAGTAATAATAGCGTTTAAAAAAGGAAGAGGAGAAAGTTATAATAAAGATCTTTTACTTTAAAAAGCAATAATATTTTTTGAATAAAAAAAAAGAAAATAATAAAATTAGGTTTAAAGACTTTAAATAAGCTAAATTAAAAGAAATATAAGGAAAAAGCAAAGCTTACTTATTTGAAAGCTAGCGCTGCAAGCTTATTAAAGGCCTTTGCTTTTTTAAAGTCCTTTGCTATTAATTTTATAGCTTTTAAAAGGCTGCCTAACTTATTTTAAAAAAGCTTAGGTTTTATTAATAAAAGTTTTAAAATAACTTAAAATAATAAAGATTAAATTTGGGTTTTTATATATTTTTTAATTATTGGTATTTTTTTTATTTAATTAAATATTTAGCTTTATTATAAAAAATTTAATAATTAACAATAGCTTTTATTTTATACTCAACATTTGGATTAATTAATTGTATTTTAATAACAAGGGCAGGTGATGCTTTTAGTAATGTTAGTTTAAGGAAAAATATATAGAATATTAGGTAAATATTTATTATTCTTAAAAGCGTTAGCTAATAATTAATTGATTTTTTGATTTTTATAATTTTAAATAACCTTAGCTTTTTATGATTTAATTTATAATTTAGTCATTTGATTGTGATATTTTTTTAAAATAAATAAATTTTATTCCCCTTTTTAAGCATTAATCTTATGTTATGTTTTTTATTATAATAAATCGCTAATTTTTGTGTTATAAACAAAATATTAGTTAATAATTCTTTATATAATTGCTTTAGCTTATTTTCTTATAGTATAGCTTTTTGCGTAATCCCTTAACCCGTAATTGGCATATTATTAACAGCTTTAGCTATCTCTATGTTTTCTTGAATTTTAGGAGCCTCAGGCATTTACTTTAATACGTGTAAATCTCTACACCAGCTTGAATTTCCTAGTAGTGAAAAAATCTCTTAAATTTTACCCTCCTGTGATTAGTCATAAATATGTGGACCAAGCTTTGTTTACAGCGTGACCTGCGATTTCGTGATGTTTATAATAAAGGGTAAAGAAAAGGTGGTGTTAATTGTACAATATGTAACAAAACCTCGGAAATACGGGAGTGCGGAAGTGCGGGAGTACGGGAAGTTTAAAAAGTCCCACTTTTAATAGGGAATTTATTTAAAAATCGTATATCACTACGAGTTTTTAAGTAAAATATAAAATGAGACCTGTTTTAGAATCAGCTTAATCAGCCTATTAAAATGGCCTTTTCGGATTTATAATAATTATTATACTTATAAAAATATTAATTATTAAAGAAAGTTTTTTTTTATTTAAAAGTCGTGCATCACTATGAGTTTTTAAGTAAAATATAAAATGAGGCCTGTTTTAGAATTAACTTAATCAGCCTATTAAAATGGCCTTTTCGGATTTATAATAATTATAATAATTATAAAAATATTAATTATTAAAGAAATATTATATGATTATAATTAAACTAATTTTCATCTTATCTTAATATATAAGCTAATAAACGGCTATTTATAAAAATATATAATTAATGAAACTTATTAAAATTAAAATAAACATATTTAAAAATGAAAAATATTATTATTATAACTTAAATATTAAGCCTAATATATAATTAAAAATAAAAATTAAAGATTTATTTTAATGATTTCTTTTTATAAAAAATCTATTTAAAAATTAATTAATATATATATAATATTATTTATTAAACTATTAAATAAATTATAAAATAAAGTACTTATTAAATTATTTACATCAGCAAAAAATTTCTGGGGCGTATGGCGGCCGGCGGCGGCTTTTTGTGCTTTTGGCGCTTTTGGCTAAAAAGTTGTATGTCAAAAAAATTGGGGACGGATAAGCATTATATTAATTTTTTTGGCGCTTTTGATATAAGCCGCGTTTTTAATATAACCCTCCAACTAATTACCAAAAGTATATTCTTTACTATTAATATTTTAACACCTTATAATTATTTAGGCTTTTATGGTTTACCCTTTTCCCTAGGAATTTTAGGTTTTTAAGAAATATTATTGATTATATGTTACGTTTGTATACCTTAAGAATATCTCACTCACGATATTATTTTGGTTTTATAAGTAATCATTGACTAAGGTCCTTCTTTTTTATTAAAAATCTTAAGTATTTAAGAAACATATTATGACCTAAAGACCTACCCTACCCAAGAGGCCATTATTATTCTTATAACCTACGCAGCTAATTTTACTTATTATAATTTATATCATATAAGTTCTTGCAGTGCACCCATTATTATTGATTATAACGGTGTTCTAAGGGTAATAAAGCTGTATATCACTAGTGCTGCTAAAAACCATTTCCCCTTTAGTCATTTTAAATACCAAAAACACGTTTATATTTATAATATTAAAATACTCTTAAAACGTAAACAATCTTAATTGCTTATACAAAAACATTTATTAATTTACGGTTTATTCGATACTTATATTATGTCCTAACTTTTAAACAATAAATCTAAGCATAAAAACACTATTATTTACTAGCCTTATAAATACACCATTTCCTAGGCTTTGTTTTGTTTCTAATATAATTATTCGCATTATAAATATACTAAATCCTCACGAGTGCCCCAACTATTCTGCCCTCCCCCCCTAAATAAAGTAATCCGTAAAGCAAAACAGCCTACGTAAACAATTTCTTCGGTAAAAACACCTTATAGGAAAAATAGCCTACACAAACAGCTTCCTTAGCAAAAACACCTTATGGGAAAAGCAGCCTGTGTAAATAGCTTCCTTGATAAAAACACCTTATGAAAAAAACAACCCGCATAAACAGCCTCTTTAACAAAAACACCCCGCGAGGAAAACAGCTTATAAAAAATAGTATTCTGCTTATAATAGCCACAGTTGCAAAAACATATCAATAAATTATTCAATATTTAGGCTATTTTACTTATATATAAGTTAAAATATTATTTTAAAATAAGAAATTATTTACTTTTTTAATATAATATTATTTACTAATATAATGTTATTTAATGGCCTTTATTTATTTAGCAATTCCTTATTTAAAAATTAATCCAAATTGTTATATATTATTACTTCTCGTAAAATTGGGTTATTCCTTGCCTAGTCTTTTAACCTTTGAAAATCATACTTATTAAATATCGCCCTCTTACCTATATCCCGTGCCCTAATTAACCAAGCCAGTAAGCTTTACATAAAAATCGTGGTTTTTGCCTTTAACCTAAACCTTTTTAAAATGTTATCTTAATTAATTCCCTTAGCAATATTAAACAATTGCCCCAATTTTACGTTTATCTTTAACGCCATCTATAACGCCTTAATAAAATCCCCATCCTTTTTTTAGGAATATAATATTACATTTGCCCATATACCCATCAATTATTCCTTTTAATCATTCGCTAATACACTTATATTTACTTTTACTTATATTACCAATTTCTTATGTTTTTATTTTTAATATTAATTACATAAAACCTTTATACCTTTTTTAATAAAATACTTATAAGCCCGTTTATTAACGCATAAGCCGGATTTTTTCATTATTTATAACCTATTAGCATTACTCACAAATTTGTATTTAGCACAAACCTTATTAAAATGCCGCTTTTATAAATAGGCTTTAAAATCATCAATGACTTTTATTACTACTAAAATTCTTAAATATTACGGTAATTCGTTTATAAAAACAAAAGAATTAATTGTCTAAAACCCCAATTAACTTATACAACCTAAACCCTTAGGATCACTATTGCCCAATACATCGAATACCCTTCCCCTAAAATCAAAACCCTCATTATCATCTAAGCCAAATTCAAAAGACCTCAAATAGTCCTAGGACTTATTATATTAGACTTTTTTAGTTATAACCTTAAATAGAACCAAAATCTTACCTATGTGCCCCTATTTCGCTTCCTCATTTCCCTTGCCATGACCTTAACCCTTTAAATTTTTAATATTTGTATTAATAATTAAAACAAACATAATAAATTAATTATTATATACCTTTGCGAAATTTGGGTTATCTAATAAGTCTTTTAACAAAACATTAAACAATGTCTTTATTGCCTTTTTTTCATTTTATAAAAAGCAACGGCTATAACCCTACTTACTTTTTTATATAATCCACTCAAAATTACCTTTTGCTAATCTTTGTTCATACTACGCCAGCTTTCCTAAATAAAGCAAAATAATACTAAATCACACAAAATTAATAAATTTTCATTATTATATATTTATAATAACTTACGCCTATTATTTGTTGATATATAAAGCATAGCCTTTAATCCCCAATTTTACTTATAATATGCTAATATAATTATTGTATTAATGATAACAATTGTTGATCCATTAATACCTGCAAACCAAGTTGTAATACCATTATAGGGTATATTAGCCCAATATCGCCCCTACTAATATAAAATCCCTAGGCAATTGACTATAATATTACTGGTCTACTTTAATTGCCTTGGCTTAAACTTATATTAATTGGGTTTTGTTTTAGTAATGCCACAATTTATATCTAAAAGATCCGGGGATAAAATCGTATAGTTGTAAACTATACGTTTTCAAAACTTTACCCGGCTCTCGCTATTTGTCATTTTTGAACGATTCGTAAACGTTGTCACTACTATTTAATGCACATTTTCCAAAAGCTTAGAGCAATAATTCCCAATATAATCTTGTATTTATTATTAATTAATTATGTTTTTAAATATAAAAATTGTAATTGCCTTTTGTATAATAATTGCTTTTAAATCATACAATTAAAAATTATTAATAAACTCTTGCTAGTAAGTCATTTCCTAGCAAAAGATTATTACGCTGCCTAGGCAATGCTTATCCTCTTTAAGCTAAAACATATATTTAATCCTATAGCTTCCTAAAATTTATATAAATATAATCAAAATATATACTAATATAATCTTTCTTTTACTATATTTAATATGTTCTTCCTTTATTAAATCACCCCGCCCTTAATAGCACTTTATATTTTCCCAAGATAAACTAACATTATTATTTATTAAACTAAACATATTATTTATTTTTATATTTAAGCTAAAATTATTTATTTGTAATAAGGCTTATAAGTTCAATTAATTAAATTGCAAAGCTTTTAATGCATCCCTTTGTAATTTTTATTAATTAAAATCCTTTATTAACTTTAAAGGATGTTATCTATAATTAATATTAAAGATAAGAAAATATAGTTCAAGCACTTATTAAGATTGATATACGAAAATGATTTAAACTTAAAGGTCTTTAGCTAATTTAGCGAAGTTCTTGTCCGCGTTTTTATAACATTATATTATATTCTGAGTTTAATTATACGAACTTAAAGGTAAGCTTAGCAAAATATACTTACTTATTGTGTTTAGGCTTTTGGTTTGATATTATATAAATAATATTATAATATATATATTGTACGAAAAGCGCGTTCTTTAACTTCTTAATTGTTTAAGATCAAAGAAGACTTGGGAATATTTAGGTTAAATGATCAAGCGCGTTATTATAAGCGCTAATCATACTAACCTTACGCACTAACCGTATTAGGATAAAGCACTGATAAACGCGTTTTTGTATAAAAAACGTGTCCTTATATAGTATAATAAATAATTAAGCCAGGTATTGTTATAGCACAATTTATTAAATATATCACTTTGTGATTTTGTTTACGCCTAATCGTGTATTCTTTTAGTATTTTAAAAGCAAGTTCTTTTTGAACAATACAACATTTACTTTCTTTATCCTCAATTGATTTTATTATTATTATATTTTGGCAAAAGGCTGTTTAGTGAAAGGCTATTTAGCAAGAGGTTATTTAGTGAGTAGCGGTTTAGGATACCTGGCTATTTAAGGCATTTAACGGTTTAGGACATTTAACTATTTGAGGAAAAGCTATTTAAAACATTTAACTGTTTGGCAAAAGGCTGTTTTAATAAAAGGCTATTTTATCACAAGGCTGTTTAAGGCATTCAGCTATATTATCAAAAGGCTACTTTATTAAAAAGATTATCTTTTAACTTTAACATTATTTAACCGCTTATAGATTGCAAATTATTGTGGTATATCTCAGTTTGCTCCCTATTATCTTCTTCCCAATTGTCCTTATAATAAGTCTAATACTAGTCCTAGTTCATATAATTATTAATATAAAAAACATCGTTTTTCCTATCCTTATCTGTATATATACTTTTTATAATATAAGTACTTCAATAAATGTTCATCATTCAAAAAAACCGTCGTCCTTATAATTTCTTTAGTTTTTGTACTAATAGCACAAGGGCTTTAGTAATCTCAATCATATCATAAAATGCGTAGGGTTAGCCAAGCAACTCTTTCCAATGTTTTGGGTTTATTGATTCCCCTTAAAATAAATAAACATCCACTATTGCACTATAATATATAAGGTACCCTCCTAAGAAATTAACGTCCACTTTTCCAATATTAAATATAATTATAATAACTTATATCTGGCCCACACGTGCTTCATTCCACAGATTAAGTTAGCCGCTTTCTAAATTAACGTTTATACTTATATACAAATATACCTAAACCCAATAAAAATCTCCCCTTTAGCCTTTTCCACGCTAATTTAAATTATACCTCAAAATTTCTTCTTTAATCCCCGCAAAATCCTTTTTATTTAACCCAGAACGTTTCCAATACCAGATTATTAATAAAAACATTATTAAATATTTAAATATTTATGTGATGTTTTTAAGGCAAAAGTATATATAGTCGTACACCACAGATTACCCTACAGCCTGTTGCCGTTCTTTCAAAACAAAAATTATTAATACCCTTAATAATTTATTAAATCTAATACCCTTAATAGCAAAGCTTATTAAAGTAATCCATTTTATTATAAAATATAAATAGCGTATATTCCAAAACATTACATTTATATATAAATCCAAAGGTTCATAATTAAATAATTTAAGACTTAAATGTTATATAATGGCCCTAATCACTTTTATTAAAATTTTAATATTGGCAAACGACGTAATTATAAAATAGTATTAAAGTCGATAAGCCATTGCCTTCAGATTATAATCTTGTATATTATACCCAACAATTTGATTTAAATATCCATTATTTTTATTTGTACAATTATAAAACTATTTAAGTAAAAACTTATGAAAAGCCTTAAAATGTTTTATATTAAAACCGTTAAAAAAACCAAATAATTAAATAAATTCGGCGTAATAATTAAATATATGAAATTTCGATATGTTCTAATTGGGGTCATCGCAGTTATCCAGGCGATAATTAACAAATGACTTTTTTAATACGTCAATATAATAAACTGCCATACAAGATAGCCGAGCGTATCTTTGTCATAAATTTAATATTATACAATAAAAATAAAATTTATAAAGGCTTTGGTGTATATAAGTTACATTAGGGCCTTATTTATCAGTAACGGGGCTACAACAGCTAACCAAATACGCAATAAAGCCCTTTCTTTGTTGCCAGTTCATTAAGTTACTTATATAAATTTATTAAAATGCTTTAAGCCTTAATATCATAACACGCTTATAAATTGGGCGTCCAATTGGACTAACCCTAGAAATTATTAATACCTTTTATTAGCCTTTAATAATACTGCTTCAAAACGTTAGGCCGTAGGATATAAATTCTTAATTAAGTGTAATATTATATTAATCAAATTATGAAATACGCCCTTTTAAAGATCATAAAACATATCAACTACAATAATTTCGTATATATCAAAATACCTGTGTTTCCAGAAAAAAGGCTTAATTAAATAGACCTACTACACATCATCTTTCTTAATTCTAAGCTCTTTTTACGTTATAATCCAATGCCTTATATTAGCTTTGGACCTTTTTAGCCACTTAAACATAATATCTTACAAATAGTTATATTTCACCTTATATTAAATACATTAGCGATTATGCTTAATGCCGTACACAAAACACACCTCCTTATAATTTATACACATCAAGCCCAAAACCAAAAAACAATGCCTTACTCGGCCATCAACATAGCAAACAAACCAACCGCGCTTGATTAGGTCTCTCATATCTAAACTAATCAGCTACAATCAAAAATTATCTCATAATTGTACGTACCATTAAATACCACACTCATACTTATATAATAAAGATCTGATTTCACTCCACGCTCCATATTATCATCTGTCTTACGTAAAATGGCTTTTAATATCAAAAGTAAACCAAATAAAATAATAAACAAAATCTATTGTTGTCTTCTAAAATATCTTTTATAATTGCCGATCTGCAAATATATTAGCCAAACAACCTTGTCTCCTCCAAGCTTTGTTATTAAAGTCTTATTAGTAGCTAATATAATTAAAATTAAAATAGCTCTTGAAATAAGCCTATTTTATATATCCCATCACTAGCTTCCGCTATTTATCTTATTATAAACCCGCGTTCCTTTTTGTTCGTATGATTTCTTTATTAGGCCCTATACTATATCCAACGCAAAAGGCTTATGCCTTAAAAAATTTTTTAAGTACCTTTTTATAAAACAAAATAAAAGTAAATAATCTTTCCTTTTGTTGCCTATAATTTAAGCCTTAATATATATAATAGCCTTTTCCCAATAATCTCCATCTAAAATGCCGTACAAAATCTGGTATATTATACGTGTTATATCAGCATAAGTTTATAACAAGCCCTCATTTGCCCGACTTGGCATATTAAAATTCTTATTATTCAATTACTTTTGAATTTTCCCTTTGCCTACCCTAGTATTATAAAACCACATAATAAGTTACTAATCAATAATAATTGTAAATAGGCTATATACGTTATCCTTTAAAATAGTGATAATACCATTTGGTTATTTTAAAGTTTTTAATTCTTTAACTTCTTTGTTGATCAATAGCCTGCCTGCTTCACATCCATCCTCATATATAAAATGTTCTAAATATGTTACTTTTGTAGCATTATTAAATTCTAGCTTCTTGTTGTTATAGTCCTTTACACTAATGTTTGTTATATCCAAAACGTTGATTTTAGATATTAGCTTTGCTTTAGGATTTACAATTAAAGAATAATCTTGAGGTTGGTTAATTTTTTTATTCTTAACACAAGCGCGGGCTATTGTTTTATTAAATTTAATAAAACTAACATATAATTGGTAAGCTTATTTAATAATATGCTATCCTTATTATTACCGCTTCTGATATCTTTGCTTAAAAAATACGACCCCTTTTTTGATTGTAATATTAACTTGTTATTAGTAAAAGGATCCGCTAACACTAATAATATATATCTAATTCGTTTCTGCTAAACGTTCTAAATATCTGGCTTTTTACATTTGTTAATATACTTAAAAAATCCACTTAAACTTAAAAGCTTTTTAAAATATTACGAATATTATAATTGTTATAGTATCTTATTTAATAAAAAAGTAGATAATTATGTTCAAAGCTATTATTATAAATTAACGCGTTGTAGTAAGGTTTTACAAATTTGGTTTTAGGATGATTTGTAATAGGTGGCGATAAGCTGTTTTTGCCACAGCTGCTTAGAAAGCAATAAGGTGGGCTGTTTTATAATAGGCTACTTAAAAATTAATAAAGTAAGCTGCTTTATTTAATATACAAAAAGGCTGTTTTAATTACGGTTACTTAAAGATTAACAGGGTAGGCTGTTTCGTAAGATATATAAAGGGCTGTTTTTGCTATGGCTATTTAAAAATTAATACGGTGGGCTGCTTCGTAAAATTTATAAAAAGGCTATTTCTACCACAACTACTTGGAAATCAATAATATGGGCTGTTTTGTAAAATTTATAAAAAGGCTGTTTCTGCCATGGCTATTTAAAAATTTATAGGATGGGCTATTTCGTATAATATATAAAAAGGCTGTTTTTGCCACGGCTACTTAAAGATTAATAGTGTGGGCTGTTTCGTATAATATGTAAAAAGGCTATTAACAAAACTATAACTTCAACGCTGCGTTAATTGGCTATAATTAGTAATAGAAATATAAGCTGATTTTCGCATTATTGATTTAAAGTTAAAATTAAATAATATTTTTTGAATATTTATATATTAATGCTTAGTTCTTATCAGAATTACTACAAGAGCACTTTACCTTAGCTCTACCTCTCCCCTTTTATGTGCCTGTGCCTCTTGAATTCGCTTATATAAGCCGTTTATGGCAATAATCTTATTCTCAATCTTATTATTTTTATTAATCAAAAGCCACGAATACACAATCTTATTACAATTATTTTAATAGTAATGTCTACAAAATCTTTGCTTTATTATGTAAGCATTATAATCCATTTTAATAAACGTTATTATGACTACTTTAATTAAAATAAGTCCAGTAATAATCGTAGAACTTGTCGTAACAATAAACTGGGCAATATGTTACTTATCAATTAAGATCTTAGCTCGCTTTCCTTCCAAAATAATATAAAAATGGTCAAGCTCTTTAGCCTGCTGTAAGTCTATTATATATAAGGTTATAACAATAATATCCTTTTTGTTAATCTTTTTAATATATTTCAACCACTAATAATTTGGTTAATATTTAATTGTTTTTAAAAAAAGCTTAAAAAATATAAAAATATTACTTACCAAAGCCCAAATATATACAACAATATAAAAGTAACTAGTCACAATATACCGTGAATCCTTTTTTTTCTTTGTCTTTCTAAAAAAGCTATATTAATTAAAATTTCTTTTATTAAAATTCTATTTTACCCGACAACCCACAAATCTTTTTGAGATTGTTTAAGAAAGAATTACTAGTTTGACTTGCTTTAAAAAATAGAAAAACAATATTGCCATTTTTATCTTTGGTATTACTTATCAAATCCAGGAATTCCTTATTAATAAACTTAAAAAGTCTTTCGATTTTTGGGTTTGTCATAATTACCAAAAAAGAAAAAATTACGTAAACCCGCAAACAATAATATAAGTTACTTGGCTTAAGATTAATATAACCCTCATATGTTTTATATCTTTAATAATGGTTCGCT
Source organism: Helotiales sp. F229 (assembly GCA_002554605.1). NCBI lineage: Eukaryota > Fungi > Ascomycota > Leotiomycetes > Helotiales > Helotiales sp. F229. Next base: position 2,303,193 of record MXAW01000004.1, on the reverse strand, counting down.
CTATGTTTATTATTAGTTTTAAGCCACTTCGCGTAATCAAATTTAGCGATTTCTTAAGCTTTCTATTATTACTCCCTGGGGTACTCGCACTCAAAGTCCATATTCATATTTTTAAAAACTTTGACAACTAAGAAACCAAAGAATTTGCTTTTTGACGTAAAACAAAAAAAAAGTACTTTAAGAATTAAAAGAAGTTAATGTAAAACCTCTACAAAAATCTCCTCTTTACGCTTCCCTACTTTTAAATTAATCTTCTAAATATTACCAAACTTTTGAAGCTTACCCCTTATCCAGTGTTTAAATACATTATAAGTGGCCTATTTATCTTTAACCATTATTTTAACAAACTTAGCAATATTTAGAGGGCCAAATATTAAGAGCGTATTAAAAAACTAAACAAAAGAGATCTTAAAGAACTTAATACCCGGCCACATTTTTTTGTGATTTGCACACCTTGTCTTATATTATTGTACTTTTAAGATTACTTTAATACCCCTGATTATCTTAATGACACGCAAATGTGACTTATCCCTAAAGATTGTAACCACTACTACTCTCTAATTATTCCCTAAGTTGTATATGATAAGCTGGTTGTACATTTTGTAAATTTTACCCTTTTTATTTTTGGCCTTTTTATAATAGCGCACTTACTAAATGTAGCACTATCAATTTAATGAATATTAAAGAAATTTGGATTCCACGGAATTAAGCGTCGATAATACAAAAACCTTGCTATTACATATACGGGGGGTAATAATAAATTAGTTGAAAGGTTATTTGTTACCAATCAATTTATTAAAAGGATTATTCAATTGCCTAGGAACTTGTTTCTTAATCCCAACTATGTCTGCCCATTGTTCTAAATTGATTTTAAGACTAAAGCCGTAGAATTTAGCAAGTAAATATCCCCATTTGTTTATATAATTAATAAGACTTGGCTTTATGTTACTTTATATTAGGTTCAGACACACATTGAACTTATACTTTTATGTTACTAATAAACCAATAAGGACAAGCGCAATAAAGACTCTAAACGCCATTTTTATAAATTGTCTAAAAAAAAAAATATATAGGCAATAATAATCGTAAGTGTTTAACATCTTTTAAACAAAAGAGTATATAATATTAGGATTCTTGGTATTATTGGTATTTTGATTGACATGCTTTTTTAGGTAGTTTAATTGGATGTTTTTTTTATATTTAATTATATATATACTAAATATAATAAACAAAAAAAACAATTGTCTTATTAAGCCCTATTAACAATATTAAAAACATACCGCCTATTGGGCTATAATAAAAGCAAAAAAGCATGTGAACAAAGTACATTTGAATAGGCAATAATGTACAAGCAAAATCATGTGTAATAATGATACGTTTAGGTTTATACCGCTTTGGGTTATATTTAAAGAATATATAACCGTTACCCTAATTTGATATGAACAAATGTATTGTTACTTTAGAATTCATTGGTTTACTTATTTTAAATAAATTAATTAGACAATTGCTCAATTTATACATAAAAAAGGGCTTATAATTATAAAATCTCGTTTATTTTGCTATCTTGCCATATAGTCTATGTTGTTTAATATATAGCGTCGTTACTTTGAAAATTGGCCAACATTAGCTTATCATTTTTATATTCTATCTTTTGAAACTTTAAATCATTGAAATTTAAGCCTTTTAATTTTTCCTCAAACTCTTTATTTTCATTATTCTTACTGAATATATCGTCTAACTTTAAGTTTATATTAAAACCATTTAAGGACTTATTATTAAGAATATTTAAGTTTTTAAATTCAGAGTTATTTTGTGTTTTAGTAAGTTTTTTAATTAGAAGAATAATTGCGTTTAATGTTTTTAACTTTTTAATAATAATTAATATATTGTAAAACATATTCCGGATAATTAATGTTTAAGCTTGTTTTTTCTGAAAGGCGATGGCTTAGGATTTATGGATTTTTTTAAGTAGGATTTGATTAGGGATAAGTTGCTATAAGTAAAGTTCCAAAAGAGGGATTATGTTGTATGATCGCATATTATTAAATAAGATGCTGATTATAGATTAAAAGGTAAGCTTGCTACTGATTATAAAGTATACAATTGGCATATCGCCGGATATTTGATATACTTATCCCAATTCTGTATTTAATAAAGCCATATTAATACCAAACTCTTTGTTAATAAATCGCTTAAAATAACCAAAATCAGAATAATACGCGTAAATCTTTACAATCTTTAAATTATGCTACTCTGCTTTAAGTAAAGTATTGGGAATAATCTTTATAATATTTATAAGGTTATTACTGATTTAACAATCAGAATTTTTCTGTAAGTAAATAATAATCAGTTTCATAAAGAAGTGTTCAGGATTATCGATCGTATAAAAGCGCGCGCAGATAGGCAAATTAGGTTAAAAAAAGGGATTAATAATAAGCAACGGATTTATATCTATTAAATATTAATTATAATTAAGTTTAATTAATAATCTCTTACTACTTATGATTGTATCTTCTACTGCTGCTGCTGGTACGTCTGTAGGGTTGTTAGACATTATGATGTCTTTTAACGGAGTTTCGAGATTAAGCTATTAGATAAACAAAAGTGAAAAAGCTTAAAGCGGAGGTAAATTGTTTTTTGAAAGAACAACTGCTATTATATTAATAGTTATTTGTTAAATATACGCCTATAATTAAATGCATATTTTAAAATATAGGCCAAGATTATGCTTCAAAGCTTTGATTAAAATTATATAAAAAAAATACAAAAGTAAAATAATATTTACAAAAACAAAAGATTATAAGTAAGGTAAAAGTAGCGCGGCTATTTTAAAGGCTGCCTTTTGCTAAGCTATTAAACCCCGCCATTAGCGCCACCACATACGCCGCGCAAACAGCTTATATCGCAGCTTCCCAAAATAGCCTTTTATTTTATATACAGCCTAATTCTTTTATTATTTAAATTACTCTCTTTTAAATAACTTTTTTTTTATGGTTTAGCTTTTATATAATATTTCTTTTTTAACTTTAAAATCATATTCTTGCCAGTTTTAATTAATACAATTACATTATTTGTGGTGCTTTATTGCTAATATAATACAAATCTGCCAACCAAAAAAACCTCTTAAAACAGCCAACACCAATTATACTCTATATAACTACGCCAACTCGGCCTAAACATTAATTAACTAAAATAATCAAATAACGAATACGAATAGTAATATTTATTTTATAATAATTAAAAGTGAAAATATTCTTTTTAATTTTAGAATTATAAAATTGATTAATAATAACTATAGCTGTTGGCACATTTGTTATATAGCCAATTACGTTCTAACTTTTCCTTATAAAAAATCCTGTATAATACGACGCATAGTTTACGAATTATTATAATCGGAATTTTATAATATAGGAAAATATAAATATTTAATATGGCTTAATATAAGTTAATTTAGATGTAGCCATTTGTAAAGTATTAAGAATAATAATGAACAAATTAACGCCACTTTATACCTAGGCTATGAAGAATTAGTATATTACTTATAGCGAGGTTAATAATAAGACACGTTTGAGCAATAATAAATATGAAAAAATAATATATATATTTGTAGATTTGATTTGAGATCAGAACTAAGGTAGCTGGTTATATAATAAGACTGTTTGAGTAATGGAATATTTGAGTTATTATATAAAGAAATGAGTGGCTTTTTTTAAAAAGCAGTAAGTTCGCAAACCAAAAGCTATATTAGTGTTTGGAGAAGGGGATTTATTAAGTGACGCTGCTTTTAATAGAAACAATATAGTATCACTGGCTTCAAAATCATTGGCAATAGCTAAGACCCTAATATTACAATTAATCAAATATATAAAACAAACACTATCAAAGGTTTGGGAAAAAGCGTAAGTAAAACGGATGTTTGGCTACCCTTAATCTAAAAATGATGATTTTTCGCTTTTCTTATTCTTTCCACTAATAAAAGTCAAAGCATTGCCATAAAACAATAAAAGGGTTATTTTTAAAAAATAACAAACACAAATAGATATATTAGGGTCAAATTTTAGGATGTAAGATAATAAAACGTTAATTGATTTAATGTACAAAATAATATTAAAAACGGCATTTATTCAGCGGAATATTGTGGTAACATTTAATGGCCTTAATTATAGCAACAATAATACGGTTATTATAAGGGTATGTGTTTTGATTAAGTTGGAGTATAAATAGACTACTAATAAGAACATTCGGGCCAAGTACTTAAATTAACAAAAGTTCTTGAATATTCTTTAAAAGATAAACCCAAATTATGTTATTGGCAAAAATCTATATAAAGCTAAAAATAGCCGCAGCGTACTTTTATATAAACCTCCAAAGCGATTAGGTAAACAAAAAATGATCCAGAACTAAGATAATTTTCAAATAGCGTATAGACTTTTATATTTGTATACAAATATTAATAATAAGAATCGGGATCTAAAAATGACTGTTTTATAGTTATAAATATACAAACAAGCTTTTAAAATAATAGTGACGCAATCTCATATACAATAAAACTTATTAGTAATTATATGATTTTCTTTTGATAATAGCTTTTTTATATAAAACGTACATATTATATGTTAAACATAAAACATTAAAGATAAGGATATACTCCTGAATAAGTGGCTTATTTGTGCAATTATCTTAGCGTTTTCTAAGGGCTAATTAAGAACTATATTTTTGAACTACATTAGTAAGTTACTTGGTGAGTTACCTAAGTTAATTACTCAAATGGGCTACTTGATAAGTTACTTAATGGGCTACTTAATGGGCTGCTTAGTGAGCTGTTTAGTAGGTTACTTGGTAAATTGCCTAAGTTGGTTGTTTAGGTTGGTTGTTTTAGTATATATTAAAGGATTGTTATAAGTATAAAAAAGCTGGTATTAAAATGATTGTCTAAAGTGAGGACTATATATAAATACGCCAAGCCAAAAACGCCTTCCGTAACAATATAGTCCTCACTTAAAACTTTGGATTATAAAGATATTTATACATCTAAAAAAAACAAAAACACATTAATAAAAGAGACGTAATTGTCGTTTTTACTACTATTGTCGATTCGCTGCCTTCTTGCTTTTAACGACAATACTTGCATTAAAACACAAAAATATTATAAAAACATATACAATTTAATATAAATACTTAAAATATCACAGACTTTATAAATAAGCTAATACCTGTTTCACAAATATCAAAATTATGTTATGTTATTGACGAACACCATAAATTGTTTTTATTAAACCATTGCTTCTTAATTACTTATTTTATAATAGACATTGTAACCTTTTTATATTCGTTTTATAGGGAAGTTATGCTAAAGTTATTTGAGTACATCACTTTCTTTTTTTTATTTTCTTTTATAATAAGTCCTAATATTAAAACTTCATTTTATTTCCTTTTTTCCCTTTATATAAACAAAAAGCTCACGTACTTATAATTAATACAATCGCAAAAGCCCAAATATTGTTGTTCACACTTATACTTACACATTAGCCTGGTCACTTGTTTTCCCCAATAATTGTAGTTTTCCCATCGAATTCTTTATTTTTATTTACACTTAATATATTAGATTTTAAACATATTAATACGTTTCAAACACAAAAGGGCTATTTAACTGCCAACAACATTTTAATTATCAAACCTATTATTATTATTAATTCCGAATCCCTGCCTATATACATTTTACACAAACATATATATAAAAACACAAAAGAACTATAAAAACATATATAAATTGATACAAATTTATTTTAAAATTAATATAATAAGGCTACAGTCCTATTAAAGGCATAAAGCTAAAGTACTGCATTAACAAACAATCAATACAGAAAAAGCTTTGCCCGTTGTGGACTTATTATACTTCGTATTAATGGACTGCCTAATCCCCAAGGACTATTTCCTTTTTTTATATTTAATAGATTTACCTAATTGGGAAATCATTATCAAATAACCTAAGCATGTTACTTCTCTTTCTTTATTTCTTTATATATTAAACTTTATATGAAACATTTATTTTATTATCTTTTTGCTTTTTATAAAGGCAATACCTCCCTTAATATAGCTTTTTTAATAACTGCCATTGTAATTGTTTACATTAAAAATAATTATAATTTTATTAAATAAATAAGTTCAATTTATTAATTCAAATGTGCTTTGTTTATCTTACTTCATTGCCAGGCTTACGATTTTTTCAATATTTATTATTAAATCTCTTGCCCCTACCAATTTCCAATTTACCGTTTCCCTAGCTAAGCACGTATATCTTATGTTTGAAGTAATTATAAAAAAGTACAAAACGACAAAAAACGCCATCTAAATGCCAACTAAAACACTCTTCTTAATTATATGTTAAAATAAGCTGCCTAAGTCACTTACGAGATATATAATAGCTTACTTAAATTAGATTTTGGCGAGTTGTTTAGTGGGCTGTTTATTAGGGGTAAGCTGTTTAGCAGGTTGTTTAAGATAACGATTTTTATTTTTGTCTGTTTTTTTAAAATATTTATTTTAATATATAAACAAATTTCGACTTTAATTTATTTCGGCAAAATAACAAATATTTATACTAATATTAAGTTTTTTATCACTATTAGCGTAATATTAAATGTTGAAAATACCAACTAAACCTGTTCCCGAATAATAACGTCTATAGGTCAAACAAAACTAACCAACGCTATATTTTATTATTAATGTTTCTACCGCTACTAATCTTTTGGCTCAAAGATAACAAGTATTACCAACTCTTGCTCAATAATTTTTTTTCTTTAAATTCCCGTTTGAAACATAAATCAAAAAAAGGAATACTCGTCAATAAAAACAACGGACTTGTCAATTAATACTCATATTATATCATCCACGAACTTATTGTAATTACTCATTTCAATTCACTAAAAGCTTCTCTTTTAGGCTTAACAAAACCACTTACCTCACCTAGCAAAACCCCCAAAAAGCTGTTTCTACGGCAACTATAAAATATTTAAAAATTAATAAAATGGGCTGCTTTATAAAATATATAAAAAGGCTGTTTTTACTACAGCTGTTTGAAGACAACAAAGTAGGCTACTTTACAAAATATATAAAAAAGCTGTTTCTACCACGGCTATTTAAAAACAATAAAATGAGTTGCTTTATAGGATATATAAAAAGGCTGTTTTTGCCACGGCTATTTAAAAACAACGGGGTAAATTGTTTTGTAAAATATATAAAAAGGCTGTTTTTGCTACGGCTGTTTAAAAACAACAAGGTAGACTGTTTTACAAAATGTGTAAAAAGGCTGTTTTTGCCGCGGCTATTTAAAGAAAATAGGGCTGCTTCGCAGGATATGTAAAAAGGCTGTTTTTGCCACAACCACTAAAAAAAATTAAAATGGGCTACTTCGTACATTAAGCAAAAAGGCTGTTTTAAAAACAATATTTTTATGATTACGTTAATAAGCTACAAATAATAATAAAAATGAAAGCTGTTTTCCGCTTCCACCAATATAAACATTACCAAATAGTATTTTTTAAATACATATACATTTATGCCTAGTTATTGTCAAAATTATCCCAAAAGTTAATTTACCTTTGCATTATTGGCGCCTCAACTTCAATCCTTTTTTGGTTTTATGCCTCTTAAATCCGCCTTCGTAACCTGTTTATAGCAATGATCTTGTTTTTAGTCTCGTTGTCTTAATTGATCAAAAGCCATAAGTAAATCACCTTATTACAATTCCCCTAAGGGCAATAGCGACAATAGCCCTACTCTATTATGTGGGCATTATAATTAATCTCTACAAAGGTTATTATAATTGCTTTAACTAAAATAAGTCCAATAACGATTATAGAATTTGTTGTAATAATAAACCAAACAATATATTATTTATTAATTACTGTTTTCTTATTATACTAAACGTAAAACCGCTCAAGTTCCTTAGCCCGCTATTCATTTGTTATATATGAAACTACTATAATAATTTTTTTATTATTAATACCCTTGATGTGTTTTAATTACTAGTATTCTTATTAATATTTAATTATATCCCAAAGGTAAAAAAATATTACTTACCAAGGACTAGATATATATAATAATATAAAAATATAAAATGATAATATACCGTGAATCCTTGCTTTCTTTATCTTTTTATAAAGGCTACATTAGTTTAATCTTGTTCTACTAAAGCTGTATTTTATTAAACAACCTATAAATCTTCTTAAGATTGTTTAAAAATAAATTCCTAGGTTAATCAGGCTTAAAAAAAGAAAGAATTATTTAGCCATAATTATTTATATAACTTTAAATCAAATTCAAAAATTCTTCATTCGTAAACTTAAAAAGTCTTTTAGTTTTAGGGTTTGTCATTATTACCAAAAAAGAAAAGATAACACAAACATACAAATAATAATAAAAATTACCTGGCTTTAAAAAAGAACAGCCATTATATAATCAGAACTTTTAAAAATAGGTTTCTTTGTGTTTAGTATTAGCATTAACCTATTTGACATAATTAGATTAGGCAATTTCTTATGCCTTTTTTTGTTATACGCCAAAGTACGTGTATTTATAGTTTAGATATATGTTTTTAAGAATTTTGATAATTAAAGGCCAAAGAACTTGCTTTTAAGTGTAAAGCAAAAGAATAGTGTCTTAAAAATTAAAGGGAGTTAATATAAGACGTTTTAAAAAATCTTTTTCTTATAATTTCTTATTATAAGATTTTTTGCCTAGGTATTATATAGCTTTTTAAACTCGTCTCTTATCCAATATTGAAGTATATCATATATTACCCATTTATTTTTGATTATTAATTTAATAAATTTAATAATATTTAAAGAATCAAATATTAAAAGCGTTCTAAATAATTAACATAAAAAAATCTTAAAAAATTTAATATTTGGCTTTTTTTTCTTGTGATTTATACGCTTTAGTTTATATTATTGCGCGGCAAAAATTGCCTTAATGCCCTTTTTTGTCTCAGTAACACATAAATAAGACTTATCTTAGAAAATAATAGCCATAATTATTTTTTAATTATTTCTTGAGTAATATATGATAGGTTAATTGTTTATTTTATAGGATATACTATCTTTTATTTCCTTTTTATAGTAGCGAATGGATTATATATTACGCTATTTATTATTTAAATCCTAAAAAAATTTGGCATCTACAGAATTAGGCGTTGATAATACAAAAATTTTGCTATTATATACGCAAGGAGTTTAGGATAATTAGCCAAAAAGTTGATTATTATTAATTAACACATTATTATTATATTTTAACTTTTTAAAAAACTGCCTTTTTATTTTATATATATTTACCTATTACTATGTACTAATTTTAATATTAATACCATAAAACTTTGCCAACGAATAATCCCATTTGTTTATATAACTAATAGGACTTGACTTTTGGCTACCTTATATTAGGTTCAAATACACATTAAACTTATATCTTTAAGTTATTAATAGATTAATAAAAACAAGCGTAATAAATACTTCAAGCGCCGTTTTTATAAAGCGTTTTAGGAAAGAATAGTAGTATAAACAATAATAATTGTAAGTGTTTAATATCTTTTAAGCAAAAGAGTATATAATATTAGGATTCTTGGCATTATTGGTCTTTTAATTAACGTGTTTCTTAAGGTAGTCCTATAAAATATCTTTCTATATAAAGTTATACATATATTATATATAGTGGACAAAAAAGACAATAATTGTTTTTTTAAGTCCTATTAATAAAGCCAGGAATATATTACTCATTGGGCTATAGCAGAACCAAAAAAACATATGTACAAAATACATTTAGATAAGTAATAGTTTATAAATAAAATTATATGCAACAACAATACGATTAGGTTTATAGCGTTATACGTTATATTAGAAAAATACATAACCGTTGCCCTAATTACTTTTGCTCAAATATATTGTAATCTTAAAATTTATTAATTTAATTATCTTAAATAAATTAATTAAATAATAATTTATTAAATACAAAAAAAAGGCTTACGATTATATAATCTTGTTTATTTTGCCATTTTGCCATATGGTCTATATCATTTAATATATATTATTATTATCCTCAAAATCATTTGACATTGGCTTATCACTTTTGTACTCTACTTTCTCAAGTTTTAAATTATTAAGATTTATGCCTTTTAGCTTTTTTTCAAACTTTTCATTTTTATTATTTTCATTGAATATATCGTCTAACTTTGAGTTTATACTAAAGCCATTTAAGGACTCATTATTAGGAACATTTGAGTCTTTAATATTAAAGTTACTTTATGTTTTAGCTTGTCCTATAATTGGAAAAACAATTGTCTTTAGTGCTTTAGGCCTTAAGGCAATAATTGTTAAATTATAAAACATATTTTAAATAACTAAAGTCTAAGCCTTTTCTCTTTAAATAACAATGGCTTAAGATTTTTGAGTTTCTTTAAGTAAGATTTTATTAAAAAATAAGTTGTTATAAGTAGAGTTTTAAAAGAAGGATTGTGTTATATAATCGCGTATTATTAAATAAAACACTAATTATAAATTAGAAAGTAGGCTTGCTATTAATCACAAAATATACAATTGGCATATTACCCGATATTTGACATACTTATCCCAATTCTATATTTAGGGAGGCTATATTAACTTTGAACTTTTTGTTAATAAATCGCTTAAAGAAGCCAAAGTCTAAATAATACGCGCGAATTTTTATGGTTTTTAAAGTCCGCTATTAAAATTTAAATAAAGTACTAAGAATAATTTCCATTGTACTTATAGGCGCATCGCTGATTTGGCAATTAGGATTTTTTTACAAATGAACAATAATTAGTCTTATAATCAGGTGTTTAGTATTTTTGATTGTGTAAAGGCGCGCGCGAATAGGCAAATTGGGTTAAGAAAAGGGATTAATAATAAACAACGGATTTATATTTATTAAACGTTAATTATAATTGAGTTCAATTAATAATCTTTTATTACTTATGATTGTATTTTCCTTTACTATTATTAATACGTTTGCTTAATTATTGATTATTATAATATTACCCAGCGAAACTTTGGGATTAAGCTATTATATAAGCTAAAGTAGGAAAGCTTAAAGTATAAACGTATTTGTTTTTAAAGAAAAGTCTGTCATTATATTAATAGCTGTTAGTTGAATGTGTGCGTACAGTTGAATATATATTTTGGAATATAAGTCAATATTATACCTCAGAGGTGTAATTAAATAATGGGTAAAAACAAAGGTAAAATAATGTTTACAAACAAAAAAGGCTGTCAATAAAATAGCGGCTGCTTTATAGGCTGCTTTAAGAAACTGCGACCCCGCTATTAGCGCCATTACTTAATACCCCCCGCAAACAGCCCATATCGCAGCCTCTTAAAATAGCCTCTGCTTCCGTATATAGCCTGGTTTTTTCATTATTTAGATTGCTCTTTTTTAATCAAATCTTTTGTTTATAGGCTTATTTTTATATAATATTATTTTTTTAATTTTAAGATTATATTCCCGTTAGTCCTGACTTATTCCATTATGCTGCTTATGGTGTTTCAGGCTAATATAATACGAATTTATTAATTAAAAAAGCTTTTTGAAATAATTAACAATTTCTTTATTTTATATAATTATACTAACTTGGCCCAAATATTAATTAATTAAAACAATTAAATAATAAATACAAGCAGTAATATCTATTTTATAATAACTAAAGGTAAAGATATTTTTTTTAATTTTAGAATTATAAAACTAATTAATAATAACTACAGCTATTGGTACATTTGTTATATGGCTTATTATGTTTTAACTTTTCCTTATAAAAGATCTTATATAATATAACATATGGTTTACGGACTTTTGTAATTGGAATTTTGTAATATAAGAAAATATAAGTATTTGATATAGCTCAACATAGTTTGATTTAAACGCTGTTATTTATAAAATATTAAGGATAATAATAGATAAATTGACGCCATTACGCACTAAAGCTATGAATTAATAATATGCTAATTAAAACAAGATTAATAGCAAGATATGTTTAAGCAATAATAAATATAAAAAAATAGCAGGTATATTTAAGGATTTGATTTAAGAACAGAACTATAATAATTGGTTGTAAAACAAAATTATTTAAGTAATAAAATATTTTAATTACTACGCAAAGAAATATGTTACTTTGTTCAAAAAAGGGTAAGCCCATAAGCCAAACAAACCAAAAGCCGCATTGCCTTTCGTAAAGGGAACGTTAGGTATTGTTGTTTTTATTATTACCTTTAATATAAACAACATATTACCCCCGCCTTCAAAGTTTGGGCTAAAAGCCAGGACATTAGTCGTGCGTTTTTTTAAAACTTAGAAACAAACATTATTAAAATCTAAAAACAAATCGCAAATAGAACAAATATTTGGCTACCCTTAATTTAAAAACGACAATTCTCCGCTTCTTTTATTTTTTCTACTAATAAAAGCTAAGGCGTTGTTATAAAATAGTAAAAATACTATTTTCAAAAAACAATGAACATAAACAAGCGCATTAAGGTCAAGCTTTAGGATATAAGATAATAAAACATTAGCTAATTTAATATATAAGACCATATTAAAAACAGCACTTGTTTAACGGAATATTATAATGACATTTAACAGGCCTGAGTATAATAATAATAATACAGTTGTTATAGGAGTATGTGCTTTGGTTAAGTTAGAATGTGAATAGACTATAAACAAGGACATACAAGTAGAATACTTAAGTTGGCACAAATTCTTTTATATTCTTCAAAAAATAAACCCTAACTATGTTATTGTTAGTGATATATATAAAGCTGATAATAATAACAATGTACTTATATATAAACCTCCTAGGCGATTAGGTAAATTAAAGCCAATCTATGATAAGAACAATTTCCAAATAATATATGAACTCTTATATTTATACGCAAATGTTAATAATAAAGATTAGGATTTAAAGATAGTTGTTTTATGATTATAAATATAAAAACAAGCTTTTAATATAAAAATTAATCAGCCCTATATACAATAAATATTTGTTTTTGTATATGTTTTCTATTCTTTGGCAAATAACTAGTGTAAGAAGCACATATAATAAATTGATTATAAGATATTCAAAATAAAAATATACTCCGAGAATTAGTTAATAAGTAGCCTTATTTGCAATCCCTTTAGTTTAGTTTAGTTGTTTACTTAAGTCAATAATTTTCCATAGCCAATTTGGTGGGCTACTTAAGTTGGCTGTTTAAGTTAGCTGCTTAAGTTAGCTGCTTAATGGGCTGCTTGGCGGGCTGCCTAAGTCAGCTATTTAGTCAATTGTTTGGGTCAGTTATTTAAGGGAAAAGGGGGCTACTTAAGAGAATGTTTAGTTAGTTATTTGGGTAAGCTGCTTAAACGGCTATTAAATCGGCTATTTTAGCCCGCGGTTTTAATACATTAGCAATTTTATATTTTAATTTGCTTTGTTTAGATAATAAAAATATGCGCTAATATTAAGTTTTTTAATATTATTAATGCAATATTAAACGTCGAAAACATTAACTTATTTAAACTTACCGTATAACCAAACGCGTTTTATCTTTTTCCTAAAAAAGATCTTATTTACTAAAACGTGTAATTTATTAACAAAACAAACCGCGACTTTACAATATAAGGGATAATAAACACAAAATACGGCTTAATTTAAGTTAACTTAAATACTGTTATATATAAAGTATTAAAAATAATAATAAACAAATTCATGCCGTTGTATACCTAAACTATAGATAATTAGTTTGCTATTTATAGGGATATTAATATAAAGACACGTTTAAGTAATAATATATATAAGAAAATAGTAAGTATATTTATAAACTTAATTTAGGAACAAAATCAACGTAATTAGTCAAATATCAAGATAAATTAGGCAATTAAGTGTTTGATGATATACGCTTGCTGTTATAATAACCTTTAAAAACAAAAGGCTAAACGGCGTAAAATTATTAATAGGGCAGGTGTTTTTGGCAAAAGAAAAAGGGTAGCGAAAACACCAAAAACAATAGAAATAAGGGCAAAAAAAGAAAAGACTAACTCAAAGGCTAATAAACTTATAAACCCTAATAAAAGGGGCTTGAAAATTAATATATCAAAGTTTATAATAAAAGGTAAAATACTAGTAAAACAATCGCCGGCGTATATTATAAAAACATCATCCCGCTAAACACAAAAGCCTATGGCAGTTAGAAAATTGGCGCGCAGTTTGGTAAAAAAGGATAACCCAATACTAAAACAAATAAAGCCTATTATATTTAAGCCAACTTATAAGAGCACAATATTACCATTAACAACAACAGGAGAAGCACTTGTATAAATAAAACAAAAAAAAGCGATAAAAAAAATGCAAATATAAAATAAAGCATTAATAAAAGTTTATAAAATAGTAAATAATAAAATATTAACAAAAAGGCAACACAAGGTTATATTAAAGACTGCCTTGTTTTAGCGGAATATTATAGTAAACATTAAAAGGCCTAAAAAGGGAGACAGCGAATAAATTATTGTAAAAGTTGGTGCTCTATTATAGCCTGGGATTAAAGGGGCCTTTAGAAAAGATATTCGTACAGAACATTTAAGCTGAGATTTATTCTTAAAAATCCTTAAAGAACTAGATCCAGAGTGTGATATCGTGAGTAATAAGGCAAAGGTTCTAATAGGCGGACTATTGCTTAGGTACAAACAACCGGGGAGGCTAGGTGTTTTAAAAATAGTTATAAATAAAGAAAATTTCCAAATAGTTATAGGACTTTTACATTATTATACAGAAGTTAATAGACAAAACAAAGATTTGTGTTTTATAGCTTTATGATAATTGATAAGGCTAAAAAATAGGGCAATGTTTATGTTGCCTAAAGTTATATAATAAGAGTTTGTTTTAATCACGTTAAAAATATTAACTTTTATGATTATTAAAAAATAATCTATTATGTACTTGATTTATATTTTAGGCAGCTCCTGCAAAAGCATATTATTTAATTCTAACAACTACCCTCGTTATATACCTGGCTCTTTTTCAAATAGCAAATCACCTTAACCTTAAAGACTACCTATACAAGTTACTGCTCTTAATAATATTAATTAAAGCTTTAAAAACCTGCCTTTTTTACCAGATAGCCTTAAGGCTTAAAAACGTGTTATAATTAACAATAATAGGTTTAAAGTAAATTCAAACACAAATGTAAAAATGTTACTGGTAAAGAATAAAACTAAAGAAGACGATGAAAATATTTATGATTTATTGGTCAAAAATAAGGGTATTAGCTTAAACAAAGCCACAAGCTTAGGAAAGGCTATAAACCAAGCTATCTTGTTTGACAAAAATAAAAACATCAATATGTCTCCCCTAAAAAATAATAACTTAATTGCCGAATTAAATACAAGCCATAAAATAAACGGCGATAATAACAAAAACAACTTTGATATTGACTTTAGTGGCGATATTAAACACCTAAAAAAAAGCGTTTTTAGATTAATTTTATGTTTAAGAACAAAAAAGTTGTTCAAATAATTACGAAAAACAAAAAAACATACTTATTTGCCTTGTTTCCTAAAGCCGATATCGAGGATATTAAGAGAGAGTTAGTTATTAATAGCGGAAATATTAAAAAGGCAGCTGCTGACTTAGAGACAGAATTAAATAGTGATCTAAAACGAAGCTTTAGCCTAAGAATAAATACAAATCGTCTAAAAAAGTCTCTAAGCCTAAAAAAAACCAATAGCTATAAGTAGTTTAATAAGATTCTATTTTTATATATTAGTATTATATTTTCTAATCACTTAAATTAAAAATCGATAAAACAAGATATTTCGCTAGGTTAAGGAAAATTTAGGCGTGGGCGCTGTTTGGGTAGAGGCTGTTTAGCGCAAGGTATTTAAGTATAAGGTGTTTGGGTACAAAATATTTAAGGGAAGGCTATTTAAGAATAAGGTGTTTTGGCATTGGCTATTTGCGTAAAGGCTGTTTTGGTTATAGGCTGTTTTAATAGCGGGTTATTTAGCGTTTAATTATTATAAAAAACGTAAAATTAATTAATATAAGAGTACAATAAAAATACTACATTGTCCGCCTTATTTTAGCGTTTAAAAGTAATAATAAATAAATGTTAGTATAAATATATATACTTTAATAAAAAAGAACAAATATTTTTTATAATTATGATTATATACAAATAGCAGCTGTTAATAGACGGGAGATTTGTGGTTCTGCCTTTTTCGCTAAAATGCCGCCATTTACTGCCATAGGCGCGGAAAGCCAAACCCCAAAATGCCGTCCCGGAAATTTTTTGCTAATATATGAAGTTTAATAGTTTAATAGTTTAATAAATAAAAAAGCTTTTTTAATATAATTATTATTAATACACAGGCCTTGTAAAGCCCCCGGAGGGTCCCCGGAAGGCCTGCGGAATATTAAAAACTAAAAAATACTTATTATTATACTTATAATATTACTACTTTTAATATTACCACTTTTAATAATATTATATTAAAGTTAAATAACATTAAAGCTGTCACCTATTAATCTCTGATTGGTCCCCTAGTATGTTATTAAGTTATATCCATAATTTGCGTAAAATGGCGATATTTTAATAGTTTTTTAATCCGTATTATTATATGTAAATTGGGCAAGTGGAAGTAATTAAACCTAGTTATTTTACTTATAATTTATATAGTATTAAAAATAAGTTTTTATTATTTAATTAATTTATTTTATTTATATATTTATTTAAAAATAAAAGGCCATTAACATTTTTTGTTTTATTTTTAAAAATACAATTAAAGTTTTTTAAAACTTTAAAATAAAAAGCTTGTTTTTGTTTAAAATAATCTTATTTAATATTTTATAATTTGCGAAAATTATTTAAAGGAATATTTGCGTTATAATAAATGCATCTTGTATTCTTAATATTAATATTATATATGCGTATTTAATAAATTTATCCATTATAACATAAATCGAGTTATATATGATTTCTATGGCTGGATCTTTTAAGGGTAATAATTTGATCATAAAATTTAAGGCGATTAATTTCCATAAGCATGATGGTATTACTGATAATTTTATGAGCCCATATAAAGCATAATGAATTATTTTGTTCCAAATGCATATGTGTTCCGAACATACTCAGTAAGGAGTATCATACGCGTCTTGGCCCTGAGGTTTGGCAGCCTTGCTGCATAAAAAAGCCAAAATAAGGGGATCTTATAAGGCACGGGATAACGGGTCATGTGATAAAATCATTAAGGATTATGGTGATCTAGAAAAACCCTTATATAATCACTTTAGATTAGGGTAATCCGGGGAAACCTTTATATAATTACCTTAAATTAAGGTAATTCAAAAAAAATTATATATAAAATTAGCATATCTGCTATTAAATAAAAGCTTTGTGCTTAATTTCAAATAGTATTTTCACTTATACTAATAATTGTTTTTCATTATACATGATACACTTACTTTTTAATCATTAAAAATCAACCACAGCCTTTTATATTTATACCAAATAAATATTAAACTGTTACACTTTAAGCACCTTCTTATTAAAAGTATCAACTCACATATATTATATTTATCAAAAGATCCTTAGCCAACAAAAATATTATTATTCCCATTTCGGGCAATATTAATAAAAATATTAAAATCCTTATTCCAAAGACCTTCAACGGCGACCGTAATAAATATTAATATTAAATGATCTAAGTTAATATATATATTAAATTCTATATGGGATGATTTACTTCTAAAACTAAAAAAGTCTTATGGGTTATTATCTTATTTAAAAAAGCGGCTTAGGATTAAATGAAAACATTTTTATTAATTATATGGCTATTAAAAATTTAGCGGGAAGTATAATAATTAATGTTTTTAAAACCACTTAAAAAATGTTTTTATTTTTTAAAGGCTTAAAAGAATTTATAATTAGGATTTTTGGTAATATTAATATAATGCGCATAATAATGCGTAGTATATAAAAACTTCGGTAAATTAGGTTTTGCGTAAATTATATGGCAAAATTTTAGTAATATGTTAAATAAATTAAATAAAGGGAGAATGTTTTAAAAGACCGCTATTATAAAAGGCTAAAAAATAACATCAAAAATAAGATTGCTTATTTAAAATAATCAAATAATCTTTAAAAGCTAATTAAGCTTTTAGAGAATTCAAGGCCCAAAGGTACAAGTTCTCTTCCCGTTGAATGACTTCTTAAACCTCGTCTTACAATGGTCCGGAGAGTAATAACCGATGTGGCCCTGGGTCCAAGACCCAATAAAGCTCCTCATCTCCTTTTTCTCCACTGTCTTATGTTATGCTATTGTCGTCCTTCACTTAGGCGTAGATTCCATTGTTCTTAAGTTTATTAATAATTATATATTAAAAACTTAAGGCGTTAAGCTACTTAGTGGGATACAATGGCATAAGGATATCAGTAATATCATAAGCACCCTGTCTTATTATATTAATTTACTTTTTCTTTAACCATGACTTTCCTTAACGGTGAAAACTAGCCATATAGCCCGGAAAACCACAATTAAAGCATAGCTTATCCCGCCAACGTTTATTTATGGCTTTTTTAAAGAACCCGCCATTATGTGGCTTTCCCTTGTGTTGTTTTAAAACGTAGTATTTAATTCTATTTCACGGGGGTAAAAGGGTTTTTTGCCCCCCTTGTTTTAATGCATATGTGTCCTAAAGTAATATTAACCCTTCCGTTCAAGAACACGTTCAAAGTTTCAGTTGTTAATTTTAATAGTTATTTTAATAAGTTCCTATAAATCAAAGGATATGTCTGACTTTATGACTTTATTCTTAATTCTATCTTTCAATCCTTTATAATATTATGCTTTAAGTGCCTCATTATTTTAATTGGTTTAATTAGTAAATTATTAAAAAACAGCCATATACGTAGTTACCGACCTAATCTACTTTAAGTTCTAAATGTTACGTTTAGTCATTCGGTTTTAGTTAATATCACCAAAAATGCGGTTAATATGTTTTTTAAATCTTTTAAAGCTTAAAAAGATCTTTTAAAACTCTTTAAACATAATAGTAAAAACCTTTTTTTCCTTAATTCTGTTCTTAATATAATCAGATAAAAAGGTTTTAGTTTAATTAAAAATAGCCCCACAAAAGAAAAACATAACCCAAAGGACCTTATCCGTGTTTATGAAAAACTAGTAATCGTTAAACCTAATGTAAAATTTCATTTAAATAAAATAAGCCTTAAACTTAAATCAGTCTTTATAATAAAAATCTGGGGATACGATTTTGAAAACGTTCTTCAGATTAAAGGCGTTGACAATGGCTAAAGCCTTAGTAAAAGAGTTAAAAGCCATATTATATACGTGAGTCAGTACTTTTGACAAAAAGGTGCTTAAAGTGTAATGGTCCATTATTTACTTAGTATAAATACAAAAAGCTACGGTTAATCTTTAATAATTAAAAAGTAAGTATATCACGTATAAGGTAAAACAATTATTAATATAGTTAAGAATATTATTTAAAGTTAAATACAAAGCTTCTATTTAATAGCAGACGTACTAGTTTTATATAAAACCTTCGTTCTCTCTAAATCACCGCAATCCCCAGTAATCCTACTAAGGTCTCTCTAGATCACCGTGATCCCTAGTGATCCCATACTCATCACGTGACTTTAGGTCTCGTGTTCTGTACCAATAAGATCCCCTGTCTTGGCTTCTCTATGCGGCAGGGCCGTCGAGCCTCAGGGCCAAGACAACCATGATTACTTACTCCATAGCGTGACCGTAACACCTTCTTCTCATATTTTTTTTAATTCGGCTTATTTAAAGTTTTTAAACCTGATTTTTTTTTCTTTTTTTTTCTTTTTATTTAAAAAATATTATTACTTCCTAAAACAAAGGATTTTCGCTATGGCTTTTTTCTTTTTCTTCTTTAGGCGCTATTGTTGCTTATTAATAAAGGCTCAAAAAGCAATGGTGGAAAGGTTTTTAATAAAATTGCATTTAGGATAATTATAATAAGCATAATAAAAATAGCGAATGGCCTTAAGGCCTGTAACAATATAATAATAGCGTCGGATTTTACATATAAAATTCATAAAAAGATATTTTTTATTAATTCTTTTAATTTTTATGATTAAAATAATGCGTTTAAATTTCATATTACGCTAAAAAAACATAATGAAAAAGGAAAATGGCTATAGGCCATTAATAACATTTCCTTTGGCATATTTAAGCGTAAGGGCACGCTAGGCTGAAAAGGGAATAATATTATAAACATACTTAATAGAAAATATCACGCGCGTTTTAGCCCTAAAGCTCAGCAGCCTTACTGCATAAAAAAGCCAAAACAAGGGAATTTCATAAAGCACAAAATAGCAGGTCATGTAATAAGATTATTAAAAACCATGGTAATCCAAAAAGACTTTCATATGATTACCTTAAATCAAAATAATTTAGGGAGACTTTTATATAATCATTTTAAATTAAGGTAATTTAAAAAAAATAAAAGGTTTTATATAAAACTAGTACGTTTGCCATTAAAGAAAAGCTTTGTGCTTAATTTTAAATAATATTCTCACTTATACTAATAATTGTTTTTTATTATATATAATACACCTATTTCTTGATCATCAAAAATTAATCGCAGCCTTTTATATTTACATCAAGTACATATCGGATCGTTATAATATGTTGCATAATAATATCATATTTTTAATTACTTTTTTTATTCCTAAAAAATAATATTTCTTAAAAAGCTTTAATAATATTTTGGCAATTTCTTAATATTCATGGGCTAGCAGCTTATGCTGTTTTTTAATAAAGTTTGTTTTATTTTATGTTGGGACGTAGATTTGTTTTTAGTATAAAAAAGCTTTAATAATAATAAAAAAAAATCTTTTGCTTAATTTCTTTTTGCTTGATTATTATTAGGTTCTAATTATTTTTTTTTTATTTTTTTTTAAAAAGGTGGCTTATTACTGCCAATTGTTTATAATTAATAATTAGCGAATTGCCATTTTTTTATAATATAATATAAGATTTGTGCATTTTGTTTACAAAATATTTTGATTTTTACTTAAAGCATTAGCTTAAGCGTTTTCCATTCTTTTAATATAAAAAATTTGAAATTTAATAATAAAAAGCATTTTATATTAGCAAATTTAATATTGGTTCAATTTTTTAATACTAATAAAATAAATGAGATTTTTGTGATTTATTAAAATTTATATTTTATAAGTAGTACTTTTAAAATAAACCTTTTATTTGCATATTATGTTTATAATTACTAGCAATTTTTTATTATAAATATTATAATTGAGTTTTACTAATAATAATTTCCGCAAATAATAAGTAATTGATTGTTATTTGCTATTTTTGCTTAATTAGCTAAGCATAATATTAATAGCGTAATTTGAAAAATCCGTTTTTATGCGTATTTTTTTATTAAATATAAAAGATATGAGAATAGGTTTTTTAATAAATATCTTCTTAAAAGTTTTAAAAGCTATGTCAGTTTCTTCCATTTACATATATTCTTTATTTTTATAAGGTAATTTCATAAGTACCTTAATAATTTCTAAATAATTTTTAATAAATTGTTTATAAAAATTAGCAAATTTAAAAAAGGATTATAAATTTTTAATATTAATAGGTCTAATTTAATTAATAATTGCTTTAATTTTTTTTGGGATTTATAATTAATTTGATAATAATAATTATATAGCTTAAAAAGGTGATTCTTTTATATAAAAATTATATATTTTTAGTTTAAAAAGCATAAAGGCGGTTTTTAATTTTTTAAAAATTGTTATCATATTTTTTACATATTATTTTTCATTTTTGAAATAAACCAAAATATTATTTAAATAGTAAATGCATATTATATTCAAATATGGTTGCAAAATATTATTACTTAATCGCTAAAATATAGCTAATGTATTAATTAAGCCAAATAACATAATTATATATTTATAATAATCAAAACGAATGCAAAATGCTATTTTTTATTTTTTATTTTTAGTTATTTTAATAAGATTATACGCGCTTTTTAAATCAAGCTAAATAAAGATCTCGGCCCCTGCAAGCCTATCTCGCAGCTCCTTAGCTAATGGTAATGCATAACAATCCTTTTTAATAATATTATTTAATCAATAATAATTAATGCATATTTATTGTTCGCTATTCTTTTTTTTGTAAAAAGAATATTACTTTCTTATAAGGATTTGGATTTCTTAATTGTCGCGCAACCAGCGCCATTATTATGTCAGCATATTTAATGAGGTTTAGTATATGCTTGCGTAAATATTCCATATATATATCTCCAACTCGCAATCCTATTTTAAAAAGGGTAACATTTAATTTAATTCATAAAACACACTCACATATTTCTTATTTCCAGTAATTGTAGAAATTTCTCACATCTTAAAAAATTTATTTTATTTTTCATATTACAATTAAAAGCCATAGGCTATTACTTTTACTTAGTGCATATATAAATTTGAATTTCATCTAAAATCTCTTATTTATTAATTTTATAATCCTTTTTTATTCTTGATCTTTTAATTCCTTTGTTTAATGATTGTTTGATTATTTCAATATATTCACAAATAATAGTAGTATTAAAACGTTAAATATAAATATTGTTTATAAAAAACCCGAGCAATGGGCCAATTAGTATATTCATTTCACTTTTAGCGCAAATATCCTTAGATTATAGCTTTTGGTTAATCTTAATATAATAGATATTTGTACTCCTGCAAAAGTTCTTAATTTAATTCCTAAAAGCGCTGAGTAAATTATAGTAATAAAGATTGCTTAATTATAAGTCAATTTTTAAATTGCGCAAGTTCAATATAGCGTAGACTTTGTTACTTGGGCTATAGTAATAAAGGCTCATTTGGATCTTTTGGCTTTACTATTAAACAATACTTGAAACAAGACCTTTACTACTACACTTAATAAGAACAAAGCTAAGCAGTTAACTCTAGATCCTCCTGCTTTAGTAATCCCGAGAGCCCTAGTTATAGCGGTTTTGTATAAGCCGGAATTATATATTTTTAATGCCGAAAACAAAAAAAAGAAATAAAAATTAAATTGCGTAATTTAGTAACCTTGGACAATTGCGTATTTCAAACTTTATGAATAGATCCAAAAGATTATAGTGTATAAATATTTTAATATTACTATATTATAGCTTGTTTTAGAAAAGCGTATGAACATTTAAGCGTTTATTTATTTTCTTTGTTTTATGCTCTAATAAACGGACTAAATCTTATAAACCAATGTTAAACAAAAGTATATAGCCTTGTTTACCCAAACAAAAAAATGAAAGATCAGCCTAACCAAATGGATTATAATATATTAATTTTTTTTTAAAAGGCCAGATTATATAAAGTCACTAATATTAAGGGATTTCAAGAGCTTATAGACTTCTTGATTGCTATTGGATAATTTGACAACAAATAGTTCACCAATTAGTATTAAAAGATCAAAAAAACTAACAAACTTAAAAACCTTTTTTTATATATTTTAAAACAATTATGCCGCTTTTTTTATATTAACAAAATAAATCCGATATACCGCGAACTTATTAGTGGCAAACTACATATTAGTTATTTTGCTATTTTCTAAAGAAAATCAAATAATATAAGATTTAAAAACAAAAGCTTATCCAAAGCCCGAGGCAAAAAATTAAAGAACATATTAGATTAATAAGTTTTAAAACGATTTTACCCATATTTCAAAGATCTATATAAGTAGTCCCTTAGCTATTATATAAAGCTCCAACTTATTGTTTATAAAAAGACGTTTAAAATTCTTTTCAACGGATTGCCCAAATCAGCTTTAAAGCAAGACAAAAGTTAAGCTAAAGGAATTTGTTAACGATTTATAAAGGACAAATAGAAGAACTTATAAAGCTAATTTAATTAAGACAAGCCGTTGTTTTTACTAATCTAAGATTTGATTAAAAAATCAGGGAATTTGGAAAACTTAGGGAAACCTAAATTTAAGTTCTTAGGTAATATTTTTAATAAATTAGTAAGATTAAGAAACAATACGTTTTTAGTGTTTTTATCAAATCTTAAAAAAAGGGCTTAATTGGGAATTTTTTTTTTTTAAAGAAGTGCCCCACACCTTTTTTCTAATTTAATATTTTTAAATAATTATAAAATAATTAACCTAATTAATAATGTCTTGTTTTTAAAACTTAAATCTTTTGTTAAAACAAAGCCAAATAATATTGTAAAGGCAAAAAACAGCTAGCTTCCCATTTTGAGACGCAGAACGTGAATTATAAAAGATGCCTTAATAAGTGATAATAATCAAATATATAATTTTATTTTTTATAATATAGCTATTATAAAAGGATTTTATGTTAATATTATTTTAGAAGCTTGTTTATTTAAGTAAGATTTTTGGTTTTGTAAAATGAATTGTATTTTGCGCTAGGGCAACAATAGCGAGCCTATAATAAATCATCTTATTATTTGTTAATTAAAACGCCAATAAAACCTTATGTTTTTTGAATATAAAAACATTTAAATTACTTATATAAAGTCCTTTTAAGCTTTATAAAAATTGTGATTTGTGTAATTATGAAACAAAAGCTTAGATGAGCATTGAAGCCAACCCGAAAACATAAGAACCTTTGATTAGATACGGAAATAGTGTGACATTTACGTATTAGTTATTTAGGCTCAAATATATTAAGAAAATTAGTTAAATTAGCCAAAAATATCAAAATAATAAACAAAGTTAGACGCTTAAAATATAAATAATATACGCTTACTCATATTTCTAATACCAATTTAACTTGCCCAATTTATTAGCAATTACTACGTCTATTTTAGAAAATTACATAAGATCTTTTTAATTACCCGGGTTGCTTTGGAGGCATATTCTGGCTACTAATGTTTAAATATAAATATAGCAGAATACTAATCGAATACGCTTTATACTTAAAAGAGCATAACGAGGTTTTTGAGTATATTAAGAGCTTTAAATCTTAGGTTTAAAGGCAATTTAGACTTCTAATATATAAAATTAAATACGATTAAAAAAGGCTATTATTATAGTTAGAGGGTTTATAAGGTATAAGGAATAGGTTTTTAAATTTGGAATTGAATTTGAGCTTTTCCCAACTATAACCTATAAGCCAAATAGCGGCGCTAAAAGGGCTAGCCAAAAAAAAACAATTAACAAAGGGATAAAAATGCGGTTAAGATCTAATCTTTTTATTAAATTGAATATTAAATACGTACTTACGGGTATTCACTTATATAACAAAAGCCTAAGGCGCATAAACGACTAACAATCACCCGTTAAAAAAAACGACAAGTAATTTCGCAATTATTTTTAGTAATATAATCCTATACTTATTGCCAAAATCATTGTC
Source organism: Helotiales sp. F229 (assembly GCA_002554605.1). Classification (NCBI taxonomy): domain Eukaryota; kingdom Fungi; phylum Ascomycota; class Leotiomycetes; order Helotiales; species Helotiales sp. F229. The sequence continues at coordinate 2,277,776 of MXAW01000004.1, read as the reverse complement.
GATTTTAGATTAAATTAAAATAGAATTTATGTGTTTAGGTATAAGGCGTATATATTGATAGTAAAACAAATATTAAGAAAAGATAAGAGAACGTTTAAAACCAATGCGCGTGCGTATATTGGATATTTAATAAAATACGTTACTTTAAATATTTACAAAATTTAAGTGCTACGCCTTGATAAAATCATTATTACTTGTAACATGCGATTTGATAAAGAAAGCTTTTATATTTCTTTTAAAAAAGAGCAGGGGATTTTAGTTTTGGAAATTTAGTTGATTTATGAGCTCATTAAAAAAAAAGCCAATTAGTAATTAAATTAGAATTTTTAAAACAAAAAATGAAATTGTTAAGGAACAAAATGCTATAGGAGAAGGCATATCAGAATTTTTTTTTAGAAATCATAGAACAATAAACAAAAACTCTTGAGATATAGAATTTAGGGGTAAAAGATTATATTAAAGACCTTAATACTTAAATTAGACTTTTGATTTCAAAAGCAACGCTTGTCTTAGATAAAAACGCATAAGGAACAAAAGAGCAGTTGTTAGGTACATTAAACCTAAGGCCTAATTTAGGCATAAATCCAGACTTAAAGGCATTTTGTCTAAGTGAGCGCATATAATTCATTAATTGGGCGTTGAACATATCCTAAGATTAAACAATAGATCCGCTTTGAACATTAAGACTTAAGGTTCAAATCCCGTTATATAACTTGAGTATATATTAAAACATATTATTCCCAAATCATAAGGAATCAGAATCCGAATTTTCTAAATTAGCAAAAGCATTGATGCGTTCTTAAGTTATAATGATTAGAGCTCAGTTAATTAAACCAAAATCCTTAAATATTTAAAGCAAGCCATTAAAAGCTATAAAAGGAAAAGGAAAATAATTCAAAAAACGTACTAAAATATTTGCCATATTTAATACAATTTTTAAAAAAATAAAATCTTAATAAGAATACTTTAATCTTAGGGGTATTTGTAATCTTAAGAGTAATATATTAAAAAAAAGCATTTTTTTAATTTACATAGTGATTTTATATTATATATAAATTTTATGTTTTATGAATTAATGCCTAATTAGTATATGTTTTCAAAAGAATAAGAAGAATTGAGACAAATAATAAAAATAGTACACATAATGATTATAGCAGCTATTTAGGTAAATCGCTTAAGAGGATAGCTATTATTAAAAGAAAAGATCCCATTTCCTAAAATTAAAATCCAAGATTTTCCGCTAAAACCCAAAAAGTAGAACGATTTTAAGAATTATCTAATAAAAATATAATTTATTGAGAATATTTATTTAAAAATAAGTAATATAAATAAACATAAATATTAGATATTAGAATACTTTAATTTAAATATTATATTAACGCTTGTACTGCTTATATAGGTGTTTAAATACAAACCCGATGAAAACGAATATATCTTAAAATATTAATTATATATTATAATATGCGGAGACCTTTAAAACGAATTCACGATCATTTCAACATACGTAAACACTTTAAGAGCTAAGTTATTTAAAATAGCCATAGCGTTTATAGTTAAATTCGATTTAAAAGTCAAGTGCTTTGATGTAATTAACGTATTTATTAATATTTTCTAAGATATAAACGAAGAAATAATATATTATAAATTCCTTTCCGGATTTCAAAAGCTAAGAAAAGTATTATAGGTTAATTGTGTACTTTATAGAATGTGCGATTCCCCTTACTTTTGGTATAAGTACGTTAGCAAGACTTTGATAAGTTTAGGGTTGTTTCTTTACTTTAAAAAGCCCTGTATATTCACGGACCCTGAGTACAAAATTTTAGTGTTATTTTACGTTGACGATATTTAAGTACTCTTTTATTGAGATAATACAAATGTCGTACAGCAATCACGTACTGATTTGCAGTAACTTGGTCATATGCCTAAATATACGGTTTATAACCGTGGTCCACTTTTGTACGTTAGTTAAGAACCACAGCTTTACTGGCTTATTTGGCCAGGCCGCAGTTACCTAACGCCGCTGTATCCCTTTAGGTTTTGAGCTTTAGAATTGCCGTGTATACCGTAGATTCGCCTGTTTACTAAGGCGTTTCTAGGCAGCTATTCCTGCCTGTTTATTAGGGCTATTACGGGGCTAGAGCCGAGGGCCAAAGTGCCAAAGCCATAGAGCCAATCAACCGCAGTTCAGAGACCCACTTGCTTAGTTCTTTGAGGGGTGTGTCGTACAACAATCACGTGCTGATTTACGGTAACTTAGTCATATGCCTAAATACATGGTTTACAACCGTGGTCCACTTTTGTACGTTAACAAAGCTTGGCGAAAAATTCATTAAAAAGCTTAACTAAGTATATAATATACATAATCTTAGAAATATTAAATAATTCTTAGGGATCAAAATAGTGCATAATCAAAAGCGCAAGATTTTTTATTTATTTATAATTAATATATTAAAAAGATTATTTATAAGTTTAAACAAATAAATAGGAAGTGTTTTATAACCTTATTACTTCAAATCGAGCTTGTGAAATCCAATGATCAAATATTAAAGAAAGTCATTAAAGCATATTAAAAAAAGGTTAAATTTGTGTTATATACAATAATAATTGTTAAATTTGTGTTATATACAATAATAATTGTTTAATTAGATATTATATATATCATAGCCTTTCTCTTATAATTTGCCACAAACCCTGGACTAAAGCATTTTACAATTATATACTGGCTTATTCGGTATTTATTTAAAACGCGCTTTTTAGGGATTATATTTAAAAACAATTAAATATGGGCTATGTTTATTGCTTTTAATGCTTTATTTATAAATGATTTTGAAATAAAACAATTATTATAAGAATATGTGATTTTGATGTTTAGTAATCCAGTAATTTAGAAAACATTTTAATAGTTTATAATTACAATTTCCACAACGGAAACAGAGTTATTATTTTTTGAGTACATGGGAAAGGAAGCCATAATGTTTTAACGATTTTTTAGGGACTTGTTTTTGGATACTGGCAAAATATAGGAGATCTTTTATAATAATTAGTAAATAATTAGGCTTATAATAAATAATAGTAAAAAGATTGTTATTAAATTTTGCTATATAAATATTCAAAACATATGGCTTAAGCAAGAGTTTATTTGGGATTTGTTTAAGGTTATGTACTTATTAATAAATAATATGCTTACTAATGGGCTTACGAAAAATTTGTTTTGTTAGAAATTTAAGTAATTCAAAGCTTTCTTAAATTTTGAAAATCATAAATCTTAAGTTAAAAAGCTTTAAACATATTTATTAAAAATATGTTAATGATTTATATGTATTTTCATTTGTTAAACTAATTTTTTTAATCTTAGTAAATAGGTATCCCCTGTTACTTTAAACAAAAGAAAGCAAAAATCCAGTACAAAAACCGCAAAAAAAAACCCCGAGTCTACGCAAAACCTAACAAAAGCTTATTTATAAGTATAATGCTTTTATAATTCCTTTTAATAAAGCCGCTAATAACTAATCCTTTTTCTTTTTAAAGTTTTTCTTAATAACGGCATTAATTTTATTAATAGCATTATTATTATTATTATTTTTTTTACGCCCAAGACTAAGACAATAAAACTTAATTAATAAGATTTTGATTTTTTCTTTATTCTTTCTTTCTTCCTTACTTTTATTATTTAATTTATCTTCTTTTAATAAGGTCTTGAAAGTTGTGCGAATCGCGCGGACACCCTATATAATATTAGTAGAATAATCACAAAATTTCAAAAAGGCTCATTAGAAAAAAAGGGCTGTTTTCAATTTTAAAGAGGGAAATTAATCAAACACTATATTAAAAGATTTAAAAAAAAACAATATAATAAATGTACCCAAAAGTACAATTGTAACAGCGTAAACCAGCAAAAAAGGTATTAGCAAAGCATTTGCCTTTATTACCGCGGCTATATATAACAAAACAAACATATAAGAAACAAAGCTTAGTAAATCGTTAACCTATAAGCATATATTAATATTTACTTATAATTGTACAACAAAAATAAACATAAAACATAATAAAAAAATACATACCACGTTCACGCTTAACAAATAAAGTTTTAGATTTTAAATTATGTTTTAAAAAAGTATAAGATTTATGAGGAGATTTTTAAAAACACAAAAGTGTGTTTAGAACAAATAATAAAAATATGATTAAACGCTTTCAATTTAAGCTTTTATTATTTAGATATTATAATCTTCCCAACTTTTTATTAATAAATGTATAAGCATCATTTTTATTAATTACTTTACGTATTTTGCTCTTGTTTTTAAGAGTTTAGGGAATAATAACCTAAGTAAAAGATAAGGCAAAAGCAAAAAGAAAGAAAACAAGGCAAAAAGACATAAGACGTCCATAGGGAACAAGAATTTGAATAGAAAAAGGCACATAAATAAGAGCGGAGATTGTATTGGACTTGCCATTAGATATAAGATAATAATAAAAAGATAAAATAAGCGGAATATCATTAGAGTCCAAATAAAAGGGATCTTTTAATTTAAGAAAAAAGGAATTCAAATGCATAACCTATTGTATAAAAAGTAGCGTAAAAGAGAGTGATTAAATAAGCTTATTTTTGAAAGTATTTATTTGTAATTATATTATTAATTAGCCTAATATTTAAAGCTAAAAAACACAATACATAAGACATATATAAAAGTAAAAAGAAAACGAAATACTCATTTAACTAATATAAAGCTTGCAATACTTATTGCTTACTTCCTTAGCTGACTTAAGAAATATTTTAATAATATAGATTGTTTAAATAATATATATAAAAATTAAAGAAAAAAAGACAAAAAAGGCAAAAAACAAAAACACAGGCGTAAATGTGTGTGATGTTAATATTAAAGAAAAATTGTTGTTTATTAAAGCAAACACTTTTTTTATAGTTATTAGCCCAATAGGCGCGATCACTTAATTATTGGCCGACGCATTTGGGCTACCTAATAATACACCAATTAATAAGCGACGTGCAATAAAGCATAGAGTGAATTTTGATTTAGCTAATAAATAAACATAATTCATTTTTACTTTTCGTAAACTTAATTTAAAGCAATTACTCAATTCTTAGATCATTTAATTATAATATTAATTGTATAGATTTGATTTTACTTTAACATTAGGAGCACCCGCGCAAAGCTTTATTATCCTGAACTTAAACCAAGTACTTAGAATCAAATAAAATAATAATAATATACAATCCCTTATTTTTTTATGTTAAGATTATGTGTCAAGTACCGTAGGGGAGGAGCTTTAGGAAGTGTGAAAGTCTTGAATTGTAAAGGAATGTAATAAAGCTCCCCTTAAAAGGGAGCTCCAAAAATCTAATTACATAAGCAGTTTTGATTGGCTGCAGCGCTATTAAAGCTTTATTGTTGCTATCAGCCAACAAACCCCTATTTTGTATAATATACCCCTTTGGCTAAAAGCAATTATAAAAGCCATAAAAATGCTAAAATGTAATTTATATAATATAATGGCATAAATGCAAATCGCCATATAATTGGGAATAATGCTAATATAATTGATTATAATAAAAGCATTATTGCTAGGGCAATAAAATTAAGCAAATGAAGTTATATTAAAGCTTTTGTGCTAGGAATTTGCGTTTCTTAGCAATTATATCATTAAAAATGGCTTATATCAAAAAATGCGCTCCCGCTACTGCCCTTAAAGCATTAAAAAAAAAGAAAATAGGTTTTAAACATTTAAAAGTCCAAAATTAATATGCTAATATGCATAATATAATTAACCGGCGCTTCTTAAGCTATTACCCCTCCCCTTCGCTTGCCCTTCCCGCCTTCATTAACCCCTCAGCATTGCGCTATAACTAAGGAAGCTTATGCTATGCCATGCTCCCATTGCATTCGCAATAGCATGCGTAACGCATTAGGCAATTTTTATTGCAATAAGGCATTATTAATGCAATGTTTTTATTATTATAAAAATAATAAAATTAGCTGCGCTGCTGCGCCTTAGGCCGCTGCCGCCCTTTTTGCCGCTTATTTAATAGCAAAATTGATGCCAAAAAGCTTCCGCATATATACATCATTTTATATAATATTAAATATCATATAAAAGCAATATATAAAGCTCCTGCTAATCGGTTGTAGGCCCTCACCGCCCATTAAGCTATTATTAAAACTATCTTAAAAAAAAAGGAGATTAAAAAGGCTAAGAATAAAAATAAGGAAAAGAATGACTCTGCCTTTGGTTTATCGTTTTGTAAATACTATTCCTATTAATTTAAAATAATATTTAATATATTATAGCCTTTTTTTGCCAAAAAACCGCCGTGCCCCCCCCCCCCCGCCTTATTTTTGATATTAGGATAAATAATAATAATAATATAGCTGCTGCTATTAATATTAATAAACCTTTAATTGCTATTATTATAATACGTGCTGCCGCTTGCGCTTTTGCTTTAGCAAAGGTTAATGTTTTGGCTAGCGCCGCTTGGCGATTAATAAATTTTTTGCTTTTATTTTTATAAATAAAAATAGCTTTGCAATTTATAAATTGCAGCTTGGAAATATTATTTTAATAATAAAGCAGCTTTGCAATCCCAAAATTGCAGCTTAAGAATATTTTTCTTATATTATTATAATATTATAAGTATATTAAAGCGGTTTTGCAATTTTAAAATAGCAGCTTAAAATTAGGTCCTTAAAATTCATATAACTTTTTTTTATGTTTATTATCTTTTTGCAACATTAATTTAAATTAACATATGAAATATATTAAATATAAATGTAAATGTGCCTTGGCATTAGCTTAAGTAAGCTCTTTGATAATGGCTTAAGCATTTTGAAGGTTCAGGAGAGCTATAAATACCTTAAACTTTTATTAAAGCAGATTTTTTATTAAGCCATTTGCTGGCATATTATTAATAAGAAAATATGTTATTTAAAAACTTTTCCTTTTATGCTTTTGTTATAACCATATGTTTTATATATTAATATATTTTAGTTTTATTAAAATATATTGATTTCTTTTTAATTATTAGCCAAATCATTTATTTATTATTATAAAATATGTTTTATAAAGCTCCCATATTAAGTATTAATTCCTTAAAAAAGCGCTGGAGCGCCATTACTTTTTTTGCTGTTTTTGCTATTCCTAATAATTCCGCTTTTATTATTAAAATGGTTATAATATTTTGCTTTAAAGCTTTTTAAATAATTGCATTTTTGAATAATATTATAATAAAACTTTAAGAAAAGCATTTTAATTTTTTATTATTTGCAAATAAGGCATTTAAGGCTATTAATAAATATATTTCTCAATTTTTGCATTGATAAATTATTGCTAAAAAGCGTAATTCAAATAAATATTTAATAATTCATTTAATTGCTTTTGCATGCTAAGCGTTTAAGTTCGTTAAAAAGTATAATAGCTAAAAAGCTGCAAATGCAACATTTGGCTTTAGCATAATGGCTATATACAAAACTAACCCAACCTTTTTTTAATACTCTTTAACCTGCTTTAATATAACAATTCCAAGATTCTTAATTAGGTCATAATTTGGCAAAAGCATGCTTAGGCATTTCCCATTTATTATATTAAATTTCCAAGCCACTTTTTTTATATAAATATCATATATTAAAAACATTATCTTTGCAAACCAATTTTTAATTACATGCACCCCCAAAAACCATTCCACATCTCCTAATATTATAAGTTTATAAGCTAAATGCAACCCTTTAATAATTTCTTGTTCTTTATCATTATTTAAGGCATAATACAAAATTTGAATATTATTAACATAAAACGCTATAAAAATTGTTTTATTGAAATTTGTGAAAATACATGGCTTCTTTGCCAAGGGATTAAGATTCAATTTATTTAATATTATAACAAAATCGCCATATCATAACGCAAGGGAGTTTTTTAGGCCATATAATGCTTAATTAATTTTCATTATTATTCCAAGTCTTTTTTAGCCATTTAAAAAATAATATAATATTAAGGCGCTCCTCTTATCACATTTGGCATTAATAAATGCATTGATTATATTGAATTGCTTTATTTTTAAATCAAATTATGCTATAAGCGCCATTATCATTTTAAAAAAGCATGCTGCAAATATTGCGGCATATATTAAAAAAATTATTAAATTATTTTGCATATTCTTTTGCATTATAATGCAAAAGCGGCAGCAAATTAATTCGCTTACTAAATCGATTTTGTATATAAAAACCTATTTTAATAAAATAGGCTATATGGTGGCGTTTTTCTTAAAAATCATTTTTTAATAATATTAAGCTTTTAAATTAGCAATTTTCCTTTTAGCATCTTTTTTAAAATATTTGCCTTAAGCATGGCTATTTAGCTTATTCCAATTTTTTAAAGCTTTTAAAAGCTTCCCTTAATATAAATTATATAAATTAAAAGCAATTATAAAATCTGCTTCCACTTTAATACTTAAAATAACTATTGCTATTATTGCATACAATATAATTATATTTTTGCCATTTACTTGCATTAAAATAGCTTTACAAAATATGCTAGCAAATTTCATTATACGCAAATGATTATTTTATCATAAAGCCATTACTATAAAATAATGGCCCCAAATTGCGAATTTATTATGCTTTTTTCACACTTCTTATGCTACATAAATTTGATCATATTTTTGTTTTTATTGCTATTATCAGGTTGCTTTAGCCAATATTTAAAAATCGTCATCCATCCTAATTGCTATAAGCAAAGCTTTTAATAATTTAAAAACCTATTGCTTAAGGTTTTATGGCTTTTGATTTAATATTACAATTTAAAAATATATTTAGCGCGCCTTTTTAACACTTAAATTTATATTTTCATTACATAAAGCATTTTTCCTAAGCTAATCTTTAAATATTTAATTTTTAGCAAATCTTAAAGCGCCTAAATTCAATCTTTTATAAAAAATTAAAACTTCATTATTATTCTTAATGCTATTTTTATAAAAAACCATTTCATTCACCCCCGAATTTTAACTCTCATAAGGGATCATATTATTGCTCTTCCCCTTTTAGCTTTTATAAGGAATCATTTTATTATTCTCTACCTTCTGGCTTTTATAAGGGACTATTCCCATTTTACTTTCCATTACCCTTAAGCTTATTAATAATTTAAAAGAATTAAAATTTATTGGTATTATTGCAGGTGATTTGATTGCCGGGGGGAGCATTTTCATAAGCGGGGAAAGCATTTTTAATATAATAATTTCTATTTTCATTGATTTTTTAGCATGCATTTTAATAATAGCATTTAATGCAGCCGTTCATTCCTTTGCAATATTCTTTATAATATTGCTTATATTAAGCCTTATATTTAAAAAAACGTTGTTTTTTTTTATTATAATAATAAGCTCTTTTAAAGCAAAAGCGGTTTGGCCAATTAATTTCTTTTTATTCAAAAAATAAAACTTTGTTTTATTAAAACAAACATTGCATATTATAATAATATGGCATAGCTAAGGCACCCAGATTTTGTATATATTAAAAGCAATATAATTAATCAAATAATTTAAATATTTTTTAAGATTAATTTTAAAGCCTCTTTTGTTTTTTTTAGCTTTTTTATTATTTTTTATTAAATAAGCACGCGCCTCATACGCATACTCCCCGCTTTAATTTAATCTTAAATCAATTAATAGCCTTTTTATAATTAATAAATTATATTATCAAAAATAGCCCCAAAACTATTCCTAAAGCACTTAATTTAGGCTTTTTATTCCTTATCATGCAAATAATGCCTTATTATATAAATAAACCGCCGCATTATACACCTCTGGGTATAATTTTTTTAAAAGTTTTGCTTAAACATGCATTTTAATGAATTTAATAATAATTTCTTATCTTGCGCGCTTTAAATCGCCAACTAATTTTTTAATATATGCTAAAGGATTCTCTACTTTAATCCCTTCCCTTATCGTCTAATCCTAATAACGTATTATTCCAAAAATTGCAACAACAAAAGTATTATTATTATGCTTAATAATACAAATAAACAATCCATATTAATATCTTATCCAATGCTCAAAATTTTATAACACCAGCATAACATAATTCAGCAATTTGCTTACCAAAGTCCAGCTAAATAATTTCTTATTATATTTATTTTTGATTATTAATAATCATTGCGTTTTATCATAGCTTAAGGGAAAATCAAATAAGTCCCAAAAAATTCTAAAAAATGATTTAGCCGCTTTATTCTCAAACTCCTTTCTTAAAATAATGTTTCCGGCGTATATTATAATACAATCTTTGCACTTGATTTTAAAAACATTATTAAATTTTATCCCTTTTCTTGCATAAAGCAGCGCCTAAAGTGCTTCTTCTCCAAAATAGCCCATTCTTAAATGCCATATCTTTAGCATTGCATAATAAGCTCGCAATAGCTTCTTACTTAATTAAAAACCTTATTTCAAGCTATAACAAAAAATTGGATATATTATGATTGGGAAACGTTTTACTATCATTAGGTTATAAGGGCAACAAAAGTAATTAAAAGGCTTGTATTCAAAAAAAATAAAATTATATTTCCGCTTTAGCTTTCAAAATACCACGCTATTTCAAATTTCCCTATATCTCAATATAATGTCTTTTCCCAAGTACCAAATCCCAATATTTAATAAAAGCGCCTTAAAAATAATATTAATATTAAAACCAACCATAATTGCAATATTATTTAAAATTAGATTTTATGTATTTAAACCATTTTCGCTTTTTAGCATATTCTTAAAAAATCGCTGGCCTCGTTCAATAATTGGGAGGCGTTATATACCTGCCTTTACATAATTATTATTTTTAAATTTTACGAAAATGCTTAAGATAAGCTTCCTTTTATTATTAACAAAATGGTAAGCATCGCAATTATTTATAAGTATGCTATTTGAAAATGCGTATGAATTATTAATAAAATTTGCGGCATATACTCCTATTGCTTTATTAACATTAAATAGCTTTAAATTAATAATAATAATATTAATATTTCCAAGGTATTTGCTTTTGTTTATTAATAATAATGGCTTTTTTTTCTCCTTTTTGTTTAAGGCAACGCTTTTAATAATTCAATTAATGAAAAGGATTTTTCAACCCTTTTTAATAATTTCCTTTTATAGCTTAGCATACTTTGCTTCTTTAAATTTTTTGCAAGTTTTTTTAATCTTATTATTGCTAGGGCAATTTTTTAGTTTATTTGCATAGCTGCCGTTATAAACATACCATAATCTCCAGCATTTAATGAGTGCTTGAAAATAGCTATTCTTAAAATTGCAAAGGCAACCGCTTTTTCTTGATTATTTAAAATAAAATTGATTGAATAAGCTTTATTTATTATAAATGCTTAAGCTTTTGGCATTAGAAATAGCTTTAAAGCTATCAAAAGTTTTTAAATGCTTTTTAAAAAAGGCGTATAGCCCATTTGCTATTTTTCCACTTTTTAAATCATTTTTAAAATGCTTTTTCAAATTAGCTCCAAAAGCTAAACCATATTTTTTAAGTATTATATAATATTTCCTTTTTAAAACATTGTTTTTGGTGATGTTAGCTAAAGCTTAAGCAGCCCATGTCTTGGCATAAACTAAAACTGCAAAAAGGAAATTTTAAATGCCCAAAATGCTTTAAACTTCCAAAATATTATGTGCTTTAACTAAATAATACCTTTTTTGCTATTCTTTATGCCAAATGCAAGCTTCCATTTTTCCTTTTCTTTCGAAAGCATTTATTAAAGCTTTTTAATAATCTAAAACAATAAATAACAGCACAAAGGCATTTAAAAGAGCAAGCTCTTGCTTAATTAACCTAATTAATGCTTAAAGTTTAATAAAGTTTTTTAATTTGTTATTATTAATAGCGTTTATTAAAATTAATACACTAATAATATTATTAACCCAATTAAACAAGTATTAATACCTTGTGCTAAAAAGCGTTCATTAGGCAAGATTATTTTGGAATTCTCTTATGCAAGCTTTTTAAATTTCCTTAATATTATTAAAGATTGCTTCTTATGGTTTAATAGCTTATAAAGGCTTTATAAAAGTTTTTTTCTTGTTTTTGCTAGTAATCTCCCATTTATAATATATTTTCCGCTTGTTATTGCTTATTAACGCCATTCATTTTGCAAATCAATTATTTATTGTAATTTATATATATTTATTAATATTAAAAGCTGCTGATCAAGATTTAAAAAGGTTTGGAATATTATGTTCATTTAAATCAACAAAATTAATAATGCCCCTAAATTAAGCATAATATTAGAATCTCGTCCACTATTACGGCCATTAGCAATGATTGCTTAGTAAAGCATTGTTTTTATTGATTAGTATGTCTTGAAAAGACATTTTGTTATTATCAAACATTTAAAAAGTTTAAAGAAATGTTATTAAGTTAAAAAAGGGGGAATGTGTGCTTTTGAAAAGTTTTTCAAATAGCGGTAAATATTTTTTAATATTTATTTTTGCTTTTTTTAACTTATAGTAATTGTACCTTAATAACTCATGAATTGAGGCTGTGGCTTTTAATTGTTGAGTACTATAGGGGAGGAGCTTTAGGAAGTGTGAAAGTCTTGAATTGTAAAGGAATATAATAGAGCTCCCCTTAAAAGGGAGCTCCAAAGATTTAGTTACATAAGCAGTCTTGATTGGCTGCAGCGCCATTGAGGCTTTGTTGGTGCTACCAGCCGATAAACCCCTATTCTGTACGACATTATGATTATATATCTTTTTATATATTTTAATATATTGGTTTAATATGCTTTAATTACGTATTTATTATTTACTTTCATTTGTTTTACCTCATACTCACCGCTAGGTGTTATGTTTATATTAAACACGACGATTGTTTACATTACACAATCTCACCACGCATATTAGTTATGTACTCATGTATTTTTCTTTTTTTTAAATTTACATAGCGCCTGTACACAATTATATACATCATTTATAATAAGTATACTATAATCTAAGGTATATAATTGGTATAATTGTCCTTTTTGGCTATGATCGCATATTATGCATTAGGGATAGCGAGCTTTTAATTTTATGAATAATATTTTATTATAAGGGTATATCGTATAATCAGCGCTATTATTATGTTAGCATATTTAATAAGATTTAGTATATATTTGCGTAAGCATTCCATGTATATATCTTTAATTTATAGTCTTATTTTAAAAAGGGTAACGCTTAATTTAATTCATAAAACATACTTATATACTTCTTACTTTTAGTGATTGTAAAGATCTTTTACACCTTGAAAGACCTGCTCCACTTTCCGTATCACATTAATAAATCCTTTTGCTAAGTATTCTTTAATATACTTTTTAATTATTATTAAGTTTATTATTAAATATTAATTTGATACCTTTTTTTAATTTGATTTAGTGATTGTAGTTCTAATGTTTGGGCAAAGCTTTGATGCTTTGTTTTTTTTAAATAATGCCGCAAACTTGTGATATGCTAATAATATATCTTTTATTAATAAATCCTTATTTTAGTATTTAATCTGTTTTTTAAAGATGGCGCAAATCTTTTAAACGATTAATGTTTTTGCCTTATTTTAATAGCAGTTCTTGTAATAATTAAATATCAATTGCCTTTTAATTTAATTAATTTTTAAATTATGCTTTTTTATTTAAAAAAGTCTAAGAATAATATTATGTATCTTAATTTAAGTAATATTAAATTAGATTCTTTTAAAATAGCTGGCAATGCCCATATGCAAAATCTAAATTTGCACATTTATTATCCCATTGGCGGCGGCATTCTTATTAGCAAATATTAGCTAATACCTTTTTTCCTTAATTTTAATAAATAATAAATGTTTAAGCATAATAGCAAAAAATATAAAATTCCCTTATGCCCTAAAGTTCACCATAGCCCTAAAAATTACTTCCTTAATTTTTACTTTTATAATTAAATAGCAATCCCCTATTATTGTTAATTAGTGCACAGGGAAATCCTTTTAATAAAAGTTTTTTATTAAAATATATTTTTAAATTTAATAATTTGGTTTTGTAGCCATAATCATAAACAGCTGATTTATTCCTAAAATTTGGGCTAATGAAGTAATATATTTTTAATATATTTAAATGTTATTAATTATATTAAATTAAAAGCGCCATTGGCTGTTTTTTAATATAATTTTGGCTTAAATATAATACTTTTTAATAAAAATTATAAAAAATGTTATAAGGGATTTAGGGATCATAATATTTTTGTTATTATTAATAGATTAAATAAAAATAAACTTTATTATTAGAATACTTTTTTAAAAAAAGACTAAAATAAACTTAAAAATTGAATTAGGTGCGAAGATTTAATTGGTTTAATAATTAAATAAAGGAAAGTTTACGTTAGCTATAGTAAATGAAAAGCTTATATTATTAGGAAAAGTCAAGAAATAAATCGCTTGAGTGTAATAAATAAAATATTTGTTAATGATGGGGGAAATAAGTACATTTATATTTATATTAAAGAGCTTAAGTGGATTAAGATTATTTATTTAAAAAATTAAATTAAATAATATTTTACTACCTTTTTATATGCTAAAGAAGTTAATTAGTATTTAGGTGAGTATTTTGGAAAGCTTAATAATAAGGCCAAAGCTTTTTTTATTCTTAATGGCCTTATTATTGCCAAAGAGGAAGTTTATAATTAAGCTGGGAAAACCAATTATGGAAAGGCATTAGGCATTATAATTATAACAGATTTAATAAAAGATTATGATAATTTGGCAATAATGGTTGTATTAAAGGAATTTTATTATTTTGGATTTATGTATTTTAAAGCATTTTTTATAAATTTAAAATCGTTTTATAAGCGCATTATTTATAGATAAATAAACTTGAATTTCTTTGGCCTTTAAAAAACATTTTAATTGGCGTTAGCATTAAAGTAAGTATAAAAAAGCATGAAAAATATAAATACGAATTTAATAGCCCCCTTATGTTTAATAAGAAAACCTTTTAATTTAATAAAGATAATTTTTTTGAAAACGGGTTTAAGCTTCTTAATCTAGTATTTAATTAAGCTATTAAAGAAAAACGAAAAATAAATATTCTCTTTATATTTCTTTTGATCAATATTGCCGAATACATGAATATAAAAGAACGCCTCAAAACCCTTTAAAAAACAATTGGGAGAGTTTATATGTAAAGCGGATATTTTATTTCCGCCGGTATTCCGACCCCGCGAGATGACGCGGTTAATAACACGTTTAATATGTTAATTACGGAAAGGTTTTATTTATATTTGGAGAATATTTCTTTAGATGTATATATTAAAATTGCCATATATATAACAAATATCTTAATAAGCATTTTTAACGATTTAAGAAATATAAAATATATTATTAGCAAAGATTTTTAAAATTGATATTAAAGACAAAGAATTTAATTTTATAAGATAATATGTGGGCCTAAACCTATTAATAGCATAACTTAAGAAAGTTTTTGCATAATTTTAATAATTTTTATAAAAAGTATTTTTTAGGAAAATAGATTTAAAAAAAAACATTGCTTCTTAAAAATAGTACGCCATTTTTTAATCTTAATATAAATAAAATTATTTTATATTTAATTAAAGGTTTTATATATGATGCGCTTTTTGCTTTTATAAGTGGCAATAATAATTTTGTTAATATATTAGGTGTTTTTAATATCAAAAGTATGGCAAACTAAACTTTGATTTATAAAGTCATTGGGATATTAAAATAAAACAATTTCCCTATTAACCTTAATATTTACTCAAAACAAATAGCGTTTATGATTTTAATAATTTTAAAAGGTGGGCTATATAATAATATACAAAATAGTCCTGGGTTATAGCTCAAGTAGTTTTACCACGATTATAATTTACAATTTATAATTATAATTATAATTACAAAGCTTAACAAAGAAGAAATATGATTAATTGCAAATAAAGTTTGGGTTTCTTTTATTTTATTTTAAGTTTCGTTTTATTTAAGTTAAAAATAAAAATAATTTATAACTTTTTTACGCTTTTATTTATAAGGTGTGTATTGCCCTATTTAATAGGCCCTTTTTTGTTATTGAAAATTTGGTTCTTGGTATGTTTCTCGAATGCTAATTGCTCTTATCCCTGTGTGTTTGATTGGCGAGTTTTTTGCATGTGTAACCAAAGCATTTTTTAATTCAAATCCCGTGTAGAAGCCACTTATGCATCCACTTTGACCGATGTGAAAAGTGATGAAAAATAGCGACGTGTAATAAAACATTTAAAAAATGGCCTGTAGAAATCATATTCTTTTTTCAAAATATGTGTAACAAAACCTCTGTGGAAATTTCAAGGGGTACAATTCGTGAGGGGAAGATGTAATTTAGGGACCAGGCAAGCAAATACCAAAGATCTTTGTTAATAAAGCCATGGCGAGGTTTTATTCGTAGCCTGACAAGGATTTACCAGGATTTTAGGAATTAAATGGACAAATGACTCCTTTAATTATTTTGCAAGATATGGCAGTTGAAATGAAGAGGTGTTATTGTTTATATTTTGGAATTTGTTGTGCGGGGTGCAAAACGCTTTGGTTATCTCCGAGCCTTATTGGGTACGAGTAAGCCTTACTAACCTTATTCCGACTATTGCGTTATTTTTTAAAATTCCCATTTGTCATTTTCGCGATTTTATAATATTTTGTATATCGCAAGACTTTATGTATATAATATTATGGCCGAGCTGAGTTTTTATAAGATTTTTTAATATTATGGGTTTGCCTTTAATTAACCCCTTAATATGAATTCTTATTTGGATTTGCCTGGCCTAATTTTAAAAAATTAATTCTTTTTTTGATAAGGCTGATACGGAATTGATTAAAAAGCTTTGCGATAGGCTATTTATTATTAATAAAACAAAAATTAAATATCTTATTATAAGGATCTTAAATAATAAGAAGTTGGATGATAAAAAAATGGATGATAAGAAGTTGAATAATAAGAAATTGGACGTTAAAAAGTTGGAGCAAGTTGATATCATTTTCGATTATGGATCACTAACAATCGATTGTCAACTTTGGGTTATGATATATTTTATTATAGTTAAAGGTTCGGATTTGATTATTAAACAACGTTTCAATTCAAACATAAGGAAATTCGTGAACTTGATAATAAAGACATTTAAATCAATTAATCTCGAGAATAATCAATGTTTTCCAATTTGAGCAGACATTTGAGCGGAGACTTGAAAACAACGGCGTGCTGTGTTTTTGGTAAGTAAGTTTAGCTTTAATATACGAAATTTGATTTTAATATTTTTATAAATATAGGCATTTCTGTTATGCTTGTATAATTATTGGGTTGTTGGTATTAGGCGGTAGGCGCGTGGGAATATTTTATAAATAAGGACAGTATGTTATAAAAAGTTTGAAAGCTTTTATGAATTCTTTATTCTTTTTGGAATGTTTTGAAATCTAGAACCAAAACTACTTATTATAACCATTTTTTTATTTTTTTTTAGATTATATATTTAGTCATTTTCTTTAACTAAAGCTGTTTGTTTTTGTGCTTTTTGGAGTTGTGATTAAACAATTATAATAGTTAGTTTTTTTTGATTATATTTGCCTAAGTAGTTCTATTAAAAAGGCAGTGATATATATCCCCATTTTCTTTTTTTTATTGGTTCGTATTTATTTATTATATCATTTATTAAACATGAACACCTGTCCTATTTATAGGGCCTGATTATGTATATGTTGGTTTTGTTACGCGGGCTTTATAACCCAATTTGTAAGCCATGGACTTAAGAAATTTTAAGATAAACTTATATATAAATTGAAATATTTTTGTAAAATAAAATTTATAGAATTATGTTAAATGCTATTTTATATACCTTAGGAATTAGCAAATTTTTGATTTTATAAACATGAAAATTAAAATTCGCATACTCTGGGAAATTGACTTATATCTTTTAAAGCTTTGCAATATTAAAATGAAATAAAATACGTAGGATTATTATATAATTATAGATTAAATAAGGCTCTTTACTAAAATATATAACAATTAATGTGCTAGCAAAATAATTTATATAAAAAAATTGTATGCGCCCCATTTATGCCTATAATTTTAATAAAGCGAAAATAAGGCAAGCAAATATACAAAGCCTCTATGATCCAAAACAATAAGGCTTGGCACAAATCCTCGTCCCGTTCCGCGATAACGCTTTGTGATACAAAGCAATATAATTAATCGATTAAATAACGTGGGTAGGAAGGAAATTATCGCCCGCCACTTTATAAAGCTAGCCATTTTGAAAAATTAATACTTAAGTAGCAAGAGTAGGGCTTCGACGTTATTACATCAAGCCAGATTATGCAAGTGAAATGATCCTTGCGATAAACCTTAGCGTGTCGTTTAGTTCACTTTGATATTGGTGGTAATGTTTGCAAATCAATTAGCCCCCTTTGCAAAAAAGGCCGTTTTTGACCCGCCACGGCGTTGATTAATTGATTGATCCGCTTAGACGAATATACAAATGCCTCTGGTGCTATATTTCTATTTTAAGAGGAACCGTTTCTAATACCCTTTCTCAAGGTTCACTTTACTTCTGCGCGTTTTATTAAACAAAAGTAATCTTTCATTATAATCCTTGCTGCGTTCAAAAAGGTATTAATCTTTAAGCTTTTATTATAATATAAAACTGCTTTATGTCTGCATTTATCAATATAACCAGCAGAAATCTAATAGGTCGTCATTTAATTCAAATAAGCAACAAATAATTCTGCTATCCTTCGGCTTACATATAACACGTGCCATACATCACTTTCCCAATATATGACTAGCATATCAGGCAAGGAACCGGATTTGACTCTCGGCCTCCAAAGTCGCCAAAAATGATCGGGGAGCCGAAGGTGGACCCCCACGAGCCATTCGGGCGTGCGATTACTCGACAACGAATACGAGAATTCCTGGGGAAAAGAAGCTAAGTTACTATAAGCAGTGAACGAATTATGGACTTTGAGGCGAACTTAAGAAAGAAATCATTGCATTGTATTTAGTAGTGTATTATTTAATTTATTGCATTCTTAATTAATAATTAGTCCTTTCAAAACCCATGTTTTAGAGATATTAAAAATAAACATTAAAAAAATATATTAAACCGTTTAAAAGAGTAGATCCTACTTTTTCTCTTAACTATTTATACCTATGATTTTGATGGCATTTATAAGAAGGCCCCTAATAATAATAAACTTGCTTAAAATAATTTCTTTAATCTTTTTATATAAAAGCCTTAAGACTAAGCTTATAAATATTTTATAAAGTTTTTTAATACTTAAAATATGATTTTGATTAGGATTATTATCTTAGTTTAATTTAATATAATAATTATCATAAATAATTAATAGCCTTATTAATAGCGTATTTTATTTTATTAGTTTGTTTTTGTATTTAATTTTTTTAAAAAAAGCGTTAAAAGACCTAATAATTCCTTTGCCTATAATCCACTCCTATTAGTTTTTTTTAAAAATTGCAATTTATATAAGAGATATTGATTTTTGCTTTGGTTTTAAATTTTACGCTATTATATTTTTTTATTATAATAGCAAAATTAAGCTTTGATTATTTAAGGTCTTATTGCGTTAAATCGTAAAAAGAATAGTGAATATAAATTGGGATTTCGTTTAAAGCCGATTTAAAAAATAGGAGCTGTTGCAATAATATTAAAAAAAGCATCTTAATGTATAAACAATTTTTGGGACTTTTTCAAATTCAGGTTATTTTATGATTTATTAATTCACTTAAACTTTCCTTTAATTTATATTTAATTAATTAATTGGCTTTATTAATATTAATTAATATAATTTAAAAAAATATACTTTTATATTATTTAAAATTTTATGTGTTAATAATTTAAAAATAAAAGAAAAGGCGCCTCCCAAAAACAAATGTAGTTCGGGGTTTGAAAACGGCTTATATTAATTTTTATAATATAAATATTAGCTTTTATTTAAAGCTTTTGCTAAATAAATTTGTAAATAGAAATTTTATTTTGCGCCTTTTTAGGATATTCGTAAGGGCCTAAATTGAACGATCTTAATAGTATATTTGTGGTAAGGCTTTTTTTAAATGTAAATAAGTTGTGTGGCTTTTAAGCATATAAAATCCAGAATTGGCTTAGACTTAAGAATTGTTGTTAAGGTAAGGAGGAATAATTTTGAAAGGGATTAGGTTGGGCACACATTTTTTAAATAAAATAATTTTGCCACTTGTAGATTATCTTAAATTTTTTTGTATTGGTCGTAATCAGGCAGAGTAACTTTGCTGATTATGGGGAAGAGGGTTAGGGGAAGGCGTGGCAGAGTTGGGATCGATATTTTGAAAGATTATGGGTTTTAGGAGTAAGGCAGAATTGACAATATTTTATGAAATTTCTTTTAATTTTAAATATTTTTAATATTACTATATTATATATTATTTCTTTAAACTCTTTTATAAAAAACCCTTCAAAAACGCCTTTGTGATACAGAAAGTGGAGCAGGTCTTTCAAGGTGTGAGAGATCTCTACGATCACTAAAAGTAAGAAGTGTGTAAGTGTGTTTTATAAATTAAATTAAGCGTTACCTTTTTTAAAATAAGATTACAAATTAGAAATATATACATAGAATATTTACATAAATATATACTAAATCTTATTAAATATACTAACATAATAATAGCGCTGATTATATAATATACCCCTATAATGAAATATTATCCGCAAGATTAAAAGCTCGTTATCCTTAATGTATAATATGCGGTCGTAGCTAAAAAGGACAATTATACTAATTATAGATCATATATATAACTACGTGTAAACGCCGTATAGATTCAAAAGAAAGGAAAATATATGGGTACATAGCTAATACGCATAGTAAAATCATATGATATAAACAATTGTCGCGTTTAATATAAATATAACACTTAACAATAAGTATAAAATAAAACAAATAAAAGTAAACAACAAATACATAATTAAAGCATATTAAACTAATATATTAGAGTATATAAAGAAATATATAATTATAATCTTAATATAAAAGAAATAAAGGATTGTACATTATTATTGTTTTACTTAATTCCAAGTACTTAGTTTAGGTTCAAGATAATGAGGTTCTGTGTAGGTACTCCTAATATTAAAATAAAATCGGATCTGTACAATTAATATTATGATTGGGTAATCTAAAAATTAAGTAATTACTTTAAATTAAGTTTGCAAAAAATAAAAATAAATCATACTTATTCATTAGCTAAATCGAGATTCACTTTATGCTTTATTACACGTTGCTTATTAATTAATGTATTATTAAGTAGCCCAAGCGCGTTGGCTAGTGATTGAGTGATCGCGCCCATTAGGCTAATAATTATAAAAAGAGTATTTGCTTTAATAAACAACAATTTTCTTTTAATATTAATATCACATATATTTACGCCTATGCCTTTGTCTTCTGCTTTTTTTTATCTTTTCTTCTTTGATCTTCACATACATCATTTAAATGATCTATATCATTAAAATGCCTCCTAAATTAGCCAAAGAAGTAAACAACAAATATCGCAAATTTTATACTAACTAAGTGAGTATTCCATTTTCTTTTTACCCTTATATATGTCTCATATACTATGCTTTTTAACTTTAAACATTAGGCTAATCAATAATATAATCACAAATAGATACCTTCAAAAATAAGCTCGCTTAATTACTTTCTTTTACGTTACCTCTTATATAGTAAATCGTACGTTTGGATTCTTTTTCTCCCAAATTAAAAGATCCCTTTTATTTAGATTTTAATAATATTCTGCTTATTCCATTTTCCCGTTATTGTCTCGTATCTAATAACAAATTTAATATAATCTCCGCTCTTACTTATATACCCTTTCTTATTTGAACTCCCATTCTCTGTAAACGTCTCGTGTTCTCTTACCCCATTCTCCTTTCTCTTGTTCTTGCCTCATCTTTTACCTAAATTATCATTCCCTAAACTCCTAAAAGCAAAGGCAAAGTATATAAAATAATTAACAAAAATAACGCCTATACATTTATTAATAAAAAGTTGGAAAAATCACAACATCTAAATAATAAAAACTCAAATCAAAAACGTTCGATTATATCTTTATCATTTATTCTAAACACACCTTTATATCCTTAAAAATCTCCTCATAAATTTTGTACTTTCTTAAAACACAATTTAAAATCTAAAACCTTACTCATCAAATATAAGTATAATATATATTTCTTTATTATGTTTTATATTCATTTCTATTATATAATCATAAGCAAATATTAACATATACTTATAAGTTAATGATTTACTAAGCCTTATCTCCCGTATATTTGTTTTGCCGCATATAGCCGCAATAATAAGGGCAAATACTTTGCTAATACCCTTTTTGCTAATTCGCGCTGTTATAATTGTACCTTTAAGCATATTTATTATATCGTTCTTCTTTAAATCCTCCAATACAATATTTGATTAATCTCCTTCTTTAAAACTAAAAACAACCTTTTTTCTCCGGTAAACCTTTTTAAAATTTTGTAATCATTCTATTAATATTATATAAGGTATTCGCGCGATTTGCATAACCCTCAAGACCTTATTAAAAGAAGGTAAATTAGATAATAAAAGTAAAGAAAAAGAAGAAAATAAAAAAAAATTCAAGATTTTATCAACCAAATCTTGTTGTCCTAATCCTAGGTATAAAAAAAATGAAGATAATAATAATACTATTGGTAAAGCTAATACTGTTGTTAGGAAAATCTCTAAGAAAGAAAAAAATCAATTATTAACGGTTTCGTTAAAAGAAATTGCGAAAGTATTACACTCATAAGTAAGCTTTCATTAGGTTTTATATAAGCTTAGGGTTTCTTTTGCGGTTTTTGCGCTAAATTTTTGCTTTCTTTTGTTTAGAATAATAAGGGATACCCATTTATTAAAATTAAAAAAGTTAATTTAATAAATAAAAATGTGCATAAATTGTTAATATACTTTTAATGAATATATTTAAAGCTCTTCAATTTAAGATTTATAATCCTCAAAATTCAAAAAAGCTCTGAATTATTCAAATTTCTGATAAAACAAATTCTTTGTAAACCTATTAGTAGATATATCATTTATTAATAAATACATAACCTTAAACAAACCCTAAACAAACTCTTACTTAAGCCACATATTTTAAATATCCACATAGCAAAATTTAATAATAATCCTTTCGCTATTATTTACTACAAACCTAATTGTTTGCTAATTATTATAAAAGATTTCCCATGTTTTGCCAATATCCAAAGACAAGTCCCTAAAAAATCGTTAAAGCGCCATAGCTTTTTTTCCTATATACTTAAAAAACAACAACTCCGTTTCTATTATAAAAATTATAACCGTAAACTATTAAAATACTTTTTAAATCACTAAACCACTAAATATTAAAATCACATATCCTTATAATAATCGTCTTATTTTAAAATCATTTGCAAATAAAACATCAAAAACAATAAACATAACCCATATTTAATTGCCTTTAAATATAATCCCCAAAAAGCGCGTTCCAAACAAGTACCGGATAAGCCAGTGTATAACTATGAAATACTCTAATCTAGGATTTATGGCAAATTATAAAAAAAAAGGCTGCGGCATATATAATATCTAATCAAACAACAATCGCTATATACAATACAAATCCAACCCTTTCTTAATATACTTTAATAACTTTCTTTAATATTTGACCATTAAATTTCACAAGCTCGATTTAAAGTAACAGGGTTATAGGACATTTCCCATTTACTTATTCAAACTTATAAGTAATCTTTTCAATATATTAGTTATAAACAAAAGAAATAGTCTTACACTTTTAATCATGCACTATTTTAATCCCTAAGAATTACTTAATATTTTTAAGATTATACATATTATATACTTAATTAAGCTTTTTAATAAGTTCTTTGCCGAGCTTTGCATTATTTCAATAAAAAAACACTTAAATATTGTTAATATAAAATAACACCAAAATTTTATACTCAAGGTCCATGAATATATAAGGCTTTTTAAAGCAAGGAAATAACCCCAAACTCGTCAAAGTCTTACTAATATACTTATACTAAAAGTAAAAGGAATCGCACATTCTATAAAGTATACAATCAACCCACAGTACTTTTCCTAACTCCTAAAATCCGGGAGGGAATTTATAATACACTATTTCCCCGTTTATATTTTAAAAAACGTTAATAAATACATTAATTATATTAAAGCACTTGACTTTTAAGTCGAATTCAGCTACAAGCGCCATGGCTATTCTAAATGACTTGGCTCCCAAAATACTTACATATATTAAAATAATCGTAAATTTGCTTTAAAAATCTCCGCGCATTATAATACGTAATCAGCATTTTAAGATATATTTGTTCTTATTGGGTTTGTATTTGAACACCCACATAAACGGTATAAGCGTTAATATAATGTTTAAGTTAAAATATTTCAGCATCTAACATTCGTATTTGTTTATATTACCCATTTTCAAATAAATATCTTCAATAAACCACATTTTTATTAAGTAATTCTCAAAATTATTCTACCTTTTGGGTTTTAGCGAAAGATCTTAAACCTTGATTTTGGGAAATAGGATCTTCCCTTTTAGTAATAGCTGTCCTCTTAGGCGATTTACCTAAATAACTACTACGATTACTATATATACTATCTTTGTTATTTATCTCAGTTCTTCCTACTCTTTTAAAGACATATACTAATCAGGCATTAATTCGTAAAACATAGGATTTATATATAATATAAAATCATTATGCAAATTAAAAAAATACTTCTTTTTCGATATATCACCCTTAAGATTACAAACACCCCCAAAATTAAAGTATTCTTATTGGAATCTTATTTCCTTAAAAATCGTATTAAATATAACAAATATTTTAGTACGTTTTTTAAATTATTTCCCTTTTTTTTCGCAGCTTTTAGTGGCCTGCCTTAAGTACTTGAGGATTTTGGTTTAGTTAACTAAGCTTCAATTACTATAGCTTAAGAACGCATTAATACTCTTGCTGATTTAAAAAATTCGGATTCCAATTCCCCATAATTTAAAGGTAATGCGTTTTAATACGCACTCGGGTTATATAACAGGATTCAAACCTCAAATCTTAATGCTTAAAGCAAATCCATTGCTTAATCTTAAGGTACATTTAATACCTAATTAATAAATTGCATACACTTATTTAAACAAAATACCTTTAAGTTTAAATTCATATCTAAATCAGGCCCTAAGTCTAACGCACCCAACAACTGCTCTTTTACTCCCTGCGCATTTTCATTTAGGATAAGCGTTATTTCTAAAATTAAAAGTTCAATTTAAGTATTAAAATTTTTAGTATAATCTTTTACCCTTAAGTTCTATATCTTAGAAGCTTTTGTTTATTGTTCCGTGGTTTTTAAAAAAGATTTTAATATACTTTTTCCTATAACATTCTATTCCCCAATAATTTCATTTTTTATTTCAAAAATTCCAGTCCAATTACCGATTAACTCCTCTTCTTTAATAAACTTACAAATCAATTAAACTTTTAAAACTAAAATCCCCTGCTCTTTTTTAAAAAAAAAATATAAAAGCTTTCTTTATTAAATCGCACGTTATAAATAATAATAATTCTATTAAGGCATAATACCCAAATCCTATAAATATTTAAAACAACGTATCCTACCAAATATCCAATATACACACATACATTGGTTTTAAACGCTCTCTTATCTTTTCCTAATACTTATTTTACCATTAATACGTACGCCTTACACCCAAATACATAAATTCCATTTCAATTTAGTTTAAAATCAACAATAATTTTAACAATAAATACAAAATCGTACCACCAAAAGTAATTACAAAACCACCTATCGTTTTCCTCGACGGGTAATCACCAATCGTTCATATGCCTTAGGCTTCTATTATACAAGTAAATACCCGCAAGTACACACTTAATACTCAGTTTAATAAAAAAATTAAATCCCAATCGCATTTTTATCCTTTTATTAATTGCTTCTTGGCCAGCCCTTTCGACGCCGCCATTTGGCTTATAAATTATAATTAAGGAGAGTTCAAGTTCAATTCCGAATTTAAAAACCCATTCCTTATATTTTATAAACCCTTTAACTACAATAATAGCCTTTTTCTAATCGTGTTTGATTTTACATATTAAAAGTTCAAATTACCTTCAAACCTAAAATTCAAAGCTCTTAATACATTCAAAAATCTCGTCATACTCTTTTAAGCGTAAAATATATCCAACTAATATTCCATTATATTCACATTTAAGCACCAACAGCCAAAACATACCTCCAAAGCAACCCAGGTAATTAAAAAGATCTTATATAATTCTCCAAAATAAATATAATAATCGCCAATAAATCAAACAAACTGAATTAGCGTTAAAAACATAAATAAGCGCATATTACTTACATTTTAAACGTCCAATTTTGTTTATTATTTTAATATTCCTAATTGATCTAACTAATTTTCTCAATACATTTAGGCCTAAATAATTAGCGCACAAATATCACACTATTTTCGTATCTAATCAAAGATTCTTATGTTCTCGGATTAGCTTTAATACTTATCTAAGCTTTTGCTTTATAATTATATAAATCACAATTCCTATAAAGCTTAAAAAGATTTCGCACAAATAATTTAAATATTTCTTATATTTAAAAAACATAAGGTTTTATTAGCATTTTAATTAACAAACAACAAAATGGTTTACCATAGGCTTACTATTATTGCCCTAACGCAAAATACAATTCATTTTACAAAACCAAATTTTTTACTTAAATAAATAAGCTTTTAAAATAATATTAATATAAAATCCTTTTATAATAACTATATTATAAAAAATAAGATCATATGTTTAATTATTATCACCTATTAAAGCGTTTTTCATAATTTATGTTCCGCGCCCTAAAATAGGAAACTAGCTGTTCTCTGCCTTTATAATATTATCTGGCTTTATTTTAACAAAAAATCCAGGTTTTAAAAACAAGACATTATTAATTAAATTAATTATTCCACAATTATCCAAAAGTATTAAATTAGAAAAAAGGTGTGAAATACTTTCTCAAAAAAAAATAAACTCCTAATTAAGCCCTTTCTTTAAAACTTAATAAAAACATTAAAAACGCATTATTTCCTAATCTTGCTAATTTATCAAAAATATTACCTAAAAACTTAAATTTAGGTTTCCCTAAGCTTTCCAAATTCTCTAATTTCTTAATCAAATCCTAAACTAATAAAAACAATGGCTTATTTTAGCCAAATTGGCTTCACAAACTCTTTCACTTGTTTTCTACAAATCGTTGACGGATTCCCTTAATTTGACTTTTGTTTTGCTTTAGAACTAGTTTAGGTAATCTGTTAAAAAAAGTCTTAAACGTCTTTTCACAAATAACAAATTAAAGCTTTATATAATAACTAAAAAACTACCTATATAAATCCTTAAAGCATAGGCAAGACCGTTCTAAAGCTCATTAATCCAATATATTCTTTGATTTTTTGCCTTAAACCTTAAATAAGTTTTTGTTCTCGAATCTTATATTATTTGATCTTTCCTAAAAAGTGACGAAATAACCAACATATGATTTGCCATTAATAAACTTGCGGTATATTAAATCCATTTTGTTAGTATAAAAAAGGCGGCATAACTGTTTTAGAATATATAAAAAAAGGTTTCCAAACTCGTTGGCTTTCTTAATTTTTTAATACTAATTAATAAACCATTTATTATTAAATTATTCAATAATAATTAAAAAATCTATAAGCCCCTAAAATCCCTTAATATTAATAATTTTATATAATCTGGCCTTTTAAAAAAAGGCTTAATGTACTATAATCCATTTGGTTAGGTTGATTTTTCCTTTCTTTGCTTAAGCGAACAAAGCTGTATACTCTCGTCTAACATTAGTTTATAAGGTTTGGTCTATTTATTAAAACACAAAACAAAAAAAAACAAATAAATGCTTAAATATTTATATGCTTTTCTAAAACAAATTATAACGTAATAATATTAAAATACTTGTATGTTATAATCTTTTAAATTTACTCATAAAATTTAAAATACACAATCGTCCAAGGTTGTCAAATTGCATAATCTAATTTCCATTTCTTTTCTTCGTTTTCGGCATTAAAAGTACATAATTCCGGCTTATACAAAACCACCATAACTAAGGCTCTCAGGATCACTAAAGCAAGAAAATCTAGAGTTAACTACTTGGCTTTGCTCCCACTAGGTGTAATAGTAGAGGTCTTGTTTCGAGTATTATTTAATAGTAAAACCAAAAAATCCAAATAAGCCTTTATTATTATAGCCCAAATAATAAGGTTTGTATTATACTAAGCTTACGCAACTTGAAAATTAACTTATAACTAAACAATCTTTGCTATTACAATTTACTTGGCGCTTTTAAGAATTAAATTGAGAACTTCTACAAAAGTACAAACATCTGTTACATCAAAGTCAACCAAGGGCCATAATCCAAGGATATTTATACTAAAAATAAATTAAATATACCAATTGACCTATTACTTAGGTTTTTTATAAACAATATTTACATTCAACATTTTAATACTACTATCATTTATGAACATATTAGAGTAATCAAGCGATTATTAAATAAAAGAACTAAAAGATTAAAAATAAAAAAAGATCGTAAAATTAATAAATAAGAGACTTTAGATAAAGTCCAATTCTATATATACACCGGGTAAAGGTAATAGCCTATAGCTTTTAATTATAATACGAAAAATAAAGCAGGTTTTTTAAAATATAAAAGATCTTTACAATTACTAAAAATGAAAAGTATGTGAGTATGTTTTATAAATTAAATTAAACGTTACCCTTTTTAAGATAGGACTGTAAGCTAGAGATATATATATAGAATACTTACGTAAGCATATACTAAACCTCATTAAATATACTGACATAATAATGGCGCTGGTTGTGCGACAGCCTTATAATACTAATAGCTAAGCGGGCCCTTGCTATGCAATTGCCTATTCCTTTCTCAGACGGTTTATCACTTTGCTAAATGTATTTATTATCTTATCGTATATTATATCATTATTGTGGAATATGCCTGTGAAGATTGCTTTATCCTTAATTGGGAAAAGAACATGTTGGAGTTCGCGAGTTAATGATTTGAGGTTCTTGAACTTTGGCGTAAACTCCACAATGATGTTTTTAAATCTATTTTTGTTTATGTGGCTTTGTTTAGTATTAGTAATTTTTATATATATTTTAGTATATTAACGTCGTAGTATATTTGTTTTTGGTCTTATTAGTTTGTTGGCTTTTTGCTTGTTTATACCTTTGTAGTTATATTGAATGTATATTTATACGAAGACGTAAAAAAATGACTTGAGGTTGTGCCGATATATGTAACTTTTGCTTTTAAGAACCTCGATTGCCATGAATTGTATAGTGCTAGTCCGGTGACGAGCCTTATTCGGTATACCGTTTAATTCTTTTATTAAGTCTAAGTCAATTAGTCTTTTTTTTGGGGTATTTTTGGTAAGGAGTTTGATAATAATGATATTATTTTCAGAAACATTTTAATAAAGAATCTTTTTATTTTAGAGCAGTGATTTATGATTTTGGATAATATTGTGTAGCGCTTTTAAAAGCTTTTTGGCTGATTGATATTTATGGAGAGGTTGTTTAATAAGTGAAGTTATTAAGTAGTAGTTCATTTGGTTATTGTACGTTTTATTTTTGTAGTTTATTAAATTCTTCGCTTTGGCTTTTTGAATATTATTGATATTATTCCGTTGCCAATTGTTTTGGTAGTTTGTTAGATTGTTAATTATTGTTTTTTGAATACTAGGAGCGTTTATTGTGTTCGGCTGGTTGTTTTTGTACACATTTGTTGCGTTGGTATGATTATTGTTGGATTTGGACTTCTTTAGTTTGTTACTTTTATTAAGTTTTTTATTTTATTTTATTTTTGCTTAAAGGAAGAAGTTGTGGCGTTGTTTGTATTAATTCTTAGGCCAATTAAGTGAGCTATATTGTTTTTTGACTTTTTCTTGAGGCTTGTTTTTGAGTACGCCTAGTTGGATTCTGGATTATTATTAATTTAAAAAGCTTTTTTCAACGGCTTTTGTGGCAACTCAAATTTTATGGCTTGTTGTAAATGTAAGATAATGTCTGAGTCTTTGTTAATAGTAATTTACTTATGATTGAATCACATAATAATGCCCGTAACTTTTTTCTTTTTTATTAACTTTAATAGTTCTCTTTTTTGTTGCCTTTTGTTAAACGGCTAAGCGAACTTTATAACGTACTTTTAGTCCGTTGAGCCGGGTTTCTTTTTGATAACACATTGTTCCCCGGTATATTATTGCTTTTGTTAAGGCGATTGGCTTGTTTTTTAAAGAGATCTTTACTTTTTGTGTAATAATGTATTTGTTGTTGTTATTATGCTTGATGAACGTGTTTAAACTTAATTTTATATTGGATATTATAGTATAGCTAATAAGGACTTTGATAAATCGCTTTGGCTTTTTGTGAATATTGAATTTTTTGGAGTTATACGGTTTAGATTTGTTAAATACTTAGAGCCGTATTGTGTTTTCGTAGATTATAAACCTAAGTACGAATCGCTGCTTTGGTTGACTTTTAAACATTTTGCGTGTATATTTTGCTAATTGTATTAGTGTTTTTGTAAATTGGTTTTTATTAGGATTTTGTTTGTGTTTTTTAATAATAAGTATATTGGACTAGTTGTGTTTGTTATTTGGTAAGGTAGCGTTGGCGGGGGTGAGGAAAATATTAAGTTTTTGATTAGCTTTTGAGCCTTTTAATACTTTGTTTGTTGATATGTAATATTTGCGGCGAAGTCTGCTAAGAATAGTGTTTTAGAACTTTATGAATTACTTAAAAAAAGACTTTGAATTGAAGGCTTTGGCTATTTATTTTAGTAACCTTTTATATATTGGGCTTTTGATTTTTTATAAATATTTTTTGTGTTGTTTATTTAAATCTTTTCTTTAAAATATTATTTGTAAAAGCCTTTAATATTGTAATAGACGCGGCTTGTGAGTTTCTTAAATATTTGTTGATTAATTTTATTATGTGTTTGTTTAATCTCTTTTTGAAAAGCTAAGCTAGATTAAAATAGTGTATTAAAAACGGCTTTTTTGAAGGCCGTTGGTGGCGTTAATTATTTTGGGCTAATGAGTGATTTAATGATGGCATTATAGATTTGATCCTAAATAAGTGTATTATCCCGATTATTGGTAAAGGCCATAGTTAAGAAAGGTTTAATATAATTAAAGTAAAAGTTGTTGAAATTGATGGCGGAATTAAGTATTAAAAGATTGTTGTGAAGGATGCCATAACTTATTTTTAATTATAAAAAACAAATGGCAAGGAGATTTAATAAAGCGGAGAGAAAACCGATAATAAGAGTCTGGATATTTGTATGTGAATTAAACAAGAAGGAGGTATTTAAACAAATGCTAGACTATTGTACCTTTTTGCGCAAGCTGATTGAGCGCGTTTGGAGTGCAGGAAATGGTTTTGTTTTTGTAAATTGAATTGAAAAAGGTGCAAAAGGCATTAAAACCTTTCCCAATAGGGTTATTTTTAAGGATTTTTGATTAGGCGTAATCCGTTATGATAACAAGCTTTATTTATAATTATAATGTTCTTTAAAATGTAAGGGATGGTTGGGAAAAGTTGTATTTCGTGACATGTGGCCATTGCCTAAACAGCAATTGGGATTACCTTGGGATTATTAGCTCTTGGTGAAGGCAGACTTCACTGACGTAATATTGCCAACACCTTGCCCTTCAAACTCCTCGCCTTTGAAAATGGCGCTGTGCTTTATCTTCGCTGTATCAGCTCTCATACTGTATGTTATCGCCACCCCTCAAGCTCAAGCTCCTCTGTTTTCGTATACAGTCACCGTATCTGCTTTATCCTTAACCCTAGACTGGTTATCAAGCAGCAATAAGAAGCTTACCGCGCCTTTGCGAGGTACAACCCTCCTACGGCGTTCCGAGTATTACGAAGTACGGGCCTGGCATTAAGTCTCGGACTGACTGCCCTGGCCGCATATCAGGGCATTCGAGGTGCCATGGCAGATAATCCTACGAGAGCTGGTGGCGGCCGAAGACATCTGGATGCAATAGGGCCATGGGAGGTTGTTTATTGCCATAAGTGTGATAATGAGTGGTATTAAGATGAACATGGGTTGATCTGCCCGAGATGCGAAGGCGAGATTACTGAGATAGTAAGTATCCATGGGTACAAGGACGACTGCGTTCTAACAAGCTGGCAGATAACCCCGGAGAGTGATCCTCGACCTGATATTGATGCATCAACTGACCTCACCGGGCTTCCGCTTCGTAATCATAATTCATGGGGAGGTAGCGAGGTATTGGATCCAGAAGAAGCAGATATTGAAGATAATATCACATATGGCCTAGGAGGCTTGGTTATATTTTCTTAGACCATCCGCACCTCC
Source organism: Helotiales sp. F229 (assembly GCA_002554605.1). Classification (NCBI taxonomy): domain Eukaryota; kingdom Fungi; phylum Ascomycota; class Leotiomycetes; order Helotiales; species Helotiales sp. F229. The sequence continues at coordinate 2,245,269 of MXAW01000004.1, read as the reverse complement.
ATCCCACGCGGCATATTCGGAAATAGGCTCAGAAGGGATCCTATGCCACCAGACGATTTAGATAACGTCCTGAGAGATTTCCAGAACATGATTGGTAATTTTATGGGGCCTCAATTTCGACCCGGCCAAGTTGCCAGAGCGGGTCCTGATACTTTGTTTAGCCCAGGTTCTTTCGTTGGTAGATTTCGAATGCGCGGTGAACCAAGACCTTCACTCGTTGACGGAGGCTTTACTTTTATTACCACTGGTGGCCGGTTAAGACCAAGAGATGCTGATGGACCTCAGCCGGGGCCAGCTGTTGATGATTTAGCTACGTACGCCTCCCCTTTAATTTCACCCCCTAACGGCAGCCCCTTGCTTGTTGTTAGTATTAGAGCACCCCTGACCAACTGGCCAGAGTTATTAGAGTCCTTTTTGGACCTATGGGTCAAGCTGGCCGTCCTGGCGACGAATGGCCTCAAAGAATGCCTATGGGACTCCAGAGCCTTTTCGCAGCAATGCTCAATTCTGCAAATGCACGTTCGGGAGCTGCTGTGTATTCCCAAGAAGCTCTGGACCAAATCATCTCCACTCTACACCCAACATCAAACACACCTGGACCCGCATTTGCAGACGCGATAGCAGACCTCCCAAAGGAAAAGCTGGATGAGAAGCACCTGGGTGCAGAGGGGAAAGGAGAATGCAGTGTATGTTTGGACGATGTGCATCTTGGCGATGAGGTTGTTATCTTACCCTGCGATCATTGGTTTCATGAAACATGTGCTGGTGCATGGCTAAGTGAGCACAACATTTGTCCGATTTGTAGGAAGGGGATTGACGCCGAAACGCCACCAATGAATAGTTGTGGGTGAAGCTAGAGCGGATTGACTTGTCGAAGTGAGCATCGTGCTTGCTTAGATAAATGGCATATGGATATGGTATCAATAATTTGAGGTAAGGGTTGAACACAAATGGGGGCAGTGGTGAATCACCGTCAGGGTAACCATTGCAACAACCACCCTTTCCACTGCGCTCAAGATACCTTTCTTCGCCGTTAACGTCGTACCAGCTATCGAAACAGCGGACACGCTAACGACAGCCGAACTGCTATAGCCCGTTATTGTGCTTTCGCAAGCTTTCGTACCAATCGGTCTGACTACTCACCGCGAACTTGTTCCTTTTGCTCACAAGCGTGTTCCACGGAAATTCTAGACTCGGTTGTTTGAATAGAGGATATCCAGTACATATACGGAGAATCAGGTGGAAGACGATATAAATACTGCTAGAGCGGCGCTGAAAGCGTAGTTCTTTAAAGGAGAAAGGGCGAAGCTTCGAAGACTCTCTTTCCTTCTTGTCAAGCCTCTCAAGGTCAACGAGTAATATAGTATTTGGAATGCTCATAATGATATAAACATTAAGAAACTCGATTTAGGTTGACGCAAGTTAACGGTGTGTAATCAATGCTCTGCCATTTCGCAATAAAGAAGGTTCTAGAGGTGGAATCAAAGAGGAACAATAGAGGGTTGGCGAAGACTCGCGGAAGCTTCGTAACCAGTGAGATCCGAGACTGGGCTATAGAAAGTCAAATGGTTTTCAATTCGGAAACAATCTATATCTCAAAAACATAAGATCAACTCTTTGGACCTTGCCAATTATTGCACTAAAGCTCCAGCAGTAGTAACTTCAAATTAAGCTCTTTCCTGCCAGATAGACTTTAATAAGATCCTTATATATATTAGTCTCATTAACCCAGTTATTATCATCTTTTGAATATTTTTTTCACTTGACTTAATATTGGGTAATTATCTTTTTGCGCTTTCCCCATTTAATTGGGATAGCTTGGTTATTTATAACTCGCTTAACTTTGAACTGGTTATTTTTAGGAACTATAGCAGATGGCTTAGGTTCTTAAATAGCTTGTTTGTTGTGCGGCGGATATTCTGCACCTTAATTAGAAGTAGGTATACCTCTTATAAAGTTACTACTAAGACTTCTGTGGGCTTTATTAATCTGAGGAACAAATTCCTCTTCGTTGTTAAGAATATTCGGCGGATTTAGTCTATGATGAGTAAACCATACATAAATTGAATAAATAGTCTTGAGTTATTTAAATTTAATAAGTCGTTAATAAACACAAAATTTTCATTAAAATAATTGCGTTTTCCTTGTTTTGTAGTTATATCTTTATAGGTTAGAATATTAGTTGACTCCATTAATGGCTTCTCTTTGGGTAAAATGTCTTTGATAGTTAAAAGGTTTAGTTAGTTATTATTGTTTATTAAGGTAATAAAAGCTCTTATATTTTAGTTAAATTTAATTTTTTAAAATATAAGTTTTGTTAATATATATTTAAAGTTATGGTAATATATGTAAGAGAATCATTAGCTTTTAAGGCTTAAAACTCTTTGTTGAGGTTTATAAGGTCCTTTATTTTAATTATATTATATTCTGACGCTATATTATACACCTTAAAAAACTCCATTATAGAGCTCGATTTAGGGGAGGTAATAGCAAAGCTTTGATGTGGCGATGAGCGAATTGTGTTGTCTCTAATAGGTGCGATATTTGGTAAAGAAAGAAAGAGTGGGTCAATATTGCCATTGGCGTTATTAGGAATTTATAATACTATAATATAAATCGCACTCTCGTATGCGTCAGTTATTAGCGTTAAAGCCCTTGAATTAAGTAAAAGGGGCATTAACAAAGCTATTAAAGGAGCAGTTAATAGCATATTTAAAAGAGCAAAATAAATAGCTGCTGGATTTGAGGTATTAAATCCTTTTTAATATTATTATTTCGCCATTTAATATATAAATTTGTATATTAGTTTAGAATATTTTTTAATATTTGTGTCTAATTTGTGCTTAATAACGCTTTTGATTTTTTTAGTTTTAAGGTATCTAACGTTTACTTTATTTAAGAGCTGAGATTTCTTTGTTCTTTTAACGAATTTAGTATTATAATTATTTTAAAGGTGAAATTTCACTTGTTGCGCTAATATAAAAGCGTCGGGACAATATGATTTTGGAATTGGGTATTTAAGTGATATGCCTTTATATAAACTTTCAATATTTTTTTAAAGATTTTAAAGTAGTCGGAAATATAATCTTTTTATTTAGTTTTGTTATAGAATTGATGTATTCGTTTAATAGTTGAAAGCGTTATATTGTTCAGACAGAAGGGGTATATGCCAGGTGAAGCTAGGGTCCCGCCGTAGAAGAGAGAATTATATTAAGCCGGTAAAGGTTTATAGCCGTTTAAGTGAATTTAATAATGGTTCTTTTACTTATTTTTCTTTATAATTCATTTATTATAAAAAAAGCACATTTCTGTAAATCTATAAGTGGCTTTAAGGCTCTTTTTATAATAGCTATAAATATGTCTCCATTTTTGAGCAGCCGGCTTATTATTTAAAAATCTAACATTAGTACTTTATATTATATGAACTTTAAAAAGGTATTAAAAAATATATGAACTTTTTTTTTAAACTTTATCAGCAAGTAAAAGTACTTCTTTGGTTTTAAGCCTGGATGAACCGTTATTTTAGTTTCTTATTAATAAAGCGCGATTATATTACAAAAGATTACTTGCCTTTTTTTATTATAAATAAAAGCGACGATAAACAAATTAAATGTTAAACAGTTGTGTTTTAGTATTAAATCATAAATGCGGGAAAATATAATTTAATAATATTTAATCAAGTGATTATTGCTTTTGTTGGAAGGAAATTTGCTCGGCTAAAGTTTCCGGCTTTTGCGGAGTTTTTTAATAATAAGCTTTCTTTTTTTGCATATAATTCTTTTTGTTAATTTGTAATAATTAAGTTGTTTTTAGGATTTAAAGATAGAGTTTTTAGCTTTTGTTTGATAGCGGTAAATTTTGGGTTATTTTTAAGCTTATGTTGTTTTTTTATTAAAAGAAATTATTAAAGTTCGGGATTATAATATAAAGTCATAGACTGAAGCTTATTATTAATAATATTATATAGTTTATTATTAAAGTAATTGCTTTAGCCATTAGTTTTAGCGTTGTTAGGTGTATAATGATTATGATGGGTATTTTTATTAATATAATTATTATATTTTATTTTTTGAGTTGTTGAATAGAGCTTATCTAAGAATACGTTAGTTTTGAGAATAAATTCACTTAATTAGTACTAGTAAAACATACTAATAAAAAATAGACCTTCGGCTTTAAAATCATAGATTATAAGCGGGAGTTTATATTTTAAACAAAAGCCTAACTTTTTTATATATTTATTAAATATATTTATTGTGTTAATCTTTTTATTATTTTTTGGAAAAAAGGGTAAATCAAAAACTTTTAGATTTTAATAAAGTTAGAACATCTTATCTTTAGCTGGTTTAAGACTAAAAAGCTCATCTATTATCTTATAATCTTTGAAAACCCTTTTTGTGATGAATTTGACAAGATATATAAGAATTAAATTATAAAAGAGCGGTTGAGGTTATAAACCTTTATATAATAAGTGCTTTGGCTTATTTTATAATTAGTTTTTGGAAAATGGTTTCAAGGTATTAGGTAATAAAACATCACCTTTTATTTGGCTTAAATGTTATGTTTTTTGCGTTTTAAACAATTTATATAGTAAACTTTGCCTTTTTATTTTTATTTTAAAATACCGCAAAAGTAATATTTTAAAATAAACCATTAATTGTTTGCTTTATCTTGGGAGAGATTAAAGAATTAGGGCTTACCTAATAATAAAGGCCTCAACCTGATTTAGGATGGTAGGTTGATTGTATATATTCGCCGACTCTTGTTGATATAAATACTTGCATTTAGAACTGGCCTTATATTTCTAATCTGGTTCTTGGCTATTTATAAGTATATTAATTATTTGATTAGAGTTATGTTTTAAAGTGAATAAAATGAATTATAATATTGTACTTCTTTTTTTGTTTTTTATAGTGTAAACCGATTTCTTTTTATAAAAGACCTTTTATAAATTATACTTTATTAGCGATTATATATAATATTTTAATAAAATAAAAACAACGCCTTCAGGACTTACGTTTGAGACAATAATAACTACTTTAAAGTCTATCTTTGGCTTGCGTTTAACCCACTACTAATTTATTATAAGATCCTTCCATAAGCGGATAATAAATCTTAACCTTATAATATCGTTGCTATAAACACCTATGATATTATATATAATATATTTGGCCTAATTTTTTAACGTCTCTATATTATTTGGAGTAGCTTTAGGGTATTTGAGTTTAAACTTATTTAATAAAAAGATAAGCGTTAAAAGAAATTTTTGCTAGAAATTAGGAAATAGCCTTTATTGGTCCTATTGCGTTAAGGCACGTGTGTAGTTTTTTTTTGTTCTTGGCTAGAGATCTTTTTTCACTTTTTTTTTGTTGATAATTTTTGACTTAATATTAAAGCTTTTATTACGGGATTATGTAAAGAACTCCTCCATTGACTCCTTTTTTGGCATTAATATTAAAACAATAACTTCTAAGGATTAGTAAATAAGAAATAATTGATAAAACAAATTGTAATAGAGAGATTTAAGAAATTGATTAAATAATGAGATTAAAAAAGGGAGGTATTTAGACTAAAATAAGTACAAAGCAGAAAGGAATTTATAAAGGGAAAAGCAATATTCTTTTTAAAGGCATTTATATTGAACTAACTTATATTATAAGTAAAGCATTGGGTATATTTTTAGAAAGTATTTATTTTGGGTTTTTTAGGAACTTATTTGGGTTCTTTAAGTATTTCGTCAAAACTTAATAAAACTAATATAAAAAAAACAAAGGTCAAATTAAGTGTGATTGATTAAAAGGCAAAAAATAAAAACATGTGACAATGTAATAAATCTTGTTTAAGATAATCAGGCTTGCTTAGGTGAACTGCTAAGGGGGCTCAGGGGTGCAGTGATAAATCTTGCTCAAAATGCTTAGGCCTGCTTAGGCCTCCTCAGGCAAGTTGCTTAGGGTGCTCAAAGGTGCTCAGGGTGCTTAGGTGAGTTGCTTAAGGTGCTCAGGTTCTTTAGGCGAATCGACTAAGCCAAGGGTAAGCCGAAGGTGATTAGCGCTTAAGTAAAAGCAGTAAGCTTATTAACCTTATATGGGACACAAGAATGGGAAAATTGATTCATGATACCTGAATATAGACTCAATCCCATTATTAGCTTCCGAGGAGGACTAATTGAGACCGTCCGGTCCTATACCGCATTTTGAGCCACTGAGCTCCACGTAAATAGATCTTTAATCCGACTTTTATTTCTCAATTTCGAGGTAATCAAAAGACCTGGAGAGATCTTTTCGAGCGGGAATAGCCTTAGAATTATGGATACTTCACAGATGAAACGAAACAATGAGAGGATAGAAAAGAAGCGAGAACAAGAGGGTATAAACAGGAGAACAGAGACACTAATAAAGAAGGCGTATGAACTAGGAGAGTTCTAAGGCATTGACGTAGCTCTGATCATTTGTAAACATGGCCGCTATACTACGTACAGATCTACGGAGCGAAAAACATGGCCACCATCCATGGCAGAGATTGTAAGGGATTGCTCGTAAGCGACTAATTAGTGCTAATACTGAACTAGTAAACTTCCTATCCTATCCTGAAGAATATGATACTAGAAGATATGAAAAAGCGGGTGTCTGGACATGGTGGAGAATTTAAGTTACCCGAGGAGAAGAAAAGTTCAGTTAACAATGATGTCGGCGCGTGAATACCCCGAACTATTGGTCAGAAGTAGATGGGATGCTAAGTTTCGCTCAATAACCCTTTTTCAGTCTGTGCTACACAAGCTTTGATTTGTTGTGGAGCCAGGTTACGACAAAGACTTTACATGAAACAAGAGATGATGCCTCCCCCACTTTGTCAATAATCCTTCAAATGTATTAAGGACTAAGGAAGGACTGTCCTTTGTTTAACATTGATGACAGTGAACCATAAACAAGCATGGCCGTTTTCACACGGGGCCTAGGCTGGACGGCCGAGGAGCTGGAGCTGTTTCTAGTGGAAGTGAGAGAGAGTATGAGGGACACCAAAGTACATGGATATTATCCCATGCAAGTATTTCGCTTCCGCCATGTCATTTCATTCTCACGAGTTTAACTAACCGGTATTTTAGTTATGTCGTATACGGTCAGAAGTCTCGCTCGCCTGTCCCAAAGCCAACCGAAGAATCTTAATATGTCATCCTCGATTTTTTAATGGAAGAGAAATGTAAAGACGGAACAAAGTACAACTGTCAACGAAAGTCCGGTGCAAAAATTTGAATTTTTTGGTTGCGCGTATACACCATCGTTGATTGTAGGTCTTGGCAGTATAAGCTAGCTGCTATTTCATATCACTAAGTCTCTAGAGAAATGATATTTTATTCCCATCATATTGACAGCCAATTACACATCGGATTTTGGGAGGATTGAAATCCAAAAGAGTGGAATACCCTGGGCAAACCGGGGGTAGAACTAGCCTGTCGCGGACTTTAATATAGATGATATATTAAAACTAAGAATAAGGCCGTATAGTTTAGAAGCTAGTATACTTCTAGTCACTCTTTTGCATTTGACCGATTACTAGTGAATAATATTCGCGTTCCCAGAGTCGTTAGCGAGAATGATTATATATCCGATTTGCGATGTTAGGTCTCGGTTGAGGATAAGAACGAGAAGCGGAACCATGCAAACAAGGCCAGAAGGAAACGTTCTAGAAATCTTCAAGTCGTGAGAATGGCGTGCACTTTGAGGAAGAGCGAGGAAGAAGAAATGAATCTTGACGCCGGAAGGCAAGTCTCATATAAAGTACTCAGCCTCAAACTACAGCCATCTCATCAACATATTATTCTGATTGAACAGAAGAACCACACCAAGATACCGATCTTTCATTGGCGTTCTCGAGGCGCCCTTCCTTGTTTTGTGCAAGGTGCAAGTTACGGGAGGGAGTAAACAAAAATTTGCTTGGCCTATATCTCGTATCTCATTTCCACAATGCGTGGTCTACTAGTAAAGCCAACAACCCAACTCCACCCCTCCTCACGTTATCCCAACATCTCCCCCCAAGCAGGTTTAACAGTACCCGCCGAATCATAAGCAAATGCACAATACAGCGCCGCAACAACCAAATTCCACAACCCCACAAACGTCAGAAAAGCCCTCTGTCTCTCCTCCGCCGTCAACTCCCTCGAAATAACCCACTCCCAAGCCAAAGTCGCCAGTATGTAAACCGTCAAAGCCATGATCTGAAATCCAATACAGTTGACAATCCAATTGACGAGAACAGTAAGCAGAATCATAATCTCGGCCCAGAAGTACAGCCACACAGCACATGTGAACAAAAATGTTAAGCAGGCTGAAAGCTTCAGTACGCTAATGAACACATGTGCAATTCTCGTCTTCATAATAGGAGAATGCGTCGCTGTATTTATCCCTCTTAAACTCGAGACGATAGCGCGCCATACTGGAATCGTACAAAAGCGTATAGCGAAAACCATCGGTCCGATATAGAGCACGCTCACGAGAAAAGCGACGAAGAAATTGGCGTGTGTTGAAGCCGGATCTGAATGAAACATATGGTAAAAGGCGAAGCAACATAAAATCGAATGTAAAACCCCTGTGATCAGAGTTTCGATCAGAGTTCGCTTCGACATGAATCCTTCCCAATGCTGTATTGAAAGATAGTTCACCTCGGGACTGGGAATCATTTCCTCTGAATAGGATGAGGCGAGGGACAAGCCTGCCGATAAAACGTATGACCCAAGATAAATTCCAGCAATGATTTTCGGCCAGGTGAGTCCTTCGAATCCGAAAATCTTGATTGCTTGGATAGCGGTACCCAAGAATAAAACCACGAAAGTGAAGGGATTCCGTTGAAGGGAATCTTTTTCGAGGATCATCTCGCCAGTGAATCGTTCTTGAAGAATGCGCCATCGGACATGCCACGCTGCTTGTCGGATGGAACAGCCATGGTAAATGCGGTATGAGAAGTCGATGATGGTGATGATCGAGTCGGCGAGACAGATGATGGGGGAGCTTCGGGCTGGGAATAGAATGCTTGTTTGTTTGAAGCTGGAATCAAGAGCTGATGGGAAGGTCATGGCCGCTAGGGCTAGAGCGAAAAGACCCCAGAATATGCTTTGCCATCCTACTTCTTGGAGTTGGGGTTCGGGGAGGGTTTGTGAGGATTGTGGAGGGGCTAGATGAGGGGTTAGTATTTGATAGGTGGAGGAAGAGGGTAGAAAGCGTACCTCCATCTGACGGCAATGCTTGAGTAACCGTGGCAACTATCAAGAACACACCAAGAACTCCCAAACGCCTCGACAACATTATTGAGATTTGCAAGTACAGGAAGAGAGCTTGGGACATACGGAGGATGTTGATCTCAAGAGAGGTGGGATTGTGGCGCAGCACGCACACAGCCACACGAACTCGATGCAACTCGAGGACTGCGCGAATGACAAAAATGCAAGAGGCTAATTAATATGCCTCATGAAATCGCTAATTTGACAAGCTCCACCAATCGCGATTTATCTAGCCCCAGTGGTTTGTGGGAAGCTACATCATTTCCCCGTTTCCTCGATTCCCATCTATAGTATCTTTCCGCACTTCAATTTTGCAGAAGCCAGCATCTCAACAACAGCGGATAATTTGTCCTAGAGTACGATCTATATTTGCAACAAAATGAAGCATCCTTCACGTTCTGTCTGCCTGCGCCATGCAGGTGGCTGCCCGACATATCCGACTGCAAATCCTGCTCTGTTCTTCAATGACTTAACCCTAAAATGGGAGTGCTTATGCCAATATCGAGTAAACACGAGTCGCACTTGCCATGAGATTGATTGCGAACCTCTAGCATGTCTCTTATACGCCTCTTGCAACACAAACCCGACGGCGAGATTGTATTTCGCGAACCTACAAGCGGCGAAGTCCCTGCCTACGCAATACTTTCACATACCTGGGGAGATGAGGAGGTCGTTTATGAAGATATGAACAAGGGCAAGGACAGGAGCAAGACTGTGAACAAGGCTGGGTGGAGGAATATACAGTTCTGCGCGAAGCAGGCTGCAGCAGAGAATACTTCTGGGTGGGCCCCAAACTACATCAAGGAGATTGGGTGTCAGGTTTAGCGGGGTGTCGCTGGTTTCGTCGCGGTTGGACGCTTCAAGAGCTGATTGCTCCCAAGCAGTTGGTGTTCTTTGGGATCAATTGGAACTTCATTGGAAGTAAACTAGATCTCCTGTACACGCTCTCGGATATCACTGGTATAGACTCGATTGCTCTAAGCCATCGCTGCAATATGGAGGAGTTAAGCGTTGCAAAGAGATTGTCATGGGCTGCACGCCGTACGACCACTCGTATCGAGGACACGGCATATAGTCTCTTAGGGCTACTAAACATCAATATAGATCCCTCCTACATCCAAGCGCTCAACTTGCCCGGTCTACACCAGAATCCTCCTCTCGCGACCCTAGCACGCCGGAGTCTCATCACAGTTGATACAAAAGTGGCAGTTGCTGAAAAGGCTGGTTGGCATTCTGAGTCTATGTAATACCCTTCTATGTGCTAACGTTACTTAAAAAAGAAATCATCCCCAAATCGGTCCATGTCCAAATTTGCAGGAGATAAAAGATAGTCTGTGTATGATGTAATGCTGGTGTCATCAGGGCTATGGATAGAGGGCCCCAGCGAGGCTATGTTAAAGTCGGCTTGTGTTCCAAGGTCCGCTTGAGGGGATAGCGCAGCTTCTGTGCCAGACTGAGGAAAATTAGAACTAGTAGCCTCCGTTAGAAAATACGAGCATTCATCAGAAAACTCAAGTAACTCTTTCAACGATTGAGCCGCAAGCTCTCCAGATGTTATCTGACTTTCACTCAACATCTCAAGCTTGAGCCTCTGATCTGGCAAGCAACGATCGTCGATTAATGGCGAGAGAAGAGATGTGAGGTTCTTAATGTCGTCTTTAAAAGCCGGCCTATAAGAATCCAGATATTGCACGAGGGCATCTACCTCAGGAATCGTTAGATTTCGAAGGCTACGGTCATCAAGATTAGTATCTCAATTGTTATGTAGCTGAGCTGTTGAGAAGGGACGTCTTGCAAAGAACCCACTTGTTATTTGTTAGATTATGAGGTATTAAGAGCAGAATGCCGGAGCCAAAATATTCAATCAATTTAGCCCACCGCTTTTCATGTTGTAACCAGTTATCAAATCTTTGGTTGGCTTCTTCACGCGTTCCATCGTTCGTTTTGTGCAGTTCTAAAAGGAGAAAGTCGATAAAGATGTTATATATAGATCTTCGAGGTGTGTTTGCAGCTTCTGGGTTGCGGCCTCTGTTTCTTTTGCGTTTTTCCTTCTTTCGCGCCGTTTTCTCCCGTTCGTAGAGGCTGGCTATGTTTGCCATGTACAATCGCCACGGTACCTCGATAATTTTTTTGTATTCCTTTGCGTCGCCGTTGATACCTCTCTGATATTGGAGTTGATATCTTTTCAGTTGCCCTTCTATGCTTGTGTCTGAGGACTCAGAAGGCTTAGAGGGCTCGAGTGTGCTCTCCGGTCTCTTGTCCGAACGCGACCTGCGCTTTGCACAAACATCGAGCCGCAACTGAACAAGATCTTCCGGGCCAGCAATCCTGTTCCACTTGGCTGAAATGTTGCGAGGAATCTTCGATAATATTATGGCACCGATCTCACTGTCTACCGGGACGCTTCCGCTTCCGCTTTGCTTCCTCTTGTGGTACAGTGCGGGCTTGAGTCGGGTTATTAAGGGAGGAGGATTCTGCAATATCTCAGTAGTCAGCGCTGCAGAAATAAGGTAGGGGCTTATCTGCTGTGTGCTTACCAAGGTCGGGAGTCACGGCCGCTAGATCATCACTGGCGGCCGGGGGAGCGCTGAGATAGGGTTGATCATCCTTCCCAGCCTGCTCTACACATTTATCGTCAGGCTCCTGCAAAGACTGGTCCAGGTGTTCGTTGTTAGCAATAAAGGGGCCGACCGTGCCGTCCACAATCGCAGACCCAACCGGCACCGTCAGATTAGCATGCTTCTTGGAATCGGATTCAGCAGGGTCCTCATCCAGAGCGTTCGCCGCAGGAGTTGCGACTGGAGTTAACAGGGATTCACGACCGGGAACTCGTTGTACTGCTTCGAAGAATGATCCGCGGACTGAAGGGTGATGGTCAAAGTAACGAGAAATGGCATTCTGCTCTCGCTCTAGCCATCTGAAGAATCCATCAATGGTCTAGAGTAGTAAGTACTTCACGCAGCGGGAGGGAGAAAATTATACGGAATCACACCTGGCCTATATTTTCAATTGGCAACCTGTTATACACAGGAGGAGGTGGGCTCATAATAACAAGTCTCGACTTGTCTGTTACAGGTTAAACGTCGGACAGACACAACGGATATTTTGTGGTGGCAGAAATGTGGATGACTAATGGGCGGTGAAGCTCTCAGGAACAGATTTAAGTACCTGCACAAAACTGGACTAGTGTCCTTTAGGCTTAGCGCGGGAAAATATGCTTCGCCTATCTTTAACACTTCAACTTTCAGCTCGATCAATCGTCCGTATTTCGTTCGAGAGCGGCAACAGGTTTGTGGGCGACAGGTTTGCGGGCGACAGGTTTGTGGGCGACAGGTTTGCGGGCGACACATTTGTGGGCGACAGGTTTGTGGGCAACATGTATCTGGGCAACATGTATATGGGCGACATGTATATGGGCGACTACGGCAGACGGTCAAGGATCGACTCTATCTCGTGCCTAATACAGTATCACAGAGCTCAAGGACAACGAGAGCTCGGCTACGTGGTTCATTGCTAGGACTGAGTCGAGGTAGTGGTGCTTGAAGTATCATGAGAAGACAGCGGACTTCCAGGACGGATATCGCTGGGATCACAAAGGTGCTCAAGTGTATAGGCGCGATCATGAAGCGTCCTGCAGACCCAACAGCCTATTTTGATCCACTTGGGCAAGGCAGGGTCAAACGGGAATTGAAAAAGGAACAAGCAGCGAGATGGCAGAGGGAGATTTAAAGACATTTGCAGGCGACACATTTGTGGGCGACACGTATTATGGCCGACATATTTTTGGCCGACATATTTACGGCCGACTTTGAGCACAACGGAATCTCATAAATAGAAATCTTCTGACAACAAGCTTTCTGTTTCCTCCTTTCTAAGTCCAGAACGGCCAGACTTGTCAAAAATGGCACAGCCCTCCATGCGAGGGATCAGGAAGAAGACCGCCGAACAACTCAGTGATGAAAACTTTCGCCGACAGATCCTAACATTTGAAGCGAAAGGAGACAAGCTTAGAGAGAACTTTGGCGCTGATGTCTTTGTTCTAGTAAGGCGGAAAGGAAGGGTTAGGGTGTACACTTCTCGCAAATCTCTTGGTGACCCTGAGTGGCCTCTTCGACGAGAAGAAATCGCTAAGCACTATCCGTTGCCAATGGTTAAGACATCTGATACATTTCAATGTAGTGAAAAGGAAGCAAAACTTACCCTATCGACATTCCTAGCTGAGGACGGAGGTACGAGGCAGGAGACGAGTTAAATGTTCTATGGGATAAAGTAGCTGCGAATGATAAATAGTCCAGTATCCTAAACTTACAGTGGACTGTTTCACTCACTCTTCTGCCACCTACCTCAAAGGACCTTTCCTTAGTGCTCTCTCATCCGTGACCATCTCGCTCTCCGCGCGAAACCCTCAAGGATCCAACTCTCTTTGCAGGAATAATGATTACAATGTTCAAAGGAATCTACAGCCATGGCTAGCTCGTCAAACTCTTCGTCCTCTCTAGCAAAGCACTCTTCCATTGCCCTAGTAGATCTCCGAGAAGTCTGCGAGGCAGGGTGTCGCTCATCAACAGAGAATGAGTGACATCCGTCACCAGCCTGAGGCTGCCTATCATCCATCACGAGACTGGTGGACGAGGGCGGCCTTCGGAAACGGGGAGATGCGATCAAGGCAGGTGCTTCGTATGACTTTCGTCGCTTTGACGGTGGTAGGTCCTCGTCGCCTTTATCACAGGCATTATCGCTGTCGGCGGAATGTAGGCTGATCTCTCGATATGTGTCCTTACGCCCGCGCTTCTCCCTAGGATTCCCCAACTCGGTCTTATTGCACAGTGCCGGGCTGGATGGACTAGAGAGACTTACACATCGAGGTGAGTGATTGACCTCAATCTCCTACTGCTGCCCCTCCTCAAGGGGTAAGGTGCTGGTCCGACCGACGTTGTCAGCGTAATATCGCCAACGTGTTGCCCGCTAGGCTAATCTTACAGAGATCTAGACGCTATGGAAGAAATGGAGGATTGATACTGTGCTGTAGTAGAAAGCCTGTCTCGTTGTTCACAAGAGCCTTGCCTTCCGTCGGTGAGTTAACGCAGCGACCCTCTTCATTGTACCATGGACCGGATGTATTAGTAGCCTTTGTCCGCTTAGAGACGACCTTCAAGGTTTCGAGGGTGCCATGTGAATTCGTATCTTGTTCAGTACGCCCGTTCCCACCATCACCCATATCGTCTTCCCCTGCCCCCACCGTGCTTTCCTCCTCTGACTCGTCGTCATCGATGGTCATTGCCTGATCTAGGTATTGTCAGCAGGCCGGTTCCTTTGAATTGAGAGGCGATGTGCCTACCTGGACTATCACCCTGACGCTCATATATCCCTGGTTTCGTTCGGTCGGCTTGCGCTTGCTTATGATCTGGAGGCTGAAAGGGGGTTCGGATCGTAGGGCTTTGCCTGAGCACCTCGGACGTTGAGAAGTCCCAAGGAGCGTCTTGAGAAGTGGTAGATCGTCTTCGGAATCATCATCGAAGTCTAGATTCTTAAGTCGGAAACGTCTGACTTCGGGCAAGAATTGCCACATACCGCCTCTCGCCGCCGCATTTCCCCCTGCTGCATCTTGACCTCCAGAACGACAGAGAATGGCTATGGGTTTGCATATTTCCGGATTGCGTGCGAGCGATGTGCTTGACCTGCTAGGGTAGATAGGCCAGAGAGTATTGCTATTGGATGGAGGTGCGTATGGAACGAATCTTGAGGAAAATCAATGTGAGAATATGTGGAATGTGCAGTGGCGGGGAGGGGGTGGCTTAAGTATATCTGTCAGTACTTGCTTGCGCATAAGTTGACTCATTATCAAGAATAAAACTGATGTCGAGCTTATTTCGAGGCCTCTCCCCTGTGTTCGTTCGAACATGAACTGTCAGGACACTTCTTTGGATGAAGCTCTTGCCACACTCAGGACACTCTCTTTGTGATATAAAATCGAGGTTTTTTCCAGGTATTCAAAGTTATCTTAAACCCTCACTGAACGGCACAATGATCTTTAGAGAGATATCTCCTAGTGTTTTAGCGCTCCTAGAATTGCACATTTGGTCTCTTGAGGCAGTCAATTTCATAAAAGCGAAAGAGGTATTCATAGCCTAGCAGAACTAAGTGACTGAACTGAACGGAACGGAAATGTAGCGAATTGAACTGGCCTACAGCGACTGGAACAATCCCAATCTAGGTCCTTTTCCAGAGGTTGCCATAGTGCGTGTCCAGAATGTGGATATGAGGGACTTCCTACTTGGCCGGGTGGTTGCAAGGCACTCTTGGCTAGAACGGGAAAAGGAATAAAGGAGCTGCACGAATGATCAAGGGAAGGAGGATCAGAATAAAGCATATGAGAGAGAGAGAACTGTTGAAACGCTTGTGGAAATGAGAAAGCATAGATGTGAATTCAGAGGCTCAAATACCCGGCTAGCATCTGTATGAACTGAAGGTCTTGACGGTCGGTGTACAGGCTCAATCTGTACCTGACCTACAAACGTCGGCGTTTCCTCAATCCAGTGCCATTGCTGAATTTGTTGGAATGGCGTACCTGGATTGAACCCCGAGTATGGAGGGGCAGTGCCATAGAGATCTCCTCCCATGAGCAATTGTCCTCCCTCATCTTCTTCAAAGTTGCATCCTCCCCCTCCGTCCATGGGTTCCATTTCTTCGGAGAACGCGACGTTCCATGCTAATTCTAAGATGGGAAAGTCATGCTCGGAGAAGCTCGGGTCTTTGCTAACGATTTAAGGCTTAACCTCTTGCCTAGCTCTTCGAGAGGCGCCGATAGTTCAAGTTGCTCTGGGACATTGTCGAGGGTAAACTCGATATTGAAAGTTGTTTTAGTCCCTATCCTTACACTCTTAAGAAAGCCCTGAAAGGGCCACTCCCGGTACTCAGCAGCCAGCTCTGAACTACCAGTAGCAGAAGGGCTCGGGGAAGGTCGTGGAGTATGCAATTGCTCATCGAGTATTGAAGCTGGTAGATGCTGGTGCGTAGGAACTTCATCACTAGTGATCAAGGGAGATTTCCGTCGTTTTGCTGGCCGAGTTTCCTCCTCTTCCTTGTCACTTATATCTTGTGTATAGTCCTCATCCTCAGAATTGTCCGATTTGTCCTCTTCCCTGCCCTTTCCCGCGCATTCTTCCATAGTTAGCTTAAGCTCTTCACTCTCCCCAGAAAAGCACTCTTCTGTTGCCATAGAAAAATTTCGAGAAGTGCGTGAGGCATAATGTTGCTCGTCGTCAACCGAGTTTGAGGGACATCCGTCACTAGCCTGGGCCTGCGTATCATCAACGTCGAGGCTGGTCGTCAAAGGCGACACGAAGAATCGAGACATTCGGACTTGGAGAGGTGTAGCTAGGGCAGGAGCGCGTGTCTTTCGTCGTTCTGTAGGTCGTGGGTCCTCATCGCCTATATCGCAGAAACTATCGATGTTGGCGGAATATTGGCTTTGGTTGTCCTTGCGCCGGCGCTTCTCCCCAAGATTCCCCAACTCAGTCTTGTCACACGGTGCCGGGATGGGTGGACTAGAAGGGCTTGCACTTCGATGTGAAGGGCTGCCCTCCTCAGTCCCCTGGAGTGGTGTGATCAGGGCAGGCGCTGCGCATGGCTTTCGTCGCGTTGTAGGTCGTGGGTCCTCGGCACTTATATCGCAGATATCATCGCTGCCGACGAAATATTGGCTTTCGCTGCTGATCGGATATGTGTCCTTGCGCCCGCGCTTCTCTCCAGAATTCCCCAAGTCGGTCTTATCACACAGTACCGGGCTAGATGCGCCAGAGGGACTTGCACTTCGAAGTAAAGTAGGACGGTGCTCGCCATCGATTGCAGCCGCTAGATGTGTGGGATTGACCTCGGGCTGTGTTTGGCTCGATGGATGGATCTGAGAGTCTACTTGAGACGTGTTCCATTAGCAATATATCGCATATGTTTTTCGAGCTATAATTCTCCCCGAATGATTACTTACCTCGGATATCT
Source organism: Helotiales sp. F229 (assembly GCA_002554605.1). Taxonomy (NCBI): domain Eukaryota; kingdom Fungi; phylum Ascomycota; class Leotiomycetes; order Helotiales; species Helotiales sp. F229. The sequence continues at coordinate 2,228,003 of MXAW01000004.1, read as the reverse complement.
CCCTGCTGCTGCATCTCCATCCGCCCCCCTTCTGCCACTAAACCTCCCTCCTGTAGTACCCGCTACGCTTGTGTTTTCACTACTTGAGTGTCCCGTTGCTCACACTCCTCAAGGCGTTGAGCTGGGTTGCCATGTCGAGAAGCGTCTCGCAGCACTTCTGGTCTGCTACCACTGGTTTCGGTGCGTTGTCGATTCTCAATCTTGTCCTGTGGTGCATCGACGGCGTGTGGACGTGGAGAGCTTGGTGTACTGGTCGAGGATGGATTCGCTTCCTCTACTAAAGCCAGCTCCACAGCTTTCTCCAATTCAGCCATACTATCATCTGTCCATCCATTATTTCCACTGAGAAGCGGGTTCGAGGAGTAGGGTGCTAGCTCTACTAACGTGCTCAGCCCGTCGATGTAGCGACCCTCCTCAACATCGTACCACGGACCGGACGCATTGATAGACTTTGTCGGCCCGGAGGCGAGATCCGAGGTTTCGAGGGTGCTTTGTGGATTCACAGCCCGTTTAGGATGCCCCGTTTCGATATTACTAGCACCATCTTCTGCCTTATCCTTTGTGCTCTCCACCTCTGACTCGTCATCGAGAACCATTGGTTGATCTGCGTATCATTAGCATGCCGCTTCTTTGCATTGAGGACAGCCGAAGTGCCTACCTGAACTATCACCCTGACGCTCACCTGTCCCTGATTTTGTTCGGTCGGCTTGTATTCCAACCCCGTTGAGCGCTGGCTGATCCAGATGCTGAGAGGCGGGCTCGGTCCTCGAGGCTTTGTCTGAGATCGTGGGACGCGGAGGGATTCGAAGGAGCTCCTCGAGCGATGGCAAATCATCGTCGGATTCATCGTCATTATTCGCAAGAGCGTGCTCCCAGCCTAAATTAACAGGTCAGAACGTTTCACTTCGAGGGAGGAATTTCCACGTACGTTCGGCTCTCGCTGCTACATTTCTCTCTGCCCCAGATTGAGCTCCGGAACGGGAAAGAATGGCTGTCGGCCCGCGTATTTTCTGACTGCTGGTGAGTGACGTGTTCGACCGGCCGATTTGAGTTGGCCGGTTTGATGGAGGTAGTGTATATGGAATGAATCTCATGCTCTCAAGGGCAGCCATCATAAAATGAAGTGAGTAGTGAGAAAGTCAGTTTGAGAATGTGTGGAATATTCATTGAGGGGAACTGAGCGGCTTAGGTGTTCATCCACGAGGGCCTGCTTGTAGGAATTGGACTGGTCTCGTCTACGCATCGCTTTGCCGCTCGCAACTGCCGTACCTACTCCGAAACCAAATAATCTGGTCATATGAATGAAATCTCAGCTCTCCGAGCCCCTGCGGCCATGCAGATCTTCCAGTTTGCCTGGTCTGTTGGCGTGGTCTGTTGGCGAAGTAAGGCATTTTTCGAATGCAATCACGCTAATCCCACTGCTCCAACATCAAGCACGCCGCATATTCTTGCAGCAAAGTGCCGCGGAGACTTGACATGTGCTTCCATTTCGTCCGTGAGCCCTCCGTCGCCATCGAACTATGAATCCTTCACCACGGAATCCCCACCCTTCTCGGCTTCACCGAGAATCGAAAATCAGGCCGGTGATCAGCCCGATCCTGCTCAAAACCGAATCCATGACCCAAACTACCTTCCCGTTCCAGATATGAGACTGTGCGGCGCAGATTGTGTCGTACTAAGGGGGGCCCTCGCTGGCCGTGTCCATCCTTCCAATATGCAGCATGAGCGGCTCCAGCTCCTTCCGACGTCACAAGGTCCGACTCCTCGAGGTCGTCCACCTCTCGCTGCCTAGTTATGGCCCAGTCTCTCACCGGTAGCATTTCGCAATCAGTCCGTAAGATGCTCAATCGAAGCTTCGTGACGTGATCTGCAGTTGGTCACAGCCACGCAGGCAGACATCGGTCCTTCTCGTCACAGATTAGCCCGGCCCAGATCAAGGCAGACAGTGTCGTTGTCGTCTTCACTGCGCAGGGAAACTCACCGAGATTTTTGCCCGTACGTAATTCCGCGGGCACAGCCAGGCAACAGCTAGGCATGTCGCCGTGTGGCATTTCTTCCATTGGCCAGCTCGCAATGCATCGAGGGCGGTTCCAAGCAGTCCGGCGCTACAACCGACGAGGCCGCGTCGTGAAGGTGGCGATGGTGCGACGGTAGTGAGGGGGAGCTCGTGTTCATGCTCGCATCTCGGCGGATTCAGCTGTCTCGAGCGGAGGGATCGCGATCACGACCAGCGAGAGCATCGAGTCCAGAGTGTGGAATCGTCGTTCTAGCTCCAAGCCAAAGGCGCCGTCAAGGTTTTCCCAGCTGGGGCGAGGCCGACGAGGGCGCCTTCGAGCGGGTCCGCGTGGTGAGGAGTCGAGAGCGCATGATGAGACCGTGCGATCGAGCGAGGGGTGTTGGGTTGGGGAGAAAAAAAAGGGATTGCAGAGGAAGATGGGTCGAGGAAGAGGGGGGAGGGCGGCTTTTATGGACGTTGAAAGCGGCGGCGGAGCCGCGCGCGCGCCTTGCCCGATCGGGCGGGCGCCAAACCCGAAGAGGCCAACACCACAACGCAGATTATAATATAATTATTATATATTTTTATATAAACACAAATTAAAAGAATTATAAAAAAAGCTGCGCTAAGCAAATAGAAATAAATATTTATAATTTTGTTATAAATATATTATAAGCTTTTCAAAAACTTCTGAAATAACCTAAATAAGGGCTAATATTTAAAAAAAAATTACTATCTTGCCTTTAATTAAGTAAATCATTTTATCATAAAAATAAATAATGACCATTTTGGCTTTTTCCTTATCTAAGAATACGCAGCGATTTATTAGCTTCTAATTAATTTGTAACTTTTTTTTTATGCGCAAATCCAATTTAAACGCCATCTTCCCAGTTTATGGGAATTATTAGAAAATTATTCCCAAGTTTTTAAAGCCTTCTTTTTAAGCTGGAAATTTAAATCTCATAATCTAAAATAACAAAATCTAAAAAAGAATATTCTAAAATTAGGTATCCTAATTTCAAAATGCAAAACCAGCACTTCATTTTATTACGTATTTAAGTATTTTTAAAGCTTAATAGAATTATTATAAAATGTTCCCAAATAATAATTATCTATTATTAAAGGAAATCTAAAAGATTTAAACAATCACCCAAGCACAAGAATTTCATTGGCCAAAAACAGGCATTATAACCAATTCCCTATGAGTTGGAATATCTACTAAAAACGCCTTAAATTATAACTTTTATTCAAATTATTTTTAGCATCTATTCCACAAAAACATTCAAACCCAAATATTATCTTTAATTTCAAAACCATTTTCTAGCTTTTTTTTTTTATAAAAAAAGCCATTTTTAAATTTTGCCCAAGGCAGTATTTATTAAAGATTATAAAATATGATTCTTACAGCTGATTAAGCCAATCTAAAATTGCCACTATAAAAGAATAAAGCTAAGAATAATTATATTTGAAAATACGTATATACAATGAAGTTTAAGATAGTATTAATATATTTAATTTGAATGGCTAAGGATTAGGAATTTTATTTATTTATTTATTTTTAATATATAACGTGCTAAATAATATGCTATTATTGTTATAATATTAGGACGCTCAGTAATAAAGCTCTTATTCAGAAGAATAACTTTAAGAAAGTACTTGGCTAGAATTCCGGCTTTAGATTTTATTTTATTTCTTTCTTTATTAATCCTTCTTAAGAATATTAGTGGACCTGGCCATCTTAATTTATATCGTAATTTGTTAAATATGTAAATTTCGATTTTAAGAAAGTCTTTTATAGTGTAACTATTTCCGCATAGTTTTTAAAGACTTTTTATTATAATTACTTCTCTGTTTTCGTATTTAACGGCAATAGAAAGTGCTACGGTATCAATAAACTTGTAACGGTCAGATATTTACTCGGTGTAAATACAGAAGGCTGCGGTTGATCTCTGATGATCGAGAAGTAGGTGTATCACGTACGGGGTAAGACAGTTACTAGTATGGTTGAGAATACTATTTGAAGTTGAGCACGAAGCTCCTATTTAATGGCAGACGTGCCAGTCTTATATAGAACCTTCGTTTTCTCTGGATCCTTTGGCCCCAAGGTCCCAGGCGCCCTGGCTCCTATGGCTCCAAAGGTTCCAGTCATCACGTGACCCAATGTCCACCGTGATCTAGATAACTACTATAACTGAAATCGTGACTACGATGTGTGCAATGGTACCAATCGTTATCCTGTACCATTCCTTGATTGGTACCAGCCCGTAGACTGTACTAATCCCTTGTTGGTACCAATACTCCTATAGTACCATCCACTCGGTGGTACCATCAGTATTCTGGTGCCAACTACTCATTGGTGCAAAGGGGTCCGTAACACTATCCCCCTTCCTGCCTAGCGTGGCCTCCACGCTTAAGTATGCCAAAGGAAATATCGACGACTGCCCACGGCCGTCTTCTTCTTCCATCATGCCTTCCAAGGTGACAAAATACAAACAACGCGTAGCGCTTGCTGAAACAATAAATTCCTACGGCTCTCCTGCAATGCCGTGTTCCAACTGTGTTCGATACCACCGAAAGTGCGTGGTCCTGAATGAGAAGTCCCAACGTTGTGGGGAATGCGTCCGTCGTGGTGTGAAATGTGATGCCCTTCAAACTTCCGTCGACGACCTCCAAAGCCTTCGGATGGAGGAGGACAGGCTGAAGTTTGAGAGGGACATGGCTTTTGAAGCGGCCATGGCTGGCCTGGCTCGCGTCCGCGAGCTCGAGCTGCGCCAGGCTGAACTGAGGGAAAGAGGCAGGGAGATGCTCCGGAGGGGTTTGAAAACTCTCGACGAGCTGGATGCAGCGGAGGAGAAGGACCGCCGAGAGGTGGAAGAGCGAGAGCGACGCGCTCCCCCTACTTCCCAACCCGGTGGTGGCCCATCCGCTCCTTCGTGCGCTGGCGAGACGTTGCCAGATTTTGGGGATTCCTTCTGGGCAGACCTAGGTTTCGTCGAAGGAAACTTCGAAGCAGCCCAGGGCAGTGGAGGTTAGATTTGGGTTCCCAGGTGTTCTCTGAGTGTGGGTACCCTTTCCATTTGATCAAATATTTGGCCTTGCCGTGGAAGTTCTGACAGTCAAGAATAGTCTCTACTTCGTATTCGGCGTTCGGGTTGATCGGTTGTATTTCGGTGACAGGAGCAGGTGGTGCTCCTGGTGGTGCTGGTTCGAGGAGGGATATGTGGAATACCGGATGGATGTTCATTGTCCTAGGAAGCGCTAGCTGGTAATTGACTGGTCCCTTGACTTTTGCAATTTTGAATGGTCCTAGCTTCTTATGATCCAACTTGTGACTTGGTCGTTTTGTCGCGATATTCTTTCGGAGTAAGTAGACTTTATCCCCCTCCTTAAGCGTTGGTCCCATGCTACGCTTCCTGTTGTAGTAGATCGCTGATCTTTGTGCTATGAATAGAATATCGGCTGATAATTCCTCATGCAGTTGCTTCAGCTCGTCTCCCTGCAGCATGGCTTCCTGCGCGGTCCCTTGACCCGCAATTGGTGTGTTGTATGCCGTTGGGTTGTACCCATAATTCGCGTAAAACGGCGATACTCCAATGGTCTCTTGATCCGCGCTGTTATATGCAAACTGGGCGAGTGGGAGTAGTTGAACCCAGTTGTCCTGTTTGTAGTTCACATAGCATCGAAGATAAGTCTCCATTATCTGATTGATTCGTTCCGTCTGTGCGTCTGTTTGGGGGTGAAAGGCTGTTGACATTTTCTGTTTCATCCCTAGGAGTGCAATCAGAGTTTTCCAGAACTTCGAGGTAAAGAGCTTGTCTCTGTCTGAGATCACCTCGTCTGGTATTCCGTGATTCGCAAAGATCGTTCGGAGGAATACCTGCGCCATTTGTGGTGCGCTCTGGGTTCCCAGTACCGGTACCATGTACGCGTACTTGGTGAACCTATCCGTGACCACACAGATCGAATCATATTCGATTTCTGTGACTGGGTCCTTTGAGAGTGGTAGTTCGACCACGAAGTCCAAAGCAATTGACTTCCATGGGCGCGGTGGTGTGTCTGGCGACTTCATGAGCCCATACGGAGCATGGTGTGATGCCTTGTTCCGGATGCATGTGTCGCATGACGATACCACATCCTTGACTATTTTCCTCATACCTGGGAAATAGTATTCCCTGGAGAGCCTTGACAAGGTCTTGGCAACTCCCTGGTGTCCATGGGCCGGCAGCCCATGCTGTTCTTTGACGAAGTCCGTCCTATTCCGTGTTGGGACGTAGACTCGTCCTTGGTACAAGAGAGCCCCAGTGACGGTAAAGGAGAAATCCTTACCCAACTGTCTTTTTTGCTCGACTACTACCGGGTCGTGGTTGTAGTTCTTCCAGATTTTCTCAGAGAGACGGCTCGTCGCTGCCAGTTGTCTGTGGTTGACTACTAGCGAGTCGCCATCCTGCTTGAGTACGGTGTGTGACTCATGCGTCTTGTTCGCGAGATATTCTGGTTTCCTGCTGAGGGCGTCGGCCCTAGCGTTCTCCGTTCCTTTGACATAAGAAATTCGAAGTTTCACGGTAGAGAGTGTTTCATACCACCGAACCTGGCGTCGGTTCAGTTCTTTGGTAGTGGTAAAATAAATGAGATTCTTGTGGTCCGTTAGGATCTGTACCTCATGGGCAGCGCCCTCGAGATAAACCCTCCATTCGCGTACTGCGTCCACAATCGCCAGCAATTCCTTGTCGTATATGTCGTAATTGAGTTCTGCTGGTGATAGTTTCCGCGAATGGTAGGCGACTGGTTGCTATCTGCCGTCCTCGCTCGGTTGGCTGAGCACGGCACCGATGGCGTAGTCCGAAGAATCCGTCTCTATGCGTATTCCTTTGTCAGGTGTGAAGGATGTGAGGACGGGCTCCTTGATGAACATTTCCTTGAGAGCTTTGAAAGCCGTGTCGGCTTCCTCCGTCCACACATATTCCTTGTCTTTGTGGGTCAACTCCGTGAGTACCCTAGCGATTCCTGAGTAACCTTTGATGAATCGTCTATAGAAGTTGGCGAATCCGAGGAAAGATTGTAGTTCTTTGACATTGGTGGGTCCAGTCCAGTCGATGATTGCTTGAATCTTCTTGGGATCCATAGCCAATCCGGTGGTGGTGACCACGTAGCCTAGGAAGACAACCTCTTTCACATGGAAGTTGCACTTCTCTGGTTTGAGGAGCATGAAGGCGGCTTCCAATCTTTCGAGGATCGCCGTCACGTCCTTCACATGCTGTTCCTCATCCTTGGAGTAGACCAAAATGTCGTCCAAGTAGCAGATGCACGTCACGTCCAAGTGTGGCCGCAAAACATTGTTGATCAGACGTTGAAATGTAGCCGGTGCGTTGGTCAAGCCGAATGGCATGACCGTGTACTCGTAGTGACCGAAACGAGTGCGAAATGCTGTTTTCTGTTCTTCGCCCTCAGCCATCCTGACGAGGTTGTACGCGCCTCGTAGGTCGAGCTGAGTGAAGATCTTGGCCCCTGCGAGCCTGTCTCGCAGTTCCTTAGCCAATGGTAGTGCATAACGATCCTTCTTTGTGGCATCGTTCAATCGACGGTAGTCGATGCACATTCGTCGTCCGCCGTCCTTCTTCTCCGCGAAGAGAACGTTGCTTCCCCACGGGGATTTGGACTCCCTGATGAACCCTTTCGCTAAGTGTTCATCAATGTAGTTCTTGATCGTCATCAAGTCTGTTGCCGAATATTCCCTAAGTGGCTGAAATATCGGCTTGGTACCTTCTTCTAACTCGATCCGATGATCGTAGTCCTGGTGTTTGGGCAAGGCCTCGATGCCTCGTTCTTCCTTGAACAATGCCGCAAACTTGTGATATGCTGATGGTATATCCTTCATCAGTGGACCCTCATCTTGGTGTCCGCTCTGTTCCTTGGAGGTGGCGCAAACCTCTCGAACGATCAATGTTCCTGCTTCGTCCTGATAGCAGTTCTTGCAACGACTAAACATCAATTGCCTTTTGACCCAGTTGATTTCTGGATTGTGTTTCTTTATCCAAGGAAGCCCAAGGATAATATCGTGCATCCCGATTCGAGTGACATCGAATTGGATTCTTTCGGAGTGGCCGGCGATGCCCATGTGCAGGGTCTGAGTCCGCACATCCACCGTCCCATTGGCGGCGGCGTTCCCGTCGGCGAGTACCAGCTGGTACCCCTTTTCCCTAACTTCAGTTGGTAGCAGATGCTCGAGCACAACAGCAGGAGATATGAAATTCCCTTGTGCCCCAGAGTCTACCATAGCCCTGAGAGTTACTCCTTTGATTTTTGCTTCCACGGTCAAGTGGCGGTCCCCTGTCGCCGCCAGTTGGCGCACAGGAAAATCCTCTTGATAGAAGTCTTCTGTCAGGATGTTCCTCCAAACCCGGTGGTTTGGTTCTGTAGCTACGACCGTGAACAGCTGATTCCTTCCTAGGATTTGAGCTGGTGGAGTGAGGCGTTCCTGATACATCTGGGTGTCATTGGCTGTGTTGAACCAGAGGCGCCTTCGGCTACCTTCTGACACGACTTCCCAAAGTTCTCCTTCCTCCGGCTCGTCCTGGCCCTCAGGAACAGGTGCAGGTTCTTGAGGGATGATCTGCATGTAGGTTCGAGGGCAGCCGCTGCCGTACTCGACCTGCTTCCATCCAATGTGTTTGTAGTCCCGATAGACTACCTGATACTTCTCGCCCCACTGTGGTCCTCCCGTAGGGACCAGTCCTGGTTCCTCGTAGGTGACCCTGGTGACCTCGTTGGTCCAATGTCGAGAATTCAAGGCCCAGAGGTGTAAGTTCTCCTCTCGCTGGGTGACTTCCCAGACCTCGCCCTGCAGTGGTCCGGAGAGTGGTGGCTGATGTGGTCCTGGGTCCGAGACCCAGCAGAGCTCCTCATCTCCTTCCTCTCCACTGTCTTGTGCCGTGCTACTGTCGTCCTCCACCTGGGCGTGGATTCCGTTGTTTTCAAGTTCGTCCGTGGTCATGTGTTGGAAGCTTGAGGCGTTGAGCTGCCTATTGGGGTGTGGTGGCACGGGGATATCAGTGATATCATAGGCACCCCGTCCCGTTGCATTGATTTGCTTCTTTCCTGACCATGACTTTCCTTGGCGGTGGGAGCTGGCCATGTGGCCCGGAAGACCACAATCGAAGCACAGCTTATCCCGTCGACGTTTGTCCATGACTTCCTTAGAGAGCCCGCCGTTACGTGGCTTTCCCTTGGTTTGCTTCCGAAACGTGGCATCTAGCTCCATTTCTCGGGGGTAGAAGGGTTTCCTGCCCCCTTTGTTCTGATGCATGTGTGTCCCAGAGCGATACTGGCCCTTCCGTTCGAGCGCTCGTTCGAAGTTACGGTTGTCGATCTTGACAGCCATTTCGATGAGCTCCTGCAAGTCGGAGGGTGCGTCCGACCTGGCGACCTCATCCTTGACTCCATCTTTCAATCCCTTGTAGTACTGTGCCTTGAGTGCCTCATCGTTCCAGCTGGTTTGATTGGCGAATTGCTGGAAGGCGGCCGTGTACGTAGTTGCTGACCCGGTCTGCTTTAGGTTCTGGATGTTGCGTTCGGCAGTTCGACCTTGGTCGATGTCGCCGAAGACGCGGTTGATGCGTCCTTCGAACCCCTCAAAGGTCAGAAAGACTTTCTGAGATTCCTTAGACATAGCAGTGGAGACCCTTCCTTCCTTGGTTCTATTCTTGATGTAGTCGGACAGGAAGGTTTCGATCCAGTTAAAGGCAGCCCCACGGAGAAAAGACGCAGCCCAAAGGACCTTGTCTGTGTCCGTGGGGAACTGGTGGCCGTTGAACCCGGTGTAGAGTTTTACCTGAGTGAGGTAGGCCTTGAGCTTGGATCTGTCTCCATGGTAGAGATCCGGGGATGCGATCTTGGGAACGTTCTTCGGATTGAAGGCGTTGGCAGTGGCCAAAGCCTCGGTGGAAGAGTTGGTAGCCATGTTGTGTACGTGAGTCGGTACTTCTGACGAGAAGGTGCTCAAAGTGTAACGGTCAGATATTTACTCGGTGTAAATACAGAAGGCTGCGGTTGATCTCTGATGATCGAGAAGTAGGTGTATCACGTACGGGGTAAGACAGTTACTAGTATGGTTGAGAATACTATTTGAAGTTGAGCACGAAGCTCCTATTTAATGGCAGACGTGCCAGTCTTATATAGAACCTTCGTTTTCTCTGGATCCTTTGGCCCCAAGGTCCCAGGCGCCCTGGCTCCTATGGCTCCAAAGGTTCCAGTCATCACGTGACCCAATGTCCACCGTGATCTAGATAACTACTATAACTGAAATCGTGACTACGATGTGTGCAATGGTACCAATCGTTATCCTGTACCATTCCTTGATTGGTACCAGCCCGTAGACTGTACTAATCCCTTGTTGGTACCAATACTCCTATAGTACCATCCACTCGGTGGTACCATCAGTATTCTGGTGCCAACTACTCATTGGTGCAAAGGGGTCCGTAACAAAACTGCAGCCTATTACTAGAGACTTCTTTAAGAAAAAGAAATTTATTAATATAATTGATTATAAAGAAAAGTGTTTCCTTGCGTAAACAAAATTAGGAATAAATTTTAATTAGCTAAAGAATTAATTGTAAATGTATTGCCTAATTGAAATAAATGTTTTTTTATTTGATGATTATATAATTAAGATTAAGAAACATCTTATTTTAAAATAGTTAATTTTATTAATATAAATAAACAAAGGAACAGGAATTAAAAAAAAGATTACGCACTTAAAGTTTCCATATATATTTAAAGATCTTATTTTTATATTCAAAGACAATTTCATTATGGTTTACAAGGTATTTAATCATTCTTTTCAAGTTATGTATATATTAGAAAGTTTTACCTAAAAGTTATTTAATACGAAGTACATTTTGGTTATATACATTAAGACCATATATAACATTATATATATGTTATATAACGCCTTCGCTTTGTAGACGCTTTTTTAGTTTTGATTTTTAAAAAGAGGATTTAGGATAACCTCCTTTTCCGTTTTAGATTCCGTTGTAATAACTTAGGCCACAAGCTGGAGCCTGTTTGGGCTATTGTATTAAGCTGGGAAGCTTAATAAACGGGACTTTTATGATTATAAAAACAAGCTAAATATTGTTTAAAGAGTATTTTGAAAAATACATGATTAAATAAAAGCAAGAAAAATTAATTAAGCGCTATATAATAACATAAGCCGCTTATAGCGCTTCAAGTAATTAATATTAGTATTTAAAAGGCCAAATAAAGCACTCGTAAAACCCAATTAAGCTTTTTTTACAAAAGTATAAAAGCACTTATAAAACCCAAGCGGAAAAGGTAACTTGGCAACGTATACTCAACAGCTTACGCTTACGACTTGCGCTTATTATGCTCTACTTAAATCTTCTAATTGCCTTTTCAATTTTCAATCTCATCTATTATTTCAGTTTATTACTTTTTTTTATTTAATATTATTAGTAATTTTAAAATAAATATACTATATCCCAAAATCATCAAAAACTTTATTAAAATTTAATTTGTTTTTTAATTTTTTTATAAGCGGTATGATTTTTATTATCATTTAAAAATATTATAATATATTACTTTTAAAATAATCTGCCGCCATTATACTTTTTTATAACTTGCATTATAGTATTTAATTAGTATTTTTAAATTGACTCTGTTCTTGCTCGGACTCTTGTCGTAGTTTAGATTTAATTATAATTTAATCTTTTTACTACTTTAGTTTTTGTTCGAGGTTTTTATTTTATTTTTATAATTTATTAATTTTTATATTAAAGCTTGTTTATGGAGGCTTTAACAAATTTATTAATTAAAATTAAAATCTTAAGGTGTTTATATACTTTTGTTAATATGAGAGTTTCTTATACATCCTCCGCTGATTTTGTTTAGGTTGTGGTCATTACCAATATAGCCTTAAACACTGAATCAATTCCTTTACATAATTCCTTATAAGCCCTAATTAAATAATTATTTATATTTTTTAAGAAAAGGTGCTTTATTTGTGGCAATACTTTTTATATATAAAGATTATTAGCACGAATTATAAGATAAACTTGTAATAATTTAATTACGATTTTTACTTTCTTTTTTAAAATATTATTTAACAAGAGCTAAAGAAGATGTGTAAAAAAAGGACTTGCAAATATGTTTTAATAATTCTTCCCAGCACCTGCTTTTCCATTTATTACGTTCCTGGTTATTTGATTTAATTAAGGCCATTTGTTTAAGATATAATATAAAAAACTAAAAACCAAAAGCAATAATCACACTAATTTCTTGTTTCTTGTCAAAACAAGGACTTCTGTATTTTAAAAAATAAAATGCAATATTAACAAAAATAAAAAACCAAGCCCCAAGATCATGGGACCAGATTCGGCACGGGGATATATTGAGTAATGGCCGGAGACAATGAAGACAAAAGATAACGGTCTGATTTCTGCCCCTTGTCTTTGCCCCTTGCTTTTGCCCCTGGTCTCTGCCCCATGTCTCTGCCCTATGTCTCTGCCCTATGTCTCTGCCCCATGTCGTTGCCCCCTGCCTTTGACCCTGTCGTTGCCCCTCAATTCTCGCGTAGATCTGCTTATGTAAGACATAAACCCCTCATTAAATGTGTAACAATGACATAGGCTAGAATGAGAAAGGTTCACTAAAAACAATGCCGAATTTGCAATACTGTTTTTAATTATACCCAGCGCTCCCTTTTGTTCAACTATACTAAATCTTTATTATACTTTTTATGTTACGTTATAATAAAACCATTGTTTAACATAAAATTTCATAAGATTCAGAAATTATGCATATCAGAAAATCCCATAAAAAAGCTTGTAATGAATGCATATAATACAAAGCTCAAAGAATAAAGGTGAGTAAAAGGGCCAATTACCCATTCGCAATTCTAATCATATAATACAATAAAACAAAATCAAAATACGTGAAATGCACTATGTGCAATATCCCTTGCTCCTTTAGCAACAACTTCACAAGTTTGCAGCGTTTTGCCTTATTCCAAACGGATCTTTAAAACAACTTTATCAAAACCTACGACCTAACCGCAAATAACCTTATATAATATTTAAACCGAAACATATACAAAAGAAAGGCCGCAATATTGGATTTCTTATTTCCTTACTTAAACTTAGATTTTTGATTAAATTTATACTAGAGTATATAAAACCTATTATTCCCAAATGTTAGGCTTCTTCCAATACTATAATCAAATTTCGCATTTATAGCCGTAAACATAGAAAATTCTAAATAAAATCAAACTCAGACTATGCTACCAATCTTTCAATCAAGTCTGCAAGACTTAACAATACTTATAAAAGATTTTTCATTAAAACGTGAAAATCCAAAAATATCCTTAAAAAGCTTATATCAATTTTATAAGGACTTACTAACAATTATAATACACTTTATATAAGAGGATTTACCGCTTTTTCCACCTAATCCAGTAGCCGCCATAGAGGAATCAATATTATTTGAACCGAATTTTGAATACGTTGAAACCTTTAATCTTTTATAATTAGTTCGCTAAATCAAAAAGGGCCAATCTCAAAAGCAATAACAAGCAAAATACCAAGCAAACTTCTTTACACGGCATAACACCTTACACAAATACTAGTGACTATAGGGAAAAAATCACTACCAGTACAAAGCGCAGTACGTTGTGAGGGGTCTTAGGACGTAGCTGTACTCGGTCTGACGGTTATGGAACTCAATGACTAGCGGAGTCACAAAGCCAGGAGAGGTGATAAAAAGATTACTTTCATTATTTTAATTGAGGAACAATATAAGAAACCAGTTGATCAACCACTTGAGCCTTAGTAAAGCAATGACTTCAAAGTGAGCTCCTTGTGTCCCAGTAGGCCTGCATGACAACCGGGTTTATATCAGATGGCCCTTCCCAAGTACTCTCTTCATATCCTTCCCACTTGATCAGGTATTCGGTAGTAGCACTCAGACTTTGACAGGATGTTGAGCGAGAATGAAGCCGGGTCGAGACTACAATCACTTTAACGAGAGTTGCAAAAATAGTACAATGATAGATTGTTCTAGAAGCAGTTAGCAACTTACCTAAATATCCTCACATATTTTCGCATCATGCGATGGACATTATTGCAATTACTACAGTAGAACCTAAAATTATATTCACGGATAACATGCTTAAAGCAGCCCTCTGGGAGCCAACTTTGGCTCCATAATGTTCAAATAGAAGGCGCCAATTCTAGATTATTTTGAACACTGTTCTTCTTTTGGAACTAACGTCCATCCCTGCGTAGCGGAAAACTGTTGGATCCCAGATTACCCGTGGCTGCCTACTAGGCAGCTACGGTCTCTTGTCTATATAAGAACACCTAGACAGCCAGCTTCTACAATCAAGCATACTGCTATCACTTCTTCTTGATATCCAACTGGTTATGAGCCTCCTTTTCTATGAGAATTGGATGATTAGCTTTAGTATGCTTCCGTCCTGGCTACGATAAGTCCAGTCCAGCAAGACACGCCTCATACTCCCAAGCAGTCAGCCAAGCCGCGGAAGCGCACCTCCCAAAGATCACTATCACATTACATCACTCCATCAGATCTCCAAGCAGCGGAAGCGCAGTCCCAACCAACCAGCATACATCAACGATGAACGCAACGTATTCCAGAGCCATCAGGGCCAGTCAGGACCAGAGCACAAGACCGCCCTGATCGAGAATTACGCAAATAGGAAGCCGCCGACTGCCGGCATAATCTCTTCAAAATAAAGGTAACCCTTGTTATCTCGCTGCTTGATGAGGACTCAGATGTGATGATAATTTTCTTGGATATGTTGCCCAAAATTGCTACTGCTGTCAACCACCGTGATGGCTCTCACTTCGCACTTTGCAACCAGCCTATCACATCGGATTTCACTTCTCAATGCGGTTGGTGCCACATGACCAAGTGAAGTCATGATGTAATCATAGTGATTTTAGCTACGTTTCTATAACTGCAATTCACCTCCTCGTACGACCCTCGTACAAAGAAAGTAATCCTAATATCATACGTTGTAAAAATCGATTCCAGTTCAAACACTAAAGACTACCTAGTCTAGTTAGGGTTTTGCGACTGCAGCCTTTTGCCAAAAACAATCCAGGATGTTAGCCTCGTTTGAAGAGTTTGTGTTTACAACTCACTTAATTTTCTTCATTAACGTATTCAGCTAGAATAGTATTTTCTTGTTTTTACACCTTTATTGTGGGTGCGGTTGGTATTCCGGTCACAGTTTATGAGGCCGCTTTAACAGACCAATCTCTTGGCTTAAAGGCTTTTATACGGATTAAAATATTGGAAAGTTTGGCACGCAAAGCTAGGTAGGAGGATATGGATAAGGAAACCTTTATTCAATTTACCTAATTTATATATATTAAAAATTATTTTATTTCGACAATGATCGTCAAATTGAGCGCTCCAATAGCAAACCAAACACCTCGCCCACCTTCGCCTGATGACGATTTTTTTATGTCAGTAAATCAGGCAGGCAAGAAGAGTGCTTATTCATAGGTAATACTTGTTTTAAAGACAATACCTATTTTCAAAAATCTGATTTATCTTTAGCTAATGCCACAATTTAATTTCGAAGGCACCTATAATCCTAAAGTAGGCGACGGACCGGGCGAGAATATTAGCGAGATACTTTATATGCATGCATTGCTGTATATATTAGCGGAGAAATAGGGCATTAATAGGTTAAAGAGACTGACCCTTTATAAAATCCAAAAGACTTTTAGCCTATTTAGTCTTGATATTCTAAGGCTTGAAGATGTTATTGACTTTGTACAATACGTATACTTGAATAAGAAAACTCCTAATTTAAAAAGTATAATCAACGAGCTTAAGGAATTAATCCACTAATACATAGTTGTTAATGCAGAATTCATATTAAAAAATACTATATTTTTAGCTTTTATTAAAAAAAGGGGAGCTTTCGCACGGGATTTGTGGAAGTACATAATACCGAAAATAAATAAATCAAATTGAGATCGAAAAACTTGTTAAGCCATAAGAACGACATTTGATCGATAGAGGAAGGCTGATCCAGATTAAGATATGCAAAATAACGGTGATGGGCTTCTTTTTTCAATCTTGGCAATAGCGCTTCTTCGAGAATTCAACTACTAATAAATAATTTTAAAGGGATCGTGTATAATGATTGCTTATATAATCAAGTAGAAGTGAGTTCTTGGCCTCTCGTTAATCTCTCCTTCCACAATTCAAGCATATCCCGTAATTATCTGCTTATGGTGAAACAACACGGTCCTTGAGGTGAATTGGTATTTTTGAGCGGTTGTTTTTTGGGGTATGATCTTTTAAGCAGCTGGAAAGCATGATTAACTTCGGCCGAGAAGCTAATATTTCTTTAGTGATTCTAAGGTGGGCATTTAATGTCGTTTGGGAGGTTAGTATTGCGAAGTTGATGTAGTCCAGAAGCTCGGTGATTCTCTACTACTGCAATTTAGAGTTTTGATCAACGCCTATGGCTATGACAGAACTTGAGGTTGGTTGTGAAAAGAAATTGTGGAGAAGTTGGAGTGATGTCGAAGGAGGTGAGCTTGACTTGGCGCCAAACGTGTCAAAGGCGTCCGATCAGCTTCGCAGATCTCCAAAGTCCAGAAATAAGGTATTTAAACCTTTTTGAATTCATGTAGAATCTGCGACGCGAATCTGGAGCTGTGGTGTAGGTTGACAATTGTTGGTTGTGAAGAAAAAAAGAAGTGAAGCTGTCCCGGAAGCTCGGAATGGTGGGGCACAATCACATGCGCGCTAGTGCAGCTAGCACCTGTTTGGAATTGGCCTAGCACCTGATTATGTAAGCTATGCGATGAGGCAGACCTGCCCCATAGTGGATCAATAGAACAACTCTTCAACAAATCACCGATCGACATATGTGCCTTGCATCCACAGTCAAACCACCAGTAATAGCCTGCGCACCAACAGGTTATGAGCCCCGAGGGCCATAGATTGATCGAAGCAACCTATAACCACGATTCTAGGGTTCATTACCCCTGAATAGAGTTCCGTGGAACTGACCCGTCAGACCTCTCATCCAATCGTCAATATGACTTCGAAATTCGAATGGAAAGATATACCAAAGCTTGAGAAGGGAGATAAGCTAGGGGAGAAGAACTACCGCAAGTGGCAGATCTTGATGCGTGACATCTTTGAAGCAAAGGAGCTTTGGGATGTTATGACTACTGATCCAACAAGCGGCGTGTCTAAGAAGGAAGGGGATAAGATAGAAGGGGAGGTCGAGGAACTCATACTCGATATCTCAAATATCAAGGACCACACAGTGAAGAACAAATTCTGTCTACTCGCCATTCGCCAGAACGTCAGTGACACACAGTTCGACCATGTTGCAGAGTGCAATTGGGCCTATACAGCTTGGAAGATTCTCGAGGGAGTACACAAAGGAAAAGGGGGTTCATATCTGATGGGTCTATATCGTAGCTTCTTTAGCTACAGGAAAGCAGACGATGAATCAATTGACACGGTCGCATCGAGCTTGACTCGAATCCAGACGGAAATTGGCAATGCTTCCAAGGAGTTGGAACTTGGTATGCGTTATTCATGATTAAATTCTGGTGTTTTGCTAAGGAATCGTATAGTAAGGGCAGCGTTGGATCATTATAAGGTCATTGGTGGAGATCCCCTGTCAGCAGAGAAGGTGCTAGAACTCTTGGCAGGACATATTACGCCGAGTACCACAGTAAAGCTACCCCTTTCCCACCATCTGCACATACCTAGGAACCCACAACTATTTTCCAAGACTCATTAATATCGAGAGTCCCTGTTCATTCTCCACTATGCCTCGCGGCACTGACAGAAATCCCTCGATGCTCGCGAGGTTGAAACTGCTTCTTCACCGGCACCATGGGTCCGTGGAGGAGATCGGAGATCGTCAGCCTCAATCCGACAATGTATCGGCTTCTTTGTCGGATCCATCAATCGTTGTGGTTCACACCCCTAATGGGTCGGTGGAGATCGGAGATCGTCGGCCTTACTCGCAATCCAACAATGTGTCGGCTTCTTTGTCCGATCCATCAATCGTTGTGGTACACACCCCCCATGCTAATACTTGTTCCGATGTTACGAAAATAATATCTAGCGACTCGATTCTTTGTAATCCCTGCCAGAAAGCGCTGCTTGATCTTGCCAGGACCTGGGTCGGGCCACCCAAGCTCAGCTTCGAGAAATGGGAATACCGCGCTGAGATACGAGGATTCGATTGTGTTATTAGGGCCCCAGAGTGTCACTTTTGTGCATTATTTCGGCAATTCAGTAACTTCAAAGAAGTCGATGATGAAATAGCAGCAGGCTATGCCAAAGAGGAGGGATTCTCCGTCCGGGCTTGGAAGTATATTTACCATCTTCATACAGAGCCCGTGAAACGACTTTTCCTACATGAGAATACTTCTATATCTCCCTCTTCTTCCTCCGGTCCATGTGGTCGTATGTACTACGATGGATCCGTGCAATTTATTGATTCCTCATCATGTAAGTCAATCGCCTTGGTCTATGTTATATTTCTAAAATTATGTCGTTTAGCTGAAGATAGAGAGCTGCAACAAAATCCCAACATTGTTGGTGCAGATACACAGTGCGATAGTGCGATGAAACTCAGTATGCGATGGCTTAATGAATGCAAAGGTCATCACGGGATATGCTCTTCTACAACTCAGTTTCTCCCAAATCGGCTCATTGATATTGGAACGTCTAGAGATTTGCACCCACGCTTATGCTCCGGTGAAGAATTGGAGTTAGATACAGAGTATCTAACTCTAAGTCATTGCTGGGGGAAATCTCCGATTCTCACTCTGACTAAATCTAACCTAGCAAGTTTCACTAAAGGCATATGTTTCAGCTCACTGCCCAAAACCTTCCAGGACGCTCTCGTCATAACACGAAAACTTGGCTATCGATACATTTGGATAGATTCTCTCTGCATCATTCAAGATAGCGACGAAGATTGGCAAAAAGAGTCCTCCCGCATGTGTGATGTATATTCGCAAGGAATATGTAACATCTCCGCCACAGCTGCCTCGAACAGTACCGAGGGCCTGTTTTTTTCCCGCCATCCAGCGCGCGTGCGTGCCATCGCTGTGAATTTCAACTCCCTCGGCACCGCAAACCCACTACAGTTCAAGTTCTTCGGACATGAAACTGTGACGCCAGTCGAGGATTCGCCTCTATTGCAACGCGCGTGGGTCTTCCAGGAGCATTTACTCTCTCCACGTACGATCCTCTTCGATGCAGAATGCGTCTCGTGGGAATGTCGGACGTTATGTGCCTCAGAGACGTTCCCGGATGGCATGCCGGAATATTACCGGTATTTGAAATTGTTCAGCCCTGCACTCCTCCGACTTTCTCCAGCCGACTATGGTCATGGCGACCAGAACGAAGGGATTCTCACACGAGTTCAATTCCACCGCTACTGGCGCGATATACTCGAACTCTACACCAGGACAGCGATGACAAAAAGAGCCGACAGGCTCGTCGCCCTTGCCGGCGTGGCTGAGGTGACATCCTACAAACTTGGCCACTGTGCATACGTTGCAGGCCTGTGGAACGATGCCTACCTACCTGTTTCCCTCCTCTGGAAAGTAAACGCAAACAGCCATCAACGCATATCCTGCGATGCGTGGTGGAGCCGGCAATACACAGCTCCCAGTTGGTCGTGGGCCTCTCACAATGATGGCATATGCTACTTCGACTCCTCGGTGATAGGAGGCGGCCCAACCATGGCCAAGATCGTAGCTGCGCGAACGGAGCTCGTTACGCCGCTCAATTTATTCTCACAAGTGTGTGGTGGGTATCTCGAGATTAAGGGCGTGTTGGCCCGCTGCTGTCGTGTTGTTCGACGGAGATACTATGAAGTCAACGAGGGAGTACTTGAAACCCGGAGTGAAAGTAACTTTTATCTCATAACGGAGAATAAGCTTGTTGATGGCAGTCTAAAAGAAAGTACGACTACGACTCCCTATCCCCTTTTCAGCACGGCGATAGAGATATCCGACTGGCTATCCTTGGATTACCTCCTCAAAGATCCCGATCCCGATCCCAATCCCAATCCCGATCTCGCCATAGTATACACCCACTACCTCTACCTCTACCTGCTTCCGCTCTTTCGAAATGAAAGTTGGACGACGGGCCTTATCCTAACCATTGGTCCTACAACCTCGACCTCTAAGCTGACCACTTCTACTTTTTCTCCAGCTTTCCCCCCACAGCTAGCCACCCCTGCCCTTCAACCCAGAGCTACAGAAAGGGCCACGTATTTCCTCCGCAGCGGCATCTTCCAACTCTATAACCGTCGGTCCTCCCAACACCTTTCTACCGCTGCTCAAAACTTCAGCACCTATGCAAGGGATTCAAAGGGGATCCATGAGCAGGGTCCGTTCAATTTGCAATCTGATGGCGATTTTCTGGTTACTATTTACTGAATAAAGACTCGTCATGCGTAGCCCTAGTTTCCATACAGAGTGGAGGAGAAGAAGGTCAATAATAATTGGCATCTTTTGACATTGCACGCATGACATATCGCCAGGATCTCGGGAATCTTTGCGGGTTTCGGAATCGGAGTAGCATGTCCTCGAGCGACCATCTGCAGACGGCATCCTACGTATGGTTACTCACATGAGCCTCATGCGTGATCCTCGCGCTCCAGTTCACGTGCCGGACGACGTTCTTGCAGCGCTTCCCCTAGACCCAAGTATCGTCGACCTCGAGGAGCAGCGGGCTCAGCTAAAAGCTGGAGCTTACAGGATCCAGGGCACGGAGGTCGAGGCGGAAGTTCGGCGTCTTACCGCGGAGATCGGTACTGCCCGGACTCGGCGGCGAAATATCATCTCTGAGGAGTACCGAGCCGACTACTTCCGCCGTCGCCCGGTAGAAGATATCGAGAGGCAGAACAGTGGACAACAGGAAGAGGAGTATATCGAGCCGGTGGTTGAACATCAGATCTCTGAACGGGCGCAGCTGGCCGAACTTATCTGCACTCATGTCGCGGGTATCACCGCACAGGACATTGTCGCACGCCGGATTCACTCTGCCGGTCTTATGGTTGCTCTCTGCCGCCGCCGCGAAGTGCCTCGACGGTACCGACTCCGGGTTGCCCTCCCGCAGCCACCTCTTATCAAGGAGGAATCGCCCGAGCTCGAGCCATTCCCTATTAAGCTTGCCAAGGACCAGTGCCCGATCTGCATTGGCAACAAATTGAAGAGCCATGAGGAGCGGATGGCCTCTTTTTGCCGCCTTATAAAGATAATGGATTACGTTGAACGGATTTACCTCGAAGGAAGAAATCCACATACCTAGATAGAGTGTTATCACCCAGTCTATAAGTCCCAGGGGCTTGTTCTCCAACACTTAGAGCATTTCAAAGGCCACGTAGAGACAGTACATAGCGTCAAGCTCCAGGAACCAAGGTTTATGCGTTCGACAAAATAGACTACGGTCTATTTCATATATAGATCATCAAGTTACCGTCTTTATTTTATTACTTTTTTTAAAAAATTCTTTTTGGCCTTACTGGTGACTTTGTGCTATGTTTGGAGGGAAGACCTTATTATTTTGATGTAAGTATTGCATCTTACCCGCAACGAAGGGGCAGGAGGAAGTAGTTGTTGTCTTGCTTGCTATTTGAATATCGCAGAAGCACCTTCAGCTTTACTTCTGTCTCAATAGCTTTACCAGAACCCAATCATAGCTGTTTACATTAATATAGTCATCCCTATTGCCAGCTTGACACGCTAATGAATCCTCGACTTTCCCGTATTGCTTATAGTACCGTAGGCGTTATGGCATCGCAAGATCAATGGTACCGTATATGCGTAGCCGTCGAGGATACATCTGGGGATCTATCTCAGGCCGGAGACTAAAGACTCTCCACGAGTTACGTCACTAAACCAAGCCGCCTTTCTGTATAAGTAGTGCTTAGGTGGTATATGACTATCTATATACTGAGGGCCTGTCACAGAACCACGTGATCACGCGTAACACAGGCCACCTTATGTCATCAATAAGACCCCTTAAGGTTTTTCTCACGCATTCTTCTGTTTTACTTCCTCGCGTTACGTCTTGTATATCGAACTACCCTTAGCTATTTAATTGATTCTTTACACAAACCTTTGTTTGGTACCAGTGACTTACTAGGTAGATCTGCCTGCTCGGATGAGGTGGTTGCTTTTAGCTGGACGATACGCAACATGTCTTGAAACGCAAGCAAAACCTCAAGGATCTTATAATATTTGAAGGCCAGAGGATCTGAGAGGTATGTGGAAGGGGCTATTACGTTACGGATTGACATCTACACGGTGCCGAACCACCAGCAACGCCTGTCGTTCTTTTAGCTTTCGGATCTCCAATTGCGATAACCCCTAGTATGAATGCACCTTTTGGCAGGTAGTTAATTAAACAAAAGCTCATATAAACGCTTCTTTGCCTCGGCCGGGTCCCGCTCGAACAGCGTTCGTTCTTGAGACTCGTCGATTTATAATTTGCTTCCTGTAAAGACAATGTGCCTCATGTCTGCTTCCGATAACAATCTCTTCATTTCTTTTCTGGTTACACCCATACATCTGATCCCCCAATTTCCCTCCGCATTGAAGTCGTTGACCGGGCAACCTACCGAAACAAACATACGCATTCGACAATTCCCAACCAGCATGCCTTCTTTCTTCCGTCAATTACATTTTCAATCCTCAATGTAAATGGAAAGATGAATGCGAGATGCGTAAATTCATGCGATCGTCTTGATCGTGCCTTGCAACTGCTCGCCGATGCCGTACTTGCGACCAGAATAACATCGATATGTCAGTTAAGACATGGAAGGCTCTGCAGTTGACGTACAAGGACGTGCATCAGGGAAGCACACAGAAAGTGTCATTTAAATTATGGGGTCTGGTGAACATCGACACGTTCCTCGTTAAACGGATCGGGGAGTGGATACATATTTCTCACTTCAACTCACTTTCCGAGGGGAAGAAGACGGAGCTACGGAAGATAGCTAAGGTTTTCGATACGGATATTTGGATAATATATTTCGTTCTAGGAGAGGGCCTCATCGGTGAGTCGGTCAAAGGCCTCAAGTGTATCTTGCGCTACCGGCGCGCATCGGAGGACTTCACACTCGAGACATTACTCAAAGGACTTGAAACGGCACGAGAAGAAAGACGGGCTTATCGTTGATCGAAGTTGCTGGATGCTTGGGATGAGGTCAAGACCGCCTTGATCGAGGAGTACGCAAACAGGAAGCCGCCGACTGCTGGCGAAACGTGTATAGAATACGCGGATGGGCGACTAAGCAGGCGGGGAAATATTAGTGACGGTTGGTGCGACCTCTAGTCGAGGGAATAAGTCATCTTGGTGTACATCCAGGTTACAGGCCATTCTAAAAACTCGGACCCATCATAGAAGACTACGCCCTGCCAGTGATCAAAGCCGTCCAGCCATCATTATCAACTAACTATCCATCCCCAATCCAAATATTGCATCAGCGTGACAAGTGGCATTGCGATCCCCATCATATATGCACTGACAGTAAATGCACCCTGGATATCATGTCCCAAAGCAGTCCACAGTATTCCCCAGATGGAGCTCACGAGCACACATGTCATGGAAACGATTGTTGTCTTTGTTCTACACACCCCTTCTTCCAGATTTAGACCCCAGCCAGCTGCTATGGCATTGTCACCACAAGCAAGCTTCTCTCTGAGTTTCTTCGGAAAGCGGTCCATACATGCCGGCACATCTTCAGCGCAGTCTGGGTTATTGAAAAGGTGTAATAACCTGTGCTCGCCGACTGGCGATATCACATCAACGGGAACGAGGGCGTAACAGTATTCCAGGTTTTCAGGAGGTGGCATATCATTTTCGAGGCGCACATCAACCGATTGGCTCTTTCTGTACACATCAAATTTTACAAATTTAATGCCCGTTAAGGTTCGGAGGGATATGAAAGACCACCAGTGGTTGCGCTTGGATCGATAGTGGTTTTGGAGAGCTCGGAAGAAGGCTTCGTCTGATTCGATATCATGAACGGAAAGCTGTAAGAGCTTTTTGTCATAGGTGCTGACGTTGTGGCATATCAGTAAAAACAAGGCCCTCGCTAACTGCGGTTGCGGAGTTACAACATGTTGTATTCCAGCGATAGGTGGTTGCTGCTGTAGTGGAAGTCCTTGCTCCTCGAAAGAGAGAGCGTGACGCAGTTTCGTGAACATGGTGGGAACAAAACTAGTCACGGTAGTAACAAGTCCCCGTCCACGTCTAGTAGGTAAGGTGCCTGCTTCTCCCGGTCGTTGATTGAGCAACTCTTCTAGGCGCTTTGCCGCACCAGGTTGCAGCTCATTGTAATCATCATATAATGACTGACCACACTTCTGTACCGATTTTAGCATTATCTCAGAAACCGGATCAAGTACTCACGCATGCCCATCTAACACGAATCTTCCCCTTAACTACTCGTGGTTCCCATAATTCTCGAAATTCTGTCAAAGATCTGTTTATCCTCCAACCAAAAGACCACTTGTATCTATTTGCAGGCATGCAATTGTTGAGCGCTGATAGATCATCATTTGAGGTTGTCCCGACAGAGTGAAGGTCTTGACACTCAGTCACGTTAGGCTGCCGACACATAGCAGAACCAGCCAAGCGGTATGTTTCCAAGCTGGTATGCTCGCCAAATTTCCCCTTATCACCGGGCCCATCGACAAGTTCTATTCCTACTTAATGATTAGATGCTGATAGCTTTCATCTATGGGGGCTGCCTACCTCTACTGTCAATTTTCTTATGGTTAAGAGGGTAGACAAGTGATATTAGATCATGTCTAAGCTGAACGAAGGCTTGTGACGTGACAATGAAATTCTCCAGTTGTTGTAGTCCAGGATGGTCGTCGTCGTCTGGACCAGAATCGCCGTCACTTTCATCAGATTCTATAATGGCCGCTTCATCAAGGACATGAAGGTTTGGCTTGGTTTCATCGCGTAGAGCTCCTGAGGAGTACATGGAATTTCGGATGATATGTGCAGAATTTCTTGCCTGATAGCGTACAAATCGTGCGGTTTTCTTCTGTTGAGCAGTGTCCCCTTCATTTTGCAACTTGTGAGCAAAATCTCTCAATATACGGCGGAACTTGCGCTCGAACTTGTCTGCCGTGATTCTCTTCACCGCCTCGTGAAAGAGGATTGATAGATGATGGTCACTCGAAAGTAACGAAACCAGCCTCTCTCCACCACCGGCTGGGCCAACAACAGATGATCTTGATGAGGCACTAGTGATTGAGAAGATACTTTCAGCTAATGAAGTCACTGATGAGGCACTACTCGAATCATCTCCAGCATCATGTGAAGCTGTGGCTTTGCTGACTTGCAAAATGTGCTGGAATTGAGCATCAGACATCTGCCCATGCATGCTACGGGTATCAAACTTGGTAGCTCGAATGAGGCCTTGGGCTTCACAAGCTCCTGACATGCCCTGAGCGCAGATCTTTAGGGACTGTTGAGTGTTTTCTCTCTCCTCCTCTGTGTGCCGTAGCTCCACTGCACTTTCATTGGTCGGTATCGGACCCTGTGGAGCGAAGGTTCGCAGTCTGTCGTCGATCTCCTGGAGGCGCTTTTCCAAGTCGACGGTCGTTCTCGTAATCATGTCCTTGTATTCTTTGAGGACGCTACCGGTCACAGCGGACATGCGCCTGTGGTATGCGTTAGTCTGAACTTAAGAGATCCCTAGCTAGATAGCGCCAACTTATATGTGTGCATCACTTAGTGCAATCATAATAGCAGATTTATAACCCGATAGCATGTGCTTGAATCCAACGATATCGTCTCCCATATACTTCAACTTTGCCCAGTCTCGAAAACTGGTCTTAGAGCCATCGGAATGCGCTAAGCATTCGATAATCAGCGCTTCGAAGTCCTCACAAGCCTTACCGCACCGGAGCAGCGGAATTCGCAGTACTGTAAGATCAATATCCGCGTTAGTACCTAATTCCAGTAACGACTTCAATGCTCCGTTCAGGGCCTCCAACTCTTCTTTAAGCTGCCGTATGCTGCTTGGGCTGTGCTGAATGCTTCCGACGGTTCGATAGAGCGCTCTGCTTGATTGGAAGGCAAAGGTTGCTATAGCCAGGATTCCCGACGCAGTGCTCAGTGGATCTGCCATTACGAGAATCAGTTTGCGAAGAAATTGACATTAAGTGCAAATGAGTTAATAAATGTGTAAGGCTGAGGGTGCTTCTTGATGGTTACCACCAAAGGCCCGTCGCTTCTGCTGGCTGAGTCACCATTCCTCAAGCTTTTAGACGTAGATCACACACACGGCGTCTTGGCACGGCTGGCACCCTTGATTTAGGGAGCCGCAGGCCGAGAAACCGTGCAAAATCGCACTCCCAGTAACGACAACTTCAAACTCCCGGCAATTTGTGGAAGCATTTCAAAAATATATGCCAGGATTCTTCAATTTACGAAGATATGGATGTACCCTAGCATTAAATATGGCCGGAGATGGGGAAGCTATACGTTTTTGACTCAAAAGGCGACATACTTTTAATATTTGAACGTTTTTAAGAGGATGATTTAAAGGAACCGGCCTTATCCGCTTTATTATTAGCAAATGCTCTAAATTGGCCTGAGCCTAAACCGAAGTCTGTACGATACAAGTTTTAAGCAGAGACCGCCTAAGCTAAAGTGAATGGCTTAATAAAGCCAGCAACTTCCGCGTTTACTTGCTTAATCAAGCGGGAATTGAAACCAAGGGTTGAAAAGGTTTAAATGCGAGTTTTGTTAAAGTATCTTATTTTTGTATCGCCGATTTTTCGAATTAGTCTAAGCTTTAATATATATCCCAAAGGTCAAACTCTTCAAAATAAAAATAACCCTATTATTTTGCTGTTTAATAAGGACTTAAATGTAATAATTATTCTTTTAAATATTATCTATGAACTATTAAGTAAAGTCCTTTGCCTAGTTGATTTGAATATGTTGTTTAAAATTGCTATTGCTATTAATCATTGGCATATGCACAAGGCTATTGGAATTTGGTTGGATACTTGGATAGAAAACTTGAAGAGAGACGAGGGGTTGCCAAGTAATTATACGCTAGATGTATTTCTTTTATAGCTGTTTATTTTCTAGGTGTTTCGGAAATATGAAGACTTTAGAATATGTCTTAAATATTGAAACAAGAAAGTGACGGTATTCTGGAGACTAAAGTGGACGCCATCTTTGGCCCTTACATCCTACCTTCCATTATATGTGAGTTGTAATATGGACGCCATACTGACGGAATTTTGTTAATTACGTATTAGGCAATATTTAAGAAAATCATATAAATGCCATTAACAGTATGATAACAGTTATATATGACCTTATCATTAAATACTCTAGGCCTAAGATTTTTTGCGGCAATGGCAATGGATTTTCTTATAATGCAAAGTTATTTGGCTTACTTTTAAAAGCGTTAGCTATTATTGGAATTTGGCCGCGGCTTGAGGATTTTTACCCAAAAATAAATGCAAAAACGCTGATAAGCCAAATTCAAGGAATGCAGATTATAAATAATTATAATAAATATTATAATTTTGGCCACAAAATCAAAGTCTTGATTAAAATATTAATAAAATCTTTAAAAAATGGTATATTAATTTTTCGCCTAAACTCTTTTTTACCTAAAGCGGGTAAAAAGGGTAAGCAAGGGAAAAAAAACAAAAGAAGCAAGCCAAAATAAAAAAAAGGTTCAAAAGCAGCTAAAGGAACTTTTAAATAATCTAAATAATGATTAAGTGATTAATAGCAAATTAGGAGCGGAGCCGTTAATGACTAAAACTGGGAATAAATAAAAAAGAATATATTTTAACTAAGAATAAGAAGATAAAAAAGGGTTGATTGCCAAGTATGAGACCTTGAATAAAAGCGGCAATTGTGGGAAAAGGGGCAGAAGTTAGCTATGTAAGCAATATATTAGATCTTACGGTATTTACAATTAAATAAAAGAGAGTTTATGGGAACGAGCATTGTGTGAGGTAAAATGAATTAGATATCCACTATCCTAAAGCAATGGAGGAGCCATGCCTATGGCAACGAATGAAGTTATGTGAGTGAAATGTGGTAGAAGTTTCCACTAGCTGTAACTCAATTGTTTTAATCTTCATTTTATCTTTAAGAGCAAGAGAAGGGGGTAACTTGAGATATAAGGCACGCCCTTTATCTTAACCATTACTTATAGCTTCCTCCCATGTGAACAAGATACAAATAAGTCCCCTGTGAGCTGACCGCAACTGGAATGTAAGCTCATTTGAGTCATGGGAGCAGTCCATTTTGAGTTCCCCACGAAACACCAAATTTGGCTCACACATTGTCCTACGATCGCACAAGGACTTCGCTTCAGAAAGGGTCGTTCAGTGCTCGTATTGCCGTAAATATGATTTGTTACACGACCACTGAATTGGAGATAGGAAAGTAATTACACCTAGGCTTAATTCTGCGGCGTCGTATGCCAAAGCGGCCCTTTTGAAATGCCACTGGACAATCCTCCACCCACTTGTTTCTGCCCCTCTAGTTTACTTTTTTGCCTGTTCTAATAATCCCGTGGGACTGCCAAAATAAGCATTCGTAAGGCTGGATGGGCTAGTAGGGAGCACTCTCTTGGCAAAGTGGAATTCTGCCCAGAGCCACAAATGGCATTACGCCACAATAAGCGGTTGGCAGGAATAAGCGCCTGCAGGTGGGCGACTGAGTGGGGGGTATCAATGACGATTGCTGCACCCTCTAGTCGAGCGGACAAGGCATCTTGGTATATTACTGTACTCCACTTTAGCAGGCCCATTCTACTTGGTAGAAACTCAAAATTCTACCCCTAGTTTGTCGCTTAAGTTACGCTTATTTAGACATACTTCGTACAGGCCCAAACTATTCCGGATTTCTCGTCCGTGCACCTATCGAATGTTCTACCAAGAATAAGGATTTCTAACGAATAGAACGTCAGAATTTCCCAGCTTTTATCCCGTTCTGGGTTTGAGCCAGTGTAGGAAGCACAGACGTCAAATCCGGAATAGTTTATGCCTGTACGAAGTATGCTACATTAATGGCCGTTTTTACAGGGTCTCAGGTATCCCCGCCGAAAATCACAATTCCAACGTAACCCTCTCTTTTCCTCTGCTTACAAATCTTCCTCTTGAACTTCACCCTGTCATATAGCGGCTTAGTTTCTCGCCCCGCGTTATTGAGATCCTCGAGTCTAACAACGACGTTTTCAGATTGCACACCAATACTATTTTCCTTTCTTTTTCCCCAACGTTGTCGTCTGTATAAGATCGGTGTAGCAGATGATGGACAGTCAATGCCATGTATGTGCAGACTGGGAGGTGTGACAGAGTGCGAACGGATTTCAGCGATTCGCACTCTTTCCTGTTCCTGCGCCTCTAGCGGCTCTCCCGAGCCGTGGGACAACCCCGGCATTTACACTCCACTGTTTCAGGCACGATATTGGTAAACTTTTGACAGAAGGCTTCCTGGATTTAGCAGCCCATTGTTGTCTAGTTTTAGCGCCTATAACACAGCCTCCAGTAACGGCTCGAAGGCTTAAGAAATTATAGAGTTTGATTGACAATACTTTGGTCTGAGGATAAATAATCGCACCCCTGAGGCAAGGGTGTTCACCCAATGATATAATGAGTCCCTCATGCTGCTTTTAGTTACTTCTCACTCTATTCTCTACTGAAAGTACTTCCCTTATCATGGATTCAACATTTGAGGTTCCTACACCTAAAACACCGGCAAAAGACTGTACGCGCGACGATAGGCTACGAGCTCAGACTCTATATTTCAATGCTCATTGGACTATACCTGAAATCGCCCTTCAATTGAACCTTACAATTGATCAAGTCAAATACGCGCTTCGCCATAGGGTCACTCCTCAAAAGACTCGCTCTGGACGACGTCCTCTACTCGGTCCTTTAGAGAGAAAACAACTTATTGAATGGGTATGCGCTAGTAAGAAGAATAGGAGGACTCCTTGGTCTCAGATACCTAGAATCTTTGGTTGGGATTGTAAAGTCTACGCGATTGAGACAGCTTTCAAAGCAGAAGGGTTTGGCCGATATACAGCTCTAAAGAAGCCTAAGTTGACGTCTACGCATGCAACAATACGACTTCAGTGGGCTCACGAGCATTTGAATTGGACGGAAGAGCAGTAGTTTCAAGTGTTTTGGACAGATGAGACGTGGGTAAAGCCTGGGAGGCACAGAAAGATCAAAGTTACTAGAAGGCATGGAGAGGCTCTTCACCCTGATTGTGTAGAACCTAAGGTACAGAGGCATATTGGGTGGATGTTTTGGGGAGGGATATCAGGCCGTTGGGGGAAAGGACCCGGGTTATTTTGGGAGAAGGTTTGGGGTACGATTAAATCAGAGAGTTACTGTGAGCATATTGTCCCTTTGGTCGCAGAGTATACACGAGGAGAGCTATCTTTTATGCAGGATAACGCCAAAGGACACGCATCTAGAGATACTCTAGCTTTTATGAGAGAGCGAGGATTAGTTCCTATCTTTTGGCCTGCTCTATCTCCTGATCTCAATCCAATTGAGACTCTCTGGGATAGAATTAAGAATATCCTAGAGCAAAAAGACCCTGAAGTCCATCGATCATATCCAAAGCTTCGCGCAGCTATTATTGAAGCTTGGAATTCAATTACTGATGAAGAAGTAAGGGATCTAATTAGGTCAATGCATGATAGATGTCAAGCTGTGATAGACGCGGAAGGTTGGCATACAAAATACTAAGAAATATCAGAAATTTGCATAAAGCGGCATCTAAAGTGCACTGGCCTTCAGAACCCTCAGATTATGTGTGGGTCTCGCAGTTATGGAAGGTTCTAGCTACACCGGCTCGACTCCGGCAGAATCCCGCCTTTGCCAAGAGACTACTCCCTGCTAGCCTTCCCCGCCCTACGAATGCTTATTTTGGCACTCCCAAGGGAGAGGGGGGTGGGGGTTATTGGAACAGGGCTACTATGGGAGGGCTAAGAAGCCAACTGGAGGGCGGAAACAAGTGGGGTAAGGGATTTCCTGGCACTTGAAAGGGGGCCACTTTGGTGAACGACGCTATAGAATTAGGCCTAGGTGTAATTACTTTCCTATTTTCAATTCAATGGTTATGCAAAAAATCATGTTTACGGCCGGTAATACGAGCGTTTGGTGAGTTCACTCCTTCTTTCTTTGAGCGATCGTGGGATAATGTTTGAGCCCAAATTTGGCAGAGGTGTTTTGTGAGGAGGTTCTTTAAATGTTCCTAAAATAAATCGGTTTAGTACTAATCACAAAGGGGTAGCCGATACGTGGCCATTTCGTATGGAGCTCCCCAACGAACGAGCCAAGTTTGGTGCAACATAATCGCCCATTGCCGCGTCTTGTATTGTTTCGTTTTTTTCCCCGTTAATAATTCATCAACTATATGTAATATGTACCTATCGAACGTTCCTACCACTGAGAATATAAATCCTTTAAATCTTATATTAATATGGAAGGATATTATATACGCCCTTATCTCGTTTAAACATAAAGCTATGTTTTACTATAAACTGAATACCGCCAGTAGGACTGGCTGCGTGCCAAATAACCAGGTGTTATACGATGTCGTTGTATGGTCGGGTTAATTGCAATTATTTGCTAATAATATTGAGAATAATAGATGGACAAACGAGTTCGACGGTGGGGAAGAAAGTATAGTTCTAAGCCTGGACAAAAGCGATAGCAACAAAGATATCTATAACAACTTGATTATACCGTCCTATATTATTGATAATATTATAAACTTATTACAATGCCATGCTCGTCCACTACAAAACTTTGAAAAAATATTTGCTTAAGAAGAAACGTATATGTAATGGAAAAAACAATCTATCACAAATGTAATTTTAGTTTAACTTGAATTAATGTTGATATCGAACATGCCTTTTAATTATGCTAATAAGCCCCCTTTTATAATAACAATACTAATACTAAACTTGGGATATAATGAGTGGGAAGATAATGCTAATAATGAAATGATTGAGAAGCCTAATATTCTTTAGGTGGTAAGTTAAGACGGTTTCGAAAAGAACATAACTCTACCTCTACAATAAGCGCCAGCTTCGCGAAACAAGCACCTAACAAAAGTTGTAGGCCTATGGGTGAGTGATAAGAAGGACTTGATACCTGCTTAAGTAATAGTCGTAGCCCGACTTCTAATTAGTAAAGGCTCCATATCCTATTTTCGTGACTTGCGCTATGGGAATGGCACTTTTCACTTCGAGTACAAAGGTGGAGATCTTTACAGCTACTGCTGCGTAAGTCTTTCCCATACACTCGGAATCTCAAGGAGCTAGGTTGCTAGTGTTAACTTGAGACATGTACAGCTTTTCAGCTATCTTGGTAGTTTTTGTGCAAAGTAGGCTTCCTACAGCCCTATGAAGTCATGACAAACTCTGGGATGGGGCAGCACCAAACATCTAGCCGCTTATGATGTTTGATTTCCGTTGAAGCTGAGGGCGGTTCACGAAGGGGCAGGCAGGGGCTTGTAAACTCGGCTTTTTTGCAGGCCTCCGACGGCTAAACCTTCTCAATATTGAATTATTATCTACCTGCTAACCTATTCTCGGTATAATACAAATTTGATTTTCGTATACCCACTAGTTGTCCATTATTACACATTCACATTTCTTTGGCGTAATGAGTAGAAAGCGGGCTGAAGTGGATGCGGGGTTGCCCCTCGCTTTTGGTTCGTGCCCGGGTTCCTTATGCGGGAACGGAATGGATGCGCCAACGTCAGGGTGCCCAATTCTGGCCCCTGTTATGTCCCATTATTACTTGTCGCCTTCATCCTCCTTGATGTTTTGCGCAGGAATTCTTCAATCCGCGTCTTCTCTTCCCACCAATAGCCATTGGACTTTTAAAGCCATGTAGGCATTGCCAGGAATCAAATGAAAGGGATTACGTTATAGGGTTATTTCCCACCAAAAAACGTCGATTCCGCCGTGGAGGCATTGCTGGATGTGGCGGTGTTGTCACCTGTCAAAACGGCGCTAGAGGCTTGGAGAATAGCTCTCTTTCCCCGAGTGAAATGCTGCGTCATGGAAAAACCCCCAACCTCCAGCCAATGACAAACACTATCTCTACATCTCTAAACTCAAGCAGTTGTCTAGCTCCCTACCTACTCGATTCACGAAAATCATCGAAAACACTCAGAAGAATATAGGACAGATGATAGATCTGGTGCCTTGGGTTTTAACTCACCAAGATTTCTCAAATATGTTCGGCATGGCTCTATGGGGACTAGAGAGCGTGCTTGGTTACAGCGGCCCTGACGGCTGGTCATACTTTGGAAGCGATCCTTCCCGATCAAGAGCGCTGTTTTGGAAGACTTTCTTAAGAAAAATCAAATACACAATCTCGGATGAATGTCGCCATGCTATTAATAAAATTAGGACCCTTGGTGTTTTACTCCAATATCGTTTCCGCTGGGAAAATGGAATAGTGAACCCTATGAAGGATACTACCTACCTCAACGCGCTCCTCAAAGTTGAGTTAACGTTGGCTGAGGAGCGAGCCTCACCTAATCAGACTCTGTATTCACAGCTAGCCCTCCATGGACAAGAAAGCTCAATGGCTGCCAGCCTTTGCCTACCGAAACGTAGCGGGTGACTCACCCATCTATTCAATTGTATGCAGGTTTGCCCCGAAAATTTATGCGGAAACGGTGAATGCGGGGGGAATAGTGAAGGTACATTGCCTGATTGATCAGTGAGTGCTCCGATGGTTGCGATGCATATTACCCCCCCCCCCCCCCCCCAAAACTTCCTACCTGTGCATGTACATTCCACCAAACTTTGAAGTGGGTGCAAAAGATTAGGCAGCAGCCAGAACAAAAAGTTCGTTGGCCCTGGGTCGGCATCTTAGCAAGGGTTACGGATGCCTTTGCAGATAGCTTAAGAAGGGTCGGGCCGCGGGGCTTGGTGGGATGAAGTCTAGGTGACTACGGTATTGACGGGCTATGCACCCAATTTTTTAGCGGCGTAGCCTCTATCTTGGCCATCCCTTCCATCACCCCTCTTGATGCCCCCCTTGTCAGCTACACCTTATACAGGCCGGCGATAGTCGAATGGCTTGGACTCAAGATCCAGGGTTGTCAACCTGCAGAAGGTTAATAGATTTCATTGGTTGTAATATCCCTCCCTACCTTGTTTGTGATAATAACGTATGAGACGTGCATATTATTGCGCCTTCATTAAAACACGAATAGAAATGTAGCATTTGGCTTGATGTATTAATTGAGTTGGACAAAAAATAAATAAAACTCACACCCAGGTTTTGCTTTCCTTCCCAAATCATACCCTCATTTGCAATAAACAGCTTGCAATCTATTCTTTCCCCAAAAACGACCAACTTGATCACAAAGATTTAAAAGAATTTCGAAGTTTGTAATGGCAACAAAGGCAATTAAAACCCAAGATATCCCAGAGTTCCATACGATTCCCTCTCTTTTGAATTTAAGTCAATTATCCCAAATATGAGATCTTATTATTTATAATATTGTTCTTTGGCTTATCACTTCTTATAGGTATAATTAGCTTAAGGATAATATGAAGCAGTTGAATGTTTTTGAGGATTATTTAAAGAATTTTGCTAAAAAAAAAATTGATATAATGTTTAAACGAAATTTGGATTGCATTTAATTTACGGATATTTTAAGCTTAAACAAGATATGGTTATATTAGGCAAAAGCGTGCAGCAGTTATTTGGCTGTTGGATTAAGCTGATTGATGTTAAGGAAATTAATTTAGAGGACATTTACGATTACATATTTGCCTTCGCCGGCAATGGCCGCTTTATTATATATAAATATTGTGAATGTTTTTTATTTGATATAGCGGACGTTAAGCTTAAATTTTTTTACAATATAATTTAATATCTTTGATCTAATAATTTTGAGAATCTTTTTGGTTTTTAAGTTTTTAGTAATGAGCTATAGGAGAAGCTTGCCGAGTTTGTTTTAGGATGAGAGGCTGGCATAGTTATGCTTAGAGAATTTGAAGCTAATTATGGGCGTATTTTTAAAGTTATTGGGTGGTTTTTTGAAGAGAAAGATAAAGTTATTTTTTGCAAAGGTAATGACGTTTATGCTGAGATGCAAAATGGCAATCATTGTATTTTTTAAGACAGTAAGCCTTTTCTCAATGTTTATGAATTGAGGATGGTTTTTAAGGAAGCTGGGATTGTTTAAATAATCTGCAATTTTATATTCGTATTTTTTGTTTAGGATGCTTGAACTAGTTTTTGCTAAGCAATGTTTTGATCGAGTTATTCTTTTGTCTTTGATAGGTTCTTTTATTTTAATGCAACGACTTGTTATTATATTTTTTGACTAATAAAAGCGTTCAAGTACTTTATACTTAAATCCTTTTTAATTATAATCTTTTATTGTGAATCTTTATCCCAGCGGAAATCATATCAAAACAAAATACCAATCTTTTTTGTAATGCTTATTATTCTCCCTTTTTTCCTTAAATCCTTACTGATAGTTGTCGGTGCAGTACCGGTGGATCACGCAAAAATATATTGAAGCAAAGGGGTCAATATAATTTTTAGTAAAGTGGGTAATAAAATCTGTGTATTCCTAAGAGAGTGGGAAAGATCCCTTATTATATACTCCTCCGAATGACTCTTGTAATAAGTCTGTTATAGTTTCGATTATCCCCTGGAATTGTTAGACCTATTACTTCTAGTAGCCAAGGCATAACCTCTGAAGACTATAATGGTATTATTCAAGTGGCGCTTCTTATATAATATGATGAGATTATATAACCCTTATTGGATTAATATCGGCAATATTTCTTTTGGAAAGACAAATCGGAATTTTAATATAATAAAAAAAAGCAGGGGTAATATAGACTTTAATAAGCTAAAAAGAAACGTTTTATAAAGATAATACGCTAAAGAAAATAATAGTACGCAATGTACAAAATAAAAAAAGAACTAAAATAACAATGATATAAGAGATATAATTTTAAAATCATTAGAAAGAAAGACTAAAAGATGCCGAGAAACGGAATAACACAATAACTTATAATACGGGCCTAAAAGAGGTCCGAAATTCATTTATAATAGCCTTGTATTAATTGTGTTAGGGGAGTTGTTAATTTAGGGCCGGAAATCAATAATATGTAGGTTAAGCAAGGTTTATTAATAACCTAAGTAAGGCCCATAGATTTTTTTATTGTCCCTTTATTTTATATATATCCTAAGGGTTTTTTAGAAATTTACTTTTTCTTTTTTAGTAACAACGAATTACTGTTAGTGTATTAAAATCCATTGATTTTGTACTAAAGCTAACGTAATCTTAAAAACCTTTTAATTAATAATTTTAATTTATTAATAGTAAATTAATTATTCCCAAGATTGGTATTTGGATTTGTTTTGGGGTTGTTTTGGTTTTGTATCTTAATATTAATAATGACGTAATGCCAATTCCGGTGCCATTTGGCGCCTTTGCGGCTATTTACTGCAAATATTACGTCCAATGTGTCTGCGCTTAG
This sequence comes from Helotiales sp. F229, assembly GCA_002554605.1. Taxonomy (NCBI): domain Eukaryota; kingdom Fungi; phylum Ascomycota; class Leotiomycetes; order Helotiales; species Helotiales sp. F229. Next base: position 2,191,401 of record MXAW01000004.1, on the reverse strand, counting down.
GCTTGTGGTTTAAAGTACTTTTATGTTTTTAATAATTTTAAATTAAAAAAGTACAGCTATTGTATTAAGTAAAAGAAGAAATGCCGCCCTATAAGTAAATCTTTAGGAACTACCTATGATCTTGGCTTATGAGTCAATTATAGATTCCAAAAAAAATCCAAATGTATTTTATATTTAATATAAATATAACTCCCTTAGTTTATTAACATTAAGTTTAATACTTTGGTTTGTGCGGCTAACGCCGAATCATTTGTTCTAATAGACCTCTCTGCCGCTGCAAAGTTAATTACCGCTGTATTATTAATTACTTTAGCGGAGGCATTAAAAACAAAAAACTAGCTGGCGTTTGCTTTATTAAAGGAAACTCGGGCCTTTTAGGTTGGATTGGGTTAGCTTATTAATACCTAACTAATATATAACCTAATGTAATGTTTGATTTCAATTAATAATTGGTTTAAATATAAAACTTAAGCGTTTAGGTTAAGACAATAGCGGTAGTTTTGGGCTACGTTGATAAAATAATATTTGGCGTTTACGCCTAGGTTGTAAAGGCTTGACGAGCCTGCCAGCACGGGTCCGTGCGCTTCAGGCTATTCACTCACAACAACATTAATTCTATGTACAACAAGAGCATTTAATTAGGAATAGACCACCTATGGCGTTGCATAAGTACATTAACCCAATGTTCTTGCTTTAAAATCAACTCATTGATCCAATCCTGCGATATAGCCTCCCATTCCTCCCTAACCGCTTATTGCATCTTTTCAACTATTATAAGCTGGTGAAAACGCTTATGAAAAGCCTGCTTAATTTGACGCTAACACTTCTTAATTAGGTTCATATCTAATAAAATAGAAGAATGAGGCATAAAAATAATCCCATGCTTTATATGGAATCTAGCGCAGCAATTTGTCAAAGATTTGTGCCCATAAGCTGGATTTCCATTCTCCATAAATAAAAGCTCTGCAAATGGCCAAAGAGTATGTATAATAAGAGCAAAAACCTCAAGGATTGCTTAAATAAAAGGTTCAAGCAATTGATGAAAGTAATTTCGTTATAAAAAAGCTCCTTTCTTGCCGTGGCCCTCTATAAAAACAAGCCTTGATTTATACCTATAACCAATTGCTCCCCACGCATTAATTGGAATCATATGGCCTTAATAAAATTAATATTGAATACAAATATCGCAAAACCATTTCAATTAGCCATAATTAATATTCCTTATTACTTTCTGTTTACTCATATGGTCTTCAATAAAAAAGGTAACTTCATTAAACCAAAGGATCTTCAGCCACTTAATTATTCAAAAAAATATGAGCAATAGCTTATAAATATCGAGCTTTAACTTATGCTATTATCAAATACGGCTTTTAATAAGCTACACAGCAATAATAGCCTTTTTGGTGCATCCTGCGCTGAAGGGTATTTATTAAATATGTAAGCCCCAATTCCTTTCGCACTTTTCACCAATTTATTATGCAAGTCTCCCATTTCTCCATACAATATATAATAATCTCATCAACTTTTCAATCAAAGAGAAAAAATGCAGGTCCTCTGCGCATAAAGCGGACTTGTTTTGGGGCTGCGTAGCCTAAGATCTTGCAAATAATGCTTTTTCCAAAAGGTTTGCCAAAAGAATCGTGATATTGTTGCTGCAATACGCAAACAGGGACCTTCCTAAATTAATGCAATTGGCGCATAGCCTCCTTATGTTTAATTGCAATCTCATAACCTTTATTATGCTTTTAATTATTAAGTAGGGGGGTTGATGAAGCCATAATTAATGATTTAAGGGTAGAATTGAAGTTGTGTAGGTGAAGAGCCTAAAGCGCACGGACCCGTGCTGGCCGGCTCGTGAAGTAAGCGCAAGGCTTCTGCTAAAGCGGGACTTAGTAGCAAGCGCCTTTATTGTAGTATATCAATAATGAAAAAGAAAAAAAAGAATTTGGAGTTGTTTGCGGATAGCTTATACAGTATAGGTAATAAGTAGGCCTTGTTTTGGATTGGCTTTGTAATAGGTTTTTTGTAATAACGCTTTCTTTAAACCCTTATACAGGAGTAGCCTTTTATAGTAAAACCGGCAATTAAGTCTTTGTTGGAATATTATTATAAGGCCGCCCGTTGGTGCTTTGAATTAGAAGGTAGATAAATACGAATTCAAGCTGTTTTCTGTTTTTGTAAATTGAATAATCATAATATGTAAACAAGTGAAATGAAATAAATAAATGAAATAAGAAACGTATATTAAGGAAAGTATATGTAAAAAAAAAAGTAATAATTATACGAACTCCTTCGTTATTAATCCGAATTATCTTTGGTAAGTCTTTGAACCTATTTTTTTATTTTGACAATAAGCGTATTGGTGTTAATAAAATCCTAAAAAGCCTTATTTGAAGTGGCTTTTGTTATGGCATTAGTAGGATTACGAGCACTATTAATTTATCGTATCTCCATAAGTTCCCTGCGCTTATATGATTAACGAATTGCTATTATGTTAATTATCAAACGCTTTTCCTTTGTGATATCAAGTTTGATAATACATTTGTACAACAAAAGAAAGTCTATACAAACAACAATAAAAAGCCTTAAAAAATCAAACTTATTAGTCAGTATATTAATAGTAGTTGTTATAGCAATTAACATATTAATGCCAATAACCATAATATACAACTTCAAAGCAAGCATTGCGCGAATAATTCTCTTATATTTAATAAAGCTAATATAGATGATATTGCCATTAAGGGTAAACTCAGCATCCCCCTCCGATTTGGTTTTGATTATTATCACAAAATCGATTTGGGAACTCAAATTTTTATTATTAGCAAAAGAACCATTAATAAAAACATAAATTTTTATTAAATATAAATCTATGGGAATATATCATAAACCTCTCTTTAAATTGTCCATCTGCTATTAAAAACGTAAATTTAAGGCCTTAGCATTATTTATTATAAGATCTTAATATTAAGCTATTATTAAGAGATTAAATGTGGCTTTTAGCTAACAAATTATAGTAATATAAGTTTTACAAGCACGTTGCTTTATATAGGCCTTTTTATAATTACTTTTTCCAATGTTAACTAGCTTAATTCTGGCTCTTTATCCCTTTTAAGACATATAAAAATCGTCTTCCTTTATAGTAATAATGTAACCATTAAACATAAGGAGTTTAGAGGCGTTTAAGACCTAAATCGGCTTTATTAAAAAGTTCGCATTTATAATTTCCGTTTATTTCTTAGCCAGGAAATCGTCATCTCCCAAAATCAAAGTAATGTTCGTTTATATTCTAACTATTCTAAATTCTTAATTATTTTTGGTACTGATTAATAAGCAAAGATCGTACGTGAAGGTCTTTATTTATAATTTTTTAATATAATGTTTGTAATAAGTATTAAATTAATAATTTTCTGATTTTAGAATGCCATATAATAAGAGTATTATTATAAACACTATACCAAAAAGGAATTCATTTGCAATCTCTTAGGGAAGCCATATAAAAATATTTTAAAAAAGCCTTGTTTGTGCCTATATATAAGCTTAGGTAATATCCCAAAGTACTAAACGTAATTCGGATTTGTTTTGGACCTTTTTTAATTACCTTATCACAGATATTAAGAAAATGAGTATTTGTTGGCTTACACGTTGGATTATTAAAAATTAAGTTAATATTTCCCTTTTGCTTTTATTATTAAAGCATTGAATAATAAGTCTCGATTTTTTATATAACGTTGAGGTCTCTTTGCCTTTTATTTTGTTTATTATTCTAGATTTAAAAATGCGCTAGCTTTTCATTTTAGGGTTGTCCTTTTGAATAAATATAAAAACCCCTTTTTTAATAAGTGCCTTGTATTCTATTTAATAAGATTACTAGAAGGGTGTTTTAAAAGTAGTGATTTTGCTTTTATTCTAAAATTTAATAAAAAGCTTTTAATCTCTTGTCTCTTTCTTAATCAAAAACATCTTAGTATTATAATTATTATTAATTATTGGTAATTCATAAATAATTTATATAAATGAAAGCTTGATAATGATCTGGGATAGTTTTAGAGTTGATTTAGGTATATTATTGACTGATAATCCGGGATTAACAATGATTTTAGTCAATTTGAGTATATTATTGATTAATAATCCAGGATTAGAAGTAATTCTTGTGAAATCCTTTAGTAAATTTTTTTTTGACATTTAACGCCTAGCGTATTTGTTTTAAATAGGTGTATAAATGTTAATTGGATTATACAAATCCAATTATTATTTATAGCAATTTTACAAAACTCGCCATTTATCCTTAGAAACTCATATAATTTTCTCTATTCTTTTTTTTCTTTTTACACTAAAACTTAATCTTTTAAATATAAATTATATATTAAAATAGTACTGGGGCCATTTCAAGTCGCCAGCGCATCATTAACTTTGCGGGTTACATAAATCCGTCTTATTTTCTTTATCGCCTTTTTAATAATAATGGCGCGTTATTTAATAAACGAATTTGAAAGGTTTAATTCCGTTATTCTGGGGTAAGCTCCAAAAATAAACAATATAAGAATTAGCCTATTAAGTTCAGTTGTATTATTCATTGCTTTAACTGCCATTTACAGCCGATTTTTGTTACTTAGCTCAGGGTATTTTTTTATAACAATTTTATAAGCACATTAAAATGAACGATAATATCTCTCCACCTTATTAATTAAGTAATATGCTTTTATAGGGACAAGCTTTAGAGTACTCCTAATAAAACGTAGGGAACTGCGGAATTCCTCAAAATTGAAATTAATCCTATAATCGTACACTATAAAGTCAAGGGGTCTAATATATATGTCCATTTATATTAACTTAAAAGCATTAAATATAGCCTAAGCTATAGCCAATCCGGGTCTTTTCTAAAATAATTTTGCTGCTTTAAAGCTAGTGGTTTTATTGATTATATAAAGGGCATATCTTTTTTTAAATTATGCTATATTAATATAAATTGTGTAATTAAAATTTACGTTATCTTATAGCTTAAATCAAAATTTGTATAAAACATCTGCGTGTTTTTAATAATGCTCACATATCTCTTTAATCTTAAATATAATATCAGAATCAAAAATGTGGCCAGCCTAATTCAATAGGTGTTATAGGCATTGTATCAAGGGGTACCTAAATCGTTTATGTAATTTTTAAGTTTTCATTTCAATTAGGTGATATATATTGATAATACCAATTAATAAATCCAGTAATTATTGGTGCTGATTTAGGAAAAGCCATAGATAGCCTTGTTTTTGTATAATTAAATATTTTTTCTTGCCTTGAACTAACATATTCCGTAGGTTATCGTATTGGGCATTGAGCTTATTTAATTGCTGTAGGCACACTAAAAATGGGATATTTATATTTACAATTATAAACTCTATTAATCTAATAAAAGTATTGATCGTTGTTACTTTTATAAACAAGCGGGAATTAGTTTTAAATATAATCTAACTCTGCCTTGCTTAGTTTATGTTGAGCTTAATATTTTAAATACGTTACAAAGCTTGTAATTAATTAATGCCTTCAATATTTTTGTTTAAGGCTCTAATATTAATAAAAAAAACCTTAAAAGAATTGGTTTATTTATTATGTTATATAGGCCTTATTGTATAAAAGTTTCTTGATCTTATTTTTTAAAATATAAGCTGCTTTTCGCTCTTTAAACTATAATAACACCTCCTGTGTATTATACATGATTTCATTTACTATAAATATAGTGGTGAAGTTTATTATACTATTGTTATCATCGCTATTTATTTCCTTTTAAAAATCATTATTATCTAATAAAATGTTTAATTTATTATTATAAGGGTTATCTTTATATTCTCCGGACTAGATCTAATTTATATCCAAATCAAGTCCATATTCTTTAGTATATACTAAATAAGCCTTAAATGAGCTTTCTATAGCTCTCATTCTTTTCGCTTTCTAATTAGTAAAGTACTTTGTTTTTGTAGTATTTTGTTTCTTTTTAAAGTGTCGGCTATTGTAGTAATCCTTCTTTTTGCATATGATGTACTTAAAGTAACCTGGCTTAAGCTGGAATTTATTCCTACGCTTATTATTTTATAAGAATTTTATTCTTTTATTCGAGTAGTATATATTTCTATTGGCGATATAAAATTAGTGGCGATTTAGATTTAATTCAAAAGTCCTTCCGACTTGTGATCCTGGCTTATATGTCGTTTTAATGCCAATAGTAAAGCAAAAGCCGTCTATCAAAGTAAGAAATGTTGATAGTGCCTTAAATAAGGCTATTTTAAAAAATAGGTTGCCTAATACTCCTTATAATAGCTTATCTTAAAGCGTTTTGTTATTTTTTATGTTATTATTCTTAAGACCTAATTGAAGGCTTTGCAATTCCCTGGCGAAATTTTTTAATTAATTTAATACTGGTTTATTCTTTTAATATAATTCAGCTTGAAATAATAAGAAAGTTAAACCAAACCATTAGCTAAAAAACCTATTTGCACGTTCTTTTGTCTTAAAGTTGCCTCGGGTAGCTGTGACAAGATCCTCAAAGGAATATCCCTTGTTTTAAAAGTATTGGTAATAATATATACTAGCTTTGTCTTGTAATATAAACGGAAAAGCTTAGTTTTAAATAAAATTATCAATAAAAACTTATTAATATAAATTGGCAAAAATGTGTAATTTTTTGTTAAGGTAGTCCTTGGCGCTATTATACTAAAGTTCCTTTAAGTATATTTTACTAAGATTTACCAAAGACTTGGCTTAGTTTAAGAATAGTGGATCCATTATAAATCATAAAAGCCGTATTAATTTAAAATGAAGTCCGATAAGTCTTGGTGCCATTGTAAAAAAGGATAATATCCCGTTCTTTGGGTAAACACTTGGCAGTAATACTGGATTAGGTAATATATTATTGTTTGGTTTTTACTTTGGTTTATCTCCAAAGGGCCCTTTACCAGGGGTAAATGAGAACTCCCTTTTTAGATTAATAAGTAGCGTTGTATTATATAAATCCTTTTTCGTAGTATTGACTTTAATAAAGGCAGGGGTATTAAACAAGTTGTTTTAACATTTTGATATAACGCCTAATGTCTTTTCCCTTAACACTAAAGGTATTTAACCCTCTTTGGTTTTTAGAATAAAGGAGAAAAGGGTTTACACAAGTACAAGGACCTTTAGTTGATTTTAAATAATTCGTGTAAAAGGTGTGAGTATGTCCCGAACATAATTTAGAACAGATCTTAAGTATATTCGGTTTTACATCCCCAATTGTTTCCTGGGTTATTCGTTCTTGTTAGCCCTTATTATATCCTTTAATGCGTTTACAACCTTCATTTGCTTTGCTTTTTGCACATAATAATTGTGAAATTTAAAATCATTCCTTAATTACGCCTTTTTTTGCTTATAGATTTTTTTAAAATCGGCAATTGTTCATTTGCCAAAGAATTCCCAAAAATCCTAAAACAAGTACTCTTTTTTTGTTCTCCTATTATAATAATACTTACAAAATTCTTGCGAATACTTCGTGTAATTGGCTGGTATATTATTAGCCTTTAATAGTATATTATTTATTGGTTTTTAAATTAGTAAAATAGTATTATTTTCTATATGTTTCTTTACCGGCTCTGCAGTACACTCCCTTAACTAAGACATTGTATTGGGGTGGGTTCAAAGTCGGTTTGGGTATAATTCCTTAAATAATCCGTTGGTCCGGTTTTAAGGTATTAATTTAATAATTGTTATTAAGTAATTATCGTGTTGTATTTATTATAAGTTGTATAGCTATTGGATTTTTAATCAATCAAAGTACTTTCACCAATGTCCTTAAAAAGGGGAAGTTATTTGTCTTTTAATTCAATCAAATGGCTAGGCCTTAATTAAAGGTATAAATGATTAAGTGCTTTGAGTCGATTCTATAGTTTGAGACCTTATTATTTGTAGTACAAATTAACCATTGATCAGTGTTAGTATAGTACTGGTGGATTACACAAAAATATATTGAAGCAAAAAGGTTAATATAATCTTTAATAAAATGGGTAATAAAATTTGTATATTCTTAAAAGAATGGAAAAAATCCGTTATTATATATTCCTCCAAATGACCCCTATAACAAGTCCGTTATAGCTCTGATTACCCTTTGGAATTGTTAGACTTATTACTCCTAGTAGCCAAGGCATAACCCCTAAAGACTACCATGGTATTATTCAAGTGGCGCTCCCTATACAGTATGATGAGATTACATAACCCCTGTTGAACCAACAATTCTTTTATAAAATTATATTTTAATAAGTGGATATTAAAAAACTCTTTATATATTAAAAACTTAAAGTTAAATATTTTTGAGGTATAAAGGTTTTTAAGAGATTCCCAAGCTTCAAAAGTTTATGTTATTTGTTGGATTTACAAAAGAAGGCCATTTTTTATAAGCAATTGGATATTGGAAAAAGTTTTACCATTGATTTTATTATTTACGTTATCTGTTATAATAATAGCATTTAGCGCTTTTTTAATAAGGAAGGCTGATATGCGAAGTGCCCAAATAGGGTAATTAGCCAAGCCGTTAAGCTTAATCATAGTGATCTTATTAAAAAACATATCTGTTTTATATTAGTTTTTTTTAAAGGTAATTCAAGTATAATATGACTTAACTTTGAGATTTGTAAAGAATTGAGTTATTTAAAAAAGTCTAGTTTTTTATTGTTAATTATTGAGTATGTGAAGTATGGGTATGACAAGTTATAAGGCAAAATACCTTTTATTAATTAAGAAACTTTGAAGTGTTAATATAAATAAAAGGGATATTATTTAAGGTTTTGATGGTGTTGGTTTATTTAAAGAATTTGTATTTTGAATATTAGTTATTGAATATATAAAATATAAGTATAATAAGTTATAAGGCAAAATACTTTGTATGGGTTGAGAAACTTTAAGATGTTAATATACATGATAAAGGGTATTATTTAAAGGTTTAATAATGTTGGTTGATTTAAAAAGTTTATATTTTTGGATATTAATTATTAAATATATGAAGTATGAATATGACAAGTTATAGGGTAAAATACCTTGTATAAGTTGAGAAACTTTAAAGTGTTTAATATTTGAGTGAAAATCAAGTATTATTCTTTAATTATATCTTTAAATCTTATTAATTATTAAGAGATTATATTTTTTATTAAACTAGCTAATAAATATATGTGATAAAAGGTGTGATAGATGAAATAAGTGATAGAAGGAGTATATGTTTATATTTGAGAATTAAAAATAAAAGGTATAAAAGAGTAGAATTCGGCTTAAACTAGTTAATAAAACTCAAAAATAAAGAATATAACGTGTAAGCGAAGTATATGAGTGTAAATGAGGTAAAATAGAAGCTTCTAATTGATTGAATTAAGGTAGAATAAAAGAGATTATGCTTGAGATCTTATAACTTAAAAAGAAGTAATATTAGTGTAAATGATAATTATATTAAAAGGGGATTTCTAGGTCTATTTAACTACTTTTAATGCCAAGCTCTCCTTGGCTCTCGTCGCTTTAATTGCCTATTTAGGCTTAGTGCCAAGCCTTTGCTTTAATAGCCAAGCTTTTGCTTTAATAATTCTAAAACCTTAATTAATAGCTTTAAAACCGGCACTTGTTTGATTTCCTCGCTTAATTAATTATTAAACTTAAGCTAATATTAGGTCTTAGTTATTGCTTTAATTGCTTATTTAGGTTTAATGCCAAAGCTTCGCATTAATCCAAGAGTTATAGAATCTCTTGGAGCCTCTTGGAGCCTCTTGGAGCCTCTTGGAGCCTCTAGGGGACCCTAAGTGCCTCTAAGGGGCCCTAGGAGCCTCTAAGGGACCTTAGTTCTTAAGGGGTCTTAGGTCCTTAGGTATAAACAAATATAAGCGAGTATAAGTGAGTCTATAGTATAAGCGAGTCTATATTCTTATAGGGTTAAGGCTCCGCTTATAGATTTAATTATTAATTTTAATTGTAAGCTTAATTAGCTTTTAAAGATTATTTGATTATTGAAAATAAGTGATCTTATTTTTAATATTATTTTTTAGCCCTTTATAATAGTAGTTTTTTAAAGCGTTTTCTTTTTATTTAATTTATTTAGTATATTATTAAAATTCTGCTATATAATTTGTGTAAAACCCAATTTGTTAAAATTTTTATATATTATGTACTATCATATATATTATATTAATATTGCTAAAAATTCTAATTATAAATTCTTTTAGGCTTTTAAGAAATAAGAATATTTTTAAGTGGTTTTAAAAGCGTTAATCATTATATTTCCCGTTAAATTCTTAATGGTCATATAATCATTAAAAAATGGTTCCATTTAATCCTAGGCCACCCTTTTAAATAAGGTAATAACTTATAAAACTTTCTCAATTTTAAAGGTAAATTGTTTTATGTGAAATCTAATATATATATTAATCTGAACCATCTAATATTAATACTTATTGCAATCGCCATTAAAAGTCTCCGGGATAAGGACCTTAATATCTTTATTAATATTGCCTAAAATAATAATAATAATGTTTTTATTAGATGTTGATTTTTTAATAAACATGATATACATGAATCAATACTTCTAACAAAAAAGTGCTTAAAATATAATAATTCAATATTTATTTAATATAAATACAAAAATCTGCAATTAATTTTTAATAATCAAAAAATAGGTGTATCACATAAAATGAAAAACAATTACTAATATAAATAAAAATACTATTTAAAATTAAGCATAAAGCTCTTATTTAATAGCAAATATGCCAATCTTATATAAAACCTTCGTTCTCTTTAAATCACCCTAATCTAAGATAACCATATAAGAATCTCCCCAAATCACTATAATCCTTAATAATCTCATCACATAACCCGCTATCCTATGCCTTATAACATCCCCTTGTCTTGGCTTCTCTATGCAGCAAGGCTGCCAAGCCTCAAGGCCAAAACGCGCGTGATACTCCCTACCGAATATGTTTGTAACACCTAGCCGCCAAAAAGATTGTAATTATTAAACTTCTTATTATTACTTTTACTTAATTCTGTAAAAATAATTAGCAAAAAACATTAATTTTGTAATAAGTTTTATATATCGTAAATGGCAATAACGCCATAAACAAATTGGCGTCGCATTTTTATTAATTATGCAAAGACATAAAGAACAATAAAATGATCGACTTTAGCCTTAAGATTATTAGAACCGGAGCTTGGTTAATAAAAGACACTTTGTTTTTAATTAAATATTTTATTTAATAAGCCCAAGAATTCTTTTAGGGTGACATTATGTTAAAATACAAAATTGTTTCTAAGATTGATCGCGTTACTGAACATACTACTATTATAAAATGGGCTAACGATTTTAAATTAGATCTTTGCCTTTGTTTTTTTTACTCTTTTAAGCAATAAAAGATTACGTTAACAAATATTAAAAAAAAAATTCCTCAATTTTATGTCTAAGTTTAAAAAACGCCGTAATAATTTTAATAATACTATTATTAGTATAATGAAAATTAATGCGTTATTAGTTAAGCTTTGAAACACGGTTCTTAAATTAGCTTATATTATTGTTTATACCAACGGCCAAGCCGTTTACCTTTGGATAATATCTATTATTAACCCCATTCTTTTTATTAAGAACAAAGACTATTAATTTATAAAATGAAACTTCATGGCTTTTGTTTTCTTTTACCCATTTCTCCTTATGGTTATTTTAGGTAAAAATACGGAGTAAAAGTTATTTTATTTAAAAATTATTATTAGAAAGGATATCCCGGCGTTGTTTGCTTACTTTAATAAATACACCGCTTTTTAGTTCCTTGCTAACTTGAATTGTTTTTTTCTTTTTTTTTTGTACTTAGCATTGAATATTTGCCCTAAACTTTGTTAACTTCATTTCCGCATATAAATATAATTACACCATAATCAATAAAAATCAAAGCCTTTCTTAATCCCTTAAAATTTGATTAATAAAAGTTTTTTACTTGGCTAAATTCAATTTCAATAGTAATATTAATATGATTATGGCATTTAACTCTTTCCTTTTTAAAAAAATGGAATTTTTTTTATATATAATAAAAGTCTTTAAGCTTGGACTTTTGGACTTATTAAGCGCTTTACCATCTTTTTAAAGCAATCCACCATTGAGTTTAATAAGTCCTTATTTTATGTCCAAATTATTTTTTTATACTTAGGCATTATAAATTGATTTAATAATATAATTGCCGCTAGATATTAAAGTAAATTAAACATTTTTATTACTATAATTAATATTATTTAAAAAATAGGCATTAATTTTATTATTCACGTTTTCCTTTCATATTCCTTTATTTTATTTGTTAATAATCCTTGTAATAATTTAATAGTTATTACTTAAATAAAGCATGCTTATTTTTGCGTAATTTTAGCTAAATCTATTTTACTTATAATTTATAAATTTTCCAATGTTGGCGGCCTTTTAAAAACCTATAAATTCAAATGCAACTACCAATGGTTTTTGTTCTTTATTTAAATTAATTATATTATTAAGATCGCCTGCGCCAAAAGCAAATCTTATTGCAAATATAAGCAATTAGGTTATTAAAACATTAATTGCCAAAATAAGAAGGTTTGCAAGAACTGCTAAAAATCTTATGCGCAATTAGCCTATTGCCTTAATTTTAATAATTTCTTTAACGTTAATTAACAATCAAAAAAAGGTGTATTATTATTACAATAAAATTAATCACATTCATAAAGAGTGCCCTAACAACCCTTAAAACTATTACAAATAATGCAATAAATTAAGCCATAAAATTGCTAATTGCCCTTTCCCTTAATATAAAAAATGCAAAATCATCAACCATAAGTACCTTAATTACCTAATCAAAAAATGCAATAAATATAATACAATCAATAATCATTAAATTAAATTTATTATTTACCCTTGCCACAACAATTACAAAACTTGCAGCCTTATTTATAAAAGTTTATGTGACGCGTCCAACAAAAATACGGCTTTTGAAGACAATTGGATCTCTTTTAATAATTTTAATTAAAATACGCACAAAGCCCGTTATCCTTATTTATATATTAATTACATTATTTTGACTTTTAACAACAAATTAGCTAAGTTCTTTGATTTATCTATTAAAGCTTATACTAATATTAGCTCCAAGATATTAAATATCACAAACATTCAGCCAAACAAAATCGCCGACGCTAAAGCTTACTTTGCAACCTTAGCACGATTTGCAGTTTCTACCGATATTACACAGGCCTTTTTGAACATTTCTTTATTAACTCCTACTTTGGCATAATAGATCACGAATTGCCTATTACCCAAAGGCGACAATTTTTTAGCCACCTTTTTTTACCTTATTAATCAATCACTAATTTTTCTTATTTTTTGTTGATTATCATATTATTATTTTTAATAACAAACCCATTATTTTTTTATTTAAATAATGGCGCTTACATCAATAATCTCCAATAAATGCAAAACGGTGTTGCTTTATGGGCTACGATTATTCCTATTAAAAACTTAATTGTGAAAAAATTTGTAGGCGGCATTGTATATCCAATTGTTAACCTTATTTTTACCTAGGTTATTGTTTAAAACTTTAAAAACTTTTCCTTAGCTATTCAAGCCGCCAAGGTGTAACGGTCGTGTATTTACTCAATAAACACAGGAGGCTATGATTGATCTCTAATAATCGAGAAGTAGGTGTATCATATATGGAGAAGACAATTATTAATATGATTAAGAATACTATTTGAAGTTAAGCACAAAGCTCTTATTTAATGGCAAATGTGCTAATCTTATATAAAACCTTTATTCTTTTTGGATCCCTTAAATTCCTTAAAATGCTGAATCCCCAAATCTCTGAATCCTTTTTATTAATATGAGATTTTAGGATTTATGGATTCATCACATGACCTATTATTTATTATGATTTAAATTATTATTATAATTGAAATTGCAATTATAATGTGTGCAATAATATTAATTATTGTTTTGTATTATTTTTTGATTGGTATTAGCCCATAAATTATACCAATCCCTTATTGGTATTAATATTTTTATAGTATCATTCATTTAATAATATTATTAATATCCTAATGCCAATTATTTATTGGTGCAAAGGGGTTTATAACATTATTTCCTTTTTTGCCTAGCGTGGCTTTTATGCTTAAGTATGATCTAAAAATTGTTGATAGCTGCTAATAACCATTTTCCTTATTCATTATGCTTAATATTATAAGAAAATTAAATATTGCTCAAATAAAAAAGAAATAAAATATTCAATTTGCGTTTTGTATTAAAGGCGCCGCATATTATGCAAAGCCTTGTTTTTTTTGTTGCAATCTTTTTTATACTTGCTTTTTAAATTTGTTTATTTTAAAAAAATATTTAAAATGCATTTGTTTTAAATATAGCAATTGCAATTTTTTGGGGTATATTATAAAGTTCTTTTGGCCCAATTAGCTGATATGCCAATTTAAGCTAAGCAAAATGATAACCTTTATTTGTTTTTTAATGCCTTTTTTTAAGTTTGCTGCGAATATCCCTAGTCCTTAATTCCTTGCCTTTAAATTTAATGCCTATTTTGCGTCCTTTTTTGAAGCGGGGGCCAATGTGCTTAATTTTGGTTTTTCTTTTTTTAAGCAAATCTTGATTTTAAAAGTAAAATTCCCAAAGCAGCCTAAGGCAATAAAGATTAAATTTGGGTTTTTAGGTATTTTCCGATTATGGGTACTTTTTTTATTTAATTAAATATTTGGCAATGCTTTGAAAGTATTAATAATTTAAAATAATTTTGATTTTGTATTTTGCATTTGGATTAATTGATTATATTTTGGTAATAAAAGCGAATGATGCTTTTGGTGATGCTGGTTTAAGGAAGGATATGTGAAATATTAAATAAATGTTCATTGTTTTAAGAAGCGCTAATTAATAATTGATTGGTCCTTTTACTTTTGCAATTCTAAATGATTTTAGCTTTTTATAATTTAATTTGTGATTTGGTTATTTTATTGCAATATTCTTTTAAAATAAATAAACCTTATTCCTTTTTTTAAGCGTTGATCCTATGCTACGTTTTTTATTATAATAAATCGCTAATCTTTGTGCTATAAATAAAATATTGGCTAATAATTCCTTATGCAATTGCTTTAGCTTATTTTCTTATAGCATGGCTTTTTGCATAATTCTTTAATCTGCAATTAATGTGTTATATGCTATTGGGTTATACCCATAATTTGCGTAAAATGGCAATATTTTAATGGTCTCTTAATCCGCGTTATTATATGCAAATTAGGCAAATAAAAATAGCTAAACCTAATTATTTTGTTTATAATTTACATAGCATTAAAAATATGTTTTCATTATTTAATTAATTTATTTTGTTTATGCATTTGTTTAGGGATAAAAGGCCATTAACATTTTTTGCTTCATTCCTAAAAATGCAATTAAAGTTTTCCAGAACCTTAAAATAAAAAGTTTATTTTTATTTAAGATAACCTTATTTGATATTTCATAATTTGCAAAAATTGTTTAAAGGAATACCTGCGCCATAGCGGGCGCATTTTGTGTTTTTAATATTGGTATTATGTATGCGTACTTAGTGAACCTATTTATTATAACATAAATTGAATTATATACAACTTCAATAGCTGGGTTTTTTGAGAATAATAATTTAATCACGAAATCCAAAGCAATTAATTTTCATAAGCATGATGGTATTATTAGCAATTTCATAAGCTTATATAAAGCATGGTGAATTGCCTTATTTTGAATGCATGTATTGCATAATAATACTATGTTTTTGATTACCTTTTTCATTTTTGAGAAATAATAATTTTTAAATAGCTTTAATAATATTTTGATTATCCTTTAATAATCATGGGCCAGCAGCCTATAATATTTTATAATAAACTTAATTCGCTTTTAAATGGGAATGTACATTTGTTTTTGAAATTGAAAAGTTTTGCCTAGCGCAAAAGAGAATTCTTTGCCCAGCTATTTGCGTTATTTAGCTATGATCAAGTTGTTGGCATAGCTTTTCCAGGTTTTTTTCATAATTAGTTAGCTGATTGCTGCCAATTATTAATAATTAATAATTAGCAAATCATTATCCTTTTATAATATGGTGTAGGATTTATGGGTCTTGTTTGCAAAATATTTTGGTTTTTTGCTTAAAGCGTTGGCTTAAGCATTTTCCATTTTTTTAATATAAGAAATTCAAAATTTGATAATAAAAAGCGTTTTATATTAGCGGACCTAATATTGATTTAATTTTTTAATAATAGTAAAATAAATAAGATTTTTATGGTTCATTAAAATTTGTATCTTGTGGGCTGCGCTTTTAAAATAAATCTTTTATTTGCGTATTATGTTTACGATTGCTAGCAATTCTTTATTATAAATATCATAATTAAATTCTGCTAATAATAATTTCCGCAAATAATAAGCAATTGATTGTTATTTCCCGTTTTTGCCCGATTGGCTAAATATGGCGCTAATAGCGTAATTCAAAAAAAATATTTTTATGCGTATTTCTTTATTAAGTGTAAAGGATATGAAAACAGGTTTCTTAATAAACATTTCCTTAAGGGACTTAAAAGCTGCATTGGCTTTTTTCGTTTATATATATTCCTTGTTTTTGTGGGTCAATTCCATAAGTACCTTAGCGATTCTTAAATAATTTTTAATAAATTATTTATAAAAATTGGCGAATTCAAAAAAAGATTGCAATTTTTTAATATTAATGGGTCCGGTTTAATTAATAATTGCTTGAATCTTTTTGGGATTTATAGCCAATTTAATGATGATAATCACATAGCTTAAAAAAACAATTTTTTTTATATAAAAATTGCATTTTTTGATTTAAAAAGCATAAAAGCGGCTTTCAATTTTTTAAGGATTGCTATTATGTTTTTTATATGCTATCCTTTATTTTTGAAATAAATCAAAATGTTATTTAAATAGCAAATGCATATTATGTCCAAATATGGCCGCAAAATATTATTAATTAAATATTAAAATATAGCCAATGCGTTGATTAAGCCAAATGGCATAATCATATATTTATAATAATTAAAACGAGTGCAAAATGCTATTTTTTCCTTTTTACCCTTAGCCATTCTAATAAAATTATATGCGCTTTTTAAATCAAATTAAATAAAAATCTTGGCCCCTGCAAGCTTATTTTGCAATTCTTTAATTAATAATAATGCATAATAATCCTTTTTAATGGCATCATTTAATTAATAATAATTAATGCACATCCATTGTCCGCCGTCCTTTTTCTTTGCAAAAAGGATATTGCTTCCCTATGAGGATTTGGACTCTTTAATAAATCCTTTTGCTAAGTATTTATCAATATAATTTTTGATTATTATTAAGTTTATTGCTGAATATTCCTTAAGTAATTAAAATATTGGCTTGGTACTTTTTTTTAACTTAATCCAATGATTGTAGTTTTGGTGTTTGGGCAAGGCCTTGATGCCTCGTTTTTTTTTGAATAATGCCGCAAATTTGTAATATGCCAATAATATATCTTTTATTAATAAACCCTTATTTTGATGTTCGATCTGTTTTTTAAAGATGGCGCAAACCTTTTGAATAATTAATATTCTTGCTTTGTTTTAATAGCAATTCTTGCAATGATTAAATATTAATTGCTTTTTAATCCAATTAATCTTTTTAATAAAAGTTCTTTATTAAAATGTTCCTCCAAACCCAATAATTTAATTTCATGACCATAATCATAAACAATTAATTTATTCCTAAGATTTAGGCTAATAAAGTAAAATATTTTTAATATATTTGAGTATTATTGGCCATATTAAATTAAAAGCGCCATTGGCTGCTTTTTAACATAACCTCTTAAAGTTTTTTCTCCTCCAGCTTATCTTGGCTTTTAAAAACAGGTAATGGTTTTTAAAAAATAATTTGCATATATATTTAAAAATAGCCGCTGCTGTACTCGATCTGCTTTTATTTAATATATTTATAATTCTAATAAATTACCTAATACTTCTTGCCTTATTGCAATTCCCTCATAAAAACCAGTCCTAATTTTTTATAAATAACCCTTGTGATTTTATTGGTTTAGTATCAAAAATTCAAGGCCCAAAAGTATAAGTTCTTTTTTTGCTAAATGACTTCCCAAACCTCGCTTTATAATAATTTAAAAAGCAATGGCTAATGCGGCCTTGGGTTTAAAACCTAACAAAACTCCTTATTTTCTTCTTTTTCGCTATTTTATGCTATGCTATTATCGTTTTCCATCTAAATATAAATTCTATTATCCTTAAGTTTATTAATCGTTATATATTAAAAGCTTAAGGTATTAAGCTGCCTAATAAAATGCAATAGCATAAAGATATTAATAATATCATAAGCACCTTATTCCATTGCATTAATTTGCTTTTTTTTTAATCATAACTTTTCTTAGCAATGGGAGCTGGCCATATGGCCCAAAAGATCATAATCAAAGCATAGCTTATTTTATTAACGTTTATTTATAATTTTTTTTAAAAGTCCGCCATTGCGTGGCTTTCCCTTGGCTTATTTTCAAAAAATGGCATTCAGCTTTATTTCCCTAAAATAAAAAGGTTTTTGGGGTTTATTATGCTTTTAATGGAAGTACTGCCCCTTTTGCTTAAGGCTCCGCTTATAAGCTTAATTATTGATTTTGATTGCAAGCTTAATTAATTCCTAAAAGTTGTTGGGTTATTTGAAATAAGCAATCTTATTTTTAATATTATTTTTCAATTTTTTATAATAGCAATCCTTTAAAGCGTTTTCCTTTTATTTGGTTTATTTAGCATATTGCTGAAATTTTGCTATGTAATTTGCGCAAAACCTAATTTGCTAAAGCTTTTATATATTGCGCATTGCTATGCGCATTATATTAATATTGCTAAAAATTTGGATCATAAATTTTTTTAGGCCTTGGAGAAACAAAAACATTTTTTAGGTGGCTTTGAAAGCGTTGGTTATTATACTTCCCGCTAAATTTTTAGTGGCCATGTAATTATTGAAAAATGGTTTTATTTAATCTTAGGCCGCCCCCTTAAATAAGGTGATGATCCATAAAACCTTCTTTGTTTTAAAAATAAATTGTTCCATGTGAAATTTAATATACATATTAACCTAAATCATTTAATATTAATATTTATTGCAATCGCCATTAAAGGTCTTTGGAATAAGAACCTTAATGTCCTTATTAATATTGCCCAAAACGGTGACAATAACGTTTTTATTAAATGAGGATCTTTTGGTAAATATGATATACGTGAATCGGCACTTCTAATAAGAAGGTGCTCAAAGTGTAATAATTATGTATTTATTTGGTAAATATAAGAGGCTATGGTTGATTTTTGATGATCAAGAAGTGGGTATATCATATACAAAAAAAACAATTATTAATATAATTAAGAATACTATTTGAAGTTAAGCATAAAGCTCTTATTTAATGGCAAACATGCTAATTTTATATAAAACTTTTATTTTTTTTAAATCCTTTAAATTCCTTAAAATGCTAAATCCCCAAATCCTTAAATCCCTTTTATTAATACGGGATCCCAGAATTTATGGATTCATCACATAACCTATTATCCATCATAATCTAAATTATTATTATAATTAAAATCGCAATTATAATATATGCAATAATACCAATTATTATCTTATATTATTCTTTGATTAATATCAGCCCATAAACTGTACCAATCCCTTATTAATATTAATATTTTTATAGTACCATTCATTTGGTGGTACCATTAGTATCCTGGTGCCAACTACTTATTGGTGCAAAGGGGTCCGTAACACAAGGATATACCACTTAAAAAAGAAATAAAAAACACCGCCGCAATACCAATCGATGGCATTACTTCCGCAAACGTTGTTGCTTCTGCTTAAAACACTAAGTCAGCTTTATTTATTGCTATAAAGGCCGTTATTAAAACTGCCGCTTAAGGAAATCACGCCTTAAAGAACGCCGCTTAATGATTTGTTTTTGTATTTTCTTTTGTATTTCACTTCCCATTTTCCTTTCAAATTAAAAATTAGCTTTTTTTTTTAAGTATACCTTATTTTTAAATAAATATTTTATAATTATATAAACAATTTGTAATTTTTTAAAAAAAAAAAAAATTAAAAAAAAGGTATATTAAAAGTCATGTAATCATAAAACAGATAACCACGGGAACTAATCTTTTTATATATATAGCCATTAAGGCTTTCTTTTTTTTTTCCTTCTTAAACGTACTAATACATAGAATTCTACCTTTATTAAGGCAACTTGCGCAATTACCTGTGACGGTAGAAAGTGTAATGTTATAGGTGTAATGTCATTTCCTAGTAATCGACCAATTTCCTCAGCGATAGCCATGACTCTCTCCTCAGTCAAGCGTCTCCCAATAATCTGGACAGCTACAGGAGCTCCGTGATACGCCTCTGGGTCGTCTAAAAATTATCAGTCGTTTCATTCTCGGTCAAGGCATCCTCAACTTACATTCGGCTTGAACAATCTTGTCCATGTCATTAAGTGGAGAAAAATCCGCGTTTTTCTTGTCAACGTTCTTGACAGCGAAAGTGACTGGTACCACAACGCTTGTGAAATCCAACAGATTGATCGCACTGGCATAGCCATAATACTTGAACTGGTTATGTCGGATCGCAGCTGTTGGGGTAATTGGTGCAATGATCGCATCAATCTCCTTACCCAACTCAGCCTCTGCGATACGGAACTGCTCGAGATATTCGGATTGGAAGGCCCACTTCTGGAGATGTACGTCCCAAAGCTGATTCATGTCGATCTTTGGGAGGGATGGATTGATCAGGTCTGTAAAGTTGGGGATGGCGGGCTCGCCAGATTCTTTCAGAGTGTTGAAAACATCTGTTCCGCCATCAGAGGCGTAAATGCCGTTGATGAGATTCACAGCGAAGTCATGCTTATAGGGCTTCCATGGGATGACGGTATGACCTTTCTTCTTCATGGTATCCACTACTGTCTGGACGCCTCGGAGGATCGGTGGATGAGGAAGGACCTAGTTGGGTTAACACATAAGCACTGTTTATTGATGAGGAAAGGGAAAATATACAACACCGTCGCAGTTGTAAAACCCGAAGGTCAACCCACCCGAACCAATCTTTGACTTGATTACATCCGCTTCGGCTTGCCTCCATGGCATGGGGATAACTTTGGAGTCATATTGCCAAGGTTGTTCAGCGAGAACAGCCTTCACAAACAAACGCATATCTAAGCACCTCGTGAGATGAGATACCCTCACGTGACTGAATGAAGTCTTACCTGCAACTGAGTGTGTCAAAGGACCGCACACAGAGTGGACAGTCTCTTGTCCTTCCATCGAATTGGCCATCTTACCGTATGGCAATCTTCCGTGCGACGGTCTCAGTCCGTACAAGAAGTTGAAGGCGGAAGGGACACGGATTGATCCGCCTGCCAAATGTAAGTCGTGGCTCACCCAAAAAACATGGACACATACCGATGTCAGTTCCAACCCCAATGATACCACCTCTGAATCCAACCATTGCACCTTCTCCTCCAGAAGAACCACCGCAAGACCAATTTTTATTTCCTTTCGTAGCTTAGCGAAGTCCAAGTCCCGGCTCAAAACACTTACGAGGATTGGCCGTTCTTCCCGAGACATTATTGATAGTCTCGCAAACCATCAACGACTGTGGTACACTGGTCTTGACATAAAACACAGCACCAGCTTTCAAAAGCATATCTACCAGGACAGAATTATATGTATCGTACTTTCCAACCCAGGCTGCGTACCCCATGCTGGTTTCAAGTCCCTGAGAAGTCAGCCCGTATCGTCTCAACTTGAACGGATACCACTAACTTTGATTCGAAACTGGTCTTTGAGAGAAATAGGAAGGCCGTGAAGTGGTCCGACTGGTTTCCCTGTATTTTGAAAGACATCACCGAGTTCCTTGGCGCGAGCCAAAGCCATGTCAGGGAAGAACTCAAGAGCACAATTTGTCTGTTAGAAGATTAACACTTTCCAGTAAGTATTGCAGAACCGAGACCCTCACTAATTGGTGTGCCAGCGCAGCTCTCTTGCAAAAAGCGGTTGTCACAGCACGGATGTGAGCTTTCCAGCTGCAAGCTGAGCTACAAGATCCACAGCCGATGATTCCGTGATGGCAAGTTCTTCAGCAGTCATTATTCCACTTTGCTTCGGGAAAGCCATTACAGAGTCCTCTGTTGGCTTCGATTTGATCTGCCATTCTGCGGGAATAGTCGCCGCGAGCCGGGCTCTCTTATCTTCTACGACTTGTTCCCACGTCATGGTGTCTTTTGAGTTCGAGGCAGAGACAAGTTTCGGAGTTGAAGATTGGATGTATGAGAGAATTGAATATGTATGGATGGAATTTATATGCCGTGCGGGCCTGACATTATGACATACTCTTGACGTTGGAATGGCGGGGTATCGGCTGGATCAACAAGGCGGGGTCGACGTTGGATTAGAGACCAACCTTATCGGTTCGCAGGGTCGCTATTACAAATTGTATCAAAATTGTTCACGCCTACTTGTGTGCCCAGAAATAATTTAATTATGTAAAGTTTACTTCAATACCGAGCTTGTTGTTTTGATGTGAGATTTGCCGGATGCGGTCCGACTGACCAGCTGGAGATCCAAGCTTGTGCTGAGGATATCAAGAACTTCTCTCCTGTTCATGACACCGTTCATCTACCACCACAACTTCGAAAAGAGTTTCACAAGAACGCCTGGAAGACTTACGGAGCGGCCTACATACAGCAAGTGGCGTGGAATGTCGCCGTTTCTTGATGCGGACAGCCACAGCTGCCAAGTCATAGTTTTTTTTTTTTGGTGAAACTCATCCTCCTCCGCTCAAAGTTCAAACCAGATCTTGGACTCCGGAACTTCCGATGCTTGCTGAGACCGAAGTCTCGAAGCCGAAGATATTCCATGTCACAGATTGCATCACCAAGACTTTGAGGCTCACCTCCGATCCCTAGGGCTCTAATAAGAGAGGTCCCAACCTGCAGGTACATTCAGGTGTCGCGGAGTACAACGATTCTGTGCAACAACGTCCTTGGCCTGCTGACCATCTCCTAGAATCGTATGGGACTTGTCTGAGAATCTGTTGCATTCTCAAGAGGTGGTTCGCCCATGGCATATCTCACCGCTGGATATATTTTGCGATTCAAGTCAGAAGGGACTCAGAGGAGATTTCGTGAGAACTCTTCTGTACTGTTTATCTGGAATCCGACTTACCGGCCCATTTGCTATCCGAGTGGACAATGGAAAGCAGTGTTGATATTCGGGGTAGTTCATGCGAGAAGTGCGTACCTACTAACGCACCGAATCTTGCTCCAGTCGAAACGATCGGTCGTCGGTCAATGTTAAAAGCGAGGCAAACAGTTATGAGCTGATTTCAAGATCTCTAACTCAGAACAAGATCTCTATTCCTCGTCACGTTCTACATATTTCTTTCCATGACGCTGAAGATTTACGTCAAAGGGGTCCCTCTTTCCCCCGATCAGAGGCTTGGAACATGCACTTCTTTGGTGTTGAAGCCAGCCAAAACAGGGAACCCGAAGCTTTTGTCATTTCAAGCGAATTTCCACTTCCAAAAAAAAAAAAACCACGACATGAGATGTCCCTCTGCTTCGATTCAAAATCCAAGCCGCACCACTTCCCGTCCTACAGAGATACAGCACTGAACTTTTAAGCTTAACTTTTAAGCTTAACTTTTAGCCGTGTCAAGTATCTTTCGAAAGATTGGTTGGTATTGTTGGCTGAGCTCATACAAAACGCTGCTACTATTGTCGAAAGAGGAAGGTCAAGGTGAGAAGTGCACTCTTATCAGGACTATGCAAAGTGGTGATCCTGAGACAGTGTGATGGTTGAGTGCCAGCATGCCAGCGCTGTACAGGCTCTAGCCGTGTATGCCCTAGTTATGAGCAGAAGCTGGAGTTTGTTTTCTTCGGAAATGACCCAAGAACGAAATGCGAGAGTCAGTGCATCAGTGGATACTTCCATCAGTGGACAGCAATTCAACAAACCTTAACATACAGAGAAAGGACTTCCCCAGGATCATTTCGATTTGATCAAAGACCGAGCGGACTCTCTCAGAAAATTGCCTGGGCATTCGGCGCTGAATTATGTGCTGGACCATTCCTGGAGCGGACCTCAGAACAAGATGGATTTTACGACAATACTTCACAATCGATACATTCCCGATGTCTATTTCCAACTCGACAACATGGAAGATGAATACCCTATAACCTTCATATTTTGCAACCTGATATGCAGCGTCTGCCTTCGTCTACCACGAAATGAGTCAGATATACCTGAACGACCTGCTAGTCAACATACAATTTTTCATTCATCGGCTCAACAGCGCCTATTCAAGTATAATATTTGGCGGAGAAGACCATCGCATGTGCAGATCGGATATGTCAGTTGATTGAGTGGCTCTTCGAGGATCACAAGAAGATTACTGGGATAATGTTTGTTCTGGCTCCGTTCGAGGCTACGAGAGGCTTATTCGCTCAATTATGCGAGGTTGGGACAGGTGACCAAGGACTCGATGCGACCTTGAAGGAGAAAGCGAAATTCTGTGAAATGGTTACACAGCGGACTAAAGATGGTGGTTTTCCGATTTGGGAAGAGTGATATTCGCCTTGCGATTGTTCTCGCCGCTATTGTGTATCGAAATGGAGTGTTTCAGAGTCAGGTACTGCAATCGATTTGTCACACGTACACCAATATTGACCTTTTTTCTTTCTTGGAGAGTCGGTTCGCCTCTGTTGAGGAAGTTTTCTTTTGTTGTTGGTGGCGTTTTGCACAACACCAGATGCATGCGTTTTCACTCCTTCGGATGCAATGGTCAGCTACGATATCTCAGCACTTTGAGCACTCACGCTTGCACCAAAACGGTATCCGCGCTGGGTGTTGAATTTCTTCTTGCCTCTCTAAATTTGCTTGAGTTAGATCAGAAGTCTCTCATTCCGTACCAGGTGTCCAATAAGATAGAAGGCTCCATAACGAGTCTCTTGCCTTATGAGCATCAAGTAGATGCGAATCCGAAGGACGGCCCGGCACTACACTAAAGTCATTCTCTTTTACCTAACACAGCTTGAACGTACAAGAGATAAGAGTAGCAGGCATCGCAATGGCTAGCTTACAGCTTCTATTTTTGCTGCATCCAGGTCTCGAGATTCAAGCCCGGCAAGCCACAATCGGCTTCATTGGACCAACTCAATTCCAACAATGGACGGGGTCACATTGGCATTTCCACCAACAGTTGGTTTGAGGTCCAATTTTCATTTCCGTATTTGTCATTTGATCATTCATAATCCGATCCCGGTTTACTGCATAAAGCAAGGAGAGCTGAGCATAGTTGGTTGTTGGACTTTCCTCGCGACGTGTCGACTTATCATGTACCTGGAAGACTCCCCTCACTTTCAATCCTACAATTGAGAGTTCTTAAGCTGTTTGAAGTAAAATCTCAGTTATGCATGTCCTCATTTCTATATTTCATCTGCTGCTACAAAACATCAAAGCATTTCCCATCCAAATTCTCTTCGTTCTCATCGCCGCTAATCTCCTGTCCAACAAATTTGGCAGGGGACTCAACCACATCCCAGGTCCTCCCATAGCGGCCTGGACGAAACTCTGGCGTCTCCAAGATGTCAGCAAAGGCCAAGCTCATAGAACGATTATCGACCTACACAGAAAGTACGGAAAGCTTGTTCGCACATCTCCCAACGTTGTCGATGTCTCGGATCCAGCGATGATACCAGTCATTTACAACGTCAAAGGTAACTTCAAAAAGGTCAGTCACTTACCCTGCAGATTGAGAGCTTGAAGTGCAAAGCCAACGTGGAAACTTCAGACGGCATGCTACACCATGGCAGTATTTTACTGGAACAAGACACCGCAGATGAACCTCTTCTCAATGACTGATGAGATGGCCCACAAAGAAGAGACCAAGAAAGTCGCCAGTGCGTTCAGTATGACGAACCTCTTGGATCTAGAATACGGCATCGATTCATGTTCTAGATTATTCATGCAAAGGCTGCATGAGGTTACTAGCGAAGGCAAGCCTGTGGATCTTGGAGTTTGGCTGTGAGTCTTTCCGGTTCTATGTCTGCTGAATATGTTGAATCTAATTATATGACTAGACAGTACTGCACATTCGATGCAATGGGCGAGATCACATTCGGCAAGAAACTCGGCTTCCTGGAACAGGGAAAGGATGTCGATCAGACAATGAAAGCCATCGACATAACATTGACATACAACGCCATCATCGGGCAAATTCCTCTAGCACACAAATTCCTTCTCGGTATACCTGGTCTGGCATACATCATTCCGGTAAGTTCAACATCTAATCTTCCCCAAAATGTCCGATCTGATATCTACCCAGCAAGTCGAAACCATGAACACAATCCTAAACTTCACGCTCAAAGCCATCGCATCACGAACATCCACCAAGCACAACGGCGAGATAAAAGTCGACTCCACCGACCTAGGCAAAGACATGCTCTCACGCTGGACATCCGTCCCAGACACCGACCCACTCAAAATGAACAAACGAGATCTCATCACCCATCTATCCACCAACGTCTTCGCCGGGTCCGACACCACCGCAATTGCCATACGAGCAGCGCTATACTACCTATGCAAAGATCCCCCCCGCATGGGTAAACTAGTTTCTGAAATCGACGCAGCAGAATCGCAAGGCCATCTCAGTAATCCACCTTCATACAGAGAAGCCTCTCAACTTCCCTACCTCAACGCCGTCATCAAAGAAGCCCTCCGCATCAACCCTAGCATCGGCCTCCTCCTCGAGCGACACGTGCCCGCAGGCGGCGCAACGATCTCCGGACACTTCATCCCAGCCAACACGATCGTGGGTATCAACGCCTGGGCGTTACACTACGACGAAGGAGTATTCCCGTCGCCCGAGTCATTCATTCCAGAGCGTGGATTGAGAATAGCGCGGAGAAGTTGAGGGAGATGGAGAAGAGTTTCTTTGCATTTGGAGCGGGGAGTCGGACTTGTACGGGGAAGAATTTGAGTTTGGTGGAGATGGTTAAGGTTATACCGTGTTTGTTGAGGGAGTTTGATGTTAAGCTGGCTGATGGGGGAAAGGGGTGGAAGGTGAGGAATATGTGGTTCGTGCAGCAGACAGGTTTGAATTGCGCGTTGACGCCGAGAAAGAGTGTATGAGTTGCTGTTGGGGTTGATTCAACGAAGCCAAGATATTATTTTAGAGGCATTCGAGTGTTGTTTCTCCTAGGATAGAGGTCGCTCGCTAAAGTCAAGTCAAAACACAAGCAAGCACAAGTGAGTTGTTAGAACACTTCATCAAAACGTAAGATCTTGAGTCACCATATATACCGTATGTGTCTCATGATTTAAATGTTGTGTTGCAAATAGGTTGAGGAGAGAGGTTTTTTTTTTTCAATGATAGTGGTAAAAACAACGCTGTTGGGCCTGAAATAAGCTAAGCATGTAGAAGCAAGTAATGTTCAATAATGACTCCGAAAACCTCAACGAAATCTAAACCAACTTCGGAAATCTATGCACCCGTGACCTCCGTACGCTTAACCGGCTCTTCAGCAGGGATAGTCTTGAGACCAAACTCCTCTCTCGACTTGTACGCCTTCTCCTTCCAAGCTTTGAAGGTCGCTGGACGTTCTCCACTAGGGACGTTTCCGAACGAGTTACAGAACTGCACTTTCGAGAGTCTAAAAACTCAAGTCAGCAATCACATCACCTCAAGAAGATCCGACATGGGGTAAATAGGGGTTTCTTACCTCTCTGCAAGATCAAACTCCGAATATGGGCATGGTTCTCCATCGAAAGTGAACTTGATGCTACCTACCCTCTCATAAAGTATGGCTCCATATGAGGCAGTATTATAACACATACCGAGAACATATCTGAGCCCAGAGTGTAGGAACTCAAGCAAGTACTTTGGATTCTGGGCTAGGAATTAGTATGCATTTTCTCGAATACGAGGGACAGTTTGTTGGAAGACATCCACTCAGGACTACACAGCAGCAGTGGATTCTGTGGCAGAAAGACTTACCATAACGTATTTGATGCCGGTTTTGTCGCGATACCTTGACAACCCTCTATAGCCTGCGTGGATAGTACCGCGGAATTCCTCGCCCTCGAGGACCAGACTCAAAGGAGCGATCAGCTCCTCTGGCACATCTGGAGTTCTGACATCGATGATGAGGTTCTTGACGCTTACTCCAATAGTATCCTTCGTATCTCGCGCAAGTGGTCCTCCCCTTAGGAAACACATCAAGAGATTCCAAAAGGCCCACGTCATAGGCGACGGGCCACTGCTCCCATGTCTAAATCCTGAATGAGAGTACGCCTCCGAGATACCACAGATGCGGATAGTAGCGACCACCTCGTCAACTCGTCTTGTCAAGGTAGGGACGTAAATCCAAGTCGGCCTGTCAAAGAAATCGAAGTCAGTCTTACAAATTGTGCAATATCACCGCCATTAGAAGCTATCCTGGATGGGCAAGAGCTCGCATTTAGGACTCACCACAAATCTTCCTCCTCAACAAGCATAATATCCAACCGATAGCTCCTCTCCCTCGGCAATCTCATCAGCTCCATCAACTTCCACGTCTCATCTCTCAACTGACGATTAACAAGTAGTGTCGGGATGCCAGTCGGTCGATCCATAGCTTCATATTTGCACCTCTCGGTTTGGAAAGGGCGGTCGGTGGGTTCTGCTTTGCGGTGGCCGTCGCTGTTGTCCCATGAGGTTCTGGGACGAGGGTGAGTTAGTAAATGTCAATTGGATGGCATTCAGAAGTGGGGCAAGGGAATGGTAAAGGTAGACTAACAATGCTATATTCATGATAGGCAGGACAAAGCTTAGGATCTTGTCTCGCAGTTCTTGCGGGATGAGGAGGAGATGTCTGGGGCTGTCCATGTTTGGCGCCATGACTCCTCAGATCCAAGGAATCAAATGTCAAGGCTGTGACTGAAAACCGGAGAAGATGGTGTGTTATGTCTTGTCGTGAAACCCCAGGTGTTGATTCTGAGGCGACGTGACCACAGAGGCGTGTATGAATTCGACGTCGGAAGATATGATCTAGGCAGCCGAACAAGATGCTTTCTCCTGTTGCGAGGATTCAAGAGATCAAGTGATTGAAGGGTGATTTAAATAAGAATTGATTTTAATGATTCTGTAAACTGGTGGGAGAAACCACTTTTATATAGAAGGGGTTTCCTAAAGCTGTTCTAAAATATGCTAAGCCTATTTAGGCCTTCTTTGGCGAGGTTTAGGAACCTTTAGAAATGCCGATAACTCTTTAAAGGAGGGAGTTATACCTTCCTAATTAGGAAACAAAGAAGCTATGCTATGATAGGTTACTACTAAACAAAGCTTGTTCAGCCAGCCAATCAAACATCTCCAACGTAGAAGGAGCGAGGGAGAGAGAGAAGCCTGCTTTATATCTCCCTCCTCCCAAGTGAGTCAGTGTTGTTGTACGATCGTCGCGGTTTCGGCGAGCTCGAAAAGTGCAGGCTCGGTCGCTTCGCTTGCTTTCGCTTCACTTCACTTCATCATGATCACATCCATGGCAAAATTGTCGCTGAGGACTCATTCTGCGGTTCCGTACCTGGCCATGAATATGACAATGGTTGAAGAAAGAGCCAATAATCCTCGAGTTCAAACTAAGAACGTATATATATGCAAGTTGTAGTGCAAAGCACTTTTCGATGCCACCAACCCAATCCGACATGACGCGACCCCCAATGCAAAGTCCCCCCCGGCTTCTAATGCATACATACCGCGTAAAAATCAACGAACCGCCCCTTTCCTTCTGCATGCTCACAGGGTATCTCCGTCTCATTTTTAAAATCCATCTAATGCTACGATCTTCATCCCTCATCTCTAATCTCAGCTACATCTCTCTTTCGCCACCTTCCCACCCCGTCGGCCCTCACTTCTCTTCGACAGGCGTAGAAGTTCCCTTTGAATGAGACATGCTGTATGGTGCCTGTAAGGTATCAATAATCAGTAAACATTCCTCGCATAAATATCAAAATCAATGGCTTCAACGATAGCAAGTAAATGTTGTCCTCACCAAAGCCTGTTTCGCGACACAGATTCTCCACGCTAACTTCTTAACATTTCCATCCGCAGCCACAACTCCTGGCGCTAGCTCTAGGACAAACATCTGGTGGATAGCATAGACGACCCTCTTGGCGTACTTGCCATCTCTCTCGACCAGACTACCGAAACTCTCTTCGACGGTATTGGGTGCGATTTCTGGGTCGCGGTCGAAACAGTTTCTGACAACTGGGAGTAGAGCATCTTCGACTGCTGATCGAAGAAGGCCGTTTGAATCTATGACTGTGTCATCTTCGTCGAATCGAGGAATACGAACCTCGAAGGGTAGTGAGATGGCCATAACATTGTGCTTGCCCCCGTGGTGGTATCGAATCTCGAAAACGCCTTGAGTCCACCACAATTTGTCGCCCTCGAAGACCATCTCTCCTTTAACACAGTCATAGGTAGTACCATCATCACGCTTAGCACCTGATACTGGCTGATCCGCCACCAGAATGCCAGAATCAGCGGGCGATTCTTCGTATTCATTTGGTACCGTAGCAATCCATCGACCAGCAGATGAAACGCGTGTGACTTCTCGGGATGCATTGTCTGCGACCATATACAAGCCGACCCAATCACTCTTACTGTGATGCTTTGGAGCTCTCCATTTGACTTTGATCGGTGCACCGTACTCGAACATCAGAGGCAGATACTCATCAGTTCGTTCGCTTGGGAATCGTCCAGTAACACCTTCTTTCCCAGTAGAACGTTCATTCAAAGCCAACGCAGATGATGCCGTGCCTTGAATTTCGATGGAGTAGTCTCTGGGGTTAAAACCAGCTAGATCAGGTGCTAGTCGTGTAACGGTAATACGTGCAGGGTACTGACTAAATAAGGCAGTGGTATCTCTCATGATCGTAGAAACACCTGCAGCAAGTTTCGGTCGAGCGGCATCCAGAAATTCCTCAACGAAATGGCTGGTCTCACTCAAGACTTTGTCCACACTTCCTTGGAATTTCTTCAGTGGAGGAGGAAGTGATCTTCGGAGACTCTTTGTCAATCCAGCCTCTGGTCTCAGATGTCGACCATACAGCTTCTGCATGTGTGGCTTCTCAACGAGTTGGATGAAGCATAGACTGAGGACGTGGCTCATCAGAGCAAGGAAGAATATCGACAAGCTTCCGGTGAGGAAAACAGCCCCCCAAAGACCCATCAGTCCGATGAAACGTTCAGGGTTATTCAGGTAACGGTAAATTCCACTGTAAGTAAGTTTTCGGTCCTGGTCGAAGAAGAAATCTCCAAAGAACCAACCGAATTCTCCAAGTGACTCATAAATACTGACAGCTGTCCATACCTGGAGAGCAACCAAGGTGGCTCCAATGATGTGCATCAATAATGCATTGTCAGCGCTCCAATTTGTTGGCAGGGTGTACATCTTCCAGGTCGCAGCAATGAAACTTGCCCAGCACATGTTCATGCTCATGTGATAGATACCCTTCCACTGTCTCCACGCCTCTTCGGTGCCCTCACCAAATTTGAGGAAATGTCTTGTCCATATTTTATCATTTGATTGCCGGTCAAGAACAATGCCGAGGCCGACAGTATACCAGAGACGCCAGAATACTGCGTTCAAGACAAACAAGGCTCGGTAAACCGGCGTGGATGGAGATACCAGAGCGATGATCGTTACACAGATCTGTAGGAGAAGAACAGAAACATCTGTGATTCGAAACAAGTCAATGTTTCTAAGACCAAGCATGTTGTGTACAGAGAGAGGTGATGTCGCGAGGGCAGGGATTTTCTCCAAGACATTTGTCTGCTCGGGAAGTTCAATACCCTCCGTGCGGGCCGCTGTCGCATTCGCATCTTGGATGTCGCTGGGGCTTGGTTGAATCGTTTGCTTTCGAGGTGGCGGCGGATTATACGTCTTTTCGATATGAGGATTCTCGATGTATACGAGGAATGCGAACTGAGCAGCATGTGCAACAATGGAAATGAAGAGTACGTTGTAACTCGCTGCCATGGCTGAGATGCCGTAGTACCCAGCGTATCCCACAGAGTACATAGGATGAGGAGCCATCTCGAAGACACCATCAAATGTCAAAGCCTGATCGATCAGATAGAAGAAATCACCCCAGTACCAAGCGTAATCCTTCACGACTCGGTGAGCATCAAGTTTAACCCAGAGGTTGAAGCCAACCAGGACGATTCCTCCTACCCAACGGACCAAGAGCATCATGACACCCTCTCCAGCTGGACGACCACCGCAAGCAATGGCGAAGAGACAATACGAGGTAAAATCACACATCAAAATCAAATCCACAACTCGACGGAAAACTAGCCAGGTGTTGTACTCGACTGGTGCTTCCTCAATTTTGTAGTCCTCTGGGATCTTGGTCTCTAGTTCGCTCTTTATCAGATTGTATAGCCATGGACGAGGATTCTTTCCGGTGCTTGGGTGTTCAAATAGGTTTGTTTTCTTAGCCCATGCCACGAGCCGACGGTGGTTAGATTGTATTCGGAGGAGATATCCAATTCCAACATTGTAGCAAACTCTCCAGAACAAGAATATGATGGCAAACATAGGTTGCTTTAGGGAGGCAGGCAGGAGGTATAGCGCGAGAACATGGAGACCGAGGACAGCAAGGACAATAGCATCGGAGAGGTTTTTGGGTTGTCGGGGGTCTAGTAGTTGTGATACCATATCATGGGTCTGAGGAACCGTGAAGACTGCATGCCCGTCAGCATACTCGAGGAGTACAATACCTGTTGAGCTCGAGGTAACCCAACCCCCACGGGTGGACACGTACGGGTTCCATCCGGAGTTCTGCCAATTGTCTTATTACTCGCAGTGTGCCTCTTTGCTTCTTCGTCGTCTTCTGGTGTATCTGTTCCACTGCCTCCACTCGAAGATCCATTCTCATGGCCGTGGGGGGTCTTTCGTTCTCGCAGACCCTCTTGGGCAATAGCAGTGCTCCTTGCACTCATTCTGAGCGACGGAGTTGAGTCCCGCGCTGCAAAGCTGTTGAGTATTGTTATGAAGAGGCTCTCGAGCTCTCTTGCTGGGTTGATGGACGTTGGGAAGCGTTGTATTATGCGAGGCGGGGGCGGGGAGTGACTGGTCTTTTAGAGTTTGCTGGACCGAATGCCATGCGTGCGATCTTTCGTGATGTTGTGGGAATTGGAGAGGGAGGGGAGGCAGGGAGGTAGGGAGGGATGTGCGGCGAGAGTAGGGTGGAAAGTGGAGAGTGGAGAGGTTTGCAAAGGGCTCACTATTATAACAAATTGGAGAGACTCGCGTAGAGAAAGCACGATGTTCAACTGGCCAATCGAAGACCCCGCGACTTCTGCCGGAAGCTTTGCAGATCCAACCAAAAAGTACGGCATTTGTTGTTTGTTGTTTTGATATTCTGATAATCTGATATTTGTCATTGTTATTGTTGGGCTATCAGCGAAGTCCCCTAGGTACAACTCGGTATAGCTCTCGTCCGTTTGCGTAACCTCGAAGACAGGACCAGTTATGCCATACATTCATACATTCTTATCTTTAAGCAGGGCAACTTGAATATAGCCAGAAACCCTCCCATGACCGAATCAGCAGGAACAGGAACCGAAGAGATGGAACTGGGACTGGAACTGCCAGCACATGCTTTATTGCCCTATCGGATTCGTTTTTCGTGGCCTGGATGCATGCAGCCTCTTCAACGTCCTGGAAAGACCAGAAATTCTGGCTTGTGAATATCCTGCGGGGTCGATCACATGATATCCACGATACTGAAACCTTGGGGCCTTGACGATAACTAGGAAGCCCGTGATAATGCTGTTTTCGTTCTTGCCCAGATGTTAGTTGTTCTTTATCTATTGACTTCAAGACTACCTTTGGGTTGGCAATACAACCAGTTGACAAGAGGTAAAAGTTATCCTTGCAACAGTCATGTGATTTGGTCCGTTGACCGTTCTGGCTCGCCTCAGACTAGCAACCACCCGTAATCGAGCGCTCACTAATTCCCCCTGCACATATTCCGAATCAAGGGGCCTCATCAACTCCCACGCTCCAAGCATCAAAGCATGACGAAAATTCGATGTCAGACATGTCTGGCTCAGCCTCTGCCGCCGTTGCCCGATTCGGACCGGCGACTCTTGCTTGATTGTTCTTTGACTTTCTCATCCAAATAGTCGAGATGAGATGAGACGGTCGATTTAGCCTTACCGAGAGGCCCCTCGGGTCTTTTGTTTCTTCGATGCTGAGTTAGTGTTATTGGATGGTCCACTTCTGCGGCATGTTCAAGTGTTACGACATGGATTTATGTACGGCGTTCGTAAAGAGCAAATGAGAAGTCTCAGAATGATCTCTGCCCCTCTAAAAGTAAGGCTGTGGTTGAAATAGGCTTTTGAGGAGTCCTCTAGTCTCTCTGTTTGCTTCGACTGGCTCGCCTCATGGTCTCAGCCGCATGTCTGCCTCGCCTGATCCTTCCCAAAAAGGCCAACCTTTTCTCGCCGAACAGCACTTCTTTGTTTTCATATTCACTTTTGGTGAGAGAGAGAGAGAGATGGCTTTTTTATTCTTGATGACTCATTGGCCGAAACGACAACCAGTTGTCTCGTCTTTTGGATATAAAATCTACCTCCTCTCCACAAGTTTCTTCCTCCTCCCCATCTGACTTGTTCAGTTCAACCACCAACCAAACAACTTCAGCCTCAAACCAAATCAACTGTCTCACTCCTCCTTCTCTTGATACTCGCAATCGCTTCTCCTCAATATCAAACTCCATCCTTGCTGGCAGGTCCATCGAAGGTCGAGTTCTTCATTCCCTCGATATGGCGTCCTTCTCAACCCATACAAACGCTCGAGCTCTCACCAGTGCCAACAGTCTGAAGCAACGCCTCTTGCAAGACATTGCTGAGCTACAGGCCCAACCTTACCCCAACATCACCTTGCACGTTCAAGAAGAAGATCTTGAACATGCCTGCCTGATCCTCACTGTCGAGGAGTACGGACAGATGCACTTGACCATCGATTTCCCAAAGAACTTCCCGCTTGGACCTCCAAGAATCCGCATGGATTCTGATATTCACCATCCCAACATCTTTGGAAGCTACATCTGCGCCTCGATCCTCAACACTGAAGAAGGCTACACTCCTGCTTACACCCTCAAAGGCATTGCCATTCAACTGCTCAGCTTCTTCAGCAGCGACAAAATTGAGCAGGGGGGTGGTGGATACTCTGTTAATATCAGCAATTACCGCAGCACGCGTTCGTACATTCGCGAGGCGCCAACACACCTTTGCAACAAGTGCAAATTCGGTACGCCAGCTCTCCACAGTGGTAGGACATTATCCTCTTCTTCCACGGCTTCAGGATCATCGACCCCGCCACCTCCAGTCTCCTCCTTAGATGGAGGAGATGTTGACATGCACTGGCCCAGTCCTCAGAAGAGTGCAACTTTTCGCCGTCGTCGGCAGGCAAAGGTCAGTGCCACCATAACTCCTGAGCAGGCTCCTACATTAGCTCCACAGACCGAGATCCCAGTCACCAAGCCTTTTAAGGGTATCCAGGAAATGAAGCTGCCAGATGAGATCCTGCTACTCTTCTGTGACAAGTTGGAGTACGAGGATTTGATGGTTTTTGCACGAGCATGGGAGAAGATCGGTGTCATCATGACCGAATACGACATCATCCGAACCCGGGAGTTGCAATGCTTCTGCTTCAAGACCAGCTACATGACCAGTAGACTTGGTGTTGGCGTCAACATCGAACGCCGAGGAAGAATCGGTTCCTTCGAGTCTGAATTCGACCTCTTGTCGGAGGAGGGCTTCACTAACCACCGAATCCGCCGCTCAGTACAAGGTGTCAAGTTCCAGCACTGGTTAGGTCTTCCAATCTCAAATGGCCATTGGAGAAAGGTCAAGGACAGTGTTACTACTGCACTTTCTACTTTGGGAACGGAATCAGGTCTTGGATCCGGCGACGCCAGCCAAACTATCTACGCCTTCATGAACGACATCGTCGTGAAGCTCAATAAGCAGACGGAACAAGCCACCATTAGAGCTCCTTATTACCCGTACGATGAGACACCAAAGAGCACCCTGACCCACGCTTCCGAGAAGGCCATCGAGTCGTACTTCCACCTCTTCCACCTCCTGCTGTGTCTAGCAATCGAACAGCCATCTATCGTCAGAGCCGCAAACGACAAGCTCAATGCGTTCGGCAGAGGCGAGAACTCCAAGAACAACTGTCCCAACCTCGGACATCTGCTTGTTGCTGCCTTGATCAGCGATGTGGATATGACAGAGAAGATGATCAAGTCCATCGTTCGAGAGACCATCACCCGAAATGTGGTCTGGATGCTCGATACGAAGGGTAGCGGTATGGCCGAACTCGCTTATCTTGAGCCCTCACCCGCCTCCGAGTATCGCCTCAAGAAGAGTTTCGAGGGAGGCAAAACATCCTATCGGCTGTTGATGTTCTTGAACTTGTTCCGCAAAGTAGCCGTCGGCAGTCCCCGCAAGCCACTCTCCGTACTTCGCGACGAAGCCTTCGAGCGTCATGGTGCACCGCCTCGAGGTTCAGCCAAGGGGCTAGCAGACTCCATCAAGCGCATCCATCAAGTTTCCTCCTTCCCAGAATTCCTCACTCACATGGGCATTGAGAAGGTATCGAAAGAATGGTTCAACACCTTCTTGAAGGACTGCATTCAAGATAGTATCAACAAGGGCTACTCTCGCATGCCGCTCAGTCAAGGCCAGGCATTGACTCTTCGTCAGATGAAGGAGCCTGATGTTGAGATTGCGCCTGGAGTTTTCCCTCAGCAGGTCAATGCTTGCAGCCTGTCCTTCTTCCCAGGCCATGGTGATAGTGGTTTTGGCGGAGGT
Source organism: Helotiales sp. F229 (assembly GCA_002554605.1). Taxonomy (NCBI): domain Eukaryota; kingdom Fungi; phylum Ascomycota; class Leotiomycetes; order Helotiales; species Helotiales sp. F229. Next base: position 2,154,455 of record MXAW01000004.1, on the reverse strand, counting down.
AGAGGCGGTAGAGGCGGACGAGGTGGGAGAGGAAGTGGGCGATGGCGCGGCAGATGAGTTGGAACTTCACCACATACATTCGTTAGTCTCAAGGCTTGATTCCTAGACAAGCTATGAGCAAAATATGGTTGCCACTTACATACACGATGAATTACCGGGCATAAAGGGCATGGAAGGTGCTTCAGGATGAAGCTAGCTAAATGCATAGTTGGCATTGGTTGCATTCGAGTTAATGATACCACTTAGATGAGATGCACAAATTAAACAAACAAAGATAACCCCATACACATCGCAAATGATTCTTCATGGTGATATTATAAGCTGTGTTAATTAGGTCCTTGTACAACTTTTTCGTCCTCTGATGCTCAATAACCCCCACACCTATTTACACCGCCCCGCTGCCAAGTCCACAGGTCTCGCTTACGCACGACGACAACTCATAGTCGGCTTTCAACTCTTACACTTGCATCTCAATCCTCCGTAACAAAACAGATACTGCCAGCCAGGATCAGAAGCTATGGACGATTCAAATCAACGGACCACTCACCTCCCCTCCCCCTCATCATCATCACCTACAGACCCCTCCCCCTCAACCAACTTCCCCCTCTTCCCGCACCTCCCTCTCGAACTCCGCATCCAAATATTCACCCACGCCTCTCAACCCCCTTCCCCCCATCATCCATTAATCCACCAAATCGACGCCCGCCGGGGCACATTTATATCCAACCAATCTCCCTCCCCCCTCCTCTCCACCAACCAGCTCTCGCGATCCATCTACCTACTCACCACATCGGCCGTCTACGCCTTCGGCACCTACGTCTCCTTCGCCCGCGATATCTTCTATTTCACGGATTTCGCACGCCTGAATGATTTTGCGCGCTTGAGAGGCTTTTTGAAATCTGAGGATGCGGCGAGCGTGAGGCGGTTGGCGGTTAAGAGGGAACTGTTTGACAGGGCGTATGCGATGGTTTTGGATCCGGCTGTGGGGGGTTTGGAAGGGTTGGAGGAGTTGTGTGTCGTGTGGAGGGACTGTAGGTGGTGCTTTCTTCCTTTTCCCCCTTTGAACATCTCGAGTTTTTCAAGGTTTTTTTTTTTTTGCCTATCCTCAGATCTGTGTTATTCCATGCTCTCTCTCCTGCATCTCAAGTTTCTTGCTGTGGTATGGTACGCATGTAGTGCATCGGAATTACTTGCTAATCCATCCATCTCTCTAGGGAGGGTTGTGAGGGAAGCATGGCGTGAGAAGAATGGAACTTTTAGGGAGGTGGAGGAAGGGGAGTTGATGGGGAGCGGGCGGGAGAATTCGTATACGGAGTATTTAGTTAAGAGGTGTAGGAAGGAGTTTGGTGGTGGGGATGGAAACGTGCCGACGGATAGACCGGTGCGGATTCGCTTGGGTGTTGTGGAGTGATGGGATGTGAATGAAGGCTAGTATAGTTGATCCGATTTCTTGGACTGCTGCTCATTGGTCTATTGTTAGACAAGGATCGACACTGCATTTATCTACTCTTTTTTGGAGGTCATTTTTTGGGACTTGGTCTTTTGTGTAGCTATATGTATGTCTTCTTCGGTGGCAGAGATTGATTGTTTCATGTCAAGCAAGAGAATTGTGCCGATCTCGAAGATCAATATCCGCCAATGTTCACAGGCAACAAGATAACATTGAGTAGTATTCGATTAATAGGCATGAAAGTATGGTTTCATCTACTCTTGCATCCATTTGGTACTTATCTGCTCTGATCTGCATTTCCATACATTCCACAAGATCCATCAACAGACCAGCAACACTATCCCCAAGTCCGGCAAACTGTCACGCAACTCCATCGCTCATAGCAAAATTATCAAGCATATCTTACAACCAGTTAGTCCTCGTTTCCGCATCCAACGATCATGCATCATCCTCTTCATCATCATCGTGCTCGAAATAATGCGACCTCAGCGCCGTCTCACTCTTCCTCGCCGCCTGTCTCCTCGGCGTCTTGCGTGGAGTCTCAACAGGCTTGGTAGGCAAAGTCGCTCTTCGACCTCCCTTCTTTGCAGGTGCTTTCTTGAGCTCTACTTCTTCTTCTTCAACTTCTGAGTCTGATTTATCTGATGGCAAAGAAGATAGTGGTGAAGTCTCGTCGTCTTCATCTTGCTCCGAGTCTGGAATTTGAGCCTTTGCCTTTTTGATGCTTTTAGCAGAAGACGTCTGTTGTGGAGCAGCTCTCTTCGCTGGTGTTTTGGCGGGTGCTTTCGTTGTCTTGTTAGCAGAGCCGGGTGGTCGTCCTCGTTTTTTGGGTGCCGGCTCTGATAAATCTTCTGCATCTTCCATCTCGACATCTTCATCTGATACTGGGGCGGTTCCGCCTTTTGTAGCGAACTCAAGCGATTGTGGAGTGGCGTAGGCTTGACCGATTTTGGGTCTGGCGGGCTCTGCATCATGACCTTCAACTAGGAAACCTCCACCTTGGTCATCATCATCCTCTTCGTGAGCCACTGGGAAGAAAGCCTCTCGGCCGTGGTCTTCGGGTTCCTCGGCATCGAAGCCTTCCGGTAAGAAGCCACCCGCCATGTCTTCGTCTTTTTGGTCCATGATGCGCTTCTGTGCTTCTGCTTCAAGGTCCTCAGCAGTGTTCTTCTTCTTCCCAATCCACGGATTCAAAACATCAGCATTTTTGTCAGCCGCGCCAAACTCCTCGTTGACTCTCTCTATAATCCGCAATCCCATGAGCATCTTGCGCCACGTGTGAAGCACCAGTTTGCGAGATTTCTCATCCTCTTTCCGGACCCGCTCGACTTCATCTTTGTGCCACTCCTCCATCATTGTATCATAATGCTCTTCAGCCACGACAACTCCATTGATGATAGGAACTGCCATCCTGTGGCCAAATTCGAATCCAACAACAGCTTCGGCATAATCGATACCGAGTCTTTTACAGATCTTGACAGTACCTCGAGCAGGAATGTGTACGGCCCCTTCGGGAAGCATAGAGTCAACATACAAATCGATGTTGCCAAATGAATTCTTGGGTATGATTCCATTTTCAATGGGCGGTGGAATGATCCACTCAGTCTGAGCCCGGCTGTAGAGTCCTTGCAAGACCTTTTCGCCGCTCGCATTCTCTGCTTCAGCAAGCTCGCGTCTACGATTCGTAGTGGCCGCCCGGTATGGAACTCGCTTCAGAGGCTCTTCGCCGAGCTTTGGAGCACGACCTTCCTTGTGCCAAGTTTCCATTGTCTTGCAATTGACTACATCTTTTCGACGGAATACTTTCTCTTCGGTGCTCGTATCACCTTTGCCTTTAACCGTGAACATCTTGACGTGCTTGGCATATGGAAGTAAAGCTTCTTCTCTCTTGAAATGTCGCTCAAGCACGAAATCAGGGGAAGTTTTGTAGTACTGGAGTGTCTCCTTGCCTACTTCAACCTCTTTCTTCTCAGCTTTGACTGGCTTGAGGTCAGTCACTTCCTCGTGGTCGTCGATTTCTGTTCTTGGACAGCTCCTGGATCCTCGAACATAGCCGCTCATCACTTGTTTGAACCAGTCCTTTTGCTCATACCGTTTGACCTTGCCATGTTTATTGTAAATTGGCACTTTCTCCACTGGGAATCTGTTGCCTTTAGTTCTACCTGGCCAGACATGTCTTTTGAGATAGCGTGTTGTGACATCTTTCGCTGTACCGTCTGAGGAATGTCCGAGGATGTAAGCTGTGACTTGTTTGGCTTTCTCGGACTTCGCTCCACGAGTCTCGAATCTCTCCAGCATCTTTTCATTTGTAGCGGCAATTTGAAGAACAACTGGATCCACTGGGATATATGTGTTCGTTACTGGTGAGAGGACCTCAGTCCAGTAATGAGGATGGATGAGATCCTTGTCGTAAGGCAAGGATGGTTGTACTGTACGCCTTGCAGGTGTGATATCGATGACGGACTCCTCATCACTCTCTGCTTCCTCGGAACCAGACAGTGATATTGGAGCGTCTTGACGCCCGCTTGCTCGTGAGGCGCGTCTTCCAGACTTTGGAGCTTGCGTTGGGGGTTTGGCAGCCTTTGCTAAAGCCTTACCCTTGCCTTTCTTTTGAGGTTTCGACTCGGGCTCCTCCTCACTTGAGCTGCTATTGTGGGAAGAGTCCTCAGTAGCTATAGCAGTCTTCGGCTTCTTCAGAATTCGAGGATTCTTCTCCACAGCTTCTTCAACCTGACTCCATCCGAACCCTACCGGTTGCAAGTTTGCCACTAGCCGAGCTTCTACACCAAGTCCTCGCAGAAGAGCAGTAAACAGCTGCGAGCCAACATCACGACTTCCTTCCATGGACCTTGCATGTGCTCTGTATTCGTTGAGATTTCTGATTCGTTCACCGTGGCGCTCAGGATCATGTTCATCTTCCCTGAGACTCTTTATTTCCTCATCCAGTCTTTGCAGAGACATGTACCCCAACTTCCTCAGTCCAGGTGCAGTGATCCTGAATCTTTGCTTCCAGAAACTGATGAGAACTTTCAGAAGTCGAAGGATGGGATCTCCTCCACTCATGTTGACCTGGCCCTCAGCAAGTCTCTGAGCAGGTTCTCCCCAATCCCTCTGGTTCCTTGGCTCGGTATCCTTGCCCTTCCCTTTGCCTTTTGGTGTTTCCTCCTTATCATTACTCTTCGAAGCAAGTCCACTATTCCGCCTCCACTTCTCTACTTCCTGGACAACAATCGGACTTAAATGCTCCACCAAAATCTCCTGCAACTCCTTATCACAACACCACGCGTTCCGTACCGCATTATGATACATCAAAAACTGTACATGAGCCTGATGTGTGGCAACTCTTATTCCCCTCTCGATCTTACTCGGTCCCTTCTTCGTGCCAAACGGATTCGTGATCGAGACTCGGTGGTCTTTCGTCAGAGTCAACTCGAGGTCGCCTGAAGGTTCTGGCCCAGCGGGTCTTGGTACAGGATTCGTCTCCACATCCTCGAATTCAATATCTTCATCCTCATCGTCCGATTCCTCGTTCGTCTTTTGTCTCTTTGCGGCGGGCACATCTTCGAATTCCTCGTCGGAAAGGGAGGAGAGGGAGCTTTCGTCATCCTCACTAGCTACCAACTTCTCGAGTATTGCCTTCTTGTGCTCGGCACTGCGTTTTGAGCCAGTGCCAGCGTCTAAGTCGTCGAACAGAGTGGGCTTTCGAGGAGTGGTTGAGGTAGATACCTTAGCCTTGCCACTCCTTTTCGGAGGAGGCTTTGAGGGGCCTGCTTTTGGGGAGTCTGATCGCAGACGTTTGCGAGGGATAAATGGAGGCATTGCAATGCATCACCAAATATGATATTTTTCGTCACATCTAAGGGTTGGAGGTTTGTGAAGATTGTCGTGTTGTGCCTGGTGGAAATTCTCAAATCGTAGCCTTGCTTCATGAGGTCACTATTCACAATGGGCGGGCCTAGCGCCAGGTACCTGTGGACAGGGGTTGGCATTTTCCCCAGGCGAATACTTTGGATGAAAATTGTATGGATCTTTCAATCGGAAGTAAAGGAGGTTGCTTGGAATACACGAAGTCCATTTTCAAAGAGAGTATTGGGTGTGGCTAAAGGCATCAACATTCTTTCAACATAGAATAACCCCCCTGAGACTGAAATGTCTTTGCAACATGTACAAACCCAGCCCCATTTTAATGCTAATGTGTTCTGTTTTTTGGTAGCACGATTCTCGATTCTCTTTCACATTTCATAAGCAGTAAATTTGACATCTGCCTATTCTTTCTATCCGGGTATCTCTTTGGTCTTCTCTACCCTGCCCCAGTATCAACACATTTCTATCCAACGCCATGCATAACCCCCAGTGAAACAATCAACCTCTACTGCTCAGATATTTGTATCCGCAGCGCTCCCAACATCATGGCCGTGCCTCTTCCTCCAGTCCTTAATCCCATTCTCCAACTCCGCCCTCGAAACCCCGTCCCTCACCAGATACATCGTGACCCCCAAACTCTCCACATTTCTATTCCTCGCCTCATCATCAAAGAACAGCATGTCTTCGAACCTTAAGCCTGTCGCCTTCTGCAGCTTATTAAAATGCGTAATCTTGCTCCCAGGGTATATCTCCAAGTGGTCAAAGAACTCAATCGCCTTTCTCTTCTTCCCTTCCGCATCTGCAACATGTAATAATCGCAGCATTTCCCGACCGAGATCTGGCGCAGATGTGCGAGATGCGGCGCCGACTTTTATTCCACTGGCTTGGAGGGAGGAGAGAATCGATGGGACTTCATTGTAGAAGGAGAAGGATTCGCCGAAGCGGTCTTTGACCGAATCGTGAGTCGAGGTGGCTTTGAGGGGAGGTGTTACATGTGTCTGGAGAGGATTAGCAACCTTTCGAGAATAGCATTGGAAAACAGGAGAGTTTCTAGAGGGGGGTCTGCTAGCAACCTACATCCACCCAAAATGGCCACAAGGTATAATCCAGGTCAAAGACAATGAGCTTGGGAAGAGCTCCATCTGAGAATCTGGATGGAGGGGTTGACGCTGAACTCCCGGCAGGCACGCTCGAGGATTTGCTGAGCTTTTTCACCATCGTGAAGAGGATTCAGAAGAGAAAGACGTTTCAAGATTATCGTACTGACACTCGAACTGTTCCCTTTGGAGATGTTGTGTTTACAAAAGAGAAGAGTGGTGGCGGGGCAAATTGTATGTACTTGTACGGTCCTGATACCGATACCAGGATCAACGTCACCGAGGACAAGATTTTAAGGTTGGGGTGCAGGCGGTCAGGTCAGGTCAGGTCCAGGTCCAGCCAGGTCAAGACGGGAGCTGGAAGTGGGTGCCTGTGGATGCCTGTGGATCAAATGTAAGATTTTTGGTGTCAGATCCACTCGCTCCGGAAAGAGTTTCGTCTTTCTTACCAACCGACCAACAAACATAGACGTCCCTCCTTCATCCTCTTCTCTCTACTCGATTTTTGTCTACCATTTCGTCTTACGCCTCACTCTCACTATCTACCTCGGTGTTCGCATACACAAAAACATCTCTGCCTGTCTACATCTACACAGCTTCGTCTCCTTCAAAATGCTAGACTCTCTTACCATCCTCGCCATGGCCGCCGAAGCTGTTCAGCGGTCTGAGTCACTCGAGCTTGAACGAGAGTTCACAGTCCGCAGACCCCGAACCACCGATATCCCTCTCCTCGCACAGGTTGAACGCTCTGCTGCCCAAATATACCGAACTGTGGATTTGGAGTCTCTCGCCGACGGCGCCACCCTCGATCCATACATCCTCATCACCATTGCAAACGCAGGGTATCTCTGGGTAGCTGTGAATCGATTCGACCAGCCCATAGGCTTCTTGGGAGGGAACTATCTCTCGGGCAACTTCCACATCATCGAGCTGTCAGTAGCCCAGGAGTATCAGGGTCGCGGCATTGGAAGTGCGTTGGTGGCGACCATGTCGCAGCAGGTCAGACTGGAAGGATACAGATCAATCACCTTGACAACATTCAAAGATCTGCCGTGGAACGCACCCTGGTACGCGAAGTTGGGCTTTTCTGAGGTCAAGTTACAGGATATGGGGAAGGAGTTCGAGAAACTTGTGGAGAGTGAAGCACGACATGGTCTCGACCCCAAGCGACGATGTGTGATGAGGATGGTGTTCTGATTCGAGGCCTCGCACCACTTGGAACTACGAGGTTCCATCGAAGAGTAACAATTGCCGATCTACGGAAGTGAACCACGCGACTTTTGAGTATCCCCAGGGTACAAACGGATAGGTACGATGTGCCTCAAGGAAACAAACATGGTCAATCTCCGCTTTGTGATCGATTGCGGAGAAGGATTCGTGACCAGCCGCGATCTGCGGACAACGAGACTTTTCTGTTGTAGAACTCGATCGTATTTTGACAGCAGCATGGAGGACGCGTTGATTTCTGGTCGCCAACGTCGGAAAGACCCTCCGCCCAAACACCTTGGGCTATTTCGAAGCAACATTTGTCCGAGCAAGTCGGGTCCAGGGAATGGGGGGTCGCAAGGCAGCTGTCGTGGAACCAGGCCGACAGTTGCACAGCAATGGCCGTGGTCGAATTGCAAGCTGTAACATAGAAATGTGATGGAAGTTAGAGGTTGGTTGGAATTGTTTCGGGAGGAAAAGAAGAGCAATGGAGTGTTGTATCATCATCTATTATGTAAGGAGTTGGACAGAAATAACGGCAGCCATGGACCTTATCTTTTCTGGGGCATCATTCTTATCCTTGTCCATCTTTGCTTATTCCCCGCGATGCGGTGGTCTCATTCGTCGCATGGAAGTTTGATATCAACCTGCCGGCTCGGCACTTCCGTCCAGATTTACCCGCAGATCTGATTGATCGATCACTCGAATCTAGCTAGGCTCGCGATCAATCTGCTCAGGAGAGCACGGAAAAAACCCTATCTCGGGATATCCACAGCCACTCACCCAAATCAGACGTTGAGTTCTTCACGTCAGTCTTCTGGTTCATCTTTGGCCTTTGAAGATGGATTCTACAGCTTCTATTAGCATTGGCATTGGCACAAGCACTGACACGGGCAGGGGCCGCACATGGCATGGCAGTGCATCTGTCCTCCCTGAATCTCTTATCGGACAGCTGCAGCATCTTGTCACAACTTTTCATGCCCTGTGTAATGATTGCGTGCACTTTGTTAGCACTTAGATCTCGGACCTTGGCGTATTGCCTCTGGACCTATGGCGGAGACCGAGACAATCTGTTCCAAGCCCCAAACAGTCGTTGCATGCAGCAGCTTTACCCCCGATAGTCGTGTATCCTTGCTAAATTCAATCTGGCGAGACGTCTAATATCTTACATACGAAGCTAGTTGAATGAGCATCTCCAAATAAGTATTGGCGCCTCGGTCGTCGTTCTATATCCCCTTTTTGTCTTTTCTGTCTCCGATTGGCATTCTTCTTTTCTGTTTATATCTAGAGTGAATACCTTCTAGGCGAGGGTATTTCCATTCTTGGACTTCCTCAAGTAGGCGATCAGTTGGCCTCCCTATCTCATCCGGCATCGGTATCGTCTCTCGTCTCATACTCACAAGAACACGATCATCATGGCGGAAAATATGGAAAAACCCACGATTCCATCGTCAGACTCAGAAAAGGGCACGAACATGGCGGAGAAAAGCCTCGCACCCCAATTGATGGAGATCAATGAGACCGGCCACGTCCAAGAACTAGAGCGGAACTTCTCTCTCTTCTCCATTTGTTCTGTGGGTATCGTCACTGGGAATACTTGGGCTGCTCTAGGAGGATCCATTGTCATTGCCATCTACAATGGTGGACCACCTGGAGTTCTTTATGAATTCATTGCGGTCTCCGTATTCTATTGGCTGATTGCGGCTTCACTCGCTGTAAGTGTTCACTCTGCCATCAGGAAATACGCATGCTGACAATTCATGCAGGAACTCGCGTCCTCCATGCCATCCAGTGCCGGAGTATATCACTGGGCTTCTATCACACCAGGTCCGAAATATGGTCGTTTGATTGGATGGTTTGCGGGATGGTGGAATACTTTTGCTTGGATGTGTGGAACAGGTATGATATTAGACTCCCTCTCGTTGCAAATATATCTGACCTGAGTAGCCACAATGGCAAGCATCAGCAGTCAGATCTGTGTTGCGATGTATGGATTGTACCATCCAGAATACACCCCAGAAAGATGGCATGTCTTCGTTGCGTACCTGATCATCACCTGGACGTGCTGCTCGATTGTGTTGTTCGCCAATCGAGCTTTACCGATACTCAACAACATCGGGCTATTCTTCATCATTGCGGGAGTATTGGTCACAATCATCACTTGCGCCACCGCTGGGACTGGATACGCAACATCTTCCTTCGTTTGGGCCGAATGGTCTAACCAGACCGGATACACCAGCAATGGCTTCGTCTTTTGTGCCGGCATGCTCAACGGTGCCTATGCCGTCGGGACCCCAGATTGCGTGTCCCATCTCGCAGAAGAGATCCCGAATCCCAAACGAAACGTACCATTCGCCATCGCAGCTCAAATGGTCACCGGTTTCATCACAACATTCTGCTACGCAATTGCCATCTTCTATGCGATCACGGACATCGACGCAGTCCTCGACGCTCCATACTTCCCCTTGGCATTCATTTATTCTCAAGCAACCTCAAGCCGAGCAGGAGCAACCGGACTACTATTCCTCATCCTCGTCCCCATCCTCTGCTGCTGCGCTGGAACCTTCATCACATGCGGTCGTTGTCTCTGGACCATCGCTCGCGACGAAGCGGTTCCGTTCTCAGGCACATTCAGCAAGATCCACCCCAAGCATAAGAATCCCTTCAACGCGACCTTGTTCTGCGGTGTTTTCTGCACTGTTCTTGGTTCTATATACGTTGGTTCCTCCACAGCGTTCAGCGCCTTCGTAGGCTCGTTCGTCGTCTTAACCACGCTATCCTACGTCGCAGCCATCCTCCCATTCGTCTTCACCCGACGCTTCTCGCGCATATCAGCCACCCCAGGACCATTCACCAATAACATGCGACCGGGACCGTACCAGATGGGACACTATCTCGGCTATGCCGTCAACATCATCGCATGCACATACATTCTCGTCTTCGCGGTCATCTACTGCTTCCCGTATGCGATACCTTTTGACGAAGTCAGTATGAACTACGCGTCTTTGATCACGGGCTCCATGACCATCTTCGCGGCTGTTTGGTGGTTTGTCAAGGGTGGAAATTATGTTGGCCCGAGAGCTTTTGTTCCTGAGGATGAGATTACGCATGGGGTGGTGGTGTCAACTTCTTAACGTACATAGATTGATGTTGATTATTTTGCGTACATTGTTTGTTAGAAGAGAGCTGTTTCATTGCTAAGGATGCATTTCAGGCGCATATATATCAGGCTGTTGCTTAAATTCCTGTTGCAACTCATGGACTAGGCAAAGCCAAAAAAGGAAAAGACTAGGAATAACAAGTTGTTGCATCCCTTCCCTACCTGCCTATTGCCCCGCGTCAGATCTTCGCCCTTCCTCCTTTCTCCCCCACACCCCATTTACCAAGGAAGAACAGTCCCATCATACGACAAGAAAGCTCCCGACGTCGTAGCTTTCGTAGCATTATCAATCTAAATCCCGTCAGCCCTCAAACATACTAGCAGTCACACTCAGAGGCTAAGCACAAACCTGTTCAACAACCCCTCTCGCACTCTCCTCCACAGTCATGGGCGGTTCTCCCACCCCAATACTATCCGCAAACGCCTGACCATTCGCAGTCTTAACCCACCCCGGGTGAACAGCAAGCGTCACAATCCCCTCCTCCTCAAAATGCACCTTCCTCACAAAATAATTCGCCGCAGCTTTACTCACTCCATAAGCTAGACTCGGCACCGCGCCTTCCATCCCCTCGATACTTCCCAGCGAGCTGGAGACGAGTATGAATTTTCGCTCCTGGACCTGGCCTTTGCTAGAGGAAGTGGAAGTGGAAGTGAGGAGTAGGTAGAGTGTTTGGTAGAGGAGGATTGGTCCGAGAGTGTTGGTTTCGTAATGCGAGATTAGGGAGGAGAGAGGTGTGGCTTTTGAGGAGAGGAAGGATTGCCCAATGCCAGCGTTGGCGATGATGGTATTTATGCGTGTGATGCCGTGGGTGGCGGTTAGGGTTGTGAAGAAGGTGGCGAAACTCTCTGCTGATTGGGATGGATTACCAAAGTCTAAAGGGATAATGAGGAGTTTGCTGGTTTGGGCGATGGGGAGGGCGGTCAATTCACTGGTGGCCGTGGAGGGTGTGCGGATCGTGGCGATGATTGTTGTGTTGGGTCGTTGGAGGAGGATGGCTGTTATGGCGAGGCCGATACCTGGTTATTGGTTGTCAGCTGTTGATGTTCATACATAATTTGAAGAAATCGAAAATCGAGTCCCGAGTCTTGGAACCATCGCAAAATTTCTCGCCACCTCTAAGCGAGCAAAGTAAACAAGCCCAGCCTGCACGAAATAGGGGTAATGGGGGTATCACCTCTGTTCGCCCCAGTAATCAGATATGTGTAATCCTCCATCGTTCTGAGTTCTTTCCTGGTATTTGAAGGTGTAAGGAGTCGTGGTGCTGATATCGCGCGATCTGGAAGTTTGGAAAGGAAGGAAGATTCGTGGGGAGAGGGGAAGCGAGGGGGGATCCTTTTTAGCTGGCTTTTTTCTGGGCGGAGAATGAGATTGGTCAGCTCGTGCTTATTGGTTCGTTCAAGTGAGATTACGTATGGAGCTTGGCTGTGCTGTGCTTGCATGTATCCTGCTCTCGTGTGTCGGGTGGTGTGCGTGGGTATTGGTGGTGAAATGTTTTTTCTCATGAGGTCGGCTTCATGGATGGCAATTGCGGGGCAGGTGCGGTGCGACCTGCAGTGCGCTCGAGACGAACATTTCACCTGGTGAGTTTAAGGCAGCATCACTGTGGTAGAAACCCAACAGCCGGTCACTCGGGTAAGAATGCAGTTTGGAATATTAAAAATATTTTTGTATTTGCTTGGCACCCGCAACCGAGAATTCCGCATCCTGTGAGCACACTGCTGCCCGCGTGTGACAACTCAATAAAGCCCATGTATATCAACATTACAATCACACTACATACAAAGCCTGAGCAGCACCCAAGAGCTCTAGCAGGAACCTCGCTTTTCGCACGTCTAACATCCTCCTTCAACCTTCTAGAAATTCGCCCCGCTGTCCTCCCAGGCCTATCAACATAAACCGCCTTTCTCGCCGCCGTCGCATCCCGATACCGCATAATATACTTTCTCCTAAGATACGCTAAGTCATGATCATTCACAGCGCTGCTAAGAAAACCCACACTGCGAAGATCGTCATTGTACTTCCAGAACAGTATCTCTACGTGCCGCCTTTCAACAACCATCCTGCAAGCGAAGCTCCCGTTAACCGACAAGAAAAGAACATTCAGACAGGAAAGAAAGGCTTTGGATCATCCTGGTATTTATTACTAAGAATATGCACATCTGGTATACTCGATAATGCGAGGAGCAAAACTCATCTAACCATATCGACGAGGCTGGTAGGGGTCATGGACGTCTCTCCGCGGATGCATCTCTGAAAGTTTTGACATCTTCGCCTAATGCATCTCCTCCGTATCAATTTTGTTTGAAGTGTCTCTTCCGGAAGCCGACCCAGCAGTATCCTGTCGATCCTCCTCTCCAACCACTTCATCGGACTCCACATCATCCGATTCCAATTCATCGGACCCTGGATTAGCAAGCCCCTCTGAATGCTCGATCTCGCAGGGCAAGATCCTCCCATCTCTGCACTCAAGATGCAGCATGTTTTGATTCTCGGCCCACCACTTGTCGTCATCCATTTCAGCCTCGATTTCTGCGTTGACCAGCACGTAGGTTCTTCCGTCTTTAGTAAGACCAGTCTCGACTATTCTTTCCTCTCCTTTCTTGTTTCGAAACTGGCATCGAAGTCAGTAAATCAAAGTGCCGACAATGATTGGGAACATGGTATGGAGAGGGGAAACTGACTGTCTGAACGAACTTGTGAGGACCCTTCCCCAACTTAACATCATTTGGAACGTCACACCAGCTTATTCTCTTGATGTAACCATCTTTGTCGAGAACATATGGAAGGTCGCGGTCTCGGAGGCTGTAATTGGGCTTGAATGGCTTGCCATGGAGCATAAATGTCTCCGTTTCAACGTTGATATCCCGACCGATAAAGTAGACCTCGGATTGACGTGGAAGCTTGAACTTGAAGGGAGGTTCTTCTGAGGGCCAGTCGCGTACTAGGGGAGAATGGACACGTGGAAATCGTTTGTTGCTGTACCAGAAACCTTCGGCGGTGAGGATAAACACTTCAGCTGAATATCGTCAGCTTGATTTAGGACTTTGTCATGAGGGACTCACCTGTATATGCTGTTACGAAGTGGTAGCTTTTGGTACGCTGCAGCAGTTCAATGGATGCAAGAAGAGGAGAGACATCTGACGTACAGGTATAGGGATCAACCTGCCATCTCCGTACAGGTCCCACTTGAATTCTGGATACTTAGCTCGAAGTTTATCGATAACCCATGAACCACCAGGAAGTGTTGCCCTCCCAGTTGACTTTACTGGTGTAGTCATGTTTGCGAAGTTTTAGTATCTCTGGGATGTTTGGCAGGGTTGGAGGATAGGACGTCAGAATTGATGAAGCTGTTCTTCAAGCTTGCGTTCCTTCCTGCTGCATGAGAATCGAACTCGCACCTTCCGCGACCTACTTTCAGCACATCCGACCGAAGAACGTGCTTGCCACACGAGTTCTCCATTGAGAAACAGTTCTTTGATTGTTAATCTAAGCACTATCCAATGCCTGGAGATCCCCAGTGCCTTTTCTCATGCTTTGGTCTTCCAACTTAATCTCAACCAAAGGAATTTCTGCTGCACAACTGAGCGATTTCTCAACTTCCTGCTCCCCGGCCTTTACAGCAACATCAGCAAAATCATGCGGTTGGGTATCTTGATGAGTTCTCTCTGCTGTAAACAATCTTCTCCGCGTTGGTCTAGCTGATGAATGAGCAAAGACCCGCGGCACAGGTGGTGGGCGGCCCAGCAAGTCTTCGATCACATCAGGGTCAGTACCTCTATATATGCCGTTGTCATCTACCTCGTACATGATCTCGTCATCATCGGAGGTGCTGTACGTCAGGAACTTGACTATCTTCAATCTTTCTCCAAGGCTAAGATTCCCCTGGGGAGTTCTGACCATGACACCGCTACCGTCTTTCCAGCATGTGATGATGTTCCCGGTCCGCCAGTTCACGCCTGAACAGTAGCTGCCGGCCTGCTTGGAGATGCCGCTGGGGGTGTAGAAGGTTTCTTTATCCGGGGTGACGTATACTGCATCGACAGGAGTTCTGCGGTAGGAGCTGCCATCTCTGTTGAAGTAGTAGAAATGTCCCGCTACAAGGCTATATTAGCGAGATTTCAACAGGGAGTTGTTTGGGGGAATACGAACAATCGCAAGAAAGATATGCGTTTCCCTGAGACTTGTCAGCAAAAGCTCATTGCTCAGTATAATGTTGTGATGTAGCATACCTGTGAGTTCTCGCCCCATGTCCCATCTGGCAAAGAGTCTTCCGAGAATTGAGATTTAGACCAGTCTATTTTGGACGTGATTCTCTGTCTTTTGCACTCTGGAGTTTGCTCTTCTGGTTCTGGTGAGAACTCTCTCTTGATGGATCCAGTGGTCATTGTAAGTTTGTGTTGATACAAGAAAGCGAGGAGAAGGAAATCGGGGGATATTCTGCTACAGAGGACTTGGATACCGGGTAGAACTATGATTGAGTGGTAGTGGAAGTGTCGTATTCAATAAATGGATATGCTCTGGGTGATGAAATGTGATTGAAGATTTGGTGATTTATTTTGTATTGTTCTAGGCTACAAGTGTCAAAACCTGGATGATAGAAAGCTGAGGAGGGAAGTTCAAAACAGTCAAAGCAAGAGAGGGCGGGGTAAGATATGATATACTCGTAGTACTGTACGACGAAAGTAAGATCTTACATGGCTGAGACGAAAGTTGGGACATTGGACTGAGACATCATGGAGCCGTTGCAGCGGCGCAGGGTAGCGCAATCCAGGGACCCGAGAAACGGGGAAGCGGATTTGTGGTACGCTGATTGGATCCCAAGGAAGATCGAATCCTGATCGCAAGAAAAAATACCTCCTGATCTCGCGTCTGAACGCGACTTTCGCCGTTACAAAAAAGTGCCAAGGGGGGGATTGCATCCTGCTGGACGATTATTGCCATTTTGAATACTGGGGCGAGTGGGGATCATCGTCCTCCTGGTCTTCATCACACAGTGTCTGGAATTAGCTATTCCGACACCTTGCAGTCAAAGCAAACACAACTCACAGATTTATGAACTTGGAGGAGAGGAGAGAAAAAGACATCGGAACCCTATCTTGTGGAACGTAGTCTGTGACCGGTAGCAGGTTCCCGGTTATGGCCGAATATAGCCTCAGTGCTTGCCAGTGCCATAATGGATATTGACTTCGCATCGAGTGAAACCAACCAAGACAGCCTTGCCGACAAGCGTACCCACCTCCTCTACTTATAAGTAATACTAGGTGTTCAAAACATTTCCAGAGCAGAATTGTCCAACATATTTCTGTCATGTTCGGTGTATATAAATACTGTAGAAATGCTGTAGAAGCTGCAGGAATGGATGTGACTTCCGCAATGTATTTTCTGCTGGCGTGGTGGCGGCTCGGCACATGCATTTATGAGTTCATATAAATAAGCATTTCCTCCCCGCCAGCCGTAGCTCTGGTGGGCGCCGCACGGTCATAGCGGACCACGCGTTCTATTCTTTTCAATGTTGACCATCTCTCCTTTGTGTTTTCCAATTCAACCCAGTCGGCTCATTTACAATTTCTGCTTCGATGTTTAGGCATCTTGCCCAACCCATCCGTCGGCTTCCCTGCACCTGTATTGCAAGCGTCAGATTGGCATCCACCTTCCTGGGCGCATCTGGTCGCCAGTATGTCCGAGGCGATGTACTTCACAAAGATGAGGACGGTAACCCCACCATCTTCAAAGCTGCGTATGTCTCAAGCTCCATGTCTTCATCATATTTCTAACAATCTCTCAGGCGCGGAAAGGAGTCCGTCGTTGTTAAGCAAGAATCGAAGTCGATCTTCGATCTTTCCCGACGCCTTCCCTAGAAAAGCACTCCTGGGACTTAAGTCCCAGGAGTGGCCCCGGTACAACAACGAGCTGTAAGTGGTCTGGTTCATTTTGCCGACCAGGGTAAGAGGACTAGTAGGGAGCTTTATACGGGGGGGTAGAATTTGAGTGGCGTGAGCTTAGATTTTTAGATTTTTTAGATTTTATTTAATCGATTTATAATACAAGAAAGAGATAAGAAAGAGAGACTATAAGGGGAGATTATAAGGGGAGATTATAAGGGGAGATTATGAGGGGAGACTACAAAGGGAGACTATGAGGGGAGACTACAAAGGGAAATTATGAGGGGAGATTATGAGGGGAGATTATGAGGGAAAACTACGAGAAGAGATTATGAGGGGAAAAGTACTTAGAAAAAAGAAACAGAAATCGAGAGAGAAGGAGGGAAGAGCAATTGATATATCTGGTAAATTCTAAAGCACGCTAAAGCATCAGCTAACATTAAAGCTCATTAAAAATCAAGTGTTAACTCGTATTTAAGGATAAAGAGGCTTAAGCAAGCCCTTGGCTAAAACATCTTTCTTAAAATCAACAAGCCTCCCCTAATTTTGTTTGTAAGGCTCTCCACTTACACCTCGCTTCTTAAGATTGATCTTACTAAAGGTGTTTTTGAGTCGATTTCAGCGTGTGGTATCTCTTTCAGCGTACTTCTTATAGGGGGCTCTCAGGAGAAGTCCCAGGAGAGGTCCCAGGAGTGCTTTTCTAGGGCTTGCAGACGAGTTTGTTGACTCCCGTCGGCTTCGAATGCCCATTGATTTCACCCCGGAGGACCGCACTGTTGTCTATCCATACTTCAAAGAGACCCTACTTGACTTGATGCGGGCCGATCCTGACTTTCCTCCTGCGGAACTAAAGAAGGTCCTGCGGTACGTAGGCGAGGCGATCCAGGAATTTCATGCCAAAGGCTGGCTCCATCTCGGTGCGCTCTTTGCGACTCGGAAATTAATATTCAAAACCTCTAACCATTCGAGCTCTTGACAGATGTAAAACCCGACAACATTTTCATCAATTGGACTGGCGTTGAAGGGGGCAGTAAAACAGTCACCGATGCGACCCTTGGCGATTTTGGCATTGCTTACAAGCAGGTAGGAGCAACGCCACTTCGGTCAGGTATTGCACTAGGGAATTTCATGTGGCGAAGCCCAGAAGCACAGACCGGAAGCGGTATAACAAAAGCGTCCGACATATTCTCTTATGGACTGGTGGTAAGTGGGCCATGTTCGATTTCAAGAATGTATATTGAACTTTGTTTACAGTGTATATATGCTCTTGGGGGTGGGGACCTCTTGCTCTTAGAGGATAAAGAGGTGCTAGCCGAGCTGGAGAAGTTTGGTATAGCGCCGCATGAAGACATTCTGACTCGACACTTTACTTATTTCGGGCCTGTGAACGAAGGGCTCCTCAAGCAGGTCGATAGTCGCGGGCACAGTACTCTGAAGAAAGCGTCGGCAACGGCTGAGCTTGCGTTGAACGATCAACCTGAACTACGATTCGAGGTGTGGGGGAAGGAGCTTGGTGAAGCTGCACTAGAAATGATATCTGGAATGACAAAGCCGGATCCGACGGCTAGACTTACCATCGACCAAGTCTTGAGTTGTCCATGGTGGCAAGAGCCTTGAGTGACTGGGGCAACCCACCCCTTTCTCTCATTATATTAGCTTTTATTTTTTCGCAGCTCCTACAGTGCCTTAGTTTTCTTTTTAGATCGTCATCAAAATCTATTTTGTCGCACTGAATTGCTAGTTTCCACGTCTCATCGCAGGCCCACCTATAGTGGGAAATAGCAACGATGCCTCGTCATAGCCATTGTTAGGAGGCAGAGCAAACCAATAAGCTTCTCGAGAGTCATAACCTGTTGCAATCAACAAGACCGACTCGACGCAGCTCATAGTGTGACATACCATAAAGAGACGGACAGAGAGCTACTCCTCGAGGCCTGCTGCATGGCGCCACGTATATAGATAGCCTATAAGCTGCGTGCCTATTCAAACTGTTTTGCTGATCGGGGATACAGAAAAATATGAATGCAAATCGCAGGGATCAGGGCTATTGCTCGCAAGAGGAGTTCTTGTTTTTGTTAGAATCGTGAGGTGTCGTTGACTGAAAACATGTGTGCCTGCAGAGTCAGGCTGACCTGAATCTCTGTAAAAGCGAAGTTATAGTTGTTAATGTCCAATGAAAGACAGTGCAGTTCATGAAAAGCGTGTAAATGGCAGAATTTCTTTGCATTGTGAGTTTTGCCTGCCCTCAAAGGACCACATCCCAAATCAAAAGCATCCCGAGTGAAGAAGCAAACCTAATGCTCGTAAACCCACAAACAAGAGCGCTCAAAAAGGTCTCAGAATGGATATCACGCCTAGCCAGTTTCATTCCTCCAAGCTCGAGGTTCCCCTTCAGTGCCCAAACCAGCACGAGGTCGACGGTTTAGGAATCTGTCGGAGACCTGACCACCCGAGCCACCACTCTACTTCTTGGAGACATTGCCATTGGGAGCAGTGTATGTTGAGCCGCTTCCAGAGTTGTGGTACGTGGATCCGTTACCATTGGCGTAGTAGTAGGACCCGTCTGCTTTATGTTAGTTTTCAGCTTCAAGCAAGGTATAGAAATGACTTGCCAGAGTTGCTGTAATGATATGCAGAACCACTGGGTTGAGAGCGAGTATCGTAGTTGTTGCCCTAAAAATGTGTTAGTCAGGTTTGGAACAGTGGGGAGGTATGAGAAGCAAGTGCTGACCTGGCTGTTGGTACCACTGCCAGTGACGGTGTAGGGAGTGTACGCGGAGCCGGAAGATCCGGTGTTGCCAGAGGAGGATGATTTGCCAGACATGATGGAACCGGTTGGGTGCTTGAAGGTAGAGAGATAGTCGTATGTATTGTGTTGTTTTCTCGTTGGAGAGATGAGAGTTTTTGGATGGATTGCCGGGAGAGTTGTTTTGCAGTCGAGGGGAGGGGTAGTATTTAAGATGGAGGGGAAAGGCACAGGAAGGGAGAGAGGCGACGAAATGTGAATCAGGCACTTTCCCTGTTTATGCACCTGCATTCAATGAAAGGCAGTCTGTCAATTTTGGTAAGCTCTGCGGGGTTTCAGGTGATATTCCTCGGACAAAGAAAGGTAAATTCATTAAAGCTATTCCCAAACCACACATGCGCGTTTGTTACAACGATTGACTAGCAGTATCATGCCTGTTCAAAGATAACAGTGTAAAAAGATTTTGATTTAATTGGTTTGATGCTGCGGGGTCCCCTTCACCGCTTCAAGCCAATTTCTTGGAATAAAGGCGCGAATATTCCGCGATGTCACAAGGTTTGTCGGATGTTTACCTCGGCTAAACTGAGCTACTGATGAAATCGATGCCCTTTTAGAGGCGCGATTAGTCCAATAGATTATCATAGGAGGAGGACTTTTCAAAGTAGCAAGTATTGCACAAGAAGCTCTGTTCTGGAGAGACTCGCTCGAAGTCATTACAGCTGACACTGATGCAGGGGGTGGAAAACACAGTGTAAGCACGTTGACAGGGGGAAATTGCGTTGGGATTGCCCGGACGGTAACAATTACAGCACGCATTTTCTCCCAAAGTTAGAGCCAAGAAGTACTCCTTCACTCTTAACTCTGCTTCGGAATCAAATCGATCCAGCCTCCCGTTCTTGCATCCCCATCAAGCCCGTACCTCTCAATCTCGAACGACATCTCAAAATTCCCTCTCACCCAATACCCCAGTCCCATGATATAGATATACAGATCTCCGCTCTTAGTTTCAATCGTGTCCATGGTCTTAAGGAATTGAGCTGCGGATTTGTGGAACATGTTTGCAATGAAGTTGATAGCCTCCTGAACCCAGAGCTTGTTGTGGTGCATCACCACGGCGACCGCATTGTGGGAATCACCGCGACTTTGCTCGACGTTGTAAGAACAGATATCCTGTGACAGTAAGCAGGTGTTGAGGTAGATGTATTGGGGAATCATAAGCTTACATTTGCCAGGATGAGCATGTCTTGAGCGAGAAATTCAAGTTCTGTGACTTTGGGATCACTCAATTCGTAGTCGGGGATATTCAGTGAATGAAGAGTGACCCCAAAACTAGGCATACCACCCACTGTCTTCCGCCTCAGAGTCAAGTAGGATTCCAAGTCTGGAATCACAGACTCATCACGGTACTTGGCCTGCTCGGATGTGGATTTGGCGTATTCTAGGTACCGGGTTGGGAAGTGCTTCAGGAAGGTCTGCGTTGCACCTTGACGAGAACGATTCCAGAAGCTAAATAGATGTCAGCAGGAATAACAAGGTTGAGAGCCGGAGATGTACCTTCGATGCAATAATCCGACGAAACTCTCTCCAGCCGGTCGCGGTTTGTCTGGGTTTCTGTAGAAGTCACGTCAATTTTGCCCCCCGAGAACGACGGATAAGCGAGAGACAGACTCAAAAACATCATTGATTATCTCATACAACTCAACAACAGCAGACTCGCTCAGTTTATCACTGATCTCGTCGAAGATCAAGAATGTAGTCATTGCATCAGCAGCTGTTTGGAAAGATTGCTCGGGGACGAGAGGACAGGTGAGTGCTGCGATCAGAGTGATAGGCGCTTTCATCAGAGCTTTCTCCAAGTGCGGGTTATTCAGCTTGAGACTTCGAGTCCATGCTTCGTTCTCAGTCTGGACTGCATATGTAGCTGTGTTGATTTTTCGTTCGAAAGGCCAGTTCACGAGGAGATCTGGGATTCGGAAAGCAGTTGTGGAGTTGGTCGGAGGGGCCATTTGGGAGTATTGTATGGAAGTGGGAAAAGGTAGCAAAGAATATTGGTCAACAAAAGGAGCTCATCTGACTCTAAAAGGCCTTTCCTCGACAGGTTATATTCTCGTTGATTTCAAGCATCAGTGAATTTGAGTCGTAGCAATGAATGCCAATTACGGACGCGCCATTCACATTCCTAGTTAAAGTTGGGTTGAAATTGCAAAATTCCAACGTCTCCTTCAAGAACGCAGTTACAATATTGATTTATAATTGCATTAGACAGACCAAGCTTTGGTAACGTTCTACATTGCAGCTGTTTGTGCAATTTGAAAAGCCTCTTCCTGAAACACATTTCATCATCTGTGTTGGAGATTTCTATCCATGGTCCCCTCCTCTGGAACGAACATTTAGCCTCTTTCGAGTATTTTCAGCGCAATCAAAAGGTGAACTCAATAACAATTTTTTTTGGAACTTGTGTACTCTGGAGTTTCTAATACTTGGTGATCTGTAGGAGCGGAAGTGCGACAATAGAGCTAGTCGATCACTCGGCTCTGGCACTTGTTCTGAGTGAAGAGGATTTTATTGCCTGTCCACGAGTTTAAATACTTTCAAAATACCAAAGGACAGAGGATGACGTCATTTAGGTAAACATGAGTTCACTGAGAATTCAACACTTGAGTGTAGCCACGAAGCTCTGGTATCAATGGAAAGCAGATGTTGTGAAATGTTAGCCGAGCCCACGTGTTGTTGATCGTCTCGGCCTTATTTTGGCCACTCAGTCTGGTTAAAGCATGAATCGGAGGGTATTCGGGTGCTCAACAAGGCTTGACTGGCCAGTTCTGATTCTGGAAAGAAAGATCTTACCAAGGGCTGAGAGCCGAACCCTGCCAAGCAAGCCTCGCTTCCCTCTCTGGCTCACTGACTGTTCAAGTGTACTTCCTAGAGCTTTTCATACTCTCCTCCGTCTTTTCCAACCATAATCCAGGGCCCATCGTCTGAACCTAGCTTGCGTTACTGTGGCTTACACGCTTGAAACAACCAGTCATCCGAACTTCAGACTGGACACCACGATTCCCAGTTTATGACTTATTTTGTTAGTTTCTTTCTGTCAGGCCCAAGATCACAGGGGCAACTGTCTGGAGGATGAATCATCTTGCAATGGGACAGATCTCTGAGGAGGCTTGGTGCAGTGCTGTAGAAGACCTTCTTTAGATGTATCTGCCATCAAAGTTGGAATTAGTTCCTGAGATGGTGTTCACCGAAATCTCTCAAGGTCAATTATTTTAAGAATTTGCACTCCAGTTCCTCCTTTGAATGTTTTCAAAAGTCCACACAACTTGAGGGCATGCATTTTTGCCAATAGAGAGCATAAAAACTCAACCGGATTGTGTATAGGTGACATCTGATTGAGTATCATCGCTCTTTCGGTGGTGCCGCCAGTCACAAATTTGATTGCCTACCAGAGGGCAACCTTGTTGGTCTCCAGAAAACTCTCGGAATGTGCGCATGTACTTCTCCTTGAGTCACTGCTAGAAGACTGTTACATCGCGTCAAATTGAAGACCCATGTCCTTGATCGACGATCGTACTGCCTGGCATGTCAGCCTTGTGTTTATTAGGTCCACATGGACTTTGCGACCAGTTCAGCCAGCATTTCGTGTTAATTCACACTATCCCTGCACCGTATCCATACATGCGCGGTTCTATAATTACCTGTGATAGAGTTTACCAACACCGAGTATGATTGATAGATGTGACTAAGAGGCGGGGTCTTGGAGGACCGAACCAGCTCCCATGTTTTGTTTCTTTACCGAACATTCGGGATCGAAGCTCAATATCAGTCACATTCAACCGTAATTTTCCCCTTCGAGATTTCTAAGCGGACCAGTTCCAACCCAATTGTATGACGCAGAAGCCGCTCTTCAGCCCTATACGAGGAGGGAGAGGCTTTAAGCTTCCAAACAGGAAAGAGCTTTCGTCGTAGAGCGCACCTGACAAGCTAGGCAGTCAGCATCGCATTGAGCCTATTCTCTCTCTGTGAGACTCACAAAAAAACACTGCCTCGGCCTCATCGTGCAAGTTTGTTTAATACTCGAGTCGCTCGGATCGCTGTCATGATCGCGTCAAGAAACAACTGATTTGGTATCGAGGAGGTGGAGTCGCTAAAACGAATTGTTCAACAGACTCGAGATCTCTTCCAACAACAATCGATCGCTATGTTTGAATTCCTTGGCCGATGCATTTGCCTGAGTTTGTCCATCGTCGTATTGGGGTTGTCTATCAAGATGACGATCGTACCAAGTGATTATGGTAATCCCGGTGACTTTCGGGGTGGTGATGGGATGAAAGCTCCGTTGTTTACTTACGTCTTTGTAAGTGCTCCATTTTCTGCCAACTCCAAAGCATACCCTAACCATCTTTCAGGTTGCTGTTTCTCTCATTCTCAACACCGAGGCGATCCTCTCTGACCTTGTTTCGTGCTACAAAAGTCACATCCGTCGCCTCCACCCCGGACTTGTCCTTGTTTTCGACCTCATCATCATTCTTGGTCTCTTCCTTTCGTCATATCTGGTGATGTTCCCTACCATGTTCCAGTTTAAGCTCGCAAGGGACCTGATTTGGGTTTCGACTGCGTTGGCGTAAGTTGCATATCCGTGCATCGCACGAAGTGGTGTGAATGGAATGCTGACCTCTCTAGGATTATGCATTCGTTTTTGTTTGTATTTGCTTGTATTGCTTGCGATAAATGGAGGAAAGATCATATGTACCGGAATCAGCAGGATGCTATTCGAAGAGGAAGAGAGAGGGCTTTGCGGATGCATCATTTTCAGGATGTTCATGTGTAGCGAGTCGACAATGGAGTGGATGATGGAACGAATAGACAACGATAACTTAGAAAGCATTATTATAAATTCGCAATCGACATAAACAAGCTCAAATAAATACAAAGTTACTTTCTCTGTCCTTGGACCTTCACTACTACTGTTTGTCATATCCAGAAGATCACGGCACGAAGTGTACTTAAAAGATTGCTTCCGAAGTAAATCACAACTCTGTGATGTCAGAGGCCAAGAGACAAATATGGAACACGCAGTATAATAGAAAATTTAATTATAATCGCTCTTTTGTTTTGAAATCCAAAACAAGTACATGCTATACCGTACAGCGATGTTGGAGAGGTAGTTGGAAATTCGTTTTCGAGAACAGCTCTGAACAGACCAGCCTCGTATGACCCTTTTGGCTTGTTTGGGTGTCATTTTCTTCCCTGCCTGAAGGATCGCCAGGATATAATAAAGATGTTATTCGGAGTCCGAGCCCCAAAGTCTGGGGGGTCGACGCCAGGAGAAGAAAAGAAAACTTCCGCCCCAAAAAAAGCAAAGGGAGAGAAACTCGTGACCGCGCGATTTTGCCCACTTTGTTCGGCCTGAGGCACGGTCGCTAATGCACCAGATGAGGTTATTCCAAGTGGGGTGGCTCTACACTTCACGAAGAAACCACACAATACGCAGACATACCACCCCGATCCGAACCATCAAGAGCCTCATATTCGTCGCCGCTGTGCTTGTCCAACTCTTGCGATCCAAAGAGGAACAATTCCAGGCCGCTGACACGTCTACCTGACTGTACGCGTGGCTCCCATTGTCGCGCGCTGGGCATCCCCAGCCACCGGCTTGCGCGCATATCAGATACTGCAGATATCCACGTCCCTCAAACAGAGACATCGCTGCCAGATTCCAGGATATCGCGGCTTGCAGGCGCAATTGTTTAATGGAGCCTCACCAGCTGGCTCTCGCCGCTCTCGACGAGGTGGTACATTTGACGAGCACGAGCGCGAGTCATCAAGGTACGGATAATATCCTCCGGGCGGCTGGTGGCATGCAACCTTCTACAAAGAACAAAGAGATTATGAGGAAGAGACCTGCAAACGCCCACAAACCCAATGAACCCTCAACAGCAACGCGCGGAAACATGTCTCTATCCGGGCAGAGACACGACCACCCCAACGATGCGGCACTGGCCTTGAAAACGACGACATCGAGTGACAATTCTCAATCTACGACCGATGGTCATGATACGGTCTGCACACCGCCAACCTCGACTTCCGATGACTTCTCATCACAAAGTACGAACGCCGATGGGCCACTGTCTCAACTCTCGCAATTATCACAACTGGCCGCTGCTGCAGAGCCTTTGATAAGCACATCTTCCACGCGACTTGCCCTCACCATAGCTCCAACAGCAGGCCAGAAAAGGACAGCAGATGGACAAGTAAAACCATTGTCTGCCTCACCCAACAGCCCAAAGGCGCGTGGACACTCCAGGAATACCAGCGCAGTAAGTAATGTATCTTCTGTTGCGAGTAACAGAATCGGAGAGGTAGGACGACACTGGATATCTCGCGGAATATCGACTAACAATTTCCAGCTTTCGTCCGAGCTTCGCACGCGACTTTCGTATGCGATGGTGAAAGTAAACAATGGCTGGCAGTCAAACTCAATCGATGAGGTTGAATCACTAGCATCTCAGGCTGGGTCCCCAACGTCATCCAGTTCCACTCTACATGGTCGTCGCAATCTTATAACATCTCCACGAACTGCGATTGCAACCCTACAAAGTCATCCCAGCAGTGCTAGCCAAGCTGTCCAAGCACCAACATCTGACTTCGACCTGTATCCAAGAGGAGACCAACCGTCTCGAACATATGAATCTTTCTGGCGAGACCATTCAACGCCCAACTATCCCGCCCCACGCCAGTCAGCCCACACACCCGTTATCTCGCCTCCAGCATCGAAATCTCTAGGACCTCCCGCTGACATTCGTCCTACTGTATCCTCTCGCCGATCCGGAACTCCCAAATTCAGCAAACCGCCGGCCATGCCCAATAATGGCTCCAATTCGCCTTACAACACATCGGCTCCCCGAACACCACTTCGGACAGATTTTAGGGATAATCCAATCATCCAGACGCCGATTCAAAAGACCATTCAAGAACAGGATGCCATTGAGACCTTACTATTTATGAGCAGTCCTGGAAACTCGGGAAATATGAGCCACAATTTCCCTCCGCCTAGGACTCAAGGATCACCACAGCTTAGCCCTTTACGAACGGAATTCAATTCTCGGGCAAGAATCAATCATGCAAGGAGAGTTGAGTTCGACACCTCAGCAGCGAGTGTAAGCGCGGAGAGCAGTGAAGGCGGTGCTGAGTACAGGAGCAAGATGAGAAGCAAGAGACTGAGCCAAAGCAAGGCAAAGAGCGAGGAGATGAACCGGTTTCTAGACGAGATGCAGGACGACTCAAGCAGCGATGAGGAGGAGATAACGCTCAAATACTCGAGTCCGAGGCGGATTGCAGCTGGAAGAGTTTAACTTGCCTAGTGGCCGATGCCTTTCTCACTTACGTATACAGAGACGATTCATTCGCATACATGGAGTTTTTTCTTGCATCTCTAATGACGCAGAGCTTTTCGGGCGTCAGGGTGATACCCTTCTTCCATAATGGACGGAATTTATGATCAACGATCTCCTTTTTCAGTCAGGGTTGCATACGGGCTATCTGGAGTTCTTTGGGATGCCTTGCATCTGGTTTCTCTGGGATCTTAGGGATGGGTTTGCTTTGGCTTCATGATTCCTTTCCTGGACATTTAGTTGTATATTCTTTGGCATTTTAGATGCACATACTACACCATATACTTGCAATCATTTATTTCCCTCTGATCTCTGGGTTTTCTTCACGTTGCTAACAGCACGAGTTATCTCTCTTTTCCAGGATCTTGTGTCACAATACCGCTCTTAGTCCCTCTTGCACCCTGTGTTCCGACCGGTGTTCTCAAGAAATCGATTGTCGGATTGAGGTACTTCCGCTGAAATATGATACCAAAAGAGTGATTTCAACAAAACCACAAGCAATCGCACAGATCATTTTTGTTTTCGTCGGAACGCCGCACACCGGGGAAGTTTCAAGAACTCGCATCGCTGAGGTAAGTATGCAAGAGATATTTATATTTCAAACCGGGAGCACAATTGACAAAACGAACCAGATACCGGGCACGGGAGCGCCCATCTTAATGTCAATTGTGCATACCAGTCTGAGAGATGAGATGGATTCAAGTTAAACATCCGGAATAATTCCTTCATATGCAGAAATATCAAGAGAAGCCTTCCACATGAAAAACAGCCTCGGAAGACAGAAGGCATAAATGATCCTCCTCACATCGGTTTGATCTCCACGACTGGAGGCAAAATATGCGCAATTCATCTGATGTAAGTGTGTGATACGACATCTCCGTACCACGATCCTGAGATCTTATCACGGCAGCAGATGGGTGGGAATGAAAGAGAAACTTTGAAATCATGAGACGATCTCAGCAAATATTGTAAGTGACCGAGGTTTCCATTCCGCAGGCTATTTTCGGGAAGCCAATGCAGATGTCATTGAAAGCTTACTTGCAATAAGTCTGTGGAAAGATCTTGCAGCCGCGGGAAGTCAAGCTTGCCGGTGTTCAGATCGCATCGTGGTGTCCTCCATGAGGGAGAAACAAATGTATGTTTGACGAACTGAGCTGAAGTCAACAAAGTCCACCAACCAGACTTCTTGCCTTCTCGATCCGGCCTTCGGCACAGATCTTCAAAGTTCCATCAACAAGACACACACACACATAGCACCGTCACCAACCCTGCATCACATCCCCTCGGGCGCTTCCCATTGGATGTCATCAACGTCGTTTCAGATCGTTTCACGCCCGCCGGCTGCTTGCGATTCGTGGACACGCAAGCCAAGCTTCAGGATGGCAGGGTTTGCGCAACAACAGGGGTGCAAGGAGAGACAAGCTCTGTCAGAGATGCCAAGACCGAGACTCAGCTTCACTTCACCTGTTCGTGAGCTGGTGAGTGTGTCCTTGTGGATGATCACTGAATGATGGGCGCAGGTGAAATTTGAAGGGGCATACCCAGGCAGTGAGACGGTTGCTCAGGGTTGCTCAGGGTTAGTCCTGTTCTTGCTGGGCACGAAAGTGGAATTTCCAACTCAAGGTCAACGACTCTCTCTCTTCTGAAGTAGGGGCTTCCAGTCCTCAGCTTCTCTACAGTATGTACACATGAGTCTAGACCATGCCATCAGAAGCGACGTTTGTCATTCATTCATTAATAAGTAACAATTAGTCTCTGGCACTTACTGTACCTTACTGTAAAGTGATCGCGGCTGTGGCGCACGCACAGGTGGAGCGAGCCGAGTTTCAGGGCAGCTCAAATGCAACGACCGAAACGCCGGGCTGACAGGGCTGCTTTTCAACTTCCCTTGCCACAGACAGAAACAAATCGTGTGCTTGCTTGGCTGTCGACAAAGTCGCTCCAGAGGTAGAAATCCTTGTCACCGCGCTCGCACTCTTGCATTTGTTTCGTTTGTGATCTCCAGCCCTTGGTGCTGCGAAGAAGGTCAAGCTCACTTGGACGCCTTGGAAGCCTTGGGGTCTTACTCAGACAGATTGGAGATTGTCCGTACTGGATGTTGGGAGACCCTGGAGAGGGACTGTGTCTTGGAAAAGATATCCAAACCGGTTGTCGACTCTGCCGGTAACTATCGGATGAGGGAGGTTTTGAGTGGGTTCCGATCTCTATTCGCGAGATCAGCACTGGGAACCAGAGCTCGAAAGGCTGTGACAATGTTGAGCACAATTGGCACTGTAGGACAGCCACGCCTTCTTGGTTGAAGTGTTGATATGGGAACTGAAGCACCGAGGCGTGGGTTTCAGAATGTCAGATCGAGCAGATCATCGAGATCTTGCCTCAAAGACCGCCACGGCACTTGTAGCCCACTCACTCATTTTACCCCCAAGGCACTATGGACCAAACACCGCTGTGAACATCGAAATCTTGATCAATTCATTATGGACTTGGCTGGCCACGATGAATGCCTGGTTTTCATTTTGGTGGAACATGTCAGGAGCTATCTACTCTTGTAAGATTACTTTGGTAGATTACACGCGGAGGCGTTGGTGACCGGTCAATCGAACCAAGTCTTTGAAAGTTCCTCATGGCATTCATTGGCTTCAGCAAAAGGGGTCTGAGGAGGTCTAAATCGGTCAACGTCAGCCTCGTCCACCACTCCACTATCTTGGCACACGAGTGAAGCCACTCCGCCTCTTTACAGTAGGGTCAGGACAACCCCTTGGAAACGCGGCTCTTACGGCTCTCCACCTACCCCTGACCCTATTCCCCAGTTCTGTGTCTATCAGAATCCACTGACTGCCCAGCGAGTCCAATCCAGCCTCGTCCCTTGCAGCTCTCGCCTACTTTCTCATTTCTCAACCACCCCCATCGAGCCCGTCCTCCTCCTCCTCCTCCGGAACCTCTTCAATCCACCCAAACATCCGGCTGCGTTGCGTAAAGTGAATACTGTGCACTGACGACGCCATGGGCTTCCAAAACCCCGCTGCTTTGCTCCATACACTCGAAGTCCCGTATCGAGCGTGCCCACATCGAGCGTGGCACTCCACTGTCATGCCACACCCGCTGTCTGGGCTCTGCACCTCCCATGTTTTACCCAGCCCGAGACGATCCTATAGAAGCCTTCCAAGGCTGCATGCGAAAACATCCACTTCTCTTGTTCATGTTCGGTTTCTTTTAAACCATCTGCTATTTCCTATTCCGCTTCCTGTATCTTGCTTTGCTCCTCCATCCATCTATCTCCGTTTCATTTGCTTCTTTCTTGGGGCGGGCTTCCATTTTTCATCTCTCGAATCTTTGTACTGAGCATCCTTCTTTTGATTGCCAGTGTTCGAATCTCCGCAACCATTCTTTGAAGCAGAGAGTTCGATCTTCTTACCGCTCCTTATATATTCGAAACTACCACCTGGTGTGGATTTAGAAATACTCT
Organism: Helotiales sp. F229; assembly: GCA_002554605.1. Taxonomy (NCBI): domain Eukaryota; kingdom Fungi; phylum Ascomycota; class Leotiomycetes; order Helotiales; species Helotiales sp. F229. The sequence goes on along the minus strand of MXAW01000004.1, from coordinate 2,124,192 downwards.
CACGATGCCTTCCATAGTACAACTTCAGGCGCTTCTCCTGCTCGCCCTCGTCAGCTTCGCCCTCGCTGTCCCGACGAGAAATGCACCGATACAGAAACGCAGCTTCAAGGTGGAGCGAGTTGTGAATCCCCAATTCAAAGGACGAACTGCAGGAGCAGGAACAAGGGCTCTCATCAAAGCGCACAGGAAATATGGTGTTGCTCTTCCTCAAGGGCTCGTTGATGCCATGAACGCGGCCAACGCAGCGAACGCAGCACCAGCTGGATCAGTCGCTGATGCTCTGTCCAATTCCGCCAGCGTTCAGGTCGGTAAGGCTGCTGTCGAGGACAACAGGAAGGCACAGGGTTCCGGAACAGGATCGGCTCCTGGTTCATTGTCAACTGGTGGTGCTACTGCCGGATCAGTGAACGGTACTGCTGGAAAGGGTACCGGTATCGTCACAGCCACTCCAGAGAAGGGCGACGTCGAGTACCTCTCCCCAGTCACAATCGGCGGACAGACCATCAACATGGATTTCGACACCGGCTCCTCCGATCTCTGGGTTTTCAGCACCCAACTCGACGCAGCTTCCCAAGCAGGCCACACCAACTACGATGCCACCAAGTCCCCCAACTCCAAAGCGATGACCGGAGCTTCCTGGTCCATCTCATACGGTGACGGATCTGGAGCAAAGGGAATCGTCGTGACAGACACGGTCAACATCGGAGGCGCAGAAGTTCAAAACCAAGCCGTCGAGATGGCAACCGCGGTCTCGCAATCCTTCGTTGCAGACGCCAACTCCAACGGACTCGTCGGGCTCGCTTTCTCCAAGCTCAACACCATCAAGCCCACCCAGCAAAAGACCTTCTTCGACAACGCCATGCCCAGTCTCGCCATGCCAGTCTTCACCGCCGATCTCCGCAAGGCCGCCGTCGGATCCTACGAGTTCGGTAACATCGACTCCACCAAGTTCAACGGCTCGCTCACCTGGGCCGCCGTTAACACCACCCAAGGATTCTGGCAATTCTCCTCCAACACGTTCCAAGTCGGTACCGGCGCCCCAATGACCATCCAAGGTGGCCAGGCTATCGCTGATACCGGAACTACTCTCATGTTGGCCAACGCTGCTATCGTCAATGCTTACTACAGCCAGGTCAATGGTGCCGTCAACAACGCTGCTGTCGGGGGTGTCACTTTCCCATGTAACTCTCAACTGCCCGATCTTGCTGTCGATGTTGGAGGTTCTTACATGGCGACTGTCCGGGGAAGTGACATCAACTTCGCTCCTGTCGATGCTGCTGGTACCAGTAAGACCCCTCTCCATTACTACCTTCCTCGTTTCATACCGTCGAGTATTTGCTAACATACATCTAGCTTGCTTCGGCGGCGTCCAAGCCATCGCCAGCAACCTCCAGATCTACGGCGACATTATGTTCAAGTCCCAGTTCGTCGCCTTCAACGGAGGCAACAACACCCTTGGCATGGCTCCCCACCAATAGATGGTTCAATACACAGTTAATTTCACGTCAAGTCACAGCATGGTATTGCATTATTGTTTGATTGAACACTGCAGCAGATAGTAATAGAAATTTTCTTTTTTTGTGGAGCCATCTCACACGATTCTTACCTGCTAAAGGGAACTGGGTAAAGAAGTGTTGTGGTAGTGTATATGATGAGTTCATGGATTTGGTTTGAACTGGAATAGGATAAGAGAGACAGAGTTTTGCTGAATGTACAAAGTTGTTTTTTTCACGCCTAAACAGGAAACAGGAAATGAGATAAGATGAGAGGCATCGCATGGGGAGCAGCATATGTTGTACATAATTGAATGCCTTTGATTTATACTTTTCTTTCTGTATTTATTGCGCCGTTTTTTTACTTTGAGTGTGCGTGAAACTCTCGCGGGAGACTTTTCCGCAAGTGCTCGTGTCATTGACTTCATCCGACCTATGAAACTACCCAAACGCCAACCAACAAACCTTTCCCAAACAATACATGAACGAAAGGCCACAAGCCTACAATACTCCTCTCAATTGATTTCCTGGTCGCCAGATGATAGCACAGCTTCGACGGTTCGATCCAGCAAATTTCCGTGTGACAGGATAAAGTCAATGTTTGAGCGCATTGTTTTCTTTTCAATCACATCCGTATAGCATGTGCTGGGTGTCATGGACTGGGTATGCCATGGAAATAACTCTTTCGCACCTCAAAGGATTTGAAAGATGTCGTCTCTTGAAATTTGGCTCTTCAGCACAGGGACTGGCCACTGTCTTTGCAGGGACAAAGGGATTTACCGAATGCCGCAGCCTCTCGCCTCTCGGAGGATTTGCAAAATATCGCTTCTTGCAGTTGGGTGCTTCCAGACTTGGGCTCGCCTTTCTCTTCCCAGCTGCTGTGAGACCGTATGACTTGGAGCTGCCGATCCCTGGTGGACAAATGCGGTCGAACAGGATCCTGGAAAGGTCTGAGGTGTCTTCAGTCTGCTCATAGTCGGTGTCTGAGTAGATCTCCATGCCTTTCATCAACTCCTCGATTGCCATATTATCATAATTGAAGTCCGAGCTGGAACTACCCTGTCTTCGACGGCCCCAAGTGGGAGAGCTTTTCGGGCCCATATAGTCCTGCGAAGGGGACATGATATACATGTCGCCGGCCCTTCTGTGCTCGTCTGCGAACTTCATGTCAACGTCTCGATCATCGTAATTGTGTTCGCCAGCCTCAAGACTCGTCGCTCGCGTTTCATAGTCCTTCCAGAAATCATCCCAACGTTCTTCTGGGTAGGCTTGCAAAGGATCGTAATCCTCTGACATGCGGACTTCTCTGGCTTTGCCTTTGCCCTTGATATAATGTTTCAACGTTCCGCAATTGTCCACGAACAGCATACTAGCATACTTCTCTCTCCCTGCATCCCCCGCTGTCATGCTTGTCCTCCGGCCGAGACCAACGAGATCGGCACTTCTGGGAGATCTGACGAGACTTCCGTTAGGTTCAACCGCCAAGTCGAGAGCCATGCTATTTTTATTGGTCGATTTTCCAGCAGATTGTTTGGGTGCTGGAGAGGAAAGTAAGTCGGAGATGCTGATCCGACAAGAGGAGGGAACATCGGACGCGTGAAGATAGGTAGATGCGTCTGGAGATGATTTGACCCAATCTTCGAAGCAAGAGTCGTCACAAGCGGAGGACTCTCTTGGTTCTTGTGGCAACATAGTGAAGATGTTTTGGCTCCTTTGATTGACGATATGTATCTCTATTGCGCTGGTAATGCGTAGCAATGCTGCTGAGATGATGTAATTGGTGATGCTCCAACAAGAGATGAATGGAATTCCTATGGGGTTGAATGAGGAGTGGATGTTTACGATCAATAAGTGCTCATTTACTAATTTTTGAAAAGGGAAGGGACGAGACGTGAGTCAGTGACAATGGACTTTAATCTGGAAGCCACATAATTTGAGTTTTAGACAGGAAAGAGCAAGCCACTACGGGTGCTTGATATCCAGCGCCGGGAGGGAAGCTCTTAGATATCTCTCGAGGTCGGGACTTCCGGTGCTTCGGTGAGAGCACTCTCTGGCAAGGATATTTCGAGATGTTCACGCCTTACCCCCTTTTCAATCTCGCTTAGGTCCCGCCTTCAATAACAAATCCGCCTTAGTTTGCATATTGCGCAATTTCTGGGAACAAGCCTCATATTACAGGTACTTAACGTACTTTATTTCCTTTAGATTTTTCGCAAACTTCTAACATTTGAAGTGGTCTCATTGGCAGTACCTTGCTAGTCTGGGAGCTTTGGAGCTGCGTACAAGTGGGGCAAGAACTTGAATTCCTATGTGACAACATATGGACTGGCTCACTTAAGCCAGGATTTTTGTATATATCTTCCAGTGTGGTTTGGTACAAAGATAGTAGAAGAAAGCGATATGCACATGAAGCTGTTGACCAACCGAACGGGCCCACCATCCTTTCGTTCATCGCCTTTGTTTTGCAACATTTCAGTCCTCTCTTTTCAAAGCTCGTCGTCAGTCAGATCACATGGTAGCTGCTTCTATATACACTTTTCTGATAACAGTATAGCTGTCCCGTTGTGTTTTGTCTTGGCTTGTCCAAAAGACGTGCGCTTCGCTGCAAACTAGTGCCAGACTGCCCAGGTGCTTCCGAGCAAGTAAACAAAAGTTCGCGACACAAACAAAATCATCCGCTCATTCACCAATTTAAGATTCTGGATGCCTGATCTCTCGAATCCCTTCACACTAGTCTACTTTTGAATATGAGCTGCACTATAGGCCAGAACCTCCCAAGGAGAGAAGGTCTTTCCTCCTCTCGATTTTGCACCCCCATTCAAAAACTTCATTTAACACCACGACAACCTCAACCTCAAGAGAGCCTGGACAACCTTAAAGACTGGTTCGAGTCTCAATCTAAACTTGCATATCTCATTTCAGCTGAATCCTTCTTGCTCAACGACAGCTGAACGGCCTTTTCTTTTTCCTCTTGAGTATCTCGATCTTGAGTTCTCCTCTGAGAGCTGTCTGCGAACTCTCCAGCGTCACATTCCAACAAATTCACGCCTCAATCAACATCAAATCTTGAAAATCATTGCACTCATACTTCCTTAAAACATACAATCTACATCGCACAAACTCAGTCTCCCTATACCGCCAAAATGCCACCAAAGAACGCCAACTGGTCTGCAGAGCAGATTGCCTTTGTCATGGAGCAAAGTGCAGCTGGCATCAAGCCTGCTAAGATTGGAGAGGAAGTCAAGGAGCGCTGGCCAGACAAGGAAATTTTAAAGGGTGTTATCTCCAGTCTGATTTCCAGACAGAACAAGAAGAAGACTACCAAGGGCCAGTCTTCTAGAGAAACCTCGTCGGCGCCCTCTGTCTCAGCTCGATCTGAGGCTAGAGAGCGTTCGTTCACTCCATCTGCCTCGGCTCGATCTGAGAGTAAGGAGCCTTTGAAGATTACTCCTAGTTCGCCTTCTGTCCCTGAGACACCTCAACCTCTTGCACGCTCATCTACTCCAGCTGAGAAGTTCGTCACGCCGAATACGTCGCCCAAGATTCGCCCTTTCTCTTCGTTCAAGTAAGCTCAAGTTTTCTAATGGTCCCCTTTTTTAAGCGAGCATGAGTTCAACTTTCGATTTTAACACAAACGGAGCCATGCAACATCCATCTTCCAGTCCTCAGGTGTCCTCAAGATTGTTGAAATAAATGGCTAACTCTGTCTTTGCAGGACTCCACCCCCTCGTTCCTCATTCTCTTTCCCATCCTCTAACACCAAGGAAGAGAATCCCTTCAAGGCAGAGAGCGGTCGTCGATCCCACAAGAAGAATGACTCGAACGTTTCAGCTCCCCGGGCACTCCCAAGCCTGGCCGATGATTATCACAAGGAAAACAGGCGATCATCTGCAGCCCAACTCTTGGAGAGAATGGTTTCACTGTCTCCAGGAGAAGGAGGAAGCGGCTCCAACTTCTTGCGTGCCAGCGAGTCTCCAGACAAGTCGAACCCATCTCCTGAACTTCCAGTTCTGTCTATCGAGTCTATGGCTGCTAGAGGTTTGATGAAGAATTACGACCCTTCATTCTTCTCCAACGCAACTCCTTCTGCCTTAGCTACTCCAGCTCTCGGTGCTCCTGGCGGCTCTGGTGAAGATTACTTTGGAAATCAATCTGCGAACCAATTCGGCGGCAACTCCTCCCTCGGCACTAGTAAGCCAACATTGTATTCACCTCATCCTCTTCGCTCCAGTGAGGTGGAGCTCAAGGAGCCTTTCCCCGCTTTCGACAACGAGGTTGTAAACCGCCTTCTCGAAAACGTCACTCCTGCACCTTCGCCAACTGCGTTCGACCTAGAGATCGCAGATTCGTTCTTCCAAGACGACGCTTCGGTTCAGGGAAATCACCAACAGGAAGAGGTTGTACTTGAGATTGTTGAGACGACTACTGCAACTGAAGTCAAGACTGAAGTCGCTGTTGCTGAAGAGATTGAGGCTGAAGTCGAGATCACTGAGTCTGCTGGAGAAGTCGAGACTGAAGTCACCTTTAACGATAAGATTGAGATTAGTGAAACAGCTAAAGAGACCGAGACTGAAGTTGCTTCTATCGAAGAGATCGAGACTGAAGCCGAACTTGACGTTGCTGGACCAGCTCAAGCTAATCAACAAGTCAGCTCGCCGCCAGTTCATTCTTCTTCTCCACCCACTACCCCCGATCTCGACAACACACCTTGTGCTTCTCAACTCAATCCCCTCACAGTCAGCCGCAAGCCATTGCAAAGAGCAATCTGGTCCACTCCAGCTCCTGTCAAAATGCCCAACTTCTTCACGTAAGTCCTCTCCTCCCCTTCTTGTCCCCATTTTGTCCTCTCTTTTACAAGATCGAAGAACTAAACAAACCAACCTCCAGCGTTCTCGGCTCCGAGATCATAGTCCTGTACGTCGGTCCTAAGCGCAAGGAATTCCCCATCCACGGCAACCTCCTCCGTCTCAAGTCAAGCTACTTCAAAGACTTCATTTTCAGCGTCAACGAGGCCGGTAAGACCGAGCACTACCTCCCCGAAGCCGATCCCGATGCTGTAGGTATCATCATCGACTGGCTCTACCGCCAAGGCATCGAAGTCATTCCCGGTTCTCTCGCCAGCGGTCCACTGAAGAAGGACACCGACGAGCACGCCCTGTTCAGCAAAGCCATCAGCCGCGGTATCTCAACCTACATCCTCTCCTCCACACTCGGCATGGTCGAACTCGCAGACCTCATCATGACCGAGCTGGGAAAAGCCTACTACCGCCACCAAATCTTTCCCTCCTCCACCGACATCGCCGCCGTATACAACAGCACCGATTCCAGTTCTCGTCTGCGCAAGTACATGGCTAGGTCGTATCAAGTCCTGGCTGATTTCGAGGATGGCGAGATGGAGGCTGTGAGTTGGACTGCAGAGGAGGTTGATCAGGTTGTTTCGGATGTCCCGGCGCTGTTTAAGGATTTCAGAGCACTGAACCGCAAGAGTAAGGGTATGGAGTTGACCGAGCCGAGCTTGGATTTGGTTTGCTCGTTCCATGCTCATGGTGTTGATGGGGAGTGTGTTTCGAAGGGCCTGAACTTTCGTGGTAAGTTCTTCCTTTCCGCACGAGGTTGGAAAAGGACTTGGCTAATCGTAATTAGGTTTGACTGCTTAAATTGATTCTTCTGCAAGGAATTTGCAGGAGTAGAGTCACTTTGCAGAGGGCGGAATTTCTGGGTACCTAGTACTTGGGTTTTCGGAAACTTGACGCATGACTTCTTGCTCCCGTACTCCATCCGCTTTTCTCGAGACACTTGTCCCTTGGATCTGCACAGGAGCCCACAGGATCTTCGCTTTCATCATCTTTCTAATCACACAAGTTTCGTTTCTTGCACTTGAGCAAGAAATCCAAATGGACCAGGAACCCAAATGAATGAAAGGATCCGACGGCAGAACAAATATACTTAGGAGGACACTTCATGGGTTTGATGTTTTCATTCTGCATCAGGATCTCCATCTGCGGATCAGATCTTAGATAGACCAACCATGAATTCCATCCACGCATCACACCTATCTATCCCCATCGAAATCTCGCTTGTGAAATACATGCTGTGCGGGAAAACTAAGAGCTGAGAAGTTTCGTGTCGTAACTAACGTAAACGTGGAAAAGGAACCAAGCCAAAGAATCGTACCGCCGTGCAAGTGCGCCAAAGGGAATCTGGTAATTGCCAACTTCTGCGGTGGCTACTTTACTTCTTCCGTGGGTACTTGTTCTTGAAGAGATATCTGTGACCTGTTAGCATTTCTCCTTTTCCAGCCCAGGTCCAAAAGATCTGCAAGTCTTCTGTGGAAAGAGAGATTCGTTGTTGTACTTACTGGCTCAAGTAATAATCTCCAGCAGCAAAGAGCCCAACAATACCAGTCCATGCACCAACGACCTTCCAAGTCAAATCTCCAGCAGCATACTTTCTGTACGCACCAAAGCCTAGCCCAGCACTCAGCGCAACAACCGCAACGGCATTACCAATGTACACTGGGTTGTCTTTGTTGGCCTCCAAATTGCTCTTAGCCTTCTTCGCCTTGGCCTTAGCTTCCTTCTCGGCCTTCTCAGCCTTTGCTTTGGATTCGGCGTATGCCTTCTTCGCACGATCCTCGATGACCTCGGCCTCGTGCTCGAGTCTATCACGTTGGGTCTCGGTTTGGATGGGTTGCGAGCTGAAGTCCGAGGGGACGGTGTGCACTGACTCGGTGTCGACGTCGATTAGGGAGCTGGTGGAGGGGGAATCGGAATGTTCAAGCTCGGGGATAACAGGGGCGCGCTTCTGTTGGATGCTATTAGCTTGATCTATTTTGAATGACTTCCTCGTGATGGCCGCCAGATAATTGAAGCTATCTACCAGCCTCCCTGATTGCGCCATAATGCTCCGTGAAGGAGACATTAACACTTGCAAGTGAAGGCCTTTTCTGTAGACTTACAGTACAGCTGCAGCACAAGGCAGTCATCCCACCACGAAGGATCTGCAGGGGATCGAGGAACAATGGGATGAACTCTACATACCTCCTCTGCGGATTGCGAAGGACCGCTGGCTGCTGCTGCTGCGTAGGACATGTTTGCTTGGGTATGTGGAGCGATGGGATGCTATTCAAGATCAATAAATCTCCAGATATTGCGAATATGTTGAAGCTTACAAGGGAGAGTTATTATGAGCGCGAAGGGTGTGGTTTTGTTGATGAAGAGAATCTCGTGAGTGTCGCAGTTGGACTCGCGGGAGAAGTCGTGTTCTTGAGTCGCATGTGAACGAAACCTGGCAAATGGAGCCACAATGGAGCTTGCACCAAAACAGAAGCTGGGCAGCTGACGTAGGCGGCTCTGAAGTGGATGGAGTGGATGGGCCAGTGGGTCAAGCCTTTTCTTGATCGTGCATCGACTGGAGCAAATGTACTATTTGATTTTTATTCAGCATGGGAATGGCATGATAGGAAAAGTGATGAGTCCAATAGGGGTTGATAAGATTCCGTGCGCATGGGCCAGTATTATCAAAATTCAAAAGGAGCTTTAAAAGTAATATATGTTTAATTTATAATATAATATTATTATTTGTTATTTTAAATAGGTTTCTCATTTAATTTTTAAAGCTTGGCGCATTTTTTAGGCATATTAGCAATGCGGTCTTGTATCTTTTGTATTATTATTTTGTTTTATTTCTTTTAAATAGCTTTTTTCATTTTCTTTTTATCATTGAACATTTTTTGCTATAACTTTTGTTTTAGAATAGCTTAAATACTTTTTATTGAATTATAATTAGGATTTTATGCAAAATAAGATAAGTTTTGTATATTATGAGCATTCTTATATTTTTGTGCAAGGCCTTATTTTCGCATATTATAAAAAGGATTGCCATTTTTTTTTATAAAAGTTATGATTTATTATTAATAGCTTGCATAAATTTAATAGCTTAAACATAAATAGGTAAAAATTGGTTTATGTAATATTCTTGAATTATAGCATTGCCTTTAATTTTTATTTTAACCTTATGAAGCTTCCCAGCTTCTCATTTTTGTATTTAATAATAATATTTGTTTTTCGTTTTGGTTTTAGGGCGCTGGCAAGGCTTAAAAGGATAAGGAAGATGCTCGATTTTTTTTATTATTATTATAAAACTTGACTTTGTTTGCTTTCCCTTTTTAATTAATTTATGCGGCGATATGAAATCAAACACCTTTTAATAATGGCCTTTTTTTAATATTTTTAAGATTATTATAAGTTTTTTGCTTAGGCTATAGGATTAATGTGCATTTTATTTATATATATAATATAATTAAAGAATTCAAAAAAAGGCTTTCAAAAGTGGTTCAAATCATACTTTTCCTTTTTAGCATAATTTTTTGCGAAAATGATTTTATTTATGTATGCTATTATATATTGGCCTTCTTTTTTAATATGTTCTTTTATTTTCCGTTATAATTGGCGCTTTTTAATAAATAATTTATAATATGCAATTTAGGTTTTATAAAGGTGTTTGCGAATAGGATTTTGTGAAGGGAAATAAAGCATTTTGCATATTGATTTAATGACCTTTAATTTTCTTTTAAGTATTGTAGATTTTGGTTTAGTTTTCCTTTTTGCTATAGGCCTAAGTTTTATTTATTGTTCCTTTTATTTACGTTTATATAACTCAAAAATCGAGTTTTTTTTAAAAATCGCCCTTAATAATATTGACCCAAATTCATAAGCTAATGCATTAAAAAATTGGCTTTTTTGCATAATCATAGCTTTTTTGCCTTATAAAAATTTAGGGGTAGGTGATTGGAAAAGGTTTAAACGCATTGGTTGTCCCATAATTATAAATGAGTTGTTTGTTTACGAATTACATAAAGTCGCGATTTTCAATTTTGGTGGTTTTGGCCCGTGCGCACGGAATTTTGTCAACCCCTGTTGAGTCTAGGTAAGTATATTTTCGTCTGATTTATTGTGGTGATGTTTATGGATCGGGTACCAGTCTCGCCAGTAAACACGTGGGATCAACAATTGCTGCAAGTCAGACTCGGCTCAGGGATCACGAAAGATAAGTTCAAGGCTCGGTGGCTCAAGGATTATGATCATCAGGTACCAGAACCATATCGTGGAGATCTTTCTTCCCTTCCTCTAATGTACACATTGCGCCCCCATATGCAGTTTTGGGAAATTTACACTCTTGTACAAGTACAACATCTTGTCGAACTCAATTCGCCTTTGTAGCATCATAGGAAGCTTTTGGCACGAGCTCTCCTCCTTCGTCCCCTGACATTGGTCTTGATACACTCTCAGCAGGCGCCTTGCTGGTATCATGATGTGGTTCCTCAATCGGCTTCTTCTCCTCTGGTACCTTCTTTTCCTCTGTCGGTTGAGCTGGCTTCTTTTCTTCGGTGGGTGGAGGGATAGGCTTGTCCGATACTTGCTGTGTTCGGTCAGAAGCATCTTTCTCATCCCCAGAAGCAGCAGCACTTTCTCTTGCACGAAGTTCCTCCTCCACTTCGTCCTCGTCGTCCTCAAGTTCAGAACCATACATCTCTGGGTGCAGTCGGAAACAATCCTGCATGCCCCTGTGAACAGTTAGTACGTCTACTGGCATTGCCAATAGCCTGGGAGCACTTACTTGAACTTCTCTATACACTCCACCCCCTTTGGTTCCTCAGTCGAGTACACGAAGCAGCTAAAAGCCGCCTTGAATTCTTCACCGCAAGGCCCATGTGCCATTCCTCCCAGACAAGGACAATCCCAATTAATCTCTCCTGTTTCAGGGTTGAAAGCACCTTGCTGACCAGCCTCATCTTCCAATCCTTCCATTCCTCCCTCTTCCTCGCCCTCTTCCTCGCCCTCTTCCCCTTCAACAGGTTCTTCGGCAAATCGTTGATCTTCAGCTGCAGCTTGTGCCTGTCTCCGTTTCTTCTCCTCGACTATCGCATCAACAGTAGGTTCCCTCGACTCCTGGATGTTATGTAGCGATTCATCGAGTTTCTGGATAGCAGCTGTATCTGTATTAGCATTTGCCCCAATCCCATCCCAGAGCATGCTCAACCCACCTTCCGGCTCCTCCGCAAAAACATTGCTCGTATTATAATAGTACACGCCTGCACCCGCCACAGCCCATCTCGCAGCACTACTCTTCCAACTCCGCGACTTCTGCGACGGTGGTGCTGTGCTTAAGAATCGGCGTGCAGAACTTCGAGGGAGGGCAGTTCGAGAGGACGCAATGCGCCGAGGCGTAGCTCGCAGAGCTGATTTGAACATTCCGGATGAAACTGCGGCCAAATTCGACGGTTCAGCGAGTGTGATATGGGACAAAGGAAAGGTTCGCGGTGGACATCGGAGCTTGGGGAGAGGCAGTGTTGATTTTGTCAGCATCATGATTTTTCTCGGTCCACACGCGGATCTTTCTGCTAGCCACGTGATCTGATACCACTACCTTACCTAGGTACTGTTCCACCTCGATTCGATCTTAGCTGCGGGAGCATCCTCTGTCATTATTCTACAGTAGTTTACATGTTCCTTTACAACAATGTATTGATTACTGGACCGTTTTGTTGCTTGATTTGGTTTTTTACTCGCTGAAAATGGCTTCATGCTGACCATAATTCCACCCTATCTTTCCCCCGCCGAACACGGATGATGCAAGAACCTCCAGCTTCAATTTACCAAAGCGGTATATTTTCCTCGATGACAGAAGCCTGGGATCCAGTGACCGAATGGCAACCCGCAGATATCTTCTCAGCCACGCCGAAGAACCACAAACCATTCGCCATCTTGGTCCTCAATCAAACCCTCCGTCTTCCAGCGGCTGTATATTCCAGATTATGGGCCAGTTCAATATTCAAAGTAGCCGCCGATGGAGGCGCAAACTGTCTCCGAGATCTCAATTCCCTGAATCATATCTATTTGAACGTCGATGCCGTGATAGGAGATCTAGACTCTTTGCGCGGTGAGACGCGGAAATATTGGGAATCGAAGGATGTCCCGGTGATCCATGATCCAGATCAGTATTCCACGGATTTCGGCAAGGCCGTCAAATACATACGGTCTTCTCCTTCCCGGGAGAAAATAGATATCGTGGTGATAGGTGGCTTGGGAGGGCGAGTCGATCAAGGCATGGCCACGCTGTCACATCTGTACACTTTCCAGCCAGATCCCACTTATGCTACCGGGAGGATGTACTTGCTCTCTAGCGAATCCATCACGTTTGTCCTGAAAACGGGCAAGCATAGGATCAGAGCTATCGAGAGATTCGATGGGATCAAGTTGGGGAAGCATGTGGGCATTATTCCGTTGAAGGAGCCGGCTGTTATCTCGACTGAGGGCTTGGAGTGGGATGTGCAGAAGTGGGAAACTGAGGTTGGTGGACAGATGAGTACGAGTAATCATGTCAAGGAAGAATTGGTGACCGTGGAGACTACGAAGGATGTGCTATTTACAATCGATTTGGATACTCCTGGGACTGTTTGATGGGTTAGACATAGTAAGTCTAAGCTTTCTGGAGCGAAGCCATTCAAAGATGCTGAATAGCGCTTATTATTTCAGGACTTAGAGATAGATCAATACACTGCTTGAACTTCATTTGGATTGTTCAGATACGCTACTTCACTTCTTCCACAACTCCCACAGAGAAATGGATCTTCTTCCCCGTCGTCACAGTCCACCAATCACCATTATTCAGTCTCCTATCAGCCATCCCCAAAATCAAAGAACTCACATACGTTCTACTCTCCTCCTCTCCATCCACCACTCTCTTCACCTTCCTCTCCTTACTCATCACAAACTCAACCTCTCCACCAGCCCACTTCTCCCCCCACCCATTCCACTCTTCAAACACAACCGCCAACTCCCCTACCTCGTTCATACTTTCCGGAATCAAATGACTCACATTCTGGAATAGCGCCTGTCTCAACGCAACTTTCTTGATCGACTTCGCTTCCTCACAGTTGAAAAACGTAGCTAAACGCTGGAAATCTCCTGGGCCATTAGTATCCATGAAATAGAATATGTCGCGGGAGAAGTTGACATATGTCTGGAAGGCAAAAGTGCACCCCGTTTGCTTGAGGTACTCGGTTCGTGACTGGGAGCAGATGTGTAAGAGCGGTGAGATGGGCTGGTTGGATATGAATTCCAGCGGTGTGTCTGGTCGGTTATTAATCCGGTGGACGCGCTGTCTTTGGTAGCCGCCTGAGATGAATGAGTAGATCTTGAGGCGTAGCTCTGTAGGTAGTCTGGTGAAGGGGTGGAAAGTAGCTGCTGGTTCCTTTGAGTGATTCTGGCTGGTAATTGCAGTTACGGCGGCCTTCCCTTCTCTATAGTCTTTCAGATGTCGGAACTGCCAGTATAATCTCTCCTTTTCATCCTTGAGCCAATATTCGTAATTGATAGGGTTTAGATCTTTGATTGACAGTTCCCCTTCGCTCGTGCCTTCCTCCAAGCGGTAACACTGGTCCGGGAAGTCGCGAAACGGGTAATGGAATGCAGACATGGTGATGATTGTGGTATTGGAGGAGATGTCGAGATTATGGTAATGGATACTTGGAATCTGTAAAAAGACTTTGATAAATCTCTTGGTGGAACTAAAATTGGAATTTGGACTGCTGGTAGTTTGGGACCCAAGTGACTGGCGCACAGCGGGGGAGGCCAACGAAGACCCAGTCATCATAGCTACGTGACTAGGAAGTAGCACAATTTCTCCCTGGAACCTCAAGAGGTAAAATACTTCTATTGTACTACCGGCGTAGGTTAGTGCTAAATTACCATTCAAAAAATTATTCTTCGCTGAGCTTTCGCACCCAAATTAGCTCGCTAAAGGGAGAGCACCATCATTCTGGTGTCAACTCGAATTTCCTGTCTTCTCTTTAGTTCTGATCTCTAGGCCCTTGATATCAAACCATAATGAACGCTGTGTTTTGGGAATCATCTGTTCCATGATTATACCCGGATCAGGCTACTGTGTGCAAAAGATGTTGGTGGCGTGGTGAGCAAACACCTCATAAACAAAACCATCTCAAGTCAGACAACGGTACAGTATCGCTGCGACAATGACTAGTCTCCTGGAGATGAATCCGAGAATTGGAGGAACAAATTCATACCCTATTCATAACTCGAGGGACAAAGATCTCATCATGACATCAAATCTGTCTCTAGGGATGTAATCTCAGAACCGAGTAAGACGCAAAGCACACGATTATAAATCAAAGTGGAACTCGGACGTGATGAGTTTTTATTGTGACAATGATTGAGACTCCAGGAATCTATTCGACAATCCAGAGCATATGAAGTAACAGAAGAACCCCCCAACTCAAGCTCAGTCCCAATCCCAATCCTAACCCCAACATCAAGTCCAATACTGGAAATTCAATATGTACAGTTTTCATGAGCGTTGCAAAGTCTGCCTTTGTAGCCTTGTGGTATTCAAAGCCCGAAAGAACGACCTTTCCTAATGGTCCCTTGAAGTTTTCGATCGCTTCCGCGACAAGGGAGAACATACCACGATGGGCAGTCTCTAGCAATGTGTCTGCAAACAGCTTCACAGCACATCCGTACGCTCCGTGTTCTCCTCCGCCCATTGCATGTATCTTTTGAAAGAAGAATTCACCGTCTGGAATTCGGCTCATTTCGATTGCTAGTGTTGAGATACTCTTAATAGGTAAATCAGCCCATCGAGAAGCCATCACGACTGTAAGGCCGATGCTGCTTAGCCAGAGAGTATCGGAGGCTGAATTGAAGTAGAATCTTGTGGTGATGAAGGGAGCAGAGACGATCTTGTAGAATTTGATAGCAGTCTGGCGTGTCTCTTTGTTGACGTGTAGCAGAACGGGGGCCTCGATGTATTCAATTCGCAAAGCGCTCGGGGACAACTGCAGGGTCTTCCATCGTGGCATCGGTCTGGAGAGTAGTATACAAAATCTTGATAGTTCGAGGCGCATCGATCAGAACTCGAAGGATCGTCGTTCGTAACTCCAATGGTAGCTTGGGATAGAGATGGAAGGCCGTAGCAGCGAATTCTTGAGTGTCTGGAGCTCCCTCAGCAGTGGTAAGGTCAGCTAGAGTAGCTTTGATCGAAGTAGGCTCGGATGGAGTGGCTTCAGTCGTACTGGCTACAGACACGTTGACTTCAGTTGCCGTGGCCTCCGACGGAAGAGTGGTTGTAGGAGGAGCAGAAGCAGAGCGGACTCGACCTCGACTAACTCTGCGCGACATATTCGCGGATTGCGATCTGCCTCGAAGTTAGAAATTGTAAAGTGTTGAGTCAGGGGAACTTACTGTGATGCAATGCTGATACAACAAGGAGCTGGACAGTACGCGTTGACTGTCAGGAGGGTGCTGCAACGGTGCTGCGGGGCGTTGTGTTAAAGACGAGGGAGCTGCTGATGAGATTTTCGAAATGGATTTTGAGAGCGAGGTTATGAATTGCGCAGACAAATTCGGGCGGTTGGTGTGAAAGCGAAGTCGTCGCCATTGTCGCATATTTACGCGAGATAGGATGCTGGGTGGGCAACGACCACCGACACCGTAGCCTGAGGGTGAAAATCATCGCAACACATCCGCAGAAGGAAGAAACCACCCAAAATGAAACTCAATCGCCTCCTACTGCTCTTGTAGTCTTCGGGCTAATTGTCCCTAGCAATATTGTTGTTGACAGAATTTGACGAAAGTAAACAAAGGGCTCGGCTGGGCAAGAGAACCTCAATCGAAACTACGCTGCATCGAAAGCAGGATGTTGGATGCTTGCAGCAGAATCAGACAAGCGGACTCGTAAATATGGACTACTTTGCATGTCTCATAACCCAGGGATTCTGTCTACGGAAGGCTGGGATCAGGCCTCACGCCTGGTGAAGCTCACGATGAAGCCAGTCATGCATGAGCCCGAAATGGGGCCATACACTGGAGCTTGGGCTGGTCTTAGTCCTGAAGTGGGGTCAAGCTTGCAAATGGTGGCAATAATGACTTGCCATGGCCCAAATGGGATATACAGGAGGAAGGTGGGACGGTTCTGGCGGCAGAGTTCTGGGCTTGGTGCGAGGAGAACACGAATGAGTCTGCTTGAGCTACAAGCCTCGAGACATCTCACGAGAGCTTTGGTCTTGGTCTGGTCACTTCACCAATTCACGCTGCGACATATTGCAGGAACTACATCGATTGCCTCGTTCGTTCCCTTTTTTCCCTCCTTCGATCTCTTTAATCTCTTCTGCCCGCGTTGCTAGCTGATGCACCCAATTTTTGTTTCAAAAACCATGCTGATTTTTTTTCAATGTGATGTGATCTTTTACACCATTGATTGCTGCTCACATTGCATGTCTTCCGGGTCGCTAAGCGATCAACCCCTATTCAGCCTCAGCCCATCCCCAAAACCTACCTATCGCAACTAAATCATTTCGCAGCATGGGGGTTTCTTTGCACCCGCGTTTTCAAAATGCTGCAGTCTCTCTTAGTGCGCTCGATATGTGGCGGACGTTGCCCCTTTTTCGGTGCCAGGTTGCGAGGGAAAAGTGAATTCTGCCCCCCAATCGCACCCTCGCTTAACTGCCTTCAAATTGTTCAACAATAGGAAAGCAAATACAATAGCAAAGGCGTGCTAAGATCACTCAGACATTCTAGCTTCTAGTATAAACGTCGCGTTCCTCTTCCTTCCAACTTTTCTTTCTCCTCCAGCCTCGAAACTTCTCCATTACCACTCTTGCGAACAACGTCTGCAATTGCGATCGACCCGACTCAGTCAAAAGCACAGCCTCTCTTTTTCAAGAACACCATCAAAGAGCGACAACATGCCTTACACCAGCGATCGGATCTCTAATTTGATTGATGACCAGCCTGTCCCAGATAACGCTGACAGGCTGTAATCAGAAACGACTTCTCTTCCCCACCCCCCTCAAGAGATGATCGAGATTTTCCAGCAAATTCCAGCCGAGGACTCCTGGGGCTTTGAACGCTTGATGGAAGCATTCCAGCAAAGGAGGATCACACTTCTGATCGATTGTCTGGACCAGGTATGTCTTTTCTGTTGTGGCGCTTCAGCTTGAAATCAATCATTGACTTGCAATTTAGTTGGAAGAAGCATGAGACCACGAGAATAAGTTGGGCCACCAACGCAGAGCAATGCGTCCCATCAATGAGACTCATACGTTCGACTTTCATCACCAAGACCTTCTTCGTCGCCCGAACCAACTTCCTCTCTAAAGCAGTCACCCAAAGCATCATTCCCGCCCATGTCGGTACCAATTTTTCCAGAGTACAACCTCAAAACGCCAACTCATCGAGATGATCCAAGCAGACTTCTACGAAGCCCTCTTTCTGGTACGTCGACAAAGCAAAAGATGACAAGAATAATAGCTTAATTAACATCATTGCTTAAGCTTCTTGAGTCTAGATCTTTATGCAACATTTGTGTTCATATAAATCATCCAAACCAGCTCGAAGTCTATGCCTCTAAAAACAGACAACGTCCAAAGTCGCTCGGGAAAATATCACGTGGAGATATGGATCCAGATTACGCTAAGATTTTGTCGAGCTTCAAAAGAAAATTTCGTTCCGGAAAGATTTCTGCAACATCACAACTTCCAGTCAACCAACTCTCAGGCTCCGTCTGCCCTCCAAACCGGCCATTCCGATCATGTAGGTATCTTGGATAGAGCAATGGCTCCTGCTTCTGGAGGCTATCACAGCCGAGATAATGCCGCTGTTGTCAAAATTCTGCGAAGACATAATCTCGAGCTTGGTTCAAAACCTTTGTGTACTAACTCGCAGCCTACTCTCTGTTACCTCGCATGGCACACATGTCATTCCCTAGGTGCACTTCAAGTCATCGGCGTGACCGTATGACTCCCTTGCAACGGCCTTCGATCTGCCATGCCCACCAAGCTCAATCCAAGAACAGGAACACCTGTACCCCAACCAATATATATCAAGTTCCCGATACCGAAGCCGACGCGCCGCCATGTCTGCGAATAACCCTTGAAGGGAGTGACCTTGGAGTGGAGCTTTTGTGCACATCGCGACCGATATCCACAGGAGCCACCGCATATTTTGTAAGTTACCATACCTTTCTTTTGCTACCCCACCGCCCTGTTAAGTGATGAGTTTGTTCTATCAATGATCTAAGTTGGGCCATCCGTCTTGGGTGGTTTATTCATGATTTTACTATATTTACAACAGCCAATCCTCTGATATCTTTTCAACCAATCCTGTTATTACGTTGAAGTCTTGAATTGGCGGAGACTAACGAGAAATCACAGAATGAAACATTCCATCCCACATATCCAAAAGGCCACAACCCTCTTTGTCGACCCATGAAAGTTACTGCTGGTGGTCAGATCACAATATGGTGGCTATATCGGTACTGAGGAACACTGGCAAGCATATGGCATATCTGATTCTTTGGCCATTGAGGGCTGAGAGCAGGGTTGAAGGCGCTTCTTAACACCTCCAAGTGGGCTTCCAGCATATTTGAAGGTTTCACTATCATCAGATATGATGTGCACCTCGCAATGAGCAGCTGGGTAGCGTGAAGTAGAGCCTGGTAGATTAAAATCCGTCGTGATACCTCCATAGACTCAACAAGAACGTTTACATCGTTTGACAGCTGCATACATTGTGCTTCTCGATCTATTTTCCCATCGGTCCTTGTTTTCTATGCTTGGCAATTATGCCTGTCCTAGATAGAGGCTTCATTCAACATTATTTCCAGTCGTGACAGCCACATCTGGTACGGTCATGATGCTCTTGCAAAACACCGTATTCTCCGCGTGTTTGCGATCAAATGCAGCCAAGTGGCAGGGCGCTTTGGCGTTCATGTTCTTTTGCTGCCAATTTTATCTCGGATCATTGACAATGTATTGCATGCTCAGGCAATTTCTCAGCCATCCAGAAGACCAAGATGATTGGCTTCTGAGATACTAGCCTGTAAGATGAGTTGTCGAGAAGGGCTTTTCTCTTTCCGAGGGGAATTGGAATGATTCTTTGAGTACTGAGCTGGGAATAATTGATATGTACAACTCCATTGTTTTTGATGCGTGTTTCCTTATACTACAACGTGTTTCTAGTCTGTGAGAGAAAGGAGGCTAAGCCACCAAAGTTACCTGGAGTGCGACTACGGAACAGGGAATTTTAAGAGTGATGTCGCAGGAGGCGTCGGGGCGCAGTCACGGCTGTACAGGCAGTATAGCTTGTTCACAATTTCGCTGCAACAACCGACCTGAGGCTCTGAGTTGCTACGAAACATCACCTCGTTACTTGGGGGCCATATTGGCTCATTGCAATGAGCTTCAAAATACACCTCTTTGGATCCAACACAGGGAAATAGAAAGGCTTGGCGAAAACTGTCTTCCAGTTCTAGATACCTTTGGATCGGCTTTCAAGACAACATCGGTCGGGAAGAAGCTGGAATTTGGTCGGGGAAGTGATTTTACGGCCATCGTCCGCGAGTTCTGCGGAAGTATGTTTGATGAACATAGCCCATGTTCTCTTCATTCTGATCAACCGCTTGAATTTCCTGTTGGGCAAAGCGAACTGGCAGCAATGTACCGAATAGCGAAGCCATCCGGTCTTTCTATCTTCGTACAAGAAAACAATTCTAGCGAATATATGGACGATGTTTTTGATCTGGATATCTTGGATATGGTAAGTCAGTTCGAATTCATGTACACCCGATCGAGGATCTCCTGGCTTCAAAACCTTTAAGCTTGCGCAGCTGTCAAGAATATTTACAGTTACTTGCCTCATGCAACTATGTCGTCACTGGTCTTTTCAAAGCCGCTCGCGGAAGATTCTCGGTGTCAGATCCCCACAAGCCGAGAATCCGGGCTGGTTGCGTCTTCTATAGTATTAACATTACCACTGTCTAGCGCTCTTCGACTCTGGTATCTATCATGTTCCGGCAGACAACCTTTCTCAAGTATTCGCGATTTCGATAGGGACCTCGATATTGGTTGCAAGCGCACTATTAGAGGTTCCCCATAAGCAGCCAGATTTGCCAGACGCGAGGAGAGTCCCTGGAAATATTGGCCAAGCAGGTTTTTCATGCCTCGTTCGTCCTGAGATACTGAAGACGAAAGCAATAGACATGGATAACTGGAGGCTGATCTATCACAACCCCTTTGAAGGCCATCTGGAGGATAACTTTCATCAAACTTCGGTTCACCTATCATTCACTGGATAAAATATGCCATTACAGACCGAGCGAAGAAACCGACACATCATCGACAGACCAACTGGTTTGGTCGAGGTCCTGGTTTCTGTCATGATAGGGGTCTTTGGGTTGCTGATTTGAATATGATCGAAACTTTGGCTTTCGAAGATATCAATTAGCCGCCGAGGCGGAGTGGTGTGCTAAGCATTCTAGGCTTGGGCAGAGTTGTGTGGGCGACAACAGGAGCGATGAAGGTCGACAAAGAGAGAATTTGGGCTCTGGGAAATTTAAACACCAAGGAAGGCCCTGGGCTACATCGTCTTGTATGCAAATAAAAGAGCGTGGGAAAGGCTGCCGTCTGCGAGGGCAGCAGCTTTGAGATAATGTCAACAAAGCTACAAGCGATGAACATTTCCGAACGACTGTCCGATTTTACGGCAATCGACAACTGGGAAGAGCTTGTTGTTTGAACGTATAAGAACTGGATTGCGCGTTTGGCAGCGACTGGTGCGTTCTGGAATATGAAAGGTTTTTTTGTGATCTTACTACGGGTAGAACCTTGTTGGGTTTGCGTTGGCGATTTCCTGTTCAAGTGCAACTCCGGCTTGGAAAGCGAGGCCACTGGCATTGTACTGACTATTTGAGAGGGGTTTTGTTTGAAAATGTTCGGCGATGAGATATAAAGAAATTTTTGGCTTTGAAGGGCAGTGCTGTTGTGAAGCACGATTTGATCTCATAATACACATAAATACAAACAACCCCTACTATTCCTCTGTTCCCGTGCTGCCAAGAGAAAATATGGTGTAGCTCTGTCGATGATACAGTTGCTGCTCTTGTGGTTCACTAGAACTTGTAAGAGACTAAGCCAATCAGAAAAGGCACTTTTAAGAATCTGATCGTCTAATTAGACGTATTAATTTGAGGTAACAGGCCTTGAAACACAAAAACAGCAATGTCCTGAAAAGACGCTGGACAATTAAACCGGGGAGGGGACCATAGTTGGCTTTGAAACTCCCCTGTGCTGTGCCATTCGCTTATTACGCTGACATCAACACAGGGCTAAGGCCATAGGCGTTCCGAGTAAATCCACGCCGGAAAGCTAACGGAAGAAATAATCGATTCTCAGGCATGTTCCCGCTTCTCTGGCGTAGTCATCGCCCCCTTCTTGAGACGCAGCTGGGATGGCAAAGCCATTGATTTCTAGGTGGTAACAACCACGGCGAAAAGATGCCGGAGCGAGAGAACTGACTTTAGGGGTTAGAGATCTGGTAATTGAGTTTGAGCTGACACCTTGCAAGGGTGAAGGTGTTCAAGGGTTTCATTCGTTTTACTGTTCTACAATAGAAGTATTCTAACTCCTCTTTAATGCATCATCACATACATCTACATCCCCAACGCCATTTATACTCCAGATTACCATCCGATCCATTATGTCTGATCTCTATCATATGTCTTCATTAACGAGTACGTCTCCTCACTGAGATTTCTTCAGCTCTTCAATCATAGTGCGAATATCCTCGACGCTGGGTCCCAGCCCCGCACAGATAGTTGATTGTGCATCTATATCAAGGTCCAGGAAGCGCTCGATCAACTCTCCGTCCACGAATCGGAAAGGCTCGAGGGTATCGCGCTCGGCGTTCTTGAACGAGCGGTAGATCTTGAAGTCGAGATCGCCAACTGTTGGGATGTGCTTGGCCATTTGTTCTTGGAGGCGCATGAGGATGTCCTGAGAAGCGGGGAGGATGATGGAGTACAGGTAGATGGAACCTTCGGTCTGAAGATTTTATTAGCTCATTATCTAAAAGCCAGGTTGGGAGACTTACAGTTCCCAGAAATGCCTTGGGCACAATCATGGCATTTGGCGATGGTCCGATGTTGATTCTTCGGATCACATTCACCTGCTCTCCGAGGTTCATCTCACTCGTGACTCGCATCCTCTTTTTATCCTCAAGTGTTACACCGTCAATGTTTCGGCTCAGCACCACAAGATTCCCGTCGTGGTCAGCTTGCAGCCAGGAGTTGTCTTCGACTTCCGTCACCGCTGTAGCCCAACATCCTTGGTAATCCTTTGCAACTTGTTCCAGTTTGTCGGGCAGGCCTCCTTTACCAGGGATATATTCTACTATTGAGACAGATTGCATCATATCAGCCACGGCGATTATGTTGCCAGTGACAGAGAGGTCGATTGGAACAGTTGCGCTGCGGAAGGTTGCCAATTTGTTGAATTCTCCAGATCTTTCAGATGTCTCCTCAAACTTGTAAACAACCACAGTCTTGGTAAGTGCTGCGACGATTTTGCCATCCAGTATGGCGAGTCGGCGACAAGCACATTTCAGATTCAGAGATGAGATCAAGTATGGGCTTCTCTCTTCATCGATTCCAAATACAAGGATACGACCCTTGATATTTTGATCTGCTGTGTCTTCATCGAGGAAGCTTGTACCCAGGACGAAACGTTCAACTGGTTCTAGTTTCCCATTTTCTCCTAATCGAGAGCCGGGTAGCTCAGTACGCAAGATGCACTCGATGAGCTCAGGCCCATTAGCATCCTCGAGCACGTATGGTTTGCCGACTTGGTTGAATAGCATGTCCTCAACAAGTGTGAATGTGCTGGAGATTTGCTCCTCTCCGTCGCTTAACTCACGCTTTATGCAGCCGATACCAAAAGCCCTCTCCGCAGCGGAGTAGGCGATTCTCCTCACTGTCCTACCCATGGGCAGTGTTCTGACATGGGTCTGTCTCTCAGTATCGATTTCCGAGATTTTCAAGTTTGTCGACGTAGCCACCACAACGGAACTAGGAAACGCTTCACTGTCGAACGAGCATGCAGATGTGGCATCGTCTGCAGTGACAGCTGAATAGTTGATGCGGCCTTCAGAGCCGTAGATCAAGCTGGGATGTTCACAAGTAGCAAGAACATTGTTGAGACCACCCGTCCGAGGCAGAATGTGGAATTGGGCGTGCTGAGTACCTAAAACGATGCTCTTCCGGCCGAAGAGATGGTAACTCAACTTGTCGACATTAAATGTCAGTACGACTCCATCTTCCATTGCAACAAAGAGAGTTGGTCCAGAAGTAGCTTCGGGCAGAATTTGGGCCATAAGAATGTGCCTGGGAATCGAAGCATTGTTTTTGCGGTTCAAGTTCTGCGAGAAGATAACTTCAAGGTTCGATAGGTCCAAGACGGAAATTGTGCCTGATTTCCAGAAACCCGCGAACCCAATGCCAGGAAATTGGGTGGGTACATGGACACATGCAATTTCATTGCCTTGATCAAGTGTCCAAGCTGCCAATTCTTTCAGACCTTGCTTAATGTCGAGTGATACGAGGGCTGTTCCACTGGCTGACAGTAGGATGTGGCCAGCATTTGCAGAGACGTTGGTGATTGACTTCTCCCGAGGAGGTTTCCATTCTGCTACTCCGTACGATGGACCAGAGCCCAGAATCTTCACTGATGATTCTGTCGCCTGTAATATCATGCTATCTGGAAGATTCATTGCCAGCAGTGTCGGAAGACCCATTTCCAAACCCCTGAAATTATTAACTTCCTCGATGGCTTGCCCATTGAAAGTAAAAACACGGGTTTCTGTTGGTAACGAGACAACCAGAATATCGTCGAATTGCGATTGCGCGCTGGAACGTAAAGCGAAGACTCCTCGAATATCTTCCAAGTCATCAACCAGTATACCGAGGTCTTTGAGACCCACGCCACTCCTAACGCTCCTCAAACTTCCACTCTCAAAAGCACCACTGCCAGTGACCAGCCTAGCCTGACCAGTAGAGTACTCATTCACTTGTGTTTCGCCATCCCGATTTCCTAGATCCATAACCTCAAAGTCGAGAACAGGTGCAACATTGTCCATAGTCTGTATTATTGTGAGGCTCCATTCGATGTCATCGAGGTTGATCTTAACGACTTGAGAATCGCCTTCGTGAGATCCAACGAAAAATAGACCATCTCCAATATTGACCATGACCGTAGGTTTTGAGATCTGACCCAACAGCTTTAAATTCATTCCAATTACTTCCGCGTCCTGGGTTAGGATGGTCATAACGTGGATATTGCCGTACATATCTCCTAGTAGGTAACGGAGATCATCGTATGCCACCCACGAAACAAAAATTGAAGGTGTTGGTAACGAATATTCGATCAGTGCCCTACTCTCGTCGTCCAGATATGTAAACTTTGTCTCTCCCACAACGACCACGCCCCCTAAATGTGCCTTGGTTACCTGCGCATTTCTTACGATATATCTCTTCTGCCCAGGGTTTTTTGGAACAGGTATGAGATGGCTGGCATCCTCATCCAGACTATCGACTTCGTTTTCCCGGTGTCTGGTGGCGTCAAACTTCGACCACGATAACTTCTCATCCACCAATCTGTATGTTGCCAATCGTACGTCACCATCACTTCCAACCTCGTAGAGAAATGCAATCTTCGGTTGCTTCGTTTCGGTGTATAGAAAAGTCGTCGCCCGTACTTTCAGCTCCGTAATGCGCAATGGATCGAACTTTTCGTCCAGAGGGTACTGTTTGCCCTTCCGTGGCTTGAGAATCTTACTGCAGGTCAATATTCCCTCAAACAGCTCCAGTACCATGTACTTTCCAGTCGGATCAACGAGGCACAAATCCCTGCTCTGTGAGTCGCGCATGTGCTTTTCGAGGACATCCTGGAAGCTCTGTCGCGTCTCGAGCTCATTTGTCTGTGGGTTGTATGCCAATACAAAGTATTGGAAGCGGGAGGTCCCTACGAAGAGGAGGTCGGTCGGGGTTCCTTCGGGGCGGATCTTCGCAAGCATGGATATTCGACCGTAGATTGGCCTCGAGCTTTCCATCACCAGGCCATCTTCTGTGGGTATCCATATTTCTATCCTATTGCCTTTCCTATGGGGCGTTAGGAAAATTTGAAGCTTGGAGTTGGAGCTTGATGCGCGCGAGGGAGGGGTCTTACCCAAGGACGAGACACTCCTGCTCTGGATCGAGCAGACACAGCTTGATCGCATATCGAACACTGCTAGGTCTGTGTATGGGAGCAATGTACGACATTTTGGACCAAATCGACTGTGCAGATTGTGGTGTTGGTGGATTAATTTGTGAGCTTAAAATGTAAGCCCTTGAGCTTCAGAGCCAAAAGTTAATCGCGTCGCCTTCGTATCGATTTCGGATTTAAGCAGCCGAGTTCCCGACAAGAATATCAACAACTGAACCGAACATTAATGGAGCAGATGAATCCGCCTGATCAGCGTCGAATTCCAGAAGAGAAAGAAATTGCGTAATGTGTACTATTTATACATAAAGTACTTATATGAAGTCTATCTCTGAAATTTTCAAGCTTCATGTTGTGCGGGGTATCTTTTTCCAGGTCAGAAAATGCAGAAAAGGAAATCTTGCTCAAATATCTCAGACCTTTGTTGCTGGGGCATCATCTTCGTCCTCGGTATCTGACATAGATGGATCTGATATCGCATCCAGGGTATCACTCTCCGCCCCGTCGCCTTCTCCCTCAACAGCTTTCTCCTTTCCTTTGCCCTTTCCCTTCTTGACCTTCTGACTTCTAGATAGCTTCGCAGCATCCATTGGCGCACTGATCTCGTCGAGATACTCTGCATTATTCAACGAACTCATTAACTTGGGCTTGTTCTTAAGTTCTTCATCACTGGTCTCGCCGCTTTTAATGCCCACGAACAGGTTTGCATCAAACCCTTCCCAGGACTCTCCCTCTTCTTCGTCAACATAACGGTGACTTTTCCAAGTTTCCGACTGAGCAAGTGTAATTCGTGCAGCCATGGTATCGGTTGTATCTTCCTCGCCATCGACGTTGGACTTGACGGTCATATGTATAGCACGGGCATCTGGGGCAGCTCGAGGTCCAGCTGCGGGGTCTCGTGCCCGACCTGCTCGATCTTGCTCTGACTGCGCATCGATGTGATGGAATTGAGGGCGCATTTGTACAACATTGTCGACTGGAGTAAGATGAAGTTCGTCTATGTAATGTTAGTATCTGTCTTTGAAAGAACATCTGGGCCTACTTGCTGTTAGAGAAAGTTCCGATCATATACTGTGGCGTGGTATCATCCTTTGCCATTGCCTGTCCTCCCAAAGTCTGCTTGACCAAAACTCTTTCGTTCCGGACAGCGTTTTGGTAGTCAGCCAAGATTTGACTTTGTATTGCCTCTTGGTCAATAATGCCGCCTCGTCCTCTTCCCCTTCCGCTTGGTGGTGCCGCTCCGATACCAAATCCACCTGGCAAACCATGACTCCCAGTCCCTTTTGACTCTGCGCTCTTCTTCATTGCACCACCCCATGTAAGGCCCTTCTTCTTATCGTAGTTGGTGTGAACATCCATCGGTACATCCAGCTCCACCATTCCTGCATTTGGTTTGATGCGCATTTTGAGGGGCTCCGAGTTTTTTGCTCTAGTGTACTGCTGTCTCGAGTCGCGATTGGGAAATTGGAGGATATACATCTGGAGGTCTCCAGCAAGCTTGGGTTTAATATAAATATCATATGACGACACGATTGGGTCGGGATCGTAATCGTCGTTATCCATCTCGACGTCTGCCATTGTTGCGAAGATTGTTGAGGGGTGATTTGTAGAACCGAAGACGTTTGGTTCCTGGAACATTTTCTTATCGCGACGCTTCAATCGAGAACCGATTGCTGGCTGTTTGGTGGGGTATTTCCTGCTAGACCTGTTTTAGATTAGTTCAGTGGCTGGAGGCGCAGCACAATGACGAACCAACCACCCGACCGACTGTCAGGCAGAAGGCGAAGGCTTTCATTCACACGACCATCCAACCCTTCTTCCCTTTAGATCCCATTGACAACCCTATTTACTCGACTCGATACAAAAGTAAACAACAAGCACCGCAGACCTGATACTTCAGCATCGAAGTCATAATGTGCTCCGCAGACATCTTCCTCGGCCTGATCGCCATTCTCTTCCCCCCTCTTGCTGGTAAGAACCCCAGTTTCCTCGAAACATTCGTCGAGTCCTCTCAAAGAGCAGCAAATCCTTGGACCAAGTTCTAGAGTACCGAATAAATCGAATAGACCAAGCTAACATCTCACAGTTTGGGTCAAATGCGGCATCTGTTCAGCTGACTCGCTCATCAACATATGCCTCTGCATGCTCGGATTCATCCCAGGTCTACTTCACGCTTGGTACATCATTGCGAAGTTCCCTGAGCACGACTACGATTCTGTTCCCAACGATGCTGAGTCCGGACGTGTCACATACGTGATCGTTGACGGCAATCGCCGAGTTGCGAAGCCAACTGGACCTCAAGCATCAAGTGGCGGATACGGAACTACGGCTCCCATGGCTCCCCCACTTCACCAGAATCAAAATGGCACTTGGAACAACAATGCTGCAGAGGGAAGCAGCAGCGGAGGCGCGGTACCACCAACATATGCGGAGGCTGTTAAGGGCGATAACAAGATTCAGACCAAGGATTGATGGGTTACATACGCGGATGGGGCAAAGACGCATAGGAGGACTGACTGAAACGGTCACTCGGGAGGAGGCTAGGACGGTATTTGTTACGATCAGTTGATTGGCCAGAGGCGGAGTCAAGGAGTTCGAGGATTTTTTTGTATTGGATTTGAAAGGGAAAGCAAGACAGACTCGCTTCAAGTGCCGCCTCAATAATTAGCAATCGTTTCGCTACAATTAGAGTGACTCCTGCAAATACGCGCGGCCTTAAGAAAGACAGATTCGTAAACGTGCATATTTATTAGCCTATCAGACTCAGCGAAGCTTCCGGCCAGCTTCCCCAAATCATTGGTCTATCCACGATCTTCGTATTCATCGGAGCCAGAACCTTTATCCTATTTCTCTTCTCATCAACGTCACTAACGAAGACAAACCCCATAACACTTGCATCCCGGACCGTTTCTTGAGAATCGGTAATCGATGCGTACATGACGGCGAGCATGCAATGATGCATCATCGAGTTCGGCGTGACGCTCTCATAGATCTCCTTCTCCCCTTCCTCCACATCGCCAGGCATGAATGACATCGTGTCAGCTGTAGAAGATTAGTTAAGTCATGATTTGGACTGCTGAAACATACCTTCTCGAATCTTGTAAATGAGAACATCATCGAAGCCAAGCTGCTGAGTGTGAGGGCTCAATGTGGTCTTCAAGTCTCCGAAGAAGTACTCCTTCAGAGATGCTTCTCGGACTTGCTGCATAAAGGCCTCGTCCCTATCAACACATCCACCGGATTTGTCGAGCTTGACGAGGGTTATCATCTCGGTCGAAGATGGTTTGGATGTAACGAAACGGCGTTGCATCTCACTATGAAGTCTCTCTGAGCCGATGACTAGAATAACGTTCACTGCTAGAATCAGAAACTATCCTTTGGTTTTTTGTGAGGACTGACCTGCAAACTCGGAGACAATATGTGATATGATCTCGTAGCCACCTTTTCCTTGACTGATAACTCCTGGAGTGTCAATAATCATGCCCGTAGACTTGATCAACGGGTCCTCAGAAAGCCTACTCATTGCCGCCAGCGCCAGTCTCGAAATGATCGGCCTATAGATCTTCGTACTATCTTCTGGATTTGGCAAGCCATAGTAATAACACAGTGGTAGCTTCACAGGTACTGGATTTGAAGTACTTGTAGGACTACTACCCCATCCCTGTTCCACATCAATGATCGAAGCAAACGGCGTAGCCGTCAAAGTACCAGGTATTGATAGCAAACCCTCCTTCGAATCTGTATTTATGACCATAGGCTGCCGTCCCATCCGTATCGCATATGCCGTCAACAGCTTCACCAGACTCGTCTTTCCAGCATCCGTAGGTCCAACGATCAAAACCCTTGGCCCTTCCTTCCCATTCTGTTTTGCCTCATCTCGTAGCTTCTCCAATGCGAAATGTGTATTCGCATATTGTGTCATGGGTGTCTCTTCAGCTGTGTACTCTTCGCATGAACCCGTCACTTCGATTTGGCAGCCGTGCCATGTGAATATTGCTGCTTTGAGGCCCTGGAATGTGTAGATGTGGTTCAAGGCGAGCTCTGTTCCGAAGATCTCTGCAGTTCCTGAGAGGATCTGCGAGAGTGAGCTTATGCTTGTCATGACATCTCCTTGATTACTGACCTTCACATGGATTTTCTGCCCAATTGCGACTTCGAAGCGCCATTCTGAGTTCTGTTGGAGCTCATGGATAACTGGAGTAGCCGCCGTTGTTGGCGCAGACAACGCAGCCTAACGAACTTTTAGTAAGTCATTCTCCCAATGATTATTTCCATATACTCACTGCAGGTACTGCTTGTCCCAAGCCAGGAATAGACATTTCTTCGTTCTGGTTGGGAAGTTTGTTCTCGTCAATGAAATCAGCCTTCTTCAGGGTGTATCGACTAGCAGGGGTCTTGTGGAGCCTCAGCCTTGTGGGGTACATTCCTTGGCCCTTTTATTTACTTTCTCCACGCGACGCGTCTAAAGTCCATCATCAATTGAACCTTTGGAATCAGTGACTATGCCACCGCGCAGAAAGGAGGGTGATTTTCCGGTCGACTCATCAGATATGCCGTTGCCAGCAGCATCCCAAAATGTTCTTCAGCCAAGGTCGGCCAATATTTCCAAGAGACAGCACGATGCGTCGAATTGCAAAGGGAACGATGCTTCATCAGCGTTACCAAGCCCGAAAAGATCCAGACTCTTTGTAGCCGCAGGTTACAGATCTACAATGCCTCCCCCAGTTGGCTACGAGTCTCCATATTCCCTTCTACATCAGTTATCTACTGGGTCGGATCTCCCAAAGCAGAGATACGAAGCTCCCCCTCCAACAGTTGATGTTGATTCAAAATCTGCTTTAACTAATACTGTACCTACTCAAGGTTCAATCCTAGACTTAGCGAATGCACCCGTTTCTCTTTCCCCAGTTTCGGCGATTCATCCTCAGTCTGTTACCGCCAAATTATATCCTCAAAGGTCTCCGAGATCGTCTTTGGCAGCCTCCCCATCAGGAGCTTCCCAGTCCATCTCGAAGGCCGCAAAAGATATCGAAATCCCTTTCTCCTGGGATGTCCAGGGTATTTACAGCATTACCAGTGTTGAAACTGAGGCGCGTCTCGACACAAGCAGCTTCTCTCTGAAGATATTATACGACGATACTGGCGACAGTGGCCAGCTGTTTGCGAAGTTCCGTTTTGATGAGCTGGAAGGTATTATACGTCTATGTCCAAAAGCCTCGACCTCCAAGCCTGATCTCGGACTTCTACTCTCAGACTTTGAGAAAGCCTGCGACCTCCCGAAGGATGTCAAGCCTGGCCCTGATATGAAATCTTGGCACATGAGATGGAGAGCCAGAGATGGAGGTATGCGATTGGGACATCGCGTAGGCGGAAAGCCTGATGTCAATATGGAATTTCGTTTCGATGATGAAGGGATCCCTAGTTCCGTCGGTCGTATGGGATTGAAGATATCATTTGTCATGATATACAACGACAAGATCTACGAATTCCGTGGTAAAAAGATGACAAGTCTCGACGAGCAACCAGGATCTCGAGCCGAGCAAAAAGCCCTCTGGGACGCCTTGTGGGACTCGAAATGGGAAGACCAATTAGAACCGGAATCGTCATCCGTAGACGAGTTTGATTACGATGGGAAGAGTTTGAAGAAAGAGAGGAAAAGGAAAGAACACGAAGTCAAACATCGGATCATCGAAAGACCAGCTCCACGGGCGCGATTACTGGCAAAGAGCATTCCGGGTAGTCGTGGGTACAACAAGTTTATCGAGCTACCTCCACCGTGGCACTATGACTTGACCGGATTTTGGAAGCTGGATGCGAAGAAGCTGGCACAGCATTTTGGTGCCGACAAAAACGAGATGGAAATCAACTTCACCATTGCGAACAACCCTTTGCACACCAAGGTTGGCCGTCAATTATGGGCCAGGTTCCGTTTTGGACTAGACGTATACGGAGTAATGCGATTCTGCCCAGCACCGGCGTTGGCAGAAGATCAACCACCTCCTTTACCGCTGAAGGAATTCGAGAAAGCCTGTGTACTAGAGAGTGGCTGCTGGCCAGGTCCAACTCCAGAAGGATGCAACGTGTGGAACTTCAGGTGGAGGGGTGTCGTCAACGGAGAGGAGAGGAGTTGCCACAAAGTGGATGGTCAGATTCGTTTCCATAAAGGTCAGAGCGGGAGGTTTGAGATGAGAGGTGTGTTCAATCTCAAGCACACCAAGATACGCTGGACAGCCCAGAAGATTCTCAATCTGAGCCCGCCAAAAGGCAACGCGCAAACCATCAACAGGATCTGGGATGATTATCTGCCGGAGTCGCAGAGAATCTTGCCTAGGTCCCAGTGGACTTATGTGCCTATTGACATGGCGCCAGACACGGATTCTGAAGCCTAATTGGCAGGAATCATCGGGCAGGGATTAATTTCATCTCATGCTTCTGGAATTTCCCAGGCTTAGACGAGAAGCAATTTGGGCACACATTAATGTCCATGGCAGTATGAATGTTGGGTAACGGACAAAGACTCGCAACTGCGTTTTCTTCGTGGTTTGTTCTCCTGGAGTAGTTGTACAGTAGTCGAAGCAGTAGTATTCTTGTCTGCCATGCCAAAGTTCTTGTGGTTGATCACAAGTGTACCGAGTTTTCAATCTTCCAACATGGATCTGTCACTTGAGAACTGTGCAAGATTCCTACGATACCAGTGAATACACAGGTACAGGAATTCTGGTTTCTAATCTGATGATGCTTTACAGGCGATCTCAGATTTTGCCAAGCCTCAAATTACGGGAGATCTACTTTTGTGGGCCTTTATTGACCTATATCGAGTCGCGTCATCTCATAACCCCATCTCATCGCGCGTTTGAACAAGTGTAGTATTCTGAGTAGGTCAACATCACAACAACTTAACAGTTGCAACTCGGCATCTTGCAGAGAAACTTAGAGAAGAACAGACATTCCCTGCAGGACCCAACGAAAAATCTTCAGATGGCCCGTCGAAGTGACCTGCAAGATTCCTCCACGCGCCAGGGCGAAGGCAGTAGTATGCAGGCCAAACACACAACAGAAAAAGCGCCCACAAAGGTTGCACAAAACACTCAGATATCAAATACATCGCCATCTAATCAAATAGACCCAACAGGTCATTACTCCATCAAAACCGACGAGGACATCGGCCCCCAACTCGACACAACCAATTTCTCCCTGACCATATTTTACACGGAAGTCGTCCACCCAGACAAGACCAAGAGCCAGCTACACGCCACATTCGCATTCGGAAAACTAATTGGCCGTATGCGCTTCTGTCCCTTCTCCGCGTATCCCAAAGGCAAGAAATTCAAAATCACGGAGTTCGAGAAAGCATGTAATCTGGAGACTGGCTCGAGGCCTTCTCCTGAGAAATGCAATTGGCTTATGAGGTGGCGGGGTAAAGATGGTGGTATGAGACTTGACGAGAGTGTTGGCGGAGAGGCGAACGTGCAGAGCGTTTTTGATTTCAGATTTGATGCGGTAGCTGGGACTGTGAGAATCGGGTTCGCGATGCCGTATCATGGGAAGATTTTTGGATTCTCGGGGATAAAGGTCGGGGATTTGGAGGAGGATGAGAGATCTGTGACTCGGGAGAGTGTAAAACGAGAGTGGGTGAAGCTTGGAAGTTGGGATTGGATCGATACTGGTTTGAGTCCACGGAAGAAATCTTTTGGTGAGCTTCCTATGTTTTCTGGGGCGGAGATCACGGTGGAAGGGGCAGAAAAGTATTTGAGGAATGGACCGAACAAGTGGGCGCATTTGGTGGATAGCAGCGACAGCGAATGATATCGCTGAATGCTGGAGGACCAGAGGACCAGAGGTCATGGAATCACATCGCGATGTTTTCACACATTTATGGGAAGTGTGATCCAAGCCCTCGGGAACACCATCACGCAAGATCTATTTCCTTCGGATCTTAAAACCAATAAACATGAATGGACGGGTACTTTTCCCAGACTCGTAGACTGTTGTGAGTTGACAATGGAATCCCCACCAAGTCTAGCTCAAGAGATTGATTTGTGTCTGTTTAGAACCTCTTTCTATGTCGACTTGAGACCTTAATATCGACATCAGTTCTACCTCTGACAAGAAATTGTTGCGCCAGATTCAGCAGGGGGACGTTTGGCATTCTTTCAGTAGGCTGGTTACCTCTTCCATAACTAAAAGATCGTAGGTTCGAAAGAGTGCCAGAAATGATCGAGGATGCCTCTTTCATCCTCTTTTCGAAGCAAAAATTGGCTCTGTTGTAAGTTCTGAATTCTCAATTCGATAGAGGCAAGCCTTGATGTAGACGAGATGGCTGACTAAGACCGTCAGCGACTAATCTACCTTGCGAGTGTGAAATCTGACAAGTCGTCAAGATACATGTCACCAACGGTTTTGGGTCTTTTCAACTACCAGCCGAATATAAACTCGCCAAACTCAGCCGGTCGCGTCGACCCGTTGGCATTGTCAGAATTACGCCAAAAAGTCGAGGACGGTTTGGCAACTTAGTTCAGCTAGCTTGCTCTTCCAGCTACGTACACAGTCTTATCAACATCCAGTAATCATGCCAGAACGAGCCCCTGCATCTTTCATCACTACCTTTCGTGCTTCGGAATCTTCCAATCAAAGATTCAAGCGGCACCGCCCAGCCGTATCTTGCACAGCCTGTCAGAAGCGAAAGCTGCGATGCGATAGACGTCGACCATGCGGAGCATGTGAGAAGAGAGGCCATCAAGATGCATGTAATTTCAATCCATCTAGTCATGACGGAGACAGTGGTGGGACTAAAGAAGAGGTGCTTTCACGTCTGTCCAAGCTCGAAGAAATGATGAGAGGATTTGCGGATGGTTCCTATCAAAATGGGATCGAAGGCCTACCGGCCAGCAAGGATACACATAGAAGGGACAAAACAAGTACTATTTCTCACAAACCTGATGACGAAGATACCACTGTTTACCATGGTTCGACCTCTTGGGCTGCTCTTGTGGAGAGCATACACGGAATTCAGTCTCTCTTGGACCCTCAGCCACACATCCAAGATCACGACATTGTCTTTGGAGATCTGGCTCCGGTGTCCGTTGGAGACATTATCAGATGTATGCCTCTTCGGATGGGAGCTGACAAGCTCATATCCGTATACTTCAGCTCCCAGCTTGTAGCAATACCCTTTATTCACACTCACCACTTTCGAAAACAGTATGAGGCCTTCTGGGAGTCGCCATCTTCAACCAATCTACTATGGATAAGCATACTTTTTTCTATCCTCAGCATTGGCGCCATGATCTCGCAAACCAAAAATGTTTCTACGGTACCACCTGCGTTCGTATCACCGGTTGAACCTGAGGCGTATATCACGATGGCAGCACGGTGCCTTGTGTCTGGCCAGTACACTCGAGCTAAGGCTCATTCAGTTGAAGCTATACTGGCTCATATCCATTCTCGAAACATCTCGAGGAAAGACTCGCATTCGGACCCTGTTTTGTGGTCATTGCTTGGACTTGCAATTAGAGTCGCTCAGCGACGAGGTTACCACCGAAACCCACAGATTGCCAGGATCCATGTCACCCCCTTTGACACTGAGATGCGACGGAGGGTATGGCTTTTCATCCGTTCCTTCGATCTCACTTTTTCTTCCCAACATGGACTCCCACCCCTACTTCATGAAAAAGATTGCGATGTGTCCATCCCAACCAATTTGCCAGACGATGACTTCGACGAGGGCTGTGATGAATTACCACCTGGAAGACCCTCTGCTGACCCAACTCCTATGCTATTTTACATACAAAAAGCCAAGCTATTTCCGACACTTGATCCCATCAATCGCCGTGCTCTAGGAGTGAGACCTACGGCTGAATTCGTCAGAGAGCTCGCTGGAGCATTAGATGCGTGGCACAAGTTCATTCCACCTTGCCTAGCATACCTACCGATCGAGTCAACAGCTCCCACCGATTCTAATCACATAATAATACAGCGTGTATTGCTTGAACTCATCTTCCAGAGTTCTCGAGGGTTTCTGCATTGCCCTTATCTAATCTCAACCAAAGGATTATGCCGCGAGCCTGCCAAATCCATGGATCTTTGCCGCGATGCAGCTCTACGGATCATAGATATCCAGTTCCATGTTGACCAAGAGACATCACTTGGAGGCAGATTGTACGACGACAGGTATTTTATATCGAGTTTGACCCTGAATGACTTTCTGAACGCATCCATGTTCATCGGCGTTGATTTGACCCATACAAAAGATATCAGGTACGCTGAAAGTTGTGTGGTATTTGGTTCGCCGTGGTGTTGACAGATCATAGTTTGGAAGATCGGGGAGCTCGAATTGATGTTTTGAGAAGAAGCTATGCCATCTGGCTAAACAGGTTCCATGATTCTAGCGACGCTAAGTTTGCATGTCGAGTACTACAGGGGATCCTGAAGCAGATGGAGCACTCAGACCAGACCCTGGAACCCATTAGCATCCAATCACCTGCTATTAACAATTTCTCTGCTCCCTTTGAGGTGACACCACAAGTAGCCTTGAGCCCGAATGGGATGAATGGCAATGGAGGAGAAGAGCACTTTCTCTCAGAGCAGCACATGGACTTTGATGACTTTCTGTGCTTCGACTCTCTCCTTGCTGGCACGGAGCCGTACAGTTGGGTAAGCACATTGCCGCTTCTATTGTTTACTCAGCTTTAGCTGACTTAATTGGAGAACTCCGTCGCACAGCTTCGCCAAGACGAATGGATGGAAATGTCATTCCCTACCAACATGCAAGCCTAACCTAGGATTCCACGGACCGGCAGTATATTTGCAATGGAAGCATTAAGATACAATCACAGCCGGAAGTTTGAGAATGGTTCGAAGTGACGACTCAACCCGGGCATAACGGAGACAAGCATTACCACATGGGGAATTCGTACCTCCACTATGGCCGGCCACAACAATGGAATATCTTGTCCTCTTGCCAGTTGAACTTTGTATCCCCAAGCGTTTGAGTCTCAATTCTATCCTTTAATTTGGTTAGTCTGATACTATTGCCATGCACAACCTCGAGTCCGAAATAAAAGCGCGGCATGTCTCCATTTTGGGCACCTCATATCTCCGCTTAGGCCGTGCCCAGAACAACAGGCGTAATGTCGGACTTTGCTTCTAAAGTATAAGGATGCCCTTTGAAGCGAAATGGACTCCCAAGTAGCAACTTAAATGGTGCCTCGCCAACATCGAAGATAAAATTTACTCAGCCTTCACTCTCAAACAAAACGTCACGTTCATCGACCATGACATCCATTCCCCAGACCTCGACGGCACTTGTCTTCCAAGCCTTCAACAAGCCATTGGTTCTTGAGAAGTCATCACCACCGACTTCTGCACCTGCCGGATCCGCTCTTGTCCAGGTTCTAGCCGCTGTCATTCGCCCTCACTATCGGGAACACTTCGCTGGACGAGGCTTTCTTCATGTTCCTCCACACTCCATTCCAGGTCATGCCTGCATTGGCAGAGTACTAGCAGTCAGTCCGGATGCTGTCGCTCTCCGCCCAGGCCAACTTGTCTTCGCTCATGGCTTTCTTGCGGCTCGCGATGATCCCGTCAATAACGCAGTGATCTTCGGGCTACACAGAGGTAATTGCTTGGGAACCGAGCAAGCTGGTGTGTTGTTTGACCATTGGAAGGGATTCTGGCAGGACGTCAACACCGTACCACTAGAGACATGCGTTGCGCTGGACGAGAAGCGACTTGTGGGCGAGTTGCATTACGGTTTCGATGATCTGATGTACCTTGACCGTCTCTCGGTGGCATATGGATCGATCAGTTCTGCCAAACTGATTGCGGGCGAAATTGTTATCGTCGCCCCTGCCACTGGCCATTATTCTGGTGCTGTTGCGGAACTTGCTGCTCAGATTGGCTGCCGTGTAATTGCCCTAACTCGAAATGCCAGCAAGCTGAAGCCTTTGACTTGTCGCTTTTCAAACATCACTGCGGTAGAGCTTACGGGAGAGCGTGAGACCGACGTCGCAAATATCCGTGGTCTTTTCCCACCAACCAATGCCGGCGGTGCCGATGCCTTTATTGATGTTTCTCCTCCTCAGGCAACAGGCAATAGTCACCATTTCGACATCGGACTCGAGGTACTGCGTCCTGGAGCTCGAGCTCTGCTCACTGGAGCTCTCCAAACGGTGACCATTCCATACTTCAATTTGATGTGCCGCAACATCACCATAATTGGAAAATGGATGTTCACATCTCAAGAAATGGATACCGTGGCTCGGATGGTGGAAGCTGGGGTCATCAAGATAGGAAAGAAAGCCGGACATGAACATGTTGGCGGGGGTTTCAAAATTTTGGGAGAAGGCTTTGGTTGTGGCAGAGGGGACTATGGAATGGGGACGAGATGTCATGTTTATGCCATGAATGGTGGGTAAGACAGGATAGACGTTCCTCCTGTATATTCTCAGTTTATTTCGGAAGCTCCCTGAAGCAACGTGGACCAAAGTTGCTGCGAAATCCAATACCTTTTCCAACTTCTTGCTCTGTAATACCATATGGCATTTCTAGATGGAAAATTCAAACCTGCTGGAAATAGATCACTCAAATAGATGAAGATACTCAGAACCCTTGATGGAGCCTGATATCTGGAACCTACGTTCGTGCCCACCACGAGATACGTACAGTGGGTCTGCTCAGGCTTATTCAAGTTTACTGTAGCAAGCAAGATGAAACGAGACCAGTCGCGGGGACCACAGCACACTTCTCTCCCAATTTCCTTCTTGCCTGGCTCAGATTGTTCTTCAGATTATGTGAAAAACAAAAAATAAAGGTCTTCTTGTTTTGGTTTCCGTCGCGAGCGCGTGGGATGCTGACTATACAAAGTATTGAACTTCTTACATCCGAAATCAGGATGACAGGGCTACAACTTTGGCTGGGCCACTGAGACTTGCCAACTTCTGATCTAGCTGTAGGATTGTGTCAACGGGTCAGCACAAATAAAGTCCAAGACAGAGTGGGATGAGAACAAAACGTACCGGTCCAGCCAATCTGTCAACCTGACCGATTCCATATATCGATGTGTACTCAACTCCTCACCTTAGGGGTAGATTGATGCTGGAGCGAACGGAATCAGACTGTGCTTTCGTGTAAACATTCGCCTGACATTTGACATTTGTATGAGCGATCTTTCGCTTGATGTTTTGTATGGGCGACATTCTCGGTTAAATTTAGGAGGGCGACACTCCCTAGCATTTATGAGGGCGACGTATCCGCCGACAGTGTCATAGTCAAATCGTAAACTTCGTGAAAAAAGTATTCCAGCCATAGTAGTAAGACTGAAGAATGGGCGCCGGGAAAAATCTAACTGCCTCAGGTGATGGTGCATTCAGGGTGCTTCAGGCTCTTGCAGTCGCCGTTCCGCCTTCTTGGGACGACGGAACAAGCTTTCTAATTTCAATCAGCACGTCCAAGAGGACACGTAATAACTAATTCGAAATTTAGGAGTTATATGGCAAGCAAATGTTCCGCGAACAGTGGAAAGTGGTTGTGCAAAAGAACACTGATTATATGGATTGGTTCGGACCACCACCAACCTGTAGCTGGAATCCTCCCACAGGAGGCGTCATCAAAGCGAATAACAAGCCTGGTCCAAACCCAGGTGCCTATGCAAAGCCCATA
Organism: Helotiales sp. F229; assembly: GCA_002554605.1. Taxonomy (NCBI): domain Eukaryota; kingdom Fungi; phylum Ascomycota; class Leotiomycetes; order Helotiales; species Helotiales sp. F229. The sequence continues at coordinate 2,084,931 of MXAW01000004.1, read as the reverse complement.
TCAGCGTTCGTCGAAGCTCCACCTGTCTTTGCATGGGATGTATCCGATGCATGGGACGTCAGGCCCTCGGGCCATGATACCTTGAGGAATTTCAAGATGACTATCTATTTAGCGAATAACCCGTTCCATTCTAAGACTGGACGGCAGCTGTGGGGCACCTTGGAAATCGGCTCTTCCATTAAAGGAATCATGCGATTCTGTCCTGCCCTGTCCGAGGACCGGATGGAATGCTCACTAGCAGACTTCGAATCGGCGTGCGTTCTCGACGATGGGGTCTGGCCTGGCTTAACAGTCGATGGAGGAACGCCCATGTGGAACTACAGATGGACAGGTCTAGATACCAATCACGGCATCATAGAATCGACCGGCGATATCAAGAACACCGAGATGATCTTCGGCCGCAGCGGTGACGGAACCGTTTCTCTTTGCGGAACACTCATGTGGGATCGCGAAGAGGTGCCCATCGTAGGACTCAAGTAAGGGCCTGGCAAGCCGCGGAGCATCACAGCTCCTACCGTGAACAGAGCCTGGGACGCGTACGAATCGCGAGGCTTCTTCGCGAGTGGAGGTGCTATATTATCTGAGATATATGATCCTATAGCAGAAGATGAAGAGGCGGAGAGACAGCGGTAAAGAGAGCGCGACCCGGAGTATTGCAGATTCCGTCCTCGATACCCGCCTGGTGGGATACCTGATTACATCGAAGAGCGCCCGGCGTGGGCTTGGGACGTAGCTGGAGAATGGACGAGTGAATCGCCTTCTCTCAGGACGGCTCTTAGTATTCCCGCTGAGGCGAATATGAGTATCAGTGTGAGGCTCGCGAATAGTCCACATGTTGGCCCACATAGTCGACAGCTTTTTGCGAAATTTCGATTTGGTGATTCGTTGGAAGGATGTATGCACTTCGCTCCATTGTCGGGATCAGCATCAGATTCGGAATCAGCTCAAAGTCAAGGCCAATACAACGCACACACCACTCCCCCTCGCCCCCTCGCCGATTTCGAAAAAGCCACTCATCTCAACGTCGGTATCTGGCCTGGTCCACAAGCCCACGGAGTCCAAGCATGGGCGATGCGTTTCCGCGCGCTGGATCATCAGGCGGGAGAGATGGATGCCGTGGCCGATGAGCGGGAGACTGTGGTTCATTTTAGCATGGGTGAGGATAAGAGGTTGTGCTTGAAGGGGGAGATGGTGGTTAGGGAGACGAGGGTGGAGCTTGAGGCGACGAAGGTCATGAAGGAGAAGTATACGAATGGGAATGAGGCGACGGCTAGTTCTGCGTGGCAGAGGTGGAAGAGGAAGGGTGAGGCTGGGACGGGGGCTACCTCTTGATTTTGTGTTCGGGGGGATGGGTTTGGTTTGTGGTTTTGGGCTTGGGATTATTGGGGTGGATGTATTTGGTCGTGCTTGTTCTGGGTTTGTTTGTACTTCCATCCTCGCTTCTGGGGGCGTTTGTCAACACAAGATTGTATAACAGTAGGGGGAGTTTCTCCATCAAAAGCGAGAGAGTGTAGAGGGATCGTGCTAGAGGAACCAAAGTTTCTGGATGTAAATTAGTATTCGTATTTTTGATAATAAATATGGTTTGTGAATCACTGTACTTGAAATTTTGGGTGAAAAGATACGTGAAATGACCGCGCAAAACATCGAGTGGGTTTCTTTCGTTCTATGCTGCTCCAATGCTCCATGGGTATCTAACAGATAGTAATCATAATCCATACCTAGCATTCCATCGGACCCAGAAACTCCAGTAAAATCCCAAGCCAATATCCACCCATCCATCCATTTCTGGCAGCAGATCATCCTAGATCCACGCCTCGAGATTACTAGCTAGGCTCAAGCACTCCCTATCTTCTCTAGGATACGAGCCACGCTTCTCACGCCAATGAGGGAATTCTCATCTGGTCCCCGCCCAGGCGTCCACTCTGCATGGGCGAAATCTATGACCTTCACGGCATATATCTTGGGTCCTAAAACCTCATCCTCATCGTCCTCGGAGTTTTCTCCGTCTCCGTTCACCAGGGTCGGTGGAGAGCGGCTGGCTTCTTCCATAGCTGTCCTGAGAGCAACTCCATCGCCCTCAAACACAAAGAGTAAGCTCGCAGAGAACATGCGACTCTCCTGCCCTTCCAAAACAGCCTGGATCCGTTTCACATCTGCTAGAAAAGCTTGTGATACCAACTTCCCCAATTCTTCATCTACACCCGCAGTTGGTGAGAAGATGAAATTCTTAAACGCCTCCTCGATATTCGAGGTTTGTACCGAAACCCGCCCATAATTCTTATCGTAGATCTTGAATCCGTCTTTGTCGATATCTGGCCCGTTTGCGCCCTCACCATGCCAGACTCGCATCCCAGCTATTCGAAACCCAAGATCTTTGTGTGTAGTCTCCGCAGTGACTTTGTTGAAGCGGATGCGCTTCTCCTCCTTGGCATCATCGGCCCATAGTCGCACACCCAGCTTTACATCCATGATATTGGGCTTGATGAAGCCATGAGCGGCATTCTCGAGTACCACGGCCTGGTCCGTAACTATCTTCTTGCTTGTCTTGACTGGGACTACCACTTCTGGGATCGAGTGTTTGGCGATCATTACTGCCTCTGCTTTGTCCAGCGCTTCCTCGTTCCTTTCGAAAGCAGCCAACCCAGATGCTGCTATGGTTGTCCCATTATGATGCTCGTAGTGTTCAGCTGCAGGCCCATGTTTGGCAAGCAAAGCTGCGCCGGCTTCTTCTATCGTTGTGCCGTTTAGGTGGTGGTCGAGGGTCAAAGTACCCATATAAGTTGGCATTAATTCGGCGAAATCAGGGTGGTGAGCCACGGAGGAGTCGTAGAAAGCGATTTCAGCCGGGGTACAAGGCTTGATGAATAGTTCGCCATCGACATCTGAGAGAGTCCCATCACTGGGCGCCCTTGTCAGCAGAGTCCTGGAGATGGTGGGAGGGGGGGGGGGGGCGGGTTTCTTGCGCGACGTACTGGCCCGCAACGGCTTGAGGATAGTCGATCAGGTCTGCGTGGGTAGGCAACGGCTTTGCCATGTTTTCTGCCTGACTAGAGTAGAATCGCGTCTACTATGACTCTATCATGATGGGAGGAAGAGGTATTAGAAGAAAGATTTGGGCGCGGGTGGCAGGATTTGCGCTGACTTTCGCGCAAAAGAAACGCCCCGAGCGAGCGAAAACGGGAGAGGTGAAGTAACGAGTAAGGCTGAGTAAAGAAAGAAGGCGAAGGGGCGTGAGCGGTATGTGTGTGTTGGCTTCGTGGCTTCGGGCCAGGGCAGAGATTCGTGCCAGCGCTCAGCAGGCTTGTATCAGCTGTGATTGGGGGTCACTGGCGTGGTGTGGTGTGGTGTGGTGTGGTGTTGATGCAGAGAGAAGTGCACGCAGAGGACATGGAGGGGTTCATTGAAGCGTCTGTCATCAGGTATTCAGGGGATGTAGACAAGCGGGAGCGCTAAAGCAAGCACTGCGGTAGAAGGAACGCAGCCACAGCAGACTGGACGGCAACTGTCTTGGGCTGACTCCAAGACTTCCTCCAGCTTCAACCCAACACAACACAACACAACACAACCCAACACAACTCAGCTTCACCAACAGTTGCTTCTTACCAAGCAAGGTGAAACAACCACAAACCAGAGGGATTGTTACTTTTCACAGCTCACATTCAAGCAAGGAATTGACGTAAGTACCCGAGGACGCGCCAAGCAATCCTCCGCCTACTCCACGCTCCGCTCCGCTCCTCTCCGCTTCCCTCCCGAGGATTCAATATCAGACGAGGAAACCAAAGACACTTTGTTTGCTTTCAAGGTGATCACATCGCAAACAAAGTATCACCCAACATAACCAAGGACAAGGACAAGGACAAGGACTTCCCCGCCCACGGATACGTAAGTTGGTACTTTGAAAAGGCCTTCACCTTTCCTACATTTCACAAAAACCGGGGTTATTTACCTCTGTTTACACTCCCTCATTCCTCTCTCAAACCAACATCATATTCACTCCTGAGGAAGGCTGTACGTTTCCAACGTTACGCTTCCGCTCCAGCATATAAGCTTTCTTCTAATCAGATCTCTGAACCTCTGCATCATCTCCACCACCTTCGGCCTCCTCAACTTCCCAATACAGCACGTCCTTGATCAACCTCGTTTGTATAGACCCAATCAGCACACATCTTCAACGCCAACCCCATGTCAACACCACATCTCCTAGACGCTTTTCCCTCACTCTGATACGAGGCTGACTGAGACAGGTCCAACAAGACAGAAGCCCCTTGCCGATAACACAAGATGTCGAGCCCACCGAATGATGTCTCTCTCTCCCGGGCTATCAGCGAGATCGATCTGAATACAGCATTGAAGGTAGTCCAGGCTCAGGCCGAGACTGGTCCCAGATACTCTAAAGATACGCTGCTGGCTCTGCGACCAAAGTCCACATTCGAGAATAATGCCGAATATGTGGAAGTTGCTGAGGTATCACCTGATACCGAAGGTCTCATGACTCCTCCATACCATGCATACCCGAAACCCCCTCCTCCTACGCCAGCCACACCCATCAACGGAGCATCTGTTAATGGAGTACAAGATGCCGGAGCCAATGGTGCCAGTACGAATGATGCAGCCCAAGTTGTCGTTGCAGATCAGGTGAAGAAGAAGAAGAAGAAGAGCAGTGGCAAGAACAGGAAGGCAGCCGCAACTGGATTCGAGGGTAAACATCTTTCATATCCAAGAGAACAGAAGCTGATTTCATGCAAGAGTTCTATGCTGATCCCCCTACCACCCCTGATGAGCATGAAGAAGAGTGTGATCTTTACGATGAGTAAGTGTACGAGAACACTTCCTTGGATATATGAGCTAACCAGACCTAGAACCCGTCCTTTCGCTGAGTGTGTCTACATCCCAGATATAAGACCTATGAACTAACCTAGGCAGTCGTATGGAGACATGCATCCAACGTTATCGCGCCCGCCGTAACCTTGACTCGGTCCGATCGAACATCTTAACCAAGTACTTCATGCTTGGAGGTGTTGACTCTTCAGCCAAGACATTCACTGGAGGCCTCGACAAGGAGACTGTTGAGAATTCAACGGCTGCAGAGATCGCTGCTATTCAGGCCAGTGATTATCTCCGTGTCGATAAGCAGAATGCCAAATACTACGATGGTTCTGAGAACTGGGTTGTTGATTTCGAGGGTGTTGCCAAAGGTTTCTTGTAGGTGCTCCTCCTGCCACAGAGTCATCTCGTCTAACTCTTTCTAGCTCTCACAGAGTTCCCCGTATGTTCCCTCTTGATACCGAGGCTGACATCAAGACCATTGCGAACGTTATCCGAAACTTCCTTAACTATGTCCTCCAACATGCTGTATGCCCCGAATATACCGAGAACGTCATGGCCGCACGCCTCGTCTGTGAGCTTGCCGAGAAGGAACTGTGGTATATCAAGCAGTTGGCTTTAGATCTTCCGGGCGATTTCAATGTCTCAGCTTCGACTCTTTACGGGGGTAGATTCCAGGCCATCAGCTTTGATAATGCTACCTGGGGAGGTGATGAAGGAGAGACTCTTGGTGTTAATCCAGGACTCAGCACCCTACAAGCCGAACGCATATTCAAGACATGTATCGCATTTGCTGGTACGGACGATCTCTTCGTCGAAACTATGAAGGCCGACGTTGATATCGTTAAGACGGAGACGAAGTGTTTTGAGGTCTGTGGCATTGAGAGAGCAAGTCTTCAAAGCCTTGAGGAGTATGCGACCATCAAAGATCATGAGGGCAATGCTGGTTTTATCAAGGCTCTAGGTGTCATCCACTTTAAGGCTTGGGAGGGACCTGGTTATGATGAAGAAGATCTCACGGATGCGGAGGTTGAAGCTGCCAAGGTTGCCTTGGAGGTGTCTCGTGATTCTGTTGAGTCGTTCTGGCTCGAGGATGAGCTTTTGCAACACTGCTTCATCGGCATGAAGATGGAGGTCGTCGTTCGTGAGTTGAACATTGGTATCAAGTTCTTCGATGAAGTCAAGGGACTGTACTGTTCATTCCACACAGTACTTCCGAATGAGAAGATGGTTGGCTGGAAGGAGCCAGGTATGTCTGGCCCCAAATAATTAAAGATCTTCAAATAACTGTGAATAGTTCCTAACATACGTCCACCACCAACCGTCGAGGACCCAGAGGTCGAAGAGCGTGCTTTCGAAGCCATCATGGAAGACGATCTGAAGCAAGACCAGAAGGAGTTTGAGGGCAAGAAGTAAAGGGTTGGATGCAGCAGATATCAAGATGAGATCTTAGGTGTGGCACTTCTGGCTTCCACATCTCGGGCTCTTCATTGTTCTTGTCTCCGGTGCATGGGGCTGCGTCTCTTCATTCTTCTTTTCTGCTTTCACACATATACCCCTAGCGTAGCGTAGCATAACATGACGGTTTGGTTGGTCAGGAAATAGCGTTGGGAAGGCATCAAACGAAAAAGCAAGGCAAAAGCAGCAATTGATTCCTCACATCCACCCGCTTCCTCCAAATTCGTGACTGGTGAACTACGTATACAACTAAAGAGCGGAACATCTCAGGCTCTCGGTCCTAGGCAGCCGTTCTACCCCTCCAAAAACCCACAGAAAAATCTCAACGCAATCTCAAACCCGCACATCTCACTTGGCATCACCAGTCCTTCACAACTCCTGCCCTCGTCTAACTGTCATCAATATCTGGTACCGAGACAACAAAGCTTAATTGCCGGCGCCGTTGCCCGTTCTGCCGGCATTAATTATTCCGTGATGTCCAGCCCAATCCATACCGATCTAATCTAATACTGTACTGTTAAGTACCTGTAGGGAAGGGTAGTATCATCACTGTATATACCCGCCACGAGGTAGCATGAGAATTAATCTATCTCGGGGAGGGGAAGGAGCTGGGACGAGACTGTTGAAAATAGGCGAGTTGTGATGTTGGCCAATGGGTGCCGAAGGCAGACCTCCTTATGTTCGATAGCTTTGTTTAGGACTTGTATGTGTCTTGTTAGGTAGTGGAATGAGGGGTACATGATTGTGTGACGGTGCTTGATTGAATAAGATGTCTTGCTCCGCTGCTTGGGCATTCTTGTTTTCTGGGGTTTCTTCTTGTCTTTCTTGTCGCAACTTGGCTGCTTCTTGTGGAGAGACTGTGTTCTGAGACAACACACACACGCAGTTCACAATGGTGAGAAACCCTCCAAACCGACTTTTGGCATAGTCTAACATTGATCTTCAGACATCCACTTACCTTCCAAGCAAGAGAGCAGCTCTTGGCTCGGTATGCGCTGCAGCTGCTCTCCTGGCTGTTTTCTGGTCGAATCAGCTCCCCGGCGACACTGTGAAAATCATACCTACACCTGAGAATTATGCATGCAAACCACATACCTACACCACAGAAGTTGTATCTGTAGATCCTTTTCTGATATACATCAACGATTTCCTGTCATCTGAGGAAGCAGATCTCCTGGTTACTCTTGGGTTTGTCTCTCTCTCATCACATTCCATCCTCGAATTTCCCTAAGATACGCTCAACTTTCCGAACATTTAAACTTGGGATGTGCAAGCTGACACGAAATCTGCAAATCCAGAACACCCGCCCTCGCCTCCTCCGAAATCTACATCAACAACCAAAAAGTCGCTTCCAAAACCCGCACATCGCGCTCCGGCGGTCTGCCTCCATCGACGCCCCTCGTATCCTGCATTCTCCACCGCGCCCTCGCATTCCTCGGACCTGCTTTACCCTCACTTCCCTCTTCCTCTCAAAATCCAAACCCACTCTCCCTCTTCGGCACCCCGCAAATCGTCCAATACGGACGCGGCGAACACTTCTCCACCCACCACGACTGGTACGATCGTCCACAACCATTACGAGATGGGAGTATGGATTATGCTGGAGGTAGATGGTGGTTTAATCGCTGGGGAAGCTTTTTCGTATATCTGGATGAGGGTGTTGAGGGGGGCGAGACGTGGTTTCCTCATATTGAAGCTGAAACTCGTTTTCCTTCCCCATCCCCGGAGAAAAACAATGGTGCAGAGGAGAAGAAGAAGTGGGTGCGGAATTCAGACTCGGCGGATGATACTTCTGGAAGCAGTGGGGAAAGAGGAGGCCTCGGAGACACCAATTTTCTTCCCAGGAAGGGAAATGCTCTTTTCTGGGTTAATTTGCATGTTAATGGGACGGGGGATGAGAGGGTTGTGCATGCCGGGAGGGAGGTTAGAGGGGGGAGGAAGACGGCGATGAATCTTTGGCCGAGGGTGTACTATGGGGGTGGGAGGTGAGGATCTGAGGTGGGAGGTTTCGAGGTGTCAGGAAGCGAGGACAATGCTGGTGGAAAATATGTTGAGGAAGGCGTTTAGCGAGAAAGGCTATTTCGGCTTGTCTTCGCGACGACAAGAACAAAAGAGGAAACGAAGCAAATGAAAACAAAAAAATTACTTCGATTGTAGCCAAGTTGTCAAGGAGGTAGGTAATGTAAAGAAGTGATACTTACAAAGTCACAAGGCTCTCATTCCACACACCAAATGTTCGAAGTCAGCTTCATTCATCATCCGACACATCATCAACATTCACAACATCTCAGAATCAACACCATCAAAGGTAACGAACCAAGGGGACTACAATCACAAGGATGAGCACTGGGGACAGGAGTGGGTTAAATGATAGGGAAATGGCAGGGGCACGGGTACCGTTGCCTAGATGTTGTTAGCTACGCTGTGTCAAATCATGGTGGGTTTTGACTGCTTGGCTACAACCGAAGGAGTGGAAATTTGTTTATCTGGCTAGCTCAAGGGAGCATTCATGCATGTAATCGAAGATTCCCAGTACCTCTCATCAGCACCAACTCCACCTCTGAACCTATGCATCTGCATTCTGCATCTACGCAGAATTCACATCTTATCTTTTAGTGGGATATCTCGAGGGCCGTTTTATCGGGAATGAATTACAGCACACCGTCGGCCGACATGTCACCCCGAATAACATGCTAAGATGCGGATATTTCGTTTGTATTGCTTTAGCTGTGGTAGAGCCCAACAGTGGATTGGGAAGGATAAAGGTCGCCTCTGTTCTGTTCCGAGGATAAGGATAATTTCAAGTTAGTGATTAGTTCAACTTGGACTCTTTCTTCTGGTAGTTATTCCATATGTATTTAGTTGCCATTTCAAGCAGCCATCAGCGTGTGCACTGTTGAGCTGAGATGGCAGCCTTTTCGGCTACCGCAGGGTGCTTCTCGCCTTTTCAAAGTTTCAAACTGCTATGAGTGTTTCCATATATGAGTTTGGGTTACGGGCATGCTAGACTGTCGAGTCTGGAACTTGACTCGTATGCAGAGACCTTGTAAACTCTGACATCGAGGAGATATGATGCTCGTTGCAGTCTGTATAGAAACTTGCACAAACCTTCTGTTGAAGATCTGGCTCCGGACAATTGTTTTCGTCAAAGGTATCTAAAGTTGTGATTCTGCAGTGTCTTCATCTGCATTAACAATTTTCAAGTGCGACCTTCAACTACTAAGTCGAATCTCTTAGAAAGTCCGTGTTGGATTCTCTCCTTGTCAGGCAACCCTTTTCAAAATCTGCCCTCAGAGCAGGCACCCTTGCATGAGTGGTTACTTCGGAGTACCAAATCCAGCAAAACTATACACTTGACATAGCCAAATCATCTCACAGAAATAAGGTATCGTGACTTAATCATCTCACTCAGAACCTCTCGACCATCGATTCCTCGAATACACAGTATTCTTCGAGATTTCCCCGAACAACAGAAAAGCTGAATAAATGCTGTCTCCCCCTCAGGTGTCGCAATGCAGCCTGAGTCCCCTGTAACACACTGGCTATTTCTGGCCTGCGTAACGGGGATTGAACCCGCTACGGTGTCTGGTCTGTGTGGATGCTTGCTGGTTGGTTGCAGCTGGTGTAGACCTGAGGTATGTATGTCAGGATTAGAGGTTATGTAAGGCATGAGATTGACGGCTTGGCCATGCAAGCAAAGTATCTATTACTGTAAAGTTGATTGTTGAGTACTTGCGTACGCCTCGCTATGAAGGCGGGTGGGAGCAGCGGAGGGAACGTGCAGCTCTTTGTTTGTTTTGAATGGCTTGGCGCTAAGCGAGCTTCTGTAGTTTGGCTTTGATGACGGGACATTAGAGGTAGCTGAGAATGCAGCAACAAGCCCCAAAAAAAAGAAAAACTCCTGGTCAAACTATCACTTTTCACTAGTAGTATTTAGAAATACTCACATCCTTTGTGTCCACCGAGCTTTGTGTCCAACGAGTTTGTGCTTCCCTTCGTAGAAGGGATCGGGATTTATGCTAGAATCCCCAGCTCCAAGGTCCTCAATACTCGTCCAATTGCCTCTCATCGCTCATGAAGGCCAAGAATTTTGACCACACAGACTCCTGCGAGATGGAGTAAATGTTACTCCCAACCCTAACCACCTTGGCCAGAGTACGTTTCTCACACTGGTTCTCTTTACTAGGTGAGCAATCTCGATATGGGTTCCCTCCTCAGTGATGGTCGTGTGGCGGCCTGGGGGATATTAGTAAAGTGTTGCGTAGGGACCGAACTGTTTGACGACGAGTGAGGCTTGATGCGGACTTTGTTTTTGTCTACTTAGATGCACCTACATCCATATGGTAGCCGGGCATACCAAGGTCCCTAGTAGCTGATCCGCCTGAGTAACAAAGGCAATGTCCCTTTATAACAAAGAACCTTTGAGTACAAGATGAATCTGCACTTAAGCCGTCAGACATTCAAAAGAATAGCATCTTATGGTCGAGCAGTCCGGACATTAAGGAAGGGGGGTCATACTCACAGTCATGTGCCACTTCCGTGCCGGCCTCAAAATCCACAATACATCAGTAGTCACCGGGTAACCACATGAATAAATGTTTCCACGTCCTTGAGTCCTAAATATTCAATACCTCTTTTGTGAAGAGCACGGCAGCTGGGAGAACTCAAGTCCGCTTCCACACACCGTCTCTCTCGGGCCTTCGTTGAAGTTGTGCAACTGATCTAGCAAGCGTTACGATGTTCAGCTGGATACCTGAATGTTGTAAGCATTTTCTCAACTAGAGTCATCGACTGCTTGACCATGAGAGCTTGAGGTCTTGGAGAAACTGCTTACTTGTCTCTTTATCCTTGGTGGCCTGCCTTGTGTTAGACGTGCCAGCCTAGAAGCGAGAAGCGGCTTTCAACCTGCATATTCTGGAACGATCGCGAAATATGTCTACCGGGGGAAAAAAGAGCCAAAAAAGAGCCCAAAAAAAAAGCACCGATGGTCAAACAGTTCAAAGGGAGAGGAGAAGGAGATTCAATACATACATTCGCGCGCCCTCAGCTCATGTCCAAGTCACCATCCTCATCAACATCAAGTATGCTCGACCCCAGAATCCACAATAGATCTGTTATCGGGGGGATTCAAGGGGGAGTTGACAACAGAATAAAACGCTCCACCAGAGTATCACTGCTTCTTCCGAGCGTTTCTGTTAGGGTGTTTGATATTGTTCTAGCTCCCGGTATTGAGATAGTTCACCCATCGACCGAAGAGTTTGTTAGCAGTCAGTCTAGAGTATATGACTGTTTGACCATGAGAGCTTTCGTTGCCCTGAAAGCCCATATTTGGTTTCATACCTGCGAGTTTCCCGGTAGCTGAAGAAGAAGCGAATCGGAATAACCTCGCGGCACTGGTAAGTTTATTGACACGTTACGAAGCAACAGGTTTCTAGTAAATGAGTGTTATTGCGCAGTTAACTAAATCGATAATCATATCGTAGCTTGTTGAAAGCCGGACCCAGAATCCATCTTTTTGACAAGTCCAATTTCGTACCGCAGCGTGTATGAAAGTCCAAGAATAAGAGAACCATACTCTCACACCTCCTCAAAAAATCCATCGCACAGTCAGGCAACTTGCGTAAGTACAATCAACCTTCCTGGCCTCCGCCTCCTATCAGAGAGAGGAGACAGTATCACAACCATACTGATTATGAAATTGCTCCAATGCCGCCCTCCAAAGACCCAAATATTCATCATGGCCGAATGAACCCTCAACAAAACTAGCATCCCCTACCCAAAAGTTTATGTCCGTATTCGGGTAGCATTGCTTGTTAGCAAGGGAGGGAGAATCGATCTCTGGGGTCGATGGCTAGGTGTTAGCTACTTCACGTATCTGGTCTTAACATGACCTCAAAACTCGGGCGTTGTATTTAAGTAAGCTACTTACGGTGCCAGACAACGCAGAATCTCTCGGTATAATAATTGCTGTCTGCGGGAGCCTGAGCGATCTTGACGCGGTAGCGACGGAGACCGAATTCGGACCAGTTATTTGTCCATTGTGCGTAGAGAACGCAGCCGGCGAGGCTTTCAGCTGAGTCTGCAGGTGCAGCGCTAACTATGAGGTGTCTCGAGTAAGTACATGAATCATGAAATTAGCGGCAATGGGAGAGAGTCTAAAAGTACCATCTTCAGCCGGCATGGCAGCAGCGGTGGAGAGTGATGGGAAGGCGACGAGAGCCTGAATGAGGATGGTAGCGAGAGAGAACTTCATGGTAGAGAATAGTTTTTGAGTTGTAATGTATTACTAGTGAAGTGAAGGAAGTGTCACAGTACATGCGATTTTTTGAAGAAGCGAGAAGTGAGAACAAAGGCGAATGGTGTGGAATGGTCTACCCTGGAAAAAGACAAGTCTTTATACCTAATGCTCATTCAATGATAGCATTGACAGGATCCCATCATGGGGAACTCAAGACCGAACGGACAAATGAAAACTTCAACGCTATTTATTGAAGTATACGAGAGTCAATTTCCATTGGTCACATCTCATCTGATTCAGACCAAGCAACCAACTCGAAGAAGAACCAATTTAAAGCTTACCGTCTCTTTCTCCATCCAGCGAGCTGACCATATGCTGTACAACATCCCATCGTACCCAACCGACATTACCCGGTTTCTTCCTCCTCTACATTAGTCAGATCTACCTCAAGACAATCACATTAGACCAACGAACCAAAAAGTCCTCACCGTATACTTCCTCATCCATCGAGCCAAATAAACACAATTCAACACCTCATGGTATCCAAGTAAGCAAGACGCAGGAGTTTGGTTTCCATTAGCCAGAGCTATTCCCATCGGTGGATTCGAAAGAGGCGAAGGAAGTATGCTCGGTAAAGCCCAAGACATGCGCGCATATTCCTCATATCTAGGAAGAGATATCATGTATATCTCGACCTATCCGACTCAATGTTCATGTTACACCTTACAACAAGTGAATCCGGTATTCGTCTTTTGATAGTGCCAAGTAAACATCGATCCTCATTGGTTTATGGCGTAGTATAAGATGTTGACCCCGTGATCTTAAACAAGTGAAGTAAATACCTACCTACTACCTACTGTGTAATCAGACAAACTAGGTAATGGTAAGGGACCTTGAGATTCTCGACTCGGGCGTGATGAGCCTGCCTCACAGGCTTCAGACTGGAGTCCGATTAAATTTCGTGTCCAGTATTCCCCCCGTCAGCCAGCTCCGCGTTGAAAGAAAGTGTTACGACAAGGAAGCGAATGCCATGTAAAAATACCAGAAGATGACATTCAAAAGATTGTATTGTACCTCAGTACCTATTATGCATCTGATATATATCTCAAGTATAACCCAGCTAACCGACCACAATCCAGAGCTACATCAAACATCGAAAAAGCAACAAATTAACAACACCGAAACACCGAGATGTGCAGAAATCCAAAAACCAGATTCCCCTACCACCCATTCACACATATCTTTCCAGACTAGATTTCTCATATTAAATCAAAAACGTCCAACAATGCATTTTTTATACAACCCACCCAACACTTTCTTTCTTTTGTCATAGATCAGGAATCAGATCATTACATATTAGCCAACTCGGTATCAATCATACGATCCATGAACGTCCTCCTCTCGCCCACAAGCTCAGTCTGCAATCTCTGCTCCACAAGAGCACGAACCTGCTTCTTCGTGACGTTATCGAGGTCGACTTCGCGGAGACAGTTCTGGATAGCTTCCACAATCATCATGTCATCTGGTCCAGCATTGCCACGCTGGAAATCGAACTGTGAGACTGGGCGTAGGGAGGATTCAGCGCCCATGGGTGTGCGTGCTCCACCTGTGAAGCCAATTTGGCTGCGGGAGGCGTGGAGAGGGGAGGGTTGGCCGGAGAGGAGGTCGTTGGAGGAGGGGGACATGACCATGCGTTGAGATTGCGAGGGGTAGTCTTGGTAGGGGGAGGCGGAGCGGTCTTGGAGTCCGCCGCCAAGGGACATCATGGATTGGTGACGAACGGCTGGGTGTTGGTCGTAGGGGTTGGTGGAGTAAACGGATTGTCTGGGGCCGCCGAAGGCGGGGGATTGAGGTGGCATGTAGCCACCCCGTTGGGGGAAGCCGGTCAAAATAGTGGAAGCGGGCTTGACGGAGGAGTACATGGATTTCATGTCATCCATCTCGTATTGGTCGTCATAGCCTTCATAAGCCTTCTCAACCTGAGCGCCACGACGACCGGGGAGGTTGTTGGTGAGAGCATAGTCATCCCAGCGTTGGAGGGGAATGCTGCGTGGGTCAAATCCTTCGTCCTCGACAGCAACAATCTGCTTCTTACCCTTCTCTCCGATGACAATACGGGTATTACCCCACGAGAAATTGTCTTGGTTCCAGAAAGAGTAGATTGGGAGGACGAAAGAGTAGATGGGAAACGCAAGGATATAGATGATCATCCATCCGATATGTTGCCATTGACGCTTCAGGATAAAGATCAGGGCTTGAAGACCATACACGGCTGCTATCATGATGATGGAGATCAAAGGGAATTGACCCTTGCCAGCAGCGACGTTGTAGATGAGAAATCCAAGGTAACCGCAAGTTGCAGGCAAGATAATAGTCCCGAAGAGATCAATGAAGACGACGAATCTCATACTGAAACAACAGAAACCACACAGCTCCTTAAGCCAGACCAATTCGGCCAAGTTGTGAATGGTAGAGTTAATCCATCTTCTTCGCTGGGATAGCAAGACGCTCCATGTCTCGGGTGCGGCAGTTTGACAGTAGGCATCGGGAATAAACTTGTAAGACATGTACGGGAAGTGCTTCGTCATCAAGGTGGTGAGGTAACGATCTTCTCCGAGAGACAAGAGGTTCTTCTTGTGTAGGGTATCAACAGAGCAATCACTGTAGTCGCGAACAATGGCATCCGAGATAATCAACGGCTTGCCCTTGTCAGCGGTTCTTAGACGGTACATGGTGAAACTATGACATGGTTAGTAACTGATGGGGAAGAGGGTGGAATGTTACTTACCAACCGGGAAGACAAGTAACACTGCCGAAAAGAGACTCGAAAGCCTTTGCCAAGTGATGGGAGATGAAATACTCGTAAACCTGAATCATAGTCCACCACGATCGTTCTTCGTTCTCCAAACTAGTTTCACCACAGATACCAGCAATCTTGGCGTTATTGGCACAAGCTGCCACCAGGCGGTTGAGCGAGTCCTCACGGACACTGGTATCAGCATCGACCATGAGGAGGTATTCGTAAAGCTCAGGATCCACACCGATGATGTTGTTGATCTGGTGGAACATTTCCAATTCGAGTGGGGACATGGGTGATCGGTGGTGGACGCGGTTGAGGAAGCTCATGAGCAGGATCTGAGAGTCACGTTTACCACGGTTACCAGGCTTGCTCTTCGATTGCTCAGACTCCTTCCCGACCTTGACGACAACCAGATATGGGACGACGTTTCCTTCGAACTCATACAAACCCGAGTAGACCTTGCCATAGTTCAGTTGTTCGCTGCTTTCACCCACCGACTTGAATGGGAGTGCTGGAGGGTCCATCTTTGGGTCAACTCCGAGAATATCCAGGACAATCTTGGGCGTTGGTCGATCATTACCACCTCCGACGATCATACCGTCGCAAATGACGCAGATGAGCTTTCTCTTGTTGTCATATTGGAGAGCGGTCAAGGAGTCGAGAGCTTTTCGCAACGAATCTTCGCCCTCGGTGTAGGCAGGAACCTGACAGATGACGAATTTATCCTGGGGACTGGGACGTCGCTTGGAACCAAATTGAAGTGCAGCCAAGAACTTGGTCAAGATGACGGCACACAAGATGATCGTGAAGGCGAGCAAGATGTAGTTGTTGATCTGGCACTTGACTGTGTCTCGAAAGTCGGGGATACCAACATAAAATTGATTGTTGAAACAGTTCAAGTTGTTCGCAATGATGCTTGATTGTGTACTATTGCTTGCAGCAGAAGTCACCATCTTTTCCCAATCACCGGTGATATCTAGACCAGGGTTGTTCTTGACCATCGTTTGAATAGTGTCGTCAAGGAACTGGTATTTTTCTAGGTTATCGTATGTTTTCAAGGTGTAGAAATAGTCTGTAAGATCGTAGATCTTGCCATGAAGGATAAACCAGTAGTGATTGTCGTTCTGCCCTTGACTTTTGATGGTCTTCTTCTGGGTTACCAACTCGCCATGATAGAACTCTTTGATACGAGGCAGGAATTTAGTTGCATACCAATCGATGCTGTACAACGCGCTATCCCGGTATGGCGATGTTGGACCCGATGTATGAATAGCAGTTGAATCGGGGATGGTAGTATTTGAGAGAAGGACAAGATTGGGATCACTGACTAGTCCTGGGCAACCAACAGTCAAGGGTGGAACAAACAAGGCATCCAGATTCATTCCGGAAAAAGGTTGCATGTTAGACTGCGTGGTTTCAATATCCGTGTCACTGTGTTGCAGCTTCCAGAATTTGGACATATCGTAGACTTTGCCATGGAAACTCATCCAGTAGTCGGAGTCTCCTTGGTGAGTGGCGACCTCTTCAGCGTCCCAGGCCTTATCGAAATTCGGGCACAAAAGTTTGCCAAATCCGACAATCCAGAAGATGATGGTACCGTTGATGAGGAAAATGATGAAGCACAGCACGACCTTTTCTCTCCATGCCATGCGAACGTCAGGACGTTTCATGCGGCCGACGAATCTGAGAACAAACGAGGGAATCCAGAAAGTAAGTGCCCAAACGACACCGACCCAGATGCGACGGCTTGTTGTCAAGTCTGAAGTGGTGATACTCTTGGGCTCGGCTAGTTCAGGATCCATGTTTCCAACCAGCTCACCCATCTCGTTGGTGTAATATACTTGACCCTTGACGTCGTCTCCTCTCAGACCAAGACCGTAATCACCAGCACTGACATTTCGATTTGTGGGAGCAATCGAGCGAGCGCCCAAGGCACTTCGAGGCATGGTAGCTCCACTTTGCTGGCGAATAAGTCCTTCCCGACTTCCATGGGGAGTCGGCTCGTTCACGGGAGGGAAAAATCCGCTGCCGTTGTGAGGTCCACCGGAGTATCCAGTCTCCATCCCGTTGTCACCAGCAAGCATGGCACCGAGTCCGGCAAATCCTTGATCGTCAGAGGGCTTCAGGTCGAGCATACCCTCAGCTTCCCACCAGGCACTCTCTCGCATCCAAATGCGTTCGGTGCCGACAACAACCTCGCCGTTGCTCCAACCGCGCTCCATAATCCAGCTTTCAATCCCATCCTTTCCGTCTTTGCATCCAAGAGGAGCGTATCGTTGGCAGAATTCATCCAGATCGAAATCGGCTGTGAAATCAAGGTTCTTATTTCTGCGGTTTGCCCATTCAGGAAGTCTCCAGGCTCTAAGTTGTCTCGAGACGGTTCCTGCAGACCAAGCAGAAGTCATCGAAGGAAGAGCAGCTAAGCTGGCGGGAGATTCGTCTGTGGGGTGAAGCGAAAGATGATACCACACACGACTGCTTCCCAAAACAGCTGGCAAGTCGATGCGGCCTTGACGGCCCAAGTTGACTCCTTGGCCTTCCACAGGGAACAAAATCTTCTTCAAAAAACCATCATCCTCTCCCTCTCTTCCAACCTTCTCCAGCACAGCCTCACGCCTTTCCAGCTCATGCTCACGCTCTCGTCCGGCTGGCCCAGTCATGATACCAAGATGAGGACCAACTTCCGAGACAGCATTTTGCATTTCGCGAAGAACCGAGGAGCCTGCTGCTACCACATCAACCCCATCTTCCTTCATCTCGAAGTTGATACCTTGTGTATCATCGAAAACACCTCGCATGGCTGCGGCTTTTCCGAGGGTTGGATCTGGGATTTCAAGAACTGTAATGCAGACAGTGTCACCGCTGTCATCTTCGGTATTTGGCGTTCTTGCTCCTGGGCCTCCTTCGGAAGAATCCCCATCTCTGATGTGGGTCATTTCGGTAGCAATGGCTTCGTTGGCCTTGAGGATTACCCAATCCACGAGGGCCTCGTAAAGTCCACCGATCAAGGTCTCCCGTTCTGAGGTATTGCACTGGTTGACGAGGACCTCAGGCTCAAGACCGAGCAGACCCCCAACATCTTCACAGACCTCCTCCAAAGTATCCTCATCCAGATTGAAGCTCAAAGTATCACCGAGCTTTAGCAATCCTGCCAAAATCGAGATCAAATTCCTGTGTGCTGCTCCCTTGATACCAATTTCCTTCAATGAGGCCCGGAAATCATCGGCAGCTGCTGCGTCATCTCCGGTTGGAAGGTAGGAAGGAGGGTCGTAAGTTCCGGACTTTGCGAGGAGAGCATAGCTAGAAGCATTTTTCAGTCCCAGGAATTCTCGCTCTGCAGGTGTGGAGGCAGATGTGAGGAGGTAGTAGAACACGTCGAATGCTCTGTATCCTGACTCGGCTGGAATGTTGAGGAGCCCCTTCGAAGTGTCAATTCCTCCTTCTGACAAAGCGAGTGTTGCTGCTGTTAGGTTTCCAGCGAGTGTAAGAGTCAGAGTAATACCAAGAGCAGATTGGCGTGGGGCCGAGTGGTTCTGTGGCGATACAGAGTGGATGAAAGGCCGGAGTGCGTTGAGGGCTGTATACAGAGAGGCAGGAATAGAGAGGGGGAGGGTTTGGAGGAAGGGTGCTAGAATTGAAGGTGTTGATTCGTGCAGGGAGCTATTGATCTAGTCAGAAGAGTCCTAAAAGATGGAAATGGCAAAACATACCCCAAGACTATGCAACCATCCTCAGCACGGCGTCTAGCATGCTCCCATGCTCGAGCAGATAGGGCAGCATCGACTGTACCGCCAGTTCGTCCCTCTTGATCCGGTTGAGAAGCAGTGAGCCAGCTATTCACCACCAGAGTACTGCTAGCATCCAGCCTGTAAGGTTGACCAGAAGTATATATCGTGTGGACAGCGTTCAGGAGAGTGGTTGTCGAGACCTGTGTTGATTGTTGGGCAGCCGAAATATTGTTTCGATGTGCCCCTTGCAGAGAAGAGGTCGTCGAGTACATCGACATGCGATTGTAACCCGCCATGGCGTGAAGATTGAGGTGTTTGTCCCTCCTCTGGCTTTGAAGCCTTTTGTTGCTTTCCGAAGATCACCAAGACCAAGTTTCCCCAAGGGTCCCTTCCACACGGAGTTGAGATCGGTATCCCTAGCAGACACTGTTTCCGTCTTCAACACGCGTCTCGGTTTGGATGGGAGGAAATCGTGTAGGATTGAACGAGTGTTGTGAGGCTGGATGTACTGGACGGGGTGGGTGGTCGCCGAGCAACAGACTTGCAGGAAACAGGAGGAGGATTCGGGATGTGGAAGTGTCAACGAGAGTAAAAAGGATTAAAGGTTAGGAAATACAACGAATGTTCACCAAAACGAATGAGGCGACTCAGAAGAGACGCAAGGGCGATGTACACAAGTGACGAAATGAAATGAAACTCGGCACGGTTGGATTTGGATGGAATGTCAGTTCATACAGTCATGAATCTCTCTCTCTCTCTCTCTCTGTCTCTCTCTCGCCTCCCAAGGTTCAGTCCATCCGGTTTGGCTGGCCTGGCCAATACGGCGAACGACAAGAACATGTTGATGACGAGTTACCTTAACCCCTGAATGCTGAATGGCAATTTTCTCATAGTGGATCTAAGCCGCACTCTAATGCATGCATGACTGGGAGGCGATGCCCGATACGAGCATGAAGGGGGCGCTGGTTTAATAGAAGCACTTGATGTTCAACAAGCTAGTCGCAAATCAGATCCAGCCAAAAATGCAAACAATTCCAGCTCCTCCGCTCAAAGCAGCGAGAGACAGTGTTTATTTTTAGTTCCATTGCTGCTCCAGTTCGCGACTCCACATCCTCCGTACACCAGTTTGCATGAAAGGAGAGCGGCTGGAGAGAGACCATAGCATCTGAAATTCTCAACAGAAGAACGTGGGTACATACATACATACATACATACATGGACATGAAAGAGTTGAGATGACGAGAGTTTGACAACGGTGGAAGTTACTGAAAGCTCTGAAGAGATAGTCATACAGTAGCGATATTTGATTTTCTACAGGTGGTATCTCAGACAACAGAACGGTACAGTAAAGAAAATAATATGTCTTCATTCAACCAGCCGGACAAGGAGAATTTGAAGGGCATTACATTAAAATTAGCGTTTGGAGATCTGCCACCAAGTGCCACCACCATCGGCAGCTGGGACCTCGTCCGAGAACACAAGCGAAGCACTGAATGAGTTCCAGAGCCCTATTATACCTTCGTAATGATTGATCGGCCGAAGGTCATTTTCCTTACTTTTGAACTTCGTACAGCGTGAGAAGAGAAGATGACCTGTGAATTGGGTGGTGTGGTTCAGTTCAGCAGTAGTTCTGTCTGAAAACAGTGCCGTAGAACAGAACGAGTACGAGAAAAGGTGGGAGGGTGGTATTTACTCGTGTTTGGGGCAGGAGATGCCAGCCAACAGCAGCTGCAGCAAGAAAAGGCTGAGGTGAGGTGAGGTGACTGGCTATGAGAGAAGAAAGACTTGACTTGATGTGAGGTCATTGGCATGTCAGGAATACTTGTAAGAATTGGGCGGGCAGTGCATAAAAAAAACATGATATTGTAGCAGCTGCGAGAGAGTGGCCATCATGCTTTGCTGCTGTTTGTTCCGTTCCGTCTGATATCTCGTGTTTATGGAGACAGCTGTCGGCCAGCTGTGGCAAGTTGGCAACTGAACAAGCATGCAGCTGTCATCCATCCCGGCCATGATGATGAGTGGCCATGATCCATCCTTTGTTGACCGACCCCCTGAGCAAGCCGCTTAGGTAAAAATAGGGAGAGGCTGCACTCGCCTCCAGTCCCAGTCCCAGTCCCAGTCCCACTCCACTCCCACTCCCATACAGTATCTACGGTGACCTGGATCAACATTCCCGTCTCCTTTCTCGTTCTTCGCGTCGCCCGCCAGACTTGGGCCAAACATCCTGGTCTGGTCTGCTTCGGTTCCTCAACTCCAACCAAGCATTGCGTGAGGGATTGTACTGTTCCTAGAATTGCCTCACCCGTCATCAACGACTCCTTTCTCCTCTTCTCTTCGTCTATCTTTTCCTCAACAACACTCAACACTCGCTAATTTCTTACTTTATTCATACATTCGCTCGCTATTGTTCAGTCAGGACGGGAGAGGAGCATTGTGGTGCACCACAAAACCTCGCATATCCCGTTACCTGGGGGATTTGGAAGTATCACCAACACGACATCCTGCAACCTCAGAAACCCATTGCACCCCATAAACATCGAGATATCCAGGCGATCCACCAACCGCACCGCATATAGAGGGGATAACCGCTTCCATCAAGGGGGTTTCGACCCGAATAGTTAACCATCATGGCCTCGAACAACCAAGGCGGCGGAGGCGCCCATTCCCAACCGTCACTCTCAGCTCTCCCAGCACATCTGCAATCCGATACCCATCTTACCGCACATCTAGCCAGTCGCTTCCATGTATCATTACCAACTGCTCAACTGTCTTCGCACGCGTTAATATGTCTCAATACTTATTCTTCTTCGAGCAAGGGCCCGGATGGTGGAAAGGAGGGAAGTGCTATGGGAGGAGCAGAGGATTTGGCTGAGAAAGCCTACACCAGACTCGGTGCCCGTTCCGAGAACCAAGCTGTCGTATTCCTGTAAGTCATAGCCAAACAGACCGTACATTGTCAAATTGATACTGACTCTTCAAAGGGGCGAGTCTGGTTCGGGTAAAACCACCGTTCGTTCTCACTTACTATCTGCTCTCCTCAGCAAGTCGTCCACACCCCTCTCTACGAAATTGTCACTCGCAGCCTATGTGTTCGATACTTTGACAACCACCAAAACTGCCACAACCCCAACCGCTTCGAAATCCGGCCTGTTTTTCGAACTTCAATACGATACATCCTCGGCCGTCAATCCCACACTCATTGGAGGAAAGGTTCTGGATCACAGACTGGAGCGAAGCCGAGTAGCTTCCGTCCCAACTGGAGAGCGAAGTTTCCATGTGCTGTATTATCTTTTGGCCGGAACGAGTGCTGCGGAGAAATCCCATCTTGGACTGGACAACCCTGGTGCCCTTTCTGGAGTGGTCCACCAAAACCAAGCTGGAAATAGACACTCACTTGGCCCCCAACAGAAGAGATGGAGGTATCTAGGACATCCAACACAACTCAAAGTTGGGATTAACGATGCCGAGGGATTTCAGTTATTCAAGACCGCACTTCGAAAGCTCGAATTTCCCCGCAGCGAGATTGCTGAGATCTGCCAGGTCTTGGCCAGTATTCTCCACATCGGACAACTCGAATTCGAAACAAGTGAAGATACAGCAGTGACTGGAGATGAGAGTGGCGGATACTCGCACGAAGGAGGACAGTCCGTGACAGGTGTGAAGAATAAAGAAGTTCTTAGTATAGTGGCAGCTTTCCTCGGAGTTAGTGCCCAGGACCTCCAAACCACTCTGGGCTACAAGACCAAGATTCTCCACAGAGAGCGAGTTACAGTCATGCTCGATCCTAAGGGAGCTCGAAGCAACGCAGATGAGCTCGCTAGGACCTTGTACTCCCTCCTGGTGGCGTATGTGATTGAAAGCATCAACCAGAGAGTCTGTGCCGTTGAAGATACTGTTGCCAATACCATCTCGATCATCGATTTCCCAGGTTTCTCCCAGCAACAGCCGACAGACTCAACCCTCGATCAGCTCCTAAACAATGCAGCTACCGAATCTCTATATAACTTCACCCTCCAAAGCTTCTTCGAAGGCAAGGCAGAGTTGCTGGATAGCGAGGAGGTCAGTGTAGCCCCAACCAGCTACTTCGATAACTCGGATGCTGTCAAGGGTCTTCTGAAGCACGGAAACGGACTTTTGAGCATCCTAGACGACCAGACTAAGCGGAACAGAACCGATATGCAGCTACTGGAGAGTCTTCGAAAGCGCTTCGAGGGCAAGAATCCAGCCATCTCTGTCGGAAGTGCAACTGCAAAGCTTCCTGGAAGCAACTTTGCCACTCACAATGCGGCTGCATCTTTCGCGGTGAAGCATTTTGCAGGTGAAGTTGAATATCAAGTTGCAGGCTTGGTAGAGGAGAACGGAGAAGTCATCTCAGGAGACTTGATGAACCTGATTGCCTCGACCAAGAGCGAGTTTGTTGGCCAACTCTTCGGACAGGAAGCTTTGCAAACAGTCGTGCACCCTCAAGAGAAGACAACCATTATGCAAGCACAAGTCAGCTCGAAGCCTCTCCGAAAGCCAAGTGTGATGAGAAAGAAGGGTGACAGACCAGCCAAAATCGCAGGTCGCGATACTACCAGGGACATCTTCTCCGAATCGACAGAAGACTTAGGTAACGTCGACGACGATGCT
This sequence comes from Helotiales sp. F229, assembly GCA_002554605.1. NCBI lineage: Eukaryota > Fungi > Ascomycota > Leotiomycetes > Helotiales > Helotiales sp. F229. The sequence goes on along the minus strand of MXAW01000004.1, from coordinate 2,061,248 downwards.
AAGAGCCGTAGAGGTCGTAACATCGACCAGGGAGCAGCTGCTCAATTTCTGTCTTCCCTGGATAATGTCACGAAATCGCTTACTGCGCCAAATACGAATCCATACTTTGTATTCTGCCTGAAGCCGAACGATCGTCGGATTGCCAATCAATTCGATAGCAAGTGTGTCCGGACTCAAATCCAGACCTTTGGCATTGCAGAAATCAGTCAGCGGCTACGAAACGCGGACTTCAGTCTTTTCCTGCCGTTTGGTGAATTCCTTGGACTTGCCGATGCCGAGACCATCTTGGTCGGCAGCGAACGAGAGAAGGCTGAAATGGTTGTCGACGAGAAGAGGTGGCCAGCGAACGAAGCCAAGATTGGCAATACCGGTGTCTTCTTGAGTGAACGATGCTGGTCGGAAATTGCCAAACTTTCAGAGCGCGGCTACGTTCAAGGTAGATATCCAACTCAGTCAGATGATGGAGGTGATATGCTTTCTCCAGGTGATATTCAAGGCACCTATGGTCAATCAAAAGAACGTCTTCTTGGGACACCTGGAGGACTGAGCCCAGGCTACGGAGACAAGAAATCGGGCTATTTCGGCAGCAACGACATCGATACTCGCTCAGAGGCTGGTGCTTCAGCTTTGGGTGGTGGAGATATGTTCCGAAACCTGGATACGCGAGCGCAGATGGCCGAGAAAGGAAATGAGAAAGCAATGGTCGAGGTTGAAGAGGTCAAGACCACCGGCACTCGAAAGAGGTGGCTGTTCCTCGTCTACATGATGACCTGGATGATCCCAGATTTTGCAATTCGCTTAATCGGCCGCATGCCTCGCAAAGACGTCCGCATGGCATGGAGAGAGAAACTCGCGATCAACATGATGATCTGGATCAGTTGTCTTTTTGTCGCCTTCTTCATCGTCATCTTCCCCTTGCTCATTTGCCCGAAGCAACACGTTTACAGTGCTGCTGAGTTGACTTCACACAACGGCAAAGGATCGCACGCATACGTCTCCATCCGTGGGCAGGTCTTCGACTTGTCGGACTTTGCACCATCCCATTATCCATTCATCGTTCCCCAGAAGGAGGTCTTGAAGTATGCCGGTCTGGACGCGACATCGCTCTTCCCTGTACAGGTTTCTGCTCTCTGCCAAGGTGTCAACGGAACCGTCGACTCTGCTATTCAGCTCGACTACACAAATGCCAATACCACCGGTTCTGCTAGTGTTATCAGTTCTACTGATACCAACTTCAAGTACCATGATTTCCGATCTTTCACCAATGATAGTCGACCAGACTGGTTCTTCGAGCAAATGATGATGCTCAGAGCGGGTTACAAGAAAGGAAACATTGGTTACACGAGCCAGTACGTCAAGAAACTGGCATCCAAGAGTAACGCGATCGCCATGCTCAATGGCCGCGTTTACGATTTCACCAAGTACACTCAGGGTGGCCGGAGAGTGCTCGTCAAAGCCGGCGAGGATGCCCCAACCGCCCTCAACACCAACTTCATGGATCCCTTGGTTGTTGACTTGTTCCAACAGAAGGCTGGTGAGGATGTCACGAAATACTGGAACGCTTTGGCTATTGATGAAGGCATGCGCACTCGGATGTCTACATGTCTCGACAATCTCTTTTACGTTGGAGATGTTGACACCAGAAATTCCGTCAAATGTCAATTCGCAGAGTATCTGATTCTGGCTATATCCATCATCCTGCTCACCGTCATTGGTTTCAAATTCGCCGCAGCCCTACAATTTGGAACAAAGAACGTCCCTGAAAACCTCGACAAGTTCATCATCTGCCAAGTCCCCGCATACACCGAAGACGAGGAGTCTCTTCGCCGTGCCATTGATTCTGCTGCACGGATGAAGTATGATGACAAACGCAAACTTCTCGTCGTTATCTGTGACGGAATGATTATTGGTCAAGGAAACGACAAGCCAACTCCACGCATCGTTCTTGATATTCTTGGTGTCTCTGAGACCGTCGACCCTGAGCCTCTCAGCTTTGAATCTCTTGGAGAGGGTATGAAGCAACACAACATGGGCAAAGTCTACTCTGGACTTTACGAAGTTCAGGGTCACATCGTACCCTTCTTGGTGATCGTCAAGATTGGAAAGCCTTCTGAGGTATCGCGTCCTGGAAACAGAGGCAAGCGTGATTCTCAGATGGTCATGATGCGCTTCTTGAACAGAGTCCACTACAACACCGCCATGAGCCCTATGGAGCTTGAGATATACCACCAAATTCGGAATATCATTGGTGTCAACCCCACCTTCTACGAATACTTGTTGCAAATTGATGCCGATACTGCCATCGCCCCAGATTCAGCATCTCGATTCGTGTCTGCATTCATCGATGACACACGACTCATCGGATGCTGTGGAGAGACAGCCTTGAGTAATTCCAAATCTTCCTTCGTCACCATGATTCAGGTCTACGAGTACTATATCTCCCACAATCTCGCCAAAGCATTCGAAAGTTTGTTTGGTAGTGTCACCTGTTTGCCCGGCTGTTTCACCATGACTCGTATTCGAGCTGCTGAATCTGGGAAACCCCTTTTCGTCAGTCGGGAGGTCGTCGAGGCATACGCTGAAATCCGTGTCGATACTCTCCACATGAAGAATCTGCTTCACTTAGGTGAGGATCGCTACTTAACTACCCTCCTACTCAAGCATCACCCCAAGTACAAGACGAAGTACATCCGAAATGCACACGCCTGGACCGTCGCCCCTGATTCCTGGAAGGTCTTCCTCTCGCAACGTCGTCGCTGGATCAACTCTACTGTCCACAATCTTGCTGAGCTGGTTCCCATGTCACAACTTTGCGGTTTCTGCTGCTTCAGTATGCGCTTCATTGTGTTCATTGATCTGCTTTCCACCATTGTCCAGCCTGTCACCGTTGCCTACATCGTCTACTTGATTGCATTGGTTATCATGAGTCCAAGCACTGTACCTATTATTGCATTCATTCTTCTGGGTGTTATATACGGTTTGCAGGCCATAATTTTCATTCTTCACCGAAAGTGGGAGATGATTGGATGGATGATCCTCTACATTCTCGCCATTCCCGTCTTCTCTTTCGGTCTGCCACTGTATAGTTTCTGGCACATGGATGATTTCTCCTGGGGTAATACTCGAGTCGTCACAGGAGAGAAGGGTCGCAAGATCGTCATCACCGACGAGGGCAAGTTCGACCCAGAGTCCATCCCACACAAGAAATGGGAAGAATACCAAGCCGAGCTCTGGGAAGCCCAGACCATGAAAGACGACCGCTCCGAGGTCTCTGGCTACTCCTACGGCACCAAGCACCACGCCGCAGCTTCAGAGTATGGCTACGCTCCCTCACGACCCATGTCCCAGGTGGGAGGCAACTACCCATACGACGCCAAGAACGCCAATATGTACAGCTCGCGCATGTCACTGGCTCCCTCTGACGCCATGGGTTTGGACTACCGCCAGAGCCAATATGGCGGCTCCCAGTTCTTCGGCCAGCAGGAACTCGAGCTGTCGAACCTCGCAGGTCTCCCGAGTGACGACGCCATCTTGGCGGAGATCAGAGAGATTCTCAAGACGGCGGATTTGATGACTGTCACGAAGAAGAGCATCAAGGTCGAGTTGGAGAGGAGGTTTGGTATGGCACTAGATGCTAGGAGAGCATATATCAACTCTGGTAAGTCCCTTCCGCACTCAGCTTTTCCCCTGAATAGTAGCTAATTATACACAGCTACCGAAGCACTGCTCTCTGGCCAACTATGATCAAACCTATGAAAAGGAAAGAATCTGTTGCATATAATTGGAGTATTTACCTAACCAAATGTGTTTGAAAAACTTGGGGTGGGTATAGCGATGTAGTGTTTATCTGTTTGTTTGGTATGGGCGTATGTACTTTTTGTCTACTTGTTTTTGATATTTTGATGCTGTCTATTGATTTGAATGGCGTTGTTCGTCTTTTGGATAAGGTGGTGGTGCATACATCTTGGACAACATGAAAGAGGAGAAGATAATAATATCAATCAATTCTTGTTTTTATGCTCACTTGTCGACTTGTCGTACCCGTTTATTGCGTGGCACCTTACCTTGTCACTTTGCATGATCAATTCATCGTCAATCAAGACCCAACGTTTTTATAAAAGCGCTTTCACTCTAACCTTTATTGTGTGCAAGTTTCCATTCATTCATCTATCTATGATGAACAAGAGTAGAGAACTAAGCGCTCCTTTCCAAGAAACGAGAACTATGTCATCTCACCCCATGAACGAAAACCGCTACTCACTTACTCCATCCCATAACGCAAGGTCTGTCCAAGTAGACAGCCATCCAAGGAAAAAATCCCAGTGCACGCTCGCTCTGTACGCCAAAGCAGAAGCTCAAGAAAAGCAAATATCATTTCCCAATTCAGACACCAAGTAAACCGAATGAAAGCCTCAACATGGTGTTAAAGCCGGTTGATCAGCTACCGCGTGGAAAGAAGGCGTTTGTTAGATAGGGTGAGTGCTTTACTCCTTGTGGCACTGTGAGATAGGTTAGTTCATGTTGGAAATATAGGATGTGTCAGGTACTGGTGAAGTACTGAGGGGAGGGAAGAAAAGAGGAGAGCTTACATGGCCAGTGTTGGAGCAGCGGTTGCAGATGCCCTGGCATTGCAAGTGGTTGGAGCAAGACTCCCAGCAACCCTTGTAAGCGACAGCCTCAGCGGCCTCAGCGCGAGGGAGGGAGACTGGGGCGGAGACTGGAGCAGGGGCGGCAGCATCGACCATGGAGCGCTTGGGGCGGTGGCACTGTAAGAGATGTGGGTTAGCTTGACTTATGCTTTGTATCGAGGAGGGTGGGGGAAGAGGGAAGAGGAAGACTTACGTGGCCGGTGTTGGAGCAGCGGTTGCAAAGACCCTGGCATTGGAGGTGGTTAGAGCATGGCTCCCAACATCCCTTGTGGGCGATAGTGTCGACGGCCTCGTCGCGGGGGAGGGAGACTGGAGCAGCGACTTTGGCATCAACAGGCTTAGCCTCAGCTTCAGCATCAACCTCGATCTCAGCACCAGCTGGACGGTGGCACTATTCGAGAAAGGGATGTCAGTAGATGTTACGTGAAGATGATAATGTGAGGTGGATATATTGAGCAAGATACATCAAGTAGGTTCGGAGTGATAGAGAGATAACTTACGCGACCAGTGTTGGAGCAGCGGTAGCAGAGACCCTGGCACTGGAGGTGGTTAGAGCATGACTCCCAGCAACCCTTCTGGGCGGAACGGGCACCGATAGGGAGGAGAGCGTTGGTGGTTGGGGTGGAGAGGGTGCCGGCTGGGGTAGCAACGACAAAGGCGAGGAGGGTAGAGGCGATAGTGAGGAGGATGGTGGTGCGCATCTTGACTGATGTTTGTGTGGTCGGTGTTTGTTGTTTGAAGTTGTATGTCTTGAAGGACGAAGATTTTGTGTGCTTGTATTTTCGGTGTTGAGGGAGGAAAGAGGAAGTCTGGAGGAGGAGGGGCTTTATAGGATTTTGAGTCAGGGAGGGACATTGGGATAGGAGAGCTAGACTCGATTGGGACCGGCGAGACTGAAGAATTGGCGACATTCACTTCGATTAGACGTCTGTGATACGTTGTTAGCTGGGTAGCGTCAATCATTTGCGACCTTGAGGAAGTTGTAGCCTTACGACTCGACTAAAGATTCACTGCTTTAGGATGCAATTTTGATTATTGGCTTGTTCACTTGCTCTTTGTCGCAAAGTTGACTGACTCATTAGACTCATACTCGGCTTGGGTTGTAAGTTCTGCTTTGGAGGAGGCTATGATGCCGTCTGGCTGATCGTAAACGCGTTGTGGGGCGTTTGTTTACATCGCCCCTATTTATGTACAAGCACCACTCATCCGCTGCAAAGCGTCGCAGATAAGCCTCTATACTAGTAGATAGATCCCCAATACAAAGTAAAACTCTCAACGTAAGGAATAAATAGCTTTCTTTCACTCTTTGTTGTGGCCATGTAATAGAGGTTGTGAGCAAGATCCTTATAGGTAGGTACCTTCGACTCTTCATGTGTGGCTTATGTTGTGTTGTTTGGTGAGGCAGTCTGATTTGCTAGTCCTCGGTTAATCAGCGCTAACACCCTCGTTCTGCGCTTGTCTTACAACCAGAAATCCTTGGCCAAATAAATGGCTGTACAACTTTGAAAGGGAGTTCACATTTGACTATGTTGATGCTCCACCCAGTGAATGGCCATTACTATTTCAATCAGCTAATAGCCATAGCAGATTCGTCCAGAGACTGATGAAGCTGCCTAAGGAGATCCGCGATGACATCTAAACATTAGTCGTATTTACAGAAGCTGACGAGAGCAAGGAAGATTTCTCACAGGGCATTCTCACGCAACTACGGTACTCCAGCATCCTATACCATGGGGTACAGGAACACGAAACCAAATCTGCATCATAGTGTTCGTACCAAGGGTGATATCATGGGCAAAATGAACCGATTAGAGTTTCGGATTCTCGCTGGCCTATTTGGTGCTGCCATACGTTTTGAGGGCCGTCATAGGAAGGAGAGCGTCTGTCTTCACGACTGGATGTTGACAAGGACAAGAATAGAGAGAGTTGGCGTTTCTAGAGGACATTTCTGATTGGTTCCGGAGAAATACAATGATTGAAGTGGCACCAAAAATGGAATTCTTCCAGAACCGCTACGCCAAATCACGCGCTGGCACCATGCTTCTTGTAAGTCGGCGACTGAAATTGAAATCCATATAACTTTTAACATATGCTGACAGAGCTATATTCAACCCTCTACACTTCCTCGGACCTAATGCTCTACACTCCTCTCATACACCTTACTCTCAAAATCACCGGAATCCCCTATCATCACAAGCACCCAAACAGAAAGCCTAGATAGGCGCACAAAACCACCTGATATAACTCCTCGAGCTGATCAACACCCGATTTCCCAACCTCACGTCTCTCACACTAAACATCTCATTGTACTGGCACGAGTTACGGGATTTTGTAACTCATCCAAAACAGCATCAGCAGCCATGGCTACGTTATGTCAGGAAAGTCAAGGTTGAGCATGTTCACTTTAAACTGGCCACATTTGGTGGAATCTGTCGCTTTTATTTGGATTCCGAGGATATGGATCCGTAGCATAAGAACAAATTTGTGGAAGATGGAGAGAGGTGGTTGGAGGAGCTGTTAAAGCCGATGAGTCTGATATTCCCTGATGATGCGGACTTTGGTCTTGAGAGTCGGTTTTTGGGTGACGGTTCATGAGATTTAAAGGCGGGGTAGACGTCGCTGTTTTTCACAGGAATCTATTGGCTGTGAATAGGCTAAGAACTTGGATGGACGTTTGTAATTGTAAACAGCTACATCGAATCCCAAGTCCCCCACCCCCACAACCATCATACTTCCTCCCTAACTAATGAGTCAACCACCCCGGCACAACCTCCAACCAAACATCCATCTCCATCTCACCACTCCTCCCGAACCGCTTCAAAGCACTCACCAGCCTCTCCTCAAAATCCCTCCAACAGCCCCCCGAACCAGCCTGCACTCCCATAATCACCGTCGGTTTCCTCCCTTAGCTCTATCCAACCTCGCCTCTCATCAAGCAACTAATTGTCGACCAAGAAACTTGAAGTTTCTTCACTTCGTCGAGTATAAGATGTTGTGCTTTCTCGAGTGACTTACACGAGGGGTGTTCTTTCGAAGGGCGGAGGAGACGTCCTTGTACATTTTATTGTGGTTGCGGAGCTCGACGCGGACATAGGGAGTGGTGTCGTATTGTTTTTGGTATTGGCTTCGCTATTTTTGGTGCTGTTGTTTGCACTCACTTCTCGATCAATAGGTCCCTGGATCTCGGTAGCGGCTTCTTTCCAGCTCGATGTATCTTCATCGTCCAAAATGAGGATCAGTATATCGAACGATAATTTGAAGACTTTCGAGCCGATATTCTGGATGCTTTCTCGATGGAGACCTATATTGAAATTTGCCAGGATCTCTTCATACTCAGATCAGATCTTTTCCACGATGTATTTGGTGATTTGAGAAGGGTGTGATGTCCGGAAGGGCCAGTGCTGGGTAAAATTCGAGCCGGGAGCGACGCGGTATGGATCATTGGAGGAGGCAAAGAATTCGATGGATGATTCCCCGGTGGCTGTTGTGGTGGTGTTAGGACTGGGAAGAGGGCATGGGGACGAGATTATACCTAGGTCTAAATCTGGACAATCCGGAGGATTCGGTTTGTAGGGACGAGTGATGATACCCATTTTGGTTTAAAGGTCCGTGGGAGGAAGTAGTAAGGAAATCTGTTCGTGTTCTCCGTATGTCGGTTTTGAAGACTGGATTTTGGAGGGATTTCTTGAAAGTATTGTTGCAATTGAAGAGCGGGAAAATATCAGTTGTTTCTGATAGTGGAATTGGATATTGGACTTATATGGCAGGATAAGTTGCAATGGTGGGCTAAATCTAGTAGGTAAGGCGCTACCTAGCTTGGGACAGGTACCAACTTTGACTTTGAAGAAGAATTTGCAATAAGTACTGGTAGTAGGTAAATAGGTGCTACTCGCTTGATCTGTTCTCTTCTCTGAACTCACTGTTTGGAAAGAATTTCAAACTTGTTATCTCGACTCTATTAAGACACTAAGAAAGCAACATTCAACTATCAGTCGGCCTACATCACCAAGGCGAGCCCTCCTGCACATATTTTGAAATTCTGGCTGGAAGTCATGTGGCCGGATTACAGGTTCGAGCTGCTTGAGGAGAACAATCCATAGATTTAAGGAAAAGCTAAGGTATAGGGTACGATACCGTCTGTTATAGTCATCCACATGAAGACCATGGCCGTAGAGATGCACTCTAGGGGCTCTCAGGAGTAGAAAAGGACCATTCACGAGTATGCAGCTCTGTGCTCAAGCAGTGAGTCACGATATCATAAGAATTTCACCAAGCAATAGACCCAGGTGTCAGTTTCAAAAACAAGCATGCATTCCCCGATTTTAGTTACACAAATGGGTATTTCCCCATGAACGCCATTCCCAGACGACCAACCAATCAGTGAGAACAACTATCGACGGACAAAAAAGCAATTGTAGAGAAGGTACCCATCTGCTTCACTCAGAATAATCCTGGAGTAGCAACAACTTCGCCATGTACACGAACACGATACAAGCAGGTGTAGTCTACCTTTCCGTCGCTCCAATTCTTCTTGCTGCGAACAATGAGCTTGTTGGTATGCGCTCCAAGTGACTTCATGTCCAACTGTGTTTGAAAACCCTGGATGTTCTCCTGGGAATCGAGATCGTATGTGAATGTGGCGATACGGACGTATCCTTCAGCACGAAGTGGATCAGCTGTGTCGGCGCTGAGGATGTTGTCTGACATCTTGGCGACCGCACGGAAGAGCTCGGGTTCGGGAATGTAAGCAAGTAGCTCCAACTCTTTTGGCGCTGCGCCTGGTTCGAGAGATGCAGTGGACTTGATGTGCTCAATGACAACTTGATCAGGATAGATACTGCTTCCCGTGATGACTGCCAAACTGGGGCCAAACCCGTCGTCTGAGTTGGAAGGAGAACACCAGCAATCGCCATGTTCCTCCCACTTCATCAGGGCGGTGTCAGGTGGGTTAGGAGTGGGAATAGAGTTGCCAATCAACCAGCGCAGAGACCTCTTGGGAAGCCATACATCCATGCTGGGAAAGATATATTGCGGTGAGGTGAAATATGGATCGATGATGGCACCAGTTCCCTTGGAGAAGTGGTTGAGTCGAGTAAGTCCGTAGTTGAGGTTGGTCTTGAGGTTGGCAGATGCAAGTGCGTCAAGTTGGCTGCTGGGAATGAACTTCTTGAGGACTTCGTAAGCGATGGCTTTTGATTCATCCTTGAAGTCATGCTGAAGTTTGGTAATCTGCTGAGTGGCTTGGCTGAGCTTTCTCTTCAAGTCGCTCATCTCGGATTTGACCTCGTACTTGTTATCTTCCCAGCTTTGGCGGATGAGTTGCAAGACCTCCGATTTTGGAATGATGTGGTTTTGCTCCAAAAGATGAGGGAACTTGCCGACAATCTCATCGTTGCTGAGCTCTCCGAGCTGTGCTCGATTGTTCTTGAGGTACTTGTCCCAGAGCTTCTGAGCTTCCCTCTCCAGATCCTTGATACGATAGCCACCAGATGAAGCTTTTCCGCTGTCGACTGGACCGTGAGAAAAGATGTCATCATCACGAATCTTGTCACGTAAAGCGTGCCAGAAATTGTCGGGGATGACGATGTTGCCGTGCTTGTCCTTCTTGACAACGATGCGATCGGGAAGCATGTTTTGGATGGTGTCCAATGCCTTGGGATCAAGATCTGAGCCGCGAGTCGAGAATCGACCAACCTTGTACTCAAGATCGTTCAAGCGACGGTTGATGGATTGAATATCGTTTGAATTGAATATATCTCCAGGGTGTCTAAATCCATACGGAACGAGATTTGGCAAGCTACTAGAAGACACAGCAGAGACAACGCCAGAACCAGCGCGGAACAGTCCATAGGCGACGGTAAGTCCAATGATTAATGGAAGACCCCAACTTTTAAGCTTGTTAGTAAAGGATTTTGTGTCCGGAGGGGGGACTTACACTATGAAGAGTTCCAAGGTAGGCTTCAGGAGAGGGTACCAAAAATAGTCCAAGAAGGCGTTCCAGGCAAGGTCTCGGAGGTCTTTCAGAAACTGCACGATAGTATTTAACATGTCCCGGTACCATGAGGAACTTCTGGGGCGAACAATTGGTGCTCGAGCATGGTTTCTGGCCATCTGTTCCATTGCACGACGCTCCGCTCGACCATTGAGTTCCTCCAAACTGGTAGGTGGTGTATCCGAGTCATCCCCATCGGAGTTTGGCTCGGGCATTTCTGGGATGTTTCCAAGCTCCTCGCCTTCTGAGATAGGTGATGACTCGATACCAGCTCTTTGGAAGATGCCGCTTTCGTCCATGAAACTTCTCTCTGAAGCAGCCGGAGTTGGGGAGCGTGCTGTGCTTCGAGCGCGACTAACATCTGCGGACAATGTTAACAACAATTCATACATAGTGAATGAGGACTTACTGCTTGGAGCTCTGCGAGGAGGAAGCGAAACAGGGTTCAACTCGGCTTCCAGGACCTCATTGAAACCACGAGCCACTGGTGGAGCATCTGCTGCGGGTGGGGGAATTGTGTTCGAGCCATAAGCCGTGCTTTGTCGCGCACCAACTGCTGGGAGGGCATTGGATGGTCGACGATTTGCCGCACGTCTTGGGGTTGCTGGAATATCAGAGGTCGAGATCGCTGGCGAAGCTCCCCGACTACTTGCTTGCCTACTGGCACCGCGGGTCGATCTGCGGGTGGACATGGCGTGGGTTGATGCCCGTGGCCGATTGAATCGTGAATATCTGTGTTCAGGAAGAGGCTCGTTGATTTGTGAGTATTGTGAGAGTCCGTCGTCTGAAGCCTCACTCTGGAGAGCGGAATCAATGTCTGAGTTTTCCAGTTAGTTGGATGTTCAAGGTTCAATGTTCAAGAAGTCTGCGACGAAGGACTAACGGAGTTGGGTGAATCGAAGTGGTAGGTAATCTTCTCGGACTGAGTGGTGCAATAACATTGAGGGTTCTCAATAAACGTCCAGAAAGGTGCAGGAAGGGACAGGAAAGGAAATCATCGGGGCACCGGCTTCTTATATGGGAATCGCTTGCCATAGCGGGTTTAGCGAAGGTGAACTTACTATTGTGTTGCAACTATTCGCACTTTTGCTATTGTCGGCGGTCGTCCACAATAGGTAGGAGAGCCAAAACCCCCCCACTCGTCTACCCACCACAACCACAATGCTACCGCAGAAAAACGCGTTCGGATCGATAGCCCGTTCAAATATGCCAATCCTTATATCCTCAAGAATTCGTGGGAGGTCGTGGGTGGTTGAGGCTATGGTCTGGCGCAAGATGATAAGTAGGCCGTCGAGGACGATACGCGACAAAGGACGGACAATGGGATGCCATTTATTGCGATAGGAAAGGCTGCTCCCAGAGTAGGTAGCAACCACTGCGAATTCCTCAAAGAACACAATGGAGGGGGGGAGCGGGTATAGCGAAGATATGTGAGACAGTGGTCATGATGAGGGCAGGCCGAAAGAGGTTGTTTTCATTCCTGGGCCCAAAGCAGGCAAGCAAGCAAGCAAGCTGGTACGGAACCTGTACCTTATGTAAGCTGTAAGTTAGTGGGATGTACGCGACGTTACTGGAATTTTCTCCATAAATTACCTTAAATATCGAGGCAGAATACCTGGGTGTACGAGACCCACTGCAAACCCCCTTTCGTACTGGACTGTCCCGAAGCCAGTTCTCGATTTCATCTCCCTGCAAGCGTGTTTCTCGAAGCCAACCAATGGAACTGCAGTCAGTTGGCTGGGCGGGCTGGCGCTGGGCTTGGTGCAGGTGGAGTGAGTGGCTGAGTGGGTGGCAGTGGCAGGGCAGGTGGGACCAATTGGATCTGTGGCTCGTGTCGAGTTGAGTTTGAGTTGAGTTGGGTTGAGTTGTGGCGCATGTCCAACTGATTGTGGCTTTCCTGATCAATTAGGTAAGTAGGCCGGAAGCGGTGAGTAAGACGACGATCGATCCAGATCCAGGAACCGATCGGGGTGCCAATGAAAAATGAAAAATGAAAAATTGTGCTGTGCTGTGCTGTGCTGTGCTGCATTCTCGCATGTGTACTGTAGTACTGTAGTACCCTTTCGTACTGTAAACAAATACCTACCTCCCCCCTTTTCAATTCCGATTTTCCGCCAATGACGATGTGATGCCATGCCATGCATGCCATGCCACACCACAACAGATGCTGGCTGGCCCAAAGCCTTTGAAAGCCGCTTGATGAGATGTTGAGGCGGGTTTGAATAGGTTGATTGTCAGACTGTCCCTGGCCCCTTCTTTGATAGACAAGACAAGAGACCCATGAATCCTTGAAGGGCGCATCGGCATCTTTAAGATTGTGCCTGTGCCAGCGCCCACTTAAAGGTGTCTGTCTGGATACCCCGCGGTCCCAATCCTCCGGTTTGAACCTTCAACCTTCAACCTTCAACTCACAACTCACTCTCTTCACAACTCACTCTACCCAAGCAGAAAAAGCATCATGGCTGTGGGAACTGTTCTGATTACCGGGTAAGAGACTTTGCCCTCTTTGTGAATGTCGCGCAGTCAAATATCTTATGGAAGAGCTCCGTGTGGACTTCAACTACCCCGCCATCAAAAGACATTCCTCCCCAGATGAAGGCATCTTTCATGTATATACTGACACATGATTCCACAGAGGTACCGGTTATATTGGATCCTTCACGACTCTCGCACTCCTCCAACATGGCTACAAAGTCGTAATAGTCGATAGCCTCTACAACTCCTCCAAAGTCTCCCTCGACCGCATTAAACTCCTCTGCGGAAAGCGACCAGACTTCTACCAAGTCGATGTCACCGACGAAGAAGCCCTAGACAAGGTCTTCGCCGCACACCCCAACATCGACAGCGTCATCCACTTCGCTGCTCTCAAGGTACCCTCGAAGCTCTTTCTGCGCTGGCGCAAACTGATCTGTCCAGGCTGTTGGCGAATCCTCCGAAATCCCAGTCGAATACTACCGTGTCAATGTTGGTGGAACGATCGCCCTCCTCAGATGCATGATCAAGCACGATGTACCTAACATTGTCTTCTCCTCCTCTGCCACCGTTTACGGCGACAACGCAACCCAAGTCCCGAACATGATCCCCATCCCCGAACACTGTCCAATTGGGCCTACAAACCCATACGGCAGAACAAAGAGTATGATTGAGGATATCATCACGGACCATATCAACTCGCAGCGGACCAAGGCTAAGAAGGAAGGAAAGTCAGTCGAGAAGTGGAATGGTGCTCTCCTGAGATATTTCAACCCTTGTGGTTCGCACCCGACTGGAATTATGGGCGAAGACCCCCAGGGAGTGCCATTCAACCTGTTGCCATTGCTAGGCCAAGTCGCTACTGGACAAAGAGAGAAGTTGATGGTATTTGGAAATGGTATGCGAACCCCAGTATTCCCAGCACCAGTCTGTACTAATAAATTCAGACTACCCCTCAAGAGACGGCACCGCAATCCGTGATTACATCCACGTTGTCGATCTCGCGAAAGGCCATCTCGCAGCGCTTAACCACCTCCGCGAAGCCAACCCCGGCGTTCGAGCCTGGAACCTTGGTTCAGGCCGCGGCTGCACCGTCTTCGAGATGATCAACGCGTTCCAGAAAGTCGTTGGCCATCCATTAAAATACGACGTCGTGGAAAGAAGAGCAGGCGATGTGTTGGATTTGACAGCCAACCCTGAACGTGCGAATAAGGAGTTGGCTTGGAAGACGGAACTTACGCTTGAGGATGCTTGTGGGGATTTGTGGAGATGGGTTAGCAATAATCCGAAGGGGTATCGTCAGGATCCTCCTGAGGCGCTGCTTGCTGCTGTCAAGGATATTCAGAAGTAATTTTTTTTAAGCATGTGTGTTGATCTAGCTAGCGCTACTACAAATTGCATGTAGACTCAAAAATATACCAATTTGAAAGCTTGCTAAGGTCAACTGAACGGTACCAAAGGCCTTACTCCCCATGGATGGATCAATCTCAGGACTTCAAAGTTCCAGGTTCCGAGATCGAATCCCGGAGCTGTCCTACTTGTATACTTGAGGGCACGCAAAAAGTGATCGAATTTGTGGAATATCTTTACTTGCAAATTGAATAAAGCCATGAAGGGTCCTGAAATCCAGTTACTCTTCAGGACGCTCGCCAGGTTTGAGCTCTGCGTTTTTGCCCTTGCTACCTACCATAATATAAATGCAAAGCCACTCATCCACATCTACGGCTTGAGCAACAACTTGCCCGTAGTTTTCCTACCCTCCAACTCCGTATGCGCCCTCGCAATATCCGCCAGAGGATACGTCTCATGGATCCGGACGTTCAACTTATCCTTGATGATGAAGTCGAACAGCTCAGCTGTGTACCTTTCGAATTCCTCTCGTGTGTGGATGTAGTTGAAGAGCGTTGGTCGAAGGACTGTGATGTTCTTTCCTGAGAGTCTAGAGATTGCCAAAGGCGGTACGGCGCCAGACTTTTTCGTATCAGCAATTTCCCTTGAAGTGAGACAAAGGAGGGGGGAGAGAAGGCTTACTGAGTTTCCGTAAGAGACAACAGTTCCTTTCCTAGCCACAACTTCCAAATCATTCTCAAATTGATCCTTCCCCGTGCTATCAAACACAACACTAACCCCCTCCCCACCCGTAATCTCCTTTATCTTCCCAACTAGATCCTTCTCCTCCTTATAATTCACCATAAACTCCGCGCCGTTCTTCTTCGCCAACTCAATCTTCTCGCTCGTACTAGCAGTTCCAATTGTTCTAGCCCCAACCGCCTTCAACAGCTGGCAGAGCCAAAGTCCCACTCCTCCAGCCGCAGCATGGACAAGCACCCAGTCGCCTTTCTTGACTTCATATGCTTCGCGGATGAGTGTTAGAGCTGTGAGACCTTGGAGGATGGAGGCGGCTGCTAGGCCTGGGGAAAGAGCTGAGGGCAGAATGTGTGTTTTGTCAACGGGTGCTGAAGTATATTCGGCATAAGCGCTCGTTCCGAGCCATACTACGCGGTCCCCTATTTTGAGGTTCAGGATATCGCCTGAGCCGACAGCAACGATGGTGCCTTCTGCTTCGCGGCCGAGGATTTCTGGCTTGGGGGCTGGATAGAGACCAGTGCGGAAATAGCTGGGAAAGATCAGGACCTGTATTGTATTTGTTGCTAATTGAGTTCTGGGTAGGTACTGAGGGGACAAGAAGAATTGAAGTGGAAGAGACATACGTATCAATGTAATTGACCCCAATAAAGTCATTCTTGACAAGCACCTCTCCAGCCTTCGGAGTCGGGACCGGCAAGTCAGTCTTATACTGCAGAACCTCCACGCCTCCGGTCTTCTCAATCAAAACACCCTTCATAGTCTTAGGGATTGAAGTTGCCATCGTGCGTGTCAACTGGCCGTTCAATTGTGCGAGTCGAGTAGTGGGCTGGATTCGAGAGGTGAACAGTCGGGTAGTGTACCTTGCAAACATGCGCTCGATGCTGTTCAACTACATTCGAGGGGAGGGGTCAATTGAAGATTTTATGAATGAATGCCAATTCCACGGATGCAGCCTGCGGTACGAAAGGCGCAAGATATCGGCGAAGCTGAATCTTTTGCTTAGCAAGCTTCGGAGATGTGTAGGTAAGGTATTAAAAGTTACACGCACCACCACTCTTGACCTTGACGTGATCGATGCGAGATGCGAGATGCGGGATGTGAGATGCGGGATGCGAGATGCGAAATGCTCGATGTCCTCTCGCCTTGATCGGCCATTTATTGTGACCCCTCACTCACTCCTCCTGCTTCTCCTACTCCTACCGACCCCGCCTCCCCGCCCCGCCCCGCCCCCCCGCCAGCCCGATAGCGCAGCGCAACTTAACCAGCCCCTTTTTTGTGTCTCGCTTCCAGAGGTGTTTGTCATGGTTGGATAAACATTGGCTTGAAAATCACCTCATTCTTCGAGATTCTCATCGCTTTCTTCGGAAAGCCAACCTGATTGGAAGCATGTTTCCTTGTAAGCAACCTTCCTTGTTTCTAGCTCGGACATGAAGATGTCTTTATCTTTTGGCTCTTTTCCCGGCGGCTGGCAATTTTTTAACCAGCTCTTGTCAAAATGGCAGGAGCAAGACGGGGTGACATCACATTTAGCCGTTCTGACCGATCCTATTGAAGGTCATGGCAACAAGAACCGCAAGGACTCTTACAGATGAACACTGAATCAATGACTTGTTCAATTAGTGCTCGTTCTCCCTGATTAATTGAAGTCGGTGTCTGCTGGTTCTTCAAGATCGGAGGCTCATGCGCGCAGCTTCAATCGAAGTGCCTGCAGGCATCGGTCCTAGATATAAAAGCCGGTTATTGATTTACTGACTTCACAACAACTTTTATTATCTCAAATTTCAAACTGACCAGCTACTAAAAGGGGAATATATATATATGGTTATCCTAAGCAGTATTCATTGTTTTTCTGCCTTGTGGTGTTTTGTTTGTCTCCTGCCCCCCGTTCGTTTTTAGCGAGTCGCCCCTGAATTCGTTCGACGCCACCTCACATCCGTCTTCGTCACGCCACTTGCGGGGTCTGAATCAGCGACCTCCGACACGACCACAACTTCAAATACGACCACGACTACAATCCGGCATCCTCAGGAAAAACGCTTAGATCTTCATCACGTCGTCTCAATACCATAAAAAATTATATTCCCAGACGAAAGCTCGAAAGCGACGATGTCGGCTCTCGCAAGGTCCAGCCTTAAGTTTCTCAGCCAGCACGATCGACCTCAAAGCCGGACTGAGAGCACAGAACAACACCGTACATTTACATGCTTCCCTAAGCTCCCAGTCGAGATCAGATTCAAGATATGGAAACTGCTTGCCCCCGAGCCACGGAACATCGACGTCGGAACCAAATACGAGACTCGATGTTTCGGAGAACAACGAGGCAGGTTCTCCCACAACTGGCACACCACTGAAATGAAACGAGTTCCCCAGATTCTCCACGTCAACCGTGAATCTCGCTCCCTCACGCTAGAGAGCTACACGATTGAATTCGGCCTGAACAAACTACCTCGTGGCGTCTATTTTCCATTTCCAGGCAGAATCTACGTGAACTGGGAACGTGACACCATATGTCCGCTAGGCGTGGACACTTTCCAAGATAGTTGGGTCCCTGAGATTTTTGAGCATCCTCGCATTCGCAACCTCGCTTTGAATGTCCGAGAATTGCTCCACCCCACCAGAGAGCTGCGATCTGACGGATGCCTGAACATACCTTCGTTGTTCGGGCTTCCCAATCTTGAAGAAGTCATTTTCTATTATTCAGACCCGTCTCCTCAGCGAGGCGACGTTGTTGACGTGGCTCGGGGGTTCTGCTTGGAGTTCGAGGATTTGGATGAGAGTTTTATAGTGAAGGATCTTTGTAGGATGCCGCCAGGTGAACGCCCCTCTTTGTCGTACCTATTGGCTGCGAGGAAGACTGTTTACAAGGACTTTGATGTCCTGGTTCAGAAGTGGAAGACTCGAGATGAGCTTGTGAAGAAAAGAGAAGAAGTACCGGTCGAGTTGAACGTGAAGAGTGTCAATCGTATCCTAGAGAAGAAGCGCCCAGCCGTCAGATTGGCATATTTGAGTGTGAACGGCAAGGTCGCTCCATCTCCCATGGTTTTCGATTGACCTATTCCACGACATATAGTTGGTGGAGTGTTGTCAGATGAGCGGATAGACATCCTAAGGGAGACTGTGTCATCAACGCTGGAGGCAAATCCAACACTGCTTCCTGTCACTGGTTGTCATGAACGTTGCTTTGCCGGACAAGCTCTGAGCTTCTTGCATTGGATGCTAGATTGGGTCTGAGATTCTTCAAGTGCCAACTTTCGAAGCCGGTCTAAGTTTGGGCTGTAAAGTCATTCTACGGGCGATATACTCGATGGGGATGAGAAGTGAACTTTAAATGCGTCGTAAGTGTATTCCTTCTCTTGTCGCAACATGATTAGGAATTTGTGTTCCTTTCTTATGCGATGGATATTTACCACTTTTGCCAACATGGTCGCTAACAAACTTACGTCCAGGGGCAGCACTTCGAGGCCAAATTACGAAGCTGGAGGACCATGCGAAAAGCCGTAGGCTGTTGTCGCAAACTAGATTTAAGGCTTAGGATTATGTACACTACAAGGTAAGATTGCCAAAGCCAACCCAGTCATTGTAGATGTCCATTTTCTAACGTAGATCTGAACGCAGATCACCATCTTGATGAAAAATACACCCAGTTGATTTCCGCCAGCCGAGGACTCGTTGTAGAATCGCAGCTCGGCATCTGGTTAATTGTGACGGCATTCGAGCACAAAACGCTGCACCAATACAGTTTTGTCTCTGCGTCAAATGTATTCGTGAGTATGCAACAATCAAAAACTCCATATTGGCAGGGCATCAGCGGTCCAGCCCAAGCCCCAGCTCCGTGGACACCATCTCTCTCCTCGTCGGACCCAACATTCTCGCACTGCAACACCGATGATCCAAACTGCCGTATGGCGTGGTATCAACGCATTGTCTCGGGCTTTTATCTATACATCTACGGGCCTTGCTTGCGGATATTCTTCAATAATGTAGGAGGCCGCAAAGGTGAATGGGGCGTGTCGGGATAACGTGAGATCGTGGGCAGTCCGACGGCGCTGTTGGTGAAATGTGAATGTGAAGGGGTTTTTAAATTCGTTGCTTGATACTAGAGTGGTGGTACAGACGCAGAATAACAACCCCGGGGGTTGGGATGCGGTGGGAGCAGCTACGTTGACGTATTCGGGGTTGCTGCACAAAATGCAGCGAATGTTGGTCCACAGGGGTTATGTAATCTCACCATGCTGTACAGGGAGTGCCACTTGAATGATACCATGGTAGTCTTCAGGGGTTATGCCTTGGGTACTAGGGGTAATGGATCTGACAGTTCCAGGGGGTAGTCGGAGCTGTAACGGACCTGTTACAGGGGTCATTCGGAGGAGTATATAGTAGGGGATCTCTCCCACTCTCTTGAGAATACACAGATTTTACCACCCACTTCACTGAAGATTATATTGACCACTTTGCTTCAATATATCTTTGCGTGATCCACCGGTACTGCACCAACACTGATCCAGCCTATGTGCTAAAAGAAGGTCGGACATTCAAACCAGAGGTGGCACATAGTAGAAATGGGAGTCCAGTATAGGATTTAAATGTCAAAAATCTTTTGATATGTACAGCTTTTCCCGTCATCATCCAACCGCCCGCAAATCGGACCGGATGCCAAATAGGAATAAAAACGACTAGCATGACAGCTAGATGCACGCGAGGGAGAAATGAACCCATGAACGCCATGCAGAAATCCAAATGCAATGAACGATACAGCGTCACAATTATTCCTCGTCGGATTCTTCTTCGGCAACCTGATTTAATCGTTAGTCACGTAAATTATGTACCAAGTTGATGTTGGAACTTACGTCGTCGTGGAAAGTCTTTCCTTCCGTAGTCTCCTTAATCATACCAATTCTGATGATGAAGTCACCGAAATGCTCGCCCTTTTTTCGCTCCAGAGAGTATCGCTTCAGGAGAGGCTTCATAATCTCCAGGATCTCGTCCTCTTTAATACTGCTTCTGTACAACTTGTTCAAGCGTTGACCGTGATAACCACCACCTAGATACATGTTGTAGGCACCGTAAGCTTTACCAACAAATGCGACTTCGGCCAGCCAAGGACGAGCACATCCGTTGGGGCAACCTGTCATACGCATCACGATGGAGTCTTGTTTCAAGCCGTTCTCCTCGAGAACACCCTCCAGCTTAGAGATAAGGACAGGAAGGTATCGCTCACTCTCAGCCATAGCTAGACCACAGGTTGGGAAAGCTACACAAGCCGAGGATGACAGACGGAGCCCGGAGAATTGAACATTGTCAAGCTTGTACTTGGCCATCATCTCCTTCATCTTGGGTAGATCTGCATCAGCAACATTGCTGAGAATCAAGTGTTGATTCCCAGTCAGGCGGAATTCTCCCTTGTGGACTTTGGCAATCTCTCGGAGACCAGTCTTCATGGGGAACTCAGCAGTATCTTCGATACGTCCGTTCTCGATGAAGAACGTGAAGTGGTTCAGTCCCGTTTCGTCCTTGAGCCAACCAAAAGTATCGATGTTGCTCTGGAACTTGAAAGGCTTGGGCTTGTCAAACTTCTTTCCCCAAAGCTCCTCGACCTTGCCCTGGAAGACATCGACTCCCATGTCGTCGATGGTGTACTTTAGACGCGCATGCTTGCGGTTCTTTCGATCGCCGTGATCGCGTTGGACGAGCATGACCTTCTCGCAGGCAACGTGGACTTCGTCTTTGGGGACAAATCCGAGCATGCTACCTGTTCGGGGATATGTTTTCTTGTTGTTGTGAGTGACACCCATTCCACCGCCGGCAAGGAGATTGAAACCGGTAAGGTGGCCATCTCTGCCCTTGCAAGCAATCAGACCGATGTCGTGAGCGTAAACATCGGTGTCGTTGTGTGGAGGAATGGCAATGGTAATCTTGAACTTTCTAGGCAAGTATGTCGGGCCGTACAGAGGCTCGAAGTCTTGGATGGCGTGACCACCAACCAGTGTCTTCTTGTCATTTTCATCCTTGAGCCAGATCTCGTGGTATGCAGTGGTAGATGGAAGGAGATGGTCCGAGATCTTTCCCGCGCATGCATAAACCTCGCTGTGGTATTTCGATGCTGTCGGCAAACTGCTGCACATGACGTTTCGGTTCACGTCGCCACAAGCAGCAATTGTAGTCATCAAGGCTTTGTTGATGCCCTGCATGGCTGACTTTAGCTTGCCTTTGACAACACCGTGAAATTGGAAGGTTTGGCGCGTTGTCAGCTTCATCGTCTCGTTTCCGAAGGCGTTGCTGATGTTGTCCATCTGTATCCATTGCTTTGGAGTCGACACTCCACCATCCAGTCTGCATCTGATCATGAAAGAGTAAGCTGGCTCAAGTCCCTGGGCTTTGCGCTCATCACGAAGATCGCGGTCGTCTTGCATGTATGTGCCGTGGAATTTGGTCAATTGCTGATCGGAAGCCGAAATGGCAGCAGTAGTTGTGTCGAGGAGGCCTTCCGCAATGGTACCACGAAGGAAGTTCGACTCGATCTTAATGTCTTCGTTCGTAATTGGAGGAGGCTCGTCGGGGATACCCTCCACCTTGTCAACACCAAGAGCTTGCCAGATGAGGGGCTCCCAGTTTTGATATCCGGTTTGGAATCCGTCAGGGTCCTGATCATCACCCAACCCAACCTCTGCCAGTCGCTTGGCGCCAAAGTTGGCGAGGACACGGTCAAGGTCCTTTCCGGGTTTGTTGTAATAATGCTTGTCTTCCTTTCGAGGCCAGTAGTGGCTATCGCCAAGAGCGAAAACGGAATAATTGACGGTTGCGAGGTCAAGCTCGATGTTGTCCTTGATAGCATCCCAAAAAGCACGGCCGTTTTGAGGGAACTCACCCTGACCAGCTGTCGCACTGACAAAAACAATGTTCTCTTCTTTATGGAGATCTTCGATAGGATAGTCTTCCATCGCCATGACGAGAGTCTTGAGACCACGAGCCTTGCCTCTGTTACCGAGTCGCTTGGAGAGAGTCTCGGCATTGCCATTGTCGGAAGCGAAAAGAATTGTCAGGGGTGCACCATAAAGACCCTCAAGGAGCTGGTTGTAAGCATCCCTGGCCTTGCGCTTCTGCAGTTCCCGGACTTCACTTCCATAGTCTTGTGCCAGGCTTGAAGAAAAATCTGGGTTGGCCTTCATCAGCTGAGTGAGATGATTGTCTCGTGCCAAGAACTCCTTGAGCTCATTCTTGATGCGCTCGGAATCCAGTGAGAAGTTTGGCTCGCCTCGCTCTTCATTCTTGGGGTTCCATCTGTAAAGCGGCCAGTATCCAAGATCGACCGCCTTCTTAGTCTCCTGAAGAACCGTCAATGGAGAATCATTCTCCTTGAAATATGGTAAGTAGGCCACAACAACCGATGGGCCGTCAAACTGGTCGGCTTCGATCATAGCCTGCAGAACTTGAGTGTATGAGCTGTACACAGCAACGGATGCGACATATGCATTGCCATAGTTCATGGCGTAGAGGCCGATGTCCTTCTTTCGTCGGGTGGCATCATTGGCACTTCCTTCTGAGTATGGGGTAGAGTCGATAATGAGCATATTGACATTTTCTCCAGATGCGATAACATGGTGAACACCGGAATTACCCAAATCGTAGGCCCATGCATCAGATCCAACAAGCCAGTGCGACTCTTTTCGGAAGAGACCCTTCTTAGAGAGTAGACTCTGAGAAAGCGGAGAGCCATCAGTATGTAGTCGCGAAATAATGTCATCCGCCAACTCGCTGACCTTTTCCTCCTCATTAACAAGTGAGGCCCATTTGGAGAGCCAGGGCTTCACAGACTCTGTGATGAACTCTTTGGAAGTCGCAGCTTGCTGGATCTCGCTAATAAATCTTTGGCGGTGCTCCTTTCTGGCAATCAAAGATCCAAAACCAAACTCGGGAGTCGATGCAATAGTCGTAGAAACACCAGCATTCTGTGAATTGAGAGCATTCGCCAAGTACAGCTTCTGTCCAAATATCTGGTCCAAAATCTTCATATAAGCGGATTCAACGGTCGGCTGCGATAGCTTATATGCTTCCAGCGATTCCGCAGGTCCATCCGAGTTGCCGACTTCAAGGTTTTGAATTGGCTTCACGGATTTCAAATTTTGGAATACCCCACGGAGTGCTTGCTGAATTGTCTTTGCTTCGATAAAACCCAATTGATGGCCCACAATGGTGTCAACGCCACCACCTGGTCCAGATTTGAGGGTTGTGAGGAGGTCTAACAGAAGAGGGCCCCATTTCGTGGTCTTTCTCCTGATTTGCTCAAGAACTGCGATTTTCTTGATTGATTTGGGAATCGTCTCAATTAGCTTAGATCCCAACCAAGGTCTGTATAGCCGTGAAGTAATTATACCTGCCTTTGCGTACACCTCATTGGATTTGGCCGAACGAATGGCTTCAGTGAAGACTCGAACGTCGGAACCGAAAATAAAAAGTGCAGTCTCAGCATTCGAAGGTCCGGAATACCGGAAAGGGGCGTATTCGCGTCCTAATCCATCCTTGATCTGCGCCCAGATAGCAGTTAAAAAATTGTAGATATCGTCCGAGGAAATTGGCCGAGGAGTAGCAGCTTCAACGGTTGTCGCCGAGGAGGCGCTGGTCTTACTATCCACACTGCTCTCTCGCCCTGCATTTGATGATCCAACGGAAGATGCTTTAGAAACCGCTTCTATAGGAGTCTGGGTCGCTGGAGTAGAGGTCACCTCAACTCCTTCCATGGCACTGGAATTCTGGGAAGCCGGAGCCTCGGTAATGGTCGCGACATGCCCATTGTCGGCGTATACGCTCGTGCCACCAACCTTGGTGCTTTGGAATGCTCGGACAGCGTCAATGTTCAAAATAGCCTTAACTGCATCGACATTCTCGAAAGGAATCGGGGTATCCTTGGCAGATGATCCAGCGTCGAAGAAGTGTATGACGCCCTTTCCAGACTTAACGGCTAGCGCATGAGCCGTCAATCCAATATCTTGCGCCTCCTGCAAAGTCTCGGATTGGAGAAATGTGAAGCCAGAATTGCGAATCGAGGTAATGGCAGAGTAGTCGGGGTAGTGCGCAGGCTGCAATGAGACGTGGATCACAACTGGGAGGTTCGCAAGTCTGTAGAGGTGGGGTACTGAGGAGACGAGGATGGAGGAGCTAGTGGTCACAGTGACCAATTTGCCATTTCGAATGGGAGTGAACACCGAGAGAAGAGGGTCGGCATTGTGTCTGATTGTTTGGATCTGAGGAAGGCATGCATTAGCAAAGCTAATTGAGTTCGGAGTTTGTACTACCAACCTCGGGAACTGAGCCATCAGTCGTCGTAACGAGATTGGGATCTTTGCGGCCAGCGTATCTGTGCAAATGAGACGAGAACTCGGATTCGATTGACTGTGCCGGTTGTACAGAGACAATCACATCGCTGGACAAGTACGCGATTCGCGCCACTATTGCCAAAGACTGTCAGTTGCTTGCTATGTACGGAGAAGCCTCGGTGACGGCGGGGTGAAGGAAGACACATGCAGCAGATGCTATGACATACCAGCTTCTTCAGCAGTACGAATCTTGTAGGTGGGAGCAGCCATGTTGTTGGATTTGGAGATCGCTCCGCTGCGATTGAGGGAGAGGGGGGAGAGAGATGTCGAGGTTGACAGAGAGGTAGAGATAGAGGTAGAGGTAGAGGTAGGCCTGCGGAATAAGAAGGACATTTTCTTTCAACTCCATTACACCATCTCACCCTAGCCCATGTCATTTTGGGGGCGATAGTCGGAGAAGTGCAGGGGTTGAGAGCTCCAAGCCAGCCAAAGACGACGCTTCAATTAATACGGCGACGGTGAGTGGTCCAAAGTCGAGGGTGCCTGTATTGACAAAGAGGGGATGATATGGGGAGGCATGGCCTGTGAGGCTAGAATGTATTCTGGACCGCCGATTTTGTCAGCGGGTCGAGCACGCAATTACTACTGCCACGACCGCAGTGAATCTTGCTACACCACACCACTCCGAAGTTTCAAAAGCCGCCATGCCATGTAACTTACAAGGCATTTGAATAGGTATTTGCCGGTGTGCCTTGTATCATAAGACGGGCATGTGTCTTTTCTCTCTCTTTTTTCTTCTGATCTTGTGAAAGACCTTCTGAAGTTGTGTGAAAGCCTGCGTGCGTCTCTACACACCCATTTGGGCCCTTGACAAGATAACCACATATTCCTGGGTATGGCGTTTTGATTGCGGAATCCTGCAGAAGGAGCATTGTGCCATGAGAATTTCAAACTTCCATTAATTCAATCACATGTCTGTCAGAAGGTCACGAAAGTACTTTGTTGTAGCAAGCTTCCAATCATACACATCCATTACTATCTAAATCATTGTATGTCCACCCACCGAGTGAGTCCTCGCCATCTAAATGGGTAACCCGATATACACCGAGAAATGCTCGAGGTAATCAAAGCATCCCTCCTTCCCCAATAACGCCTATTACCACCGGCCATGCCTCGCTCCCACTATCCAGCCTCTCTCTTGTCGCCAAAGCATATTCTGCTGTACATGAAATTCCCGGGACCCCAACCCTTCCCTCTATGTTCTTCTATACCACCCAATCCACGATTACTCGTTCCTTATAGCTTGCCCACATTGAGTTTCGGAATGGGCGGTCCAGTGCCACTTCTAGCCCGTCTCTCCCTCTCCAAAGTGCCCGGTGGTCCCCCAGACAGCTTGCTCGTCTTGAACCTTCCATCGAGACCTTTAACCCAGTCATCATCAGCCTGGCCACCAAGCCAATAACTCTCGCCAATCATAACCATAATTCTTCCCACTTTCCCCCTCCATCCAGCACCTGCAGGGGATCCGGCCGCAAATGGATTGTCCGATCTCCCCTCAGTCGCTCCATCGGTGTGTAGATGTAGTTTTGCCGATGATGTTGTGTACATGTGCTGTCTCAGAACTTGTCTTGCGTATGCCATAGCGACAAGAATGAAGTACACTCGGACAATGGTCAACATGACTACGACCATAATACTCGGTATGCTCTCTTCGATTCCCACTCCGTGTACCAAAATTGGGTTTGCTGCCGTTGCAACTGCTGCGCCGGCCATTCCATATGCCACAGCGTCCTGGCCCCCAGTAATTCCTTCGCCAGGAGTCGTCGACACGCCGACCTTGCTCACGTTGTATTTGGGACTCGTGAATCCGGCTGATTCATCCACTGTAGCACCTCCGGGTGCGCTGCTCGGGAGGCTTTTATTCGCGTTATCGGCGCTTACAGCGAGGAACCAGGTAATCGCGAAGGCAGATGTAAAGGCGGTATTGATAACGGTATCAAGGAGGTAGAACCAAGCCAGTGCCAGACATTCGAACGGGCTCTGTTTCCGAATATGAGGGAACAAGAAGGAGATAAGGGCTAGCGCGCCGACAGAGTAGATGTACATCGAGAGTTGAAGAGGTGAGAGCGAGACGCCTGTGAGGATTGCGAGGAGACCGAAGAAGCCGGTGAGTTTGTTAAAGATTACGGACAGTGAAACCATCTCTACACCTGTTCGCAGGCTCATGAGATATAGAAAAGTCTATGACCATGATTAATACCCTCCGTCTTATTTGAATGCAGATTTGGAAGGCAATCTGCCTCGGGGGTATTGATCGGGGGAGATTTGACATACTCTTGGGCGGGGAACCCGCATGTATCGCGACAAGATACCCATCTTGAATATTTCTCCGCAACAAATGCTCGACCGACGGGTTGCAATGCAATGAGGTTGTGAGGGTGGCTGAGGGAAGGGAAGAAAGGAGAACAAACGACCCGGCATGTTCGGTCGAAGGATGCGATGGATGATCTTCGTCATCCATGCGAGCCTTGGCGCCTGGAGAAAAATAAGCTGACTGTGACCGGAAGGATGAAGTCTTGAGGGGTAACAATTGGAAATGAATGTCAACAACCCAGTTCAAACTTGCATCGATGTATGGAATTGAAACATGTACCTACTTATTTGTCAAATTAAAAAAATGCTCATTTGGAAAAGTCACCACTGAAGTCACTGACTTCTTGATATCCTCAACCTCCAGAGGGAATGGATTTGCGAATGATCTAGTTATTTCTCTACATATTCATCTCACAAAAGAGATCCCAACTCATATGCGGCTTAGGATGTCAAGATCAAAGCTTCGGTATTACTACATTACAACCGCTAAAAATTGGAACGCTTCGGTATCATACAATGGTCCCAACCCAGACAACGCTATGCTCTTATCCCTGAACGTTCCCTATAAGACAAGAGAGTGAAAAGAACCACGCCATTTCAGACCAACCGCTTCCATCACCAGGTGTTAATTTCAACCCATAGGACAGTCAATTCCTTCCTCACTTCGAGTAGCATTGCCTCGAAAGTCATACTTGGTCACAGTTTTTCTTCTGTTTAACAGGCACACCCTTCTTGGTTCGCCGGCGTGGGGTTGATGTTGACATCAATCACTATAATAAAATAAGTAACCATCCAAAAACAACTTTCCGAAAGACATACTTTGATTTCCGGCTGCCGCAGAACCTTCAGCGCCATCCATGCCGGGTAAAGCTTGTGCTATCCTCCTGAATAAGTTCTTGACATTGTGGCCAACCTTCGCACTCGTTTCAATGAACATCAAGTTGTTCTTCTTCGCCTCTTCTTCGCCCTGCGCCGTGGTGACTTCGCGCTTGTCGTTCAAATCCGTCTTGTTTCCTACCAGCACAATAATCACATCGTTTCCTCGCTCACCTCTAACATCGTCAACCCATTTCCGGGTATTTTGGAAAGATTTCGCGTCTAGATCTAGTCAGTACCCGGACGGTAGTGTTGTCCATTCCGCCTTACTTGAGATATCGTAAACCACCACTGCTACACTGGAGTCTCTGATATATGATGGGATCAGACTTCGGAACCGCTCCTGTCCTGCCGTATCCCATAGTTGTAGTCGTACCGTCCGGTCCTCTAGATACATGGTCTAGTCAATCTGTTAACATATGGTCCCTTCCACTTCCATGCCATGCTATGCTTACTTTCGAGAGGAAATCGATGCCTATAGTCGCCTGGTACATGTTGTCGAACGAATCGTACATGAATCGTGTGATCAGAGACGTCTTCCCCACTGTAGATCCAATCAGCCATGTATTCCCGCTGGTACTCAATGAATGTGCTGCGTACCGCTCTGCTCGCCCAAAAATACCAGTCTGTTTTGCTGTTAGTTCATATGTTGCATGGGCAAAACTATGCAGCGCAGCCAATACTTACTTGAACTTCTTCAACGGATTGTTGTATGAGCCGCCTGCTTGCGCCATGTTGTCTGTTTTTGGGTGGCGGTTGCGTGAGGTTTTATTGGGGTCCTTAATGTATTAAACGGATTGAACGCTGCTGGAATGATTGTAGAATCGTAAAGCTCTGTTCAGTGGTGATTATCGGTGCCTTTTGGACGTAGGTATTCAAAGAAAGGAGAGCCTCACGATTGTCAGTGGAGTCGGGCTGGGTCAGGATACAAGGTCTGGAGCCTTGGCGGTCGAGGCGGCTAGGCAATAAGATCGTGCCGATAAATTTTGGAATATTTTCAGCTTCCATATCAAAGGGCAGAATTTCTGAACATCTCGAATTTCCACACAATCAACCAACAACACCATGCCGATTATCAAGCCGGCTAACGCTGCTCCTGGAGCGCCGCAGCAACACAAACAACCGTCAAGAAAAGGAAAGAAAGCATGGCGCAAGAATGTTGACGTTACGGAGATTCAGGAAGGGCTCGAAGAGGGGCGGGACGAGTTGATGAAAGGGTTTGGTCTCCCTTCAGGTGCCATTGACAATTACTTATTGGCATTCACAGTGGCATTATTGCAGAGAAGGAAGCAGCGGACCTATTTACCCTCGATATTGCTGGCGATGTTGGCATCCAGAAAAAGTACCTGAAAGGATCCAAGCCTCTCAAGGCCGACGAGATTATTGCGCAACGATCAGTCGTTCCCTCGGTGTCGATGAGAAAGCGAGCTGGCGAAAACACCACAGACGGTATCATCCAGCCCAAACGGCAACGAACTTGCTATGTCTCCCACAAGGAACTCACTCGACTCCGCAGCATTGCCGATGGACGACAAAGCGAATCGGTTGAAGTCACAGAAGCCAACTACGATCCATGGGACCTGCAAAAGGATATCGAGGAGGCTACACAGGATCCAAGATTCTCGTTTCTTGAGAAGTCCAAGAAGAAAGTTGCCCCTTCAACGTTAAAGCACAAACCCATATCCTTGGCAGCCAGCGGAAAGAGCATACCTGCGGTGAAGAAACCAGAAGGTGGCTACAGCTACAATCCTATGTACGAGGACTATGAGGAGCGACTAGTCACAGAGGGTGAAAAGGAACTTGCGGCGGAGGCGAAGCGTCTTGCAGTCATTGAAGCTGAGCGTGTAAAACTCGAAGCATCAGCAAAATCTGCAGCGGAGGCAGAAGCAGCGGAGGCTAGAGCTGATATGTCGGAATGGGAGGAGGATTCTGGCTGGGAAGGATTCGAGAGCGGCGCTGAGGGTATCAAGTTGAACGCCAAAAGACCCGAGCGAAAGACACAAGTTCAGAGAAACAGGATCAAACGTCGGAAGGAAGAGGAGAGGAAGGCGAAGATGGCTGCGGATAACAAGAGAAAGAATGAGCAGACTGTACAGGTCAAGAAGATCGCTAAGGCTCTTGCGGAGAAGGAAGCCTTGAAGCTGGCTGTTGTTGAGAACGATGATGATAGTAGCGAAGGGGATGAGCTGGAACTTAGGCGCAGAAAGCTTGGAAAGATCGCGTTGCCCGAGCGGGATTTGGAGCTTGTCCTACCAGACGAGTTACAGGAATCGTTAAGATTGTTGAAGCCGGAAGGAAATCTGTTGAAGGACAGGTACAGGAGTCTTTTGGTGAGAGGCAAAGTTGAGAGTCGACGACCCATCAGCTTTTCAAAGAAAGCAAAGAGGAAGGCGACTGAAAAGTGGACCCACAAGGATTTTATGCTGCATTGAAGGGGCCTGTAGAGATGTCAGAGATAATGAAGTTTGGTCCATGTCGGCATGTTGTATCGAGGTAACTCTATGTACTTCAGAAACTGCCTTGGATTTGACTGTACCACAGAACTCACATGCAAGCAAATTCTCCATGGCACTCTATCCGTACACAAAAACGCGGGTAACAGGTGATTACTCTAATCCCCTGCGGCGATGAGAGAGCTCGAAGCGCGTACCAGGGCATTGCAGATGTGATAACAATATGATTGTTTTACATGATTCAGAAAAAATCATTGTAGAATCACACAATGCTTCGCACCTTGCTTGCCGTGCGGACATTACTCCTGTTCACTTTACCTACCATGCTCCTTTCCACGTACAAACTCCACTGCCCAAACAAAAATCTAATTCTCAAGGAAATGACATGAAAACCATAATAGGTATGCTATACATTTTAGAAATCTAAATACTCCTCTTCTCAGCATATTCTCACATCCCTATTTCCAGCAATCAGCGGTGTCCCATGATTCAGGGGCTTACGAAGTTAAGCGAGACAAGCCGAACAAAAACAACAAATGAAACATCACATGCTCAATCACGCTCCTTTGAATGTCCTCCGCTTTCCTATCGGCAATACTTGGTGCGCGATAATCTTTTGCCTTCTGTTCCATTCGGAGATAGAATAAGCAGAGTAGCTTACCTGTAGTTAGCACCAATTCGCGTCGTCGATGAGAAGATACCGACACATCAGCAACGATAGATGCATTCGTAGGCGCGGCATTAATCGTGGTTCGAGTCACTCGCCATACCGGTCAACGATGCGAGGACTTTGCTTCCAGTGTTACCAAGAGGTATTGATGAATTGATGGTACCGCGAGACTGTTTTCCATATGGAAACGATATGATGGTACCAGATTTGAGTGTCCGAGATCGTTTGTAGACACCAGGCCCTTCGACAATGCGAAGACTCGAGTTAGAGATTCGAAGAGTGCCAAGGGGTGGGTAGTATCGCGAGTTCATCATCGGGACTCGCAGAAGACTGCGGAATCAATGATAGCACCAACTTCGAGTATAACGGATTAACAGACGCCAAACTGGTCGACTATACGAGGGATATAATTCCAGAGTCAGGGGGAGGCGTCGAGCGAGTTGGTATTGCCGCGAGTTTACTTTCAGGACTGAAAGATGACAGTAGTTCAAATGATGATACAACATTCGAGGACCTGGGAGCCGATAAAGACGACACTCGAGTAAGTGATGCGAAAACAGTGTTTACGAAATGAATGAGACCTACCGAACCAGTCAGTAATGTGGCAGCCAAGTTTCCAGAATTAGCAGCAACTAAGAAATTATATTTCTCCTGGATCCAGAAGAGTTGCCTAGCCAGTCAGAGCTGTGAGAGCTGGACGTGCAGGTTCGTCAGAGTATGCCAAGCATGCAGGAAGAAAGCTTTCGCTCCAGGGCAAGTCTGTGGCCAAAAGTGGATGGTGCACATTGCTCGGAAGAGTGACAGCGTCATTTCCACGAGATGATGTCTACTCATCAGCTACGCGTGGCACTGTTTTGCTTGCTGCTGGTGAAGGAGCTCGATCATGACCTTGAGTGGGCTCAGTATTGTGTGGCAAGGCACTGGTGACTCCCAGCTCGATGGGTTGTGTTGCTGAAGATGGATATACAGAAGTTGCCTGGAGTCGACCAGCATTCAAGGCTTCCTGCAAGTACTCACTATATGATATACCTAATGATTAAGTTGTAACGTCTGAGCTCGTGGTGATACGAATTTTCCGTAGCTGTGAAAAAGTCTGGGGACTTGTTGGTGACAGATATCATTCTATGTCCAGCTCAAAAGGTACCAAAGGTGCGGCTGTTGGGGGTCGGGGTTTGTGTATGCTCTATACCTGCGCCTATCGGCTTGGAGATAGTCGGGTGTATGTCTCTCGTGTTGTCTTTTGGCTCTCGGCGGCTTTCGTGATGAGAGTGACTACAAATGCGCGTGACCTTGGTTGTGGCATTGCAATAATTGTTGTGCCGGAAGCATCTGCAGTTGAAACCTTGGTTGTCAAGCTTAGACGTTTGGGCAGACTTGAGTTCGCAGTATCTGTCGTTCGAAGATGGTTTCCTTGAATTGCACTTTGTTGTCTTGAGCCTGTCTTCTGTCCACTATCAACATCATAGCCCCGGCTAGTATCAGACTGTCGTGGCTCTGATGAGATAGTTGTGCGAGATGCAGTTCCGAGTTGGGCTGTCAAGATAGACACAAGATATGAACTACTACTTGCATCGGAGGTATCAGCTAAGGTATGAGTTGCCGCAGACAGAGTGACATGTACTTCGATAGCTAATAGTGGCATGGTGGCCGGGAGCCCGGTCTGGAGTTTTGGCAGAACACCAAGTGCCGTCGTGCTACCATTGTTGATGGCTATCGGCGATTTCGCATAGGGCTTCTGTTCGCTGCCAAAGATATTTCGAGTCTCTGATGCACCACTGCTCCACGTAACTCTTGAAATTCAGTATGAAGCCGAATTTTGCGAAGTTGCAATACTTAGAGGGTCAGCTGGATCTTCATCGTTGTTGTGAGAAGCCGGATGTGCGCTGTGTGTGGCCACGAATTCATCCACAGGAGTGACATGACTTGGGTCTGGCCAGCCTAATGGCACAAATGATAGATCACTCTGACCTGGGCCATCCTCAGTACCCGTCGTAACGGGGCGATCAGAGGACTTCGATTCCATGGTCTGATTAGAGGCAACTTCTGGGAACACGTTGAGTGAAGTCAAATCTCCGAGGGTCTTTGTGCTATCGAAGAGCAAGATCTTCGATCCTGGTCTATGCGAAAAGTTGAGACAGGCGACGGACCTTCCGTCGATAGGGTGGTTGCGATCTTAGTAGTTCCTAGATGTGCTACAGCTAACTTGGTAACATCTGTGAAAAGGCCAATAAGCGATGCTATCGCCTCACTTGGCAATGAAGGCTGGTGCTTGGAGATCAGGTCCATCCGTGAGGTAATCATAGAATCAGGCAGTTGAACAAAGCCACCGTCTATGTCTATGGCATTTGTGGTCAGTCCAGCAGGATTCGTGGAAGCACCACCGAACGATGCCGCTGCGTGTCATATCAACGACCTTTTGTTTCTGGGTGTGAACTCTGCAGGTATAACTGCCGAAAATTCGCTGAACTGCAGGTGGTAAACTAATGAAGAACTCGACCGAGGAAGAACATGGTTGTCTCGCAGGTACAGCGTTACCTGACTTGTCTGAACCGCTTAATATACTTCCCTGCGAAGGTCCGATGGTGGGCGTTACTTGTCCGAATGAAGTTGGGATGTCGACTCTTGAGCCAGATGCTGTAATTTCCATTGTCTCCAAGCTCTACCAGGAGCTTCCCATGACTGCCATCTCGGGACGCTGTTGCTGCTGGTTGAGACGCTTTCACAAGTTGCAGATCTGGGTCTATGGATCTACCAATTGAAGTTGTTTCTATTCCTAGAGGTACCGACCTCAGACCAGATATGTCGCCCCCACAACAGATTCCACGCCTTCGAGTACATGGCGAAGTGATCCGCAGGCTAATAGGTAGAGCTTGCTCTTCCATCTGGAACATTGGTGCCCAACACTTAATTGAACTGAAATAACGCACCTAGCTAGCACAAACGCGCGCATGCTGGTGCTAGTCTTCAGACCTAGTGATGCTGTCTAGAAACTCGAGGTAATTAAACATTTCCAGAGCAGCGATACATGGTACGTGTTCTGGAGGATCCGGAAAGAAAACGGCAGAAATTTTGAAAAGAGAGGCTGGGGGAGTACGATCAATTTGAACCACTGGACTCATAGAACATGACTGAATTCGATGTAGTAAACCTAAAAAAAATGCATGATATTCGGGAAGCGAAGATTGCTAGCAGAGAGCTGGATAAGGGCCAGAACTGGACTTACGCATAACTGCATCACGAAGATGAGCGGCCCAGTTGCACATTTGGTCAAGTGTGCGGTTTGACGAAGTCGCAGGAGGCCATTGCACCTTCGTTCATTTCTAGTATCCATATCGCAGGCCTTGATCGTGTCCCGAATTGAGAAATGAGATTCAAAGGCAGATAGCTCGGGCCTTCTCGAGCCAATGATGTACCGCACGCATCTCCACCAAAGAAAATCTTCATGGAATCGTCCATGGTTGGCCTGAAGCGACGGTGGTCTGTTCATCTTGAGCCGAATGTGTTAACATCCGAAGTATTTGCGCTCGATCCACTGGTATCATATCATTTAGCTTGAATTAACAATGTCATACGTTGTGTAACTTAATGTAAAGAATTGGGATGTTGGATTGCTCAAAAAATGAGACAATGAAACGAGTCGAACATACCCTCTCCTCAAAATCCGCGACAATCGTGCATACGACGACTTTCACATCAGGGAAGACTTTCGTCAACCTTATCAAGCCCATGCGACCGGCGAAGTAAGTAACAAACACGATCTTTTCTTCGGGGACCCCGTGATCTACCAACACCTGCACGGCCATGAGAGCTGCACCACCACTACTCATCTATCAAATCATAATGTCAGCTTCCTTGGAAAAATAGTTGCGAGAGTTGGGCTGCCGCCTGAATCAGGAGCAGGACCAGAGTGAACAAATACTCATATACTATGGCATAAAATATGCTTGTGCTACTCACTTGTGGGTCAAGTATCAAAACACTGTCGTGATTTTTGATATGCTCTGGAAGTTTCAGATAATGCAATTCAGGCTCTCCAGTCCGGACATTGGACTGAATCAACAACCTGCCCGTGCGGCAGTCTGGGAGAACACGCTTCAAGCCAGTCTCGAAAGCAGCGCCAGCACGAAGAACTACAAGCAATCTTAAGGTCAGTAAAGTTCGT
This sequence comes from Helotiales sp. F229, assembly GCA_002554605.1. NCBI lineage: Eukaryota > Fungi > Ascomycota > Leotiomycetes > Helotiales > Helotiales sp. F229. The sequence continues at coordinate 2,026,202 of MXAW01000004.1, read as the reverse complement.
TCTTGATGGGATTGAACGCTGCAAACGTTGATTGAGGATGTCCGAAGAGGAGATAAGCAACGTGCGGCACATAAAACAGGGTAACGAAGCGAAACGCAGAGGAACATACTAACAACCGCGCTGGTTTGTCCCGTCGCCTTTAAGCCATGGTATTTGTTGCCAGTAGGAGTTTCAATGATCGACTCCCTGAAGTAAATTTGGTTCATAGCGCTGGTGAAAACTTAGTACCACATTTGTACTCTTCATCAAGTAGGCCAAGGACTCACTGTTCGACTAGTAGCGAGGAGAGACGGTCAAAGTAGAAAACGAAGTCTTCTGTGGATGTGTCTATATCTTGGATTATCGTGTTCATTCCCCGGAGTTGTGATGTCTGCTCCAGCAGAAGGACATTTTCGGGCAGAGGATCATCTTCGCTGTTCTACGACCAGGGGTTTGAGTTAGTAGAGTTGGATATGTTGACCGTGAATTTGACGTAGCCTGAGGTCGCCAATAACATGATCTGAATGCGTGGGCAGAGCCCCCCATGAAGGGATGGTTAACGTACCTGTCCTAGCTTCTTGAGCTCGGCTCGATGAGCTTTGGATTTTTCGATCAATTTACGTTCGATGTACTGAATCACCATTGCTGGATGAGGTCAGATTGTGCATGCAGAGTCCAGCCAGTGTACTGACTGATGGCAACCCTGTTCTCAACTCCTCGAGGAACGATGATATCTACAAAGTTAGGGATGGCATATGACAGTGTTGTGCCGGCGAAACAAACCTGCCACCTTCCTTTGAGGCTCCACATATTGTTCAAAATTCGGTTTGACATATAGGAACCACTGCTTGATACAGCCCTCGATATCTCTACCGCGTTCCGAGACATCTCTTAATACTGAAGTACATTAGCTAATACATATGGCTAAGAGCAACCGGAACATACTTCTACGAGACAAGCACGTGTCGGCATCTGCTTCGCAGAAAATCTAGTCGCAGATCTCAGAGTCGAAGTACAATAGATGGTCAAAGATGTCAAACCTTCATGTCCAAGAGATCGAGTACTCTTGGATCGTACAACGCAAAGATCCCTTCCAACACGAGAACATGGGGTGAGTAGATAGAGGTTGTTTCCTTCTCTCTTGCATGCTTTGCGAAAGAATATATTGGAATCTCGGCCCTTTTTCTGATAATGGATTAGTACGTGAGTACTCATAACAGTGGAATAAGAAAAAGAAAAAGGAAAAGGCCTAATAATACCAGCCCCGAAGACTCCAGTGGAGACAGATAAAAAACCCTACCCGGCTTTGAGGTCACGCAATCGATCGACCAAAACATCAAAGTCGATTGCGTCCGGAGAGTCAAAGTCGTATTCATTGCGAAAAGCTTTGCGAGATGATTCCTCGTCTAAAGATTTGTAGAATGAATCCTGGGGCGAAGTCAACACGGAGGAGAACTTTCCAAGATTCGGCCGTTCCGTACCATGGAAAGAATTACGACCCACGGAAGGCTCAATTTTGACACGATCGCATGAGATAAGGTGGATTTACCAGATCCAGAAGAGCCAGCGATTCCAATGATGCTCACGTCCGCCCATGGTGGTGAATAGTGAGCTCTTTTGCTCTCGATGTCCGTCATGGTTGGAACGGAGAGTGCCGCCTCTCAGGCTGGCTGGCTGGCCTGGACAGTGTTGGCTTGCTGACTTGATCGTTTGTTGTGATTTGGCGCTAATATAATGCCAGATGTTGAAACCGTGCTATTTCGTAGCTTGGAAGTAACCCAAATACTCTCGGTTCAAATTAATTGACGGTGGAGGAAAAGAAGAAGAAGAAGAAGGACAAGGAGAGTGAAAGCTTGGAAAAGATATCGAGATGAAGTTGAGTTTAGAGGACATGGGGCATGATCCTGGTCATGTCGGCGCACCTTCCTCAATCAGGCTAGCTGGTGCTGGAGCTTCACTAGTTTTCTCGCTTCACTGTCGACGTTCTTGAACTCCATAAAACCAAAATCTCTGCCTCCCCGTTTCTCTCTCCCACCAACATCAACCCATTTTCTTCCACTTTGAAACATCTCGAAGGCGCAGTGCTGGACACTCCAGCCCTTCCGCGCAACGGTTCATTCATGACATATGGAGACTAGATGACGACCGCAGCTGCGAGAATGGTGAGTCCACCCTGCCTCCAGCCCACCTCATCATCGGAGAAGACACTGACCGCTCTCAGGCTTCCTCAACAGCTTCAACCACCACCCCTCTACGGCATGCCTTCGAGAGACGCGCCGAGGATGTCAAACCATTGAAAAGGTACGAGCTCCTGCCGTGATGATAGGGCTCTAACCTTTGTGCTTGCCTCATCTACTCTTCCTTCAGCAACCACCAACATGATGACTTTCATCAACTGGGAATCTCTCCTAAAAATTACGCATGCGGAGAACAAATTTAGTTGTCTATCTGATCCATTGCTTCGAAAGCAGCTCGGCAGCACCACAAGACAAGATGTCGAAGGACTGAGGCTAACCTTGATTCGCAATAGTGACATCAATGCTCTCATCTTCGACTATCTCACGACAGAAGGCTACCCATCAGCTGCTGCCAAATTCTCCAAAGAAGCGAATCTGCGACCGCGACAAGAGGAAGAATCGTTGATGGCCCGACGACAGATACAGCAGTCTATCCACTCGGGCAAGATCCAGGAAGCTATTGAAACGCTCAACGAGCTAGAACCTCAGGTCAGCATGCCCAACCTTTACTCTGTTTCCTTTCATTTGCTATGATTAGAAAGTTTCATGCACCACTCATATAGCCTTCGGGTCGGTGATGAGAAAAATTATCCAACTTCAGTCCTCAGTATGAGCAAACAACATCCAAACACCATGCCAACTTGATCTATGATGTATTCCGGTGCTAATCCTGTCGGGCACAGGTCCTGGATAGCAATCCTTCGTTGCATTTCGCTCTTCTCCGTCTGCAACTTGTGGAGTTGATCCGAATTTATAATGCGACACCCGGAGGAGATATTACCGCCGCTCTCACATTTGCCAGCACTCAGCTAGCACCGCGAGCACCTACAAACAAGGAGTTCTTGGAGGACCTGGAGCGCACGATGGCACTGCTTATATTCCCTCCAGATAGCCTCGAGCCACCACTTGCTGCATTGCTGCGACCGGAACTCAGACGCACGGTTGCCGATAGAGTTAATAAAGCCATATTGACAGTTCAGAACGCAAGACGAGATGCTGCCATCAGAAGCCTCGTTCGATTACGGGCGTGGGCCGAGGATACCGCGCGGCAAAGCAAGAAAGACTTGCCATCTCACATGGAGCTTGGACTCGATGGAGATGTGAAAGGCAGTTCTATCGAGAACGGACACGAGCCTATGATTACATGAGCGTTTAAAGGAAGGGCTTTGGTGTTGAAATGAAACACAAATGGATTTGATATGGCGCTGGCGGATTGGGTTTTGGAGACATCGTTTATTTGCAAGGAGTTCTCTGGTATAGGGATACCCAGCGGGATGGGTCGGCGTCCAGGATCACAGAACATGAGCGTCATCTGCTGCATACTCAAGGCTGTTAGCATTAGTCTTTTGCGGTGCAGATCAAACAAATTTTGTGCTCGTCTACTGCCGTCATGAGCTGAAAACCCTTCCTTGTCTGTGAGCTAACATCTGCAACCTGCTAAAAGGCACAGTAGACTCGCTGTTGAAATCTCAATGTGGGCGAACGAACTTCCGTGAATTCTTCAACTCCACGCGTAGCTAGCTAGCCTTCGAAGTTTTCTCCCTCTGGCTTTTATTTCTCTCTTTCCGTCTTTCTCGCCGTCCATGCTAGGCTGGCGTTGGCCCTCAACCCGTGTCTTCCGCGTCCAGCTGCACAGTGGACCTCGACATCGTAGTGCGTTCGTTACTGACTGTACCTTACGAGCCCATCACCATGGGTCTGTGGTCTACAGGCGATTAAGCGAGGCATTTCCAGGCTCCGAATACGCAAAGTACGTGTCTTTACCTTGAAGTAATGAAACAGCAGCTTAATTGATAACTTTTTAATTCATGTAAGTCTTAAAAAAGAAGCTGATTAATACTTTCCCTAACTAACTTTTGAGATTATTCTTTTGCGTAAAAATTCCAACTTTTCATTTAGCTGTGGAAAGCCCTGTGGCGCACAGACCCGTGGTGATGGGCTCGTTACCTACAGTAGTGGACTGACAGGAGTGGGTGGCTGCGTGCTACGTCAGATAGCAAGAGGACGTGCTCGCGCTGCGGGAAAGGAAGCTTGAAAAAACGCCTTGACAATAGCCCTCAACTCCCTTTCCCATTCCCATTCCCTTTCCCTTTCCCCTTTCCCTTTCCCCTTTCCCTTTCCCTTCTTGTTCGCCATCCTTATTCCTTCCTTTTCCGCTCGTTGTTGACACGACCCTCTTTCCCCACAAACATGCTCTACGCATCCTAGAATACTCCTACTCCTACAGACCCGACCCGACCAACCTTCAATTGGTGCAATGCTGAAGCAGCGCGCTCCCGTCTGTGTTGCGCGGTTCGGCCTCCATGGAACAGCAACGCGCAGCTCTCTCCTCCTCTCACAACGAATAAATACAAGGTTCTACCACTCTCATCGCAAATTCCTCCAACCTACGCCATTTGCCCGTCAAGCGCAATGGCAGCAGCAGCTCCTCCGCTCCCAAGCCAGACGCTTTGTGTCCGGTAAACCGCTTCCACAACGACGATCCTGGCTTGTCAACTTCGCATACCGTTCTGCTGCATTGCTCGGGGGCTCTTTGATAGTTTTCGGCGTTGCAGTAGGAGCTTTTTTCCTTTACGATGCCTCGACATACCGGGACGATCCGTCATACAGGGACATTCAAGTCTCTGAAATCGCCTTGAGCCCTCGACGAGGCGGCCCTAAGAACCTCCCGATCGCAGAGGTACAAATCGACGATGATGATTGTGCGGAAATGCAGAGACAGAAGGACAAGCCGAAGCTGGTTGTACTTGGTGGTGGTTGGGGAAGCGTTGCGCTGTTGAAGACCCTAAATCCAGAGGAATATCACGTCACTCTTGTCTCCCCTACGAACTACTTCTTGTTTACCCCCATGCTTCCATCTGCCACTGTTGGTACTCTGGAGTTCCGTTCTCTGGTAGAGCCTATCAGAAGAATTGTCACAGGAGTCAGAGGACATTTTCTTCGGGCATCGGCAGAGAATATCGAGTTCTCAGAAAAGCTTGTGGAGTTGTCACAGAAGGATAACGAAGGCAATGAAGTTCGATTCTATCTTCCCTACGACAAATTGGTCATCGGAGTAGGATCAACAACAAATCCACACGGCGTTACAGGCCTGGAACACTGTCATTTTCTTAAGGCAAGCTCCAAAGTAACACGAATTACTCAGTCCAGTCAGCTAATATCGGTCTTCTACAGGATATCGACGATGCCCAGAAGATTCGCAACCACATACTAACGAATCTGGAATATGCATGTCTACCAACCACGTCTGACGAAGAGAGAAGACGGCTCCTTTCCTTTGTAGTTAGTGGAGGCGGTCCTACGGGAGTGGAGTTTGCTGCTGAGCTTTTCGATCTTCTCAATGAAGATCTCACTGCCCACTTCCCTAAGATCCTTCGGAATGAGATATCTGTCCATCTCATCCAAAGTCGAGGACACATCCTCAACACTTATGACGAAGCACTCTCGAAGTATGCTGAGGAACGTTTTGCTCGTGATCAGGTGGAGATTCTCACAAATTCCCGCGTGAAGGAAGTGCGGAATGACAGGATCCTTTTCACGCAAAAGGGAGAAAAGGGAGAAACCATCACCAAGGAGCTGCCTATGGGATTTTGCCTCTGGTCTACTGGTGTTTCGCAAACAGAATTTTGTCAGCGAGTCTCTGAGTCGCTTGGCGCCGTGCAGTCGAACCGACATGCTCTCGAGACAGATACTCACCTTCGACTTAATGGTACTCCTCTTGGTGATGTTTATGCCATTGGAGACTGTGCAACCGTGCAAAATAATGTCGCAGACCATCTAGTAACGTTCCTCCGTACGCTCGCATGGGAGAAGGGGAAGGACCCAGAGACTGTGCAGATCACATTCAGCGAATGGCGAGAGATTGCCCAGAAAGTCCGAAAGAGGTTTCCTCAAGCCGCAGACCACTTAAAACGATTGGACAAACTTTTTGCTGCGTAAGTGTTGAGGCAAAGCCTATGATTTCCTTTTACAGTGTCTCAAAGTCTTCCGGGGGACATATACTATCCCTCATCCCAGTATCTCCGATCGCGCATCTGCTGACTGCGTTCTTATAGGTATGACAAGGACCAGTCGGGGACACTTGACTTTGGCGAGATGCGGGAGCTTCTGATGCAAATCGATAGCAAGCTCACTTCTTTGCCCGCAACGGCTCAACGTGCTCACCAGCAAGGCCAGTACCTTGGACACAAATTCAACAAGATGGCACAGGCCGCCCCAGGACTCAAAGTCAACGATGTGAGTTATGGTGATCTAGATGAAGCTGTATATAAGGCTTTCGAATACCATCACCTGGGCAGCTTGGCCTACGTTGGGAATGCCGCGGTCTTCGATCTGGGCGGTGGTTGGAACCTCACTGGTGGCTTATGGGCTGTGTACGCTTGGAGGAGTATTTACTTTGCTCAGAGTGTGAGCTTTAGAACGAGAATCCTACTAGCGATGGATTGGGCCAAGAGGGCTCTGTTTGGGAGAGGTAAGATGCCTAGTCCCTATTGGGTTGCTGGTATGCTAACAACGTATAGATCTCATGAACTGGTAGTTTGGTAAAACTAGAGCAAGAGCACAGACGAGAAAATAACCATCATTGCTCTTGTTTAGCAGACTTATCGCTTAAGGGACCAGGGGTGCCGTACTCCGATAGTGGATAGAGCTTTTGTTCTAGACAATAATGTGCACTGCAATCCATTTTCAAGTTTTCGACTTTGCAGTCTTTGCTAAACATGTGTCCTAGAAGTTTGTGAGTCACTCATCATACCAATGCCATCTGCTGTTTGCTGTTTGCTGTGATCCACAGAAGACTATTATGCCCATACCACCGGCTCTGCACCTCCTCTGCGAGGCGAGTTACGATATTCTTACGGAAGGTCTTTCCTTCTCGCTCAATGAACCATCAGCTCATCCTAGAAAGCAATATTAACCGCAGCATCTCAGCTTTGATCCTCACGGGTTTGAATTTGGACCTTGGCATGGATCCTCACCTTGAGCGCGATCATTGCTTGATTGACCCCAAGATTATTGGAGAATTTCCCAGGGTTATCGGTTTTGTACTGGTTGTGGGCACACCAACAGATCATGTTTGTGTTTCAAGGAGCCGGGTATATCCTCTCCGCGGATTAGCTGGGACGATCACATGTTGGTGGAAACAAAGCCTGGACCGACACTTGCAGATTGCGGAGACGATGCTGCCTTCGTTTCTGCCTAAATGGCATGTGTCAAAACTCTATTAGTTTAGATGTCTAATGAAGTACTGTATGGAACCCGCTTGCTGTCTCTTATTTTCGTGTCATCGAATTCTTGCGAAGCAATAATACTCATCACCGCCATTTGAGAAGAAAGATGTTGGTAACCACCAGGTACTAGAAACAGATCAACCAAAGACGTTGTCTAGACAAGGTTCGTCTCGCCTACGGTCGAGCGTTTCCGTCAGCTCCTCACGACACAGCAGCGACACGCCCGCTTGGACAGTGTTCCAGACCTAGAAGAGGAAGAATGAATCAGTCGAAGGTTGTTACATCAATATAGCATAGCGCTTCTAGGGTATATCTATTTGACGAATGTTCACACCATAGACTGTAACTTAGCACCATGATGAGCAAATTGTGCCACACTTCACATCTTACACTCTCTCTGCCTCCTCTCGTCACTTATATGACGTGGTCTTGCCATCACGTCATGACAGGGAGATTCGACCATTGTGGTGCAGCTGCGATTCCGTGGCATCGTCGGATCGCTGAACGATGCCCAGTTTGTGGCAGTGTTGCCTTGCTCATGTCCTTCAAATTCCTGGCTCGGCAGTACTTTCGACGTTTAATACCACATGCTGATCAGCTCCTCACTGACCGCGCTCGGTGTCAAGACGCCAGTCTCAGTGATTAGGGCTGAGACGAGGGCTGGTGGCTAAATGATGTTAGTATATTGTACAGTAGAAGCAGAAATTGTAGACTCACTGTGAAGTCAACAGCATCTGATACGGTATTTGCCTTCGGTAGATCAATGCTACCAAAGTACTCGTCAGTCGGTGTCCGGTCCGCGAATTTCCTCTCGTCTTCTGTTAATTCCTTCTCGTCCTCCGTCTGGAACTCAATGACCTGCTGATCGATGCCAAGATCGTATTGGCCTAAAGGATAGAGCCGAACGAATTTATGACTTTGTAACATGTTAGCATGACTATTTAAGGCAGTTCCAGTATTCAAGAGCCCAAATTTCGAAACATGGTTTTAGTGGCCAGCACAAGATATAGACGTACCTCTCTGCAGCAACATAGAATGGTTTACCAGCAGCCTTCGCCAGAAGCGCAATTTGGTAGGTCCCCAGCCTTGATATGATCCCTCCATTCTCAACGACGCCTTCGGCACCAACAATAACCAAGTTGACTTTGCCCATTGCATAACCAACGGCACCCTCGCTAATGGTCGCCACTGGAACACCCTTTGCCCTCAATAAAGACACAACAGCTTTACTTTCCGAGCTTCGCGCTTCGTTCATCACATATATGACCTTGAATCTGACATTTCCTCCGGTTTTGCTGGCTTCTGCCGCCTTTCCAAGAAGCGTACCCACAACTCTCGATCCGCCATGCGTCAGAACCACGCTTCCGTCACGAACAAAGTCCTTTCCGTAGGCAGCAATTCTCTCTCTTGCAGCCTTCGCCCGGCTCACGAATAGCCTCCCATTGCTTAACAAGTGTTGTCGCACTGTCTCGAAGTCACCGGTGCTTGTAGGCTTCATCGAGCTGATCATATAACGCTGGAACAGGTCTGTGCCCGCGGAGAGGGATATGGAATTGGGGATTCGAGACTTGAGGTAGTCGGATTGAGTCTTGACCAAATCTAGAAACTCGTAGACGGTATCCGCGTTTGATTGCACGAGGAGCTCAATCAGTGCCTCGATTGCTGCTACAGGCATAGTGATCTCGGGATCTTCGTGTAGCAGGCGATTGTAGGTTTCGACAATGCTGTAGGAGGAATGAGTCAGTCATGCTTGCGCGCATTGCAAGAGGGCTTTGGGGGGGGGGGGGGGTCCTTACTCGAAAGATTTTGACTTGTCACCATGGGGAATATTGCCTAGAGACGCCATTCTGGTCAATGCTGGAGGGTTGCCTGCTAATGGAGGTGGTGTTGTGCTGCCTTCAAAAGTTTGAAATGCTGAAATATATTCTCGTCAGCGTGTCGACGAGCGAGGCTACAAGCAAAGTACGGCTCAGCATGGCTACAGCGGCAGTAGTACAGTATATGTGCACTAAAAGGCGTTTTAAGGCAAGGCGACCAATGAACAGAGAGCGTGAACGGGACGGAAGCAGTACTTACTAGAGTTGGAGCTCTCGGGAGAATCCATGATTGATTGATGGATTGATTGATTGCAGATGGCAGATGGCAGATGGCAGATACTGATATCAGTGAGGGAAGAAATGATACATGCTGGAGTGGAGTGGAGTGGAGTGAGAACAAAACAATGCAAGCAAGGCAGGTTATCATGGGCCAGTATGTAAGATTACTTCTAATAGGTAGGCTGTAGGGTAGAGGGGTGGACCAGAACACGAGGCCTACCAGGAGACGTTTGGGAGTGCGTATAAGTGAGTGAGTGAGTGAGTGAGTGAGTGATGCGACGCTCCAATGGAATTGATCCATTTGAGGCCTAATAATCCAACAATATAATGCAACACAACATAACAATGCCCTGGATCTTTAACTGGGATGCAGTGCCTGCTATTGTGATTTCCTCGACAGCGCACACCTCAGTGATATGTAGGAGCCTCAATGGCCTCGAGTCGGGGCCCGGAGGAATGGTCGCCTCGCCTGCTTCCCTGGAGCTGCAATTCAAACTTCCATTTCCATTTCCCATTTCCACTCCCACTCCTGGGAAATAGATCAGATCAGATCAAATCAAATCGATTCGATTCAATTCCATTCAATTCAAAACAGAAAAGAACAGAGCAGAAACCAACTTGGCACGGCATACCTCTCAATTACACTCCCTTACAAGTAGTATCCACATGCTTCTCGTTCATTGCCATCTCGAGGTACGGCATAGATAATCGACAAGTCTGCTCTTCCTCTATCTGCTGCAGCAAGTTCTGCTTCCAGTCAGCCCCAACCTATGGTTCATCCTAACGACTGATAGCCTCTTGCTTCGTCTGCACCTCTGCGATCGAGCTCCCTGCGAGCAACCATACGCCTCCCCATCAACTGCATGTATGGCAGCAGTTTCGACAGTGTAGGCTCTGGATGAGCGAGTGAACGACACGCAACTCAACGCGATGCCTTTACCACCACGGATATTTCCAGGCGATGTGGAGCTTGGAAAGAGAGATGATGACCATAGACCTGGGTCGAAGAACGGAGTGGGATTGGGAATTGCATGGCAGCACCGGCAGATGCCCCATAGACCTCATCGGAGGATGCTAAAGAGGATAGCCCTAGGCATACTTGCATTGGTTGGACTCTACTACTTCTTTAAAAACATGCCAACAGATCTTGAAAGCCCAAGGCAGAGACCCAATTACGGCCCTCCTACAAGTCCAAAACCTCGACCCCCAAGCCCTCCCAAGAACCACGATAGTGTGCCGAAGGCATGGCGAAAAGACGCCGTGGAAGTTCCACAGCATGATTTCAATGGCCCCATCAAGTTCTATCATCTTGCCTCTAGTCTACATGCGGTCTCAAGAACCAGGGGATCTGAGTTGATTAACCATAATGTGGTATGCTGCAACTGGATTCTGTTTGGCAGGTAAATGCTAATATTCCAGCTCTTTGCTGCTGCGAGCTTGAAAAGTGCCGCAATACTTCTTCCGATTGCCTGTGACATGGCAATTCGAGAGAGGAACTTTGTACATTTTGCCCTAATGGGCAGAGACGAAATTCCAATGGATGTTTTGCAGTCCGTAAACGGGATTACAAAGGAATGCAAGATAATATTCCACGGTCAGTCATGAAGCAAGCTCCAGAGGTACCATCTAATGTACGTCAGATGCCCGCCCTGATTATTCCACTCAAAGCTCCGATTTTCGCATGGAAGTTAGTAGCGCAGCTGCTTTTGGACACATCAACAACTTCATACACCCCCAGGCAGCTTTGATAGATGGGTCCGAAGAAGAAGAAACATGGTTCTCAAGAGGGGTGAAAGATCGTGCATTAATGTTGGGTAGGACGGTAATCGAACTACCCGACAACGCGGAGAGGAACTTGATGTGGTTGAACCTGCTGGACAGTGCATCTCTCTCGGCCTGGAACAAGGTGTCCATTGACATTATAATCCATGCTCAGCCTTCAGCGTCTGGTTCATTGATCAGGCTACTGGAATCGCTGAAGAAGGCCGATTTCTCCTCATCCGCATTGCCTCGACTGACTATTGAATTGCCTCACGATGTCGACGAGCCTACCAGAAAATATCTCGAACGCTTTCGTTGGCCACCAATCACTGACCATGCGACAGGAAGCTTGCTCACGTTACATCACCGAATCCCGCAACATGGCCTCACAGCAGAAGAGAACTCAATCAGGTTTCTCGAGTCTTTTTGGCCAGCTGATCCGTTCATGTCGCATGTTCTTGTACTTTCGCCCATGGTTGAATTGTCACCTCTGTTCTTCCACTTTTTGAAATACAATACGCTGGAGTACATGTACTCTACCAATAGAGGAGACCTTCGACAGTTTCTTTTAGGAATCAGCGTTGACTTACCATCAACATACTTGAATGATTCAAGTCTATTTAGTCCACCGGTAGCAAATTCTACCGTTGGAGGCAATGTACTTTCTACCGGCGTTACCCCATTCCTCTGGCAGGCGCCAAACAGTAATGCGGCACTGTACTTCGGTGACAAGTGGGTGGAAATTCACGACTTCGTTGGACATCTGCTCTCTTCTCAGCATACGCTGGCAACACCCACTACACTAAACGAAAAGCTGGTTAGCAAGACTTACCCGTCGTGGCTGGAGCACGTCTTGAAGCTTGTTCGTGCTCGCGGGTACTGGACGATATATCCAAACTTCGATAACGAGCATTCTCTTGCGGCTCTACATCACGACCTCTATAAACCGCCGGAGGAATACTCAGAAGATATGAAAACCGAGGCAACTATTCCTGGGGAACTGACAGCTGACCCCAAAGAGCACCTCTCGCTCAAGGACAAGGAGAAGACGATCATCAAGACCTCCCTACTCAGCATCCTGCCAAATAAGGGCGACTTGCCGAAGCTGTCGGAAATGCCACTTTTGGCCTGGGATGGTGACTTACTCGATGTGGATGATTTTGGAGGACGTGCTGTCAATTATAGTAGTGTCTTCAGACGGGAGATTGGAGGGTGTAGAGAAGATGGTGCAGAGAAGGACAGGGAAGGAATGTTCTCAGGCGATCTATTTTGTTTGGACGATCCGACGACTTAGATGGTCTGTATGAATGTAACTGATGAATTAGATGAATCAGATGAGCCTGTGCCTTGTATATTGCCGAATATCTATGTCTCCCAGTCGTGCCCCTTGAGTAAATTCATGACGAGCTGGGAAGCTATTTGAGAGATCTCCCAAAGTATGAGTGCTGCTGAGTACTTTACTTGTCTCTACGAGTAGGTGCTACAAATCCTTAAGCGCCAGGGCATGTACTGGATTTTATTTTCAGAGTCCAATTCTTTGAGTCTGAAGACATGTGTACACGCTCTTTCCATTGTGACTACATGCAAAGACGGCACAAAGACGGCACACCTACCGAAGCGGGCCAGCCAGAAGTCCTCAGAACCCTGGAGCCAGTCCCAGGGACCCCACAAAACAGCCGAGCTAAACACACAAAATTCTGTTATGTATGGAATGTCCAATAAGCATATCGAGCGCATGATACACATGGTCGGGTGGTGTAGTTGGTTATGTACGTTTTCCACAAAATCTTCAGTCCATTTGACTTCCTGTGCTAATAAAAACTGCAGCACATCTCGTTAACAGTTTACTGTGACATATTCCGAGAAGGTCCTGGGATCGAGCCCCAGCCTGATCATTGATTGACTTTTTGTCGTTCCTTGCTCTAGAGAGAGCCCTGAAGAGCTGTCCGCGTTTACCTGGGTTTGTGTCATCTTGTTCGATTGTAGTACCCTACCTACCTATGGTGCGATGCGAGCAGTAAGGAGGCTAGCAGAAGGCAAGGCAAGCAAGCACAAAACCGCCCACCTGTTTGTCAGATTCTATATCATGAGGTGCCTCAACGGAAAGTAAGGAAAATAACCATCTCCTCTTTATTTTCTTTCGGCCTTCATTAATTAGTAGACTTTCCTGCCAAACAAGAAGCAAAGTGGCGAAACTTTGAATGATAGACAAACTGGTACTTGTCTCGGGCCCACCTTTTGCACCATTCATCCCATCCCCATCCCCATCCCCATCTTCATCTTGTAATAATCTCCATTTCATCCAATCCCCCCCCCCCCCCCCCACCCCATGACTTTACTGAAAGTGGTCAATTCTTCTCTTTTACAATTACAAGTCAAAGCCCTCAGGGTACTTTCCAACCACTACCCCGTAACCCGTTGCATACACAGGATGTCTACAAAGCCCATCAACCTCCTCCGTGGCTGGCCGAACCCCGCTCTCCGTATGAACTTTTCCCCACCTGTATTTCTAAAAGATCCGGAATTTCGGATCAAAGACACGTCTGAGGATCCAATGTCTAAGGATCCGAGAGTCCTGATCGAGGATTTTGTCTTTTACAGGGCTAATAAATATTCTTGAAGTTCCCACCCCAGCCATACTGCGAGCAGCTCAGTCAGCCCTCTCCGACCCATCTATATCAACACCTGGCCTCCTGTATGGTCCCGATCCAGGCTATCAACCTCTTCGCGAAAGTATTGCCGGATGGCTGGGCGAATTCTACAGTGGTGAGCCGGACGCAGATCGAATTTGTATCACGGGGGGTGCAAGCCAGAACCTAGCATGCGTGCTGCAAGTTTATACGGACCCTTTGAAGACGAAGGTTTGGATGGTAGCTCCATGCTACTTCTTGGCCTGCAGAATTTTTGAGGATTCTGGGTTGGAAACAAGAGCTGTTGAGGAGGGAAATGGTGGTATTGACTTGGTCACGCTCGAGAGAGAGCTGGAGAAGGCGAGTCACGAAAGTGGAGAGTTTAAAGTCAGTAAATCGGCCCTGTTCAAGGGCCTATAAGCTGATTATTCAATGTATAAAGAAGCTCACGTAAGACAGGCATTGAAACGTTCAACTTCGTGGTCTAAGATATACAGCCACATCATTTACTGTGTCCCGACATTTTCCAACCCCTCTGGCAAAACCATGTCCCTCTCAACTCGGGAGTCTCTTGTGAGACTGGCTCGAATATATGATGCACTCATTGTCACAGATGATGTTTACGACTTTTTACAGTTTCCAACCTCCCCGGAGACCTTGGTGACTTCTTTGTCAAAGGCATTATTACCTCGACTTGTCGACTTGGATAGAACCTTGGAACCAGTTCCGTCCAAGGATTGCTTTGGCAATGCGATGTCTAACGGATCATTCTCTAAGATTGCAGGCCCTGGAGTAAGGACGGGGTGGTCTGAAGCAACCCCCAAATTCACGTATGGTTTGTCTCAGTGTGGGTCTTCTCATAGCGGAGGTGCACCCAGTCAGTAAGTTGTGCTCCATTTGCAGAATCCCGAAATCTTTTCAAGATCCGCTTAGGGGAACTATCTGAAACATTTCGTCTATCAGTGATACGGCGTCTTGTATCTCAAATCTAACACTTTCAGGCTCGCTGCCACCATGATGGCCGAACTCCTCAGGGATGGGGAGCTACAAACTCACATCGAGAACGTCTTGAAGCCCGCATACAAGAAAAGATACGAAATTATGATTGAATCTATACAGAAGCACCTCGTTCCGCTAGGTATCAAAGTTGGGGAGGTTAGTTTCGAGGGCAAAGCTGTCTTTGGAGGATATTTTATCTGGCTTGAACTTCCGCAGAGCACGAGCGCAGAACTCGTCGCAGACAGAGCAAAGAAGAATGAGAGCCTGATTGTTGCACCAGGGCATATATTTGAAGTCTCGAATGATTCCAGTGTTCAGTTCAAGAACTCACTCAGGCTTTGCTTTGCTTGGGAGGAAGAGACAGACTTCGACGAGGCCATTCTGAGATTAGCGAGAGCTGTGAAGACTATTGAAGATGGTGTTAGTTCCCTGTCTAAGGAGGATAAACCAGCGGTGAAACAGGATCTAGGAGAGTTTCAGTAACCTTACCTACAAAATAAACAAAAGTTCAAATGTAGTCCAGTATCTTTTGCCAATATCTTGGAGCCTTCCGTATGCCCTCGGTACTGTGCCAGCGCCACGAGTGTATTTCGACAATGACGAAACGCAACTAATGTCTGATATATACGCAACAACGGTTGACATCGAGGTAAACACTATGTCCCAACATCCGTTCAATACCTACAGTATGTCGCCAGATATCAATTCCAAGAAACAGGCCTTCTACCCCCCACTATCCGAACGCCCGCCCACAGATGCCTTCGGGAGTTTACTTGTTGATTACAGTAATATACCCGAGGGCGAAGTAATAAATATCTAGAAGCAGTGGTGAGACTCCCATTAAAGTCATTTATCATGCTTAAACACTCACCGGAGTAGCGAGACGATGCATGGGACCACTACCCATATCCTTCCATTGGCCTTTTTGCTTGGCTGGACCTCGGCCTCCGTGGTGATGATTTGCCAAAGGACGACCCAGAAATCACAATTGTGATCAGTTCGGCCTATGAGATAATCATCCAGAAGCTCAAGAACGGTGGTAAATTTCTCGATGTGGGCTGTATGTTGGCCCAAGACACCAGGAAACTTGTCCGTGACGGAGCTCCTGCATCATCAGTCTATGGACCAAACCCACACAGCGAGTACTTCTCACACGGTTACAAGCTCTTCCGTGATGATCATTTAATTCCTGCCAGTCAGTTCATCACATCCGATATTCTTAACGAGGATGATCTGGGCCTGAGAACCCTAGAAGGGAAGTTGGATGCCATCAATGCGACGCAGCTGATCCATGTCTTTGGACTTGAAGATCAACGGCCCCTCATAAGGCGCTTCATTTGACTACTCAAGCCCGAGAAAGGTGTGATGGTGACGGATCGAATGACGGGCCATCTCAAAGCAGGGTATCGTACTGGTGCAAATGTCAAGTCGATAACGAAATCGGGTAGCGATATATGGGAGCACAACCCAGAGAGATTCTGAGAGTTATGGCAGGAAGTAAGTGAAGAGATGGGCTCGAAATGGGTTGTACAATCCTGGTTTGTGAGGTTCGGAGTTCACACTGGGCTTGGGAAGAAGGAACGGTACAGAGAAAATAAGCCACAACAACGTAAGTCAAAATCATGCGAGACAAATTCGCGCTTTTAGGGAGTAAAACAGGTTCACAACAACGAGTGCAAATGTGGTACACGAGCAAATGCGTTTTGAAGTGTTTCATTTGGTGCTTGTTTTGCGTCTGGCGTACTGCTCTCAATGAACTGTGAAGCCAGAGCAAACCTCCCCTTGCAGAATCGCCCTGACCTAGCGGAATTATCCGATCCTGCCTCGATCGAACGCGCCCTTCACTGCCACACCAGCTAGCTTTCTAAGAGGCAAGCCCAAAACACCCAAAGCAAAATGTACACGCTGTGCGCAGAATTGCACCAGCCGCTGGAGCGACAAACATCCGCTCATGAGATTCAGTTACAAGTGTAGTGTGAAAGTGGGGCTGCGGGTAGAAAAGAAATAAATCATTACAGTAGGAGTCCATATGTTCGGTTCTCTAATGAGAAGATAGACCTCCTATGACTATGCGTCAGATAAGTTTGCTCAGGTGTGAACTGGGGTAGAGCTGTGTCGACCCCAGCTGGTTCCATATCCCCGAGCCCCCCGTCCGCCTCGACTGGAAGGGTTTGGGCTTGAAGAGATGGGTGGGCTATCGTGACTTGGAGATGGAAATCCACCGGAGAAATCTCGTCCACGACCACCTCTTGGATGAGAAGATGATGTGTGCCGAGGGGTGCCACTTCGCGAGCCGCCTCGTCTCGGGTTGCTTCGTTGCCGACCAACTGGAATCGGAATAGAAACCTCCTTCGACTCATTTTGTCCCGGAACCTTGATGGTGATAGTTTCACTATTGTTGGCAATTTGCTGGGGGAATCGAATTGGCTCAACACTCAGGATTTGGGAGACTTGGAACTTCCGTGGTAGGTTCTTTGGTTGTGAAGGCGCGAGATCCCAAGCGGCAGAGGGAGCTGAGTTCGGAACCTTGATGACAGGTAGTGATCCCATTTCTTGTTCCTCGAAGCATGCCTCCGCGGCTGGCTTGGACTCAACAGCTCCATTGTCAGTTACACCATCTTCAGAGCCCCAAGCTGGCAGTGAAACAGTGGCGCCAAATTGCCGATTTGTGAGTTCAAGGGCGTTCTTACTTGAAGAATCGACTGCCAGAGCATGAGACTTGGGAGGGGAGTTCTTGCGACCAATCAGTGAGTTGATCCTGTCTTGCCAGCCACCAGCAGTAGCGGTAGGTTCTTGTCGGCGAGCATCTTGGTATGAAGAGTTCGCTCTTACTGAGTAGTCCTGGCGGGGTGTGTGCGTAGGGTTGTGTGAAACATGGGGGACTGCAGGTGACTGCACAGCTTGGGCGAAGGATGTTGGTTTAGGGGGGCCAATGGGTGCCAGGACGGGAGCTGGTGGAAGCTTGACTACTGGAGAAGGGCGTGGAAGTGATACGTGGGGATGGGCAATATCACCATCATAGGCAGGGTGTCCAGCCATCGTCGGTGGCGGCGGTGAGGGAGAACCTGGTCTTTCGAATTGGCCATTCTGTTCTTCAAGACGAGCATCCCGGTTGCTGGGAAAGAACCTAGATCCACGAACCGGGGCAGCTGGATTGGAGTTCTGATTCGTCTGTGGTCTCCAAGCATCAATAAACGGTGACTGGTTGCTCACAGGATCGAGGTGGCGGCGACGACTGATCTCCTGATCTTCAAATATGCTCCGTGTGGAGCTCTCCTCCTGTGACTGCTCCGAATGGCCCTTCCAGGCTTGAGAAGGATCGTGAACTGTTGTGATGTTACCCTGCACTTTGCCTCGAGTACCATCTTCGTTGATAGCCACCTTCCGCCAAGTTTCACTGATAACGGGGCCAGTGACCTCAGGCGGTGCGATGCCCTGGTCTATCATTTCCCGTCTTCGGGCAAGTTCCTGTTCGCGCTGTTGGGCACCAAGGGCATCTTCCTGAGCAAGTCTCTCCGGTAAACTACCCCACCCAGAATTGGCTACTGCTGCTCTATTTGCGATATCTTGGCGCGACATTGGCAGCTGTCTATTTGGTGGTCCAATTGGAGCTGGTCGTGAGCTGTATGGCTCCCGACCGCGTCCTTGTTGAAATTGATTCCCGCCACGATTCGAATGTGGTGGTCCGATTGGGCCGGGGTGCGATGGTTGGTGGATATCAGGTAGCCTGCTCAACTCTGGGTTGAACGTTCCATTCCCAAGTGTTCGGTCATTCGTAGGTGGGCCCCAGACATTCATCGACGATGATTGGGGAGTGGGAGCAGCACTCCACGACTTCATCCGATCAGATGTCGAAGCTGTGTTGTTGTGCCATGACGACGAAGAGCGACTGTCTTGAGAAGACTGTTGCACCATAGGTCGGCCCTGGTGAGAACCATTGACAAGATTGCTCTCATCTGGCGAGCGATTCTCGGCTGCTTTGGCTTCTTTTGGGGCAATGACAGCCAGCTCCTGATCTGGGTGTGCAATCTTTGCGGCCTTCAAGTCACCCTCGGCTTGTTCACCAGGCTGCTTGGACTGTGCAGAGGTTGCACCAGTGGCTTCTCGGCTTTTGATTTGGGTTGGTGTTGACACCTCCTCCTTGGAGACGTCTTTCTTCTTTTTCGATTCAGGGGGAGGACCCATGGCTTCAAGCTTAATGCGAATTCGCTCCTTCCTCGCAGCGTCCTCACGTGCCTCTTCTTCAATTCTTCTCTTGATTGCAAGCTCGCGAGTCTGGCGCATAATCTTCTTCTGTTCCTCGATGGGATCCTCGTATGGCACAGCAGGAGTATGATTTTGGCTGTCAGAAGTGACCGAAACAGGTGGTACGGTTTGCCCATGTCCCGACTGTGGAGATGGATGACTGACAACAGGTGAAGCGCGCGACTGTGATTGCCACTGCTGCTGGTTCTGATAGCCACGTTGGCCATGTTGCTGTCCCGAAGGTGAGAAGTTTCGAGGCGAGGACGGCGCATCGCTAACAGCCGCAAGAGAACCTCTGCGGATGTTCAACATGTCATGTGGTGGTGGCATTTCGTGCCCTCTGCTCATACGTCTAACAAAGTTTCCACTACCTCCGCTGACATTAGAAGAGGTTCGGCGACGACCATAACCCGCGTCTTGACCCGCTCTATGTGTTTGAAATGCTGCAGATGGTTCGGGATGCCCATCTTGCGAAGGTCTTTGGAGTACAGCAGGTTGGTGAGAGCGCGCATCGTTACGCATGGATCCTCTGCGAGTATCATTGACAGGCTCGTATCTGCCCGACTGGGAGTTGTAAAGTTCCCGACTGGTGTTTGTCCCTTCTCTCCACGATCGACTAAAATCATCGGCTGCGATCTCCTTGGCCGGAGGAGGTGGCATGCCATTGAACCCATGTGGATCTCTTTGACCAAATCGGCTTTGTTGAGATGGATGCTGCTGGGACTCGGTAGCAACAGGTGCAACTTTGTCGACTGGAGGCAATGGTGCCCATGGGGATTTGACAGGTGTAGGAGGTCCAGGAGGCTTTGCAACCAGCGTAGGCTTTTCGCTCGCTCCCTTGAGGACTAGCCCAGCTCTTCCAGACCCAAATCCACTTGGCTTAACTGTTGGTGAAGCTGAGGCTTGCGCCGTGTGGGTTGGTGATTTTGGCTTTGCAGTCTCGGTAGCTACAGATTCCTTTGGGATGGATGTTGGCACGGGTTCGGGGACGGACACGGGTGTCTCGTCAGCTTGAGGGAGAGTGATCTTGGTGCCATCGGTCCATTCGATGGTTTCTGGAGCCCAATCATCGTCATCATCATCGATGTCCGCCCAGTTTGCTTGCTTGCCTGGATCATCGGATTGTAGCCTAGTTGCTAGATGGATTCCATAACGCTGCTTCAACTCCTCGTCCGTAAATCTCTTCGGCTCGGCGGGGGGAGCTGCTGCTGAAATGTTAGACCTGACTTTCATATTGGAAGTGCAACGTACGTCTGTTCTTGTTCCACACGGCACTGGCATCCGGAGCTGCGCCGGCATTCCCACCATTCGCTGCAGTTGCTGCTCGAGGCGCAGAATCACGAAGACCACTTCCAGACTTTGCAACCAATCGAGGTCTCAAAGCACCACTGGCAGAAGAAGGGCCGGTCTGAACAGTAGTAGCTCCAGACGTGCTTTTGTCACCCAGCTTCGCAGGTGCAGCTGTGTTTGAGCCTTTCGCTGCAAGAAATGTCTTATTGACGGAGACAGGCTTGAAAGAGGCAAACTTCTTCACCGTAGATGTGGTTCGGACGTGACCCTTCTCGTCAACTTGGCTCTTCGAGGCCTCTGTTTTCGAAGCTTCAGTATCCGATCCTCCACTAACGCTGACCTCTGTCGAGTTGATATTTGGTTCCACATGCTCTGCATCTTGCTTGACATCATGTTTCTCGGCAGCTCCGTTCACGAGGGGTTGCTCTGGGAGGACATCTTGGGTCAGGGTTTCACTGGGATTCTGCGCGCAAGTTACTAAGGTGGCTAGGGCAGGCCGCGGAATTGCTGGCAGACGTACCAGATCATGATCGGGGGATATAGACGACGTCGCAATGATATCCGAGGTGGCTTCAGTTGCCATCATACGTCTTCGGAGTTGTTTTTGTGCGTGTTGATAGAGTTCATGTGTTGTTCGACTTGGTGCTGTATTCGAGGATGATGAGACAAGGTAGGGGTGAGCCGTAGGAGGAGAAGGAGAAGATGGTCGCAGGTAAGGGCGACTTGGGTAAAGGGCTCTTTGTCTGAGGACGCGGCGTCGCGATATTTGCGTACAAGCGGGCGTACGTTTGTGGGTTTTGGTGTCGGGAATGGATGGATGAGGTTGAGATCGAGGTAGAATAATAGGTACGGGGATGTTGATGGTCGGTTGGTCGGTTTTCAAGACAGGCCAGCTCCGAATCGCCTAGCGCATTCAAGGCTGAAGTACCTACCTAGCTCCAACTTCAAGGAAGGCGAGGCTTCACCTTTGCAAAGTTCTGGTCCCGAAATAAGAAGAACACTTCAACAGTTGAATGAGAACATGCACTTGATTAATTCATTTGCTTATTTCTGTTTACTTTATGCCTCATCAGCATGCTTTGTTTGTCCCGCTTCTCAGTCCCGCAGTCAGATTTCCTGCGTAGGTGCCTCGCTGTTCTCCTTGCAAGAGCGCTGCTGCTTGCGCAGATTTCTTCTCGTGTCAACATTAATTCATAGCAAAGTCAGTCACAAGTGAACCTGCGACAGTAACACTGACTATTAGACCAACACGGATTGTAGTTTTGGGGGTGGACTAGCTTGACATTACCTCCACATCCAGAGAAGAACATAGGGATGCTCTTCACAGCCCGAACAGAAAAAGAGAAAGATATCCGTACAATGACCAGTTGCTTGGTTGCACTACAGGCCGTGACATAGAATGTAAATCGTCAGTTGAAAAGCAGCGATAGATAGCCAAGGGCCGCCAACCTGGAGAAGTTTACCTGGTCTACCAGGTCACCTGCCACTAGGCTTTTTTCGTTGATCTAAAGACATCCGCGCCGTGTCCATTAGTCTAAGTATAACAACGACCAATCGCTATTCAGAGTCAGGTTGTGCGCGGCGCAATATTCGATCATTCCTTGCTTGAAAGGATCCATCACATAGCTAGCACCTGATTCCTACATCGCAGACATGGCATTACTCTGTCCCAAAGAATAGCTCGTCTGCTGAAACTGCTGGAAGCCACTGTCTAAGTCTCACTGTTCATTAATCGACATGTCCATGAACAATGCCAATTCGTCCAGATGGCTCAAGGAGTCGAGATTCATCCGAGAACTGACTCGGTATTTCCGTGGTTATTTACATCGTCCGTAGTCTAACAAGCCTCCATGCTACCCCGTCCCAATTTCCCTCCCCTAATGGGCGTTGTTCTTGTGGTGTCCTGATGAAGCATGTGAGCAAGGTTTTCAATAGAAATGGAGAGGTCAGGTATATTTACGAAGATGGAAGTAGTAGTTTTGGGCATAACCAACGGCGACCAAGAAAACGATGGCGTGAATGATGGCTACAGTTCAATTAGTATTTCATCCAAAACCCTGTATCTCTGTGGCCTCAACATACGTGTGCCGGTCGGATTCTTTCCGAAGTGCTTTGCTTGATATCTACCGAGAAGCCCCTTTGGCTTCATCTCTGGAGCAGCGCCGCGAGGAAGCTTCTCGTAGAAACTGACTACTCGCTGCATACGTGCGGCATCTTGAGCGGCACCAAGCCCCTACTTTCCATCAGCAATGTCCCTCGCTGAAGTATTGGATCTTGTGTCGTTCGGGCAGATTCGGCAGAGCGTCCAATTGGTGTTGGCGCAGAGAATGAAAAAACTCACGGTAGGAGAGGCCACCTATTTATATCATTAGCAATCATTCAACTAGTCCTTCAAAACAGGTAGGTAGCGCGTACCTTTGGGGGGATGAGAGTGGAAAGGGCTCTGCGAGTAATGAAGCTCATCTTGATGACTGCTGGCCCAGAATTAGCCTCAATGGCACGTAACGAGAAATTATAGCGTCCTACTACACCTCTTTTCGCGGGTTCTCACCTCGGTGGATGTCTTGATGAAGTGTGGAGGGCGTGGATTGCGATTGAGACGTCCAGAATGCTTTGAAGTTGGGCATCTGCGTCCCCGAAAGCTCCTTGCACTAGCGTCGCTTACATAATACAATTCATCTTCAATGCTCAACGTGGACTCCATTGAATATCTACACCACCTGAGGCTCGCTGTGTCGCAGTTAACACACAATGTCACTTCTGCGACCGTCAATTGCAGGCCGACTGCTCAGAGCAGGCGCGCCATGTGCTCGAAGATCGGTTCCCGGCGCTGTGCGATTCGAAAGCCAAACGGCATTAGGAACGCCCCTCACATCCATCACTGCGGCTTCTCCAGCTACAGACAGCACAGCAGAGATCAAAGAGATCAAGGTTAAGCATAATCAGCCAGAATATACGGCCGAAGTTGACCAAGCTTCTTCGTAAGCTCCCCCACAGTCGCAGATATTGGATCTGGCTGATCCTCCTAGACAATTCTCCCCGGTCCCAAAACGAGTTATGAATGGCAGCGAGACCGGCGAAGTCCTTGCAGCTGCTGTTCTGTCCGGAGCACCAATAGAGCTTGAAGCAAGAACAGTCCGGTATGGCAGCTCTCCGCGCCATTTCGAACACTCTAACGGTCAACAGCATCTACCGCCCGACTAAAACCGCCACACAATCTGGAGACTGGCACGGGCACCACTGGCGTATGGATTGGGACATACTTCCAAAGGGACATCGGTGGGAGAATCCATTAATGGGGTGGCAGTCGTCAGCGGACTTCATGCAAGGTACACACCTGAACTTCAAGTCAAGAGAGGATGCGATTCGGTTTGCAGAGAAGCAGGGCTACGAGTATTTCGTCCAGGAGCCAAATGTTCGCAAAATCGCTCCCAAAGCATATGCTAACAACTTCTTGTGGACCGATAAGAAGTTGAAGCACATTCGAACAAAGTAGCCGGTTGGGAAGTTGTACATACGTTGTTTGTCGCGTTCATATCAAGATTTGAGTGAGAAGTGCAATCCTTCGGTAATCCAGACTCGACTGTATGATCATCCTACAGGTGCGAAACGTTGTCTTTGTGTTCCAATTCCTTCAATACATTCTGCTCTTGCGTTTCGTCCTGCTCGGTTTCATTGCCCTTTTCATTTTCTGCTCTTTCCATCATCAGTCCTAGCAGCACCCATGGGCAGGCAAGCCTATTCTGTTTGCGGCATCAGAACCTGTATTTCCATTAAACGCCTATTCAAATGCGAAAACCTAACCAACGTTGCAATACTGCGAAAACGCTGCAGGTACCAAAGCAGCCAAAAGCAACCAGTGAGTTTGCCCTTACTTATCACTGCCTTCCTCCGAATTATCAAAACAATTCCTTTGAATGTCTTCCCAGCTGGATCATCTCGAGTAGGCTAATGGCTCTGGACTCTGTTCACTTCAACTGGGGAGCTATTCTGATGAATTGTTGATCACAAACTACACCACCATGGCTCTCTCTGGGTTGTCTTATGTCTCAATGGTAGCTTTTTCATTCGAGCCTCAAAATTCTGCGAACTGCGCCAGCTTGGCTTCGTTGAATGTCCAAAGCTTGAGCGGATGAATAGAGTAGTGGAATATCTTATTGGTGGCATTCCAAGACCCAGCCCTTTCACAGGGAAGTTCTCCTTCATTGCACCAACAGGCTCCTATCTGTTGCAATGATCATTGTGCAAGCTTCATCAACTCGTTCTCTCCTTCTATCATTTTGCAATTCAGCTCTAGTACAGTTGCTGCTTTCAGAGCTCGCTCGCTTCCCCTGTCCATTACGAACCATAGAGTTGAGCTTTCTCAAGTGGACGACGTGTTAAGACTGTTTCTCCTACTCGAGTCATAACATGTCTGCCCAGGCATTTGCAACCCAAGTCACCCTTTCAAGCTGTGACTTTGCAAGAACATACGCCCTATCACGATCCATCGTTGTTTTACACATCTCGGGCACATCTATTATTGTGCGGCTTTTCGGCATTACTTCAAAGCCTCTAGGGGATAGAGGCAGTGCATATGTACGGAGGTATGCGGCGCTGGAGAGCATCCTGGTGGTCCCAAGTCATTGGTCTGATTTATAATTGGATAAATCTCTCGCCTGTTCAGCCAAAGAGTGAGTAGTCCAGGATGTTCTGTTTCGAGTTGACCATGCATCCGAGGCTCGGGATGTTTGATCTCTCCCACCCACAGTCACCTGGCGTATGAATGATATCAGGGGTCGGTCGAGAGATCGATTCTTCGAGATTCCACGAATTTTTTTGGGAATGTGTTCGATCTGCATTCAGGTCAATAACTTTGATAACTTTGTGCCGTGGGAAGTTTCCAGCGATAGCTCTCTGCCTGGTAACCGAAGTAAATTCACAGTCAATTCAGTTGGACTTGAGCATTGTCAGCCAGGCATGCCTTGTTCTGGGCGCCAAGTCAAACATGGCTTGTTGCATGAGAGCTTATATTCGGTCTGTCTATTGCGAGAAAGCGTCGCTCGTCCCCGGGTCATCGTCCAACCATCCCTTCAAGCTGCCAGACTTCGGATGCATCTTGCGTCATGTTTCCATGCTCAGCCTCATTTGGAAAACAAGCCCATCCAAGGCCCAGAGGGGGTTCCTTGATGCACATTTTTCCAGCATGTCGTGCAATATTTCTGTAACGAACTATGGCTTGGCGACATGGGTAGCTGGTATTATATGGACAGAGTAAATGCCACAGAACAACATTTCTGGTCACCGCTCCCACGGCGACACTCTCTTTCAGCCTGCTTCTCGAAACTATTGCGAGCCAGCTTCCACTCTTTAAAAGCTATTCTGGTCATTCGTTTTAACTTTGTCCATCGCTCAGTACTTTTACCCTCATATACTTAATCAGCCATGCGTTTCGTTCTCTTTGCTGCGGCGGTGGGATTTCTCTCGCCTGTTTGGGCTACCTTTGGACCTTCATATCCTTCTTACGATCAGGGGGGCAAATGGGGTGAGTGCGACGACGGAAAACATTCCAAACCTAGCAAAAGAACATTTGGAGACTGGAATCACGGCGACAATGATGATGATGACGACGATGACAAACATGGGCACCACAAGCCCAAGGTGTGCTGGACAAAGACACATGCATCGAAGTCACACCCAACCCATCATATCCCAAAGACTTGGACGAAGCCTGGCAAAGATCACCAAACCATCTCTTGCACTTGCAGCGACACTCCCAACTACCCATTGCCGACTACGGTGGACACTCCCAATTATCCAATGCCGACTACGGTGGACACCCCCCCAAGTTATGTAGGTCAAATCATATGTCTCTCCTTTAGTCAAGGCTGACATTAGCTTCGAGACGATCGTCCCTCCTCAGCCGAGCACTGAAATCGTTGCCTCAAGCACGGTGCCAGTTGTCGTGATTCCGACCCCACAACCGGTGACATCGTTGATTCCGACAACATCAACTACGCTCACACCTTCTACCACGGCTCCTCCTCAGCAAGGCAACTCCACTGTGCCGTCGCCTCCGATATTCACTGGAGATGCCGTCACATTTCCTGTCCAGCGTATCTCTCTCCTGGTCACTGTTGGAGCTGTTTGGCTGGTTGATCTCCTACTCTGAATGAGCTTCAGTAGCTTAGACGGGTTTGCTGGGTCGTTATTGCAGCAATGGGAGGCGGACCGGTGTATAATGTAGAGATTACCTATGCTCTAAGTGCAAGCACCGATTAGGTCCAACAGGATTAGCATGACTTTTGCTGAGTTGAAAGATCCAGTACACGAGAAGGAAATCTCTTCATGAGCGTGATATGAATAGAAGAGCAGTGAATCCAAACACAATACCCGTGACAACGTGATTGAAGATAGCGTTTGTAAAGTGACCATCTGACATGTTCTCTCTCGCAGCTTGAATATCATATACATCCGGAGTGTCACCAACATCCGTTAGACTGGGTCTTGGGCATTGTTGGTAGTTGCGCATGCATGGCTAGGTATAAGTATCGCTATTTGATTGCATTGAGCGAGTGAATAGAAGTTGGCCATTGGGCATGGGCTAGCAGCCACCCTGCTACCTAGTTTACTGGAGTTTAGACGAGTCGGCGCTGGATCACCGGGACTTAGCGTACGGCAAACCATATGGGTGTTGAGTGCAACATGTCGTTTTTATTGGAAATCCTTCTTCACCAATACATGAAAATCGCAAAAAAAGTAATTAAAGCTTAAAATTAATTTGTAAATATCGCGATTTTTGTTATCGCTTTTTTTAAAGGAAATTCGATTAAGGGAAGTTTGCTTTTTTTTATTACCGCCTTAATATTAGGTAATAATGCTTTAATCATTAAGCCAACGCTGCTACTTATTTTTAATTTTATTATTTAACTTTTTTAATCTATTATATATATACTTTAGGAAAATAAAATCCTGCTTCCCATTTATCCTATTACCATTTTTATTACCCATTGCATAGTTTACACCCATTAAAATAATTTTAAATAATTTATTTGTGCATCATTTAAAACATTATGGCATGTTATATGAAAATAATAAAGTTTTTTAATTTAAGCAAACTAAAGCAGAAAATGCTATTTAATGATTAGGCTAATTGCTTTCTTATTAGCAAATTAATTGTATCACCAATTTACAATTATTTTAGTTTTTTAAAGTATAAACGCATATTTCATTAATTTGTGTTTATTCTTTTTTAAATTCTTCCAAATTTAATGCATGCTCATCATGGCTTTGAAATGGGGCTATAATTTCGGCATTAATCTTGTCGTCTTTTATATTATCATTATTATTATTATTAGGCTCCTTTACCTTACTTAAATTCATTTTCCTTTCCCTTTTATTTTGCTTATATTATTGGCGTTTAGCCTTTTCCCAATTCAGTTTTCATTTCTTTATTAAATTAATCCATTATTAGCCTTCATAAGGTTTTAGTAATATTTTAATAATTATTTCAAAATCCCATAGCTTATGCATTGCAGCTTTTAAAATTTTATATATCTTAATATAATATTAATTTAAATCTGGCTTAAAATAAGCATGCTATAAATTATAATTTAGATTATGCTTTTTAAAAATATTTTTATAAAAGCTTATAATCTTTAAATAAAAATATATATTAAAATCATAATCTTAAACCTTTGCCTTCATTTTAGTAAGCAATAAATCATATGATTTATATTTGTAATTTTGGATATGATTTAAAAAATAATTATAAAGCTTGTTCAGCTTTTCAATAAGAAAATAATAAGCTCAACTTTTCTAATAGCAAATAAGGCGAACATTATGGCGTTTCACAAACTTTTTAATCTATTAATAAATTATTAGCATATACATAAATTAAAAGCAAATCTTATTAATAAAATTTGATTTAAATTAGCCTTAATTAATTAAGCCTTAAAAATATTTTCTTTAATCCCAAGTTTAACCCCAAATTAATAAATCCCACCAGCATTTAATGCGAATATTTATTATAAATAAACCATAATAAAAAGCTTCTTTTCAAAGCATATTTAGCCTATTCCTCTTTTGCCAAAGTGCTATTTATGCATTTGCAATAAGCTTAATTTCTAATCCTTTGTTTGCTTATATAATTTTGGCAATTCCATATTTCCTAATATAACAAAAAAACTTCTTATAATTTGCCATTTGCATACAATTGCTATAGCTAATATATAAATCTAATACATTGCAGAAAAATTCATTAATAATGCCATAAATTTCAAACCCCCAAGCATTAAATTTATTATATTCATTAATGCTTTAAACACAATTTAAGCCTTTAATATAATATTAATAGCGCCTCCTTTTTATTTTTGCTGAATTTTGATTTGCAACTCTTTCCAAATTTAAATATTTAATAATATTTGCATATTCTTTGCATAAAATTCATAATTCGGATTTAGCATAAATATTAGCAATTATATATTCAATTCCTTAATACGCAAATTGGCCGGTTTTTAAAGCTTTTTGGATTATTTTTTTAGCACTTGTAATAATTTTAAGATCTTGTTTTTTTATATTTATTATAAATTATAAAATTAGCAAATTTTTTTATATGTCCATTCCGTTAGCCCATTATAATCTTCAAAAACTCTTAATGCTTGAAGAGCTAATTTATGGCTATAATTTTTTTGATAAAGCTTTTAGCATTTTTTTATAAATTGTGGATTTTTCCATTTTTGCATAAATTTATTAAAAAATTGCCATTTCTTAAACCAATTAAAGTATAATCATTAAAAAGGTCTAAAATCCTTATATTATTTACTAATCTTATCGCGAGTTTTAGCAAAAGATTAATCCAATTTAATATAAAGCTTATAAAGCTTTTTCTTAAGCTTATTCCATTGCTGCAATATTGATTTAGGAAGCATTTTATCAAAAAGGTATGATCAAATAAAAATAATAAAAGTTAAAATATTAATATTAAAAAGAGGCGGAGCTAAAAAGTAAAATAATTGTAATTTATGAAAAGCGGGGTAAATGCGGGGTTCCCTTGCTTTATAATTTTGGGATATAGGAAAATATTATATTATTATATTATAAACAATTAAAAAGAAAAGATCTTATTAAAGTTTTTAAAATAAATTATTATTAAAATAATTTAAATATATTTTTATTAATATATATTTACCTTAATAAAATATATTATATATATCCCAAATATTTAAATTAAAAATAATATGTTTTAAAGCAATTTTCCATTAATTTCAGTGGTTGGGCCGATTGCTTCCTTTTAAAAAACCAAAATTCAGATCAAAATCTTTTATCATTTAGCGATCAGGCCAATTATTCCCCTTTAAAAATAAAAGATTTTTATTTTCCCAATTAAATTATATATTTTTGAAAAGAAACAATTGGCCTAATTGCTAGATAGCAAAAAATTGATTAATATTATTTCATATCCACTTTTAAAAAATTATTATGCTTTTAACGAAAGCGACTTTTTAAAAAAAAGGTTTTATTTAATTAATTAGCTGCGCTAAAATAATACATATTAAGAATCATTTTAAATAATTCAAAAATATTATAAAGCAATAAAAGCAAGCAAAGATATAAAAATAAATTAAATTTTTATATAAAATTATATGAAACATTGATTTTTAGCCATATTTATGCTTATTTAAGCTTTCATTTTATAATAAGAAAATAAAGCTGCTGCGCAAGGAATAAGATGCTAAGAAGGGGGTTTTTAAATAAGCTTAAGGCTTTGCGCAAGGGATGAAGTTTAAAAAACGGCCTTGCAAGGAAAAGGATAGCTTTGCGCAAAAAATAAGAATTTGAATATGGATTTTATAAGGGAAATAGGCTTTAGGGGGTGATTTGGCATAAAAATAAAACTTTTACGCTTGAGATAAACCTGCTTTTAATAGGGATTTAGGTAGCAAAAATGAAGAAAATATAAATAATTAATGCATGTAAAATAAAATGAAATAAATAAAATTATATTAAAAATTTTGTAATATTAAATTAATATATTGTTGATGGTTAATTTAGCGCTAACAAAATGCTGCAAAATATGATAATTGGGAAATAAAGCCAAAAATGCAAAAGTTTAAAAAGTATTTAAATTAAAACAAATTATTAGCTAATATGAAAAATTGATGAAAAGTCTGGCTGGCTTAATGGGAATATTAATAAGTACGTTGTTCCCCTAATTATAATATTTTTTAGCCTATAATAAAAAAAATGAAATGAGTTTTATGGAGCTATGATTTCTTAAAAAATAATTAAAATTTGAATTAAGGCTTTTATTCTTAACCTGTGGTATGACTAAAATTGGTGGTAGAATTAATGCTGATTATAAGAATTATTTTAAGAAACCTAAAACCTCTTTTTTGCTTTTTTTTAAAAGTTTTGAATAATAAAAGCTAATAAAATGAAAATAAAATAAAAACGGGAGGCTGCGGGGTTATATTATATAAACATAATTTTGTTTTTGCTTTAATTTTGCGCATGTGAATCTTTTTAAAAATATGTTTAATATAAAAAATAAGATTATTAAAGACTTTTTAATATAATTTAAATAAAAAGATTTATTAAATAAAAAGAAATGCTATAGTCAAAAGCGTATGAATAAATATTGGCAAGGCTAATGCGAATATAAGGCTGGCGTAATATAAGCCCAATTTTATTTTTTATATTTAAATGCGCATATTAATTTTTTTAGGAAAAAAAATCATTGGAAGTTTAATACAATACATATTTTATTATAACTTTTGAAATAAAATAATTTGAATAATCAAAAGTAGTATTATTAATGAAGAGGCATTTAAAAATGCGGAAATGCGGGATAAATTTAAGATGGGAATGCGCCGATTTAAAGCCTTATTTTTAATATAGCATACTTTAAATAAAATAACAAAATTAATATTAAAATGTATATATAATTAATTTTAATTAATAGATTAATTTTATTTATATTGTTGGTTAAGATTAAATTAATTAAATTATAAAAGTGTAGGCGGGGAGGAAGATTTTTGACTTAAAGATTTTTTAAAGTTTAATCCTGATTATATAAGCCTTATGGCCTGTGCGCGCCGCATTATAGCCTAAAGCGAATTTATAAATAAATCTCTTGATAAGGGAGTTATTGCATAATTAATAAATTTATTTTCTAATATTAAAAAATTTAAAAAATAAAATTCAAAATTGCATATTAATTAAAAAAATAAATAAAATAGATTTTTATAATAATGCGTTGAAAAATGCATTTTTGGCATTAGAATATTTAAAATCATGATTAAATTGGGGATATTTTTACTTTTAATAAATTGTGATTTGCTTTTTTATTAAATACTTGCATTAGCGCTGCTAAGCAATCTTTTTTATTATATAAACTTTTTTTTTCCCATCAAATTTTTAAACTTTTTTATTTTTATAATAATTTAATCTTATTATTAATAACCTTTTTTTACCACAATTACCTTAGGCAATAACTGCCTTAGATAACGATTATAATTTATTAGGTATTTTTTTCTTATAAGCTAACTTCATTTTAATACTTTTTGCTATTGCTATTAATATTAATTTGAAATAAGCTTTTATAATATTATTTTCAATTTGCTAAGTTTTTTTTTTCCTTTTACTTTAATATATTCAAGCTAATTCTATTTTAGTACTTTTTTGCTATCACTGCCAATATTAACGTCAATTTAAAGTAAGCTTTTATAATGCTATTTTCAATTTGCTAAGTTTCCTTTTTTTTTTTTTTAAATATGTTTAAGCTAATTTTATTTTAATGCTTTATTGCTGTCGCTATTAATATTAACTTGAAATAAGCTTTTGTAATATTATTTGCTAAATCTCTTTTCACTTATTTTGCTTTGCTTAAATTGATTTTGCTTTAGCACTTCATTATTATAATTATTGCTATTGCTATTGCTATTAAATTAAGGCTTTAGAATTTTAATTTGCTAAATTCTTATTCCCTTATTTTGCTTTAATTAAGCTAATTCTATTTCAGCACTTTATTTTTTTTATATATTTTTAAAATTTATTATTTCATTTTCTTCTCCTTTTATTTAGCGCTAAAAAATAAGGCTAAAAAGCATAAAAGGATTTTAAAATAAACGCCTAATTAATCTTTTAATATTTTAATATATATTTCATTAAAAGGCTTTAAAAACATGCACGCTTTACTTATACTAATCTTCCCCTTTTTAAATAGCATATCATTGTTCAGCTTTAGGTCTCTTAAGAATTGTTGCTTTGCAAGTAGCAGGCCCTTCATATATATACCTAAGCTAAGTATTTTTTTAAGTAAATTGACATACTTTTGCAAATTTCTTATTATTAATTTAATTTTTTGCTATTAATTTAAGATCATTTCGCAAATTAGGCAGCTGCGGCCATTTTGGGAAATTTTTTATCCTCTTACTTTTTAATTAAGCTAATCTATTTTTGCAAAATCTTAAGGCTATTTTGCAAGCTTTATTCATAAGAATATTAATGCAGCTTTTTATAAAAAATGCTTATCACTTTTTATGCTTACTATTTTATTGCCATTAACATTGCTATTAATAACTTTTTCAATAATTTTAAATTTCTTTTAAAAACAGCCAAAGAATATGGCATTAAATATATTATGCGCAAGGAGCAATAATAAAATTGGCCGCATTATAAAACGCATCGCCCATAATTTGCCATAATTTATATTATATATAAAATCCTATTATGAGATTTTATTATAAAATTAATTTGCTTTAATTTAATAATAGCTAAGTAGGCAGCCAAAAGTGGCCTTTGGCTGCTTTGGAAAAGAATGGGCCTTTATTCCTATGTTTTAGATCAATTTCGATTCCGATTCGATTTCTGGTTTTAAAATGCAAAATTTTATCCTAAATTTTAATAGGTATATATATTATGATGCTATTTTATTGACCGCTTTTTTTATGCTGATTTATGTTTTTAGCTTTCTTTTACCATCCAATTCGCTTTCATTTTATTTTATATTAAACTAATTATCAAAAAACCTAAAAGAGGTTGATTAGCTTTATTTTTGCTAAAGGGCTAATTATTTAATAAATCTAAAAAAGGTTGACCAATTTTAAGGGGCTAATTATTTAATAAACCTAAAAAAGGTTAATTAATCCCAAAAATAATGATTCCTTTTTACAAAAGCAAAAAGGTACCTTTACTAAAGACAAGTTTTTTAATAATTTTATTCTTCCTTATAAAAAAAAAGTTATATAAGCAATTTAACCCTTTTTTAAAAAGCTACCCCTTGCAATATAACCAGTCCATTCATTTGGCCATATTATAAAAAAATTGAATCACTTTAATGATCAAATATTTAAAAAGGCATAATGCTAGCAAAGAGCAATTTTCCGTAAGTTTATTGCGCATTTTATTAAATGATATTTAATTTGATTAAAAGGTTCAAGATTGCAATTTTTAAAACAACCATAAACTTTTTTTTCTAATATTAGCTTAATACATATTATATTGCTTTATCCGCCACTTTTAAAATTAAGTATCAATTTTTTAAAAAGGCTTTTTTCCCATATGAATTGATTCCTTGCAAATGCTTTTTTATTAGTTAAGGGAATTAAATGATTAATAAGATTTTTGATTTTTTAAGAACTTGTAAATTGCAAATTGGTAATTAATATTATATTTTATTATTTTTATTAAAATTATTCCCCAACTTTATTTCGTTTTCATCTACTCCAATTTGCTAGAACCAAACGTTTTCTCTTATCTAACAAAGATTCCATAAGAGACCAAAGCATTTTTCATTAATAATATAAACAATACTTGCGAATAATTTTACAACTTTTTTTAAGCCTC
This sequence comes from Helotiales sp. F229, assembly GCA_002554605.1. NCBI lineage: Eukaryota > Fungi > Ascomycota > Leotiomycetes > Helotiales > Helotiales sp. F229. The sequence continues at coordinate 1,991,910 of MXAW01000004.1, read as the reverse complement.
TTTTTACCTTTTCTTAATTATTTATTAAAAACAATATTTATATATATATATATATATATATAGCTTAATTTATAGCTTTAAAAAAAGTATTAGAAAAGCATAGGGGAAGAATAAGAAAGCGGAAAAGGGGATTATTTAATGGCTATTAGGCTAAGGGATTTTAAAAGCGCAAAGGGTTATAATTATTTTTATAAAAAGCCGGGCCCAAAAAAATTAGCACTAAATTTAGGTGGCCTTTTTTTTATACAATTAAATTTTTGTTTTTATATTATTATTAAGTAATGTGGGATAAAACTTTAGGCATAAATATAGCTATTTTTATAAGGGGTAAGTGCGCTAAAAGGGGGGGAAAAGCAATTTATATTATAAAGCAAATAATATATTGCTTTTGCTAAAAGTGTGGTGGTTTTTTAAGGCATACTAATTATATAGTTTTTTATATTTAGGATTTTCTAATTAGTTTTTATGCTATGAATATAAAAATTGGCTTTTTTAATGCGCATTATAACTTTTTATAAAAATTTCTTTTTATATTTTTTATGCAATATTATTATGTAACAATTTATATAAAATTGGATATTATTATTAAATATGTGGGCATTATTTTATTTCAATTATATTAAATTGGATTAATTCCTTAATTAAAAGTCTTTTTTAATAAGAAAGCGGTTAGCCCAATTGCCTATTAAATTAGTTTCCCCTTATTAAATTCTGAATTTTTGAAGGGCAGCGGTTGGCCCAATTATTAAGGGATTTTTTAATTTTCTATTATTAATATTATGGGGGACAATGCCAAGGTAATAATGGCGGCTGCTCTTATACCTCGTGAGTATTAAATTATTCATAATCTCATTTATTATATATATTAATTTTAATATGCAAAATCTAATAAAAATGTTTAAAATTAAAACATATTAATAAAAAGCCTAAATATAAAATAATCGGTTTTCTTTTGATAAGAATTGTTTTTTGTTTAATTAAAAATTAAAAATATTATAAGCAATAAAATATTAATAATAATTGTTTATTATAAATTTGTTTGCTATTATATATAATGCAATAAGGCTATCGCATTTTTTTTTATTATATTAAATTTTTTGAATTTGGCTTTAAATTTTTAATATTAATAATCTTATAATATTATTCTTGCGCAATATTTATAATATCCCTTTTAATAAAAAGGTCGATTTGCTTGCTAGCAAGAATAAGCATTGCTGGCCTGCCTTAAAAGCCAAAGCACCAATCCGTTTTAGCTTTGCTTTTGGCTTTGCCTTTGCTTTTATTCCTGCTTTTGCAATTCCTGCCGTAAGTTTGATTAATTTAAAATATAAAAAAAAGTAATATATATATATAGCTTGCGCTTTTAGCTTTTTATCTTAAATTGATAATTTTCCCTGCCTTTTGCAATAGCAATTGCACCAAACTCTTTACGCTTCCAATTATTCGCGAGCTTGATTCTTTTTTTTGAAAGGGAATTAAGCTTAAGAATTTTAATAAAAAAAGAGCTAATTTGGAGGCCGTTTTGGCTGGTTTATGTAAGGAGAAGATGAAATACGCGAATATTTATGTTTATTATTTAAAAGATTTTGATTTATTTAAGATTTGTGTATTTTTAAAGGGCTTTTTTAATGATTTTTGTGCCAGCTGCTAATATAATAATTTGGCATTTTGCTGCTTTTTCCGCCATAAGTTTATATTTTATTTAATATAATATATATTTATAAATTTAGCTTGCATTTTTGAAAAAAAGATCATTTATGCTATTTATTTAAATAAAAGGATTAGCCCTCTTATCAAAAAAGCCCGTAGCAACAATTATATAGCTAAGGCCTAAGAGATAGGTGGCAAACTTTAGCATAAGGCTATTTGGGAAATGAAGCTTCGCTTAATTGCTTTTAAGCAGGTAAAAAAGAAAGATATAAATAGTGGCAATGAAAATAATATGAAAATAAATAAATGATTTTTTTTAAAATAATATTTTGATGGCTTATATTCTTCATAAAAACAATTGCCTATGTATTTCTTTTGCATTGCGTAGTTTTTTTGCTTTATATGGGTTTGAATCCCCATTTTATTAAAAAAACCCCTCCAATGAGGTTATTTTGCTTAAGAATATACCCTGGGGGCTCGCATCCACTGTTGTTCACAATTGCTTTTATATTTCTCCCTTATATATTTCTTTTTTATTTAATATTATATATTATATTGCTTATGGGTATTAAAGAATAAACAAACCCTTTTTTTTTAAAAAATATTAAGTAATATTAAAAATATTTCATATATGATATTAAAAAACAAAATCCACTTAAAACCAATAATTATATTTAGCTATACAAAATATAAATAAAAAATTGCGTATTCAAAAGGAAATTAGGATTGCTAATAATATTACAACATTAATCAAACTTTATATATTCCTTTTACTCTTTTGCTATTTTATTATATTAAACGACTTGCGGAATTAAAAGCCTCCTTAATAACCTAAGATTAATTAATATCACTTTTCCTCAATTAATTAAGAAATATTAAAAAAATCCTTATTAAAACTAACCTTCGATTATGTGCCATTATAAGTTTTAAATAATTTTGCGTACGGGTTTGCTGGCTTGGCATTAGCATTTTTGTTTTTTTTTTACGCTACCTTTTTATTTGATTTTTAATTTAACCTTTATTTTAATCTCCTTCTTAACCTTGCTGTTTTTTTTTGATTTCAAAATCCCTAAAATTGCATAAGCATGCTTTTCCTTATTATTGCAAAAGGCTTTTATGGCTTTTAATGCAAATTATGCATGCTTTTTGCCTTTAACTTTTAATCCCATTACATTTTTAGTATTTTTTTTTTGCTTCACTAACGGCATGTTTTTTAGCTTTACCTGGCGCTTCTTAAAATTTTTCTTCAATACCAAAATAATAATAGCTAGCCTTATTAAAATTGAAAATCCTTTGTAAAATAGTTCTTTGAACGTTTTATTATTATATTAATACAAATTCTTTATTGCTATCATTTTATTGCTATTAATAAAAGCATAAAAGTCCGCTAATTTGGTCCTATTAATTTTGAGATTTTTCTTAGCAAAAAGTTTCTTGTATTAGGTATTAGCATTGATTTTGTTAATAATATAAGCAAAAATACTTGATGCTATTTTTTTGCAATGCTTAGATCTTCAAATGCAAAAAGACTTCTTTATTAATAAAAAATTATTCTTATTAAAATTGTTTACAAAAAGCTTAATATTATATTTAAGCTAAGGATTATTATTTGGATTTAATTCAAAGTTTTTTTTCGGCCTTTTCAATTTCGCTTTTTTTTTTTTTATTAAATTTACCTTGCCTTCTTTTATTTTTGATTATCTTCACATTAATCTAATTTCAATCAACCTTATATATTAAAGCTTGGCGTAAAAAAGGTTGAAATGGCCCGGCTTCTTTTTTTTAATTGCATTAAAATAATTAAGATAGCAATTTTTTATGCTTTTTCTTAATCTTTTAAATCTTTTTTATTAAAAATATAATCATAATGCTATCATTATTCCCATTATTTAATAAAGTACGCTGCGACCTGATTTTATTAATTATAAGGCTATTTTGAGAATTGCTTAAAAGTCCAATTTATTAATTAATTTCGCAATTAGGCTTGGGATAAAATATAGCAATAGCAAGGATTTTATGCCTGCATGCAATATATTTCTTATATTTTACTTTTGGTTTTATAAAAGTAATTAAAGCTTTTGACTTAATTTATGAAGCTATAGGCTTTCTTGGCTTATATTTAGCTTGCTCGTTTGCAAGCAGCATGATCTTATTTGCAAGAAATGGAAATGAAGATAAATTGAATAATAATGGCCAATTAAATAAAAGGTATTATAAAAAAGGGTGGAAAATGTTTGAAGATAATATAAATTTTTTAAGAAAAACGAACATTAATATAAATTTATTTATTACTCAACAACCACACATGCTAGAAAGAAGCGGTCAATTGAAAAAAATGCATTATATAATAAATAATAAATTTTAAGATTATTATGCAATGCGCAATTTAATTATTGAAATTATGAAAAAGAATATTATATTAATCTTTTTATGCAAAATAATGCCTATTTATTCCGCTTTTACCATGGCTTTACTGCAAAGTTTTGCATGGCTTATTATAATAAAAATTAATATTAGGAATTAATATTATTAAAAGCTTTTGTAAAAACATGATTAGGTTATATTAATAAGGAATTAAAAAGGTTCAATTGCTAACATTGGTTTTAATAAAAGGCTAGAAATGCTAAAAATGCCTTTATTACCATTCCTTAACGCCTCTTTTTCTTTTACCTTAATAGCCTTTCACATGCTCTCAAATGCTATTATCATTAATTAAAGCTAAGGCTAATTATACTAAAAAGAGTTTGGTAGTGTGGGGGAAATTCCGAAAATCCCTCAAAAGGGGGTGTTGCACTCTCCACCCATATGGATTGCGCTACTTAGCGTCAAAACCTTAAATTTGTCTTGTCTCCCGCGAGGCTCTGGAGCTGCGCGTCTGAATCTTGAAAATTGCCGCCTTCAACGACGACATAACATATCATCCCAACGATAGGCAGTTGTTGCAAGACGTAACCCGGACAGAATGGACGACCTTGAATCCCTCGAACTTCTCTCCTTAGTCTCCAAGGTGACTTCGGAGCTTCAAAACCATCTGGGAATCAACGACAAGACACTGGCTGAGTTCATTATCGCTCAGCATACACAATGCAAATCTCTCAAGGAGTTCCAAACGAAGCTGGATGTCATGGGGGCGGACTTCCCACAGAGTTTGATTGAGAGCGTGGATCGCCTAGTGCGGACTATGCATCCTAAATTCAAGGGCAACAAGGAACAAACCTCGAACGCTTCCCGAAAGCTCGAGCAGAAGATAAAGGTTTTCAAGGGACTTGCAATGCCGGATGTGGATATACCTTGGCAAGATGGACCGACGGAGGAATCTACAAATGGAGCTACGAGACCTGCAGCAGATGCAATCGACGACACTCTGGCGCTACTCGAGGGACTGGAGAGTAAGGCAAGAATCGAGAAGCCCATCCAGTCCAGCCGCAAACGAAGTCGAAGCCCCAACGATGATTATATCAGAGGTAGAAGCAGAAAGGATAAATACAGATCGCGATCACGGTCTGTGGAGGAACGAAGACGAAGGAAAAACGGACCTGGGGAAGAAGATGAATACGGCCGCTCAAGAAATGGGCACAAAAGCAGCCGGCGTATAAGGGAAGAAGACGATCCGTTCAGGCGCCCGCCAACACCAGAAATTGACGATGTGCCCATAACTTTCAAAATCTACGATGGTCATGTTACAGGAGTAAAGGATTTTGGGGCATTTGTGAATATCCATGGGGTGAAAGGCAAGGTTGACGGGCTTGTCCATGTGTCAGCTTTGGTAGAAGGTCAACGTGTCAACCACCCATCTGACCTCGTCACCAGGGGCCAGCCAGTTAAGGTTAAAATCATCAAGATAGAAGGCTCGAGGATTGGACTTTCAATGAAGGACGTCGATCAGGAGACTGGAAGAGATTTGGCTCCACAGGCCAGAATAAAATCCGGTGCCAACCTGGAACAGATTGGAGGCAGCAAGGATGAGTACAACCTCATGGACGACAAAGTCCTTGTTTTCGAAGGTGACATGACAAGTAATTCCCGAAGGACGAAAAAAAGAATGACTTCTCCTGAGCGGTGGGAGATCCGTCAACTCATCGCATCCGGCGTCGTCAAAGCCTCAGATTACCCAGATCTTGATGAAGACTACAACGCTACTCTCAATGGTGAAGGCGAGATGGAGCTGGAGGAGGATGTTGATATCGAACTCCGAGAGGAGGAGCCACCTTTCCTTGCTGGCCAAACAAAGCAGTCACTGGAGTTGTCCCCCATTCGAGTTGTTAAAGCTCCTGATGGATCTATGAATCGTGCTGCCATGGCTGGAGCTACCTTGGCAAAGGACCGAAAGGAACTCAAGTCACAGGAAGCGCAAGACAAGGCAGCCGAAGAGGGCTCTAAAATTGATTTGTCGGCGCAGTGGCATGACCCCATGGCAGATCCCGACGAAAAGAAGTTTGCAAGCGATGTCCGAAGCATCAACGCGAATCCAGCAAATGAGAACATACCGGAATGGAAGAAAGCCACACAAAGTAAGGACCAATCATTCGGGCGACGAACGGACATGACCATCAAGCAGCAAAGAGAGTCTCTTCCTGTTTATAGGTTCAGATCAGAGCTGATCAAAGCGGTACACGCGAATCAGTTGCTGATTGTTGTTGGGGACACCGGATCTGGAAAAACAACACAATTGACTCAATACCTGGCAGAGGCTGGTTTTGCGAACAATGGCATGATCGGATGCACCCAACCCCGTCGTGTCGCTGCTATGTCGGTCGCAAAACGTGTTGCCGAGGAAGTTGGGTGCGAGCTGGGTCAAGAGGTTGGCTACACGATTCGATTCGAGGATTGTACTAGTCTTGCAACAAAGATCAAGTACATGACTGACGGAATGTTACAACGAGAGATTCTAATGGATCCCGATATCAAAAGATACTCCGTGATTATGCTAGATGAAGCTCACGAGCGTACAATATCCACAGACGTTCTCTTTGCATTGTTAAAGAAGACCATCAAACGGCGACCGGATTTGAAGGTTATCGTCACCTCCGCAACTCTGGACGCGGACAAGTTCTCGGCGTATTTCAACGAGTGTCCTATCTTCTCGATTCCCGGTCGGACTTTCCCTGTCGAGGTCATGTATTCGCGTGAACCAGAATCCGATTACCTGGACGCAGCTCTCGTGACGGTAATGCAAATTCATCTGACAGAACCTCCTGGGGACATCCTTCTCTTCTTGACTGGCCAAGAAGAGATTGATACCAGTTGCGAAATTCTCTTCGAGCGTATGAAGGCGCTCGGGCCAAACGTCCCAGAACTTATCATTCTTCCAGTCTACTCAGCATTGCCAAGTGAGATGCAGAGTAAGATCTTCGACCCTGCGCCTCCCGGGAGTCGGAAAGTTGTGATAGCCACAAATATTGCCGAAACCTCTATTACAATCGATCATATCTACTATGTTATTGATCCAGGGTTTGTGAAACAGAACGCCTACGATCCAAAATTAGGAATGGACTCTCTTGTTATTACTCCCATTTCCCAGGCCCAAGCTAAGCAACGGGCTGGTCGTGCTGGAAGAACTGGCCCTGGAAAGTGCTTCCGTCTTTATACCGAATCTGCTTTCCAGTCGGAAATGTTGCCAACTTCTATTCCCGAAATACAACGACAAAATCTGTCGCACACAATTCTCATGCTCAAGGCTATGGGAATCAACGATCTTTTGCATTTCGACTTTATGGATCCTCCTCCTACAAACACTATGTTGACAGCCCTTGAAGAGCTCTATGCTTTGTCTGCCTTGGATGATGAAGGTCTTTTGACACGGCTAGGACGAAAGATGGCAGATTTTCCTATGGAGCCTTCACTCGCTAAGGTTTTAATAGCGGCGGTCGACCTAGGATGCTCTGATGAGATCCTTAGCATTGTTGCGATGTTGTCGATGCCATCGGTCTTTTATCGCCCAAAGGAGAAGCAATCGCAAGCTGACCAAAAGAAAGCTAAATTCCACGACCCCCACGGCGATCATCTCACGCTACTTAACGTGTACAATGGCTGGAAGCAGAACAAGTTTGCGAATCCATGGTGCTTTGAAAACTTCATCCAGGCCCGGTCGATGCGCCGCGCAAAGGATGTTCGGGATCAGCTTGTCAGTATTATGGACAGATACAAGCATCAGGTTGTCTCATGCGGTCGTAACACACAAAAGGTTAGACAAGCTTTATGTAGTGGATTCTTCCGCAACTCGGCACGAAAAGACCCTCAAGAAGGCTATAAGACCCTCATTGAAGGTACGCCAGTTTACTTACATCCGAGCTCGGCCCTTTTTGGGAAACAGGCAGAATGGGTGATCTATCATACGCTTGTCATGACGAGTAAGGAGTACATGCACTGTACTACTTCGATTGAACCAAAATGGCTCGTCGAGGCCGCTCCTTCGTTCTTCAAGGTCGCACCAACAGACAAATTGAGCAAGCGAAAGAAGGCTGAAAGGATCCAGCCATTGTACAACAAGTTTGCTGCAGAAGATGATTGGAGGCTTTCATCACAGAAACGGCAAGGCAGAGGTGGTGGTGGTGGAACATGGGGTTGATCCGTAATTTGCATTGAAACACAGTTGTCATTGTAGTAGATGTATTCAACCGATACCGGTTTCAAAGACCTCTGCATTTTATCCTACTAGCACATGCCTCAGTATTCTGAAGCTACCTGCTCGTTGAGTCGCTTGTGAGCATCGTGCTTTGCCCGCTCCCTGTCGACGAAGTTGAGACCCCAGGTCTCGAACTCTCTGTCGATGAAAGCTCCAGCCAGCCCAGCGAGTATCTCCTTAGCCTCCGCATGGCTTGCGGGCTTCCCATTTTGGGCAACATGCTGCTCGTATGCCTTTGCGGCCTGTGACGATCCTGTTAGCTGAAGACTTGCATGATTGAACAGCCGGTGGCGATTACCTCGTAGGCTGCAGCACCTCCAATAAGCTCATGCGAGATTTTTGCCTTGTGTTCGTCTGGGGTGTTTCGGTACTTCCACAAAGTCAGTAAAGATTGGCCTGACGGCATCAACGGCTTCGGGTTCGCAATACCTGGTCGAAAGCCTGGGCCTCGCTGGAATCTCCTCCAAACCATCCCATGATGAAGGTGTAGAAAGTGTGGTAGTGAAGTGGAACAGATTGGAGTGAAAGTGTGAATCAAGATGACTAGAGAAGGAGGATGGATGGATGGATGGATGGATGGATGGATGGATGATGGAAGAGAATTAAAGCAAGCAGGACAAAAGAAGGTTAAAGAGGGGTTTTACTTGTAAAGCACCAGGTGGACTCGGCACTGGTACGTACCATCGTGCTCATGTTATGTTAGTTGATGCCCCATGTCCAGCGGGGCGCCTTCCTCTTCCTCTGACTTGCTGGAAGAGACACCTGGGACGCCAAACTCAGCTGGATTGGTATCGGAAGACTGGACCGGCAGCTGTTGGAGGACAGCTACGGCGAGGCTGACGTGGGCTTTCATACCTAACGTTGGGTCCAACGGGACGACGCGAAGACGAGAAGGACAATAATAGATCTCCAGGGTTCCAAGGGTCCCCGCCAAAAGCCAAGATGGCCAAGCAGAAACAAGCCTTTCTGCCCCGAAGGACCCGCAGCAGGGGGAGGGGGCAGCGAGGGGACGGGTCCTGGCTCTTCCAATTCCATTGTACTGCAAATGGAGTGGACCTCAAAGAGTCAATCAAGCATGGGCTCATGTCTCAACAAATATTTGCCGTCTCTATCCAGCTCGTGTTGCGTTTATCGACTGGTATGTACTGGAATGTGTGGCCCTCGTTTGATTGTCTGGCGACTTTTCAGCACATACCTCTTTGTATCTCGAAGGCAAATTCGTGTATTCATATATCCAATCGATCATGATCATTAGGTCGGCTTTCCGCGATTGTTTATTCCGGCTGGCTTAATACCTTGTAATTGTTGGTGTTGGCGCCCCGTCGGAGCCGCAAATGTATAACTCACCCAGATGAAGCTGTCAACAGCTCCTTCCAGGGGGGGGGGGGTGACATCTGCAGGGTCTTTGAGAGCCATGGCAAGCTTTAGCCAATTTACTGGATGTGTCAACTGTCTATATGAGGCTAAGGCGACGTTTATTGCAATAGGAGTACCCAGAAGTAGAAGCAGAGGAGAAGCTTTGGTAGGCCCAAACTAGTAGCTCCCAAAATATCTTTCGGCACCAGTTTGGAGCAATTTCAAATCACGTGGTTTATTCCGGAAAAGATGGTCGGCTGGTCTACGTTCCGCTCCCTGGCTGGTATGAGGCAGCATCTGGTTCTTCGTGTCCGGGTAAGTTGCTGGTCGTTTCTGGACGCCAGCAAAATAAATGGCCCTAAGGTACAGACGTAATTATGGAAACTACCTAAAGGTAGGTAGGTACCTGAATACGAATGCCACATCACGTGCCTTGTAACCAATCAAACCTTGAATGCGGCTGAATTCTCTCGTCTTCTCTTCTCTGGCAAACAAGAACTTCTGTCAGGCATCTATCTGGCTTAGCAAATGAAATGAAGCCTTTCAAAGTAGCTTACTAGGTGAGGCAAAGTAAAATAAAGTAAAATAAAGTACTCGGACATACTGGACACATCGGACGGTCCAGCATTCCGCCTCGTTTTTTCGCTCGCGTCGTCTTCTGCTGGCCGCGGCTGCCGTTAAACGAACGAACGAACGCGGCGGCCCCCTTCCCTCCTCTCTCGAAGTATAGAATGGAGCAAAGCAAGAGCAGAGTAGAGCTGAACTGATCTGATCTGAGCTGATCTGATCTGATCTGAGCTGATCTGATCTGATCTGAGCTGATCTGATCTGATCTGACGTTGATGGACGCTGACGCCCCGCGACTTTTGAATTGGCGTACAAGTATGTATTTAGGCGAGAGGGAAGGCAAAGGATTTTTATATGTCAGCGTCATGAATAATGCACTCGGCATTAGACTAGGGGGGATGGTACCTAGGTCCTCCCTCGTCTAGATCTTGGGATTCCAAAAACACACTCGATTCTGATCATGAGGTAATGCAACGTTATTATTTGTTCCCAGAAGACAATCCACAGCTTGCTTTGTTGTGTTTTTGCTTTTGCTGTTACTAGGCGTCTTAGCCACTGTGCTCAGCTTCACATCCCGCCATGAAGTGCTTGAAGCGGTTCTGGTCACTTAGCTGTGGGATCTTTTCTCTTTTGAGACATCCATGGGGCGAGCGAACGAATTGGAAATGGAATTGGAAAGGCGAGATAGATACCTGGGTTGCAGATGATGCTGTGCACAGAAGCAAATATCGTCTTGTCTCTCTTGCTTTGTGCTCTTCGGCGACAGGTACTGTACAGTAGAGTACAGTCATGGCGGTTCTGATGTGTCTGGTCGCTTAGGAATGCACTTCTGTCGTTGGCCAAGCCAAGTCAGGGATCTCCCACGGCATGATAAGAATTCCCCGCCATTTTTCTTGTCTTGTCCTTGTCCTTCCTTGACCTTCCTTGACCTTATCTTCTGACCGCACGCATCCTCACTCCGCATTGGCTTGATTCATGCTCATGGTAGACTGACGGATGACTTTTTAAATGGGCCGCGGCGCATTTTGTCTCGTCTGATTTCATTCCTTATCTTTCCTCAAGGACCCTCCCTTCCTTACCTTACCTACTTACCACCAGCCTTATCTCTCTAATCATAATCATCAACATCAACATCAACATCAACATCAACATCAACATCGGAGTATAAGAACGGACAGCGTTCTCCTCGACCTTTCCCTTATTCTTCCTGCGTCGAAACTCCAACCCCATCTCTACCTCCGCCATGTCGTCCGACGATGAGAAGAAGAATCCCTCCCCTCCCTCCCCAACCACTTCCGCCTTCGATGCACCTGTCTCGGAAGGGCAGGTGGCCAAGAGACGCTTTCCTGGCTTCAGCCTCAAGGTTCGTCAAGAGGAAAGTAGTTTCGCCACTACGAAAAGTGCCTCAAATGCCGATTTTGATCCAATTCCTCCCTCTAAGCGAACCTGGAACTGGGGCGCATATGTTGCCTATTGGAGTACGTAACTTTCCGCCCTTGAAATCTCAGTGAGCTGGGCTCAGGATCGTCTTTCTTTGTTGATCTTGATCCTGATCTTGAGAAATTTCATTTTTGACATACTAAAGTCTTGATTAGTGGCCGATGCTTGGGCAGTGTCGAACTGGGAAGTTGGTGAGTCTAATTTGGAAACCTAGTCGCGCTTCTCTGCCTCTAGCTGCGAAGCAAAATGCTGAATACTTGTAGCGTCTTCTATGATTGCCGTTGGCCTCGATTGGAAAATGGCCATCGGTGCGTGTGTTCTGGGTAACACCATCATGGGTCTTGTTATCACTGTGAATGGCCGCATGGGTGCAATTGTCAGCACCCTCTTCTCTCACTGCGCTAAGCAAGACTGACCGACTCTAAACAGACTCACGCTCCATTCCCTGTCCTCTCACGTATGCCATTTGGTTACTACTTCAGTAGGTACTGGGGGAGCCAGTTTTTTCCTCTTTTGGATGTTTCAGGAATTCCTTGAGACACGTCTTATCCTTTTGCAAACCATTCTTGCTAATCCCCTGTTACCTACAGGTTACTTCGTTGTGCTCTCCCGCTGCGTGCTTGCCATTGTCTGGCTTGGGTTGGTTTGCACAGACCATTTTTTCAATAGAGGTTAACCTACCCTTTCAGTGTCCAAACCACGACCGGTGGTCAAAGTATGTCCGTCTTATTGACTGCTATCTGGCCCAGCTTCGCAAATATTCCCAACCACATCCCCGAGGATCAAGGCATCAGTACCTCCGGAATGATCGGTTTCCTACTTTACTTCCTCCTTCAGCTACCATTCTTGTGTATCCCTTACACCAAGGTATGGCCCTGAAGTGACCTTCTCGTTTCAGCTGACTGATACTGCACAGATCCAATACTTCTTCGCTTTCAAGAGCGTCATTGCACCCGTATGCCAAATTTCCTACCCATAACCGCCCTTTTCTCTGAACCTAGGGCTCTATTTTCTCTTTATGGTCCTTAGTCAAGAGACATTTGAAGATATCATATACTAATGTTACAATCAGATCTGCTTCCTCGCCATTTTTGGAGACACTCTGCGGAGGGCTGGCGGTACTATCAGCAACAGTATGGTCATCACTGAGGTTAGCACCTTCTGACCCTCCACGACACTTATGCTCGGATTCAGGCTAGTGCTGACATGTCGAACAGGGTACGACGAAGGCCGGATCAGCACTCACCTGGGCCTTCTTTGCTAGTAAGTAGTGTGCTTTGTTGATGCGGCCTCGTCTAATCATTATCGCTCTTCTAGATCTCAACGGTGTTCTGGGAAATTACGCCACTCTTGGGTTGAATATAGCAGACTTCAGCCGCTACGCAAATAAGCCCAGTGCACAGAACGTCCAAGCTATCGTCATTCCTTGCATTTTCACGGTTGTTGGGCTGCTTGGGATCTTTACAGCCGCAGCTGCAGAGACCGCTTATGGTCACGTCATCTGGAACCCCATCGAAATCATCGAGTTGTGGATGGCATCAGGTTCCCATGGAGGTCGTGCTGCAGCTGCCTTTGCAGCCATCGGCTTGATCATCGTCACCCTTGGCATCAATATCTCAGCCAACTCCATCAGTGCTGCGAATGACTTGATGGCGTTCTGCCCAAAGTACATCAACATTCGCAGGGGTCAGCTCCTCGCTGCAGTCATTGGGAGCTGGGCCTTCGTACCGTGGAAGATCCTCGCATCAGCAGCGAAGTTTCTCGCCTTTCTTGGCGGCTATACCATTTTCCTTGGTCCTATGACAAGTATACTCATGTGCGAGTACGTATCCCAAATCAATCGAAAGTCGCGCCTATTGTTGCTAACATTGCTCTCAGCTACTTCATTGTACGTCACGGGAATGTATCCGTACCCGACATGTACAACTTCCATGGTATGTACCGATACTCGCCTAAATATGCCACAAACTGGCGTGCCGTTGTCGCCTTCTTCATCGGCTGTGTTCCGCCACTTCCTGGCTTCGTGAACAATATTGTTGTAGCAGGATTGGGCACGACAGGGGTCTCAATTGGGGGTCAACACTTGTAGGTCCCGTCAATCACATCTTATCGAAAAGAGGTCATCGAGCTACTCTCTGTGTTATTGCTGATGGGCAAACTCCTATAGGTTCGCCATCGGTTACGTCTACTCATTTTTTGCGGCTGGTACATTTTATTGGCTGTTCAATCGATTCTCCCCGCACACAGAATCTACGATGGACCACCCGGATCTGGGCGAAGAAATCATCGCAGAAAACGATGCTAAGAACGTCGAGGAGAAACGCGCGGATCGGGCAGTAAAGAAGACTAGTGTGCTTAAACGCATATTTGAGGTTTGAGGGTGTGAGATACCTTCGCTCGCTTAGGGTCTGTTTATTGTTTTATAACGTCTAGCGATCGTGGCTTGGGCAGATGAATAGTCTGTTCAAATGTCTGACTGGTCGGGATGTATGCTGTTCTGATGTTCCAAACGAGTGCCCATATTCTCACAACAGTAGACAGGTACACAAATAATTACACGAGCTCCGGGTTCGGATAGATGTTTATGGTCTAAGTTCTGCATATACATATCCACGAATGATTGGGTCATTTGCTCGCAATTTCCTGCACTCGAGAATTAGCCTTAGAACATGTGTGTTTAGAGGATATGTTCTCAAGTTAAAGTTAATTTGAAATTTTAAAGACTTACAAGACTTTGTCCTCACAGCCCAACGCGGAAGTCGCCTGTATGACTAGCGGCATTTTGAAGAACAGTCATATGTCGCCGACCTGGCCAAACGAATGGAAAATCCGGGAGCCATGAGGTTTAAGGAAGCCTTTGTCTTAAAATTTAACAATTCTTTAGTCTTATTCTCAGAGGGAGTGGTAGAACAGCACATGTACGTTGTTATAGCAGCGCATACGCCGTTGTTTTTAGTAAATACCTCGGGCGCACTTAACATTGTATGCTTCTTGAGAGGGAGTAGGACGGAATTAGAGTTGAGACAAATTGGCTGGGTTGTAATTGCAAAAGTGGTCGTTGATATCAACTTGCGGGGTTCAAGAACAAGTCATAATAAATATACTTTGATTAGTCGACTCGTGAGCTATCCCCCAAGTAGGTCAAGGCCTACTTAAATACCACGATATTAGTACATAATGTTCAACAAGAACCTCACTACATGTGACGGCGCAATACTATATATTGCTTTATTATATACCAAAGACAATAGATGGGGGTAAAAAGAGGGATAAGGGGGAAATAATATTATATACATATGCTACACCTTACAATGCGTAGCCCTAATAACTCCTAGTAAGCCTTACATTACTGATATTAATGTAGAAAGCGTTTTATCGCACGCCTTGCGTTAATATTGATCTAATTGCCTAGTGCAGTGTAAATCTAGAAAAGATGTTATATATTCACGTGATTGCTTCTCTATGTGAAAGGGCTAATTTAGGCATTTTAACCAAAGCTCTACTAAACCCACCAAGCCGAGTTATGATAGATTATAATTAAAAAAATATTATATATAACGGCTTAACTAACCTTAACAAAAAGAACACAAAATTGTGACGCTTACTTTATAAAAACGGCAGTTACTATTAAAATACAGCTTTGCATAATTAAAAGGCGTATATGAAAATAATAAAAGTTTTTTAAATTTATAATTTAAAAAAAGAAGGTGAATAAAAAGAAAAGAAATTATATATAAAAAGGGGTGATTTAAGCTTAGCCATATTTTATTTAATCTTAGTAAAATGTCTTAATTAAGAAGTCATTTTATACTTATATAAAAAGAAGTAATATTGGTGCGAATGATGATTCTATTGAGGGGGGATTTCTAGGTTTCAATTACTTTTAATACTAAGCTCTCCTCGGCTCTCATCGTTTTAATTGCCTATTTAGGCTTAGTACTAAGCCTCCGCTTTAATACACTGTAATAGCTTTAAAACCTTAGTTAAGAGTACTTTAATAATTTTAAAATCGGTATTTATTGATTTTTTTACTTAATTAATTATTAAACTTAAGTTAATATTAAGTCTTAGTTATTACTTTAATTACTTATTTACGTTTAGTGCCAAGGCCTTATATTAATCCAAGAGTTATAAGATCTTTTAAAGCCTTTTTAAGGCATTTAAAAGACCTTAGGAGCCTTTAAAG
This sequence comes from Helotiales sp. F229, assembly GCA_002554605.1. Classification (NCBI taxonomy): domain Eukaryota; kingdom Fungi; phylum Ascomycota; class Leotiomycetes; order Helotiales; species Helotiales sp. F229. The sequence continues at coordinate 1,976,086 of MXAW01000004.1, read as the reverse complement.
GGCCTTTTACAAAAAAAAAGAGTATTTTTCCATAACATCGGCATACTTATTATTATTATCATTTTTCAATTTATTATCAAAGCATTATTAGCATTAATTTCATTAACTTAATACAAAGTAAAATGTCTTTAATTTCGTTAAAACAAGTAATATTAAAGGATTAAGGCTAAAAAAACGCAAAGTATATTAACACGCGCAAAGTTAAAGGGTAATTTAAACCCATTTTAAAAGTTAAAAATTAAGTAATTCGTTGCATTTACATAAACTCCACTTTAAAATTCCACAATTATTATTATAATACGTCCTCGCGGATTATTTATGCTTCAGCGTAATAAAGATATTACGTTAATAACTAAAAATTCAAAGTTTTAATAAACAATTCGTTTAATAACTTGTCCTTAATTTTTAACTTATACAACTATAACGTACTATTTTAAGATTCTTAACTTCTTATAGTCTTAGTAAAATTACTTACGTAAGTAATAAACAATTTTATTTTACAATTTTATTTTAAAAATAAAATTATCGTTTACGCTACCTTTATAAGCAAAAGTACAAAACCAATGATAAAACTCCTAAAACGTCTTGTTTACTTTCATTTATAAAGCAACATATTTGTTACGCGCTATTTATTCCTCATAAAAATCCATTAAAGAGAATTAATTAAATAATCAAATCCAAGGCATTAATAAGGTTACTGTCTTCGTTGGGTTTTATAAAAAGGAAAAAAGGTTTTAGAGATGTATATGCCATTCCTTTAATTTAATTAAAGATCTAATCATTTTTATAATTATCATTAATAAAATAGGCTTAATACCTGTTGAGGGTGTTTTTAAGTTAAACTTCCCAAAGTTAAAGGCTATACTTAATACCGTTTAAGAATTTATTATAAAAACCTATATCTTCTCAATATAATTAAGGAAAAACATTAAAAACATACTACTTTTAAAAAAAGCGGTAAAGATTATGATAATAATAATAATAATAATAATAATAATAATAATAATAATAATAATAATAATAATAATAATAATAATAATAATAATAATAATAATAATAATAATAATAATAATAATAATAATAATAATAATAATAATAATAATAATAATAATAATAATAATAATAATAATAATAATAATAATAATAATAATAATAATTATTATTATGAAAAGAACCGCCATACTAAAGGCAGTAAAGGCATTATTTTTACCTTCTCTTATAAAAAAAAGGCAAATAAAATCATTCTTAATAAATAAGTATAAAAAGCTATTTACATTAAAACTAACAAACTTAATTAAATAAAAAAGTAAAAAAATAAAAAAGTGAATTAAACTCGTATAATCTCTATTTCACTAACTTATATAATAATTATATTCACAACTATCTCTTTATTTTCTTTACTTATAACTTAATAATATTAAAATCTCTTATATTATTAAATATATATTAATTATTACTAATAATACTAATATCATAAAAACCAACATTAATAAAAAAGGACATATTAACGTTACTAATAAAATAATGTTTTATTAAAAAAAAGATTAATCTTTAGTTTTAACTTATAAATTAAAAGCAAGTCACTAATATAAAAAGGCTTTTTAAAATATTAAATATTCATAAAAAAACGGCTTAAATATTTTTATTAAAATTTGTTTATTTAATACCATTCATTAAGTTATATTTAATATAAGCCTTTTTTATAAAAAAACTTATCTTATAATAAAAGTTCATAAAAGTATTAAAAAAAATCTTTTTTAAATAAGTTAAAAAAGAATTATAAATAATATAATATTTATTTTAAAATAATAATAATAATTATTATAATATAAGCTTTTTTAAGTATTAAATTCTAATTTTTAATAAAAGTGCCTTAAAATAATATTAATATTAAAATTAATTATAATTATAATATTATTTAAAAATAAATTTTATATATTTAAGTCATTTTTACTTTTTAATAGATTTTTAAAAATTTATTTGCCTTATTTAATAATTAAAAGGCGTTGTGTATTTGTTTTTATATAATTATTGTTTTTAAATTTTATAGAAATTTTTAAAGTAAGTTTATTATTCTTATTAATAAACTTTTAAATATTATAATTATTTATAAATGTATTATTTAAAAATACATATAAATGATTAATAGAATTTACATTGGCAATATATATATTATAGGCCATTTTATTAACTATTTTATAAGCCACTTTAAAAGATAAGTTATTAAATAATAAAAAAGGAAAAGTAATATAACTTATAACTTTAAACGAAAGTATTACTAAATAAATTAATTACTTTTAAAGAAAATATATAAGGCTTTAGTTTATTATATAAAGTATACTTTTTTATTTCTCATCTGTTTTTAAAAAAAATTAAACCTTAAGTTTAAATATAATTTTTTTAATGTCTTTTCTTAAAATAATACTGTTTTTTATATTACTTTAAAGTTAATTATAATATAAAAAAAGATTTATTTTTATTTTATTATAAAACGTTATATTTTACCTTAAAAGAGTATTGTCATTTTATACAATTATAATATTACTTTTATTTACTTATATAAATAAATGCCTTTTATTTTATTCTTAAAAGTAATTATCTTAAGGAAAACTAATAACCCTTATTAACTTTTCTTTCTTAAATTAATATTTCAATTATTTATTAATATGTTTATTATATAATATAAATAATAAATATTCATATATACTTCTTTAATAAAACACACATAATATTTTAGTTTTTATATGACTTAGTTTTATTATTATATTTAACACTTTTTTACTTAAAAACGTACTGTTTTTTAAAAAACGATTTACTTTAACTTTTAATCAAGTTTTAAAAAAAACCGCCTTTATTTTTTAAAATTAATACCTTTTATAATATATCTTTAAAACTTGCTTTAATAATAAACACTAATCTTATTAATATTTAAAAGGTATATATGTAAAAGTGATTTAATTAATTGTTATTCTTATATTTATTTTAAATAAAGGTTTTCAAAATAGCCATACAACATTAATTAATATTAATAAAAAACGCCGTTTTATAACTTAAACTTTTATTATAAACTTTTAATTATTTTTTAATTATTATTTCCTTTAACTAAACTTAATACTTTTATTTTAAAGGCTAATAAAATTAAGTAAAAGTTGGGGCCACAGCTCCCTATACACCTTAAGTAAAAGCCTTAAAATGCCTTTAATACCTTTAAACTTAATAACTTAATAAATATATATTAATTTAACTTAGACTTTATATTATATATTAATAAATAATAATTAATCCTTTTAATATAATTATATTTTTTTACGTTATAAGTTAATAATTATGTAAATTTATTTAGTTTTAAAGCCTTTAAATCTCTCTTTTTAATTAATCTATAAAAGTTAATATAAATGATAATTTCTTTAACTCTTTTTTATTTATTATTATATTTTTTTAATAATATTTAAATTTAATGAAAAAGGCGGTTTATTAAACCTTTAAACCTTATATTTTAACCTTAATAATTAAACATATCTTAAATAAACCTTTACATTACTTTTTATAAAAATATAATTAAAACTAAGGTTTTTAAAAAACGGAAAAACGATTAATTTAAGAACTTAATATAAATACACTTTAAAATTAACTCTTTTTAAGTATTTTTTTAAAAAAACATAAAGGGTGACTTTTAATTTTAGCTTATTATCCTTTAAATTATAATTAACGTTCTTTTTAATTAATATATTAATTTAATATAATTAAGGCACCTTTTTTCATCGATTTATTATATTATTTAAATTTAGTTAATTTTCTTAAGTTTAAATGAGTATTTATTTAATTATATAACCTTCCTCTAGTCTTTTCAGCTTAATTAAAAGGCTATTTAATTATTTGTCCTTTATTAATAATATTTAAAAGTAAAGGTTAATCGTTTTTATTTATTTATAAGAAATGAAGGCCTTAACATATAATATATTATTAATAGTTTTTTTACAGTAGTTCTTAATAAATTATACGGGTAAAATCTTAAATTCTAAGGGCTTATTTAACTTATTTAAAGGTTACTTTTTATATTATATATTTATTTATAATATATTTAATAATTTAATGAATATTTTATAAAATAAATAATTTTTATTAATATTTTTTTTAAGTTATTTAATTTGTTTTAGTTTTATAGATATTTTTAATAATATTATAAAGAACTTTTAATTTATAAAATATTTGTTTTTAAGATGTTTTATTAATGTGAGTTTAATATATTTTAATTTATTTAAGTGTGGATTAATTTTGACTTATTTTAAATATTAAAGAGAAAAAAAGAAGATTTATTATTATTTTTATTTTTAAAATAATTAATTAAAAGATAAAGTTATAATTAAATATTAAAAAAAAAGTGTAAGAAATTATAGTGGGGGGGGGGGTAATTTTGCTTAAGTGTGCGGGGAGTTATAGCTTTAATTCTTATTTTTGCTTTTCTTTTTTTAATTATAATAATACTATTAAATATAACATTAAAAAAATAAATATAAAACTTTTTATTAATAAGTATTTAAGAAATTTCAAAGCTATTAACATTTAAATTAAGGTTTATTTTAAATATATAAACGGTAAAACAAAGATTATTATTTTTTAATATATAAACCCTAAATTCATAAGTATATTTAATAAAATTAATGACTTTTTAAAGCTTTAAATTAACAATTCTTTTAAATTATAATTAAATATAGGCTATAAAAGTAAAATACAATTATTCTATTATAAGCTTTATGACTTATAATAAATTCCACATTAAATTTATTAATTACACATTTATTAATTACATATTTATTAAAAAGATTATATATTTTTATTAATTTAAAAATGTTTATGGAAAAATCTCATTTTTTTTAAAGCTTTATATTTTTATTAAATAATATAAACTTAAAAATAATTATACTTACTTTATAAGTTTTTAATAATTATAAATAAAAATATTTATAATATTTAAATTAAAACACGTCTTTTTTATTAAATTATTATTCTTTTTTAATCTTTTAAAAACATTATCTCTTATAAAAGTCATATAACGGACATTTTTAAAAAAGAATATTAATATTAAGACATTAATTTAAAAAGAGCATTCGCTTTTTTTTAACTTTTTTAATTATTATATAATTTATAAATGCCATTCTTATTAGTATTTTTTGTTTTTATTATTAAAAGATTAATTATTAAACCAACAATTATTTTAAATTAAAAAAAAAACAAAAAAGAATTATAACTTTAAATAAGATTTCTTTTAAAAAAAAACTTTTATAATTAAAAAATATATTTAAAAAGCTTTATTTTAAAAAAACGCTTATTATGTTCTTTAATATATATTAAACTTATTATAAATTTATTATATTAAAAAGACGCTATATAATAAAATTAATTAATAATATAAAACGAATATTATCATATGAAAGCTAAAATCATTAATTTTAATACGATTTTAAAATCACCTTTAAAATCGCCTTTAAAACGGCCTTATTAAACCACTAATTTTTGACTTTCCACGTTTATTCATAAAAAGGGGTACTTAATATAAAAGTATTATTTTTAAATCATTAAACATTAAATACGCCATTTAAAAAATAATAAATAAACTTATAAAAGTCATTATTTTATATAAAACTAAGTTATTAAAACAAAGTAAAGTGGATATTTATTATACTTTAATATTAATTATATTATTAGTCCATAAGGGTTATGTAGTCTTATTATATTATATAAGGAGCATTATTTAAATAATATTATAATAGTTTTTAGGGGTTATGCTTTAGGTATTAAAAATAATGGATTTGATAATTTTAAGGGGTAATTAGAGCTATAAAGGATTTATTATAAAGGTTATTTAGAAGAATATATAATAAAGGATATTTCCCATTTTTTAATAATATATAAATTTTATTACTCATTTTATTGAAAATTATATTGACCCTTTTATTTAATATATTTTTGTATAATTTATTAGTATTGTATTAATATTAATTAATGATTAATTTATATTCTAAATAATAAGGTTTTAAATTGCAAAGTTAATTTAAAACATTTAATTATTTATATTTTTAAATAGGGCTTAGCCATTTGATTAAATTAAAGGATAAATAATTTCCCTTTTTTAAAAACATTAGTAAAAGCATTTTAATTAATTAGAAATTTAATAGTTATATAATCTATAACAAATATAATATAATAATTATTTAATAATAATTATTAGATTAATATTTTAAAATCGAATTAATGGATTATTTAGGGAATTATATTTGAATTAATTTTAAACCTATTTTAATATAATGTTTTAATTAAGGGAGCATATTATAAAGCTAATAAAAAAGTAGAAAAATATTATTTTATTAATTTAAAAATTAATGAATAATATATTATTAGAAATTAAAGGAATATTAATTAATTATATAAAAGTTTTATAAAAGTTTTATAAATATTATTATAAAAGTTTTATAAATATTATTATAAAAGTTTTATAAATATTATTATAATAGGAAGATAAAAAGAGAATACTTGTTTTAAATCTTTTAGGGGTTTTGAATAAATAAATAACTATTGATTTTTAAAAAATATATAAGTAAAGGAGCACTTAATTAAAAAATAATTTTAAATTTTATAATTATTATATATAAAAAACTAAAGAAATAAAAGTTATAAATATATTAAAAAACATAATAAAGGCTAAGAAAAACGAATAATTTAAAAAACAATTAAAAATATAAAACTAAATATATTTTGAATTTGTTTTAAATTATGTTTAAAACATATTTATACCTTTTATATAACCTATTCAAAATCAGCCAAAGGTTTTTATATTTACGTAAATTCTTTTTTTTATATTAAAAATAAAAAAAAGTTAAATACCTTTAATATTAAAAGTAAAAATATTAAATATTATATTAAAACATTAAAATGATTTATTTAAAAACTTTACCTTTATTAAAGTTAATATTATAAAAAAGGATTTATATAATATAATGCCATTTATTAATTTGAAAAAGGAATTCTTATTTACCTTTCATAAAGGGCCTTTTAAAAACAAAATGATAATACATTATTTAATTTAATATTATTATTAAATGTTTACTTAAAAGATAAGATATTATTTCTTTTTATAATAACACTAAGGTTTATTAGATCTTATTTTAAACTAATACGGCTTTTGTAATTTATAATAAACCCATTATTTTTAAATTAAGCCAAATTTTTAATAAATTTTAATAAAATATATTTAAAACAGTTTTAATATAATAACGCCAAAATTCATTTTAATAAAAAGTTATATATTTTTATTAATTTATATTATTAAGCTTTTATTAATAATTTTATTTAAAATCAAGCTTTTTTATTCATATTATAAAACAAAGCTAATATATATTATTATTAATACTTTTAAAATAAGGGTTATTTTTTTTTAAACTTTTTGTTATAATCACTTAAGGCAATTTTAAAATAAAGAAATATATAAATAAGTTTTTTACTTAATAATTTAATATTTTTAATATTTTAAATTAAATTATATTAAAAGAATAAATTAATGCTAAATTAATTAGAGAGCTTTATTAAGGAATTATAAAGCTTTTAATTAGGTTTTAACAATAATAATATAAGAAATAATAAAATACTTTAGGATAAGTTATTATAAGAAATATTAAATAATCCACTTTTTAAAATGGCTTTATTTAGGGCATTATTAATGTTTTTTATTTTGATAAATGGCCTTCGCTTTATTGACAGCTTTAGCTGTCTCTACGTTTTCTTGAATTTAGGAGCCTCAGGCACTTACGATCACGCAGAAATCTCTATGCCAGGTTGATTTTCCCAATAGTGAAAAAATCCCTTAATTTTTGCCCTCCTGTGATTGGTCATAAATACGTGGACCGAGCTTTGACTATAGCATGACTATAACGTGACTTTTATAATGCTTTAAGAGTATAATAGAAAGTAGTGTTAATTGTACAATATGCAACAAAATTTTAAGAATGCGGGAGTGCAGGAGTGCGGGAGTACCGGAAGTTTAAAAAGCCCCACTTTTCAAAGGGAATTATTTAAATATTGTGTAATATTATGAGTTTTTAATTAAAATATAAAATAAGACCTGTTTTAGAATCAGCTTAATTAGCTTATTAAAATGGCCTTTTTAAATTTATAATAATTATTATAATTATAAAGATATTAATTATTAAAAGAATTCTTTAGATTTATTATTATTTAAAAGTTGTGCATTACTATGAGTTTTTAATTAAAATACAAAATAAGACCTGTTTTAGAATCAGTTTAATTAGCTTATTAAAATGGCCTTTTAAATTTTATAATAATTATTATACTTATAAGAATATTAATTATTAAAAAGATATATTTAAAAAAATCTTATTTAAAAGTTGTGCATCATTACAAGTTTTTAATTAAAATACAAAATAATACCTGTTTTAAAGTTAACTTAATTAATTAATTAAAATAGCCTTTTTAAATTTATAATCGCGGGCGTGGTATTGGCCCCCCCGGGTTTGGCGCCCGCCAGATTGGGGAAGGCGCGTATATTGGCCAGCCGCCGCTTTTGCAAGCTATAAAAGCCCTTGCCTATTCCTCCTTGTTTTCCCTTTGTCCTTCTCCCTTACTTTTTGCCTAATAAGCCCACACCAATCTTTTAAGCTATTCCTTTTTTGCATTATATTATACGCTATTAACGCCTTTTGCCTAAACCAATCCTTATGCAATAATATTATTATTGCCGCAATTAAAGCTTAAACTAAGATTAGCGCAATTGATTAAGAAGCTGCGATCCCTTGATCGCCTATTTTGGCCTTGATTCTTTTTCCCCAAGCAGTATTGCGTTAGCTGAAATACAAGCATAGAAATCGAATGCTTGTATTTAGGCACCTTTGCTATTGCACCATTTTTATATTCATGGCGACGCTGATTAGTAAGCTGCAAAGCGTAGGCTTTGTTTAGGCAATGCTTTATATATTACAATTTTAATAATAATGCTAAAATTGCCTTGCCATAATATGGCTACCTTTTTGCTTAGCTAAATTCTTTAATTGATTATATATTAGCAATAGCGGTAATAGCGTTTTTATAATAAGCTTTTTCCCAAAATAAAAGCTTTGGCAATAATTATGCATTAGGATTTGGGCTGATTTGCAAAAAAAAAAGGCTAATACCTGCATACATAGCAATAGGGAAAAAAGATTATTGGGGCTGCTGCGATCTTTTATATATTAAATATAAAGGCCCCTTTTTTTGTTTGTGCACTATTATTTAATTATGCTTCTTATGCATTAATTGCATTTTGTTCTGGTTATAAAGAGCTGATATTGGCTTAAGGAGATTGGAAAACATTTGGTAATATAAAATAATGTCGTACAGGCACGGCTGCAGCTCGCCTAAACTGCTCTCTTGGCACTGCACACTTTCTAAATAGGGTTCTGCCATTATATACCGCCTTAAGGGAACACTTCCCCCTTTCACACCTTTTACTTAAATTTTACTAAATTAATTAACATATTTTATTAATTCAAATATTCGCAAAGCCTAAGTTTTATTGCGCATATCAATTATAAGCCCCATAATAAAGCTATTAAATTAGTATTTTTTTATATTACGCGCAGCTAATAAAATTAAAGCTTCCTAAATTCCTTGAAGTTTTTGAGGTTTTGCAAATTACCTATTGCAAAATTTTCATCGCTATTTCAATACACCGCTTTTTTAACCCCAACAACCTACATAAAAGCCTAAAGAAAAGTTGAATTTAAATCCTTTAGCTGTTTCTTACTCTTCCTTCTTTCCTCAATTCCTTGAATTCCTCGAATTTTCCCTCATGCTTTAAGCTCTCAAAAGCAACTTCTCTATGATAAACAACAAATCCACAGCTAAAAAGCTATTGCTTATTTATAATAAGCGCATTTAGCTTACATAATTTCAAGCCTATAAAAACTTTTGTCGTTTAAATAAGATTTGAATAAAGCTTGATCCAAATACTCTTAATTTAATAAGCCCATTAAACATAAAACCAATTGCTTTAATATTTTTTATTATTAAATATAAGATTAACAATATACAAAAGGCCAAAGCAATAATCAAGGCTCAAATTGCTTAGGAAAAAGATATTAAAAACCTTAAGGCTAAGGGAGCAAAGTTTGATAAGGCAAATTACAAAATAGTAACCTTAAAAAAGGTCGCAGCTAAGTTCAAGCTATTCTTAATAAAGTACTTAATACTTATGCCTTTTTGAAATAAAAAAGCGAAGAGCTATAAAGCTGCTATAAAGTAGGTTTAAAAGCATATTAATAATAATATTTATAATGTTATCTCCCTAAAAAGCAAAAACACTTATAGGCGCAATTGAATTATTTAATAATTGGTACAAACCCTTCAATAAGATTATGCTTTTTTAATATTAAATATTTTAATTTGAATCAAAAGAACTATATCGCAATGCTTCATAAAGCAACCCATTAATAACTTAAGCTTATTATTTGAATTCAGAAATAGAAATATACCTATCAAAAAGCGCTTTTTTATAATCTGGATTTTGTGATAAAAGATTTAGCAATTTATACTTTTTTAAAAATAATAAAAATTTGATTAGCTCCCCAATAAGCGCAACATAAATCTGCTAAGCTTTGAAAAAACATTATTTTAGGAAAACTTTACCCAATTACTTTGATCTAATATAATATAATATTTGCAGTTTTAGCTAAATGATCGCAATTTAAATTATTTTTTGAAAAGCCCATTGGATTATATTCAATTGCTACTCTCAATGGCAAACCAAATGCTTTTAATAATAATAATAATAAGTCCTCTTCTTCTTCTTGTTCTTGCTTCTTTAAATTAGGTAGCTTTTTTAAGGATTGCGCTTGCATAATAGGTTCTTATCAATATAAGCTATTAAAATGCTTTCAATTGCGTTATTCCTTTAATAATTTCATTAAAAACAAGTTGCACAACCTACCTTTAATCAAAGAAATTAAAGAAACACGCTTAAAGCTAGCCATAACTTTTATTGAACTTTAAAGCAAAATAAATAAACGTAGCTAGAAAATGCTCCTTATTTAATAAATCACAGGCTCTTTTAACAACTGCCCTTTCAATCGTTTCCTTTTAGTTAATAACATTAGAGCAACCCAATTATTAAAACCTTTGGCGCTAGTATATCCTAAAAAAATAGTTTTTGCAATAATTAGCCTACAATTGCTTAATTTTGCAATAAAAGCAATTGGAGTATATGTTACATGGGACTTTAATTATTACCCATTTTTTGGGAGCACTTTGATTAATAACAAAGCCGCAATTCATTTAATGAACTCAATTAATTTCTTAATCCTTGGCTTCTTTATAAAAGCAATTATTAACAACGTTATTAAGGCTGGTACTTTAAGCCTGCTAATAAAGGAATAAGGTACTTGCCTAATATTAGGTGCTCTTAACAAAAAAAAACAAGCCAAATACAATAAACTTAAAGCTCACTAATATTGCTATTATTAAGGGTTTTAATATTAATATTATTTCAAAGGTTTGTTTACTAAAGGAAGGAATCTAGTACAATGGTTTAGACTATACTCTGCATTATAAATCGGTAAAGAGCAATATGATTATCAAAAACTTAAAATGCCACGCAAACTTAGCCTTCTTTGAATATAAATTTAATAATTACTTTTTTGCCTTATTAATTGCTTTTAGTGTATTAAAACGCCCTAATTTCAAACTTTTAATATTTCCAATAATAATAAGGAGCATTCAACAAGATTTTCAATTAAGCAGGCGCTACCTAAGACTTTAATAAAACACAGCGCACTTATGGCACCTTTGCGCAAGGCACCTAAGGAAAGAAGCACTATAAGCATTAGTGAAAAATGCTTATAATATTAAAATTCTAAGCCTTATAAAGGTAAAATGCAAGCAATGTGCTTTGGTAATAGCATATCAAAATATTAATTGGCAATCATTTAAAAGGAAAGCTACCTAATCTTTTTATTAAATCACCTAAAATTTATTTAATTATTCTCCCAAGTTTAACAAAAGCAATTAGCTCTTTTTAATTAAAAATAAATTCATAGGAGTTTTTTATGGATTTATACTCAAAAGCAAAAAATTAAATATAATATTAGCTGCTTTCCAACCTTTTAAACAATAGATAAAACGGCAATTTGGCCTTTCTATTTATAAAATTTGCCAAAATAATAAAACCTCCATTATTGAACTAAATAAAACAATTTAATTCAAAAAGTGGACCCACGAAAGCAATATTAATCTAAAACTTATGCTATCATATACTCATAAGCCAAATAAGGAAACAAAGCAAATAGGCAAGGAAATCATTGAAAAAATAATTAAGATGCGCTTTGCTATTAATTTCCTTAAGGCATTATGGCCTAAAATCGTTTTTGCAGCAATATATTTTTATAATATAAGTCTTTTAGCACATAAAGTATTTAAAAGTCCAAATAAAGTATTTCATTTTTGGTTCAAATAATACTTTAAATAATATAACCAAAAATTACTTATTAAACTCACCACTGATTTATGGCTTAACTAAAGCAAAATTTATATATATAAATTGCGCGCATACTTATTATTAAAAGATTAAAAAGCGTTTCGCAAAAGAAAAACTTTTAAAATTAATCTAAAAGCGCATATTGGATATTTGATTGGTTACATCTTATCCAATATATATAAAATCTAGGTGCCTCAATTATAGCATATAATAATCACAAAAAACATTACTTTCAATAAAACCTTATTTTTTACCTTTTTCAATATTAAGAGAGCAGCCGGCCAACTGCGCACAAAATTTTAAAAGATAGCCAAATTGCTTTAAAAAAACGAAATGAGGGCTTAGAACGCTAAATACATATTAATAAACCGCTTAAACGCCAATAATACGCTAAAATTAAACGCTGATATTTTTTTTAAATAAAAGCAATTAAATAAAGCTTTAAAAACTATGAAAATTAAAAAGCCTATCAATTTAAGAATAATAATAATGCCTTTAATTAAATTTAAGTTTATAACCTTGGGGGTAAAACAATTTTCCCCTAAATTAATAGACTTAAATACTAAACCTTCAATTAAGCCCTTAATTAATTTAATGCCTATTAATAAGAACTCAAGGGTGAAAATACAAAAGAGCATTAGACTTCTAATTCATAAGCACCCTGATCAGGTCTTATAAAATATTAACATATTAAGATAATTAGCAGCACCAAGCGCAATTGAGAGAAATATTTTATATAATATAATAAATCCCAAAAGACTTGATATAAGTATAAAGCGCAAATTGTTTTCATAAATTGTTTTATGAACTTGAGAACCATATAACCTAAAGCAAGATTTTGAAAAATAATAAAAAATACTTAAGAATATTAAACCTAAGCTTATAAAAGCTTTATTTCAAACAATTAAGGCTAAAGAGCCTTTTAAATACAATAATCTTTATAATACTAAGCCGCGAATAAAACAGCTCCTATTGCTCCCGGCGAAAAATCAAAATTAGAAGCTACCTAAACCCCTAAAAAGGAAGAGAGTGCCTTTAAAATCAAGTAATAAAAGTCAAAAAACTAAAGTTATAAAATAATCAACGCAACCCAATTATAATATATATTTTATTATAACAAAAAAGTTATTAAAAGGCGCGTTAAACCTAATAAGCAACCGCAAATATCTTAAAGACTTTTTGGCTATCTTTTGGCCTAATCAAAAAGAGGTGCATAATAATAAAAAGGATTTGAGAACAGTTTACGCTATAATTGCAGCATTTGTTTTTAATAATATCAAAATTCGATAATTAGTTGCTTTTCCCAAAATTCATTAATCGCAATTTTTAAAAGCATTATTAAATTAAAGAAATCTTTAATATTACCCTTTTGGGAAACACTTTAGAGCTGGAGCTATTATAAAAATCATTAATTTGAAGTTGCGCAATTATTGAAGGGTAATAAAGCATAGCTATGCCTTTAAGCAATTAATTCCTTTAAAATGGGGTTTTATTTATAAAATAAATTCTAATAATTATTTAATTAGATATTGCTTTTAAATAATAATTAAAAAGGACTTATAATCTAAAACCTTTATTTTATCAACATATGCTACAACTTTAACTGCTTGCTTATTTAGAACTGCTATAGCTATAATAGCTTAATTTTATTTGAAAATAAAACAGTTTAATGTTATTAATACATTCATTAATACAATTTTTTTTTTTGCTATTTACGTATGCTATTATCTTCCCAATAGCTTTAAATAAAATGGAATATTAATAAAGGTTAACCGCGCTTTTTATAAACTCAAAAACTTCCTAGCATTATAGTATAGCAATTTTACAACAACTTTTTAAATTCTCAAATTGTTTTTTTATAAAAAAGAGCTTTGTATATTTATAAATAAACAACGTACAATATTTGTAATGTTTTATATTAATGATATTTAAGTGCTATATTACGCTTTAGCAATTCCAGAAACGCAATTGATAATAAATAAATTAAACTTGGCATATAAGCTTATTAAAGGATAAGAAATGGCATGGTTTTTAGGGATTCGGATTATTAAGGATTAATAAGCTAAAATAGTTTTTTTAATATACAACAATTACATTTAAAAGGTTACTCTGCGCTTTGGATTTGTTGATAGGAGCTGCCTAAGCATCCTATTATCTTATACGAAATTTATTAAAAATTCTAGGAAAACAATCCTTAAAAAAATTAAGAAGTATTAAAAGAAAGTTAATTTAATGCTTTATATTATAATTATATTACGCGCGGACATTGCTTTTGCAGCTTTAAAGCTCTTTTACTTTTTGATTAATCTCTTAAAAAAGCACCTTATTACTATTAATTGAATAATTTGATATCTTTTTAGAACCCGATTTTTGGCAATAATTTACACTTGCCAAATGCGCGCTTTTCATTTAATTATAGCCTTAGATATTTCTTTTGGCGATGATCTTGAAACTAGATGCTCCTTTTAAGGGTACATTATTATACTTTTTAATAGTTTGATTTTATAAAGAATAGCTTATCAAAATATAATCATTATTTTAATTATTTAAGCAAAGCTTTTTAGGGTTGAACATATAACAAAGAAAGTTATGGCATTTCAATAATTTTTTTTAGAATTACGCTTAGACATAAGAGCAGCTTAAATAATTTTTTGCAATAATATTCAAATAATTCAACTAATTATTGGGAAAAACGAGCGTATCTTAACCAAGCTCCGCCACATTAATATTCAGAATATGTGATTACATCAAAAATATCAAAAGGATAATTTTTTAATAAAGTATTTATCTATAAGCTTTATGCCTACAAATGAACTTATTAAAAACTTAAACCGACAAAAATTCGAAGATTTTATTGCTTTTATTAATTTAATAAATATATAAGCTTAATTAAAGCAACTCTTTAAAAAAGCTCGTTTTTAAATAGCTTTCTTTTTACACTTTTTATTTTTTCATTTATAATATTTCTTATGTTCTTTATTATTTCTTTTAAAAAGTTTTTGATTTTAAATTATTTGTATTATTACAGTATTTACAATTGCTTTTAAAATCATTTTATTTTAAAAAAACAAACGCAACGCAAGCTATAATAATGGGGGAATACTTTAAAATAATAAAAAAGGTTCCCAAGCCTCAAAAAAAGCAACTTAATTAATTAAAAGGCCCAAAACAACCCAAACAAGATTACCAAGAAAATTAGCGATTACCTTGGTAATTTTAACAATTTATTGCTTTATAATAACAGCTTCCTTTTTTAAAAAAGGGCGCACCCAAATTCCACTACCCAAAAAGGCACCAAAAAGATTAGCAAAGCTATTAATTGCTTTTAAGCTATGCTTAAGAACAAACAAGCCCGCAATAATCTTTTCCATTTTAGCCCAAAAGCTAATAAGCAAATCAAATTGCTTTTTCTCCTCCTTTTCCATATTTTTGTTATACTCCTTTTTATTTTAAGTCTTTTCATTTATATATAAAAGCAATTAATTAATTACGTTTCAAAAAATAAATTTAGAATATTTTAATAAAAAAAGCAATTTATTATTAATAACCTAGCCAAGGCCATAATAGCAAAAGGGGCCACTAATATCAATACCAAAAGCAACCTAAGCAGCGCAAGCTACAAAAACAACAAAAACAGCACCACCCATCTTTTTTACTACCAAATAGGCGCTTTTAAGCTTAATCAACTTTTATATAAATTAATATATTTAATTATCTTAAATTAAATAAACTTATTTCAAAAGAAAAGCTTTTATTGCTAAAAGCATCCCAATACTCCAAAAACGCAGCCAAAACACCAGGAAAAAGGGGGCAGCAAACATGATTATTACTAGCGCAATTAAAATAACGCAAGCCACCCATAATATCATAACAAAGGCTTATGCCTTTGTTTTAGATTGCTCCCTTTATATAACCCCGATAAGGGACTGATTTCTCCTCACCAACAACCTTCTTCTTCTAAACCCGACCAATAAAAGCAGCCCAAACAATTCGCTTACCTAAAGCCTTAGCCAAGGATTTCTTAGCTTATAAGCAATTAATCAATTATTTAAATAAGTTTTATATTCCTTAAATCAAATTTATGAGGAAAGAGATAGCGCTTTTGCAAGCAAATTAATAAAGTTTAGCACCCATTTTTGCAAAAGGAGCAATTGATTTAATTATTTATTTATTTGATTAATTATGATTGATGTAAATCGAAAGCAAATCAAAAATCGTTTTTTTATTAAAAGCTTAAGGTTTACAAATAAAAAGAAGCAACTTTTTATTTATATAGCGCAATTGTTTGCCTAATTTTTATCATTTCTAATAACTCGCCTAACAACCAATCACAATAAAAGCAACTCCCATTATTATTTAACTAAGAGATATATTGTATAAGCATAGCTGCAGCTCGCCTAAACTGCTCTCTTAGCATTGTACACTTTTTAAATAAGATTTTACCATTATATACCGCCTTAAAAAAGCACTTCCCCCTTTCACACCCTTTACTTAGATTTTACTAAATCAATTAACACATTTTATTAATTCAAATGCTCGCAGAGCCTAAGTCTTATCGCGCACGTCAAATAGGCTGGGCAAAGCGGCGGGAATTGAGGATTAAAGCAAGAATTTTTGATCAATTATGAAATTGCCGGATAAACGAATAAAAAATAAAGCAATTGCAGGCAGGCCAAACTTTTTTGGCCTTGGATATTGCAATATTCGGGTTTTAGGCGCTTGCGAGAATCTTGCTTGCATAAGGATTTTTGAGAGCACGCTAATATTAATAAGTTTATTAAAAAAACAAAAAGCAAAACAAAGCTAAAAAAGTTTAAAAAGAAATAATATTATGGCAAGCAATAATAGCTAAGCTTAATTTTGCATAAAAAGGCGGAATTATTATAATAGCAAGCATTGCCTAATTAAGGAGCAAGTTTAATTTTTCCGTATAAGGATTGCAGGTTTTTGGGCGTATGGGAAAAAATGGAATAAAATCTATAAGGCTTTTGTTTTATAATATGCGTTTTCCTTGGCCATATTAGCATAAACAATAACGATTTAATAATTATAAGCAGCAAATAAAAAAACCAGGGCTAAAAGGCGGCTGGCCATATAAATTTTTCATATTTTTTATATTAAAATAGTTATTCAATTAAAAAATCATTAAATTTCCAATTTTTTTAAGTCCCCTATTTTATTTATTTTTATAGCACATTTCCTAAAAGCCTTTATTATAGCCACTATTAATTTAAACCACGTCCAATTTTGGCAGCCACCTTCAAAGCCCTTATTTTATAAGCCGCATACATTTTCACGCAAACATAGCTGAACTGCCTTTGCAATCAAATCTTAAAACCAGCCAGCGGCAGCAACTTAATAGCAAAAGCGTGGATTTAAAAATTAGCCCCAAAATAAAAAAATCAAAGCTTAAGGTATAATCATAAAAAGTCTTTCAAAAAAACCTTATCTAATCTATTATAAAAACTCGCAAGCCGTAATCACAACCCCACAGCTTATGAAAATAATACTAATAATGGCTTATTATTAATCACAAAGATTTTAAGTTCACTTTTATAAAAGGAGATCGCGGTAAAAAGATATTAAGGCATTTGAGGTATACGCGTTAGCTTTTTATTATTACATTAAGCAAATTATTAATAACTTTCAAATAGGCCAATGATCCTTAAGAATAACAAGCGCAATACTTTTGACCCCATAATCAATTCCAAAGCCACTTTCACTTTAATTAATGCTAGCCCAGCTTTTGCTTTTAAGCTAAGCTAATGCGCTAATCCTTTTGATCGCAAAGCATAGTGGGATATTAAGGAAGGCTGCTTTGTTTATAAGGACCTGCATCTATTTCCTTTATTAAAGCATAAAGGTTTGGCATCTACGCCGGCCTAAGATCAGCCTTCCTTTCATTGCTATTTGCTTGAGGTATTCTAAAACAAAACTAATTTATATGGCAATAATAAAATCATGCGAAATGCATTGGAAAAGTTAGCAGTTTAGTTTTTGTTTATAATATTGGATAAGAATAATGGAAGGGAAAGTAAAGAAAATGTCCCAGATCTTGAAAGGGACATATAATTGGTTCACAAAAAGCAAGAGGAGCTATTAGCTATCTCTTTTAGTATTTCACATTTTTATTAACCTGCTAGCTTATTGCAACTTTTGATTAATTAATATTATGATCAAGGCTGGTTAAAAGAGCTCCAATCCAGCTCATGGCTTTGCAATTAGAATAAGGAAAAAGAAGGCCAAAATGAGCAAAAATAAAAAAAGATAGCAATAAATAAAACAAGGCAAAGGCAATAAATTGTGAATTAGAGGAGGCCAACAATAATAGGCTATTGCAAAATTAAGGCAATAGTTATTTTTAGGCCAAAATTACTTAAATCAAATAGAAAAGCCCCAAAATGCCTTTTAAATCAGGATTTTAGCCAAAAGTAAAAAAATATTGATAGCGCAATAAAAAGCAAAGAAAGCAGGGGAAAAGCAATAGCATAAAAAGGAAAAAAACATAATGGGATTAATGGACGGGAAAAAGATGCAACAATAGCAGCAGCACAAAAAAAGGAATAAGCTGAAAAAAGAAAATAAAAAGCTCAAAGAGCTGGCTATGGAAGAATACTTGCATAATAAAAAGGAAGAGGATGGCTTAAATAATCCTGAGGATAAGAATTATGATTGTGATTTTATTAATAAGAAAAATAAGGACATACGGCCAGCAAAACAATAAAAACTATTTTTATAATTTAGCAACAAAGGTTTTGAGGACCGCGATTAGCAAAGCTTAATGCCTTATATTATATAACCTTATTGCTTATTATTTATTGCTATTAAAAAAGGCCACGCGCAGCCTAAGATTATGCATATTTATGCTTGGGGTTTGATAATTAATAAGCAATTTTATATTCCACACTTTTCCCAAAGCCCTTTTGCTATAAAGGAATTAAAACTAGCTGCTATATATTAGGAGTGGCCTTTTTATGGCTTCCTTAAAAGCATAAGGATTGGGAACAATATGATTTTTAATTTTAAGTTTTACCTGATTAGTATCCCAAAGCATTTTGAACTATTAGCTCCATTTATAGCATAGCATAATAACAACCAATTATTAATACAGCCTTAAATACCTTACAGCATTATTGCATATTTTAAGGCATACAATTGCTAATCAAAACTTTTAAAAAAGCGCGCTTTATAAACAATAAAAAAGAATATGTTTTTGATGAAAATGAAAAAAAAGAACTGCTTATGGAAAAAGATTTTAGCCGCCTTATTTTCCCATTTATAAGATTTAATATAAATACGCTATTTCACAAAATTTAGCAAGCGTAGCAATGCTGGCATCAGGTCAAAAAAACGTCAACAGCTATAAACTAAATTAAAGCTTTAAAATAAAAGATTATTAATTTTTAAAATATCGCAAATAGCTGCTTATAAAAAAATCCGTGCTGCCTGCTGCCTTTTGATTAAATGAGCCAAATTGCAATTTTGCATAAGATGGTTGGCATTTTTTGATAAGGCCAATATTTTATTATAAAAAAATAATTGATTACTATAAGCAGCTTTATATATTCTGCATTTGTGTCCTTTCACAATCCTTGTTTTTTTTGTTAGTATTTTTGCAGCATTCCTTAATATCCTTTAGCTTGTCCAGTCTTTCTTAAAAATTTCCTTAAAAAGTGTTTAAAGAGTATTTGCAAGCCTGCGCTGCTTTTTATTAGCTAGTTCAATCCAGGGAATACCTGCGGTTAATGGAAAGTATTTATGAAAGACAATTAATGTATTATATAATAAGTTGCATGATTTTTATTATCATTATTTTATACATTTCCCCAGATTCCTAAAACAAACATTTCAATAAACCAAAAGTACCAAACGCCTCAAAATGCCAAAGGTCAGTACTTGCCTTTCCTATTAATTCGCCTATTACTTATATCCCAAATGGCTAATCGCCCCGTTAAATGCATTGATTATCTCATTATACATAATAATATGATCTTTATATGTTCCTATGAAAGAAAAAGCTAGGAATATTAACCGACACCAATTTCTAAAATGGTATTACATAATAAGTAAAGGGTATATAAATTTAATATAATGTAATTATAAAGCGTAAAGCTTGCATTATTTATTCTAAGAATATTTCTGCTCTTGGCCAAGATTCAATTTTGATATAAGGAAAATAGGTGATAATGTTTCGCAATACAAGGCGTCTTGCAACGCAAGAATAGATATTATTAAGTTTTGTAGTTTTTATTAAATTAAAAATCAAAATAAAGGAATTAACTTATGATTAATTTAAGATTACATATATTTTTGGTGCCATTTGCTAAAATGGGGATTGTGCCACTTTTTTTGTATTGGGGGAGCTTCCCCCAAGGAAGCGAAGTTAGGTCGGCACTGGATTTTAAATCATAATAGATGCGCTTCCTCAGACCTGGAGTTGCCGCAACACCAGACCTTGCGTGACGTTCTTCCAAGTCCACAACCCGCTATAGAAACGTTCAACAAGCTACGGGGGTGTTCCGAGTGTTCAGCATTCTACGGCCAGCTTTGTAACACATTTAAGTATGTTCCAGTACGGAGGGTACGCATTGTTTGTATAGGGTAATAAGTTGAAAATCCTCGTGGCGTCCCAGTCACTGCCAGCCACTGATATGGAAAAGGATTGCAACTGCTGTCAGTCTGACTCTGCCTCGGCCTCGGACGAGCTAGCCTTATAAGACCCGTCATCTATCATAGCCTTCTTCGCTACCCTCTGCTCAAGCTCTGCGAACTTGCCTTCCCGGTCTAAATCAAGCTGCTCTGGTGGGGTACTGTCTCTACGCCGTTTTCTCACCCATGGTTTAGTGTCCCTGACCAGCCCTTCGCCTTGTTTTACTCTCCTCGCTTTAGCTTCGGCACTCTCGAGAAATTGGAATAATTGCTTGGCCGAGACGTGTATGGTTGGGGTGAGATCAGGGTATTTCGCAGCAAATGCTTCAGTACCAAAGTCCTGAAGTTGCAATTGCAGGCTTGCTTGAGGATCGAGAACAGGATTTCCTACTTCGTCGCGGAA
This sequence comes from Helotiales sp. F229, assembly GCA_002554605.1. NCBI lineage: Eukaryota > Fungi > Ascomycota > Leotiomycetes > Helotiales > Helotiales sp. F229. The sequence continues at coordinate 1,954,517 of MXAW01000004.1, read as the reverse complement.
GAGCTAGTAGTGTTAGATAGAATACTGATTTTGCGAGGCATTTATTGGGCGAGCATACCTGATCTGTGACTGTCTGCACAACGGATAATTCCTTCTCCCCCACATCATTGACGCCAATATGCGGACGCCAGACTGTGTTTTTGGTTCACTCATAGTAGTTACTGGCGCGAGGAGTCCGATTGTGAGTCGATGTTGGACGATTACACAAGACGGAAGGTGGCATATGGTTGTTTGTTGTCAATTGTTATCGTCAGTCGTTGGTAGGCGCGTACAGTACTCTACTTAGCTCCGCTCTTGGAACAGAGTTCTGCCGTTCCGAGCCCTCAGAACCTCCAAGCCAGACTTTGACATCCACCACAACAAGATCGTTTCGCCACCAGGGTCGGATTTATTCGAATCTCCACTGACACTCACCTTGCGCAAGCGTGTGCCCCTGTTCTCAGTGCTACTGCGTGGCGATTTCGCTGCTCCCTTGCTCCGTATGTACCAAGACTTTTCTCTTTCCCAGAGAACTTCGGACCGTTTACTTCGATTAAGACAATCCTGCATAGAGGCTGCTCTCTAACTCAGAGTGCAACGAACGTTCCATGATTGGCCATATACGTGCCCTGTCTTGTCCTGTACCCTGTCATTCGCCTCCTACAACGTGAATTCGAAGCGGATGTTCTGAGGGCGGTGGATGGAAGGGGTGAGAGGGTGTTGCGACGCAGGGTGGGATAAACAGTGGGAGAGCTGGTTGATCTGAGGGCGGAGGATGGAATCTGTGGACATTCAAGCTATGCTGTGAGTTTGTAACGCATGGAATATTGGGGATATTCATCATGAGTTGTCCGTGGGACGGTTATTTGGCGAGTAGAGGTTCGAGTGAGAAGCTCGGTCAGCCCCTCTTTAAGTTACTGGGAAGGTCAACTCGCGCACAGTAGGCACGAATAGCGCAAACAAGCAGCGGCCGAAAGGCAGAAGAAGGAACGGGAAGAATGGGACGAAGCATGGGAGACTTACCAAGACCGATGGGCTAAATTTAAAGCCTCTACCTGCAGAGAAGGCAATATACGAGATTCAATTCCCTGGCCGGTGAAGTCAGGTCGGCACAGCATGTGGGGTCTTCGACGGTCAAGGAGTTCATGGAGCTGGCCACACCGAGGGACGCCGAGATGGTCAAGCTGATGCGCAAGGAGTGCCAGAAATGGCATCCGGATAAAGTTAGCAACTGGCTTCGTGGCGGCGAACTTAGTGTCGACGACCGTGAGATGATAGATACGATATGCCGAATTGTGACGGAATTGTTGAATTCGAAAACTGGGAAATCATCCGAATTCCTTTGAAGGGTTCCATTGCTTGCGTCTAGATTTCAATTTGGGGAGTAAATAGAGTTTGGCGTCCATATTTCTTGTATACCCATAGGGCGAACTTTCATGAGCCCATGTTCCTTGGTTTTTAGCAAGACCTTGTAGTTTATGTTTGTCAAGATTTAAATGAAGTGTTCGAAGATTCATTGTTCTATGCCCAGAGAGTCGAATGTTCACAATTCATCGTAACTGCGCATCGTTCGTGGGGTGCTTTCAATACTGACGCGAGTTTGACGGGCTTTGAAGTGTTCCCGCGAAGTATTCAGCTGATAATAACCCATCAACGACGTGCTTCTGGAGGAACCCATGACGTTTGAGATATCGGTCCAGCACCCAAATCCGGGGGTGGCTGAGGTGTTGTCCACTCAGTTCCCCATTTCCGTGGGGTAGCGCAATCTATATGGGTGGAGAGTACAACACCCCCTTTTGAGGGATTTTCGGAATTCCTCCCACACTATTAGACTCTTTTTAGTATAATAAGCCTTAGCCCTAATTAGTGATAATAGTATTTAAGAGTATGTGAGAGGCTATCGAGGTAAGAGAAAAAGAAGCGTTTAAGGGATAGTGGTAAGGGCATTTTTAGTATTTTTAGCCTTTTGTCAAAATCGATGTTAATAAATAAACCTTTTTAATTCTTTATTGATATAACCCAATTATGTTTTTACAACAGCCTTTAATAATATTAATTCCTAATATTAATTTTTATTATAATAAGCCATGCAAGACTTTACAATAAAACCGTGGCGAAAGCGGGATAAATAGGTATTACCTTATATAAAAAGATTAGTATAATATTCTTTTTCACAATTTTAACAATTGAATTGTATATTACATAATAATCTCGGAATTTATTATTTGTTATATAGCGCATCTTTTTCGATTAATCGCTTTTTTTTAGTATATGTAGTTGTTGAGTAATGAATAAATTTATATTAATATTTGTTTTTCTTAGAAAATTTATATTATCTTCGAACACTTTTTACCTCTTTTTATAATACCTTTTATTTAGTTGGCCCTTATCATTTAATTTATTTCTATTTTTATTTTTATCTTTTGCAAATAAGACTATACCACTTGTAAATGAGTAAGCCAGATACGAGCCGGAAGAGTTTGTGGCTTCATAAGTTAAGTCAAAGGCTTTAGTTATTTTTATAAGATTAAAAGTAGAATATAAAAGATATATTATATATGAGTATAAAATTCTAGCTATTGTTATATTTTATCCTAAGCCTAATTATAAAGTCAATTAATAAACTAGACTTTTAGACAATTCTCAAAACAGCCTAGTGGTTGATAGAATTAGGCCGTGGCGTATTTTATTAAACGATAAGAACGATGATAATATTATAATTATATTTTTAATAGAAGAAATTCAAAAAATTAAGGAAAAACATAAGAAGTTATTACTTCGACTGTTTTGATGTAATTGGAAAAAAAAAGCCAGGCTGTTTTAACCTCTTTTATGCTAAGTTCTAATATATAAGGTTAATCGAAATCAAGTTAATATAAAAATAATCAAGAATAAGAAGAGGCAAGGTAAACTTAATAAGAAAAAAAAGGCAGAGTTAAAGGGGTTAAAAAAAAACTTTAGATTAAATCCGGACAATAATCTTTAACTTAAGTATAATACTGAGCTTTTTGTGAATAATCCTGATAAGAATAATTTTTTATTAATAAAAAAGTCTTTTTATACTTAAAAATTTAAACATTACGAAAAAATGGCATCAAGTATTTTTACTTATATTATTAATAAAATTAATACTAATATTTAATATAAAGAACTTTTTGCCAAAAAGAACTTCGAAATCGACAGGACCAGGTCAGCGGATTTCCGTGCTTTTATTAATAGTAACAAAATAGTAATAATAGAGAATTTATATTAATATAATAATAAAACGTTTAAGGAACTATTCTACAAAAGATTTTTAATTTTAATAAGGCTAGCTATTAGTATTTTGATATTGGAAAAAAACTCTAAAAAGCGCCAGGTAAAGCCAAAAAACATGTTGTTAATAAAACAAGAAGAAAATATTAAAGATATAATAAGATTAGGAATTAAGGGCAAAAAGCACGTACGATTTATATTAGAGGCTATAAAAGCTTTTCACGATAATGAAGGAAAGCGTACTCATATAATTCTAAAGATTTCAAAACTAAAAAAAAAAAAAAAAAATTAAAAAGGAGATTAAAACAAAAGTCAAATCAAAAATTAAATGAAAAGGTAGCGCAAAAGGAGACAAAGATATTAATGTTGAGCTAATAAACATATATGTAAAATTATTTAAGACTTATAATAGCACATAATCAAAGATTAATTCTAATGAAGATTTTCCTAATATTTTTTAATTAATTAGGGAAAAGTGATGTTAATTAGTCCTAAGTTATTGGGAAGGCTTTTAATTCTGCAAATTGTTTAATATAACAAAATAGCGAGAGGGTAAAAAGAATATATAAAGTTTGATTGATGTTATAATGTTATTGGCGGTCTTGATTTTTTTTTTGAATATATAATCTTTTATTTATATTTTGTATAACTAAATATAATTATTGGTTTTAAGTGGATTTGTTTTTTAATATTATATATAAAACATTTTTAGTATTATTTAATATTTAAAAAAAAAGGGTTTGTTTATTCTTTAATACCTATAGGCAATATAATATATAATATTAAATAAAAAAGAAATATATAAGGGAAAGATATAAAAGCAGTTGTAGACGACGGTGGATATAAGCCCTTAGGGTATATTCTTAAACAAAATAGCCTTATTGGAGGGGTTTTTTTTAATAAGATAAGGATCCGAACCTATATAAAGCAAAAAAACTATATAATATAAAAAAAATACATAGGTAGTTGTTTTCACAAGGGATACAAGCCATTAGGGTATTATCTTAAGAAAAATCATTTATTTATTTTTATATTATTTTTACTGCTATTATCTATATTTTTTTTTTATTTATTTAAAAGTAATTAGGCGGAGCTTTATTTCCTAAATGGCCTTACGCCGGAGTTTATTACCTATTTTTTAGGCCTCAGCTACGTAATTGTCGTTACGAGTTTTTTTGGTAAAAGGGCCAATTCTTTTATTTAAACGGATAATATAGGTGGTCTTTTTTCTAAAAGTACGAATTAGATTTATAAGTATATATTATACTAAATAGAATGTAAATTTACGGCGGAAAAAATAGCGAAATGTTAAATTATTATACCGGTAACCGGTATAAGAATCATTAAAAAAACCCTCTAAAAACATATAAATTTTAAATAGACCGAAGTCCTTTAAATAATAGATATAAGTATCCGTATATTTTATTTTATCCTTACATAGACTAGCTAAAACGGCCTTTAAATTGGCTCTTCCCTTGTTAAGATTTTTGAGCTTAATTCCTTTTCGAAGAAGAGAATCAAGCTCGCGGATAACCGGGAGCGCAAAGAGTTTAGTATAGTTGTTATTACAAGAGGTAAGGAAAGTTGTTAACTTGGGGTAAAGAATTAAAGGCGTAGGCTATATATATATATTAGACATTACTTTTTTTTATATTTCAAATTAATCAAACTTATAGCAGGAGTTATAAGAGTAGGAGTAAGAGCAAAGGCAGAGCTAAAGGCAAAGCTAGGACGGATTAGTACTTTGGCCTTTAAGACAAGCCGGCGACGCCTATTTTTGTTGGCAAGTAAATCGACTTTCTTATTAAAAGGAACGTTGTAAATATTGCGCAAGGACAACATTGTGAGGTTATTAATGTTAAAGATTTAAAGCCGAATTTAGAAAATTCAATATAGTAGAAGAAGATATGGTAGCTTTGTTATGTCATATATAATAACAAATAAATTTATGATAGATAGTTATTGTTGATATTTTATTGCTTATAATATCTTTAATTTTTAATTAAACAAAAAACGATTCTTATTAAAAAAAACCGGTTATTTTATATTTAGGCTTTTTATTAATATGTTTTAATTTTAAACATTTTCATTGGATTTTGCGTATTAGAATTAGTATATATAATGAATAAGATTATGAATAGTTTGACATTTGTGAGGTACAGGAGCAGCTGTTACTATTACTTTGGCATTGTTCTTTATAGTACCAATAATAAAAAACTAAGAAATCCCCCAGCGATTGGGCCAACTGCTGCCCTTTAAAAATTTAGAATTTAATAAAGGAAAACTAATTTAATAGGCGATTGGGCCAACCGTTCTTTTATTAAAAAAGACTTTTGATTAAGGGATTAATCCGATTTAATATAATTAAAATAAAATGATACCTATATATTTAATAATAATATTTAATTTTATATAAATTATTATATAACAATATTATATAAAAAATATAAAAAGAAATTTTTGTAAAAAGTCATAATACGCATTAAAAGAGCCAATTTTTATATTTATAATACAAAAACTAATTAGAAAATTTTGGATATAAGAAACTACGTGATTAGTATGCCTTAAAAAACCACTACGCTTTTAGCGAAAACGACATATTATTTGCCTTATAATATAAGTTGCTTTTTCCCCCCCTTTTAGTATATTTACCTCTTATAAAAATAATTATATTTGTGCCTAAAGTTTTATCCTACATTACTTAATAATAGTATAAAAACAAAAGTTTAATTATATAAAAAAAAAGGCCACCTAAACTTAATGCTAATCTTTTTGGGCCCGGCTTTTTATAAGGATAGTTATGACCTTTTGAGCTTTTAGAATCCCTTAGCCTAATAGCCATTAAATGATTCCTTCTTTTGCTTTTTCATTTTTCCCTTATGTTTTTTTAATATTCTTCTTAAAGCTATAAATTAAGCTATATGTATATATGTATATATAAATATTGTTTTTAATGGGTAATTAAGGAGAAGTAAGGAAAGGTAAGGAGAAAGTTGTAGAGTTATTTGTAAATGTCGTTTATATTATTAATAAAAGGTGTTTTAGTTTTTTGTAAAACCTTCGTTGGACAAAAGAAAACGTTTGGTTTTGGCAAGTTAAAGTAAATGAAGACAAAACAGAGTCAGGGAGTAGTTTTAATAAAAATAATAAAATGTAATATTAATCACTAATTTGTAGTCTATAAGTTTTTAAAAAATCAGAAATCTCATTAACTACTTAATTCTTTTAATTAATAAAAAAGCACTTATAAAAAACCAATCTATATGGGAAAAAAGCCCTTTTGAAAAACCGATACTTAGCTTTAGGAGTGGCAAATGAAATAATATAACATATACTAAGCTAATATTAAAAAAAGAAATTTATGGTCGTTTTAGAAACTGCGACCTTGGACCCTTCGATTGAATTAAACATCGTTTAACAAAATGCGCGACGAACCTACAAAAAATTGTTCTCCGCTAATACTACGCCTTTCTAAATACTTAATTACCGAAGTAATTCAATTTTTCTATAATACGGCCAAATGAATAGATTGATTATATTACAAGGGGTGGCCTTTTAAAGAAGGGTTAAATTGCTTATATAACTCTTTTTCTATAAAAAAGGATAAAATTACTAAAAAACTCGTTTTTAGTAAGGGTACTTCTTTGCTTTCGCAAAGAGGAGTTATTTATTATTTTTAGGATTAGTTAACCTTTTTTAGGTTTGTTGAATAATTAGCCTTTTAGAATCGATTAACCTTTTTTAGGTTTGTTAAATGATTAGCCCTTTGGCAAAAATAAAATTGATCAACCTCTTTTAGGTTTTTTAATAATTAGTTTAATATAAAATAAAGTGAAAACGAATTAGATAATAAAAAAAAGCTAAAAACACAAATTAATGTAAAAAGAGCGGTCAATAAGACAGCATTATAATATATATACTTATTAAGATTTAGGGTAAAATCTTGCATTTCAGAACCAAAAATTGAATCGGAATTAGAATTAATCTAAAACATAAAAGTAAAGGCCTATTCTTTTTTAAAATAGCCAAAGGCCATTTTTAGCTATTTACTTAATTGTTATTGAGTTAAGGCAAATTAATTTTATAATAAGATTTTACAATGGGATTTTACGATGGGATTTTATAATGGGATCTTATATACGATATGAATTATGGCGAATTATTGGCAATACGTTTTATAATACGGCCAGTTTTATTATTACCCCTTGCGCATAATATACCTAATGCCATATTCTTTGGCTGTCCTTAAAAAGGACTTAAAGTTATTGGAAAAGTCGTTAATGGCGATATTAATAACAATAGGATAATAAACATAAAAGGTGATAAGTATTTCCTACAAAAAGCCGTATTAATATTCTTATGAACGAAGCCTATGAGACGGCTTTGAGATTTTATAAAAATAAATTAGCTTAGGTAAAAAATAAGGGAATAAAAAACTTCCCGGAATAGCCGCAGCCGCTTAATTTACGAGATAATCTTGAATTAATGGCAAAAAGTCAAATTAATAATAAAAAATCTGCAGAAGTACGTCAGCTTGTTTAAGAAGGTACTTAGCTTAGGTATATATATAAAGGGCCCGTTATTTACAAAACAACGATTTCTTAAAGGACCTAAAGCTAAATAATGATATATTATTTAAAAGGAGGAAGATTAATATAAATAAAGCGTATACGTTTTTAAAGCCTTTTAATAGAATATATATTAAGATATTAAAGGATTAATTAGGCGTTTATTTTGGAATTTTTTTATGTTTTTTAGCCTTGTCCTTTAGCGTTAAATAAAAGGAAAAAAAGATGAAGTAATAAACCTTAAAAATATATAGAAAAGATAGAGTATTAAAATAAAGTTAGCTTAATTAAAACAAAATGAAAGAATAGGGACTTAGTAAATTAAAATTTTGAAGCCTCAATTTAATAACAATAGCAATAGCAATAGTCATAGTAATGGAGTGTTAGAACAGAGTCAATTTGAGTAAGGCAAAATAAGTGGAGAGAGACTTAATAAATAACATTACAAAAACTCACTTTAAATCGACATTAATAACGACAGCAATAGAGCACTAGAATGGAGTTAGCTTGAATATGTTAAAGTAAGGGAAAAAGGGAGATTTAGCAAATTAAAAATAATATTATAAAAGCTTATTTTAAGTTAATATTAACAACAACAACAAGGAATATTGGAATAAAATTAGTTTATAAGGAAAGAGTACCTAATAAATTATAATTGTTGCCTAAGGCAATTATTGCCTAAAGTAATTGTAGTAGAGGAAAGTTATTGATAACAAAGTCGAATTGTTGTAAAAATAAAAAGATTTAAAGGTTTAATAAGAAAGAAGAAATTTATATAATGAAAAAAGTTACTTAACGGCGTTAATGCAAATATTTAATAAAAAAGCAAACCACAATTCACTAAAAGTAAAAATATCCCTAATTCAATCATGACTTTAAATATTCTAATATCAAAAATGTATTTTCTAACACATTATTATAAAAATTTATTTTATTTATTCTTTTAATTAATGCGTAACTTTGAGTTTTATTCTTTAGATTTTTTGATATTAGAAAATAGATTTATTAATTATACAATAATTCCTTTACCAAGAGATTTATTTATAAGTTCACTTTAGGTTGTAATGCGGCGCACATAGGCCATAAGGCTTATATAATTAGGATTGAATTTTAAAAAATCTCTAAGTCAGAAATCTTCCTCTTCGCCTATACTTTTATAGTTCAATTAATTTAACTTTAGCTAATAATATAAGAATTAATTAAAATTAATTTATTAATCAGAATTAATTATATATATATTTTAATATTAATTTTGTTATTTTATTTAAGATATATTATATTAAAAATAAGGCTTTATATGGGCGTATTCCTATTCTAAATTTACCCCGTATTCCTGTATTTTCAAATGCCTTTTCATTAATAATATTACTCTTGATTATTCAAATTACTCTATTCTAGAAGTTATAATAGGATGTATATTGTGCTAAACTTCTAATGGTTTTTTTTCTTAAAAAAATTAATATATGCATTTAAATATAAGAAATAAAGTTGGGTTTATATTATGCTAGCCTTATATTCGTATTAGCCTTGCCAATATTTATTTATACGCTTTTGGCTATAGTATTTTTTTTATTTAATAAATCTTTTTATTTAAATTATGTTAAAAAGCTTTTAATAGTTTCGTTTTTTATATTAAACATATTTTTAAAAAGGTTTATATACGTAAAATCAAAGCAAAAATGGAATTGTGTTTATATGATATAACCTCGTAGCCTTTTATTTTTATTTTATTTTTATTCTATTAGCTTTTATTATTTAGAACTCTAAAAAAGAAGCAAAAAAGAGGTTTTAGGTTTTCTAAAGTAGTTCTTGTAGTTAGTATTAATTTTATTATTAATTTTAATTATATCATGGGTTAGGGATAAGAGCCTCAGTTCAAACTTTAATTATTTTTTGAGAAATCATAGCTTTATAAAACTTATTTTGTTTTTTTTATTATAAGCCAGGAAACACTATAATTAGGGGAACAATGTATTTATTAATATTTCTATTGAGTTAGCCAGACTTTTCATTAACTTTTTATATTAATTAATGACTTGTTTTAATTTAGATATTTTTCAAATTTTTGCATTTTTGGCTTTATCTCTTAATTGTCATATTTTATAGCCCTTTGTTCAGCGCTAAATTGACTATTAATAGTATACTAATTTAATATTATAAGAATCTTGATATAATTTTATTTATTTTATTTTATTTTATATATATTAATTATTTATATTTTCTCTATTCTCATTACCTAAATCCCTATTAAAAGCAGGTTTATTTTAAGCGTAAAGGTTTTGTTTTTATGCCGGATTATTCTTTAAGGCCTGTTTTTTTTATAAAATCTACATCTGAATCTTTATCCTTTACGCAAAACTGTTCTTTTTTTTATAAGGCTATTTTTTAAACTTTATTTTTTGCGTAAAGCCTTAGGCTCGTCCAGAAACCCCCTTTTTAGCATTCTATTCTTTGCGCAATAGTTTTATTTTTTTATTATAAAATGGAAACTTGGATAAGTACGGGTACGGCTGAAAGTTGGTGTTTTATATAATTTTATATAAAGATTCAATCTATTTTTGTATTTTTGTTTGCTTTTATTATTTTATAACTTCTTTAAACTATTCAAAATAATTCCTAATATGTATTACCCCGGTGTAATTAATTGATTAAATGAGACCTTTTTTTAAAAAGTTGCTTTTGTTAAAAGCGTAGTGGTTTTTTAAAAGTAAATATGAAATAATATTAATTAATTTTTTATTATCCAGCGGTCAGGCCAATTGTTCCTTTCCAAAAATATATGATTTAGTCGGGGAAGTAAAAATCTTTTATTTTTGAAGGGGAGCGGTTGGCCTGACCATTGAATAATAAAAGATTTTGATTTAAATTTTGGTTTTTTAAAAGGGAACGATTGGCTTAACCGCTGGAATTAATGGAAAATTGCTTTAAAACATATTATTTTTAATTTAAATATTTGGGATATATGTAATATATCTTATTAAAGTGAATATATATTAATAAAAATATGTTTAATTTATTTTAATAATAATTTATTTTAAAGATTTTAATAAGATCTTTTCTTTTTGATTATTTATAATATAATAACATAATGTTTTCTTATATCCGGAAGCTGTAAAGCAAAGAAACCCTGCCTTTACCCTGCTTTTCGTAGATTATAATTATTTTATCTTTTAGCTTTGCCTTTTTTTAATATTGATATTTTGACTTTTATTATTTTTACTTGATCGTACCTTTTTAACAAAATGCCTCCTAAACTAACACCGTAGCGATGGAACAAGCTTAGGGGAGAGCTTTATGAGCTTTATATTAAATTGGACTGGTTTTTTGCTAAAACTTACGATAAGATTAGTAAACAACATGAGGATTTTAGACCTTTTTAATAATTATACTTTAATTGGTTTAAGAAATGGCAATTTCTTAATAAGTTTATGTAAAAATAAGAAAATCCATGACTTGTGAAAAAGTGTTAAGAGTTTTATTAAAAGAATTATAGCTATAAATTGGCTTTCCAAACATTGAGAGTTTTTAAAGATTATAATGGGCTAACAAAATAAATATATAAAAAAGTTTATTGATTTTATAGTTTATAATAAATATAAAAAAAACAAAATCCCAAAGCTATTATAAGTATTGAGAGGGTAATCCAAGAAGCTTTAGAAACCGGCTAGTTTGTGTATTAGGGAATTGGATATACAATTGCTAATATTCGTACTAAATCCGGATTATGGATTTTACATAAAAAGTATGCAAATATTGTTAAATGTTTGGATCCGGAAGGAGTTGTAAGTCAAGATCTAGCAAAAACAAAAAGGAGGCGCCATTAGTATTATATTAAAGGCCTAAATCATGTTTGGAATATTAATGGATATAATAAACTTAATGCTTAAGGGTTTGAAATCTACGATATTATTAATGGATTCTTTTATAATATATTAAATTTATATATTAGCCATAATAATTATACGCAAATAGCAAATTATAAAAAGTTTCTTTGCTATGTTAAAAAACATAAAATTGCTAAAATTATACGAGTAAACAAAAGATCAAAAACTAAGCTTATTGTAAACGCATAAATAATACTCCGGTAAAAGAAGAATGGGCTAAACATACTCTGAAAAGAAGCCTTTTATTATAGTCTATCTATAACAAATATCCACATCAAACATTAATGGGACTTATTAATTCGGGGTTAAACTCGGGGTTAGAAAAAGTACTTTTAAGGCTTAACTGATTAAGGCTAGTTTGAATCAAATTTTATTGATAAGATTTGCCTTCAATTTATATACATGCCAATAATCCATTAACAGATTAAAAGGTTTATAAAACGCCATAATATCCGCCTTATTTGCTGCTAAAAAAGTTGAGCTTATTATTTTCTTATTAAAAAGCCAAACAAGCTTTACAACTATCCTTTAGATTATGTTCAAGATTATAAACATAAATCACATGGTCTATTGCTTACTAAAATGAAGGCAGAAGTTTAAGATTATAATCTTGATATGTATCTTTATTTAAAGATCATGAGCTTTTATAAAGATATTTTTAAAGAGTATAATTTAGATTATAACCCATAGTATGTTCGTTTTAAGCCAGGTTTGAACTAATATTATATTAGGATATATAAAATTCTAAAAGCTATAATACACAAGCTATGGGATTTTGAAATGGCTATTAAGGTATTGTTAAAACCTTGTAAAAGCCAGTAATAGATTAATTTAATAAAGGAATAGAGATTGGATTAAAAGAAGGCTGAACGCTAATAATATAAGTAAAACAAAAGGAAAAAGGAAATAGATTTGAGTAAAATAAAAAAGCCTAGTAATAATGATGGTAATAATGTAAAGGACAACAAGATTAATGCCAAAATCATAGCCCTATTTTAAGGCCATAATAAATATGCGTTAGACTTGAAAGAATCTAAAGGAAAATAAACATAAATTAATAGAATATGCGTTTGTATTTTAAAAGACTAAAGTAGCTGTGAACTAATAATACGGTTGACTTATTAATAAAGGAGCGGTTGGCTTAATTATTAAATGGTATCTCTTATTTTGGTTTATTTAAACTAAAGGATTTTATTATTTTTATATAATATGTTATAATATTCTAAATAGTACATGAATAAATTGTTTAAGATTGTTTTAATAGATATAAATTATGCAATAGGTAATAGAAGTAATAATAGGACAAATAAGAAATAGGATTTTATTTCCCTAAGGTATATATATAATAAATTAGGAAAATCAAATAATAAGATTAAAAATAGGTGGCAGCGTTAGCTTAATAATCAAAGCATTATTACCTAATATTAAGGCGGTAATAAAAAAAAGCAGACTTCCTTTAGTCGAATTTTTTTCAAAAAAAGCGGTAACAAAAATCGCGATATTTACAAATCAATTCTGAGCCTTAATTACTTTTGTTGTGATTTTCACATGTTAGTGGAAAAGGATTTCCGACAAAAACAACGTATTGTACTCAATACCCATATGGTTTGCCGTAGTGGGGTAGATCTGGGCCTACTCCGCAAAGAGCCACTTGGGACCATCACCGAACGCCATCACCGGCGATCATCGAGAATTTCATGGCAGATCGCGGCGAGGCTCACGACCTTCGGGTAATAATTGACGATATTCCATATCTAGCTCGGGATGAATCATCAGACAATTGCAATTCTTCACCCAAGTCTTTGCGACCAGCAGTATCGTGGTCTGTTTTAGCCACCGCAAACATGTGCGTGGTCTAACCCATGACGGATATCTCGAGCCGTCATGGCACATGTTGTGCTACTAGGGCTAGCGATTCTCATCATGTCAGCACTCACATGCAGTTGACTTTTCCAATTATATAACAGCAATTCAGAATGGGTCGCCATTCGTATCTCCCCATGCTTCGCTTTCCACCCAGGAATCCGCACTTTCACATCTCAACACCGTTCCATAATCCTCAAGATGAACATCTCGGACCCAGACCCAGGAAGCCGTAACCCAGCCATCTTGACCCCAGATGCTAGCGACGCGCGGGTAACTTGGACTATAAAGCTCCTTAAGAGGTTCCCCCCTACAGCGCGGGGTCACATCGTTGCCGCAATTGGAGAGTTTGTAGGCACAATACTGTTCCTCTTTTTCGCATTTGCGGGCACCCAGGTCGCCAATATCTCGTCGAATGACAACAGTGGTAGTACCGTTGTCACTACAGTTGTCTCGAAGAACCCCGCACAGCTGTTGTATATCAGTCTGAGTTTCGGGTTCTCTCTCGCGGTCAATGCCTGGGTCTTCAGCAGGATCAGTGGCGGACTGTTCAACCCGGCTGTACGTCGTTTCCATTTTCGCTATTGAAAGACATATCAAAGCAGAAACAAAGTATTCCTAACATGATCTAGGTGACCTTTGGCATGTGGGTTATTGGTGCCATCACTTGGGTCCGCGCCATCCTGCTCTCGCTCATCCAGCTCGTCGCTTCTATAGTGGCCGCAGCCCTCGTCCAGGGCCTCTTCTCTGGAGGACTCAGTGTCAGCACAACGCTCAACAATACCTCACTGGCTCAGGGCTTCTTCATTGAGATGATCTTGACTTCTCAGCTTGTGTTTGCAATATTTATGCTCGCAGCTGAGAAACACGAAGGGACGTTTATCGCGCCCATCGGTATCGGACTTGCTCTCTTCATCGCAGAACTCACTGGTAAGAGGCAGCATAACACAGATAACACAGATAACACAAGTGGGATCTCTGCTAATATATGCAGGTGTGTTCTGGACTGGTGGTTCTCTAAACCCGGCCAGAACGTTCGGCCCGGACGTTGTCACCGGTAGCTTCACTTCTTACCAGTGGATATATTGGATTGGGCCTTTAACAGGCGCACTTCTCGCCGCTGGCTTGTACAAACTTATCAAGAATTTGGAGTATGAGACGGCAAACCCGGATCCAGAGCGAGCAGATATCCATCCGACTCACAAATCAAGAAGGATGACAAACGACTCATCAAGTCCTCTGACCTCCGCCGAAAGTCCTATGACCTCAGTCGCAAGCCCTATGACCTTAGTCGCAAGTCCAAATGGAAACACGGAAATTAAGCCACAGTTTGCCCATCAACACAGTGCTGTATAAATAATAAGAGGATATGAATGGTTGACTCGGTTCGTACTGCCGTGCGTAATTTGGCGATGCTTGTTATCGAACCCTGAGCATTTGTGGTTTAGTAACTTCGTCTTGAGAATCTGTTTACGATTTTCCTTCGAACAAAAAAAAAACAATAATGTTTACATCTGCATTTGTACCAAAGCACTATTGGAATAGCAATGGCGAGATTCTCTCCAGTAACGGTAAAAGTGGACAAAAACAAAATGAATGATCTATTGACTGAAGTGAGAAATTTTGATTCATGAATCTAGTCAAACCTCATGCTCTATATCTGCAACTCGCGGAACTTTATGCAGTCTGACTCCGCCAAATTTTCCAACTAATTCAATCTACTTGCGGTCAGCACCATTCAAGGCACGGGAGTGTAACATACGCATTGCTGTATTAATTCCACATCTCCCATACTAACTCCCACTCGTCTTGTCCCTCGTAAATGCCATGCGGTCTCAAGAGGTAAGTTCTGAATCATTATACCAGATAAAACTTATATAGTGTGTGCCGAGATCAATGTGGATAGGAACGCGATTTCACGTGTAAAACGCGTATCATTCTGTAATACTCTCTTTTAAATGATACCTAGCTCGATAATATCAGATTCACTACTCTAATTTCAGCTCAGGAAACTCCTCTCTGCTGTGTTTGAGATCTTTGTGATGATCGAGGAAGGATCTGAAGAAATTCTAGAATCCTGGATAGCCCCTGCAAGTCTCCTTCCATCGTCCCTTCGTTTTGCGCACTAACCCAACCCTTAGTGAAGCCTCCTCCAAAGTCCATAATCCATGCATTCCCTTCCTTGTCAATTAAGATATTGGCAGCCTTGGCATCCCCCCAGATTAAGCCGACTTTATGTAATCCGGCTAGAGATTCTGTAATTTGAGTTGCCCACTGCTGTCTCAACCAAAGCGGAGTATCGTGCTTCACAGCCTCCCGCAAAGTGCCAGGCTGGTGGTCGATGAAAGTCATTAACATGCCCATTAGCAACTCCGCCTCGTTCTGCACAACACCATGTAGACGGCAAACCCGCACATCAGATCCAAGGTTGGTCTCATCCATCCTAATGTAAGCCTCGAGCTCGGCTTCCGCAGCCGTAGGCCGTCCTGGACTAAAGGCCTTGAAGAACCGCGTCTGACCATCTTCAAGAATGACCTTTCCAGGCTTCTTGTAGAGTGCGTCTTCTGGCTTGTCGAAACTCACCGCGATCTTCGAGGGATCGAACGACGGAAGTGGTACACGTAGGCGCTCCTGGAACTTGCGAGTAAGCCAAACGCCTGGGGGCATGTAGCCCGAACACTGCGTGTCAACCCGCTTCGGGATCAGCTTATCATCGACGGCCGCGAGGGTGCACACGAAGAACTCGGGGAAGAGGTAATCTTGCAATGTTTTCGCGGGTGCTGGACTGGGCGCAAGCTCAGCAAACAGACTTTCGAAATGTTTCAACACCCAGTCATGAGCATCGTCCTCGTAGATGCCGTCAAGCTCCTCCTCACCTGAGTGAAGGACCTTAAGGAATCAGCCTGGCATAGAGCTGGCCGTGGGTTCAAGATACATAGAAGCTGCCGTGGAAGGAAAAAAAATAGATTGCATAGGTAATAAGCATTTTTGCTTGAGCAGATAAACCTTGGTTGCTGTTGGTTTAAATAAATTTTATAAAAGAAAAGGAGTTGTATTTTTGCGTAAACTTTCCAGTATGACGCCAAAAAAGAAGCAGGCATAGGGATTTGGAATGGCTTTACCTTAATACTCTTAAAAAGCCAATAATCCCTATTTCTTACAGCGCAAATGAGCTTGGAAATTGCAAAGTAGTATTGGCCCAATTTCCTAATTGCTTCTGGTAGGTATGCCTTCAAATTTGGCTTAATCATCGAAGTCTAAAAAGCTCGACTAAGATTAGTGGCCAAAGAGAATGTATGAGCCAGCTTCACGATTTCCTTCACCACTTCAATAACCTCCATATTCAAATTTGTTATGCTCTCAAAATTAATAAATAGGCTTTGCAGATTTTGTACCTTATGCCGGCTTTCCTCCAATGTTTTTATTGCTTTAATCAAGTGACTGTAAATTGCATTATACAGTTGTTTGATTAGGGGTTGTTTTTTAGTAGTCTTTTTTGTTTTTGCGTGATATGATCGGAGATGGGATAGAATTTGATTGAGGTTTAGGCTAATAACCTTTTGAAAGGCTTCTTTTGTATTTTGTGATTTTGAGCGTCTTAGAACGTTGATTAGCATAGTGTTGGAGGAAGATTGATAATTTAATTTTGCTGTGCGGCGTGCTCTAATACTTTTGCAAGCTTAACAAACCTTGCCGTAATTGTTAATAGATTTCCTATGTTTGTTGCTACCCGTATTATGATTTTTTTCCTATTGCAGCGTTTTTAACGCATATGGCCATAATTTTAAAACTGTTGTTTAAAGTGGTAGAAAGGAATGCTAGATTGCACACAATATCTTTTTTTCATATAATGCTTAGCTGATAATTAAGTTAATGTTTAGGTTGATAAGGTTTTTTCTTGGTATTTTAAGGAGCTTATTTAGCTATTAAAGGTTGCTAATAAATTGCTGCAATTGCGCGCGGGTGATTTTGCTTTCTCATAGCTTCATTATGTTGGTCTTGTGGTTTTTCTTTTCTTGAGCGGCTTGCCAGGTACGGTTTGGCAAAACAAAAAGTGGCAAGCCATGATTGCCTAAGAATTTAATGTCTTTGGAGGGTCTTGTTGTTAAGCCATTTGAAAATGATATGATAGTACAAAATAAATAATGGTTATAAAGCGGCGATTACGAATGGTTTAATGGCTTAAGGCAAGATAGTAGCGGGTGTTGTGATAAGGGCTGTTGAGGTGGGGTGGGGTAAGGTGGATTGGGCGGGCCCTTTTTGCGGCATTAATATTGATATTGCCAAAAAGGAAATCGTATAGAATTCTTGGCCTTTTTATTAATCTTATAAGTATTACCAAATTAACTTAACTTACAAATTTTAAATGATCTTATATTATATATTCATGGCGAATGCTTAAAGCAAAAGAATCCAAGCCAATTGCAAAATCTTTTGGGGCAATGGGGACTATAACCTTGACCTTAAGACCAACAATTGGGTGGAATATGTATGCGTTGTTAAGAGGGACCATGGAATAAGCTTTGAACCATTATTAATAATAATTAGGTTATGTTATTTGGCAAAGCAAGCTTAAAGAAAGGAGGATAGTATATTAGGTGTATGGGCTATGCAAATATAAAGTGGACAGCCGATGACAAAGGCTTAGTTATTGAAGATATTTGGGGGATCAAATGGGCGTAATAAGTTTGTTTTGGAGAGAGAAATTTTTTGATTAGGTTGAGAAAAGAGAAATGGGTATGTAAAAAGCTTAAGGCATTGCATTGCTCTAGCTTTAGTTATAATAATTAAGGCTGATATGCGAATTCCAATTATTAAAACGATTATTTAACAAAATGCATCCCTAGCTAATACATTTTCAAAAACATTGACTAGCATTTTGTTTGCTAATCTGGCCCCCTCCTAATTTTGCTCCTCTTCATTCATGCCGGGCATTCTGATGGTAACTGCAGGTAGGATTGGCTTCTTGCTTTAAAAGGCATTAGCAAGGTTTAATTTGAATAAAAAAAAATGATCTAAGCTTAGCTAAACTTGTTTTGTGATATGCGTATTGAACGCGGCAATTAAGTAAAAATTAAAGAATATGATTAACGCTAATTCTCCCCCATCATTAATGCTTTAAGGCATTATTGCGTTTATGTCATATGATTTAGCGTTAAGCCGCGGGCTTTGCCATTACTTCAAGACTGCGTTAGCTGGTTTGGCGCTAATAATCACAAATTAAATAGCTTCTTCTATTATAGCAATTTTTTTGTTCTTGTCTGCATTTGCAATCAATATCTCTCCTATCATATCTCAAATCAAGCCCATATTAATTATTAAGAATGTATATAAAACCTACCGCAATAAATAAAATAATAATATCCGCAAGGCTTTTAAATAGTAAGCGTCCTTTATTAAAAATGGGAACAAGCAACTCATGGTTACGTTCAACAGCAAACTCTTAAACATCAACAGCACACTAAGTAGCAAAGTTGGAAAGTTGAGCTATGAAATATAATAGCTGAAAAGCAAGGTTAGCCAGGTGAAAAGCAGGCTTAATCAAATAAAGGGCAACATAGGCAAGATGAAAACCGGAGTAAATTAAATGCAAGGGCGTTTATTTAATAGATTGAGAATCTTATTACGTCATACTTTTTCCAGTATTGCGGTTTTTAAGCCTAATGTTGGCTTCACGCTCCCTAATTACTTTCCGCTTACAATCAATAACTTCTGGAAGTTATAATTCTTATCCCAAGGTATATAACTAATTAGCACTCAAAAAATAAACTAGCCTTTTGAGCAAAAAAGAAATTGATCTACTTTCTTCGCTTTTACCAAATCTAAGGCTATAAGCAATGAGGCCAAACAATTAACGGCTTTAACCAAAATTCAGCCAGCGATATACAAGATCCTTTAATTAGCGGGTCCAGTTTTTAGTCGCAGTCTAATGATTTTGGCGGTTTGTCATTAAATGCTTCATTACTTAAGAAAGCAATTTGAAAATATCCTCGCGTTGCGATAAAGGAGATTGGACCTATATTTGGTATAGTGTTCAAAAACATTTAGAACTTTTTTGAAAGGGCAGCCATTTTGAGGAAGCAATTTCAGCCTGCAATAAAAAAACAAGCTACTAGTGTTAATACGCCAATGTCAACACTTGCAAAACAACTAAGAAATACGCCGCCATAAACGCCGATGATAAATATGCGTTTACCCTCAAATCCCAACACCAATTCAAAATCAATATTAAAAAGGCTGCTTTAAAATCAATTCAAAAACAAAAAGAATCAAGCAGAAATATTAGCTAAATTTAAAGCCGCGAAGTCCAAAGCATTCCCAAAGAATTCAACAACAAACATCATTCCCTCATAAAAGCAGCAAGACCTTGGGCATAACAAAGAGGAGCAATAAGTTAGGGCACTTAGTGATAATTATTATTATCTGGAAGTTAAAGTGGCTATTAAGAAGCTTCTCGCTCAATAGAAAGAACGAAGCACGGATTGTGCTCTACTACACAATCGTAATGAAGGCCGGTGATCGAGGCTCAGAAATGTTGGGGTCACTTGAGGGAAAAAGTGGTTCTGGTTGATTGCAAATGGCACTCTGGCAAAGGGAAAGGTAGCTGCTCCCTTTGGGTTCATTAAAACTCCCTTTAAGGTATATATTTTACAGCTAAATTTTGAGATTAATATAAAATATTAAAGGCTTTATAAATTATTTATACTTTTACGCTTCTACGAATTTCCCATATTTTGGTATAGCAAGTATACTCATAAGGCTGCTTAATTCAGAATTAGGGCATTATTAAAAGAATTATTGCAATAATTGGTTGGGGTGCAGGTATAGATAGCAATTTCTTGTTTTATTAATTGCGAATAAATGCAATCTTTTAAAACACATAAGCTGCGGTAATTCAAGCTGGTCTGCTAATCCTCTTTTTATTCCTCAATTGCTTCCTTGCCTCATTTACCTTGCCATCCCCAATCCAGCTTTAAGGGACCTATTTTTTCTTAATATTGCTATTCCAATTTAATTATTATTATCCACCTCATCAAACGTTTTTAATGGGATTATAATATATTTTTGTTGAATTTTGCAAAACAAAAGCAGCTCTTCAATAATTTTCTTAATCGCCTTTTAAAGCGGGGTATTAACACCTATGGCTGCAGGCTCAACCAGCTGAAAAAACTATCTATCGCTAATTTTATTGCCAATCTCTGTTGCTTTTTATGAATAAGTGTGGTATGGGCCTGGTGGGCAGGGAATGATTGCTTGTTAATAAAGGAGATGATTTATTTAAAAAGGTTTCTTAAAATAGGAGAGTCTAGCTAATGAGCTTTAAGAATCAATTTTTCTTTTAACGCAATAACGCCACGCTTCTTATTTTATTGTTCAGTGCAATCAAATTTAATTAGCGTATTGCAGTTTTAAATTCAAACTTAAGCCATGTTTTTTGCTTATTATGCGGAGATCCTGCAGACTTTCCTGCATCTCTTTGTAGCTATTTGTGTTGAATATGAAAATTTAATAAGTGTGGGAGTACAAGCCAAAACTTACGAAGATCATGGCCCCCGTTTACTGGCCAGGTTTTGGTGAGGCTCCTATTGCCAAACGCTTGGATTGCTTTTACCTTTTGCTAAATACCTACTTTATCCAAAATACGACTCTTGTATGTTGATTATAGCTGTATTAAATATTATTCGCAAAGAGCTAAAAATGAGAGCATTTAAAATACAAATTTTTATGGATTATTTTAAATTGTAATAATATATATTTTTGCCTTTTTTAATCTGCCGCGTTTTTTTTCTTAATTATTTATTGTGCTAATTGCCGTTATTATTTATTATTAAATTTTTTTCCTGCTTCTGCTTTTTATTAGCAATTTCATTTTATCATGGCAATTTGTGTTGATTAGGATATGTTGGCCTTAATTAATTCCCTTTAAACAAGTAATTTTTATGATACCCTTATTATCGATTTTATTGATACGCATATTGCTGTGGCATTTTTGGTTAAGGCTTTGGCCAAATTATTTACTAGCTCATTTTTATTATATTTGGATCTTAAAAATGTTGCCTTCTTAAAACACGGCTTCGTATTTATTTTCTAAGTGCATATTTTTTTAAAGGATTAAACTTTTTTAATTAATATTTACTTTCTAAGCGAGATAGCGTTTTTAATTATTAAAACCAGCGGGCAAACCTTGAAAGGAATTTTGAAGTTTGATATAATTTCAAAAGTTTTTTTCAATGTTCGTAATAATTCTAATGCATTATTTAGTTATTACGGTATTAAGCTTGCTTGCGTTTATGACCTTTAATTTATGGAACTTGCAATACGAAGCTTTTTTAGAAGATGTGTTAATAGGTTAATAAAATGCATTAAAAAAAATATAAATTTGTTGTTGAGCAAGAGGAAGGTGTGGAAAGAAATTAAAGAAAAAAGGCTGGACTTGTTTGCGCTTAAGCGTGAAAGCAATTATGAGGTGTTCAACGTTTGTTTATTATATAAAAATGTTTTGTTATACTATATTCAAAACGTTTATTTTATGCTCAAACTTTAGCGGCATTATAATTTCAAATTAATAATTGCTTAAAAAGCGAAAGTGTAATAGGCTGAAAAAGGTCAAATTGCTTTATTATAAATTGCAGCATTTAACGGCAAAAAAAGCATATGGCCTTAGGGCCTTTGGGCTAAAAGTAGTATGGAATTTGTATTGTTTTGCAGCACCTGATATTAATTATTTTTATATTTTATAAGCCTGGTTGCATGAAATTAGGGTCTTGGCAAAAAAATTGTAATGGGTATTTTTAGTTTTAATATTATTGTTTTTATATAAATTGCATAACGCCTAATAATATAAATATTTATTATATAATAATTAGTTGTATAATCATTTGCTGCATTAATTATTATGTGAATAGTTATTGTCTTAGTTTGCAAGCTAGATGCAATAGTGGCTAGAGGTATTTGCTTAGTGCGCCTAGTTTGGGCGGTTTCTTAATAAATATAAATAAAGGCAGCGTTATAATTTTTTAAGCTGGCGATAGGTTATTTAATGAGGTTATGCAAAACCTTAAAGTTCATAATTTTTATTAATGCTCCTGCGATATATATTATAATTTTAATTAAAATTTCCTTTTAATTGCTTAATTTTATAGGAATTGAATAAATTTTATGAATAATTCATATATTATGTATTTTTGGTTTTGGTGCATAGCATATAACTTTGGGATATTGTGATTTTGCAGCCTTGTTTTTTAGCCTTATATATGATAGCAATAGTTTTTGAATTTTCAATCGGCAACTTTATTGCAATGGGGTTATTAATCGCAAATATTGCTAGCAGTTTTTAAAAAGTAGGTAATTTAAAATCTAAATACCAAAAAAAAATCGTAAGCTTAAAAAACTCAAACGTGCCTTCTTTTACTTAAACAAGCTTAAGTTTGGCAACGCATGCTTTACGAACATTGCCTTAATTAAATATATAGCTTTAAGCTGCAGAAGGCCTTTTGAACAATTTTTTAATAAGATTAGAAAATATGATAATGTATTTGGTATATAAAGCAAAGCAGGGATAATTAAAAGCGCCGTAAATAAAATAAAATAAGGATATATGCAAAAAAAATAAAATAAAAAAGCTTTAAATTTATTTGAATATTTATATTGGGACGATCAACATTTTGTTAACTAAGCATAAATTACATAGAATGGATATTGCGTTTAAAAAAAGTAAAAGGGACCAGCTCCAAATATGAAACAGGCTTAAAAATACTTAAAAAATTATTAAGCAAATTAATAGCAGCGCTTAAGCTTAAGCTTGGGTTATAGCAATAGCCAATTTTATATTAGGAAAGCTTTTTCAAATGGTTAGCGGTAATATTATAGCATTTTTAAAATCGCTTGCTAAAATAATATTAAAAGTATAATAGGTTCTTGTTTTTATATTGCATTATCATCCTTATTTTTGCATAATTAGCTAACTTTTACTTAAATTAATATTTTTATTTAGCAAATATACACAATTGTTCTTAAAATCAAAAGCGCCATTGGTTTTGAAGATATGAAATGGATTTATTTTTAAGTATCTTTAATTGTAAATAATGCTTTAAGATTTAAATTTCCTATTTTTTTGAAATACGATTACAATTTGCTTAATATTATTATTAAGCATAAATTTTTAAAAAGTCTTGGCTTATTGAATATTAATCTAAGAAATTACAAACTATTTTATGCAAAAAACAGCAGCCAAGTCATTTTTCCTTAAATAAAACTATTTCCAAAAACTAATATTATTATGGCTATTTTTGTTGGGAAAACGAAGCTATTTGACTAGGGATGCTTTATGCCATAATGTAAATTTAATCAAACAATTGCTGCCTTAGAAGGTGGCTAGATTTGGTAAATTTGTTTTATGCTTAGTAAAATTAAAAAGAAGGCTAAATTAAAATTTTATGCAGCTATGAATGTAATGTTTTTTTTAATAAGTTAAGCAAAAAGCGAAAAAGTTTTTAAGATCTTTTAGACGGTATCAGCTAGCAAAGTAAAGAAGAAAGATTAGAAAAGCGGAAATTCGATTTTAATCATAATGCATGGAAATATTTTAAAATATTTAACAAAAAAAATAACATGCACTTATTTAAAAATATAAAATAAATTATAAAGCACATACCTTTGAAAAACGCAGCAGGCAATTAAGTAATAATCATAGCTTTTATAAATATTTTTTTTATTAAAAACGTAAAGACCATAAGCAGGTTAGCGCAATTAATTGGTTTAATTTTGCTTAATATAGTTTGATATTTGTTTAAAAATTATTACGGCAATTGGTTTGACTTTTTTACGTTTTAATATAATAGCTTATGTTTGTTGCAAAGGCTTTATTAGCGCGATTGCTTATATGGCATTACCTTTGATTTTATATGAAAATAAGGTTAAGGATTGGAACAATTAAGTGGCAAATTAAGTAGCAACGCTATGCAAAAACTAAACCTGCTAAAGCAAATGGACCTTATCATTTTAATTGTTTTTATAGCTTTATTAATTTTTTTTCTTAATAATCATAATAATAATAATAAATAATTATTAATTCCATCACAACTCCAAATTCGCGTCGCAGATTTTATGATAATTCCAAAAAACCCAAATACCTTATTATTAGAATTTAGCGATTTGCGAAGTTAATTTAACGCCTTTAACGGATTTGGCGTAATGTCAAATTCACTTTTTTTTAATATATTCATAATTTTATAATAAACCTTAAATTCCAATACAATCAAAAGCTTTTATTAAAATTTTAAATTTTAGTAGCAGAGAAGTAATAAGCTTTTAAATTATATCAATTTCATAATCAAACAAAATTAATCTCCGTAAAGACGTTAAATGCCTACCTTAAAATCATTAAAGAAACATTAGCTCCTCCCCTCATACGCTGGGAAAGATCGAACATCATCCAAATGAGAGGCGTCAATCCAGATTCGAAGGATAGCTATGGCCCTGCACTTACGCAGGCTGTAAGGTCAAGAAACAAGACTCTTGTTATTAAGCTGCTTGAGAGATGCGTTGGTCCAAATGCGAAGGACAGCTTTGGCCTTGCACTCACGCATGCTATAAGAGGCGGACTTGACAATCTAGCGAAAGAGCTGCTTTGGGAAAAGTATAGATGAGTGGCAAGTTGACGTCGAAAATGCCCTGTAGCGAGTATGCATTTTCTTCTTGGCGATAAGTCTCACGACTAGCTGCCCATGATATTGGCTCGATGACGCTGAAATCAGGCAATTGAGACACATCACTTTCGCACAACCACGACGGAGGAGTCGTTTGGTAAAATGACCGTACTGAGAATATCTTGGTGATGCGGAGCTTTGGGTAGCCACACGTACACGAGTTTATATGCTTTCAAGTGAAATACAGCAGGATTAACACTCCACCGCATAATATCAATGTAACATATAAACTCGTTTTTGAAATCGCTATCCATGTATTGATCAAATCGACCGAACCATTCCACTATCCTACTATAACCAAACATCAGTACTGCCATACGAAATCATCCAGCTGTTTCCCAGAGCAGAACTTCAATATAGCTTGACGAGCCAAGTGAAGAGAGGTGAGATGAGGGAGAAGCTTCGACATTTGTGCATCTCTCTGGTGCTCTACTATTGCGACCAAAAGTGTCTCGACAAAAGTGAAGCCTGTCTGCGTATTTGCCAACCTAACATCTCCATCTGCTTCTCGTATTTTGAGCTTAGCCATCTCCACCAAGACCTGTTGACAAAGTGCAAATATAGCAGAGTATTGAATGCTAGCTACTGGATTCTGTCCAGTGAACTCGCGGAGTGCAACCGATCGCATCTTGACTAGCAGTTCTGTAAAAGCTAGCCTGTTTAGATCCTTTTTAAGACAGTCTTGTTGCGTCTTGGAGAGAAATGAGATGGGTTTCCCAGTATATATCTTAGACCAGAAGTCCATGGTCGTCCGGAAACTGTTGTTATGCAGATCATAAAACAGTGATATCTCGCCGGGCATGAATCTTTTGACATAGTCTCGTGCAGCGGGCAAATTGCGCGGCAATCCAATCACTCGTTGATTTTGTCGCACATCCCCAGACATTGAGTTCAGCTCGGGCTCAACCCTTCCTCCGAGGAAACGACGGAATTTAGAGCTGAAATTTGTTGTAGGAAACGTTCCAAGGTGGAGTTCTTGGTTAAAAACCTTACATAACTCGTCCAGCAGTGGAACGACATCCATGAAGCTTATTTGACGAAGTGCGTTGTACATATGAAGGACTGCCCCTACATTCCCTTCACTGTTACAAAGCCGCAAGCCAAAACCTGCGGTCCATGGGGATTGGAAGTAGAGATCAAAACACTTCTCCGCCAGGTACGTGTCCAAGTACTCGGTATCTTTGTTCCTTATTCTAGCAACCATGGGGTCCCTAGTTGGCAGTATGCGCACCTGCGCCAGCGCTTTCACGTCTCTGGCAAAGTGAAGTACTTGAAGGCGACAATTAGTGACATTGGCCACTTTGTTCTTCCAGATAAAACTCTTGGATGTTTCGAGAATCAAGTGGACTCCAAACACGAGTTGGAGGCTTGGATGGGAATTGTCTTCTTTCAAATATGACGATAGATCAGAGAGCAAGGGATTCATGTCCGATGGCACAAAGCCTGTATCAATAGCATCATTGTCTTCCTTCAGCAATTGCTCCGCGATGGAGTGAAGTAGCAGTTTATATGCGCCAAGATCTTTTTCGAACGCATCGCAGTCATTATTAGGCATACCATGACCAAATTTGGAGACCGGAGATACAAGCTTCACTGGGTCCTGCAGACTAATCTTTGGAAGTGAATTTCGATTTTCGATCCATTCGTTCTTGAAATGCGCGATCGCTATCCATGGGAACGTCATCCCTCGACCTTGGGTGAAATCATCGTACTTGGGATCTGTCGGAGATGAAGAGAAGACAATCCCGAGCTGATTGACAATGCCGATATAAACATGTTGATGCTCTTGAGCGTCCTTATCAATATCTTTTATACCGGTACACAAGGTCTTTGCACGTTCATAGGCAGCATTTGTAAGCCATGCAGCGACCGGTAGTGGAAGAGATTTGTCAGAGGCCTGTTCCCAGAAGCACTTTATAGTCTCACATAATGAATCCAGTTCCTGAAATTTGTAAATATGATATCTGTGGAAATAAGCTTTCTATGTTTGGAACTTACTCGAAGCAGAAGATGGATCTCGATAAGTGCTTCAAGGGGGTCATCTTGGAGCACAGGATGAAATGACGAGGCCGAGTTCTCTTGTGTGTCCTGAGATACATCCTGGCTAGTGATACTAGAGGATGCAAAACTCTGAGATAAGTCGGTATCTTTGTCGATATTACTTAGTATTGCAAATCGATTTTCGGTCCAGTTTGTAATAGCTTGATCACTAACATTGTCGATACGTCGAGGGGGGTCTCGCAACAAGGCTTCCTTTCTGTCCTGAAACAGGGTTAAGAAAGCTTCTTGGAGCCTTCTCTAATTAGCACGGTGTTTGATATCTGTCTGCCCCGGTTGAGGACGTACTTCTCTGTATAGTGGATGTGTTTTGCAGTGCTCTTAGAGAGCTTCCCACCGGTCGCGAGCTCGACAGAAGTAAACCAGTCTGTGACGGTACGTCTCTTTGCAATACTGGCCCTGAATGCCCAGTAGACAGCTTCTGGAATTCGAATGCTCCTACCACGAATTCTATCTACAGCACCCTGCAGATCATCCGACGTGAGCTTTGATTGCGGGGTAATGGCTCCATGTTCAGTCAGCCACTGAAGCACAGTCGCCGTCGACGCTTTGTATTGCAAGTAGATCTCAAAGAATGAGCTTGGTAATTTCGCTCCTTGTTCTCGTGAGTTCATTGTAAGTGCGATGATTGACTGTGTTGATGGTGAATGATTAATTGGAGGTACTGAATGGCGGGCCCCCATGCCTATGCGAAAAAGCCGAGTTCGGACGCTCCCGTGCAGAATGGTGTTCGCAGGTCTCCAATCCAAAAATCCGTCACCCACCCGAGGATCCTGGTTCACGTCTGGCTCAAATACTTTTTGGCCGGGCTACATTGCGTAGACGACGTAGATTAATGCACACAGTGGGGATCATCTCATTAGGAGCTGTGCATAGGAAGTTGTACATGTGAAGTTGTGCATGGGGAGGTTTACTTGTAAAAATGTCTGGCCAGCAGCCGTCACAACGTAATAGGACCCGCAATCTTGGAGAAGCTCGTGGTAATCAGTATTACCGCATAAGAACATGTGTTGACGCCAACAACACATTATCCGAGAAGCTATTCTTCACAGTGGAGGAGCAAGATTGATTTGCCGGTAATGCTTTGGTCGAAAAATATATCATGGGGAGTGGTAGTTGTTAGTCTTGGCGCTAGCAGACACCGAACTTTCAACGGCGTGATGCAAGTATGGCGCAACAATTCACTGATACAATACCAATTTGCTTTGACCTTCCGCCTAGTAGATCTAGAATATCGTCAAGCAATACACTATGAAGAATACCGGACACACCTCGTAGACAGCATGAAATTACCGTCGGCCGGGCTTTCGGCATTCACCTCAAGCTTAGCCGTGACATTTAGATGCACAAGAGGTCAGAGCCTTATTTCCTAGCCGACGCACATTGAAAGGCAGCGAGTCGCGCTGGGGTATCGTAGAGAGAGAATCTTCATTTATCGAATTACACAACATATTTTTCAATAGGAGCAATCTCAATACCGTTGAGACCTTATGCAAATGACCCGTCACGCCCTTGCCGATTGGGCACTTGTCGCAGATGATGAGAACACGTTTTACCGTATTGATGAAGTTGTTAGCTTGCAAGACGATGATGAGAGCACGCTTTACCCCACCGATGAAGTCGATAGCATACAAGACGATGATGGGAGCACGCTTTGCTCGACCAATCAAGGTCATCAGTATGCTATTCCCAGAACTCCATCAAGAGCAATTGGGTATCTTTGGAAGGCGTTGTTTAGCCACCTAGGATATGGTGTGGGAGTACGGAAGGTAATTGTGGATTTTCTTGGCACGCAAGGTTTTTTGGCGGGAGGGGCTTTAGTAAAAGTAAAAGTAAGGAAGGAAAAAGGAAGGTTCGGCATTGAGGAAGGAGTGTTTGTGAGTGGCAGACACGAAGTTCAGTAATTACGCTAATTGGGTGTGGATTTTATAGCTTTTGCTAACTTGGCGTTTTCTAAATAATGTTTGGAAATCCGATTGCGCATGCTTGCATTCTGCTTTAAATTACTAGCATTTATTACAGCCCTTTATTTAGTTGGTACTCCATTTATATGGCACTCCATTTATACGGTATTCCATCTATTCAGTAATATTTTAATATGACGGGCTTTAAACGTGTATTTTTAGGCTGTTGAGTATTGGTAAATGAGCAAGACTAATTGTGTATTACGGACCCCTTTGTACCAATGAGTAGTTGGCACTAGGATACTGATGGTACTACCAAGTAAATAGTATTATAAGAATATTAGTACTAACAAAGGATTAGTACAGTTTACGGGCTAGTACTAATCAAAGAATAGTATAAAATAACGATTAATACTATTATATATATCATAATCGCGATTTTAGTTATAGTAGTTATTTAGATTACAATAGATATTGAGTCACATAATAACTAAAACCTTTGGAACTATAAGAGCCAAGGCGCCTAAAACTTTAGGGCCAAAGGATCTAAAAAAAACAAAAGTTCTATATAAGACTAATACGTTTATTATTAAATAAGAGCTTTATATTTAACTTTAAATAGTATTCTCAATTATATTAGTAATTGTTTTATTTTATATATAATACACTTACTTTTCGATTATCAGAGATTAATTATAGCCTTTTATATTTATATTAAATAAATAACGGACCGTTATATTTTAAGTACTTTTTTGTTAAGAGTACCGATTTACATATATAACATAGCTTTTAACTTTTTTACTAAGGCTTTAGCTATTACCAATCCTTTTAATCTAAAAAACGTTCTTAAAATCGTATCCCCGGATTTTTATTATAAAAACCGATCTAAGCTCAAAACTTACCTTATTCAAATAAAACTTTATACCGGGTTTAACAGCTACTAATTCTCTACAAACATAGACAAAATCCTTTAAGCCGTGTCTTTTTTTATAAGGCTGCCTTTAACTAAATCGAAACTTTTTTATCCGATTATATTAAAAATAAAACCAAAAAAATAAAGGTTTTTATTATTATATTTAAAAAATCTCAGAAGATCTTTTTGAGTTTTGAAAGATTTGAAAGATATATTAACTGTGTTTTTAGTGACATTAACTAAAACCGAACGGCTAAATATAATATCCAAAACCTAAAATAAACCGGGTTAATAATTATGTATATAGCCGCTTTCTAATAATTCACTAATTAAATCAATTAAAACAATGAGGCACTTAAAGCGTAATATTATAAAAGATTAAAAGATAAAGTCAAAAATAAAATCGTTAAATTAGATGTACCCTCCAACTTACAAGACCTTATCAAAATGGCTGTCAAGATCAACAACTGTAACTTTGAATATACTTTCAAACAAAAAGGCTAATATTACTTTAAGATATATATATTAAAACAAAAGGGGCAAAAAACCTTTTTATCCCTATAAAATAAAATTAAATGTTATGTTTCGGAAACAATCAAAAAAAAAGCCGTATAACGGCGGGTTCTCTAAAAAAGTCATAGACAAACGTCGACAAAATAAACTATGTTTCAATTATGGTTTTCCGGGCCATACAACCAGTTCTTACCGCTAAAGAAAGTCATAATTAAAAAAAAAATTAATATAACAAAACAAAGTGCCTATAATATTACTAATATTCCCGTACTATTACACTTTATTAGGCAGTTTAATACCTTAAGTTTCTAATATATAACCACTGACGAGTTTAAAAACAACGGAATTTATACCTAAGTAAAAAACAACAATAACACAGTATAAAACAATAAAAAAAAATAAAGAGTTTTATTAAGTCTCAGACCTTAGGCTATATTAGCCACCATTCTCCGGACTATTATAAGGCGAGGTTTAAAAAGTCACTTAATAAAAAGAAAACTTATATTTCTAGGCCTTAAATTCTTAATACTAGATTAACAAAGTCATAAGGGTTACTTACAAAAAACCAGGACTAGTCCTTACAGGGGGACTATAATAAGGCGAAAAATATTAAGTAATTTATTAAGACTATAAACACATTAAATAAAAGTAAGTCAAATACAATAGCGACTATTTTTGAATCTATATATAAATTATCCTTTAAAAACCATTGCTTATTTTTAAAAAGTAAAATAAGCCAAAAAAAGGAAAACTTTAAGAAGTCATATTAAAAGGTAACCAACAATGCCTTTAGTTTAATACAACCGATGACACCCAGATATATCAAAAACGCCTTACTTTATTAGTTCAGATCTTAAAAATAAATCAATTATTTATAGTCGTAATTATAAAACTAAATTACCGGGTTTAGAAAAACATCTTAACAAAAGACTTTTATTAAAAGGATTTCCCTATATACCAATTGGCGATAACAAAGGAC
The DNA here is from genome assembly GCA_002554605.1 of Helotiales sp. F229. Lineage (NCBI taxonomy): Eukaryota > Fungi > Ascomycota > Leotiomycetes > Helotiales > Helotiales sp. F229. The sequence goes on along the minus strand of MXAW01000004.1, from coordinate 1,922,893 downwards.
CGTCACTTAATCGTAAAAACAAAAATCAAAAGAGTAACTTTTAAGGCTATAATAGACTCTAAAATACAAAAGAATTTTATATTTCTTATTATTATACTTGAGTATTTATTACTAATTAAAATAAAATAAAAAAGGTATCAACTAGTATTTACCGACAGAAATGCCGCTGTTAATAGGACAATAAATATACAAACTCAGACTTTATATATAAATATTACTGATTATTTTAAAAAAATCTAATTCAATATTACTTAAATTGGGATATATAACATTATCCTTAAACTTTTTTAAATAAAAAAACACAATTTAAAGATTAATTAAGTCAAAAGGCAATTAATGTTTAGTTATTATAAAAACTGTTATTAAGACAAAGTAAGAAAATTAATTATTCGAGAGGTTTACGCTACTTTTAAAGAATAGATTAGACACTAAAATAAAGGTTTACTAATAAAGGATATACTATTAATATACTATAAGTTTACGGTATTGTTTAAGGAAAAATAAGGCATTAAGGCTTTACCTAAACACTAGGACTATAATTATCAAATTAAGTTAAAAGAAAGTATTAAGCTAATATTTCAGCCATTTAAGGAATATTCGGTAATAAACTTAATAATAATCAAGAATTATATTAATAAATACGTAACGAAGGGGTTTATTAGAAAGTCCAGATCCCCGTGGGGGAATAACGTTTTTTTTATAAAAAAGAAAAACAATAAGCGACGGATATATATTGATTATTATTAATTAAATAATATTATAAAAAAAGATTGTTATGTATTATTATTAGTTAAAAAATTATGAAATAGGTTTATAAGAGCTAAGATCTTTACTTAGTTTGACCTAAAAGGCGCATATAACTTTGTTAAAATAGTTAAAAAAGAAAAAGAAAAAACAGTATTTGACATATGAATAAGCTTGATTTTTAAGATTTTAAAATTTACGCAGTTTTATACGTTTTAATCTTAATCCTAGTTTATTTTATTATACACCAAGTCATTTATTAGGGGCAATAATTCAATAGGAAAATTTGATTAAAACAATTTATTATATATAAAACCCTTGTTATACTTATTAATATTAATAATTTAAAATAGCCTAATTTCCTTCTGCCGCTTAAGCAGCTTATATTTATATCTTTTCATAAGCTATACCAATAAGCACCCTTTTTTAAAAAGATCAAATTAGTATAAATCTATTAAAGCAAAATCAATATTCCTATATAATTATTATTACTAAGCCATAAAACATATAATATTAAATATTAAAAAAACAAAAAAAACACAAGCTCACTGTATTCTTATAAAAAAGCACCGATACTTTCTACACCATACTATAAAAGCTTGGTGTTTCTGCTATTATAAAAATTTAGAATCTTGATTAACGCTTTTGGCTATAACAAAATTCAAGATTAAACATAAAAAAAAGTTATAAAAAAGAAAATATAAAGATATTAAAAAAAGTGAACTTGAATTTGCGCAAAACGCGTCAATGTTGTCGAATCAACTTCGCAAATCTTCAAATTCTAAAAATAAAATATTTGAATTTTTATAAATTAATACAAAATTTATAACGCAAATTTAAAATTATAAATAAAAGTTAATAATCGTTTGTTTTTATTAATATTATTAAGAAAAACAAACAACAAAGCTACAACAAAAGCTCAAAATCTCAACGCCTCATCAATGCTCAAACCTAATCAAATAATACGTCTTCTACAATACAACAACAACGGCGACTTCAGCCTAATCAAATTCTTCAAAAACAATATACCCAAAAAATATCCTATACTATCGCACAAATAAAAAAAACGTCACTTTCAAAAATCTATTAAACAGCATAAACAAAAGCAAAACTAACTACGGCAAAATACAATTCTACAAAAAACAAACAAAGCGCAATAGCCTACAATACTTTTAATAAAAACCTATTATATTAATAAATCCAATATCATTAAGCTTTAGGAAATAATTAATTCAATATTCCGCTAGTACCAGAATATAACCAAATACTACGTTTATTTACAAACAAATCAATAACCTATCCAACGCTCCTATTAAAAGCCAAAAAGTTAACAGGCTCCAAAAGGCCATCAAATGATTATATAATAAAAAACAGCAAAAAAAACTCCTCAAAAAAATTAAAAAATAATATAAATTAAAATAGCTAAACAAAAATAATAAACGGCAGCTTTCAATCAAATATTAAAAGGTCACATTTTAATTCAAATTAATTTAAATTCACTTCAATATAAAAAAGTTCGAAATAGCTCTATTACTTCTATTTTCCCCTAATATCCCATAAGTATTCAATTCTCTAATCTTCACAGCAATATTTAAAATCTTTATTAATTCCAAGTATTACAAATGCTAGTTCCTTACAGCGCTTCATATAAAAATCAAATGCTACGCTAGCAATATTATGCTTTTAAGTATTATATGGCATCGTAAAAATACTAAAAGCAGGTATCGATTTCATGGCGTTGATTTTAATAAAAACAATAAAGGTCCCGCCAAACTGGTTTACAAAAACGCTTTTAAGCAAAAGCGGGAATTAATTATAATAGTAATTATATATATATGCCCCATTATTCCGAGCTTTTGCTAGAGCTTTTACAACAAACTAATCTTTTTATTTTTTTAAGAACAAATAAATATAATAAACAATTGCTAGTTTTCATTACATCTTCAAATTTGCTTTACAAATTCTAATTTGATTTAAAAGGATATATATATATTATTTTTTTAAAACAACCTATAAAGATAGCGTTAAATCGCATTCATTTTTGGCATTAGCATTAATATTGCCGATCTTCAACAACAATCAAATAACCTGCTAATATTTGTTATCATTAACCCATCATAACAATATCCAATTTTTTTTGTTCTTTGTATTAGCATCAATCTTATTAATTTCAAATAATAGCTTAACAATAATCTTATACCCATTCCCAATAGCTCATAACAGTGGCGTACAATTATTTTTATTTTTTGCATTAATATTAATATTATTAATCTTAAACAATAGCCTAATAATATCTTTTATCTAATATTTAATAGCGCTTAATAATAGCGTGCGATCATTTTTATTTTTTACATTAGCGTTGACCTGGCCGGTCTCAAACAACAGCTTAATTATAGTCTTATACCCATTCATTACAGCCCACCATAACAGCATGCGATCATCCTTATCCTTTGCATCAATATTAATCTAATCAATTTTAAACAATAGCTTAATAATAACGTTCAATTGTATTAATCCTTTGCAATAGCCCTAATGTTAATAAACTCAAATAACAACTTAAAAATAACCTTATACCCATTATCAATAACCCATTATAATAACGTTTAATAAAAATCATCCTTCGCATTAATATTAATATTATCAATTTCAAATAATAACTTAACAACAGCACTATATCCATTCTTAATAACCCATAATAACAATATCCAATTTTCTTCATCTTTCGCATCAACGTCAACCTTATTAATCTTAAGTAATAACTTAATAATAACCTCATACCCATTCCCAACAACCCATAACAATAGCGTATAATAAAATTTCTTATTAATTAATTCTAAATCAACTGCCTTAAACAATAGCTTAACAATATCATCATACCCTTCCCCAACTACAAATAACAATAATATTTAACCATATTCGCTATTCGGCTTAAGCAAACGCTTTTTCTTAAATGCTATTACACAAAGCCTTTTTGCTTCAAATAGCCTTTTATTTACATATTCATACTTTCCAAAATCATCCAAAATTATTATATTATTCCATAATTAACATACTTCATTTAAATAATCTCCAAAATCTACTTCTAAATACTTTAACACTTAATTAAATATCTTCATCAAAGTCTTATAATTTTCCCCTTAATCTTGCAATTTTCCAACAAAATAGCCCTAATCCCAAACAAAAAAAAATCCTATATACATTACAATATTAAATAAAGAAATTCTAGCAACTTCATAAGCTTATAACTCCCAACCAAAAAAATTGCCGCAATCATAATAATAGCAAAATGATCTTTACATAACCTAATAATCGTAAGCTTAAAAACTCCATATATTTAGCAAATAATATTGTATTTTTAAATAGGTTTTATCAAAGCTTAAAAGATTCATATAAATTTAAGGCTAAAACTACAAATTATAATCTCCACATTTTATCTATCATCCCTTTTTACAAAAATCACCTACTTAATAATATAGCCCTTATACTTAATTATCGCCCTTAAGCTAAAGATCTCCACAAATATTTTTTTATCAAAAATAAATTTAACAAGTTACTGGAATATTTCTTCCCAAAAAGCCGTATAATTTAATTATAAACTAGTTCTTTTAGATTTGTCAAAGCTTATATCAAACACAACATACACCTTATCGCAAGTATTAATAGCTTAACAAGTATAAAACATATTTATTAACTTGGCCAATAACCCTATTCCTAAAAAAACCTCTTTGGCAAATTTAATAAAAACTTAAATTAAAAACCTACGCGCTTTATTAAATCAAAAATTGAAAAAACAGTTTATAGTTTCAGAAAAACAATATAAAAAAAGTTTAAAAACTTAACTCTTAAGCAAAACGCGTATTTGTCAATAATTATAAAGCCACATATTATTAAAACATATTAAGCTACGATAACCTCCTAAAACACCTAAAATAATTATATTAGCTTTTAATAATTACAAACTAAAATCTTGTTTTTTACCCAAATACATTAAAATCATAAGGCTTAAAACAAATTAAAAATTGTTTATTGCTTACTCTCTTTCCTTATTTCTTCCGTAAGCTTTCCATTAACAGCAAGTTATATATCCTTAAGTATTTTCGTTATTTTAATTACATATTCTTTAAGCCATATAATAACATGATATATACTGCTATAAATTTTTGCTATAAATAGGACTTATTATTTTCATTTTTATTTATTTATTTAATTAATAGAAATAATATCTACCCATATGATTTGATCAAAAGAATAATCTCAAAAACGTAATAGCATAATATATAAGTTTACCGTAATCTAAAACCGATTCTGATTTACATAAATAAATAATATTTTATTTAGATCGCCTTATACATAAAATAAAGCCTTGTACAAATAAGTTTGTAGGCTTAATTTTTAAAAAAAAAGAATTATAGAATTTGCAATATACTAGCGCAGCCTTGTTTTCATTTGGCAATAGTCAAAGCAAGCGAATTTTGTCGCCATCTAATAAAAGCGAAAAATATAAGTAAAAAAATATAGGACAAAATATAGCATATTAAATGTTGATTTTAGATTATTCTTAAAAATGTGTCGAAAATGGTTAGAAGTGTGTTTTTAATAATAATAATAATATTATTATTTACGCCTAAAACAAGGCAGAGCCTATAGGCAACTATTAAAAAGTCGGTAAGCTTATTTTAGCAATGTTCAAACTTGACTCAAAGCTCTTAAATAATAAATATTTGCAATAATCCCAAAACTGTTTTTTTACAAATGTTCTTTATTTCGTAAAATTGTTTTATTTATTTTATTTTTATTTTATAATTTGTAATTTGTAAATAATAAAGACCTCTCTTTCGCATTTAATAATTTTTTATAAATGTTGAGTTGATATAAAGTAAATTATCTTATAATAGACCGAACTAATTAACCACCCAAATGCCGGCAATTATATATGATAATAAAAGGATTATATTAAATTAAAAATAGGCTAAAATAAAGCGCATGAATTGTATGAATATAATAATAATAATTGTAATTTGGTAAGCTTTTGTTAATATATTAGACACCTGGGGTTAATAGCTTTATAGGCATTTTTTTCATTACATGATGCATATTTAAAAATCATTAAGATATATGTTAATGCCAAATTTCCTAGAAATACATATTATCCATAGATTAGAGCCGGCGTTTGATAATAGTAGTGTAATAGTTGTAAAGATAACAGCGATAGCATTGTATAAGTTAATGGCTTATAATAAACAAATGGATATATACGCATTTTTTATTTGCTATAATAATAATTATTTTTATAAAAAGCTTATTAACCTTTTTTTGCATTTAAATATATAATTATTAAGCAATACTTTTTATCTATTGACATATTCCTAAGCTATTGCATTTTATAAATTTTAACCCCATTTAATTAATTGAAAATTAAATAATCCATTTTGTTTATTGCCATTTTGTAATATATCTTATTAATTTTTATTAAATATTATTGCTCTTTGTATAATGTTCCCTTATTAAAGTATGTTTTAATTCAAATGTTATTTTTTTATATATATTATTGATATTTTTGCCTTAGAAAAAAAGCCGATACCGCCTATTCCCCTTTAAATTGATTCCTAAGCATATTATACCCTTTTTTTAAAAGCTTTATTCATATGTTTATGCATAATATTTGCGTTTCCTTCCTTAATCTTCGGGATTATTACTTAATTAAAATTGAATTCAATCCCCGGAATTTGATCTAAGGCTATTAATGGCAATGAAAATAATGAAAATAATAAAGGCAATAATAAAGGTAAGGGACACGCGGGGGAAGGTATAATAATTTATAAGAAAAGCTTGTTTCATATAAATTCTTTTAAGATTTTGATATGCTGCTTTGCCTTTTTTAAATTTAACACGCGTAAAAAGGGCTTTAACTTGTATCCATTGATTAATATCCATTGGCGTTAGTATTATTATAATTTTCATAAAATTGGCCTGCTTTGCATAAGGCGGGGAATTAGGCTTGAAAGGCTGCGTGCGCTTCAAAAGGCGCTTTCAAGTATTCATAATTTGGATTATAATTAAATTATTATTATTAGATTTGTTAAGCAATTTGAACAAATTGCTTTTATAGCTGTTTACGCTGTTTTTATTGTTTTTTGGCATTTTTTTCCTGTCCTTAAACGCAAAGCCTCACTCGCAAACAAGCTTGGTTAGCATGTGAATCCCTTGCACCCAAAAGTGATATTCAGCTTGGCAGCTTATGCTTAGCCTTATTTTGCGCTATATTTAAATATAAGTTTTGTATATTATTAGTAAAATGCTTTTGATCATTGCAGGTTTTAGGCAATATAAAAAGAAGCTAATTATATTATCAACCTATAAATTGATTTATAGAATGGTATTTAAACTTAAAGCGGGAATTAGCTACATTAGCGGCGCATGTGCATATGTTTTTTGTTCTTTTTTAATAATAAATAATTGTTAACCTTAATCATAACTCTAAACTCCTTCTTATCTCATATTGCTTACAAAGCAAAATTAGCTTTGTTTTTTTTGCTTGGAAAAATTTGAGCGCAAAGCACTTTTTATATTTTTAGTAATAACGCTATTATTCCTTATAATCCCATTTTATCCAAAGCAATTAAATAATCTTAATTAAAAGGTTTTGATAAAGTGTATAAAAAAGGTGTAACGAGTTTTTAGCCTATATCCGACTTTTCGCTTTCTTTTCAAATTAAGTATTTTAGCTTTATGAAAGCATTAAGATAAGCTTTCGATTTAAAAAGGCTTTTGATTATTGAATTAATTATTTATACATAATACAATTAAAATAATAAGGCGGATTAAGCTAATACACATACAAGTCTATATTTTACTTATATTAGCGCAGCTTAAAAGCAAAGATTTGGCTATATATATAACAAAATCACAATAAATAGAATTTTTAGAGCATATTTTACTCAAATTCAAAAATTCCTTTTCTAAAATTGCAGGCATATATTACTATACAATACCTAATATCAAAAGGAAACCCAATCCAAGTGATATATCCAAATCAAATATTTTGGCCCCACCAGGTTATCTTATTCAAATAGTCACCATTAAGTCAATTCTAAGGGTGAAAATAGCTGAAGATCCAAGCTATTTACACTTTTTAATGTCTCTTCTGCGAAACGGTTACACAACCTGAATTGCTTTTAAAGAAACCTTTGATGTAAATTGGAGAACGATAGTGTATGTGACGGTTGGTACGAATCGGAGGGCATTCAAGGAGCTTTTTTAATTGGGTATTATTAAGCGCCTAAGCGAGATTAACTTGACGACGCTTTTTGTACATAACCTCTTTCCTTTCTTATCTTCTTTTTTTTTTAGTTATAAATTTTAAGAGAATTTTGATTACTTTTATTATTTTTTATGTAATATGTAAGGCCTTTATTACATATTAGCACTAGTTTTTATAAGGCAAGCATTATATTATTTATAACTTTTTTTAATTTGTTTAGGAAAATAATAAATATTCTTCCTTTCCTTATTTTTTTGTAAATTCCTATTATAAAAAAGTTTTTTTTATAAAAAAGGCTTATATTAAGTACATCTTAAGGAATGGCATTCAAATAATTAATAAACTTAAAAAAGTTAATAACACCGGCTTCTTCTTTTTACGCCTTTTTAATTTAATTAAGCTAAAAAAACAATATCCCCTTTTACATAAATGCATTTTTAATGCATTATGTAAAACCTAAACCTTTTATAGCAAAGTACTTTTTAATAAAAAACGCCAATATGTCTTTTGCTTTTGCTTTTTTTATTTTCTTATGGGATTTTCCTCTTAATCCTTTTTCTTTTTTGGCATAATATAGCTTATTTTTTAAAATAGCCAAACTATTATAAATACACAAGCAATAAAAAAGATGAAAAAAAGGCTAAATAAAAAAAAGCATTTTAAGCAAATAAATAAAAACCTATTTGCAATATAAAAATAGCTTTAATGTTTTAATAAGAATTGTGCTTTTTTTAAGTTTTTTTTTAAAAAAAATAGCCTTTTTTTATTTACTTCTTTTTTTTTATTAAGAAAAATATCAATATTTCCATTAAGAACAAAAGTAAGCAAATTGCCATTGCTTTTAATTTTGATAATAATAATAATAAAGATAATAGCAAATTAAGCTGTTATTGCAATAATACCTTATATTACCCTTTTCCCAAAAACACCTCTCAGGTCCCGTTTTTTTGGAATTTTTTTTATATTTTATGCTATTTGCATTAAGAAAATTTCAAACCTTTTAAATAAACTTTTTAATGGTATTGAGTATTTTTCAAAGCTATGGGAAGTTCAAATGCATAACGCTTTGCGTTGCTATGCTATTTATTTTATTAATAAGGAACATAAAAAGGATTGATTATTAAATCAAATTAAAAAAATAATATAAACATTTTTAAAACCAGCTTTCTTAAAACCTGAATTTAATAAAAATGATATGCTTATGAACGCCTTGGATTTAGTAAAACAATTTGTTTTGTCTTTATTTAATCCTTATAATAAGCAGATAGTATATTTTAAATACTTTGCTTTTTGCATAAACTACCAAAGCTTTTTTTAAAGCTTTTATTATAACTTTAAAACTTTTGCTTACATTGCCGGCATTAATAACAAATCCGTTTTGAAAATGAATTTGCAAAATAAGCTATTCCCTTAGTTATGCAAGCAATTGTTTTAGCAATACAAAACCTTTTGGTCATTGGAGAAGTATGTGAAAGCAATTTAAGTTAAAAACTAAGGCTAGTTAATTAAGCGGATTTTTTATTTAATTTTTGAATTTTTAGCTTTTATTAAATTGAACTTTTATTGAACCATAAATACGATTTCTTAATCTTTTTTTCCTTTTTATAATTATATTAATTATAAAGCAAAAGATCATTATAAATGAAAAAGCTTTTAATTTTAATAATAATAATATTAAAAATCATTAACCCCTTTTGCATATGCCAATACCTTTTGCGCTTAATTATTAGCAAATGCATTTTGCAATTATATTATATAGCTATTTTAGCAATCTTTTATTTTTTATAAAATTAATAAAATTAATGCTGATTATTTTTTTAATAATTAATTTAAGGATGATAATAAAAATATGTATAAGGATGCTATTAAGGAGCAGATGCTATTTTCTTTAGCAAAAGGCCAAGCTTAGGAAAAGACTTTTTTTTAGGTATATTAAAAGATATGCAATATTTTGATTTAATAAAACTTTTTGATGAACAATCTTTTATTATTTAAATAATTTTTATTAAAAATGGATTATTATATAAGCTATTTGCATTTTTTGATTTTGGAGCAAATGGTTATTATTTTATTGATCGCACTTTTTTGAAATCCTTTTTTTTTAAAAAAAATCTTTAATTTACCTTTTGCCAAATGCTATTATTGTTAAAGGCTTTAATAATGCTAATAGTAAAAAAATCAACTATTTTATCATTTTGAATATAATGGTGAATAAATGCTTGCAAGCTTTTATCCTTTTTTTTATTATTTGATTAAGACATTATGGTGTAATTCTTGAAAGAATATGGTTATTAGAATATTAAGTTTTTTTTGATGCTGTTAAACAATGCATTATTTGGTTAAGAACTTTTTTTTAATTGCCATTTATAATATTTTAATTGAAATTTAAGATCTTCGCTATTACTGCATTTAATAGCGCCATTAAAGGGACGCTAAATGATGAGATTAGAAACTTAATTAATATTAGAATAAATATAATGCCTGATTTAGTAAAGCTAAGGGTGATTAATTTTTTTTTATTAATTTTTGTTTGATAATAAAAGCAATCTTTTTGATACCTTTTTTTTTTGCTTATCATAAACCAATGATTATTGTGAAAAAAATAATGGAGAAGATTATGACTTTCTTCTTATCAACTACGTTGTCTTTTGCTGATGTTGATTCTACTCCTATTGTCATTTTATCAAAAAAGCGAGTATGATTTAATTTCAATGCCTTTTGGATTCCGCATAATAAAATAGCCTTTAAAGCAGCCTTCAAAGCAGCCTTTCCTTTAATACAACATAATAAGATAATAGAGACTTTAAGGGAAGGACTTTCCTCCTTGTTTCCGTTGATTAGATCATCATTAGGACATATTTTTTTTTCCTTTTTTTTTGCAATAATAAGGCCAAACTTTGATTTTATTAGCCATTATTGCTGCTTATCTTAATTTTAAGCTTAATTAGTTATATTAATAATTATTGCTGTTAATTTTAATTTTATTGTTATTTTTGCCTTTGCCATATTTTCGCATTCTTGTATATATTAAAATATAAAAAGGCCATTAAATTAAATGCAAAATAATATTAAAAATAGCATAAACATTAATAGGAATATTATTTTAAAATAAGCTATATTGCAAATAATAAGCATAGCTTTCATTTTGCATAATCTTATAAATAATGATTATATTTCTTTTTATCTTAACAAGAATCTCTTTTTTATATTTATTAAAATTATTATTATTATGTAATGAAACCTTTTAGCTTGCTTTTTTTTATGTTGAACGCAATTGCGTAATTTTATAGCTTTATTTCATAAGATGCAAAAGCAGCTTTTTAAACTACTTATAAATACATTTTTTTTATTAATAGGCTTTTGCTAATGATATTCATTAAGGAAATGAACCCATTTATGCAAACCAGCTATTAAGATTTACTTAATTAATGCTGCAGCATTTAATTTGTTATTAAAATAAAAATTTGAGACTAAAATATTTATAGCAATGCTTTAAAAAATTAAGTTTTTGATTAAGCAAAAATGCAAAAAAGATAATATTGCTGCTGCTATTAATAATTTGATTGCTAAGCTTATTGCTTATTGCTAATTTCTAGCATAATTTGCTATTTTTTGGCCGAATTAAACATTGAACTTGCAATTTCATTTAAATATATTAAATGAATTTATGTATTTAGCAAAACAGCAAATAATATACTTCCTTTGCATTATTTATATAATTATTTTATTAAATTGAAAAGCAAAGGCAAGATAGCTTTTAAGTATTTCTTATTATATAAAATATTTATAATAAAGTTTAAAGCTATTAAAGATTATATTATTAATAATTTAAAAAAAGGGTTTATTAAACCATCTCAAGCATTATTCGTTGTCCCCATTTTTTTTGTTAAAAAGCTGAATAGATTTTTATGATTGTGTATCAACTTCCGAATATTAAATTCCTTTATTTGTAAAGATTAATATTCCTTCCTTTTAATTAATAAAACATTAGGTAAAATAGCTAATGCTTGCATTTTTATTAAGCTGGATATTTATTAAGCATTCTATTAAATATAAATGGACTTAGTATTAAAAAAGTATATAACCTTTTGCATAAAATATGAAGCATATAAATGCAAGGTCTTTCCATTTAAACTTATTAATAGCCTTACCATATATTAATGCTATATAAACAATTTTTTTTTAATTATCTTAATAATTTTTATAAATGTTTTATTAAAGATTATAATATTATAGTAAAATCTTTTGTTTATTTAATAAAAAACAATATTCCTTATCGCTTTATTTGCAAATGCAAAAATGCTTTTAATTTCTTAAAATATATTCTTATATTAGCTTTACTTTTTTTGGCATTATTAATAGCATTTACTTTGCCTTTTGAAAATAAATGCAAATAATGAAATTATTGCAAGAATTCTTTTATAATAGCATAATAAAAACTAATTTCCCATTGCTTTCTTTTCACAAACTATGCTTTTTGCAAAGCTTAATTATGTTATTCATAATAAAAAAATGCTTGTTATTATGCGCTTTTTTGCCTATTAAAAAACAAAACTTGTAAGGACCTTTTATTAAATTCATATTATTATGAACCATAAAGCTTTAAAATATTTTATGATCTTTAAGCAATTAAATGCTTAATAAGCATAATAGGCCAAATTATTAGCCAATTATTATTTTATGATAATTTATTGGCCAAGTGTTTATAATCTATTGGCAGACGCGTTTTTTCATAAACCAAACAAGCTTAATAAACAGAACTTTGCCAAAAAAGCATAGCACCTATAATAGCCTTTATAGGAAAATTAAATAGACCTTATATTTATAGCTAGAAATTTTTGCTTTTTTAACTAAAATAATAATTTTATTTTTAATGTTAAAATAGCAAATCTTTCCTTAGCATTTTTGGTAATGCATTAAGCATTAAAAGCCAATTGCATAACTCCCTTTTTTCAAGCATTGCAAAAGCAAGCTTTATTAAATTAGCCAAATGTGCTTAATATGAAAAACGACTTATTGCTTTTTAATAATTGTTTTATGATTCTTAACATTGCTTATTTCCGCATTCTTCTTATCTAAAAAATGCATAACCGCATTAATATAGCTTATTTTAATGCTAAAAAAACTTTGCAACTTTTATTTTTTTAATATTAATAACATGGCATTATATTAATAATTTAGCAATATTGCTGCAATTGTTATATTTATTAATATATTTAAGTTTCTTGAAATAAAAAACCTGAACTTCTTCAATTTTTTTTATTCTATTTTAACCTTAAAAACACATTATTATAAATTATTATAATTTTAACAAAAGTAAGCATGAATTTAACAATGTTCTTGTTTTTATTAATCGCTTTAATAAGCAAGCTATAAGCATTCCTTGCTAAAAGACTTTAAATGCCTGCGATTTGGCAAAGTTGTATATATATTATATGTATAAATATTTTGGCCCCTTATTTATTTTTTGTTTTTAAACCGCCTTTTTTTTAATTCTTGGCATTAAAAGATAGCTTTTCATAATTAATCATTTTTAAATTAATGGTTAAACCAAAATGTATAATCAATACCTTTAATGCAAACTCCGCTTTTTTGTTGTTTATTATTAAAATAATTGGTTTAAGTTTTTATTTATTATGAATTACGCTTAAATATCTTTTTCATATGACTTTTTGAAAGGCCTTTCATCATTTAAGGTAATTCATGAATATGCATTACGCATTAATTAGAATTAAAAAATTAATTTGCTAAATTTAGTATTCCTTGTTACTAAGTTGAATATATAGCAAGCGGTGGAATATGCTACATGCTATTGTATAGCATAAAATGCAGCTAAGTTTAGCTTTTTAGAATTTTAAGCAAAAATGGCCTGATTTTATAACCGCTTTTGCTGCGTAATTAATTTTAATATAAATGATTTTGTTTGGCTTAATATGCGTTATTTTTTAATTATTTGCTTTTTAAAGAAATTGAATTTTTTTTATTAATAATTCATTTTAAGTGCTAAAGAAGGTTAAAAGCTTATATTGCTTGGAATTGCCAGCAAATATAAAAGTATATAATATTTTTTTTGTAATAAAGTTTAAGAAAAATCTCAACAACCTTTTGGTAGGTTAATAAATTGCGCTACTTTTGTTGATTAATATTATTAAAGATGATGAATAGGAAATTAAGAATTTATTTGCTTGTTAAAAGCAGTGTGATAGCTTTTTTTATAAAGTTTTTTAATTAAATTAAGATATTGATTTCATTTGATATAACGCCTTAAATGTTAAATATGCTTTTACAAAAAATTAAAAATTCTATTTTAATAATCTTATGCAAGCAGATTCTTTTGTAAAGCTATTTTAATGGCTTAAAGCATTTTATAATAAAGTAAATAATTATAATCATTTTAATGAAAATAAGAAGATGGAGGAAGGCTTAAGGATAAGCTTTTTTTGAAGGGGGAAATAATATGATAATTGATATGGATTAAAGGGCATTTAAGGGAGCTTTTTTAATTAAGTATTATTAAGCGCTTAAGCAAAATTAATTTGATAATGATTTTTGTATATAACCCTTCTTTTTTTTAATTATAGATTTTAAGAAAATCTTAATTACTTTTATTACTTTTTATATAATATGTGAGGCCTTTACTACACGTTGGCACTGGTCTTTATAGGGCAAGCGTCACAAAAAGTAAATGTAAAAATAATAATAGTTTAAATCATCTTTTGTATATATGCCTTTTAAGTATTAATAAAATTAGCGTTTACTATTATGGTAAGTTCTAAAAAAAAATGTCATAAAAGGTATTGATTTTAGATCTTAAAAACGTTTTTTTCTTAAGTTTAATTAAATATTAAAATAAATTGTTTATTAAAAACAATATGTCTTTAAGAAAAAATGTGTTTATAGTAATAATAAAACCAAGTCATATAAGAATTAAGGTCTCACGCGTGCTTCGTCAAAAAAACATATATAAATGTTTATTTTTTGTATAATAAACGTGCCAATAAATAAAAAAAAGTATTAATTTAATGTCGTACAGGCACGGCTGCAGCTTGCCTAAACTGCTCTCTTGGCATTGCACACTTTTTAAATAGGGTTCTGCCACTATATACCGCCTTAGGGGAGCATTTCCCCCTTTTACATTCTTGACTTAAATTTTACTTAATTAATTAACACATTTTATTAATTCAAGTGCTTGCAAAGCCTAAGTCTTATTGCGCACGTTAATTATGAGCCCTATAATAAAGCTATTAAGTTAGTATTCTTTTATATTGCGCGTAGCCAATGAAATTAAAGCTCCCTAAGTTCCTTGGAGTTCTTGAGGTTTTGCGAGCTACCTATTGCAAAGTTTTTACTACTATTTCAATACACCGCTTCTTTGACCCCAATAACCTACATAAGAGCCTAAAAAAGAGTTGGATTTAAATCCTTTAATTGCTTTTTATTCTTTTTTTTTTTAATTTTTTAAATTCCTTAAATTTTCCCTTACGCTTTAAGCTCTTAAAAGCAACCTTTCCACAATAAACAATAAATCCATAGCTAAAAAGCTATTGCTTACTTATAATAAACACACCTGGCTTATATGGTTTTAAGCTTATAAGAACTTTTGTTATTTGAATAAGGTTTAAATAAAGCTTGATTTAAATGTTCTCAATTTAATAAGCCTATTAAACATAAAACTAATTGCTTTAATACTTCTTATTATTAAATATAAAATTAACAATATATAAAAAGCCAAAACAATAATCAAGGCTTAAATTACGTAGGAAAAAGATATCAAAGATCTTAAGGCTAAGGGAGCAAAGCCTAATAAGGTAAATTATAAGATAGCAATTTTAAAAAAAGTTACGGCTAAGTTTAAGCTACTTTTAATAAAATACTTAATACTTATGCTTTTTTAGAATAAAAAAGCGAAGAGCTATAAGGCTGTTATAAAATAGGTTTAAGAGCATATTAATAATAATATTTATAGCGCTGTTTCCCTAAAAAGCAAAAATACTTATAGGCGCAATTGAACTATTTAATAATTGGTGCAAACCTTTTGATAAGATTACGCTTTTTTAGCATTAAGTATTTTGATTTAAATTAAAAAGAATTATATCGCAATGCTTTATAAAGCAATTTATTAATAATTTAAGCTTATCGTTTGGATTTAAGAATAAAAATGTGCTTATCAAAAAGCGCTTTTTTATAATTTGGATTTTATGATAAGGGATTTAGCAATTTATATTTTTTTAGAAATAGTAAAAGTTTAATTAGCTTCCTAATAAGCGCAATTTAAGTCCGCCGAGCTTTGGAAGAATATCATTTTAGGGAAATTTCACCCAATTACTTTAGTTTAATATAATATAATATTTGCAGTTTTGGCTAAATAATCGCAATTTGAATCGTTTTTTGAAAAGCCCATTGGATTATATTCAATTGCTATTTTTAATAGCAGACCAAATGCTTTCAATAATAATAATAATAGGTTCTCCTCTTCCTTTTGCTTTTGCTTTTGCTTTTTTAAATTAGGTAGCTTTTTAAGGACTACGCTTGCATAATAGGTTTTTATTAACATAAGCTATTGAAATGCTTCCAATTGCGCTATTCCTTTAATGATTCTATTAAAAATAAATTGCATAATTTATCTTTAATTGAAAAAATTAAGAAAATATGCTTAAAGCTAGCCATTACTTTTATTGAACTTTAAAGCAAAACAAATAAATATGGCTAGAAAATGCTCCTTATTTAATAAATCATAAGCTTTTTTAATAATCGCCTTTTCAATCGCTTTTTTTTAATTAATAATATTAAAGCAACCCAATCATCAAAACCTTTGGCGCTAATATATCCTAAAAAAATAATTTCTGTAATAATTAGCCCACAATTGCTTGATTCTGTAATAAAAACAATTAGAGTATATACTACATAGGACTTTGATTATTACCCATTTTTTAAAAGCATTTTAATTAATAATAAAGCCGCAATTTATTTAATAAATTTAATTGATCTTTTGGTTTTTAGCTCCTTTGTAAAAGCAATTATTAATAACGCTATTAAGGCTGATATTTTAAGCCTGCCAATAAAGGGATGAGGTACTTGCTTAATATCAAATACTTTTAATAGAAAAAATAGGCCAAATACAATAGATTTAGAATTTATTAATATTATTATTATTAAGGGTTTTAATATTAATATTATTTTAAAGGCTTGTTTATTAAAAAAAGGAATTTGGTATAATGATTTAGATTATATTTTGCGCTATGAATTGATAAAAAGCAATGTGATTATTAAAAACTTAAAATACTACGCAAACTTAGCCTCCTTTGAATATAAGCTTAATAAAAAAAAGTTTCCTTATTAATTGCTTTTAATACATTAAAACGCCTTGATTTTGGACTTTTAATATTTTTAATAATAATAAGAAGCATTTGATAAGGTTTTTAATTAAGCAAGCGTTACCTAAGATTTTAATAAAACATAGCACATTTATGGCACCTCTGCGCAGGGCACCTAAGAAAAAAAGCATTATAAGCATTAATAAAAAATGCTTGCAATATTGAAATTCTAGGCTTTATAAGAGTAAAATATAAGCAATATACTTTGGCAATAATATATTAAAATATTAATCAGCAATTATTTTAAAAAAAAAACTACCTGACCTTTTTATTAAATCATCTGGAATTTATTTAATTATTTTCCCAGGTTTAATGAAAACAATTGGCTCCTTTTAATCAAAAACAAATTTATAAGAGTTTTTTATAGCTTTATATTTAAAAGCAAAAGATTAAACGCAATATTAGCTGTTTTCCAATTTTTTAAATAGTAGATAAAATGGCAATTTGGCCTTTTTATTTATAAAATTCGCCAAAATAATAAGACCTTAATTATTGGATTAAATAAAGCAATTTAATTTGAGAAATAGACTTATAAAAGCGATATTAACTTAAAACTTATGCTATTATATATTTATAAGCCAAATAGGGAAGCAAAACAAACAAGCAAAGAAATTATTAAAAAAGCAATCAAAATGCGCTTTGCCGTTAATTTCCCTAAAGCATTATGGCTTAAAATTGTTTTTGCAATAATATATCTTTATAATATAAGTCTTTTAATATAAAAGGCATTTAAAAGTCCAAACAAAGTGCTTTATTTTTGGTTTAAATAATACTTTAAATAATATAACCCAAAATTACTTATTAAACTTATCACTAATTTACAGCTTAACTAAAGCGGGATTTATATATATAAGTTGCGCGCATACCTATTATTAAAAAATTAAAAAGCGTTCCGCAAAAGGAGAGCTTTTAAAGTCGACCCAAAAGCACATATTAGATATTTACTTAATTATGTTTTATTCAATATATACAAAATCTGGGTGCCTTAATTATAACGTATAATAATCATAAAAATGTTACTTTTAATAAAACCCTATTTTTTATTTTTTTTAATATTAAAAAAGCAGCCGGCCAGCCGCGCGCAAGATTTTAAAAAATAGCCAAATTGCTTTAAAAAAAAGCAAAATAAAGACTTAAAATATTAAATATATATTAATAAATTGCTTAAACGCTAATAATATACTACAATTAAATGCTAATATTTTTTTTAAATAAAAGCAATTAAGTAAAGCTTTAAAAGCTATAAAAATCAAAGAACCTATTAATTTGAGGGTAGCAATAATGCCTTTAATTAAATTTAAGTTTATAATTTTGAAGGTAAAGCAATTTCCCTTTAAATTAATGAATTTAAATATTAAACTTTTAATTAAGCCTTCAATTGACTTAGTGCCCATTAATAAGAATTTGGGGGTGAAAATATAAAGGAGCATTAGACTTCTAATTCATGAGCACCTTGATTAGGTTTTATAAAGTATTGATATATTAAAATAATTAGCAGTATTAAGCGCAATTAAAAAAAATATTTTATCTAATATAATAAATTTTAAAAGATTTGATATGAATGCGAAGCGCAAATTGATTTTATAAGTTGTTTTATAAGCTTAAAAGCCACATAATTTAAAGTAAAATCTTAAAAAGCAATATAAAACATTTAAAAAATATTAAATCTAAGCTTATAAAAGCTTTATCTTAAGCAATTAAAGCTAAAAAGCCTTTTAAATATAATAATCTTTGTAATGCTAAGCTGCGGATAAAACAGCTTTTGTTGCTTTTAGCGAAAGATCAAGATTAAAAGCTATCTAAACTTTTTTTAAAAAAAAGGTGCCTTTAAAATTAAATAATAAAAATTAAAAAACTAAAATTATAAAATAATTAACATAATTTAATTATAATGTATATTTTATTATTATAAAAAAGTTATTAAAAGGCGCGTTAAACTTAATAAACAATTGCAAGCATTTTAAAGACTTTTTGGCTATTTTTTGGCCTAGTTAAAAAGAGATACACAATAATGAAAAAGATTTAAGCGCAATTCATACTATAATTGCAGCGTTTATTTTTAATAATATCAAAATTTGATAATCAATTACGCTTTCCAAAATTTATTAATTACAATTTTCAAAAGCACTATTAAATTAGAAAGATCTTTAACACTACCTTTTTAAGAAGCATTTCAAAGCCGAAGCTATTACAAAGATTATTAATTTGGAGTTGCGCAATTGCTGGAGGGTAATAAAGCATAACTACGCTTTTAAGCAATCAATTCCTTTAAAATGGGTTTTTATTTATAAGGTAAATTTTAATAATTATTTAATTAAATGTTGCTTTTAAGTAATGATTAAAAAGAATTTATAATTTGAGACCTTTATTTTATTAATATATGCCGCAATTTTAGCTATTTACTTATTTAGAATTGCTATAGCTATAATAGCTTAATTTGATTTGAAAATAAAGCAATTTAATATTATTAATGCATTTATTAATGCAAAAAAAAAATTTAGCTGCTTGCGTATGCTATTATTTTTTCGTTGGCTTTAAATAAAACGGAATATTAATAAAAGTTGATCGCGCTTTTTATAAATTCAAAAACTCCCCAGCATTATAATATGGCAACTTTATATTAACTCTTCAAACTCTTAAATTGCTTTCTTATAAAAAAAAGCCTTATATATTTATAAATAAACAGCGTATAGTATTTGTGATATTTTATATTAATAATATTCAAATGCTATATTATACTTTAGCAATTTTAAAAGCGCAATTAATAATAAATGGATTAAATTTAACATATAAACTTATTAAAAAACAAAAAATGGCATGGTTTTTAAGGATTTGGATTATTAAAAATTAATAAGCTAAAACAATTTTCTTAATATAAAATAATTATATTCAAAAGATTGCTTTGCGTTTTGAATTTATTAATGAAAGCTGCCTAAGCACCTTATTACTTTATACGGAATTTATTAAAAATTCTAAAAAAGTAACCCCTAAAAAGGTTAAGGAATATTAAAAAAAAGTTGATTTAATGCTTTATACTACAATCATATTATGCGCAAATATTACATTTGCAATTTTAAAGCTTTTTTACTTTTTGATTAATTTCTTAAAAAAGTATTTTATTGCTATTAATTAAATAATTTAATATTTTTTTAAAACCCAATTTTTGGCAATAGTTTACATTTGCCAAATGCGCGCTTCTTACTTAATTATAGCTTTAAATATTTCCTTTGGCAATAATCTTAAAACTAAACGCTTTTCTTAAAAATATATTATTATGCTTTTTGGTAATTTGATTTTATAAAGAACAGCTTGTTAAAATATAGTTATTATTTTAATTATTATTTAAACAAAGCTTTTTGATGTTAAATATATAGCAAAAGAGGTTATGGCATTTTAATGATTTTTTTAGAATTACGCTTAAACATGGGAGCAGCTTAAATAATTTTTTGCAATAATATTCAAATAATTTGATTAATTATTGGGGAAAACAAGCGCATTTTAATCAAGCTTTGCCATATTAATATTCAAAATATGTGATTACATTAAAAATATCAAAAAGGTAGTTTTTTAATAAAATATTTATTCATAAGATTTATGCCTGCAAATAAATTTATTAAAAACTTAAATTAATAAAAATTTAAAAAATTTAAAAAATTTATTGCTTTTATTAATTTAATAAATATAAACTTAATTAAAGCAACTTTTTAAAAAAGCTTATTTTTAAATAACTTTTTTTTTATACTTTTTATTTTCTCATTTATAATATTTTTTATGTTTGTTATTATTTTTTTAAAAAGCTTTTAATTTTAAATTATTTATATTATTATAATATTCATAATTGCTCTCAAAATTATTTCATTTCAGAAAAACAAACGCAACGCAAGCTATAATAATGGGGGGACATTTTAGGGTAACAAAGGAAGTTCCCAAGCCTTAAAAAGAGCAATTCAATTAATTGGAAAGCCTAAAATAATTCAAACAAAATTATTAAAAGAATTAGCGATTATTTTGATAATTTTAATAATTTATTGCTTTATAATAACAGCTTCTTTTTTTGAAAAAGGGCGCATTTGAATTTCATTACCTAAAAAAGCATTAAAAAAATCAGCAAAGCCATTAATTGCTTTTAAATTATGCTTAAGAATAAACAAGCTTATAGTAATCTTTCCCATTTTAGCTTAAAAGCTAGCAAGTGGATTGGATTGCTTTTTTTTTAATACTCTTGTTATGTTTTTTTTTTATTTTAAATCTTTTTATTTATATATAAAAGCAATTGATTAATTGCGTTTTAAAAAATAAATTTAGAATATTTTAATAAAAAAAGCAATTTATTATTAATAATTTAGCTAAGGCTGTAATAGCAAAAAGGGCTATCAATATTAATACTAAAAGCAATTCAAGTAGCATAAGCTACGGGAATAGCAAAGATAACATTACCCATTTTTTTATTGCTAAATAAGCGCTTTTGAGCTTAATTAATTTTTATATAAATTAATATATTTAATTATTTTAAATTAAATAAATTAATTTATTTTAAAAAAAGAACTCTTATTATTAAAAGCATTTCAATATTTTAAAAATATAGCTAAAACATTAGAAAAAGGGGGGCGGCAAATATGATTATTGTTAGCGCAATTGAAATAGCGCAAGCCATTTATAATATTATAATAAAAGCTAGTGCTTTTGTTTTGGATTGCTTTTTTTATATAACCCTAGCAGGGGACCGATTTTTTCTTATTAATAATCTTTTTTTTTTGAACCCGATCAATAAAAGTAGCCTAAATAGCTTGCTTGCCCAAAGCTTTGGCTAAAGGTTTTTTGGCTTATAAATAATTAATTAATTGTTTAAATAAATTTTATATTTTTTAGATTAAATTTATAGGGAAGGAGGTAGCGCTTTTATAAGCAGATTAATAAAATTTAGCACCTATTTTTATAAGGGGAGCAATTAATTTGGTTATTTGTTTGTTTAATTAATTATAATTAGTATAAATCAAAAACAAATCAAAAATTATTTTTTTATTAAAAGCTTAAGGTTTATAAATGAAAAAAAGCAATTCTTTATTTATATAGCACAATTGTTTGCCTGATTTTTATCTTTTCTAACAGCTCGCCTAATAATCAATTATAATAAAAGCAACTCCTATTGTTGTTTAATTAAGGGGTGTATTATACAAGCACAGTTACAGCTTGCCTAAATTGCTTTTTTGGCACTGCACATTTTTTAAATAGGGTTCTGCCACTA
This sequence comes from Helotiales sp. F229, assembly GCA_002554605.1. Taxonomy (NCBI): domain Eukaryota; kingdom Fungi; phylum Ascomycota; class Leotiomycetes; order Helotiales; species Helotiales sp. F229. Next base: position 1,900,269 of record MXAW01000004.1, on the reverse strand, counting down.
TATACTGCCTTAAAGAAGCACTTCCCCCTTTCACACTTTTGACTTAAATTTTACTTAATTAATTAATACATTCTATTAATTCAAGTGCTCGCAAAACCTAAATCTTATCGCGCACATCATTTAAAAAAACAAGATCAACGGGGATTTCCAGCTTTCCCTAAGGCAACTATTTTTAAGAATAAAGTAAAAGGCACTTATTTACGCAAGCAAGTAAAAGTAACACTACGATCGTAAACGACAATGCTCTTATCCAAAATAAAATATAATGTTTCATAATGAAATAAAAATAAATCTTTTCTTATATTATAACTAATCTTAAGGTGATATAAGTAATCATATTACTTTAGAAGAAAATATTAAAGTAAGAAGCTTTTTTTATATTTAAATCTAAGGCTACGTTTAATATTAAGAAAAGAAAATGAAAAATAAAAGAGTACATTTAATACTAGGGGACCAATCAGACATTAATAGGTGACAGCTTTAATGTTACTTAACTTTAATATAATATTATTAAAAGTAGTAATATTAAAAGTAGTAATATTATAAGTAATATTATAAGTAATATTATAAGTAATATTATAAGTAATATTATAAGTAATATTATAAGTAATATTATAAGTAATATTATAAGTAATATTATAAGTAATATTATAAGTAATATTATAAGTAATATTATAAGTATTGATTTTAAAACAGGTCTGATTTTATATTTTAGTTAAAAACTTATAGTAATATATGACTTTAAAATAATAATAAATCTAATTTTTTTTAAATAATTAATATTTTTATAACTATATTAATTATTATAAATCACAAAAAGCCATTTTAATAAGCTAATTAAGCTAATTTTAAAACAGGTCTTATTTTGTGTTTTAGTTAAAAACTCATAATAATATACGATTTTTAAATAAATTCCCTATTAAAAGTGGGGCTTTTTAAACTTCCTGCACTCCCGCATTCCCGCACTCCTAAGGTTTTGTTACATATCGTACAATTAACACCACCTTTTATTACACTTTTAAAGCATTATAAAAGTCGCGTTCTAATCACAACGCAATCAAAGCTCGGTCCACGTATCAATAACCAATCAGAGGATAGTAAAATTAACAGATTTTTTCACTACTGGGAAAATCAAGCTGGTGTAGAGATTTCCGCGTAATCAAAAAATTAATGCCTAAGGCTCCTAAAATTCAAGAAAACGTAGACACAGCTAAAGCTGTCAATAATAAACTAAGGCTTTATATATCCTTTTTTTAAAAGTGATTAACTTATTTAATAATAGTTCTTTTATTTAAGGCTATAAATCATACCGCTTTCCCTTTATCACTTAAGAACCTATCTTTTAAAATGGCTTATAAAATGGCTTATATAAATGGCCTATCATATGATGACTTGTACTATTAAAGTGACCCGTAAAGTGGCCTGTGGAAATGGCTTATAAAGTAAACCGTAACAATTAACGTTTAAATCGGCTCTTATTCTTTGTTATTATGACGTATTTAAATAAACACGTTTAAAATAAACTCTTTTAATAAAGTTATGATTAAAATACTTTTTTAATTTTAAGACAATGGACTTTTTTACCTTATATGTTTTTTTTAAATAATAATTAACATTGAATTAAATTATTTAATTTACAATAAAAAGCTTTTAGTTATATTTTAATCATTTATATAATATAAACTAAAGCTCATCTATAAAAAGATTTAGTAGCCAATAGCCGCCAGCGGCGGCTTTCTACGCTTTTAGTGCTTTTGGCTAAAAAGTTATATGTCAAAAAATTAAGGACAAAGGCCATATACCAAAAAAAATTCTGCGTTAAAAGCGCTAAAAGCGCCAAATTTTACTTATAACGTTTATTCTAATAATAATAATAATAATAATAATAAATCTTTTTTTAAGGCTTTAAGTACTTAAGATATTTAAGAGGTATATTATGGGAATATATACACGTGATTGACTTACTTAAACTAAACTTTGCCTAAAAAAGCTAGTGCGTTTATTAGATTTTTATTAACGTAGATATTTATAACGTAATAGGCTTAATGAACCTAGTTTATTAGCCGTGTATGCCAAAGTGCAGTTAAGCTTTAGTTTCGGAGTGGATAAATTAATAATCCACTCTGATTAGTACAGAGGTTATTAAGCTCCGGCTTAATTTATTAAAAGGCTGCTAAAAAAGACCCACTTATTTAAAGGCGGCCTTTTACGTTAAAAGCGCTAAATCGTTAAAATGGCTGATTTAGCCAATTGGTTAATTTTTTGGCGCCAATATTTTTTATTAATGTCGTACAGGCACGGCTGCAGCTCGCCTAAACTGCTCTCTTGGCACTGCACACTTTTTAGATAGGGTTTTGCCATTGTATACCGCTTTAGGGGAGCATTTCCCCTTTTTATACTTTTTATTTAGATTTTATTTAATTAATTAATATATTTTATTAATTTAAGTGCTTGCAAAGCCTAAGTCTTATTACGCATATTAATTATGAGCCCCATGATGAAGCTATTAAGTTAATATTTTTTTATATTGCGCGCAGCTAATGAAATTAAAGCTTCCTAAGTTTTTTAAAGTTTTTGAGATTTTGCAAGCTACCTATTGCAAAGTTTTCATCGCTATTTCAATACATCGCTTTTTTGATCTCAATAACCTGCAAAAGAGCTTAAAGAAGAGTTGGATTTAAAATCCTTTAGCTGCTCCTCACTCTTCCTCCTTCCATTAATTCCTTGAATTCCTTGAATTTTCCCTTACGCTTCAAGCTCTTGAAAGCAACCTCTCCATAATGAACAACAAATCCACAGCTAAAAAGCTATTGCTCACCTACAACAAGCGCACCTAGCTTATATGATTTCAAGCCTATAAGAACTTTTGTCGTTTGAATAAGATTTAAACAAAGCTTGATCCAAATGCTCCCAATTCAATGAGCCCATTGGACATAAAACCAACTGCTCCAACACTTTTTATTATTGAATATAAGATTAACGATATACAAGAAGCCAAAGCAATAATTAAGGCTTAGGTTGCTTGGGAAAAAAATATCAAAAATTTTAAGGCTAAGGAAGCAAAGCCTAACAAAGCAAATTATAAGGTAGCAATCTTGAAAAAGGTCGCGGCTAAATTCAAGCTGCTCTCGATAAAGTACTCAATGCTTATGCCCTTTTGAAACAAAAAAGCGAGGAGCTATAAGGCCGCTATGAAATGGGTTCAAAAGCATATTAATAATAACATTTATAGCATTATTTTTTTAAAAAGCAAAAACACCTATGGGCGCAACTGAATTATTCAACAACTAATGCAAACCCTCCAACAAAATTATGCTTCTTTAGCATTAAGTGTTTTGATTTAAATTAAGAAGAATTACACCGCAATGCTTCATAAAGCAACCCATTAATAAATTAAGCTTATTATTTAAATTTAGGAATAAAGACATGCCTATTAAAAGGCGCTTTTTTATAATTTGGATTTTGTGATAAGGGATTTAATAACTCACATTTTCTTAAAAACAATAAAAGTTCAATTAGCTCCTTAATAGGCGCAACATGAGTTCGCCAAGCTTTAAAAAAATATCATCCTAAGGAAACCTCACCCAATTACTTTAATTTAGTACAATATAATATTTGCAGCTTTAGCTAAACAATTGCAACTCGAATCGTTTTTTAAAAAGCCTATTAGGTTATATTTAATTGCTATTTTCAATAGCAAATCAGATGCTTCCAATAATAATAATAGGTTTTTCTTTTTTTTTTGCTCTTGCTTTTCCAAATCAGGTAGCTTTTTCAAAAATTATGCCTATGCAATAGGTTCTTATTAATATAAGCCATTGAAATGCTTTCAATTGCGCTATTCTTTTAATGATTTTATTAAAAACAAATTGCGCAACCTACCTTTAATCAAAAAAATTAAGAAAATACGCTTAAAACTAACCACTACCTTTACTAAATTTTAAAACAAAGCAAATAAATGTGGCTAAAAAATGCTCCCTATTTAACAAATCACAAGCTCTTTTAACAATTGCCCTTCCAATCGCTCCCCTTCAATTAACAACACTAAAGCAACCCAATCATTAAAACCTTTAGCGCTAGCATATTTTAAAAAAATAGTCTTTGCAATAATCAGCCTTCAATTGCTTAACTTTGCAATAAAAGCAATTAAAGTATACGCTACATGGGACTTTAATTATTACCCATTCTCCGGGAGCACTTTGGTTAATAATAGAGCCGCAGTTTATTTAATGAACTTAATTAATTTCTTAGTCCCTAGCTCTTTTGTAAAAGCAATTATTAATAACGCTATTAAGGCTAGTACTTCAAGCCTACCAATGAAAGGACGGGGTACTCGCCTAATATTAAGTGCTCTCAATAAAAAAAACAGGCCAAATACAATAAACTTAGAGCTTATTAACGTTGCTATTGTTAAGGGTTTTAATGTTAATATCATTTTAGAGGCTTGTTTATTAAAGAAAGAAATCTGGTACAATAGTTTAGACTATACTTTGCATTATGAATTGATAAAAAGCAATATGATTATTAAGAACTTAAAACGCCACGCAAATTTAGCCTTTTTTAAATACAAGCTTAATAATTACTCTTTTGCCCCATCAATTGCTCTTAATGCATTAAAACGCCCTAATTTTAAACTTTTAATATTTTCAATAATAATAAGAAGCATTTAATAAGGTTTTTAATTAAGCAAGCGCTACCTAAGACCTTAATAAAACATAGCACACCTATGGCACCTTCGCGCAAGGCACCTAAAGAAAAAAGCATTATAAGCATTAATAAAAAATGCTCGCAATATTGAAATTTTAGGCCTTATAAAAATAGAATGCAAGCAATATGCTTTGGCAACAACACATTAAAATATTAGTTGGCAATCATTTAAAAGAAAAGCTACCCAACCTTTTTATCAAATTACCTAGGATTTATTCGATTATTTTCCCAGGTTTAATGAAAGCAATTAGCTCCTCTTAATCAAAAACGAATTCATAAGAATTTTTTATGGTTTTATATTTAAAAGCAAAGGATTGAACGCAATATTAGCTGCTTTCCAACCTTTTGAACAATGAACAAAACGGCAATTTGGCCTTTTTATCTATAAAATTCGCTAAGATAATAAAACCTTAATTATTGGATTAAATAAAGCAATTCAATTTAAGAAATGAATTCATAAAAGCGGTATTAACCTAAAACTCATGCTATTATATGCCCATAAGCCAAATGGGGAAGCAAAGCAAGCAGGCAAGGAAATCATTAAAAAAGCAATCAAAATGCGCCTTGCTATCAACTTTTTTAAGGCATTATAGCCTAAAATCGTTCTCGCGGCAATATACTTTTATAATATAAATCCTTTAATACAAAAGGCATTTAAAAATCCAAACAAGATGCTCCATTTTTGATTTAAACAATACTTTAAATAATATGATCCAAAATTATTTATTAAACTTATCATTAATTTATAACCTAACTAAAGCGGGATTTATGCATACGGGTTGTGCGCATATCCATTATCAAAAGATTAAAAAGCGCTTCGCAAAAGGAAAGCTTTTAAAGTCAACCCAAAAGCGCATATTAGATATTTAATTAATTATATTTCATCCAATATATACAAAATCTGAGTGCCTCAATTACAGCATGTAATAATTACAAAAAACATTACTTTTAATAAAACCCTATTCTTTACCTTTTTCAATATTAAGAAAGCGATCGGCTAGCTGCGCGCAAAATTTCAAAAGATAGCCAAGTTGCTTTAAAAAAACAAAATAGGGGCTTAAAACGCTAAATACATATTAATAAATTGCTTGAATGCCAATAATATGCTGCAATTAAACGCTGGTGTTTTTTTTAAACAAAAGCAATTAAATAAAGCTTTAAAAGCTATGGAAATTAAGAAGCTTATTAATTTAGGGATAGCAACAACGCCTTTAATTGAATTTAAGTTTATAACCTTGGGGGTGAAGCAATTTCCCCCTGAATTAATGGACTTAAATACTGAATCTTTAATTAAGCCCTTAATTAACTTAATGCCTATTAATAAGAATTTGAGGGTAAAAATATAAAAAAGCACTAAACTTTTAATTCACAAGCACCTTAATCAAATCTTATAAAGTATTAATATATCAAAACAATTAGCAGCATCAAACGCAATTAAGAAAAGTATTTTACGTAATATAATAAATCTCAAAAAACTTAATATAAGTGCAAAGCGCAAATTGATTCCACAAGTTGTTTTACAAGCTTAAAAGCCACATAACCTAAAGCAAGGTTTTAAAAAGCAATAGGAAACATTTGAGAGTATTAAACCTAAGCTTATAAAAGCTTCACCTTAAGCAATTAAGGCTAAGGAGCCTTTTGAACATAATGATCTTTATAATGCTAAGCCGCGGATAAAATAGCTTTTATTGCTCTTGGCAAAAGATCAAAATCAAAAGCTACCCAAATCCCTAAAAAGAAAAAGGGTGCCTTTAAAATTAAATAATAAAAGTCAAAAAATTAAAGTTATAAAATAATTAATGCAATCTAATTGTAGTGTATATTTTATCATAATAAAAGAATTATTAAAAAGCGCATTAAACTTAATAAGCAATTGCAAGCATCTTAAAAACTTTTTGATTATTTTTTAGCCTAATCAAAAAAAGATATGCAATAATGAAAAGGATTTGAAAGCAGTTTATATTATAATTGCAGCATTTGTTTTTAATAATATCGAAATTTGACAATTAATTGCTTTTCCCAAAATTCATTAATCGCAACTTCCAAAGGCATCATTAAATTAAAGAAATTTTTAATATTACCCTTTTAAAAAGCACTTTAAAGCCAAAGCCATTACGGAAATCACTAATCTAAAATCGCGCAATTGCTGAAGGGTAGTAAAGCACAGCTACGCCTTTGAGCAATCGATTCCTTTGAAATGGGTTTTTACTTATAAAATAGATTTGAACAATTATTTAACCAGATATCGCTTTTAAATAGTGATTAGAAGGGATTTATAGTCTAAAACCTTTATTTTGTTAATATATGCCGCAACTTTAGCTGCTTGCTTATTCAAAACCGCCATAGCTATAATAGCTTAATTTGATTTGGAAATAAAGCAATTCAATATTATTAATGCATTTATTAATGCAAAAAAAAAAAATTTAGCTGCTTACGTATGCTGTTATTTTCCTAATGGCTTTAAATAAAATAAAATATTAATAAAAATTAATTGCGCTCTTTATGAACTCAAAAATTCCCTAGCATTATGATACAGCAACTTTATAATAACTCTTTAAATTCTCAAATTGCTTTTTTATAAAAAGGAGCTTTGTATATTTATGAATAAGCAATATATAATATTTATGATATTTTATATTAACAATATTCAAATGCTATATTATGCTTTAGCAATTACAAAAGCGCAATTAATAATAAATGAATTAAATTTGGCATATAAGCTTATTAAAAAATAAAAAACGGCATAATTTTTAAGGATTTGAATTATTAAGGATTGATAAGCTAAGATAATTTCCTTAATACACAACAATTACATTCAAAAGATTGCTTTACGTTTTGGATTTATTAATAAAAGCTGCCCAAGCACCCCATTACCTTATACGGAATTTATTAAAAATTCTGGGAAAGCAACCCCTAAAAAAGTTAAAAAATATTAAAAAAAAATTGATTTAATGCTTTACACTGCGATCATATTATGCGCAAACATTGCTTTTGCAGCTTCAAAACTTTTTTACTTTTTAACTAATCTCTCAAAAAAGCACCTTATCGCTATTAATTAAACAATTCAATATCTTTTTGAAACCCGATTTTTAGCAATAATTTACACTTATCAAATATGCGCTTCCCATTTAATCATAGCCTTAAATACTTCCTTTAGCAATGATCTTAAAACTAGACGCTCTTCTTAAAAGTATATTATTATGCTTTTTAATGATTTGATTTTATAAAAAGCAGCTTATTAAAATACAATCATTATTTTAACTATTTAAGCAAAGCTTTTTGGGATTGAATATATAGCAAAAAAGATTATGGCATTTTAATAATTCTTTTTAGAATTACGCCTAAACATGGGAGCAGCTTGGACAATCTTCTGCAACAATATTTAAATAATTTGATTAATTATCAAAAAAAACAAGTGCATCTCAATCAAGCTCCGCCATATTAATATTTAAAATATGTGATTATGTTAAAAATATTAAAAGGGTAGTTTTTTAATAAAGTATTTATCCATAGGCTTTATGCCTGCGAATGGACTCACTAAAAACCTAAGCCAATAGAAATTCAAAGATTTTGTTGCTTTTATTAATTTAATGAATGTATAGGCTTAATTAGAGCAATTCTCTAAAAAAGCTCGTTTTTAAATAGCTTTCTTTTTACACTTTTTATTCTCTTATTTATAATATTTCTTATATTTGTTATTGTTTCTTTTAAAGAGTTTTTGATTTTAAATTATTTGTATTATTGCAATATTTATAATTGCTTTTAAGATTATTTTATTTTAAAAAACCAAACGCAACACAAGCTATAATAATGGGAGAATATTTTAAGGTAATGAAAAAGATTCTTAAGCTTTAAAAAAAGCAATTTAATTAATTAAAAAGCCTAAAATAATTTAAACAAAATCATCAAAAAAATTAGCAATTATTTTAATAATCTTAATAATTTATTGCTTTGCAATAGCAGCTTTCTTCTTTAAAAAAGGGCGCACCCAAATTTTATTATTCAAAAAGGCATCAAAAAAATCAGCAAAGCCACCAATTGCTCCCAAGCTACGCTTAAGAACAAATAAGCCCACAGCAACTTCTCCCATCTTAGCCCAAAGGCCAGCAAGCGGATTAAATTGCTCCTTCTTCTTCTCCTTTATACTCTTATTATGCTTCTTTTTATCCTAAATCTTTTTATTTATATATAAAAGCAATTAATTAATTGCGTTTTAAAAAATAAATTTAAAATATTTTAATAAAAAAAGCAACTTATCATTAATAATCTAGCTAAGGCCATAATAGCAAGAAAGGCCATTAATACCAACACCAAAAGCAATCTAAGCAGCGCAAGCTGCGAGAACAGCAGGAATAGCATCACCCATCTTTTTTATTGCTAAATAAGCGCTTTTAAGCTTAATCAACTTTTATATAAATTAATATATTTAATTATCTTAAATTAAATAAACTTACTTTAAAAGAAAAGCTTTCACTGCTAAAAGTATCTCAATATTTCAAAAATGCAATCAAAACACCAGGAAAAGGAAAGCGGCAAGCATAATTATTGCTAGCGCAATTAAAATAGCGCAAACCACCTATAACATTATAATAAAAGCTTATGCTTTTGTTTTGGATTGCTCCTTTCATATAACCTTAGCAAGGAACTAATCTTTCCTTATCAGCAACCTTTTCCTTTCAAACCCAATTAATAAAAGCAGCCTAAATAGCCCGCTTATCCAAGGCCTTAACCAAAGGTCTCTTGGCCTATAAGCAATTAATCAATTATTTAAATAAATTTCATATTTCTCAAATTAAACTTATGGAAGAGGAAATAGCGCTTTTGCAAGCAAATTAACAAAGTTCAGCACCCATTTTTGCAAGGGAAGCAATTAATTTAATTATTTGTTTATTTAATTAATTATAATTAATATAAATCAAAAACAAATCAAAAATCGTTCTTTTATTAAAAGCTTAAAATTTACAAATAAAAGAAAGCAACTCTTTATTTATATAGCGCAATTATTTGCCTAATTTTTATCATTTCTAATAGCTCGCCTAATAGCCAACCACAATAAAAGCAACTCCCATTATTGTTTAACTAGGGGGTGTGTCATACAGGCACGGCTGCAGCTCGCCTAAACTGCTCTCTTGGCACTGCACACTTTCTAAATAGGGTTCTGCCACTATATACCGCCTTAGGGGAGCACTTCCCCCTTTCACACTTTTTACTTAGATTTTACTTAATTAATCAACACATTTTATTAATTCAAGTGCTTGCAGAGCCTGAGTCTTATCGCGCACGTCAATTAATGTTGTTAAGAGCACAGAAGAATGTATATATGTATATTAACTATAAGGCATTAGAGCATTTTATGTCTACTAAGGATTTTACTATTAAATAAACTCAATGGGCCGAATTCTTGGTTGACTTTTATTTTATAATTATATATCATACTAATATCACAAATACTTTAGCAAATATGTTATTATAAAGAGACTAAGACCTTTCCTTAATAAAAGCCAAAAAGCGAGTATTAAAAAGTCAACAAATGATTTTAAATGACAAGATTAATTAATAAGTCTTTAATAATATGTGACATATAAAGTTATTACTTATTAAAGAACTAAAGCTTAAGTTCTTAATAAAAAAGCCTCTTAACTTTACTTTAACGGTAATATATAACATTAAGGGTTATGACGTCATTAATTAAGTCATTACTGTAAATAAGACTTATCTAGACTTTAAACCCTTTAAGGAAAAAGCTAAAGAATATAACTTAAATTACAAACTTTAATAAAATAAGCTCTTTTTTTAAAGACGCCTTAAAATACTAAGAGAACCTCTTGAGTTATATACTTCTTTAATTCGCCACGTATATATATAACTTCAAGTAATATATACCGGGATTATTAAAGTTAAACTATTGTTTAATTATAAATATTATTAGACTAAAATTAATAATAATATTATATAATATATTATTAATTATAATTATTTTAAAATAAAGGCTTATAAAGACAAGATCCTTGGCTTATTATATTTTTTATTAATTCTTATAAAATTATATTAACATTTAATGATAGATTTTATAAAATAATCTTAAAATAAAAATGGCTTTGATTTTGCTTTTATAATCATAGATTAACTTATAAAAAAGGCTTTTTTGTCCCTTGTCATAAGACTATTATTATTAAAAATATGGCTAACCTTTTTTTAATTTATTAGAGCTAATATTTTAAAATACCTAATTTAATTGTTTTAAATAAAGGCCTTTAGTTTATTTTAACTTTTTAGAATGAGTATTGCCATATTTTAAATATAAGAATAAAACTTATTATAACTTATAATTCAAATGTGGATGGATAAATAGAGGTTATAAATTAATATATTAAACAATGACTTTGGCTATTTTATACGTATTATTAAGATAATTAGAGTTCCTTTTTATTAATTATGGATATTGCTTAATTTATGTTATTACACAAGTTTTTAAGAAATATAATACTATTTTAAGTTTTAAACGGCTATGAATTAAGAACTTTATATAATATATAAAATTTAAAACCTTTAAAGTCAATAATAAAAAGTTTAACTAAGGATAATATTATAAAGGTTATTTTAAAAATAAGACAAATTTTAAAGTTTATATAATCTTTAATTTAAACATAATAAAATAAGATAAAACGATTAATAAACTAAACTTGTTATAAAATTAATTAAGATATAAAAGACATAATATTAGTCTTTATAATTAATTAAAAAATGGATAAGCCTTTACAAAAACTTTTAAACAAATGGTATAAATTAGTCAAAGTATTAATAAAGATTAAAAAGAATTAAAAGGTTTACTTTGTTTTCTACTTTTACTCTTTATAAAAGTACGTTAATGATCTTTTTCTAAGACAAGTACGACCTGTATTAACACTAATATAACTCTTTTTAAAATAAGACGAATAATAAATTAAAACAATATTAGGCTTTAAACTAATAAGTAATACCTTTAAATATTAAATCAAGTGGATAGGCGTAAATGAGGATTTAGAGTAGTACCTATGCTTAAATATAATGATAATATTACATTTATTAAAGGCGTTTTACTTTAAGTATTAAGATATAAAAGGACCTTCAAAAGTTTAATTTTAATAATTAACGGCTTATAACATTAAAATCGACGATTATAACGACTTAAAGAATAATAGACTTATAACGTTAATTATAAAAACGTATTTTTTTTTAAAAAAAAAGGGGGGTAATGTTATGATCTATTTTATAAGCCATTTGCATAAGCCACTTTATGGGTTACTTTAGTAATATAAGTTATTATATAAGAGGCCATTTGGATAAGCCATTTTATAAGCCATTTTAAAGGACAAGTTTTTAAGTGATAAAGGGAAAACGGTATAACCTATAGCCTTAAGTAAAGGGACAACTATTAAATGAGTTAACTACTTTTGAAGAAGGGACATATAAAGCCTTAGCTTATTATATTAAATGTATTCTTTTACTTCTCATCTTTTTTTCTTAATATTAAGCATAGCCTTAGGTTTAAATATAAAAAAAGCTTCTTACTTTAATGTCTTCTCCTAGAGTAGAGTGGTTACTCATATCACCCTGAGGTTAGCCGTAACAGCAGCGGCTTTCTGCGCTTTTGGCGTTTTTAGCTAAAAAGTTACATGTTAAAAAAATTAAGGACAAAGGCCGTATACTAAAAAGAATTCTACGTTAAAAGCGCTAAAAGCGCCAAATTTAACTTATAGCATTTATTCTAATAATAAATAAAATAAAATAATTTTTTTAAGGCTTTAAGTACTTAGGATATTTAAGGGGTATACTGTGGGTATATACACACGTAATTGACGCTAGCTAAAGTAAACTTTACCTACAAAATTTAATGCGTTAGTTATAATTTTATTAGGCTAGAAATTCATAGCGTGGTAGGCTTAGTGAAGCTAGTTTATTGGCCATGCACGTTAAAGTGTTGCTAAGCTTTAGCTTTAAAGCGGATAAATCGATCATTCCTTTTGATTAGTATGGAGGTTATTAAGCTCCGGCTTAATCCGTTAAAAGGCCGTTAAAAAAGACCCACTTGCCTAAAGGCGGCCTTTTATATCAAAAGCGCTAAACTGCTAAAATAGCCGATTTAGCCGATCGGTTAGTTTTTGGCGCTGATATTTTTTACTAATGAATAAAGTAGTTATATTTTACTTTTATAACTTATACTTAGTTATAATTAAAAAATCGTTACTTTAAAACTTTAAAAACGTTAATTATATTATTAAATATGCTTATAAATTTAAAATTTATATGTTAAAGAATAATTATTTTAACTTTTTTTTACATACTTAAAATAAGCCTTAATTTAAAAGTTATTAGTCTTAAAGTTTTTCAAATACTCTTTAATAAAGAGTTTTATATCTTTTTATATATATTATACTTATTATTATTATTATATTTATTTTTTATATATTATACTTAGTATTATTATTATAGTTAAAAAACGGAATATAAAAGTACTTGACTTTATTAGTTTTAATAGTACAAATATTAAACTTTAATTGAAGAAAGTAATAATTAAAAAATAATTAAGAAATGATTAAAAGTCTATAATAAAAACTCGAGTAATAAAGCGTCGTGTTATGTTAATATTAACTGATTTATATGTTTATTTTAAAGAGTTTTATTAAAAATAAGTGTAAAAACAATAATTATTTAAATTATCTTTTATTAACAGCTTTAGCTGTCTCTACGTTTTCTTGAATTTTAGGAGCCTTAGGCATTTACTTTAACACGTGTAAACCTTTATACTAGCTTGATTTTCCCAGTGGTGAAAAAATCTAATAAATTTTGCCCTTCTCTAATTGGTTATTAATACGTGGACCGAGCTTTGACTCCGTTATGACCTGTGGTCTTATAACGCTTAAGGAGTTTAATAAAGGGTAGTGTTAATTGTACAATATACAACAAAACCTCGTTTAAGTATAGGAGTGCGGGGTACGGGAATGCGGGAATACCCGCGTTTAGTTTAAAAAGCCCCACTTTTAGTGAGGAATTTATTTAAACGTTATACATTATTATGAGTTTTTAAGTAAAATACAAAATAAGACCTGTTTTAGAATCAGCTTAATTAACTTATTAAAATGGCTTTTTCAGATTTATAATAATTAATAAGGTTATAAAGATATTAATTATTAAAAGAATATTGTAAATTTATTATTATTTAAAAATCATGCATTACCATGAGTTTTTAAGTAAAATATAAAATAAGACTTGTTTTAAAATCAGCTTAATTAGCTCATTAAAATGGCCTTTTCAGATGTATAATAACTAATACGATTATAAAGATATTAATTATTAAAGAAATAAATTTATTTACAAGTCGTATATCACTATGAGCTTTTAAATAAAATATAAAATAAGACCTGCTTTAAAATCAGTACTTATAATATTACTTATAATATTACTACTTTTAATATTACCACTTTTAATAATATTATATTAGAGTTAAGTAATATTAAAGCTATCACCTATTAATCTCTGATTGGTCCCCTAGTATATATGCTTTTCAAGTATTAATAAAGTTAATGTCTATCATTAAGGTAAGTTCTAAAAATATATTATAAAAAGTATTAATTTTAAATATTAAAAGCGGTTTTTCCTTAAGTTTAATTAAAATTTAAAGTAAATTGTCTTTTAAAACGGTACATTTTTAAGTAAAAGTGTGTTAATAGTAATAAAACTAAGTCATATAAGGACTAAGGTCTTATGTGTGTTTTATTACGGAAGTATATATGAGTGTTTTGTTTTTTATTATTAAATAATAAACGTGTTAATAAGTAAAAGAAGTGTTAATTTAAAAAGATAAAGTTAACGGGGGTTTTCAGCTTTTTTTAGCGTAATTATTCTTAAAAATAAAATAAAAGGCACTTACTTACATAAGTAAGTAAAAGTAATATTATAATTATATAAAACGATAATACTTCTTTTTAAGGTAAAATATAATACTTTATAATAAATAAAAGTTGATTTTTTCTTATATTATAATTAACTTTAAAGTAATATGAAAAATAACACCACTTTAAGAAAACACACTAAAAAAGAGGTTTTTTATATATTTAAACTTAAGGCTACGTTTAATATTAAAAAGAAAAGATAAAAAGTAAAAGAATACATTTAATATAATGAGTTAAGGCTTTATATATCTTTCTTTAAAAATAATTAATTTATTTAACGGTTATTCTCCGTTTAAAACTATAAGTCATACTATTTTCCCTTTTATCACTTAATAACTTATCCTTTAAAGTGGCCCGTAAAGTGGCCTGGCAAAATAGCCTGTCACGTGATAAGCTATAATCCAAAGTGGCCCATAAAGTGGCCTGTGGAGTGAACCGTAACATATAGCCTCTACTCTTTAATCAAATATTCTCTAAGTAGATTTGTACCCTGAAGGTGCTTGTTTTCACAGCGCTAGGCAATTAAAAGATTTATATCCTAGTCCTAATGGCCAAGTATGTAATTATCACCTTTGTATTTACATATCTAAAGCCGACTATTTAGCGTTACTGGCTTCAAGGCGGAGGAAGCTTATTCCTATACTAGCACAACCATGGCACTTGGTGTTGCGGCACAATTGCCGATCACTAAATCACATTAGCACTTTTTAAAAGATAATGAGCCTCAATACGAGTATTTTATGCCGTCATTTTGATGAGAGATCTCCTAAAGTACGTTGTAGGGAATTGCTTGTGTGGCCTGCCTCTCCTATGAGAGTAAAATTACAAATCCGACGGTATAGTCTGACAAAAAGTCTCACCGCCATACTTTCCCTTCATCCCTTCTTTCTACCTCGAGCGGCTGTTAAACACCAAAATGTGAGATATGACTAAAGATGAATGGAAGCTTCAACAAACTAAAGTAGTGTGAAGGATGTATGGAAATAGAAGTAGGCTTTAGCTTTGTTAAAATGAAGCGGTTATGGCTCGGCTCCGATGGTCAACAACGATAGAAGCGGGATCTAGAGGCCACTTCAGTGCTCGTCCCAGAGGCTCTGTGATCTCTCCGGATTACTCAATTACAGTCCTATCCATATTCCGTGCAAGAACTCTGCAATATCCCTCATCTCCTGCTCATTCCACCAATGTTCTAGACCTGCGTATTTCTTGAAGTTCAAACCCATGCCAAGCTGTTCCAAGGTGCTTTTCAACTGTACCCCCCATTCAAACCTCACTTTAACATCCAGTTCTCCATGACCAAGGAAGATGGGTATGTCCAGGGACTCTGGATCAATGTTCCACATGCCACCAGCACACTGGAGCCCAAGCAGTTCCTGGACGTAGGCGAGTGTACCATTTCTTTTGGTTGCAATTTCGCCACCAGTGGAGGATCCTTCTGCCTCCTTTGATATGATTTCATCAATCTGACGACGAAATGGCAGCCACCCACTGAGTCCAATAAGGCCACCAAGACGACTCGACAGACCTCGACGTTGCAGTTCTCCACCCAGAAGGAGCATGAGCCCTATCGCGGAACCTTGACTGAATCCTGCGACGGTCACATTCCCATGTTTCCGCCCGTCTTTGTCCCCTTCACCATCGAGGAGTTCGGCTTCAATGCGCACCAAATCTGCGAGATATAAAGAGCTCTCTCGCATGCCCTCTATCATGTCTATTTCTCCTTTGGTCCGGTCTCCAAAATCGGTAATATCGAACCATGCATTCGTTTCCCTCCCGCCAAAGACAGTTGTTTTTCTTGGCGCACCAGTTGGAAATACGAATTTGCAATTGGGAAAACATTCCGGGAATGAAATTTTTTCCACAGCAGTGTGGTCAATTGAAAAAGTCGCGAGAGCGCATGGTGGCGAGAAGAGCGCTGGCAGAAATGACTCGGCGAACTTAGGCCCAGTTTGAGAAGTGCCGTGGAGGAGGATAATGGTCGTCCTGTGACTTGCAGATGGAAGTCTGACATATGGCTCAGGGTGAGGGGTCATGGTGGCTGTCGTTGGTACTGTAGGCTTGGGTGGTGATGTAAAGTGATGTCGGGGTGAGGGTTGATGAAAAGATAGGTATGGTGAAGCGAAGTGAGGCAAAAGCTGTGTCTGCGACCTGCCTTGTCATATGGCGATACTAATAGAATTATGGATGCATAAGAATGAGAGAATCTCTTATATACAGGGGTAGCGTACTGAGCTGTACTAAGGACAGTATTGGGACTACGCCTATATCCCCAGCTTTTTGATAGCCTCCTTAGTTTAAATCTCTGTTATAAACAGTTTATTCATCAGCAAAAGTTTTTAGTATAGCCTAGACTTAAATTAGCGCTTTACGATTATGTTGGCATTAATTGGCGTTTAATAGCCATTAACGGCCATTTTTAACCCTTAAATACAAATGACGCCTGGGTTATTACACGTATTACCCCTAATAATTAATAACAGTTAATACCCATAAGTTTACTTGTATTATTAACATTACCATTAATATACACAATAACATAGACATTATTTACATAAATCACAGCTAATTACTAGAATTATAATTTAATAACGTGTAATTTATATATAACTTATATAGCCGCTACGATGTATGTTTATAACATTTGCTTTATTAAGTATATTATATTATGAATTTCCACTTTAAAAAAATTAAATTAATATAAATGAAATTTTGGGTAAATTATATACGCGTGTATAACTAAGAATAAGGCTAAGGTTAATAATGTAAAAGAGTGTTACGAACATACTCAGTAGGGAATATCACGCGCGTCTTGGCCTTGAGGCTTGGCAGCCTTGTTGCAGAAGCCAAGACAAGGGGATTTTATAAGGCACGGGACAACGGGTCACGTGATGAGATCATTAGGAATTATAGTGATTTGAGAAAACCTTTATACAATTACCTTAAATTACGATAGTTTAAAAAGAACAAAGATTTTATATAAGACTAGCACGTTACTATTAGATAAAAGCTTTGTGCTTAATTTTAAATATTATTTTTACTTATATTAATAACCATTTTTTATCGTATGTGATATGCCTATTTTTTAATTATTAAAAATCAACCACAGCCTTTTGTATTTATAACAAGTAAATATTAGACCATTATATTTTAAGCACTTTTTTGTTAGAAGTACTAACTTATATATATCATGTTTATTAAGGAATTTTTAGCTAATAAGAATGTTATTATTACCGTTTTAGGCAATATTAACAAGAATATTAAGGTTCTTATCCTAGAGACCTTTAATGGCGATTATAATAAGTATTAATATTGGATGGTTTAAGTTGATTGACAGCTTTAGCTGTCTTTACGTTTTCTTGAATTTAGGAGCCTCATACACTTATAGTCACGCAGAAATCTCTACACTAGCTTGATTTTCCCAGTAGTGAAAAAATCCCTTAATTTTTGCCTTCCTATAATTAGTCATAAATACGTAGACCGAGCTTTATATATAGTGTAACTATCTCGTGACTTTTATAATGTTATAAGAATAATAGAAAGTAGTGTTAATTGTACGATATACAACAAAACTTTAAGAATACGGGAATGTAAGAGTACCGGAAGTTTAAAAAACTCCACTTTTAAAGGGGAATTATTTAAATATTGTGTAATATTATGAGTTTTTAACTCAAATATAAAATAAGACCTGTTTTAGAATCAGTTTCATTTGCTTGTTAAAATAGCCTTTTTAAATTTATAATAATTATTATAATTATAAAATTATTAATTATTAAAGAATTATTTTTAAAAAGAAATTATTTAAAAGTCGTACATTACTATGGGTTTTTAAGTAAAATATAGAATAAGACCTGTTTTAAAATTAGCTTAAGTAGCTTATTAAAATGGCTTTTTTGGATTTATAATGACTAATAAAATTATAAAAATATTAATTATTAAAGAATTATTTTTAAAAGAAAGTTATTTAAAAATCGTGCATTATTATGAGTTTTTAACTAAAATATAAAATAAGACCTGTTTTGAAATCAGCTTAATTAGCTTATTAAAATGGCCTTTTAGATTTATAATGACTAATATAGTTATAAAAATATTAATTATTAAAGAATTATTTTTAAAAGAAATTTATTTAAAAATCGTACATTATTATGAGTTTTTAAATAAAATACAAGATAAGACCTGTTTTAAAACGAGCTTAATTAGTTTATTAAAGTGACATTTTCAGATTTATAATAATCAATATTATTATAAAGATATTAATTATTAAAGAATTATTATATGATTATAATTAAACTAATTCTCATTTTATTTTAATATATAAGCTAATAAACGGCTATTTATAAGAAATATAATTAACAAAATTTATTAAAATAAAAAGAAAATATTTCAAGATAAAAATATTATTATTATAATTTAAATATTAAGCCTAATATATAATTAAAAATAAACATTAAAGATTTACCCTAATGATTTCTTTTTATAAAAAATATATTTAAAAATTAATTAATATATATATATAATATTACTTATTAAATTATTAAGTAAATTATAAAATAAAGTACTTATTAAATCATTTATAAAATTTAATAATTTAATAGTTTAATAGTTTAATAGTTTTAAAAATAGGCTTTTCTTTAAGTCAATATAATTATAATTAATGTAAAGGCCTCGCAGAGCCCCCGGAAGGCCCCCGGAAGGCCTGCAGAGTATTAAAAATTAAAAAATACTTATTATTATACTTATTATTATAGTCATAATATTAATTATAATATTACTTTTAATAAGATTATATTAGAGTTAAGTAACATTAAAGCTGTCACTTGTTAATCTATGATTGGTCCCCTAGTATTGTTTTCCTTTTGTTATTTAAGAACCTGTCCTTTAAAGTGGCTTATAAAGTAGCCTGTGTAAATGGCTTGTCATGTGACGACTTGTACTCTAAAGTGGCCCACAAAGTGGCTTATAAAGTGGCTTGTAGAGTAAACCGTAATAAATAGAACCTCAATCAAGTAATATAAATAAATATGTGAGTTTAATTAAAAGTGCCACAAGATTTACCTTAAAGGTGGTATTATAAGGGTAAATATAATCAAGGGCCTTAATACACTTTATTATTAAATGTATGTACACATATACTTTTTAAAATAGCTTTAACATCTTTGAAATTAAGTTAAAAGGGAAAGATCTTATGAATGTGACCTTTTATAGGCGCTTTAACGTTTAAGTAATAAATTAATCATTTTACTCATTGTTTTAACTTTATTAAATTAAATATCAGAGTTACTATAATATTAATTAAATTTGGTAATTTATTAAGTAATTAGCATTTTTAATGATTTTATTAAACTTAGTAACAGCGGAGATCTTCGATTTTAACTGGGGTATTATAAGCGGTTGTTAAAGGAGAGGTTTTTGGCTAAATAATGCATCGTTCAATAGTATTAAAGAGAACTTAATGTTTAAAATGCCATATTCTCTTGAGGATAGTATTATAATGTTAATCAAGTGATAAGGAAAGGTGTTGTACAGAATAGGGGTTATTCGGTTGGTAACACTAAGTAACGCCTTTCATTCTACAATCCTCCATCCTCCATCCTCCATCCCTTGTGATGAACTCGGCTTTCTACTCCTTCTACTCTACTGGACAGAGTTCTACTATACTGCAACGCTCAATCGTATTGTGCCACCTTCATGGGTCCAGAAGCACTCATAAATTGAGTTGTCGAGCCGTCGAATGCAAGGATTCCACTTCCCCAGAATGAAGGAAAAAGAAAGAAAGCGGCAGTGCTCCAGCCTTGTACGAGCGCCAACCGCGTCTTCCTGCTTCACGGCTTCTCATAATTCGCTGGAACCGCTGGTCGGTGTGGTCGCCCTATGCCGGCCTGACGCCGACCCCGGAAATTACTGTGAGGCGCATGGTAACTGGGCTATGTCTTCTTGAGAAGGAGGCATGTCTATCTTTCTTCTGCCCCCGCCCTCCCGTATCAGAGTTGTAGGTCGCAGCAACAGTTGCTGACGACCCATATAACTCTGGGCACTGCTGACCGACTAAACTTGATGGCCGAGACGAGTATATCGATCGTTGTTGCATTGAAATGCCAGCCGAGAATCTCAAGAGCAATGGGCGAACTCGCCAGCGGCGAACCAGGGCCGTCACTTGCTGTCTCGAGTGCAGACGGCGGAAGATCAAATGCGACAAATCCAACCCTTGCTCGCAGTGTCGTGCGTACTCGCAGCCTTGCATCTTTCCTCAGTCGCCAAAACCACCAGTAAAGCCACGAAAAGCCCATTCCAAGGAGACACCATCCTCGGCCGAGAGCCTAGTCAAGAGTGTGGAACCCGATATCGTCCGCTTTGGTGAATATGAGAACAACTACGGAGAATATGACCATCATACAGAAGATTCCGAACTGGACAGCTCCTTGCAAATCGGGAAGATGTGTATTTCGGAGAGGATTGGCGGGCTTTTCAGACCTTATTTGCTCACTGTAGTAAGTCAAAGCCAGGCGTATTCACACAGCGTCACGAACATTGACTGCATTTGCAGTTATCCAAAATCAGTGAGGCTAGCTCCCAAAGTCAACTATACTTTCCTCAGCCAAGGAACGTTTCTTCTGTTAGCTGTGCGTGGCACAAGCCAAACAGTCTATGCCCGTCTTCATCTTTTCTGTTTCTCGGCCATGAGACAGACGAGGAGAAATCTCGTCTCACGGAACCTCAGTCTGACCTACTGTATTGCCGTAAGTCTCGAGGACTTCGTTGGATTCTTGTACAGTCCTCTGCATCTCACCTGAATTATGTGGTCTGATGCCTCTTTTGAACGAGTGCTGATTCAGTCAACGTTATCCAGAGTACTTTGAAGCTGTCGATGCACTAGCGCACATATTCCACAAACCCACGTTCTACAGTCGCCAGCAATTCTTCAATGTGATCCAGGCTGGGGATCGCGCATGGAGTACTGATGCAGCAATCGTCTCTTGCGTCTGCTTCGCAGCAGCAGTAAGCTTAAAGAGCCTCCAAGTTCAAACCCACTTTCAATTTGGCAAGCAAATGCTAGTTGATAAGTTGGTTAGAAACGCCGAGAAAGCATTGCATAGAGCACACTTCATGACCACCTCAAAAATCAAGGTATTACAAGCATTCACGGTGTATTTGGTAAGTACCTACCTATCAGCTTGGACTATTGCAGGTCTGACGGGCGTTCAGATTCCACAATGTCGTGATGAGATTTCTAGATCCCATTCCGTTCTTGTGGGCGCCTTGGTGAGACTTGCGCAGTGTATCAATTGTCACAGGGCGGTCAATGGGGCTCAGAACCTACATTCGCATACACAAGCGCTACTGTGGCACCAGATTCTTTTTCTGGAGATCAGAACGGGAGAGGCACAAGGACCATTGCCAACAGAGAGAACCGATGACCTACCTTTGCCGCTGAATGTCGATGATTTGGGTCCTTTTAGCACTGCCAGCTCCATAATATCTTGGACTGACAGCACTTTCTCGATAATCCGATACGAGTGTTATGAGATCCATCGTTTTATATTTCGTGGTCGGGTTGCTTTGGAGCGCAATGAGATCACAATTCATGAGCTGCTGGAAGCTGTTGACAGGAGAAAGAACGACGTGATTGCGAAGTACGATAGCATTCTCGATGATTACCTACCGATACAACAGTGTGCCAAAATTGTCATGAAGATCTTGCTTGCTCGGTGTGATGGAATGGCTCTGACAGGTCATGTGCACCACTTCGAAGATCCCACTGTTCAAGTCCAGATGAAAGCTCGGTAGGTATATTGCGCATACTTCTTTAATGTGGCCTCCGGGTATCCTTTCCAGATGCAGAAAGAAAGTAGGCTGACTTGATTCCAGATTGCTTGACGCATGCCTCAACATCTGTGAATGTGGCGCTCTGCTTGAACAATCTCCAAGCCTCTCAAGGTGGGCGTGGTACTCTGAAACGTACCAGTAGTACCATAGCGCCATCAATCTACTGATCGAGCTTTGGCATTGTCCTACCCTTCCGCAAAGGGACCGCATATGTTCCATGATTGACCTTGTGTTTGGTGTCCAATATGGCTGGGCTGTCGAGGACCGTGTAATCGATATTCTAAGACTGCTGATGAGCCGTCTCGAATCATATCTTGATCTCCGCAACGTGCGCAAAAGAGACATCACACCACCTCCCGATCCACTTCTCGATACACAGCCTATTCCGGAGGACTCTGGGTGGTCAGTTGATGATCCGGGTACGTCTTGGCAAGATATGTCTATCATGTCTGAGAATTGGAACTGGGCGTATGGGGCAAGCGACGATATTTGGAATGCCTCAATGCTGTCTCTCTCACACATGCCAGCAATGGGTTCCTGAGCTGGATATCATCATTGTGTCAGACAACGGGTATCGCCGGCCCACTCTGGCATCAAGGATTCCAAGTACATTAAACCCTCCGGCCGAGTTCTTATTCGTGGATTTGTTTCGAGGCGTGCCAAGGGCGAGTCTAGGAAAAAGAAAGTTCAAGCACTGACGAGGAATCTTACATCTGTAGATCCGTGGAAGTAGTGCGGGTGTCGGACGGTGGTCAGACCTTCCCTACGTATGGTGCACATGCTGCATGTCAGGTAAGCTGAGTGTTGAATCGCAGCTGATCGAGTACGAGGACATAGAGGTTTGGCAACAATACTTGCGGAAGCTCGCTTCGTCTTCTGATACGGCCGAGAAGTAAGTGTGTTATTGACAAAATGTACCCAGAATGAAATCGAATCGGGGTTCAGCCTAAGCATGCTTATTGCTTGTCATCACCGTTTGGCGATTTGGGATTATTCATCGCTTCCAGAAAGAAGCTGAACCGTTGAGCCTAATGTGATGATAACAATGTCAGCAAGAAGTCATGCTACCATGCGGTAAGAAGTAGAAGCTCAGGCTGTACAGAGCGTGCCAATCGGCAGTGATAGCTGCATTCAGAATGATGCCTTTAATCCGAAAACGGGCGGCGTTTTGCATAAAGTTTCAACGGTGCCCACCTGGTAAGGCTTCGGTCTTACGTACAGTCTCGTCGCATTAAGTATGTAGACAGCTCTTCGCTGCAAGGAAACTATCTTGTCAACTCAACTTGATATACGTCTACTCGATAAAATGGAAGATACTACTTTTGATTACATCATCATTGGTGGTGGGGTAGCTGGCTGTGTTTTGGCTAGCCGTTTCTCTGCCCCGCTACCCGACAAGTCGATCCTCCTCATTGAAGCGGGCCCCGAGAATGCGATTGATCGTGTAGTCCCTTCTATTGGAGTTGCGATCTCGAAAACTGATGATATTCAATGGAATCATCAAAGTGTTCCTCAACGGGGACTTGATGGAAAAACTGTAAGTTCACTTTCCTACTTCCCTATTCTGGCACGAGCCTCAAAGGATGCCCTAGACAACATTTTTTTTTGGAGGTTTCGGCTCTTTGGCAACGTTTGCTAAACAAGAGCTGGTCCAACAGATACAAGGCAAAGCCTTGAGAGGTTCTTCTGCTATAAATTACCAGGCATGGACTCGTGGCTCGGCACCAGAATTGTGAGCCACCCCCCACCTTCTCGTGTTACCCACAAAGTCGCTAACTTGAAAACAGTGACCAATGGGCATCAGAAGTAGGCGACAAACGGTGGTGTTGGAACAATATGCTACCTTACTTCAAAAGAAGCGAGACATTCTTCCCAGGAATGGACATGGCACAGGAGAAATCCGAAGTTCATGGCTATTCGGGTCATATCAAGGTGACAAGTCAGTCATCCCGATGAAGTGACATATAGCCGGTTACAAGCAGGTCATGTATCGTCCTCAGGAAAGAACCGGAACTACCTCTGAAAGCCATGATTGCCGATATTCATGAGGCAGCAGGCGAGAGGCGGAATTTTGACATGAACTCGGGAGATACGCTCGGTTACTCGGAGTTCGCGAATGCCACTTACAATGGCCAGAGACAGTGGGTGAGTAGACTTTAACTGTTCTGTCCCAGTTTCTTTCCATATTCTATCTCGAGAGTTGGAAATTTTCATGCAAAATCAAAGCTGACTGCGAGCTCGCTTGGTACCCACAGGCTGCTCTGTACCCCCGTGGTAAGAATGTCATGCTGTGCCTTTGTACTCGAGCAATTAAGTAGCTCTTTGCCGGCACGCAGGTTGTAGGAGTAGACGTCCTGCGCAATGATTCTGCTGCTACTGCCACCGCCCGGAAAGATGTCATTGTATCCAGCGGTGCACAGAACTCTCCCAAGTTGCTTCTACTCAGGTCCAGTTAAAACCGTACAGCGAAGCTCTTCTCACTGACAATTATCAAGTGGTATCGGCCCCAGGTCCGAATTGCAGCGACACCAAATTCAACAAATTGCTAATCTTCCAGTCGGAGACTTTCTGGAAAGTACGTGATCGCGGACTCTCCCTTGGCGATATGGAGACGGTGACTCCGGATTGTGACTGAACGGTTGGGAGTGGGTGCGACTGGCTCCCCTTTCATCGACACGATAATGATCATCTGAAGAAGATGGCAAAGGAGACTCTGGGTACCAAAGAGCTGGAGCGGTTCGAACTTACCGGACGTCCGCATACTGAGAGTTCTGTCATGTGAGTTACATGTGCTGGTGCGAGTCAACTTGACGACTTGCTGATGACTGTGTCTCAAACTAGGCATGGTCATCTCGACTTCATGGGTATCGTTACAGCGCTTGAGGCTCGTGCTTCTCGTTCATGAATATCTTCGTAGCACCAGAATCGAGGGGGTCTATCCACCTTGCTTCATCATCGCCCACTGAACTGCTACTGGTTGATCCTGGCCTCTTCACCAACCCGTTGGATTTCCAGCTCGTGTATGGGTGTGCTCGTAAGAAAATCGCAGCTATTAAGAACTCGTCGGCTGTTTCCAAGTACGGCGCCATGGAACTTGGTATGGCCGAAACAGATCGTGATGACCTCTCAGACAGGACGCTACAGAGGAGGCTGGTGCAAAGCTGTTCAAATGTCTTTCATGGCTGTGGAACTTGCGCTATGGGCACTGTGGTCGGTACCGAATGCAAGGTGTTGGGACTCAAAGGGTTGAGAGTCGTTGATGCTTCGGTCTTTCCATTCCCTATCGGGACGCATTACCAGGCTGTCGTTTATCCTGTCGCTGAACAGGTGTGTTTTTGATCTTCCCTCAAAGTACTGAGGGTTGCTGACCAGTTCGAAGATGGCGGATGTCATTGCCAGAAAAGCGGGTCTGTGAGTCTGAACATAAACAAATCCTCGCTTGGGATGTGCGTATTTATGACTGGAGAATTGGAGGATGGGAGCTAATACGAAGCAGACATGGAGAGATTGATGTCAAAACTAAGATTCGACTCCATTAAACACTCAATCGTACCCATGCTGTGACCCTGGATCCCACTGAACTGTGGAAGAGACAAGCTTCGCCGCATTCAGATACCAATCAACTCGCGATACACGCTTAAAAGCCAGCCTTCTCGTTCTGCAATTGGCAACGATGCAGCACAACCGGGCTGAATCCAACGTCTCATTGTCGGAGAAAAGACGAATGACAGATTCTGACTGGTTAATTTTCTACGAGAAAGGAAGGATGGTCATGCACTCTATAATTCGAATAGCGCGCGGATATGGAGGATAAGATGGAGGGATGCCCCTGTCTCGATTTCATATTCCTTCGAAACTTCTCTTTCAAAGTCACCACTATTTTTCACGACACTGGAATCACGAAAATCAATTATTTCGTTCGTATGTTCGTATCCGGGTATACAATAGCTCTGTCCACTGGGTCCGTCGGGAGCACACTGACACTCCCATCACCTATCCCGTTGACGACCATTTTCGTATAAGACGCGTCATGTCTTTCAGACCTGTACTAATACTTTCCTATCTCTGGCAATCCATTTGAATACTCCCTCCAGCTCGGCCCACCAGAAACGAGGAAGTGTCTGCCGTCCTGATGGGCTCCCTCTTCTCAATACTTCTCACCTGGAGTCTGCCCGTCAGGCTACTCGCAAGCTTGCTGGGAAACTTCCTCAGCTGGGACTGCGAGAACGGCAATGACAGAAACTCCGAATGCAGAATCCGGATCCTCGGCGAGCGGGAAAGCTGGTATTTGAGCTGGTGTTGCCGCTATTGGCGTTGCGTTGTTTGCGTTCCTGGCTTGGTTTGCGTCGAGACGAAGGAAACGCGTGGAGGGCCATGAGGACAGATCTCAGCAACACCATGAACAGCTACCAGTGTATGGAAAGCCGTCGCTGTATGGCAGTGTTCCTGTGACGGAGTTGGAATTGGCGGGCCCTGTGACGACTGGCACGGATCAGAGGGCATTCGGATGGGATTTCTTATTTGGGTATTAATAAGCCAGCTAAGCGAGATTACCTCGACGGCGCTTCTTACACATAACCCCCTTTCTCTTTTTACCTTCTTTATTCTTTATTTATAGATTTCAAAAGAATCTTAATTAATTTTACTTTATTTTACTTAATATATGAGGCCTTTATTAAACGCTAAATTAGACCTTTTTAAAAGAAACGGTATATTATTTATAACTCATTTTTTATTCGTTTATAAACTATTCTCATAAAAAGAATTCTTTATAAAAATGTTTATATTAAATATAACTTAATAAATACTAGTTAAATAATCAATTATCTTAAAAACGCCAATAACTCCAGTTTGCCCTTTATATGCCTTTTTGATTCAATTAAACCAAAAAGAAACCACATAACCCTTTATATAGACACTCTCCCGATATACCGTGTGCAATCTAAACATCCCTTAGTAAACCAACCATTAATAAAAAAAATACTAACATATCGTTTGCCTTTATCTATTTTATTCCTTTTAAACCCCATCTTTTTAATCTACCTTTTTTAATATTATCTAGCTTATCTTATAAAATAATCAAATTCTTATGATAACATTTTTTAAATATATAAAACATGACGCATTTTACGTAGATTAAAGACTTATTCATAAAATGAAAACAACTCAGACTATTTAAAAAAAACTACTATATACTTCTTTTAAGTCTATTCCTTCTAAAAGCAGCTTTCTTTAAAAATGTTATTTGTTTTATTCTTGTGATAAAAATAAAAAATAAAAATAATACCTTAAATGTCAATAATCTTAATAATAACAACAATGAAAATAATAATAATGTTAATTATTATTATAATAATACTGTTACGGCTGACGTCAGGGTGGTACGGAAGCAACACTACTATAAGAAAAAACATTAGAATAAAAGCTTCTTTATATTTAGGCCTAAGGTTACGCTTAATATTAAAAGAAAAAGATAAAAAGGAAAATGTTTATTTTATATAATGTGATACAAAAGGTGAAGCAGGCCTCTCAATGTGTGAAAAATCTTTATAACCACTAAAAGTGAAAAGTATGTGAATGTGTTTAATGGATTAAATTAAACATTGCCTTTTTAAAATGAAATTACAAATTGAAGATATATACATGGAATGTTTACGTAAGCATACATTAAACCCTATTAAATATGCTAATATAATAATGGGGCACTGTTTATGCGATATATCCTTATAGCAAGGTATTATTTAAACGATCAAGAGTTTGTCGTTTT
Organism: Helotiales sp. F229; assembly: GCA_002554605.1. NCBI lineage: Eukaryota > Fungi > Ascomycota > Leotiomycetes > Helotiales > Helotiales sp. F229. Next base: position 1,872,042 of record MXAW01000004.1, on the reverse strand, counting down.
TAATGCGTAATATATGGTTATAACCAAAAAGGATAAATATATTAATCATATATTTTAGATTATAGTAAACTTATTATATATTATAAAAATAATTGTGCTTAGGTATTGTATAAATTTTTAAAAAAGGAAAATATATAAGTGTATAGCCAATGCGTATGATAAATTACGTAATATAAATAATCAACGCGTTTAATATAAATACAAAACCTTTATAGTAAGTATAAAACAAAACAAATAAAAACAAATAATAAACATATAATCAAAGCATATATCAGCAAAGAAATTTGAGCGTGGATGCGTTATCCGTATATATCATAACTGTGGTTATATATTTATGTTATTAGGCCGATTTACAGCCCGTACTATGTTACGTTATATAACGTAGCGGCCATTGTGCCTATGGCTATGGATAGCGCTATAAGCGTGAAATGTGTAATAATGAAAAGAAAAACTCCTTAAAGCCTTTTATAACCCTTTAACCCTCTTATGTTATTAGCCTTAGCCTTACTCTGAGTTATATACGCGTATATAATTTACCCGAAAAATCGTTTATACTAATTAATTTTTTTTAAAGTGGAAATTCATAACGTAATATACTTAATAAAATAAATATTATAGACGTATACCTTAACGGCCGTATAAGCAGCACATAATTAATATGTTATTAAGTTATAATTCTAGTAATTACCTGTGATTTATGCGAATGGCGTTTAAGTCATCATATATATCAATAGTAATACAAGTAATACAAGTAAACCTATGGGTATTAACCGTTATTTATTATTAAGGGTAATGTGCACAACAACTTAGGCTTCATTGGTATTTAAGGGTTAAAAATGGCCACAAAACGCCGGCTAATGCCGACGTAGCCGTTAAACGTTAATTTAATTCTAAGCCGTACTAGAAGCTTTTGCTGATGTACGAAACCAATATATTAAAAAATATAAAAGATATTTAATTATAAACTTAAAATTAAAATAAATAAGGGATTATACATTATTATTATTATTTCACTTAATTTTAGGTACTTGATTTAAGTTTAAAATAATAAAGCTTTATATAAGTATTTACAAAATCAAAATCAAATTGAATTTATTGACAGCTTTAGTTGTCTTTACGTTTTCTTGAATTTTAAGAGCCTTAGGCATTTACTTAGTCACGTGGAAATCTTTACACCAGCTTAAATTTCCCAGTAGTAAAAAAATCTCTTAAATTATACCCTGTTATAATTAGTCATTGATACGTAAACCGAGCTTTGTTTATAAGATAACTATAATGTGACTTATAATTTTATAATATATAATAAAAGGTAGTATTAATTATACGATATATAACAAAATCGTATTTAAGTATAAGAATACGGGAGTACAGGAGTACAAGAATACCCGCGTTTAGTTTAAAAAGCCCCACTTTTAAAGGGGAATTATTTAAAAATCGTGCATTATTACGAGTTTTTAAGTAAAATATAATAAAACCTGTTTTAAAATCAGCTTAATTAATTAATTAAAATGGCTTCTTTAGATTTATAATAACTAATACGATTATAAGGATATTAATTATTAAAGAAATATCATACGATTATAATTAAACTAATTTTCATCTTATTTTAATATATAAGCCAATAAACGGCTATTTAAAATAAACTAATTATTAAACTATTAAATATACTATTAAATAAAGCACTTATTAAATTATCTATGAAATGTAATAGTTTAACAGTTTAACAGTTTAACAGTTTAATAGTTTAATAATTTAATAATTTAATAGTTTAATAGTTTAATAGTTTAATACAAAAGGCTTTTTTAATATAATTATTATTAATACACAGGCCTCGCAGAGCCCCCGAGGCCCCCCGGAGGGCCTGCGGAGCATTAAAACCCAAAAAATACTTACTATTATACTTATAATATTAGTTATAATATTAATTATAATATTAAAGCTGTCACCCATTAATCTCTGATTAGTCCCCTAGTATATGCTGTAATACTTATAATACGCTTTTTTAGAATAGTAATGGCGCTTATAGTATAGTTTTATTTAAAAATGAAACAATTTAATATAGTCAATGCATTTGTTAACGCTAAATATAATGAGAGGAACGCCTTAATGTTATATTACTTCTCAAATGGCTGAAAAAGACCTAAAATAGTAATAGAAATTGATTAAGTATTATATGGCCTAAGAAACTCCCCTGCATTATAATACGGTGACTTTGCGGCAATACTAAACAAATTAAACCTTAATCCTCTGGTAAAAAAGCCATGTATTTTCACAAATTTTAATAAAATAATTTTTATGGTGTTTTATATTAATAATATTCAAATTTTATATTATATTTTAAATAATAATAAAGACCAAAAAATTATTAAAGGGTTATATTTAGCTTATAAACTTATTATACTAGGAAATGTGGAATAGTTTTTAAGAGTGCGTGTAATTAAAGATTGGTTCGCAAAGACGGTGTTTTTAATATATGATACTTATATAAAAAAAGTGGCTTGGAAATTTAATATAATAAATGGAAAATACCCAAGTATGCCTTTGTTAAATTATGACTTAATTAAGAACCCCAAAATCACTATATTAAAATAGATTAAAGAGTATTAAGAAAAGATTAGGTTAATCTTGTACATAGCCATTATGTTAAAGCCAAATGTTGCCTTTATAGTGTTTTAGTTATTATACTTCTTAATAAACCTAAGCGCCCAGTACGTAAAAGCAATTGAATGAACCATTAAATATTTGTTTAAATCACGATTTTTGGCAATAATTTATTAATGTAAAAATTGGGAAATATATTTATTAATTGCCTTAAACGCCTTATTCACAAATAATGAAGAGTCAAAACGCTTTTCCTAGGGTTTTATTATAATGTTATTTGGAGGGGCGATTATTTAAAAAGCCTTAAAGCAAAACATTATAATTATTTTAATAACAAAAGCGAAGTTATTAAGGGTAACAAAAATGGCGAAAAAAGTAATGGCGCTCTAGCGCTTCTTTAAAAAACTAATACTTAATATAGGAATTTTATGAAATATATTTTGTGATAATAAATAAATGATTTGGCTAATAATTGAAAAGAATCAATGTATTTTAATAAAACTAAAATATATTAATATATAAAATAGTTGGCTACAATAAAAGTATAAAAGAGGAAGCTTTTAGATGACATATTTCCCTACTAATGATATGCCAGTAAATGACTTGATAAAGAACCTGCTTTAATAAAAGTTTGAAGTATTTGTAGCTTTTTTAAACCTTTAGAATGCTTGAGCCGTTGTCAAAGAGCTTACTTAAGCTAATGCCAAGGCATATTTATATTTATATTTATATTTAGTACATTTTATATGTTATTTTAAATCAACGTTATAAAAAGACGACGAGTATAAAGAAAAGTTATATGAATTTTAAGGACCCGATTCTAAGCTGTTATTTTGGGGTTATAAAACTGCTTTAATATACCCGTAGTTTTATAATAACACAGGGGAAACGTTTTTAAGCTACAACTTCGGGGTTACAAAGCCTTTTTACTACCGGGGTAACATTCCTAAGCTATAACTTATGGGTTGTAAAGCCACTTTTACTTATAAAAGTAAAAGCAAAAGATTTATTAATTGTTAAGCAACGCTAGCTAAAACGTTAACTTCTGCCAAAATAAAAGCGCAAGCGATAGTACGCGCTATAACAGCGGCAACCGAAGGTTTATTGACATTAACAATAGCAATTATATTATTACCACTACTTACCCTAGCGCCAAAAACAGGGCGGGAAAGGGGTACGGCGGTTTCTTGGCGAAAAAAGGCTATAATATATTAAATATCGTTTTAAACCAATAAAAATAGTACTTATAAAGCGATAAATTAAAGGCAGAGTTATTCTTTTTTTATTTTTATTTTTAATTTCTTTAATCTTTTTTTTTAAAGCAGCTTTAATAATAGCCCAACGGGTGGTGAAGGCTTATAGCTGATTAATAAGAGCTTTATATATCGTTTTTATATAATATCTAATATTATATAAAATAATATATGTATGCAAAAGCTCTTTGGCATTGATTTTGCTATTAAATAAGCGGTAAAAAAGGCAGCAGCGGCCTAAGGCGCGGCAGCGTAATTAGCCTTATTATTTTTATAATAACAAAAACATTGCATCAATAATGCTTTGTCATAATAAGAGTTACCTGGTGCGCCACGTATGCTATTATAAATATAGTGAAAGCATGGCATAGCACAAATTTTCCCAGCTATGGCATAATGCCAAAAGATTAATAAAAGCGGGAAAAGCAAACAAGGGGGAGGGGTGGCAGCTTAAGGGGCGCCGGCCAGTTATATTATATGCATTAGTATATTAATTTCAGATTTTTAAATATTTAAAACCTATTCTTTTTTTTAATGCTTTAAGGGCAGCGGCGGGGGCGCGTTTTTTAGTATAAGCTATTTTTAATAATATAATTGTTAAGGAACGCAAATTCCTGGCACAGAAACTTTAATATAACTTTATTTGCTTAATTCCGTTGCCCTAGTAACGACACTTTTATTACAATTAATTATGTTAGCATTATTTTCAATTGTATAGCGATTTACATTAATATTATCATATTATATAGGCTATATTCTATGTATTCTTATTGTTTTTATAATTGTTTTCAACTAAAAAAGTGTATTATATAAAATAAGGATTCATCAGCTAATAGTACCAACAAAGCCTTAATGGCGCTGCAGCTAATCAAAGGCTACTTATGTAATTAAATCTTTAGAGCTCTTTCTTAAGGGGAGCTTTATTACACTCTTTTATAATTCAAGACTTTCACACTTTCTAAAGCTCCTCCCCTACGGTACTCAACACTTTATTAAAAGTAAGTATAAAAACAATAGTTATTTAAATTATCTTTCATATATATGCCTTTTAAGCATTAATAAAGTTCATGTTTACTATTATAATAGGTTTTAGATATATATTATAAACAATATTGGGTTTAAAAATTAAAAGTGATTTTTTCTTAAGTTTAATTAAAAGTTAAAGTAAATTGTCTTTTAAAAGTGGTATGCCTTTAAGTGAAGGTGTATTAGTGGTAATAATGAAATTAAGTCATATAAGGACTGAGGTTTTACGCGTGTTTTATTAAAGAAACATATATAAGTGATTGTTTTATTTTTTATCCTTTATATAGTAAACGTGTTAACAAATAATTAAAGTATTGATTTGAGAAAACAAAGTTAATAAGGGGGTTTAACTTTCTTTAAGGTAATTACGTTTAAAAATAAAGTAAGAGGCATTTATTTATATAAGTAAGTGGAAATAATACTATGGTTATATAAAACGGTAGTGCTCCTTTTTCAGATGAAATATAACGCTTTATAATAGAATGAAAATTCATTTTTTTATAATTAAATTTAAAGTAATATAAGAAATAATACCACTTTAAAAAAAGACATTAAGGAAAAAGCTTCTTTTATATTTAGACTTAAATTACGCTTAATATAAAAAAAAGATACATTTTATATAATAAATTAAGGCCTTATATATCCTTCTTTAAGAGTAATTAACTTATTTATTGGTTGTCTTTTTATTTGAAGTTATAAATCATACCGCTTTCCCTTTTGTCACTTAATAACCTGTCCTTTAAAATGGCTTATAAAGTGGCCTATACAAATGGCCTATCACGTAACGACATATACTTTAAATTGGCCTGTAAAGTGGCCTGTGGAGTAAACAGTAACAATAACCTTGTACTTAGGGCCGCCTTAATAAAGGTTATTATGTATAGAATATATAAAAGTACTTTTTATAGCCTTTTTAAGATTCTTATTAGAAATAAGGCAATAAATAATTCTCCTAGTATCTTCAGGTAAATTTACAGTCGGACCGCATCAAACACGGTAAAAATATAAAAATAGAAATATTTCAAATCTATTTAAGCTACAATCTGTGCCTTATTAAATGACGCTATTTAGCCTCTTAGTTTTATTTTATTTTATTATGTAATTAAAAAGTTATTTTTTAATATTATCAAGTCTTGGCAGGATTTGAAATATTTTGGCGGTTTTTTTTTGGCATTGATATAACTTTTTAATAAAAACCCATAAAAAAAGTTAGTAAGTGCATTTTATTTTTCTTGATTGTGCACGTCTTTTAGATTAAAAAGTTTTTAAAAATGTTGAGTTTTTAAAATCTTTTTTTAAAGTAAAGTTTTAGTTTGGCAGTTAAGCGAGAAGAATTATTTTTAATTTTAACATCAAATATCTTTTATATCTCTTATTATTTTAATTACTATAACTACTACACCTTTACAAAGGCTAATATGGCTTTTTTGAAGCGAGATTGAAGTGCTATGCTAGTAAAATTACCCTTTGGATTGCCTATTAGGCCAATTATAAAGCGGCCTCGTCAAAAAACACCTGAAAAAACCTCTTTTTTAAGCACATCTTACTTACCCTTACGGCCTACTAAGCTTGTTACTACTTTTACGCTTACTGCTTTTAATAGTAGTCAAATCGATGAATCAGAGAGCGAGGATGATATGCGGTTTTGGTTAATTAATGAATTAGAAAGTGAAGAAAAGAGCGAGAGTGAAGAAGAAGATAATATTACTCGCGCTAATGAGTATTTAGATCAAAATCTTAAAAAGCTAGGCTTGGATAAGCTAAACAAAGAGGATATTAATGAATCAGATGTTGAGAATGAATTATTAGTAGAGTTTAAATGTTCTAGGTTTTTTAGTCAGTTAGTTATTGATTTAGAGGGTAATTGGAATGTGCTTTCTAAAAAAGTAATTGTAGGCTCTTCTTTAAGTAAGTTTCTTATTTTTTTATTAAGTTATTTAATAAACCTATTTATTAATATATACTTATAGGAGGAGCTTATATTCCAAAACACGCGGCTTTTGAAAACAAGTTAATTCGTACTTAATAATGTTTATGAGCTGAAAAACGTTAAATCAAGCGTCAAACTAAAAGGTTTAAAACCTTTATAGTTATTTAATCAACAACTTAATAGAGTATTAATTCTTTTTTTATGCTAAGACCTTTTATTATTGAAGACAAAGAAGAAGATGATATATTTGAAGATATTAATTCTAGCGATAATAATGAAGATTTAGAGTTTGATGCTTTTGTGGAGGCTGAATTTGAAGCTGAAGATAATTTAATTGAGTTAGATGATCTAAATGATATTGAGTTTATTGATAGTGGACAAAGTGAGCTTTTATTAGATTTGTTAATTGGCGATGTTATTAATATATTTATTAATGCCTTTTTTACGCTAAGGATTTATAGAGAGGTATTAGACTTAATTAGGAAACAAGTTAATGACAAGCGATTTCTTCTTTTACCTTGGTTACGCTTTGAATATTCGCTTATTTAATAATATGTTTAAAACCTCTTAAAAAAGAGTTCTTGAAGAGGTCGAATTGAGGCTTTTCTTTTTGTAGTTTAAAGCAACCATCTTACTGCTAATGGAAAAACTCTTGCCCGCAAAATTAGAGCCTTATTTTTTTATTATCGAGCATACGGATTGTTATTGATAGAAATAAGAGGAGGAAAACGCAAGAGTCGGTTTTATTTAGACAATGAAGACGTTTTTTGAGCTTGCCAAGCTTGGTTATTAGCTTAAAAACTTGCTATGGTAATTTTTAAAGGCTTTTGACATGTTCTTAATTTGGAAATTATGCCTTGCTTATTTGCTAGCGCAAAAAAGGCTAAAAAGCCTTTTATTAGATATATTACTGGTATATGCAAAGCTTTTGGTAAAAAGCTGAAAGAGTGGAAACCTTTTGGTAAAATAGCTACTTATAAGTGGTTAAATTGACTTGGATTTTATGCTATTGAAGAAAAGAAAGGGGTATATGTGGATGGTTATGAAAGAGCTGATGTAATTGATTATTGTTAAATAGTTAGTTATACCTTCTTGTTTAGGAAGTATTTATTAATTGATTTAAAAGGAATTTTTATTGAAAATGGCTTATTATTAATCGCTTATAATAAACTATGAAGAAGATGTTAATGGAGTATTATAACTTATTATACCTAACTTATTCTTTGGAGAGAAAGAGCATATTATTTACTACTATAACAAGAGCTGTTTTTATGCTAAAGAGTATTTTAAGCGAATCTGGTTAGACGAAAATTAATAAAAGATGTTTTTAAAAAGTAAAGGAGGCCTTATTTATTGTTTTGATTTTATAAGTCTTAAAGAAAGGCTTGTGATTGGCCAGAAAGATGCTTGGCAAATTATTTATCCCGGAGGTCCGCAAAAAACGCCGTATTGGGACATAAATTAATTGCTTGATTAAGTTAAGTGAGCTATTGATATATTCGAAGAAAAGCACCTAAATAAGGTAGTTGTTTTTGTATTTAATTAATCAAGTGCTTATGCTAGCAAGGAGGACAGAGCTTTAAACACTTTTGCAATGAATTTAGATAAAGGCGGAGCTCTTTTGCCTCAAAAGGTCAATTATACCTTCTTTTTTAGAAAATAACTAATATTTTTTAGAATATAATCTTTCCTCTTAATATTAGCGAGGCTAAGCGAGCTTGTGGATTAGTTGGGACTCTTCAAAAGTTTAATTATAAGGTCAAAAAGATTATTAAGGGCGCAATTGAAGGCTATCCTAATAAAAAACGAGTTAAAGAAATGGTAATTGAAGAAGTCTTAAAGGGGATTAGAGCAATTCTCGTTAAAAAAGGCTGTTTACTAATTGGTCAATTAATTTTATTTATAATATAATATATTAATTATTAATAGGTAAAAAGTGCCTAGTTGTTAAATGCTTTGGTAAGGCTAAAAAGAGTTGTAATTCAATTTTTTTTGGCTTCCTAAAAAGCTTATAACTTATTGTTTAGCGAAAATTCTAGTTAATTATAAAGATTTCTTTGAGCAAAAGTTAGCGCTTGAAGAGATCTTATTAGCTAGAGGCTATAAGTGCTTATTTTTACCGAAATTCTATTGTGAGCTAAACTTAATTGAGATGTATTGGGTGTATTGTAAAAACCTTTATTGACAGGTTTGGGAAGAGACGTTTTTAGAGGTACATTTTAATTTGTTAACTTATTAATTTATTAATTTATTTCTTTTAGGCTAGAGAGGCTTGTTTTAAAGCTCTTGATTTTTATCCTTTTGATACGTTATGAAAGTATTGTAATAGAGCTTTACGCTTTATGGACGCTTATCGCAAAGGGCTTAGTATTAAACAAGTCGCTTGGTGTGTTAAGAAACAAAGCGGCTATAGAACAATTTCAAAGATTATAATGAAGGAATTTGATATAATTCTAGAGGGTAAGCAAGAAGTAAACGAATTAATTTGATTGGTTGGATTTTGTATTTATTTGCTAGCGCGGTAGCTAGCTCAGTAGTTATATAGAGTGATAATCCGAATCTCAATCAATTATTTCTTTTTTTGATTCTGTAGAATCGTTTTCTACTTTTAATTTAACCTTTTTAAAGGTTATAATACCTCTAGCCCATTGACATGATAGGCCCAAATCATTATCCGCAACCCACTTTTGCCCCCCTGCAACCACGCTAGTAACAATCCTCTTTTCTGCCTGTAATAGAGCCTCGATAGGCCCTCTAGTAGCTTCGGTAATCCATCCAACATAAATTTTAATTGTTATACCTTTTTCAACAAAGAGATAATAAAGAGACAAGCTTATTAAAAGTAAGCTAAGATTCTTTATTAAATATTACAGTTGAAATTTTAAAAAAAATTAATAAGAGAATAAACAAACTATCGTTAAGAGGGAAGCGAGTTGATTAGAAAGAAGGAGTTTGATATTTGATATTATAGCTTTTGCCAAGAGAGAATCGGCGGCTATTAGTGAAATCGCCAGAAACGTCTAATCCAAAATTAACTATTAATATTACTCTTTAACTTGAATTAATTACTTACAAATAATATTCGCTTGATTAGCCATAGTTATTAAGTAATGGCGTTAAGGTATATTAAGCGAAGTTGACGACATTTAAAGAAGATGAAGGATTTCATAAGAAAGAAACTACTTTATAATTATAATATAACACTAGATACGCTAGTTACTAAGCAATATTATATTCTAACCAATCAAACAATTATTACTATTCTTATTTGCATTTATATAACGATTTATATAAGAGTTATATTTAATTATTAATTATTTTATTAATTCTTTTTTATCAAAAATAATATATTTATTAAATAAAGTGGGCTTAGCTAATATATCTGGATTTTTTTTCTTATCAAAAGCTGTATTAACATTAATAACGATTTTACAAACAAAAATAATTTAGAAATATTTATTATAAAGTTTATCATATATATATATATATAAATAAAAAAATCTCAAATATTTTGGCGGCGCCAAGACTGTACATCTATAAGTACCTAAATTCGAGGACTAGCCAGATTAAGACAAAAAGTGGGTCTTTATGACACTAGCATTTAGGCGCAGATCTTGGGTTAGATAGATGTCTTTTAATACTACAATTATATTTTTACCGTGTTTGATGCGGTCCGACTGTAGGTTAAATTTAAAGACGTTTATTATATTTTTATAAATTAAAAATCTATGTTTAATTTAAAAGTCTTAGCCATGATTAAGCGCTGTTATTAATAAGTAAAACCTGGCGTTAATTTATTATTTAAAGGAATAAGCTTATGGCTGTGTAAAGATTTCTTTTAATTCTTTTTCATTATTAGTGAACTTCTTGACTTTACTTTAGTAGTAATATATAACATTAAGGGTTATAACATTATTAATTAAATTATTACCGTAAATAAGACTTCTCTAGATTTCAAGCCATTTAAAGAAAATGTTAAAAGGTATAACTTAGATTACGAGCTTTAATAAAATAAACTCTTCTTTAAAGGACGCCTTAAAGTACTAATAGAACCTCTTGAATTATGTATTTCTTTGATTTGCCACATATATACATAACCTTAAGTAATATATGCCAAGATTATTAAAGTCAAACTATTGTTTAGCCGTAAATATTATTAAACTAGAATCAGTAATGATATTATATAATATATTACTAATTATAATTGTTTTAAAATAAACGCTCGTAAAGACAAGACCCTTGGCTTATTATATCCTTTATTAATTCTTATAAAACTATATTAACATTTAACAATAGACTTTATAAAATTACCTTAAGATAAAAATGGCTTTGATTTTATGTTTATAATTATAAATCGACTCATAAAAAGCCCTTTTTGTCCTTTATTATAAGACTATTATTATTAAAAGTATGGCCGACTTCTTTTTATTTTATTAGAGTTAATATTTTAGAAAACCTGATTCGATTGTTTTAAATAAAGGCCCTTAGTTTATTTTAACTTTTTAGAATAAATATTACCGCATTTTAAGTATAAAAGTAAAGCTTATTATAGTTTATAACCCAAATATAAATAAATAAACGGAAGTTATAAACCAATATATTAAACAACGACTTCGGCTATTTTATACGTATTATTAAGACAATTAGAGTTCTTTTTTATTAATTATAAACATCGCCTAATTTATATTATTACACAGGTCTTTAAAGAATATAATACTATTTTAAGTCTTTAATGGCTATAAACTAAAAACCTTATATAATATATAAAATCTAAAAAATTTAAAATTAGCAATAAAAAACTTAAATAAGAAAGACATTATAAAAGTCACTTTAAAAATAAGACAAATTTTAAAGTTTGTATAATTTTTAATTTAAATATAATAAGACAAAATAAAACGACTAATAAACTGAACCCGTTACAAGGTTGATTAAGATATAAGAAATATAATATTAGTTTTCACAGTTAATTAAGAAATAGATAGACCTTTAAAAAACCTTTCAAATAAATAGTATAAACTAGTCGAAATATTAACAAAGATTAAAAAGAATTAAAAAGTTAAACTTCTTAAAGATTAGAAGGTTTACCTTGTTTTTTACTTTTATTCTTTACAAAAGTATATTAATGACCTTTTTTTAAGATAAATATGACTTATATTAGCGCTAATTTAACTTTTCCTAAAATAAGACAAATGAGAAATTAAGACAATATTAGGCTTTAAGTTAATAGGCAATACTTTTAAGTACTAGATTAAATAGACAGGTATAAATAAAAATTTGAAGTAATACCTTTGCTTAAACATAATAACGGCACTATACTTAGTGAAAGTATTTTACTTTAAATATCAAAACATAAAAGGACTTTTAAAAGCTTTACTTTAATAGTTAGAGGCTTATAATACTAAAATCGATGATTATAGTAAATTAGAAGACAATAGACCTATGACGTCAACTATAAGGACATAGTTTTTTAAAAGGGGGGGTAATATTATAGTTTACTTTATAAACCATTTATACAGGTTATTTTACGGGCCACTTTAGAAGAACGGGTTATTATATAATATAGGCCATTTATATAGGCTATTTTATAGGTTACTTTAAAAGACAGGTTTTTAAGTAATAAAGGGAAAGCGATATGACTTATAGTTTTAAACGAAAGGACAACTGTTAAATGAATTAACTATTTTCAAAGAAAAGATATATAAGGCCTTAGTTTATTATATTAAATGTATTCTTTTATTTTTTATCTTTTCTTTTTCATATTAAACATAGCCTTAGGTCTAAATACAAAAGAAACTTCCCTCTTTAATGTCTTCTCTTAGAGTAGTGTGGCTATTTATATCACCCCGAGGTTAGCCGTAACAATTCTTCTCTATTTTTCTAAAAAAAAGTATTACTGGTATTAATCCACAGGGGTTATGTATTCTTACCATATTATATAAAAAGCGCCACTTGAATAATACCATAATAATCTTTAAGGATTATGCCTTGGCTATTAAAAGTAATAAATCTAATAATTCTAGGGGGTAATTAAAGCTATAATGGACCTATTATAAGGGTCATTTAAAGGAATATATAATAAGGGATTTCTCCCACTCTCTTAAGATTATATAGATTTTACTACCCACTTTACTAAAGATTATATTAACCCTTTATTTCAATATATCTTTGCATGATCCACCGGTACTATGACGGATGGTACGGATCGGAGGGCATTCAGGGGAGCCTTCCTAATTAGGCATTACTAAGCGCCTAAGCAAGATTAACTTAACAACGCTTCTTATACATAACCCTTTTTCCCTCCTTACCTTCTTTCCTTCTTAATTGTAAATTTTAAAATTTTTTAATTACCTTCATTACTTTTTACATAATATATAAGGCTTTTACTAAACATTAGCATTGGTTTTTATAAAGCAATCGTTATATTATCTATAACTTTTTTTAACTCATTTAGGAAAATAATAAACATCCTCCCCTTTTCTTATCTTTTTATAAACTCTTATTATAAAAAGAGTTCTTTATAAAAAAGGCCTATACTAAATACAGCTTAATAAATAGTACTTAAACAATTAATAAATTTAAAAAAGTTGATAACACTAGTTTTCCTTTTTTATGCTTTTTTAACTTAATTAAACCAAAGAAACAATATTCCTTTTTATATAAATATACTCTTAACACGTCATATAAAATTTAAACCTCTTATAACAAAGCACTTTTTAATAAAAAACGCCAATATGTCTTCTGCCTTTGCCTTTTTTATTCCTTTTATAAAATCTTTTTTTTAATCCCTTTTTTTGGCATAATATAGTTTATTTTTTAAAGTAATTAAATTATTATAAATACACAAATAATGAAAAAAATGAAAAAAAGGCTAAATAAAAAGAAAAAGTGCTTTAAGTAAATAAATAAAAATTTACTTATTATACAAAAACAACTCCAAAGCCTTAGCCAAAATCATACTCTTTTTAAGTCTGTTTTCTTTGAAAACAACCTCTTTTTATTTATTCCTTTCTTTTTTATTAAAAAATACCAATATCCTTATTAAGAATAAAAGTAAGTAAACCGTTATTACCCTTAATCTAAATAATAATAATAATAAAAATAACAATAAGTTAAACTATTATCATAATAATATTTTATATTATCCCTTTCCCAAAAACACCTCTCAAATCCCGTCTTTTTTTGAAATCTCCTCCATATTTCATACTACTTACATTAAAAAAATTTCAAACTTTTCAAATAAACTCTTTAATAATATTAAATATTCCCTAAAGTTATGGGAAGTTTAAGTACATAACGCTTTGCGTTGTTATACCATTTACTTTATTAATAAGTAATATAAGAAGAATTAGCTATTAAACCAAATTAAAGGAATAGTACAAACATTCCTAAAACCAGCCTTCCTAAAACCCGAATTTAATAAAGACAATATGCTTATAAACGCCCTAGATTTGGTAGAACAACTTATCTTATTTTTATTCAATTCTTATAATAAATAAATAGCTTATTTTAAGTATTCCGCTTTTTGTATAAACTATCAAAGCTTTTTTTAGAGCTTTTACTATAACTTCAAAACTCTTGCTTATATTACCGGCATTAATAACAAATCCGTTTTAAAAATAGATTTGCAAAATAAGCTTCCCCTTTGGCTATATAAACAATTATTTCAATAATACAAAACCTTTTAATTATTAAAAAAGTACGTGAAAGTAATTTAAGCTAAAAACCAAGGCCAATTAATTAAGCGGATTTTCTACTTAATTTCCAAATCTTCAGCCTTTGCCAAATCGAACTTTTATTAAATTATAAATACAATTTTTTAGTCTCTTGCTTTTTCTTATAATCACATTAATTACAAAAATAAGAAACATTGTAAATAAAAGAGCTTTTAGCCTTAATAGTATTAATACCAAAAATCATTAACCCCTTCTATATATATTAATACCCTTTACACCCAATTACTAGCAAATGCATCTCGCCATTATATTATATAGTTATTTTAATAACTTTCTATTTCTTATAAAATTAATAAAATTAATATTAGCCATTCTTTTAATAATCAATTTAAAAATAATAATAAAAATATATATAAGGATACTTGTTGGTCCACAGGGGTTATGTAATCTTATTATATTGTATAGGGAGCGCTACTTGAATGATATTATAGTAGTCTTTAGGGGTTATGCCTTGGCTACTAAGAGTAATGGATTTGATAGTTTTAGGGGATAGTTAGAGCTATAATGGACTTGTTATAGGGGTTATTTGGAAGAATATATAATAAGGGATTTTTTTTATCTTTTTTTAAAATATACAGATTTTATTACCCACTTTATTAAAAACTATATTAATCCTTTTGTTTTAATATATTTTTGTATGATTTATTGGTATTATACTAATATTAATCAGTGGTTAATCTGTATTACAAACAGCAAGGTTTTAGACTATAGAGTCGACTTGAAGCACTTAATTATTTATACTTTTAATTAGGGCTTAGCTATTTGATTAAATTAAAGGACAAATAACTTCCCCTTTTTAAAGACATTGGTAAAGGCACTTCGACCGATTAAAAATCCAACAGCTGTATAACCTATAGTAAATATAATACAACAGTTATTTAGCGACAATTGTTAGATTAGTACTTTAAAACCGGACTAACGGATTATTTAAAAAATTATACCTGAACTAACTCTGAACTGACCCTGATACGATATCTTAGTTAAGGGAGTATACTGTGGAGCTAATAGAAGAACAAGAAAGTGTTATCTTATTAATTCAAAAACTAGTGGATAATATATTGTTAAGAACTAAAGGAATGTTAATTAATTATACAAGGTATTTACGAGAGTTCTGCAAATACTACTGTAATAGGAAAACAAAGGGAAAGTACTCGTTTTAGGACTTTTGGGAGTTTTTTTGGCAAATGAATAGTTATTGATTTTAAGAAAATACATAAGTAAGCGAGGACTCGATTAAGGAATAATTTCAGATTTTATGGTTGTTATGTGTAAAGAGCCAAAGGAATAAAGGTTACGAATGTATTAAAGGACATAATAAGGGCTAAAAAAACGAATGGCCTAAAGAATAATTGGAAATATAAGACTAAATGTATCTTGGATTTGTCTTAAATCATATCCAGGAAATACTTATACTTATTATATGATTTTTTTAAGATTAATCAAGGGTTTTTGTATTTGTATAAACCCTTTTTTCTTTTATTCCAAAAATCAAAAAGGGTTAGACACTTTTAGCATTAAAGGAAAAGATATTAGGCATTATACTAAGACGTTAAAATGACTTGCTTAATACTTTTGCCTTTATCAAAGTCAATATTATGGAAGAGGATTTATATAATATAATGCCATTTGTTAATTTAAAGAGGGAATTTTTATTTACCTTTGGTAAGGGGCCTTTTGAAAATAAATTAAAATGGAAATCGAACGATAATATATTACCCAATCTAGTATTATTATTAAGTGTTTACTTAAGGAATAGGACATTACCCCTTTTTATAATGGTATCAAGACTTATTGGACTTTATTTTGAACCGATACGACTTTTATAGTTTGTGATGGACCTATTATTTTTAGACTAAGCTAAGTTTTTGGTAAATTTTAGCAAGATGTACTTAAAGGAGCTTTAGTATAGTGGCGTCAAGGATTATTTTGATGAGAAGTTATATATTTTTGCTGATTTGTGTTAATGAGCTTTTGTTGACAATTTTATTTGGAACCAAGCTTTTTTGTTTATATTATAAGACGGAGCTAATATGTATTATTACCGGTACCTTTAGAATAAGGGTTATTTATTTAAGGATTTTATTATGATTACCTGAGGTAACTTTAAAACAAAAGAACGTGCGAATAAGTTTTTTAACTGATGGTTTGGTTTAATCTTTTTGTTATTTTAAGCTAAATTATATCAAAAGGGTAAACCAGTGTTAAGTTAGTTAAAAAGCTTTGCCAGGGAATTATAAAGCCTTTAATTAAGTTTCAAAGATAATAATATAAGAAATGATAAGACGTTTTGGGATAAGCTATTATAGGGAATATTAAGTAATTCACTTTTTAAAATGGTTTTATTTAAGGTATTATTAACGTTCTTTATTTTAATAGATAGCCTCCGCTTTGCTGTTGGTATTAAGACAACACATAAGCCGGGATCATGGGTCAAAAAGCCTTTTAGATCAAATCTAAATTACTACCAATCTTACGTTGCTGATAAAAGTATATATTACTCAAATAAAAGGATAAAATTCTTACAAAATAACAAGTGTAAGAACAAATTCTGGTTTAGGCTAGGCTATTTTAGGTATATTATATATATAAAAAAGGATTGCCACAATAGCCGATATTTTAAAAAAGAACAAAATATTATAAGGACAAAGTACTTTGTTGATTGAAAAGCGGAAAGAATAAGAATTATAAAGAACTCATTTAAGGCTTACTTAATATATACTAAAGAATATAAACCTAATTTGGATATAAATCAGACTTTATCTAAAGAACATAAAGATGACTTTTATAATAATAAATCAAATACTTTATTAGATAATAATAATTTTTAAGGGAAAACAAATAGTAATAATAGCAATAGTACGGCGAACTTTACGACTATATTTATAGTAAGTGAAACTAAGTATAATATATGGGAGGTGTTATTATAATTTAAAAAGCAAAAAGCGGCTTACATTTTGAAAAGTAAGATTAGGAAACCTTTATGTAGTAAGGCCTATATAATGCAATGGATAGTCCGATTTTTTAAGGGCTTTTTATTGACATTGGAGCCTTAAACAAGAACATTGGAGGTATTAACCAGTTACGAGTTTTATAATGGATTTAAGACATTAAGCTTAATATAAGCCAAGTAAGGCAGAGTTAGATTATATTTGAAGTTGGTTTTTACCTGTTTATAGGAGTAATAACGGTTAGTACTTTTATTAGATTAATAGAATTTACAATTGTAGATGCGGATATTTTATTCTTAATATACTTATAATGGTTAAATAAGTTCAATGCCTAGTATAATAACCTATGGAATGTGTTAGTTTAGGGTAAGAAAAAATACTTAATTATATGAAAACAAGGCCATTTATGGCTTTTCTTAAACTAGTACTAGTAATTATTGGATTTATTGACTAGTACAATTAATATGTGTTATTTGACTAAAATGGAGATTTGAAGGATATATAGGCGATTCGGGTATTTTTTGGTGTAACGCTTATAATACTTCTTAGATTAGGCTGGTTATATTCTTGATTTTAATCTTATATTTAAGGTTAAGGAGATGTGTAAGTATTACTAAAAATATATAAATGTTTTATATAGATTTTGATTTAAATTATAAAATGATGTAGATTTTAATTATATAGTTTATGTTAATATAATATAGTTTGGAAAGAAATATGCCTTCTATATAATTGATAAAGCCACTGGCTTTGGAATAGTAAAGCTACTTCGAAAAAGACCTGGATTGGCTATGGCTTGGGTTATATTTAATGTTTTTAAGTTAGTATGGATGGATACATATATTGGACCCTCTGATTTTGTAATATACGACTATAGGACTAATTTTAACTTTGAAAAATTCCGTAGTTCTTTATGCTTTGTTAAGAGTACTTTAAAATTTGTCCTTGTAGAAGTACATTACTCGATTGGCAAAGTGGAGAAATATTATTGTTTACTCCGACGTGCCTACGAAATCGTTACGGAAGAACATTTTAAGCTAAATAATAAAAATCGATTATAAATGGCAATTAAAATAGTAAACAATATAGCTGGACTTAATAGGTTGATTCTTATATTGTTTGTTTTTGGAGCTTACCTTAAAATAATGGAATTAAATTTTTTAAGTCCGTCTATTAAGCAGCGCGCTATTATTATTAAAAAAACAATAAAAGAAGTAAGACGGATTTATGTGACCTATAAAATCAATAATATATTAGCGACTCGAAACAGCCCTGGTATTATTTTGGTATATGACTTATATTTAAAGAATTAAGTTTTAGTGTAAAGGAAAAAAAAGGATAAAAAGGATTATATGAGTTTTTAGGAATAAATAACAAGTCTTATAAGATTGCCATGAATAATAATCGGATTTGTATATTTCGATTGATATTTGTATGCCTATTCAAAACAAATAAGCTGGATATTGAGCGTTAAAAAGAAAATTTGCTGGAGAATTTTATAAAAATAATTCCTAATCTTGGATTATTAATTGACAATATACCTGGATTGATTTCAAAATTATTACGGATTACTATTGAATTCTTATTTGTATAACCTATTTAAGGATTATTAATAATCGATAATAGTTATAATACTGAGGTGTTTTTAATAGAAAAGGAGATAAGAAATTGAGAGCTTTTTATTAAACTTTGGAATGAAGGCAAGATTACTATTTTTGGAGCGCTATTCTAATAATCTTATTGAATAGAATATAAGGCATTTATTAAAAGAGGGGTTTTTATACTTATTTAAAAGAATAACCTTAGAGTAAGAAGCTAATGCATTTTTAAATCTAGAATAATAAATGAAGTTAAAGGGAAGGAGACTTTGATGCCGTATGAGAAGTCGAGACTCGTGGTTTAATGCTTTAATAATAAGGGCAAAAAGGAGATATTAATTTAATTTCTAATAATCTAATATGTAAGCTAACGCCTATTTATTTTTTTAATATCTGCGATTAAATAATTGAAGAGGGTCTGGAATAAATCCAAATTACGTTTGGTATTTTGGGATATTACCTAAGCCTATATTTAGGTATAAATAAGACTTTTATGAAACATTTTTATATGGCTTTCTTAAAAGATCGTAAATGAATTCTTTTTTGGTATAATGTTTATAATAATGTTTTTATTATATGGTATTCCGGAATCAAAAAATTATTGGTTTAATATTTATTATAAGTATTATACTAAGAAGTTATAAATAAAGATTTTTACGTATAATCTTTGTTTATTAATTAGTATTAAAAATAATTAAGAATTTAAAATGATTAAAATATAAACGGATAATATTTTGATTTTGGGAAATGACGACTTTTTGGCTAAAGAGTAGATAAAAATTATAAATGCGAACTTTTTTATAAAGCTGATTTAAGTCCTAAACGCCTCTAAACCCTTTATATTTAATAGTTGTGTTATTATTATAAAGGAAAACGATTTTTATATGTTTTAAAAAGGATAAGGGGCCAAAATTGAGTTAATTAATATTAGAAAAAGTGATTACGAAAAGGCTTATATGGAGTAACGTGCTTATGAAGCCTATATTGTTATAATTTGTTAACCAAAAGCCACATTTGATCTTTTAATAATAACTCAATATTAAAATCTTATAATAAATAACGCTAAGGCCTTGAATCTGTGTTTTTAATAACAAATGAATAATTTAAAAAAAAGTCTGTGATATATACTTATAGACTTATATTTAATAAAAATTTATGTTTTTATTAATAATTCTTTTATTAATAATAAAAATCTAAGTTCTTAAATTGGTTTTGTGATAATAATCGGAATTGAATCAAAGAGGGATATAAAGTTTATTTTTAGTAGTAATATTATCTATATTAGTTCTATTAAGTGCAAGAGAGTTATTTATGTAATATTTGTTTTGGAGTTGTATGTTATGGTTGCCGGCGTTAATATGTTAATTATTATGGCGACTACTATTAATATAGTGACTAATAAGCTCAACCTTCCAAGGCTTTTTATTATCATTTATATAAACTTTTTTTTATTATATAAATATATCATTAAACTCGGTATCACGAAGGAAAAGCGTTTAATAATTGACATAATGGCAATTCGTTAGTTATATAAGCGTAGGGAACTCACGGAGATATAATAGATTAATAATGTTTATAATCTTGTTAATATTATAACAAAAGCCACTCTAAACAAGGCTCTTTAGGATTTTATTAATACTAACATGTTTATTATTAAAATAGAGGGATAGGTTCAAAGACTTACTAAAGCTAATTTAGATTAATAATAAAGGAATTTATATAATTATTACTTTTCTTTTATGTGTACTTTTTTTAAGATGTATTTTTTATTTTATTTATTTATTTTATTTTATTTGTTTATATATTATGATTATTTAGTTTGTAAAGACGAAAGACAGTTTGAATTTGTATTTATTTATCTTTTAATTTAAAATACTAGCAGGTAGCTTTATAATAATACTTTAATAAGGACTTAATTGCCGATTTTATTATAAAAGGCTATTCTTATATAAGGGTTTGAGGAAAGCATTGCCATAAAGAACTTATAAAGCCAATCCAAAACAGGGCTTACTTATTATTTATATTATATAAGTTATTCGTAAACAGCTTTAAATTTTTTTTTTTTTACCATTAGTATACTGCAACAAGGGCATTTATTGTTAAGTCCTGCTTTAGTAAGAGCCTTACGTTTATTTTGAGCTTTTACAGCTTAGGTATAAACGTTAGATATTATTTTATTAACGTGGCCTAAAGTTATTGTTATTATTTTAATTTAAATGTTTAGGTTTTATATTTGGATCGGTTATTAATTAAAATTAAATATTACACTAGGGTATATATTAATTGGGTATTAATAAACTAACCTAATTTGACCCAAAGGGCCCGAATCTCTTTTAATAAGGCAAACGCTAGCTGGTCTTTTGTTTTTAGTGCCTCCGCTAAAATAACTAATAATATAGCGGCAATTAACTTTACGACGGCAGAGAGGTTCGCTAGGACGAATGGTTCGGTATTGGCTGTACGAACCAGGGTATCGAACTTGGTATTAACAAACTAGGGGAATTATATTTATATTAAATATAGAATATATTTGGATTTTTTTTAGAATCTATAATTAATTTATAAGCCGGGATTATAGGTAGTTTTTAAGAATTTATTTATAAGGCGGTATTTCTCTTTTTGCTTAGTATAATAGTTGTATTTTTTTGACTTAGAGTTGTCGAAGATATAAAAATTCTCTAAACTACGCGCCCAAGCGCGGACGTACCGGATATAACATTTGTAATAGGCAGCTGTAAAGGCGCTAAATGGCACCGGAATTGGCATTACGTTATTATTAGCTTTGGGATATAATACTAAAATAGCCCCGGAATAAGTCCGAGTATCGATTTAAGGAATAATTAACTTATTATTAATAAATTAAAATTATTGATTAAAAGGTTTTTAAGATTACGTCAGCTTTAGCATAAAATCAATGGATTTTGATATATTAATAGTAATTTGTTGTTATTAAGGAAAAGAAAGGTGAATTTTTGGGGAACTTTTAGAATATATATAAAATAGGGGGACAATAGGAAGATCTATAGGCCTTGTTTAGGTTATTAATAGACCTCGTTTAACTTATATATTATTGATTTCCGGCCCCGGATTAATAATTCCTTTGACATAATTAGTACGGAGCCGTTATAAATCGATTTCGGACTTCTTTTGGGCCTGTACTACGAGTTGTGTTATTTTGTTTTTTGGCACTTTTTGGTCTTTTTTTCTCGATGATTTTAATGTTATATCTCTTACGTTATTGTTATTTTGGCTCTTTTTACTTTATATATTGTGTATTATTATATTTTTAATGTATTGTTTTTATAAAACGTTTCTTTTTGGCTTATTAGAGTTTATATTACCCTTGTTTTCTTTTTATTATGTTTTCTTTTTTGTCTGTTTTTCTAAAAGAAGTATTGCCGGTGTTGGTCTACAGGGATTATATAATCTTATTATGTTATATAAGAAGCGCTACTTAAATGATACTATAGTAGTCTTTAGGGGTTATGCCTTGGCTACTAAGAGTAATGGATTTGATAGTTTTAGGGGATAGCTAGAGCTATAATGGACTTGTTATAGGGGTTATTTGGAAGAATATATAATAAGGGATTTTTTTTATCTTTTTTTAAAATATACAGATTTTACCACCTATTTTATTAAAGACTATATTGACCCCTTTGTTTTAATATATCTTTGCGTGATCCACCGGTACTGCACCGATAATACCGCTAAAGACCAAATGCCATTTCTTTTAGTAAAAGGCCAAGCCTAAGAAAAGATTTTTTTTAAGTATATTAAGAAATATGCAATACCTTAACTTAATAAAGCTTTTTGGAGGACAATTTATTATTATTTAAGTAACCCTTACTAAAAATGAATTATTATATAAACTATTTATACTTTTTGATTTTAAAGTAAATGATTATTATTTTATTAATTGTATTCTTTTAAAATCTCTTTTTTTTTAAACCTTTGATTTACCTTTTGCTAAACGCTATTATTATTAAAAAATTTAATAATGCTAATAATGGAAAAATCAGCTATTATACAATATTAAACCTAATAATAGATAAGCGCTTGCAAGCCTTTACCCCTTTCTTTATTATTCAATTAGGATATTATGATATTATCCTTAAAAAAGTATAGTTATTAAAATATTAAATTCCTTTTAATAATGCTAAATAATATATTATTTGGCTAAAAGCCTCTTTTTAATTGTCACCTATAGTATTTTAATTAAAATTTAAGATTTCCGCTACTATTACATTTAATAGCACTATTAAAGGAACGCTAAACAATGAGATCAGAAGCTTAATCAATATTGAAGTAAATGTAATACTTAATTTAATAAAGCTAAAAATACTTAATCATTTGATCTCCGTTGACTTTTGTTCGATTTTAAAGGCAGCCTTCTTAAAAATATTAAAACCTTAAAAATGTTTTAGATAAGACTTATGGCTTTCTCCTTATTAATTACATTGGCTCTTATTATTATTGATTTTACCCATACTATTATTCTGCAAAAAAAGCAGGTATAATTTAACCTCCGCCAAATTCCATATAATAAAACAGCCTCCAAAGTAGCCTCTAAAATAGCCTCCAAAACAACCTCTCTTCCAATATTATACAATAAAATAATAAAAACTCCCAAAAAGGTACCGCCTTTATTAGGACATATTATTCTTTCTTTTTTTTATTTAATAACAAAGCCAAACATTAATTCCAACAGCCATTATCACCGTTTACCCCAATCTTAAGCTTAATTAATTATATTAACGCCTATTAGTATTAAACCTACTTTTGGTATTATTTCTGCCCTTAATATACTTTTATATTTTTATATATATTAAAATATAAAAAGGCCACCAAATTAAATATAAAACAACAATGAAAATAATACAAACATTAATAAAAACGCTACTTTAAAACAAGCTATATTATAGGCAATAAGCATAGCTTTTATTTTACATAATCTTATAAATAACAACTATATTACCCCCTTTATTCCAACAAAAACCTCTCTTTTATATTTATCAAAATTAATACCACCACATAATAAGACTTCCTAATTTGCTTTTTTCTTATACCAAACGTAATTGTATAATTTTATAGCTTCATTTCGCAAGATGCATACTCAACTTTTCAATAACTCAAATAGGACTAACTTAATACCCCTTCCTAATGCCTTTATCATTAAGAAACAAAAGGCTGAAGTATAAAGACTTCAAAAAAGCTACCCATTAAGATTTACTTAATTATTGGCGTATCTTTCTACTTATTAAATAAACGGAAATTTAAGGACAAGATCTTTGCCACAACTCTTTATAAAGTTAACGCACTAATTCAAAAGCATTTCGCAAAGCACAAACGGATTATTGCCATCTTAAATTTAATTATCGAACTTACCGAACGTCAATAAATAACATAGCAATTCGCCGCCTATTTAAGTAAATTAGATTCTAAACTAATAATTCCCTTAAAATATATTAAATAAACTCACATATTCTTCAAAACTACAAGCAATATATTTCCCCCTTATTACTCATATAATTATTAAATTAATTTAACTAAAAGTAAAAAGAAAAGCCTTAAATATTTGCCTTTATACAAGATGTCTATTAAAGAACTTGAGGTAATTAAAGCTTATATTATCAACAATTTATTAAAAGAATTTATTAAACCTTTTCAAGTATTATATACCACCCCTATCCTTTTTATTAAAAAGCCAAATAAAAGTTTAAGATTTTATATTAACTTTCAAATACTCAATTTCCTTACTTAAAAGGATTATTACTCTTTTTTTTTATTAACAAGATTTTAGCTAAGATTACAAATACCCGCATTTTTACCAAACTTAATATTAAACAGGCCTTTTATTACATTTAAATAAACCTAGCCTTAAAAAAATACACAACTTTTAAAACAAAATATAGAGCGTATAAGTGCAAGATTC
The DNA here is from genome assembly GCA_002554605.1 of Helotiales sp. F229. NCBI lineage: Eukaryota > Fungi > Ascomycota > Leotiomycetes > Helotiales > Helotiales sp. F229. Next base: position 1,847,021 of record MXAW01000004.1, on the reverse strand, counting down.
TTCCTTTTAATTTAATTAATGAACCTGTAATATACTAGTGGTATATGAATAATATCCTTTTTAATTATTTAAATAATTTTTGTATGGCTTACCTGAACAATATTCTCATCTACTCTAAGGACCCCTTAAAGCACCACTCCCACGTTACAAAAGTACTTTGGCAACTTCAAAACGCTGGCCTTTAAGCAGATCTTAAAAAGAATAAGTTTGAGATTATTTATATAAAATACCTTAAATTTATTATATTAATTTTAAGATTAGAGGTTAATCTTAAGAAGGTTTTAATTATTAGTTTATAAATTTACCTTACTTTTGTCAAAAATATATAATCCTTTTTTGGTTTTTATAACTTTTATAGGCGTTTTATTAAGGACTACGATATTATAGTAAAACCTTTTATTTATTTAACAAAAAACAATGTTCCTTTTCGCTTTATTTATAAATATGAGAATGCTTTTAACCTTTTAAAACACACCCTCACATTGGTTTTGCTTTTTTAGCATTATTAATAGCATTTGCTTTGCCTTTTGAAAATAGATATAAATAATGGAATTATTGCAAAAGTCTTTTTTTCATAGTAGAATAAGAACTAATTTTTTGTTACTTTTTTTTTTCAAAAACTATACTTCCCATAAAACTCAATTATATTGTTTATAACAAAAAAATGCTTGTTATTATGTGCTTTTTCGTTTATTAAAAAGCAAAGTTTACGAGGACTTCTTATTAAATCCGTATTATTATAAACCACAAAGCTTTAAAATACTTTATAACCTCTAAGTAATTAAATGCCTAATAAGTACAATAGGCCAAACTACTAGCTAATTACCATTTTATAATAACCTATTGGCTAGGTGTCCACAACTTGTTAACAAACACACTCTCCTGTAAACCAAACAAATTCAATAAACAAAACTCTGCTAAAAAAGCACAACGCTTATAACAGCTTTAATAGGAAAATTAAGTAAACCTTGTATTTATAGCCAAAAATCTTCGCTTTTTTAATCAAAACAATAATCTTGCTCTTAATATTAAAATAACAGATCTCTCCTTAGCATTTTCGGTAATACATTAAGCACTAAAAGCCAATCGTATAGCTCCTTTTCTTTAAGCGCTGCAAAAGCAAGCCTTATTAAATTAGCCGGGTAAGCTTAGTATGAAAAGCAATTTATTATTCTTTAATGGCTGCCTTACGAGCCGGGGACCATGGGTCTGTGCGCTACAGGGCATTTGTAATTCAAATCACCAGAATTATGAATCAAGACTTAATTTAATTAGGAGTAAACCACCCATGGCGTTGTATAAGTACATTGACCCAATGTTCTTGCTTTAAAATCAACTTATTAATCTAATCCTGAGGTATAGCCTCCTATTCTTTTATAATAGTTTGGCGTATCTCTTTTATAATCATAGGTTGGTGTTAATGTTTATAAAGGGCTTGTTTGATTCAACGCTAGTACTTTTCGATCGGGTTCATGTCTGGTAAAGTAAAAGGATATGGCATTAAGATAATGCTGTATTTTGTACGGAATCTAACGCAGCAATTGGTCGTTGACTTATGCCTATGTGCGGTATTACTATCCTTTATAAACAACGGCTCAATTGATGGGCGAAGGGTATATATAACAAGGGCAAATGTTTTTAGAATCAATTTAATATATGGTTCTAAGAGTTGTATAAGGTAGTCTTATTATAAGAAGGCACTGCTTTTGCTATAGCCGTTGATAAAGCTAAGGGGCGATTTGTAGCCATATCCAATTGCTCTTTACACGTTGATTAGAGTTGTGTGGCCTTTGTAGAATTAGTGCTAGATACACGTATCACAGTACTTTTTAGTATATCCCTTTTTAATAAGTTTTGTAACCTTTTGCTTCGATGTGTGTCTTCTAATAAAAAAGGTAACTTCGTTTGACTAAAGGACCTTTAACCACTTTACTATCTAAAAGATATAAGCAAAACCCCAAAGAAATCGTACCATAACTTAAACAAGTATTAAATAAGGCTTTTAATAAGCTACGCAGTAATAATAGCCTTATTGATACATTCTATGTTTAAGTATTTGGACCAAGTAAGTAAGGCCAAGTTCTTTCTTTAATTTATACCAATTCATTATATAATTCTCTTAACTCTGTGTACAATATAAGATAATCTCGTCTACCTCTCGATCACTTAAAATAAACGTAAGCCCTTTACGGCTTGGACAAGCTCGTTTTGGGGCTGGGTAGCCAAGGATTTTGCGTATTATACTCTTTCCAAAAGATTTACCGAAAAGATCTTTATATCGGCGCTACAAAACACAAATCGAAACCTTTCTAAACCAATGTAATTGGTATATAGCCTCCTTATGTTTTATAGTTATCTCATAGCCCTTATTATAATGCCAATCGTCGAGTAAAGGGGTTGTTGAAGCCATATTCGCTGAATTAATCAAATTGAGGGTAGAGAGCTGAAAAATCGGCAAAATGCCCTGTAGCGCACAGACCCATGGTCCCCGGCTCGTTATGATCTTTGATATTGTTTATTTTTGCATTTTCCTCATCTAAGAAGTGTATAATCGCATTAATATAATTTACCCTAATGCTAAAAAGACCTTGTAATTTTTATTTTTTTAGTATTGATGATATGGCATCATATTAATAATCCAGCAATACTGCCGCAATTATTACACCTATTAACATATTCAAATCCCTTAAGATAAAAAACCTGGCTTTTTTAATCTTTCCCTATCCTGTTTTAATCTTGGGAATATATTATTATGAATTATTATAGTTTTAATAAAAACAAGTATAAATTTGACAATATCCTTATCTTTATTAACCGCTTTAGTAAACAAGCTATAAGTATTTCTTATTAAAAAACCTTAGATGCCCGCGATTTTGCAAAACTATATATATATTATATATATAAATATTTTAGCCCCCCAATCAATATCACTTCCAATAAAGGACCTCAATTTATTTCCCGCTTTGAAACCGCTTTCTCCTCAATCTTTGGCACTAAAAAATAGCTTTCTATAGCTAATCACCCTTAAATTAATAATTAGACTAAAATATACAATTAATACCTTTAACATAAACTCCGCCCTTTTATTTCTTATTATCAAAACGATTAGTCCAAATTCTTACCTATTATAAATTACGCCTAAATATCTCTCCCACATAATTCGTTAAAAGGCCTCTTACTATTTAAGGTAATTTATAAATATACATCACGCATTAATTAGGATTAAAAAATCAATTTGCCAAACTCAATATCCCCTGCCAATAAATATAAAAGTATATAATGTTTTCCTTGCAGTAAAGCTTAGAAAAGACCTTAATGATCTTTTGGTAAGTTAATAAATTATGCCACCTTTGCTAATTAACATTATCAGAAACAACAAATAAGAAATCGAGGACTTACTTGCTTGCTAAAAGTACCATAATAACCTTTTCTATAGAATTTCTTGACTAAACCAAAACATTGATTTTAACTGGTATAATGCCTCAAACGTTAAATACGCTTCTGCAAAAATTCAGGAATTTTATCTTAATAATCCTACACAAGCAAATCCCCTTGCAAAGCTACCTCAATAGTTTAAGGCGTTCCACAATAAAGTAAACAATTATAATTATTTTAATAAAGACAAGAAAATGGATAAACGTTTAAGGACAAGCTTTTTTTAGAGAAGGAGGTAATATAACAAATAATACAAATTCAAGGGCATTCAAGGGAGCCTTTTTAATTGGGTATTATTAAACGCCTAAGCAAGATTAACTCAACAACGCTTTTTATACATAACCCCTTTTCTCTCTTTACTTTCTTTCTTCCTTAATTATAAATTCTAAAAAAATCTTAATTACCTTCACTACTTCCTACATAATATATGAAGCCTTTGCTAGACATTGGCACTAGTCTTTATAAGGCAAGCATTACAGGTACTACACCGACAAATTACATAACTATTGAATTTTCTAATTAATTAAAATGCCTTTACTATTATCTTATTTAAGGAAAATGTCCTTGAATTTAAATAAATGGCTAAGCCTTAATTAAAAGTACAAATGATTAAATGCCTTAATTTAACTTTATAATTTAAGACCTTATTATTTATGATATAAATTAATCATTAATTAATATTAGTGCAATACTAATGGATCACGTAACAATATATTAAAGTAAAAGAATTAATATAGTTTTTGATAAAATGAGGAATAAAATCTGTATATTATTAAAAAAAAGTGAGAAAGATCCCTTATTATATACCTTTCCAAATAACCCCTATAATAGGTTCATTATAGCTCTAACTACCCCCTGGAACTATTAGATCCATTACTCTTAATAGCCAAGGCATAACCTTTAAAAACCATTATGGTATTATTTAAGTGGCGCTTCCTATATAGTATAATGAGATCACATAATCACTGTGGACTAACATTTTTATATAACGTATTTTAACAATATTCTCATTTATTTTAAAAATCCCTTAAAAACACCAATTATATGTTAAGAAAGGCTTTCAAAGACTTTCTAATATAGGTCTTTCAGTAAATCTAAAAAAGCGAGTTTACTATTACTTATATAAAGTATTTAAGATTTATTATCCTCACTTTCAAATTAAAGATTAACCTTAAAAAAAGTCGTTATTATTAATAATTAAACTTACCTTAAGATTATCAAAGGTATATAATTATTTTTAGAGTTTATAATTTTTATAAACGTTCTATTAAATATTATATTAAATTCTTTTATTTAATTTATTAAAAACAATATTCCCTTTTACTTTATTATCAAATACTAAGATACTTTTAATTACCTTAAACACACCTTTACTTTTGTTTCTTTTTTTTAAATACTATTATTAAAATTTAAAATACCCTTTAAAAACAAATGTAAATAATGGGGTAATTACGGGTTTCTTTATAAAAGCATAGCAAGGACTGGTTCCCTGTTACGTATTATTTTAAACTATATTTATTATGAAGCTTAATTATGCCGTTTATGACAAAAAAAATACTAGCCATTATATGATCTTTTAAGAACTAGTAAGCTAAGCTCATAAGCGCTTTTCACTAAATCCATGTTATTATAAACCACAAAGCCTTAAAACACTTTATGACCTTTAAGCAATTAAATGTTTAATAAGCTTAATGGGTTAAACTCTTTGTTAACTGTAAATTTATAATCACATATCATCCCGGTGTACATAATCCTCTAGCCAATGCTTTATTTTATTAACTAAATGAGTTAAATTATGAAAACTTTGTAAAAAAGTCTCGGCGCTTTTAGTAACCTTTTAATAAAATCAATTTAATATTCACATGTTTAGTAATAAAATCCGTTCTTCGCTTAACGTTTATAATCCGATTTTTATATTAGACGTTGTTAATCTTTCATTAATATTCTTTATAGTTTAATAAGTATTAAAGGCCAATTGTGCATTTCTTTCTTTATAAACTCTACGAAAATAAGCTATATTACTTAAACTAGGAAAGTTAAACATAGTTAAGGACTTATTATTTTACAATAAATAATTCTTAGTTTTTAATATATTTTATTTCCGTATCCTTTTTATATAAAGAATACATAATTATACGAAAATAACTTATCCCAATATAAAAAAAACCTATTAATTATTCTTTTCTTAATATTAATAACAGAAAATGATGTTTTTAGTGTAATAATATTATCATAATTGTTATACTTATTAATAAATTCAAATCATTTAATATAAGAAACCCAAATTCCTTTAACCTCTTCTTATTTTATCTTAACTTTAAGAACATATTATTATCAATTATTATAATTTAAATAAGAACAAGTATAGATTTAATAATATCATCGTTTTCATTAATCGCTTTAATAAACAAACTATAAGCATTTCTTGTTAAAAGACCTCAAATGCCCATAATCTCATAAAGTTATATATATGTATATATATATTATAAATATTCTAGCCTCTTAATTAACATCATTTTTAACAAAAGACCTTGATTTATTTCCCGCTTTTAAAACGTCTTTTTAATTTTTAACATTAAAAGACAGCTTTTTATAATTAATCATCTTTAAACTACTAGTAATGATTAAATCAAAATATATAATTAATACATTTAATATAACACTGCCTTCTTACCCACCATTACTAAGATAATTAATTCAAGTTCTTATTTATTATAAATTACGCCTAGGTGTCTTTTAACATAATTCTTTAAAAGGCATTCTACTATTTAAAATAATTTATAAATATATTTCACGCATTAATTAATATTAAAACATCGATTTACTAAACTCGGTTTCCCTTATTAATAAATTAAATATACAATAATTTATTAAATACGTTAAGCGTTATTATACGGCTTAAATTATAACTAAGTTTAATATCATTTAAGCCTAAGTAAAAATGGCCCATTTATATAACCCCTTTTAATATAAATAATAAAATTTGGCTTAATATACATTATTTTAACATTATTTAATTATTGAAAAAGCTTGACTTCCTTACCAATGGACCATTTTAAGTGTTAAAAAAATAAAAAGCTTATATTCCCTAAAATTAATAATAAATATAAAAATATATAATGTCTTGATTAACAATTCTTTTTAGGGCAAATGGTAGCCGGCGGCGGCTTTTTGCGCTTTTAGCGCTTTTAATTAAAAAGTTACATATTAAAAAAACTAGGGACAATTTCACATTAAATGAAATCAAACTAACGCTTTTAACATAAGCCATGTCTTTAATATAACCTTTTAATTAATTATTAAAAGCATATCTTTTATTATTAATATTTTAATATCTTATAATTATTTAGGCTCTTATAGTTTACCCTTTCCTTTAAAAATCTTAGGTTTTTTAAAAACATTATTAATCATATGTCACGTTTATACATTTTCAGAATATTTTATTCATAATACCACTTTAGTTTTATAAATAATTATTAATTAAAGACTTTTTTTAAGATCTTAAATATTTAAAAACATATTATAATCTAAAAACTTATTTTACCTAAGAAGCCAATATTATTTTCACAACTTACGTAATTAATCTTACTTATTATAATCCATACCATATAAGCTCTCACGGTGTACCTATTACTATTAATTATGCCAGTGCTTTAAAAGTAATAAAGTTATATATCACTAGTGACGCTAAAAACCCCATTTAAGTATTTTCCCGTTTAATTACTTTAAATACTAAAGACACGCTTTTAATATAAGTATTTATATTATAAATATACCAAATCTTTATAAATGCCTTAATTATTTTACCCTCCTTAAATAAAACAACCCGTGAAATAAAGTAGCTTATAAAAACAGCTTCCCTAATAAAAACACTTTATAAAAAACAGCTTATATAAATAGCCTTCTTAGTAAAAACACCTTATGGGAAAAGTAACCCACGTAAATAGCCTCTTTAATAAAAACACCCGGTAAGAAAAACAGCTTATATAAATAACCTCCTCAGTAAAAACACTTTACAGGAAAAACAGCCTATATAAATAACTTCCTCGGTAAAAACACTTAATAAGGAAAGTAACCTGTAAAAAGTAATATTTTACTTATAACAGCCATAATTATAAAAACATGTGAATGGATTATTTAATAGTTAGGCTGTTTTACTTATATATAAGTTAAAATATTATTTTAAAACAGAAAACCACTTACTCTTTTAATATAATGTTGTTTATTAGTATAATATCATTTAATAGCCATTATTTCTTTGGTAATTCTTTATTTAAAAACTAATTTAAATTGTCATATATTACCACTTTTTATAAAATTAGGTCACTTTTTACTTAGTTTTTTAACTTTTAAAGATTATATTCATAAAACATCACTTTTTTACTTATATCTTGTGCCTTAGTTAATTAAGCCAATGAGTTTTACATAAAAATCGAGGTTTTTACTTCTAATTTAAATCTTTTTAAAATGTTATCTTAATTAATCTTTTTAATAATATTAAATAATTGCCCTAGTTTTACGTTTATATTTAATATTATTTATAATACTTTAATAAAGTCCCCATCTTTTTTAAAAAAGAAATGTTATATTTACTTATGTACCTATTAATTATTCTTTTTAATTACTTATTAATATACTTTTTTTTATTCTTTTCTTTTTATTATTATTAGTTTTTCATGTTCTTATTTTTAATATTAATCACATAAAATCTTTATATCTTTTTTCATAGAATACTTATAAGCCCGTTTATTAGTGCATAAGCCAGATTCTTCTATTATTTATAACCCATTAATATTACCCACAAATCTATATTTAATATAACCCTCATTAAAACGCCGCTTTTATAAATAGGCTTTAAAATCATCAGTGACTTTTACCACTATTAAAGTTTTTAGATATTACGGCAACTCGTTTATAAAAACAAAAGAATTAATTATCTAAAACCTTAATTAACTTATATAACTTAGACCTTTAGGATCATTATTGTTTAATATATCGAGTACTTTTCCCTTAATATTAGAACCTTCGTTATTATTTAAGCCAAATTTAGAAGACCTTAAATAGTCCTAGGACTCATTATATTAAACCTTTTTAGCTATGATTTTAAATAAAACTAAAATCTTATTTATATACCCTTATTTTATTCCTTTATTTCTTTTATTATGATTTTAACTCTTTAAGCCTTTAATACTTATGTTAATAATTGAGACAAGTATAATAAACTAATTACTATATATTTCTGTGAAATCTGGGTTATTTAATATGTCTTTTAATAAAACATTAAACTGTGTCTTTATTACCTTTTCTTTTACTTTGTAAAAAACAACGGCTACGACCTTATTTACTTTTTTATATAGTCCGCTTAAAATTGCCTTTTACCGGTCTTTATTTATATTATATTAATTCTTTTAAATAGAACGAAACAATGCTAAATCACATAAAATTAGTAAATTTTCATTATTATATGTTTATAATGACTTATGCCTATTATTTGTCAATATATAAAGTATAGCCTTTAATCCCCGGCTTTACTTATAACATATTAACATAATTATTGTATTAATAATAATAACTGTGATATTATTAAAGGGTATATTAGCCTAATGTCACTTTTATTAGTATAAAAGCCCTAAGCAATTAACCATAACATTATTAATTTATTTTAATTACTTTAACTTGAACTTATATTAATTAGGTTTTGTTTTAATAATATTATAATTTATATTTAAAGGATTTAAAGATAAAATCACATAATTATAAGTTATACGTTTTTAAAACTTTACCTAGTTCTTGTTATTTGTTATTTTTAAATGATTTGTGAATGTTATTGTTATTATTTGACATACGCTTTTTAAAAGCTTAAAGTAATAATCCTTAATATAATCCCATATTTATTATTAATTAGTTATATTTTTGGATATAAAAAGTGTATTTACTTTTTATATAATAATTATTTTTAAATTATATAGTTAAAAGCTATTAATAAGCTTTTATTAATGAGTCATTTCTTAGTAAAAAATCACTACGCCGCTTAAATAATACTTATCTTTTTAAGTTAAAATATATATTTAATCCTATAACTTCTTAAGATTTATATAAATATAATTAAAGCACATATTAATATAATCTCTCTTTTATTATATTTAGTATGTCTTTTTTTATTAAATTACCTTACCTTTAATAGTACTTTATATTCCTTTAAAGTAAGTTGGCATTATTATTTATTAAACTAAACATACTATTTGTTTTTATATTTGAGTTAAAATTATCCATTTATAATAAGGCCTATGAATTTAATTAATTAAACTATAAAGCCTTTAATATATCTTTTTATAATTCTTATTAATTAAGATCCTTCATTAACTTTAAAGGACGTTATTTATAATTAATATTAAAGACAAGAGAACATAATTCAAGTATTTATTAAGACTGATATATGAGAATGATTTAAATTTGAGGGTCCTTGGTTAACTTAGCGAAGTTTTCATCCGTGTTTTTATAATATTGTGTTATATCTCGAGTTTAATTACACGAACTTAAAAGTAAACTTAATAAAATATACTTACCTATTATATTCAGGCTTTTAGTTTAATATTATATAAGTAATATTATTATATATATGTCATATAAATAACGCGTTCTTTAACTTTTTAATTATTTAAGATTAAAAAAAACTTAGGGATATTTGAGTTAAATAATCAAGCGCGTTATTATAAGCGCTAATCATATTAACTTTACGCATTAACCATATTAAGGTAAAGTATTAATAGACACGTTTTTATATAAAAAACACGCCCTAATATAATGTAATAAACAATTGAACTAAGTCTTTTTATAATATAATTTATTAAATATATCACTTTACGATTTTATTTACGCTTAATTATATATTCTTTTAATATTTTAAAAACAAATTCTCTTTGAATAATATAACGTCTACTTTCCTTGTCTTTAATTAACTTTATTATTATTATGTTCTAGTGAGAGGTTATTTAATGAAAGGCTGTTTAACGAGAGGCTATTTAATAAATGATAGTTTAAGACACCTGGCTATTTGAGGCATTTGGCTATTTAGGAAGAGGTTGTTTAGGACATTTAACTGTTTAGTAGAAGGCTGTTTTAATAAGAGGCTGTTTTAATAAGAGGCTGTTTTAATAAGAGGCTGTTTTAATAAGAGGCTGTTTTAGCGAAGGGCTGTTTTATTAAAGGGTTGTTTAGGGCATTTAGTTATATTATTAAAGATTACTTTATTAAAAAGATTATCTTTTAATTTTAATACTATTTAATCACTTATAAATTATAAATTATTATAGTATATCTTAGTTTATTTCTTATTATCTTCTTTTTTTTAATTATTTATATAATAAGTCTGATATTAGTCTTAGTTTATATAATTATTAATATAAAAAACATCGTTTTTCTTATCTTTATTTATATATATGCCTTTTATAATATAAGTACTTTAATAAATATCTATTATTTAAAGAACTGTTATTTTTATAATTTCTTTAGTCTTTATATTACTAACACAAAGGCTCTAGTAATCTTAATCATATTATAAAGTATATAAGGTTAATTAAACAACTCTTTCTAATATTTTAGGTTTATTAATTCCTTTTAAAATAAATAAATATCTACTATTATATTATAATATATAAGGTACTTTCCTAGAAAAAATAATATCCATTTTTTAAATATTAAATATAATTATAATAATTTATATTTAACCTACGCGTATTTTATTCCACAAATTAAATCAACTGCTTTCTAAATTAACGTTTATACTTATATATGAATATGCCTAAACCTAATAAAAGTCTCTCTTTTGGCCCTTTTTACGTTAATTTAAATTATACCTTAAGATTTCCTCTTTAATTCCCTTAAAATCTTCTTTATTTAACCTAAAACGTTTTTAATATTAAATCACTAATAAAAACACTATTAAATATTTAAATATTTATATAATGTCTTTAAAGTAAAGGTATATATAATTATATATTACAGATTACCTTACGACTTGTTACATTTCTTTTAAAATAAAGACTATTAATGTCCTTAAAAATTTATTAAGTCTAGTGCCCTTAATAACAAGGCCTGTTAAAGTAGTTCACTTTATTATGAAATATAAATGATATATGTTTTAAAATATTACATTTATATATAAATCTAAAAGTTTATAATTAAACAGTTTAAGACTTAAATATTATATAATGGCCTTAGTCACTTTTATTAAAACTTTAATGTTAATAAATGATGTAATTATAAAGTAATATGAAAATTAATGAGCTATTATCTTTAAATTATAATTTTATATATTATACCTAGTAATTTAATTTAAATATTTATTATTCTTGTTTATATAATCATAAAACTACTTAAGTAGAAACTTATGAAAAGACTTAAAATGTTCTATATTAAAATAGTTAAAAGAATTAAATAATTAAATGAATTTAATATAATAACTAAACATATAAAATTTTAATATATTTTAATTAAAGTCATTACGGCCATCTGGGTAATAATTCATAAATGACTCCTTTAATACATTAATATAATAAACTGTTAATGTGAAATTGTTGGTCCACAGGGGTTATATAATCTTATCATACTGTACAAAGAGCGCCACTTGAATAATACTATGGTAGTCTTTAGGGATTATGCCTTGGCTATTAAGAGTAATAGATCTGACAGTTTTAGGGGGTAGTCGGAGTTAGAACGGACTTATTATAGGGGTTATTCGGAGGTGTATATAATAGGGGATTTCTCTTACTCTTTTAAGAATATATAGATTTTACCACTTATTTTACTAAAGACTATATTAACCCTTTATCGAGCACCGTAGGGGAGGAGCTTCAGGAAGTGTGAAAGTCTTGAATTATAAAAGAGTATAATAGAGCTCTCTTTAAGAGGGAACTCCAAAGATTTAATTATATAAACAGCCTTAATTGGCTATAACGCCATTAAGGCTCTATTAGTGTTACTAGTCGACGAACCCTTATTCTATACGATATACCCCTTTGGTTAAGAGTAATTATAAAAATAATAAGAATACTTAAATGTAACTTATATAATATAGTAGTATAAATGTAGATCGCTATATAGTTAAGAGTAATATTTATATAATTGGTTATAATAAAAGCGTTATTATTAGGGTAACAGAATTAAACGAGTAAAGTTATATTAAAGCTTTTGTGCTAACAATTTACGTTTTTTAACGATTATATTATTAAAAATGGCTTATACTAAAAAGCGCACCCCCGCTGTTACTTTTGAGGTATTAAAAAAGAAAAAAGTCGGTTTTAAACGTTTAAAAGTCTAAAATTAATATATTAATATATATAATATAATTAACCGGCGCCTTTCAGGCTGTTACCTTTCTCTTTTACTTACCCCTTTTGCCCTTATTAACCCCTTGGCGTTGTATCGTAGTTAAAGAAGCTCGTGTTATACAGTATTCCTATTATATTTATAATAGTATATATAGCGCATTAGGCGACCCTTGTTATAATAAAGCGTTGTCAATATAGTGTTTTTGTTATTATAAAAACAACAAAGCTAGTTATATTACTGCGCCCTGGGTTGTTACTGCTTTCTTTGTTATTTATTTAGTAACAAAGTTAATATTAAAGAGTTCTTGTGTATATATATCGTTTTATATAATGTTAGATGTTATGTGAGAGCGATGTGTGAAACTTTTGTTAATTAGCCGTAAGCCTTTATTACTTGTCGGGTTATTATTAAGGCTACTTTAAAAGAAAAAGAAATTAAAAAGGTTAAAGCTAAAAATAAAAAAAAGATAACTCTGCTTCCGGTTTATTGCTTTATAAGTATTATTTTTATTGTTTTAAGACGACATTTAATAGATTATAGCTTCTTTTTACTGAGAAACCGCCGTACCCCCCCCCCCTTGCTCTGTTTTTAACGTTAAAGTAAGTAATAATAATAATATAATTATTATTGTTAATATCAGTAGACTTTCAGTTGTTACTGTTATAGTGTGTATTATCGCTTACGCCTTTGCTTTAACGGAGGTTAACGTTTTAATTAACGCCGTTTAATAGTTAATAGATTTTTTATTCTTATTTTTGTAAATAAAAGTGGCTTTATAACATATAAGTCATAGTTTAAAAACGTTATCTTAGTAATTGAATAGCTTTATAACCCTAAAGTTGTAGTTTAAGAACGTTATTTTAATATTATTATATAATTATGGGTATGTTAAAGCGGCTTTATAACTTTAAAGTAATAGCTTAAAATTAAGTCTTCGGAATTCACATAACTCTTTTTTATATTCGTCGTCTTTTTATAACGTTAGTTTAAAATGATATATAAAATGTATTAAATATAAATGTAAATGTGCCTTAGTACTTTTAATTTAAGTAAGTTTTTTAATAACGGCTTAAACGTTTTAAAAGTTTAAGAGAGTTACGAATACTTTAAACTTTTGTTAAAGTAAGTTCTTTGTTAAGCCATTTATTAATATGTTGTTAATAAGGAGATATGTTACTTAAAAGTCCCCCTTTTTGTGTTTTTGTCGTAGTTATATGTTTTATATATTGACGTGTTTTAGCTTTATTAAGATACATTGATTTTTTTTAATTACTAGGGGACTAATCAGAGATTAATAGGTGACAGCTTTAATATTACTTGACTATAATATAATATTATTAAAAGTATTAATATTATAAGTAATATTATAAGTATAATAATAAGTATTTTTTAGTGTTTAATGCTCCGCAGGCCCTTCGGGGGCTTTGCGAGGCCTTTGTGTTAATAATAATTATATTAAGAATTTTTTATTTTTAAACTATTAAACTATTAAACTATTAAACTATTAAACTATTAAACTATTAAACTATTAAACTATTAAACTATTAAACTATTAAACTATTAAACTATTAAACTATTAAACTATTAAACTATTAAACTATTAAACTATTAAACTATTAAACTATTAAACTATTAAACTATTAAATTATTAAACTATTAAATAATGTAATAAATATTATTATACATATATTAATTTATCTTTAAATTAATTTTATATAAAAGAAATCATTAAAGTAAATTTTTAATATTTATTTTTAATTATATATTAAGCTTAATATTTAAATTATAATAATAATATTCCCATTTTTAAATATGTTTTTTTTATTTTAATAAGTTTTATTAATAATATTCTTTATAAATAGCCGTTTATTAGCTTATGTATTAAAATAAAATGAAAATTAGTTTAATTTTAATTTTTTGATTAATGAATTGTATAATATTATTTTAATAATTAATATTCTTATAATTATAATCATTATTATAAATCTAAAAAGCCATTTTCATAAGCTAACTAAGCTGGTTTTAAAACAGGTCTTATTTTATATTTTAGTTAAAAACTCGTAGTGATGTACGACTTTTAAATAGAATTTCTTTTAAAATATCTTTTTAATAATTAATATCTTTATAAGTTGATTAGTTATTATAAATCTGAAAAAGCCATCTTAATAAGCTAATTAAGCTAATTTTAAAACAGGTCTTATTTTATATTTTACCCAAAAACTCGTAGTGATATACGACTTTTAAATAATAATAAATCCAAAAAATTCTTTTAATAATTAATATCTTTATAATTATAATAATTATTATAAATTTAAAAAGACCATCTTAATAAGCTAATTAAGCTGATTCTAAAACAGGTCTTATTTTATATTTTAGTTGAAAACTTATAATAATATATGATTTTTAAATAAATTCCCCATTAAAAGTGGGGCTTTTTAAACTTCCCGCATTCCCGCACTCCTTCCCGTATTCTTAAAGTTTTGTTGTATATTATACAATTAACACCACCCTTTATTATACTTATAACTTAAATCATGAGATAGTCATACTATAATCAAAGCTTGGTCTACGTATTTATGACCAATCATAGGAGGGTAAAATTAATAGATTTTTTCACCATTGGGAAAAAATCAACCTGGTATAAAGATTTCCGCGTGACTTTAAGTGCCTGAGGCTCCTAAATTCAAGAAAACGTAGAGACAGCTAAAGCTGTCAATTAATAATTAATAACAGTTATAATACTGAGGTGTTTTTGACTAAAAAAGAGACAAAAAATCGAGAGTTTTTATTAAACTTAAAATAAAGGCAAGATTATTACTTTTGGAATATTATTTTAGTAATTTTGTTAAATGGAATGCGAGGTATTTATTAAAAGAGGGGTTTTTATATTTATTTAAAAGGATAACCTTAAAGTAAAAGGCTAATATATTTTTAAATCTAAAATAGTAAACGAAGTTAAAAGGAAAGAGACTTTGACATTATATAAGAAATCGAGACTTGTCGTTTAATATTTTAATAATAAAGGTAAAAAGGAGATATTAACTTAATTTCTAATAATTTAACGTGTGAACTAATAACTGTTTCTTTTTTTAATATTTATAATTAAACAACTAAAAAAAGTCCAAAACAGATCTAAATCACGTTTAGTATTTTAGGATATTACTTAAGCTTATATATAAGTACAAATAAGGCTTTTTTGAGACATCTTTATATAACTTCCTTAAAAGATTATAAATAAATTCCCTTTTAATATAATGTTTATAATAATACTCTTATTATATATTACGGCTGGCCTCAGGGTAATGTTGATGCAAGAGCTACTCTAGGGGAAACACTAGAGTAGAAGCTTCTTTTGTATTTAGTCTTAAGACTATACTCAGTATTTAGAAGAAAAAATAAAAAATAAAAGAGCACATTTAATATAATAAACTGAGGCCTTATATATCTTTTTTTCGAATATAGTTAACTTATCCGGCAGTTGTCCTTTTACTTAAAGCTATAAGTCATACCGCTTTCCCTTTATTACCTAAGAACCTGTCCTCTAAAGTAGCCCGTAAAGTGGCTTATATAAATAGCCTGTGTTATATAATAACCCGTTTTTCTAAAGTAGCCCATAAAGTGGCTTATATAAATGGCCTGTGGAATAAACCGTAACATTACCCCCCTTTTTAAAGAACTATGTCCTCGTAGTTGACGTTATAAGTCTATCGTCCTTTAATTCGTTATAATTATTAATTCTAGTATTATATGCCTTTAATTATTAAGGTAAAACTCTTAGAAGTCCTTTTACGTCTTGATATTTAAAGTGGAATGTTTTCATTAAGTATAGTGCTATTATTACGTTTAAGTAAAGGTACTATTCCAAATCTTTATTTATGCTTATCTACTTGATTTAGTATTTAAGGGTATTACTTATTAGTTTAAAGCCTAATATTGTCTTAATTTCCCATTCGTCTTGTTTTAAGAAGAGTTAAATCAGCGCTAATATAAGTTGTATTTGTCCTAAAAGAAGGTCACTGACGTACTTTTGTAAAGAATAGGAGTAGAAAACAGGGTAAACCTTTTAATCTTTAAAAAGTTTAACCTTTTAATTTTTTTTAATTTTTTTTAATATTTCGATTAGTTTGTACTGTTTTGTAACGGTCTGTTATTTATTCGTTGTAAATACAGAAGGCTGCGGTTGATCTCTGATGATCGAGAAGTAGGTGTATTACGTACAAGGTAAGACAGTTACTAATATAATTGAAAATACTATTTTAAGTTAAGTATAAAACTCTTATTTAATGGCAAACGTACCAGTCTTATATAAAACCTTTGTTTTCCGTAGATTATTATACCCTAAGGTGATTATATAACAATCCCCTTAAATCATCGTAATCCCTAATGATCCCGTATTTATTACGTGACTCATAATCTTGTGCCCTATACTTACAAGATCACTATTTTAACTCGGGCCAAAACAACCGTGATTACCTACACCGTAGCGTGACCGTAATACTATCCCCCTCTTAGCCTAGCGTGCCTTTACGCTTAAGTATACCTAAAGAAATATCAACAATAGCCCACGGCTATCTTTTCTTTTTATTATGTCTTCCCGCCGCAACGTCAAACTCGAACGCACTGCCTTAGCCATAAAAATCGAAAGAATTAGTAAAGAAATGTCTCCCTGCGGGTTCTATATATAAAATCGTTATTATTGTGTTGTTATAAGGCCTAAAGCCGTCCGTTGTTCTTAGTGCGCCCGTTATAGCCGTATTAGATGTAATTTTACTAAAAAACTCCTTACCGTAGCTTTTTAGGCTTCCATCGACAAATAGCGACAGCGCCTAAAAGAAGAAGAAGAAGAAGCCATAGCAAAGATCCTTTGTTTTAAGAAATAATAGCGCTTCTTAGATAAAAAAGAAAAAAAATAATAGAGTCCGGTCTCGAGACTCTGGACGAATTGGATTAGAAGGAATCCGAGGAGAAAACAGAGCTCGCCCGGCTGGAGACTAGCGCCGCAAGCCTATCGGAGGCTTCCGCCCTCCTGGAATCCCCCGCCGTTGATCCTACAGCCTTCAAAGGGCTACCCGACTCATTCTGGGAAAGCCTAGGTTTCACTAATAAAAGTTTCAGAATAGCCTAAGACAATAGAGGTTAGATTTGGGTTCCCAGGTGTTTTCCGATTACGGGTACCCTTTTTACTTAATCAAATATTTGGCTATACCATAAAAGTACTAATAGTCAAAAATAGTTTTAACTTTATACTCGACGTTAGGATTAATTGGTTATATTTCGGTGACAAAAACAGGTGGTACTCCTAGTGGCGCTAGTTTAAGGAGAAATATATAAAATACCGGATAAATGTTTATTATCCTAAAAAACGCTAGTTAATAATTGACTAATCCTTTGACTTTTGTAATTCTAAATAGTCCTAGTTTCTTATAATCCAACTTATAACTTAGTCGTTTTATCGCGATATTCTTTCAAAATAAATAGACTTTATCCCCTTCCTTAAACGTTAGTCTTATACTACGCTTTTTGTTATAGTAAATTGCTGATTTTTGTACTATAAATAGAATATCAGCTAATAATTCTTTATATAATTGCTTTAGTTCGTTTCTTTATAATATGGCTTCTTGCGCAGTCCTTTGACCCACAATTAGTATATTATATATCGTTGGGTTATACCCATAATTCGCGTAGAACGGCGATACTCCAATGGTTTCTTAATCCGCGCTGTTATATATAAATTAGGTAAATAAAAGTAGTTGAACCTAATTGTCCTGTTTATAATTCATATAACATCAAAGATAAGTTTCTATTATTTGATTAATTTGTTCTATCTATATATTTGTTTAAAGGTAAAAGGCCGTTGATATTTTCTGTTTTATCCCTAAGAATATAATTAGAGTTTTCTAGAACCTTGAGGTAAAGAGCTTGTTTTTGTCTAAGATCATTTTGTCTAATATTTTATGATTCGCAAAGATTGTTCAAAAAAATACCTGCGCCATTTATAATATACTCTGGGTTCTTAGTACCAATACTATATATACGTACTTAATGAACTTATCTATGACTACACAAATCAAATCGTATTTAACTTCTATGACTAAGTCCCTTAAAAGTGGCAATTCAACCACAAAATCTAAAACAATTAACTTCTATAAGCGTAATAATATAACTAACAACTTTATGAGCTTATATAAAGTATAGTATAATGCCTTATTCTAGATATATATGTCATAGGACGATACCACGTCCTTGACTACTTTCTTTATACCTAAGAAATAGTATTCCTTAAAGAACCTTAACAATGTCTTGGCAATTCCTTAGTATTTATAGGCCGGCAGCTTATATTGTTTTTTAACAAAGTCCATTTTATTTTATATTAAAACGTAGACTTGTTTTTAATATAAGAGAGCCCTAATAATAGTAAAAGAGAAATCTTTACCTAATTGTTTTTTTTACTTAATTATTATTAAGTCGTAATTATAGTTTTTCCAAATCTTCTCAAAAAAATAACTCGTCATTACTAATTATCTGTGGTTAACTATTAACAAGTCGCTATCCTATTTAAGCATAATATATAACTTATATGTTTTGTTTATAAGATATTCTGGTTTTCGGCTAAGGGCGTTTACTTTAGCGTTTTCTGTTCTTTTAATATAAGAAATTCGAAGTTTTACAATAAAGAGTGTTTTATACTATTAAACCTGGCGTTGGTTTAGTTTTTTGGTAATAGTAAAATAAATGAGATTCTTATAATCCATTAAGATTTGTACTTTATAAACAACGCCCTCAAAATAAACCCTCCATTTGTGTACTATGTTTACAATTACTAATAACTTTTTGTTATATATGTTGTAGTTGAGTTTTATTAATAATAGTTTCTGCGAATAGTAAACAACTAGTTGTTATTTCCCGTTTTTGCCTAGTTAACTGAATACGGCGCCGATAGTGTAATCCGAAGAATCTGTTTTTATATGTATTTTATTGTTAGGTATAAAAGATATAAAGACAAGTTTCTTAATGAACATTTCTTTAAGAGTTTTAAAAACCGCGTTGGCTTCTTTTGTCCACATATATTCTTTGTTCTTGTGGGTCAGTTTCGTGAATACCTTAACGATTCCCAAGTAATTCTTAATAAATCGCCTATAAAAGTTAATAAATCCAAAGAAAGATTATAATTCTTTGATATTAATAAGTCCGGTTTAGTCGACGATTGTTTTAATCTTTTTAGGATTTATAGCCAATCTGGTAATAGTGACTATATATCTTAAGAAGACAACTTCTTTTATATGAAAATTGTACTTTTTTGGTTTAAAAAACATAAAGGCGGCTTTTAGTTTTTTAAAGATTACTATTATATCTTTTATATATTGTCCTTTGTCTTTGGAATAAACCAGAATGTCGTTTAAATAACAAATATATGTTATGTCTAAATATAGCCGCAAAACATTATTGATTAAACGCTAAAATATAACTAGTACATTAATTAAGCCGAATAGTATAACCGTGTATTTGTAGTAACCGAAACGAGTGCGAAATATTGTTTTTTCTTCTTTTCCTTTAGTTATCTTAATAAAATTATACACGTTTTTTAGATTAAATTAAATAAAGATCTTAGCCCCCGCGAGTTTGTCTTGTAGTTCCTTAATTAATAGTAATATATAACAATCTTTTTTTGTGATATTATTTAATTGACGGTAATCAATATATATCCATTATCCGCTGTCCTTTTTCTCTACAAAGAAAACGTTACTCCCCTACGGGGATTTGGACTTTTTAATAAACCCCTTCGTTAAGTGTTTATTAATATAATTTTTGATCGTCATTAAGTCTATTGCCGAATATTCCCTAAGTAATTAAAATATTGGCTTAGTACTTTCTTTTAATTTAATCTAATAATCGTAGTCCTGGTGTTTAAGCAAGGCCTTAATGTCTTGTTCCTTTTTGAATAATACCGCAAACTTATAATATATTAATAATATATCCTTTATTAGTGGACCCTTATCTTAGTATCCGATTTGTTTTTCGGAAGTGGTACAAACCTCTTAAATGATCAGTATTTTTATTTTATCCTAATAACAGTTCTTATAACAATTAAACATCAATTGTCTTTTGACTTAATTAATTTTTAGATTATATTTCTTTATCTAAAGAAATCTAAGGATAATATTATATATCCCAATTTGAATAACATCGAATTAGATTCTTTTGGAATAATTGGTGATACTCATATATAAAGTCTAAGTTTGTATATTTACTATTCCATTAACGGCGGTGTTCCCGTTAGCAAATACCAATTAGTACCCTTTTTCCTTAACTTTAGTTAATAATAAATACTCAAGTATAATAGCAAGAAATATAAAATTCCTTTATACCTTAAAGTTTACTATAACCCTAAGAGTTATTCCTTTGATTTTTACTTCTATAGTCAAATGACGGTCCTTTGTCGCCGCTAATTGACACACAGAGAAATCCTCTTAATAAAAGTCTTCTATTAAAATGTTTCTCTAAACCCAATGGTTTGGTTTTATAATTATAACTATAAACAACTAATTTGTTCTTAAGATCTGTACTAATAAGATAAAGCGTTCTTAATATATTTAAGTATCGTCGGCTATATTAAACCAAAGGCGCCGTCGATTGCCTTTTAATACGACTTCTTAAAGTTCTTTTTTTTCGGCTCATTTTGGTTTTTAAAAATAAACAATAGTTCTTAAAGAATAATTTATATATAAGTTTAAAAACAGCTGCTGCCGTACTCAACCTGTTTTTATTTAATGTATTTATAGCTTTAATAAACTACCTAATACTTCTTGCCCTATTATAATCCTTCTATAAGGACTAGTTTTAATTCCTTGTAAATAACCCTAATAAATTTGTTAGTCCAGTGTTAAGAATTCAAAGCCCAAAAATATAAGTTCTTTTCCTATTAAGTGACTTCCTAGACTTCGCCTTATAATAGTTTAGAGAATAACGGCTAATATAGCCCCAAGTCTAAAACCCAATAAAACTCTTCATTTCTTTCTTTTCTATTGTCTTGTATTATACTATTATTATCCTCCACTTAAGTATAAATTCTATTGTCTTTAAACTTATTAATAGTTATATATTAAAAGCTCAAGGCATTGAACTGCCTAGTAGGGTATAACGGCACGGGGATATTAATAGTATCATAAATACCCCGCTTTATTATATTAATTTGTTTCTTTTTTAATTATGACTTTTTTTGGCAATAAGAACTGGCTATATAGCCCAAAAGACTACAATCGAAGTATAGCTTATCCCGTCGACGCTTGTTCATAACTTTTTTAGAAAGCCCGCTATTACGTGACTTTTCTTTAAATTATTTTTAAAATATAACATTTAGTTCTATTTTATAAAAATAAAAGGGTTTTTTATTTTTTTTGTTTTAGTATATATATGTCCTAAAGTAGTACTGGCCTTTTTATTTAAGAGTACGTTTGAAGTAACGGTTATTAATTTTGATAGCTATTTCAATGAGTTTTTGTAAATCAGAGGATATATCTAACTTAATGACTTTATCTTTAACCCCATTTTTTAATCCTTTATAATACTGTACCTTAAGTGCCTCATTATTCTAACTAATCTAATTGGCAAACTATTAAAAGGCGGCTGTATATGTAATTACTAACTCAGTCTGTTTTAGGTTCTAGATATTATATTTAGCCGTTCAGTTTTAATTAATATTGCCAAAAACGCGGTTAATACATCCTTTAAACCCTTTAAAGCTTAAAAAGATTTTTTAAAATTCCTTAAATATAATAATAAAAACCTTTTTCTCTTTAGTTTTATTTTTAATATAATTAAGCAAAAAAGTTTCAATCTAATTAAAGGCAATTCCTCAAAGAAAAGACGCAGCCCAGAGAACCTTGTCCATATCCATAAAGAACTAGTAGCCATTGAACCTAATATAAAGTTTTACTTAAATAAAATAAGCTTTAAGCTTAAATCAGTCTTTATAATAAAGATTTAAGGATACGATTTTAGAAACGTTTTTTGGATTAAAGGCATTAACAATAGCCAAAGCCTCGATAAAAGAATTAAGAGCTATATTATATATATAAGTTGGTACTTTTGATAAAAAGGTACTCAAAATATAATGGTCCATTATTTACTTATTATAAATACAAAAGGCTGCGGTTGATCTTTAATAATCAAAAAGTAAGTGTATTATGTATAAGGTAAGACAATTACTAATATAATTAAAAATACTATTTTAAGTTGAATACAAAACTCTTATCTAATAATAAACGTGCCAGTCTTATATAAAACCTTTGTTTTCCGTAGATCACTATGCCTTAAAGTGATCGTACAACAATCCCCTTGGATCACCGTAATCCCCAATGATCCCGTATTTATCACGTGACCCGTGGTCTTATGCCCTATATCTACGAGATTACTATCTTAACTTGGGCCAAAACAACCGTGATTACCTACCCCGTAGCGTAACCGTAATATATTTGTCCAAAAGCTTTTTTGAAGGTTTATCCATTTTCTAATTGGCTGTAGAAACTAGTATTATGTCTTTTATATCTTAATTAACTTTGCGGCATATACAGTCCGCTAGTTGCTTTATCTTGTCCTATTATACTTAAATAAAAGATTATATAAACTCTAAGGTTTGTTTTATTTTAAAGGCAACTTTAATAACATTGTTTCTATTTAAGCTTTCTGTTATCGACTTTGGAGGTTTTAGATTATGTATATTATACAAGGTTCTTAGTTCATAGCCGTTTAAGACTTAAAATAAGGTTATATTCCCTAAGGACTTATATCCCCTTAGCTGCCAAAAACACATGGTGGGAAGCTTGGGCCCCTGAAGCGGCCGCCATTTAGTGGGGCATTTAGGTCTTGTGCGGGGTATTATCAAAATATCAATAAACTTTTGTTTATTACTTAAAATTAGGGGTTTTTAATAAATTGATAATGTTAGCGTTAGATCTTATTAATAAAGGTATTTTATGACCTAAATTAAAGGTTTTGCTAAAGGCAGGGATGCATTTTTAGCTTATAAAATTTAATGATTTTGATTACGAAGTGCATATACCAGAGGATTGTTTATTAAAAGACCCGATCTTTTTCTTTATTTAATATTATAGCCCAAATATTATAAAGGCTATTATTTCAGCTATGAATATGTATTAAAGAGATGCTAGGACTCCAACATCTTATGCAGCGGCATAAGAATTTATTACTTTAAAGGAAATTTACTTATATTTGGCTTTTTGTATTTATATGATAGTGTACCTTTTGAATTTGATTAAAGGGTATTAGTCTACATAAAAGTTGATGCCTTTTCATCCAATTATAAAGCTTCTTTTAAGAAATCGATTTCAAGAGCTTTGATGGAGATTTTGATTGATAAATGATAAAAATTTATATTTTTATGAGAAGGTTGAATTTTTGAATTGTTATATTTAGGCTATCAATTTTTAATTTTGGAAATTAAGCTAGTAAATAGCTGTAGATGAAGCTGTAAAAAGGTTTATAGGTCGAAGCAAATATGTTACTATAATTCCTAGTAAATTAATATTAACTGGCATTAAGATTTGGGTTTTAGCATAAAAAGGCTTTTTCTTATAATGGGCATTTTAAACATCTGGTAAATAAGGTGGTGCATTTGGTGTACCTAAATGCAAAGGCCTTAATGTTATTTAATTAGTAGTTTCCTATTTTTTGAGTTAATTTTCTTTTATAACATATTATGTTTATTTTAATAATTTATTCATTTTGCCATAGTTGCTTGAGTACTTATAATTAATGAATATTATAGCTATTAGTATATGTTGAATTGCTTTCGGAGTAGTAAAAGAGCTAGTAGATTTTAAGAAGATTTGAGAAAGAGAAGAGAACGCTATGCCGTAGGGTAAAGTTTATTAATATTCAATTGTCTTGAATTTAGTTAATTAAATTGGTTTTTAAGATTTAGCTTTTGCTCTTATTATGTTGACATTTTGGGATATTTAAACCCAGGTTTTTATTATGCAAAATAGGCCAAAAGCAATGTCTGGTAATGCAAGAATTATTTGGGTACCTTATGAAGACGCTTATTAGAAATTATTTTTGATTTCTGCATTTTATTATTGGTATAAGTAATATCTAAGAGCTGTTGATTTAGGGGATTAATTATAGGCTCATAATGGAGGTTTTCGACAAATCAGAAGAGGGCTAATTCAAGCTTTATACTAATGGTTATTATTTGTAATATTGAGCAATTGTTGGTTAATATGTTAGTACTCTGGCTATAAGATTTAAATGATTAATTGTTAGAATTAAGATGATTTCCGTATATAACTTGTTGAAATATTGATTTAGATGAGAAAGGATGTATTGATTATAAAAAAATGTAAGGTTTTAGGGCTATTAGGGGAAGCTTTAGAAGTACTTTTATATTAATATTAATTAGTAAAGATGTTGTTTTTTGTAAAAAGAAGGGATTGTTTTGCGTGTAAAGGTTATATATTTTGGGAGTAACCGAAGAAGAGGCGTGCTTTTGGAGCGATTGATTTTAATTAATCAAGGCGTAGGAAGGCTATAATATTTGGATGTAAATAATGTGATGTCCCTTTTTGTGAAGGGAATATTTGCTTTTAATTATATTATAGAAAATTTTGAAATTTATATTTGAAAAGCTGATTTTGTAATGTAAAGCCTGAATTTTGGTGTTCCTCGCTTAATTTACAGGGTTTTATAATAGTCCTTCAGGTGTGTTGGATAATGGCAGCTAAGGGAATAGTAAAGTAAGTTATACAATATTTATAATTAACAAAAAAGAGCTCTAGTTGTCTTAGTAATACATATAGAATAGCCGAAGTTGTTGTTTAATATATTAGTTTATAACCTCCGTTTAATTATTTATATTTAGGTTATAAACTATAATAAGCTTTACTTTTATACCTAGAATATAGCAGTATTTATTCTAAAAAGTCAAAACAAATTGAGGTCCTTTATTTAAGACGATAGAATCGGGTATTCTAAAGTATCGATTTTAATAGATTAAAAAGAAGTCAACTATACTTTTAACAGTAATAGTCTTATAATAAAGGACAAAGAAAGGCTTTTTTATAAGTTAATCTATAATTACAAAAGCGGAGTCAAAGCTATTCTTGTCTTAAGGTAATTTTGTAAAGTCTATTATCAAATACTAATATAGTTTAATTAAGATTAACAAAAGGTATAACAAGCCAGGGGTCTTATCCTTATAAGCCTTTATTTTTGAATAATTGTAATTAATAATATATTGTACAATATTATTACTGATTTTAGTTCAATGATATTTGCGGCTAAGTAATAATTTGACTTTACTAATACCGGTATATGCCACTTAAAGCTGTGTATATATGTGTCAAATTAGGGAAATACATAACTTAAGGGGTTTTATTAGTACTTTAAGGCGTCTTTAAAAGAAAAGCTTTTTTTGTTAAAACTTATAGTTTAGGCTATATTCTTTGGCTTTCTCCCAGAAAGGCTCGAAGTCTAGAGAGGTTTTATTTACAGAAATGATTTAATTAATAATATTATAATCCTTAATATCATACACTACCGCTAAAGTAAAGTCAAGAAACTCTCTTACCAAGAACTCAGGCTTTAGTTCTTTAATAGGTAATAACTCTATATATCGTACATTATCAAAGACTTATAGACTAATTTTATTGTCTAAAATCAATTATTGACTTTATAAAGCGTGTTTCTTAGTTTTTATTAGGGAAAGGTCTTAGTCTCTTTAAGATAAAGTATTGGCTAAAGTATTTATAATGCCTATATAATATATAATCATAAAATGGAAATCGGCAAAAAACTCGGCTTATTTAACCTATTATATTATAAAGTCCTTTGTTAATATAAAATATTCTAACGCCCTATAATTGGTATATATATATACAACCTTTTATACTCCTAACAACTTTGGTTTATACTGTTTAAATAATCTAAATATAGTTAATAATTCCTTATTATAAATTAGATAATTTAATTTAGTATTAATCATTGTTTTAGAAAAGAAACCAATAAAGTAAAAGAGTCTATTGTCTTATAACTAAGAAAACACTCCAGCTATTACTCTATTCGAAGAATCAGTCTTTAAACACATCTACTTAAAGGCGTTATAATAGCAAAAAATAAGGGCCGATTTGAGGACTAATCGTAAGGCCTCTTAGGCTGCTTTATATTCGTTATTAAATTAGAAAAGGACGTCCTTTTTAGTAAGATACATAAGAGGGTGACAGATGTGGCTGTACTCTTGAATGAATTATTAATAGAAATTATAAAAACCCAAATAGCTTTGTATACTTTATATATTAAAAGCGTATTCCTAATTGTTAATTATAGTAATTTTCTCTAAGTTAACTTTAATTCTATTTACTCTAATAATAAAGCCTAAGAACTTTGTCTTTAATACTCTAAACTCGGACTTCTTAATATCGGCTTATAATCTGTAGTTTAATAAGATTTGTATAATCTTCTTGATATATATTTTATACTCTTCCAAAAAATCAAAATAAATTAAGATATCGTTTAAATATACTAAACAAAGGTTGTTTAAATGTTTTATAAAAATGTTGTTAATAAAGCGTTAAAAAGTAATAGGGCTATTAGTAAAGCCAAAAAGAAACACTTTATATTTATAAAATCTGTATTGTAATAGGCTCTATTTTGACCCTTTCACGACGTTAGAGCCTTAGGCAGGAAACCTCAAGTTATAGTCTATACGACTGGTATAAGAGCTCTTAGTACCTTTATAATTTAGAAGAATAAAGACTTTTCTACCTTTGAATTTAACTTTTGTACTTTGCCTTAGGCTCAGCACCTAGAATTCAACTCTACCTAGTTCTTTTGTTTTGTGTTGTCTTTACAGTATTTTGTATAAAAAATAATAAAGTCCTTTAAATCAGTAGTTATATAGATCTTATAAAAGGGCCTGTTAAATATCGATCTTAATAAAGATTTTGGCTTTAGAAATGTGTGCCATTATTTTATTAATTAATAAGATTAAGTAAAGGTCCTTCTTAGTTAATTCATTAAGTTTCTGGTAGTCTACACAAAACCGTAGTCCGCTGTTTGACTTTTTAATAAAAAGAATAAGAACTATAAAAGGAATATTTGAAAGGGCAATAAATCTTTTATAAAAGTTTTTTATAATATATTACTTTCTCTTAGATAATTATTCATTTATAAGTTGATAAAAGGGCTTAAAAGAGAAAGTATTCTTAGTCATAAGTTTAATTTTATGATCCACATTTGAACAACGGTTAAAGAATTTATTTGACGCTTTATTAAAAAAGAGTCCCTGAAATTTTTTATATTGTAAAAGAAACTTTTAATAAATAAGGTCTTCGTTTAATTAGTACTTGGCTTTTTGTATTTGTTTAGGTATTAAACTATTATTTATAACTAAAAGTTTTATATTGACTTGTTTTTGGCAATATATAATTTTTGTTTTAATCTTATAAAAAAAAGACACAAAGGTTTCTTCTGCTTTAGGTTTGTTTTTTTGTTATTAAAAATATAAATAATATATAGTTATTATTATAATACCATAAATGTTTACTTTGTTTGATTTTAATAATGGCTTGGCTTTTTATAATAAAACAAAAGGTTTGTTATTATTTTTAAGAAAAGGAGTATTTGATATTTAATGACTTAAAAGTAATGTTTGTATATTAAAAAGTCCTCGTTTAAGTTCATATACAAATGTAAAAAGTCGAGGGTCCTTAAGTCAAGGAAACTGCTTTGTTGGCTATTTTACTGGCTGTTTTATTGGCTACTTTATTAGCTGCTTTACTAGTTGTTTTATGTCAAAGTTGGCGACTTCAGCCCGTGTACAACGGTATTCGTCTTAACCTAATAATTAGTCACGATAATTAACGTCTTTTCAATACGACAAATCAATGATAAGTTTAATATATATTAAAAAAAGTAAAAGGCACTTTTTAAAACAGAGTTTTTCGGGTATATCTTTTAATTATAAGAGTTTATTCTTTTTTTTTAAATAATCTTATTTAAAGTTATAATACTCCAAGAATTTTTGACTTATTAATACTTTGGAGTTCTTTAAATTAATAATCAAAAAGGGGAAATTAATTTGACGTCAATTAATGTGACGCTTGCCCTATAAAGACTAGTGCCAACGTCTAACAAAGGCCTCACATATTACGTAAAAAATAGTAAAAGTAATCAAGATTTTCTTAAAATTTATAGTTAAAAAAGAAAAAAGGTAAGGAAAAAAAAGGGATTATATATAAAAAGCGTCGTCGAATTAATCTCGCTTAAACGTTTAGTAATACCCAATTAAAAAGGCTCCCTTAAATGCCCTCTTTATTATACTATTTGTTACATTACCCCCCCCTCCGGAAAAAACTCGTCCTCAAGTGTCTATCCATTTTTTGGTTTTTATTAAAATAATCATAATTGTTTATTCTATTATAAAACGCTTTAAGCCATTAAGGTAGTTTTATAAAAGGACCTGTTTACATAAAATTATTAAAATAAAACTCTTAAATCTTTGCAAAAGCGTATTTAACATTTAAAGCGTTGTACCAAATAAAATCAATGTCTTGATTTAATTAAAAGACTCTATAAGAAAAGCTATTACGCTATTTTCGATAAGCGAATAAGTCCTCGATTTCCTATTCATTGTCTCCGATAATATTAATCAGCAGAGGTAACGTAATTTATTAACTTACTAAAAAGTCGTTAAAATCTTTCCAAAACTTTACCATAAAAAAACATTATATACTTTTATATTCATTAATAATTTTAAGTAATATAAACTTTTAACTTTCTTTAACACTTAAAATAAACTATTAATAAAAAAGTCCAGTTTTTTTTAAAAGGCAAATAATTAAGAAATAACATATATTAAACTAGACAAAATCGTCTATATCAAAGTCGACTATATAGTAAAAGCAGTTATAGGACTGGGCCATCTTTGCTTAAGAGCTTAAGAGGCTAGACCTAGTTGTATTTTATACCATACAATAGCGTGTGGCATATTTAACAATTTATTATATATTTAACTTATTAACAAGGGATATTAAATTTAATAAATTGATTTTCTAATTTTAATTAATATAATACAGAAAATAAAGCAGGTCTTTTAAAATATAAAAGATTTTTACGATCATTGAAAATGAGAAGTATATAAGTATGTTTTATGAATTGAATTAAGCGTTATCTTTTTTTAAATAGGATTATAAATTAGAAATATATATATAAAATGCTTACGCAAGCATATACTAAACCTCATCAAATATGCTAATATAATAATAAAGCTTATTGCGTAATATACCCCCATAATAAAATATTATTCGCAAAATCAAAAGCTTGCCATCCCCAATACGCAATATGCAATTGTAGCCAAAAAAAACAATTATATCAATTATATATCTTAAATCACAATGCACTTATTATAAATTATATATATAACTATATGCAAACGCTGTGTAAATTCAAAAAAAAATACATAAATGCGCAATCAATGCGCATAATAAAATTGCATAATATAAATAATTAATACGCCTAATATAAACATAATACCTAATAATAAGCATAAAATATAACAAATAAAAATAAACAATAAATATGCAATTAAAGCGTATTAAACCAATATATTAAAACATACAAAAAAATATGCAATTATAAGCTTAACATAAAAAAATAAGAAATCATGTATTATCATTATCTTATTTGATTTTAAATACCTAATTTAAATTTAAAATAATAAAATTTTACGCAAATGCTTCCAACGTTCAAATAAAATCAAATTTATATAATTAATGCTATAATTAAATAATTTAAAAATTAAGTTTGTAAGAAATAAAAATAAATTATGCTTATTTATTAGCTAAATCAAAATTTATTCTATATTTTATTGTATATTATTTATTAATTAATATATTATTAAATAGCCCAAGCGCGTTGGTCAATAATTAAATAATTGCGCCTATTAAGCTAATAATTATAAAAGAAATGTTTATTTTAATAAACAATAATCTTTTTTAATATTAATATCACATATATTTGCGCTTATGTTTTTATTTTTTGCCTTTTCTCTTTTTTTTTTGATTTTTATATATATTATTTAAATAATTTATATTATCAAAATGCTTTTCAAATTAGCCAAAAGATAAGCAATAAATATTGCAAACTTTATGCTAATTAAATAAGTTTTTCATTTCTATTTCACTTTTAGTATATTTTTTATATATTATGCTTTTTAGCTTTAAGCACTAAGCTAATTAATAATATAATTGTAAATAAATACCTTTAAAAATAAGCTTGCTTAAATATCTTTTTTTATATTACCTTTTATATAATAAATTATGCATTTAAATTCCTTTTTTCCTAAATCAAAAAATTCTTTTTATTTTGTATTTAATAGTAAATTTAATGTAATTTTTCCTTTTGTTTATATGCTTTTTTCTATTTAAATTCTTATTTCCCATAAACGTCTTATATCCTTTTGCCTTATTTTCCCTTTTCTTGCTTTTGCCTTGTTTTTTGCTTAAATTATTATTTCCCAAACTCCCAAAAGCAAAAGCAAAACACATAAGGTAATTAATAAACATAATGCTTATATATTTACTAATAGAAAATTAAAAAAAATCATAGCATTTTAATAATAAAAGCTTAAATTAAAAGCATTTAATTATATTCTTATTATTCATTCTAAACACACCTTTGTATTCTTAAAAATCTTCTCGCAAATCTTGCACTTTCTTAAAGTATAATTCAAGATTTAAGGCCTTGCTTATTAAGCATAAGTATAATATATTTTTTTATTATATTTTATGCTTATTTTTATTGTATAATTATAAGCAAATATTAATATATGCTTATAAATTAATAATTTGCTAAGCCCTATTTTTCATATATTTGCTTTGCCGTATATAATTGCAATAATAAAAGCAAATGCTTTGCCAATACTTTTTTTGCTAATTTGCGCTGTTACAATTGTACCTTTGGGCACATTTATTATATTGCTCTTTTTTAGATCTTTTAATATAGTTTTTGATTAATTTCCCTTCTTAAAACTAAAAACAGCCCTTCTTCTTTAATAAGCTTTTCTAAAAAGTTTTATAAGCATTCCATTAATATTATATAAAATATTCGCGTAATTCACACAACCCTTAAAACCTTATTAAGAAAAGGTAAATTGGATAATAAAAATAAAGAAATAAAAAAAATAAAAAGGAAATCAAAATCTTATTAATCAGGTTTCGTTGTTCTAATATGAGGCGTAAAAAAAAATAAGAATAATAATAATGCTGCTAATAAAACTAATACCGTTGCTAAAGAAAATTTCTTAAAAAAATCAATTATTAGCAAATTTATTGAAGAAAATTGCAAAAGTATTGCGCTCGTAAATAAGCTTTTATTAGGTTTTGCATATACTTAAGGTTTTTTTTGCAATTTTTTGCGCTGGATTTTTGCTTTCTTTTATTTAAAATAATAAGAAATACTCATTTATTAAAATTAAAAAAATTAGTTTAACAAATAAAAAATGCGCATAAATTATTAATATGCTTTTAATAAATATATTCAAAGCTTTTTGACTTAAAATCTATAATTCTCAAAATTCAAAAAAGCTTTAAATTGCTCAAATTTCTAATAAATTAAATTTTTGTAAATTTATTGGGAAGTATATTATTTATTAATAAGTACATAACCTTAAACAAGCCCTAAACAAACTTTTGTTTAAGCCATATATTTTGAATATTCATATAGTAAAATTTAATAATAATCCTTTTGCCATTATTTATTATAAGCTTGATTATTTGTTAATTATTACAAAAAATTGCCTATGTTTTCCTAATATCTAAAAATAGTTCCCTAAAAAATTATTAAAATGCCATAGCTTCTGTTTCTATATGCTTAAAAAATAGCAATTTTGCTTTTATTATAAAAATTATAATTGTAAATTATTAAAATGCTTTTTAAATTATTAAATCATTAAATATCAAAATTACATATTCTTGCAATAATTGCCTAATTTTAAAATTATTTGCAAATAAAGCATTAAAAGCAATAAACAAAGCCCATATTTAATTATTTTTAAATATAATCCCTAAAAAGCGCGTTTTAAACAAATACCAAATAAACTAATATATAATTATAAAATGCTTTAATCTAAAATTTATAGCAAATTATAAAAATAAGGCTATAGCATATGTAATATTTAATTATGTAATAATTGCTATATATAACATAAACCTAATCTTTTTTAATATGCTTTAATAATTTTTTTTAATGCTTAATCATTAAATTTCATAAGCTTAATTTAAGGCAACGGGATTATAAAATACCTTTTATTTGCTTGCTTAAATTTATAAATAATGTTTTTAATATATTAATTATAAACAAAGGAAATAATCTTACGCTTTTAATTACGCATTATTTTAATTCCTAAAAATTGCTTAATATTTCCAAAATCATGCATATTGTATGCCTAATTAAGCTTTTTAATAAATTCTTTGCTAAGCTTTGTATTATTTTAATAAAAAAGCACTTAAATATTATTAATATAAAATAATATTAAAATTTTATGTTTAAAGTTCATAAATATGTAAAGCTTTTTAAAATAAGAAAATAACCCTAAATTTATTAAAATCTTGCTAATATGTTTATACTAAAAATAAAAAAAATCGCGCATTTTATAAAATGCACAATTAACCCGTAATATCTTTTTTAATTCTTAAAAACCAAAAAAAAATTGCAATACACTATTTTCCTATTTATATCTTAAAAAGCGTTAATAAATGTATTAATTATATTAAAACATTTAATTTTTAAATTAAATTCAGCGGTAAGCGCCATAATTATTTTAAATAATTTAGCTATTAAAATGCTTATGTATATTAAAATAATTATAAATTTGCTTTAAAAGATTTTGCACATTATAATATATAATCGGCATTTTAAAATATATTTGTTTTTATTAAATTTATATTTAAATACTCATATAAGCAATATAAGCGTTAATATAATATTTTAATTAAAATATTCCAGCGTTTAGCATTTATGCTTATTTATATTACCTATTTTTAAATAAGTATTTTTAATAAATCACATTTTTATTAAATAATTCTTAAAATTATTTCATTTTTTAGGCTTTGGTAAAAATTCTTAAACCTTAATTTTAAAAAATAAGATCTTTTTTTTTAATAATAGCTATCCTTTTAAGCAATTTGCCTAAATAGCTATTGTAATTATTATATGTATTATTTTTATTATTTATCTTAATTTCTTTTGCTTTTTCAAAAACATATGTTAATTAAGCATTAATTTATTAAGCATAAAATTTATATATAATATAAAATCATTATGCAAATTAAAAAAATGCTTTTTTTTCAATGTATTATTCTCAAAATTGCAAATACCCCTAAAATTAAAATATTCTTATTAAAATCTTATTTTCTTAAAAATTATATTAAATATAGCAAATACTTTAGTATATTTTTTGAATTATTTCCTTTTCCCTTTCGCAGCTTTTAATAGCCCGCCTTAAATGCTCAAAAATTTTAATTTAATTAGCTAAGCTTCAATTGCTATAGCTTAAAAACGTATCAATGCTTTTGCTAATTTAAAAAATTTGAATTTTGATTTTTCATAATTTAAAAATAATGCGTTTTAATACGTATTTAAATTATATAATAAAATTTAAACCTTAAATTTTAATACTTAAAGCAAATTTATTGCTTAATTTTAAAATATATTTAATATCCAATTTATAAATTGTATGTGCTTATTTAAACAAAATGCTTTTAAATTTAAATTTATGCTTAAATCAAGCCTTAAATTTAATGCACTTAATAATTGCTTTTTTGCTTTTTACGCGTTTTTATCTAGAATAAGCGTTGTTTTTAAAATCAAAAGTCTAATTTAAATGCTAAAATTTTTAGCATAATTTTTTATTCCCAAATTTTATATTTTAAAAGCTTTTATTTGCTATTTCATAATTTTTAATAAAAATTTTAATATGCTTTTTCCCATAACATTTTGTTTTTTAATAATTTTATTTTTTGCTTCAAAAATTGTTATCCAATTGTTAATTAGCTCTTCTTTTTTAATAAACTTGTAAATTAATTAAACTTTCAAAACTAAAATTCCCTGCTTTTTTTAAAAAAAATATAAAAGCTTTCCTTATCAAATTACATGTTGCAAATAATAATAATTTTATTAAAGCGTAATACCCAAATCTTATAAATATTTAAAATAATATATTTTATTAAATATTTAATATGCGCACGCGCATTAATTTTAAATGCTTTTTTATTTTTTCCTAATGCTCGTTTTATCATCAATATATATGCTTTATACTTAAACACATAAATTCTATTTTAATTTAATTTAAAATTAATAATAATTTTAGTAATAAATGTAAAATTATATTATTAAAAATAATTGCAAAAGCACTTATTTTTTTTAAATAAGTAATTGCTAATTATTTATGCGCTTTAAGCTTTTATTATATAAATAAATACCTGCAAATGCGTACTTAATGTTTAATTTAATAAAAAGATTAAATCCTAATTGTATTTTTATTGTTTTATTAATTGCTTTTTAGCTAGCCCTTTTAGTATTGCTATTTGGCTTATAAATTGCAATTAAAAAAAGCTCAAGTTTGACTTTAAATTTAAAAACCCAGTTTTTATATTTTATAAACCTTTTAATTGTAATAATAGCCTTTTTCTAATTGTATTTGATTTTGTATATTAAAAATTTAAATTGCCTTTAAACCCAAAATTTAAAGCTCTTAATATATTCAAAAACCTTGTTATGCTTTTTTAAGCGTAAAGCGTATTTAATTAGTATTTTATTATATTTATATTTAAGCATTAGTAGCCAAAATATGCTTTTAAAGCAATTCAAGTAATTAATTCTTTTTTATATAATTTTCCAAAATGAATATAATAATTGTTAATAAATTAGGCAAGTAAAATTAAAATTAAAAGCATAAATAAGCGTATATTGCTTACACTTTAAGCGTTCAACTTTGTTTATTATTTTAATATTCTTAGCTAATCCAATTTAATTTTTTTAATGTATTTGAGGTTAAATAATCAGCGCATAAATGTTACATTATTTTCATATTTAATCAAAGGTTTTTATATTTTCAAATTAGCTTTAATGTTTATTTAAGCTTTTGCTTTATAATTGTATAAATCACAATTTCTACACAGCTTAAAAAAACTTTGTATAAACAATTTAAATATTTTTTATATTTAAAAAACATAAGATTTTATTAATATTTTAATTAATAAATAATAAGATAATTTGCTATAAGCTTGCTATTATTGCCTCAATGCAAAATATAATTTATTTTGTAAAACCCAAAATTTTGCTTAAATAAATAAGCTTTTAAAATAATATTAATATAAAATCCTTTTATAATAATTATCTTATAAAAAATAAGATTATATATTTAATTATTATTATTTATAAAAATAGTTTTTATAATTTAAATTTTGTGCCTTAAAATAAAAAGCTAGCTGCTTTTTATTTTTATAATATTATTTAGTTTTATTTTAATAAAAAATTCAAATTTCAAAAATAAAACATTATTAATCAAATTAATTGTTTTACAATTATTTAAAAGTATTAAATTAAAAAGAAAATATGAGGCATTTTTCTAAAAAAAAAATAAACTCTTAATTAGGCCCTTTTTTTAAAATTTAATAAAAGCATTAAAAACGTATTATTTCCTAATCCCGCTAATTTATTAAAAATATTATTTAAGATCTTAAATTTGAGTTTTTTTAAACTTTTTAAATTCCTTAATCTTTTAATCAAATCCTAAATTAATAAAAGCAATAGCTTATTTTAGCTAAATTAGCTTTGTAAGCTTTTTCACTTATTTTTTATAAATTATTAATAAATTTCTTTAGCTTAATTCTTATTTTATTTTAAAGCTAATTTAGGCAATTTGTTTAAAAAAAAAAAATTTATAAATAGCAAATTAAAGCTTTATGCAATAGCTAAAAGATCTCTTATATGAATTTTTAAAACATAAGCAAAACTGTTTTAAAGCTTATTAATTTAATATGCTTTTTAATTTCTTGCTTCAAGCCTCAAATAAGCTTTTATTTTCAAATCCCGCATTATTTGATCTTCCCTAAAAAATAGCAAAATAATCAGTATATAATTTACTATTAATAAGCTCATAATATATCAAATTCACTTTATTAGTATAAAAAGAGCGGCATAGCTATTTCAAAATATATAAAAAAAAATTCTAAGCTTATTAGCTTTTTTAATCTTTTAATATTAATTAATAAATTATTTATTATCAAATTATTTAATAGTAATTAAAAAAATTATAAGCCTTTAAAATCTTTTAATATTAATAATTTTATATAATCTGGCCTTTTAAAAAAAGGCTTAATATGCCATAATCTATTTAATTAAGCTAATTTTTCCTTTTTTTGCTTAAGCAAGTAAAGCTATATACTTTTATTTAATATTAGCTTATAAAATTTAATTTATTTATTAAAACATAAAGCAAAAAAAACAAATAAGCGCTTAAATATTTATGCGCTTTTTCAAAATAAACTATAATATAATAATATTAAAATATTTGTATCCCATAATTTTTTAAATTCACTTATAAAATTTAAAATACGCAATCATCTAAGATTGCCAAATCGCGCAATTTAATTTCTATTTCTTTTCCTTATTTTCGGCATTAAAAATGCATAATTTCAGCTTATATAAAATTGCCATAGTTAAAGCTCTCAAAATCATTAAAGCAAAAAAAATTAGAATTAATTGCTTAGCCTCGTTCTTATTAAATATAATAATAAAAGTTCTGCTTTAAATATTATTTAATAATAAATCTAAAAATTTCAAATAAGCCTTTATTACTATAACCCAAATAACAAAATCTGCGCTATATTAAGCTTGCGCAATTTAAAAATTAATTTATAACTAAACAATTTTTGCTACTATAATTTGCTCAATGCTTTTAGGAATTAAATTAAAAACTTCCGCAAAAATACAAGCATCTATTATATCAAAATCAATCAAAAGCTATAATCTAAAAATATTTGCGCTAAAAATAAAATAAATATACTAATTAGCCCACTACTCAAGTTTCTTGCAAATAATATTTGCATTCAGCATTCCAATGCTACTATCGTCTATAAACATATTAAAATAATCAAGCGATCGTTAAATAAGAAAACTAAAAAATTAAAAATTAAAAAAAATCGTAAAATTAATAAATAAAAAACTTTAAATAAAATCCAATTCTATATATGTACCAAATAAAGATAATAGCCTATAGTTCTTAATTATAATACAAAAAATAAAACAAGTCTTTCAAAATATAAAAAATCTCTATAATCACTAAAAATAAAAAATATATAAATATATTTTATAAATTAAATTAAGCGTTACCCTTTCTTAAATAAAACTGCAAACTGAAAATATATACATAAAATGCTTACGCAAGCATATACTAAACCTCATCAAATATGCTAACATAATAATAAAGCTTATTGCGCGACAATTAATATATAATATATATTTATAAACTACTTTAAATAGCGAAAGGCCTTTTAAAAAATTATATAAAAAAGACATTTAAATATAATCTATAATAAATAAAAACTTAAACTAATCGTCTTAATAATAAAAAACAAAAAGGCGAAGTTGACGTTAAAAGTATTAATTATATACTTTAGTTTAACTATTAATTTAAGAGTAGTTAATTATAAAAAACTGTCTTTTTGTACCAAAGATTAAAAAGAAAACAATCTAAAAGCAGGAAATAAATTAAAGTCTTTTATTAAAAATAATATTAATTGGGGGGCTAAAATATCTATATATATAATATATATATAATTTTATAAAATCGCGGGTATTTGAGGTCTTTTAACAAGGGATATTTATAGTTTATTTACTAAAGCGGTTAATAAAGACGAGGACATTGTCAAATCTATACTTGTCTTTATTAAAACTACAGTAATTTACAGTAGTATGTTCTTAAAATCGAAATAGGACAGGAAAAGGTTAAAAGAAGCCGGGTTTTTTATCTTAGGGGACTTAAATACGTCAACAAATATAACAATTATAATAGTATTATTGGACTGTTGATGCAATACTGTATTATTAGTACTAAGAAGATAAAAATTATAAGGTGAATTATATTAACACAGTTATATATTTATCAAGTAAAAAAAGCGCGGAAATAAATAACGTTAAGGATTATAAAACGGTTATCAAAGAATAGTAAATCGCTTTTTATATTAAACTTACCCGGCTAATCTAATAAGGCTTACTTTTGTAACGTTTAAAAAAAGGGGTTATATAATTGGCTTTTAGTGTTTAATATATTACTAAGAATATTAAGGAAAGATCCGTTATTTTAACGTCAAAAGCAAAACTGTCATTTTAACTAAAAGAGCGGAGATTTTTAGCCACAAATATAAAGTTTATTTAATTTTGCCATAAAAGTTGTTATAAGCGATATACTCTTTTAATAAAATTCTGTTCATCAAACTCGTCCGGTTTATAAGAGAGCGCATTTACTAACAGGTTATAGATATTTAGCCGATAAGTTATTATAAAATGGTAATTAGCCAATAGTTCATCCTATTGTATTTGTCGGGTATTTAGTTATTTAAAGGTTATAAAGTATTTTAAGGCTTTGTAATTTATAATAATACAGATTTAATAAGGGGTCCTTGCAAACTCTACTTTTTAATAAGCAAAAAAGCGTATAATAACAAGTATTTCTTTATTATAAATAGTATAATTAAGTTTTATAAAGAGTATAATTTAAAAAAAAACCCAGTTTTTATTATATTATTAAAAAAGAACTTTTATAATAACTCTATTATTTGTATTTGTTTCTAAAAGGCAAAGCAAATATTATTAAT
Source organism: Helotiales sp. F229 (assembly GCA_002554605.1). Lineage (NCBI taxonomy): Eukaryota > Fungi > Ascomycota > Leotiomycetes > Helotiales > Helotiales sp. F229. The sequence goes on along the minus strand of MXAW01000004.1, from coordinate 1,807,365 downwards.
AATACCGAAAAAGCGGAGTTAATATAAAAATATGTTTTAAAAAATCAAAAATATTTTTATATTTGTGGGTAAAACAAAAAAAAAAACGTTATTTTTTATTAAATAAACAAGAGGTTTTATTATAATATTGTAATCTTTAATAAAACGCCTATAAAAATTATAAAAACTAAAAAAGGATTATATACTTTTAATAAAACCAAAGTAAATCTATGAATTAATAACTAAAACTTTTTTAAAATTAATCTTTAGTTTTGAACTTAATATAATAAATCCAAGGTATTTTATATAAATAATTTTAAACTCACTCTTTTTAAGATCTATTTAAAGGCCAATGTCTTAAAGTCATTGAAGCATTTTTGTAATATAAGAATAGTACTTTAAGGAGTCTTTAAAATAAATAAAAATATTGTTTAAATAAGCCGTATAAAAGTCGTTTAAGTAATCGAAAAGAATATTATTTATATACCATTAATATATCATAAGTTTATTAATCAAACCAAAAAGAAAAACCTTATATTTATACGCTTTATATTTTGTTCTAAAAGTCGTATATTTTTTAAAGGCTAGGTTTATTCGAATACAATAAAAGGCCTGTTTAATGTCGAGTTTAATAAAGATACGGATATTTATAATCTTAGCCAAAGTCTCGTTAATCAAAAGAAAAAGGTAATAATCTTTTTGAGTAAAAGAATTAAATATTTAAAAATCAATATAAAATCTCAGACTTCCATTTGGCTTTTTAACGAAGAGGATAAGGGCGGTATATAGTGTTTAAAAAGGTTTAATAAATCCTTTTAATAAATTATTAGTAATATAGGCTTTAATTACTTTAAATTCTTTAGTATATATTTTATATAAAGGCAAATATTTAAGGCTTTTTTCTTTACTTTTAGTTAACTTAATTTAAGAATTATATAAATAATAAAAGGGGAATATATCACTTATAACTTTAGAAAATATGTGAGCTTATTTAGCATATTTTAAAGGAACTATTGGTTTAGAATTTAATTTACTTAAATAAGCAGCAAATTGTTATATTATTTAACAACGTTCAATGAATTTAACAATTAATCTTAAAATAATAACAATCCATTGGCGTTTTACAACGTATTTTTGAATTAATACGTCAACTTTATAAAGAGTCATAATAAAGATCTCATCCTTAGACTTTTGTTTGTTTAATAAGTAAAAAAACACACTGATAATTAAATAAATTTTAATAAGTGATTTCTTTTAAAGTCTTTATATTTTAGCCTTTCGTTTCTTAATAATAAAAGCATTAAAAGAAAGCGTTAAGTCAATTATATTTGAGTTATTAGAAAACTAAGCATATATTTTACAAAGTAAAGTTATAAAGTCATATAATTGCGTTTAATATAAGAAGAAAATAAATTAAAAAGTCTTACCACATAATAATATTAACTTTAATAAATATAAAAAAGAGGTTTTTGTTAAGACAAAAGGAGTAATATAATTATTATTTATAAAATCACACAAAACAAAAACTATATTTATTATTTACGATATAATTTATTTTAAAACAGTGTTTTTGTTAATGTTTATATTATTTTTATTATTGTTTTATACTTAATTCAATGGCCTTTTCATATTTCGATATATATAAAAATATAAAAGTATAGCAAAAGCGGAAATAATAATAAAAATAAGTTTAACAATAGTAAACGTCGATATAATTAATTAAATTTAAGATTAAAATAAACGGCAATAATAATTATTAAAATTAACATTTGGCTTTATTATTAAAAAGAAGAATAATATGTCTTAATAAAGGCGGCAATTTTTTAAAAGTCTTTATTATTTTTTTATATAATATTAAAAAAAAGGCTACTTTAAAAGCTATTTTAAAGGCTGTTTTAAAGGCTGTTTTATTATATAGAATCTAGCGAAAATCAAATTGTACTTGCTTTTTTTGTGGAATAATAATATAGGTAAAATAGACAATAATAAGAGCCAATATAATTAATAAAAAAAAGCTATGAGTTTTATTTAAAACACTTTTAAGGCTTTGATATTTTAAAAAGGTTACCTTTAAAGTCAGACAGAGGTTAACGGGGGTCAAATAATTAAGTACTTTTAGTTTTATTAAATTGAGTATTGTGTTTATTTTAATATTAATTAAGCTTTTGATTTTGTTGTTTAATGTCCTTTAATGGCGCTATTAAATATGGTAATAGTGGAAATCTTAAATTTTAATTAAAATGTTATAAGTAATAATTAAAAAAGAGGCTTTTGGCCAAATGATACGTCGTTTAACGGCATTGAAAAGGACTTAATGTTTTAATAATTATGCTTTTTTAAGGATAATATTATGATATTTTAATTAAGTAATGAGGAAGGGGGTGAAGGCTTATAAGCGTTTATTTATTGTTAGGTCTAATGTGATGTAGTGGCTGATCTTTTCATTATTAGCATTATTAAATCTTTTGATAATAATAGCGTTTAGTAAAAAGTAAATCAAAGGTTTTAAAAAAAAAAAGAAAGAGATTTTAAAAGAATACGGTTAATAAAACAATAATTATTTGTTTTAAAATCGAAAAGTACGGGTAGTTTGTATAATAATCTATTTTTAGTAAGGGTTATTTAAATAATAAAGGATTGTTTTTTAAGAAGTTTTATTAGGTTAAAGTATTATATATTTTTTAATATATTTAAGAAAGAGTCTTTTTTTAGGCTTGGCCTTTTGTTAAAAAAGGTAGTATTTGTTCTTTAGTAGTATTTTCGTATATATTTTTATTGTTATTTTTAGATTAATTGTTAAAGGAACGGTTAGTGTTAATTTTGTTGATTTTATAAAGAGTAAAAAGTTACTGAGATAGTTGTATAATATAGTGGCGAAGTGTATTTGTCAGTAATTAAGTACAAGGGGTGTCGGTATGTGTAAGAAAGGTTAATAGTCTTTGGTACTAATATTATTAAGGCTAAGAGCTCTTTCATTTACGATATTTTCTTGCCTTATAATTAGTATAGTTATTAAAGAAAACAAGAGACTGAGAAGTTGTATTTATAGCCCAATGAGAGTTTGACTTAGTAAAAGCTAAAGATTTAGAAGTCGAGTAAAAAGTCCGTTTAACTAATTGGCCTTAGTCTTTAGTTTGAATTGTTTTTATGTATTCTTTTAATAACTGAGAGGTTTTGTATTACTAAAACAGTTATTTATATAACCAGGGGGGAAATTTATTTTATAAACTTATTTTTAAGATAAATTTATTATTAATATTAGTAATATAAATAAAAGTTCTAAAGTTATAGTAAAAGCTTTGAAAAGAACTTTGGTAATTTATATAAAAAGCGGGATATTTAGAACAGGTTATTTATTTATTATAAAAATTAAATAAAAACAAGACAAGTTGTTTTATTAAATTTAAGGCGTTTATAAGTATATTGTCTTTATTAAATTCAGGTTTTAAAAAGGCTAGTTCTAAGAATGTTTATGTTATTCTTTCGGTTTAGTTTAGTAATTAGTCTTTTTTGTGTTTTTTATTAATAAAGCAAATAATATAATAACATAGAACGTTATGTATTTGGACTTTCTATAGTTTTAAGGAGTACTTAATATTATTGGAGAGTTTGTTTAAAAGGTTTGGAATCTTTTTAATATAAGTAATATAAAACATAAAAGAAGTTTTAGAAAAAGATAAGACTTAAAAAGTGTTTTTAAAGAAGGGATAATATAAAGTATTATTATAATAACGACTTAACTTATTGTTATTTTTATTATTGTTATTATTCAAATTAAAGGCAATAAGGGTTTATTTACTTTTATTTTTAATAAGAACATTAGTATTTTCTTTAATAAAAGAGAAAAGAATAAATAAAAAGAGGATGTCTTTGAAAAAAAAAAACAGACTTAAAAAGAGTACAATTTTAGCTAAGGCTTTAGAATTGTTTTTATATAATAAATAAATCTTTATTTATTTATTTAAAATGCTTTTTCTTTTTATTTAGCCTTCTTTTTATTTCTTTTATTATTTATATATTTATAATAGTTTGGTTATTTTAAAGAGTAAATTATATTATATTAAAAGAAAAAGAGGGTTAAAAAGAAGATCTTATAAAAGGAATAAAAAAATAAAGGCAAAAGACATATTAGTGTTTTTTATTATAAAAAGTTTAGGTTTTATATAATACATTAGGAATACGTTTATATAAAAGGGGATATTGTTTTTTGGCTTAATTAAGTCAAAAAAGCGTAAAAAAGGGAAGCCAGTATTATTGACTTTTTTAGGTTTATTAATTGTTTAGGTGTTATTTATTAAATTATATTTAATATAGGCCTTTTTTATAATAAAAGTTTATAAAAGAATAAAGAAAGGGGAAGATATTTATTATCTTTTTAAATAAATTAAAGAAAGTTATAAATAATATAATGCTTATTTTATAAAAATCAGTGTTAACGTCTAATAAAGGCCTTATATATTATATAAAAAATAGTAAAAGTAATTAAGATTCTTTTAGAATTTATAATTAAAAAAGAAAAAAGGTAAAGAAAAAAAAGGGGTTATATATAAAAAACATTATCAAATTAATCTTGCTTAGGCGTTTAATAATGCCCAATTAGGAAGGCTCCCCTAAATGCCCTCCTTACCGTACCATCCGTTACAATTAATGGTTAGTGTAAGTAGTATAGTGTACTTAATAGCACTGCCCTCTTTTTTGTTATAGCCTGTAAGGACAATAAGCTTAAGTAAGATAAAGAAAGAAATTCCAAAGAGTTTCTAAAATTAATAAGTTATTAAGGTTTTAATAGTACTAAAAATATTCGTTCTGTTATTAATATATATAATTGATTTGATATATAATCTATTCCTTCTTAATTCAATATTAATTAGGAATTATTGTCCTTTAATAAAAACACGAAAATCAATATTCAAATCCTTTTATAAATCGAGGCTTTTATTATAATAAGAGACTTTCCCACGGCTTAAGAGTTTTCCAACAAATCGTCCGATTCTATGTCTTTTCTTTTTGTGACGGATGGTACGAATCGGAGGGCATTTAGGGGAGCCTTCTTAATTGGGCATTACTAAGCGCCTAAGCAAGATTAATTTGATAATGCTTTTTATATATAATCCCTTTTCCCTTTTTACCTTTTTTCTTTTTTAATTATAGATTTTAAAAGAATTTTTATTATTTTTATTATTTTTTATATAATATATGAGGCTTTTATTAAACATTGGCATTTGTTTTTATAAAATAAGTATTATATTATTTATAACTTTTTTTAACTTATTTAAAAAGATAATAAATATCCTCCCCTTTTCTTATTCTTTTATGAATTTTTATTATAAAAAAGGCCTATACCAAGTATAGCTTAGTAAATGGCATTTAAATAATTAATAAACCCAAAAAAGTCGATAATACCGGCTTCCTTTTTTTATGCCTTTTTAATCTAATTAAGCCAAAAAAATAATATCCCTTTTTATACAAATATACTCCTAATATGTCATATAAAGCCTAAACCTTTTATAATAAAGCACTCTTTAATAAAAAATGCTAATATGTTTTTTGCCTCTGTCTTATTCGTTCTTCCCATAGGATCTTTTTCTCAACCCTTTTTTTTCTTTAGTATAATACAGCTTATTCCTTAGGATAGCCAAATTATTATAAATATATAAACAATAAAAAAGATGAAAAAAAAGCTAAATAAAAAGAAAAAGCGTTTTAAGCAAATAAGTAAGAATTTATTTATTATACAAGAACAATTTTAAAGCCTTAGCCAAAATTATGCTTTATTAAAATCCGTTTTCTTTTAAAAATAGCCTCTTTTTATTCATTCCTTTTTTCTTTATTAAAAAAAATACCAATGTTTTTATTAAAAGTAAGTGTAAGCAAACTACTGCTGCCCTTAATTTAAATAATAATAATAATAAAGATAATAATAAGTTAAGCTATTATTATAATAATATTTCACATTATCCCTTTCCCAAAAACACTTTTTAAATCCCATCTCTTTTTGAAATCCTTTTTATGTTTTATGTTATTTATATTAAAAAGATTTTAAACCTTTTAAATAAACCTTTTAATAATATTAAATATTTCCCAAAATTATGAAAAGTTTAAGTATATAATGCTTTATATTGTTATATTACTTATTTTATTAATAAGGAATATAAGAAGAATTGGTTATTAAACCAAATTAAGGGAATGGCATAAACATTTTTAAAACCCGCTTTTTTAAAACCTGAATTTATTAAAAATGATATGCTTATAAATACTTTAAATTTAATAAAACAATTTATCTTGTTTTTATTTAATTCTTATAATAAGCAAATAGCCCATTTTAAATACTTTGCTTTTTGCATAAATTACCAAAGCTTTTTTTAAAGCTTTTACTACAATTTTAGAACCTTTACTTATATTGCCGGCATTAACAACAAATCCATTTTAAAAATGGATTTGCAAAAAAAGCTACCTCTTTAATTATATAAGCAATTGTTTTAATAATATAAAACCTCCCGATTATTAAAAAAGTATGTGAAAATAATTTAAACCAAAAACCAAGGCCAATTAATTATGCGGATTTTTTACTTAATTTCCGAGTTTTTAGCCCTTATTAAATCGAACTTTTATTAAATTATAAATATAATTTTTTAATCCCTTGCTCCCTTTTATAATCACATTGGTTATAAAACAAAAGAGCATTATAAATAGAAGAATTCCTAATCCCAATAATTGCACCAAAAACCATTAACCCCTTCTACGCATACTAATACCTCTTGCGCCTAATTATTAACAAATGCACTTTACTATTATATTATATAGCTATTTTAGTAACCTTTTATTTTTTATAAAATTAATAAGATTAACATTAGCTATTTTTTTAATAATTAATCGAAGAATAATAACAAAGATATATATAAAAATACTATTAAAAAGCATATGCCGCCTTTTCCAACAAAACGCCAAGCCTAGGAAAAAACTTCTTCCTAAATATATTAAAAAATATGCAATACCTTAACTTAATAAAGCTTTTTGGAGGACAATCCTTTATTATTTAAATAACCTTTACCAAAAATAAATTATTATACAAATTACCCGCACTTTTTGATTTTAGAGCAAATGATTATTGTTTTATTAATCGCATTTTTTAAAATCTATTTTTTTTTTAAAAAAAACCTTTGATTTACCTTTTGCCAAATGCTATTACTATTAAGGGATTTAATAGTGCCAATAGTAGAAAAATCAGCTATTATATTACGTTGAACCTAATAGTGAATAAGCGCTTACAAGCTTTTACCCCTTTTTTTATTACTTAATTAAAACATCATAATATTATCTTTAAAAGAGCATAGCTATTAGAATATTAAGTTATTTTTGATACTACTAAACAACGCATTATTTGGCTAAAAGCCTTTTCTTCAATTGCCACTTATAATACTTCAATTAAAATTCAAAATCTTCACTATTATTGCATTTAATAGCGCCATCAAAAAAATGCTAAATAACAAGATCAAAAGCTTAATTAATATTAAAATGAACGCGATGCTTAATCTGATGAAGCTAAAGGTGCTTAATCATTTAATCCCTATTGGCCTTTATCCAATTATAAAGGCAATCTTTTTGAAAATGTCAAAGCCTTGAAAGTGTTTTAAATAAGACTTATGGCTTTCTTCTTATTAATTATATCAGCTTTTACTATTATTAATCTTACCCATACCATTATTTTGCAAAAGAAGCAGGTACAATTTGACCTTCGCCGGATTTTACATAGCAAAGCAGTTTCCAAAGCAGTCTTTCTTTTAATATTATATAATAAGATGATGAAGACTCTTAAAAAGGCGTTGCCTTTATTAAAACATATTATTCTTTTTTTTTATTCAACAACAAGGCCATATGTTGATTTTAATAGCCATTATTGCCGCTTACCCTGGTTTTAAGCTTAATTAGCTATATTAACAATTAGCGCTATTAAATCTATTTTTGCTGTTATTTTTGCTTTTGCTATATTTTCATATTCTTGTATATATTAAGATATAAAAAGATTATTAAACTAGGTGCAAAACAGCAATAAATATAATGTAAACATCAATAAGAACATTGCTTTAAAATAAGCTGTATTATAAACAATAAACATAGCTTTTATTTTGTGTGATTTTATGAATAATAATAGTAATTGTGTTATCTCTTTTATTTTAATAAGAACCTCTTTTTTATATTTATTAAAATTAATATTGCCATATATTAAAATTTCTTAGCTTGCTTTTTTTTTACGCTAAACGCAATTGCGTGATTTTGCAGCTTTATTTCATAAGATGCGTGCTTAATTTTCTGATAACTTAAATATGACCAACTTAATGCCCCTTCCCAATGCCTTTATTATTAGGAAACGAAGGGTTAGAATACAAAGATTTTAAGGGAAACTACTTATTAAAATTTATTTAATTATTAGCGTATTTTTTTATTTTTTAAACAAACAAAAGTTTAAGAACAAGATCTTTGCCACAACTTTTCATAAAGTTGATATATTAATTTAAAAGCATATTGCAAAGCGCCAACAGACTGCTGCTATTTTAAGTTTAATTGTTGAATTTATTAAGCATTATTAAATAATATAATAATTTGCCGCCCGTTTAAGCAAGCTAGATTCCGAATTAATGGTTTCCTTAAAATATACTGAATAAACTTACATATTCTTTAAAGCTAAAAGTAATATATTCCCCTTTTATTGCTTATATAATTATTAAATTAAATTAATTAAAAGTAGGGAAAAAAGCTTTAAATACTTGCGTTTATATAAAATGTTTACTAAAAAACTGAAAGTAGTTAAAGCTTATATTATTAATAATTTATTAAAAGAATTTATTAAACTTTTTTAAATATTATATACCGCTTTTGTCCTTTTTATTAAAAAGCCAAATAAAAGTCTAAAATTTTATATTAACTTCCAAATACTTAATTTCTTTACTTAAAAGGATTACTATCCTTTTTCTTTGATTAATAAGACTTTGGCTAAAATTGCAAATATACGTATTTTTATTAAGCTTGATAGTAAATAGGCTTTTTATTGCATTTAAATGGACCTAGCCTTAAAGGAATATACGATTTTTAGAACAAAATATAAAGCTTACAAATATAAGATTCTCCCTTTTGGTTTAATAAATGGCCTTACAATATATTAATAGTATATAAATAATTTTTTTTTGATTATTTAAATAACCTTTATATAGCTTATTTAAATAATATTTTTATTTATTTTGAAGACCTTTTGAAGCACTATTCTTATATTATAAAAATGCTTTAGCAACTTTAAAATATTAATCTTTAAGCAGATTTAAAAAAGTATAAGTTTGAAGTTACTTATACAAAGTACCTCAAATTTATTATATTAATTTTAAAACTAAAAACTAATTCCAAATTTTTTTAATTATTAATTTATAAATTTATCTTAGTACTATCAAAAGTATATAATCCTTTTTTGGTTTTTATAACTTCTATAAGCGTTTTATCAAAAACTACAATATTATAATAAAACCTCTTATTTATTTAACAAAAAACAATATTCCCTTTTGCTTTATTTACAAATACAAAAATGCTTTTAATCTTTTAAAACACATTCTTATTTTGGCTCCGCTTTTTTGATATTATTAGCAATATTTGCCTTGCCTTTTAAAAACAGATACAAGTAATAAAATTATTACAAGAGTCCTTTTTTAATAGTATAATAAAGACTGATTCTTTATTGCTTTTTTTAAAAAAATTATGTTTCCCGTAAAATTCAATTATATTATCCATAATAAAAAAATACTTGCTATTATACGCTTTTTTGCTTATTAAAAAGCAGAGTTTACGGGGACCCCTTATTAAATTTATATTATTATGAACCATAAAGCCTTAGAATATTTTATGACCTTTAAGCAATTAAATGCCTAATAAATATAATAGGCTAAATTATTAGCTAATTATTATTTTATAATAATTTATTGGCTAAGTGTTCATAACCTATTGGCAAATGCGCTTTCCCATAAATTAGACAAGCTTGATAAACAAAATATTGCCAAAAGAGCCCAACGCCTATAACAGCTTTTATAGGAAAATCAAATAGACCTTATACTTATAGCCAGGAATTTCTGCTTTCTTAGCCAGGACAATAGTCTTACTTCTAATATTAAGATAGCAGATTTTTTTTTAGCATTTTTAATAGTACATTAAACATTAAAAACTAATCGCATAGCCCTTTTTCTACAAGCATTGCGAAAGCAAGCCTTATTAGATTAATTAGGTAAGCTTAGTATAAAAGGCGACTTACTGCTTTCCGATGGCCGTTTTATAATCCCCAATATTGCTTATTTCTGCATTTTCCTTATTTAAAAAGTACATAATTACATTAATATAGCTTACTTTAGTATTAAGAAGATTTTGCAACTTTTATTTTTTCAATACTAATGATACGGCATTATAGCAATAGTCCAGCAATATTACCGCAATTATTACACTTATTAACATATTTAAGTCCCCTAGAATAAAAAACCTGGCTTCCTTTAATTTTTCCCTATTTTATTTTAACTTTAAGAACATCTTATTATGAACTATTATAATTTTAATAAAGACAAATATGGATTTAATAATGTCCTTGCTTTTATTAACCGCTTTAATAAATAAGCTATGAGTATTTTTTGCCAGAAAACCTTAAATGCGCGCAACTTAGCAAAATTATACTTATACCATATATATAAATACTTTGGCCCTCTACTTACTATTATTTTCAATAAAGGACCTTAATTTGTTTTTTACTTTTGAACTGCATTTTGCATAATCTTAGGCATTAAGAGATAGCTTTTTATAACAAACCACCCACAAACAAATGGCTAGATCAAAATATATAACTAATACTTTTAGCAAAAACTTTGCCCTTTCATTTCTTATTATTAAAACGATTGATTTGAGTTTTTTCTTATAATAAATTATACATAAATTTCCCTTTCGTATGATTTATTAAGAGGTTTTTTATTGTTTAAAATGGTTTATAGCTATGCCTTACATATAAATTAAGATTGAAAAATTGATTTGCTAAATTCAGCATTTCCTATTAATAAATTGAATACATAATAAATTGTAAATTATACTATATACTATTGCATAGCATAAAATACAGCTAAATTTAGCTTTTTAAAGTCCTAAGCAAAAATGGCCTGATTTTATAATTGCTTTTGCTATATAATTGATTTTAATATAAACGATTTTGTTTGGCTTAATATATGTTACTTTTCAATTACTTACCCCTTAAAAAAACTAAACTTTTTTACCAATAGTTCATTTCGAATATTAAAGAAGGTTAGAAGCTTATATTACCTGGAACTGCTAGCGAATATAAAAGTATATAATGTTTTCCCTACGGCAAAGCTTAGGAAAGACTCCAATAATCTTTTAATAAAACAATAAATTACGCTACCTTCGCCAATTAATATTATTAAAAATAACAAATAAAAAATCAAGAACTTACTCGCTTACTAAAAGCAACAAGATAGCCTTTTTTATAAAATCTTTTGGCTAAATCAAAATATTAATCTTATTTGGTATAATACCTTAAATATTAAATATGCTTTTGCAAAGATTTAGGAGTTTCATTTTAATAACCCGATACAAGCAAATCCCCTTGCAAAACTACCTTAATAGCTTAAGACGTTTCATAATAAAATAAACAACTATGATCACCTTGATGAAGATAAGGAAATGAATACATACTTAAGGACAAGCTTTTTCTGGAAGGGGGGATAATATAATGGATAATATGAATTGGAAGGCATTTAGGGGAGCTTTCCTAATTAGGCATTACTAAGCACCTAAGCGAAATTAATTCGACGACGCTTCCTATATATAACCCCTTTTTCCTCCTTATCTTCTTTTCTTCTTAATTATAAATTCTAAAAGAATCTTGATTATTTTTACTACTTCCTACGTGATATATGAGGCCTTTGCTAAACATTGGCACTGGTCTTTATAAGGCAAGCGTCACACTTTTAATTTCTATAATCTTATAGTCTATTTCCTTTGTTTTCTTTAATTTAAGACAATTATTAGCCCAGTAGTTAGTCTTATTATAATAAAAGCAAGAAGTACTAGTGGGTATAATATTGGCAAATTATATAAAAGTTAGGGTAATTAAAAGAAAAAAAGAAAAAGCTTTTTTTGGTTAAGTGTCTCGGCGTCAGTTATCCTTCTTAAAAATATCCTCTATATAACTTTTATAAATATCGGTGTTTTTAAAGGATGAGAGAAGAGTAATAGTCTAGTAGAAGAAGCGTGCTTTAACTTAAATATTACAAAGGTTTCTATTTATAACTATTAAGAATTTATTAAGGCAAATATAATTATTCTTAAGCTCATATTATTTAGTGAAAATATAGAGCTTTAAAACAAGTGAGATTTTTTCACAAATATCCTCGAACTAATGAGAATATACGATTTTATCAATAATAGTATAATTAATGAATTTAATACAGAATTTATTATATATCATAAATCTCATAATTAAGTGGTTATATTTTGCTTTTATAACTTATATTTAATTATAGTCAAAAAATTGTTGATCTAAAATTTTAAAAACATTGGCTACACTATCAAAAATACCTATAAAGTTAGGATCTATATATTAAAAGATAACTGTTTTAGTTTTTTTACTTATATATTTAAAATAAGCCTTGACTTAAGAATTATTAATCTTGAAGTTTTTTAAATATTTCTTAATAAAAAGTTTTATATCCATTTTCCATATATTATACTTAATGTCGCTATTATAGTTAAAAAATAGAATACAAGGGTACTTGACTTTATTAGCTTTTATAATAAAAATACTAAAGTCCAGTGAAAAAAAGTAATAGTTAGGAAATAGTTAAAGGTTTATAGTGAAGGCACGAATAGTAGAGCGTCGTACTAAGTCGGTATCAGCCGATCTAATACGTTTGTTTTGAGGAGTTCTATTAGAAACAAATATAAAAACAATAGTTATTTAAATTATCTCTTGTATATATGATTTTTAGGTATTAGTGAAGTTAGCGTCTGCTATTGTGGCAGGTTTTAAAAAGGTGTCATAAAAGGTATTAATTTCAGAGACTAAAAGCAGTTCTTTAAGTTTAATTAAAGGTTAAAATAAATCGTTTTTTAGAAGAAGTATGTTTTTAAAAGAAAGTATATTATTAGCAGAAGTAAAACCAAGTCATATAAAGACTAAGGTCTTGTGTATACTTTGTTAAAAAAGTATATATAAAGGATTTGTAGTTTATTTGTTATATAATAATTATACTAATGAATAATTAAGGTATTAACTCGAAAAGACGAGGTTAACAAGGGTTCTAGTTTTACTTAATACAACTGCTTTTGAAAATAGAGTAAGAGGCACCTATTTACGTAAGTATAATAAAGGTAATACTATAGTTGTATAAAACGACAGTGTTTTCTTTAAAGTGAGATACAACGTTTTACAGTAGAATAAAATTAACCTTTTCTTATATTACGGTTGGCCTTAGGGTGATACTAAAACAAGAGCTATTTTAGGGGAAACACTAGAGTAAAAGCTTCTTTTATATTTAGTCTTAAGACTACGTTTAATATTTAAAAAAAAAGATAAAAAATAAAAGAATATATTTAATATAACAAATTAAGGCCTTATATATCCTTTCTTTAAATATAGTTGACTTTATCTAGTAATTGTCCTTTCGTTTAAGGTTATAAGTTATACTGCTTTCCTTTTATTATTTAAGAACCTATCTTTTAAAGTAAGCTATAAAGTGGCTTGTACAAATGGCCTATATTATATAATAACCCGTTCTTCTAAAGTAACCCATAAAGTGGCTTGTACAAATGGCCTGTGGAGTAAACCGTAACATTATATAGTATTCTAGAATCAAGAAATCATTAGTTCAATACTTATTATAAACACTATACCAAGAAGTTATAGATAAAGACCTTTATATATAATTCTTATTTATTAATCAATACTAAAAATAATCAAAAATTCAGAATAATTAGAATATAAACAAATAATACCTTGATTTTGGGAAATAACGACTTCTTGGTTAGGGAATAAATAGAAATTACAAATACGAACTTTTTAATAAAGCCGATTTAAGTCTTAAACGTTTCTGAACTTTTTATATTTAATAGTTATATTATTATTATAAAAGGAAACGATATTTATATGTCTTAAAAAAGATAGGGAGCTAGAATCGAGTTAATTGACACTAAAAAGAGTAATTATAAGAAGGCTTATATAAAACAACGTACTTGTGGAGCTTATATTGTTATGATTTGTTAATTAAAAGTCATATTTGATCTTTTAGTAGTTGTGACGATTTATACGTCACTGACTAGATGACTCATTGACCAATGAATCATACCAAGGATGACTCATATACTTATAACTCATTAATAACTTATACACCGATGACTTATAGCTGAGTTATATTAAGATGAGTTATATTAAGATGAGTTATATTAAGATGAGTTATATTGAGATGAGTTATATTGAGATAAGTTATACCAAGATAAGTTATATACTGAGGACAAGTACTGACTTAAGGCTTAGTATATGTATATAGTTTTCTTTTTTCTTTGACTTTATTTTTATTTTTATCTATTGTTTTTCGTATGTAATATAGTAATATAATAGTATTTGCGCTATTATATTATAATAAACCCCTTTTATTTGGGAAGGTCCTAATATTTAACTTATTTTCTTCGATTTCTTTTTGGTAATCCAAGTATAAATAGTTTTTATATACTTGCGAAAGTAATAGTATCGACAACTTAATTTATATACCTGCAAAGGTTATAGTATTTTTATTTAAACAACAAATATATTCTAAAGGAATACCTAAATAAAGAAACAAAGCTATTTTTCCTAAAGCTTTATTAATTAATAAGAACTTACTTTAACCTGAAACCCCGCAGAAGTTAAAGGAAAGATTTGTATATTACCTTAGACTCGAAAGCGACTTGGCATTTGACAAACCCTTTATAGTTAATTCTTTTTTGATTATTATATAATCTCCTTTACTTAATAACTTTTACTTTTATTATAATAGCATAAAAGAAGATTTTAATAACGACGACCAAACGGCAGACCCTTAAAATAATAACGCGGTAGAAGGCCAGTATATAAAGGAGATTGATATGGTACGAATGGAATTAGGTTTAATGGGCTAGAAGTTTATTAAAAAGTTTAAGGAGGTAGCAAAACATTAGAAGTTTACTAAAAAGAAGTTTTAGAAGTCAATAGATAAAACTACTATTACTTTGTAGGAGTTTATAAAGTTATTGAACTTATAGAACATATAAAGCACAAGTACTATTCTTTTTGACAATCCCTTTAAGCGAAATGTCGGTAATAACGTTAATAATGACTTAGATGTTAACGTTAGTACCCCCGCCTATTGCTACCGCGCCTTACCTTATTTAGATCAGCCCTATATTTAAAGTAAAAAACAAAGAATACAAAAGATTAAGGTTAATAAGTTTATTAGAGACAAGACTCTCTGGAATAAATAATTAGTAGGTATATAAAGTAAGCTATAAATTAATCAAAACTACTTTGACTTAAAAAAAGCACAAATGTTATGTATATACTTATATATTTAAAAAACTACCTAAGATTAATTCTTTTTAAAATATACCAATGATATGGACACTTGTTTTATTAGTGTTAAAGAGATGTTGGACTATTTAAAAATGGTTTATGGTAATTCTTATAAGTAGCAAAATGCCAAAGCCCTTTTAAATCGAATGGCTATAAAAAAAGGAGAACGATTTAATAACTTTTAAAGCAGATTTATTAAGGCAGTTTAAGAAGTTAAAGTCCATATTAACGGCTATTTTATTACTTGACTATTTGATAAGTTTACTTTTACCTTTTATACTTAAGCACTCTTTTAATATTCCCTTGGCATTAATTATAATAATTTCGTAAGTCAAATGGCTTTTGTAAACTTAGAAATACGACGAGTCAACATAGATGTTTAAAAAACTTTTATTATAAAGTTTATTTTATTTATGATTGTTTTTTAATTAGTTTAATATAGTATGCTTCCTTTTAATGTTCCTTTTTAAAAAGAACAACTTTAAATTAAATCTGTAAATAAACTTATTTTCCTTTAGTATTTAAGTAAAGTAGTTAACTTATTATATTATAACTACAATTAAATTAGATATATGACTCGAGAATGCCTATAACTAAAAAAGAAGATTAGTTTTAACGAGATTTCCCGATTAGAGTTTTTGATTTTTAATATAATTATTAAAAGCGAAAACGAGGACAATAATAGTAAGAAAGAACTATTGGAAAATTAGAGACTTTAAAAAAAGACTTTTTTTTAGGGTAGATATTTGATTTTCGAAAGATTAATTTAAGATAGTTATGGAATAGTAAAAAGTTTTTATAACGTTGTATTTTAATTGGAAATAATAAAGTAATTTTTATTTAAGCTTTGACTAATATTAGAATAAATGGTTTTGCTTTTATTAATATTAAATTTGTAAATGATATTATGTGATTTTTTTATATTTCTTATATTTGATTTTTTATTTAAGTAATTATTCGAGGCTATAACAGAATTATTAGTAAAGAAATAACCTATTGTCTTTGATTAGATATGTTTATTAATAATTGATTATATATAAAGTTACCTTTTGTTATTATTGATTTAGGACAACAAGAGGTTATCTTAGGACGCCTTTAGATAAAACATTATGACATTTGGTTAAATGTCAAAGATTAATGTTTTGTTTAGTTTTATAATAAAAATATATATAAAAGATTACGAAAACTATTATATATATAAATAGAAGATATCCAACTTGTTATAGATATATATATTACGATTAAACGCCAAGAAAATACTTTAGGAAAAGACAAAGCTTTTAATTAAAAAATCACTAAAGAGTATAAAAAACGAGCGGAATTATTTGTTTTATTTAAAATAAAGTATTTTTTTTATAAAAAGACAACGATTACAATTACGGCTATACTAAAATACCTGTGTTTGGGAAAGTGTGTTATTTCCCTTATTGTAGAAAAGGTATTAGATAAAGAATTTAGTAACAAAGCCGATTATAATAAAACAATTGAAATTATATATGAAATCTATGATTTAACTAATACTTTTAGTAATGAAGAGTCCGATAGATACAAAATGGAAGCCTTTTTAATAACTTCTGAGTACTTAATTAAATCAAAAGTATATTGTAATAAGTTATTGAATAAATCAATTATTAATTATATAACTACTTGCACGCTTAACGATAAAGAGACCTATAAACGATTACGAAATCAAGCTTTTAATTGGAAAACCTTTGTAGAACAACTTTTTTATTAAATATTAACAAAAGCCGAATATTTGTAGAATTAAATAAAATAGAGAAAGCTTTTTATGACTTAACTTTATATAACCCAATTATAATAAGTTAGAGAATACCTTTGAGACAGCTTAAGCCATTATGGAAACTACAAAGAAAGATTTAATAAGTCTTTGATGTATATAAAATCAGCCCTATTACCTTTTATTAAAACATTAAGAAAGAAGAAAATGAAGTATTTTTGGTTATTTTTGCTAAAATTAATAAAGCTATTAATTAGAAATATCAAAAGTAAATAACTCAAAAGAAAGTTATTAAACCAAAGGAAACTTATAAAGAAACTTTAAGAAGACTTTTAT
The DNA here is from genome assembly GCA_002554605.1 of Helotiales sp. F229. NCBI lineage: Eukaryota > Fungi > Ascomycota > Leotiomycetes > Helotiales > Helotiales sp. F229. Next base: position 1,789,699 of record MXAW01000004.1, on the reverse strand, counting down.
TAGAAGTGTTTAAGAATTATAAAAGAGCGTTTTTTAAAAACATTGTAGAAATAGTACAAAAGCTTATACTAAGACTAAACTATAAGATCGAATTAGATAAACCTATTGATTTTGGATATAGCCTTTTTTATAAATAAAATAAAAAAGAACTGAAGATTATAAAGAAGTATTTAGAAGAACATTTGGATAAAGGGTTTATTGTTTTTTAATATGTTTTATTTAATTACTTTATTTTCTTTATTAAGAAGCCTAATAGAGGATTCTGTTTTTGTATCGACTTCTGAAGATTAAATCAGATTATACGAAAAGACAAGTATTTGTTACTAATTAATAAAATCTTAATTAAACTTAAAAAGGCTAAGATTTTTTTTAAAGATTAACGTTTAATAAGCTTTTTACTGAATTAAAATGAGTCTAAAATCAGAGGAATATATTATTTTTTGAACTAGGTACAGAACTTATAAGTGTAAAGTAATGCCGTTTGGATTTATAAATAGACTGGTTATTTTTTAATGATATATAAATAATTGACAGCTTTAGCTGTCTCTACGTTTTCTTAAAGTTTAGGAGCTTTAGGCATTTGTTTGATTACGCGAAAATCTCTATATTAGTTTGATTTTCCTAGTGGTAAAATTTTTTCTTAATTCCTGCCCTTCTATGATTGGTCATAAATACGTGGATCGAGCTTTGATTGCGTTGTAACTTATGGCCTTGTGATTATTTTATGCATTAATACTTAAGCTTTACTTAAGCCTCAATAGCAATTCAATATATTAATTGCCAATTGTTACTTTACGATGCCTTCTTTTATTATTGCCATAATTTGCTATAATGTGAGGTGCCTTTTTAAGGGCAAATTATAGTTGATAAGTTTTTTTTTAAAAGAATGATAAATTTTTAAAAACATGCTTTACTTATCGGGAACTTGTTATGTCTTAACGCAAAGCAAAGTTTATAAATTCCTAGCTCTTAATCTTATAAAATATAAATTTTATTGCCTTTTTACGTAAAAGTCCCCGAAAATACGCGTTTATCTTATTTTCATTTGTTCTCGCCGATTCTTTATTAATTGGTATTACCCCCTTTTACAAAAGCCCCAAAAGCACGCCGGCATTAAACCTTCACTTAATAATATGTCCCCTTCGCCTCAACAATTATATTAATTGCTTATTCCCAAATTGATTACAATTTTAATTAAAAACAATAACATGTTATTTTTATTTTAACTCCTCCCTTTTGTTTAATTATTACTGCCAAACTACAACTTATTTCTTATACCATTTGCTTTCCCATGGCATACCTAATTATAGCCCTTAATTTCAAATATATAAAACACATTTGAAAAACAAAATGTTTATGAAAAAAGTAGAATATAAGTGGTGCTTTTAATACAAAGGCAGGAATTGCGACTTATACCGCAAGAGAACAAAATAAATATTTAAATTATTTTATTTGCATATTAATCGCTAACTTATGAAAAGCTATTGCGTTTTATAAATGTTATTATACCTGTACTTTTACCTGCTTTTTAAATGTGCTTTTTTTCTTTGGCTTCAAACAATAACCCTTTTTTCCTTCGCCGATTTTAAGCTTACTTATATTTAATAAAATAATAATCAAAAGTTATTGGCCATTAAAAACGTCAAAAAAGCCATTGCCCAGGCATTTAAGAATATAAAGCTTGTTTAGCGAAATGCTTCATTGCCTTCCTTATTTTACTTTACGGCGTTAATTCTTTGATTAGATTAAAGAAGCAAAATTCCCCAAACTTAGCTAATGCCAAAAAAAGTTATATTAAATAAAAACTAGCTGAGAATCCGTTGATTTTGTATAAAAGTATTATAAAATAAAAAAGATTTATAGCCGTTATAATAAAAGGTGGTTTAATATATATTTAAAAGATATTGGCGATATAATAATATGTTACTAATATCAAAATCAAGACAAAATTTATTTAAAAAGGCCGTTTTTAATAAGAGCTAAAAATAAGATAAACCCAAGGCTAATACCTGCGCAATTTTTCGCGCTTTTTTAGCTTAAAAAAATAATAATCGCACCAATTCACATTTATATAATTATTAAAAAACATTGCGGCCATTAATATAAATACATTGATTATTGTGTTTGTTTTGTTTAAAATAATATTAGGTTTTTTGATTGTTTACCCCTTTTTTTAAAAAATATAAATATAATTATTTTAAAGCCTAAAAATAATAAAAACAATGCTTAAATTATATGGCAATTTTAAAAGGACTTTAATATACAAAAATGGGCTATTACTTAATAGCTTAAATATTTCAAATCCTACTACTTAGATTTCCGCTATATTAATATTAATAAAAGCGTATTAAATTCTCTGCCCCTTAAGCCAAATAAAGCTGATTTTTCCCATCTTTTTTTTATTGTTAAAAAGGAGATTTCATTAAATATTAATAGCATGTGTAATAATTTTGCTAAAAATGCCAATGCCAAAGTAAATAAGAATGCTTTTACCTTTTCTTTAAAAAAATTAATGGTCCTTTTAATTAAGAAAGATATTATTAAAGCAAACAAACTTTTGGCAGAGATATTAAAAAGAAGTGAAAAAATTATTGCCAATACTCCCGGTTATTGATTAACCCCTATTTTTGAATTTTAATAAAATAATCATATTTTTTATAGCTTTCCTTACCTTCTTTCTTAATGGTGTTAATAATTTAATTAGCCCTTAATTTTATACAATTACCTTAGCTAAATATAGCCAGTATTTTTTGAAATATAAAAATGATTAATTTAGTACTTATTTGTAATTTCATTTTTTTGTTTTTAACTTTCTTATGTATTTTAAATTGGCTAATAAAGTGCAATTTTTTATTAAATCAAATATTAATATTATTAAATTAACCTTATTAGCGCTTTAAGCGCGGTTAAATAAGGATTTTTTCTTTTTGCTATATATTATATACTAAGAGCAAAATATTCCCAAAATTAAATTATATTAAAAAAAGCGCGGCTATAATTTTAAAGCGCTAGCTAAATTTTATAAAAATAATTTAATCAATTTTAAAGTATTTAATATTATAAACATATAATAAAATAATTTATAACAGCATATGCCATAATATAAAAAATAAAAAATAGCTATAATATTTGGGAAAAGCAATATTATATAAAAAAATGTTTAAGATTATCCTTATATTATTGCTAATTATGTTTATTTTTGCTTTAAAGCTTTTCTTACAAAAATCATCAAATATTTCCTTCTTTACAACAATTTTTGATTCCGATAGAAATAGCAAAATTGCGATAATAGGTATATATATAATATTTTTTGATTTAAAGGTGGCCTAAAAATGCTATTTTGAATTTTAAAAGAAATAGCTAAATTTGTCAATTTTTAAAAAAACAAGATTATGGCACAAAATCTTATCTCAATGCGTTGCCTTAATGTTTAGCACTTATTATCTTTCTTGTTTTATTAAAGCAAAAATATTGAAAATTAATTTATAGCTTTTGTTAATCAATCTTAAATTCACCGGCAATATAACTACGCCTATTGCTTTTATATAAACAAAAAAACTAAGATTATAATATGCCAATTTTATTACCCTTGCTCTTTGGCTGCCAAGGCATTGTATAACAATAAAATAAATCTCAAGCGTTATTAATTTAAGCTTTAATAAAATGCCGAAAACACTAACCCTTTTTGCTTGCTGCTTATTTTAAGATAAATAGCAAATATAAACATATAGCTATTCATAAGCTTATATGGCTTGCTTAAATATTATGGCAAGTATTGTTTAAAAGCTGAGAAATTCTTATTTATATATAAAAAGCTTTTTTCCCAAATTGAGGAATATATTAATTCCGCCTTTCTAGCTTTTTCTTTTATTATTAAAATATTAAATAAATTAATTAATAAAAGGAATTAATTTGCGTAAAAGGTTTATTATATTTTTTTTGGCCTTTTATAATAAAAATCAAGCTAGGTTTTTATGAATTGCGATTGCTGCCTAAACGAAAATGCTAGCCTTAATATAACCATTAAGGCTAATAATATAAAAGTCTTTTGATTGCCAATTTAAAAATATTAAAATTGCGTTTTTGATTTTACAAATGAAGAAAGCTTGCATAATATTACTTTTTTGAATTAGCTATAATATTTTGATCACCAAGCTTTTAAGCGCAAAGGCTTCACGCGTAATGGGAAGCTTGCAATAATTAATTATTTTTTAATTTATAGAAATTCCGCTATTTTTAACAAATATAAGGATTATTATTGGATTAAGCTTATGCTTTAGTACTCTCATAAAGCCGTTGAAAAGCTTTTTATAATATGTAATAAAAATTATAATATTTTTAATTAAGCTTATAATATATGCCTAAAGTTTTATTATTACTTAGATTGCGATTATTATAATTCCCCGGATTTTTTTGATAATATTAAAGAAAATAATAAGTTTGAATTAATGTTGTTTTAAACCTTTAAAACGCTTGTTAATTGGGAATAATATGCTTGTTATAACCCTTAAAATAATAAAGCTATTGTATTTAATTTTAATAATCTAAGGCGCTGGCTTATAAATTTAAAAAAGGGTTAGCTTAGTTATATTAGGAAACATAATATTTATAAAAATTGGCTTAAGATAAAAAAAAGCAAAAGCGTAATCTAATAATTTAACAATTGTTATTAATAATGATTATAATATTATACGCTTAAATAATAAGCAAGCCAGATTTTGTATTAAGTTTATAGGCTATTTTGCGGCTATCCTCGTAAAAGGCAAGTTCCTTTAAATACTTAATTAGCTTGATGGCAAAGTAGGAATTGGCAAAATTTTTGCTATCAAAACAATTAGTTTTAAGCTTTAAATAATAGCTATAGCCATAGGTAAAAATAATCTTATGTTTAAAGCTACCTTAATAAGGGTTATTACATATGAAATATATAGAAATACTTTTCACAGCTTTTTTAAGATTTTTATTAAAAGCAAAACAATAAATAATTCTCCTAATATCTTAAGGCATATTTAGGCCAAATTTAAAAACGTTTATTATATTTTTATAAATAAGAAATCTATACTTAACTTAAAAATCTTAGCCATAATCAAATACTACTACTGATAAGTAAAACCCAGCGTCAACCTTTCATTTGGGGGAATAAGCTTATGGCTATGTGGAGATTTTTTTTAGCTTTTTTTTTAGTACTAGCGTTGCCTTATATAAAAACATAGCAATTTTGGCAAAAGCAAAGGCAAGGTGGGCTTTTTATTGCCTTTTTAAAAATATACTTTATTTTAAGCAAATTATACGTTAGCCAAAAAAAACACTGCCGTAATTAGCTTTTGCTAATTATTTTTAAAGCTTTAAACGCAAGATTTTAATCATAAGAATTAAAGGCTTTTATGTATTTGTATTTAAATAAACTTATTTTCTTAAAAGTTAAGCACTTTTAAAAACGCCATCTATATTTATTATACTAAAAAAGAAATGTGCTTATACAATTATAATTAGCTTAAAGCACTTAATATTTTATTTAAAAAGTATTTAATTATAAATAAAAAGCTGGAAACGCGTAATGTCATATTAAATAAAACCAAAAACTTAATAAACAAGCTTATTCTTAGCATTGAGGTATGTGTAATATTAACAAATAACAACTAAATCGCAAAAGGCTTTGTAAATAGTACAATGGGGATAGTAGAAGACCTGTTTTGGGAGGCCGGCGCAAACCCTTGTATAAATTATATTAAAAGGGTTTTGGTTTGCTAGGAAAGCTATATTGGCCCAATTTACAAAAACACTGTGTTGGTTCACAGGGGTTATGTAATCTCATTTATACTGTACAAGGAGCGCCACTTGAATAATACCATAGTAGTCTTCAAGGGTTATGCCTTGGCTATTAAAAGTAATGGATTTGATAGTTCTAGGGGGTAGTTGGAGCTATAATGGACCTGTTATAGGGGTCATTTGGAAGAGTATATAATAAGGGATCTCTTCCACTTTTTTAAGAATACATAGATTTTATTACCCATTTTACTAAAAACTATATTAAAACTTTTATTTAATATATTTTTGCGTAATTCATTGGTACTGCACCAACACTGATCAATGGTCAATTTATATTACAAATAGCAAGGTCTTAAATTATAGAATTAATTTAAAGCACTTAATTATTTGTACTTTTAATTAAGGCTTAGCTATTAATTAGATTAAGGGATAAATAATTTCCCCCTTTTAAGAACATTGATGAAAGCACTTTAATTGATTAAAAATTCAATAGCTATATAATTTATAGCAAAAATAACACAATAATTATTTAACAACAATTGTTAAATTAGTATTTTAAAATTGAACTAATAGCTTATTTAGGAAATCATATCTGAATTAACTTTAAACCTACCCTAATACAATGTCTCAATTAAGGGAGCGCATTGCGGAGCCGGTAAAGGAGCATGTGGTAAGTAGTATTATTTTACTAATATAAGAATCAATGGATGATATACTATTAGGGGCTGATAATATGCCAGCCAATTACACAAAATATTTGCAAGAGTTTCGCAAGCATTATTACGACGGGAAGACAAAAGGAGAGTACTTATTTTAGGATTTTTGGGAGTTCTTTGATAAATAAACAATTGCCAATTTTAAAAAAAATCCACAAGCAGGAAAAGGCTTAATTAAAGGATAATCTTAGGTTTTACGATTGCTATGTGCAAAAAGCAAAGTAGACAAAAGTTGCGAACGTATTAAAAGAAATAATAAGGGCTAAGAAAAATAAATGGCTTAGGGAACAATTGGAGATACAAGACCAAATGCACCTAAGATCCGTCCCAAATCACATTCGAAACACACTCACACCCTTTACATAGCCCTTCCAAGATCAACCAAAGGTCCCTGTATCTACGCAAACCCCTTTCTTTTTTACGCCGAAGACCAAAAAAGTTCAGAAACCTTTAGCGTCAAAAAAAAGACATTGGGTATTACATCAAGATATTAAAACAACTCGTTTAATACTTTTGCCCCTATTAAAGTCAATACTACAAAAAAAGATTTGTATAATACAACGTCACCTATTAATCCAAAGAAGGAATTCTCATTTACCCCTAATAAGGGGCCCCTCGAAGATAAATCAGAATGAAAATCAAACAATTTATACATTACCCAATTTAGCACTATCGCCAAGTGTTTATTCAAAGTATGGAATATTATCTTCTTTTTTAGTAATATCAAACCTATTGAACTTTATTCCGAACCAATACGGCTTTTATAATTTATAATAAATTTATTATCCTTAAACTAAGCCAAGTCTTTGATAAATCTTAGTAAAATGTACTCAAAGGAGCTTTAATACAATAGCGCCAAGGACCACTTCAACAAAAAATTACATATTTTTGCCAATTTATATTAGTAAGTTTTCATTAATAATTCTATTTAAAACCAAGCTTTTTTGTTTATGCTATAAAATAAAGCTAATATATATTATTACCAGTACCTTTAAAACAAAGGATATTTCTTTAAGAATTTTATCATAATTATCTAAGGCAATTTTAAGATAGAAGAGCGTATAAATAGGTTCTTTAGCCAATAATTTGGCCTAATCTTTTTATTATTTTAAGCTAAATCATATCAAAAGAATAAACTAATACTAAGTTAGTTAGAGAGCTTTGCCAAGGAATTGTAAAGCCTTCAATTAGGTCTTAAGAATAACAACATAAGGAATGACAAGACGCTTTGGGATAAGCTATTATAAAGAGTATCAGATAACCCACTCTTTAAGATGGCCTTATTTAAAGCATTATTAATATTCCCTACTTTAATAAATAGCCTTTGCTTTACTATTGGCATTAAAACGATATATAAGCCGGGGTTATAGGTTAAAAGGGCCTTTAAATCGGATCCGAATTGCTATTGATCTTATGTCGCCGACGGAAGTGCACATTATTTGGATAAGAGGATAAAGTTTTTATAGGATAATAAGCGTAGGGGTAAATTTTGGCCTAAGCTAGGCTATTTTGGGTATATTATATACAAGAAAAAGGATTGCCATAGTAGCCAATATTCTAAGGAAGAACGAGATATTATAAAAACAAAGTATTTTACCAATTGGAAAATGGAAAAAATAAAAGCTATAGAGAGCTTATTCAAGGCCTATCTAACACATATTAAAAAATATGAACTTAATTTGGACATGAATTGGACCTAATCCGAAGGACATAAAAATAATCCCCATAATGACAAATCAAACATTTTATTAGATAATAATAATTTTCAAGGAGAAACAGACAATAATAATAGCAATAATACGGCGAATTTTACGACTGTATTTACAATAAGTAAAACCAAGTATGATATATAAGAAGTGTTATCGTAGCTTAAAGAGCGAAAAATAGCCCACATTTTAAAAAGTAAAATTAGGAAATTTTTACATAGTAAAGCCTATATAATACAATAGACAGACCGATTTTTTCAAAGGCTTTTTATTAACATTAGAGCTTTAAATAAGAATATTAAAGGCATTAATCAATTACAAGCTTTATAATAAATTTAAGACATCAAACTTGACACAAGTTAAACAAGGTAAAGTTAAATCATATTTGAAACTAGTTCCCGCCCATTTATAAGAGTAGTAATAGTTAGTACTTTTGTTAGGCTAATAGAATTTACAATTGTAGATGCGGACATTCTATTTTTAGTATGTTTATAATAACTAAATAAGCTTAATGCCCAGTATAACAACTTATGGAATATATTAGTTTAAGGTAGGAAAAAACATTTGATTATGTGGAAATAAGGCCATTTATGGCTTTTCCTAAACCAGTACTAATAATTACTAGATTTATTAACTAGTATAATTAACATGTGTTATTTGATTAAAATAGAGATTTAAAGGTTATATAGGCAATTTGGGCATCTTTTAGTACAACGCCTACAATACTTATTAGACTAGGCTAGCCACATTCTTGATTTTAATATTATATTTAAAGTTAAAGAAATATGTAAGTATTATTAAAAACACACAAATGTTTTACATAGATTTTATTTTAAATTATAAAATGACATAGATTTTAATTATATAGTTTATGTTAATATAGTATAGTTTGGAAAAAGATATGCCCTTTATATGGTTAATAAAGCCACCAGCTTTAGAACAATAAAATTATTTTAAAAAAGACCCGGATCAGCTACGGCTTGGGCTATATTTAATGCTTTTAAGTTAATATAGATAAACACATATATTAAACCTTTTGACTTCATAGTATACGATTATAGGACCAATTTTAATTTTGAGGAATTTTGCAGCTTTCTACGTTTTATTAGGAATACTCCAAAGCTTGTCCCTATAAAAGTATATCATTCGATTAATAAAATAAAGAAATATTATTGTTCATTCTAATATACCTATAAAATCATTATAGAAAAGCATTTTGAGCTAAGTAACAAAAATCAACTATAAATAGTAATTAAAACAATAAATAATATAACTGAACTTAATGGGCTGATTTTTATATTACTTGTCTTTAGAGCTTACCTTAAAATAATGGAATTAAACCCTCTAAGTCCGTTCATTAAACAGCGCGCTATTATTATTAAAAAGGCAATAAAGGAAATAAAACGGATTTATATAACTCGCAAAATTAATAATGCACTAGCAACTTAAAACAGCCTCGGTATTACTTCGGTATATAATTTACACCTAAAAGATTAAATCTTAATATAAAAGGAAAATAAAAAATAAAAAGGATTATATAAGTTTTTAAGAATAAATGATAAATCCTATAAAATCGCTATGAATAATAATTGGATTTGTATATTTTGATTAACATTTGTACGCCCATTTAAGACAAACAAACTAAGCGTTGAATATTAAAAGAAAATTTATTAAAGGATTTTATAAAAATAATTCTTAATCCCAGATTATTAGTTAATAATATATTCGAATTAACTTTAAAATTATTATGAATTATCATTAAATTTTTATTTATATAACCCATTTAAAGATTATCAACAATTAATAACAATTATAATACTAAGGTGTTTTTAACAAAAAAGAAAACAAAAAATTAAAAGCTTTTTATTAAATTTTGAAATAAAGGCAAGATTATTATTCTTAAAGCGCTATTCCAATAATTTTGTTGAATAGAATACAAAGCACTTATTAAAAGAGGGGTTTTTATACCTATTTAAAAAAACAATCCTAAAATAAAAGGCTAACGCATTTTTAAATCTAGAATAATAAACAAAATTAAAGAAAAAAAGACCTCAACGCTATATAAGAAGTCAAGACTTATGGTCCAATGCTTTAATAATAAAAGCAAAAAGAAAATATTAACTTAATTTTTAATAATCTAACGTATAAGCCAACGCTTGCTTATTTTCCTAGTATTTGCGATTAGGCAACTAAAAAAGGTTTGGAATAGATCCGAATTACGTTTGGCATTTTGGGATATTATCTAAGCCTATATCTAGGCATAAACAAGACTTTTATAAAACATCTTTGCATAACTTCCCTAAAAAATCGTAAATGAATTTTCTTTTAACATAGTGTTTATAGTAATATTCCCATTATATGGCATTTCGGAATTAGAAAATCATTAGTTTAATATTTATTATAAGTATTATATTAAAAAGTTATAAATAAAGACTTTTACGTATAATCCTTACTTATTAATTAATATCAAAAATAATCAAAAATTTAGAATAATTAAAATACAAACAGATAATACCCTGATTTTAAGAAATAACAATTTCTTGGCTAAAGAATAAACAAAAATTACAAATGCGAATTTTTTATAAAGCCCATTTAAGTCCTAAACGCTTTTAAACCTCTTATGTTTAATAGTTATATTATTACTATAAAGGAAAACGATTTTTACATATCTTAGAAAGGACAAGGGGCCAGAATCGAGCTAATTAACATTAGAAAAAGTGATTATAAAAAGGCCTATATAAAACAACGCGCTTATAGAGCCTATATCGCCATGATTTATTAATCAAAAGTCATATTCGATCTTTTAGTGGCAATTCAATATTAAGATCCTATAATAGATGACGCTAAGGCCTTAAATCTATGTTTTTAGTGGCAAATAGATAATATAAAAAGAGGTTTGCGGTATATACTCATAGACTTATATTTAGTAAAGATTTACGTTTTTGTTAATAGTTCTTTTGTTAATAATAAAGATCTAAGTTCTTAAATTGGTTTTGTAATAATAGTTAGAATCAAATTGGAGGGGGATGCAGAGTTTACTTTTAATGGCAATATTATTTATATTAGCTTTATTAAATACAAAAGAATTACTTATATAGTACTTGCTTTGGAGTTGTATATTATGGTTGCCGGCGTTGATATGTTAATCGCCATAGTAATTATTATAGATATAATGACTAATAAGCTCAACTTTCCAAGGCTTCTTACCGTTGTTTATATAGACTTTTTCTTGTTATATAAATATATTGTTAAACTTGGTATCACAAAGGAAAAGCGTTTAATAATTAATATTATAACAATTTGTTAATCATATAAGCGTAAATTTTTTATAAAAATACAATAAATTAATAATACTTGTAACTTTATTAATGCCATAACAAAAGCCACTTTAAATAAGGCTTTTTATGATTTTATTAACACTAATATACTTACTATTAAAATAAAAGGATGGGTTTAAAAATCTATTAAAGCTGATTTGGATTAGTAATGAAAGAGTTTATATAATCATTACCTTTTTTTTATATGTATTTTCCTTAATATGTGTTTTTTATTTTATTTACTTATTTTATTTTACGTTTTTATATATTATAATTATTTAATTTACAAAAATGGAAAATAGCTTAGATTTATATTTATTTATCCTTTGATTTAAAGCACCAATGGGCGGCCTTATAATAATATTTTAACAAGGACCTAATTGCTGGTTTTACTACAAAAGGCTACTTTTATATAAGGGTTTAAAAAAAGTATTATTATAAAAAACCTATTATAAAGCTAATCCAAAATAAGGCCTACTCATTACTTATATTATATAGGCCGTCCGTAAATAGCTTTAAACCCTTTTTTTTCCTTTACCATTGGCGTATTGTAATAAAGGCGCTTATTATTAAGTCCTGTTTTAGTAAAAGCCTTACGCTTGCTTTAAGCTTTTATAGTTTGGGCATAAATGCCAAATATCATCTCGTCAACGTGGCCTAAAGCCATTACTATCGTCCTAATCTAAACGCCTAGGTCTTATATTTGGATCGGTTATTAATTAAAATCAGACACTACACCAAGTTATATATTAGTTAAGTATTAGCAAACTAACCTAATTCAATTTAAAGGGCTTAAGTCTTTTTTAATAAAACAAACATTAGTTGGTTTTTTGTTTTTAATACTTTCGCTAAAGCAATTAATAACACAACGGCAATCGACTTTATGGCAGCAAAAAGGTTTATTAAAACAAATGATTTAGTATTAGCCGTACAAACCAAGGTATTAAACTTGGTATTAATAAATCAAGGGAGCTATATTCACATTAAATATAAAATATATTTAAATCTTTTTTAAAATTTATGCTTAATTTATGAGCCGGGATTATAAGTAGTTCTTAAGGATTTATTTATGGGGCGGCATTTTTTTTTTTGCTTAGTGCAATAGTTATATTTTTTGATTTGAAGTTGTTAAAAACATAAAAATGCTCCAAACCACGCGCTTAGGCGTAGACACATTAAACATAATATTTGCGGTAGCTAGCTGCAAAAGCGCTAGATGATATCGGAATTGGCATTATATCATTATTAATATTAAAATACAATATCAAAATAGCCTTAAAACAAGTTCGGGTACCAATTTAGGGGATAATTAACTTATTATTAATAGATTGAAATTATTAATTAAGAGGTTTTTAAAATTATATTAGTTTTAATACAAAATCAATGGATTTTGATATATTAATAATAGTTCATTATTACTAAGAAAAGGAGAATGAATTTCTGGGGAGCCCTTAGAATATATATAGAATAAGGGAACAATAGGAAAATCCATGGGCCTCGCTTAGATTATTAATAAACCTCGCTTAATTTATATATTATTAATTTTTGGCCTTAGATCAACAATTTCCCTAATATAATTGGTACAAAGCTATTACAAGTAGATTTTGAACCTTTTTTGGGCCCATATTATAAGTTATTGTATTATTCTATTTCTCAGCACCTTTTGGTCTTTTCTTTTCGATGATTTTAATATTATATCTCTTATATCATTGCTATTTTGGCTCTTTTTACTTTGTATATTATGTATTATTATGCTTTTTAGCGCATTGTCTTTATAAAACATTTCTTTTTGGCTTATTAAAGTTTACATTACCCTTGCTTTTTTCTTATTATGTTAAAATTCCTATTTATTTTTTCAAAAGAAGTATTGCTGGTGTTGGTCTATAGGGATTATGTAATCTCATTTATGCTATATAAGGAGCGCCATTTAAATAATATCATAATAGTTTTTAGAGATTATGCCTTGGCTATTAAAAGTAATAAATCTATATCGCGCAACAAGCTTTATTATTATGTCAGCATATCTGATGAGGTCTAGTGTATACTTGTGTAAACATTTCATTTATATATTTCCAGCTTGTAGTCCTATCTTAAAAAGGTAATGCTTAATTTAATTTATAAAACATATTTACACATTTCTTACTTTTAGTGATTGTAGAGATCTTTCATATCTAGAAAGATTTGCTTTATTTTCCGTATTATAGTTAAGAGCCACAGGCTGTCACCTTTATCTGGTATATATATGGAATTGGATTTTATTTAAAGTTTTTTATTTATTAATTTTACGATTTTTTTTTATTTTTAATTTTTCAGTTTCTTTGCTTAACGATCGCTTGATTATTTCAACATGTTCACAGACGACAATAGCATTGGAATATTAAATGTAAATATTATTTATAAGAAACCCAAGCAATGGGCCAATTAATATACTCATTTTACGTTTAGCGCAAACATTTTTGGATTATAGCCTTTGATTGACTTTAATACAATGGATATTTACATTTTTATAGAAGTTCTTAATTCGACTCCTAAAAGCGCCGAGTAAATCATAATAGCAAAGACTGCTTAATTATAAGTCAACTTTCAAATTGCGCAAACTTAGTATAACGTAGACCTTATTATTTAGGCTATGGCAATAAAGGCTCACTTAGATCTTCTAACCGTATTAGCAAATAATACTTGAAGTAAGATTATCATTATTATATTAGGTAAGAGTAAGACCGATTAGTTAATTCCAGATCCTTTTGCTCCTGTGATTTTGAGAGCCCTAGCTATAGCAGTTTTATATAAGCCAGAATTGTATACTTTTGATACCAAAAACGAGGAAAAGAAATAAAAATTAAATTGTACGATTTGGCAATCCTAGACGATTATATATTTTAAACTTTATAAGTAAATTTAAAAGATTATAATATATAAGTATTTTAATATTGCCACGTTATAGTTTGTTTTAGAAAAGCGCATAAACATTTAAGCGCTTATTTATTCTTTTTGTTTTATATTTTAATATATAGACTAAACCCTACAAGCCAATGTTAAACGAGAATATATAGCTTTACTTACCTAAGCAAAAAAAGGAAAGATTAACTTAATTAAATAAATCATAATATATCAAGCCTTTCTTCAAAAAGCCAGATTATATAAAATCATTAACATTAAGGGATTTTAGGGGCTCATAAACTTCCTAATTGTTACTGAATAATTTGATAATAAATAGTCTACTAATTAATATCAAAAGATCAAAAAAACCAATAAGCTTAAAAACCCTTTTTTATATATTCTAAAACAGCTATACCGCCTTTTTTATATAAATAAAATAGATCCGATATATCGTGAGCTTATTAGTGGCAAATCATATACTAATTATTACGCTACTTTTTAAAAAAGATTAAATAATATAGGATCCAAAAACAAAAGCTTATCCGAGGCCCAAAATAAGAAATTTTCTAAGAACTCATTAAATTAACGAACTTTAGAGCGGTTATACTTATATTTTAAGGATTTACATAAGTAGTCCCCCAGCTATTATATAAAATTTTAGCTTATTATTTGTAGAAAGATTTTTGAGACTTTTCCCAACGGATTGCCTAGACTAGTTTCAAAGTAAGATGAGAATTAAATTAAGGAAATTTGTCAACGATTTACAAAAGACAAGTAAAAGAACTTACAAAACTAATTTGGCTAAGACAAACTATTACTTTTACTAGTTCAGGATCTAATTAAAAAATCAGGGAATTTGGAAAGCTTAGGGAAACCCAAATCCAAGTTCTTAAGTAATATTTTTAATAAATTAGCAAAATCAAAAAACAATACGTTTTTAGTGCTCTTATTAAGTCTTAAGGAAAAGGCCCAACTAAGAGTTTACTCTTTTTAAGGAAGTGCCTTATACCCTTTTTCCAATTTAATACTCTTGGACAATTATAAAACAATTAACCTAGTCAATGATATCTTGTTTTTAGAACTTAAATCTTTTGTTAAGGCAAAGCCAGACAATATCGTAAAGGCAGGAAATAGCCAACTTCCTATTTTAAGACGTAGAACCCGAATCATAAAAGACGTTCTCATAAGTAATAATAATCAAATATATAATCTCATTCTTTATGACGTTATTATTATAAAAGGATTTTATATTAATATTATCTCAAAAACTCGTTTGTTTAAACAAAATCTTTGATTTTATAGAATAGATTATACTTTGCGCTAAAGCAATAATAACGAGCTTATAACAAACCACTTTGTTATTTATTAGTTAAAATGCTAATAAAACCTTGTGTTTTTCGAATATAAGAAACGTTTAAATTATTTATATAAAGTCCCTTTAAGCTTTATAAGAATTGTAATTTGTACAATTATAAAGCAAAAGCTCAGACAAACATTAAAGCTAACCTGAGAATATAAAAACTTTTGATTAAATACAAAAATAATATAATATTTGCACGTCAGTCACTTAAGCCCAGATACGTTAAGAAAATTAATTAGATTAACTAAGAATATTAAAATAATGAACAAAGTTAGACGTTTAAAGTGTGAATAATATACACTTACTTATACTTCTAATTTTAATTCTACTTACCCGATTTATTAGCGATTACTATGTCTATTTTGGAAAATCATATAAGATATTTTTGATTACTCGGGTTACTTTAAAGGTATATTCTGGCTGTTAATACTTAAATGTGAATATAGTAAAATATTAGTTAGATATACTTTACGCTTAAAAGAATATAACAAGGTTTTTGAATATATTAAAAGCTTTAAATCTTGGGTTTAAAAACAATTCGGACTTTTAATATATAAAATCAAACACGATTAAGAAAAGGCTGTTATTACAGTTAGAAGGTTTATAAGATACAAGAAATGGGGTTTCAAATTTAAAATCGAACTTGAGCTCTCCCCAATTATAACCTATAAGCCAAATGGCGGTACCAAAAGGGCTAGCCAAAAGGCAATTAATAAAGGGGTAAAAATACGGTTAAGATTTAATCTCCTTATTAAACTAAACATTAAGTACGCATTTACGAGTATTTACTTATATAATAAAAGCCCAAGGCATATAAACAACTGGCAATTACCCGTTGAGGAAAACGACAAGTGGTTTTACAATTACTTTTAATAATACAATCCTACATTTATTGCCAAAATTATTGTCGATTTTAAACCAAACTAGAATAAAATTTATATATTTAGATATAAGGCGTATATATTAATAATAAAATAAACATTCAAAAAAGATAAGAGAACATTCAAAACCAATGCACATACACACATTAAATACTTAATAAGATATATTATTTTAAATATTTATAAGATTTAGGTACTATGCCTTAATAAAATCATTATCACTTATAACGTGCGATTTGATAAAAAAAGCTTTTATACTTTTTTTAAAAAAAAAACAGGGAATTTTAGTCTTGGAAACTCAATTGATTTACGAGCTTATTAAAAAAAAAAGCCAATTAACAGTTAGATTAGAATTTTTAAGGCAAAAAATAAAACTGTTAAAAAACA
The DNA here is from genome assembly GCA_002554605.1 of Helotiales sp. F229. NCBI lineage: Eukaryota > Fungi > Ascomycota > Leotiomycetes > Helotiales > Helotiales sp. F229. The sequence goes on along the minus strand of MXAW01000004.1, from coordinate 1,772,683 downwards.
AAATATTATAAAAAAAATATACTAAAATCTTTTTTAAAAATTATATAATAACAAATAAAAGCTTCTAAAATACAAAACTTAAAGGTAAAAGATTATATTAAAAACCTTAATACTTAAATTAAACTTTTAATTTTAAAAATAACGCCTATCCTAAATAAAAACGCGCAAAGAACAAAGAAACAATTATCAGGTACATTAAACCTAGGGCCTAATTTAAGTATAAATCTAAACTCAAAAATATTCCGTTCAAGTAAACGCATATAATTCATAGATTAGGCGTCAAACATACCTTAAAATCAAATAACAAATCCGCCTTAAATATCAAAACTTAAGGTCCGAATTCCGTCATATAATTCAAATATATATTAAGATATATTACCCCTAAATTATAAAAAATCGAAATCCAAAACTTTTAGATTAACAAGAACATTAACGTATTCTTAAGCTATAACAACTAAAGCTTAATTAACTAAACCAGAATCCTTGAGCACTTAAGGCAAGCAACCAAAAGCTATAAAAAGAAAAGGGAAATAATCCAAAAAACATACTAGAATTTTTGCCACATTTAACACAATTCTTAAAAAAACAAGATTCTAATAAAAACACTTCAATCTTAAGGGTATTTACAATCTTAAAAATAATATATTAAAAAAAAAGCATTCCTTTAATCTATATAATAATCTTATATTATACATAAATCCTATACTCAATAAACTAATGCCTAATCAGCATATGTTTCTAAAAGAACAAAAAAAATTAAAACAAATAATAAAAATAATACATATAATAATTACAATAGCTATTCAGGCAAATCGCCCAAAAGAACAATCATTACTAAAAAAAAGATCCCACTTCCCAAAATCAAGGTCCAAAATCTTCCACTAAAGCTTAAAAAATAAAACAATCTTAAAAATCACCCAATAAAAACGTGGTTTATCAAAAATACTTATTTAAAAATAGGTAATATAAATAAGCACAAATATTAAACGCCAAAATACTTTAACTCAAACATTATATTAACATTCGTATTACTCATGTAAATATTCAAATATAAACCTAATAAAAACAAATATATCTTAAAATACCAATCATATATAATAATACACAAAAACCTTTAAAGCAAATCTACAATTATATTAATATACACAAATACCCTGGCAACTAAATCATTCAAAATAGCCATGGCGCTTACAACTAAATTCGATTTAAAAGTCAAGTGCTTTAACGTAATTAACGCATTTATTAATGTTTTCCAAAATATAAATAAGAAAATAATATATTACAAATTCTTTCCCAGCTTTTAAAAACCAAAAAAAATATTACAAATTAATTGTGTATTTTACAAAATACGCGACTCCCCTTACCTCTAATATAAGCACATTAGCAAGATTTTAACAAATTTAGGATTATCTTCTTATTTTAAAGAGCCTTATATGTTTACGGACTTTAAGCACCAAATTTTAGTGTTATTTTACGTCAACGACATTCAAGTGTTTTTTTATTAAAATAATACAAAACTTAGCAAAAAACTTATTAAAAAGCTCAACTAGGTATATAATATATATAATCTTAGAGATATTAAACAATTCTTAAGAATTAAAATAATATACAACCAAAAGCACAAGACTATTTCTTTTATTTATAACCAATATATTAAAAAGATTATTTATAAGTTTAAATAAACAAATACGAAGTATCCCATAACCCCGCTGCCTTAAATTGAGCTTATAAAATCTAATAATTAAATATCAAAGAAAATTATTAAAGTATATCAAAAGAAGGTTAGGTTTATATTATATATAACAATTGTTATATAACCAAACGTTATATATATTATAGCTTTATTTTCATAATTTATTATAAACCCTAAATCAAAGCATTTTATAACTATATATTGGCTCATTCAGTACTTATTTAAAACGCGCTTTTTAGGAATTATATTTAAAGGCCATCAAATACGGGTTATATTTATTACTTTTAATGCTTTATTTATAAATGATTTTAAAATAAAATGATTATTATAAAGATATATAATCTTGATGTTTAGTAGTCCAATGATCTAAAAAACATTTCAATAATTTACGGTTATAACTTCCATAACAAAAGCAGAGTTACTGTCTTTTAAATACATAAAAAAGGAAGTTATAGCGCTTTAACGATTTTTTAAGAACTTGTTTTTGAATATTGGCAAAACATAAAAAATCTTTTGTAATAATTAACAAACAATCAGGTTTATAATAAATAATAACAAAAGAATCGTTACTAAACTTCATTATATAAATATTCAAAACATATGGCTTAAACAAGAATTTGTTTAGGGTTTATTTAAAGTTACGTACTTATTAACAAATGATATACTTACTAATAGGCTTACGAAGAATTTGTTTTGTCAAAAATTTAAGCAATTTAGAGTTCTTTTGAATTTTGAAGATTATAAATCTTAAGTTGAAGAACTTTGAACACATTTATTAAAAGTATATTAACGATTTATATGTATTTTTTTATTTGTCAAATTAACTTTTTTAATCTTAATAAATAAATATTCCCTATTATTTCAAACAAAAGAAAACAAAAATCTAGCGCAAAAAATCGCAAAAAAAAACCCCAAGCCTATACAAGACCCAACAAAAGCTCACTTATGAGCGTAATGCCCTTATAATTACCTTCAACAAATCCGCTAATAATTAATCCTTTTAAAAGATCTTCCTAACAACGGCACTAGTTTCACCAATAGTATTATTATTATCTTCATCCTTCTTTCCACGCCTAATACTAAGACAACAAAACCTAATTAATAAAATCTTGATCTCCTCCTTATCCTCTTTTTTTTCCCCATTTTTATTATCCAATTTACCTTCCCTTAATAAAATCTTAAAGATTATACAAATTACACGAACACTTTATATAATATTAATAGAATACTCATAAAAATTTCAAAAAGGCTCATTAAAGAAGAAGGGCTATTTCCAGCTTTAAGGAGGGAAATTAATCGAACACCATATTAAAAGATCTAAAAAAGAACAACACAACAAGTGTACCCAGAGGTACAGTTATAATAGCGCAAATCAATAAAAAGGGTATTAACAAAGTATTTGCCCTTATTACCGCAGCCATATACGGCAGAGCGAACATACGGGAAATAGGGCTTAATAAATTATTAATTTATAAGCATATATTAATATTTATTTATAATTATATAATAAAAATAAGCATAAAACATAATAAAAAAATATATATTACACTTACGTTTAATAGATAAAGCCTTAGATCTTGAATTATGCTTTAAGGAAGTACGAGACTTACAAGAAGATTTTTAAAGATACAAAGGTATATCTAAAATAAACAACAAAGACATAATTGAACGCTTTTGATTTAAGCTTTTATTATTAAAATATTATGATTTTCCCGACTTTTTACCAATAAATATAAAAGCGTTATATTTATCAACCACCTTACGTACTTTGCCTTTGTCTTTAGGAGTCTAAAGAATGATAACCTAGGTAGAAGACGAAACAAAAACAAGAAAAAGGAAAATAGGGCAAGAAGATACAAGACGTTTATAAAGAATAAGAGCTTAAACGGGAGAGGGTATATAAGTAAGAACAGAAACTACACTAGATTTGCCATCAAATATAAGACAATAACAAGAGGATAAAATAAGCAAAATATTATTAAAGTCTAAACAAAAGGGATTTTCTGATTTAAAAAAAAAAGAATTCAAATATATAACTTACTGTATAAGAAATAATGTAAGAAAAGATGTTTAAGCAAACTTATTCTTAAAGGTATTCAATTGTGATCACATTATTAGTTAGCCTAATACTCAAAACTAAAAAGCATAATACATAAAACATATAATAAAAGGTAAAAAAAAAACGGAATACTTACTTGGCTAACATAAAGCTTGCAATACTTATTACTCACTTTTTTAGCTAATTTAAGAGGTATTTTAATAATATAGATTGTTCAAATAATATATATAAAAATTAAAGAAGAAAAGACAGAAAAAGCAGAGAATAAAGGCATAGGCGCAAATATATGTAATATTAATATTAAAAGAAGGTTATTATTTATTAAAGCAAATACTCTTTTTATAGTTGTTAGCCTAATAGGCGCGATCACTTAATTACTGGCCGACGCACTCGGGCCACCCAACAACACACTAATCAATAAACAACGTGTAATAAAGTATAGAGTGAATTTTGACTCAACTAATAAATGAATATGATTTATTTTTACTTCCTGGAAACTTAATCTAAAGTAATCACTTAGTTTTTAAATCACCTAATCACAGCATCAATTGTACAGATCCAATCTCACTTTAACGCCAGGAATACCTGCGCAAAGCCTCACTATCTTAAACTCAAATCAAGTACTTAAAATCAAATAAAACAATAATAATACACAATCTTTCACTTCTTTTATAACAAACTTATAATTATATATTTTTTTATATATTCTAACATATTAGTTTAATACACTTTAACCGCGTATTTATTATTTACTTTCATTTATTATATTTTATATTTATTATTAGGTGTCATGTTTATATTGAACGCGACGATTGTTTATATTACGCGATTTTACCACGCGCATTAGCTGCGCACCTATATATTTTTTTTCTTTTAAATTTGTACGGCGTTTGCACACAATTATGTATATAATTTATAATAAGTGTATTGTGATTCGAGGTATATAACTAGTATAATTGTTTTTCTTGGCTATAATCGCATGTTGTGTATTAGGGATAATGAGCTTTTGATTTTGCGAATAATATCTCATCATAGGGGTGTGTTACGCAACAAGCTTTATTATTATGTTAGTATATTTGATGAGGTTTAGTGTATGCTTACGTAAACATTTCATTTATATATTTTCAACTTGCAGTCCTATCTTAAAAAGGTAACGCTTAATTTAATTCATAAAACACACTTACATACTTCTTATTTTTAGTAATCGTAGAGATCTCTCATACCTAAAAAGACCTGCTCCACTTTCCGTATCACAATCTAACAGTTCTAGGGGATAATTGGAGCTATAACGGACCTATTACAAGGGTTATTCGAAAGAGTATATAATAAGGGATTTTTCCCACTCTCTTAGGAATACACAGATTTTACCACCCACTTCATTGAAGACTATATTAACCCCTTTGCTCAATATATCTTTGCGTGATCCACCGGTACTGCACCAACACACTGATTACGCCCTAATGTTTTTAGCCTATTGCTTGTTTCTGCTATAAGGCGGCGCCTATAATCAAATGTAATTTCTTTTCTAAATTGCATACGCAATAATTATATATAAAAGCCAAAGAATATTTTTAATAAGGCAATAATTAGTTTTGCGGGAAAGGAATATATTATTGGCCTTTTATATATTATTATATCTTGCGTTAAAAAGATATTTAAGCTGTTTATTAAGTTCTTATTTAATTTTAAACAATTTAAAAAACATAATACCTCAAGCTTATAAGATTACTAGGTAGATTATATTTTTAGGGATTTAATTACGCAGCGTTTATAGCTTGGAATATTAACTTAAAATAAAATCTCTTTTTTTACATAGCCTAATAATGTATTGCATTTTGCTTGTATGATATATTACATTTTGCTTGTATTATGCGAATTTCATTTTAAAGGCCGGGCCCTTAAAATTATGGGCCCCCCAAATTTGCGGGGTTAGGCGGCGGGCTGCGCTTTAGGAAAATATAAGCTTTAAAGGCTGGCCTAAAATATAATATTTTAATTATTTTAAAATTTGGGGTAAAGCTAAATTATTTCATTTATTTCATTTATTTCATTTATTTCATTTATTTCATTTATTTCATTTATTTCATTTATTTCATTTATTTCATTTATTTCATTTATTTCATTTATTTCATTTATTTCATTTATTTCATTTATTTCATTTATTTCATTTATTTCATTTATTATTTGGATTGTTTAAAATACACATAAAAGGCGCGCGTTATATATTGCTAGCATTGCGCAAACCCGATTTCAAAAGCCGGGCTTTTAAAATCATAAGCCTTTTTTAATCAAAAAGGGCTTTTTATAAAAATTTGTTCGTACTTAAAAATATCAGCCGTTTAATTACAAATTCTCAAACTTATTATTCTTATTATTTTTGGCCTTTAAAATGCCATTATCGCTTTTATAATTATAACTGCTATTATTCTTATAATTCCTGGCTTTTGTAATATTGCCGTTGTTACTTTTATAATTTTTGGCTTCCATAGCATTGCTGCCGCTTTTATAAGTATAGCTGCTGCCACCCTCAAAAGCATTAATATCGCTGCCATTGGCCGCGGTTTGGGCATTGTCTTTTAAGATATCTAATTTAACCTTATCCAATTAAAAGTATGCGTTATAAGCAAAATATTTTAAATTAGTATCTTAAGTATAAAATTGCCCTTTAATTTTTTGGTGTAATTGTAATACCCCCAATTATTATAATAATTATATTATATTATATTAATTTCATTTTTATTATTATTTAAGGGATTGTTTTTGTTATAATAATAATTTATAATATCATTTTTTAGGGCTTTATTTGTTATTTGTAAAGCTATTAAATATAAAATAAGCAAGGGAAAGCAAAAATAAAAAAGGCAAAAGAATTTATATATTAAATAAGCGTTTTTAAATAGTATTAATTTAAAGCCATAGGCGCTTTTTTTTTAGCGGGGGTCTTTTAAGCTGCGCTTTTAGCAATTGTATTACACTTGGCCTTGCGCGCGATTATAAGCTTATTGCTTTTGCTTTTGCCTATGGCCTTGCCTATAATTATAGCCTTGCTTTTGGGTTTTTAATAAAGCTTTTCTTTTTAGCGGCATTATTATTGTTGCTTTTTAATATTTTTAAAAAATCTTTTTTTTATATAGGATAATTATGATCCAAAAGGCTAATATGCAATAAGTACGCTTATTTTTGTTGGTAAAATTAAGGAAAATGGCGTTAACGGCAAAAGGAAAGTTATAAAGGCTATTAATATAAAATTAATTAAGGTAATTATTATAATAATAGGTTATATTAATAAAATTAATATTTGGCGTAACTAATTCTTTAAAGTAATAAGTAAATTGGGAGGCGGGGCCGGTTATAATAGCGGTAATACTACTAGCAAAAGCGTTGGCAGGATTTATAATAAATAGGCTGGCGGCTGGGGTAATAGTAGTAAAATAGCCTTCTTTATTAAATACGCGTTTAAACCAAGCGTTGTAATTGGTATGTTTTAGGATATTAGCGAGTTTTAGGGGGAAAATTCGCGTTATAGTATTGTCTTCGCAAAACTTATATTTATACTCTTTTTAAACCAGGCCATCCAATAGCAAAAAGGCTTGGTCAAATTAAACGATATAGAATATATTATAAAGCTTTATATTTTTATTAAAAGGTAAAGTAAAAAGGCAACTATAAAAAATTTTTTAGCTGTTAAGGGGTAGGCGAATAATAAATATAGCTATTTTAATATAAAAATCACTTATATAATCTCAAATGTACTTACTATTAAAAAGCAGAGCTAAAAGTAATAACACAGTAACTAATCTTATTAAGGGGTCAAATCGGCGGCGGTTATAAATAATACCTGCAAATACAGTTAGTAGCGACAAGTCTGTCCGATTCGCTTAAATAATCGCGTTTTTACGCGTCAAACCTTCTAACCTATATAATAATACAACTTCCAAGAACACTACGATAATCCTTAGGAGAGGTTTTTCCTAATATAAGATCTTATGTAATAAATGCACAAGATTACGGCATCAAATTTACAGCAATTGCACGTTTGGAAAAGCTAGATAATTTAATTTACCAAAAGATCTATAAAAACGCGTTTTACTAGACCTCTTATATTACTTCTACACATATTAATGTACCCTCCGTTTTTACTTTTGAGGATCACCGACTTATATAACGTATAATTGTGGTTAATCCTAAGATTTTTGCCTAATAGCTTTTTGTTTCTTGTACGCCGTATTTTTCTAAAAAAATGATTTATTAGTATCTTAAGAAATCGGGTATACAAAAGTGAAAGGCAAAACAAAGGCCATTCCTTATAATAGAATATGCCTTATTATATATATAATAGGCTTTAAAATACAATAAAAAGCCGATAGAGTTTTAGAAAAGATTATAGTGGTTTGATAAGTACTTAATTAAACGTGGGAAAGGAGGCGCCATTGAGTGGGTATATTAACAGCGGGGTAATTTTCCTTTTCTTTTATAAGTAATACGCTTTTGCTAATTATGCATTAACGTTTATAGGTGAAGTTTTAGAAATTTGGGCAATTTAAATCAAGCCTCTAAAAGGCAAAACACAAATGTTTTGGGTAGTATTCGGCTTTAGGTGTAGGAGTAATTTAATTGTGATAGAGGGGGATCAGAACGCAAAAAGGGGGGGTTATAGCTAAAGTTTATTTTGAAGTCTTAACCAAATACTTTCCTACAATTCTTGAACACAATAGCATTTTTATGTAAGATAATGCGCTTATATATAAGACTCATAAGGTCACGGCGTTTTTTGTAAAGATGGGAATAAAAATTATATTTTGGTTGTTATATTTATTCGACTTAAATCCTATTAAAAGCTTTTAAAAGATATTAAAAGCGGAAATTGATAAAGTATATTTTGAGCTTAAAGGTATAGGGAATAGTTAAGCCATAATAAATTTTATAATAGAGTGTGTATAAAAAGCGTGGGAAACGTTGGCGCCAAAGCTTTTAAATAAGCTGGCAGAGGGGATGCAAAAGCGGGTAAATGTTGTAAAGGCCGCAAATAGGTGGTATACAAAATATTGAGTTAATAAAATCATTAATTGAATATTTGGCTATTAAATGCTTTAATTGCATTATGAATAGTTTTAATTTTACTTAAGTAATGAGTTAAATAAGATAATAGGTTGTAATGAGGGAATTGGCGATTTAAGCGAATCGGATAGACTTGTGGCCAGCCACTATAGGCCCCAATTATAGATAAGCATAGTAAAATATTATAAAGGTTGTAATATAAAAAAAGGCGGGATATTACAGGGGTTATAATATTAAAAAAAGATGTATAATGGCTTAAGAATAACTGCTAATATTAAAAAATATATAATAATTTAGAAATGATTATTAATATTAAAAACGCTGTTATATAAAGCAAATTAATATTAATTAATAAGCCCCGCTAATTCACATACGCGCGTAAAAAATAAAAACATTGAAAAAAAGCAAACAAATTTATAAAAAGTAAATTTTAAAAAAATTTGTTAAAAAAAAAGATTTAAAAGCGTACAAAATTTAGCTTTTAAGGGCAGTGTATTAAAAAAAAAATTAAAAAGTAAATTCAAAAAGTGAATTTAAAAAATGAATTTACTAAGGAATTTAAAATCAAAAGTGAATTTTAGAATTAACTTAACAAAAATTTAAATTTCTTTTAATTTTTAAACTTAACCTTTTTAACCTTTTAATAATAAATAATAATAATAAATAACCTTTTAATAACAAACAACCTTTTAATACCGCCACTAAATTTCAATTTTATCTATAAGCTAAAATCATGAATCGCTAAAATAAGCTCTGATTAAAGGCGCTAACAGCTTGCAAAATAATGCTAGAAAACATTAAAAGCTTAATTAATAACCTTACTACTATCGCCGATGCTATTAAACGCTATAAAAGCCAACAAGAGCTCTTAAAGCAGTTAATAAAAATATATAATATTATAAATAATTTTATAAATATATAATATGGGATAAGGCATATAAGTTGATAAAAATTAAACTAAAATTTAAAATAAAGCATAACTAAGCAAAAGAAGTCAAAAAATTAAATTAAATCAAAAAAAGAAAAAATATAAAGGCAACAAAAAAGCTTAAAAAAAGTAAGAAAGCAAGGTGACTTTTGTGTTAATAAAAGCACTTAATAAAAGCCTATCCAGTATGTTATTATAAAAAATGCGTAAACTAATAAGAAAGGTTAAAGCCGGCAAAAGGATTACGTACGTTAACAAAGCTATATATAGCTAAATTATGGCATTAAAAAAAGGGGTAAAAGCTGTAAAAGAAGTTATATCATTAAACGTAAAAAGGGCAAATGACGTATTCAATTTATTACCTCTTATAACACAAAAACAAAAGTAAATTAAAATATAAATTGGCTTACTAAGGCTATTAACTGCCGGCTTTATTTATAAGCTAAAGCCCCCCTTAGCCGTAAACAAGCTACTGCATTTGGGAAGCCTAGCCTCTAAAATCAACAAACTTGAAGATGCGTCCTCAGAGCCTTTCTTAGAGCTTCCCTTGATAATAGCCTTTTAAAATTAAGCATTTAATAGCTTATTAAACTTTCGCTAAAGGAGTAAGCGGATATTGTTAATTATTAGCTTTAAAAATAAAGCAAATAAAAAGGGCTTCGCAATGGAAAGGCTGCTTTTAAAGAAATGGCGCCGTTGTGAGTGCTTATTAAATAAAGCCGCCATTTGAATAAAAAAAGTTAATAAGAGGGCATTAATTGTGAAAATAATGACTTTAAGATTATTAGCAGAAATAACCAAAATAAGCCATATTTATTATAAACATTTTAAAAATATAAGCGGGAAGATTAGGCTTTATATAAAGGCTTTGTTTGTAAATACGCTTTAATAGCGCTTTTAGTATATTTTAAAGCATTAAATTAAAGTAAGGGATTTAAAAGCAGCTAGCAATATTATAATATGATTTTAATATAAAAATAAGCTGCCGTATTTAGCAAATAAACTTAATACATATAAATTTGTTCTCTTAAATACTAAGGCTGCCTTTAATTATAATCAGCTTACACTTAAAAACAAAATTAGCAACGTTAATATGAAGGATTAAGAGCGGGATAGGTTTATTAATATTGACTTATTTAAGTGGTAATAAGAGATTGGCCTAATTGATTTGATTTTATTTAAGTTTGAAATATATAAATACTATTTTTGGGAAATGAATGGTAATAAGAATTAGGATTGATTAAAAAACAAATTTTATTTTACAGAATAGTAACTAATAAAATAAGATCTTTTATATTGGGTCCTTTACGCTGCTCTTTAACTAAACAAGTATTAGAAGCTAGTCTCATACTTATATTATGCCAAGTACAATTAGCCTAATAATTTAATGTATTTTAGACATATTAATATTAATATGCCAAATATATTGAAATATAGCAAAAAGGTAATGTAAATTTAAGAATCGCTTTCTTTAAATAATAAGAATAAATCCTTTACTACAATAATCTTTGCCACAACGCACCTAAAGCAGCTAAAATAACTTTAATTAAACATTTATAAACAGAATCAATAAACAAATGATTTTATTCATAGGTTTACTAAAACAATAATAATTAAAAAAAAACCAAAACAAAATCGGAATTTTGTAAAAGGCTATACCTTATAAAAAGGGGCAAATGCAAATTATAATGCCTATTCTGCCTTATAAAGCTAATGGGCTAGCTAGCGGGATTAGGCATATAATGCTCCCTTAATTTGTTGGCGTTTTAGATAACTATTAGTCTTTGGAAATCATTAATAGGGGAATTTGGGAAGGCCTAGCCAAAGGACATAAGGAAATAGTAGTTAGGAAAGCTTTGCTATTTAAATTACCCTTTTTATTTAATATCATTTTATATTGATTTTCAACGACCGTAAAACTTTTTAAGTTAGGCCTTTTTTTAAACGTATTAATTGCCTAAACAAAATAGAACTTACTATTTATGCTTCGAAATCAAAATATAATATTTATTAAGATTAAAAAAAATGTGGGGATATATATATACTTGAAGAACAAAAGCGGTAATAGCTGCTAAGGAATCTTATTAAATAATTTAAGAATTAAAAATAAGGGCTTATAGAAAAAAAATCTTATTATTATAATTTAGAAAAAAACATTGCAAATAAAACGCCTATGTTTATAATATCAGAAGATTTTGCCTTGGCGCCGGCGGATTAGGATCTTTTGAATAATAAGAAAGGCAAGAATGCTAAAAGTGAGAGGGGGGAAGCGCAGAATTCGTGGAGCAAAGAGAGAAGGCTAAAAAGTTAGTATAAAAAGAATATAATGAAAACCAAGATATTAATATAAAAGGGAATATAATAAAGATTAAAATATTAATATAAGATAAAGTATAACAAAGGCTAAGATATTAATATAAGAGGGAATGTAATAGCTATATAAATAAGAAAAAAATAGATATTGTTTAGGTTTTGGCTATTATAAAATTTATTTAACGCCGTAATTACGTGTAAAAGCGCCTATTCGCGATTTTTGCGGCTTTGATTTTGATTAATTTTAATTTTCTTATTTATTTTGCCTATCCCTTATTTATTTACCTAAAGCCATTATTATAATATTAAAATAAAATATAAACAAGCGCCTTTATACCAATTAATGCTAATTCTATTTTTATAGTAATATAGAAAAAGATTTATATATCATTAGCCTTTGTTACGCACTAGCAGCTACGCCTTTTTTCCTAGATATTACGCTATTATTAAGTCCTTAAGATAATAAGAAAAAAGTTAATTTTAATGAAGCGTTTATATTTTTATTAATAAAAAAGGAAAACAGCGTTAATATTTTTAAAGCAGAGCAATTTATTATATACCAAAACCCAATCTCTTATTATACTTTAAATGCCGCCTTTAAAAAAGCTGTTTCTCCACTTCCAACTAATTTTTAATACGCCTTAACTAAGGCTATAAAGGCTATGCTTGTAATGTTACTACTATTTTTAAACTAAATATATTGTGTAAAATGTAAGAAATTTCATACATTTAGCTAATTTTCAATAAATAATAAAAAATAAAGGGATGAAATATGCGCAATTTGCTTTATAACAAATAAAAAGGCCTAACTAGTAATTATAAAAAGAGGAAAATAGCTTGGCATGCTTTAAATAGGAGAATAAAGGCTGTTATTATTAAAGAACTTAAGCTGAATTTGTATTATAAAAAATGTTGGGCTTATTAGCAAAAGACCTCATAAAGAAAAATGAACAAACATACGATTTATTATAATTATAAGAAGCAATAATATTAATAAAGATATACTTATGGGAATTTATAGGCCAAATATTTATTAAACAATTTAGTTAGTAAGTTGGGAGAGAGCTAATAGTTTACTGTATCTCGCCGGCCATTAATTATTGGCAATTATTAAGCTTTTAATGCTTGGCTAGGAAAGCATTAGTTTATAATCAAAGGTGGTGTTTTTGTAGTCGGCCAATAATATTTGTAATAATATTTATATGTTTTATATAATAGATTTTAATTTGGGATTCTTTTATTAAGTATATTATAGGACTTTTTAATAATAGCTCTTAAATGCGGAGTATTAAAACCTTAAAAACAATTAAAAAAATACTTATTAATATTATTAATATATAGTATTACTTATAATAATATTATATTAAAATTAAGAAATACTAAAGCTGTCACTTACTAATCTCTGATTGGTCCCCTAGTATCTTTTTCGATTATTTTGATGTATTTTGTATAGTTTATTTTAATGATATTATTGTTTATTTAAAAAACCTATTGGAATACGAAGAATACGTTAAAAGGATTTTTAAAAGACTAAAAGCCTATAGTTTATTTATAAATATTAAGAAATACGAATTTTTTACTAAAAAAGTCAAATTTTTAGGGTATATTATTATTATTAATAAGATAAAACCAAACCTAAAGGATATTGTATTAGTTTAGTATTAGAAACTTCTTAAAATAGTATGAAGTATATAATTATTTTTGGGTTTTTGTAACTTTTATCGGCGTTTTATTAAAAACTTTAGTCGAAGAGTTAAACCTTTGTAAAAACTTATTAAAAACTCAGTTATGTTTGAAATGACGTTTATTTGCTTTAAAGCTTTTGAAGATATTAAAGCCGCAGTACTTTTATCAGATGTTTTATAACATTATAATTTAGAATTAAAAACAAGAATTGAAATAGATACTTTTGATAAAATAATAACTAGAGTATTTTCTTAAAAATATGTAATAGGATAGTATTTAGTAGCCTTTTTTCAAAAACTATAGGCCTTATAAAGTTAAATTATGATATTTATAATAAAGAAATATTAGTTATTGTAAAATTATTAATATATTAGAGAGCAGCTTTTATTGGCAATTAAAATATATAACAATTTTAGATTTTTATAGATTATTAGGTCTTTGAATACTTTATAATAATAAAATAATTTATTAATAAATAAGTCTGATAAGGAAAAATCTTATTAGATTTTTATTTTATAATTATGTATCGACTAGGTAAGTAAAATGTAGTAGCCGATGTATTATTAAGAAAAGATGAAGACATCGGACTATAGACTTGATTAAAATTAAAATAATAAAACGGAATTTTATTATATTTAAGTTAATTTGATTTATGATTTTTAAAAATGATTAATAAGGTAAAAGATATAATTTTAGTATTCCCCATTTAAATAAAAGATTTAAATATTAAAATTCACATTATCATAAACTTTATTTAATTAAATAAAATAGTAGAAATCTTAAAACTATTATAATAAAAAGCCAAAAATAATAAAAATAGTAAATATACTTTTAAAAAGGAACTCTTCTTATATAACAATTGCCTTTTAGTCTTAGACTTTTAAGACATTTATATAAGATTGATTTATGAAGTATATTATTAAGTTTTAATGGTATATTTAAGAAAGACCAAAACATATTAATTATTAAGAACTAAATACTTTTGGCTAGTGATATTAAAAGACATCGTGTGATTTGTTAATAATTGTTATAAATGTATTTGTATAAATCATAGATAAAATAAAACCTTTGGTTTTTTTTTTAGACTAGCCTTGGTAATATTTGATAATAGACTTTAAAAGCCAGTCAAAAGATAAACACAGTTATGACTTAATATTAATAGTTATAGACTGAATGATTAAGGAATATATATTAATTTTTTGTTATTTAATTTATATAATAAGAGATTTTGCCACATTATTTATAGTAAATTGCTATAGATTTAATGGCCCTTCCGAAACAATTATTTTAAACCAAGGATTATAATTTATTTCTTCCTTTTAGAAGGAATTTTGCAAAATTCTTAGTATCTAAATTAAGCTTTTTATAGTTTATTATATATAAACAAACGGCTAAATAGAGATTATAAATTAATATTTAGATTAACAACTACGTCTTTTTGTTAATTATTATTAAGATAATTGGTTAGAACTTCTCCTTATAATAGATTACGCCTAATTTATTTTTTGGTACGAATCTATTGGTATGAGTTTATATGAACTCAAGTACGGCTATGTATTATGCATATCTTTTGATTAGTAACGACTTTTTTTAGACACATTATTTATAGTTACATAAAAGCTTAATATCAAAGATGCCAGAACTATGGCGTAAAGAGTATATGACGTATGGTTCAAAGCTAAGGAACTTTTATAAAAAGCTTAAAATAAAAAATAACAAGATATTAATAAATACCAAAGGGAATTAGATTAAGATGTTTATAACAAAGTATAGGTTATAATAAGAAATTAGTTAATATCTAAATTAAAAAAGAAACTATTAAATTAATAGGATAGCTTTTTTGAAGTTATTGAAAAAGTTAGATTTATGTAGAAATTAGACTTATTATTAAAAATAAAGGTTTACTTAGTCTTTTTTATAAATAAACTACGAAAGACTTATGTAGACCCTTTACCAGGCCAAATCCAACAATTACACGAAATACTCACAGTTAAGAATAATATTAAGTACAAAATATAAGATATTTTGGATTATAAACAAAAAAGGGATAGGAACTTATGATATAAAGTATCTTGGCTTAATTGTGATTTAGATCCAGAATTTTATTTGACTAAAGACCTTAAATATTGTTTATATAAGGTTTATGTGATACGGAAAGTGGAGCAGGTCTTTCTAGGTGTGAAATATCTCTACGATCACTAGAAATGAAAAGTATATAAGTGTATTAAATTAATTAAATTGAGTATTACCCTTTCTAAGATAGGACTACGAGCTAGAGATATATATATGGAATGCTTACGCAAGTATACACTAGACCTCATCAAATATACTAACATAATGATGGCGCTGGTTGCGCAATACACCCCCATAGTGAAATATTATCCGTAGGATTAAAAGCTCGTTATCTTTAATGTATAATATACGGTTGTAGCCAAAAAAGACAATTATACTAGTTATATACTTCGGATCATAATATACCTATTACAGATTATATATATAACTGTATGTAGGCGCCGTGTAGATTTAAAAGAAAGGAAATATATAGGTATATAGCCAATACATATAATAAAAGCGTGTGATATAAACAATCGTTGCGTCTAATATAAACATGACACTTAGTAGTAAACATAAAGTATAACAAATAAAAGTAAATAACAAATACACAATCGAAGCGTGTTAAACTAATATGTCAGAACATAAAAAAAATATGTAATTATGAGCTTAATGTAAAAAAAATAAAAGATTGTTTATTATTGTTATTTTATTTGATTCTAAGTATTTGGTTTGAGTTTAGGATAGTAAGGCTTTGTGCGGGTGTTCCTGTTAATAAAGTAAAATCGGATTTATACGATTAATACTATGATTAGATAATCTAAAAATTTGAGTGATTGCTTTAAATTGAGTTTACAAGAAGTAAAAGTAAATTATGCTCATTTATTAGCTAAGTCGAGATTTATTCTATGCTTTATTATATGTCGTATATTGATTAGTATGTTGTTGGGTGGCCCGAGCACGTCGGTTAATAATTAAATAATCGTACCCATTGGATTAATAACTATAAAAAGAATGTTTGCTTTAATAAACAATAACTTTTTTTTAATATTAATATCACATATATTTGTACTTGTGCCTTTGTTTTTTGCCTTTTTTCTTTTTTCTTTTTTAATCTTTATATATATTATTTAAACAATTTATATTATTAAAATACTTCCCAAATTAACTAAGGAAATGAACAACAAGTATTATAAGTTTTATATTAGCCAAATGAGTATTTTTTTTTTTTTTTACTTTCGTTGTATGTTTTATATATTGTGATTTTTAGTTTTAAGTATTAGGTTAATTAATAATGTAATTATAAATGAATACCTCCAAGGATAAGCTCGTTTAGATATCTTCTTTTACGTTATTTTTTATATAATAGGTTGTACGTTTAGATTCTTTTTTTTTGAGTTAGAAGATCTTTTTTGTTCGGATTCTAATAATATTTTGTTTATTTTATTTTTTCGTTGTCGTTTTGCATTTAGTAGCAAGTCTAGTACAATCTCCTTTGTTATTCGTATGCCTTCTTTTGTTCGAGTTTTTGTTTTCCGTAAACGTTTAGTGTCTTTTTGCCTTGTTTTTTTTTTTTTTTTTTGTTTTGTTTTTTTACTTGGGTTGTTATCCTTTAGACTTTTAAAGGCAAAGGCAAAGTAAGTAAGGTGATTAATAAATATAACGTTTATATATTTATTAATAAAAAGTCGGGAAAATTATAATATCTAAGTAATAAAAGCTTGGGTTGGAAACGTTCAATTGTGTTCTTGTCATTTGTTTTGAATATACTTTTACGTCCCTAAAAATTTCTTTATAAATCTTGTATTTTTTTAAAATATAATTCAAAATTTAAGGCTTTGTTTGTTAAGCGTAAGTGTAGTATGTATTTTTTTATTATATTTTATGTTCGTTTTTGTTGTATAATTATAAGTAAATATTAATATATACTTGTAGGTTAACAATTCGTTGAGCCTTGTTTCTTGTATATTCGTTTTATTATATATAATCGCAGTAATAAGGGCAAATGTTTTGTTAATATCTTTTTTGTTAATTTACATTATTATAATTATACTTTTGGGTATATTTATTGTGTTGTTTTTTTTTAAATCTTTTAATATAGTGTTTGGTTGATTTTCCTTTTCGAAGTTAGAAACAGCCCTTTTTCTTTGGTGAGCCTTTTTGAAAATTTTGTAAGTATTCTATTAATATTATATAAGGTGTTTGTGTAATTCGTATAATTCTTAAAACCTTATTAAAAGAAAGTGGATTAAATAATAAAAATGGAAAAAAAGAAAAGGATAAAAAAAAGATCAAGATTTTGCCTTTTAGGTTTTGTTGTCTTAGTCTTAAGTGTGGAAAGAAGGATGAGAATAATAATAATATTATTAGTGAAATTGGTGCCGTTGTTGGGAAGATTTCCGAAAAGGAAAAGGATTAATTGTTAGTGGCTTTGTTGAAGGGAATTGCGAGGGTATTGTACTCGTAAGTGAGCTTTCGTTGGGTTTTGCGTGGGTTCGGGGTTTTTTTTGGCGGTTTTTTACGTTGGATTTTTGTTCTTTTGTTTGGAGTAACGGGGGATATTTATTTGTTGAGATTAGAAAAGTTAGTTTAACAAATGAAAGTGCGTATGAATCGTTAATATGTTTTTAGTAAATATATTCAAAACTCTTTGATTTAAGATTTATGATTTTTAAAATTTAAGAAAGCTTTGAATTGTTTAAATTTCTGACAAGACAGATTTTTTGTAAACCTATTAATAGGTATATTATTCGTTAGTAAATATATAACTTTAAATAAGCCTTAAACAAACTTTTATTTAAGTCATATATTTTAAATATTTATATAACAAAATTTAATGACAATTTTTTTGCTATTGTTTATTATAAGCCTAATTGTTTGTTGATTATTATAAAAGATCTCTTAAATTTCGCTAATGTCCAAAGACAAGTCCTTAAAAAATCGTTAAAACACTATGGCTTTTTTTTTTGTGTGCTTAAAAAACAATAACTTTGTTTTTATTATAAAAATTATAACTATGGATTATCGAAATGTTTTTTAGATTATTGGACCACTAAATATTAAGATTATATATTTTTATAATGATTGTCTGGTTTTAGAATTATTTGTAAATAAAGTATTAAAAACAATAAACATTACTTGTATTCGATTGTCTTTAAATATAATCCTTAAAAAGCGTGTTTTAAATAGGTACTGGATGAGTTAATGTATAGCTGTAAAGTGCTTTGGTTTAGGGTTTGTGGCAAATTGTAAAAAAAAGGCTGTGGTATATACGACGTTTAGTTATATAATAATTGTTGTATATAACATAAATCTAACCTTTTTTTAATATGTTTTAACGACTTTTTTTAATATTTGACTATTGGATTTTATAAGTTCGATTTGAGGTAATGGGATTATAGGACACTTCCTATTTGTTTGCTTAAATTTGTGAATGATCTTTTTAATATATTAGTTATAAATAAAGGAAATAGTTTTATGTTTTTGGTTATATATTATCTTAATCTTTAAAAATTGTTTAATATTTTTAAGATTATGTATATCGTATATTTGGTTAAGCTTTTTAATAAGTTTTTTGCCGAACTTTATATTATTTCAATAAAAGAACATTTGAATATTATTAATATAAAATAACACCAAAATTTTGTGTTTAGGGTCTGTAAATATATAAGGCTTTTTAAAACAAGGAGATAACCTTAAACTTATCAAAGTCTTATTGACGTGTTTATACTAAAAATAAGGGGAGTTGTATATTCCGTAAAGTATATAATTAACCTATAATATCTTTCTTGACTTTTAAAAACCGGGAAGGAATTTATAGTACATTGTTTTTTTGTCTATATTTCGGAAAGCGTTAATAAATACATTAATCATGTCAAAATATTTGACTTTTAAGTTAAATTTAACTATGAGCGCCATAGTTATTCTAAATGACTTGGTTATTAAAATATTTGTATATATTAAAATGATCATGGATTCGTTTTAAAAGTCTCCGCGTACCACAATACGTAATCGGTATTTTGAAATATATCCGTTTTTATCGGGTTTATATTTAAACACTTATATGAGTAATACAAACGTTAATATAATATCTAAGTTAAAATATTCCGGCATTTAATATCCGTACTTATTTATATTATTTATTTTTAAATAAATATTTTTAATAAACCACGTTTTTATTAGGTAATTTTTAAGATTATTTTATTTTTTGGGCTTTAATGAAAGATTTTGGACTTTGATTTTGGGAAGTAGGATCTTCCCTTTTAATAATGGCTATTTTCTTGGGCAATTTACTTAAATAGTTGCCGCGATTATTGTGTATACCGTTTCTATTATCTGTTTCAGTTTTTTTTGTTCTTCCGGAGACATATACTAATCAGGTATTAGTCTATCAAACATAAGATTTATATATAATATAAGATTACTATGTAAGTTAAAGGAATATTTCTTTTTTAATATATTATTTTTGAGATTATAAACGTTCCCAAGTTTAAAGTGTTTTTATTAAAATCTTATTTTTTTTAAGAATTATGTTAAATATAACGAATATTTTAGTACATCTTTTGGATTGTTTTTTTTTTTTTTTTGTAATTTTTGGTGGCTTGCCTTAAGTATTCAAAGATTTTGGTTTAATTAGTTGAGCTTTAGTTGTTGTAGTTTAAGAGCATATTAATACTTTTATTAATTTAAAAGATTCAGATTCCAATTCCCTATGATTTGGGGGTAATGTGTTTTGATGTATACTTGGATTATATAATGGGATTCGGACCTCAAGTTTTGATATTTAAGGCGGATTTGTTATTTGATCTTAGGATATATTTAACGCCTGATTTATAAATTATATATGTTTATTTGAACGGAATGTCTTTGAGTTTAGATTTATGCCTAAATCAGGCCTTAGGTTTGACGTACTCAACAATTATTTTTTTACTCTTTGCGCATTTTTATTTAAAACAAGTATTGCTTTTAGAATTAAAAGTCTAATTTAAGTACTAGGGTTTTTAATATAATCTTTTACCCTTGAATTTTATATTTTAAGAATTTCCGTTTATTATTTTATAATCTCTAAAAAAGATTCCGATATGTTTTCTCTTATAGTATTCTATTCCTTAATAGTTTCATTTTTTGCCTCAAAAATTCTAGTTTAATTACCAATTAGCTCCTCTTATTTAATGAACTCGTAAATCAACTAAGTTTTCAAGACTAAAATCCCTTACTTTTTTTTAGAGGAGGTATAAAAACTTTTTTTATTAAATCGTACATTGTAAGTAATAATGATTTTATCAAGGCGTGGTATTTAGATTTTATAAATATTTAAAACAACGTATTTTATTAAATATTCAATATATATATACATATTGGTTTTAAACATTTTCTTGTTTTTTTCTAATGTTTGTTTTATTATTAGTATATACGCCTTACACTTAAATATATAAATTCTATTCTAATTTGGTTTAAAATCAATAGTGATTTTAGTAATAAATATAAGATTGTACTATCAAAAATAGTTACAAAATCACTTATCGTTTTTCTCAACAAGTAATCGCTAATTGTTCATATACCTTAGGCTTCTATTATATAAATAAATACCCATAAGTGTATATTTAATACTTAATTTAATAAAGAAATTAGATTTTAACTATATTTTTACCCCTTTGTTAATTGTTTTTTGGCTAACCTTTTTGGCACTATTATTTGACTTATAAGTTATAATTAAGAAAAGTTCGAATTTGATTTTAAGTTTGAAAACCCATTTTTCGTATTTTATAAACCTTTTGACTATAATAACAGCCTTTTTTTAATTGTATTTGATTTTATATATTAAAAATCCGAATTGTCTTTAAACCTAAAATTTAAAGTTCTTAATATACTTAAATACTTCGTTATACTTTTTTAAGCGTAAAATATATTTAATTAATATTTCGTTATATTCACATTTGAGTACTAATAGCTAAGACATATTTTTAAAACAACCCGGGTAATTAAAAAGATTTTATATAATTTTCCAAAATAAACATGGTAATTGCCAATAAATTGGGTAAACAAAATTAAAATTAAAAACATAAATAAACGTATATTACTCATATTTCAAGTATCTAACTTTATCTATTATTTTAATATTTTTGGCTAATTTAACTAACTTTTTTAACATATTTAGGCTTAAGTAATCAATACACAAATACTACACTATTTTTGTATTTAACCGAAGGTTCTCATGTTCTTGGGTTGGCTTTAATACTTGTCTAAGCTTTTGTTTTATAATTGTATAGATTATAGTTCTTATAAAACTTGAGGGGACTTTATATAAGTAATTTAAACGTTTTTTATATTTGAAGAATATAAGGTTTTGTTGGCGTTTTAATTGACAAATAACAAAGTGGTTTACTATAGGCTTGCTACTATTACCCCAATGTAAAGTATAATTTATTCCACAAAACTAAAGATCTTATTTAAATAAACAAGTTTTTGAGATAATATTAACATAAAATCTTTTTATAATAATTATATTATAAAAAATGAGATTATATATTTAATTATTATTATTTATAAAGGCGTCTTTTATAATTTAAGTTCCACGCCTTAAAATAGGAAACTAGCTGTTCCTTGCTTTTATAATATCGTTTGGCTTTGTTTTAATAAAAAATCTAGGTTTTAAAAACGAGACATTGTTAATTAGGTTAATTGTTTTATAATTGTTTAAGAGTATTAAATTAAAAAGAAGGTGTGGGGTACTTTCCCAAAAAAAAAAAAACTCTTAATTAGGCCCTTTCTTTAAGACTTGGTAAAAACACTAAAAACATATTGTTTTCTGATTTTGCCAATTTATCAAAGATATTTCTTAAAAACTTGGATTTAGGTTTCCTCGAGTTTTCTGAGTTTTTTAATTTTTTAATCAAATTTTTGATTAATAAAAGCAAAGGCTTGTCTTGGCTAAATTGGCTTTATAAGTTTTTTTACTTGTTTTTTGTAAATCATTAACAGATTTCCTTAATTTGATTTTTGTTTTATTTTGGATTTGGTTTGGGTGATTTGTTAAAAAGAGTCTTAAAGACTTTTTTATAAATAATAAGTTAAAGTTTTATATAATGGCTAAGGGACTATTTGTATAGATTCTTAAAGTATAGGTATAATCGTTTTAAAGCTTGTTAATCCGATGAACTTTTAAAAGATTTTTTACTTTGGGCCTTAAATAAGCTTTTGTTTTTGGATTTTGTATTGTTTAATCTTCTTTAAAAAGTAGCGAAATAACCAATATATGATTTATTATTAATAAGTTCGCGATATATTGGATTTATTTTGTTTATATAAAAAAGGTGGTATAGTTGTTTTAGAGTATATAAAAAAGGGTTTTTAAACTTATTGGTTTTTTTGATTTTTTGATATTAATTAGTAGACTATTTGTTGTTAAATTGTTCAGTAATAATCAAAAAGTTTATAAACCCTTAAGATCTTTTAATATTAATAACTTTATATAATTTGGCTTTTTGAAAAAAGGTTTGATATGTTATGATTTATTTGGTTAAATTAATTTTTTCTTTCTTTACTTAAGTAAGCGAGGCTGTATATTTTCGTTTAACATTGGCTTATAAGGTTTAGTTCATTTGTTAGAATATAAAGCGGAAGGAATAAATAAGCGTTTAAATGTTCATATATTTTTCCAAAATAAACTGTGATATAGTAATATTAAAGTACTCGTATATTATAATCTTTTAAATTTATTTATAAAGTTTGAAATACATAGTTGTTTAGGGTTACTAAATCGTGTAGTTTTATTTTTATTTTTTTTCCTCGTTTTTGGCATTAAAAGTATATGATTCTGGCCTGTACAAAACCGCTATAACTAGGGCTCTTGGGATCATAAGAGTAAGAGGATTTAAAGTTAACTGATCGGTTTCACTCTTATTTAGTATAATAATAATAATCCTGCTTTGAGTGTTGTTTATTGGTACGGCTAGAAAATCTAAATGAGCCTTTATTACTATAGCCCAAATAACGAAGTCTACGTTGTATTAAATTTATATAATTTAAAAATTGACTTATAATTAAGTAGTCTTTGCTATTGCAATTTGTTCGGTGTTTTTAGGAATCGAATTGAGAATTTTTACAAGAGTACGAGTATTTGTTGTATTAAGGTTGACTGAAGGTTATAATCCGAGGATGTTTATGTTAAATGTGAAATGAATGTATTAATTAGCTTATTGTTCGGGTTTTTTATAAATGATGTTTGTATTTAGCGTTTTAATGTTGTTATTGTTTGTAAATATATTAAAGTAATCGAGCGATTATTAAGTAAAGGAATTGAAAGATTGAGAATGAAAAAGGATTATAAAAATAATAAATGAAAGACTTAAGTAAAGTCTAAAACCGTATATATACTGGGTAGTAATGATAGTTTATGGCTTTTAACTGTAATACGGAAAGTAGAGCAGGTCTTTTTAGGTGTGAAATATCTTTACGATTATTGGAAGTGAGAAGTGTGTGAGTATGTTAAATTAATTGAATTGAGTATTACCTTTTTTAAGATGGGACTGCGAGTTGGAGATATATATATGGAATGCTTACGCAAGTATATACTAAACCTTATTAGATATATTGACATAATGATGGCGCTGGTTGTGCGACAGTTTATAACTTTTATTTACAACACAAGACAATACTAGGTCTACTACAGTAATTATAACAATGAATAAAGGCATAAGAGGACGAGATAGACGACTATAACGAGTTCGACGATAATCGAACTATAATACTAAAAAGCCGGAAGGCTTTCTTTGACCACTACAAGACCTAAGGACAGGTTTTTTCCGAAGGGGGGGGGTAATATAACGATTTATACGTTACTAACTAGATGACTTACTAACCGATAAATTATACCAAAAAGGACTCATATATTTATGACTTATTAATAACTTATATACTAATAACTTACAAATGAGTTATACTAAGATAAGTTATACTAAAATGAGTTATATTAAAATAAATCATACTAAAATGAGTTATATATCAAAGATAAGTATTAACTTAAGACTTAGTATATATATATAATCTTCCTTTCTCCTCGACTTTCTTTTTATCCCCGTCTATTGTCTTTTGTATATAATATAGCAATACAATAATATTCGCGCCGTCACAGTAGTAGTTTAATATTAAGATTTTACGAAAGATAACGCTAAGGCCTTGAATCTGCGTCTTTAATAGTAAATGGATAATTTAAAGAAAGGTTTATAGTATATTCCTGTAGACTTATATTTAGTAAAGATTTATGTTTTGATTAATAGTTTTTTTACTAATAATAAAGATTTGAGTTCTTAAATTGGTTTTATAATAGTAGTCAGAACTGAATTAGAAAAAGATACAGAGTTTACCTTTAGTAGTAATATTATTTATATTAACTCTACTAAATATAAAAGAGTTATTTGTATAATACTCGCTTTAGAGTTATATATTATAGTTATTGACGTTAATATATTAATCGTTATAATAACTACTATTAATATAATAACTAATAAGCTCGATTTTTAAGGCTTTTTACTGTCGTTTATATAAACTCTCTCTTACTATACAAATATATCATTAAACTCAGTATTACAAAAGAAAAGCGTTTAATAATTGATATAATAGTAATTTATTAGTTATATAAGTGCAAAGAATTTATAAAAATATAATAGATCAATAATACTTGTAACCTTATTAATGCCATAACAAAAGCCATTCTAAATAAAGCTCTTTAGGATTTTATTAACACTAATACGCTTATTGTTAAAATAAAGAGATAAGTTTAAAAACTTACTAAAGTTGATTTAGATTAGTAATAGAGGAGTTTATATAATTATTACTTTTCTTTTTACGTATACTTTCCTTAAAATACGTTTTCTATTTTATTTACTCATTTCATTTCACTTATTTATATATTATGATTATTTAGTTTATAAAAACAAAAAACAGCTTAAATTCATATCTATCTATTCTCTGATTTAAAGCATTAACGGGCGGCTTTACAATAATACTCCGATAAGGACCTAATTGCCGGTTTTACTATAGAGGGTTACTCTTATACAAAAGTTTAAAGAAAGTATTATTACGAAGAACTTATTATAAAGCTAATCTAAAACAGGGCTTATATATTACCTATATTATATAAGCCGCCCGTAAATAACTTTAAACTCTTTTCTTTTTCTTTTATTATTAGTATACTATAATAAGGACGGTTATTATTAAGTCCTGCTTTAACAAAAGCCTTACGTTTACTTTGAGCCTTTATGGCTTAAGTATAAACGCCAGATATTATTTTGTTAATATAGTCTAAAGTCATTGTTATATTTTTAACCTAAACGCCTAGGTTTTATACTTAGATTAGTTATTAACTAGAGTCAGATATTACACCGGGTTATATATTAGTTAGGTATTAGTAAACTAACCTAATTTGACCCAAAAGGCCCGAGTTTCTTTTAACAAAACAAACGCCAACTGGTCTTTTGTCTTTGGTACTTTTGCTAAAACAATTAATAATACAGCGGTAATTAACTCTACAGTAATAAAAAGGTCCACTAGGATGAATAGTTTAGCGTTAGTTATATAAACCAAAGTGTCAAACTCGGTGTCAATGAACTAAGAGAGTTATATTTATATTAAATATAAAATATATTCGGATTTATTTTAGAATCTATAATTGACTTATAAGCCGGGATTATGGGTAGTCTTTAAGGATTTATTTATAAGGCAATATTCCTTTTTTTACTTAATATAATAACTGTATTTCTTTGACTTAGTGTTATCAAAGACATGAGAGTACTCTAAACCACACGCTTAAGCGCGGATGTACTAGACGTAATATTTATAGTGGGTAATTACGAGGGTGCCAAATAATACTGGAATTGGTACTATGTTATTGTTAAGATTAAGATATAGGACTAAAACAACCCTAGAACGAGTCTGAGTACTGATTTAAGGGATAATTAACTTATTATTAATAAATTAAAGTTATTAATTAAGAGGTTTTTAAGATTATATTAGTATTAATATAAGATTAATGGATTTTGATATATTAATAGTAATTCTTTATTATTAAAAAAAGAAAAGTAAATTTCTAAGGAACCTTTAAGGTATATATGGAATAGGGGGACAATAAGAAGATCTATAGGCTTTGTTTAGGTTATTAATAGACCTCGCTTAACTTATATATTATCGATTTCTGGCCTTGGATTAATAACTCCTTTGACATAATTAGTATAGAGCCGTTATAAATAGATTTCGGACCTTTTTCAGGCCTATACTACGAGTTATTATGTTATTCTGTTTTTCGGCATTTCTTAGTCTTTCTTTCTGATAATTTTAATATTATATCTTTTATGTCATTATTATTTTTGGCTCCTTTTATTTTATATATTATGTACTATTATACTCTTTAGCACACTGTCTTTACAGAACGTTTCTTTTTGGCTTATTAGAGTTTATATTACCCTTGTTTTTTTCTCATTATATTAGAATTCTGATCTGTCTTTTTAAAAGAAATATTAGCGGTGTTAGTTTACAAGGGTTATATAATCTTATTATATTATATAAAGAGCGCCACTTAAATAATACTATAGTAGTCTTTAGGGATTATACCTTGGTTACTAAGAGTAATAAATTTGACAGTTCTAAAGGGTAATCAAAACTAGAACAGACTTGTTATAAAGGTCATTCGGAGGTATATATAATAAAGGATCTTTCTCACTTTTTTAAGAATACACAGATTTTACTACCTATTTTACTAAAGACTATATTAACCCCTTTGCTCAATATATCTTTGCGTAATCTACTGGCACTGTACTGACAGAAATAACTAAGTATATCTTTATTATAAGATTAATATTATATAATAAAAATAAAATTTATAAAGGCTTTAATATATATAAGTTATATTAAGGCCTTATTTATTAATAACGGGGCTATAACAACTAATCAAACACACAATAAAGCCTTTTCCTCGCCGCTAGTCTATTAAGTCACTTGTGTAAACTTATTAAAATGTTTTAAACCCTAGTATTATAATAGGTTTATAAATCGGGCGTCTAATTGAATTAACCCTAAGGACTGTCAATACTTTTTACTAGCCTTTGATAGTACTGTTTTAAAACATTAAACCATAAAATATAAATATTTAATTAAATATAGTGTTATATTAACTAAATTATGAAATATTCCCTTTTAAAAACCATAAAACATATTAACCATAACGGTTTTATATATATTAAAATGCTGTTTTTTTTTTAAAAAAGGCTCAGTTAAATAAACCCATTACACGTCATCTTTTTTAGTTTTAAGCTCTTTTTATATTATAATCCAACGCTTTATATTAACTTTAAACCTCTTTAATTACTGAAACGTGATATCTTATAAATAACTATACTCTACTTCATATTAAACATATTAACGATTATACTTAATGTTATATATAAAACACACCTCTTTATGATTTATATATATTAAGCTTAAAACCAGAAAACAATACCTTATTCGGTTATTAACATAATGAATGAACTAGCCGCGCTTAATTAAGTCTTTTATATCTAGACTAATCAATTATAATTAATATTATAAGTATAATAATAAGTATAATAATAAGTATTTTTTAATTTTTAATGCTCCGGAGGCCCTCCGGGGGCTCTGTAAGGCCTTTACATTAATTATAATTATATTAACTTAAAGGAAAGCTTATTTTTTAAACTATTAAATTATTAAATTATTAAATTATTAAATTATTAAATTATTAAATTATTAAATTATTAAATTATTAAATTATTAAATTATTAAATTATTAAATTATTAAATTATTAAATTTATTAAATTATTAAATTATTAAATTATTAAATTATTAAATTATTAAAATTATTAAATTATTAAATTATTAAATTATTAAATTATTAAATTATTAAATTATTAAATTATTAAATTATTAAATTATTAAATTATTAAAATTATTAAATTATTAAATTATTAAATTATTAAAATTATTAAATTATTAAATTATTAAATTATTAAATTATTAAATTATTAAATTATTAAATTATTAAATTATTAAATTATTAAATTATTAAATTATTAAATTATTAAATTATTAAATTATTAAATTTAATAATATTTTTATTTTTAAATATACTGTTCTTATTTTAATAACCTTTATTAATTACATTTTTTATAAATAATTATTTATTAACTTATATATTAAAATAAGATAAATTTTAATTTAACTTTAATTTTTTAATTAATTATATAATATTTTTTAAATAATTAATATATTTATGATTATATTAGTTATTATAAATTTAAAAAAGCCATTTTAATAAGCTAATTAAGCTGATTCTCAAACAGGTCTTATTTTGTATTTTAATTAAAAACTCATAGTAATACACGACTTTTAAATAAAGTTTCTTTAGAAATATTTCTTTAATAATTATTATAAATCTAAAAAGGCCCTTTTAATAAGCTAATTAAGCTGATTTCAAAACAGGTCTTATTTTATATTTTACTCAAAAGCTCGTAGTAATGCACGACTTTTAAATAATAATAAATTTAAAAAATTCTTTTAATAATTAATATCTTTATAATTATAATTATTATTATAAATCTAAAAAAGCCATTTTAATAAGCTAATTAAGTTGATTCTAAAACAGGTCTTATTTTATATTTTAGTTAAAAACTCGTAATATTACACAATATTTAAATAATTCCCCTTTAAAAGTGGGGCTTTTTAAACTTCCGGTACTCCCGCACTCCCGTCCCGCACTCTTGAGGTTTTGTTACATATCGTACAATCAACACTACTTCTATTATTACACTTTTAAAACATTATAAAGGTCACGTTTTAATCACAACGGATACAAAGCTTAGTCTACGTATTAATGACCAATTAAAGGACAGTAAAATTAACAGATTTTTTCACTACTGGGAAAATCAAGCTAGTGTAGAGATTTCCGCGTGATTATAAGTACTTGAGGCTCCTAAAATTCAAGAAAACATAAAGACAGCTAAAGCTGTCAATAATAAAGGTCTGATTTTACTCTACGCTTTATATTATTATTTGTTTTACGTGAAATGGCTTTTGATATTAGAAATAAACTAAGTAAAATAGTGGATAAGATTTATTATTATCTTTTAAAATGTCTTTTATAATTATTAATTTATAGATATATTAATTAAATAACCTTGTCTTTTTAAGCTTTATTATTAAAGTCTTATTAATAACTAATATAACTAGAACTAAAGTAACTCTTAAAATAAGTCTATTTTATATATCCTACTATTAACTTTTATTATTTATTTTATTAAAAACATACGTTCTTCTTTATTTATATGAAATCTTCACTAGGCCCTATACTATGTCTAATATAAAGGGCTTATATCCTAAAAGAAATTTTAAGTACCCTTTTATAAAACAAAATAAAAATAAATGATTTTTCCTTTTATTATTTATAATTTAAGCTTTAATATATCTAATAGCTTTCTTTTAATAATCTCCATTTAAAATACCATATAAAATCTAATATATTATACATGTCATATTAGCGTAAATTCATAATAAGCCCTCATTTACTTAACTTAATATATCAAAGTTCTCATTACTCAATTACTCTTAAATTTTCCCTTTATTTACCCTAATACTATAAAACCACATAATAAATTATTAATCAATAATATTATAAATGGGTTATATATATTATCTTTTAAAATAATAATAATACCACTTAATTATTTTAAAGTTTTTAACTCTTCAGCTTCTTTGTCAATTAATAGCTTACTTATTTCATATTTATCCTTGCATAGAAATACTTTAAATATATTACTTCTGTGGCATTATTAGATTCTAATTCTTCGTTATTATAATCCTTTATATTAATGTTTATTATATTTAGGACATTAATTTTAGATGTTGGCTTTGTTTTAGGATTTATAGTTAAAGGATAATCTTAAAGTTAATTAATTTCTTTATCTTTAACACAAGCACAGGCTATTATTTTATTAAATCTAGTAAAACTAACATATAATTGGCAGGTTTATTTAATAATATATTATCTTTATTGTTATTATTTCTAATGTCTTCACCTGAAAAATACGACCCCTCTTTTAATTATAATACCAACTCATTATTAGTACAAAGATCCACTAATACTAATGATATATATCTAGTTCGTTTTTACTAAACGTTTTAAATATTTGGCTTTTTATATTTATTAACATACTTAAAGAATTCACTTAAGTTTAAAAGTTTTTTAAAACATTAAAGATATTATAGTAATCGTTGTGGTATTTTATTTAATAAAAAATAAACAGTTATGTTTAAAGTTATTATTATAAACCAGTGTGTTATAACGGGGTCTTATAAATTTAGTTTTAGGATAATTTATAATAAGTAGTAATAAGCTGTTTTTACCACGGCTGTTTAGAGAGTGATAGGGTGGGTTGTTTTGTAATTAGCTATTTAAAGATTAACAAAGTGAGCTGTTTTATTTAATATGCGAAGAGGCTAATTTAATTATAACTACTTAGAGATTAACGGGGTAAGTTATTTTATAAAATGTATAAAGGGTTGTTTTTATTATAATTACTTAAAGATTAATAAAGTAAGCTGTTTTATAGAATTTGTGAAGAGGCTGTTTTTACCATAATTACTTAAAGATTTATAAGGTAAGTTATTTCATATAATATGTGAAAAGGCTGTTTTTACTACGGTTATTTAAAGATTTATAAAGTGAACTACTTTTCTGATATGTAAAGAAGCTATTGATAAAACTATAACTTCAACGTTACGTCAATTGGCTATGATTAATAATAAAAATATAAACTGATTTTCATATTATTAATTTAAAGTTAAAATTAAACAATATCTTTTAAATATGTATATATTAATGTTTAGTTTTTATTAGAATTACTATAAAAACACCTTACCTTAATTTTACCTCTCTTTTCTTACGTACTTATGCCTCTTGAATTCGCTTATATAAGCCATTTATAATAATAATAATAGTTTTAGTCTTATTACATTTATTAATTAAAAGCCACAAATATATAATCTTATTATTATTACCTTAACGGTAATGTCTACAAAATCTTTACTTTATTATGTAAATATTATAATCTACCTTAATAAACATTATTATGATTACTTCAGCCAAAATAAATCTAATAATAACCATAAAACTTATCATAATAATAAATCGAGTAATATATTACTTATTAATTAAGATCTTAGCTTACTTTATTTTTAAAATAACATAAAAATGGTCAAACTCTTTGGCCCGTTATAAGTCTGTCATATATAAAATTATAATAATAATATCCTTTTTACCGACACCTTTAATATGTTTTAACCATTAATAATTTAGTTAATATTTAGTCGTTTTTAAAAAAAAAACTCAAAAAATATAAAAATATTACTTACTAAAGCCTAAATATATATAATAGTATAAAAATAATTAGTTATAATATATCGTAAATCCTTTATTTTTATTTTTCCAAAGAAACTATATTAGTTAAAGTTTCTTTTATTAGAGTTATATCTTACCTAATGATTTATAGATCTTTTAGAGATTATTTAAAAAGGGATTATTAAGTTAATTTACTTTAAAAAAACAATTTATTATCTTTATTAATAAACTTAAGGAGTCCTTTAGTCTTTAGGTTTATTATAGTTATTAAGAAAGGAAAGGTTACACAAACCCACGAACAATAATATAAATTACTTGGCTTAAAATTAATATAACCTTTATATGTTTTATATTTTTAATAATAATTTATTTTATGTGTCGTACAGAATACGACACCTCTAAAAGTGAATCCACACCTGAAAGTGCATAACTGCTTATATAACCACCTTACTAAAGAAGGGTTCTACGTGACTAGATTCTTGTGCGACACACCCCCCAGAAGTACTAAAGAAAGAGTACGGTTACTTCTGAGCTAATCAAAGGATAAGAAGAACGCGACAACAACAACGGCTTTAACTCAGTCCGGCTACAGTAGCGTAAATATAGCCTACAAGCCGCTAAACCGAGTTAAGAACGCCAAGTAAGACGAAGCCCCTCAAATGACGCAAAGAGAGCCTCTATACCCGCAATCAACTTCGCTTCGCCGGCTAATCATAAATGAGTAGGGACACACGCTACGTAATAGTCGGTATATCCCCGGCCTCCAACGAGAGCCCAAAAGACTCTATAAAGTAGTTACCATTACCCAAGGTTAGAGTAAATGTGGCTCTTAATTGTCGTATAGAATACGACACTTCTAAAAGTAAATCTACATCTGAAAGTGCGTAACTGCTTATATAACCACCTTACTAGAGAAGGGCTCTATGTGACCAGATTCCTGTGTGACACTATGTTTATTATTAGCTTTAAACCACTTCACGTAATTAGATTTAACGATTTCTTAAACTTTTTATTATTATTCCTTAAAGTACTCGTGTTTAAAGTTTATATTTATGTTTTTAAGAACTTTAATAATTAAAAAGCTAAAAGAAAATTACTTTTTAATATAAAATGGAAGAAAAACACCTTAAGAATTAAAAAGAATTAATATAAGACTTTTATAGAAACTTTTTTTATACTTTTTTACTTTTAAATTAGTATTTTAAATGTTATTAAGCTTTTAGAGCTTACCCTTTATTTAATGTTTAAATATATCATAAGTGGCTTATTTATCTTTAACCATTAACTTAATAAACTTAACAATATCTAAAGGGTTAAATATTAAAGGCGTGTTAAAAAGCTAAATAAAGGAAATCTTAAAAAAAAACTTAATACTTAGCTATATCTTTTTATAATTTATATTATTATGCCTTTAAAATTACCTTAATACCCCTGATTATCTTAATGACATATAAATATGACTTATCCTTAAAGATTATAACCACTACTACTCTTTAATTATTCCTTAAATAATATATAATAAGCTAATTATATATTTTATAAATCTTACCCTCTTTATTTTTAGCCTCTTTATAATAACAAACTTATTAAATGTAATATTATTAATTTAATAAATGTTAAAGAAATTTAGATTTTATAAAATCAAGTGTTAATAATATAAAAACCTTATTATTATATATACGGGGAATAATAATAAATCGGTTAAAAAATTACTTATTGCTAATTAACTCATTAAAGGGATTATTTAATTACCTAAAAACTTGCTTTTTACTCTTAACTATGTCTACTTATTATTTTAAACTAATTTCAAGACTAAAACCGTGGAATTTAATAAGTAAATATCCCTATTTATTCACATAATTAATAAGATTTAATTTTGTGTTATTTTATATTAAACTTATACGTTTATATTATTAATAAACTAATAAAAATAAGTATAATAAAGACTTTAAACGCTATTTTCATAAATTATTTAAAGGAAAAATAATAACATAAGTAATAATAATTATAAATGTTTAACATTTTTTAAGTAAAAGGGCATATAATATTAAGATTCTTGGTATTATTAGTGTTTTAATTAAATGTCTTCTTATATTTAATTATATATATATTAAATATAATAAATAAAAAAGATAATGGTTATTTTATTAAGCCTTATTAATAATATTAAAAACATACTGTTTATTGAGTTATAATAAAAACAAAGAAACATATAAATAAAATACATTTAGATAAATAATAATATATAAGTAAAACCATGTATAATAATGATATATTTAAGTTTATACCATTTTAAGTAATATTTAAAGAATATATAATCGTTACCCTAATTTAATATAGACAAATATATTATTATTTTAGAATTTATTAATTCACTTATTTTAAATGAATTAATTAAATAATTATTTAGTTTATATATAAGAAAAAGACTTATAATTATATAATCTCGTTTGTTTTACCATTTTACCATATAACCTATACCGTCTAATATATAGTGTCATTACTTTAAAAGTCAATTAATATTAATTTGTTATTTTCATATTTCACTTTTTAAAGCTTTAAATTATTAAGACTTAAGCCTTTTAACTCTTTTTTAGACTTTTCATTTTTATTATTTTTATTAAATATATCATTTAATTCTAAGTTTATATTAGAGTTACCTAAGGACTTATTATTAAGAACATTTAAGTCTTTAATAAGTTTTTTAATTAAAAGAACAATTGTTTTTAGTGTTTTTAGCTTTTTAATAACAATTAATAAATTATAAAACATATCTTAAAAAATTAATATTTAAACTTGTTTTCTTTAAAAGGCAATGGGTTAAGATCTGTGGGTTTCTTTAAGTAAGACTTAATTAAAAATAAGTTATTATAAGTAAAATTCTAAAAAAGGTTTATGTTATATAATCGCATATTATTAAACAAGATGCTAATTATAAACTAAAAAGTAAACTCACTATTAATTATAAAGTATATAATTGATATATTACTTAATACTTAACATACTTATCTTAATTTTATATTTAAAAAGGTTGTATTAACATTGAACTCTTTATTAATAAACCGCTTAAAGTAACTAAAGTTAAGATAATATATACGAATTTTTGCGGGTTTTAAATTATGCTACTTTGTTTTAAATAAAGTATTAAGAATAATTTTTATAATATTAATAAAGTTATTATTAATTTAGTAATCGGGATTTTTCTATAAATGAATAATAATCAGTTTTATAAAGAAGTGTTTAGGATTATTAATCATATAAAGGCGTGCGCAGATAAGTATGTCATATTAAAGAAAGAGATTTATAAAGGATATTAAAATCATATTTATTAAATATTAATTATAATTAAAAGCTATTAACATTTTCTTATTATTTATGATTATATTTTTTATTATAATTATTAATATGTTTATAAAGTTATTAAACATTATAGTGTTTTTTAACGGAGTTTCGAGATTAAGTTATTAAATAAGTAAAAGTAAAAAAGCTTAAAGTAAAAGTAAATCAGTTTTTAAAAGAATAATTATTATTATATTAACAATTATTCATTGAATGTGCGCTTATAATTAAATACGTATTTTAAAATATAAATTAGGATTATACCTTAAAGCTTTAGTTAAGATTATATAAAAAGAAAAATATAAAAGTAAAATAATATTTATAAAAATAAAGGGCTATAAATAAAGTAAAAATAATATGGCTATTTTAAAGACTGCCTTTTATTAAGCTACTAAACCCCGCCATTAATGCCACTACGTGTATCACGCAAACAACCCATATCATAGCCTTTTAAAACAGCTTTTTGTTTTATATAAGGCTTGATTTTATTATTATTTAAATAACTCTTTTATTTATAATTCAGCTTTTATATAATATTCTTTCTTTAACTTTAATACCATATTCTTACTAGTTCTAATTAATACAATTACGTTACTTATAGTGTTCTATTACTTTAAGTGTGACGGATGGTACGGATCGGAGGGCATTCAAGGGAGCCTTCCTAATTGGGTATTACTAAGCGCCTAAGCGAGATTAATTTGACGACGCTTTTTATATATAACCCCTTTTCCTTCTTTACTTTCTTTCTTTTTTAGTTATAAATTCTAAGAGAATCTTGATTATTTTTATTACTTTTTATATAATATATAAAGCTTAGCAACACGTTGGCACTGGTTTTTATAAGGCAAATGTTATATTATTTATAACTCTTTTTAATTCGTCTAAGAAAGCAATAAATATCTTCCCTTCTTTTTATTCTTTTATAAACTCTTATTATAAAAAGAGTTCTTTATAAAAAAGGCTTATACCAAATATAACTTAATAAATAGTACCTAAACAACTAATAAACCCAAAAAAGTTGATAATACCGGTTTCTTTTTTTTATGCCTTTTCGACTTGATTAAGTCGAAAAAATAATATCTCCTTTTATATAAACATACTCTTGATGTATTATATAAAGCCTAAATTTTTTAGAATAAAGTATTCTTTAATAGAAGACACCAATATGTCTTTTGCCTTTGCCTTTTTTGTTTTTTTTATAAGATCTTCCTTTTAACCCTCTTTTTCTTTTAGTATAATATAGTTTACCTTTTAAGGTAATTAAACTATTATAAATATATAAATAATAAAAGAAAAAAAACTAGATAAAAAGAAGAAGTATTCTAAGTAAATAAGTAAAGACTTATTTATTATATAAAAATAATTCTAAAGCCTTAATTAAAATTGTACTCTTTTTAAGTCTGTTTTTTTTAAAGACAGCTTTATTTATTTATTCCTTTTTCTTCTATTCAAGAAAATACTAATATTCTTATTAAAAATAAAGGTAAATAAACCGCTGTTGCCTTTAATTTAAGTAATAACAATAATAGAAATGACAGTGAGTCGAGTTGTTATTATAATAACATTTTATGTCGTCCTTTCTTCAAAAACACTTCTCAGGTTTTGTCTTTTTTTAAAATCTTTTTTATGTTTTATATTATTTATATTAAGAAGATTTTAAACTTTTTAAACAAACTTCTTAATAGTATTAAATATTTCCTAAAGCTATAAAAAGTCCAAGTATATAATATTTTATATTATTATATTATTTACTTTATTAATAAAGAATACAAAAAGGACTGGCTATTGAACTAAACCAAAGGAATAACACAGATATTCTTAGAACTAGCCTTTTTAGAACTTAAATTTAATAAAGACGGTATATTTATAAATACCCTAGATTTAGTAAAATAACTTGTCTTATTTTTATTTAATCTTTATAATAAACAAATAACCCGTTTTAAATATTCCGCTTTTTATATAAATTACCGGAGTTCTTTTTAGAGTTTTTATTATGACTTTAAAACTTTTGCTTATATTACTAATATTAATGACAAATCTGTCTTAAAAATAGATTTATAAGATAAGTTTCCCCCTTGGTTATACAAACAATTGTTTTAGTAATATAAGACTTCTCGATTATTAGAAAAATACGTAAAAACAATTTAAACTAAAAACTAAGGCTAATTAGTCGAGTAGACTTTTTACTTGACTTCTAAACCTTTAGCTTTTATTAAGTCGAATTTTTGTTAAGTTATAAATACGACTTTTTAGTCTTTTGTTCCCTTTTATAATTACACTGGTTATAAAACAAAAGAATATTGTAGATAAGAGAGTTCTTAGCTTTGACAGGAATAATATTAAAGACTATTAACCTTTTTTATATATATTAATATCCTTTGTACTTAATTACCGGTAAATATATCTTGCTATTATATTATACAACTATTCTAACGACTTTTTACTTTTTATAAAATTAATGAAATTGACGTTAGCTGTTCTTTTGATAATTAATATAAAGATAATAATAAAGATATATATAAGGATATTATTAAAGAATAAATGCCACTTCTTTTCATAAAAGGCCAAACCTAAGAAAAGACTTTTTAAAATATATTAAGAGATATGTAATACTCTAACTTAAGGAAGCTTTTTAGAGGATAGTCTTTTATTATTTGAGTAATTTTTATTAAAAATGGATTATTGTATAAGTTATTTATACTTTTCGATTTTAGAGTAAATAGTTATTGTTTTATTAACCGTATTCTTTTGAATTTTGTTTTAAACTTTCGATTTATTCTTTACTAAATGTTATTATTGTTAAGGGATTTAATGGTGCCGATAGTGGAAAAATCAGCTATTATATTATATTAAACTTAATAGTAGATAAGCGTTTGTAAGCTTTTATTCCTTTTTTTTATTATTTAATTAGGATATTATGGTGTTATTTTTAGAAGAATATGGCTATCGGAATATTAAGTCCTTTTTAATGCCGTTAAATAACGTATTATTTGGCTGAAAGCCTTTTTTTAATTGTTACTTATAATACTCTAATTGAAATTCAAGATCTTTGTTATTATTATATTTAATAATATTATTAAAAGGACATTGAACGAGGAGATCAAAAGTTCAATTAATATTAGAGTAAACGCGATGCTTAATTTGATAAAATTAAAGGTGTTTAATCACTTAACCCCCGTTGACTTTTGTCCGACTATAAAAATAACCTTTTTAAAGATGTCAAAGCCTTAAAAGTGTTTTAAATAAAACTTATGGTTTCTTTTTTATTAATTATATTGGTTCCTATTGTTGTCTATTTTATTTATACTATTATTTTATAAAAAAAAGCAGATATGATTTATCCTTTATTAGATTCTGTATAATGAAGCAATTTCTAAAGCAGCTTCCAAAGTAGCCCTTAAAGCAGCCTTTTTTCTAATATTATATAATAAAATGATAAAAACTCTTAAAAAAGTGCTGCCTTTATTAGAATATATTATTTTATTTTGTTTAATAATAAGGCTAAATATTAATTGTAATAATTATTATTGCTGTTTACCTTAGTCTTAAGCTTAATTAATTATATTAACGCCTATTATTATTAAATCTACTTTTATTATTATTTTTATTTTTGCTATACTTTTATATTTTTATATATATTAAAATATAAAAAAGCCACTGAACTAAATGTAAAACAGTGATAAAAATAATATAAATATTAACAGAAATACTGTTTTAGAATAAGTTATGTTATAGGTAATAAGTATAGCTTTTGTTTTATATAATCTTATAAATAATAATTATATTACCCTTTTTGTCTTAACAAAAACTTCTCTTTTATATTTATTAAAATTAATATTACTATATAATAAGACTTTTTAATTTGTTCTTTTTTTATATTAAACACAATTACATGACTTTATAACTTTACTTTATAAAATATATATTCAGTTTTCCAATAACTTAAATATAATTGACTTAATGTTTTTTTAATGTTTTTATTATTAAAAAACGAAAGGCTAAAATATAAAAACTTTAAGGGAAATTACTTATTAAGATTTACTTAATTATTAATATGTTTTTTTATTTATTAAATAAACAAAAGTCTAAGGACAAAATCTTTGCCACAACTTTTTATAAGATTGACATATTAATTCAAGAATACGTTGTAAAACATTAATAAACTATTATTATTTTAAGTTTAATTATTGAATTTATTAAACGTCGTTAAATAATATAATAGTTTATTGTTTATTTGAGTAAATTAGATTTTGAACTAATAATTCCCTTAGAATATGCTAAATAAGCTCATATATTCTCTAAAATTATAAGTAATATATTCCCCCTTTATTATTTATATAATTATTAAATTAAATTAATAAAAAATAAAAGCCTTAAATACTCGCCTTTATATAAGATATTTGTTAAAGAATTTAAAGTAATTAAAACCTATATTACTAATAATTTATTAAAAGGATTCATTAAACCTTCTTAAGTATTATATACTATTTTTGTCTTTTTTATTAAAAAACCAAATAGAAATCTGAGATTTTATATTAACTTTTAAATGTTTAATTCTTTTATTTAAAAATATCATTATTTTTTTCTTTTAATTAATAAGACTTTAACTAAGATTATAAATGCCCATATCTTTATTAAACTCGACATTAAAGAAGCCTTTTATTATATTTAAATAAACTTAGCCTTAAAAGAATATATAACTTTTAGAATAAAATATAAAATATATAAATATAAGGTTTTCTTTTTTAATTTAACTAATAAACTTATAATATATTAATAATATATAAATAATATCCTTTTTAATTATTTAAACAATTTTTATATGATTTACTTAAACAATATTCTTATTTATTTTAAAGACTTTTTAGAATATTACTTTTATATTATAAAAATGCTTTGGTGATTTTAAGACATTAGCTTTTAAATAAATCTTAAAAAGAATAAGTTTAAAATTATTTATATAAAATACCTTGGATTTATTATATTATTTTCAAAACTAAAGATTAATTTTAAAAAAGTTTTAATTATTAGTTTATAAACTTACTTTAGTTTTGTTAAAAGTATATAATCCTTTTTTGGTTTTTATAACTTTTATAAGCGTTTTATTAAAGACTACAATATTATAATAAAACCTCTTATTTATTTAATAAAAAACAATGTTTCTTTTTATTTTACTTATAAATATAAAATTGTTTTTAATCTTTTAAAACACATTCTCATATTAATTCTGCTCTTTTAGTATTATTAACAACATTTACCTTATTTTTTAAAAATAAATATAAATAATAAAATTATTATAAAAATCCTTTTTTAATAATATAATAAAAATTGGTTCTTGGTTGTTTTTCTTTAAAAACTATATTCCCCGTAAAGCTTAATTATATTGTTTATAACAAAAAAATACTTATTATTATACGCCTTTTTACTTATTAAAGAACAAAACTCATAAGGACCTTTTATTAAATCCGTATTATTATAAACTACAAAGCCTTAAAATATTTTATAATCTTTAAATAATTAAATATTCGATAAATACGATAAGCCGAACTATTAGCTAATTATTATTTTATAATAATCTATTAGCTAAATGTCTATAACCTATTGATAGATGTGTTTTTTATAAACTGGACGAATTTAACGAACAGAACTCTATTAAAAAAATACAATGCCTATAATAATTTTTATAAAAAGATTAAATAAACTTTATATTTATAATCAAGAATCTTTATTCTTGTAATTAAAACGACAATTTTATTCCCAATATTAAAATAACAGATTTCTTCTTAGTATTTTCGGTAGTATATTAAGTATTAAAAGCCAGTTATATAACCCTTTTTCTTTAAACGTTATAAAAATAAGCCTTATTAAATTAATTAATTTAATTTAATATAAAAAGCAACTTATTATTCTCTAATAGCCGCTTTATAGTCTTTGACGTCGTTTATCTTTATATTCTCTTTATCTGAAAAGTATATAACTACATTAATATAATTTACTTTAATATTAAAAAAACCGCATAACTTTTATTTTCTTAGTATTAGTAATATGGTATTATGTTGATAATTTAGTAATATTATTATAATTGTTATACTTATTAACGTATTTAAGTCCCCTAGGATAAAAAACCCGGCTTTTTTTAATCTTTCCTTATTTTATCTTAATTTTAAGAATATATTATTATAAATTATTATAGTTTTAATAAAGACAAACATACATTTAATAATGTTTTCGTTTTTATGAACTATTTTAATAAACAAATTATTAATATTTTTTGTTAAAAAACCTTAAATACCCGTGATTTTATAAAGCTATATATATATTATATATATAAATACTTTAACCCCCCAATTAATATTACTTCTAATAAAGGACTTTAATTTATCTCCTACTTTTGAACCGCCTTCTTTTCAATCCTTGGCACTAAAAAACAACTCTCCACAACTAATTACCCTCAAACTAATGATTAAACCAAAGTATACAACTAATACCTTCAATACAAACTCTGCCTTTTTATCTCTTATTATCAAAACAATTAGTCTAAATTCTTATTTAATCATAGATTATACCCAAATGTCTTTCCTATATAACTCTCTAAAAAGCCTCTCGCTAATTAAAATAATCCATAAATATATATTACACATTAATTAAAATTAAAAAATCAATTTGTTAAACTTAATATTTCCTATTAGCAAATTAAATATACAATAAACTATCGAATATGTCACACACTATTACATAGTATAAAATACAGCTAAGTCTAGCCTCTTAAGGTCCTAAACAAAAATGGCCCGGTTTTACAACTGTTTTCGTTATATAATTAACTTTAACATAAACAATTTTGTTTAACTTGACATATGTTATTTCTCAACTATTCGCCTTTTAAAAAAACTGGACTTTCTTATTAATAATCTATTCTAAATATTAAAGAAAGTTAAAAACTCATATTATTTAAAACTACTAAGAAATATAAAAATATACAATATTTTCTTTATAATAAAGCTTAAGAAAAACCTTAATAACCCTTTAATAAATCAATAAACTATATCACTTTCACTAATTAATATTACCAAAAACAACGAATAAAAAATCGAGAACTTACTCATTTACCAAAACAACATAATAGCCTTTTTTACAAAATCTCTTAACTAAACTAAAACATTGATCTCATTTAGTATAATACCTCAAACATCAAATATACTCTTACAAAGATTTAAAAGTTCTATTTCAATAATCTTACATAAATAAATCCCCTATAAAATTACTTTAATAATTTAAAACGTTTTACAATAAAATAAATAACTATAACCACTTTAATAAAAACAAAGAAATAAATAAATACTCAAAGACAAGCTTTTTCTAAAAAAGGGGATAATATAACAAATAGTACAAATCGAAGGGTATTCAAGGGAGCCTTTTTAATTAGGTATTATTAAACGCCTAAACAAGATTAACTCAACAATGCTTTTTATATATAACCCCTTTTCCCTCCTTATTTTCTTTCTTCTTTAATTATAAATTCTAAAAGAATTTTGATTATTTTCACTCTTTTCTACGTAATATATAAGGCCTGGCGACACGTTGGTACTGGTCTTTATAAGGCAAGCGTCACATTAAGCCAATATAATACAAATTTATTAAATTAAAAAAAACTTCTTAAAATAGCCAACACTAATTATACTTTACATAATTACCCCAACTCGGTTAAACGTTAATTAACTAAAACAATTAAATAATAAATATAAATAATAGTATTTATTTTATAATAGCTAAAAGTGAAGATATTCTTTTTAATTTTAGAATTATAAAATTGATTAATAATAATTATAACCGCTAATATATTTATTAAATAACTGACTATGTTTTAACCTTTTTTTTTAAAAGATCTTATATAATATGACGTATAATTCATGGATTATTATAATTAAAATTCTAGAATATAAGAGAATATAAATATCTAATATAATTCAATATAAGTTAATTTAAATATAGTTATTTATAAAGTACTAAAAATAATAATAAATAAACTAACGCCACTTTATACCTAAATTATAAAAAACTAATATATTACTTATAGCAAAGTTAGTAATAAGACACGTTTAAACAATAATAAATATTAAAAGATAATATATATACTTCCAAATTTAATTTGAAATTAAAACTAAAATAACTAATTATAAGACAAGACTATTTAAGTAATAAAATGTTTAAGTCATTATATAAAAAATACATAGCT
The DNA here is from genome assembly GCA_002554605.1 of Helotiales sp. F229. NCBI lineage: Eukaryota > Fungi > Ascomycota > Leotiomycetes > Helotiales > Helotiales sp. F229. The sequence continues at coordinate 1,728,916 of MXAW01000004.1, read as the reverse complement.
CTTTTTAAAAAACAATAAGTTCATAAACCAAAAGTTATACTAGTGTTTAGAAAAAGGGATTTATTAAGTGATGTTACCTTTAATAAAAACAATATAACACTACTAACTTTAAAGTCATCGGCAACAACTAAGACCTTAATATTATGACTAATTAAACATATAAAACAAATACTTCATCTTTCAGCTAATTCTAGCACAAGTAACTTCGATACGTTCTCGTCGAGTGATCGATCATCATGTCGTCGCAGGAGGTGGTTTCGCACTTTCTCCACGGCCTACTACAAACTTCAACCGCGAAGTTCACTATTTTCAGTCTCGTTCTCTTGGTAAGTCATCTTGCATACGTTTCTCGGGCGATCATAAACAGCACAAGAAAAATATCTGAGACTGAATAGATTACCTATTGTGCCTCAACTGCATTATACAATGTGTACCTTCACCCACTGGCCCGATTTCCTGGTCCATTGCTTGGACGAGCATCTCTAGTAAGTCCCAAAACCTCTTCATCGGCATTGATCTATCTTGATGGAACTGTACAATGATTGATGATAAAATCAGATTTGGCGAGTCCGACACTCAATGGGAGGAAGATTCCACGTCGCTATTGACAAAGCACACAAGAAATTCGGTATGCATTCACGGCTGTTAACCGACTCCCACCCGCCACCCCCAGAGAACAGTCTGACATATCCGATACCTCAGGCGACATAGTTCGTATCTCCCCAAACGAACTCTCCTTCGCCTCGGTCGAATCTTGGAAAGCCATTTACGGACACCCTGTCGCGGGGAGAGCCACAATGGCCAAAAGTGAGTTTTACGACATGTACGGATCCGGTTTCGACTCCTTATGTATTGGATCCGAACGAAACCCACAGGTTCATTCTAGAATGCGAAAATCCCTGTCGGCTGCCTTTTCGGCGAAGGCTCTCGTCGAGCAGGAGTCCATCGTGCACAGGTGTATCGATGAGTTTGTCGAAAAAAAATAAGAGAACAAGGGACTCGGTCGACAGGTTTGGATATGACGAAGTGGTTTGAGATGTTGGCTTTTGATATCCTTGGTGAAATGGCTTTTGGGGAGAGTTTCCATTGCGTCAAGAATGGTGAGTCTTTCAATTTACAGGATGTTCCAACGGCTAATAGTGTAAGGTAAACCTCACCACTGGAGCGAGATGATCACATCTCATCTTCATTTCATCACCTTGCTCGATAACCTACGTCGCTTTCCTATTTTTTGCTATATCGGAGTATTTCTCCTCCCTAAACTCACATTCTCGGTTCGAAATCAGCATTCGCAGTTCAGTCGGGATAAAGTCGCACGGTCAGTCCCTTCTCATACTTTCGTTTGTATCAGTCAAGACAATGAAAATTATTCAGATATATAGGAGACTAGAGAGAAAATCTTCGCGGAAGGATTTTCTCACTAATCTCGTTGAGAAGGTGGTGACTGGAGAGGTTGGTAAGGAAGAAATGACTGCACATGCATCTACTTTAATGTTAGCATCACTTCTTTCCCAAGCCCCTGGGAGAATCGTACTATAAATCTAACTTCATCTGCAGCATTGCCGGCGGAGAAACAGTAGCAACCTTCCTTGCTGCTACCACTTATCACATTCTCAAAAATCCCTCTGTCTATGGAACTTTGCAACGAAATCCGCTCCCGCTTCAACAATTTATCTGATATCAGCGCCACGACAGCTCAGCAATTACCTTATCTTCAAGCCGTCATCTCAGAAGGCCTTCGTATCTATCCACTAGGTTCTCGAGGCTTTCCTCGCTTGAGTCCCGGAGCGGAGATCGCTGGAGAGTATATACCCCGTAGAGTAAGCTGATATTTGCTTCGATGATACTATATCGGGGTTCCGTTTGGTCATTTTCATTCTATATTAACGAATAATCTTCATCTCTGAAATGATTTGAAATGTACGCTAATATTTGGACTTTTCACAGACTGAAGTGTACACCAGCGCCTGGACAGTGACTCACGATACGCGATACTTCCATGATCCATACGCTTTCAAACCCTCCCGCTGGATCGATCCAACTTGCACTGATATCAAAGAAGCCAGTCAACCATTTTCCCTCGGCCCGCGTGGCTGTCTAGGCCGAAAGTAAGCTTCCGCTTCGTTGGATTCCTTTTCTTGATTAAATCACCAAATCCGGTTGGGAATTGATGTTAACAACTACTGCAGTTTTGCGAACGTAGAAATGACCACTATTCTCGCGAAGGTATTTTATACCTTCGACCTTAATTTATTGAACTCGGAGCTGGATTGGGAGAAGCAAAGCAGCATTCATGTCATGTGGTGGAAGCCATCACTTCCGGTGAGATTCAGAACCGATCAGTCTTCATAGGTATCGTAAGGAGGACGGAAAATTTCCTGATGGACTGGCTTCTCCAATGCGCTACAAACAAGTGACGAGGGCATATCGGCCTTATGAACGCCACTTAACAAGAGAAATGTAATAGCTATCACGGTTGGTGATCATACATCTATCCCAGCGCTCATAATCAAATGTGATGTGGTGAAAAGTGCTTGGTTCTAGCCTTCCAGACACCCTCCTGAGTACAGACAGGCTGTAGTATTTATCCCAGTACTTGACAAGAAAGACAATTTGAGACTATGAGGGTTTCAAAAGCAAGCTTCAGAGGAATATGGAATTGAGATGCATCGTAGATGCGCCACGTACTACTTATCTACAGCATCAGCAGCCATCAGTAGATCTATTATGAGTATATTTCAATAAGGACTAGTAAAATACATTAACACTGACGTGACCATGCTTTCTGACAGATAGTCTGACAATTAAACCACGCCCAAAGACATACGACCATAGGAAAGAACACGAGAATCGGAAAAGAACGACCGAAAGTCTCATGAAAAGATGAAATGTTGAAACGTAGAAGCAGGATATGGCCATTCTCGGGACATGACTTCCATGAACTGGTCTTTTCTCGAAGAGGAATAGCGCTGTATCCTCCGGTAAGCTTGATTCGGCTCCAACCGTTTCTCAATGCATATAAATATCGGTGAGAGAATCTGGAATATTGAGCGTTGTCTTTTTCTCGGCAGGATACAGAACTACCTTTTCGCCATGACGTCCCTCCACTTCAAGCTCGGAGACATACCTAGCCTAGAGTCTAAGAAGGTGATTCTAACAGGTAATTATATTTTCAGCAAAAGTTTGATGAAAACATCTAATTCTCTGTGATTTCAGGGGGGTCATCCGGGATCGGTCTGGCAGCCGCCAAAATATTCGCTCAGCGCGGAGCCCAAGTCCTAATCCTAGATGTCAACCCTCCCCTCGAAACACTTCCATCCGCCATCGAATACCGCAAATGTGACATCTCTAAATGGACCGAGCTCAAGGCTGCATTTTCACATGCAGGGAGCATCGATATCGCAGTTGCTAATGCTGGGGTCTCGGAAGATACTGATTATATTTCTGACACTTTTGATCAGGAAGGTGGATTGCTGGAACCGACCTATTCCGTCATGGAGATAAACCTGAGGGCAGTGCTCAACTTTGTCAAATTGTCTTTAAGCCATTTTCGGAGGAGAAAATGTCAAGGGAGTATTGTCATTACATCGAGTGCAACGGCATATTCACCTGAGCAGAGCTTGCCTGTGTATAGCGCTTGCAAGTTGGCGGTCAGTATTCCTTGAACCCTCCCTATGTATGTGTACATTACAAAGCTGAAAATGACAGCTCATCGGATTGGTCCGCGCCATTCGCTCAACCATTATTATGGACAATATTACCATCAATGCCGTTGCTCCCGCCGCCACCATAACCTCCCTCCTCCCCGCTGATCTCGCCGCTCCCATCATCGCTGCTGGCCTCCCTGTCAGTACCGCCGAATTTGTTGGACTAGCAGTGGTCTACTCATCGTGTGCAACACAAACTCATCCAGTGGAATTGTATGGCCTGGATCCCAAAATTTTACCGAGCACGGAGGGGAGATGGAACGGGAGGACTATTCTGACGCTGGGGAACAGATACACCGAATTGGAGGAACCGATTGCTTCGTTGAGAAGCAAGTGGTTTGGAGAAGAGAATACACATGACACGAGGTTGCAGCAGATGGCTGCAGATTTCAGGACGATTCCTAATTTGTAGCTGAGAAGGGGTGAGTAGTGTGGGACCAAAGACACGGGGTCCGGGAATGACAATTGCTAGGAGTAGTCATTCCTGCCATTATCTATGGAGTATAATAGAGTTTCTATCCTCTACCCTGGTAGCCATAAGGTCCTGAATTGTGAGTACGTCGGTATACAACACATTTGAAAAATCCTCGCATTGTGGCGTATCACAAGTGCGAAGGTCGCGTTTCTAAGTACACTGTTTGTAGCAGAAAGCAATATGAGATGTAAACCTGGGTCACTAAGAAAGATGAGGCCCCCAATCCCCATCCCTCGACTGCGATACAACAGACGCCGTCCTGACCTCAAAGCTGTCGGCATGTTGAGTCTCGGCTATAAGCACGTTAGTCCACTTTTGTTCAATTAGTGAACCAAGTCTTGGTATGAAGTTCAGCGGCATGTGCCTAAATTGGCTTTATTCCGATATGCTCAACTTTCGGGCTAAGTCAATTGAGCCAGAGTCCCATGATTGTCTCGCAATCTATGACCTCGGTCTTGCGTTTCTCTTCCGTGAAGTCTTTCTCTCTTGTTGTTTCACCCTCAGCCTCCAAGTTGTCTCTCAGCCTCACTCAGATTTTCGCTGTCCAAGGATTCCTTTCCATATTCTGTCAAAGTTCGAACAACATGGCTACTCCCCAAAATTTCCAGATGGAAACGGCTTTGATTGACAAAATCGACCATTGGGCAATCAGCTCTCCTGACGCCGTTGCCGCTGAATGGAAATGGTCCAGTATGAGCTTTTCCCAATTACGAAGGGCGTCAATCCAGGTTGCGTCCTTGCTTCACAGTGCTGGGCTTGGTCCACGGTCCCAAATCCCGATTCTGACCAAAATGTCGTTGGAAATGCTTCCGGCAGTTGTCGGAGTTCTGAGATTAGGGGCATGCTATGCACCTATGGATGTGGATTCTTGGAGCCTCGACAGAATCAAAGCTGCACTTGAAGCTACTGGGGCAAAGACTGTGCTCGCGACCGCTCCTATTGATTTGCCCGGATACAATGTCCTCTCTATCGGTAGCGACATTCTTGACTCGCCAGATGTTCCTCCCTCCCTGGAAGGGTACCCATATCTCGTCAGGGCTCGGCAAGATCTTAAGCCAACGGACTTGGTTTACATTATATTCACTTCGGGGACGACCGGCAAACCCAAAGGCGTCATGATCCCGCACTCCTGTGTTCTGCACCTCATAATACAGGAGTACGATGGCATTCTGGTAATAAAACCAGGAAAAACAGTTTTACTCTTGTTCTCGGTAGCTTTTGATGGTAATTCCACTTTGAAAGCTTGTATCTCGTTACTCTTCTGACATTTCCCCACAGGCTGCGCGGTATCATTTTCAATTCGATGTGCAACGGCGGCACCATCGTGATGGCTTCTTCTGACGACTATGCTGAAAAGGCTGCCAAATGTGAAGCCATCATCATCACCCCAACTATTCTTTCTACAATGGACTCGCCAGACCATTATCCTGGGGTGAAGGAAATTTGGATGGGGGGTGAACCTCCTAGCGCAAACCTCATCAAGCTTTGGTCAAGCCCCAGTTGTAAAGTTTACAACTGTTATGGACCAACTGAATGCACAACCGCGATCTCTAGCATTGAGATGCTCCCTGATACTCCCATCACAATTGGGGGTCTCATACCGGGAATTGCGGTCGTCATACTGGATGCAAACCTGGAGGAGGCCGAGGTTGGGGAGATCTGTATTCGGGGTCCCTGTCTCGCAGCCGGATATCTCAACAACGAGGAGCTGACTCGACAAAAATTCATAACATGGCAGGGGAGGCGGCACTATCGTTCCGGCGATCTTGCGAAGCGAGTTCCGTCTGGATTTGCATTTGTTGGCAGGATTGATCTACAAGTCAAGAATCGAGGGTTCTTGATCAACCTAGAGACAGAGGTCGTACCTGCACTCCTCAGCTACCCTGAAACCCGCTCGGCTGCTGCGATCATGCATAATTCGCGGTTGATTGGGTTCGTTACTCCTGCAACTATCCCTCCGTATTTATTACGGAAGGAGCTTATTCAAAAGTACGACTCGTTTATTGTTCCGGACGTAGTCATACCTTTGGGAAGACTTCCCATCACTTCGAATCAGAAGATCGACACCGAAGCTCTCAAGAAGATCATGATACGGGAGACATCATCCCACGAAGGGTTGAGCGATCAGTCGTCACCATCGGAGATAGTCAAATGTGGATTTTCAAAGGCCCTAGGGACACCAATCTCCCAGATAAATGATGATTCATCATTCTGGGAACTAGGAGGAAATTCACTCTCTGCAGTGCGTCTGTCATCCTTCCTAAGGACTCATGGCTTGCGCATCTCGATTGGCGAGTTCTTTCAACTTGACAAGGTCTCGAGTATCTGCCAGAAAGTGGTTCCCATTCAGGCGCCAGAACAACCATTCGAACCCCCTACGAACGGAAGCGAGGACGATGCTGGATCTTTGAGATCATTGCCTATGGCCGAGATCCAACACCAATTCATAAGCGAAACACTTCAAGTTCCTGCAAAGAACAACTTGGTTTTCTCCCTGGAGATAAATAACCCAAGCGGAAATCTCGGCAATTCAATACTGCGCAAGGCTTGGGAGACTCTATTTCAAAGACACTCCATACTACGCACAACGTTCGACTTGGGCAAGAAAATCCAGATAATTCATCCAGAAACCAATTTAGACTGGACAACAACCCAAGTATCCGACTCTGAGTATGTCTCAACTCGCGAAATGATACGGAAGTCTCTCTGGGATGAAATTTACCGACCAATTCAGATGCCTTGGAAGCCCATCAACTGCTTGAAAATTGTCGAAGCCCCCACGAAACCTATCACCATATTCTGGACGATGCACCATAGTTTATTTGATGGCTGGTCTGTAGGAATTGTACTGCGTGAGCTTGAAGTCATTTTCCAGAACAGGAAGCTGCCCACCCCGCCACAATTCTCCGATGCTGTCTATTTCCAGGAACATCTCAAAGCCCAGAGTAGATCCGAGAGTGAGAAGTTCTGGAAGAGGTCTTTGGCAGCAGCTCAGAATCTGAAGCCAATCAATCTGCCTAAGCCAGCCGCCTATCAACCATCGCTGAAATCTAGCCAGGACTGGCTGGTTGAGAGCTCAGCCATGGCGACATCGAAATCGGACCTGGACAACTTTGCGCGAGATCAACGAGTGTCCTCCACTTCTCTATTGCATGCCGCCTGGTCTTTGGTCTTGTCAAAATACACCAGTTCGAAGACCATCTGCTACAACAGCAGTTTTTCGGGACGAAGTCTTCCCTTAGCATCAACAGAATCAATTGTGGGGCCGCTGAACCGACGATGTCCGACACTCACCACCATTGACAAGAACATGGCATTGGAGCAATACTTGAGAGAGATACACAGCGAAGTCTACCAACTACGAGAGTTCCAATGGTCATCGTACGGTGTGTTGGAGAAATTACTCGGACCCGAAGACCATGAATTGCTCCTCGTCAGTTGCATCATGATTTTCTGGGAAATGCCGGTAGATTTTACCCGATGGAAGCTACGCGATGACCAGAAGCCAACAAGCCCTCTAGAGTTACGTATTGAGTAGGATGGGGAGACCATACATTTGCACCTACGTTATGACTACGAGCGTTTCGAAGGGGGAGCAGTCCGTCAAATGGTGACCGATTTGGAGACTGCCTTTGTATCAATCCTTAGCTTGCCGGCTCAGTCATTGGTAGAGTCAGTAATCACTTCTATAGCATGATGTGGTGGATTTTGGAGGAAACCCTTGAAGACTCTAGAGCTTATTCCAAATTTATGCTGGTGTTATTTCCGTTTGCTCTTAGTATTCTTCCAAGGGTGTTCTTCCACATGTGTGAACTGTAACTCGATTTTTACTAATACCTGTTTGTTTCCAGAAATTCAAGGCGTGGGACCTTTCGCAATTTCAGTCGCTGATCAGACAATGAAGGAAAGTGGATAGACGGAATTGATATCAAACTTGAAGGCTGCTTAGTTTTTGAGCCATGGATAATAACTGTTCGATGATACATGTTTGTGGCAGCCAAAGGGTGCCTGCACTTCTCTGCTGCCTCTAGAGGCACTCCCCTGAAGAGACTGGGGAGAAGTCCCTAGATTAGGCAAAGAATGCTTGAGCTTCGGTGCTTTGGGGTGCCGAGAGCCCCTGAAAGAGGTACCGCTCTAGCGCACTGCCTCGGGAACCACCTGCTTCCGGCAGGACCTTCTAATCAAAGTGACCTCCTAAGGAAGGAAAGAACAATAAGCTCTAGTTTGGAATATGGACCTTGTGTGGGTGAATCAGATTAATCGATTGACCTGGTGTGTTACTCGCTGTCCGATATGTTCATGATTCTCTGCAGGTACCCTGAGACCCCTCTTGGATCCAGAATGCCAGTCGCAGGCTTCTCTTGGTACAGGGAAGTGATATCGCATAAGTCCCCATTTGTAGAGTATACCGAGAATGTCCCTGTACTCTCAAGCCGCCCAACTCCGCGACTTTGATTGCTTTGGTAGGTAGAAAATATCCGAGTGATCATTCGCTTCGGCTTTTCCTGATTGGGCGGTTTGGGCCCCACTGTTTTGTTTTGACTCGCTTAGTCGGCTCGACTAAAAGGGAACGGGCCGAAACCAGTCAGTTCTCTCCATCTCTTTCCCCCGCACATATCCCAGCACTAAGTCGCTTGATGCATAGATCATGATTTGCAGTAAACTGTACCCATGGTTGAGTATCCACTGAGAATTGGTGTGGCAGTGCAAAACTACTTTACACGCTCCCCTGTCTAGGATCCGGGCTGGCTATCACGTGGACGAGACAACAGGTGCTGGCTATGAGGCAGAAGTTGAAAAACTGCTTTGTGTATATATCACAACATCCTCTTGATGTCATATTTCATAAATGCTAGTTTTCTATACCTCAAAATTATCCCTTCACCCTAGCCAGTATGGAAACCACAGTCCCCTCCCGAACCTCGTCCCAGGGCGCTATCCTCAAAGTCATCTCACTCGAAAAATTGATGTCTGATCCCTCCTCTATTGCTTCCGAGTTACTATCGGCCTGCACTGATACGGGATTCTTCTACATTGACTGTACTCACAGGAATGGTACCTCGCCAATAAGTAAAATTCAACAACTGTTTCAAACTTCCAAGGCTTTGTACGATCTACCCTGGGAGGAAAAGAGAAGGTGGGCGGCAGACCATAACCACAGCGAGGATATGATCGTAGGATATAAGGAGGCGGGAATGGGGTCAGGGTCAGTTGAAGGGAGAAAAGATGGATTTGAAGGGTTCATGGTCAGTAAAAACTCCTGAACCATCCGATGGTTGGCTTTCATTTGGAAAATGTATGCTGATCAATCTTCTCTCCAGATTTTCGAACATCCTTTGGGCAATGTCTCCGACCCAAGCACCATGGCTGCTCCAGGTCCACTGCAAGCAGAGGGTAGCCTCCTCCAGGCCAATGTATCGACATTACGCGACATAAGTCTCGCTATTTTAGCCAGCCTGTCCCAGTCCCTGGGCCTGACTGAAAAATCCACCTTTCAATCCAGCCACAGAAAGGCTGTAGCATCAACCAGCGCTCTGGGACTTCTCAAATACCTGCCTTATGGCACTGCGGAAGAGATTGGGGTAGGACACGTTGCGCATACGGACGCGGGTAGCTTGTCGTTTGTGTTCACGGAAGTGCCAGGCCTGCAGGTCGCCATGCCGGGGACGGATGAGTGGGTATATATTGCACCGCGAGCTGGCCACGCGATAGTAAATGTGGGAGACTCGCTGCAATTTCTTTCCGGGGGCCGACTGAGGTCGAGTTTGTATCGTGTGGTGCCGTATCCGGCTGCTCTCCACCAAATCAAGTATACGATCGTTTACCTGATGCGTCCAGAGACAGACGCAGGGTTTGTGGATGCGGATGGCCGGGAGTGGAAGAGTAAGGACTGGTACATGAAAAAGTTCGAGTTATTTGGGAAGGACGAGATCGACGAGAGTCACACTTCTGTTTTGACTGGGCGGAAGGATTATGATGGGCGCTGGAATCCATTAATTGCGGCTGCAACAGTTTAGCTCCTGTACTGGCGATATGCCTCATTCATGTAACCCTGTCACAGATTTGCTTCCTTTCGTGATTAGCTTTTTCATTTAGACGAACTCCTTCAGAAACACACTTCAAAATGCTCAATTAATACATTTTAAGCCACATCTATTACTCCGTCTTCTCCAAGCTCTGCAACTTCACCAACTCAAAATACCTTCCACTAAGCTGCATCAACTCTTGATGCGTCCCCTGTTCTACAACATTACCTTCATGCAATACTATACACATCAACAAGTCAGTCTCTATCATTGTAAAGCGGGATCCAGGGGTTTTATTTTACCATAAATGCAATCGGCCTTCTGGACCGTGCTGATTCGATGGGCCACAGCGACCGTCGTTCGGCCTTGAGCTGCCGCGTTCAAGGCATCCTGGACAACCTTTTCAGACTCGGAATCCAGCGCGGAAGTGGCTTCGTCAAGGAGGAGGATACGCGGATCGCGAAGAAGCGCTCGCGCAATGGCTATGCGTTGCTGCTGCCCGCCAGAAAGCATGCCACCCCTGGCGCCTACCACCGTGGAGAAGCCATCACTGGGATGAGCGTTAGTAGACACTCATGGAGATGTACCAAAGTTACTTACGGAAGAGACTGGATGAAGTCATAGATGTTGGCGTCCTTGCATGCTTTGTTGATCTTCTCCTCGGAAACATCCTCGTCGTTTGTTCCCAGAGTAATATTCTCTTTGATAGTTCCCCGAAACAGCGTTGGCTCTTGACTGACCAGGGCAAGATGGCTCCGGTAGCTCTTGACGTTCAATCTTGAAATATCTTTCCCATCAACCAGTATCTGTCCCGATTCGGGATCAAAGAATCGCTCCAGCAAAGCTATGATGGTGCTCTTCCCGCAGCCACTTGCTCCCACGAGACCTATATATTGTCCTGGTTGGATACTCAGGCTGAGGCCGTTGATAACGATCCTCTCCGGTCTGTTGGGGTATCGGAAGTAGACATTTCGCAACTCTAAACCTCCATCCATTTTCGTGAACACCTCGCCGGTGCTTAGACGGGCGTCGATCAGGACAGGTCTGTCCAACAAAGTTTTGATGTCCTGAGCTGCCTGATGGGACTTGCTCATATCTGGGGCGAAAGAGAAGATGGCTCCAGCGCTGTATGCGCCTGCAATAACCGCTGCATAACAGATGAAGAACTGCAACATGGAATAATCCTCGTGGACGATCAGATTTCCTCCGTACCAGAAAGCCAGGGCGATACAAAGGAAATTGGCTGACTGGGAGGCAGCATATAGCATCGATGACTTGAGCGTTGAAGCTATTGACTTTCTACGCTGGGCTTCCAGTATGTCATGATAGTGCGACTGGACATGACTTTCGAGAGTGAGCGAGGCGACCGTCTTGATGGCAGCGCTTGCCTCGCACGCATAAGTTGCTGAAGCTTGGTAAGCCGCCTTCGACTGTCGAGCGAGTTTGGCGAGGATCTTGAGTCGGACCAGACCACAGGCAAGAACAATCGGAATGGTTGCGGTACACACTAGGCCCAGCTTCCAACCTATTACAACCGATAGAACGACGCCAGCAACCAACGTCGTGGAGACAATGAGGATGGACCCTAAAGTGACACCACTGATTCCAGCAAGGCTGTTGGCATCCGTTGACACTGTAACGAAGTCAGCTTTGTATCTAGTAAATCTCAAGATCAGAATTAGGCTTAGAAATCCCGGACCCTCAATCATGATCTTGAGAGAGGTCTTCAGTTTTGCAATCCCAAACTCTTGACAATTTTGGGAGGGATCTGTACTTACACGAGCTTGTAAGCGCCCCAGCCGAGAATCCAACCTTGTCATACATGGAAATGTCCTGATGCAGCATCGCGCGGAAGGATTGATCCCTGGCACGGTGAATCAGGCGCTCGGCGCAGTAAGCGAAACAGAGACCCGATAGTCCCCAACCTAGGAATGCAGTACCTCCCAGCATCAGATACATCAAACTCCAAAAGTTGACATCGTGAAGTAACTGTCCGTACATGTTAGGTGGCAAAGACATTGCTGTGATAGCCTTGGCGTAGAACACGGCTTGTCTGGAGATGGTCAGCATGAAAGTTCCTCGCAGCGCGTGGTGGATTGGAGTCATACGTGGGATTTCCAGCGCCTGTGATGATAGACCAGAACAAACCAGAAACCATAGTAAGCCTTTCTCTTTTGTTGAAGTTGGCAACGAACTTGATCAACACCCACAAGGAGTATTCGTGGTCGTCCGCCAAGTGCTGGGAATCGATTTCGCCTGCTTCGGCTACCTCGTGGGCGAAATCACCCATTTCCTTGCCGCCATCTTTGAAGTCAGGTAGTTCAGGATCTGCGTTGAGAGCGAGAGCAGATTTGGCTTCGCTTATGATATTGTCCCGCTCGGTGGACATGCGTTGCTTCTCCACTAACTCGTAATACATCGACCGCTTCTCAAGTAGATCGTTGTGCGTTCCTTGCTCAACCACGCGTCCTTGAGACATGACAACAATGTTGCTAGCCGCTTTGATAGTCGAGAGTCTGAATTGCCGTTAGCTGTTTTGTTTTTTTGAGACTGAATAACACATACCGATGACTGATGGTGATAGTTGTCCTCCCTTGAGCAGCAACATCTAGCGCAGCCTGGACCAGCCTCTCAGCTTGGGCATCTAAAGCTGAAGTAGCCTCATCCAGCAGTAAAACCTTCGGGTTGCTGATAGTAGCCCGTGCAATAGCTATTCGCTGCTTTTGTCCACCCGAGAGCAATGAACCCCTTGCACCAACGCTGGCGTGGAACCCGTCCGGTAAAGCGGAAACAAATTCAAAACAATTGGCTTTCTTGGCGGCATCAAACACGAGTTCTTCTATCACTCTAGGGGGCGAGTTTTCGTGCTTAGAGCCTATCAGTCCAAACCGGATGTTTTCGAAGATGGTGGTCTCGAAGAGTGTGGGCTCTTGGGTGACGATCGCTACTTGTTGGCGTAACCATTGCAAATTTAGAGACGTGATGTCATGTCCGTCAAGTACTATTTGCATGTATTAGCGCGCGTCTTGTTTCTCGCTGTAAGAAGACTTACATATTTCACCACTGATTGGTTCATAAAAGCGCTCAATCAACCCGGCTATCGTGCTCTTCCCGCTGCCAGAAGAACCAACGATAGCAGTCATCTTTCCCCCAGGGAACAGAAGATTTATCCCATTCAAAGTCATGACATTAGGTCGAGCGGGGTAAACGTGGCGAATATCTTTGAGTTCGATTGTCCCCGACATGACATTGAGCTTCTGTCCTCCGGAGACGGATGGGTCCAGTGGTGACTTCCGGGACACGGTTGCAAGAATTTTGCCTGTTGCTGCTATACCGGTTGCAAACGCTTGGAAGTTGGGTGCTATGTTGCCAAACGTGAAGGCTCCTGTCAATGTAGCAAGTAAAATGGTGATGAGAGCTCCCAAATCTATGTATCCATCGACGAGATACCGTGCTCCTCGCCAGAATGTCAGTCCGTAGGTCCAAAAAATAACACAATTCATGATGGCCATCATAACTGCAAGAGCGATACGACTCCTGACACTATAGCCCTCCGCCCTGGTAAGATGTTTCTGGTGCATGTCGGCTAGTTTGTCCTGGATCCCGAAAGCAGTGACGTGCCGGATTGAACTTATGGCCTCCTCGGCTGTTGTCGATCCCTCTGCATACGCAGATAAAGACATCTTAGTATACTTGACCATGAACGAAGAGCATATACTCATAGATCCCACTTCTGCCACAATTGCAGATATCAAAATCAGAGCCATACGCCAGCTCATCACGAAGCTGATGATGAAGCCCGTCCCAAAGTTGGCGCAGGACCAAAGGGTAAGTGAAAGTTTGCCAGTCAAAGCATCTTGAATCAGATCAGTATCCGCTGTGATTCTGGTTGTTATTTCCCCTGCTCCTAAGACGTCAAAGAAGGCAATATTCTGACGAAGAATAGCAGCGAGGTATTTCTCTCGGAGCCGTTGGGTGATCTTTTCCCCTGTTATCATGAACCCGACAGTCGAGATGTAAACCGAAGCGAATTGTCCAATGGCTATGTACACATAGTACAGAGCGAAGTTTGCGACGAGTGACGATAGGTAAGAGGCCGGAGACGTGCCTAGGAAAAAGTCCTTAAATGCCTGGGCTAAACCTCCTAAAAGGAGCTGTATGAAGAAAGTCAGTCTGGAAGGTTGATTCTCCGTCTGTGAGGAGTATCTCACAAATGAAATAGGTTGAAGGGCCCCTCCAATTATCGCCGCAACTGAACTGATGATCAGGAGAAGTAGATCCACGGGTGTCGCACATGAGTACAAAAGTCCTAAGCGACTCATCTGCGAGTCCGAAGTGTGTATTTGGCGCTTGAGAATCTCTTCCTCGTGTTCCTCTAACTTGAAACTTGGTGATAGAGCTGGAGGGGATGAGGAGGCCATGCCCGCCCCCGCGCCCGTGTCTGACTCTGCCATTTTGAGGGCAAAGTATGGCTCACAAGGGAAACATTTGGGTTTGCCGACGGATTGGCGATTGTTTCTGCTCCAGAGGTTTGTGCAATGAGAGTGGCAATTGCGAGTGAAGTGGTTGAAGCCGCTCTTTTAGGTATAAGCCATTCCTTAGTTTAGAGTAATTCTTCGGTAAATAACGCCGACTCACCGACTTTTATTATAGACCCCACCAAAAGCGAACGAATTTTTCTTAAATTCTAATAACTCCATCATTCCACCATTGATTTGCCTCTAAATTAAGTCATTTTAAAGCTCTTAAGTTAAAGATTTAATTATAGATCTATAAATAAGGCAATATTATAGCTCTAAACTTATTAGTTTAAAAAACGGCTAAAATTAATCAAATATTAAGCCATAGAGTTAATATTAATCTACGAGTTTTAACTAAAGAATATTTGATAACATATAAGACAATATATTAACAAAAACAAAACTTAAAAAAGCAGATTTTACCTTTAGATTATTGTCGCTGTAGTTTTCTACCTATTATTACTATTGATATATATAAATATATAGTGTTGTTATTTAAAAAAGAGCCAGACCTATATTAAAACGAACTTACAGTGTACTTATTTAAGGCTTACAAAACAGAAGTATTAATAAATCAAGTTTCTAAAGCTTTTAAAAGACTTAACTATACTAAAAAAAGACTTAAGGTTTTTATAGTATAAAAGAAAGACGAATTAATCACGGCTTAGAGGTATAAGATAATAATTTAGGAGGCCTATTATTTGTACTATATCGACGAATCTGCCTATAATAAGTATATAGTTAATCGACAACGAAAATAGGCTCTTAGAAGTACGCCAACGGAAGTACAATAAGTACTTAAATAATTAAAAAAGTGGTTAGTACTTCTGGTATATACATTGTTTAGTTATTTTCGCCCTTTAATTGTTTAAAGCTCGATTATTACAAAAATCTTTAAAGAATGGCTAAAAAAGAGCGTTTTACCGAAATATATCAAATAAAAAATCAAGATTATTATAACAAATAACGCCTCAATTTATTATAACCTTCGAATCGCTATTTTTTGCGTAAACTTTAGTCTTTAGCTTAAATACCTCCTTCTATATTACCCCTTTTTCAACCTTATTGAAGAAAACTTTACAGATTTAAAGGCATAAATTCGAAGACATTAATAATAGAGTAAACATACTTAAGAAAAGTTTAAGGCTTTTTTAATATTAGTAATATATACTATAAGTATAGGTATTAAACTAAACGTTAAACAAGGGGAAATTTTTGCCATTTTGGTTATTAAAGCGTACTAAACGAATAAAAGATAATAATAAATAATAAAGCAGTATAATTTAAGTTATAAACACTACTAAACTCATTCTTCATTGTCTTTACTTTTATTAATATTGTTATTTTCTTCTTTGACATAGCTTTATTAATTATACTACTTTTTAAATAACTTTAATTACCTTTAAATCGTCTTTAACACACTAGCTTTAATTCCAAGTTTTTTAGTTTCTGATATTGTTATTTCTTTGACTATATTAATATTAAACTCTTACTTGACAAAGGTTTTAATTATAAAATTAAGGTAAAAAGCTATTAAAACGAAAAGAAAAGGTGTAAATTAATAAAAAAACAATTTTAAAATAAATAACACTTTTTCTATGTCTTTATTATTCTATAATAGACTCGATTCTTATAGGTCTGCCATTAATAAGAATTCGCTTTCCGCTTTATTCAATTGTTAATTTCGAGGTAATTAAGGCTTTAGTATTATATATTCGTAAAATAAAAGAACGATATTAAATTGAAGAAAATAAAGAAAGTAAAAGTAATGTAAAAAGCCACTAATATTCAGAGACTACATTTAAAGTAATAACATTAATAAATGTTAATATTAAAAGCCATTTAATGGCTAAATTAGTACTAATTAAAGGTATTAAACTATTAATCGTCATTCTAAAGATAATAATTTATTATAGTATATCTTTTGTTTCTTCTGTCTTTTTGCCTTTGATTTTTAGCTATCTCGACGTTATACGAGTTCTTTTAATAAGTATATTCAATAAGGTTAAATAGGCTCGTTATATTAAGTCAAATCTTACTAAATATCACGTCTTTAGTGCTTTAATTCCGGTAAAAAAAATAGTGTTTGTCATTATTCACCCAGTAAAATCGTATTAAAAAAAACAAGAACTGACTTTACAAACTTAACATAACTGAATATTAGACAAGATTTTTTTAAATATTCCATTTTTAGTATTATAATCCTTTTTAACAATTTTTAATAATTAAACTGTTATTGTATATAGTTTTTTTAATATCGAGTTTTTTTTAGTCTCTTAAAATACACGTTTCGGAATTATTATAGAAAGAGCTTTTAACGTTAAAGAGTCTTTCTAAAGTAGCCGTACTATATTCTAAAAAATAAAAATAATACCGAAACAAATTTACAATTTGAAAAGCTTCTCTTTACCTTTTACCCTTTAATTCCGAACATAAACAATGACATAGTTAAAATCAGCCAAAGTATTAATATCGATTTCTGTAGGGTTTATAATAGATTTATAAGTACTATATTAATAAATATAATCTTTTTTTGGGCTAGAAATACCCCGTATTATGATTATATAATCTATGGCCTCTTCTACGGCTTGTTTAATAGAGATATAAGTGTTTGTTTCGACTTCTAACTCATTTGTTACCTTTTCAATTATATTATTAATATATTCAGAATCAAAGTAATATCGAATTTCTAACTTAACGACCCATATATTAATCTACAAAGACAAAAAAGATCGTATAATAATAAGTTCTAGTAAAGAAACAAGTTATAATAATAATAAAGGTTAAAGAAACAATAGAATTAGTAATAATAAAGCTTCTGCCCTAATTACAGTTACATCTGCAAATTTTTCTGGTGACAAATGGCTGCCAGCGGCGGCTTCCTGCGCTTTTGGCGCTTTTGGCCAAAAAGTTGCATGTCAAAAAAATTGGGAACAGAGGCCATATACTAAAAAAAATTCTGCGTCAAAAGCGCCAAAAGCGCCAAATTTTACTTATAGCATTTATTCTAATAATAATAAAAAAAACATTGTTTTTTAAGGCTTTAAGTACCTAAGGTATTTAAGGGGTATATTATGGGAATATACACACGTGATTGACCTACCTAAACTAAACTTTGCCTAAAAAAGCTAATGCACTTATTAAATTTTTATTAGTATGAATATTCATAGCATAATAAGCTTAACAAAGCTAGTTTATTGGCCGTATATACCAAAATACAACCAAACTTTAGCTTCAAAGCAAATAAATTAATAATCCTTTCCAACCAATACAAAAGTTATTAAGCTCCGGCCTAATTCGCCAAAAGGCCGCCAAAAAAAAAGACCCACTCGCTAAAAAGCGGCCTTTTACGCCAAAAGCGCCAAATCGCTAAAATGGCCGCTTTAGCCGATTGGTTGATTTTTCGGCGCCGATATTTTTTGCTAATGTAATATAACACTTGTTTTACCTAAATTAGGTATAACAAATGAAGTATTAACTATAAGACTAGTAGAGGCCTTATTATTAACTCGAATAGTAGTGATTTTGAGGGTTATTTTAGTTAGTACTAAAGTTTTAGGAAGTGGAGTATATGAAGCCTTTTTTTTTAGTTGTTTTAAGAGGTTTAATTACACGATTTTGACTGTTTTTTAAAGGCATATTTACAATTTTGGCGTATATAAAGAATCTTTAGTGCAAAAGCTTCAAAACGACTCAATTTAGAGGCAAATTAATAATAGAATAATAAAATTCTTAAGGTTATAACTTTAATTTATTATATTTTAGTAGGGTCTATAACAAAAGTCGGTGAGTCGGTGTTATTTACCGAAGAATCACTCCATACTGAAGAATAGCTGTATCTCCTTTACGAAGTTACGATGTACCTCCCCTGGTCTCCATTATCCTGATGCCATAGTCATCTGGCCAATCACAGGTCCTCTCCTGGTCGCTCATTATGATTCATCCTGCATCATGGTGCATATATTATGAGTAGAAGGTACCTAAGTACTTGGCAGTCCCTCATTATGATTCATATTGAATCATAGTGTACGTGTCGTGAGTGAAAGGTATCTAGAGACTCGGCGGTAGTTCCCAATATGTTGCCTTCGACGGGCAAATCTTGATAAAGGTCCGTGTCACCTGCCTAGATGGGCCGGGCCGTGCCTAATCAAGTTAATTGATGTTGGTAATCAGGGCCAAGATAACTGCAGTATCGAAGCAGGGCAGTCTCGCCGAGATGATGAGGCTGCTACGCTAGACGGGCTTGGTACTGGCAGGCATTGAGACCTTTCCACCAATCGATCCCTCAGTGAGAAGTTGACTTGACTTCACATTTTGATTGGCCGAAACTCTTGTTCGAGGGTAATGCAGTACGAGTATAACTGCGAGACTTACTCGCTCTTGAGTAACTCTTGGGCTCTTGGTCGGAAGGGCCAAGCGATGTGTCTCGTAGTCATATATAAGTAAGTGAGGCCAGCTTAGGGGTTCAGAGATTTCTGAATGATAACGAACTGACCCCGAGAATTTGTTCACTTACTTGCCACGGAGTTCAAAATGACTGAGGTGACTTTCACGTCTCTGATATGGGGAATAGTATCATTTTATTAATTTAAGAACCAATGGATAATATATTATTAAGAGCTAATAATATGCCAGCCAATTATATGAAATATTTACGAGAATTTTACAATTATTATTGTGATGGGAAAATAAAAAGAGAGTATTTGTTTTAGGATTTTTGGGAGTTTTTTAATAAATGAACTGTTGCTAATTTTAAGAAAATTTATAAGTAAAAGAAGGCTTAATTAAGGAATAATTTTAGATTCTATGATTATTATATATAAAAAACAAAGTAGATAAAGGTTATAAACGCATTAAAGAAGATAATAAGGGCTAAAAAGAATAAATGGCCTAGGAAATAATTGGAAATACAAAAGTAAATGTACCCAAAATTTGTCTTAAATTATGTTTAAAACATATTTATATTTTACATACAATTTTTTAAAAATTAATTAAAAGTTTTTATATTTGCGTAAACTCCTTTTTTATATTAGAAATAAAAAAGGGTTAAACACCTTTAGCGTTAAAGGTAGAGACGCTAGGTGTTATATTAAGACATTAAAATAATTTACTTAAAACCCTTGCTTTTATTAAAATTAATATTATAAAAAAGGATTTGTATAATTGTCGCGTAATAAGCTCCATCATTATGTCAACATATCTGATAAGGTCTAGTGTATGCTTACGTAAACATTCCATGTATATATCTCTAGTTCATAGTTTTATTTTAGAAAAAGTAATGCTTAATTTAATTTATTAAATACACTTACACACTTCTTATTTCTAGTAATTGTAAATATCTTTCACACTTTAAAAGACCTATTCCACTTTTTGTATTATAATTAAAAGCCATAAACTATATTTATACTACCCGGTATATATATAAAATTAGACTTTACTTAAGTCTCTTATTTATTGGTTTTATAATCCTTTTTTATTTTCAATCTTTCAGTTCTTTTATTCAACGATTGCTTAATTACTCTAATATGTTTATAAACGACAGTAGTATTAAAACGTTAAATATAAACATCGTTTATAAAAAACCCAAACAATAGGTTAATTAGTATACTCATTTTACTTTTAACGTAAACATCCTCGGATTATAACCTTTGGTTGACTTTAATATAACGGATATTTGTATTCTTATAGAAGTTCTTAATTTAACTTTCAAAAACACCGAATAAATCGTAATAACGAAGACTGTTTAGTTACAAGTTAACTTTTAAGTTATATAAGCTTAATATAGTGCAGACTTTGTTATTTGAGCTATAGTAATAAAGGCTTACTTAGATTTTCTGGCTTTATTATTAAATAATACTCAAAGTAAGACTTTAACTATTATATTAAGTAATAGTGAGCCTAAACAATTAACTCTAGATTTTCTTGCTTTTATGATCCCGAGAGCCTTAACTATAGTGGTTTTATATAAGCCGGAATTATATACTTCTAATATTAAAAACAAAGAAAAAAAATAGAAATCAGACTAGATGATTTAGTAACCCTAGATAATTGTATATTTCAAACTCTACGAGTAAATCTAAAAGACTATAATATACGAGTACTTTAATATTGCCATGTTATAGTTTGTTTTAAAAAAACGTATAAAGATTTAAGTACTTATCTGTTCTTTTTGTTTTATACTTTAATAAATGAATTAAACCTTATAAGCCAACGTTAGACAAGAATATATAGCCTCGTTTACCTAAACAAAAAAAGGAAAGATTAGTTTAACTAAATAAATTATAATATATTAAGCCTTTTTTTAAAAAGCCAAATTATATAAAGTCATTAATATTAAAAGATCTTAGGGGCTTATAGACTTTTCAATCGTTATTAGACAATTTAATAATAAATAATTTATTAATTAATATTAAAAGATTAAAAAAGCTAATAAACTTAAAACCCTTTTTTTATATATTTTAGAACAGTTATGCTGCTTTTTTTATAGAAACGAAGTAAATCTGACGTATTGTGAACTCATTAATAATAAACTACATATTAGTTATTTTGCTACTTTTTAAGGAAAATTAAATAATATAAAATCTGAAAACGAAAGCTTATCCGAGGCCTGAGGCAAGAAATCAAAAAGTACATTAAATCAATAAGCTCTAGAACAGTCTTGCTTATGTTTTAAAGATTTATATAAGTGGTCTTTTAGCTATTATATAAAGCTTTAACTTATAATTTATAGAAAGACCTTTAAGACTTTTCTTAATAGATTGTTTAGACTAGGTCCAAAGTAAAATAAAAGTTAAACTAAAAAAATCTGTTAACAATTTGTAAAGGACAAGTAAAAAAGTTTATAAAGCTAATTTAGCTAAGACAAACTGTTGTTTTTATTAATCAAAGATTTGATTAAAAAATTAGGGAACTCAGAAAGCTCGGGGAAACCTAAATCTAAGTTCTTAAATAATATCTTTAACAAATCGGCGAAATTAAAAAACAATGCGTTTTTAGTATTTGTATTAAGTCTTAAAGAAAAGGCCTAACTAAAAGTTTACTTTTTTTTAAGGAAGTACTCTATACCCTCTTTCTAATTTAACACTTTTAGATAATTATAAAACAACTAACCTAATTAACGATGTCTTGTTTTTAGAAATTAGATCTTTCGTCAAAATAAAGCCAGACGACATTATAAAAGCAAAGAACAATTAGTTTCTTATTTTAGGGCATAGAACTCGAATTATAAAAGACACCCTTATAAGTAATAATAACTAAACATATAATCTTATTCTTTATGACGTAGTTGTCATAGAAAGATTTTATATTAATATTATTTCGGAAACTTATCTGTTTAAACAAAATCTTTGGTTTTATAAAATGGATTATACTTTGTATTGGGGTAATAATAGTAAGTTTATAGTAAACCACTTTATTATTCGTTAGTTAAAATGCCGACAAAACTTTGTGTTTTTTAAATATAAAAAACGTTTAAACTATTTATATAAAGTCCCCTTAAGCTTTATAAGAACTGTGATTTATATAATTATAAAGTAAAAGCTCAAACAAGTATTAAAGCTAAGCCAAGAGTATAAGAACCCTTGATTAAATATAAAAACAGTGTAGTATTTATATATTAGTCACTTAGACCCAGATATATTAAAAAAGTTAGTTAAATTAGTTAGGAATGTTAAAATAACGGATAAAGTTAGACCTTTAAAGTATAAGTAATATATGTTTATTTATGTTTTTAATTTTAATTTTACTCGCCTAATTTATTAATAATCGATGAGATGGTTAGCGGGGCGCATGTTCCGGGGGGTCCAGCTCGCCTGCCCTTAGCAAGGCCACGTCCGGCATGGCGCCCGCTTATTCAAGGCTGGCGTTGTTCAGCGCCGCCCGTTTTAGTAAAGCGCCTTTGTTTTGGCTAAATGCTGCTTTTCAACATTGTTTATAAGAACCCTTTTATATTCCCTCTTAACCTTATACCTAATTTCCTTTTTTTACTATTTTTATATTAAGAATGTAAATCGCCTTCTCTCCGTCTGCTAGCGCTGCGCGATTTACCTTACCTCCGTTTTAGTCCCGGCTTTATATTTTTGCGCTTTGCCTACCTCTTTTTATTTTATTTATTAAACCTGGTATTACGGCAGCGAAGCCTAATTGAGTATAATAGGACTTTTACTTTATTTAGTTGTTAACCTTAATTATATTAGTGTCGAGTACCGTAGGGGAGGAGCTTTAGGAAGTGTGAAAGTCTTGAATTGTAAAGGAGTATAGTAGAGCTCCCCTTAAGAAGGAGCTCCAAAGATTTAGTTATATAAGCAGCCTTTGATTGGCTGCAGCGCTATTGAGGCTTTGTTGGTATTACCAGCCAATGAACCCTTATTTTGTATAATATACCCCTTTGGTTAAGAGCAATTATAAAAGCAATAAGAATGCATAGAATGTAGTTTATATAATATAGTGGCGTTAATGTGGATTGCTATATAGTTGATAATAGTACTGACATAATTGATTATAGTAAAAGTGTTGTTGCTGGGGCAATGGAATTAAGCGAGTGAAGTTATATTGAAGCTTTTGTATTAGGAATTTGCGTTTCTTAGTAATTATATTATCAAAAATGGCTTATATTAAGAAACGCGCTTTTGCCGCTGCTTTTAAGGCATTGAAGAAGAAGAGAGTAGGTTCCAAATGTTTAGAAGTTTGAAATTAGTATGTTAATACATATAATATAACTGGCCGGCGCCTTTTAGGCTATTATCCCTTTCTTTTGCTTACCTTTCCCGCCTTTATTAATCTTTTGGCATTGTACCATAATTGGGGAAGCTTGTATTATACCATGCTCCCATTATATTTACAATAGCATACATAGCGCGCCGGGTGACTTTTGTTGTAATAAGGCGTTGTTGGTGCGGTGTTTTTATTATTATAAAAATAATAAGGCTAGCTGCGCTACTACGCCTTAAGCCGTTGCCGCCCTTTTTATTGTTTATTTGGTGGCAAAGTTAGTGCCAAAGAGCTCTTACGTATATATATTATTTTATATAGTATTAGATATTGTATAAGAACAATATATAAAGCTTTTATTAATTAGTTATAAGCCTTCATTACCCGTTGGGCTGTTATTAAGGCTGTTTTAGAAGAGAAGGAGGTTAAAGAGGCTAAGGATAAAGATAAAGAAAAAGATGACTTTGCTTTTGGTTTATTGTTCTATAAATATTATTTTTGTTAGTTTAAGATGATATTTAATATATTATAGCTTTTTTTTGCTGAAAAACCGCCGTACCTTTTTCTTGCCTTGTTTTTGGCGCTGAGGTAAGTAATAGTAATAATATAGCTATTATTGTTAATGTTAGTGGATTTTTGGTTGTTGCTATTATAGCGTGTGCTGCCGTTTACGCTTTTGCTTTAGCGGAGGTTGATGTTTTGGCTAGCGCTGCTTAACAATTGATAAATTTTTTACTTCTATTTTTGTAAATAGAAGTGGCTTTGTAATTTGTAAGTCACAATTTGGGAATATTATTTTAGTAATTGAACGGCTTTGCAATCTTGAAGTTATAGCTTGAGAATGTTATTTTAATATTGTTATACGATTGTAGGTATATTGAAACGGCTTTATAATTTTAAATAACAATTTAGGGTTGGGTTTTTGGAATTTATATAATTCTTTTTTATACTTATTGTTTTTTTGCAATGTTAGTGTGAAATAATATATAAAATATATTAAATATAAATGTAAATGTGCTTTGGTATTTTTAACTTAAGTGAGCTTTTTGATAGCGGCTTAAATATTTTGAAGATTTAGGAAAATTATAAATATTTTAAACTTTTGTTAAGGCAAGTTTTTTGTTAAGCTATTTGTTGGCATATTGTTAATAGGGAAATATGTTACTTAAAAGCTTTCCTTTTTATGCTTTTATTATAATCATATGTTTTATATATTAATATGTTTTAGCTTTATTAAGATATATTGGTTTTTTTTAATTATTAGCCAAATCATTTGTTTATTATTATAGAATATGTTTTACGAAGCTTTTATATTAAGTGTTAGTTTTTTGAAGAAGTGCTGGAGCGCTATTATTTTTTTGGCCGTTTTTGTTATTTTTAATAATTTCGCTTTTGTCGTTGACGTGATTATTGTGTTTTGCCTTAAGGCTTTTTAAACAATTATATCTTCGAATAATATTATGATGAAACTTTGGGAGGAGCGTTTTGATTTTTTGTTATTTGCGAATAAGGCGTTTAAAGCTATTAATAAATATATTTCCCAATTTTCGTATTAATAAACAATTGTTAAGAAGCGTGATTTAAATAAGTATTTAATAATTTATTTGATTGCTTTTGCGTACTAGGCGCTTGGATTTATTAAGAAGTACAATAGCTAAAAAGCTGCAAATACAGTATTTGGCTTTAGTATAATAGTTATATATAAGATTGACCCAACTTTCTTTTGGTATTTTTTAATCTGCTTTAATGTAGCGATTCTAGGGTTTTTGATTAGGTTATAGTTTAGTAGAAGCGTACTTGGGCATTTCTTATTTATTATATTAAATTTCTGAGTTACTTTTTTTTATATAAGTGTTGTGCATTAGAAATACCGTTTTTGCGGATCAATTTTTAATTATACGCATTTCTAAGAATTATTTTATATTTCTTAATATTATGAGTTTATAGGTTAAATGTAATCCTTTAATGATTTTTTGTTTTTTATTATTGTTTAAAGTATGGTATAGAACTTGAATATTGTCGACATAAAATGCCACAAAGATTGTTTTATTGGAGTTTATGAAGATATATGGCTTTTTTGTTAAAGGGTTAAAGTTTAGTTTGTTTAGTGTTGCCGTAAAGTCGCCGTATTATAACGCAGGGGAGTCTGTTAGGCTATATAATGCTTGGTTGATTTTTATTATTATTTTAGGTTTTTTTTTAGCCATTTGGGAGGTAGTATAACATTGGGGCGCTTTTTTTATTATGTTTAGCGTTAACAAATGCGTTGATTATATTGAATTATTTCATTTTTACATTGAATTATGCTGCAAGCGCTATTATTACTTTAAAAAAGCATGCTATAAATATTGCGGTATATATTAAAAAAATCGTTAAATTATTTTGTATATCCCCTTGTACTATAATACGAAAGCAATAGTAAGTTAGTTTGCTTGCTAAGTCGACTTTATACGTGAAAACCCATTTTAGTAGAATAGGCTTTGTAATGGCATTTTCCTTGGAAATTACTTTTTAGTAATATTAAGCTTTTAAGTTAATGATTTTTCTTTTGGCGTCTTTCTTAAAGTGTTTGCCCTAAGCGTAGTTATCTAGTTTATTCTAGTTCTTTGATGCCTTCAAAAGCTTCCTTTGATATGGGTTATATGAGTTAAAAGCGATTATAAGGTCTGCTTCCACTTTAATACTTAAAACAGCTGTTGCTATTACTGCATGTAATGTAATTATGTCTTTGCCATTTGCTTGTATTAAAGTAGTTTTACAAAATGTGCTAGCAAATTTTATCATACGCGAGTGGCTGTTTTGTTGTAAAGCCACTATTATGAAGTAGTGGCCCTGAGTTGCGAGTTTATTATATTTTTTTTATATTTTTTATGCTGTATAAATTTGATTATGTTCTTGTTTTTGTTGTTATTATTGGCTTGCTTTGGCTAGTATTTAGAAATTGTTATTTATCTTAATTATTGTAGGCGAAGCTTTTAATAATTTGGGGACTTACTACTTAAGGTCTTGTGGCCTTTGACTTAGTATTATGATTTAAGGGTATATTTGGCGCGTTTCTTTAATACTTAAATCTATATTTTCATTATATAAAGCGTTTTTCCTAAGCTGATCTTTGATTATTTGATTTTTAGTAAGTTTTAAAGCGCCTAATCTTAACCTTTTATAGGAAATCAAAACTTTATTATTATTTTTGATGTTGTTTTTATAAAGAACCATTTTATTTACCCTTGAGTTTTGACTTTTATAGGAGACCATATTATTATTTTCCCTTTCTTGGCTTTCATAAAAAACCATTTTATTATTTTTTATTTCCCAGCTTTTATAAAGGACTATTTCCATTTTATTTTCCATTACTTTTAAACTTATTTGTAATTTAAAAAAATCAAAGTCTATTAGTATTATTGTAAGTGGTTTGGTTACCGGGGGAAGCATTTTTATAAGCAGGGGAAGCACCCTTAATATAATGATTTCTATTTTTATTAATTCTCTAGTATATACTTTCACAATAGCATTTAATGCAGCCGTTTGTTCTTTTGTAATATTTTTTATAATATTAGTCATATTAAGCCCTATATCTAAGAAAACATCGTCTTTTTCTATTATAATAATAAGCTCTTTTAAAATAAAAGCAGTTTAGCCGATCAATTTTTCCTCTTTTGAAAAATAGAACTTCGTTTTATTAAAGCAAACATTGTGCATTATAATAACATAGCGTAGTTAAAATACCTAGATTTTATATATGTTAAAAGCAACATAATCAATTAAATAATCTAAATATCCTTTAAGGTTGACTTTAAAATATCTTTTATTTTTTCCGGCTTTTTTATTATTTTTTATTAAATAGGCATACGCCTTATATATATATTCCCTGCTCTAATCTGGTTTTAAGTTGATTAATAGCCTTTTTATAATCAATGGATTATACTATCAAAAATAGCCCCAAAACCATTCCTAAAGCACTTGGTTTAGGCTTTTTATTCCTCATCATACAAGTAGTGCTTTGTTATACAAATAAACCGCCGTATTATATACCTCTGAATACAGCTTCTTCAGGAGTTTTGCTTAAACGCGTATTTTAATAAATTTAATAATAATTTCTTATCTTACGCGCTCTAAACCACTAACTAATTTTTTGATATATGCTAAGGGGTTTTCTATTTTAATCCTTTCCCTTATTATCCAATCCTAATAACATATTATTCTAAAGATTATAATAATAAAAATATTATTATTATGCTTAATAACATAAATAAACAATTTATATTAATATCTTATCTAATACTCAAAGTTTTGTAATACCGATATAATGTGATTTAGCGACTTGCTCATTAAGGTTTAGCTAAACAATTTCCCATTATACTTGTTTTTAATTACCAATAATTATTATGTTCTATTATAATCTAAGGGGAAATCAAACAAGTCCTAAAGAATTTTAAAAAATAATTTAGTTGCCTTATTCTCAGACTCCCTTCTTAAAATAACGTTTCTAGCATATATTATAACACAATCTTTATATTCAATTCTAAAAATACCATTAAATTCTATCCCTTTTCTTATATAAAGTAACGCCCAAAATGCTTTTTCTCCAAAATATCCTATTTTTAGATGCCATATCTTTAGCATTATATAATAAGCTTGCAATAGCTTTTTATTTAATTAAAAACCTTGTTTTAAGCTACAATGGAGAGTTGAATATATTATGGCTAGGAAACATTTTATTGTTATTGAGTTATAAGGGCAATAAAAGTAATTAAAAGGCTTATATTTAAAAAAGGTAAAATTATATTTCCGCTTTAGTTTCCAAAATATCACGCTATTTTAAACTTCCTCATATTTTAATATAATATTTTTCCTTAAATATTAAATCCTAATATTTAACAAAAGCGCCTTAAAAATAATGTTAACATTAAAACCAACTATAATTGCAACATTATTTAAAATTAGATCTTATATATTTAAACTATTTTTGCTCTTTAATATATTTTTAAAAAATCGCTAACCCCATCCAATAACTGGAAGGCATTGTATACTTGCCTTCATATAATTATTATTTTTAAATTTTACAAAAATGCCTAAAATAAGCTTTCTTTTATTGTTAACAAAATGCTAAGTATTATAGTTGTTAACAAGTGAACTGTTTGAAAATGCATATAAATTACTAATGAAATTTGCGGCATATATTTTTATTGTTTTATTAATATCTAAAAGCTTTGGATTAATAATAATAACGTTAATATTTCTAAGGTATTTACTCTTATTTAATAATAACGACGTCTTTTCTTTCTCTTTTTTATTTAAGGCAACGTTTTTAGTGATTTAACTAATAAGGAAGATTTTCTAACTTTCCTTAACGATTTCCTTTCGTAGCTTAACTTACTACGCTTTTTCAAGTCTTCTGCAAATCTCTTTAATTTTATTATTATTGGGACGATTTTTTAATTTATTTACACAGCCATTATCATAGGCATACTATAGTCTCTAGTACTTGATGAGTATCGGGAAATGGCTAGTTTTATAAAGGTAATTATTATTCTTTGGCTATTTGGAATAAAATCTGTTAAATAAGCCTTATTTATTGTGAAAGCTTAAGCTTTTAGTTCCGAAAGTAGTTCTAAAGCTATTAAAAGTTTTTAAGCGTTTTCTAAGAAAGGCGTATAGTTTATTTATTATCTTTCTACTCTTTAAACCGTTCTTGAAATGCTCTTCTAAATTAGCTCTAAAAGCTAAACCGTATTCCTTAAGTATTATATGATATTCCTTTTCTAAAACGTCATCTTTGATAACATCAACTAAAGCTTAAGCGGCCCATATCTCGGCATAGACTAAGGCTGCAAAAAGGAAATCTTGAATGCCTAAAATGCCCTGTATTTCTGGAATATTATATGTTTTGATAAGACGGTACCTCTTTTGCTATTTCTTATACTAAGTACAAGCTTTTATTTTCCCTTTTTTTCCAAAGGCACTTATTAAAACTTCTTGATAATCTAAAATAATAGATAATAACACAAAGGCGTCTAAAGAAGTAAGCTCTTGCTTAATTAACCTAATTAATGCTTAAAATCTAATAAGATTTTTTAACTTATTGTTATTAATAGCGTTTATTAGGATCAATATATTAATAATGTTATTAACCTAATTAAACAAGTATTAATACCTTATGCTAAAAAGCATTCATTAGGCAAAATTATTTTGGAATTCTCTTATGCAAGTTTCCCAATTTTTTTAATGTTGTTAAAAGTCGCTTCTTGTAATTTAATAGCCTATAAAGGCTCTATAAGAATCCTTTTCTTGTTTTTGCTGGCAATTTCCTACTTATAATACATTTTCCATTCACTATTGCTTATTAACGCTATCCATCCTACAAACCGATTATTTGTCTTAACTTGTATGTATTTGTCGATGTTAGAAGCTATTGGTCAAGATTTAAGAAGATTTAAAACATTATATCTATTTAAATCGACAAAATCGATAATGCCCCTAAATTAGGTATAATACTGGAATCTCGTCCACTACTACGGCTATTAGCAACAATCGCTTAGTAGAGCATTGTCCTTATCAATTAGTACATCCTAAAAAACATTTTGTTATTATTAAATATTTAAAAAATTTGAAAAAGTGTTATTGTATTAAAAAAGAGAAATGTATGCTTTTGAAAAGTTTTCCAAATAGCGGTGAATATCTTTTAACACTTACCCTCGTTTTTTTCGACCTATAATAATCGTACTTTAATAACTCATGAAATAAGGCTATGGCTCTTAATTGTCGAGTACCGTAGGGAAGGAGCTTTAGGAAGTGTAAAAGTCTTGAATTATAAAGGAGTGTAGTAAAGCTCCCCTTAAGAAGGAGCTCCAAAGATCTAATTACATAAGCAGCCTTTGATTGGCTGCAGCGCCATTGAGGCTCTGTTGGTGCTACCAGCCAACGAACCCTATTCTGTACAACAATTAGCTAACGATTTTGTGCTGTATAAGGGAATTGACCTTAAGAAGTCTCTTAGTCTATAACCTACAATCTTCAAATTCGAATTTGCCTTCCGCCTTTGATGATTTATTTTTAATTAATTAGGGCTTTTTTTGCTTTTTATTATTATCTTTGCGGCCTTTCCCTCAAACGATCTTATTTGTGCTTGCTTAAGGACCAAATGCCAAAGGTTTGGCTATAATACTTATTGCAAGCAATACCGGCATAATTGTACTTTTAGAACCCCCGCTTAATACAAATTTTGGTTTAAATTTACTTATTGCCATAAAACATACTCAATAGCAAAAAGGCCTTATAATTAAAATATAATATAAATATGAAAAATATCATTTGCTACGCCATAACATTATGCATAGCACAAGAAGCTAAAAAAGCTAAATTCCCCTTTTATTGCTTTAAGTTTATAATCTGGCCAATTGGGGAGAATCGCCTTTTTCTTGCGTTATCTTTTTCCCTATTTGGCCGGTTGTTCTTATTTTGCTATATACAATTAGCCTTTTATTTAAACCCGCCCTAAATCGCTTTTTATTGGCCTTGCTATAGCTAAAAACCTAAACGGCACACTTTATTTAAAGCCCAAACTCTCAATCGACTACTTTTGATTATTAAGCCAATAATTATTTCCTAAAATTGCTTTATATTAGCCGCAATATAAGCCTAAGCCCAGCCGCCCCTTATTATTAGTACTATTGTTTTCCAAATGATAATACGGCTTAGTAATGCAATAGTGAAAATTTATTATTGATGTTTCTTTTTATGCGGTATAACCTGGCCAATATAAAAAGAAATGCCTTATAATAGTATATATAATTTTTGTTTGCCTTACTCCGCCAAGAATTATATAGCAACGGTGGTTTTTAGCAAAATAAAAAAGGGCGGTAATTATAACTTTAAAAAATTAAATCCAATTTAAATTTGAAAACTTTTTATATACTAAACACTAAATATGGCTTTCCTAAAATCATTTTGGCGTAATTATAAATAATATATTATTTAATTGAATTTGGCCAAAAACAATTAATTAAAAGAATTTTATAAAAAGGGGATATAGCGGGACCAGTGTTTATAAAATATTCGCGCAAATAAAAGTGGGCCTTTTTCCTTAGGAATCATCCAAGTATTCTGCTGTATCTGAATGCCGCAATTAAAAATGATAATTCCCAAAAGTATTTATATAAACCTAAGTGTTTTTTCTTATAAATTCCTTTTTTCAAAGCAAAATCAAACATTTATTATTTGCATCATAAATCACATCATCTTTTATTAACCTTACTCGGCTTTAAATAATTTGCCTTTTTTGCTAATTGTACGCACGTTTTCCAAAATATTTAAAATATTTTATATACGCCAAACCATATTATAACTTAATTAACAAAATAATCATTTAAAAGATTAAATAATTATATCCCAAAATATAAGCAACCCATTTTAAAAAAGTTATTTAAATTAGCGCTATAAAAATAATATTATTTAAAATCAATATACATGCTTTAATTTATTATTAAATTTATTATATTTAATATTATAAAATAAATTTAATAACACAAAATTCCCTAAATAATAACAATAATTGCGATTTTCCAATTATTAATAAACTCTTATTAAATATATTACAAAATAATTCAGTAAGCCTAAACTTAAATAATAATGCCAATAATGGCTTTATTAATATAAATAACTTTCTGTTAAGTATATAACAAAAATGCATGCTAGCAAGCGCAAACCCAAACAATAATAATATAGCTAAAATAATCAATAATAAAACTTAATATGATAATCCTACTAATTTTAGCTATTTTATAATAAAAAGCAATTAAAATAAATATATTACGTTTCCTATTTTGGCTAAAACCTTTTTACTTATCCTATCCCAAATCCAATTATACTAAATAATAATATATTTATAAGCGCCGAATTTAAAATTAATTATAATAATTAGAACATTAATATTAAAGCCAAAAACGATTTTAATCTTTCATATTTTGCAAATATTAGGCTAATAAACGGTAATAGCTTTAGCTTAAAAGCTATTCTTATTTTTAATTGTTTTATTATCAATTATTAAAACAGCATAATTAATAAAACCCAATGTTGCCTTTTGGCTAATTATCCACGATTAGCCTCCTTTGGCCTGGGATCCGACATAGACTAAGTTAACAAATAATAAGTGAATATTAACCTTATATAAAAAAGCATAATTTATGACACTTAAAATATTATCAAAAAATTAAAAGGTATAAATTTTGTTGTTTTTATTAAAAAAAATAAGGCCAACTTTTATTTTATAAATAAACATATATTATTGGCTATTTTTAATAAATATTTATTTTTTGCTAATAACATTTCCAAGCTATAAAATAGCCCACATAATAATACTCAATTGCTATAATTAGCTTTAGCAATAGTATCTCCCTATTAGTCAAGCTTAAAAAATAATTATTTGTTAAAGCAACTTTATTAAGGCGCCACCAAAAATGACTGCTATAAATGCCCACATATAATAATTTTTTTTAAATCAATAAATATTGCTTTTGCTATATTTAATTTTATGAATCTTAAAAAAGCCAAGCCATATAATATAATTACATTTCTAAATCAGGAAATAGCTAATAATAATAGCACTAATAATATTAATAACAAAGATTATACCGCTAATTTTAAGATAAGCGGCTAATCACATTCTTGAAAATGGCTAAAGCGTACAAAAAATACAAAAAACAATGCTGCAGCAGCACCCTTTATTAATTCTTTTAACTTTTTATATTATATGATTATAATTACTTCGTCTAATGCTATGCAAAAAAGCAAAAAAATCCTTATATATGGGTATTTTATATTAAAGACTATTGCGTTAAAAGTCGTGTATTGTCTTATATTTACTTAAGAATTGCTATCGTATGCTTAAGCTACGGGCCAAAAACAGAATAATCCCACTGATTTTAATAATTTTGATAAGCTTTTTATTATTGCTTTAAGTACAAATGCTAATTATGTTTGGGAAATTTATAAAATCATTAATCAAAAAGTTGTTGGCAATAAAAAATACTATAAAATGCAATAGGAGGATATATGAATATTTAAGTATAAGCTTATTAGTGCAGGAAAGTTGGTTAATGAATTTGAGGCAAAGCTTTAATATATATAGGATAGAAATGGAATAAGACAATAAAAGCGGTTTAAAACAAAAGCCTACCCAATTATTTAAGCCTTTAATTTAGGTAATGAAAAAGTCATTAAAAAGCCATATGGCCAACTTTAAAAGCAAAAGTAAGGCGGTATAGCTGAAATAAAAAGCTTGAGCTTAAGTTTTTATAATTAATTTGTTATATATAAGTTCAAGTTTAAACTTTGCGTTATTTAAAAGCGCCTTAACTTATTATTTTAATTAAAATTATTAGGTATTTTATCTCTGGGAATAATTTTAAGTCTTTTTATATAATTTTAAATTTGTACAATGCTTTTAATATTAAATTTATTTTAATTTATTGACAGCTTTAGCTGTCTTTACGTTTTCTTGAATTTAAGAGCCTCAGGCACTTAAAGTCACGCGGAAATCTCTACACCAGGTTGATTTTTTCCCAGTAATGAAAAAATCTATTAATTTTACCCTCCTGTAATTGGTTATAAATACGTGGACCAAGCTTTGACTACAGCGTGACTATCTCGTGATTTAAGTTATAAGTGTAATAAAGGGTGGTATTGATTATACGATATACAACAAAACTTTAAGAATGCGGGAGAGAATGCGGAAGTGCGGGAAGTTTAAAAAGCCCCACTTTTAATGGGGAATTTATTTAAAAATCATATATTATTATAAGTTTTTAACTAAAATATAAAATAAGACCTGTTTTAGAATCAGCTTAATTAGCTTATTAAGATGGTCTTTTTAAATTTATAATAATTATTATAATTATAAAGATATTAATTATTAAAAGAATTTTTTGGATTTATTATTATTTAAAAGTCGTACATCACTACGAGATTTTGGGTAAAATATAAAATAAGACCTGTTTTAAAATCAGCTTAATTAGCTTATTAATATGGCTTTTTTAGATTTATAATAATGATTATAATTATAAGAATATTAATTATTAAAATAATATTATACAATTAATTAATCAAAAAATTAAAATTAAACTAATTTTCATTTTATTTTAATACATAAGCTAATAAACGGCTATTTATAAAAAAAAAGATTAATAAAGCTTATTAAAATAAAAATAAACATATTTAAAAATGAGAATATTATTATTATAATTTAAAGATTAATTAATATATGTATAATATTATTTATTACATTATTTAATAGTTTAATAGTTTAATAGTTTAATAGTTTAATAGTTTAATAGTTTAATAGTTTAATAGTTTAATAGTTTAATAGTTTAATAGTTTAATAGTTTAATAGTTTAATAGTTTAATAGTTTAATAGTTTAATAGTTTAATAGTTTAATAGTTTAATAGTTTAATAGTTTAATAGTTTAATAGTTTAATAGTTTAATAGTTTAATAGTTTAATAGTTTAATAGTTTAATAGTTTAATAATAAAAAATTCTTAATATAATTATTATTAACACAAAGGCCTCGCAAAGCCCCCGAAGGGCCTCCGGAGCATTAAACATTAAAAAATACTTATTATTATACTTATAATATTGCTTATAATATTGCTTATAATATTACTTATTATTATACTTCTAATATTACTTATAATATTGCTTATAATATTACTTATTATTATACTTCTAATATTACTTATAATATTACTTATAATATTACTTATAATATTACTTATAATATTAATACTTTTAATAATATTATATTATAGTCAAGTAATATTAAAGCTGTCACCTATTAATCTCTGATTAGTCCCCTAGTAATATTTAAATACTAATATATATATATTTTTTTTTTGCTGCGCTTCGCATATATAACTCGCCTTTTTAATTTTTTTTATTAATGCCAAAACCGTTTGGAATTAGTAATATAATATAAGTCCTGTTATTAAAAACTATTTGAAAATAATTTTAAAGGAATAATAGTTTTAATTTTATATTAAAAATTTGAATGCCTTTTCATAAATACATTTTAGCGATTTGCGTTATTTTAAATGGCTTTTTTGAATTAACTCAAATTAGCAATAAATATTTTCAAGAATCCCTTTCCCAAATAAAAAAGTTAGTATAAATTATTCCTTCTTTTAACCTTTATTTTTTTAGCTTTTTCCTTTTTTTTTTTGCTTTTGCTTTTTTAATCTTTTGTTGGCTAACCTCTATTCCCCTAACCTCCGCAGTTTCCTTCTTTCTTTTTTTAGCTTCTGCTTTTTTAGCCTTTTTCTTTTTTCTTTTAGCTTTTGCTTTTTTAGCCTTTTCTTTTTTTTTTCTACATTCTCCTATGCAAATCGCTTTTTTTCCAAATATACTTGAACTTGTTTGCGTTCAGCTTCCGCTAGTGCTAACCTTACTTATTCACACTTCGCCTGCTCTTTTTTCCTACGGATTTTTGAGTAATATTTTAAGTATATTTTAGACATTTTAAGAAATTCCTAAATTTATTAATCTTAAAGGAGCTTTGTTAATATTATTAAATGGGCGGCCGCAAAAGGCCTGAACCCTTTGCAAATAACAAAGTACTAATTGGCTTATTATATTAATAATAGGGAAAATGTTTCTTGTTTTTTGAAAAACGTTTTAATTTTTTCAAAAAGTATTATAATCAAAAATACATAAAAAACAAGATTAGTAATTGTTGCCAGTTATTTTGTAATAATTATTATTAATCTTAAGTGGATATTTTAGCAAAGTAATTATTATAATCATTAATATCAAATGGGTTTGATTATTATTTCTTTATTTATAAGCCTTTTAAGCAAAAGCACACTTAATTTGGGAACTATAGCATTCTTAATTTATAATTATAAAAAACGGGTTACTAAAGCCAATTATACGCAAACAAAATCAAAGTATTATTGCGTGCGGTAAGCCAACTTATAGTGCTTTACATATTTGATTAGTATAATATTTTATAAAGCGCAGACTTCTAAAATTGCCTTAGCCTTAATTAAATAAAATATTAGCGCGGCAAATTTCTGATATATTATACAAAAAAAACTCTTGACTTAATAGATTTAAATATATTATTTTAATAAAAAATATTATGCGAATTTATTATTATGTGCAGATAGGCTTATAAGGTTTTGATAAAAATTTGTGGCTTAAGCGTTTAATTACGGCTTTGTGCGAAATTAGCAAAATTGGCCGTTTTGTTTCTAAAGGGAATGCTTTAATCTTTTTACTTTTTACTTTTAATTTCTACTTTTTCTTTCCTATTGTTTTATACTTTGAGGTAAAATTAATTTCTTTTTAATTACGCTGTATTAAATAGTCGTATATGAACCATATTGCCTAATATTTGTTCCTTTAGCCCGCCAATTAATACAAACTTGATATACATCTCGATCGTTTTTTAAACTTTACGCCAATTACTTATATTAAATACAATTATATATGTTTTATCCATATTTGCCTATCTAATATACTTATACTAATTTTGATTATAATACGAATTCTTATTAAATCATTTTACGCTTATTATATTAAACACCTTTTAAAAATGGAACATTTATAAAAGGGAGTATATTAAATACAAAAACAAGTTTAAAAAAAGAAGCCTTACCTTAAACAAATACAAATCATATATTTATGATTTTGCTTTTTATATATTTTTTAATATAAAAAGGCTATAAAACAAAGCCCATTATTTGGAATTCATTATAAGAACAATAATAATTCTTATGCTTAGGTTATTAGCTATATATACAAAAGATGAATTATTTATTCTCAAAACCGATTATATTAATAGCATTTTAATACAAAAATTATTACTCAAAAAACAGCAATAAATAATACCCCAAATTCGCCATTACTTTTGAGAATTATACAATATCTATTCCAACAAACTAAGTGGACCTTGCGGCTTTGCCTTCCTACCATAAGCGGTTGTTTGTTGTTTTAATATATATGAATTATAATTTTAAATAAACATATTTACATTTATATTAAAACTAATTTTTTGCTATTAAAATATCTTATAATTAAATATCTATATTTACCTTATTTTATTAAAAGTTGTTGCAATTAGTAATTGGGAATATAAAGGATTTTACTTAAAAAAAAATCATAAATTATTATTCTTTAAAAGCCCTAAAAAATCAAAAGTTTAGGTACACACAATTTAAGGTATAATGGAAATTAAGGAATTTTAGCAAAATATAATTTGTGTTATTAAAAATATTTCTAAACATATAAATCCCACCTAATTCCTTTTAGCCATATAATAATATTAATTTAATATTTAGCCCCAAATTCCTTATTTACATTTCCTTTTGTATTTCACATATAAGATTAATTGATTATATTTTTTTACTTTTTCTTATTAAAATTTATAAGTAATAAAAAATGGGTTTAATTTAGGTTCGGGTTCCAGCTTAGGCAATAAAAATAATAAAAGCAAGATCATATTATGTGGATTTTTCTTTCCGCAAATATATTCCAGCGCATTATTGAATATTCTTTATTACAATTTTTATAAGATTCTGTTCTTATTATAATTAAGTATTTTAAAGTTTGAATTAATATACAAAGGCTTTTTGGCGCACTTTTTTAATAATATTAATATATTATTATATTATTTAAACTTTAAAACATATTAAATAAAAATAATTGTTTGTTTTTGTAAAAACGGGCTAAAGAATCTGGTTTATGAAATTATTTTTGAGGATATTCTGGACTCGAACCTAAAATAAATAAATCCTTTATCATTATTATTTAATGTAATTTAAAATACGCCTAATATTATATAATAAGTCCTAAAACATATGTACAACGCTATTAACGCTAAAACGCTTTGTTTAAAGCTATATTAAAGCTAATAAAAAATGTCGCTATGATTTGCAAAAGTACAATATAATATAATCACGCTAAGGGAAACGCTTTATGCCAAAATGCAATTGGCTTTGTTTATATTATTTCGCCATTGCGTTAGTAATATACTTTAAATATAAACAAGCGATAGCGTTTTAATGCATTATTTACCATAAAATATTCTAAAAACATTGCCTTATACTATATACGTAATATTTTATGTAAGCCATAGCAAATAATAATATAGCGCTTTTATAATAATTTCCCGGATTATATCCTTTTTTTTTAAATTGCCTTAAAATTTTAAAGGCATTATATTTTGGTATTAAAATATTTCTTATATAATTCAAAATCTTATAAAAACTTTAATAATCGCGGTAAAACAAGAGATGATAATAAAAGCGGCGATTAGTGGCAGCAACAAAACGATCAATAATATAATCAATTATAATATTTTATTTTATACTTTAATAATAGTCTTAAGAAAAAATAATTAATAAAATTAATCTTTTAATAATAAGTTCATAGTTTTATTAAAAAAAAATTTGTAATTCTAAAACTGTAAATTCGTTTCATGGCACGATACATTTAAGAGGGACATTATTTATATTAATATAAAATAGCAAATTTTTATTATTATAAATTTTATTAAAAAATATTAAAAAAATCAATTAATCTATTATTATAATTAAAAAGCTAAATACAAAAAACAATCCATAGTATTATATAACAAAGCTACTTTTATAAAAAGCCGGGGATAAAAATAAATACCTACACAAGCTTATTTTACAGCTTAACACTAAACTACTATTATATTTTGTTTATTTGCTT
This sequence comes from Helotiales sp. F229, assembly GCA_002554605.1. Lineage (NCBI taxonomy): Eukaryota > Fungi > Ascomycota > Leotiomycetes > Helotiales > Helotiales sp. F229. The sequence goes on along the minus strand of MXAW01000004.1, from coordinate 1,689,752 downwards.
TTTCTATCATTTACTTAGCTTGGCTTTTTTAAGGCTTAAAAATACTTTTAAACAACTAATAATAAAAAGAAAAAGTTAATCAATATATTCTTAATCTTTACAATTATAAATCCATATCTTATATATTTTCCAGCACGCCTTCCAAATAGTGGCAATATTTTGCTATTCATATTAACATTTTGGATTTAAATCAACAAATGCTTATTTTTATTAAACAAACCAATAACAATATATTAATACGGTTTTTTTGGCCATTTAAAAGGCCCGGGAATAGTTGCAAAAACAATACCGCCAGTTTTTAGGCAGCTAAAGTCCTTATTTTTAATATCTTCCAATGCAATATCCTTATTTCTGCTGTTTTTTAAGGCAATATTCTTATTTTTGCCGTTTTTCAAAGCAATGTCCTTATTTCTAATATCCTTTAAAAATATAAAATATTAATATATAAATCTTTTATTTTCAAAGGGTTTAATTAGCGTGCTTTCATTTTTGTCTTATTAAACGTATATGAACTTATACAATAATCAAAAGCTAATAAAAATTTACCGCAAAAAATAAAAATTTAAACTCAAATATTCAGCCAACCCTTTTTATCAAAAAATACAATAATAATATATTAATACAGCTTATTTTTAAAGTTGTATAATTTGTATACAATTGCAAAAACAATGGCAATAAAAACTTTAACTAATACACGTAAATTAGGTAAACCAAATTTACCTTGGCTCAAATCTATAATAGCGCGGTGCTTGATCCGATTAATAACTTAGGCTAATTCATTATCTAAGATAGCACCTTTATTCTAGCTTTGCAATTCATTGCTATTGCAACAAATACCAATATTAAATATTTGCTATATTTGCTATTTGATTGATTTTAAAATATAAGCCTTATATCAAGTATATTTATTAATACTAATATTCAGCAATTATTATACATTTTGTTTTATTAATTTCAAAGCTTAAAGCACATTTTAAAAACATTTATTATTGCCTAAAAAAGCAGATTTTATATTCCCATTAATTAAAAAAGCAAAAGTATTTTTATTGCCATTTCTTAAAATATCTCAAGTCTCCTTTTAATCTTGATCTTCATTTTTAACTTGGTCTTTATCTTTATCAAAACTAATTACAAAAGCGCTTGCAATTTTGCCAGGTTTAATAAGATAATATTTGCTTTATCATTTCTTTGGCGTTGGTATCATAAGGTCCTATTATTAAATAAACCCTTTTTATTTAAATTTTTAAATATTGTTTTACAAAACCTTATATTAAAAATTTAATACTTTTGCTTTTCTACTGATAATATTATTAAGTACGTATAAGTTTATTATATTAATATTATAATCCATACAATCGAGGATTTCTTGCGGCAATCCTGTCTTTTACAATAAAAGTTTATTAGAATATAATAATAGCTTTAATTTATATATCTATTTATAAACAAGATTAAGATTAAGCTTTGGTTTATTAATTTTGAATTTAAATAAATTAAGAATATCAATATTTTAAAAAGCGTAATTGGCATAATAAATAAAGCCAATCATTAAGGTGCGCCGGAAGAGTTATATTTCATAACTAATTAATATAATATAAAGAAGGGGAAAAAAAAGGGTATTGCTATAGGAAAGACAAAAAATAATAATAAGTGAACAAGTGAACAATAAGTATTTACTTTAAATATGGTGATTTTCCTTATGCCTTATTAAAACACTTAATAAATTATAAGTAAAAAAAGATTATTAGGCAAATTAGTAATACAGCAATACGCTTCGCGCATAATGTTTTTGCTACTTGGGCTATAAGATCATATTATGTAAAAAGGTATAAAAAGGCTTAACATAACAGCTTTATCTTTGAGCAAATTTTTTATTAATGCAATATTGTTTTCTTCTTTTTTTTACACTTTTATTTTATATAGCAAAATGGATTTATTTAATAAAAGCGCCTCAATTATTAGGATTGATTTGGGTACCACTTACTTATGCGTGGGTATTTTTTGCAATAATCATATTAAAATTATACATAACACATAAAGAAACTAAATTACGCCTTTCTTTATAATGTTTATTAATAACAAACGATTAATTAGCAATGCCGCAAAAAGCCAAGTAGGCATAAATTCTAAAAATACTATATTTAATATTAAACGCTTAATTAGCCGTAAGTTTTACAACGCTAAAATATAAGCTAATATAAAACACTTTTTTTAAGATTATTAACAAAAATAATAAGCCTATTATTCAGGTTAATTTTAAAAACAAAATCATAAATATCATTCCTAAAAAAGTTTTATCAATGCTTTTCACAAAATTACATAAAACTGCAAAATCATACCTAGGCATTTATGTACAAAATACTATTATTATTATTCCCGCTTATTTTAACAACTCCTAATATTAAGCAATCAAAAATATTGGCACTATCATAAGCCTTAATATGTTTTATATAATCAACAAACTAACCGCTGCCGCTTTTGCTTATGATTTTAATAAAAAACCTAAACGCAAAATCGTACTAGTCTTCAATCTTAATAAAAAAACGTTTAATATATCCTTACTCACGCTTAAAGAAAATGTTTTTATAATATTTAATATAACTGGCGACACCTACTTGGGCGGCGAGGATTTTGACAATTACTTTATAAAGCACTTTAAGTATAAGTTTTACACTTAGTATAAGACGAATCTGTTTATTAAATTTTTTTGTTGTTTTTATATTATTTACAAATGTATTAAGTGAATTTTATTAAAGTCGATTTGAGTGCCGATTAATATTGAGTTACTAAAAGGCATTAATTACTTTAACTCTATTACCTGCTTTAAATTTAAAGAATTGTATCAAAACAATCTTAAGAAAATAATTAAATTAATAAAATAAGTCCTTTATAATAATAATATCAATAAATCAGCTGTGAACAAGATTATTTTAGTTAGCGGTTTTACCCGTATTTCCAAAATCAGGAAGATTATTTTTGAATTCTTTAGGGGTAAGATTTTAAACAAAACTATTAATTTTAATAAAGCTGTAGCTTACGGCGCTACTATTTAAACTACGATCCTATCATATAATAATAGCTTTAAGTTAATAGAAAACATTTTATTTATTAATATTATTCCCTTATTTTTTGGTATTAAGGTTATTGGCAGTATAATAAATATTATTATACTTTGTAACACTACCATTTCAAATAAAGCAACAAAAAATTATATTACCCAAATTAATGGCTAAAATAAGCTAAATTTTTAAATCTATAAAGGCAAATTCTCACAAGTCAAAAACAACAATTCTTTTAGAAAGGCTTTATTTATTAATATTTTATAAGTAAAAGCCTTTTTACTTATTATTAAAATTATATTCAAAATCAATACTAATAGCATCCTTAATATTTCTATTATTAATATGTCCATGGGTAATTTATGTAATATTACTATTAAAAACAATAAAGGCCGACTTTTTAAAAAGGAAATAGAGTACATAATAGTAAACGCCACGAAATATAAAGCTAAAGACGAGGCCTTAGCTACGGATAACCTTATTAAAACCCTTTTTAAAGATTTGATTATATTATTAAATTAAAAAGTCGAAAACAACTCGGATTTGGTCATAGCCATTATAAAAGAAGTTAAGGCGGTTTTTGTTTGGTTAAGTTCAAATAAACACGTTACTAAAGCTAAATACAAGACCCGATTTAAAAAAAATTAATAAAATTAAATAGAATATTATATAAAGCGCTAAAAGAAGGAAGCTCGTCTAATTAAATAATATATAATATAATAATAATATAATTTAAAGTTTTAATAATTCGTGCACCGCCTATTACTTAAGTAATAGTAAGATGAGGATAATATAAGGAGTTAATCAAAAGATTTCTTTTGTTTTGAAGAGTTCAAATTCATATCAACTATTCCTTTTGCTTATAATTAAACCCTATAACTAATATCTAAAAATAAACGCAGTTTTATTGTTTTAAATCAATTGGTATATAAAAAAAAAAGATTGTACCTTTACAATTAATCTTATAAAACAATATATTTTAGGGATTTTTCGTAGCTACTAATTGACACTCTTATACTAAGGATTTTTTGTAGCCACTGATTAATACTCTTATATTAGGGATTTTTCGTAGCCATTGATTAATACTTTTATATTAGGGATTTTTCACAGCCACTGATTAACATTCTTATACTACGGATTTTTCGTAGCCACTAGTCGACACTCTTATACTAGGGATTTTCGTAGCCATTGATTAACACTTTTATATTAGGGATTTTTCACAGCTACTGATTAATACTCTTATATTAGGGATTTTTCATAGCTATTAGTTGATATTTTTATACTAGGGATTTTTTGTAGCCATTAGTCGACACTTTTATATTAGGGATTTTTCGTAGCCATTGGTTAATATTCTTATATTAAAGATTTTTCGTAGCCACTAATCAATACTCTTATATTAGGGATTTTCGGAGCCACTGGTCGACACTCTTATACTAGGGATTTTTCGCAGCTACTGATCAATACTTTTATATTTATCAATATAAAATCAGTAGATTACGCAAAGATATATTAAGTAAAAGGATTAATATATTAGTCTTTAATAAAATGGGTAATAAATTCTATATATTCTTAAAAAAGTAAGAAAAATCCTTCATTATATATTCCTTCAAATGACTCTTATAATAGGTCCATTATAGCTTTAACTTATCCTTAGTGTTATGGCTGATTTTGGAGTAATATAAAAAACCATATCACTTTAGGAAAAAACATTAAAAAGGAAGCTTCTTTTGTATTTAGACCTAAGGCTATGCTTAATATTAAGAAGAAAAAATGAGGAATAAAAAAGTATATTTAATATGATGAGTTAAGGCGTTATATATCTTTTCTTTAAGAGGGGTTAATTCATTTGGTGGTAGTCCCTTCGTTTAAGGCTATGGGTTATACCGCTTTCCCTTTGTTGCCTAAGAACTTGTTCTCTAAAGTGGCTTGCAAAGTGGCCTGTGTAAATGGCTTGTCACGTGATGACTTATATTACTAAAGTGGCTGTAAAGTGGCCTATGTAAATGGCCTGTGAAGTGAACCGTAATACCTAGATGTCGAGCACCGTAGGGGAGGAGCTTCAGGAAGTGTGAAAGTCTTGAATTATAAAGGAGTGTAATAGAGCCCCTTTTAAGAGGGAGCTCCAAAGATTTAGTTATATAAGCAATCTTGATTGGCTGCAGCGCTATTAAGGCTTTGTTGGTGCTACCAGCCGACAAACCCCTATTTTGTACAATACACCCCTTTGGCTAAAAGCAACTATAAAAGCAATAAAAATGCTTAAATATAATTTATATAATATAATGGCATAAATGCAAACCGCCATATAATTGGGAATAATGCTAATACAATTGGTTATGATAAAAGCGTTGTTGCTGGGGCAATGGAATTAAGCAAGTGAAATTATATTAAAGCTTTTATGCCAGAAATTTGCATTTCTTAGCAATTATATTATTAAAAATAGCTTATATTAAAAAGCGCGCTCTTGCCATTGCTTTTAAGGCATTGAAAAAGAAAAAAATAGGTTCCAAATATTTAAAAGTCTAAAATCAATATGCTAATATGCATAATGTAGCTGGCCGGCGCCTTTTGAGCTGCTACCTTTTCTCTTTGCTTGCTTTTCCTGCTTTTATTAATCTTTTGGCGTTGCGCTATGGCTGGGGAAGCTTATGCTATGCCATACTTCCATTGCATTTGCAATGGCATGCATGGCGCGCTGGGCGATTTTTATTGCGATAAGGCATTGTTAATGCAATGTTTTTGTTATTATAAAAATAATAAGGCTGATTGCGCTGCCGCGCCTTAAGCCGCTGCCGCCTTTTTTGCCGCTTATTTGATGGCAAAGTTGATGCCAAAAAGCTCCCGCATATGTATATTATCTTATGTAATATTGGATGTTATGTAAAAGCAATGTGTAAAACTTTAATTAATTGGCCATAGGCCCTTATTACCTATTAAGCTGCTATTAAAGCTGCCTTAAAGAAAAAGAAGATTGAGAAGGCTAAGGATAAAAATAAAAAAAATAAAAATTTTGCCTTTGATTTGTTGCTTTGTAAGTGCTATTTTTATTATTTTAAGATAATATTTGATAAATTATAGCCTTTTTTTATTAAAAGACCGCTATGCCCCTTTCCCGCCCTATTTTTGGCATTAGGGTAGGTGATGGTGATAATATAGCTATTGCTATTGATATTAATGAACCTTTGATTGTTGTTATTGCAGCGCGTGCTGCTGCTTGCGCTTTTGCTTTGGCAGAGGTTAACGTTTTGGCTGGCGCCGCTTGGCGGTTGGTGGACCTTTTGCTCCTACTTTTATAAATAGGAATAGCTTTGCAACCCGTAAATCGCAGCTTGGGAATATTATCTTAATGGTAGAGCAGCTTTGCAACCCCAAAATCGCAGCTTGGGAATATTTTTTTTGTGTTATTATAAGATTGCGGGTATGTTAAAGCAGCTTTGCAATTTTGAAATAGCAGCTTAAGATCGGGTTCTTGAAATTTATATACCTTTTTTTTATGCTTATCGTCTTTTTACAATATTGGTTTAAAATGATATATGAAATGTATTAAATGTAAATATAAATATGCTTTGGCATTAGCTTAAATAAGCTTTTTAATAATGGTTTAAGCGTTTTAAAGGTTTAGGAAAGCTATAAATATTTTAAACTTTTATTAAAGCAGGTTTTTTATTAAGCCATTTATTAACATATTATTAATGGGAAAATATATTATTTAAAAGTTCCCCCTTTTATGCTTTTATTATAGCCATATGTTTTATATATCAACATATCTTAGCTTTATTAAAATGCATTGGTTTTTTTTAATTATTAGCTAAATCGTTTGTTTATTATTACAAAATATGTTTTACGGAGCTCCCACATCAAATGTTAGTTTTTTAAAAAAGCGCTAAAGCGCTATTACTTCCTTCGCCATTTTTGCTATTCTTAATAACTCCGCTTTCGTCATTGAAATAATCATAATATTTTGCCTTAAGGCTTTTTAAACAATTGCACCTTTAAATAATATTATAATAAAATTTTGGGAAAAGCGTTTTGATTTTTTATTATTTGCAAATAAGGCGTTTAAGGCTATTAATAAATATATTTCCCAATTTTCATATTAATAGATTATTGCCAAAAAGCGTAATCCAAATAAATATTTAATGATTTATTTAATTGCTTTTGCGTGCTAAGCGCTTAGGTTTGTTAAGAAATGCGATAGCTAAGACGCTGCAAATGCAATATTTGGCTTTAGCATAATGGCTATATATAAGATTAATCTAACCTTTTTTGGTATTTTTTAATTTGCTTTAATATGGCAATTTTGGGATTTTTAATTAAATTGTAATTCGGCAGAGGCGTGCTTGGGCATTTCCCATTTATTATATTAAATTTCTAAGCCATTTTTTTTTATATAAATATTATGCATTAAAAATATTGTTTTTGCGAATTGATTTTTAATTATACGCACCCCCAAAAACCATTTCATATTTCCTAATATAATAAGTTTATAAGCTAAATGCAACCCTTTAATAATTTATTATTTTTTATTATTGTTTAAAGCATAATATAAAATTTAAATATTATTAATATAAAATGCTATAAAAATTGTTTTATTAAAGTTTATAAAGATATACGGCTTTTTTGCTAAGAGGTTAAGGTTTAGTTTGCTTAGTGTTATAGCAAAGTTGCCGTATCATAGCGCAGGGGAGTTTTTTAGGCTATACAATGCTCGATCGATTTCCATTATTATTTTAGGTCTTTTTTAGCCATTTGGGAAGTAACATAATACTAAAGCGCTTTTCTTATTACATTTGGCGTTAACAAATGCGTTGATTATATTAAATTGCTTTATTTTTAAATTGAATTATGCTGCAAGCGCTATTATTATTTTAAAAAAGCGTGTTGCAAGTGTTGCGGCGTATGTTAAAAAGATTATTGAATTGCTTTGCATATCCTCTTGCATTATAATGCGAAAGCGATAGCGAGCTAGTTTGCCTGCTGAGTCGATTTTGTATATGAAAACCTATTTTAATGGAATGGGCTATGTAATGGCATTTTCCTTGGGAATTACTTTCCAGCAATATTAAGCTTTTAAATTAGCAATCTTTTTCTTGGCGTCTTTTTTGAAATGTTTGCCTTAGGCATGGCTATTTAGCTTATTCCAGTTTTTTGAAGCTTTTGAAAGCTTCTCTTAATATGGGTTATGTAAATTAAAAACGATTATGAGGTCTGCTTTTATTTTAATATTTAAAATAATTGTTGCTATTATTGCATGCAATATAATTATGTTTTTGCTATTTGCTTGCGTTGGAGTAATTTCATAAAATATGCTAGCAAATTTTATTATGCGCAAATAGCTGTTTTATTATGGAGCTATTATTACAAAGTAATAGCCTCAAATTGCAAATTTGTTATGCTCTTTTTATACTTCTTATGTTACGTAGATTTAATCACGTTTTTGTTGTTGTCGCTGTTATCGGCTTGCTTTGGCTAATGTTTGAAAATCGTTGTCTATCCCAATTGCTATAGGCGGAGCTTTTAATAATTTGGGGATCTGCTGCTTAAGGTCTTATGGCCTTCGACTTGATATTACAACTTAAAAATATGTTTGGCGCGCCTCCTTAACACCTAAATTTATACTTTCATTACATAAAACGTTTTTTTTAAGCTAATTTTTAATTATTTAATTTTTAGCAAATCTTAAAGCGCTTAAACTTAATTTTTTATAAGAAATCAAAACTTTATTGTCGTTTTTGATGCTGTTTTTATAAAAAACCATTTTATTTACCCTTAAGTTTTGACTTTTGTAAGGGATCATATTATTGCTTTCCCCCTTTTAGCTTTTATAAAAAATTATTTTGTTGCTTTATATTTTTTAGCTATTATAGGGAACTATTCCCATTTTACTTTCCGTTACCTTTAAGCTTATTAATAATTTAGGAGAATTAAGGTTTATTAATATTATTGTAAATGGTATAATAGCCGAGGAAAGCATTTTTATAAGCAGGGGAAGCATTTTTGGTATAATGATTTTTGTTTTTATTGGCTTTTTAATATGCATTTTAATAATGGCATTTAGCGCGGCCGTTTATTCCTTTGCAATATTCTTTATAATATTGCTTATGTTAAGCTTTATGTTTAAGGAGACGTTGTCTTTTTTTATTATAATAATAAGCTTTTTTAAGGCAAAAGCGATTTGGCCAATCAATTTTTTCTTATTTGAAGAATAGAATTTTATTTTATTAAAGCAAATATTGCGTATTATAATAACATGGCGTAGCTAGGGCACCTAGATTTTGTATATGTTGGAAGCAATGTAATTAATCAAATAATTTAAATGTTCCCTAAGGTCAATTTTAAAGCCTCTTTTATCTTTTCCGGCTTTTTTATCATTTTTTATTAAATAAGCATACGCCTTATATGCGTACTCCCCACTCCAATCTGGTCTTAGATTAATTAATAGCCTTTTTATAATTAATGGATCATATCATCAAAAGTAGCCCCAAAACCATTCCTAAAGCACTTGGTTTAGGCTCTTTATCTTTCGTTGTACAAGTGGTGCCTTATTATACAAGTAAACCGCCGCATTACACACCTTTGGGTACAATTTCTTTGGGAGTTTTGCTTAAACGCGCATTTTAATAAATTTAGTAATAATTTCTTGTTTTGCGCGCTTTAAATCGCCGATTAGTTTTTTGGTATATGCTAAGGGGTTCTTCATTTTGATCCCTTTTCTTGTTGTTCAATTCTAATAGCATATTATTTCAAAGATTGCAATAATGAAAGTATTATTATTATGCCTAATAATATAAATGGATAGTTTATATTAACGTTTTATTTAATGCTTAAAATTTTGTAATATTAGCATAATTTGGTTTAGCAATTTGCTTACTAAGATTTAGCTAAACAGCTTCCCATTATATTTGTTTTTGATTATTAATAATTATTGCGTTTTATTATAGCTTGGAGGAAAATTAAATAAGTTTTAAAGGATTTTAAAAAATGGTTTAATCGCTTTATTTTTAAATTCCCTTTTTAAAGTAATGTTTCCGGCGTGTGTTATAACATAGTCCTCGCATTCGATTTTAAAAATATTGCTAAATTCCACCTTTCTTCTTGCGTGGAATAGCGCTCAAAGTGCTTTTTTTTTAAAATGGCCCATTTTTAGGTGCCATATCTTTGGCGTTATATAGCAAGCTCATAATGGCTTTTTATTTGATTGGAAACCTTATTTTAAGTTATGATAAAGAATTGAATATATTATGGCTAGGAGGCGCTTTATTATTATTGAGTTATAAAGGCGATAAGAATAGTTGAGAGGCTTGTATTTAAAGAAGGTAAGATTGTACTTTTGCTTTAGCTTTTGAAGCATTATGCTGTCTTGAATTTCCTTATATCTTAATATAATGTCTTTTTTTGAGTATCAAATCCCAATGTTTAATAAGAGCGCCTCAAAAATGATGTTAACGTTAAAATTAATTACGATTGCGATGTTGCTTAGGGTTAGGTTTTATGTGTTTGGGCCGTTTTTGCTTTTTAGCATATTTTTAAAAAGTTATTGGCCTTGACCAATGATTGGAAGGCGTTGTGTACCTGCTTTCATATAATTGTTGTTCCTAAACTTCACAAAAGTGCTTAGGATAAGCTTTTTTTTATTATTAACAAAATGCTAAGCATTGCAATTATTAATAAGTATGCTATTTAAAAATGCATATGGATTGCCAATAAAATTTGCGGCATATACTCCTATTGCTTTATTGATATTAAATAGCTTTAGATTAATAATAGCAGCATTAACATTTTTAGGGTATTTGCTTTTGTTTATTGATAATGATGGCTTTTTTTTTTTCCTTTTTATTTGGGGCGACGCTTTTAATGATTTGATTAATGAAAAGGATCTTCCAACCTTCCTTGGCGATTTCCTTCCATAGCTTAGCGTACTTCGCTTTTTTAAGTTTTTTGCAAATTTTTTTAATCTCATTATTGCTGGGGCGATTTCTTAGTTTGTTTGCATAATTGCTATTATAGGCGTATTTTAATCTTCAGCATTTAATGGGTGCCTAAAAATGGCCATTCTTGAAATTGCAAGGGCAATCATTTAATTATTTAAAGTAAGATTGGTTGAATAAGCCTTATTTGCTATATATGCTCAAGCTTCTAGCACTGGAGGTAGCTTTGGAGCTATTAGGAGTTTTTAAACGCTTTTCAAGGAAGGCGTACAATCTATTCGCTAACTTTCCACCCCCCAAACCATTCTTAAAATATTCTTTCAAGTTAGCTTTGAAGGCTAAATCGTACTTCTTAAGCGTTATGTGGTATTCCCTTCTTAGAACGTTGTCTTTGATAATATTGGCTAAAGCTTAAGCGGCTTATGTTTTGGCATAAACTAAAGCTGCAAAAAGGAAGTTTTTAATGCCTAAAACGCTTTGGACTTTTGGAATATTATGTGCTTTAGCAAAACGATATCTCTTTTGCTACTCTTTATGCCAAGTACAAGCTTCCATTTTCCCTTTCCTTTTGAAAGCACTTATTAAAGCTTTTTGGTAGTCTAAAATAATAAATGACAACATAAAGGCGTTTGAAAAAGCAAGCTCTCACTTAATTAACCTAATCAATGCTTAAAAGCCAATAAGATTCTTTGACTTGTTGTTATTAATAGCGTTTATTAAAATAAACATATTAATAATGCTATTAATCTAATTAAATAAATATTAATACCTTATGCTAAAAAGCATCCATTAAGCAAATTTATTTTAGAATTCTTTTATGCAAGCTTCCCAAATCTTTTTAATATTGCTGAAGGTCGCCTTTTATGATTTAATAGCTTATAAAAGCTTTATAAAAGTTCTTTTCTTGTCTTTGCTAGCAATCTCCTATTTGTGATACATCTTTTGCTTGCTGTTGCTTATTAACGCCATTCATTCTGCAAATTGATTGTTTGTCTTAATTTGTATATATTTATTGATATTGGGAGCTATTGGTTGAGATTTAAGGAGATTTAAAACGTTATGTTTATTTGGGTTAACAAAATTGATGATGCCCTTAAGTTAAGCGTGGTATTAGAATCTTGTTTACCATTGCAGCCACTGGCAACGATCGCTTAATAGAGCGTTGTTCTTATTAATTAATATGTTTTAAAAAAATATTTTGTTATTATTAAGCGTTTATAAAATTTAAAAAAGTGTTATTAAAATAAAAAGGGAAAATGTGTGCTTTTAAAAAGTTTTCCAAATAGCAGTAAATATCCTTCAACACTTACCCTTGCTTCTCTCAACCTATAGTAATCATACCTTAATAACTTATAAAATGAGGCTATGGCTCTTAACTATCGAGCACCGTAGGGGAGAAGCTTCAAAAAATGTGAAAGTCTTGAATTGTAAAGAAGTATAATAGAGCCCCCTTTAAAAAGGAGCTCCAAAGATCTAGTTACATAAGCAATCTTGATTGGCTGCAGCGCCATTGAGGCTCTGTTGGTGCTACCAGCCGACAAACCCCTATTCTGTACGACACTAGAACTATTATTTTTAATAGCCAAGGTATAACCCTTAAAGACTATTATGATATTATTTAAGTGGCGCTCCTTATATAACATGATAAGATTATATAACCCTTGTGGACTAATATAAATATTTAGGATATATATTTAAATTATTATTGATTTTTAGTTAATAATAGTGCATTTTGGGTAGGTGTTATATAGTGGATTCTTTTATCTTTAAATACATTAAAGCAAGGGGCGCATAGCCACAAGAGCCGAAAGTAGAGCCTATGACGCTTGCCCTATAAAAACCAGTATTACATTATAATAAAGGCCTTACATATTAAGAAGAATATAATAAAAGTAATTAAGATTCTTTTAAAATCTATAATTAAGGAAGAAAGAAAGTAAAGAAGGAAAAAGGGTTATATATAAAAAGCGTTATTAAGTTAATCTCGTTTAGGTGCTTAGTAATGCCCAATTAAAAAGGCTTCCTTGAATGCCCTTTGATTTATATTATTTGTTATATTATCCCCCCTTCCGGAAAAAGCTTGTCTTTGAGTGTTTATTTATTTCTTTGTCTTTATTAAAGTGGTTATAGTCGTTTATTCTATCGTAGAACGCCTTAAACCATTGAGATAGCTTTATAGGGGGACTTGTTTGTGTAGAATTATTGAAATAAATTTTTTAAATCTTTGTAAAAGCGTGTTTGATGTTTAAGGCGTTGTATTAGGTGAAATTAATATTTTAATTTAATTAAAAAACTTTATAAAAAAGATTATTATATTATTTTTAATAAGCAAGTGTTGCGTAACAAGTTCTATTATTATGTTAGTACAGTCGGACCGCATCAAACACGGTAAAAATTTAGATATTAAAATAGTAGAAATCTATTTAAACCATAATCTGCGCCTTATTAAATAACGCTATTTAGCCTCTTAGTTTTTTATATTTTACTATGTAATTAAAAAGTTACTCTTTAATATCATCAGGTCTTGGCGGGGTTTAAAAACTTTGAACCCCCTGGCCTTGGCAACAATATAAGTATTATTTATTAGGCTCAATTTAAACAAAAGTGGGTCCATTAAAATCCCCTTAATTAGAGCTATAATCTGAATTAGAAGGGTTCTTAAAATATGGACATTTAATATTTAATTAATATTTTGATTTTTTAGCTTGGCAATTAAGCGAATAAAAGTATCTTTAATTTTAATGTCAAACTTACGTTATATTCTTACCTTTTTAACCACTACAGCTACCACACTTTTACAAAAGCAAATATGGCTCCTTCTAAGCAAAATCGAAGTGCTACGCTAGCAAAATCACCCCCTAAATCGCCTATTAGGCCAATCACAAAGCGGCCTCGTCAAAAAACACCTGAAATTACCTCTTTTTCAACCACATCTCACCTACCCTTACGGCCTACCAAGCTTGCCATTACTTCTACGCCTACTGCTTTTAATAGTAATCAAATAAACGAATCAAAAAGCGAGGATGATATGCGACTTCAATTAATCGACAAATCAAAAAGCGAGTCGGAGAGTAAAAAAAAAATATATTATTTACGCCAACGAGTATTTAGATCAAAATCTTAAAAAGCTAAGCCCGGATAGGCTAAACAGGAAGGATATTAACAAATCAAATGCTAAGAATGAATTATTAGTAGAGTTTAAACGCTCTAGGTTCTTTAATCAGTTAGTAATCAATTCAAAAGATAAATGAAGTATGCCTTTTAAAAAAGTAATTGATACGCCAACTTTCCATAAATTTAAATCCTTTTAATTTAATTAATTAACTAACTTATAAACTAATTGTCAAAGGCTCTTATAAAAGTAAATTAGCGCCTCTTGCTAATAAAGCTCGCTCTACTCGTTGAAAAGCTAGATGTACTTAAGAAGAGTTAAATCAACAAACTTCTCTTCAAAAGCCTTCGCTAAAGCCTTCGAATATCAAGCCAATTACACAGCAATCTCTCACTTCCTTTTTTACGCCAAAACCTCGCTTAATAGCTCCTTCTCCATTGATTGAAATAAAAAACGATATATTTGAAGATATCAATTCTAGCAAAAACAAAAATTCGGAATTCAACGCTCTTATTAAGGCTAAATTTGAAGCTAAAAATAACTTAATTAAATTAAACAATTTAAATAATATTAAGTTTATCAACAATGAACAAAGCAAGCTCTTATTAAACTTGTTAATCGGCAACGCTATTAATATGTTTTCAAACATCTTTTCAACGCCAAAGACTTATAAAAAGGTATTAAACTCAATCAAAAAACAAGTCAACGACAAGCGAATTCTTCTTTTACCTCGGCTACGCTTTGAATACTCGCTTATTCAACAATACATTCAAAACCTCTTGAAAAAGAGTCCCCGAAGAGGTCGAATTAAAGCCTCTTTGCTTATAGCTCAAAGCAACCACCCTACCGCCAATGAAAAAACTCTTGCCCGCAAAATAAGAGCCTTGTTTCTTTATTATCAAGCGTACGAATCATTACCAATCAAAACAAAAGAAGGAAAACATAAGAGTCGGTCTTATTTAAATAACAAAAACGTATTTTAAGCTTGCCAAGCTTGGTTATTAGCTCAAAAACTCGCTACGATAACCCCTAAAGGCTTTTGATACGCTCTTAATTCGGAAATCATGCCTCGCTTATTTGCTAGCGCAAAAAAGGCTAAAAAGCCTCTGATTAAATATATTATTAAAACCCGCAAAACCCCCGGTAAAAAGCCAAAAGAGTGGAAACCTCTCGGTAAAACAGCCACTTATAAATGATTAAATCGTCTTGAATTTCATGCTACTAAAAAAAAGAAAGGAATTTACATTAACAGGCATAAAAAAGCTGACGTAATCGATTATCGTCAAACGATTAATTATACCTTTTTATTTAAAAAGTATTTACTAACTAATTTAAATTTTTTTTTTACCAAAAATGGCTCTTTATCAATCGCTTATGACAAATTACAAAGAAGACGCTAATAAAATGTTATAACCTATCACACCTGATTTACTCTTTAGAGAAAAAGAGCATGTTATCTATTATCATGACGAGAGTTGCTTTTATGCTAAGGAGTACTCTAAGCAAATCTGATTAGATGAAAATCAATAAAAAATGCCTTTAAAAAATAAAAAAGGCCTTATTCACTGCTTTGACTTTATAAGCCTTGAAGGGAGGCTTGTGATTGGCCAAAAAGACGCTCAGCAAATCATTTATCCCAAAGGCCCGCAAAAAACGCCTTATTGGGATACAAATCAATTGCTTAATCAGGTTAAGCGAGCCATTAATATATTCAAAAAAAGCACCCGAATAAGGTAGCTATTTTTATATTTGACCAATCAAGTGCTCATGCTAGCAAGAAAAACGGAGCCTTAAACGCTTTTGCAATGAATTTGGGTGAAGGCGAAGCTTTTTTACCTTAAAAAATTAATTATACCTTCCCTTTTAAGAAATAATTAATATAATTCTTTAGAATACAACCTTTCCTCCTGATATAAGCGAGGCTAAGCAAGCTCATGGATTAGTTGGGACTCTTCAAAAGCTTAATTATAAGGTCGAAAAGACTATTAAGGTGGAAATTGAAGGCCACCCTAATAAGAAAAGAGTCAAAAAGACGGTAATTGAAGATGTCCCAAAGGGGATTAAAGCGATTCTTGCCGAAAGAGGCTGTTTATCAATTGGTAAGTTAATTTTATTTATAAAAAGATATATTAATTATAATAGGTAAAAAATGCCCTATCGCTAAGTGCTCTAATAAGGCTAAAAAAAGTTGTAATCCAATTCTTTCTTGGCCTCCTAAAAAGCCTATGACCTATTGCTTAGCAAGAATTCTAGCCAATCACAAGAATTTCTTTAAGCAAAAGTCAGCGCCTAAAAAAATCTTATTAGCTAGAGGCCATAAATGCTTATTTCTACCAAAATTCCACTATGAGCTAAACCCAATTGAGATATATTGGGCCTATTGCAAGAATCTTTACCAACAGGTTTGGAAAGAGACGTTTCCAAAAATATGTTTATAACTCTCTTTTATTTTATTAACTTATTAATTTGCTAATTTATCTCTTTTAGGCTAGAGAAGCTTGTTTTAAAGCTCTTGATTCTTGCCCTCTTAATACGTTACAGAAATATTGTAATAAAGCTTCACGCTTTATGAACGCTTACCGCAAAGGGCTTAGCATTAAACAAGCCGCTTGGTGTGTTAAGAAACAAAGCGGCCATAAAACAATTTCAAAGACTATAATAAAGAAATTTGATATAATTCCAGAAGGTAGGCAAGAAGTGGACGAATTAGCTTAATTGATTGGATTTTATATTTATTTATTAGCGCGGTAACTAGCTTAGCAATTATAAAAGTGCTTTATATAGAGTGATAATCTAAATATAAATTAATTACTTCTTTTTTAAATATATTATAAGAAATTATAATATAATTAATAAATCAGCATTAAAAGGGAAGCAAGATAATTGAAAAGAGGGAGTTTAATATTCGATATTATAATTTTTGCTAAGAGAGAATCGGCGATTATTAGCAAAATCGCTAAAGACGTCTAATTTAAAATAAACTATAAATAACGGTCTTTAAAACAGGTTAATTAATTATAAATAATTTCCACTTGATTAGCCATACTTATTAAGTAATAACGTTAAGATACGTTAAGTAAAGTTGACAATATTTAAAAAAAACAAAGAATTTAACTATCAAAAAATTATTTTATAATTGTAGTATAACGCTAATGCCACTAATTACTAAGCCACATTACGCACAAATACATCACTTAATTATTAATTTATAATAATACTTTATATAAGTATTAATATATAGTTTATATTTAATATTTTAAAAACAATCTTTTTATTAAAAAAAAAGATATATATGTTTAAATAAAGTAGGTCTTACTAATATTTCCGTACTTTTTTTTAATCAAAAGCTATATTAATATTAATAACGATTTTACAAATAAAAATCTTTTAAAAATATTCACTATAAGTTTTTAAAAACATATAAATAAATAAAATAAAAATCTTAAAATATTTTAAACCCCCCTATCACCGCCAAGACTGACTTCATATAAGTATCTAAATTCAAGGACTAGCTCAATCGGGACAAAAAATGGGTCTTTATGACGCTAGCATTTAGGCGCAAATTTTGGATTAAATAAATGTTTTTTAATATCACAATTCTATTTTTACCATGTTTGATGCTGTCCGACTGTATATTTGATGAGGTTTAGTGTATGCTTGCGTAAGTATTCCATGTATATATCTTTAGTTTGTAGTCTTATTTTAAAAAGGGTAATGCTTAATTTAATTCATTAAACATACTTACACACTTCTCATTTCTAGTAATCGTAGAGATCTTTCACATTTTAAAAAACTTGCTTCATTTTCTATATTACAGTTAAAGCCATAGCTCTTTTGCCTGAATTGCCAAGGACTTGCGTCCTTATGGCTATTTTTTTAGCTTTCGTCTGTACCGGTGATTTGCCGTTTTCGCTTAGCCACAGTAAGCGGTAGCTGTCGGTAGCTGTCTTTGCTTAATTACAGTGAACGGTAGTATATACCTAAGGGGCCCACTTTACCTAAAGGGTAATTTAATAGCGCTGATTTTAAGCCGTGCGCCATATCACTTGGTAGCGCTGAGTCAAGCCGTACGCTAAGGTTTAAAGACGCCGGAAAAAGGAATTTTCCGCCGCCTTTAGGGGGTGTGTTGAATAGGAATCACGTGCATTTTAGGTATAAAGGCTATATAGTCAAATACGTAGTTTACAGACAGCGGTCCGCTTTTTATACATTAATTAAAAGCCACAGGCTGTCACTTTTACACGGTGTATATACGGAATTGGACTTTATTTAAGTCTTTTATTTATTAAATTTATAATCCTTTTTTATTCTTAATCTTTTAGTTTCTTTGCTTAATAATTGCTTAATTATTTTAATATGTTCACAAACGATAGTAACATTAGAATGTTAAATATAAATATTATTTATAAAAAACCTAAGCAGTGGGCCAATTAATACACTCATTTTACTTTTAATACAAACATCTTTGGATTATGGCCCTTAATCGATCCTAATGTAATGGATACTTGCACTTTTGCGGAAGTTCTTAATTTAATTCCTAAAAGCGCCAAGTAAATTATAGTAGCAAAAATTACTTAATTACAAATCAACTTTTAAGTTGTGTAAGTTTAGTATAACATAGACCTTGTTATTTGGGCTGTAACAATGAAGGTTCATTTAAATCTTTTAGTTTTATTATTAAATAATACTTAAAGTAAGACTTTTATTATTATATTAAGTGGGAATAACACCAAACAATCAATTCTAGATCCTCTTACTCTTATGATCTCAAAAGCCTTAGCCATGGCGGTTTTGTATAGGCCGGAATTATGTATTTTTAATGCCAAAAATAAGGAAAAGAAATAGAAATTAAATTATATGATTTAGTAACCCCGGATAATTATATACTTTAAACTTTATAAGTGGATTTAAAAGATTATGGCATACAAGTATTTTAATATTGCTATATTATAGTTTGTTTTGGAAAAGCATATAAATATTTAAGTGCTTATTTGTTTTTTTACTTTATGCTTTAACAAACGGACTAAACCTTATAAGCCAATATTAGATAAAAGTACATAGCTTTGCTTACCCAAGCAAAAAAAGGAAAAATTAACCTAATTAAATGAATTATGGCATATTAAGCCTTTTTTTAAAAAGCCAAATTATACAAAATCACTAATATTAAGGGATTTCAAAGGCTTATAGATTTTTTGATTATTATTAAACAATTTAATAACAAATAATTTATCAATTAATATCAAAAGATTAAAAAAGTTAATAAGTTTAAAACCCTTTTTTCATATATTTTAAAATAATTATGCCGCCTTTTTTATATTAATAAAGTGGATCCAATATACCACAAGCTTATTAGCAATAAATTATATATTGATTATTTTGCCATTTTCCAAGGAAAATTAAATAATGCGGGATTTGAGAACAAAAGCTTATTTAAGGCCTAAGGCAAGAAATCAAAAAGCATATTAAATTAATAAGTTTCAAAACAGTTTTGGCTATGCTTAAAAGATTTACATAAGTGGTTTCTCAGCTATTATATAAAGCTTTAATTTGTTATTTGCGAAAAGATTTTTAAGACTTTTCCCAACGGATCACCCAAATTAGGTCCAAAGTAAAATAAGAATTAAACTACGAAAATCCGTTAATAATTTACAGAAAATAAGTAGAAAAGCTTGTAAAGCCAATTTGGCTAAAATAAGCCATTGTTTTTATTAATTAAAAATTTGATTAAAAAATTAGGGAATTTAGAAAGCTTAAGAAAACCTAAATCTAAGTTTTTAAATAATATCTTTAATAAATTGGCGGAATTAGAAAATAATGCGTTTTTAATGCTTTTATTAAGTTTTAAGGAAAGGGCCTAACTAAAAGTTTACTTTTTTTTTTAGGGAAGTATCTTATATTTTTTTTTAATTTAATACTTTTGAATAATTGTGAAACAATTAACTTAATTAATAATGTCTTATTTTTAAAACTTGAATTTTTTGTTAAGGCAAAGTCAAACAATATTATAAAAGCAGGAAATAGCTAATTCCCCATTTTGGGGCATAGAACTCAAATTATAAAAAACGCTTTAATGGGTAATAATAATCAAATATATGATTTTATTCTTTATAACATAGCTGTTATAAAAAAGAATTATATTAATATTATCTTAAAAGCTTATTTATTTAAATAAGATTTTTGATTTTATGGAATGGATTGTACATTACGCTAGGGCAACAATAGCGAGCCTATGGCAAATTATCTTATTGTTTATGAATTAAAACGCCAACAAAACCTTGTGTTTTTTGAATATAAAAAACGTTTAAACTATTTGTATAAAGTTCCCTCAAGCTTTGCAAGAATTATGATTTGTATAATTATAAAGCAAAAGCTCAAATGAACATTAAAGCCAACCCAAAAGTATAAGAACCTTTAATTAAATACAAAAATAATATGGCATTTACGCGCTAATCATTTAGGCTTAAATATATTAAAAGAATTAATTAGATTAATTAAGAATATTAAAATAATAAACAAAATTAAATGTTTAAAATATGAATAATATACGCTTACTTATGTTTCTAACGCCAATTCAGCTTGCCCGATTTATTGGCAATTATTACATTTATTTTAAAAAATCACATAAATTTTTTTAGATTATTTGGGTTGTTTTAAAGGCATGTCCTAGCTGTTAGTACTTAAATGTAAATATAGTAGAATATTAATTCAATATACTTTACGCTTAAAAGAGCATAATAAGGGTTTTAAGTATATTAAAAGCTTTAAATCCTAGGTTTAAAAACAATTTGGACTTTTAATATACAAAATCAAATATAATTAAAAAAAGGCTATTATTGTAATTAAAGGGTTTATAAAATACAAGGAATGGGTTTTCAAACTCAAAATCGAACTTAAGCTCTTCCTAATTATAACCCATAAGCCAAATGGCGGTGCCAAAAGAACTGGCTAAGAGGCAATTAACAAAAGGGTAAAAATACGATTAGGATTTAATTTCCTTATTAAATTAAACATTAAATACGCACTTGCGGGTATTTATTTATATAACAAAAGCTTAAAGCACACAAACAATTAGCAATCACTTATTGAAGAAAATAATAGGTGATTTTGTAACTACTTTTAATAATACAATTTTGTATTTATTGCCAAAATCACTATTGATTTTAAACCAAATTAAAATGGAATTTATGTGTTTAAGTATAAGGCGTACGTATTAATAATAAAACAAGCATTAAAAAAAATAAGAGAACGTTTAAAACTAATATACATACGTACATCAAATACTTAATAGGATATGTTATTTTAAATATTTATAGGATCTAAGTATTACGCCTTAATAAAATTATTATTACTTGTAATATACAATTTGATAAGGAAAGCTTTTATACTTCTTTTAAAAAAGAGCAAGGGATTTTAATCTTAAAAGCTTAATTGATTTACGAGCTTATTAAACAAAAGGAGCCAATCGGCAATTGAATTAAAAAATTTAAGGCAGAAAATGAAATTATTAGGAAATAAAATATTATAAAAAAAAGTATACCAAAATCTTTTTTGAAGATCACAAAACAACAAACAAAAACTCTTAAAATACAGAACTCAAGAGTAAAAAATTATATTAAAAATCTTAGTACTTAAATTGGACTTTTGATTCCAAAAGCAACGCCTATTTTAAATGAAAACGCATAAGAAACAAAAGAGTAATTATTGGGTACATTAAACCCAAGGCCTAATTTAAGCATAAATTTAAACTTAAAAGCATTTCGTTTAAATAAGCGTATATAACTTATAAATTAGGCATTAAACATACCTTAAAATCAAGCAACAAATCCGCTTTAAGTATTAAGATTTAAGGTCTAAACTTTATTATATAATTCAAATATATATTAAGATATATTATTTCTAAATTATAAGAAATTAGAATCTGAATTTTTTAAATTAGTAAAAATATTAACGCATTTTTAAACTACAGCAATTAAAGCTTAATTAATTAAACCAAAATCTTTAAGCACTTAAAACAAGCTACTAAAAGCTGCAAAAGAAAAATGGAAATAATTTAAAAAATGTATTAAAATGTTTATTATACTTAATACAATTTTTAAAAAAACAAAATCCTAATAAAAACACCTTAATCTTAGGGGTGTTTGTAATCTTAAGGGTGATACATTAAAAAAAAGCATTCCTTTAATTTGTATAGTGATTTTATATTATATATAAATTTTATACTTAATAAATTAATACTTAATTAATATATGTTTTCAAAAAAGCAAAAAAAAACTAAGACAAATAATAAAAACAATGCACATAATAACCGCGGCAGCTACTTAAGCAAATCGCCTAAAAGAACAGCTATTACTAAAAAGGAAAATCCTACTTCTCAAAATCAAGGTCTAAAATCTTTTGCCAAAACCTAAAAAATGAAATAATCTTGAGAATCACTTAATAAAAACATGATTTATTAAAAATATTCATTTAAAAATAAGTAACATAAATAAATACAAATATTGAACTCCAGAATATTTTAATTTAAATATTATATTAACGCTTATACCGTTTATGTAAGTGTTTAAATATAAACCCAATAAAAACAAATATATCTTGAGATACCGATTACGTATTATAATACGCGGAGACCTTTAAAGCAAATTCATAATTATTTTAATATATACAAATACTTTAGCAGCTAAGTTATTTAAAATAGTTATAGCGCTTATAGCTGAATTTGATTTAGAAATTAAGTGCTTTAATGTGATTAACGTATTCATTAACGTTTTTTAAAATATAAACAGGGAAATAATATATTATAAATGTCTTCTTAGCTTTTAAGAGCTAAAAAAAGGTATTATAGGTTGATTATATATTTTATGAAATGCGCGACTCCCTTTATTTTTGATATAAGTATGTTAACAAAACTTTAACAAATCTGGGGTTATCTTTTTGCTCTAAAGAGCCTTATATGTTTACGGACCTTGAGCATAAAATTTTAGTATTATACTATGTTAATAATATATAAATGCTTTTTTATTAAGATAATGCAACACTTGGCAAAGAACTTATTAAAAAGCTTAATTAGGTATATAATATGTATGATCTTGGAGATATTAAGCAATTTTTAGGGATTAAAATAGTGCGCAATTAAAAGCATAAGACTATTTTCTTTGTTTATAATTAATATATTAAAAAAATTATTCACAAATTTAAGCAAGCAAATGGGAAATGTCCTATAACCCTGTTACTACAAATTAAGCTTATGAAATCCAATGGTTAAATATTAAAAAAAGGTATTAAAGCATATTAAAAGAGGATTGGATTTATATTATATATAGCAATTATTATACAATCAGATGTTATATATGCAGTAGCCCTCTTTTTATAATTTGCCACAAACCTTAAACTAAAGCATTTTATAGCTATATATTGGCTTATCCGGTACTTGTTTAAAACGCGCTTTTTGGGGATTATATTTAAAAGTAATCAAATACGGGCAGTGTTTATTGTTTTTAATGTTTTATTTATAAATAATTCTAAAATTAGGCGATTATTGCAAAAATATGTAATCTTAATGTTTGGTGGTTTAGTGATTTGGAAAACATCTCAATAATTTACAATTATAACTTCCACAACAAAAGCGGAATTATTATCTCTTAAACACATGGGAAAAAAAGCAATAGCACTTTAATGATTTTTTAAAGATTTGTTTTTAAATATTAGCAAAACTTAAAAAATCTTTTATAATAATTAGTAAACAATTAGGCTTGGAATAAATAATGGCAAAAAGATTGTTATTAAATTTTGCTATATAAATATTCAAAATATATGGCTTAAGTAAAAGTTTATTTGGGGCTTATTTAAGGTTATGTATTTGCCAACAAATAATATGCCTATTAATGGGCTTATAAAAAATTTGTTTTATTAGAAATTTAAACAATTTAAAGTTTTTTTAAATTTTAAGAATTATAGATCTTAAGCTAAAGAGCTTTAAATACATTTATTAAAAGTATATTAATAATTTATGTGTATTTTTATTTATTAAACTAATTTTTTAATTTTAATAAATGGGTATCCCTTATTACTTTAAACAAAAAAGAGCAAAAAAATCCAGCGCAAAAAACCGCAAAAAAAAACCCTGAACCTACGTAAAACCTAATAAAAGCCCACTTATAAGCATAATACCCTTGCAATTCCTTTTAATAAAGCTGCCAATAATTGATCCTTTTCCTTTTTGGAGATCTTCCCAATAACGGCACTAGCTCTATTAATAATATTATTATTATTTTTTTATTTTTTTTTACGCTTAGGACTAAGACAATAAGACTTAGATGGTAGGATCTTGATCTTCTTCTTATCCTCTTTTTTTTCCCTACTTTTATTATCTAATTTACCTTCTTTTAATAAGGTCTTGAAGGTTGTGCAAATCGCGCAAATACTTTATATAATATTAATAAAATAATTATAAAATTTCAGAAAGGCTCATTAAAAAAGAAGGGCTGTTTTTAGCTTTAAGGAGGAAGATTAATCAAACACTATATTAGAAGATCTAAGAAAAAGCAACATAACAAGTGTACTTAGAAGTACAATTATAATAGTGCGAACCAACGGAAAGGGTATTGGCAAAGCATTTGCCCTTATCACCGCGGCTATATACGGCAAAGCGGATACACAGAAGACAGGGCTTAGCAAATTGTTGATTTACAAGTATATATTAATATTTGCTTATAACTATATAATAAAAATAAGTATAAAACATAATAAAGAAATATATATTATACTTACGCTGAATAAGCAAGACCTTAGATTTCGAACTATGCTTTAAAAAAGTATAAAACTTGTGAAAATATGTTTGAAATAAATAATAAAAACATAATCAAATGCTTTTAATCTAAGTTTTTATTACTTAAATACTATGATTTTCCTAATTCTTTATTAATAAATATGTAGGCGTTATTTTTATTAATTATTTTATGTGTTTTGCTTTTGCTTTTGGGAGTTTAGGGAATAATAACTTAAGCAAAAAACGAGGCAAAAGTAAGAGAAAAAAGAATAAGGCGAAAAGACATAAAATATTTACGGGAAACAGGAGCTTAAACAGGAGAAGGTATATGAACAAAAAGGGAGATTGTATTAAACTTGCCATTAAATGTAAAATAATAATAGGAAAATAAAATAAGCGAAATATTATTAGAATTTAAATAAAAGGGATTTTTTGACTTAAGAGAAAAGGAATTTAAACATATAACTTATCATATAAAAGGTAACATAAGAAAGGATGTTTAAGCAAATTCATTTTTGAAGGTATTTATTTGCGATTATATTATTGGTTAGCCTAGTACTTAAAGCTGAAAAGTACAATATATGAAACACATAATAAAAGGTAAAAAAAAACGGAATACTTATTTGGCTGGTATAAAGCTTATAATATTTATTGTTTACTTTTTGACTGACTTAGGAGGCATTTTAATAATGTAAATCGTTTAAATGGTGTATATGAAAATTAAAGAAGAAAAGAGAGAAAAGGCAAAAGACAAAGGCATAAGTATGAATATGTGTGATATTAATATTGAAGGAAAGTTGTTGTTTATTAAAGCAAATACTTCTTTTATGATTATCAGTTTAATAGGCGCGATTACTTAATCATTGGCCAACGCGCTTAGGCCATTTAATAACACATTAATTAACATGCGACATATAATAAAGCATGAAGTAAATCTTGGCTTAGCTAATGAATAAACATAATTTACTTTTATTTCCCGTAAACTCAATTTAAATCAATTATTTAAATTCTTAAATTATCCAATTATAGTATTAATCGTATAAATCCGATTTTACTTTATTGTTGGGAGTACCTGCGGAGAGCCTTATTATTTTAAACTCAAATCAGATACTTGGAATTAATTAAGATGACAATAATGTACGATTTTTTATTTCTTTTATGTTAAGCTTATGATTGTATATTTTTTTGTATATTTTGACATATTAATTTAATACGCTTTATGTCGAGTACCGTAGGGGAGGAGCTTCAGGAAGTGTGAAAGTCTTGAATTGTAAAGGAGTGTAGTAGAGCTCCAAAGATCTAGTTACATAAGCAGCCTTTGATTGGCTGCAGCGCCATTGAGGCTCTGTTGGTGCTACCAGCCGACGAACCCCTATTTTGTACAACACTTTAACTGCATATTTGTTGTTTATTTTCATTTGTTATACTTTATGTTTACTATTGGGTATTATGTTATTGACAGCTTTAGCTGTCTCTACGTTTTCTTGAATTTAGGAGCCTCAGGCATTTACAATCACGCGGAAATCTCTACACTAGGTTGATTTTCCCAGTAGTGAAAAAATCTGTTAATTTTTGCCCTTTTTTAATTGGTCATAAATACGTGGACCGAGATTTGATTATTTTGTGATTAAAACGTGACTTATAAAAGTTTTTAATAAAGAGTAAAGGGTAAAAAGAGGGTAGTATTAATTGTACAATATACAACAAAATTTTAAAAATGCGGGAGTACAGGAGTGCGGGAAGCCCCACTTTTAAAGGGGAATTATTTAAATATTGTGTAATATTATAAGTTTTTAATTAAAATATAAAATAAGACTTGTTTTGGAATTAGCTTAATTAGCTTATTAAAATGGCCTTTTTAAATTTATAATAATTATTATGATTATAAAGATATTAATTATTAAAAGAATTTTTAAAATTTATTCTTATTTAAAAGTTGTGCATTACTATGAGTTTTTAATTAAAATACAAAATAAGACCTGTTTTAGAATCAACTTAATTAGCTTATTAAAATGGCTTTTTAAATTTTGTAATAATTATTATACTTATAAGAATATTAATTATTAAAAAGATATTTCTAAAGAAATTCTATTTAAAAGTTGTATATTACTATGGGTTTTTAATTAAAATACCAAATAAGACCTGTTTTGAAATCAGCTTAATTAGCCTATTAAAATGGTCTTTTCAGATTTATAATAATTAATATAATTATAAAAATATTCATTATTAAAGAAATATCATATAATTAATTAATCGAAAAATTAAAATTAAACTAATCTTTATCTTATTATAATATATAAGTTAATAAATAACTATTTATAAAAATTATAATTAATAAAAGTTATTAAAATAAGAATAGTATATTTAAAAATCAAAATATTATTATTATAACTTAAATATTAAGCTTAATATATAATTAAAAGTAAATATTAAAGATTTACTTTAATAATTCTTTTTATAAAAAGTCGATTTAAAAATCAATAAATATATGTACAATATTACTTATTGGACTATTAAATAAATTATAAAGTAAACCAATTATTAAATTATTTAATACATTATTAAATAACGTACTTATTAAGTTATTTATAAAGTTTAATAGTTTAATAGTTTAATAGTTTAATAGTTTAATAGTTTAATAGTTTAATAGTTTAATAGTTTAATAGTTTAATAGTTTAATAGTTTAATAGTTTAATAGTTTAATAGTTTAATAGTTTAATAGTTTAATAGTTTAATAGTTTAATAGTTTAATAGTTTAATAGTTTAATATTAAAAAAACTTATAAAGGCCTCGTAGAGCCCGCGGAAGGCCCCCGGAGGGCCTGCGGAGCGTTAAAAACTAAAAAATACTTATTATTATACTTATAATATTACTTATAATATTATTACTTTTAATAGTATTATTACTTTTAATAATATTATATTAGAGTTAAGTAACATTAAAGCTGTCACTTTAATCTCTGATTGGTCCCCTAGTATTAGTTCCACTAAATATAAAAGAGTTACTTATATAATCCTCGCTTCGGAGTTATATATTTTAATTACCGGCGTTAATATATTAATCGCTACGACGACTACTATTAATATGGTAACTAATAAGCTCAATCTTCTCAAGCTTTTTATTGTCATTTATATAAACTCTCTCTCATTATATAAATGTATTATTAAACTCAGTATCATAAAAGAAAAGCGTTTAATAATTGACATAATAGTAATTTGTTAATTATATAAACGCAGGGAATTCATAAAGATACAATAGATTAATAGTGTTTATAACCCTGCTAATACCATAACAAAAGCCACTTTAAATAAGGCCCTTTAAGATTTTATTAATACTAACACATTCACCGTTAAAATAAAAGGATAAGTTCAAAGACTTACCAGAGTTAATTCGAATTAGAAGGGTTTACATAATTATTACTTTTTTATATATATATAATTTCTTTAAAATGTGTTTTCTATTTCATTTACTTATTTCATTTCATTTATTTACATATTATAATTATTCAGTTTACAGAGACAGAAAACAATTTGAATTCGCATTTACTTACCCTTTAATTTAAAGTATGAACGGGCGGCTTTATAACAACACTCTGATAAAACCTAATTACCGGTTTTATTATAAAAGGTTATTCCTATATAAAGGTTTAAAGAAAACCTTTTTACAAAGAACTTATTATAAAGCCAATTTAAAAGAAGGCCTATTTATTACCCCTTATGTTATAAGGGCCGTTTATAAATAGTTCTAAACTTTTTTCTTCTTTTATTATTATTAGAGTACTATGACGAGGACGCTTATTATTAAGTCTTACTTTAATAAAAGCCTTACGCTTATTTCAACCCTCTTTAGCCTTAACATAAACGTTTAAAATCATTTCATTCATATAACTTAAAGCCATCGTCATTTTTTTTCTTACCTAAACGCCTAAGTCTTACGTACGGACTGATTATTAACTAAAATTAAACATTATACTAGGAAAAGTTATACATTAACTAAGTATTAACAAATTAACTAAATTTAACCTAATAAACCCAAGTCTCCTTTAATAAAATAAACACCAACTAGTCTTTTGTCTTTAATGCTTCCGTTGAAACAACTAATAATATAACGGTAATTAATTTTATGGTAATAAAAAAGTCCACGAGTATAAACGGTAAAACGTTAATTATACGAATTAAAGTGTTAAACTTAATATTAATAAACCAAAGGAATTATGTATATTACGTTAAATATAAAATAAATTCAGATCTCTTTTAAATCCGTGGTTAACACGTGAACTAAGATTATAAATAATCCCTAGGGATTTTACTTATAAAAATGACATTCTTCCTTTTACTCAATATAATAATTATACTTTTTAATCTCAAATTATTAAAAACATAAGAATACTTTAAACCACACGCCTAAGCGTAAACACACCGGACGTAATATTCGTAATAAGTAATTATAAAGGCGTCAAATGACGCTGAAATTAATATTACGTTATTATTAATATAAAGATATAATACTAAAACGGCCTTAAAACAAATCCGAGTATTAATGCAAAAAACAATTAACTTATTATTAAAAGATTAAAGTTATTAGTTAAAATATGTCTAAGATTACGTCAACTTTTATATAAAATCTATATATTTTAATATATTAACGGTAAATCATTATTATTAAAAAAAATGAATTTTTAAGGAGTCGTTAAGGTATATATAAAATAAGGGGATAATAAGAAAATCCAAAGGCCTCGCTTAAGTTATTAATAAACCTCGTTTAACTTATATATTATCGATTTCCGGTCTTAAATTAACAACTCCTTTAGTACAATTACTACTGAACCATTATAAATGGGTTTTAAACCTCTTTTAAGTCTTTATTAAAGTTATTACGTTTATTTTATTTGATTGACATTTCTCAGTTTTTCTTTTTAATAATTTTTAATTTTATATCTTTTATGTTATTATTATTTAACTATTTCTTCTTTTACATATTACGTACTATTATACTCTTTAATGTATAATCTTTATAAAACGTTTTTTAAACTTATTAAAATTTACATTACCCTTGCTTTTTTCTTATTATATTAAAATTCCTTTCTGTCTTTTAAAAATAAGTATTACTGATATTAATGCACAAGGGTTATATAATCTCATTATACTATATAAAAAGCACCACTTAAATAATATTATAATGGTTTTTAAGGGTTATGCCTTAACTATTAAAAGTAATAGCTTTAATAGTTCCAGGGGGTAATCAGAGTTATAATGGACTTGTTATAAGGGTTATTTAAAGGAGTATAAAATAAAAAATCTCTCCCACTCTTTTAAAAATACATAGATTTTATTACTTACTTTATTAAAGACTATAATGACCACTTTACTTTAATATATCTTTTATGTAATCCACCGGTACTGCACAAACATAAATAATAAGATAATCTTTTATATTATATTTCTTAGCTTAATTAAAATATTAGTCTTATTTAATATAATACTTTTAATATTAAATGTAGTTTTACAAAGCTTTAGAAGTTCTATTTTAATAATCAAATGTAAATAGGTCCCGTTACAAAGTTCTGATAATAACTAAAAGCATTCTACAATAAACTAAACAATTATAATCACTTAAATATTAATAAAAATGGATAAACGTTTAAAGATAAGCTTTTTTAAGAGAGAGAATAATATGACAAAGTGAGGTATATAAGTATAAATTGATTTCTCAAGTAAGACATCTTATTAAAATTAAACAAAATAAGGCTAAGGCTAAATCGCCCCCTTTTTATATATAACTTTTTTTTCTTTTTACTTACCTTTTTCTTTCTTTAATTATAAATTCTAAAAAAAACTCTTGTTATTTTTATATATGCTTTTTAATTATATAAGGCCGAATTTTAAAGTAACTGCTGTCTTTCTAAAGTAAGCGTTATAATAAGTTTTGGATCTATCGAAGCCTGTAGAGAGGCTCAATGAAGAGGTCTACGAATAGTCGTTTTTAAAGTGAAGTATAAGCTTTAAAAGGGGCAGTAGTAAAGTGTAAGTTTAATTAAAGGGAAGAAGTAAAAGAGACAATTTACCGTAGTCGTATAAATCCTTAAGTGACGCCTTAGTCGTTAGGTTTATAAATAAGGTATAAACTGAAGGTTTGAGGGGATATTAATACCGTTAATATAAAAGTCCTTGGGGAAGTCTATTAAAGGAAGAAGTCGTTTAAAAGAGGCAGCCATAAAGTCGGATATAAGGTATGACTTTAATATAATATAACGTAAAACAAAGCTAAAAACAAGTAGTTCAAATGTTTAGAATATTAAAGTGTAAAACCTAAAGGGTTTTACGAGAGGTTATATATATAGAATATGGGGTAACGGCCTGAGGCGCCTGAGGCACTTATATTAGGTCGTCACATTTAATACGCCTTATGTATTATTAAAAAAAGTTAACTTTAATTACCTTAATTTTAATTTTATAATTATTTGATTTAATATTATATTATGACGTAAGAAATTTGGGCAATTATTTATTTAAAATACAAGTCTTATAACTTTTTCATTAGCATTTTCCTTATTTATTATAAACGTTCTAATTTGTTTTATATAATATTTCTTATAATAATTTTATAATGACAATTAATAATAAAATTATTAACTATAAGTACAGATAGTAAAAAAAAAACTAATAAATGAATAATAATAATAATAATAATAATAATAATAATAATAATAATAATAATAATAATAATAATAATAATAATAATAATAATAATAATAATAATAATAATAATAATAATAATAATAATAATAATAATAATAATAATAATAATAATAATAATAATAATAATAATAAAGCTTTATAATGATTATATACAATATTACAAAAGCTTTAAATAAATAAAAATGCTTAATATTAATTTAATTATTATTTAATGTTATATAAGAAGTACACATTTACGTGAGAGATGTTAAAGATTCTTTGTTATAAAGTGCTAAACTGTTTTAAACAAGTAGTCGGAAAGCGTCTTTTAGTTATATAATGATATTTTGTTTAGTTATTAAGTGCAATTAATATGAAATCAAAAAGAATATATTTAACTTTTTATAGTATTAGATCTTAATTATCTTTTAAATTAAATAAGTGATTAAAAGTAAAAGATTAATATGTAAACTTTTAAGTGTTTTTAGCCGGAAACCCCTCTTTATTTTAGTAAATGCACTTTTAATTATTAAACGTAATTAATATTAATGTACTTAAAACAGTATTAAAATTCAAATTGAAGCCTTTTTTATATTTGGAATAAAGGTTTTACTTAATTCAGAAGGGTTTAAACTTTTAAAATATTTCTATATATAAAATCAATGGCTACACATATTACTTTATCGTTTAATTAATTAATTCAAGAAACAATTAAGATTAAATAATATATAACATTTAAATGTGCTCTTTTTAATTTTATATTAATCACATTTAATAATTAAAAATGTAATTATGAAATTAAAGAGATATTTTCAACTAGAAACCACTTCAATAACTGCATATTCATCCCTTTTTCTTAATTGCTTAGTTAATTTTAAAAATAATCAAAATCTAATAATAGATAAAAGTCGGGTGTAAATTTTATTTTATTTTATTTTATTTTATTTTATTTTATTTTATTTTATTTTATTTTATTTTATTTTATTTTATTTTATTTTATTTTATTTTTATTTTATTTTATTTTATTTTATTTTATTTTATTTTATTTTATTTTATTTTATTTTATTTTATTTTATTTTATTTTATTTTATTTTATTTTATTTTATTTTATTTTATTTTATTTTATTTTATTTTATTTTATTTTATTTTATAGTAATTGCGCTTAATGAAATCAAAGGGGGCTTTCCGGTTATTTTATTAATATATTTTAGTACTTTTTAATAATAAAATATTATATAAAAGTATACTTCTCATATGACATTAAACAATACTAATATAATATTAATGTTAATTAAGAAGTAGTAGTTGTATAAATTAGGCTAGTAAAAAACCAGCATATGTTATAATTATTGACAGCTTTAGCTGTCTTTACGTTTTCTTGAATTTAGAAGCCTTAGGCATTTACTACTTAATTACGCGGAAATCTCTACACTAGCTTGATTTTCTTAGTAGTGAAAAAATCTGTTAATTTTACTGTCTTCTAATTGGTCATAAATACGTGGACCGAGCTTTGTATCCGTCGTGATTAGAACGTGACTTTTATAATGCTTTAAGAGTGTAATAAAAAGTGGTGTTAATTGTACGATATATAACAAAACTTTAAGAATGCGGGAATGCGGGAGTACCGGAAGTTTAAAAAGCCCCACTTTTAAAGGGGAATTATTTAAATATTGTATAATATTATGAGTTTTTAACTAAAATATAAAATAAGACCTGTTTTAGAATCAGCTCAATTAACTTATTAAAATGGCATTTTTAAATTTATAATAATTATTATAATTATAAAGATATTAATTATTAAAATAACTTTTTAAAATTATTATTATTTAAAAGTCGTACACTACTACGAGTTTTTCATTAAAATACAAAATAAGACCTGTTTTAAAATCAGCTTAATTAGCCTATTAATATGGTCTTTTTAAATTTATAATAATTATTATAATTATAAAGATATTAATTATTAAAAGAATTTCTTTAAATTATTATTATTTCAAAGTCGTGCATCACTACGAGTTTTTCATTAAAATACAAAATAAGACCTGTTTTAAAATCAGCTTATTTAGCCTATTAAAATGGCCTTTTTGGATTTATAATAATTATTAAAATAATATCATATAATTAATTAATCAAAAAGTTAAAATTAAATTAATTTTTATTTTATTTTAATATATAAGGTAATAAACGGCTATTTATAAGAAATATTATTAATAAAACTTATTAAAATAAAAAGAACATATTTAAAAATGAAAATATTATTATTATAATTTAAATATTAAGCTTAATATATAATTAAAAGTAAATATTAAAAGTTTACCTTAATAATTTCTTTTATATAAAATTAATTTAAAGATTAATTAATATATGTATAATAGTTTAATAGTTTAATAGTTTAATAGTTTAATAGTTTAATAGTTTAATAGTTTAATAGTTTAATAGTTTAATAGTTTAATAGTTTAATAGTTTAATAGTTTAATAACTTTAAAAAACGCTTTTTAATATAATTATTATTAATAAACAGGCCTCGCAGAGCCCCTAAAGGGCCCCCGGAGGGCCTGCGGAGCATTAAAAACTAAAAAATACTTATAATATTACTTATAATATTACTACTTTTAATATTACTACTTTTAATAATATTATATTAAAGTTAAGTAACATTAAAGCTGTCACCTATTAATCTTTGATTAGTCCCCTAGTTTCAAAACAATTCCTTTAATGTTTTTTTTTCGGTAAATCACTAAGCGTATAATAAAAGAACCCTTATATGTCTTATAAAATAATGAATAATATCGTGCTTTATAAGCACAATCTAATTAAATCAAAGCTCTTCAAGTTTAATAATCGTTTAATTATATTTGTTTATGCCCTTAAATTACTTTTTAACGTATCACTTACCACTTATCATTCAATAAAGAGTGGAAGATTTATGAGATTAAGACGTGACACGCTGACCCCCTGCTGTGAGCTCTGATCTGCCCACGCCAAAACGGGTACAGGTAACCAGTTGTTCGCGGAAGATTTATGAGATAAGTCATTCTGGTAACTTTGCCACTCAAAGTATGCAAACCAGTCCAAATCCACATTCACACCATTATTTACAGCGGTAGATAGATTGTAAAGCTCATTCGTTCTATGGTCTCTCTCTCTCTAACCAGCACACTCATTAATAGCG
Organism: Helotiales sp. F229; assembly: GCA_002554605.1. Taxonomy (NCBI): domain Eukaryota; kingdom Fungi; phylum Ascomycota; class Leotiomycetes; order Helotiales; species Helotiales sp. F229. The sequence continues at coordinate 1,655,045 of MXAW01000004.1, read as the reverse complement.
AGCACATCGGCTCCAGCTATGCATGGAAGTATGCACTCCACCCCAAACACCAAAACGCGAGCAGAAAGGTCAAGATGGGGAGGGCATTCGTGGGCCCAGAACGCCCAAATGACCTCGCTAAATTCTGAACAGGAGAGAAAAGCCCTAGGCAAGGCCTAGTCAGAGCTCGTGGCAAGATTCTCTCTGCTGCTGTTGGTACAAGAGCCAAATGCTCGTTGAAAGTTATTGATCGCAATCGCCTCGCATGGGTATCGTCGTCTCGAAAGGCCGTGATATGTTACAGAAAACAAATGCAATGCCACCCCTATTCCCTCCTAGTCGATGTGTTTAGACTCGCCAGTCTCAACGTTCGACAACCAGCTTCTCACTCCCTCCCTCAAAAAGCTCTCTCGCTCCATGTCCACCTCAGCGTCGCCTTTCTCTCGCCTGCTCTCTGCTACCTCCCTTACTATCTCCTCGAGCGCGCTCAGCACCATCTTCTTGCACTTGTTTCTTGGCACCTCCAATTTGTGTTCCGGAACTTCCGGAATTCTGGTATGAGAATTGGATCGCTCTCGACCACCTCTTGCGCGGGAGGCAGATCGAGACGAGCATGCAGATGAATTTCTCGACTCTCGCCCGGATTGCGCAATTATTCGCTCGACTGCTTCGATGAGAGTCTCATCCATGGAGATGATTGGCTCTTCGATAAACTCCTCTTCGATGTAACCGTCGCAGATATCAGTCGAGGGTGTGAGTTGAGTCGGTGCGTAGACGTTGCCATAGCGAGAATCGAACGAGTGAGGAATGCTGGGTGTTGCCGACGGAATCTCCCTCTGTCTGATGAGCCGTCTGTACCGGATGTGCTTGATGGTAAAATTGGTCGTGTTGGCAATAACAGCACTACTAATATCAACCCATCTTTCGGATCGGCTCCCTTCGGGCAGAGGAGTACTGGACGAAATAACGGGTGTCGGCTCAGTTCGCAGGGACGCCTTGACTTCTTCTAGGATATCACTCTGAACCGGGATGGCTTGAAGAGTAAAGTCCTGATGGTAGCGTGGAAGCCATCCTCCGACATTCATTGTCGTCTCAACATCAGGACCGGATCGAGAAAAATTCTCGAAACCATCCATTCCGTTGCCAAGGCCCGGAGTTGATAGATATCCACTGCTCGACGGCGAACTTACGGCCGTCTCAAAAGATAGAAAGTCTGGTAGTGGGACGTCGATATCAATCACACCATCGTCGTGATTGATGGTGGTCTTCACTGGCGACTCGAAGGCACCAGATGGATCTGCTACTCGTTCCGCCACATGGATGATTTGTTCGGGGATATGTTCACCTTCCTCCGCTTCCGGTTTGGCAGTTGAAGCACTACCAGATTCGGACTTTCTCATCTCACGTTCTTGTTGCTCCTTCGTCTTCTGAGCAGGAGCGTGAGTAACCTCGTTGACCATCTCTGCCAGCTTTCCCTTCTTTAACGGTGACCCACTCTTGTGATAGGGATCGTGAATATCGAGATCATCAAGAGACGGTGGCTCGATGCTGGTTGATGCTGTCGAGTCTCGTCTTTTGGATCCCCAGAAGCCACTGATCATACTACCCCATCGCGAATTCTGTCCTTGGGAATCAGTGCTGGCAGTGCTGTAATGCCCAGTACTATCGCCTCTCTTCAACGAGCGAAGCAAATCATCGGTCGCAAGACTGCCGCTACTTCCTGGTCGTGGAACGGGACCAGTTCCCCTGATAGGTCGCCTGGTAGAGAAGTGGGGCATTGTCGTGATCGGAGTTGCTGTTGAAGTTGTCGCAGTACTGCTCTTCCTCGTATGGAGGTCACTGCCGGGAATTGGTAGGTTGGCGGTCTTGATGGACGTCGCGTCAGAAGTCCGACGATCATGATGAATCTCAGGTCCTAGTCCTAACAGGGCTGGATTCGGAAAGCTTGAGGTGCGTGCATGAGATCCTCTAGTGACACTTCCTCTTTTGTTGATCCGACGTCGAAGAGACTCCTCTCTCAGAATAGGTACGTTTGGCGGTGACTGAGAATATCCTCCAAACGAGGTCGATGTGCTCGGACGGTACATCCTAGAGGGGGTCACTTGCTGGTTCGCAGGTAGAAAAGCCGACAAGAGGAAGATCAATCGACGAGCCATTAGCTTATTGTCGGAGAGAATGATAGTCCGCGCCGGGAGGGAGATGTCATCATCCTTGTTGGCTCTCTGCTGTTGGTGATGGCGACGGCGATACCAACTAGGTCCGAGTGCTTGGAGCCATTCAGTGTGATTGCCGAGGAATCCAGTTAAGAGGTTGAAAAAGAAAAATCCTTCATCCTTGCCTCCTGCCCATTTTCCAACGAGTCTTGCTTCCTCTCGCCAGATACCCCATCTGCCTTGTCCGGTAACGACTTGATGTGCTTTGAGACCCGTGACGATTCTTTGTCGAGCTGCGTCAGCCTCCTTGTGGATTCTCTGCACCTGTGAAAGGCAGTTTGCGGTCAACTGGACCATCTTTGCATTCGTCTTTGGAACTTTGAAGGGCTTAATGTCTTCCTGAACTCGTTTCCCTGCAATTGATACACTGGCAGAAGGCGCACGAGAATGTGTTGATTCTCGGCGGGGGTCTGGGGAGCTGATATCCGCTTGCTTGAGCATCGGTAGCAGTGAAGTGGTTGCAACAGCCTGCATATGAGACATAGTTCTCATAATAATATCCCAGTGTAGTGTGATATTCTCAATTCGATCCTCGGGTTCGCTTGAGAAAGAAGAATCCATCGACTCAACTCCGAAACCATGGCCAAGTACAGTCCAGCCAGAACGGCGTCCTGAATTGAAAGATGATGGGAGTGATTCCTGCTCTGTGTATGAGCCTGACCCACGGAAGCTTGACCTCGAGGCTGGTACTGAGGGAGCCTGCATAGTCGTTGATTGTGGCCAGTTTACAATTACTCCAACAGCATACATCGGAGTCCTCTTTTGTTTCGGTTGAGGCTTTCTGAACTCTACCGAGTGTGTTCCATTTGGGGATACCTTGGGAAAGGGATAACCTGCCGCACCATTTGATTGCACATTCTGGTGTGTAGGCGTTGTGCTTGGGGCGGAATCTTCTGTCTCATCATTGGGTAGAGGCACCGGAAACATGCGTGTGATGAGAACCTTTCTCCTGTCCACTGACCTTCCTGTACTTGGACTTGTGAAACCAGCCGATGTCGGCCCATGAACTGTGTCCGACGTGAAGGATTGTGCCAGCTTACTGCTTCGCATACTAGATCTCCCCAAAGAGCCATCTGCAACATATGACCCTGATGTAAAGGGATGTCTGGATTCTGAAGGCAGAGGGTGAACCTTTGTTCCAAAACCCTTGTAGGCCATGACATCCGAGTTCCCAAACATGTAACTCGCAAAGCATGAGACTTCTTCTCTGTACTCTCTGGACGAGCGCTGTCCTGCTGTCTCATTGTAGCTCGTAGTCTTGTTGTGTTGTGTCCTGCCTCCAAACGCACCAAAAGCCCGAGGAGTTGAGGATTCCTGAATAATGACTGGTCTGGAATTCTGTCCCACGCTTACCTTCTGCGGGGAACTGATTGAACGACGATTCTCGGTCCGTGTTGAATATGCTGGTCCATTGCCTGAAGCTTGTCGATCAAGTGAGGGGGACAGTGGTGGTGGTGGTGGAGGGGCGTGAGTGTCGAAGAGTAGACACGCCGATCCAGACGATGGTGTAGCTTCCTGCATGATGATAACTCGAACATCCCTCATATCCAGATCAATATCCCCATTCAAATCTGCATCCCTCAAGGCGGCGGGCGCGAGAATTGTCGCGGACGACAACTGGAAGACCTGATCATGATGGCACAGTGCATCGGGATCTGGAAAGAGGAGGTTGTAGGTAAATTGGTCTTCCAGGTGGGAATCGAGGGGTGTTCGCGGTGCGGAAGTCGAAGGTCCTGCGCCAGAAAGTAATCTTCCTAGCAATGACATCCTGCAAATTCAAGGCAAGACCAAAGATCCTCCAAGAGAGATCCTTCTCAACAAACTGTGTTCGAGGTAGATGCTAACAGGGCGTCTGCCGGGCGTGGTGCAAACATGTGGTGGCCATCGTCGCGCGAAAGAGGGGTGTCACTTTCCTTTGCTTTCTTGTGCCGTGGAGTATAGTAGAGTGGAGTGTGGTATAGTGGTGGGTGGATGCGAGGACGGAGCAAACAGGATATCGTCGCGACCAGTGAGAACGAGGGGATTTGTTGTATTCAATTGAATATCCTTGGAGATGTGAACATTCGAATGATATTCAGCTGATGAGCTGTAGATCTAACAGGGAGGGTATTCGGAGATCAGAAAGGTGAAGAGAATAGATCAAAGTGGCGGTGATGTTGTGAAGGGTGGACTGGAAGAACAAGACCCGACCTGATAAGGTATCGGAAGTACTTCAAAGTACTGTAGGCGAACAAGATAAGGCGACGCCAGACCAGACCAGGCCAGGATTCCACTCCAGGCCAGACAGAGGGCCTTGGCCATGGGTCCGAGACACAGACACAGACACAGACCACACCGACTTTTGGACCCACCAACACCAACACCAACAATTCCCTGAACCAATGGAACCTTGAGTCTGTTTAAACAGAGTCTAAGGCAGCTTTAAAGGCTCCAGAGCTCTAGGGCCCCACTTGAACAATGGACGGAACCCTGTACTTCTAGTTCCCTATTGGCTTATATGTACCTAAACCGACCTGACTCCCTCCCTCCCCGGCCTGCTGTTGCCAATCGCCTCGCGTTTGTTGGCTCATCTTGGCCCGCCCACGGTGAGGAATCCCTCGAGGTACATGTATGCAGTACAACCAACAACTACTACTAGTATAGCGAGTATAGCCATTTCATAATCTAGATCTTCCTTCCCAACAAGTAATCACTGCCCTTTGAGGATTGCGGCATTGCATTTGTCGCCGGGCAGATAACCTCCTCCCCTTGCTTGCTTCTTGCTTGTTTGCTTGGATACATACCTACATACCTTGTCTTGTCTTCACGGGTCGAGGATAAGATAAGATAGAGAGAGATACCGGCTATCAAGAAGAGGTAGGGCAGGGAAGAGTGACAAGTGTTGCGACGGTGACATTCACGACGACGACGTTATTTAGATGAGATGGCATTTTTCTTCTTCTCTTTCTCCCTTCTAGTCCCTAATACTTTTGTTTTTGTTTTTTTATCTGCACATTCTACTCTCATTCCGTTAGCATCGATATTATGAACAAACTGGCAGAAGTATATCCTCGGTCCGTTTCCATTTGTCGTGGAATTAGGCAAGGAGGACGGGATAAGACAAGGCTTTACGGTAGTGCTGGGATTACAGCGTCAAGGGGAGCTTGACGGGGCCTTAAATTAACCTTCCAGCTGGATACGACGACGCAGTTGGGCAGCATCAACTTCAAGGCTCAACCCGATGAAGCAAATAGGTTATATTGAGATCTCCTTTCCTTCCTCCCCACTCTGCCCATCACCTCTGTCCCGAGGCATTTCCCTCATTCGCCTTGTGTGACTATCAAACCGAACGACTGGCCATCCTCGATCCATCATCGTCACCCCTCATCCACTTGTTCTCGTCCCATCTTGTCTTGTGTCGTCGATGCTATCACAAGCCGATATCTGAGTCACAGTCACTTCATCGGGCGACGAATGGTACAGCAAGTTGAAGACGAACAGCAGTCAGTAGACGAGCATGCCAGAAATGGGAGAATCCGAAAATGCAACCTCGAACAGAGCAAACGATGGTAATGTAATCTCATAATACGGTCTCACAACATGTGGCACCGCCGCCCTCAATACCAATAGAAAAGGGCGACCTGCAGTGCGCCTCACATCTTCGAGTCCCTTGGCCAGTATACGAGCTTACCAACCACTTACTTACCTACCTGTTGTACAACCTGGCCTTGCCTCTGGGATGAAAGGCACCGAACATTGAATAGTTCAATGTGCACGCGATCCTACGTGGGACGAATGGGACGGCACGGTGCAAGGATTAAAGGATAATTTGGCCAGATGCAGCCAATCTGATGGAAGCGGAACAAAATATTCTATTGGCTACACCGGGATCTGATTTGCGATTTGCTAGGCTGCCCTGGCGCGGCCGAATGAGGCTGTTCATATTATAGCTTGGCTTGTATCAGATGTCCACGGATAGTATTTTCTAAAGGACTGACTGTACTATACTGTATAAAATCAATTAAAGGGTCATGAGGCCACAAGACACACACACATATGATCTACCCCTTAAACCGGATTTGGCTTAAGGCCTCGGTAACACAGCCCCCTTCCTATTATCCCCGATTAAGCAACTTAACAAGGCTTCCACTAATAAAAAGCTACGTAAAAACGGCTAATTCATTTTCTTATTACGAGCCTTCGATCGTGGGTCTGTGCGCTACAGGGCATTTTACTGATTTTTTTATCCTCCACGATTAATTCAGCTAATATGGCTCCAACAACCCCCCATTCGATGATTGGCATCATAAAAAAGGCTATAAAATAACTACAAAACATAAAGAGGCTATACGCCAATTGCATTAATATGGAAAGGTCCCGGTTTACGCCTTATAGCGCCGATATAAGAATTCTGAAGGCAAATCTTTTAAAAAAAGTACAATCCGCAAGATTTTAGGCTACCCAGCCCCCAAACGTATTCGCCTTGGCCGCAGAGGACCTGCGTATCTTATATTAAATCAAAAAATTAATGCGGTTATTTTATATTACACAAAAAATTAGGAGCATCGAATAATAAACTAGTAAAAGTTAAGGGAGGAATTAAGGTTGGGTTACTTAATTAAAATACTTAAACGCAGGATGCATTAAAAGGGCTATTATCGCTGTGTTTTTTGTTAAAAGCCGTATTTAACATTCGCTTAAATTACTAGACATTTTCTTTAGGATTTAACTCATATCTTTTAAATTATCAAATAGCTCAAAATCCTTTGGTTCGATGAAGTTATATTTTTGGTTGGAGGACATATAGCAAAGCAACAAATTACACGAAATACTAATTAAGAATATTTTAAAAAATACTATAATATATATATTCAACACTAGTTTTATTAAGGCTATACGATTCCTATTAATGCATGGGGAACTATTGGATATGGCTATAAATCCCCTTTTATTTTTATCGAAGGTTATGGCAAATATGGCGCGTTTTTACAAAAGGATTACCTTACACAGCTTTTGGAACCTTCTATCCAGTCGATTATCAAAGCCTTTGCTTTAATTACACATACCCTTCAGCCTTCTGCGGAACCATTATTTATAAAGGATGGAAATGCAACTCATAAACACAAATCTACAATAAATTGCTGTGCACGGTATTGCATAAAACACAGAATTGTTCTTATGCCTTATCCTTTTACATCACCCAATATAAATCCAATTAAGAAATGCTGGCATTAAATTAAACAAGCTTTACATAAATGTCAACACCAGCCTATTATTATTATAAAGATGCGCCAAGCTATTATGGAGGAATGGGAGGCTATACCCTAGGATTGGATCAATTAGTTGATTTTAAAGCAAGAGCATTAGGTCAATGTACTCGTCCAACGTTATGGGTAGTTAATTCCTAATTAAATCGTATTTTTAGACATAGAATTAATGTTGTTGTGTTGAAATGCCCTGTAGCGCACAGACCCATAATCGAAGGCTCGGTAATCGAGAAGCCGAGCCTAATCTTCGGTTAATAACGTCTCGTTGAACTCGGTTACCTTAAAGAACCGAGTTCAGACTAAACCAAAAGTTTTACTCGTAGTTAACCTAGCCCTTATATCACGTGTAATATTATTGCGCAATTAACACCCATTGTTATGTCAACATGTTTAATAAGGTCTAGTATATACTTATATAAATATTCCATGTATATATTTCTAGTTTATAGTCCCCTCTTAAAAAAGGTAACATTTGATTTAATTCATTAAACATATTTATTAACAGCTTTAGCTGTCTTTACGTTTTCTTGAATTTTAGGAGCCTTAGGCATTAACTTTATTATGTGTAAATCATTACGTGGACATGATTTTTCCTAATGGTGAAAAAATCTATTAATTTTATTATCCTCTAATTGGTCATAAATACATAAACCGAGCTTTGTGTACAGCGTGATTATAATATGATTTATAAGAAAGAGTCTTTAATTGACAGCTTTAGCTGTCTTTGCATTTTCTTGAATTTTAAGAGCCTCAGGTATTTATAGTCACGCGGAAATCTCTATATTAGCTTGATTTTCCCAGTAATAAAAAAATCTGTTAATTTTTGCCTTTTTCTAATTAGTCATAAATACGTGGACCGAGCTTTGACTGCTTTGTGATTAAAACATGACTTATACTAATCTTATAACATATAATAAAAAGTGGTATTAATTGTACGATATATAACAAAACCTTAGAAGTGCGGGAATACAGGAGGGAGTGCGGGAGTGCGGGGAGTTTAAAAAGCCCCACTTTTAATAGGGAATTTATTTAAAAATCGTGTATTACTACGAGTTTCTAATTAAAATATAAAATAAGACTGGTTTTAAAATCAGCTTAATTAGCTTATTAAAATGGCTTTTTTGGATTTATAATAACTAATACTAGGGGACCAATCAAAGATTAATAGGTGAAAGCTTTAATGTTACTTAACTCTAATATAATATTATTAAAAGTAGTAATATTATAAGTAATATTATAAGTATAATAATAAGTACTTTTTAGTTTTTAATACTCCGCAGACCCTCCGGGGGCCCTCCGGGGGCTCTGCGAGGCCTGTGTATTAATAATAATTATATTAAAAAAGCTTTTATTATTATTATTATTAAACTATTAAACTATTAAACTATTAAACTATTAAACTATTAAACTATTAAACTATTAAACTATTAAACTATTAAACTATTAAACTATTAAACTATTAAACTATTAAACTATTAAACTATTAAACTATTAAACTATTAAACTATTAAACTATTAAACTATTAAACTATTAAAACTATTAAACTATTAAACTATTAAACTATTAAACTATTAAACTTTATAAATAACTTAATAAGTACTTTAGTTAGTAATGTATTAAATAATTTAATAATTAGTTTATTTTATAGTTTATTCAATAGTTTAATAAGTAATATTATACATATATTTATTAATTTTTAAATCAATTTCTTATAAAGAAAATGATTAAAGTAAATCTTTAATATTTACTTTTAATTATATATTAATCTTAATGTTTAAGTTATAATAAAAATATTTTTATTTTTAGATATATTCTTCTTATTTTAATAACCTTTATTAATTACATTTTTATAAATAGTTGTTTATTAACTTATATATTAAAATAAGATAAAGATTAGTTTAATTTTAATTTTTCCATTAATTAATTATATGATATTTTTTTAATAATTAATATCTTTATAATTATATTGGTTATTATAAATCTAAAAAGGCTATTTTAATAAGCTAATTAAGCCAATTTTAAAACAGGTCTTATTTTGTATTTTAGTTAAAAACTCATAGTAATGTACGACTTTTAAATAAATTTCTTTTAGAAATATTTATTTAATAATTAATATTCTTATAATTATATTAATTATTATAAATTTAAAAAGGTCATTTTAATAAGCTAATTAAGCTGATTCTAAAACATGTCTTATTTTATATTTTAATTGAAAACTCATAATAATATACGATTTTTAAATAAATTCCCTATTAAAAGTGGGGCTTTTTAAACTTCCCGTACTCTTGTACTCCCATATTTTTAAAGTTTTGTTGTATATCATACAATTAACACTACCCCCCATTATATTCTTTAAACGTCACAAAACCATAGGTTACGTTATATATAAAGCTCGGTTTATGTATTTATAACCAATTATAAGAGGGTAAAATTTAATAGATTTTATTATATTAAGAAATTCAAACTAATGTAAAGATTTTTATGTGACTATGAATGCCTGAGGCTCCTAAAATTAAAGAAAACGTAAAGACAACTAAAGCCGTTAATAATTATAAAAATATTAATTATTAAAATAATATTATTGTTGTACAGAATAGGGGTTTGTCGGCTGGTAGCACTAATAGAGCCTCAATGGCGCTGTAGCCAATTAAGACTGCTTATGTAATTAGATCTTTGGAGCTCTTTTTTAAGGGGAGCTTTATTATATTTTTTTATAATTTAAGACTTTCATACTTTTTAAAGCTCTTCCCCTACGGTACTTAATAGTTAAGAGCCATAGCCTTATTTTATGAGTTATTAAGATACAACTATTATAGGTTAAGAGAAGCGAAGGTAAATGTTAAAGAACACTTATTATTACTTAAAAAACTTTTTAAAAGCATATATTCCCCTTTTTTAATTTAATAATACTTTTTTAAATTTTACAAAAGCTTGATAACAACAAGATGTTTTCTTAGAACATATTAATCAATAAGGACAACGCTTTATTAAGCAATCGTTGCTAGTGGCCATAATGGTGGACGAGATTTTAATATCACGCTCAACTTAGGGGTATTATCGATTTCGTTGACTCAAATGGATATGACGTTCTAAACCTCCTTAAATCTCGACTAACAGTTCCTAATATCGACGAGTATATATAAGTTGAGATAAACCATTGGTTTATAAAATGAATAGCGTTGATAAGCGATAATAAGCGGAAAATGTATTATAAATAAGAAACTGCCAGCAAAAACAAGAAAAGAACTCTTATAAAGCCTCTATAAGCTATCAAACTACAAAAGGCGACTTTTAATAACATCAAAAAGATTTGGGAAACTTGTACGAAAGAATTCCAAAATAAACTCGCCCAATAAACGTTCTTTAATATAAAATATCAATACTTGTTTAATTAGATTAATAGTACCATTAATGTGTTAATTTTAACGAACGCTATTAATAATAATAAATCAAAAAACCTTATTGGCCTTTAAATATTAATCAAATCAATCAAACGAAAGCTTATTTCTTCGAACGCCTTTGTGTTATTATTTATTATTTTAGACTATTAAGAAGCTTTAATAAATGCCTCCGAAAGGAAAGGGAAGATGAAAGCTTATATTTGATATAAAAAATGGCAAAGGAGGTACCGTTTTATTAAAGCACACAATATTCCGGAAGTTTAGGGTATTTTAGGTATTAAAGATTTTCTTTTTGTAGTTTTAGTTTATGCTAAGACATGGGCCGTTTAAGCTTTAGTCGATGTTATTAAAGACGACGTTTTGGGAAAGGAACACTATATGACGTTTAAGAAGTATGATTTAGCTTTTGGAGCTAACTTAAAAAAGCATTTTAAAAATGGTTTAAGGAATAGAAAGTCAGCGAATGAATTATACGCCTTTTTTAAAAAGCGTTTAAAAACTCCTGACAACTTCGAAGCTATCTCCGGTGTCAAAAGCTTGAGTATACACAGTAAACAAGGCTTATCTAATCGATTTTATTTTAAATAGTCGAAAGAAAGCAGTTGCCTTTGCAATTCCAAAAATGGCCACTTCCAGGCACCTATTAAATGCTAAAAATTAAGATACGCCTATAACAGCGGCTATACAAACAAACTAAGGAATCGCCTTAATAATAATAAGGTCAAAAAAACTCGCAAAAGACTTAAAAAAACGAAATATGCTAAGTTATGGAAAGAAATTGTTAAAGAGGATTAGAAAATCCTCCCTATCAATCAAATTATTAAAAACGTCGCCCCAAACAAAAAAAAAACCATTATTATTATTAAACAAAAGCAAATACCTTAAAAATATCAGCACTATTACTATTAATCCAAAGCTTCTAAATATCAACAAAACAATAGGAATATATGCCGCAGATTTTATTAGCAGTTTACATGCACTTTTAAATAATACACTTATTGACAATTGCGATGTTTAATATTTTGTTAATAACAAAAAAAAGCTCATCTTAAGTACTTTTGTAAAGTTTAAAAACAACAATTATATAAAGGCAAGTATACAACGCCTCCCAATTATTGGACAAAGCCAATAACTCTTTAAAAATATATTAAAAAGCAAAAATGGCCTAAATACATAAAATCTAATTTTAAATAACGTTGTAGTTGTAATTGATTTTAATATTAATATCATTTTTAAGGCGTTTTTGTTAGATATTAAGATTTAGTACTTGGGGAAAGATATCATATTAAAATATAGGAAAATTTAAAATAACGTAATGCTTTAAAAACTAGAGCAAAAATACAATTTTACTTTTTTTAAATATAAGCTTCTCAACTACTTTTGTTGCCCTTATAACTTAATAATAATAAAACATTTCTCAGCTATAATATATTCAATTCTTCATTATAGTTTAAAATAAAAATTTTAATCAAATAAAAAGCTATTGTAAGCTTATTATACAACGCCAAAAATATGGCATTTAAGAACAGGCCATTTTAAAGAAAAGGCACTTTGGGCGTTGCTTTACGTAAGGAAAAGGGTAAAATTCAACGGTGTTTTTAAAATCGAATATAAGAACTATATTATAATATACACCAAAAACGTTACTTTAAGGAAAAAATCTAAAAACAAGGCAATAAAACTATTTTTTAAAATCTTTTAAAACCTATTTAATTTTCCCTTAAGCTATAATAAAACACAATAATTATTAATAATTAAAAACGAATACAATAGGAAACTATTTAGCTGAACCTTAGTAAATAAGTTGCTAAATCATATTATACTAATATTACAAAACTTTGAATATTGGATAAGACGTTAATATAAACTGTCCATTTATGTCATTAAGCATAATAATAACACTTCCGTTATTGCAATCTTTAAAACAACACATTATTAAAACTAAATAACAAAAGAAAAGATCAAAATAAAAAACTCCTTAATATATACCAAAAAACCAATCGGCGGTTTAAAGCGCGTAGGACAAAAAATCATCACTAAATCCATTAAAATACGCGTTCAAACAAAACTCCCAAAAAAACTATACTCGGAAGTATGTAATACAGCGGTCTATTTATACAATAAAGCACTACTCGCACAATGAAGGATAAAAAGCCCAAACCAAGTGCTTTAAAAATGATTTTGGGGCTATTTTCAATAATATAATCCATTAATTATAAAAAAGCTATCAACCAACCTAAAATCAGATTAAAACGGGGAGTACACATATAAGGCGCGTGCCTACCTAATAAAAAACAACAAAAAAGCCGGAAAAAACAAAAAAGGCTTTAAAGTCGACCCTAAAAAACATTTAAATTATTTAATTAATTATATTGCTTCTAATATATACAAAATCTAAGTACCCTAACTACACTATATCATTATAACACATAATATTCGCTTTAATAAAACAAAGTTTTATTCTTTAAAAAAGGAGAAGTTGATCGGCCAAACCGCTTTTGCCCTAAAAAAGCTCATTATTATAATAAAGAAGGATAACGTTTCTTTAAATATAAGGCTTAATATAAGCAATATCATAAAAAATGTTATGGAAGAACAAACGGCCATATTAAATGCCATTATTAAAATATATACTAAAAAGCTAATAAAAATAAAAATCATTGTACCAAAGGTATTCCCCCCGCTTATAAAAATACTCCCCCTAATAATCAAATCATTTACAATAATACTAATAGACCTTAATTCTTCTAAATTATTAATAAGCTTAAGGGTAATGAAAAGTAAAATAAAAATGGTTCCTTATAATAGCCGGGAAGTATAAAGCAATAAAATAGTTCCTTATAAGAGCCAAAAGGGGGAAAACAATAATATAATCCCTTACGAGAATCAAAATTTGGGGGTAAATAAAATGGTTTTTTACGAAAACAATATTGGGAATAATAATAAAATTTTAACTTCTTATAAAAGGTTAAGTTCAGGCGCTCCAAAACTTGCTAAAAATCAAATAATCGAAAATCAGCCTAAGAAAAACGCCTTACATAATAAAAATATAAACTTAGGTATTAAAAAGGCACGCCAAATATACCCTTAAATTGTAATACTAAATCAAAGGCTATAAAACCTTAAGCAATAAGTCCCCAAACTACTAAAAGCTCCGCTTATAATAATTAAAATAAATAACGATTTTTAAATACTAATTAAAGTAAGCCAATAATAGTGACAATAATAAAAACATAACTAAATTTATGCAATACAAAAAGTGTAAAAAGAACATAATAAACTTGTAATTTAGGGCTACTATTTTATGATAGTGGCTTTACAACAAAATAGCCATTTGTGCATAATAAAGTTTGCTAGCATATTTTGTAAAGCTACTTCAACGCAAGCAAATAGCAAAAACATAATTATATTATATACAATAATAATAATAGCTATTTCAAGTATTAAAATAAAAGCAGACCTCATAATTGCTTTTAACTTATATAACCCACATCAAAAAAAGCTTTCAAAAGCTTCAAAGAATTGGAATAAGCTAAACAGCCACGCCTAAGGCAAATACTTCAAAAAAAACGCCAAAAAAGAAATCGCTAACTTAAAAGCTCAATATTACTAAAGAATAATTTCCAAAAAAAAACGCCACCACATAGCCTATTCTACTAAAATGGGTTTTCATATATAAAATCGACTTAATAGGCAAACTAACTTATTGTCATTCTTGTATCATAGTACGAGGGGATATATAAAACGACTCAACAATCTTTTCGACATACGCCATAATACTCGTAATATACTCTTTTAAAATGATAATAGCGTTTATAATACAGTTCAACTTAAAAGTAAAGCAATTCGACCTAGTCAATGCATTCGTCAACGCTAAACGTAATAAAAAAAGCGCCCCAGTGTTATGTTACCTCCTAAATGGCTAGAAAAAACCTAAAATAATAATAGAAATCAACTAAGCATTATACAGCTTAAAAAACTCCCCTGCGCTATGATACGGCAATTTTGCAGCAACACTAAACAAACTAAATCTTAACCCCTTAGCAGAAAAGCCATGTATTTTTACAAACTCTAACAAAACAATCTTTATGGCATTTTATATTAATAATATTCAAATTCTATATTATGCCTCAAACAATAATAAAAGACAAAAAATTATCAAGGGATTATACTTAGCCTATAAACTCACAATACTAGGAAATATGAAATAATTCTTAGGAATGCATGTAATTAAAAATCAATCCGCAAAAACAATGTCTCTAATACATAACACTTATATAAAAAAAGTGGCTCAAAAATTCAATATAATAAATAGGAAGTGCCCAAGCACGCCTCTGCTAAACTACAACTTAATCAAAAATCCTAAAATTGCCATATTAAAGCAAATTAAAAAGTACTAAAAAAAAATTAGGTCAATCCTATATACAATCATTATACTAAAACCAAATATTGCCTTTATAACATTTCAGCTATTGTACTTCTTAACAAACCCAAACGCCCAGCATATAAAAGCAATCAAATAAATCATCAAATACTTATTTAAATCATACTTCCTAGCAATTGTTTATTAATACAAAAATTAGGAAATATATTTACTAATAGCCTTAAACGCCTTATTTGCAAATAACAAAAAGTTAAAACGCTTTTCCCAAAGTTTTATTATAATATTATTTAAAAATACAATTATTTAAAAAGCCTTAAAACAAAACACTATGATCATTTCAATAACAAAAGCAAAATTATTAAAAGTAATAAGAATGGCAAAGGAAGTGATAGCGCTGCAGCGCTTTTTCAAAAAACTAACACTTAATATAAAAATTCCGTAAAACATATTCTATAATAATAAACAAACAATTTAACTAATAATTAAAGAGAACCAACGCATCTTAACAAAGCTAAAACACATTAACATATAAAACATATGGCTACAACAAAAACATAAAAGGAAAAGCTTTCAAATAATATATCTCCTTATTAACAATATGTCAGCAAATGGCTTAATAAAAAACCTGCCTTAATAAAAGTTTAAAGTATTCGTAATTTTCTTAAACCTTCAAAACGCTTAAGCCGTTATTGAAAAGCTCACTTAAGCTAAAAATGCCAAGGCACATTTATATTTACATTTAATATATTTTATATATTATTTTAAATTAATGTTATAAAAAAACAATAAGTACAAAAAAAAGTTGTATAAATTCCGAAAATCCAATCTTAAGCTATTATTTTAAGGTTACAAAGCTGCTCTAATACACCTGCAATTTTATAATAACACAAAAAAAAACGTTCCTAAACTACAACTTTGAGGTTGCAAAGCCGTTTTATTATTAGGGTAATATTCCTAAGCTATAACTTATGGGTTGTAAAGCCACTTTTATTTACAAAAATAAAAGCAAAAGGCTCATTAATCGCTAAGTAGCGCTAGTTAAAATATTAATTTTTGCTAAAACAAAGGCGTAAGCAGCAATACACACTATAATAGCGGCGACTAAAGGTTTACTAATATTAACAGTAATAATTACATTATTACCACTACTTACCCCAGCGCCAAAAACAAGGCAAGGGGGGGCACGGCGGTCTTTTGGCAAAAAAAGGCTATAATATATCAAATATCGTCTTAAAACAACAAAAATAGCACTTATAAAACGATAAATCAAAAGCAAATTTTTTTTTTCTTATCTTTAACTTTTTTAATCTCCTTCTCTTCTAAAGTAACTTTAATAATAGCCCAACGGGTAGTAAAAGCCTACGGCCAATTAATAGGAGCTTTACTTATTGCTTTTACACGACATCCAACACTATATAAGACAATGTATATATGCGAAAGTTCTCTGGTACCAACTTTATTATTAAATAAGCGGCAAAAAAAGCGGCAGCGGCCTGGGGCGCGGCAATGCAGCTAATTTTGTTGTTTTTATAATAACAAAAACACCGTATTAATAATGCCTTATTACAACAAAGATTGCCCAGCGCGCTACACATGCTACTACGAATATAATAAAAGTACGGTATAGCATAAGCTTCCCTAGCTATAGCGTAATGCTAAAGGGTTAGTAAAGGCGGGAAAGGCAAGCAAAGAAAAGGGGTGGCAGCTCAAGGGATAATAGCCTAAGGGGCGCTAGTTAGTTATATTATGTATATTAGCATATTAATTTTAAACTTTTAAACATTTAAAACCTATTCTCTTTTTTTTTAATGCCTCAAGAGCAGCGGCGGGGGCGCGTTTTTTAATATAAGCCATTTTTAATAATATAATCGCTAAAAAACGCAAATTCCTAATATGGAAGCTTTAATATAACTTCACTTGCTTAATTCCGTTGCCCTAATAATAACGCTTTTACTATAACCAATTGTACCAGCATTACTCCTAACTATATAGCGGTCTATATCTACGTTACTATACTATACAAGTTATATTTAAGCATTCCTATAGCTTTTATAATTGCTTTCAGCCAAGGGGGTGTATTGTACAAAATAGGGGTTTGTCGGCTGATAGTACCAACAGAGCCTCAATGGCGCTATAGCCAATTAAGACTGCTTATGTAATTAGATCTTTGAAGCTCCCTCTTAAGGGGAGCTCTACTACACTCCTTTACAATTCAAGACTTTCACACTTCCTAAAGCTCCTCCCCTACGGTACTCGACAATTATATAATTAATTAATCGAAAAGTTAAAATTAAACTAATTTTCATTTTATTTTAATATATAAGCTAATGAACGGCTATTTATAAGAAATGTAATTAATCAAACCTATTAAAATAAAAAGAGTATATTTAAAAATGAAAATATTATTATTATAACTTAAATATTAAGCTTAATATATAATTAAAAGTAAATATTAAAGATTAATTTAAAATTTAATTAATATATATATATAATAGTATTTATTATACTATTAAATAAACTATAAAATAAACTAATTGTTAAACTATTAAATATATTATTAAATAAAGTATTTATTAAATTATTTATGAAATTTAATAATTTTATAATTTAATAATTTAATAATTTAATAGTTTAATAGTTCAATAGTTCAATAGTTTAATAATTTAATAATTTAATAGTTCAATAGTTTAATAGTTTAATATATTAGTAAAAGAAATTAGGCGCGAATAGTAGGTTATACCCGCTATCTGTATTATCTATAGCTATAGTTATATGTCTAATATATTAACCTTATCCGTACCCTGTACTTTATTATATTATATAATATAATAAATATAGCCACAGTAATAATAGTTATAATAGTTGTAGTTATAATAACGTTTAATAATAGTTATAGTTCTTTTAACTTATTATATTAATTGACACGACTTTGTTTCCCTGTTATTAATATATATAACAAATATAACAAGTCTATTAATATACTGTCGTTTACCCTTTTTATTACGTCTTTTTCTTTTTTAACTTATATTATAAAAATAACCATAATATTTATTTATTCTTTTTGTATTTACAATAGTTTTATTGTTTCAGTTTTAATAATCTACCCTTTAATTATATATATTCTATACGTCTTATATAAACTTGTTACTTTTAGTACTATAACTATTTACAATGTTAAAATTAAAATTAATTAGTTTATAAAATGTTTAAGTTATTATAAACGTTTGAATTAAATATTGGGTTTTTTTTTATATATTTTGAATTTATATCTTATTAAAACTTTACGTCTTTTATTATTTTAACCTAAAGAATAACTATTATAAAACTACATTTAAACCATAGTTTTAATATATATGTTTACCTTATTTATAAAACAATAACTTTTTAAAAATAACTTTTATAATTAGCGTACTCATTTTCCTTTTATTTTTTTATAAATAAGTCTTATAATTACTTAAAACAACTATTTAAACAACTACTAAACTAACCTTATAAATATAAATAAAACTGGCCTTAAAAGTAACTATTAAACTAACCTAAGAAAAACCACTAAACTAGCCTTAAAAGTAACTATAAATCTAGCCCAAAAAACCACTAAATTAGCCTTAAAAGTGACTATTAAATTAGCCTCGAAAATAACCGTTAAACTAATTTAAGAAAAACTATTAAATTAATCTTAAAAATAACCGTTAAATTAGCTTAGAAAAAAACCGCGAATTTAACCTAAAAAAAACCACAAAACTAGCCTTAAAAGTAACTGTTAAATTAACTTAGAAAAAAACCACTAAATTAGCCTTAAAAGTAATCATTAAATTAGCCTAAAAAATACCACTAAACTGGCCTAAGAAAAACTACTAAACTAGTCTTAAAAGGGACTATTAAACTAGTTTAAAAAAACCCACTAAACTAGCCTAAGAAAAACCACTAAACTAGCCTTAAAAATGATCGTTAAATTAACCTTTGACTTATTCTTTGACTTAAACCCACGGTTTTTATTTATTATATAATCTATAATAGTCTTTTAATTAACTTAATAAAATTAAAATACTTGCCCTTTTTTATAAATTATTAAAAATAAAGTTATAAAACAATTGTTAAGTTAATATTAAGCTTTTATATTATTTATACTTTACCCTTTAAAATAGCCAGTGATATGTCCTTAAAAATGACCACTTATGTAAATCTTAAGCAAGAAGTAATAAACTCGTTATAAACTCTATAAAAACTAATTAAAATCATTAGTAAATATCATTAACTTATATTTTTCGTTTTTAATAATATATAATAAATTAGCTAAGTCTTTTTAGTTAGATATGGCGTATATTTCTTTGTTTTAAATAATAGTTTTTTAAAGGCTTTAAATATTTAAAATAAGGTATTTTTATTTGTGGTTTTTTATAGTAAAATTACCCATTTTATGGCTTTTATTATTTTAAACTTAAGTATGCTTATTATTGTTATTGTAGATTTAATTTAGTGTGTTTAAAAGGCAATACCTTAGTTAAGTAATATTATTATATTGATTTCTAAGGAATATTATTCATTAGTATATTATTAAAAGAAACATTAATTATACTTCTTTTTATTAATAGTATAACTGACACCTTTTTTTATATAATGTAAAAAAGTCGTTCTTTAAATGATTTTTAGTTTAAGTTATATTGGTTTCTTTTGCTTTTTATTTAATTAAGTTCTGCCTTTTATAAATAATAGAATATTATTGGTTTAATAACGATTAATAAAAATACCTTTTACTAGGGGACCAATTAGAGATTAATAGGTAACAGCTTTAATATTACTTAACTTTAATATAATATTATTAAAAGTAATAATATTATAAGTAAAATATAAAACAAGACCTGTTTTAAAATCAGCTTCATTAGCTTATTAAAATGGCCTTTTTAGATTTATAATAATTAATATAATTATAAAGATATTAATTATTAAAAGAATATCATATAATTAGTTAATTAAAAATTTAAATTTAAACTAATTCTTATCTTATTTTAATATATAAGTTAATAAATAACTATTTATAAAAAATGTAATTAATAAAGGTTATTAAAGTAAGAAGGGTATATTTAAAAAGAAAGATATTATTATTATAACTTAAATATTAAGCTTAATATATAATTAAAAGTAAATATTAAAGATTTACTTTAATGATTTTCTTTATAAAAAATCGATTTAAAAATTAATAAATATATGTATAATATTACTTATTAAACTATTAAATAAACTATTAAATAAAGAACTTATTAAGTTATTTATGAAGTTTAATAGTTTAATAGTTTAATAGTTTAATAGTTTAATAGTTTAATAGTTTAATAGTTTAATAGTTTAATAGTTTAATAGTTTAATAGTTTAATAGTTTAATAGTTTAATATTTTAATAGTTTAATAGTTTAATAGTTTAATAGTTTAATAGTTTAATAGTTTAATAGTTTAATAGTTTAATAGTTTAATAGTTTAATAGTTTAATAGTTTAATAGTTTAATAGTTTAATAGTTTAATAGTTTAATAGTTTAATAGTTTAATAGTTTAATAGTTTAATAGTTTAATAGTTTAATAGTTTAATAGTTTAATAGTTTAATAGTTTAATAGTTTAATAGTTTAATAGTTTAATAGTTTAATAGTTTAATAGTTTAATATTTTAATAGTTTAATAGTTCAATAGTTTAATAGTTTAATAGTTTAATAGTTTAATAATTTAATAGTTTAATAATTTAATAGTTTAATAGTTTAATAGTTTAATAGTTTAATAGTTTAATAGTTTAATAATTTAATAATTTCATAATTTAATAAAAAAAGGCTTTTTCATATAATTATTATTAATAAATAGGCCTCGCAGAGCCGCCAGAGGGCCCCCGGAGGGTCTGCGGAGCATTAAAAACTAAGAAATACTTGGAAAAATACTTATTATTATATTTATAATATTATTTATTAATTTACTTATTAAATTACTTATTAAATTTAATGAATTAATAGTTTAATTATTTAATAGAAAAAACTTGTTGTAAGTTTAATATATGTATTATTAAAATAAGAGCTTCGCAAAGCCCTTAAAGGGCCCCCGGAGGGCCTGCGGAATATTAAAAACTAAAGAATACTTATTACTATACTTATAATATTACTTATAATATTACTACTTTTAATATTAATACTTTTAATAATATTCTATTAGAGTTAAGTAATATTAAAGCTGTCACCTATTAATCTCTGATTAGTCCCCTAGTATGACTTGATTATTACTTAAGTGAATTATTAACGTCTTATTTAAAGTAAGTATAATCAGAACAAAAGTCCCTTTAAGTAATATGCGCGACTATATTTTAGCCTATTACGTTTTAATATATAATTCGTTATATACTCACATATTATTATTACCGTAAAACCTTTTTACAAAGGTTTATGTTATGTTTTAAATAAAGAACGGATGTTTTAAGAGAAATTTAATAGCCTTTTTAATAACCTAAAACCGAAATATATGTTTTTAAACTAGTTATTAATAATTTGAGATTTAACAATTATAATACGTTATAATTATTTATTACTATTAAAGATATTATATAAAATCAAGTATATTATATAGTTAAGATTAATATAAGTCTTTATTATATTAAAAACGTCTTAACTTAATATATAAAGTAAAAGGTTATTAGGATTTTATTTATTTATTTTTATTTATTAATAATTACATAAAGAATAACGTAAGTTCTTAATCTCTTTTATAAGTAAATAGTATATATATAATATTTAACTTAAGGCGATATTTTTTATAATTTTTTATTTGGGTTTATTTTTACTAAAGTTACTTTATTTAAAGTTGGTTTTGTTTTGATATCTTTTAATTTAAATATAACGTATCAAGACGTTTTAGTCGACTCTATAAATTTAAAATCTTTAACTGAATTATAATTGTTTAATCTGTTATTATAAGTTATTAAAATAAATAATGTTTTTTAAATTAATGTATTTTCTTGTGGCTTAAAGAATAAAATGTCTATTAGATCAAGGACTATAACGATAATGTTAGTAAATACTGACAATTAGTTAAATATTAGATTAAATAAGTGGCATTATTTTATAAAAGAACCGTGGGTTCTTTATTTATTATATAATTATTAGTTATTATATGTTTATTAGTTTCGGTATATTTATTGTCTTTTTTGGTATATTTCGGCGGTAGTAATATTTTCTGATTGTATTATAGCCGTAGAGGTACTTTATACTTATTTATATAGCGACAAAAGCCGTTGAAAGTTTGAAACGGTTGGATGTACGTCTTATAATGGAAATTGTTAACTATGTTAGTAATGATTGAGATAATTATAATAAAAGTAGAAAATAATAAACGTTAATTATCTTTTGGTTTTTGGGATTATACGTTAATTTAACGATTATTAGTTATTTTTGTTATATAGAGTTAAAGTTAAAGTAGCCTTATAATAGGCTTGTTAAATATAAGTTACTTTTAAATTTAATATTATGATTTATTAGAGTTAATATTATATTATAAGAATATTATAAGAAAATAGACAAGAGTATAATAATATATATTATTATAAGTAAAAGAGTGAATATTAAGGACGAGTTTAGTGTTTTAGTAAATGGTTAGTTTAGGGCACATTTAAAGGCTAGATTAAGGGGTTAAATTAAAGGACTAGATTAAAGGGTTAGATTCGTGAAGTGGTTATAAAGTGAATTTCTTAAAGCGGCGTAATTAGAGGCTAGTTTAGGGCACGCTTAAAGGCTAAATTAAAGGGCTAAATTAAAAGGCTAGATTAAGGGGCCAGATTAAAGGGCTAGTTTTGTGAAATAGTCATAGAGTGAATTTCTTAAAACGGCGTAATTAAAGGCTAATTTAAGGTACGCTTAAAGGCTAGATTAAGGGGTTAAATTAAGGGACTAGATTAAAGGGCCAAATTGAGGGGTTAAATTAAGGGGTTAGATTGAGGGGTTAGTTTTATAAAGTAGTCGTAAAGTGAATTTTTTAAAGCAGCGTAATTAGAGGCTAGTTTGGGGCACGTTTAAAGGCTAGATTGAGGGGTTAGATTGAGGGGCCAGATTAAGGGGGCTAGTAGCGGCGAAATCAGAGGCTAGTTTAGGGTATATTTAGAGGTTAAATTAAAAGAACAATTATTTAAATAAATTAATAGGAATTATTAGCTTATGTAATAAAGTAAACTTATTGTAACGGCAAAAACTAAGGCTAATTAAAGACACCTTTGAATTTACGATTTTTAAAGTGTTTGTTGGTGTCTTATTGTATATTACTAATTTTATTAATCTTTTAAAAGTAATGTCGAATTAAAACTATGTTATAATGAAGATTTATACTAGTTATTAATAGTTATGTCAGTCGTTGTCATTAACCCTTTAAATATTATTTATTAGCCTTTTACCGTTTTTATAATATAAAAAGACGTGACATTAATTAATTTTTTTAAATTGTTTATCTTTATAATTTTGTCTTTTATTAGATTTTTATTTATTTAAAGTAGAAAACTATAAACCACGGGATTTTTATTACTTTAACAATAATACCGACTTTAACTTTAAGTTATAATATTAACGTTTTAATTGATTTTAATAAAAGTCATATTTATTATTTTTATTAAAGTCAGGCCAATTGTGATTATTATACTTATGACTATAATAAACCGCACGGTTCTTTATTTTAAGGCTAGTGTCATATTAAAGAGATTAATATAGAATTATATAAAGGCCGTAAAACGTTATATAAGATTTATGTTTATAAAATTAACAGTAATAACATAAGCGGCGGCTTATTTTGGTATTAAACTTAGGTTTATTTTATGCTTTATTTATTATATAACTCTCGTTAATATAACGTTAAAAGATTTATTAAGCGGAAAGTAGATAATTAATAATTTACTAAACTAATAATATACATAATAACATAGAATCCACTTATGAAAATATAGCATAAGAGCTTGTCTTTTTTATTTAGTGGTATTTGGAGGTTAATCTTATTAATAAAGTCCTTGATTTACGTCAGTTTTGTAAACAAAACATAAATGGCGTTTAAGTTATTTAAATAAAAATCGTTAAGTTAATTAAAGATAAAATAGTGTTACGATTGTTTAAGCGGTGTTTTAGACCTTGATCTTTTACCTTTACACGATTTGAGTTTAGCCTTTAGCTTTTCTTTTTTTGAATTGTTTTTGTTTTTATTACTTTTGTCCTTTTTTTTATAAAGTGTTATATTAATTATTTCTTAAAACTCTTTATTAGTGAGTGTCGTTATACTCGGGTGGTACCACGTATTCTAGAGCTTTGGGCCCTTGAATTAACACATTAAGGGGGTGGTTTCTTCAGTGGTAAAATGTCTATTTAAGGAAAGGGGGGAGCTTTATATGAGGGCCCCCCTTTATGTACTTGATAAGCGAGTATATGACTAAAAACGTGACTATTAAACTAATACTGGTAATTTTTCTTTATTGAGAGACGTTTCCTTTAAATCTAAGTGCTCGCTTAATAACTAGAAATAAATAAATTAATAAATAATAAAATAATGTTTAAATCTTTCTATTAACCCTTTAAAACACATATTAAAGCCTTACGCCGGAGCCTTAGTATTAGGGCTGGAGTTAAAGCCGAAGTAAGTTTGTGTTATATATTAGGAGGGGACGTTAATGTAGAGATTTGGCGTTAATGCGTATTCGATTTTAAGTTTATACTGAGGAATCGAGACAACTTTAAAACAAATGACGTAGCAGAATGACGTAGCCTCTGGAAAAGGGGTAATTAAAGGAGGAAGTGGGAGATTTAATCGAGAAGAAGTTTAATAGTTTAAAGGTTATATATAGGAGCCGTATAATAGTACTCGAATGGCTCAGTGAAGAGGTCAAAGCTTTGGCATATACATAAGAGGTCGACTGTGGAAGAAGAGGGAAATAATCAAATGGTGTAGAGTACGTAGGAGGTTAAATGTGGTGAAGAAGGGAAAAGTAGTTGAATTCGTTATAAAGCCGTTATTGTGAGTATTTATGACTTAAAGTAATTATAACCTTTAATAAATCAAAACTCTTTATAACTTTAAATAATAATAGCGTTTTTGATTTTGACTTTCGAGGGTGTTATTTTTGCCTTCTATTTGAGGATAAGCCGTTTTAAGACGTATTCTCTCGTTAGTTTTAAAATGTTATTCCTGCTTTTTATTTAAGACGAGCTATTTTAGGACAAATTGTCTTACCGGCTTTAAAATACGTTGAGTTTTGTTAATAAACTTGTTAATTTAAAGTTATTATAATAAGAGGCATTAATTTATAACGTTGATAACTCCTTGAGTAAGTAAATGATTGATTAATGTCGTTATATTCGAGTGGTATTATATATTTTAAAACTTTAGGCCCTTGAATTAACACATTAAAGGGGTGGTTTCTTTAGTGGTAAAATGTGTATTTAAGGAAAAGGGGGAGCTCTGTATGAGGGCCCCCCTTATGTACTCAATAAGTGAGCACATGACTAAAAACGTGACTATTAAACCAACAGTGAGTTTAAAATTAGTCTTGTCTTTCTTTTTTAAGTTGGACAAAAGCGGGAAAATAGTGATTACCCGAGACTAGTATTAAACACGGCTTAGCTTTAGTAGTTAAGAGTCCTTTACTATCCTGCCATAAGTTATGTGTTTTTACTATTACCGTTAATTGATTTTTTATATACCTTTGTATTTTTTTATATAACGATTTTAATTACTTTTAATTATTTTAAAGGATAGTCACATAAGAGTGTGAGATATATATATATATATATATGTATATAAATAATAAGTTAGCTAAAGAAGGTAATTTCAGTAGTATAATAGAGTCAAATTGCCTTAATAAACAGAGTGATTTTATTAATAATCTTATTATTTATAGCTAGATCTTTTTTTTGTATTTAGATTTGGTTTTTAGTAATTTGTTTTTTTAACTCATTGACTATTTAGTTACCCTTTTAGTACTTTGTGACGTTGTTATTTTATACATTATAAGAAATTATAATGTTTAATTAAGTCTAAAGGACTATTAGTTATTAACGTTACGTTTAAGAAGACATATAATAAACGATTATACAGTAAATGTTTATATATTATATTAGTATAAAGTATATTAATCCGTTTAGTATATTAAGTTTTAGCGGCATTATTAATTCTTTTATATATTTAACTGATTTTTAAATGTTAATTTGTCTTTTTAAATAACAATTATTACGGACTAATAAATACTCGGGAATAAATCTTAACTAATTTTTTATTAACTTTCGCTTGTTTATTGTTTATAACTTTTTAAACGGTTTGTTAATATTAGTAATTGACGTGTTTAACGTTATTATTGTGTTTATAAGACTTAATATTAACTAAATTAAAAGTTATAAGAACTATTTTAAAGCCGTTTTTAAAGCAAAGACAAAAGCTTAAGGAAATATATACTTATTTGCGAATGTTTTTCGTAAAATTTATTTAAATGCCGTTTTTTTAATTTATTAGTAGAAACTTATGACGTTTTTTTTTATATAAAGGTCCGTTTATTAAAGAGTAGTAATTAAATGCTTTTATATATAAGCGCGCGTAAGTTTATATTAGTACGGATTATTTACTCGTTTAAGTGGGGTGTTATTTCCCTTTTATTTACCTTTTTATAAATAAAAACAAGAGTAAAACTTATCGTCTTAATTGTTTAATAGCCCTGTAAGGACTGTTATTATTTTAACGTTAAGTTTTTATTTGGGGAATTAGTTAAGTGAGTTTTTAAAGTACAGGTAAAAGAATCTGGATTTTTTGAGGAAACTTTACTTACTTGGGTATTTTAGATTAGGTTTTGAACCAACTCTGTCTTAAAGAATATAATCGTTTGGATTGGTGGAAATATTAGACTATATATAGTTATAAATATGTTAGATAAAATAAGGTATAAAAATAATAATAGTTTTACTTAATTTAACATTAAGCGTAAGAATAATCCTTTTAATTAAGTTGTGTATAAATATTAATATAATGAATATACTAGGGGACTAATCAAAGATTAATAGGTGACAGCTTTAATGTTACTTAACTTTAATATAATATTATTAAAAGTAGTAATATTAAAAGTAGTAATATTATAAGTAATATTATAAGTATTTTTAAGTTTTTAATGCTCCGCAGGCGCTCCGGGGGCCCTCTAGGGGCTCTGCGAGGCCTGTTTATTAGCTTATATATTAAAATAAAATAAAAATTAATTTAATTTTAACTTTTTGATTAATTAATTATATGATATTATTTTAATAATTAATATCCTTATAATTATAATAATTATTATAAATCCAAAACGGTCATATGAATAAGCTAATTAAGCTTATTTTAAAACAGGTCTTATTTTGTATTTTGGTTAAAGACTTATAATAATATACGACTTTTAAATAAAATTTCTTTAAAAATTTCCTTTTAATAATCAATATCCTTATAAGTATAATAATTATTATACATTTAAAAAGACCATTTTAATAGGCTAATTAAGCTGATTTTAAAACAGGTCTTATTTTGTATTTTAATTAAAAGCTCGTAGTGATACACGACTTTTAAATAATAATAAATTTAAAAAATTCTTTTAATAATTAATATCTTTATTATTATAATAATTATTATACATCTAAAAAGGCCATTGTTATAAGCTAATTAAGCTGATTCTAAAACAGGTCTAATTTTGTATTTTAGTTAAAAACTCATAATAATATATGATTTTTAAATAAATTCCCCGTGAAAAGTGGGGCTTTTTAAACTTCCCGCATTCCTGCACTCCTTCCTATATTCTTAAAGTTTTGTTGTATATCGTACAATCAATACTACCCTCCTTTTACCCTTTATATAAGTCACGTTCTAATCACGATGGATATAAAGCTTGGTCCACGTATTTATAACCAATTAAAAGATAGTAAAATTAACAGATTTTTTTACCACTGGGAAAATCAAGCTGGTGTAGAGATTTCCGCGTGATTGTAGATGCCTAAGGCTCCTAAATTCAAGAAAACGTAGAGACAGCTAAAGCTGTCAATTATATAATTAGAGTAAAAGAAGTTACCAATTAAAGTCCGGAATATAAATGTAAGAGTTGGGTTATATGCGATTAAGTGAATAGTATATAAATGTATATTCTTTTTCTTATTTTTTACGGCTTAAATGTTAGTTCTTTGTTATTTTTGTTAAATTATATATATTATAATTAATAAGTCAGTATTAGTTATATAAGGAAAAGCGTGTTAATATTTACTTTTTAAACTGTTTTACTATTTACTTTTGTTTGTTATTCTTGTATTACCTTTTAAAACTCGTCTTTGCCAGGGAAAGTATTAAAGCCTGGTTGACCCTTTAGTATTATGTATATATTAATAAAAATACGTTTTATATTACCCGTATTTATAAATAATTTATTATATTATTTACTTTGTATTTATTATTTAAATAAGGCTGGAGTTTATAGCTAAAGAGGTGTTATTAGAGCGGTGGGTATATTTAATGCCAGGGAAAGGGTAACGTTTAAAGTAAATGAGTTTGTATTATTAATTAAAAATAAATATATAAGTAATAATAGGTTTGATAAAAATAGTAAAGAAACTTAAAGTGTTTTGTTTTAAGTATTATTATTTATAGATAAATTAAATATTAAAGAATTAGTTCTGGGTATTGCAGTATTAGTTAAAGACAGCTTTTTTTAAAGACGGGCTCGTTCGTTTTAAACATCAGTGAATATATTATTATATTATTATAACAGTTTAACTAGGATTAGTATTTATAGAGTAAGTATAATTATAACGGTATTATTAGTAATTTTTATATGGTTATATAAATAAGAAATAGCTGAAAACAATTAAATAAGCATCGTAATTATATAATACGCCTTTTTAATATTATGTTTATTTAAATAAATCCATTTTAACTCGTAAGTGTCTTATTATAAATTTATTTTTATAATAATAATAATTAATATAGAAAAGTTGTCTTATAAAAAATAAAAAGGGTTAATATCTTTAAATATGACTTTATTATGTTTTGTTTTAATGATTATATTTAGATAAAACTGTATATACTTGTTCAGGTTATCGTTAAGTCCGTATATTAGGTTTACTCGGAGATTAATTGAAATTAAGAAGTTAATAAAAGAAGTGTCTTTAGTATAACAGGGAAAAAATGGCTTTAATATAAGAGGTATATTTAAAAAAAGACATAATAATAAGATTTAAAATATTATTAATAAAAGTAAAAAGACAATAAAATTGATTTATTTAAAATTTACTTAAAAGGAGAATTGTTAATAATAAGTTGATTTTATTTAAAGGCTATAGGTTTAATCTATAGCGATTTTATTATAATTATAAAGAATAAAGGAGTTATTAATAGTAAAGCCATTATAAAAGAGGCTCTAGTGTATTACATTATTAATATAAATAACGAGTTATATAAAGTTTATAAAAAAGAATTGTATTACACTATAAAGACGGTTAAAACATTTAGGAAAACGTATATATTTGAAACAAACCTAATAGAGGTATTTAGGCGTTATCTTATTACATGAAAAGGCTAAGTTAAAAGCCGTTTACCTTTATTAAGCACGTTTTATAAAATGGCTTCTTAACGATCAACTGTATTTCATGACGTTATAATATATTATTCTTAATTAACAAATTAATATTACATTATTCTAACGTAATATTACATTATTTATTAATTATTATACGTTATTTTGTTTTCTTTTAATTATTATACGGTTTATTTTTTAAGAGTTAAGACTTTATATTACAAAGCGATAATATTATCGTTATTAGAACTTATAAACATAATACGCTTGTTTTTGTAAAAGGAAGTATATAACATAGGGATAATACTTTAATTTCCCATTAAAACAAAAGCTTTAACTATGACTAATATAAATAAACGTGTAATTATAAAGAATAAGACTAATATATATTCTTTATAACGATTATATCCTCGTTTAATAGTATCTTTTAATAATAAATAAATAAATATAATTTAAAAACATAACTAGATATTTTAATATTTAATACTTTTTTATAATAAAAAGACATTATAGTTAATAACGTTAAGGACTATAAGTCGGTTTTTTACTTATCATTAGTTACGGTTATAGACCCTACCGCAGTGACACTGTTAACTATACAAATAAATATAATATATACTGTTTAAATAATATAAGACTAAATAATAAGTAAATATTTATAAAACTAATTTAAATAAGATTAAAAAGACGTTATATTACGTAACGTTAAGGAATAACCTGGGGAAATTAGGATAAACATAAGAAATATAGTAAATTATAAATCACACAATAATTAACGTGTCACTTATAATGAGATTTAAAAAAAAAGTATTAAATAAATAAAAATAAAATAAAAAGGAAAGTCGGACGTTATTATACAATTATCATAAGTTATAAAGTAACGATAAACCGGGGATAAATACAATGACATTAAATAACGGTAATATAGTGATTATAAAGAAAAGTAAAAGATAAGTCATATTATTATCAGATTTATGTTTTAAAGAACGTTATTATATAAGAGTTTATAAAGAAAAAGTATTAAAGAAATAATAGTAAATAAAATAAAAAATAAAAAATAAAGTTATTTTTACAATAGTTAAGGCAAGGATTTATAAATAACAAAAATCACAGTAACATTAAACACGAGTTAAAAGGTAAAGAAAATTAAAAAGACAATAGATTAAGAGTTATTTAATGATTTTATTAACAGTTAATATATAGATGTTTTTTGATTATATTTGTTAAAAGAATACATTATGTTTATAAGTAAAAGTTATGTTTATATTAGATAATAATAAAAGGCCCGTAATAATAGTATATATATATATTAAAATAAAGTTAAGAAATATATAAAGTAAGTATTTATAAACCACGAAATAAGGTTAATAAGTAAAGTACTATAAAAAGCGGGAATTATAAATAAATTAGTTCATGTTTAAAGTAAACGGATTATATTATTACATGTAAGGATAAGTTTTTTACTAATATATTTGATTTAAATAACGTGGAAAATAGTAAAACTATTAGTATTAACAGTGACATAAGTAACTAGGTATATAAGGTCATATTAAGAAGCCATTTTTAAAAGTCACTTTTAGAGGCCACTTTTACTAGGACAGTTGTTTTAAGTTATAATCTTATTAATAAATAGTACCTTTAAAATATAGTACTTTTAAAGGCTATTTTTGAAGGCCATTTTTAAGTAATTATTATTATTATTATTACAATTGACCTTAGGGTAATATAAGAAACCACATTATTTTAAGAAAAGACATTAGAAAAGGAAGCTTTTTTTATTGACAGCTTTAGCTGTCTCTACGTTTTCTTGAATCTTAAGAGCCTCAGGCATTTACTTTAACACGTGTAAATCTCTACACCAGTTTGATTTTCCTAGTGGTGAAAAAATCCCTTAATTTTTGCCCTCCTATGATTGGTCATAAATACGTAGACCGAGGTTTGATTACAGCGTGACTATAACATGACTTTTATAATATAATAAGAGTGTAAAAAGTGGTGTTGATTGTACGATATACAACAAAACTTTAAGAATGCAAGAATACGGGAGTGCGGGAAGTTTAAAAAGCCCCACTTTTTAAGGGGAATTTATTTAAAAAATCATATATTGTTATGAGTTTTTAACTAAAATATAAAATTAGACCTGTTTTAAAATCAGCTTAATTAGTTTATTAAAATGGCTTTTTTAGATTTATAATAATTATTATAATTATAAAGATACTAATTATTAAAAGAATTTTTTGGATTTATTATTATTTAAAAGTCGTGCATCATTACGAGTTTTTAATTAAAATATAAAATAAGAGCTGTTTTAAAGTCAACTTAATTAGGTTATTAAAACGGCTTTTTTAGATTTATAATAATTATTATACTTATAAGGATATTAATTATTAAAATAATATCATATAATTAATTAATCAAAAAGTTAAAATTAAACTAATTTTATTTTTATTTTAACATATAAGCTAATAAACGGCTATTTATAAGAAATATTACTAATAAAACTTATTAACATAAAAAGAACATGATTAAAAATAAAAATATTATTATTATAATTTAAATATTAAGCTTAATATATAATTAAAAGTAAATATTAAACATTTACCTTAATGATTTCTTTTATATAAAATTAATTTAAAGATTAATTAATATATGTATAATATTATTTATTACATTATTTAATAGTTTAATAGTTTAATAGTTTAATAGCTTTAAAAATTGGCTTTGTTTTAAGTTAATATAATTATAATTAAAACAAAGGCCTCGCAGAGCCCCCGGAGGGCCCCCGAAGGGCCTGCGGAGCATTAAAAACTAAAAAATACTTATTATTATACTTATAATATTAGTTATAATATTAGTTATAATATCAGTTATAATATTAGTTATAATATTAGTTATAATATTAGTTATAATATTAGTTATAATATTAGTTATAATATTAGTTATAATATTAGTTATAATATTAGTTATAATATTAGTTATAATATTAGTTATAATATTAGTTATAATATTATTACTTTTAATATTACCGCTTTTAATAATATTATATTAAAGTTAAGTAATATTAAAGCTGTCACCCATTAATCTCTGATTAGTCCCCTAGTATTAATTATTAAACCTTTTTCTTTTATAATACCGAGTTTAACGATATATTCATATAACAAAAGAGAATCTACATAAACGACGGTAAAAAGCCTTAAAAATCGAGCTTATTAGTTATTATATTAACAATAGTTATTATAATAATTAATATATTAATGCTGGTAATTATAATATATAATTTTAAAGCAAGTATTATATGAGTAATTCTTTTATATTTAGTAGAACTGATATAGATGATATTACCACTGAAGGTAAACTTAATATCCCCTTCTAATTCAGTTCTAACTGTTATTATAAAACCGATTTAGGAACTTAGATTTTTGTTATTGGCAAAAGAATCATTAATAAAGACGTAGATTTTTGCTAAATGTAAGTTTATAGGAATATATTATAAACCTTTTTTTAAATTATTTATTTATTATTAGAAACGTAGATTTAAAGCCTTAGCGTTATTTATTGTAAGATCTTAATATTAAGCTATTATTAAAAAATTAAATATGGCTTTTGGCTAATAAATCGTAATAATATAGGTTCTACAAGCACGTTACTTTATATAGGCCTTTTTATAATTATTCTTTCTAATGTCAACTAGTTCGATTTTAGCCCTTTGTCCTTTTTAAAACATATAAAAATCGTTTTTTTTATAATAATAATATAACTATTAAATATAAAAGGTTTGGAGGCGTTTAAGACTTAAATCAGCTTTATTAAAAAGTTCGTATTTGTAATTTCCGTTTATTCCTTAGCCAAAAAGTTGTTATCTTTTAAAATCAAGGTATTATCCGTTTATATTTTAATTATTCCGAATTCTTAATTATTTTTAGTATTGATTAATAAATAAGGATCATATGTAGAAATCTCTATCTATAATTTTTCAGTATAATGCTTATAGTAAATATTAAATTAGTGATTTTTTAATTTTGGAATGTTATATAATAGAAGCATTATTATAAACACTATATTAAGAGGGAATTTATTTATAATTTTTTAGGGAAGCTATATAAAGATGTTTTAGAAAAGCTTTGTTTATGTTTATATATAGGCTTAGGTAATATCCTAAAATATTAAATGTAATTCAGATTTGTTTCAAACCTTTTTTAATTGTTTAATTGTAAATATTAGGAAAATGAGCAGTTGTTGGCTTATATATTAAATTATTAAAGATTAAGTTAATATCTTCTTTTTGCTTTTATTATTAAAGTATTAGACAACAAGTCTTGATTTTTTATATAATGTCAAAGTCTTTTTGCTTTTTATTTTGTTTATTATTTTAGATTTAAAAATATATTAGCCTTTTATTCTAAAGTCGTTTTTTTGAATAAGTGTAAAAACCCCTTTTTTAATAAGTACCTCGTACTTTATTCGACGAAATTATTAGAATAATACTCCAAGAGTAGTGATTTTGCTTTTATTTTAAAGTTTAATAAAAAACTTTTGATTTTTTATTTCTTTTTTAGTTAGAAATACTTTAATATTATAGTTATTATGAATTATTAGTAATCTATAAATAAGTTATATAAATAAGAATTCAATGGTAATCTAGGATAGTTTTAGAGTTGATCCGGATATATTGTTAATTAATGATCTGAGATTTATAATGATTTTAGTTGATTTAGGTATATTGTCAATTAATAATCTAAAATTAAGAATTATTCTTATAAAATCTTTTGGCAAATTTTCTTTTTAATATTCGACGTTTAATATATTTGTTTTAAATAAGTATATAAATATCAATTAGAATATACAAATCCGATTATTGTTTATAGCAATTTTATAAGACTCGCTATTTATCCCTAAGAATTTATATAATCTTCTTTATCTTTTCTTTTCTTTTTATACTAGGACTTAATCTTTTAGGTATAAGTCATATATTAGAATAATACCGGGGCCGTTTCGAGTCGCTAATATATTATTGACTTTATAGGTCATATAAATCCGTCTTATTTCTTTTATCACCTTTTTGATAATAATAGCGCGTTGTTCAATAAACAAACTTGGAAAGTTTAACTTTGTTATTTTAAAGTAAGTTCCAAAGACAAGCAATATAAAAATCAACCTATTAAGTCTAATTGTATTATTTACTGTTTTAACTATTATTTATAGTCGATTTTTATTACTTAATTTAGGGTATTTTCTTTATAACAATTTCGTAAGTACATTAAAGTAAACAATAATATCTCTCTACTTTACTAATCAAATAATGTATTTCTACAAGGACAAGCTTTAAAGTACTATTTACAAAGCATAAGGAACTGCGGAATTCCTTATAATTAAAATTGGTCCTATAATTATACACAACGAAGTCAAGGGGTTTAATATATGTGTCTATTTATATTAACTTAAAAACATTAAATATAACCCGAACTATGGCCAAACCAGGTTTTTTCCGAAATAATTTCGTTGTTTTAAAGCCGGTAGTTTTATCAACTATATGAAGGGTATATTTCTCTTTAAACTGACTATATTAACGTAGATTATATAATTAAA
This sequence comes from Helotiales sp. F229, assembly GCA_002554605.1. NCBI lineage: Eukaryota > Fungi > Ascomycota > Leotiomycetes > Helotiales > Helotiales sp. F229. The sequence continues at coordinate 1,619,679 of MXAW01000004.1, read as the reverse complement.
ATCTACGTTATTTTATAGTTTAAATCAAAATCTATATAAAGCATTTGTGTGTTTTTAATAATATTTACACATTTCTTTAACTTTAAATATAATATTAAAATCAAGAATATGGCTAATTTAGTCCAATAAGTATTATAGGTGTTACACCAAAAGATACCCAAATCATCTGTATAACCTTTGAATCTCTATTTTAATCAGATAACACGTATTAATCGTATTAATCAATAAATCTAGTAATTGTTAGTATTAGTCTAAGAAAAGCCATGGATAGCTTTGTTTCTGTACAATCAAGTGTTTTTTTACCCTAAACTAACACATTCCATAGGTTGTTATATTAGGTATTGAGTTTATTTAGCTATTATAAGTACACTAAGAATAAGATGTCTATATTTACAATTATAAACTCTATTAGTCTAGCAGGAATATTAAACGTTGTTACTTCTATAAACGGGTAAGAACCAACTCCAAATGTAATCTGACTTTGCCCTACTTGACTTATATTAAGTTTGACGTTTTGAATCTATTATAAAACTCGTAACTAATTAATACCTCTAGTGTTTTTGTTTAAGGCTCTAGTATTAATAAAAAAAACCTTAAAAAAATCGGTTTATCTATTACGTTATATAAACCTCACTGTATAAAGGTTTCTTGATTTTACTTTCTAAAACGTAAGCCGCTTTTCGTTCTTTAAACTATAATAACACTTCTTATATATTATATTTAGTTTTACTTATTATAAATATAGTCGTGAAGTTCACTATATTATTATTATTATTATTGTCTATTTCCCCCTAAAGATCGTTATTATTTAATAAAGTGTTTGATTTGTTATTATAAGGATTATTCTTATATCCTCTAAACTGGGTCCAATCTAAGTCCAAATCTAGTCTATATCCTTTAATATATATTAGGTAAGCCTTAAATAAGCTCTCTATAGCTCTTATTCTTTTCGCTTTCCGATTAACAAAGTACTTTGTCTTTATAATATTTGGTTTTTTTTTTAAAGTATCAATTACTGTGGCAATCCTTTTTTTATAAATAATATACCTAAAGTAACCTGGCCTAAGCCGGAATTTGTCCTTACGTTTATTGTCTTATAAGAACTTTATTTTTTATCTAAATAATATATATTTTCGTTAATAACATAAAATCAATAACAATTCAGATTCGATTTAAAGGTCTTTTTGACCTATGATCCTAGCTTATATGTCGTTTTAATACCGACAGTAAAATAAAGGCCATTTATCGGGGTAAAAAACGTTAATAATACCTTGAATAAGACCATTTTGAAAAGTAAGTTACTTCATATTCCTTATAATAATTTATCCTAAAGCGTTTTGTTATTCTTTATATTATCATCTTTAAAACTTAATTAAAGGCTCTGTAGTTCTTTAGCGAAACTCTTTAACTAACTTAACACTAGTTTACCTTTTTAATATGATTTAGCTTAAAATAACAAAAAGGTTAAGCCAAATTATCAACTATAGAACCTATTCGCACGTTCTTTTATTTCAAAATTACCTCGAATAACCATTATAAAATCTTCAAAAGAATAACCTTTGTTCTAAAAATACCGGTAATAATATATATTAGTTCTGCCTTATAATATAGACAGAAAAGCTCAGTTTTAGATAGAATTATCAACGGAAGCTTATTAACATAAATCAGCAAAAATATATAACTTTTTATTAAAGTAGTCCTTAGCGCCATTATACTAAAGCTCTTTTAAATACATCTTACTGAAATTTACTAAAAACTTGGCTTAGTCTAAAGATAATGGGTTTATTACAAATTATAAAGGCCGTATTAGTTTAAAATAAAGTCCAATAAGTCTTAATGCCATTATAAAAAGGGTAATGTCTTATCCTTTAGATAAACACTTAGCGGTAGTACTAAATCAGGTAATATATTATTATTCGGTTTTTACTTTAGTTCATTTCCAAAGGGCCCTTTATTAAGGGTAAATGAGAATTCCCTTTTTAGATTAATAAGTAACGTTATATTATATAGATCTTCTGTGATACGGAAAGTGGAACAGGTCTTTTAAAGTGTAAGAAATCTTTATGATCACTGAAAGTGAAAAATGTGTAAGTATGTTTAATAAATTAAATTAAGCATTATCTTTTTTAAAATAAGATTGCGAGCTGAAGATATATATATGAAATGCTTACGTAAGCATACATTAGATCTTATTAAATATGCTAATATAATGATGGAGCTTGTTGCGCAATATATTCTTATAATGAAATGTTATTTACAAAATTAAAAGCTTACTATTTTTAATGCGCAATATGTAATTATAGCCAAAAAGGACAATTATATTAATTATATACTTTAGATTATAATATACTTATTATAAATTATGTACATGATTATGTGTAGGCGTTATACAAATTCAAAAAAAAAGGAAATATATAAGTGCGCAATTAATGTGCGTGATAAAATTGCGGAATATAAACAATTGTTGCGTTTAATGTAAATATAACATTTAGTGGTAAGCATGAAATATAATTAATGAAAATAAATAATAAATATGCAATTAAAGCATATTAAATTAATATATTAAAATGTACAAAAAGATATATAATTATAATTTTAATGTGAAAAAAATAAGGGATTATGCATTATTATTGTTTTACTTAATTTTAAGTACTTGATTTAAGTTCAGAATAATGAGGCTTTGCGTAAATGTTCCCGATATTAAGGTAAGATCGGATTTGTATGGTTAATACTGTAATTAGGTGATTTAAAAGTTTGAGTGATTGTTTTAAATTAAGTTTACGGAAAGTAAAAATGAATTATACTTATTTATTGGCTAAGTTGAGATTTACTTTATGTGATACGGAAAGTGGAGCAGGTCTTTTTAGGTGTGAGATATCTCTACGATCATTAAAAGTGAGAAGTGTGTGAGTGTGTTAAATTAATTGAATTGAACGTTACCCTTTTTAAAATAGGACTATGAGCTAGAGATATATATATAGAATATTTACGCAAATATACATTAGATCTTATTAAATATACTGACATAATAATGGCGCTGGTTATACGACATACCCTTATAATGAGATATTATTCGTAAGATCAAAAGCTCATTATCCCTAATGTGCAACATATAGTCGTAGCTAAAAAGGACAATTATATCAGTCATATATTTCAGATTATAATACACTTATTATAGATTATATATATAATTACGTATAGGCGTTATGCAGATTCAAAAGAAAGGACATATATAAGTGTATAACTAATACGCGTAGTAAAAGCACGTGATATAAACAATTGTTACGTCCAATATAAATATAACACCTAGTAGTGAGTATGAGGTATAATAAATGAAAGTAAGTAATAAATACGTAATTAAAGCGTATTAAACTAATATGTTAAAATATAAAAAATATATATAATTATAAACTTAACGTGAAAAAAATAAGGGATTGTGTATTATCGTTGTTTTATTTAATTTTAAGTATTTGGTTTAAGTTCAAAATAGTAAGGCTTTGCGCGGGTGTTCCCGTTGATAAAGTGAAATTAGATTTGTACGATTAATATTGTAATTGGGTAATTTAAGAGTTTGAATAATTGCTTTAAATTGAGTTTGCGGGAAGTAAGAGTAAATTATACTTATTTATTGGCTGAGTTGAAATTCATTTTATACTTTATTACACGTTATACGTTGATTAGTGTATTATTAAGTGGCCCGAGTATGTTGGCCAATAATTGAGTGATTACGCTTATTGGGTTAATAATTATAAAAGGAGTGTTTGTTTTAATAAACAATAACTTTCCTTTAATATTAATATTACACATATTCGCGCCTATGCCTTTGTTTTCTGCCTTTTTTTTTTTTTTTAATTTTTACATATATTATTTAAACGATTTATATTATTAAAATATCTTCTAAGTTAGCTAAAGAAGTAAATAACAAGTATTATAAGTTTTATACTAGCCAGATAAATATTCTGTTTTCTTTTTACCCTTATTGTATGTCTTATATACTGTGATTTTCAGTTTTAAGTATTAGGTTAATTAATAATATAATCACAAATGAATATTTCCGAAGATAAGCTTGCTTAAACATCCTCTCTTATATTATCTTTTATACGATAAGTTGTACGTTTAGATTCCTTTTTTCTTAAGTCAAAAGATCCCTTTTATTTAAACTTTAATAATATTCTACTTATTCTATCCTCTCATCGTTGTCTCACATCTAATGGCGAGTTTAGTATAGTCTCCCCTCTTACTTATATACCTTTTCTTATTTGAGTTCCCGTTCCTCGTAGACGTTTAATGTCTTCTTGCCTTGTTCTCTTTTCTTTTACTTTTGCCTCGTCTTTTGCCCAGGTTGTTATCCCCTAGACTCTTAAAAGCAAAAGCAAAACAAATAAAGTAGTTAACGAATATAACGCTTATATATTTATTAATGAAAAGTTGGGAAAATTACAACGTTTAAATAATAAAAGCTTAGGTCAAAAACGTTTGATTATGTTTTTGTTGTCCGTTCCGGACACACTTTTGCGTCCCTAAAAATCTTCTTATAAGTCTTGTACTTCTTCAAAACACAATTCGAGATCTAAGGCCTTGCTCATTAAACGTAAGCATAATATGTATTTTTTTATTATGTTTTATACTTGTTTTTATTATATAATCATAAACAAATGTTAACATATATTTATAAGTTGACAATTTACTAAGCCCTGTCTCTCGTGTATTTGCTTTGCCGCATATAACCGTAGTAATAAGGGTAAATGCTTTGCTAATACCCTTTTTGTTGGTTCGCGCTATTATAATTACACCTTTGGGTACATTTGTTATGTTGCTCTTCCTTAGATCCTTCAGTACAGTGTTCGGTTAATTTCCCTTCTTGAAACTGGAAACAGCCCTTCTTCTCCGGTGAGCCTTTCTGTGGGTTTTGCGTGGGCTCGGGGTTTTTTACGCTGGATTTTTGCTCTTTTTTGTTTAAAGTAACGGGGGATATCTATTTATTAAGATTAAAAAAGTTAGTTTAATAAAAGAAAATACGCATAAATTGTTAATATACTTTTAATAAATATATTCAAAACTCTTTGGTTTGAGATTTATAATTTTCAAAATTTAAAAGAGCTCTGAATTATTCAAATTTTTGGCGAGACAGATTTTTTGTGAACCTATTAGTAAGTATATTATTTGTTGGTAAATACGTAACTTTAAACGAGCCCCGAATAAACTTTTGTTTAAGCCATATGTTTTGAATATTTACATGGCGTAGTTTAGTAATAATTCTTTTACCATTGTTTATTATAAATTTAATTGTTTATTAATTGTTATAAAAGATTTCCCAAGTTTTGCCGATATCTAAAGACAAGTCCTTAAAAAATCGCTAAAGCGTTATGGTTTTTTTCCCTGTATATTTAAAAGACAACAATTCCGTTTTTATTATAGAAATCGTAACTGTGAACTGTCGAGATACTTTCCAAATTATTAGACTACTAAACATTAAAATCACATATTTTTGCGATAATTGCTTAATTTTAGAATCATTTGTAAATAAAACATTAAAAGTAATAAATATTACTTGTATTTAATTGCCTTTAAATATAATCCTTAGAAAATGCATTCTAAACAGGTACCGGATGAGCCAATATATAGCTGTAAAGTGCTCTAGTCCAGGGTTTATAGTAAATTGTGAGAAAAGAACTGTGGTATATATAACGTCTAGTTGTGTAACAATTATTATATATAATACAAATCTAACCTTCTTTTAATATATTTTAATAACTTTCTTTAATACTTAACCATTAGATTTTACAAACTTGATTTAAAGTAATAGGGTTATAAAACACTTCCCATTTACTTACTTAAACTTGTAAGTAATTTTTTTAATATATTAGTTATAAACAAGGGAAATAGTTTTACGCTTTCAGTCGTGTACTATCTTAATCTCTAAGAATTGTTTAATGTCTTTAAAATCATATATATTGTATACTTAATTAAGCTTTTTAATAAGTTTTTTGCTGAGTTTTATATTATCTCAATAAAAAAGCATTTGAATATTATTAATATAAAATAACATCAAAATTTTATATTCAGAGTTTGTGAATATATAGGCTTTTTAAAACAAAAAAATAACCCTAGACTTATCAAAGTTTTACTAACGTATTTATATCAAAAATAAAGGGAGTTGTATATTTTATAGAGTACATAATTAATTCGCAATACTTTTTCTAGCTTTTAAAAGCTAGGAAGGAGTTTATAATATATTGTTTTTTTGTTTATATTTTAAAAAACGTTAATAAATATATTACTTATGTTAAAGCATTTGACTTTTAAATTAAATTCAACTATAAATGCCATAGTTATTCTAAATAACTTAGCTACTAAAGTGCTTGCATATATTAAAATAATTGTAGATTTACTTTAAAAGTCTCCACGTATTATAATACGTAATCAGTATTTTAAAATATATTCGTTTTTATTAGGTTTGTATTTAAACATTTATATAAATAATACAAACATTGACATAATATTTAAGTTAAAGTATTTTAGCGTTTAATATCTGTACTTGTTTATATTACCTATTTTTAAATAAACATTTTTAATAAACCACGTTTTTATTAGGTAATTCTTAAGATTGTTTTATTTTTTAAACTTTAGCGGAAAATCTTAGATTTTAATTTTAGGAAATAAGATTTTCCTTTTTAATAATAATTATCCTTTTGGGCGATTTATTTAAATAGCTGCCGTGATCATTATATATACTGTCTTTATTGTCTGTTTTAGTTCTTCCTGCTTTTTTGGAAATATATATTAATTAGGCATTAGTTTATTGAACATAAGATTTATATATAACATGAGATTATTATATAAGTTAAAGGAGTGCTTCTTTTTTGATATATTACCCCCGAGATTATAAATGCCCCCGAGTTTGAGATGTTTTTATTAGGATTTTGTTTTTTTAAAAATCGTATTAAGTGTGGCAAACATTTTAGTACATCTTTTAAATTGTTTCCCTTTTCTTTTTGTAGCTTTTAGTGGCCTGCTTTAAATACTCAAAGGTTTTGGTTTAATTAACTGAACTTTAGTTGTTATAGCTTAAAAACACGTTAATACTCTTACTGATTTAAAAGATTCGAATTCTAATTCTTTATAATTTAGGAGTAATATGTTTTAATGTATATTCGAATTATATAACGGGATTCAAACCTCGTGTTTTGATACTCGAAACAGATTTATTGTTTGATTTTAGGGTACGTTCGACGCCCGATTTATAAGTTATATATATTCACTTAGACGAAATGCCTTTAAATCTGAATTTATACTTAAATCAAGCCCTAGATTTAATATACTCAATAACTACTCTTTTGTTTTTTACGCGTTTTTATTTAGGACAAGCGTTGTTTTTAGAGTCAAAAGTCCAATTTAAGTACTAAAGTCTTTAATATAATCTTTTACCCTTAAGTTTTATATTTCAAGAGTTTTCGTTCGCTATTCTGTAGTCTCTAAAAAAGATTCCGGTATACCTTTTTTTATAATATTTTATTCCTTAATAATTTCATTTTTTTGCCTCAAAAATTCTAGTTTAACTATCGATTGGCTCTTCTTATTCAATGAACTCGCAAATCAACTAAACTTCCAAGACTAAAATCCTCTACTCTTTTTTAAAAAAGGTGTAAAAACTTTTCTTATTAAATTGTACGTTATAAGTGATAATAATTTTATTAAAACATAATACCTAAATCTTATAAATATTTGAAACAACGTATTTTACCAAATATCTGATATATATATGTATATTGGTTTTAAACGTTCTTTTGTCTTTTTCTAATATTTGTTCTATTATTAATATATACGCCTTATACCCAAACACATAAATTCTATTTTAGTTTAATTTAAAATCGATAGTAATTTTGGCAATAAATATAAGATTGTACTACCAAAAGTAATTGTAAAATTACTTGTTTTTTTAACGGATAATCGTTAGTTATTTATATGCTTTAGGTTTTTGTTATATAAATGAATACCTACAAATGTGTATTTAATATTTAGTTTAATAAAGAAATTAGATCTTAATTGTATTTTTATTCTTTTGTTAATTGTTTTTTGGCTAGTTCTTTTAGCACCGCTATTTGGTTTATAAGTTATAGTTAAAAAAAAGCTCAAGTTCAATTCTAAATTTAAAAACCCATTCTTTGTATTTTATAAACCCTTTAATTATAATAATAGCCTTTTTTTAATTGTGTTTGATTTTGTATATTAAAAGTCCAAATTATTTTTGAACTTAAGATTTAAAGCTTTTAATATACTCAAATACTTTATTATATTTTTTTAAGCGCAAAACGTATCTAATTAATATTCCGTTATATTCACATTTAAATACTAGTAGCCAGGACATGCTTCTAAAATAACCCAAGTAATTAAAAAAATCTTATATAATTTTTTAAAATAAATGTGGTAATTGCTAATAAATCGGGTAAACAAAATTAAAGTTAAAAACATAAGTAAATGTATATTATTTACACTTTAAGCGTTTAACTTTGTTTATTATTTTAACATTTTTAATTGATTTAACTAACTTTTTCAACGTATTTAGGCTTAAGTAATCGGCGTATAAATGCTACATTATTTTCGTATTTAATCAAGGGTTTTTATGCTTTTAGGTTGGCTTTAATGTTCGTTTAAGCTTTTGTTTTATAATTGTATAAATCACAGTTTTTATAAAGCTTAAGGGGACTTTACATAAATAGTTTAAACGTTTTTTATATTTGAAAAACACAAGGTTTTGTCGGCGTTTTAATTAATAAACAACAAAGTAGTTTGCCATAGGCTCGTTATTGTTATCCTAACATAAAGTATAATCTATTTTATAAAACTAAAGATTTTATTTAAATAAACGAGTTTCTAAGATAATATTAACATAAAATCCTTTTATAATAGTTATGTTATAAAAAATGAAATCATATGTTTAATTATTATTATTTATAAGGGCGTTTTTTATAATTCGAGTTCTGCGCCTTAAAATAGGAAACTAGCTGTTTTTTGCTTTTATAATATTGTTTGGCTTTGCCTTAATAAAAGATTTAGGTTCTAAAAACAAGACATTGTTGACTAAGTTAGTTGCTTTATAATTGTCTAAGAGTATTAAATTAAAAAGAGGGTATAAGGTACTTCCCTAAAGAAAATAAACTCTTAGTTAGGCCCTTTTCTTAAGACTTAATGAAAACACTAAAAACGTATTGTTTTTTGATTCTGCCGATTTGTTAGAGATATTTCTTAGGAACTTAGATTTGGGTTTTTTTAAGCTTTTCGAGTTTTTTGATTTTTTAATTAAATCTTTAATTAATAAAAATAAAAGCTTGTTTTAGCCAAATTGGCTTCGTAAGCTTTTTCACTTGTTTTTTATAAATCGTTGATAGATTTTCTTAATTTAATTTTTATTTTATTTTAAACCTAATTTAGGCAATTTGTTAAAAAAAGTTTTAAAGACTTTTTTATAAATAATAAATTAGAGTTTTATACAATAACTAAAAGATTATTTGTGTAGATTTTTAGAGTATAGGTATAATTGTTTTAAAACTTGTTGATCTAATGAGTTTTTAGAAGATTTTTTGCCTTGGGCCTTAAATAAGCTTTTGTTCTCAAATCTTGTACTATTTGATTTTCCTTAAAAAGTAGCGAAATGATTAGTATGTGGTTTGTTATTAATAAACTTGTAGTACGTTAGATTTATTTCGTTTATATAAAAAAAGCGGCATAACTGTTTTAAAGTATATAAAAAAGGGTTTTCAAGCTTGTTGGCTTTTTTGATCTTTTAATATTAATTAATAAATTATTTATTATTAAATTGTTTAGTAATGATCAAAAAGTTTGTAAGCCTTTAAGATCCTTTAATATTGGTGATTTTGTATAATTTGGCTTTTTGAAAAAGGGCTTAATATATTATAATCCATTTAGTTAGGTTAATTTTTCCTTTTTTTGCTTAGGCAAGTAAGGCTGTATACTTTTGTTTGATGTTGGCTTATAAGGTTTAGTCCGTTTATTAGAGTACAAAGCAAAAGGAACAAATAAGTACTTAAATGTTTATGCGCTTTTTCAAGATAAGCTATGATATGGCAATATTAAAGTACTTGTATATTATGATCTTTTAGATTTATTTGTAGAATTTAAAATACGCAATTGTTTGGGGTTATCAAATTGTATAATTTGATTTTTATTTCTTTTTCTTGTTTTTGGCATCAAAAGTACATAATTTTGGCCTATACAAAACCGCCATAGCTAGGGCTCTTGGGATCACAAGAACAAAAGAATCTAGAATTAATTAATTGGTCTTACTTTTACCTGATATAGTGATAATAGTCCTATTTTAAGTGTTATTTACTAATATAGCTAAAAGATTCAAGTAAGCCTTTATTGCTATAGCCCAAGTAATAAGGTTTGTGTTGTATTAAACTTATATAATTTGAAAGTTGATTTATAATTAAGTAGTCTTTATTATTACGATTTACTTGGCGCTTTTAAGAGTTAAATTGAGAATTTCCATAAGAATACAAGTATTTATTATATTAGGGTCAACCAAGGGCTATAATTTAAGGATATTTGCATTGAACGTGAAATAAGTGTATTAGTTAGCCTATTGCTTGGGTTTTTTATAAACAATGTTTGCATTTAGCGTTCTAATATTGCTATCGTTTGTAAACATATTAAAGTAATCAAACAATTGTTAAACAAGGGAACTAAAAAATTGAAAATAAAAAAGGATCGTAGAAATAATAAGTAAAAGACTTAAGTAAAGTCTAAAATCGTGTATACACCGGGTAATGATGACAGCCTATAGCTCTTAATTGTGATACGGAAAGTGAAGCAGGTCTTTTTAGGTGTGAAATATTTTTATAATCATTAAAAGTGAGAAGTATGTAAATATATTAAATTAATTGAATTAAGCGTTATCCTTTCTAAAATAGGACTGCGAGCTGGAGATATATACATAAAATGCTTACGCAAATATACACTAGACTTCATTAGATATACTGACATAATAATGGCGCTGATTGCACGACACTTTATGCTTTGTTATATGTCACATATTGATTAGTGTATTGTTTAGTGGCCCAAGCGCATTAGCTAATAATTAAGTGATTACGCCTATTAAACTAATAATCATAAAAAAAGTATTTACTTTAATAAATAATAACCTTTTTTTAATATTAATATTATATATATTCGCGTTTATGCCTTTATTTTCTGCCTTTTTTCTTTCTTTTTTGATTTTTATATATATTATTTGAATAATTTATATTATTAAAATGCTTTTCAAATTAACTAAAGAAATACGCAATAAGTATTATAAGCTTTATGCTAGTTAAATAAGTATTTTGTTTTTGTTTTACTTTTATTATATGTTTTATGTATTATGCTTTTTAGCTTTAAGTATTAGGCTAACTAATAATGTGATTACAAATGGATATCTCTAAAAATAAGCTTGCTTAAACATCCTTTTTTATGCTACCTTTTATACGGCAAGTTATACGTTTAGATTCCTTTTTTCCCAAATCAAAAAATTTCTTTTGTTTAGACTTTAATAATAATCCGCTTATTTTATTTTTTTATTATTGTTTTACATTTAATAGCAAATTTAATACAATTTTTGCTTTTACTTATGTGCCCTTTTTTATTTAAGCTTTTATTTTTTATAAACATCTTATGTCTTTTAGCCTTATTTTTCCTTTTCTTGCTTTTGCTTTATTTTTTACCTAAATTATCATTTCTTAAATTCCCAAAAGCAAAAGCAAAGCACATAAGGTAATTAATAAAAATAACGCCTATATATTTATTAATAAAAAGTCGGAAAATCACAACGTTTAAATAATAAAAACTTAAATCAAAAGTATTTGATTATATTTTTATTATTTATTCCGAATATACTTTTACGTTCTTAAATTTTCTTTTATAAATTTTGCACCTTTTTAAAGCATAGTTCAAAATCCAAGGCCTTGCCTATTAAACGTAAGCGTGGTATGTATTTTTTATTATGTTTTATGCTTATTTTTATTATATAATCATAAACAAATGTTAATATATGCTTGTAAATCAATAATTTACTAAACCTTATTTTTTATATGTTCGTTTTGCTGTATATAGCTGCAGTGATAAAGGCAAATGCTTTGCTAATACCCTTTTTGCTGGTTTACGCTGTTATAACTATACCTTTGGGTACATTTGTTGTATTACTTTTTTTTAAATCTTTTAATATAGTATTTGATTAATCTTCTTCTTTAAAACTGGAAATAGCCTTTTTTTTAGTAAGCTTTTTTAACATTTTTGTGAACATTTCATTAATATTATATAAAGTGTTCGCGCAATTTACATAATTTTTAAGACCTTATTAAGGAAAGATGAATTAGATAATAAAAGTGGGGAAAAAAATAAAATAAAAAAAAGATCAAGATTTTACCAACCAGATTTTATTGTCCTGGTCTTAAGCATAAAAAAAAGAACAAGAATGATGATAATGCTGCTGATGAAACTGATACTATTGTTAAAAAAAAATTTAAAAGGAAAAAAGATTAATTATTAACAGCTTTGTTGAAGGGAATTGCAAAAGCATTGCGCTTATAAATAAGCTTTTATTGGGTTTCGCGTAGGCTTAAGGTTTTTTTTGCAATTTTTACGCTAAACTTTTGCTCTTTTTTATTTAAAATAATAAGGAATATCTATTTATTAAAATTAAAAAAGTTAATTTAATAAATAAAAAATACGCATAAATTATTAATATGTTTTTAATAAATGTATTCAAAGCTTTTTGATTTAAAATTTATGATTTTTAAGATTTAAAAAAGCTTTAAATTACTTAAACTTTTAATAAAACAAGTTTTTTGTAACCTTATTAACAAGTATATTATTTATTAATAAATATATAATTTTAAATAAGCCATAAACAAATTTTTGCTTAAGCCATATATTTTAAATATTCATATGGCAAAATTTAATAATAATCTTTTTATTATTGTTTATTATAAGCCTAATTATTTGCTAATTATTACAAAAGATTTCCCATATTTTACTAATGTTTAAAAATAAGTTCCTAAAAAATCGTTAAAGCGCTATGGCTTTTTTTCCCGTGTGCTTAAAAAACAGCAACTTCGCTTTTGTTGTGAAAATTATAATCATAAATTATCAAAATGCTTTTCAAATCATTAAATTATTAAATATTAAGATTATATATTTTTACGATAATCATTTTATTTTAAAATTATTTGCAAATAAAGTATCAAAAGCAATAAATATAGCTCGTATTTAATTGCTTTTAAATATAATCCCCAAAAAGCGTATTTCAAATAAATATTAAATAAACTAATATATAATTATAAAATGCTTTGGTTTAAGGTTTATGGCAAATTATAAGAAAAAAGCTGAAGCATATATAATATTTAATTAAACAATGATTACTGTATATAATATAAATTTAAACTTTTTTTAATATGCTTTAATAATTTTTTTTAATGTTTAATCATTGGATTTTATAAGCTTAAGTTAAGATAATAGGATTATAAAACATTTCTCATTTGCTTAGTCAAATTTGTAAGTAATTTTTTTAATATATTAATTATAAACAAAAAAAAATTTTTGTGCTTTTGGTTATGTATTATTTTGATTTTTAGAAATTGCTTAATATTTTTAAAATTATACATATTATATGCCTAATTAAGCTTTTTAATAAGTTTTTTTTGCCAAGCTTTGTATTATTTTGATGAAAAAGCATTTAAATATTATTAATATAAAATAATATCAAAATTTTGTGCTTAAGGTTCATAAATATACAAGGCTTTTTAAAGCAAAAATACAATCCCAAACTTGTCAAAGTCTTGCTAATATGCTTATATCAAAAATAAAGGAAATTACGCATTTTATAAAATGCATAATTAACCCATAATACCTTTTTTAGCTTTTAAAAGCTGGGAGAAAATTTATAATATACTATTTTTTTATTTATATTTTGGAAAGCATTAATAAATGCGTTAATCATATCAAAGCACTTAACTTCTAAATCAAATTCAATTACAAGCGCTATGGCTATTTTAAATAATTTAGCTGCCAAAGTACTTGTATATATTAAAATGATCATAAATTTACTTTAAAGGTTTTTACGCATTATAATATATAATCGGCATTTTAAAATATATCCATTTTTATTAAATTTGTATTTAAATACCTACATAAGCGGTATAAGCATTAATATAATATTTAACTTAAAATATTCCAATATTTAGCATTTATACTTATTTATATTACCTATTTTTAAATAAGCATTTTTAATAAATTACGTTTTTATTAAGTGATTTTTAAAATTATTTCACTTTTTAGGCTTTGGCAAAAAATCTTAAACCTTAATTTTGGGAAATAGGATCTTTCCTTTTAATAATAGTTATTTTCTTAGGCGATTTGCTTAAATAGTTGCCGCGATTATTATATACATTATTTTTGTTATTTATTTTAGTTTCTTTTGCTTTTTCGAAAACATATGCTAATTAAGCATTAATTTATTAAACATAAGATTTATGTATAATATAAGATTATTATATAGGTTAAAGGAGTGCTTTTTTTTTAATATATCATCTCCAAGATTACAAATACCCCCAAAATTAAGGTGTTTTTATTAAGATCTTATTTTTTTAAGAATTATATTAAGTATAACTAATACTTTAGTATATTTTTTGGATTATTTTCTTTTTTCTTTTATAGCTTTTAATAGCCTGCCTTAAATACTTAAGAATTTTAGTTTAATTAGCTAAGCTCCAATTGCTATAACTTAAAAGCGCGTTAATGCTTTTACTAATTTAAAAAATTCGGATTTCAATTCCTTATAATTTAGGGGTAATATATTTTAATATATATTTAGATTATATAACGGGATTTGAACCTTAAATCTTAATGTTTAAAGCGGATTTATTGTTTAATTTTAAGGTATATTTAACGCCCGATTTATAAGTTGTATATGTTTATTTAAACGAAATGCCTTTAAATCTGGATTTATGCCTAAATTAGGCTTTAGGTTTAATATATTCAATAATTGCTTTTTTACTTTTTGTGCATTTTTATTTGGGATAGGCGTTGGTTTTAAAATCAAAAGTTTAATTTAAATGCTAAGGTTTTTAACATAATCTTTTACCTTTAAGTTTTATATTTTAAAAGCTTTTGTTTGTTGTTTTGTGATTTTTAATAAAGATTCTAATATGCCTTTTTTATAGCATTTTATTTCCTAATAGTTTTATTTTTTGTTTTAAAAATTCTAGTTCAATTATTAATTAGCTCCTTTTTTTTAATAAACTCGCAAATCAACTAAGCTTCTAAAACTAAAATTCCCTGCTTTTTTTTAAAGAAAATATAAAAGCTTTCCTTATCAAATCGCACGTTACAAATAATAATAATTTTATTAAAATATAGCACCTAAATCTTATAAATATTTAAAGCAACGTATTTTACTAAGTATTTGATGTGCGCATGTACATTGGTTTTGAACGCTTTCTTGTCTTTTCCTAATGCTTATTCTATTATTAATGTATATGCCTTATACCCAAACATATAAATTTTATTTCAATTTAGTTTAAAATCAATAATGATTTTGGCAATAAGTGCAAAATTATACCACCAAAAATAATTGCAAAATCATTTATTGTTTTTCTTAATAAGTAATTGCTAATTGTTTATACGCCTTAGGCTTTTATTATATAAATAAATACTTACAAATACATATTTAATGTTTAATTTAATAAGAAGATTAAATCCTAATCGCATTTTTACCTTTTTATTAATTACCTTTTAGCCAGCCTTTTTGGCATCGCCATTTGGCTTATGGATTATAATTAAGAAAAGCTTAAATTTAATTCCAAGTTTAAAAACCTATTCCTTATATTTTATAAATCTTTTAATTACAATAATAGCCTTTTTTAATTATATTTGATTTTACATATTAAAAGTCCAAATTGCCTTTAAACCCAAAATTTAAAGCTTTTAATATACTTAAAAACTTTATTATATTTTTTTGAACGTAAAGCATATTCAATTAGTATTTTTCTATATTTATATTTAAGTATTAATAGCTAAAACATATTTTCAAAGCAATCCAAATAATCAAAAAGATTTTATGTGATTTTTTAAAATAAACATAATAATTGCTAATAAATTAGGTAAACAAAATTAGAATTAGAAATATAAGTAAGCATATATTGTTTATATTTTAAGCATTCAATTTTGTTCATTATTTTAATATTCCTGGCTAATTTAATTAATTTTTTTAATGCATTTAGGCTTAAATGATTAGCGCGTAAATGCCATATTATTTTTATATCCAATCAAAGGTTTTTATGCTTTTGGGTTGGCTTTAATGCTTATTTAAGCTTTTGCTTTATAATTGCATAAATCATAATTCCTATAAAGCTTAAAAGAATTTTGCATAAATAATTTAAATGTTTTTTATATTTAAAAAACATAAGGTTTTATTAGTATTTTAATTAATAAATAATAAAGTAGTTTACCATAAGCTTACTATTATTGCCCTAGCGCAAAATGCAATCCATTTCACAAAACCAAAAATCTTACTTAAACAAATAAGCTTTTAAAATAATATTAATATAAAATCCTTTTATAATAACTATATTATAAAAAATAAAATAATATATTTGATTATTATTACTTAGAAGAATGTTTTTCATAATTTGCGTTCTGCGCCCCAAAATAAGAAGCTACTTGCTTTTTGCCTTTATAATATTATTTAGTTTTGTTTTAACAAAAAATCTAGATTTTAAAAACAAAACATTATTAATTAAATTAATTGTTTTATAATTATTTAAAAGTATTAAATTGGAAAAAGGGTATAAAGCACTTTCCCAAAAAAAAGTAAACTCTTAATTAGGCCTTTTTCTTAAAACTTAATAGAAGTACTAAAAACGCATTATTTCTTAATCCCGTTAATTTATTAAAAATATTATTTGGGAACTTAGATTTGGGTTTTTTTAAGCTTTTTAAATTTTTTTATTTTTTAATCAAATCCTGAATTAATAAAAGCAATAACTTATTTTGGCCAAATTAGCTTTGCAAGCTTTTTCATTTGTTTTTTGCAAATTGTTAATGGATTTTTTTAGCTTAATTTTTGTTTTGCTTTAAAGCTGATTTAGGTAATTTGTTGGGAAAAGTTTTAAAAATCTTTTTATAAATAGTAAATTGAAATTTTATATAATAGTTAAAAAACTATTTATGTGAATTTTTAAAGTATAAATAAAATCATTTTAAAGTTTGTTAATTTAATATGCTTTTTGGTTTTTTGCTTTAGGTTTTAAATAAGTTTTTATTTTTAGATTCTGTATTATTTGATTTTCTTTAAAAAATGGCAAAATAATCAATATATGATTTGTTATTAATAAATTTGTAATATATTAAATTTATTTTATTAGTATAAAAAAGGCAATATAATTATTTCAAAATATATAAAAAGGGGTTTTTAAGCTTATTGGCTTTTTTAATTTTTTAATATTAATTAATAAATCATTTATTATTAAATTGTCCAGTAATAATTAAAAAGTTTATAAGCTCTTAAAATCCTTTAATATTAGTGACTTTATATAACCTGGCCTTTTAAAAAAAGGCTTAATATGTCATAATCTATTTAATTAGGCTAATTGTTCCTTTTTTGCTTAAATAAATAAGGCTATGTATTTTTATTTAATATTAGCTTATAGGGTTTGGTTTGTTTATTAAAATATAAAGTAAAGAAAATAAATAAGCGCTTTTTTAAAATAAGCTATAATATAATAATATTAAAGTACTTATATATCATAATTTCTTAAATTTATTTATAAAATTTAAAATACGCAATTATTTGAGATTACCAAATTGTATAATTTGATTTTCATTTCTTTTTCTTATTTTTGGCATTAAAAATGCATAATTTCGGCTTATACAAAATCATTATAGCTAAGGCTTTTAAAATCACTAAAGCAAAAAAATTTAAAGTTAATTGCTTGGCTTTGCTTTCATTAAGTGTAATAATAAAAGTCCTGCTTTAAGTATTATTTGATAATAAAGCCAAAAGATTTAAGTAAGCTTTTATTGTTATAATCTAAATAATAAGATTTGCGCTATATTAAGCTTGCGTAATTTAAAAATTAATTTATAATTAAGCAGTTTTTGCTGCTATAATTTGCTTAACGCTTTTAAGAATTAAATTAAAAACTTCCACAAAAGTGCAAGCATTTGTTGCATTAGAATTAATTAAGGGCCATAATCCAAAAATATTTGCGCTAAAAGTGAAATAAGTGTATCAATTAGCCTATTGCTTAGGTTTTTTGCAAATAATATTTGCATTTAGCATACTAATGCTGCTGTCGTTTGTGGACATATTAAAGTAATTAAGCAATTATTAAGCGAAGGAACTAAAAAATTGAGAATAAAAAAAGATCATAAAATTAATAAATAAAAAACTTTAGATAAAATCCAATTCCGTGTATGCACCAGGTAAAGGTAACAGCCTATGGCTCTTAACTAACATACAACAAAAGTGGACCACAATTATAAACTATGTATTTGGATATATATAAGCTTTTGGCCCCTGTGACCCTAAATTCTGTACAACACATCCCCCAAAAGCCGAAAATAAACGAACCAATTAGCCGCCTTTGAAAAGCCCCTTAACTACCCCCTAAGGTAAAAGCCACTGAACCTCTGTTTATAATCTAAGGTACTAATCGCCAAACAAGTCAATTAATGGCCTTAAGCAGTAAGCTTTTTTAAGGCCCCTAAGTTGTAAATAAGCGATTTGCTATGATTAAGCAATAATCGCCCCCGCTTGCTATGATTAAGCAAAAAACAAATAAAATTCAATCAAAGCTTGGCATAAACCAAAGCCCAAAAATCCACAATGACACAGCCGCCAAGCAATCACAGGTTGTCCAATTAGACCAGAGGCACTGTGGCTTTTAACTGTAATACGGAAAGTGGAGCAGATCTTTCAAAATGTAAAAGATTTTTATGATCACTGAAAATAAGAAATATGTAAGTATATTTAATAAATTAAATTAAACATTACCCTTTTTTAAATAAGATTGCAAGCTAAAGATATATACATAAAATGCTTACGCAAGCATACACTAAACCTCATCAAATATGCTAACATAATAATAGAGCTTATTACGCGACATCTTCTTTTATAGTATTGACTTTAATAAAGGCAAAGGTATTAAACGAGTCGTTTTAACGTTTTAGTATAACGCCTAATGTTTCCCCTCCTAATACTAAAGGTGTTTAACCCTCTTTGGTTTTTAATATAAAGGAGAAAGGGATTTGCATAAATATAAGGACCTTTGGTTAATTTTGGATAAGTTATATAAAAAATATGAGTATGTCTTAAACGTAATTCAAAACAAATCCTAGGTATATCTGGTCTTATATCTCTAGTTATTCCTTAGATCATTTGTTCTTTTCAGCCCTTATTATGTCTTTTAATATATTCGTAACCTTTATTTTTTTTAGCTTTTTATATATAACAATTATAGAATCTAAAATTGTTCTTTAATCGGGTTTTTTTTTGCCTATGTATTTTTTTTAAAGTCGGCAATTGTCTATTTACTAAAGAACTCCTAAAAGTCCTAAAACAAGTACTCTCTCTTCGTCTTCTTATTATAGTAATATTTACGAAACTTTTGTAAATATTTTGTATAATTAGCTAATATCTTTTTAGTTCTTAATAATATATTATTCATTGGTTTTTAAATTAATAGGATAATACTTTCTTACTCTTTTACTGGCTCTGTAATATACTCCCTTAACTAAAACATTATATTAAAATAAGTTCAAAGTCAGTTCAAATATAATTCTTTAAATAGTCCGTTAGTCCAGTTTTAAGGTGTTAATTTAACAATTGTTGTTAAATAATTGTCGTATTATATTTACTATAAATTATGTAACTATTAAATTCTTAATTAATCAAAATACCTTTACTAATGTCTTCAAAAAGGGGAAGTTATTTATCCTTTAATCCAGTCAATAACTAAGCCTTAATTAAAAGTACAAATAATTAAGTACTTCAAGTCGACTTTATAATCTAAGACCTTATTATTTATAATACAAATTAATCGCTAATTAGTGTCGATACAATACCAGTGGATTATACAAAAATATATTAAAACAAAAGGGTCAATATAGTCTTCAGTAAAATAGGTGATAAAATCTGTATATTCTTAAAAAAGTAGGAGAAATCCCTTATTATATACTCCTTCAAATGACCCCTATAATAAATCCATTATAGCTCCGACTACCCCCTAGAACTGTCAGATCTATTACTCCTAGTAGCCAAGGCATAACCCCTGAAAACTACTATGGTATTATTCAAGTGGCGCTTCTTGTATAATATGATGAGATTATATAACCCCTGTGGACCAACACTTATTATATAACTCTAAGTGACATAAACACTGCCTTATCTTTTAGCTTTATTAATTATTATAAAGCCATAAAACATAAATCTCTGTGTTGTCCATTAACCTTTGTATAATAATATAAAAGTCCTATAACTGTTTAAAAATCTTCTTCATTTATAACTATTTTTAAAATATCTAGCCTCTTCGGTTATTTGTACTTAAACGATAGTCCACCTATTAGAACCTTTGCCTTATTATTTATAATATTATATTCTAAATCTAACTCTTTGAGGATTTTAAAGAATAAATCTTAACTTAAATGTTTTATATGAATGTCTTTTTTAAAGGCCCCTTTAATCTTAGGCTATAATAGAACACCGACTCTTATAGTAATCTATTCGTTGTCTCCCTTTTTAGGCCCTTTAATGCTTATTATAATATTCTGTTGAAACAAGGCAGTTTTTAATATAACCTTGTGTTGTCTTTTTGTTATTATTTTATTATTTACTATCTTATAAACTTTTATTAATGTTTTATTTTATATTTGTAGTCTTTTTCCCACTGCCTTTTTTTGTTTTATTTATATAGGCGCTTTTCCTGTTGTTATTGATAGTAATATTGCGCTCTTATGAGTCGGCTTAAATACAATAGGCTTTACTTGTCTTAGTATTGGGTTATCTTTTTTCGTTAAACTATGCGCTGACTTTTTAACTACTATAGGTTTTCGTATTTAGCAAAATGGTGTTTTTATAATATGTACCGGCGATTGTTTTGTCAGTATTTTGCCTTTTATTATAGACTTTGGTATACTAATCTTTAAGCCCCTTTTATTAAGTTCCGTAAATTTATTAGCTTCTGAGTCAGTCTTCTCTTTCTTTACCTCTACTTTTATTACTCTTAGTGTTTTTGCCACCTTCTTTCCTTTACTAAAAACACTTACTCTATTAATAGTTCTATGTTGTTTAGCCTTTTGGTTTTAAAGGTTATTATAATGGCGAGTATATGTCGTCAAACACTCGACTACCTAACTTATTTTAGTATTTAACCAATTACTTTGGTTCTGTTCCCGAATTAAGTCTATAAATATATTTATTATTTCTTTATATATATTATTGTTTAAATGTGCCTTTGTGTTAATATCCTTATAAATAGTGAATTAATTATCTACAGTTTAGGTATATAACGGTGTGAATTTGTCTATTATTATCTTTAATATTTTATATATGACAATATCTAAGTTAACTTAAGTTAAGCTATATCTCGTATTTATTGTCTTTTATGTTATAAAGTCATGGTTTGTTTTGTCGGTAAACTACACGTCTTAGTAAGTAAGATCTTTTTTAGGGAAAAGACAGAACGTATTTAGTTATATAGTAAGTTTGAGTAAGTTAATGTTTTTGATGTTTGATATTATATTAATAATATTAAAGAACTTAATATTAGTGTATATCTTTGTTATTTAAATAAAATAAATTAGAATATAAAATTACTAATATATCAAAACTATGGGCTAAAGTAGCCGACCTAACAGCCGCTTAAATAACCCACCTAAACAGTTAATCAAATATCCCCTCAAATAGCCCCCCTTCCTCCTAAACAGCCGACTTAAACAACTAATTAAACAGCCGACTTAGGTAGCTTACTAAACAACCTACTAAACAGCTAATTCAAACAGCCAACTCAAGTAGCTAAATTAAATAGCTAACTTAAATAACTTACCAAATTGGCTGTGGAAAATTATTAACTTAGGTAGACGATTAGACTGAATTAAAAGGGTTCTAGATAAGGTTATTTGTTAACTAATTCTTAGAATATATTTTTATTTTGAATGTCTTATAATTAACTTATTATATATACTCTTTATACTAGTCATTTGCCAAAGAATAAAAAGCATATATAAAAACAAATATTTATTATATATAGGGCTGACTAATTCTTATATCAAAAGCTTGTTCTTACATTTATAATTATAAAACAACTATTTTTTAGATTTGATCTTCATTATTAATATTTACATATAAATATAAGAGTCTACATATTGTTTAGAAATCGTCTTTGTTATGGATCGGCTTTAGTTTACCTAATCGTTTAAGAGGTTTATATATAAATATACTGCTGTTGTTATTAGTTCTATATATATTACTGATAATAATATAATTAGGGTCTATTTTTTGGAAAATATAAAAGAACTTGTATTAATTTAAGTGTTTTATTTGTATGTCTTTGTTTATAGTCTGTTTATATTTTGACTTAACTAAAGTATATACCCTTATAATAACTGTATTATTGTTGTTATATTTAGGCTTATTAAATGTCACTATAATATTTTGTTAAATAAGTATTGTTTTTAACGTGGTTTTATATATTAGATCAGTTAATGTCTTATTATCTTATATCCTAAAGTTTGACTTTAATATATCTATTTATGTCCGTTGTCTTTTGAAAATAATATTTCTATTGTTTTGTAACGATGTTTTGGCTTTTATTAGTAAAGAAAATGAAAAAAGCAGAGAATCGTTGTTTTTAGATTAGGGGTAGTCAAATATCTATTTTATTTACGATTTGTTTTTAGACTTTAATAGTGTTTGTTTTTGAGTTTTAAAAGGATATACGACTGATGTCCTGGCTTTTGACTTAGACTTTGGGGGTGGAGGTGATATATTGTTTATATTAAGGGTAATAACAAGAACAATAATACTTGGTGTTCTTTTTATAAAAGACAATATAGCTTTTGGTTTGTTTAGTTTATAGACTTGCCTTTTCTTAAACAGAGCGACGTCTTTTTTTGTATAGTAACTGAGACATTCCACTGTTTAAACAGTTTTATCCTACGATTAGTTACTATGGTTCTATTTTTGAATTAGATTTTTAAGTATATTTATTATTTTTCTATGTTTATTATTGTTTAAATGTGTCTTATTATTAACTTCGTCTTGATTAATGTATTATTAGTTTATAATCTTGGTGTGTAATAGTGTCAATTCGTCCATTGTTATCTTTAATATTTTATAAATGACGGCGTCTAAATTAAACTATGTCGAGTTATATTAGATATTTATATTCTTTTATAATGTAAAATTCCGATTATGAAGGTCCGTGAACCATGTGTTATGTTGTGCAGGATCTTTTATAGGGAAAGGTTAGAATGTGATAGGTTATATAACGAGTATGCTAATGGCTATAGTTATTATTGATTAGTTTTATAATTCTAAAATTAAATAAAATATCCTTACTTTTAGTTATTATAAAATAAATACTATTGTTTGTACTTGTTGTTTAATTGTTTTGGTTAATTAATGTTTAAGCCAAGTTAGTATAGTTATATAAAATAAAAAGATTATTGATTGTTTTAAGAGGTTTCTTTAGTTGGCAGATTCGTATTATATTAGCCTAGAATATTATAAACAATATAATAAAATAAGTCAAGATTAGTAAAAATATAATCTTAAAATAAAATAAAAAATATTATATAAAAGTAAGCTTATAAACAAAAGATTTGATTGAAAAAAACAATTGAAATAGTGAAAGAACTAGGCTATATGTAGAAACAGAGGCTATTTTAAGAAGCTACGATATGGGCTGTTTGCGAGAGGTACTAAGTAATAGCGCTAATGGCGGGGTTACAGCTTCCTAAAGTAGCCTATAAAATAACCGCTACTTTATTAATAGCCTTTTTCGTTTATAGACATTATTTTACCTTTGTTTTTACCTATTGTTTAACTATATTTCTAAGGTATAATATTAACTTATATTTTAAAATATATATTTAACTGTATATATATGTTTAACTAATAACTATTAATATAATAACAGACCTTTTTTAAAAACAAATATATCTATGTTTTAAACTTTCTTACTTTAGCTTATACAACAGCCTAATCCCGAAGTTCTGTTAGGTAATATTATAATAACTGACAGTTAAGTAGACGTATTAGTAGTAATAAGGGAAAATGTAATTATAAGTAGTAAAAAACTATTAATTAAACTCGATTATAATTAACGTTTAATAAATACAAATCCGTTGTTTATTGCCAATCCCTTTTTTTAACCCGATTTACTTATTTGCGCACGTTCTTATACGATTAAGAATATTAAACACCTGGCTATAAAACTAATTATTATTTACTTATAGAAAAATCCTAATTGTTAGATTAGTGACACGTCTATAAGTATAATAGAGATTATTCCTAGTATTTTATTTAAATCTTAGTAACAGACTCTAAAAACCGTAAAGATTTGTACGTATTATTTGGACTTTGGCTTTTTTAAGCGATTTATTAGTAAAGAGTTTAAAGTCGACATGGTTTTTTTAAATACAAAATTAAAATAGGTATATTAAACATTAAGTAATGTATTAGTTGTATATTTTATAATCAATAGTGAGTTTACTTTTTAGTTTATAATTAATGTCATATTTAATAATATATGATTATATAATACAATTTTTCTCTTAGAACTTTACTTATGACAACTTATCCTTAATAAAGTCTTACTTATAGAAACCCGAAGATCTTAAGCCATTGTTATTTAAAAAGAGAAGGCTTAGACTTTAGTTATTTAAGATATGTCTTATAATCTGACAATTATTATTTTAAGGCTTAAAGTACTAGAGACAATTGTTCTTTTAATTATAAGACGAGTCAAAACACAAAGTAACTCTGATATTAAAGACTTAGATGTTTTTGACAATAAGTCCTTAAATGGCTTTAGTATAGACCTAGAGTTAGATAATATATTTAGTAAGAATAATAAAGATAAAGAGTCTAAAGAAGAGCTAGAAGGTATAAATCTTAATGATTTAGAACTCGAAAAGGTAAAATATAAAAGTAATAAGCCAATGCCGAATGACTTTAAAAGTAATATTAATATATACCAAATAATATAAATTATATAATAAAATAGTAAAATAAACGAGACTATATAATTATAAGCCCTT
Source organism: Helotiales sp. F229 (assembly GCA_002554605.1). Lineage (NCBI taxonomy): Eukaryota > Fungi > Ascomycota > Leotiomycetes > Helotiales > Helotiales sp. F229. Next base: position 1,594,362 of record MXAW01000004.1, on the reverse strand, counting down.
TTCTTTTATATTCAATAAGTCATTGTTTAACTAATTTATCTAAGATAATTGAACTAATAAACTCTAAGATTATAATATATTTAAACAAAAATAATTAAGGTAACGGCTGTGCGTTTTTCTAATATAACGTATAATGTTATGAATTTGATTATATTATTGTTATATATGGTTTTACTTATAAACTACTATTTATTTAAATATACTCTATATATATATTTCTTCGGTTCTGTTATAATCCAGTAGGTAATATGTTCTTGGCTTTATTAATGGGACTTAAAAAAACAACTGTTGTCTTTCTTATTTATTATATATAGTATATATATAACTTTATATAAAAAGATATTTTATAGGATTACTCCGAGAGATATATTGACTAAAAGACTAATAATACCAAAAATCATAGTATTATATACCCTTTTGTTTAAAAGATATTAGACACTTATAGTTATTATTGTCTATATTACTATTCTTCCTTAGGACGTTTTATAAGAACGGCGCTTAGAGTATTTATTATGCTTGTTCTTATTGGTCTATTAATAACTTAAAGATATAAGTTCAATATATATTTAGACCTAATATAAAATAACCAAAAGTCAAGTCTTATTAGTTATATAAACAAGTAGGGTTATTTACTGGCAAAGTTTTATAGTACTAATATCAAAATCAGTATATAACAGTGGGTAAATATATATAAAACAAAGAGGCAATTCCTTAAAGGATTAAAATATAATAATAATATATTAGTTACTAACAATCAACTTTTCGGCCAATTATCCTAGACCCCCTATGTATATAATAACAGAGTTTTTATATTGTTAACGCTTAATTCCGTAAATGCTAAATTTTTCTAAAATTTAAATAACAAACAGTATAACACATAGTCCGTTTATTATTATTAAAAAAGAATAAGAAATAATATGTCTTATAAAATAAACAACTAACCTGTTATATATTATTTAAAGAATAACTAAAGAATAGTTATAGTTATTATCTTCCAAAATAAGTCCCATTTATCTGTTACTAAGACAAACAAGGGTATTAAGGCGATTCTTGCCGTATAACAGTGTAAACTAAGACGTGTAAATTATAAAAAAAAAGCCGAATATTAAATTCTTTGAGATTTCTTTGTATTAGTTATTTAAAACCTTTCTAATATTTAGCCCTTTAGACATTACTAAATTTGTTAAATTAATAGTCAAAAATAAATGGGCGACACATCATATACTTTAATACTAAATAAAAAACGAGTTTAAAAAGCTATATAATACTTAAGCAAAAAAACCTTATAATAAAAAATTGTAAAAAAGAGATTTTTCAAGACATCTTATACTAATTCCTTCTAATTCTTAAAACACTGTTCTTTCGTTTTATATTTAAAAACAAGTTCTTTAGTCTTTTAGTTATCAAAGTTCTTAAAAACATATATTTAAATTATAAATATATATACCTTGGTATATAGCAAAAAAAAAAGCACAAGAAATTACCCAATCCGATTATATTAAATAAGTTAATGTTAACATTAAACATAAAGAAACCTATTTCTAAAAGTTCTAATTATATAATAACTATTTCCTTTTAAAACTAAACAACTCTTATTATTATTTGCACGTTTATGCTACCTTTCCCTTTTTAGTAATAATGACAAACCCTAAAACTAAAAGACTCTTTAAATTTATAAATAAAGAGTTTTTAAGTTTAATCCAAAGTTATATAAATAATTGTGGTTAAATGATTTTTTTTTTGAGTTTAGTTAATTTAGGGATTTATTTTTAAACAACTTTAAAAACATCTGTAGGTCGTTTAGTAAAATATAGCTCTAGTAAGATAAGATTAAACTAATATAGCCTTTATAGAAAAATAGAAAAGGCAAGGATTTACAGTATATTGTTATTTTATACTTTTATATTATTATATATACTTAGTTCTTAGTAAATAATATCTTTTTACCCTTAAGATATAATTAAATATTAATAAAAATACTAATAGTTAAAACACATTAAGGGTATTAATAAAGAAGACATTATTATAATAACTTTACATATAACAAATAAACAACAGGCCAAAGAACTCGAGTAGTTTTATGTTTAATATAATAAGAAAACAACAATCGATAAACAATATACTATTCGGTTCATTATTACCACGAGTTCAACAATTACTATTAGGTTAACTTTAGTTAAACCAATTTCTATAACCTTTGTAAAAGTTAACTATAATACCTATACAATAAAACAGGGCTATTATTACTATTGCCGCTAAAGGAATTATAATAAAGTAATTTATTCGTGGCTTTTAATCAACTAAAACAATAAGACTAAGAATAAGATCATTGCTATAAATAAGTTATAAAGGTAAATTCAAAAGGTATAAGACCGAAAAAAAAAGTCGAAATCGAAGCGCCAATAATACAAAGATAAATTGACTTCTAAGATAATTCTAACAATAACTAAGTATAAATATATATATATATTCAAAAAATATCACTTAGTAATATTTATATTAATAAAAACGGAAAACAGCCTCCATTTTTATTGGTATTCGCAGTTTATTAACGTAATTATAAAAATATCGTCTCTAAAACAGCCTCTTCGCCTAATATATAAAGTAACCTACTCTAATTTCTTTCAGTAGTTGTGGCAAAAACAGCCTCTTTATATATCTTATAAAGCAGCCTATTTTGTTGTTGTTAAATAGTTGTGGCAAAAACAGCCTTTTCGTTTAATATATGAAGTAGCTTATTTTAATTTTTCTCAATAGTTGTGACAAAAACAGCCTTTTCATATATCTTATAAAACAACCTATTTTATTGTTTTTAAACAGCTGTAGTAAAAACAGTTTTTTTATATATTTTATAAAATAACCCACTTTATTTTTTCTAAATAGCTGTGGTAAAAACAGCCTCTTTATATATCTTATAAAACAGCTTACCCCATTGTCTTTAAATAGTTGTGGTAAAACCAGCCTTTTTATATATTTTATAAAACAGTTTACCTTATTATTTTTAAACAATTATAATAAAAACAGCCTCTTTATATATTTTATAAAACAACCTACTTTATTTTCTTTAAACAGTCGTGGCAGAAACAGTCTTTTTATATATTTTATAAAGTAGTTTTTTTTTTAAATAGCCGTAGTAAAAACAGCCTTTTCATATATCTTATAAAACAGCCCACTTTATTAATTTCTAAATATTTCGTAGTTGCCGTAAAAACAGCTTTCCGGGGGTTTTGTTAAATAAAGTAGGTGGTTTTGTTAAGCCTAAAAAAAAGCCTCTAATAAATTAAAATAAGTAACTATAATAAGTCTATAGACGGTATAATATAAGTATTAGTTAATAAGTCCGTTGTTTTTATTAACAAGTACTTTTTTTAACTTGTGTTTTAAGCGGGAATTTAAAGGGAATGAAACCATTGAGCGAGAGTTGGTAATATTTACTATCTTTAAGCTAAAAGATTAGCAATAATAAAAACATTAATAATAAAATATAACATTGGTTAGTTTTGTTCGATTTATAAACGTCATTATTTAAAAATAAGTCTAGTCGGTGTTTTTGATATTCGATATTATACTAATAATAATAAAGAACTTAATATTAGTATAAATATTTATTATTTTATTAAAATAAACCAGAGTCGAAATTTACTTATATATTAAAACAAATATTTCGAAAAAACGGATAGAAGTAAAAACCGTTATTTTAAATAACTTATTAAATAGCTTACCCTTGACAAACAGCCTACTAAATAACCCATTAAAATCTAATCTAAATAAGCCATTATATATTTTATAAACAACCTAAGTAATTTATCCTAATATATAATTAAAAAAGGTGTTTTAATTGGTATTTGGATGGCGTTTCTTGTCGTTTTGTATTTCTTTATAGTTACTTTAGACGTAAGATGTGCGTGTTTAGTTAAAGAGATAGTAGATTAGAGATTAATAAAGGCAAAAGATCTAATAACAAATATTAGAGAAAATGTGAGCCTAATAATAGAGTAAAACAAATAAGGCACGTTTGAACTAATAAGTTAAACTCATTTATTTAGTGAAGTTATAATTATTTTTGATGTGAATAGTTATGATGGTGGTTATTAAAAGGGCTATATTAAAGGAAGTATTACTTTTATAAAAAACAGAAGGACAATAGAATAGATGTTTTATATATAGTCTAATATATAAAAAAAGAAAAGAAAAAAAGTAATGTACTTAGGTCATTTAATAGTAATTTCCCAATTAAACGAATCCATTAAATATAAAAAGAGGAAACAGTCTTTGGGGATTAGGTAGTTTATTAATATAAAATATAACGAGTCTATAATAGGCAAGGCTTTTTCCGTATTAATTGTCTATTAATACAGTACCTTAGCTCTATGCTTTTAATAAAACTATAGCTTTATTATATTAATTCCAGAATAGATTTATATTAATCTATATATGTTTTTATGGTTCTTTTGTGTTTTTATACATATATTTGCATAAAATATATATAAACAAGGATTTAGAATTGATAATAATAGTAAGTTTGACAACTATAACGTTATTAACAGTTAAACAGCCCTTTTATATCTAAAATATACTGATATATTCGAAGTCTAATATATTAAATATAAGTAAAAATAAAAAATTTCACAAGGAAACTACAATTATTAAAGAAAACAAGTGACTAGGCTAATGTATAAGTATAAGTATAAGTAATAACATTTGGGCTTTTATAATTGTATTAATTATAAATATGTGAACTTTTTACTTATATAAAAAGAAGAAAAGAAATAAAATGAAGTTTTAATACTAGGACTTATTATAAGGGAAAGTAAAAAAAAGAAAATAATATATTTAAATGATATCGGCATGACTTCCTTATAAAACAAATATAAAAGGGCTATAATATTCGTTGTAAAATAAATAGTCAAAGAACAATAGTCTGATAAAAACAGTCTATAATATTTGTTAATGATATAATATAACTTTAATATTTATAAAACAAGTATTAGCTTGTTTATAAAGTCTGTGATATTTTAAGTATTTATATTAAATTATATATGTTTTTATAGTATTTCCGTGTTTTTACACAAGTATTGTTATTAAAGGCTAAAAAACAACGAGTTAATAATAATAATAGAAACAATAATTGCGTCTCTTTTACCAATGTGTTTCTGTCCTTTTAGATATACAAATATCTCTATAATCCAAAGTCTTAAATAAAAACTATACTAAAGTAGCCGACCTAAGTAGCCGACCTAAATAGCCAACTTAGGCAACCCACTAAACAACCTACTAAACAACTCACTAAATAACCCACCTAAACAGCCAACTCAAACAACCCACTTAAACAGTCCACTAAACAGCCCACCTAAATAGCCCACTAAGTAGCCCACTAAGCAACTCACTAAATAGCCCACTTAAACAACCTACCTAAGTAGCCAACTCAGACAACCCACTAAACAGCCCGCTAATATAGTTCGAAGATATAGTTCTTAGTTAACCCTTAAAAGACGCTAAAATAATCGCACAAATAAACCACTTATTTAAGAATATATCTTTATCTTTAATATTCTATATTTAACATACGATATATACGTTTTGTACAAAAGAACTATTATTAAAAAAAATCATATAATTATTAATAAGTTTTATTATATATAAAACTACATAACTATTATTCTGAAAACTTATTTATATATCTATAACTATAAAACTGTTATTTTCAGATCTTAATCCCTATTATCAATCCTTATATATAAATATAAAAGTCTATACGTTATTTAAAAATCATTTTAGTCTTAAATCTTTTTTTGTTTATTTAACCGCCTTAAAGGTTTATATAAGAGTATATTACGGCTCTCTTTAGCTTTATATAGATCTTCCCTAATAACACAGTTTGGGTCTATCTTTTAAAGAATATTTAAAAACTTTTGCTAATTTAAATATTTGGCTTAAATGTCTTTATTTATAGTTTATTTATACTCTGACTTAATTAAAGCATATACCCTTATAATAACCGCATTATTGTCATTATAACTAAGGCTGTCGAATGTTATTACAATATTTTACTAAATAAGTACTGTTTTTAATATTGTCTTATATATTAAATCAGTTAATGTTTTATTATTTTATATTTTAAAGTTTGACTCTAATGTACTTGTTTATATTTGTTGTCTTTTGAAAATAGCCTTTTTATTGTTTTATAACAACGTCTTAGCTTTTATTAATAAAGAAAATAAGAAAAGCAGAAAATTGTTATTTTTAGATTAAGAGTAATCAAATATTTGTTTTATTTGTGCTCTTTCTTAAGCCTTTGATGGTGTTTGTTTTATATGTTTAACCGGTTACAATACATAGGTCTTAGTTATTATCGATAACTTTGAAACCAGTAATATTATATTGTTTTTATTAAAGGCAATATTACTTAGTAAATCCCCTTCTCTAAATACTAGTATAGTTTTTGGTTTACGAGTTTATTGCTTTTTAAAAAAAGCCACATATTTCTTTATATAATGATTTAGACATTTTATTGCTTAAATAGTCTTGTCCTACAACTAATTACTTTAGTTTTAATCTTAAATCAAATCTATAAATATATATATTATTTTTTATATTTTTTATTATTTAAACGTGTCTTATTATTAATCTTGTTATAAATAGTATATTAGTCTTTTATAGCCTAGGTATAGAGTAGTATCAATTCGTCTATTGTTATCCTTAATACCTTATAAATGGCTATATCTAAGTCAATTTATGTTAAGTTATATTAGATGTTTATATTTTCTTATATTATGAAATTCCGATTATAATGGTTTGTGAATTATACGTTGTATTATGTAGGATTTTTTATAAGGAAAGGTTAGAACGTAGTCGGTTATATAATAAATATACCAACGGTTATAACTATTATCGATCAGTTTTATAATTCTAAAGTTAAAAAGAATATCTTTATTTTTAACTATTATAAAATAAATACTACTGCTTATATTCGTTGTTTGATTGTTCTAGTTAATTAATGTTTAGGCCGAATTAACGTAATTATATAAAATATAATTAGTACTGACTGTTTTAAAAGGCTTCTTTAGTTAGCAGATTCGTACTATATTGACAATAAAGCACCGTAAACAACGTAGTTGTGTTAATTAAAACTAATAAAAATATAGTTCTAAAGTTAAAAAAAAAGTATATAAAAACTAAATTGTAAAAAAAAGAGTTATTTAAAAAAGAATAGTTTAAATAGTAAAAGAATTAGGCCGTATATAAAATAGAAGGCTATTTTGGGGAAACTATAACATAGGCTGTTTATATAGCGTATGTAGTAGCGCTAATAATAGGGTTTAATAACTTAGCAAAAGGTAGCCTTTAAAACAGCCATATTACTTTTACTTTATTCACAGTTTTTTATTTTTATAAATATCATTTTACTTTTGTATTTTTTCTTTTTATATAATCTTAATCAAAGCTTTAAGGCATAATCTTAGCTTATATTCTAAAATACATATTTAATTGTAGGCGTATATTCAATGAATAATTATTAATATAATAATAACCGTTCTTTTAAAAAACGATTTACTTCTGCTTTAAGCTTTCTTACCTTTATTTACTTAACAGTTTAATTTTGAAACTCCGTTAAAAGACACTATAATCTCTAATAACCTTATAGATATACTAGTAATAATAATAAAAGATATAATTATAAATAGTAAAAGACTATTAATTGAACTCGATTATAACTAATGTTTAATAGATATAAATCCTTTACTTATTGTTAATCCTTCTTTTTAACTTGACTTATATATTTGTGTATGTTTTTATATAATTGATAATCCTAAATACTTTTTTATGAGACTGATTATTATTTATTTATAGAAAAATCTTAACCGTTAAATTAGTAATAACTCTATAAATATTATAAATATTATTTTTAGTACTTTATTTAAAGTAAAGTGGCATAATCTAAAGACTACAAAGATTTGTGCGTATTATTTCGACTTTGGTTATTTTAAACGGTTTATTAACAAAAAGTTTGATATTGACATGGCTTTAGTAAATATAGAATTAGGATAAATACGTCAAATATCCGGTGATATATTAGTTATATATTTTATAATTAACAACGAATCTATTTTTTAGTTTATAATTAATGTTTTATTTAATAATACGCGACTATATAATACAATTCTTTTTTTAGAACTTTATTTATAGTAACTTATCCTTAATCAAGTCTTATTTAAAAAAACACATAGATCTTAGGCTATTACCTTCCGGAAAAAACAAGTTCAAACGTCAAATATCTAAGATATGTCTTATAATTTACTAATTATTATTAAAAAGCCAAAAACACTAGACACAATTATTCTTTTAATTAAAGAACTTACCGAAACACTAGACATAATTGTTCTTTTAATTAAAGAACTTGCCAAAACACAAAGCAACTCTAAATTTAAAGACTCAGATATTTTTAACAATAAGTCCTTAGGTAGTTCTAATATAAACTCAGAGTTAGATGATATATTTAGTAAAAATAATAAAGATAAAGAGTTTAAAGAAAAGTCAAAAGGCTTAGATCTTAATGATTTAAAGCTTTAAAAAGTAAAATATAAAAATGACAAACTAATGTTAATTAACTTTTAAAATAATAATGTTATATATCAAACGGTATAAACTATATAATAAAATGGCAAGATAAATGAGATTTTATAATCATAAGCCCTTTTCCTATATATAAACTAAGCGATTGTTTAATTAATATATCTAAGATAAATAAACCAATAAATTCTAAAATAACAATATATTTGTCCACATTAAATTAAGACAACGGTTATACATTCTTCAGGCATAACCTAAAACGATACGAACCTAAAAATATCGTTATTATACATAGTTTTACTCATATACTATTACTTGTCTAAATATATTTTACTCATATACTTCTTTGCTTTTATTATAGCCTAATAAGCGGTATGTTTTTAGTACTATTAATAAGGCTTAGTAAAATAACCGCTGTCTTTCTTCTTTATTATATTTAACATATATATAACCAAATATAAAAAAACATCCGACTAAACTACTTAAAAAAGCACATTAACTAAAATACCAATAATGCTAAAAATCTTAGTATTATATGCTTTTTTATTTAAGAGATATTAGACATTTACGGTTATTATTACTTATGTTATTATTTTTCCCTTGGACGATTTATAAGAATAGCGTTTAAAGTCTCTATTACACTTGTCTTTATTAGTTTATTGGTAATATAGAGGTATAAGTTTAATACGTATTTAAATCTAATATAAAATAATACAAAGCCAAGTCTTATTAGTTATATAAACAAATAAGGATATTTACTTGCCAAATTCTATGGCTTTAATTTTAAAATCAGTTTAGAGTAATAAGTAGACATAGTTAAGAATAAAAAGCAAGTTCTTAGGTAATTGGACAATCCTTTTGATAAATTGATCCATAATAAATAACTTTTCAGCCAATTTATTATTACTCCCTATGTATATAATAACAAGGTTTTTATATTATTAACATTTAATTTTGTAAAATCTAAATTTCTTTAATATTTATTGAATTGATAGTATTATACTTAATAAATGCGCTATTATAAAGAGGCCAAAAATAAAGAGGGTAAGATTTACAAAATATATAATTAGTTTATTATATATAACTTAAAAAATAACCAAAAAATAATAGTAGCCACAATTTTTAAAAATAAGTCACATTTATATGTTACTAAAACAATTAGGGGTATTAAGGCAATTTTAAAAGTACAATAATATAAGACAAAGTGTATAGATTATAAAAAGATATGGTTAAACATTAAGTTCTTTAAAATCTCCTTTATTTAGTTCTTTGGTATGCTTTTAATATTTAGCCCTTTAAATATTGCCAAGTTTATTAAAATAATAGTTAGGAATAAATAAGCCACTTATAATATACTTAAACACTAGATAAGGGGTAAACTCTAGAAGCTTAATAACATTTGGAAGACTAATTTAGAAGTAAAGAAATATAAAAAAGAGATTTTTATAAAAGTCTTATACTAACTCTTTCTAATTCTTAAGGTATTTTTCCTCTGTTTTATACTAAAAAACAAATTCTTTGGCCTTTTAGTTGTCAAAGTTCTTAAAAATATAAACATAAACTTTAAATATAAATACCCTAGGGAATAATAACAAAAACCTCAAAAAATCATTAAATCCGATTATGTGAAATGGCTTAAAGCTAATAATAAATATAAAGCGAACTATTATTAAAGATATAAAAGTTATAAAAGTTATATTAATTTTAAGCTAAATAATTTATATTATTATTTGTAGGTTTATATAACCTTTTCCTTTTTAATAATTATAATAAACCTAAAGACCGGAAAACTCTTTAAGTTTATTAATGAAGAATTCTTAGACTTAACGAATAATACCAAAGATAAAAATGGCAATATTATTTTTTTATTTTTTAAAACAAGTTATATTAGTGACTTTTTTGTAGACAATTTCGAAAAAATTTATAGGTTATTAAATAAAATAGAACTCTAGTAAAAAAAACTTTAATTAATATAATTTTTTTAAAAAGACAAAAAAAAGGATTTACGGCATATTATAACTAGTTATTTTTATATTATTATATATATTTAGGCTTTAGTAAATAATATTTTTATATTTTTTAAGCTTTTTTTAAAAACAACTAAATATTAACCAAATTACTAATAATTAGAATATATTAAAAAGATCAATAAAAAGGATATTATTATTATAGCCTCATATATAACAGACTTATAATAAGCCAAAGAACTTAATCGTTTTTATATTATTTTAGAAAAAAAAACGAACTAAAATCTTAATTAATAAATAACATATTACCTGGTTTATTATTATGATAAGTTCTATAATTGTTATTAGACTTATTTTGGCTAAAGCAGTTATAATAACGTTTGTTAAAGTAAATTATAATATTTATATAATAGAACAAAGATTTTATAGACATTACTGTTAAAGTAATTATAATAAAATCGTATATTCGTGGCTCTTAATTAACAAAGACAATAAAACTAAAAACAAGATTATTACTATAAACGGCTTATGTAGGTAAATTCAAAAGGCATAGGTATACAGAAGGGGAAAAATAGAGCTAAAGTAAAGTGTTCTTATAATAATTTTAATAAGAACTGAGTATTAATATATAAATATCTAAAACATATCGTTTGATTTTCACTTTAAATTAATAGTGTAAAAATCGGCTTATATTTTTATTATTAATCATAGTTAATTGACATAACGTTAAAGTTATAGTCTTATCAACAGCCTTTTTATATATTATACAAAACAACCTACTTTATAAATCTCCAAGTAATTGTAATAAAAACAGCTTCTTTATAAATTTTATAAAATAACTTATACTGTTAATTTATAAATAGTCGTAGTAAAAACAGCTTTTTTATATATTATATAAAACAATTTATTTTATAAATCCTTAAGTAATTATAACAAAAACAGTTTCTTCATAAATTTTATAAAATAACTTATATTGTTAATTTCTGAATAACTGTAGTAAAAACAGCCTCTTTATATATTATATAAAACAACCTATCTTATAAATCTCTAAATAATTATAATAAAAACAGCTTCCTTATAAATTCTATGAAACAGCCTATACTATTGATTTCTAAACAGCCATAACAAAAACAACTTCCTCACAAATTTTACAAAACAGCTTATTTTATTAATTTCCAAGTAGCCATAGCAAAAACAGCCCTTCATATATCTTATAAAACAGCCCACCCCGTCAATCTTTAAACAGCCATAATTAAAACAGCTTCTTTGCGTATTAAATAAAATAGCCTACTTTGTTAATTTCTAAGTAGCCTATTATAAAACAGCCTACCCTATTACTTTTTAAGTAGCCGTGGCAGAAATAGCTTATCATTACTTATTATAAATCATCCCAAAACCAAATTTACAAAATTTTGCTATAATGTACTAGTTTATAGTAATAGTTTTAAATACAATTGTTTATTTTTTTATTAAATAAAATATTATAATAATTACAATGTTCATAATGTTTTAAAAAGCTTTTAAACTTAAGTAGATTCTTTAAGTATATTAATAAATATAAAAAGCCAGATATTTAGAACGTTTGGTAGAAATGAATTAAATATATATTATTAATATTAACGGATCTTTTTATTAATAACGAGTTAGTATTATAATTAAGGAAAGGGTCGTATTTTCTAGGCGAAGATATTAAAAGCAATAATAATAAAGATAACATATTATTAAGTAAACCTGCCAGTTATATGTTAGTTTTACTAGATTTAATAAAACAATAACCCGCGCTTATATTAAAGATAAAAAAGTTGACTAACCTTAGGATTATTCTTTAGTTATAAATCCCAAAACAAAGCCAATATCTAAAATCAATGTCCTAGATATAACGAATATTAATATAAAGGACTATAACAACGAGGAGTTAAAATCTAATAATATTCTAAAAGTAATATATTTAGAGTATTTTATATATAAGGATAAATGTGAAATAAATAAGCCATTGACTAACAAAGAAGTCAAAGAGTTAAAAACTTTAGAATAATTAAGTGGTATTATTATTATTTTAAAGGACGACGTATATAACCTATTTATAATTATTACTAATTAATAACTTACTATATAGTTTTATAATATTAAGGTAAATAAAGGGAAAATTCAAAAGTAATTAAGTAATGAGAACTTTGATATATTAAGTTAGGTAAATAAAGGCTTATTATAAACTTACGCTAATATAATATATATAATATATTAGATTTTATATGGTATTTTAGACAGAAATTATTAAGAAAAGGCTATTATATATATTAAGGCTTAAATTATAAATAATAAAAGGGAAAATCATTTATTTTTATTTTGTTTTATAAAAGGGTACTTAGAATTTTTTTTTAGAGTATAAGCCTTTTACATTAGATATAATAGAAGACTTAGTGAAGAAATTATACGGATAAAGAAGGACATAGGTTTATAATAAAATAAATAATAAAAACTAATAGTAAGATATATAAAGTAGGTTTATTCTAAAAGTTATTTTAGTTCTAATTATATTAGTTACCGATAAGACTTTAATAACAAAGCTTAAAAGAGACAAAGTTATTTAGCTAATATATTTATAAATTGACAATTATAAAATACATTTTAAAAAATAATAACAAATCCCGTCCATTATTTTATTTAGTCTATTTTTAATATTAAAAGCCATTTTACGCAAAACAGATAATAGTATAGAACATAGAATAAAATCAGACCTTTATTATATAAACATAAGTATAGTACTTAATAGTATATATAATCATAAGATAACTTTTCATTATAACTAATTAGTCTAAATATAAGAAACTTAACCGAGTACGGCTGGTTCGTTTACTGTACTAATAGCCGAGTAAGGCATTGTTTTCCGGTTTTAGGCCCGATATATATAAATCACAAGGAGGTATGTCTTATATATAGTATTAAATATAATTGTTAATATATTCGATATAAAGTAGAATATAGCCATTTGTAAGATATTACGTTTAAATAACTAAAGAAGTCTAAAGTTAATATAAGGCGTTAGATTATAATGTAAAAAGAGCTTAAACCCAAAAAAGATAACATATAATAAGTCCACTTAATTAAGCCTTTCTTCTAAAAACACAGGCATTCTGATATATATAAAACCATTATAGTTAATATGCTTTATGGTTTTTAAAAGGGCGTATTTCACAATTTGGTTAATATAACATTATATTTAATTAAGGATTTACATTTTACGGCCTAACGTTCTAAAGTAATACTATCAAAGGCTAACAGAAAATATTAACAGTCCCCGGGGTTAATCTAACTGGACGCCCGATTTATATATGTATTATAATACTAAAGCTTAAAGCATTTTAATAAGTTCATATAAGTAATTTAATGAATTAGCGGCAAGGAAAGGGTTTTACTATATGTTTAGTTAGCTATTATAATCCCATTACTAATAAACAAGGCCTTAATATAATTTATATACACTAAAGCCTTTATAGATTTTATTTTTATTATATAGTATCAAATTCATGACAAAAATACATTCGACTATCTTGTATTAGTAGTTTATCGTAGTGACGTATTAAAGGAGTTATTTGTTAATTATTACCCGGATAGCTGCAATAATCCTAATTAGAATACACCGAAATTTCATATACTTAGTTATTATACCAAATTCATCCGATTGTTTAATTCTCCTAATAGTTTTAATATAAAACATCTTAAGGTTCCTCATAAGTTTTTATTTAAATAGTTTTATGATTATATAAATAAAAATGATAGATATTTAGATTAAATTACTAGGTATAATACATGAGATTATAATCTAAAGGCAATAACTCATCGACTTTAATACTACTTTATAACTACGTCGTCTACTGATATCGAAGTTTTAGTAAAAGTGACTAGGGCTATTGTATAATATTTAAGTCCTAAACTGTTCAATTATAGACATTTGGATTTATATATAAATATAATGTTTCGGAATATATACTATCTATTTTTTACAGTAAAGTAGACTACTTTAGTAGGCCTTATTGTTAAAGGTACTGGATTTAATAGATTATTAGGGGTATTAATAGTCTTTGTTTTAAAAAAGCGGTAACGGGTTATAGGGTAATTTGTAGTATATGACTATATATACTTTTGCTTTAAAAACATTATATAAATATTTAAGTATTTAATGGTATTTTTATCGGTAATCTAGTACTAAAAACGTTTTAGGTTAAATAAAAAAGATTTTAAAAAGACAAAAAAAAATCTTAAAATATAATTTAAATTAGTATAAAAAAGGTTAAAAGGGAGACTTTTATTAGGTTTAGGTATATTTATATATAAATATAAACATTAATCTAAAAAGCGGCTGACTTAATTTGTGGAATAAAACACGTATAAGCCAAATATAAGTTATTATAACTATACTTAATATTAGAAAAGTAAACGTCAATTTCCTAAAAGAGTACCTTATATATTATAATATAATAATAGATATTTATTTATTTTAAAAAAAATCAATAAACCTAAAACATTGGAAAGAGTTGTTTGGTTAACTCTACGTATTTTATAGTATAATTGAGATTACCAAAACCTTTATATTATTAGTATAAAAACTAGAAAAACTATAAAAACAAAACGGTTCTTTTGAATAATAGACATTTATTAGAGTATTTATATTATAAAAGGTATATATATAAATAAGGATAGGAAAAACGATGTTTTTTATATTAATAATTATATAAACTAAGACTAATATTAGACTTACTATAAAGACAATTAGAAAAAAAGATAATAAGGAATAAGCTAAAATATACTACAATAACTTGTAATCTATAAGCGGTTAAATAGTGTTAAAGTTGAAAGATAATTTTTTTGATAAAACAACCCTTTGATAATATAACCGGATGCCTTAAACAACCCTTTAATAAAACAACGCTTCATTAAAACAACCTTTTGCCAAACAGTTAAATGTCTTAAACAACCTTTTTTTAAATAACTAGATGTCTTAAACCACTAAATGCCCTAAACAGCTAAATGTTTTAAACCGCTACTTATTAAATAGCCTCTTACTAAATAGTCTCTCGTTAAATAGCCTCTCGTTAAACAGCCTTTTGCTAAATAACCTTTTATTAAACAGTTTCTTATTAAAACATAATAATAACAAAGTCAATTAAGGATAAAAAAAGTAAACATTATATTGTCTAAAAAGAACTTACTTTTAAAATACTAAAAGAATATACAATTAAACATAGACAAAATCGTAAAGTAATATATTTAATAAATTATACTATAAAAATACTTGGTTCAATTGTTTATTATATTATATAAAGGCGTGTTCTTTATATAAGAATATATCTATTAGTGTTTTACCTTAATATAATTAGTACACAAGGTTAATATAATTAATACTTATAACAACGTATTTGACTATTTAACTTAAATATTCCTAAGTCTTTTTTAATCTTAAATAATCAAGAAATTAAAAAATACGCCTTTTATACAATATATATATTATAATATTGCTTATATAATATCAAACCAAAAGCTTAAATATAATAAATAAATATATTTCGTTAAGTTTACTTTTATGTTTATATAATTAAACTCGGGATATAATATAATGTCACAAAAACACAAACAAGAACTTTGCTAAACTAGTCAAAGACCTTTAAGTTTAAATTATTTTTATATATTAGTTTTAATAAATACTTGAACTATGTTTTTTTTATCTTTAATATTAATTGTAAATAACGTCTTTTAAAGTCGATAAAGGATCTTAATCGATAAGAATTATGAAAAGATATACTAAAAGCTTTATAGTTTAGTTAGTTAAACTCATAGGCTTTATTATAAATGGACAATCTTAGCTTAAATATAAAAACAGACAATGTATTTAATTTAATAAATAATAGTGCTAATTTACTTTAAGGGAATATAAAGTGCCATCAAAGGCAGGGTGATTTAGGAAAAGAGAAACATATTAAGTATAATAAAAGAGAAATTATATTAATATGTGTTTTAATTATATTTGTATATAGTTTAAAAAACTATGGGATTAAATATATGTTTTAGCCTAAAAAAGATAAACATTACTTAAACGGCACAGTGATTTTTTATTAAAAAATAACTCATTAGTAAAAGTTCACTAATAACTCTTATCTATATGATTTAAAAGTAATTATTATATAAAAGGCAATTATACTCTTTATATCCAAAAATATAACTGACTAATAATAAATACGGGATTATATTAGGGATTATTGTTCTAAGCTTTTAAAGAATATACGTCAAATAGTAGTAACGACGTTTATAAATCGTTTAAAAATGACAAATAATGAGAACCGGGTAAAGTTTTAGAAACGTATAATTCACAATTATACAATTTTATCCCCGGATCCTTTAAATATAAGTTATAATATTATTAAAACAAAACCTAGCTAATATAAGTTTAAGCTAGGGCGATTAAAGTGAACTAGTGATATTATGGTTAATTGCCTAGGGATTTCATACTAATAAAAGCGACATTAGGTTAATATACTTTATAATAGTATTATAGTTTGGTTTGTAGGTATTAATAAATCGATAGTTGTTATTATTAATATAATAATTATGCTAGTATATTATAAACAGAGTCAAAGATTAAAGGCTGTGCCTTATATACTAATAAATAATAAATATAAGTTATTATAAATATATAATAATAGAAATTTATTGACTTTGTATAATTTAGCATTGTTTCGCTTTATTCGGGAGAACTGGTATAATATAAACAAAGATTGGTAAAAGGTAATTTTGAACGGATTATATAAAAAAGTAAGTAAAATCATAGCCGCTGCTTTTCATAAAATAAATGAGAAGGCAATAAAAACACCGTTTAATGCTTTGTTAAAAAACTTATTAAATAACCTAGATTTTATAGAAATATATAACAATTGATTTATTATATTTGTCTTAATTATTAATACAAATATTAAAGGTTCAAAAGGTTAAGGTTATAACAAAGGAAATAAAGAAGTGAAATAAAGGTATATAAATAATATTTTGATTTTATTTAAAGTTATAGTTAAAAAGGTTTAGTATAATAAATCCTAGGACTATTTGGGGTCTTTTAAATTTGGCTTAAATAATAACAAGGGTTTTAATCTTAAAGAAAAGGCATTCAATATATTAAGTAATAATAATCCCAAGGGTTTAAGTTGTGTAAATCAACTGGGGTTTTAGACAATTAATTCTTTTGTTTTTATAAACGAGTTATTATAATATCTAAGAACTTTGGTAATAATAAAAGTCACTGATAATTTTAAAGCCTACTTACAAAAGCGGTGTTTTAGTAAAGTTTATATTAAACACAGATTTATAAAGAATATTAAAAGGTTATAAATAGTAGAAAAATCTGGTTTATGTATTAATAAACAGGCCTATAAGTGTTTTATTAAAGAAAGTATAGAGGTTTTATATGATTAATATTAAAAATAAGAACACAAGAAATTAGTAATATAAATAAAAGTAAATATAAGTATATTGGCAAATAGTTAAAAGAAATAACTAATAGGTATATAAGTAAATATAATATTATATTCTCAAAGGAAAGATAAGGACTTTATTAAAACGTTATAAATAATATTAAAGATAAACGCAAAATTAGGGCAATTGTTTAATATTATTAAAAAAATTAACTAAAATGACATTTTAGAAAGATTTAGGTTAGAGGCAAAAACCACAATCTTTATATAAAACTCACTGGCTTAGTTAACTAAAGTACAAAATATAAGTAAAAAGGCGATATTTAATAAATATAATTTTTAAAGGTTAAAAGACTAAGTAAAGAATGATCTAGTTTTACGAAAAATAGTAATATATAATGATTTGAATCAGTTTTTAAATAAAGAATCGCTAAATAAACAAAAGCCATTAGATAACATTGTATTAATAAATAATATTGTATTAAAAGAATAAGTGGTTTTTTGTTTTAAAGTAATATTTTAATTTATATATAAGTAAAATAGCCCAGTTATTGAATAGTTTATTGATATGTTTTTGTAACTGTGGCTATTATAAGTAGAATACTACTTTTCACAGGTTATTTTCTTTGCCGGGTGTTTTTATCAAAAAAGCTGTTTATATAGGCTACTTTTTTCACAAGGTGTTTTTATTAAAGAAGCTGTTTGTGTAGGTTATTTTTCCCGTAGGGTGTTTTTGCCAAGAAGGCTGTTTGTGTAGGTTGTTTTGTTTTACGGGTTGTTTTATTGGGGGGGAGGGTAAAATGGTTAGGGTATTCGTAAAGATTTAGTATATTTGTAATATAAATAATTATATTAAAAACAAAACAAAGCCTAAGAAGTAGTGTATTTATAAGGCTAGTAAATAATAGTGTTTTTATGCCTGGATTTATTATTTAAAGGTTAAGATATAACGTAAGTGTCGAATAAACCGTAGATTAATAAATGTTTTTATATAAACAATTGGGATTGTTTACGTTTTAAGAGTATTTTAATATTATAATTACAAATATGTCTTTGGTATTTAAAATAACTAAAGGGGAGACTACTTAGATGTGGTTTTTAGCGTTATTAGTGACATATAGCTTTATTACCCTTAGAATACTGTCATAATTAATAGTAATGGGTACACTGCGAGAGTTTATATAGTATAAATTACAATAGGTAAAATTAGCTGCGTAAATTGTAAAAATAATAATGGCTTTTTGGGTAAGGTAAGTCTCTAGGTTATAATATGTTTTTCAAATACTTAAGATCTTTAATAAAAAAGAAAGACCTTGGTTAGTGGTTATTTATAAGACTAAAATAATATTATAAGTAAGATATTCTTAAGGTATATAAACGTGACATATAATTGACAATGTTTCTCAAAAACCTAAGATTCTTAGGGGAAAGGGTAGACTATAAGAACCTAAATAATTATAAAGTGCTAAAACATTAATAGCAAAGGATATACTTTTAGTAATTAGTTAAAAGGTTATATTAGAAACACAGCTTATGTTAAAAGCGCCAAAAAAATTAGTATAGTATTTATTTGTCTTTAATTTTTTTAATATATAACTTTTTAGCTAAAAGCGCCAAAAGCACAAAAAGCCGCCGCTGGCCGCTATCTGCCCCAGAAATTTTTTGCTGATGTATATAATTATAAATATGTTAAATATAATAGGTTATAAAAGTGATAGTAGTTTTATTTAACTTAACGTTAAGTATAAGAATGATCTTCTT
The DNA here is from genome assembly GCA_002554605.1 of Helotiales sp. F229. Lineage (NCBI taxonomy): Eukaryota > Fungi > Ascomycota > Leotiomycetes > Helotiales > Helotiales sp. F229. Next base: position 1,574,606 of record MXAW01000004.1, on the reverse strand, counting down.
AAGTAAGTTGTATATAAACATTAATATAATGAATATATCATATAATTGAATAAGAAGAAGTTATCAATTAAAATCCAGAATATAAACGTAAAAGTCAAGTTATATGTAATTAAGTGAATAGTATATGAATATATATTCTTTTTTTATTTCTTACAATTTAAATGTTAAGTCTTTGTTGTTTTTATTAAATTATATATATTGTAATTAATAAATCAGTATTAATTACGTAAATATTAATAAATGAATATATATTCTTTAAGTTGTTTTGTTTTTACTTTTGTTTGTTATTCTGGTATTACCTCTTAAAACTCGTCTTTATTAGGGAAAGTATTCAAGTCTGGCTGACCTTTTAGTATTATACATATACTAGTGAAAGTACGTCTTATATTACTTATAATTATAAACAATTTATTATATTATTTACCTTACGTTTATTATTTAAATAAAGTTAGAGTTTATTATTAAAGAAGTGTTATTAAAGCAGTGGGTATATTTAATACCGGGGAAGGGGTAACGTTTAAAGTAAATGAACTTATATTATTAGTTAAAAATATATCTATAAATAGTGATAAGTTTAGTGAAAAGAATGGGGAAACTTGAGGTGTTTTGTTTTAAGTAATATTATCCGTAAACGAGTTATATATTAAAGAATCAGTTCTGGGTATTATAGTATTAATTGAAGGCAGTATTATTTAAAGACAAAGTCGTTTTTTTTTTAAATATTAACATATCACCAATTATAGTGAAATAATAACTCAACCAAAATTAGTATTTATAAAAAAAGTATAACTATAGCAGTATTATTAATAATTTTTGTATAGTTATATAAATAAGAGATAACTGAAAACAATTGAGTAGGCGTTTTAATTATATAATACGCTTTCTTAATATTATAACCTTTTAAATATACTTATCTTAATTTATAAGTGTCTTACTGTAGATTTACTTTTATAATAATAATAATTAATATTAAAAAGCTGTCTTATAAAAAATAGAAAAGGCCAATATTTTTAAATATGACTTTGTTATGTTTTGTCTTAATAATTATGTCTAAACAAAACTATATACACTTATTTAAGTGATCGTTAAAGCCGTATAAAGGATTAGTTCAGAGATTAATAAAAATTAAAAAGCCGGTAAAAGGAATGTCTTTAGTATAGCAGGGTAGAGTTGGCTTTAATATAGGAAGTATATTTAAAGAAGACATAATAATAAGATTTAAGATATTATTAATAGAAGTAAAAAAATAAAAAATAAATTTACTTAAAATTTACCTAAAAAGAGAATCATTAATAACAAATTGGTTTTATTTAAAAGCCGTAGGTTTAATTTATAGTGATTTTATTATAGTTATAAAGGATATAAAAGTATTTAATAATGAGGTTATTATAAAAATAATATAAATGTACAGTATTGTTAATAAAAGTTAAAAGATATAGATGTTTTATAACGAAGAATTAAGGTATAAAAAAGAAGTTATAAAATATTAAGAGAAAAGGTGATTAAGAAAGAACGTGTATAATAAAAAAGTAATAGGGTTATAGGTTTATATACGTTGTCACAAATAACGATAATAGCTATAAAGGGCGTTAAGAGGTTAATTAATATAAGTTACTTTATATAAACTGGCTTTATATAAGTAAAAGAAGCCTTTAATAACAACATTACTACAAATCATTATTATTTTGTTTTTATATTTTTATAATAACTTATTTTGATTTTTACTTAATATAATTATAGTTTTATTTTTAAAGATCTTTATATATTTCATTAAGACTAATTATTTTACCGTAATAATTATACACTTACTTTTGGTATTATTATTACGTTTTTGAAATAATAAGAAATTAGTAGATATTATTATATAATAAGTATAAGACAGTAAAGGACAAAAACACTCGAGCTATTGTATTATTATTATTTATAATATTAAATAACAATAAACTTATAATAGCATAGAACTGGACTAATGTATTATAATTAAATTAATTATGTCTTAGCTTATTGGTTTTTTACAATGGCCTATAAATAAGGATGATTATAAATAATGGCTAAATAATTTAAGACATTATGATTTCTTTTAATAAGAAGGTATTAAGATTAATAAAGATATTAACTTATAATAAGCTTTAAATATTATATTAGTTAATATCACAGGTTTTATTATTATAAAATGGGTAAAAATACGGACAACTATTATAAATAATTTTTAGATTATATAAATATAATCTAAAGGTAAACATTTAACTAATAAATTTAAATATTATATTATAAAGGCTATATTATTAAAGGTTAAGACAAAGACAGAGGGAATAATAAGAGATAAAATAAGATAATATATTTTAAAATACACGACGATTTATACACCGAAAATAGTGAAATTATAAAAATAAAAGGTTAGTTAAGTATTAAAAGACAAAAAGAAAAATAAAATTCTATAACGAGATTATTATAAAATTAAGGGGGGCAATGAGTCGGAAATGAGTATAATAACCTCTAATAACGGAATCACCATAATAAGTGGGATGTAGAGCTTAATATACACATCGACATTAAGTCCGGGTTTTAAGAATAATAAATCAATGAAAAAAGACAATGTAAATTATTAAATAAACGGTAACAGATGGGTTATAAAAAGTAAGAAAAAGTGAAATTCATAATAAAAAGATAAAAAAAATAAGTTTAATAAAAGGCTTTATTAGTTATAAGTTTGTAATAGTGGAATTTAGTTGTGAAATTAAAAGGATTCAAAAATGTAGAAGAAGAAATAATTATACTAGGATTAAGTAGTTTAATAATAAACGACTATAACAAGGGTATATTAGTTAACGTAAAACCGTAAAACGTAAACTTTACAAAGTTTAAGGCAATATTAAATAGTATTAATATTTAATATAACATTAACGAAAATAACAAATATAACAAAAAAATAATAGTTTTAAAATAAGAATATTTAATAAATAAAAAAAAGAGATTAAATATAAGTTAGACTTACATTTAGCTTTCAGAGTCATGGACTTTTATGTAAGATATAACGGGCAATCAGTTGATTTAATTATAATAATATTAAACGAGTAAAATATAAAAATATATTTAATAAATAAACTTTAAAACGTATTTAAATTAATTAGTAGTTTTATTTTAAAATACTTATATTTAATAAATAAAAGAATTAAGATAAGTTTAATAAATATAAGTGTTAAAATATAAAACGGGTTTAAATAACAGTAAAAGAAAAATTAAATAATAAAAAAGCCTTGAAAGTGTCTTACAATAAAAAGAGTCTTAAAAGTGGCCTAGTGAGGACATTTTAAACTAAAATGGCCTTATAATCTGTTAACGTAAAGCGTGCCTTTAATATAACCTTAAGTGTAATTAACTAAGAAAGTGGTTTAATAAAATGGCTTATTATATAATAACTTATTGTTAGTCCACAGGGGTTATATAATCTCATCATACTATACAGGGAGCGCCACTTGAATAATACTATAATAGTCTTCAGGGGTTATACCTTAGCTACTAGGAGTAATAGATTTGACAGTTTCAAGGAGTAGTTCGAGCTATAACGGACCTGTTATACGGGTCATTTGGAAGAGTATATAATAAGGGATTTTTCCTATTCTTTTAAAAATACACGGATTTTATTACCCACTTTATTAAAAACTATATTAACTACTTTGTTTTAATATATTTTTGTATAATCTACTAGTACTACACTAATATTAATCAGTGGTTAATCTATATTATAGACAGTAAAGTCTTAGATTATAAAGTCGACTCAAAGCATTTAATTATTTGTACTTTTAATTAAGGCCTAATCATTTAATTAAATTAAAAGACAAATAACTTCCCCTTTTTAAAGACATTGGTAAAAGTACTTTAATCGATTAAAAATCTAATAACTATACAATTTATAGTAAATATAATACAATAGTTATTCAACGATAATTGTTAAATTAGTACTTTAAAACTGGACCAATAGACTATTTAAGGAATTATATTTGAACCAATTCTGAACCTATCCTAATATAATATTTTAGTCAAAGGAATATATTACAAAGCCAGTAAAAGAATAAGAAAGTATTATCTTACTAACTCAAAAACCAATGGATAATATTATTAAAAACTAAAAGGATATTAATCAATTATACGAAATATTTACAAGAGTTTTGTAAATATTACTACGACAAAAAGACAAAAGGAAAGTACCTGTTTTAGGACTTTTAGGAGTTCTTTAGTAAATAAACAACTATTGACTTTAAGAAGATATATAAGTAAGAGAAGACTTGATTAAAAGACGATTTTAGATTTTATAATTATTATATATAAAAAGCCAAAAGAATAAAAGTTACGGATATATTAGAAGATATAATAAGGGCTGAAAAAAACGAATAACCTAAAAAAACAATTAAGAATATAAAACCGGATATACCCAAAATCCGTCTTAAATCACGTTCGGGACATACTTATACTTCTTATATAACCTGTTTATAATTAATTAAAGGTCCTTATATTTACACAAATCCCTTTTTTTACGCCAAAAACCGAAGAGGATTAAATATTTTTAGTGTTAAGAAGAGAAACACTGGACGTTACACTAAAACATCAAAATGACTCGCTTAATACCTTTGCCTTTATTAAAGTCAATACTATAGAAAAAGATTTATATAATATAACGTTATTTGTTAATTTAAAGAAGGAATTCTTATGTACCCTTAGTAAAAGGCCCTTTAAAAATAAACTAAAATAGAGACTAAACGATAATACATTGCCTGATTTAGTATTATTATTGAGTGTTTATTTAAAAGACGGGACATTACCCCTTTTTATAATAGCACTAAAATTTATTGGACCTTATTCTAAACCGATATAGCCTTTATAGTTTATAATAAACCCACTATTCTTAGACTAAGCCAAGTTTTTGGTAAATCTTGGTAAGATATATTCAAAAGAGCTTTAATATAATAGCGCCAAGGACTACTTTGACAAAAAGTTATACATTTTCGCTAATTTATATTAACAGGCTTTTGTTAATAATTTTATTTAAAACTGAGCTTTTCCATTTATATTATAAAACAAAGCCAATATATATTATTACCAATACTTTTAAAACAAGGGTTATTTTTTTAAAGATCTTGTTATAATTACTCAAGGCAACTTTAAAACAAAAGAACATACAAATAAGTTTTTTAACTGATGGTTTAGTTTAACTTTTTCGTTATTTTAAGTTAAATTATATTAAAAGGGTAAACCAGTACTAAGTCAGTTAAAGAGCTTCGCCAGGGAATTGTAAAGCTTTTAATTAAGTCTTAAAGATAATAATATAAAGAATAACAAGACGTTTTAAGATAAGCTATTATAAAGAATATTAGGTAACCTACTTTTTAAAATGGCCTTATTTAAGGCATTACTAACGTTCTTTACTCTAATAAACGGCTTTTGCTTTATTGTCGGCATTAAGACGACACATAAGCCAGGATCATAAGTCGAAAGGACTTTTAAATCAGATTTAAATTATTACTGATTTTATGTCGCCGAGGGAAATATATATTACTTAGATAAAAAGATAAAGTTCTTATAAGACAATAAACGTAAGGACAAATTCCGGCCTAGGCTAAACTACTTTAGGTATATTATTTATAAAAAAAAAAGATTGCTATAATAGCCAATACTTTAAAAAAGAACAAGATATTATAAAGACAAAGTACTTTACTAATCAAAAAGCGGAAAGAATGAGAACTATAAAGAACTTATTTAAGGCTTATTTAGTATATACTAAAAGATATGGACTTGATTCAGATATAAATCGGACTTAGTCTGGAGGATATAAAAATAACCCTTATAATAATAAATCAAACACATTATTAGATAATAATAATTTTTAAAAGGAAACCGATAATAATAATAATAATAGTACAGCGAATTTTACGACTATATTTATAACAAATAAAACCAAGTATGATATATAAGAAGTATTATTATAATTTGAAAAACGAAAAGCAGGTTATATTTTAAAGAATAAGATAAAAAAAAACCTTTATAAAATAAGGCTTATATAATACAATAAACAAATCGATTTTTTTAAAGTCTGTTTATTAACACTAAAGCCTTAAACAAAAACATTAGAAGTATTAATTAGTTGTGAACTTTATAACGGATTTAAAACATTAAACTTAACACAAACTAAACAAGGCAAAGTTAGATTATATTCAGAGTCAGTTCTTACCCGTTTATAAAAGTAACAACGGTTAATACTCTTACTAAACTAATAGAGTTTATAATTGTAGATATAGACATTTTATTCTTAGTGTACTTATAACAGTTAAATAAGTTTAATATTTAATATAATAACTTATAGAATATATTAGTTTAAAGTAAAAAAAAACACTTAATTATACAAAAACAAGGCCCTTTATGGCTTTTCTTAGACTAGTACCAGTAATTACTGGATTTATTGACTAGTACAATTAATACATATTACCTGACTGAAATGGAGATTCGAAGGTTATATAGGCGATTTAGGTACTTTTTGGTATAACGCCTATAATACTTATTAGATTAGGCTAGCCATATTCTTGACTCTGATATTATATTCAAAATTAAAGAGATATATAAACATTACTAAAAACACACAAATATTTTATATAGATTTCGATTTAAACTATAAAATAATATAGATTTTAACTATATAATTTACGTTAATATAATATAATTTAGAGAAAAATATACCTTTTATATAGTTAATAAAGCCATTGGCTTTAGAGTAACAAAGCTATTCCGGAAAAGACCTGGTTTAACCACGGCTTAAGCTATATTTAATGTTTTTAAGTCAATATAAATGGATACATATATTAAACCCTTTGATTTTGTTATATACGACTATAAGACTAATTTCAACTCTGAAGAATTTCACAGTTCTTTACACTCTATTAGGAATATTCTAAAGCTTATCTTTATAAAAGTATATTACTTAATTAATAAAGTAAAAAAATATTATTGTTTACTCTGACGTGTTTACAAAATCATTATAAGAAAATACCCTGAGTTAAATAACAAAAATTAATTATAAATAGTAGTTAAAACAATAAACAATATAACTAGACTTAATAAGTTGATTTTAATATTATTTATTTTTAGAACTTACCTTAGAATAACGGAATTAGACTTTTTAAGTCTGTTTATTAAATAACACGTTATTATTATTAAAAAGGCAATAAAAGAAATAAAATGGATTTATATGACTTATATTTAAAAGATTAAGTCTTAATATATAAAAAAAAAGGTAAAAAGGACTATATGAGTTCTTAAAAATAAATAACAAGTCTTATAAAATTGTTATAAATAATAATCGGATTCGTATATTCCGATCAATATTTATACGCTTATTTAAGACAAATATATTAAGCGTTGAGTGTTAAAAAGAAAATTTATTAAAGGATTTTATAAAAATAACTTTTAATTTTAAATTATTAGTTGATAATATACCTAAATCGATTGAAATTATTACTAATCCCGGATTATTAGTTAATAGTATATTTAGATTGACTTTAAAATTATTCTAGATTATTATTGAGTTTTTATTTATATAACCTATTTATAGATTATTAATAATCAATAACAATTATAATACTAAGGTGTTTTTGATTAAGAAAAAAACAAGAAATTGAGAGTTTTTTATTAAACTTTAGAATAAAGACAAGATTATTATTCTTAGAGTACTATTCTAATAATCTCGTCGAATAAAATATGAGGTACTTATTAAAAGAGGGTTTTTTATATTTATTTAAAAAGACAACTTTAGAATAAAAGGCTAATATATTTTTAAATTTAAAATAATAAACAAAGTTAAAAAGAAAAAAACCTCGACACTATACGAGAAGTCAAGACTTGTTATTTAATACTTTAATAACAAAAGCAAAAAGGGAATATTAATTTAATTTTTAATAATTTAATATATAAACCAATAATTATTCATTTTTTTAGTATTTATAATTAAGTAATTAAAAAAGGTTTAAAACAGATCCGAATTATGTCTAATATTTTAGGATATTATTTAAGCCTATATATAAACACAAACAAGGCTTTTCTAGGACTTTTTTATATAGTTTCCTTAAGAAATTATAAATAAATTCCCTTTTAGTACAGTGTTTATAGTAATGTTCTTGTTATATGGCATTTTAAAATCAAAAAATCGCTAGTTTAATATTTATTATAAGTACTATATTGAGAAGTTATAGATAAAGACTTTTATATATAAAGACTTTTATATATAATCTTTATTTATTAATTAGTATTAAAGATAGTTAAAAATTCAGAATAATTAAAATATAAATGGATAATACTTTGATTTTAAGAAATAACGACTTTTTAATTAAAGAATAAATGGAAATTATAAATGCAAACTTTTTAATAAAGCTGATTTAGATTTTAAACGCCTCCGAACCTTTTATATTTAATAGTTATATTATTATTATAAAAAGAGACGATTTTTATATATCTTAAAAAGGACAGAAAGCCAAAATCGAGCTAATTGATATTAAAAAGAGTAATTATAAGAAGGCTTATATAAAATAACGCGCTTATAGAGCCTATATTATTATAATTTATTAGTTAAAAGCTACATTCGATTTTTAATAGTAACTTAATATTAAGATCTTATAATAGATAACGTTAAGGCCTTGAATTTGTGTTTTTAATAATAAATAGATAATCTGAAAAGAGGTTTACAATATATTCCCGTAGATTTATATTTAGTAAAGATCTATGTCTTTATTAATAGTTCTTTTATTAATAATAAAGATTTAAGTTCTTAAATTGGGTTTATAATAATAGTCGAACTAAATCGGAAGGAGATACAAAGTTTACTTTTAATAATAATATTATTTATATTAATTTTATTAAATATAAAAGAGTTACTTGTGTAGTACTTGATTTGGAGTTATATATTATAGTTATTGGCGTTGATATATTAATTATTATGGCGACTACTATTAATATAATGATTAATAAGTTCGATCTTCTAAGGCTTCCTACCATCGTTTATATAGACTCTTTCTCATTATACAAATATATTGTCAAACTCAGTACTACAAAAGAAAAACGTTTGATAATTAATATAATAGCAATTCGTTAATTATATAAACGCAGGGAATTCACAGAGATACAATAGATCGATGGTACTCATAACCTTGTTAATGTTATAATAAAAGCCATTCTAAACAAAACTCTTTAAGATTTTATTAACACTAATACACTTATTGTTAAAATAGAAAAATGGGTTTAGAGACTTATTGGAGCTGATTCGGATCAATAACAAAAGAATTCATATAGTCATTACTTTTCTTTTTGTATATATTCTTTTTAAAAATACATTTATTATTTTATTTACTTATTTTATTTTATTTATTTATATATTATAATTATTTAGTTTATAAAAACAAAAGACAACTTAAATTTATATTTATTTACCCTTTGATTTATAGTACTAACGGGTAGCCTTATAATAACACTCCGATAAAGACTTAACTGCCGGTTTTATTACAAAAGGCTACTCCTATATAATGGTTTAAAAAAAGCATTGTTATAAAGAACTTACTACGAAACTAATCTAAAACAGGGCCTATATATTACTTATGTCATATAAGCCGTCCATAGACAGTTTTAAACCTTCTTTTTTATTTATTTATATTATTGGTATATCGTGACGAGGACGTTTATTATTAAGTCCTGCTTTAGTAAAAGCCTTGCGTTTATTTCAAGCCTTTATAGCCCAGGTATAAACGCTAGATATTATCTTATTAACGTGGCCTAAAACTACTGTTATATTCTTAACTTAAACACCTAGGTCTTATTGACAGCTTTAGCTGTTTCTACGTTTTCTTGAATTTAGGAGCCTCAGGCACTTAAAGTCACGCGAAAATCTTTACACCAGGTTGATTTTTTCCTAGTGGTGAAAAAATCTGTTAATTTTTGCCCTTTTCTAATTGGTCATAAATACATGAACCAAGCTTTGACTGCTTTGTGATTAAAACGTGATTTAAGTTATAAGTGTAATAAAAGGTGGTATTAAGTGGTGTTGATTGTACGACATGTAACAAAACTTTAGAAGTGCGGGAATGCGGGAGTGCGGGAGCGCGGGAAGAAAGTTTAAAAAGCCCCACTTTTAAAGGGAAATTATTTAAATATTGTGTAATATTATCAGTTTTTAACTAAAATACAAAATAAGACCTGTTTTAGAATCAGCTTAATTAGCTTATTAAAATGGCCTTTTTAAATTCATAATTATTATTATAATAATATAAAGATATTAATTATTAAAAAGATATTTTTATAGAAATTCTATTTAAAAGTCGTGCATCACTACGAATTTTTAACTAAAATATAAAATAAGACCGGTTTTAAAATCAGCTTAATTAGCTTATTAATATAGCTCTTTTAGATTTACATTAATTATTATACTTATAAGGATATTAATTATTAAAAAGATATTTTTAAAAAAAAATCTATTTAAAAGTCGTGCATCACTACGAGTTTTTAACTAAAATATAAAATAAGACCTGTTTTAAAACCAGCTTAGTTAGCTTATTAAAATGGCTTTTTTAGATTTATAATAATGATTATAATTATAAGAATATTAATTATTAAAATAATATTATACAATTAATTAATCAAAAAATTAAAATTAAACTAATTTTCATTTTATTTTAATACATAAGCTAATAAACGGCTATTTATAAAACTTATTAAATAAAAAAAACATATTTAAAAATGAGAATATTATTATTATAATTTAAAGATTAATTAATATATGTATAATATTATTTATTACATTATTTAATAGTTTAATAGTTCAATAGTTTAATAGTTTAATAGTTTAATAGTTTAATAGTTTAATAGTTTAATAGTTTAATAGTTTAATAGTTTAATAGTTTAATAGTTTAATAGTTTAATAGTTTAATAGTTTAATAGTTTAATAGTTTAATAGTTTAATAGTTTAATAGTTTAATAGTTTAATAGTTTAATAGTTTAATAGTTTAATAGTTTAATAGTTTAATAGTTTAATAGTTTAATAATAATAAATTCTTAATATAATTATTATTAACACAAAGGCCTCGCAAAGCCCCCGAAGGGCCTGCGGAACATTAAACATTAAAAAATACTTATTATTATACTTATAATATTACTTATAATATTACTTATAATATTACTTATAATATTACTTATAATATTACTTATAATATTACTTATAATATTACTTATAATATTAATACTTTTAATAATATTATATTATAGTCAAGTAATATTAAAGCTGTCACCTATTAATCTCTGATTAGTCCCCTAGTATTTAAACTAGTTATTAACTAAAATCGGATATTACACTGGGTTATATATTAGCTAAGTATTAATAAACTGACTTAATCTGATCCGAAAGGCCCGAGTCTTTTTTAATAAGACAAACGCCAACTAGTCTTTTGTCTTTAATACCTCCGCCAAAACAATTAATAATATAACAGTAATCGACTTTACGGCGGCAGAGAAGTTCGCTAGGACGAATAGTTCGGCGTTAGCTATATAAATTAGAGTGTTAAATTTGGTATTAACGAACTAAGGGAGTTATATTTGTATTAAATATAGAATATATTTAGATCCTTTTTAAAATTTATAGTTAACTTATAAGCCGGGATTATAAGTAATTCTTAAGGATTTATTTATAAAGCGGTATTTTCTTTTTACTTAGTATAATAATTGCACTTTTTTGACTTAATGTTATTAAAAACACAAGAGTATTTTGAATCACGCACTTAGGCGCGGATATATCGGATATAATATTTGCGGTGGGTAACCGCGAAGGCGTTAGATAATACCGGAATTAGCATTATGTCATTATTAGTATTAGAATATAATACTAAAACGGCCCCAGAACAAATCCGAGTACCGATTTAAGGGATAATTAACTTATTATTAATAAATTAAAATTATTAATTAAAAGGTTTTTAAGATTATATCAACTTTAATATAAAATCAATGGATTTTGGTATATTAATAATAATTCGTTATTGTTAAAAAAAGAAAAGCGAATTTCTAAGAAACCCTTAGGGTATATATAAAATAAGGGGACAATAAGAAAATCCATAGGCCTCGTTTAAGTTGTTAATAGACTTTGTTTAGCTTATATATTATCGATTTCCGGCCCTAGATCAATAACTCCCCTGACATAATTAGTACAAAGCCGTTATAAGTGGATTTCGGACTTCTTTTAAGCCTGTACTACAAGTTGTTGTGTTATTCTGTTTTTCGACATCTCTTGGTTTTTCTTTCTAATGATTTTAATATTATATCTCTTATATTATTATTATTTTGGCTCTTTTTACTTCGTATATTACGTATTATTATACTCTTTAATGTACTGTCTTTATAAGACGTTTTTTTGGCTTATTAAAGTCTATATTACCCTTGCTTTTTTCTCATTATATTAGAATTCCGATTTGTCTTTTTAAAAGAAATATTACCAGTATTAGTCTACAAGGGTTATATAATCTTATTATATTATATAAAGAACACTACTTAAATAATATTATAATAGTCTTCAGGGGTTATGCCTTGGTTATTAGGAATAATAGATCTGACAGTTTTAAAGGGTAATCGGAGTTATAACGGACCTGTTACAGGGGTTATTCGGAGGAGTATATAGTAGGAGATCTTTCCCACTCTTTTAAAAATACACAGATTTTATTACCCACTTTACTAAAGACTATATTAACCACTTTGCTTCAATATATCTTTGCGTGATCCACCGGTACTGCACCGACACTTATATTTTAAAATAACCTATAAAGAGGCTAACAAAACAAAGTGTCCTATAAAATGGAAAACAACTAAAAAAACATATAATATACAAAAACATACGATAAAATAACAAATCTTTTATTAAAAGGGATATAATAATTAAAATAAAATAAACGTTTATAAAAGATAAAACTATATGAACTATTATAAGTAATATATATAAGAATAATAAGCTATTTTAAATCGTGAGAACTTTCAGTAAAAAAGAATAAAGCTACGACATATAATAAATAATAACAGTGGCATAAAGTTATATAGTTTTGCGACACTATTAAAAAACGCCATTTCAATTCTAGTCTATGCCAAAATGTTTTGCTAATTTAGTTTAATACTTTTATATAAATTACCTTAATTTCTAGCCAGAGATATATTTAATTATTATACTACTTAAAGTATTCCTTAAAAGTTATAAGTAAAGTAAAATTGGCTTCTATCTTATAGTCCTAATCCCTAGTCCTTAGATACTTATATATCTCTTTCGGAGAGAATCTAGCTATAAGATAGTCTTCTTTATTCCGCTATCGTCAAATAAGAGTTAAATTATAAATCTTAATAAAGTCGATAAGTAGCTCCCAAAGATAATTTATATATAAAAATTATAAGGCTATAACATCGAACTTAAATCTATTAAATAAACCTCGTTTCTCTAGATCTCCGAAGTATTTTATCTATTATTCGATAAACTAATTAATTAAGGATCTCTAGAATCTCTCTATACGTTAATTTCGTATTAATATACCAAATGCAAGAGCCTTATAAATTAGAATACCTAGTTTAGCCTTCCGGTGAAATACAAAATAAAAAGTACTAGAAATCTTAGTTTCTTTCCCTTTATTAGCTCGTATTACTTTAGGGACTCTATATTCCTTTATTATATATAATTATATCCGACTAACTACAATTTATATTCGGTTTAAGAGGCTAACGAAAAATCTTATAATTCTTCTTAAGTATATATCGACTATACCGTAGATTTAAAAGCTAAATCGTATAAGCTTATTATACTTATTAATTAACTAAATCCTGTTTAGGCCTTTGACTATATACCTCTTCTTACGTTTCGGAGTATTTAGATCTCGGGATTTAATAGTAATCTCATCGATTTTATTTATTAACTTTAATACTACTAGCTTAGGTAAAGTAATCTAATAATAATTTCAAAGGTAAGTAGTAACTCTCTAATACCCTAGTTACGCTAAAAGTATATTATTTATATCCTTTAAGATAATATTTAAAGCTCTTTAGAGATCTTCCCGGGTAAATCTATGTTTTTAGCGATAATATAGGCCTAAATTCGTCTGGATTTGCTTAAGTTACTTATCGGAAACATTAGGATAGCTCTCGTATAGATTTAAAGCTCGAAGTATTCGTTTATACTTTATATTATTGTAATATATTTATTATACTTTACTAAGAAGCTCTTTGTCCTTTAAGAGCCTATTGCCTTTCTTTAGAATATCTCCTTAAAGCTTAAACTTCTCGTAATAAGAGGTTCTCTTATATCTATTATAAGTATTTTTATTATATAAGAGCAAAGGACTTACTATATATCTAGTCCTTAGTATATTATAATCTTAATAACTTCTTTTAATAGGCGGTTCTCGTAAAATATAACCTATAGATCTTATCTTTAAAGCTATCCCATATATATTAAGAAATAATAGCTACTCTCGGCATTTTATTAATTTAGGTATATATAATATTAGAATTCAAAAGAAGATTATATTCTTAGAGTAAAAGTAGGGTAATTACGACACTAAAGCTAAAATATATAATATAATATTACTATTAAACGTTACTATATATAATTACTTAGCTTCTCATTTAACTAAGTAGAGCTAAGGTACTAAATTACTTATTAGTAGCCGCTAATCTAGTATTAATAATAGCCTTCTCTCCAGCCGTAGCATATATATTAGGGTTCTTAGCCTAACCAGTTCTATTATATCCTATTAGTATACTAGTCTCGCAGAACTACCGAACTAACTATATATCCTTAGCCTAAATAGTAACCCTCTTTACATAAATAGTATAGCGATTTGTAACTAGAAATTAGTCAGTAATAGTAACAGTTTATAATAACAGTTTATACCTTTAAAATAGCTTATAAAGTATACTTTAGTAGCCTCCTAGAGAATATTAACAGTAGAAGCTTAGAATCTTAAGTCGGACTTAAAGGTTTATATAATCTCACGAACTAAACGTTAGAAGGGGAGCTTTTAGAAGAGGAAACTAATTAAGGCAGTATTCTAATAGTAACAGATTTCATAGAGCGCTTTTATTATAAATATATTAGCGTTACTATTTACTATTACTAGGAATCGAGTACTTACTTCTAGCCTTAAACCTAATTTTCCGAGTACCTAGTCTCGACTTTTTAGTTAAATATAGCTAAGCTTTAGGAATTAGTTTTTACTTTTGATATACTATTTCTACTTAGTCTAGTTAATATAAAGGCGTTACTATAAGGTGTTACTATATATATATCGAGTATAGTTTATATTATTATTATTATTAAGAGGAGAAAAAAAGGAAGAGCTAACAGCTTAAATAGTTATTATAGTAACCGTTGTTTATTAGTTTATTAAATAACTATATAGGTATATCTTTAATTAAGTAAATGATAACAGTAACAATAATATTTTACGTAATATAAAAAAGTAAATAAATATTTACCTCCGCCTTTATATTCTTTATAAAAACAATAACAATAACAATAAGCTATACCGGTATATATTACCTTTTAATATCCCCTTTCTTATGTTTATTAAGAGTAACAGTAAGTAGTAACGCTCTATAATTACTATATTGTTATTCGACTAACGTCGCGAGGCTATAAAAGCTAAAACCTAAAAGTAGATTAAGGTACTTAGAAATATTTATTGCTAGGTATATACTTATATCTCTTAACTTTATAGCTACTAACTGTTTATAGGCCCGTTCTCGTATAAGAACTTAAGCTAGAAAGAAAGCGGGATTTAACAAGCTCTCTTAAGATAAGTAGGCTTAAGCTATTAAAGATACCGAGCAAAGAGTTCTTAATAGATACTAGAATAACGGTTAGGATTTAGAAATTAAATATATAGCTCTACTTAATAATAAGGCTTCGAAATTAGCTACTATTACTAAGGAAGAGAAGGAAAAGTAATTAGAACTATTAATAGCAGGTTTAAAGGTTAGTTCTATTACTGTTTCCTATTATTATTATTAACCGTATTTAGGCAAAGGGCTTAATAGATAAAGAATTAAGAGACGCTAAGTCAGAGGAGGTTAATTTAATTTAGGACTCTTTTATAAAGTATTTAACTCCTACTATTAAGAAGTTAGAGAGAGCTATTATAACTAATAGAGTAAGAAGTTATATTAGAATTTCAGAGGAGGAGTTTAATTAGTTTACTACCGAAGTTATTAATCTAGATAATCTTAAGAAGTACTTAGAAAAGGTAGAAAATAGTAAGGAGATTAAAGAGGATTTAGATAAAGATAAAAATAATAAGATTAAGGTAGTTGTTTCGGAGGATAAGGATAAGGATAACGAAGATAACGAGGATAATAAAATAGTAGATTTTATTATAGAGGACTAAGGGATTTAAGCTTTTATAGTATTTAAGCGTTTCTACTAAGCGTTACTTTACTTTAATACGAATCTTAAAACATTTTTAAGGTTACTACGCTTTTGATTCTATTAGGTAATATAGGTATTTTCCGTTATCGCCGAAAAATATTTTTACGGACACTTAGGCCTTAACAAGCGCCATACACCACCAAGAGTGCTGGTTCCTATAAACCCTAAGGTTGTCCGCTTGCTTCTTTTCTCCACATACGCCCAGCGCCATGGGAGAGAATGCCAGTAGAAATGATACCTCCGAAAATTAACTCCAAAATCTTCTTCAAAGTTGAACATATATAATAAAAGTCCTTATTACCAGTAAATACTCTGCATGTTTGTTTAAGAAATTTTCTAAAATCGTCAATGGACAATTCAATCAAGCCTATACGAAGAGCATCGCAACTTCTACTACATCAATAGTTACTATAACCGACTATTCTAAAGGACTGCGTACTCCCGCGATCCTCTCTATAATAGCTAACCACTAAACATATGATAATGCCAGCTCTCTAAGCCTAGGCTATATTATAAATAAAAATATTATTACTAGTAGCAATGACTATTAGCCTGCTAACATATATAATAAATGGCTGAGCAGATCAAATGTAAAGAATAGCATAGATACAATAATAAACAATGGGATTAAAGACGAAATCGATGACTCTAATCTTAATAACCCGTTTAGAGTTCCACCTTGTTTTGTCTCTAACAATGCCTATCTTTCGCAATACTATAGCAAAAGTCCAGCTCAAGTGTGCGAAGATACGCTGGCTATTAAAGAAATAAGATCACAAAGCTCCTTAAAGGTGAGCTCCTGCGCTCTCGCGCAAATAAGCCCTCTACGAAGTCTTTTATACTAATGAAAAAGCTAGAGCCTACTAACGTCGAGAGTATTCATGTCTTATAATACTATATCCATTGATCCTCTTGTTATATATACTATACCGGTCTTTATTGTTGGATTGCGTAATAGTAGTTAAAATATAGATCAAAGTAATGATACGCTGAGAAGTGAGCTTTACCATCCCCGTTTATGCACTTAGCTAAGTGTTTGCGTCTAAAGAAGCCTCCCCTTCGATCGATCCGCTTCAAATCCAAATAAAAGAACAATATATATGTCTCATAAATCTACTTGCTTTACTAACTGATTCTGCGATCTCTCTAGATATGTTATTTAGAATTCCAAGCCCGGAACTATCCAACTTATGGCATTACCTGCGCTCAAAGAGGGCATCGCTTTTAAAGGGTCTAAACAAGGCACCTGCGGCCACTAAGCCATGAAAGACGGCTATAGACAAGATAAAAAGACTGTTAGCTAAGTATTAAGCGTAGTATGAAATACTCTTGAGTAATAATTACTTCCCTAATCTCTATCATTAATTTTATCTCGTAAATATATACAGCTTAAAAGAGCAGAAAACAGAGACTTAAAAAGCAAGCCCGCACAAAAGGGATAGGAAGAGGAAGAAAACAACTAACACGTCCGAAGAAGTCAAAAGATCTCTGAATAATAACTTTATTAATTTTCTTCTCCTATAATTGTTAAAAAAAGAAGGGAAAACACGGCGAAATACTAAGAAAAGATTTGAAAACTAGATGTTTCTAGGCTGAACATACTTAAAACTTATGAAAAAATTTAATATTAATATCTTTTTCTGACTTAAAAACATACTAAACAAGACGTAAGTTACAAACCCACCTTCCCTTAAATAATTGATTTAATAAGCATAGTTTTCGTGACCTTTCTAAACTTTAAAAGAATGCCCTTATAATATATCTAAACCAAACTCAACTAACGTTAAAGCCTAATATTAAGAACCTGATAGCTTTCCTATTATAAGTCGTAAAAAACCAGCATGTGCTTAGCAAAAAACTTAAACTTAAGATATTATCCAAGCATGATATAAAGTCCCAAGAACGAGCAGATAAGTCCTTACAAGACTTATTTAAGTTCTCTAATAAGATAAACTATACGTCCTTTTTAACAGGCGAGGCGTTTTCTCCACTTTACTCACTTAGCCCCGAAACGCCAGCGTGATCTGTTACACGGTAGGAACCAGCTGGCGATGGTAATCCGGTGTTGCTCGACACCCATGCCTTTGACTCTTCCGACCAAAGCATCCTATACGACGCTGAGCATCTTGGAGACGGAAAAAGTATAGAAAGATTTGATGGAAATTTCTTCTTAGTATAAATAGAATAGCAATAATTCACGTCTACCAAACCGATCCTTGAATACTGCGCTGACTGCAGTACGTGAGAGCCTGTCTAACACGAGTGGACTGCTTGAACATCCTGTGTTACCCGTTCTATTTCCTTACCTAATCATCGCAGGATTCTTCAAGCAGCATACTTACTGTACGTCATATCTTTACCTGGTGTCAACATATGTGCCGGCCCATACTGCTGGTTGGCACAGTTGGGCTAGCTCTGTTCTCCATTTATAGGCATCCTCGTCAAGGGCCTTGAGAGGGCAGGTTTGTGTAGATTAGTGCCTGTTATTCGAGATCTGCCACAAAACTGCTGGGAGGTCAAAATACAATAACATGCCACGACCTATAAGACTGGGACTGTAATAGACGTAGCCATTGCCAGAAATTTCGAAACATAAGCATCAAATGCAATCTGGATGAAGCAGAACGCATAACCATTTGGAGTGTTGGCCGATATCTCTCATGCATTGATGGGGACCTATTGGAAGGTCGAACTGGCTTAGAACATGTTCACTGGAAACTGGCTATTGATGACAGCCGTTTCGTGGCTGGAAAGGTTCAGAGTTATCCTCGAGTCCAAGGTTGCGAAGTATGGATAGGGGGCGCTTTTAGATCACAAAAATGAACATCTGTCAAGAGGTCGATACGTACTTGGGCAAATATCCTGACCAAGCTTTTGGGTCAGTGTTTTAAGCAGCTTCAGTGCTCAGGAAACACACCACACCTACTCGCGTATTATATTAGAACCTTGGACGTAAATAAGCGAAAGTAAACACAGTAAAATATGCCGGGCTACCTAATTTGAGGCTCCCGGGGAGGGGCTCGTGTATATAATCAGACTCAATAGTGAAAGACACAAGGGTAATAGTGCCAATGGAAGATACTCTCAGGAAGGGCAAGTTGCTTAGAAACAAAGTTGTTGTTATGTTGAATTTTAACCAATTGATAAGCTGTTGTGAGACTCGAAATGCTTGGAGTCAAAACACCTTGGAATTCATAAGCATTTAAGGTTTTCGGCAGTTGAAGAAGGAAGTGCTAGATAGCACACACTTTCTGGACCATCCTCTGCACTAAAGCATCCTTGTCCCTAAATCGCTGCGGAAACTTGGCCAGGTCGGAACCTTTCAATGCTCCCCTTGCCTCCGAAGCTTTCTGCAGTGCCGCTGACCTCCCGGTGCCACCACCCGCCCCACCGGCAATGAGACCCAAAATAGCAAATGGCGCCGAAGTAGGGTCCTTAATGATGTCCGCCACAGTCAGCCCTACGTTGCCTGCCTCTCCGAGTAATAGTGCGATACGTGCCACGGCGGTGACGCTGCCGACCAGAGGCCCGATGGCCTCTCCCACAAACGGAATTACCATGAAGACGATTGTGAGTATCTTAAATATGAGATCTCGTTTGGCCTCTTCCTTAGCTTTGGCTCCGATATCCTTGATATCCTTCATGCTGTTGATCGCCTCCGTCATTTGAAAAATGGGCATGGAATAAGCGACTACGGCGTCGATCGGGGAGCCGCCGTCATCGCCATCATCATAGAACGTCAAGCCCACGTCTAGGTACGAGCTTAGGATGGAGTCCTGTAGCGCAGTCACGTTGGTCATGGACGCCTCGATCAAGGCCTTAGGATTGCCGACTTGGATCTCTTTATCGGCGGCTTTCGTCGGGTAATTCTTCCATGAGTGTCTGAGCTTTCGACAAACTGCTGAGCCACCTCCAGGACGCTCCAAGGCACCATCATCGGAGCAGCTGAATGAGTCGGCGCGGTCATCCCAGATAACCCAAGACTTGTCGATGCCGTATTCGGCCAGGAGCTCGTCGAAGAAGCCCTTCTCGTTGTCGACTTGGAAGCGGAGTGTCCAGGATCGATCCGTGTCCGAAAGATGCGGCATATCCGTGCAACCGACTTTCTTCTCAGAACCGCCATCGAAGGCGTAGTAGCAGGTCATGTACTTGAGGCCCTTGCCACCGATGCGGACGAAATCGTCGAGGCGGGGCTGAATCTGATCTTTGGTCCACCGCACGTACCATTCGAATTTATCATCGTAGTTCTTCGAGTTGACTTTGAAGAGGGCAAGTGCGTCTTGCAATTCGTTGTACAGGATGTCGAGGCCGTATAGGCTAGCACAGTTGTTTTCCATAGAGCTGGCGTTGTCGGCGAGACCTTGGAGAGTTCCTGGGTTGGCACTAGCAGGACAGCCATTTGGGAGAAGGTCCTCGTCCTCCTCCTCCTCATCATCTTCCTCGTCCTCATCATAGTCGAAGGTTTGGAGATCAACGGCCCAGTCTGTCGTCCCGCCAAAGTTAAGGCCTTTGATCCAGTTGATGCGGTCCGTTTTAAGATTCCCCTCCATGTATGCAACCCAGTCTACTGCTCCGGGAACCCCATACATGAGGATATTTGATTCAGAGACTGTGTCGACACTCGTTTTTGCGATGGTGTACTCACCCGGGTTGTCTATGATGTCGTTGATTTCTGCGTTGCTAATATATCCTGCGGTGTTGGTGCACAGACCTGGGTAGGCCATCGAGTGACGACTGTCCCCGGTAAACTTGCAGAATGGCCCAGAGCAGGATGTATCAGACATGCGGAAACTTCTACCGTAGCTGGTAATGCCAACGACGATTTTCTGAGAGCTAACGCCGGCTTTGGTCAACATGACGAGTGAATTGCGGGTCTCCGTTTTGTTGACATGGGACCGGAGGCAGTTGCCTCCCTCACAGCTGGGAATAGCCCACTTGTTTCCTACGTCTGAACTGTTCATTAGCTCTGTGATTACCCTGCCCAAAGCGAAGAGCACTCACCCCATTGACCATGGAGATCGTATGTCATGTAGATGAAGTAATCCACGTAAGCAGCCATGCTACTTACAGGGTACGCCTGCAGATACCAGTAGGACGCCGGCAACGCAATTGATATAGTCTTCCCACTGGGCATTTTGGACTTCAATAACTTCAAGAAAGCCAGATAATTGGCGCCTTCATCCGGACTACCTGGAGTGATGTCCGGGATATCTGGTGCTCCAGGGTACTCCCAGTCAAAGTCCAGTCCATCCAACTCGTATGACTTCAGGTAGTTAACCAGGTTGTTCACAAAATTGTCTCTGTTCTTTGCATTAGTAGCATCTCTGAAGTTCTGGAACGTAGCGGGGTCTGTGGAAAATGTCCAGCCGCCAAAGGACAAGATTTTGCTGAAGCCCGTCATTTTAGTAAACTTGGAGAACTGGTCAGACGACTTTGTGACATCCACGCCCATCGACTTGTCGACGGTAGCAAATGCGAAATGTACGTGTGTGTACTTGCCGGACGGAATTTTCGTCACGTCCATGCGCAAACAAGGGCGCTGCTGATCAAAAGCCTCGAAGTAACCTATTGAACGGAACGACGGAGGAGGGGACCCATTGTTGACAATGTCCATTCCGCAATTGGAAATGCAACCATTCGTGCCTGGTTTCGCCGTTCCAGGGGCGCCAGTGTCAGCAGGACTCTTCGTGCAAAAATCGGCTGTGGTACCGCAAAATCCCCAGACATCGCAGCAGGCGTTCAGGGGACACGGATTGAGTGTGGAAATATCAACACCGCTTGCTGGCTTGGCGGTGCCAGGGACTTGAGGGCCGCAGGTTGTGCCCTGGACGATGGCGGGCATAGGTGGGTTGCCGCTGCTGAGACACATGATTTGGCCCGCCTGAAGGTTAGCACATCCCGCCCAGCCCCAGGTCTTTTTGTTGAAAGTTTCAAGATCTGTTGTTTTGAGGTAGTGTGTATCGGCGATGGCCCAACAGCCGTCTCCTGCGGCGACCTTATACACCGCACATGTACCATCCGACTGAGGTTTGGGAGTATATGTCGGGAGGGTACCAGCACTACAACAGACATGCTGTTTGAGCTGAAGAGTCGAACAGAGGGTGGAAGACGGGTTGTACTTGGTGAAGTCGTTGGCTGAGACGCCACAGCGACTCGCGAGAGAGGCACAACTATCTCCGCTAATGACCTCGATGGCTCTACAGTCCGCCCTAGCACTGAGTGTGACTGCTCGAGGTCTGGACAGAGACCGAGCAGTAGTAGGAGAGTCCAAGTTCACGTTGGTAGTAGCGTTGGTAGTAGAGTTAGTGTCTTGGATCTTGGACATGAGCACCTCTATTTTTCTTGTCCCGCTGGCCACAGCTGTGCTTCCATTCAAGCACAGCCCGTTCGTCCAGTCCCTAACCGCGCCGTGAACAGCCGAGAGATCCTCCAGAGCGCCAGCAAATGTGCCAATGGTCAATTCGGCGTTTCCTGAGTTACAGACCTGCGAAGCCGAGCTTCCTGGTAACTCCGCGAAAGATTCCAAAAAGTCCTTCGCACCCTTCTTGGTGACTTCTGCGCCGGAGTAGAGGCCCACCACAACGGTCCCTGACTTGGCGAAGAGGATGCTTGCTCCGCATTGAGCTTCGGACTCCATGAAAATACCCAGCATCTGGGCTGCGAAGGCTACATCTTCCGTGTTCGGCAGC
The DNA here is from genome assembly GCA_002554605.1 of Helotiales sp. F229. Classification (NCBI taxonomy): domain Eukaryota; kingdom Fungi; phylum Ascomycota; class Leotiomycetes; order Helotiales; species Helotiales sp. F229. The sequence goes on along the minus strand of MXAW01000004.1, from coordinate 1,551,446 downwards.
GTTGATGTGCTGGAACGTCTGTTGAAGTCTGCCAAGCTACCAAGTTGATACGTTACCGAAATATCGGATGTTTTAGCACCACAACCAGTGGAGACGAGTAGTGGCGGGATCGAAGTGCTTGTTTTTTCTTGGTTCTCTTGGGCTGGGAGCACGTCCCGAGATGGGAAAACCACGCCCTGATCACTCTTCACCATACAAGTACGGAAAGTGAAGATGCTGTCCTGCCCGTCCTGATCGTTCTGGACGTTGAGATCAAACAAGAGAGGCTCTTCGCATTTGATCAAGTCGGACACGGAATGAATGTGTGTCCAGTTGGCAGGGCTGGAGCCGGCATCGCTGCACAAGGCAGGGCATGCTCCAGGAAAGTAAATATTGGTGGTAGGGCTGTTGGTACTGTTTGTACTTTCGGTAGCGACGAGAGAGGTGAGTCTGGTCCAGGCAAGCAGACCAATTGACTTGGAAATAAAGGAAGAGGAGAGGGCAGAGTGCTTCATCGTGTCTGTAGACCAGACCAATGTCCCCTTGAAGGAAAGTAACAACAAGAGCGGAACAAAGCTTCTTCAACAGAAAGTTTGCTGGAAATCAAATCGAGGGGACGAGGATGAAGTTGCCGAGAAATCAGCGTAGGACAGGACACCAAAAGTCATGTAAGTTATGCTCCTCGTCTTCCACTTTTCCGTAAACAAGTTCCCTGTCTCCGAGTTTGATTGACACATGCAGGAACGCACATCTCTTTTTCTTACAGGGTTAAATGATAGACCGGGGAACGGAGGAGTATCCACTCTTGGGATTCTAGTCACGCCATGTTGAAATGTAGGGTCACGAAACTCAGCTTGGCAAACAGCTGGGCCGAGGACCATCTTCGAGAGTCGAATTCTTCGCACCAAATAGGCAGGTGTTGAAAATAGATCTCCCGGCGGCCTAGTGTCAGTATCTCTTCCGGCTACCCCTGAAGTTCAACCCGCACAGCTAGAATTAGATGGTATGCAGATACTGACTGAATCCACGAAAATGCACGTTCATTCATTTCGAGCTATCGTACCGTACAAGTTTGTTCCCGCTTTCTGGACGGTCATTTTTTTTCACTTGGAACATTCCTTGTAAGTGGTGCCTGACATCCTGCTTTACCAACTTCGCACATCATCCACATCTTCTTTTAGTAGGACTGGCACCGGCAAATTCTGTCCTGGCTTCTCTATTTGCACATCCAATTCGCGATTCCATCTCTGACGCGACCTGTCAAGATGAGTGCTCAAATCAGCTCCCCTTACTATCTTACCGATGGCCCGTTCTTCATGAACGGTAGTAATATCATTAGTGGGATCTGGAACAATGTCTCCAATGCTTTCTCGAAACCAGTCGCTACTCACTCGACTCCTGTTACTGGCTACGACTGGACGAAGCCCTTTCCAGGGACTGCTCTGTCCGGATACAATGTCAACCTGACCATCTCTCAAGAGATGCACATACCAGAGGATGTTGTGGAGGATGCCACCACCGTCCTGTCTTCGCTGACTTTTGGCACACCCGCAAATATCATGCTTGACCAGGTCCAGCCAAAGAGCATGGACCCGTCATGGTTTGTGTGCCGTCACGTGTTCATCTCAACCAAGCCAGAAGTGAAAAAGGCTGTTGAAGGCGGTGGCGCTTGTTCATTCTTGTCGTCTGCTTGTCGGAGCGATTTGAAGACGAGTTTGACGCAGGATTGGGGGCAGCTAGATCCCACATACATGTGCGGTGCGCTGGCATTCGATCCCATCCCATCCAGCTGCATTGATTCCTTCGGCTCTGCTCGCCAAGATGTTATGGGTTCGTACCTCCTTCGCTGTCTCAAAATTCTTCAAGTCTCGCTCTCTAATCCCCTCTACCATAGCCTTCAACAATATGTTTCTCGCAAACGCTACCTTGGCACCCGCCCAGGTAAGCAGCACGCAACAGCGCTACTCCTGGAGAATAGGTACCGAGTATCATGATCCAGGCAGTGCAGAAGCGTACTCCATCGCAGCCAACAGAACCTTTCTCGTCGCAACTGTTTGGGGTTACAGCTCTACTGCTAGTTCCGGAATCCGCAAAGTGCCTGAAGTCTCGTTCGGGTGCCTATCATCAGGACCTGCTTATGTACCTCCAGTAGAAGTGCCAGCCACTTCCACAACGGCATTGGCTAGCACGTCTTCGAAATCCTCGATCATACCTTCTTCGGTAACAACGACTTCAAAGTCCTCGACTACCTCATCTTCGGCTACAACCACTTCGAAGTCCTCGGCCACCTCGTCGTGCACGGCAATTGCACTAGCAACACCAAAAGTATCCCCATGCGGTGTCAAGGCGAATGGAATCGCAGTCGATGGTGGAGGCACACTTATCGCATATTCAAGCGGAGAGTTCGTTGCTAATATCAACGTTTGCGCTGCGAAATGCATGGCTACTGCGACGTGTACAAATGTCTTCTTTGTTTCAGGCAAAGCATGTAACCTCCACTATGGACCAATCGCCTACGTGGTGAATAACAGCGGAGTCAATGCCTACGATCTTTACGCAATGTCTTGTTTCGCCTGTTCGACTTGTCCCAACGCCGGACTGGCAACGCCCGCTCCCGTCGGTTCGATGTGTAACATACCAGCTAATGGTATCGCGAAGACAGGCAGTGGCTCTCTTACAAGCTACGCCGCGGGAAGTCCATATGTTGCAAGTATCCAGGCGTGTGGCACAATTTGCATGCAGACAGCAACTTGTACCAATGTTTTGTTCGTTCAAGGGAAAGCCTGTAACTTGAAGTATGGAGCACTTGCATATGTGCTCAATAACAGTGGCGTCAACGCGTATGGGCTCTATCATGTTTCTTGCTTCAACTGCGTATATTAATTAGTGGTTGCACAAACATTTTTTACGCATGTACCAGTACTATTAGTTATCCGGCATCCAAGATGTTGTAGTGCAGAAGGCAAAAATCATAAACTGTGCAATTCTCGTTCTTGGTTCAGACCAAAGTATCTCGTCCAACTACCTGCTCCACCGGTGTACCGTAAAAGGTGACTGCGGAGGGACGGAGGAGGGGGCCTAGAATGGACCGTATTGTTTGGTGACATTCCATATCACTCGTCTCAAAAAATTGTAGACAGTCTGCCTAGATAAGGAGGTGATATCTCAGTCGCTTAAAATACAGTGGACAGTGGTGCCTTGGCATGCGCGTAGTTGGAGCCCTGAGGCTTGGAGCGAGCTGGTTCGAAGCTTTTGCCTTACTTAAGTAAGTATCTTCTCCGTGTTGGTATCGAGATGCCGTACATCATACATGCTTGCAATTAGAAGCTTTTCTCAACATCTGCTTCTGTCCCTTGCTTTTTCTCAGTGTTCTGAGTGTGGATCATGCACAGATCCATGTCTGATAACTACAAACTTTAACTGAAGCAAAAGCCACCCCACCCGGGCCGTTACCGATCCTTGCCTCGGGCCTTCCTGCGACCTCTGAAGAGATTGAGATCGAAATGAGATCCAACAACATCCCGCTTCCAATGCGACCCTTCCCATATTGGAGTTAAAAGCCGAGTCTTTGTTAAGGGTGTGGCGTAAGAAAAAAAGCATTTCTCGAACCCACCATCTTCTTGCTTACAATAACATGCCATGGGAATTCGCATAGGGTCAATGCGGCCAGCCACCAAAATTACCCCTATTTGACGCTGCCTTAAGACTTAAACGCGTAATTTCTATACTCACGATTTCTATACTCTCAATAAACAATACTTTTATTATGGCTCGCCGTGGATGTGATTTGATTTCGCAGATGCGATCTCGTATCTATGAACTACGCTTTTTCGGCTGGTCTTATAATCGAATTTATGCAAAATACCCTAAAATCCCTCGAATAATCATTGCCGATACCTATCAAAAGAAAGCTTTGCGTCTTGATAATCATTTTTTATTTAAACTTGGTTCTTCACGCGTTTTTTCAAAAGATGATTGAGATATGCTTTACAAAATAGCAACAACAACTCCAAGTATTTTGTACAAGGCTCTTCAAACTCAAGTAGCTTCAAACGCGTTTGTTCGATCAATTAAGCGGCTTTTTCAAGAGATGAGTTTTTGGAAATGATAACAACTAAAACGATCTGCTTTTACACCTAAGCACGCGTACGCACAACTCACTTAGGCGCAAACGTATCAATTATATACTTACCTTAATTGGCGAAGAGTATGTTGGAGCGATGAGTGCTTGATTTAACTTGGGAAAGGACAAAAGCTTAAGTGGGTATTTGTATCGGGAGGCAAAGGGCAACATCAACGTCGATTATACCCTGATTTTGTACAATAACGTTGATGTGGAAAGCAGAAAAGCAAAATGTTTTGGGCAGCCTTTGAATATGGAACTTAAACAGTACTTGTATTAATGGAGGGCGATCTTTTAGCTTTAAAAGGAGGGGTATTTGCTTGCGTTTATTAAAGGGTTCTCGAGCAACATTTGCCTTCAATTATCTCTTTTGAAAATATCTTTATGCAAGATAATGCGCCGATTTATAAAGCTTATATCATTCGAGATTGGTTTTAAAAGAAAGAAATTAAAATAATGGAATGGCTATTTTATAATCTTGATTTTAATTCAATCAAAAACTTGTGGGCTTTTTTGAAGGCAAAAATATATCGATTGCATCTTGAGTTAGTTGGTGCATTAAATAATGCAAAGACTTTAAATCTTTTGATTCGTTGTGCGATTGATACTTGGGAAAGATTAAAGGAAGAACTACTTAATCGATTGATTGATATAATAGAACGTAGAGTAAAGGCAGTTTTAGATGCAGAGGGGTGGTATACCAAATATTAAAGCAGCACTTGAAAGCCTTGATTTAGTAGCGTGGCTGCACTAACCCTATGCGAACTCCCATGGCATGTTACTGTATTTCTTAGCTGCTTATTTAAGCTTTTGGTGGGTACTTATGGCACCCTGGGAGGCTAGGAATGGTAAGGGAATGGGGTATTTTTTTTTTCCGTTCTCGCTTATTCAGACTAGTGCGAGACAAAACTAACCTGCTTGGATTATGGCACCATTGACCAGGAACATTTATCCATATCACGGGCCGAGAAGGTGATGATACCTGCCTACTTAAGCTTCTGGTGGGGAGTGCACTCTAGTTCCTGTCATTTTTCGCTTACTTAGAGTGAAAGGAAATCTAATTCTCGCTAAACATCTGCTTCACGCTCGCCATGGTGGCATTGGTCGACGCAACCCCACGACCAAAAGTCGTGGACTACCTCCCGAAGCTCGGAAATTCAGGTCTATAGTCAGAAATTCTGATTGCATGTGCAATTGAACCGAGGCTCTCAAAAAGCAGAGCATGCAAATTAGGTGAGTTGATGTAGCATCCACCACGTCCTTACCCGGGTTAGATTAAACGCTCCGATGGAGTTGTTGAGTATTTTAACGGCAAAATGGTGTAAGAGACCCGATGTCACTCTACTCCAACAGGTACCAAGGCCCGCATATATTGTGCACAAGACGAAGCCCCCTTTTTCCTTTGCCAAGAGTGGATCATTGGATATGCAAGTGGAAATGAGTCCAAGAAAACAGACAGCATCCACCTCTTGCATGAGATCAAATGGTTTCCCTGATCTTTTCCAAAGGAGTATCTCTGTTGGGACGAAGAATCATGGCCTTGGTGATCGCTCTCTGAACTTTGCTCTCTTCTTTTGACCTCTCATTGCTCGCTGCCCACGCTCTCACTACTGTGGGATCAGCACGATGCTACGCTACGCCTTCCTTATGGCGGCCATCTTTGCCTCTGGAACTTTAGCCAACGCGATAGCAGGAAAATGGCAGCTCCTTTTCTTCTACGAAACGTACCGCTACCAAGTCGACGCATTTGGCTGGGAAAATACCGAAATGGCCTACAATTGCGTCAAGGACGGCGGCGTGTGCGATCTAGCGTCGTTTGCTCGGGCCGTCTCAACAGTTGGACCGGTAACAGAAGTAGGAGATGATGGCGTCAAAAGAAAGGTCCGCAGGCCCACCTATAACAAGGTGGACTGGGAAAAAATCGGCGATGGCGACACCTTCGATCAAGACAAGTTCAACAGCGAGATGGACAAGGCTGGTTTCAGAGGTGGCGTGAATAATGATGCGTTATTCTACTACTGGGACGGCCGGAAGGGTAGCTTCGAGAGTGTCATGAGCGAGGCGGAGAGGATCATCAAGCAAGCGCAGGCAAAGCTCACTTCGGACGGACTGCCCATCTCCAACGGACGCTACAAAGCTCTGCAGAATGCCCTCAAGATCCACCTCAACGCACGGCGATTAGACCAGGCGACAAAACTGCTGAAGACATTCGAAACTTGGGCTCTTGAAAAGGGATATAAAGTTGTGTTGGGCGATGAGATCTCCCGCCCCCCTGTGCCGCCGTACAAGCAAATCGACGCCGAAGCGATTGTGAAGGGAAAAGGCCTCGAAGGTGCCGAAGCGGACGAGTTGAGGAACTGGGTGAAGGAGCAGAATGCAGCGGGAGAATCCAAGAGGCACGTTGATGCTATCCTCACGGCGACTGAATTGGGCCATAAGCTGGCGGCGGCATGTGCTAAAAAATAGGGAATGTTTGGCTGGTGTTACGATGATGATTTAAGAACATTGCTCGTTCTTGAATGCTACCTTTTGTCTTTGGGTAATGAGTTATATAAGAACGTACAAAGTAAGAGCAGAGGTGGAAGTTTGTTTTATAGAAGTGGCACAAGATACATCTACTCATCCCAAGCAGCATCCCAATGAATAACCCGGCCTGGTCTTTTGTCCTCCTGGTACTTGTGAACCACATTAGCCGAGACCCACACCTCCCCAAACATCTCTGGTCGTCTCTCCTCTCTATAACACCGATTATCGCACAGCCGAAACATAACCTGCGGGACCACCTTTGGAACATGCTTCTCAGCATATTCTCCCCACCAACGATGATCCTCGTTAGGTACAAAGTGATCCATCCTCATAACTTTCTGCTTTGTTGGCACAGGAGGTCTCCACACCGACCCTGGATCCGTACCTTCAAAAGTTTTGAGATAAGCTTTCCGCTGGAAACTTCTCCAAACAGCGATCCGTAGCAGCCATCTGACTTTCTCTTGCCACGAAAGCACAGCTACGGCAAATACAGGGCTGAGAATAATCTCAAACAGTTTCTCCGCATGAGGCTCAGCTTCCCTCAGAACAAGATCTGACTTATAAAGCTCATAGAATTGGCTGAACTTAGACGTATCGTCATAGTCGACTGTTTGCACTGGGGCATCGGCTTGTAAGCCGAAGAGACCAGATTCTAGAGCGGCTGCTCTATCCACATGAATAGAGATGGTGACCACAGTGGCGTAGACGGTTTTGTTTTCATAGTCGTAGAGACCGTCTACCATCTTCCCGAGATCATGCGCTCTTGTATCTTCAGACTTGCCCACTGGCATACTTGGGGTGGAAAGTGACATAACATCACTACCTGCAGAGTCTGTGTCCGACGGCGCCAAAGAGTGAGGATGTTTCAGTTCTCCCAAGTCAAAAGGATAGAGAAACTCTCCATCGACGGATATCCGCATACCGTAAATCTCATTTGCTCTGTACACAAAAATGTCCATTGTGCAATTTTCAAGTTCCGAGTCATCGCAATCATTTATTCTGTAATACTCTTCATCTCTTCTGCGTGTCCTGGTCAAGAAATTAGTATACTTTTTGTTCCGCCTGTTCCCTCTGGATCCGAGATCCGAAGATAAAGATTTCAGTATCGATCCCGGATAAGTAGGATTCGAAGGGCAGGGATGATTACCAGTTGATGTGAAGTGCCCTATCTATCTTTGGCTGCACCCATATCGATCTTAAGCTGGTCTTATCGTACGAAATCTGGTGCCCGCCCCATTCGAAGACCACCTCGCGTGCTTCGCGACAGACCAAAGCGAGGAGGGGGACTCGAGCGTTCTGTAGGGTGGTGCGGACAGGCCAGCAGGCTTGACGAGATTCCTTGCCGTCGAGGAGCGTGAATGGGAAGTCTTCCTCTGCGATGCGACGAGGAAGACAGCACTTCCAAATGAGCCGGCGTAGCTCAAGGGGGAAGTGGTTGAATTGAGGGAATGAGTCGGGAGGATCCATTGTGACTGAAGCCGCGGTAACGTGAGGAGGTGAACTGCCCAGCAGAAGATTGTATGTCGTTTGAGTGATAAGATAAGTGCAATTCAAATCAAGGAGTGGATTGTGATACGACTTGTCTTTTATTCTTTGGGGCTTGTGCTGTCACCTGCACCTATCTCAAGCGAGATCACGGGACCACTAAGACGATTTTCGTTGAGAGGGGCTCCTCATTCATGATTTTCACTCTAAAAGTACTATTTTCCATAAATATTCTTAAAGACTGCAGTTGGGAACTATTTTCTGCCAAGTAATACCCGTAAGTCTTTCCCTTGTAGCTTCAAATTAGGACCCGGCAGCCTTTCGAGTTCAATGCTTTGATCCGCATCGAGTCGAAGGTTTCAGGCGAGAGAAGGGGACTCCTTACTGGTAACTTTGGAGTCAACAAGCATTCATTTGATGCTGAACTGCATACTGCGTTATGAGTTCTCTCCCTGAACTGCGGTAACAAATTTTCGAATTTTTGATGAACTCACGGCAGCCTAGGCCGGCTAAATAACTTAAATACAAGTTGGCCGCCGAACAGACCAAACTCCAAATTCCAGTATTTGCGTACAAATATCATAATTCGCCAGGTAAGCACTGAAATATTCCAACTGATACATAATCTCAACATTTTGCTTGGACTAATGAACACAAGGTTTCGTTCGAAATCCTTTCAGTTCGATGTTTTCAATATCCTTTCATTTTTCTCCCAAATTACAATCCCACTTATAAGTAAGGTATGCGGTTGATATGAAGTTGTCGTGGGATTTTCAAAGAGGGAGAATTCAAGATACGGGACAAGACTTTTCAATTGATCAGTAACATTTCGCTGCAAATGAATTCAAGCGCTTTTGAACACGCCAATTCGGCAGTCCAGTGCGGAATTTGGAAAACAGTTATTTGTACCATAACTACTGTTCCATGCCGAGCATACATCGTTTTAAGTCCTGTCATCGGAGCCTCGAAATGAGATAGCTATGCCTGAAGGTTCGCAGTTCAGTCGATAGGTAGAGGCTGGTCACACACGCTGAAGCACCCTGAAATACCCTGGAGCACCCTGGAGCACGCCCCAGAGCATACTGTGGAAACCCAGCTTGATGCAGCTCCCGGGCCTGAAGCAGCCTGAAGGACAAGCCTGAAATAAGCGAACTTCGTAGGTTTGTCGATACATTTATACAATTCGACTAAACCTATAGCCACTCCAACCACTTTCTCTTTTTTTTTCAAAACAAGATTTCTAGGGTAGGTGTAGATATATGAAGCACAACTTTGAATGTCGCCATCTTCAACATTAAAAACGTCACCACATCGGCTGCACGGAACCTGGAAGAATTGATAAGCGACACGTGACTAGTGCTTCAAGCCCGCCTCACTCGAGATCTCCCGCCATTCTTTTCCTCCCAGAGCATCCACAGCATCAACGAAATCGTATCAACAGAGTGTCCTCTATCTAAATCCCCAGGTATAACTTCGGTATCCTTCCCCGTACATCTATGATCGCTAACAATGAAGTACAGGAACATCACACATTCACAGTTTATCATTGGTCAGCGAGCTCCGACCTGCAAGCAGGTCGCAGAAATACTTCCTATTCTGCATAATTCCAGAGCCAAGCTTCAAAACTCAAAGACGCTCTGAAAATGCAGCTTCTGCAGTGGCTTTCGATGGCTGGATGCGTATACGGCACCCAAACCCATCAACACGCAGAACGCGAGGGTGTTCACAACCCCTCACAAAACATTCTCGCAGACGAGCTATCCAGCAAACCCAAGAACTTCGCAGCCATACTTCCCTCGCCTCTAGCTCAGCTCGAAGTGGCCTCAGTACCCTACCCAGAATGCAGGGATGAAGAATTGATCATCAAGAACCACGTGGTGGCCATCAATCCCGTGGACTGGAAGATCCAGTCTCCCATGGGCCGGAATTTCAACCTCACGTACCCCGTCATCCTCGGCGAAGATGTCGCCGGCGAAGTCGTAGAAGTCGGCACAAAAGCCAAGTCCAAATTTGCAGTCGGCGACCGTGTGATGGCCCATCCTCTCGGCCTGGGGAACGGAGCAGCCTATGGCGGATTCCAACTCTACCCTGTCTTGAAAGCAGCAACCGTGTCGAAAATCCCCGATTCTCTCACCTTCAAGGAAGCGGCCGTCTTGCCATTGAGTACCTCCACAGCCGCGGCTGGTCTGTTCATGAAGTCTACGCTTGGCCTGAATTAAAGCATGGGAGGTCTTCGACCGTTTGATTCGAGTGATTGCCCCCAGGATACACTGGAGCGTATATGACTTGCCAAGTACCGCACCTGTTCCACCTAGATACAACCGGAGGCGCTGGATCGCTGAGGAGAAGAATGGACTTCCTGATCAAGAGCAGATAATTCAAACAAATACTCGGTCACAAGTCCCGGATCTGGACTCAGGTCTTGACCCTGACCCGCGATCACAAGCCTACTCATCGGCACGCCCTTGGCCGGCTCACTCCATCGAATACCTAGACAACAACAACCCGCTGAATCATGGGGAAGCCGTACACATGTTCGGTAGCATCGGAGCGCCATGGCATCATATCTTCGATATCAGTGAGCCGGGTGTCATGTCAGGTGTTCAGAGTAGTGGCGTGATGGGATCATCGTCTCGGCCTGACGCCATGGCGGAACTAGGTTCAGGAGATGTGGGGGATAATGTTCGGGAGTTCGATGCTGGGTATTGGGCTTTTGAGGTGATGCTTCAGCATGGGAGGGAAGGTACGGGGAATACTGTGATGGAACCTGTAGATCTAGGTTTTTAGTCCATAGTGAGGTGACTTTTGTGTCAATCTTCTGTTTGAGTCGATAGATTCTCTCTGCCGCCCTTCGAAAATGATAGGCTCACAATACACAAATTTCCTCTATCGACCGCGGAACTTAGGGCACATATACAGGATCTACGGTGACGAATTTCAGGCTCCGTTCTGGGAGGGAAAGGACGATCTTCACCGGAACCAAGAACAAACGGCAATCTAAACAATCAGTCGCTCGGCCGGAACTCGTGAAACTATTCCATGAAACTCCTTTATATAAATCAGCAAATCTTTTCTGGTTTTGAGCCCACGCCACAGTACATACAATTGACAAACTGTCCATTTTACAACTTGCTTATGTGCTTCTTCACAAAGTGTCGACTCAGGGAACCTGGGGCCGCGTACTCGGCGACGCAAGCTCTGTGACCACGCGCTCTTGGTGTATCATTAAAGTACTAGGAAACGGTTCCGTGGATACTCTCTACGTGATTCTAGAAATGCTGTTTGTACTATAGCCCCATTCGATAGACTTTACACTAGAGCCGATCCCCTTCTTTAATATAGGCTAAATGCTTCCGTTTAAAGTACTTTGTCAAATCTCCCAGACTAGCAAATTTATAAATACGCTTTTTGAACAATAAGCTCTACTCCCCTAAGCAGAGAAAGTAGGTAATAGTCCTCTTCTCGGTAAACACTAATAATATAACATCGTTTAACGCTTACTTCTCGGCTTAGGCGGGTACCAGCTGAGGGCTAGTCTCTTACGACGGCATTAGGCTCGTCCGTCGCATAGACGATATTTTACGTAATATAATAGTAGCTCCCCTTTCTTAAAAGTGGCAGTAAGCAACGACCGTATTAATAGCCGTATTATAGCGGCAGAACTCTTCTTCAATAGTCGTACTTAAAAGTATCATCACTATCTCCGCTAAACGTTTCTAGAGCAAAGGCATCTTATCATTCTAATCTAAAGTACACTTTACGTCCTACTTAAACTTAAGCCTAAAAAACTACCACTCAATCTCGTCGACTAGGTATTCTAAATCCCAGCGTTCTTAGACGTACTTAAGGAGTACAGCTTTTAGCTGTTGTCTAATGTTAAAAATTACCTAGCCAATGAGCCAATATCTTAGCTGCTATATCGCCGTGCCTTAAAAACGGCGCTTTTACGTCTCCCAGTCTATAATAAAACGGCAAACAACAAAATCCTAATTAATAAACAAGGATTCTTCTGGCATGAATTCTTATAGCCGGTTAAGATCAATCCAACAAGTCATCCGATAGGCCGCCTGTATTAAGTCGCGCTAAAGTTTATAATTAGAAACAATAGCTCACATATCAACAGTAACAGTCCAGCAGAAGTAATACTTAATAAAGGTATTAATCTTTACATATTATATTATTATATTCTAGAGCGCGTTACTTACGTCACTTGTCAGTCTACGGTTAGCGTAGCGTACAGTAAGGTTACGAAAAGGGGGCTATATAATATGTACCGCTCTAATTAAAGGCGTTGCCTGTATTATATTAAAGGCAGTATAAACATGTGATCTGTAGAAACCTAGTAAGTATGCTGAGTTGCTTTATTTATTTTAAGAGAGTTGTGTATAATAATAGCTAGTCAAGCAAGATCTCCTACTTATAAGACGTTCGAGCAGATTTGCGGAAAACAGGAATATTAGCCATCTCGAGCTTTAAATACAAAGGCAGCTATTTATATTTAGGTAGGATATTTAGTTTGCTGATCCTCTTAGCCGATATGAAACTCGGGGCCAAAAACGCAATATTAATAAAGATAAGACCTAAAAGGGCGACGTGCGGATTAAAAAGAAAGGACAGATTAAAAATAATCTTTAGGACTAGAAATATATTCCTAGCTTTTATGTAAATCGTAGGTCTCGGCTAGAATAAGAAGGGAACGGGCGGACAAGAAAATGCCCAAGATCGGACTTACACATCTTTTATATTCAAAAACTTCTTCGTAAATTTGCATATGAACTCAATTAAAATCTGATAAGGCCTATTACTAGGGTCCTAAAGCAGGGTTACCACAATGTTGTAATAGCGCAAGTTTAACAGCGCTAAAGATCGGTTTATAAAAATAATACCTAATAGACAAAAAAGACTAATTGCAATCCGCTGCCGGCCATGTGTGTACCTCTGTTTTATCATAATTAAGTTAATTTATAGGACGCTTACAAGATCTTTGATATATATTACAATATTATCGCGCTTTTTTTTTAATAGGCCGTACTTTTTTACTAATTTCTTAAGGACCTGTGACAAGTTTTTATTAGCTCTCATTTATATTGATTGGATCTAGATTTGAGCAAATAAAAAAGGCTACTTACCCAATGCATATGACGGTTTATTTTTCCCTTAATCTTCTCCCTAATCTCTTATTCATATACAAGCCGAAAGACCTTCCAATATGTCCCAAGTGTATTAGCCGATTAAATACCTATAAGCCTCCTCCCGCCCTTCCCCTAACGTTAATTCAATATCCATTCAAAAAAGGCCTTAAGAATACAGCAAAAGATGGCCTACATCACCTAAGCAGGATCCTTTTGTAAATATTTATAATACCTGTAAAAAGTATCAGATTAACAATAAATAATAATAAATAATAAGTAAAAAAAGACTTAATATCCATTAATGGAAATTTCCCTCGATCATATCTAACAAAAAAAGACTATCATTGCTATAGTCCTCATCTTCATCCTCGGATTCGTCGGAATTATTCTCTTAAGCGTTCTCCTCTCCAGCAAGCCACTTCAAATCTGGCAAATCTACTTCATCGTTATCCACATCGGTATCAACGTCCGTCGGCACACTCTCAGTGTTAGACCCCTCTTACTCATTTCTTATATCAAAACAACTCCCGATATCTAATCCATCGCTGTTGGAGGAAGTAGAGCTTAGTATTAGTTATTGGCGACGACGTATATCGACTGAACTAACTAAAGGGGACAACGGCAAGGGCGATTAAAAGTAAAGCAGTAATAAAGAAGATATAAAGGAAGAGCCTACAGCCCAAGCAATAGCAGCCAGGAGAGAGAGGAAAGAGGTAGAGCGAGAGACAGTAATAGTTGAGTATAAGAGGTTTAAAAGAAACATAATAAAGAAGAAAAGAAAGATAAACGAAAGTATAAGATAACCGCTATTTTGAGTCACTTAGGGGATAATAGGCAGCCGTTTTTTACTCCCCTTTTTTTAAAGACAGGTAAACGAGGATAAAATAAGAAAAGTGGTTTTCCGAATAATGACTTGACTTACTCGGTTCTTAGAGTAGGGGTCTTTACCGCCGTGCCGCTTTGGCCATGAAGTACGCGATCGTTTAGGGCAGCGCGAGATTTTGGCAAGTCGGCTATAAAAAGCAACGACTAAACCCGCCGAAAACAACAGCCAGTTTGCCGTCTAGTCGTTAATAACAGTAAATTATAAAATAAAGTACTTATTAAATAATTTATAAGATTTAATAGTTTAATAGTTTAATAGTTTAATAGTTTAATAGTTTAATAGTTTAATAGTTTAATAGTTTAATAGTTTAATAGTTTAATAGTTTAATAGTTTAATAGTTTAATAGTTTAATAGTTTAATAGTTTAATAGTTTAATAGTTTAATAGTTTAATAGTTTAATAGTTTGCGCTTTTTTAATATAATTATTATTAATACACAGGCCTCGCAGAGCCCCCGGAGGGCCTGCGGAGCATTAAAAGCGAAAAAATTATTATTATTATGCTTATAATATTACTTATAATATTACTACTTTTAATATTACCACTTTTAATAATATTATATTAGAGTTAAATAACATTAAAGCTGGCACCTATTAATCTCTGATTAGTCCCCTAGTACTCTTATTAAATGTCAATATCAATATAATAAGCCACTTATTAAAAGGTGACTTCAAATACCTCGTTAAAAACAAAGAGTTCGTAATAGTTTATTTAATCTTTGATATTATTATTAATATTATCTAATAAGTCTCGTTTAAAAATAATACTTACTATTATAATAACCACTTTTTTAAAATAAATAACATCTATATAAAAGTCATTTTTAATAAATATAACATAACCTTTAAAAAAACCATTTTTAAAAATTACCAGTTTTATAATATTATTAAAAAAAATCACTTCTCTATTATAGTCTTATATAAACGCCTTAAATATTGTTATTATAAATATTCCTTACGCTTATAAATAATAAAATTCAGAAGGACAGTTTATATAATACGCTATATTAACGTATATATTCTTTATAAACATAATAAAACCAGTAATTTACGTGATTAAATCTATTAGATTATACTAATAATACTATACTTTATGTATAATTCATATACATATAAATTTACCGTTCTTTTGTCTTTTTATTATTATGGCTTATTTTTTTAACGTAACTATAATCAAACGTCTTATTAAACAGAAGAATGGCAAGTATATATATACTTACTTTTTAATAATATTAAAACGTAAAAGTAACTAAAAGATAAAATCGCCTTTTTTATTAATAAACATATTAAAAAGAACATTATATATTATTAATAAAACCTGGCACAACTAGTTATATTTTATTTATAATATAAAGGTTTGCTTATACTAAAGGCCAAATATAAAGTAAAATAAGGATATAAAGGCTTTAAAAGTTAACATAATAACTGACTCAATATTAAATAATTCAAAAGGAAAAGATAAAAATAATAATAATAAAACAAATAGAAAAAAATTGTATTTAAAAGAATTTACGACATTAATATTACACCAAAAATCAGTAATTTATAATATATCCGGGACCTCTTCTTTTTTATCTAAAGCTTTTATAACATTTTATTAATAGTTAATAAATATCAAAATATATAAAAAATATAAACATTATTAAAAAAGTCCCGTAACTCGTCGTTTTTTTCTTCGTTTAAGTCGTTATTAAAAATAGTATTTTCTATAATGCCTTATATAAAGTCGCTAATAACTATAATATCATTGACATCATCTATTTCTTAGTATTTTCATCCTTTTTCCTTTAGTTCGTTTTTTATTTCCCTTTATTTTTTATCTTATTTTTTGTTTTGTACGTTGTTTTACTCATTGTCGTCTATTATCATAGAGTCATTTTAAGAAGTATTATATAAAAAGCTTAAAACAAAGGGCAAAATAAGTAAAGAAATTGAAAAAATTACAACACTTATATTTTATATAAATAACCGCTCAGTTCTTTTACGTTATAATATAATATAAATAGAATTAGAGAAGTTATAATATTAATTGAATTATTTAGAGGCTTAGACAACGTAAGGCGTAAAAGGTAAGAATAAAATTACTCATTAACGTATTAATAAATTATCTAATTTAAATTATAACATTATAAAAAAAAACACAAGAAATTGTCATTTAAAGTTATATTTAAATAACTATAGTTTATTTAATAAACCAAAATTAAGATTACTAGTGTTATATATTTTAATATTTATTACCTCAACCATTGACACAATTATATATATAAATTAAAGGAAATACATAATATAGGACAAATCTGTCAAAATAATTAATATATAACTTTTAAAAATGACATTTTCAAAAAATATATATAGATATTTAATAATATAAAAAGAAAAAACTCAACACAAAAACTTTTTAGTTAGTTATATACTTAAAAATAAGAAGTATTTATAATCTTTAATAATTTAAAGACAAAAGAAAACGGTTGTTTATATATTAGTAATTATATTTATAATATAAATATAAATAACCTATTTATATATATCCGTTTAAGTGTTAAAGACTAAATCTTACTTAATAATATAACAATACTCTGAAAGTAATTATATAAGCCATATACCCCTAAAGCCAAAACAAAGTTAATATATAACATAAGTATTAATTAAAATAAATCTAAAGATATTATAAAAAAAGAAAAGTAATAAAAATCAATTAAAAGTTAAAGAAATTAAATTTAAAGTTAAGAATATTAATGTGAAAAATTAATCTAATTCTTTAGTTTTTTAATTATTATTTAGTTTTATAATAGCAATCTTACCTCGAGCTTAAATAATGATGTGCGCGATAAGACTTAGGCTTTGCGAGCATTTGGATTAATAGAATGTGTTGATTAATTTTGTAAAATTTAAGTTAAAAGTGTGAAAAGGGGAAGTGCTTTCTTAAGGCGGTATATAATAGCAAAAACTTATTTAAAAAGTGTGCAATGTTAAAAGAGTAGTTTAAGCAAGCTGCAGCTGTGCTTATATGACATATCCCTTAATCAAATAATAATGGGAGTTGCTTCTATTGTAATTAGCTATTAGGCGCGCTGTTAAAAATAATAAAAATCAGGCAAATAATTGCGCTATATAAATAAAAAGTTGCTTTTTTCCATTTGTAAACCTTAAGCTTTTAATAAAAAAATGATTTTTGATTTGCTTTTAATTTATATTAATTATAATCAATCAAATAAATAAATAATCAAATCAATTGCTTTTTTTGCAAAAATGGGTACTGAATTTTGTTAATCTGCTTATAAGAGCGCTATTTTTTTCCTTATAAGTTTGATTTAAGGAATATGAAACTTATTTAAATAATTGATTAATTGCTTATAAGCCAAAAGACCTTTGGCCAAGGCTTTGGGTAAGCGAGCTATTTGGGCTGCTTTTATTAGTTGGGTTTAAAAGAAAAAAATTACTGATAAAAAAAGATTAGTTTTTTATTAGGATTATATAAAAAAAGCAATCCAAAATAAAGGCATAGGCTTTTATTATAATGTTGTGGGTGGCTTGCGTTGTTTTAATTACGCTAGTAATAATTATGCTTGCCGCCCCCCTTTTTCTGGTGTTTTGATTACATTTTTAAAATATTAGGATGCTTTTAATAATAAAAGCTTCTTTTTTGAAGTAAGTTTATTTAATTTAAGATAATTAAATATATTAATTTATATAGGAATTGACCAAACTTAAAAGCGCTTATTTGACAATAAAAAAGATGGGTAATACTATTCCTATTGCTTTTATAGCTTGCGTTACTTAGGTTGCTTTTAGTGTTAGTGTTAGTGGCCTTTTTTGCTATTACAGCCTTAACTAGATTATTAATGGTAAATTGCTTTTTTTATTAAAATATTTTAAATTTATTTTTTAAAACACAATTAATTAATTGCTTTTATATATAAATAAAAAGATTTAAAATAAAAAAAGCATAATAAAAATATAAAAAAAGGAGAAAAAGCAATCTAATTTGCTTACTGGCCTTTGGGCTAAGATAGGAAAAGTTATTACTGGCTTATTTGTTTTTAAGCATAACTTAAAAACAATTAATAGCTTTACTAGTTTTTTTAATGCTTTTTTAAATAATAGAATTTGGGTGCGCCTTTTTTTAAAGAAAAAAGCTATTATTATAAAATAATAAATTATTAAAATTATTAAAGTAATTGCCAATTTTTTTAGTAATTTTATTTAGATTGTTTTGGGCTTTTTAATTAATTAAGTTACTCTTTTTAAAGCTTAAGAACCTTTTTTATTATCTCAAAATGTTCTCTTATTATTATAACTTACGTTGCGTTTGTTTTTTTGAAATGAAATAATTTTAAGAACAATTGTAAATATTACAATAATATAATAATTCAAAATTAAAAGTTTTTTAAAAGAAATAATAAAAAATATAAAAAATATTACAAATGAGAGAATAAAAAGTGTAAAAAGAAAGCTGTTTAAAAACGAGCTTTTTTAAAAAGTTACTTTAATTAAGCCCGTACATTTATTAAGTTAATAAAAGCAACAAAATCTTTGAATTTTTGTTGGCTTAGGTTTTTAGTAAGATTATTTGCAAGCATAAAGCCTATGGGTAAATACTTTATTAAAAAAGTATTTTTTTGATATTTTTAATATAATCACATATTTTGAATATTAATATAGCAGAGCTTGGTTGAAATATGCTTGTTTCCCCCAATAATTAATTGAATTATTTAAATATTATTACAAAAAATTATTTAAGCTGCTTTTATATTTAAGCGTAATTTTAAAAAAAATTATTAAAATGCTATAATCTTTTTTGCTATATGTTTAATCTCAAAAAGCTTTGCTTAAGTAATTGAAATAATGATTATATTTTGATAAACTGCTTTTTATAAAATTAAATTATTAAAAAGCATAATAATATACTTTTAAGAAAAGCATTTAATTTTAAGATTATTACCAAAATTTTTTTTAAGGCTATGATTAAGTAGGAAGCGCGCATTTGGCAAATATAAATTATTGCTAAAAATTGGGTTTTGAAAAGATATTAAATTGTTTAATTAATAATAATAAAATGCCTTTTTAAGAGATTAATTAAAAAATAAGAAAGCTTTAAAGCTGCAAAAGCAATATTTGCGCGCAATATAATTATAATATAAAGCATTAAATCAATTTTCTTTTAATATTTCTTAATCTTTTTAAGAATTGCTTTCCTAGAATTCTTAATAAATTCCATATAAAATAATAGGATACTTGAGCAGTTCTTATTAACAAATCCAAAATGCAAAGCAATTTTTTAAATGTAATTATTATATATTAGGGAAATTGTTTTAGCTTATTGATTTTTAATAATTTAAATTCCTAAAAATTATGCTGTTTTTTATTTTTTAATGAGCTTATATGCTGAGTTTAATTTATTTATTATTAATTGCGCTTTTGGAATTGCTAAAGCGTAATATAGCATTTGAATATTATTAATAGAAAATATTATAAATATTGTATATTACTTATTTATAAATATATAAGGCTTTTTTTTATAAAAAAGCAATTTGAAAGTTTGAAAAGTTGTTGTAAAATTGCCGTATTATAATGCTAAGAAGTTTTTGAGTTTATAAAAAGCGCGATCGACTTTTATTAATATTTTGTTTTATTTAAAGCTATTAGGAAGATAACAGCGTACGCAAGCAGTTGAATTATTTCTTTTTGCATTAATAAATGCATTAATAATATTGAATTACTTTATTTTCAAATTAAATTAAGCTATTATAGCTATGGCGATTTTAAATAAACAAACAATTAAAATTGCGGCATATATTGATAAAATAACGGTTTTAAATTATAAGTTCCTTTTAATTATTATTTGAGAGCGATATTTGGTTAAATAATTATTAAAATTTATCTTATAAATAAAAATCTATTTCAAAGGAATTGATTGCTTAAAAGCGTAGCTATGTTTTATTACCTTTTAATAATTGCGCGATTTTAGATTAGTGATTTCCATAATGGCTTTGGCTTTAAAGTACTTTCCAAGAGAATAATATTAAAAATCTTTTTAATTTAATAATGCTTTTGGAAATTGCGATTAATGAATTTTGGAAAAAGCAATTAATTATTGAATTTTAATATTATTAAAAATAAATGCTACAATTATAGTATGAATTGCTCTCAAATTCTTTTTATTATTGCGCACCTTTTTTTGATTAAGCCAAAAAATAGCTAAAAAGTTTTTAAAATACTTGCAATTGCTTATTGAATTTAATGCGCTTTTTAATAATTCTTTTATTATAATAAAATATATATTATGATTGAGTTGCATTGATTGTTTTATAATTTTAGTCTTTTGATTTTTATTACTTGATTTTAAAAGCATTCTTTTCCTTTTTAAAGGTTTGGGTAGCTTTTAATTTTGATCTTTTGCCGAGAGCAATAAAAGCTGTTTTATTTGCGGCTTAATATTATAAAGATTATTATATTTAAAAGGCTTTTTAGCTTTAGTTGCTTGAGATAAAGCTTTTATAAGCTTAGATTTAATATTTTTAAGTATTTTTATTGCTTTTTAAAACCTCGCTTTAGGTTATGTGGCTTCTAAGCTTGTAAAATAATTTATGAAATTAATTTGTGCTTTGCACTCACATTAAGTTTCTTGAGATTTGTTATATTACGTAAAATATTTTTCTTAATTGCGCTTGGTGCTGCTAATTGTTTTAATGTATTAATATTTTATGAGACTTGATTAGGGTGCTTGTGAGTTAAAAGTTTAATGCTTTTTTGTATTTTTATTTCTAAGTTTTTATAAATGGGCATTAAGTTAATTAAGGGCTTAATTAAAAGTTTAATATTTAAATTTATTAATTCAAGGGGAAATTGCTTTACCCCCAAGGTTATAGACTTAAATTTAATTGGAGGCATTATTGCCATCCCCAAGTTAATAGGCTCTTCAATTTTCATAGCTTTTAAAGCTTTATTTAATTGCTTTTATTTAAAAAAAAAACATTAGCATTTAATTACAGCGTATTATTGGCGTTTAGGCGATTTATTAATATATATTTAGCGTTTTAAGCTTTCATTTTGTTTTTTAAAGCAATTTGGCTATTTTTTAAAACCTTGCGCGCGGCTAGCCGGCTACTTTCTCAATATTAAAAGGAGTAAAAAATAGGGTTTTATTAAAAATAATGTTTTTTATGATTATTATACGCTATAATTAAAGTATTTAAATTTTATATATATTAAATAAGATATAATTAATTAAATATTTAATATGCGCTTTTAAATTAATTTTAAAAGCTTTTCTTTTACAAAGCGCTTTTTGATTTTTTAATAATAGGTATGCGCGCAATTCATATGTATAAATCCCGCTTTAGTTAGGCTGTAAATTAGTGATAAGTTTAATAAATACTTTTGGGTTATATTACTTAAAGTATTATTTAAATTAAAAATGAAGCATTTTATTTGGATTTTTAAATGTTTTATGTGCTAAAGGACTTATATTATAAAAGTATATTGCTGCAAGAATGATTTTAGGCTATAATGCCTTAAGGAAATTGGCGGCAAGGCCCATTTTGATTGCTTTTTTAATGATTTTTTTGCCTGCTTGCTTTATTTTCTTATTTGATTTATGAGTATATAATAGCATAAGTTTTAGATTAATATTGCTTTTATAGGTCCACTTTTTAAATTAAGTTGCTTTATTTAATTTAATAACTAAGATTTTATTATTTTAGCAAATTTTATAAATAAAGAGGCCAAATTGCCGTTTTGTTTATTGTTCAAAAGATTAGAAAACAGCTAATATTGCGTTTAATTTTTTGCTTTTGAATATAAAGCCATAAAAAACTCTTATAAATTTGTTTTTAATTAAAAGAAACTAATTGCTTTTATTAAACTTGGGAAAATAATTGAATAAATCTTAGGTGATTTAATAAAAAGATTGGGTAGTTTTTTTTAAATGATTGCCGATTAATATTCTGATATATTATTGCCAAAGCATATTATTTGCATTTTATCTTTATAAGGCCTAGAATTTTAATATTATAAGCATTTTTTATTAATGCTTATAATGCTTTTTTCCTTAAGTGCCTTGCGTAAAGGTATTATAGGTTTGCTATGTTTTATTAAAATTTTAAATAGCGCTTGCTTAATTAAAAACCTTGTTAAATACTTTTTATTATTATTGGAAATATTAAAAGTTCAAAATCAGGGCATTTCAATACATTAAGAGCAATTGATGAGGCAAAAAAGTAGTTGTTAAGCTTGTATTTAAAAAAAGCTAAATTTGCATAGCGTTTTAGGTTTTAATAATCACGTTGCTTTTTATTGATTTATAGCGCAAAATATAATTTAAATTATTATATCAGATTTCTTCTTTTAATAAATAAGCCTTTAAGATAATATTAATATTAAAACCTTTAATAATAGCAATATTAATGAGCTTTAAGTTTATTATATTTGGCCCATTTTTTTTGTTGAGAGCATTTGATATTAGGCAAGTATCTTGTTTTTTTATTAGTAGGCTTGAAGTACTAGCCTTAATAATATTGTTAATAATTGTTTTTATAAAGGAGCTAGGGACAAAGAAATTAATTAAGTTCATTAAATGAATTGCGGCTTTGTTATTAATTAAAGTGCTCCCAAAAAGTGGGTAATAATCAAAGTCTTATATAGCGTATATTTCAATTGCTTTTATTGCAGAATTAAGCAATTGTGGGCTAATTATTGCAAAGATTTTTTTTAGAATATGCTAGCGCCAAAGGCTTTAATAATTGGGTTGCTTTAGTATTGTTAATTAAAAGGGAGCAATTGGAAGTGCGATTGTTAAAAAAGCTTATGATTTATTAAATAGGAAGCATTTTTTAATTATGTTTATTTGCTTTGTTTTAAAGTTTAGTAAAAGTAATGGCTAGCTTTAAGCGTGTTTTTTTATTTCTTTGATTAAAGGTAAATTGCGCAATTTGTTTTTAATAAAATTATTAAAAGAATAGCACAATTAAAAGCATTTTAATGGCTTATATTAATAAGAACCTATTGTGCAGGCGCAGTCCTTAAAAAGCTACCCGATTTAAAAGGGCAAAAGCAAAAGGAAAAAAAGGACCTATTATTATTATTATTATTAGAAGCATTTGATTTGTTATTAAGAATAGCAATTAAATATAATTTAATGGGCTTTTCAAAAAACAATTTAAGTTGCGATTGTTTAGCCAAAGCTGCAAATATTATATTATATTAGATTAAAGTGATTAGGTAAGGTTTTTTTTAAGATAATGTTTTTTTTAAACTTGGCGGATTTGTGTTGCGCTTATTGAAAAGCTAATTAAATCTTTATTATTTTTAAAAAAGTGTAAATTACTAAATCCTTTATTACAAAATTTAGATTATAAAAAAGCGCTTTTTAATAAGCATATTTTTATTTTTGAATTTAAATAATAGGCTTAAGTTATTAATAAATTGCTTTATAAAGCATTGCGATATAGTTTTTTTTGATTTGAGTCAAAACACTTAATGCTAAAAAAGCGTAGTTTTGTTGAAGAGTTTACATTAATTGTTGAATAGTTTAATTACGCCTATAGGTGTTTTTGCTTTTTAAGAAAATAGCGCTATAAATATTATTATTAATATGCTTTTAAACCCATTTTATAACAGCCTTATAGCTTTTTGCCTTTTTGTTTTAAAAGGGCATAAACATTAAGTATTTTGTTAAAAACAGCTTAAATTTAATCGCAATTTTTTTTAAAGTTGCTATTTTGTAATTTGCTTTATTAGGTTTTGTTTTTTTAGCTTTAGGGTTTTTAATATCTTTTTTCTAAGCAATTTAAGCTTTGATTATTGTTTTGGCTTTTTGTATATTATTAATTTTACATTTGATAATAAGGAATATTAAAGCAATTGATTTTATGTTTAATGGGCTTATTGAATTAGGAGCATTTAGATTAAGTTTTATTTAAATCTTATTTAAATAATAATAAAAATTATAAGCTTGAAATTATGTAAGCTAGGTGCGCTTGTTATAAGTGAGCAATAGCTTTTTAGCTATGGATTTGTTGTTTATTATAAAGAGATTGCTTTTAAAAGCTTGAAGCGTAAGGGAAAATTTAAGAAATTTTAGGAATTAAGGGAAGAAGGAAGAGTGAGGAGTAGCTAAAGGATTTGAATCCATAACTTTTTTAGGCTTTTGTGCAGGTTGTTAGGGTTAAAAAAGCGGTATATTGAAATAGCGGTGAAAATTTTGTAATAGGTAATTTGTAAAATCTTAAGAATTTTGAGGAATTTAGGGAGCTTTAAACTTATTGATTGCGCGTAATATAAAAGAATATTAATTTAATAGCTTTGTTATGGGGCTTATAATTGATGTGCGTAATAAGACTTAGGTTTTGCGAGCATTTGAATTAATAAAATATATTAATTAATTTTGTAAAATTTAAGTCAAAAGTGTGAAAGGGGGAAGTGCTCCCTTAAGGCGGTATATAGTGGCAAAACCCTATTTAGAAAGTGTGCAATGCCAAGAGAGCAGTTTAGGCGAGCTGCAGCCGTGCCTGTACGACAAATAACAAATACAAAGATGAACTCAGCGGTTTTAAATAATATAAAAGAATATATAATAACATAAGGGTTAAGTTCTTAGAATACTTCATCTTTAAATCAATATTATAATAAGTTATTTAAATAAATGTCCTTAACTATTCAACCGGCAACTATATGATTCTCAATAATCATTAAAATACTAAGATCTATTATAACTTTAAGAATAAACTTTATAATAACGTTTAAAATAACCTATAACTAAAAAGAGTTTTTAATATATAATTTAAAATTCTTTACATTTTTTAACTAAACTATACAATATAATTAACCGCGGCTTTGTTATTAAATACCTTAAGATAAAACAACGTTAAATTCAACACTATAATTGGTTTATTTTTAAAGGTTAAACCCTTTAGATCTAACGTATTAATTAACGTTAAAGACTTTATAAAAAAGGTTCTCAGAAAAGGCTTTTACTCTAATAACTCTAATAACCTTATCAAAATCAGTGTTATAATAAATAAACAAGATTTATAAAAAGCTAAAAATACCGTAAATAAATAATTAGTTAATAAAAATAATAAACTAAATAATAATCTTCTTACTTTAAAAATAACAAAGTCGGCAATAATACAAAGTAAA
Source organism: Helotiales sp. F229 (assembly GCA_002554605.1). Taxonomy (NCBI): domain Eukaryota; kingdom Fungi; phylum Ascomycota; class Leotiomycetes; order Helotiales; species Helotiales sp. F229. Next base: position 1,526,178 of record MXAW01000004.1, on the reverse strand, counting down.
GCACGAACTTTAAGAATACCGCGGCAAATAACAGCCAAAATACCGTAAACATCATCTTTTATAAGAAGTATTAAAATATTTAACTCGTTTATATTTTATATAACCTTAATTATTATTTAAATATATATATATAAAATTAACTCCGGGCGTTTTTTCTAGAATTCTATATCCTAAATATAAACAATGTCAGCGATATAATAAAAACCCAACTAACTCGAGTTTAATATTAATTCTTATGACTACTTTTTATTCTAAATAACTTCCTTATTAAAATATTTAATAAGCTTTTTCTTAGCTTTAGTAAAAATTATGCAGTATTTTATATATTTTTGTCAATTAAAGGCACACACTTAATATAACGGGTAAAAAATGAACACATAATTTAACTAATAAACTTTATAAGTTAAATAAGATTCTTAAATACCTAAATATATTAAACCATATAATATTGTTAAATCTAGCATAAATATAAACTAATAACATCATTAATAAAAGGCTTTAGATTTGCCTTTTTTTATTATTGTTTTTTTTAATAAATAATACATTAGGTTTAAAAATAAATTTATAAATAACCTTTGAAATATACTATAAAACAACAACTAAGTAATTGTCAAGATATTTAAAGAGGTTAATAAACGCCTTAACACCGAGTTTATAAAGGTTATCAAAGTACTAAAGATCCTCGTTACTTTTAATAAACGGCATATAACCCTAAATATTAAAGACTTTATTAAGTATAACAAATATTATTATTATAATAACAAATACGGCCTTTAGCCAAAAGATTAATATATAACTTAAAGTCTTATTGTTTTTAATATTATAAGCCTTATTTATAACAATAACATCGAATATTCCCTTTAAATTACGTAGAAAAACGTTATAATTCTTTTATTTAATCTTTTTTATATATTTACAAGACGTATTATAATAATTAATATAATAGTCAATAATAACAGGGGGGCTATAACGGCTTTTAAAAGTATCAAAAGATATAAAAACTGAAAAGAAGTGATATTGGTGCGAATGATGGTTGTATTGAGGGGGGATTTCTAGGTCTATTTAACTACTCTTAATGCCAAGCTCTCTTCGGCTCTTCTCGGCTCTCGTCGCTTTGATTGCCTATTTGGGCTTAGTGCCAAGCCTTTGCTTTAATAGCCAAGTCTCTGCTTTAATAACTCCAAAACCTTAGCTAATAGCTTTGAAATCGGCACTTATTTGATTTTCTTGCTTAATTGATTATCAAACTCAAGCTGATACTAGGTCCTAGTTATCGCTTTAATTGCCTATTTAGGCTTAATGCCAAGGCCTCGCATCGATCCAAGAGTTACAGGATCTCTTAGAGCCTCTTGGAGCCTCTAGGGGACCCTAGGAGCCTTTGGGGGCCCTAAAAGCCTTTAGGGGACCTTAGCTCTTTAAGGGGTCTTAGGTCCTTAGGTATAAGCGAGTATAAGCGAGTATAGGCAAGTATAAATAACTCTATAATATAAGCAAGTTTATATTCCTATAGCCCCCCATAAAATATATATTATTTATTTATATTTATCTTATTTTTTATTTCTCACATGTAAACTACCCTTTAACATTTGTATTTATATGTGAAGTGCTTTATTTTTATTTTAAATTTAAGGCAAATATAAATCTAAATTATTTATTATTATCTAATCCTTTTATAAATCCATCAGCTAATTGTATTATAATATTTACATATAATAAGCTTAATTTATTATTAATTATTTCATTTCTTATAAAATAATAGATTATATCTATATGTTTACTTCTTTTATGAAATTCGGGGTTATTAGCTAATTTCAAAGCTAATTCGCTGTCTATTAGTAGCTTTGGTATAAAGATTATATTATTATTTAAAAAACTATTAAAATAATTAACTAAATTATATAAATATAATATTTCTTTTATGGCTTCTTTAAAAGCCATATATTCAGCTTCATAACTTGATAAAGCTACTATTTTTTATATCATGCTTAGCCAGCTTATAATACAATTATTTACAAAAAATAAAAAGCCGCTAATACTTTTTCGGGAGCTTATATCATCCCCCTAATTAGCATTAGTATATCCTAAAAGTTCTAAAAACGTTTTATTACATCAATAATATGTTCCTATATTAGGATATTTATTAAGATATTTCCATATACGATCTAGCGCTCTAAAATGTAATAAATCAAGATTTGATATATATCTAGCGCATTAATTTACAGCAAATGCTATATCAGGCCTTGTTTTAATGGCTAAATATATTAAAAAGCCTACTTGTTGTTGATATAATTGTAAATCAGCTTTATTAGCTATATTAATTGCTTTTTGTAATCTTACCCCTGCTTTAATAAAAGTAATTACAAAATTTAAATCCTTTTTATTAAATCTTTTTAATAAAGTATTAAAATATTTATTTTGATTTATATATACTAATTGTTTTTTATAATCTAATTTTATTTCCATACCTAAAAATTAATGAACTTCGCTTATATATTCTATTTTTATTATTTTAATTAATTCTGTAACTATATCTCTTATTTTATTATTATCTGGTCCTGTAAATATTAAATCATCTACGTAACATATTATTATTATTTTTAATATATTATATATAAATATAGCTTTATCATATGATAAAGGCTTAAAACCAAGTTTTATAAAAGCACTTAATAAGTGTTTATACCATAATCTAAGGGATTATTGTAATCCATATAAAGCTTTATTTAATTTACAAAATAGCTTTTGTATTGATTTAGACTAATTATTTATTAATTCATATTTATTATTATCTTTATTATAATATTTTTCTAATCCTATTAATTGTTCTACATATATATCAATATCTATATTAGCATGTACAAAAGCATTTTTAACATCATATTATAATAATTTCCACTTATTAAACATTACTATTATAAATATTAGCCTATAAGATTCCGATCTACATATAGCCAAAAAGTCTCTAAATAATCTAAACCTAATATTTAATCAAAGCCTTTTACAACCCATCAAGACTTATATTTTATTATATTATTATTTAAATCAATTTTTATCTTATAAACCCATCTACCTTTTAGATAGTTTTGATTAAATGATAATTTAACTAAATTCCACATATTTTGTAATTCTAATTCATCTATTTCAAATTTCATGAATTTTATCCAATTTTCTTTATTAGGATTATTAATAGCTTATTTATAAGTATTAAGTTCGTCATTTATATTTATTATTAAGGCTAAATCTATTATAAGATCATTTATAATATCAGGATTATATTATAATATTAAAGCCTGCTCTGAAGAGTTTATTATTACTTAAAGATAACTTGATTATAAAATATTATTATTATTATCATTATTATTATTATTACTATTATTATTATTAGTTTAACTTCTTATTACTCTTGTATTATTAATATTATTATTGTTATTTATACGTCTTCATACTATTATTATATTAATATTATTATTAGTAGTATTATTCTCTAATTCTTTTATATTTATTTCATTATAAGGTTTAAATATATTATTCTTAAAAGTACTTATAAATTTATTTTCTAATATTTTAATATCTCTAACCTATATAAGTTTTTTATTATTTATATCAAAGACTTTATATAAAAAATAATTAAATCCTATTAAAATAGCTTTATTAGCTTTTGGTTCTAGTTTTATTATATAATTATTTTTATTTTTATAAAAGCCTATAAAACCAAAAGTTTTAATATAATCAATATTTGGCTTTTTATTAAATCTAAGCTCATATGGCATTTTATAATCTATTACTGAATAAGGGGTTCTATTATATAAATAAATAGCTGTAATTGCAGCTTCTCCCCAAAATATATTAAATAAATTAGCAAAAGCTAATAAACATCTTACTTTATTAAGAATAATACAATTTATACGTTCTATAGCACCATTTGGCTCTTTTGTATAAGCAGGAGCTAATTAATGAATAATACCATGATTTATTAAATATTCTTTAAATTTATTATTTACATACTCCCCCCCATTATCAATTGCAAATATGCTTATACATTTATTATTAAAATTATTTTCGTTTTTATTTTTATATTCCAAGAAAGCCTATAAGGCTTCATATTTATTACTTAATAGCTTAATTTCAAAGTATTTGGTTTTAAATTCTAAAAATATTATAATATATTTATATTTATTATATATAACAAGCATAATAGGCCCACATAAATCACTTGCAACCTTTTCAAATAATTCAAAACTTTTATTACTAATTATCTTATTTATTTTATTTCTAAATTTACTTTAAAAACAAATTTCGCAATTTAATATTTATTGATTTATTACATTATTTAATATTATGTTATTATAACCAAATGTTTAATCTATTATTTTATCTAAATAAGCTAAGCTTATATAACCTAGTTTATTATATAAGTCCATTTTATTAATACTTTTATTCTCAATTATAACTAAAATATTATTATTATTTTTAAAAGGAATTATATCTAATATATATAATCCATTCTTAATTAATCCTTTTATAACTAACTCATTTGTTTTATTATCTATTATATATAAAAAAAAAGTTATTAAATATACTATAATATTATTTATTTAATTGGCTTTGGCTTATTAAATTTATTCCTAATTCAAGCATATAAAAACAATCTTATAATTTATATATTTTATTATTAATATTTGATTTTATAAAAATATCTCCATATCCTTTTATAATTATTTGTTTGGCTTTCCCCCAATTTATTAGTTTATTACAAGTTTTAAAATCACTAAAATATAACAAATTACAACATATATGTTTAGTTGCGGCTATATCAAGTGCAAAGGTTTTTATTTAACTGTTTACACATAATTTCCCAATCCCGTGACTATTTACAAAGCTTAAATCGGGGCCTATATTATTAATATTAATTATTTTGTCAATTTTTATAAAAGGCATAATCATTAATACCTATATATTTTCCATAAAATCAATATTAAAATCAAAATTACCAAAATCATCAATAATATTTGAAATATTATATAAAACGTTTATATTATTATCTCGTTTCTCACATGCAATTTTCTCTATAATAAAGGGTTTATAACCTAATTTATCCCCTCCTAATTTCTTCCAGCCCTTCGGCGCCTTCTCGGGGAATAAGAAGGCGCAATTCGACATTATATAGCTATATTGCTTACAATTAATACAATACTTTTTATTAATGCCGGATTTGGTAATTTTATAGGATTTTTTTCCCTTTATAGCCACTTAAGATTATAAATGCCTAATCAATATTAGCATCGTTTAATTTTTAATATTTTGATTTGTCTAATAAATTAAAAAATAACAATTCAAAAATATAAAAATCAATATTAGTTCTTAAAAACTAAATTATATTAAACACTAATTCATCATAATTATCAATCAAATTATTAAAAACCCATGCTATTATTACCTGCTTAAATAATTCAAGATTCTTAGCTTTAAGCTAATCGCTTAGCTATTTTACCTTATTTAAGTATTCCTTCATAAAATTATACTTTAATAAATGGGTATCAAAAAACTTTCTACATATTAAAAACTCAAAGCTAAACCCTTTTAGAAAATAAAAGTTTTTAAAAAATTCCCAAGCTTCAAAAGCTTATGTTATTTATTAAATTTGCAAAAAAGGGCCATTCTTTATAAGCAATTGAATATTGAAAAAAGCTTTACCATTAATTTCATTACTTACATTATTTATTATAATAATAACATTTAGCGCTTCCTTAATAAAAAAAGCCAACATGCAAAATACCCAAATAAGATAATTAGCCAAGCCATTAAGCTTAGCCATAATAATCTTATCAAAAAACATATCTATTATATATATTAGTCTCTTTCAAAAGTAACTCAAATATAATATAACTTAACTTTGAAATTTGTAAAAAATTGAGTTATTCAAAAAAGTCTAATTTATTATGATTAATTATTGAATATGTAAGGTGTGGGTATGGCAAGTTATAGGGCAAAATACCTTTTATTGGTTGAAAAACTTTGAAATATTAATATAAATAAAAAAAATAGTATTTTAAAAATTTGATGATATTAATTGATTCCAAAAGTCTATATTTTTGAATATTAATTATTAAATATATGAAATATAAATATAACAAATTATAAGGCAAAATACCTTGTATAAGTTAAGAAACTTTGAAGTGTTTAATATTTGAATGAAAATCAAATACTATTCTTCAATTATATCTTCAAATCTGATTAATTATTAAGAGGTTATACCTTTTATTAAACCAGCTAATAAGTATATGTAATAAAAGGTGTAATAAGTGAAATAAGTAAAATAGATGGTAAAAAGAGTATAGGTTTATATTTAAGAATTAAGAATAAAAGATATAAAGAAGTAAAATTCAGCTCAAACCAATCAATAAAACTCAAAAACAAAAAATATAACATGTAAGCGAAGTATATAAGTATAAATAAGGTAAAATAAAAGCTTCTAATTGATTAAATTAAAATAAAATAAAAAAAGTTGTATTTGGAATCTCATAACCTAAAAAAGAAATTAGTACAAATGATGGTTATATTAAAAGGGGATTTTTAGGTCTATTTAATTATTCTTAATGCTAAGCTCTCTTTGGCTTTTTTCGGCTTTCGTTGCTTTGATTGCTTATTTGGGCTTAATGCCAAGCCTTTGCTTTAATAACCAAGCCTTTGCTTTAATAACTCCAAAACCTTAGCTAATAGCTTTGAAACCGGCATTTGTTTGATTTTCTTGCTTAGCTGATTATTAAATTCAAGCTAATACTAGATCCTAATTATTGCTTTGATTGCCTATTTAAGCTTAATGCCAAAGCTTCGCATTAATCCAAGAGTTACAGGATCTCTTAAAGCCTTTTGAAGCCTTTAAGGGACCCTAAAAGCCTTTGGGGGGCCCTAAAAGCCTTTAGGGAACCTTAGCTCTTTAAGGGGTCTTAGGTCCTTAGGTATAAGCAAGTATAAGCAAGTATAGGCAAGTATAAATAAGTCTATAATATAAGCGAGTCTATATTCTTATAAAAACTAAATATATAACCTTATTATTGTTTTTATATTTTTAAAAGTAAAAATGATTATAATATAATAAGCCTTTGATCTTTACCGCGAAAAATACGTCCTTAATATTATTATACTTATCACTATAATAAACTCTCAGTTTAAAGAAGTCTAAAAACTCTTTAATTTTACTAATCTACTAGTTAATAAAGTCATTCATTATAATTAACAAAACGGGCTTGGGTTTTAAAGGCTTAATAGGGTATTATGGAATAATACCTAAGTAGTTATTTAGGTTTATTATAAATTGTTAATTTATAAACAAATTATTATTATTTTGTTTTTATTAATTAAACCAGGCGGCTTTATCAGCGAGAGTATTATAATAAATATTTAAATCCTAATTATACTTAATAACTTTATTACAATATTTAAGATATATCTATAAAATATTAATAAGACTTTTTAAAAAAGGCAAATTTATACGTCATTTAAGGGAGTATTTGACTTATATATAATAAAATACCCAGAATTGATATAGTCTTTCTTAAACCTATATTATCTATTAAAATGGCCATATAGACTTTGGGATTTTTTTATATATTTAAGATTTAATATATTCTAATTATTTACTAGTTTAAAAAAGTCTTTCTTAATATTATTTTAAATAATTGAGGACGTTTTAAGAAAACGTTAAAGAGGCGTAAATATAAACCTTTATAGTCCTGAGGTTAATAAGAGAGATTATTAGTTATTAGTGTTATTATACGGATTTTTTTAATTAAAAGACTAAACTTAAATGTCTTTTTTTTTAAATTAAAGCTTTGATTTTGTTTTCTTATATAACGCGAGTTACTTTTATTTCAATGACATTGTCTTTCATATCAATTATAAATAGGTTTATAAGCTTTTATAAAGCCTCTTTATTAATAAATATACTAAAAATAATATAAATAAAAGCAAAAATACTATAAGGTATATTATGATTTGAAAGATCTTTTGGATTTTTAATAGTTCAAAGGTATTCTTAAACATTAATAAAGTTATCTGTTAAAATATTGACATTTTTACTAGTAAAACCTACTTTTACCTATAACTCTTTATTTTCTTATTCTAATTAAACAAAAAAGATTACCTACTAATCAGTTTCAATAACTGTTTTATTTTCAATTATAAATTAATATATTATACTTTGTTGTAAAAATTTAAGAGTTTTAAACTGTTATTATTATATTAAGTTAAATAATAACAATCTTAAGCCTAAAATATTAATAACAAGTAATAACTAAGGCATAGTTAAATTTGGCTTTTTCGTAAATAATTAGCCTAATAAACTTCTAAAAGACTTACGCTTTTTATATAACTTTTGCTAAATAACCTTTTCTTTTATACGCTATAATTCTTCTTTTTTTAAGCCTTAGTTATTACTATTAAAGTAATGTCTATAAATGCCTTATTTTAGGACAATAAAATAATATTACCCATTGGGTTAATAATATGTCTTTATATAAGGGCCTTTTTCATAGTGGCCTTATCTTTAAGGCGTTTAATATAACGGCGTTATATCAAACGTTTAATAATTAACTATAAACGACAGTCCTTTTTTTATTTTTTTATTTAACAGTAATAAAAGATATTACTCTTTAATATAATAGTAATTTTACATAAGTCCTAAAGACATTTAATATAATAATCCTTATTTATTTATTTTAACTTATTAATATTATCTTTAGAGAATTTTATGTCACTGTTCTTTTTATTAATAACAATGACATTTTAAATATAAAACAACTAAAGTCTTTATTTACCTTTGCCTTAAAAGTTACAAAGAAAAATAACCTATATATATAATCAATTGTATATTAGTTTAAATTCCTTTAAGTCTAACTATTAACTTATAAAAAGTACATTTAATCTATTAAACAATTAACTTATTACTTTAAGGTTATTCTCGGCTTTTATAGGGAATTTTATTCCCGAAAGCTTTGACTATATATTAAAGGCTTTAAAAAATAAGATTTGTTTTATAAATGTTATATTCGCTTTATTAATAATTGCCTTTTCTTTTAATCAGAGGTTAGTTGTTGTTTTAAAAGCTATAAATAATTAATAAAGGCTCCCTAAAAATAGAATATTTAAAAAATACTTATAATATACCCCGTAAAGTCTTTGTAATATTCACTTAGTTATTATAAAAAAAGGTAAAGTTATATAGATTTTAAAAAGTGTCGGTTATAAAAAAAAAAGATACTTACAAAAGCTATACGGTTAAATGTATATATATATGAATATAAGTGAGGTTTATATAAAGTAATATCACAATTGAATATACTATATTATAGTATAAAGTCGAGTTTATAAATGTTAAAATTATAAAGGTTATTAAAGTTATCAAAAGTAAATAAATAAACAAAAAGGTAAAATACAAAATATTTGGCAGTTTTATAATTATGGCTATATTAAACCGTATTTAAGTAAAGGTAAGAGTAAAGCTCTTACCTTTTACCTTTAAGTTAATTATTAAATAAATAATCAAATCTTTACTTTAATACCTCTTAATATTAACACTAATACTATTAACAGAACTAACTCTACAATAAACAATGACAAAATGACATTATAATACGAATAAACTAAACTTTTATAAGTAAGTCTTAGAATTGGCATTTTTAGTCCTTACTTTTTAATTTAAACTCTTTTAACTCTTAACTATAATAATTAAAACGAAACCAATACCCTGCCGTTTAATCTGTCTATTATACTTATAATAATATCAGAATAACCTCACTAATAATAGTCCAAGAATCTGTTGTCTATTTTTTAAATATAATATAAATAAGTCTTTTTACGTTAATATTATTTATAGTTTTATATTATTATATATAATATTATTTTATCTTTTATTATTAATACTTTTATAATATCTAACTTTATGGATTCTTAGTTTAGCAAGTCTATAATACCTAGCTTAAAGAAAGCCAGTCAAACTAATAAAACCAAACCTAAAACTAAACCTAAAAACCTTAGTATTTAATCGCCATATATAATCTTACAATACTATATATACCGACTACCCTTTTAAGGCTAATAAAAAAAATACGCTAATAATGTAGACGGTTTATTAAGTAATAAAAGCTCTTAAATAAATACCCGTGAAACTAACGAATTAGCGCGGTTTAATTTAAATAAACGTACTTAAAATGCCTCCTTTTTATATAATAAAACCGACAATAACTATATTAAAAATAACCCGTCCCTTTTTTATTTAAAGAAAACCAAAGTATATTTTTAAATTAACTTAATATATATATACTAAAAATGGCTTTTCTAGATATTACTTACTTAGACTATAGTTAAACTACTTATAATTAAACAACCAACTAATATTACCAAGCCCAAAACAAACCCAAACCTAATATTTAAGCCCTTAAATACCTTTAAGTCTATTAATTTTAACGTTCTTATTTTTATAAAATTAAACTAAACTATAAAATATATTAAAGCCATTATATTTAATATTATAAATTAACTTATAAAGTCTTAATCTTAAATACGACTTCGTCCTTTTCAAGAATTTACTCTAATAAGTCGTATTATTATTTAATCTACAACTAATACCACAAGTTAAAAAAAAGCAATTCTAATATAAACTATTATATTTCTTATAAAAGATTATAATAATAATAATAAAAAAAGAAAAAGCTAACCTAGTCATTATTATAATATAAAAAAAGAGACAATTACTCCGAAAGGACGACTTTCGAAAAGGTAATAATATTAAGGCTATATTAGTTAAAGAGATATTTATTAAATATAATATAATTAAATCAAAGGGCTTAAATATAATAAAGTTATAGAATTATTATATATTTATTGTTAAATTTAATCAAAGCCTTTACGGTATTTTAGTCTTAAAGGTATTCTTTAAGTTAAAGTAAAAAAATACCATTTTTAAATAATGTTTTAATAAAACAAAGTCCGATTTTAAAAGCTAAAAGTCGGTTATTTTATATAAAATCACTACCTTTTTAGAAAAGTTGTTTTTAAACTATTAAAAAAATACTAATATTTAAGAAAACGAGAGGTTTAATGTCTTAAAAAGAGTAATTAACACTGAATATTTTAAAGACTAAGTATTTATTATTTTTATTATATTTATTAATATTGTGGATTTTCTTAAAGCCTTAAAACCAATTTATAAATAGCTTTATTATAAGTATGTTTTTAGTTGTTTTTTAAAAATAGTTAACTTAGACCTTAAATGTGACTGTTTATATAATTATTTATTAACGCCTCACTGTTTTATATAAAAAGTTTAAAGACATAATATATAAGGATTTCCCGTTTAAAGAAATATTTGTCTTATCAAAGCATATATAATATATTACTTTAAACTTTAATAATAATAAAGATATAAACTTAAACGATTTTTTCAGTAATAATAATAATAATAAAAATAAAAGACAATACTTATAATTAGTAAGGGTTTTTCTTCTTCTTTTAAGACATTTTTATATATATTAATTATAGGGGTTTTAGGGGTATAATATCCATTTGTTTTAGAGTTTTAAATAATTAGTTAAATATACAATGAAAATGGCTTTTTAAAGCCTTTTTTATTTTTTTATTTATAACTTAAATTAACAGTTTAAGTTAATAGTTTAAATTAATAACTTAAGTTAATATAACAGTTTAAGTTAATAGTTTAAATTAATAACTCAACTCTAACACTACCACTAACACTATATTAATTGACTAACGGATAAAACCTTTACCTATATAAAAACAAACAACTTGAATTAAATGTATAATATAAACAAATTAAGTTAACTCTTAACTTATTACTTTACTACTTGTTTACTTGTTTACCCTTTATTTATAAGTTATATTATTTGACATTATAATAAAAATCCCTCATTTATATAAACTATTATATATAATTCCACTTAAGCTTTATATCTTAATTACCCTTAATATTTACAAATTCAACTATTACTTTTATATTTAATAATTATATTTTCTTTTTTTTCTTTATTTCCTTTTTTTCTTTATTTCCTTTTTTTCTTTATTTCCTTTTTTTCTTTATTTCCTTTTTTTCTTTATTTCCTTTTTTTCTTTTTTCTTTGCTTTTTTTATTTCTTTGTATTTGTTTTTTACTTATATCCTCTTTACATTTAATTTTTACTTATATCCTCCTTATATTTACTTTTTACTTATATCTTTCTTAAATCTGCTCTTTATATATGTCTTTTTTCTTTGTTTTTTTATATCTACTTTTTATTTATGTCTTTTTTATTTATTTATTTACTTATCTATAGTGCCTGTTTATAAGGTATAATAGTAAAATAGAATATAATACGACTATGAAGTATAACAGTGAAGTGTCACAGTGAAGTATAACGGTAAAATACGACAATAAAGTATAATAGTAAAGTATAACAATAAAGTAGCGATAGTAAAGTACGATAATAAAATAGCGACAGTAAGGTATAGTGGTTTAAGTTAATAAAGGTGTAAATAACGATTATTTAAATCTTAAATCTTAATTAAAATATATGACTTTTATTAAAACTTAATTTTAATTAGTTATAACTTAAGTTAAAACCGAGTTAATATTGATTTAATACTAAAACTTAATTCTAAGTTATGTTAAAACTAGTTTTACTCGAGTTATACTAGAATATAACTGATTAAACATAGGTTTAAGCGGTTGGGTAACTTTAAAAGAACGCCTTAAAGACATTTATACATTTCTCATTTTTAATAATTGTAGAGATATTTTATACCTTAAAAGACCTGCTCCACTTTTCATATCACATTTTAATGTTTTATTTATAACTGATTTTAAAACAAGGCGATTATTATAAAAATAGGTGATTTTAATGTTTAACAATCTAGTGATTTAAAAATTATTTTAATAATTTACAGTTATAACTTTTATAATAAAAACGGAGTTATTGTTTTTTAAATATATAAGAAAAGAAGCCATGGCGTTTTAACGATTTTTTAAAGACTTGTCTTTAAATATTAGTGAAATTTAGGAAATCTTTTATAATAATTAATAAACGATTAGACTTATAGTGAATAATAGTAAAAATATCGTCATTAAATTTTACTATATAAATATTTAAAACATATGGCTTAAATAAGACTTTATTTGAGGCTTATTTAAGGTTATATATTTATTAATAGGTTTATAAAAAATCTGTTTTATTAAAAATTTAAGTAGTTTAAAGCTCTTTTAAATTTTAAAGATTATAAATCTTAAGTTAAAGAGTTTTAAATATATTCACTGAAACATATTAACGATTTATGTGCATTTTCATTTATTAAACTAACTTTTTTAATCTTAATAAATAAGTATCCCTTGTTATTTTAAATAAAAAAGAGTAAAAAGAAATCTAACGCAGAAAACCGTAAAAAAAAACTTTAAGTTTATATAAAAACTAACGAAAGTTTATTTATACTTATAATGTTTTTATAATTCTTTTTAACGAATCTACTAATAATAGATCTTTTTAAAAGATTTTCCTAATAACGGTATTAGTTTTATTAATAATTTTATTATTATCTTTATCCTTTTTTTACGTTTGAAATTAAAATAATAAAACTTAATTAATAAGATTTTGATTTTTTCATTTTCATTTTTTCCTTTTCCCTACTTTCATTATCTAATCCACCCTCTTTTAATAAGGTCTTAAGGGTTGTGTGAATTTTACGAACATTTTATATAATATTAGTAGAATGTTTATAAAAATTTAAAAGGGCTTATTAAAGAAAAAGAGCTGTTTTTAGTTTTTAAGAGAGAAATCAACTAAACGTTATATTAGAGGATTTAAAGAAAAATAATATAATAAGTGTGTTTAAAAGTGTAGTTATAATAACGTGAATTAAAAAAGAGGGTATTAATAAAGTATTTGCCTTTATTACCGTGGTTATATATAATAGAGTAAACAAACGGGAGATAAAGTTTAATAAATCGTCGATTTACGAGTATATGTTAATATTTACTTATGATTATATAATAAAAACGAGTATAAAATATAATAAAAATATATGTATTACGTTTATGTTTAGTAAGTAAGGTTTTAGATTTTAAATTATACTTTAAAGAAGTGTAAGATTTATGAAAAGATTTTTAAGTACGTAAATAACAAAGACATAATTAAACGTTTTTAACTTAAGCTTTTATTTAAACGTTGTGATTTTTTTGACTTTATTTTAATAAATATATATATGTTATTATTGTTAATTATTTCACGAGCTTTACTTTTGCCTTCAAGAGTTTATAAAATGATAATGTAATGGGCTTTATTTTGACCATTTCACAACGTTAAAGCCTTAGGTAGAAAACCTTAAGTTATAGTCTATACGACTAATATAAGAGCTCTTAGTACTTTTCTATTTAGAAGAATAAAGACTTTTCTACCTTTGAATTTAACCTTTATGTTTTACTTTGGGTTTAATATTTAAAGTTCAGTTTTACTTAGTTCTTTTGTTTTATATTGTCATTATATTAATGATTTACATAAAGAAATAAACCGTATAGTTTTATTTTTATATAACTTATAAAAGTGACATCTTAATTCATAAATAAAAGGTTATTTTCATAAATATTAAGTAACTTCAGAATTTTAAATCATTCCTTTTTTTTAATAACTATAAACGTAAAATAAAGCTCGTTAATTCTTCACCGTTAATAAAACTTAAGTTTTACTCAAGCCAATAGTTCTTAATTATACTAAAGATTACATTTATTTAATTTAAAATTAAAGTTTAATAAATCTAAAGAAAAGTTTTAAAACTAAGTTTTACTTAAAAATATAAAATATAAAAAGTAAAACTTCTCTTAAACTAAAGTAACCGTGTAATTATAATTGTTAGTTTTAAGAGCTTTGTTTATATTGTTTCTCATTTATATTACTTTATTAAAGCTCATTAAAAACACTTTAATTTATATTAATCTCGTATTAGGGCTAATAATTAAAAAAGACTAATAAACCCAAATCACGAGTCCTAAACTAATAAAATACAATACTTTTACTTCTTAACTAATAAAAACAATAAAATAAGACATATGTCTTTACTTTTTCTTGCTTTTTTCAACCTTTTTTAAAAAAAAATAAACCAAAAGCAATTAAAACACGTTAACTACTATTATCATTAGACTTATTTAATACACTAGTATCGTTAAGTTTTATAAGAACTTAATCCTTAAACATTAAATTATTTAAAAATAATATAGACTTTATTAAAGAATCCGCTAATATAGTTACTTTAATAACTTAAAATATCACTGACTTATTAAAACGCAGGATACTTCTTCTTAATTTAAAAGGTATACTTTACTTTTTTAAAGTAAATATTATAAACTTTTTAAAGTATTATAAAAAGATTTGTGAAAATTATAATTTTGTTTAAAGTGAATAAGTCCTTTAGTTTCCGTGTTATTATAATAAGTCTTGGAGAGATTATTAGTCCACAGGGGTTATATAATCTTATCATACTATATAGAGAGCGCTACTTGAATAATACTATGGTAGTTTTTAGGGGTTATACCTTGGCTATTAGAAGTAATAGATCTAATAGTTCTAGGGGGTAATCGGAGCTATAATAGGCTTATTATAAGGGTCATTTAGAAGAATATATAGTAAGGGATGTTTCCCTCTCTCTTAAGAATACATAAATTTTATTACCCACTTTATTAAAGATTATATTAACCTTTTTGTTTAATATCTCTTTACGTAATCCACTAGTACTATACCGACACTGATTAATGGTCAATTCATACCATGAATAATAAGGTCTTAAATTATAAAGTCGACTTAAAGCATTTAATCATTTATACTTTTAATTAAGGCCTAATTATTTAATTAGTTTAAGGGACAAATAACTTCCCCTTTGTAAAGACATTAGTAAAGGCACTTTGACTAATTAGAGAAATCTAAATAACAGTTGTATAATTAAATAACAAAAGCAACACAATAGGTATTTAATGACAATTATCAGATTAATACCTAAAAACCGGACCAACGGATTATTTAAAGAATCATATTTAAACTAACTCTAAACCTACCTTAATACGATGTCTTAGTTAAGGGAATGTATTATAGAGCTAATAAAAGAACATGTGAGAAGTAATATTATTCCACTAACTTAAGAACTAATAAATAATACACTATTAAGGGCTAATGACATGCTAGTTAATTACACGAAATATTCACGAGAGTTTTACAAGCATTATTATGATAAGAAAACGAAAAGAAAGTACTTATTTCGGAATTTTTAAGAATTCTTTAATAAATGAATAATTATTGACTTTAAGAAAATCTATAAGTAAAAAAGGGCTTAATTAAAGGATAATTTTAAGTTCCACGGTTATTATATATAAAAAAATAAAGTAAACAAAGGTTATACACGTATTAAAAGAAATAAGAAAGGCTAAAAAGAACGAATAACTTAAAGAATAACTAAAGATATAAGATTAAATATACTTAAGATTTATTTTAAATCACGTTTAAGACATATTCACACTTTATATACGGCCTTTCTAAGATTAACTAAAGGTTTTTATGTTTATGTAAACCCCTTTTTCTTTCATGCCAAAAACCGAAAAAGGTTAAATACCTTTAATGTTAAAAAGAAAAACATTAAGTGTTATATTAAAACGTTAAAATGACTCGCTTAAGACCTTTGCCTTTATTAAAGTCAATATTACAAAAAAGGATTTATATAATATAACGTCACTTATTAATTTAAAAAGGGAATTTCTATTTACACTTAATAAAGGGCCCTTTAAAAATAAACTAAAGTAAAGACTAAACGATAATACATTACTTAATCTAATATTACCGCTAAGTGTTTACTTAAAGGATAGGACATTGCCCCCTTTTATAATGGCACTAAGACTTATTAGACTTTGTTCTAAACTAATATAGCCTTTATAACTCATAATAAACCCATTATTATTAAACCAAGCTAAGTCTTTAATAAATCTTAGTAAAATATACTCAAAAGAGCTTTAATATAATAGCGCTAAAGACTACTTTAACGAAAAGTTATATATATCTTCGTTAATTTATATTAACGAGTTTCTGTTAATAATTTTATTTAAAATTAAACTTTTTTATTTATATTATAAAACAAAGTTAATACGTATTATTACTGGTACTTTTAAAACAAGGGTTATTCTTTTAAAGATCTTGTCATAATTACCCGAGACAACTTTAAGACAAAAAAAACGTATAAATAAGTTTTTTAACTAATGATTTAGTTTAACTTTTTCGTTATTTTAAACTAAATTATATTAAAAGGGTAAACTAGTATTAAGTCAGTTAAAGAGCTTTACTAAAAAATTATAAAGCCTTTAATTAAGTCTTAAAGATAATAATATAAAAAATAATAAGACGCTTTAACATAAGTTATTATAAAGAATATTAAATAACCTACTCTTTAAAATGGCCTTATTTAAAGCACTACCAATGCTCATTACTTTAATAAACGGCCTTCGCTTTATTATTAATATAAAAACGACACATAAGCCGAGATCACGGGTTAAAAGGGCCTCTAAATTAGATAGAAATCGCCACTAATCTTATATTATTAATAAAAATGTATATTACTTAGATAAGAAAATAAAGTTCTCATAAAATAATAAACGTAAAGACAAATTCTGGCTTAAGCTAAGTTATATTAAATATATCATTTATAAAAAGAAAGATTATCATAGTAACTAATACTTTAAAAAAAACGGGATATTATAAAAATAAAATACTTTATTAAACGAAAAACAAAAGAAAATTATGGATAACTCATTTAAGGCTTACTTAACACACGCTGAAAAATATATACCTAATTTAAACTTAAATCAGACCTAATCTAAAGGACATAAAGATGACTTTTATAATAATAAATCAAACACTTTATTAAATAATAATAATATTTAAAAAAACAGATAATAATAATAACAATAATATAGTAAATTTTACGATTATATCTATAATAAATAAAACCAAATATAATACACAAGAGGTATTATTATAATTTAAAAAACAAAAAACAACCCACATTTTAAAGAGTAAAATCAAGAAACCTCCACGTAATAAGGCTTATATAATATAATAAATAAATCGATTCTTTCAAAGTCTCTTCATTAATACTAAAGCCTTAATTAAAAACACTAGAGACATTAACTAATTACGAGCTTTATAATAAATTTAAGACGTCAAACTTAACATAAGCCAAATAAAGTAAAGTCAAATCACATTTAAAGCCAGTTTCCACCTGTTTATAAAAGTAATAACAGTTAATACTCTTATTAAACAAATAGAGTTTATAATTATAAATACGAACATCTTATTTTTAGTGTATTTATAATAACGAAATAAACTTAATGCCTAATATAATAACTTACAGAATATATTAATTTAAAGTAAAAAAAAACACTTAATTATATAAAAACAAGGCTATCCATGGCTTTTCTTAAATTAACACTAGTAATTATTAGATTTATTGATTAATATAATTAATACGTGTTACTTAACTAAAATAAAGATTCAAAGGTTATATAAACGATTCAAATACCCCTTAATATAATACCTATAATACTTATTAAACCAAGTTAGCCATATTCTTAACTCTAATATTATATTCAAAGTTAAAGAAATATATAAACATTATTAAAAACACACAAATATTTCATATAAATTTTAATTTAAATTATAAGATAACATAGATTTCAATTATATATTTTATATTAATATAACATAGTTTAAAAGAAGATATACCCTATATATGATTAATAAAGCCACCGGCTTTAAAATAATAAAACTACTCTAAAAAAAACCCAGTTTAATTACAGCTCAGGTTATATTCAATGTTTTTAAATCAATATAAATGAACATATACATTAAACCCCTTAACTTCATAATATACAACTATAAGACTAATTTTAACTTTAAAGAATTCCATAATTCTTTACGCTTTATTAAAAGTACTATAAAACTTGTCCTTATAAAAGTACATTACTCAATTAACAAGGTAAAGAAATATTATCATCCGCTCTAATGTACTTATAAAATCGTTATAAAAAACACCTTAAGCTAAGTAACGAAAATTAATTATAAATAATAATCAAAACAATAAATGATATAACGAGACCTAATAGACTAATTCTTACATTACTCGTCTTTAGAGCTTACCCTAAAATAACGAAATTAAACCTTCTTAATCCGTTCATTAAATAACGCGTTATTATTATTAAAACGGCAACAAAGAAATAAGACAGATCTATATAACTTATAAAGTTAATAATATATTAATAACTTAAAACGGCCTTAATACTGTCGAATGGGATCACGTGGTGATCAGGTACAAGCTCATCTAGCTATGCTATTTATATATATATAAAGGGCTTCCCCTTTCGAGTAGATAGGACAATGAAGTAATCTTTTACCTTTTCTACGGAGTATTATATGACAGAGTTCAAGAGGTTATGAGCTTTTAACTCAAACGTTTTTTTTTTAGTTAAATATCCTTTATATTATATATAGAATAGAATTTTTAACTTGTACTTTTAAAAATAAGATCTTATATATTTGATTTATTTTATATAATAATCTTATAATAATCTTATTATCTAAAATATACCAATTGTTCAGTGTAGATATTATATGAGTTTATTGAAATAATAACTTAATATTAGCGTTTTACTAATATAAACTATCGAATTCTTGAATAAGATAGCTAGTTGAGCCGTATTTTTGGTACGCCTTTGGTATATATAAACCCGAGAAACCGGCTCTAGAAAACTCTATTCTGATAGAACCTTATTCTTAAACCCCTTTTTCTTTTTATTATTAACTTTTTCGTTTTTATTTTAATACTTTATTAACAATGTCATAAAATTAAGTTATATATTTTAAAGAGTTTTAAACTTATTTAAAACGTACTTTCTTTGTTGATGATACTTTTGTCTTAACTTATATAAAGACTCGTAAAATTACTTAAATTTAAAGACTGTTATTTTTTAAACTTTATTAGTTTTTTTGTTATATTAAAACCTTCTTCAATTTACTTTCGAAATCTTTTAATATTGATTGAGAATCCGACTCTAACTATAATCTTTTAATATTGATTGAGAATCCGACTCTAACTATAATCTTCCTTTTGACTTAAATATGGAATACAAAAATCTTAATAAAACGGCTCACGAATTTCTTCTTTACAAAACCTCTCTAATTTTTCTATTTGGTTTTAACATTAAACTCTTTAAGTAGTCTTTTAACGACTTTAACAACAATTAAGGAAATTAACTTTAACATAAATACACTAAAGTACTTATATTTAAAAAACGCCGTTAAATTTACACTGATATTAATAATGATTATTATATATAATAGCGAATGAGGCTAAATTTTATTTTACTTTAGCTTTTGCCTTTTACTTAGACTTTAATAAATCCAATTGGGTTGAATGGGACCGTTGAATCGATGATGCCCTTGTTAATAAATATTACTTTTATTAAAAAAATTTCAATAACAAATTTCCTAAACTAATTATTTAATAAAGCGAAAACCAAAAGGACTTTTAAAAAAAATTAATAAGTGGTAAGAACTCTAAGTCTAAGGACGATTAGTGATTTGTAGTAAACTAAGACTTATTACTTTAGTTTTTTTTAGATATTTATAATAAGAAAGATAATAAAAATATTTTATTAACTTTATATAATAATTTTAAGGGGGAATTCTGTCTTTAAGGAATTATAACTTTTTATTAATTATAATCCATTATATTTAATTTAAACTTTAACGATTTTAGTTTTGTTGTTGATTTTAATAATGAGTTTTTCTGAATTGATGGCGAACTCAAGTTTTTTTTTAATATTACTTAATTTCTTATAGTATAAATAATTGGTGTTTATTTTAATTAACTCCTGACTTTTTATAATATACTTAAATCTATGTGGGTTTTTTAACACAACTATGTCAACGGTACTAATTCGAAGACTATTTTAGTCGATTTTATAATTATTATTCGTAAAAAACAGTATTTTTAGAGTATTCTTTTGGTTGTGTAATGTTCTTATATAATGGACGTGATAATTGAGGAGGAACTAAGGGGGGAGATAAACCTGTGGCCAAGTGTAACTATTGTAGAAAGTTTTATCTCTTAGTTTATTATTAAGTACTTATACTTTAAGGCTGCTTATGATAAGAGGATGTAAAAAAAAAGGAATATATAACTAAAATAACCAAAATTAAAGCCGATAAATCCAGTAGTATAACTGAACAAAAAGGTTATTTTACTATTAAGGGCTGTGCCTTTAGTACTAACTTTTACTTTGTTTTCTTTATTAACGAATAATAATTATAACGTCAATAATCGGCTTTTGTTTAAACTAGATATATCTGGTAGTATAAAATTCCTCGGTTATCTTTTGTAAAAAATTGGAGTTTTTGATAATATTATAAAAACCTATGAGTTTTTATTTTTTATACTTTTATTATTGTCTATATTATTCTGGCACTTATTGTGTCTTTTACTTTACCTTTGCTTTTGTTATTAATTTTTATGGTTTAATATACCTAATATATTTTTCTTTTATTTTTATTTAATATTTTATTTTAATTATTATTCATTTAATTACCTTTGTTTATTCAATTCTTTTCTTTATTCGTTTTTTTAGTTCTGATATTTCTTTAATTACCTAGAATGCTTTGGTCTTTTAGTCCCCTAGTATGTTTACTAACTCTTTTATTATAAACTCCGGTTGTATATTTCATATGTTTTACAAAAAGTAATATTTATATTTTTTTATATTTTTTGGACTTTGGAAAAGTGAGGACAGTGAATAGTATTAGAGGCTATATTTTAAAGCTTATTAGGAAAGGTACTGTTAACTTTCTTTTGCGTTTAGTAAACGGTAGTATTGGTTAGATTAAGATTTTTGATATTATTTATTGCCTTAGATTTATTATAAATCTTTTCTTTTATATAAGCTTTATGTGTAGTGGCTAAGACGTAAACCTAAGTTTATAGGGCATAGGACTGTTACTCTTTATCTTAGGTAAATTACCTATCTAATTTCTAATTTTAATATAACAGTAGTTATTGTATTTAAAGGTTGATTTATAGTTGTTGTTTTAGTATATTAAAACCCTTCTAGAAAACCGTTATATTATTGATTTTCACTGACTCTAAGATTGTTGTTAGGCTTATTTAGCGACTATATAAGATTGTTTTGCTTTATTTGACGAAGTTACTTAATTTGATTAGTATAGAGCTTTTATAGTGTTTTTGACTAAAGAAAAGTAAGTTGTTTAGTATAAACGATTTAAGTACTTTAGTAAAGATAACCTAGTAAAACTTTAGACTATAACTGAGGGAATAAACATAAAAACACCGTTTACTTTGTATACTTGTAAAGTTTATATTAAAAACCAAATAACAAAGTCTCTTTATAAGGGATATGTCGACTTTAGTTAGTATTTAGACGAGTTTATCTATATAAATATAATTAATCCTTTTTAGATATTAAACTGTAAATTTGTTAAAAGTGTTAAATACTTTATTTATTTTTATTATAATAAAACCAAAAAAGTTGTTTGTTATATTATAAAGACAAAATTAGATATTCTAAAATATTTCAAACTTTTTAGATTATTTATTTATATTAAATTATATGTTTTTGTATAGATAATGTTAAAGAATATATTTTAAAAACTTTTTAGTTATATTTTATAAAATCTAGTATTTATTTTGAACTAAGTGTTTTTTATAACTCGGAAATGAATAAAGCCGTTAAATATATTAGACAAACCCTTTAAATTATTATTAAAACACTTATTTAAAACTTTGGTTTTTTATTTATTTAGTGGCTAAAATTACTTTAGACAGCGATTTATCTTTATATAAGGCGTCTTTACAGTATAATTAACAAAACTCCTTTTGAGGTTATTTATTTAAGTAAGCCTTTTATAAATTACTTTTGAATAATTGGCTTAATTGTTTGGTTTGTTAAGGGTAAAGTTTTTAAGACTAAACTACACGTTAATTATATAATTCGTGGCAGACTGATTAGATATAATAATAATTATATTTACTTTATTATTGTAGACTATAACTAATAAATTCATCAAATATATAATGTCTTTATTTAAGAAAAGAAGCCTTCTATTCTTTAGGAGGAGCCTTTTACGTTTTACTTTAATATTGTGTTATATTTCTTTGATAATAAAGTTATTTTTTCTTCTTTAATATATAAACGACTTACTCTATATGTTAATTACCCTTCGAAGCGTCTTTAGATTAAAGAGTTACTTTTAGAGGAGTCTTCTTTCTCTTTTCAAAATATTTACCCTTTATAAGACAATTAGTGACTTATTGTTCTTAAACCGTTTCAATAGCCTCTAGTACTAAATAGGTAATTAAATATTGTCCAAAAACCGTTTGTGCCTTAAGAACCCCTTCGTCCTTAGACGCCTCCTATTCTTTACCCTCTGACTTTACTAACTCTAATTATATTATATTCACTAATTCTAAATACTATACTTAAAGCCTTTACTAGAATTGTTACCCTAGAGCCGTTTATTCCGGACTACTCTAATTTATTTAACGATTTAGGCTCTTTAGACCTTCTTTCTTTTATAGCAATGTTTTCCTATATAAATGTTAAAGAACTTAATGTTAAAACTATAGGCTTTTTAAGGCTTATGACTAAACTAAATCTTACTAAAGCCTTATTACTTGAGCCTTTTAAGCCTAAGTCTTATAAACAGGCTATAAATTAAGATAATAGTGACAAATAGTTAGTAGTTATAAAAGTTTTTAGATAAAAATTCTATTTAGACTTTAATGAACTAACTTTTAAATCAAAAAATATTATTTAGAAAGTAAGTATATAAACATAAACGTGGGCCTAACGGTAATATCATTCGTTGGAAGGTTCGTTGGGTTATGTGAAGAGATTATTAAATAAAAGGCATTAATGATACTGAAACCTTTATTATAGTTATAAAACCTATGAATTATAAGTTGATTTTTATTATTATTATAACTTTAAATTAAGAAATTAATTAAATAAATATTAAGACTGCTTTTTTATGGTACTATTTAAGAGACTGTTTATGTTAATTAACTTACTGGTTTGGATAATAAGACAAAGAAGGTATATAAGCTAAACAGAGCTCTTTATGGTTTAAAGTAAACACCTAAAGTATAATATGAAACCTTAGTTAAGTTTTTTTTTAAACTTGGCTTTAAACTATTTAACTCTGACGCTAGTGTTTTCTATAAAAAATGTGTTATTATTGTTATTTATGTAGACGACTTTTTAATTATTGGCTGTTAACGTTTTAAAGTCGATAAGATTAAGCTATTTTAAACAAGCGTTTTTAAATAACGGATTTAGGCTTAATAGGCTTTTATTTGGGTATAACTGTTATTTGTGACTATGTTAACTGTATTTTTTCTCTCAGTTAATAAGCCTATATCAGTAAAATCGTTCGAGACTTTGGTCAAGGCGACGCCTACTTAGTAAAAACACCTATAAAAACTGGTGTTATTGAAATGTTACTTACTCTTAAAGATTACTAAGTATATCTAAAGCTTATTAAGGAATATTAATAAATTGTTAGTTCTTTGATATATACTATATTTGGTTCTTGCTTAGATATTGCTTTTATAATATCTTTTATTAGCCGTTTTTCTTTAAATTTAACAAATGAGTATATGTTTATTACTAGGCGGATTATTCGATACCTTCGGATTATTATAAAATACGAACTCGTTTATAAAGGAGACTTTAAGAATTTAACTGGTTATTTGGATATTAACTGGGTTAAGGATAAAGATATTTGTAAGTTAATTGGTGGTTTTATTTTTAATGTTAAAAACGTTGTAATTAGTTAGTTAGTTAAACGGCAACTAATAATAGTACTTTTTTCTTGTGAATCTGAGACTATGGCACAAACTAAGGCTAGGAAAAAATCTGTTTGGCTCTGTAGGTTTGTTATTGAACTTATATAAGAAGAGTAAGTTGTAATTGTTATATATTGTGACAATTAAGGTGTGATTATTTTGGTAAAGAACGATTAATTTTACTTTTGAACGAAGTATATTAATATTTAATATAAATGGATTTAAGAATATATTATTAATAAATAAATTACTTTGGAATATGTTTTTACTATTGAACAAGTAGTTGACGGATTTATAAAACCGCTTATTAAAGACAGGTTTGAGTTTTTCTGTATAATAATTAATATTAAGTTAGTTTTTGACTTTGTTAGAAAATAATCTTTTTTAGACCCCCCTCTTTTGATTTTTAAACTTAATTTATTTTATAAATATATATTGTGGGGATTTTCTGTAGTTCTTATATAGTTCTTTTATGTTATATGTGTGGTTAAAACAAAGGTTGTGGCGTTTGAGTGGCTTGGGGTAATAAAATCGTATTTTAAAGTTTGGACTTACTTTTTCTAGCCACTTATATTTTGCCCTGTTATTTTACTTTTTAGTTGTATTATATTACACGGGCCGTTCTTTTTTTTAAGGCTAGCCCTCCTTTTACTTTTTTCTTTATACATTATTAAATCTTTGTATTTAACTATTAACTCTTTATTTTTAAACTTTTATTAATCGAACGAATGACTTATTGATGATATGCCTTTTATTGTCGATTCTTGTATTATTGCTTAATATTGAGTAGCCGGTTTTTTTACTAATTAAATCAAGAGTGTAGTTGTTATTTGTTAAAAGATTATTTCTGTTAATAATAAAGACAATATTATAGACGTTGCTATTGTAGATACTTATAGACGACTTAATATAACTGTTCGATATAATCGCGGTTTTTATTTTTGTCTTAAGACTTTGTTTTATAGGGGGGATAACGTTATTAGCAATGTAATTAATTTAATTGAAAAGCTTTTATTATATTTTAAAAAACTCTAAGACTCTTTTGGGTATATAGAGATTAGTGGACACTTGACTTTGTTTATGTATAGTTTTGAATATTATAAGAAGGTATTTTTTTGGATTAATAACGGATATCTGATTTTTTCTTTTTTAAATTTTTTTTTTATATATTGAGATAATATTACCTAAATTAATTTTATTAGGGATATAAAGAATTTCAAAACTTTTTTTGTCTTTATTAATATTGTTATTTTTTATTTTGACGACGATTTTGACAATGGACTAGTTTATTATTGACTAGCTTTTTTTACTTTATTAATTCGTAACTGGGTTAGTTGACTTAGTTAAGGGAAGTTTGATATGGTTTATGCTTAGGTTAGATGGGTTGGTATTATTTAAGTTAATTAACGTTTTTTTTTATTTATGACTTAAGTTATATTGTATTTACTTTTCTGGATATTAATAAAATCTACTGAATTGATTTGATTTATTTATAATGTTATTTTATTGAGTATTATTTAAAGAACTGGGTAAGTCTTTTAAAGACACGTTTATATATGGTTGGTTATAGAACTAGAAATAATAAAGGTCTTTGTTTGTAATATTGTTTTCGTTGGATTTAGAAAGTCTTTTAGAATAAAGGTTAGAGGGATTTTTTTTGGTTTGAAGATTATATTTTGGAAAATCACAGTACCCTTATTAATTGGAATAACAAGAACGCCAGATTTGATTTTTGCTCTGTCTTTTGTAATACTTTGATGACTAAACGAGTCCCGGTTTTTTATTTTTGTTACTGGCCTTTTTTGTACTGGACTTTTTTGTAATACCTTTTTGATTTATAAACTTATTTTTAAACATGTTGGCAAAGATATTATATAACGTTTAAAACCGAGTTTAATAGAACAAAGAATTGAAAATTATAGCCCGGATTTTTTGTTATTAGGACTTGTCTTTGATTTTACACTGATTCCCCGGGTTTTTTTTATTATTTGTTAACAACGAGTTTGGCTTTATGGTTATATGCCTTTTTATAAGAATACGTTTTTTAACGCTACAGTCGTTGTCGTTAGTGCTTTTAGTAGCTTTTACCCCGAAAGTTTAGTATTGTTTTGTTGTTAGCAGTGAACCTTATAAGTTTTGGGACGAAACCACTATGTATCTTTTCAACGGTTACACTTGTTATTTTTTAAACAATAATAGACTAAGTATTTTTTAGGACAAGGATAATACGGAACTTTGTGTGGATAAAACATTTGTTTAGGATAAAGGCGAAGTGTATAATATCTCTTGTTATAGTCTTTACCTGAATATCATTTTTCGAATCCAAAGGATCTTTTTATAGGACCATTCTTAGTACTTTAACTTATAAATAACTTCAATTAACAATACTTATATTACTTCCGTTATCTTTGGCCCTTTTAACCTGTCGCTATTAGCCCAGAAATAGAGGAGTTGACATTATCTTGCCTTTTAAAGACCTAAAATACCGACTTCACGTGGCTATAAAAAGACGAATCTCATATTAATCTTTTTAACCTAGGTATTTTAAAGAGACATTAAAAAGAGGCCAATATTTGACTTTTTTAAAGCTTAACTTAAATATAGACGCATATAACAATTATTTGGCTTTAAAGACAATCAATAGCCAGATATAAATCAAACAAAACAGAGATATAAAGATATATCGGGTATATTACGCCTTTACAAAAGCCATAGATATATTTATGGCGTCTTTCTACAACAATTAAGAAACGGCAGCTATTGTTAAGAACTTCTTTTTGAATATGATTTGATATGTATTTATACGTTTATACACAAAAACAAATGATAAATTTTATGTTTTTTTACGATTTAATATTAGTTAACTGGACTCTTCGGATAATTTAGACCCTTCCTTAACCTTTAATCCTAAATCCGTTATTTGGGTAAACAAAACATTAAGGGGAATCTTAAAGACTTTAAAAAAGTCAAAGGATAACTTAACTTTTAAGACCTTGGCCTTATTTATAGGAGGAGTTTCACTAATCTTCGCACTTATTATTATAGCGTTTATTAGTTATAGTTGGGTTCGAATAAAATTCATTAAAATTAAAAAGCCGTAGATTTATATAATTATTATGTTTAAAACACATACGACTCGCCTTTACGCTTTTATTTTTTGGAAAGAACTCGCTAAACTTTATAAATTAGAACTTTTAGATGTCCCTTTTATTTAAGACATTAACTTAAGATAGTTTATTATACCGTCCACTTTTGTTATAAAAGACAAGCTTATAATTACAGAAAATCTTTAAGTTATAATTAAACTTTTTAATATAATAGATATTAAAATCCCAGAAAAGTAATATAATTACATTTGCCCTTTTACTTTTACTACTATAGTCAACGTTTTTAATAATACGGTTATTAATACTATAGACTTAGTTAAAGATAAAGTGTTTACTTAAACGAGCTAAAAGCCTGTGAAATATAAATATAGCAAAAATAGTATTAATTTTACGAAAAACATAGTCATATATATTGTTTTTTTTTTTTCGAAAAAAAAAAGTCAAATCCTTTAAGTTCTTTAACACGAACGAGAACTCTAAACTCATTAACAAAGCCCAACCAATCACTAGGCACAATCTAAAATACTAAAGGTATTATATTTTAGTAAACTATACCCGATTTATATGTTATTTTTATTATAGTGTTAAGGAAGATATTTATGAAAGTTTTATAGGTATTAATTATAAGACTATTAAACCGTAATGTACAAATTATTATAGACCTTTTTTAGTAATATATATAAATTGTTTTGTTGTTTTAAGAAAAAGAGATGGGAAGTTGGTTAGACTTATTAAAAAGGAATTAAGGGCTATCCGCTGTTATAATTATTTAAAGTGCTAAAATAAAATTACCGTTAATATAATAGATTTAACGTTAACACTTGGCTTAAACACTGTCGCTTTTTAAAATAAAGACATAAAAACCCAATTAGTAATATAGCTTTAACTTTAAATTAAATGTTTAATAATTAATATCGTATTTATAATCTTAGTACCTTTTAAGAAAAGGAAAAAAATTGTTTTTACTTATAAGAACTACATAATTATCCTTAGATTTAAGCCGAGAAATATTATAAAAACCAAAGCCCTTAATAAGACAAGAAAGTCTAAAAAAGCCTCTGCTTATTATAAATCCGGAACTCAACGAATTCTTGTTATAACTTTTTTAATAAATAAAGGCTCTTAACGCTTTAATGGCTTATAAAACTAATAGACAAGGCCTAAATCTGGCATTTAAGTCTTTTAAGTAAATATTACGAAAAGCGACTTTTACAAAACTATCCTAAATATAAAATATAATAATAATATCGAAGTTTTATATATTTAAAAACCCTAGATAATAATAAAGATTAAGACTAAAACATACCTAAAATACGACATATTCGCCCTTATTTTTTTATAAAACTAACCAGTTAGCGACTCATATTGAGCCGAACGGCCTAAGGTCTTTACGTATATTCGAAAAGGGGCCGGCTTTATTATAGAATAACGCCAAACAATAGATTATAAAGATATACTTTAAGTAAATATCAACGGCTTTTTTATTTTAAATATATATTGAGAGAAATACAAAAACGAAATTATTGATTATGTCTTTTATTTATAACCCATTAAAAAGTGCCTTATAGGAGGAGACTTTAATATATAATATAAGATATTTGAACCAAACGTAGAAAAACCACTGTATTATAGTACAGAAATTACAGAATAAGCCACATTTAATAGTATAGACTTTATTAGTAACCCCAGAGAATCAATATATAAACTTGGACATATTTTAGACCTGACCTTTTTAAACGTTTTACACATTAAGACCCTTGTTTAAGAGGAAATATATAGTAGCTTTGATTATTTTACTTAAATCATAGTTTTTTTTAAGAAAAAGACACGAACCCTTGGACTAGTTCTATTTTAAAGTCTTGGACAAAGAACTCTTTTAGTTCTTCGGGCTTATATAAATAGGAATAATAAGTTTATTTACGTTATTAACCATAGTAAATATAAACAAAATTAATAAAGCTACTACTGATTTAGTTATATTATTTAATTCGGCTATTAAAACAATTAGGAAACCGAATATAAGAAAAAGAAAGGCAGCACTATAGTAAACCCCTAATTGCCAAGAAGTTTACCAAGTTCATTTTGCTTCACGAAAATAATAAAACATAAGCTACCCTTAAACGGAAAAAACAAAGTACTTTTTATAGTTAATATAAAAATCTAAACGGGACTATTAGAAAAAAGTGTTTAATATAGTCTCTAATAACGCAAAACTGTACCAAGTAGTTAGTTAGCACAAATTATAACCCCGACTTTGTTCATTATCTTTAGTTATAAATAGTCGAACAATCGAAAACACCTTAAAAAAAGCTGAGATTCTTCACACAAAAGTTTTAGACCGTTTTAGTACAAAAGACGATTTAGAATCAGATCTATTAAAGGGCTAGGATAAAACGCTTACGGTGTATTTCCTATAGAATAGACATATTTTAATTGAAAAAGTTAAACGTAATATAATAAGGGTTTTTAGTATTTTATTAAGTATAAACAGAATCACTGTTAGGCTTTTTAAAGCCTATTGGCTAGTCGTTGGTTTATATATTTAGACATTTTATAATATTTATTTATAACGTAATTACTTTTCTTTTAATTAAAAGTTTGCCAGAATAGTTATGTTTCTGAAAGTCAGTAAGAAGGACAAGAAATCGGTAAAGTTTTAAAAACTTATTATACTATTGTTACATGTCTTAAAAGGGCTTAAACGAGTTATTGTACGCTGGATAATATAAACAACATTGACTATAAGTATATTTAGCCTTTAACACAAGGGGGCGCTACTAAAACGATTCGTAATAGACTTAGTTATGGCGTTCACTGTAAATATAAAACACGTGTTCTTTAAGGGTATATAAGTGAGTATAATTACTATAGACATACGAGGGGCATTTGACGTACTTTTTAAAAAAAGATTCTTCAATTAAATAATTAAATAAGACTGGCCTTAAGACCTTTTTGAACTAATCAACTTTTTTTTAATTGTTAAATATAAGTCCGATTAAAAACTGCTATTACAAAATATTACATTATATAATATAATACCCCCCAAAATGTTACGGACCCCTTTGTACTAATGAGTAGTTGGTACCAGGATACTGATGGTACTACCAAGTGGATAGTATTATAAGAATATTGGTATTAACAAGGGATTAGTACAGTCTACGGGCTAGTACTAATTAAGGAATGATATAAAACAATAATTAATATTATTGTATATATCGTAATCACAATTTCAATTATAATAATAATTTAAATTACGGTGAACATTAGGTTATATAATGGATCCGTGGATCCTGGGATCCTATATTAATGAAAGGGATTTAAGGATTTAAGGATTTAGTATTTCGAGGGATTTAGGGGATCTAGAAAAAACAAAGGTTTTATATAAGACTAACACATCTATTATTAGATAGGAGCTTTGTATTCAACTTTAAATAATATTTTTACCTATATTAATAACTGTTTTACCTTGTATATGATACACTTACTTCTCAATTATCAGAGATCAATAGTAGCCTTTTGTATTTATACTAAGTAAATAACGGACTATTATACTTTAAGTACTTTTTTATTAAAAGTACTGACTTATATATATAACATGGCTCTTAACTCTTTTACCGAGGCTTTGGCTATTGTTAATGCCTTTAACCCAAAGAACATTCCTAAAATTGTATCCCCGGATCTTTATTATAGAGACTGATTTAAGCTTAAAGCCTACTTTATTCAAGTGAAACTTTACATTGGGTTTAACGGCTATTAATTTTCCACAAATACGAACAAGGTTTTTTAGGCTATATCTTTTTTTTGTAAGGCTGCCTTTAATTGAATCAAAACCTTTTTGTTTAATTATATTAAAAATAAAACCAAGAAAAAAAGGTTTTTATTATTATGTTTAAAAAGTCTTAGAAAAAAAAATTAAGCTTTAAAGGGTTTAAAGGACGTATTAACCGCGTCTTTGGCAATATTAACTAAAACTAAATAGCTAAATGTAATATCTAAAACCTAAAATAAACCGGGTCGGTAACTATATATATGGCCGCCTTCTAGTAGTTCACCAATTAAATTAGCTAAAACAATGAGGCACTTAAGGCACAGTATTACAAAGGATTGAAAGATAGAATCAAAAATAAGGTTATTAAGTCAAACATACTTTCCGACTTATAAAAGCTTATTAAAATGGCTGTTAAAATCGACAATTATAACTTTAAATGTGTACTTAAATAGAAGGGCCAGTATTGCTTTAGGACACACATATATCAAAACAAAGGGGGCAAGAAACCCTTTTACTCCCGAAAAATAAATTTAAATGCCATATTTTAGAAACAATCTAAAGGAAAGCCACGTAATAGTAGGCTTTTTAAAAAAATCATAAACAAATATTAACGGGATAAGTTATACTTTGATTATAATTTTCTGGGTTATATAGCCAATTCTTATTATTAAGAAAAGTCATAGTCAAGAAAAAAGCAAATTAATATAATAGGACAAAGTACTTATAATATTACTGATATTCCTGTATTATTATACCCCATTAGGTAATTTAATGCCTTAAGCTTTTAATATATAACTATTAACAAACTTAAAAACAATAGAATTTACGCTTAGGTAAAGGACAATAGTAATATAATATAAAATAGTAGAAAAAAAAGAGATGAGGAGTTCTGTTAGGTCTCGGACCTAGGGCCATATTAGCCACTATTCTTTGGGCCATTATAAAGCGAGGTCTGGGAAGTCACTTAGTAAAAAGAGAACTTATACCTTTGGGCCTTGAATTCTTAATATTAGACTAACGAAATTACAAGGATTATTTATAAAAAACTAGGACTAGTTTTTATGGGGGGACTATAATAGGGCAAGAAATATTAAGTAGTTTATTAAAACTACAAATACATTAAATAAAAACAAGTCAAGTATAATAACGGCTGTCTTTGAACTTATATATAAATTATCTTTTAAGAATTTTCGCTTGTTTTTAAAAGCCAAAATAAACCAAAGAAAAGAGAATTTTAAGAAGTTGTGTTAAAAGACAACCGACGACGCCTTTGGTTTAATATAATCAACGATACCTAAATATATTAAAAACGTCTCACTTTATTAGCACAGATTTTAGGAACAAATCAGCTGTTTTTGGTTATAGCTATAGAACTAAATTAGTGGGTTTAGAAAAACATCTTAACAAAAGACTTTTATTAAAAGGATTTCTTTGTATGCTAATTAGCGACAATAAGGGATTGCCATTTGATTGTAAAAGCAAAAATCAAAAGAGTAACTCTTAGGGCTATAATAGATTT
Organism: Helotiales sp. F229; assembly: GCA_002554605.1. Taxonomy (NCBI): domain Eukaryota; kingdom Fungi; phylum Ascomycota; class Leotiomycetes; order Helotiales; species Helotiales sp. F229. Next base: position 1,492,856 of record MXAW01000004.1, on the reverse strand, counting down.
TAGAATACAAGGGAATTTTATATCTCTTATTATTGTACTTAAGTATTTACTACTAATTAAAGTAAAGAAAAAGGGGTATTAGCTAATACTCGTTAATAGTAACGCTGCCATTAATAAAATGGTAAATATACAAACTCAAACCTTATATATAAGCATCGCCGGCTATTTTGAGAAAATCTAATTTGATGTTACTTGAATCGGGATATACAATATTATCCTTGGGCTTCCTTAAATAAAGAAACATAATCCAAAAATTAATTAAGTCAAAAGATAATTAATGTTTAATTATTATAAAAATTATTATTAAAATAAAGCAAGGACATTAATTATTCGAGAGGTTTATGCTATTTCCGAGGAATAAATCAGACACTAAAATAAGGGTTTATTAATAAAGGATATATTATTAGTATATTATAAGTTTGCGGCATTATTTAAAAAAGAACGGGGTATCAAGGCTTTACTTAAACATTAGGACTACGATTATCGGATCAAGTTAAAAAAAGGTACTAAGCCGATATTTTAATTACTTAAGGAATATTTGATAATAGACTTAATAATAATTAAGAATTATATTGATAAATACTTAGTAAAGGGGTTTATTAAAGAGTTCAAATCCCTATAAAGGAATAACGTTTTTTTTATAAAGAAAAAGAATAGCGGATAATAGATGTATATCAATTATTGTTAATTAAATAATATTATAAAAAAGGATTGTTATAAATTATTATTGGCTAAAGAATTGTAAAATAGACTTGCGGGGGCCAAAATCTTTATTTAGCTTGACTTAAGAAATGTATATAACCTTGTCAAGATGGCTAAAAGGGAAGAAGAAAAAACGGCATTTTGCATTCGCTTTGGTTACTATGAATACACGGTTATATTGTTTGGTTTAATTAATGTATCAGTCATATTTTAATGTCTAATTAATAATGTTTTATAGCCGTATTTGGATATAACATATATCTATTACTTAGACGATATTTTGGTTTACTCTAAAGATAAAGGACAATATATGAAGAACATAACAGCGATCTTTGAGAAATTAAAAACCGCCTTTATATTTTTTAAATTGGAAAAGTACAATTTTTATATAAAAGAAGTCATTTTTTTAGGCTATATAGTCACCACTACAAAATTAGCTATAAATTCTAAAAAGATTCAAGTAATTATCGACTAGACCAGATCCACTAATGTCAAAGAATTATAATCTTTTTTCGGATTTGCCAACTTTTATAGACGATTTATTAAAAATTATTCAAGAATCGCCAAAGTATTTACAGAGTTAACCCACAAAAACAAAGAATATATATAAACAGAAGAAGCCAATATAGCTTTTAAAGCTCTTAAAGGAATGTTTATTTAGAAACCCGTTTTTATATCTTTTACACTTAACAAAAGAATACATATAAAGACGGATTTTTTGGACTACGCTATCAGTGCCGTACTCAGCTAATCGGGCAAAGACAACAAATAATAACTAATCGTTTATTATTCGCGGAAATTATTACTAGTAGAATTCAATTACGATATATATAACAAAGAATTATTAGCAATTATAGACATAGTATACAAATAAAGGGTTTATTTCGAGGGCGTTATTTATAAGATATAGATCTTAACAAACCATAAGAATCTCATTTATTTTATTATTATCAAAGAATTAAACCGACACTAGGTTCAGTAGTATAAAACACTTTTTATTATAAAACTTCGAATTTCTTATATTAAAAAAACAAAGAACATTAGGGCCGACGCCTTTAGCAAAAAACCAAAATATTTTGTGAATAAGACATATAAGTCATATATTATACTTAAGCAAGATAACGACTTATTAATAGTTAATTATAAACAACTAATAACAATAAGCTGCCTTTTTAAGAAAATCTAAAAGAACTACAACTACGACTTAATAATAGTCAAATAAAAGAAATAGTTAGGTAAGGATTTTTCCTTTATTGTCACTGGGGCTCTTTTGTACTAAGGACGAGTCTACGTCTTAACATAGAATAAAACGGATTTTGTTAAAGAACAGCATGGGTTACCGGCCCATAAACACTAAGGAGTTGTTAAAACATTGTCAAGGCTTTTTAAAAAATATTATTTCTTAAGTATAAAAAAAGTAGTCAAAGACATAGTATTATTATATAATACATACATCTAGAACAAAGCATTATACTATACTCTGTATAGACTCATAAAGTCGCCAGTTATACTACTACGCCTATAGAAGTTAATCACTTTAAACTTTGTAATTAAACTATTATTCTCAAAAAACCTAATTACAAAAATCAAATACAATTCGATTTATATGATTACAAATAGGTTCACTAAGTACATATATATAATACCAGTACTAAGAACCCAAAGTATACTACAAATAGCGCAGGTATTCTTCTAAACAATTTTTGCAAATCACAGAATACTAAACGAAATAATTTTAAACAAAAACAAACTCTTTACTTCAAAATTTTAAAAAACTCTGATTATATTTTTAAGAATAAAACAAAAAATGTCAACGGCTTTTTACCCCTAAACAAATATATAAACAAAACAAATCAATTAAATAATAAAAACTTATTTTTGATGTTATATAAACTATAAATAAAACAACTAGGTTTAATTATTCTTACTCATTTAATTTATATATAACAGCGCAAATTAAAAGACTATTAAAATATCGCCGTTTTATACAAATTACAGGTACAACCCAACGGTATATAACACACTAATTATGGGTCAAGGGACTGCGCAGGAAGCCATATTACAGGGAAACAAACTAAAGCAACTATATAAGGAATTATTAGCCGATATTTTATTTATAATACAAAAATCAGCGATTTACTATAATAAAAAGCATAATATAGGACCAATACTTAAAAAGGGGGATAAAGTCTACTTACTTTAAAAAAATATCGTAACAAAACAACTAAATCATAAGTTAAATCATAAAAAGCTAGGACTATTCAAAATTGTAAAAGTCAAAAGGCTAGTTAATTATCAACTAGTGCTTTTTAGGACAATAAACATCTATCCGATATTCCATATATCTTTCCTCGAATTAGTACTACTAAGAATACCACTCGTTTTTGTTACTAAAATATAACCGATTAACCCAAACACAAAGTACAAAGTCGAGACTATCTTAAACTATTAGTACTTTTAAAGCGTCGTTAAATATTTGATTAAATAGAAAGGGTACTTATAATTGGAAAATACCTAAGAACCTAGATTTAACCTCTATTGCCCTAAATTGTTTTGGGAATTTTATTTTTGAAATTTAGATTTACTTAAAAAAAAAAGAAAACCAAGATTAGGTACATCGGCCCCCGTTTTAAAGAAGGACGTAAGATAAGTGTCAGGTTTAAAGGCGGGGAACTAAGGACTAAGGACGTCTGTAGTAGGCTTAGAAAGAGGCGTTAAAAGACAAACGGAGATTATTGTTTTGCTTAGCTTAAATCGGTACATTAATCAATTGGGCTAAGAGAACTTTACGATATACCCCAAAGAATTATAGTCGTTATGTTTAAAACAAACATATTCTAAGTATCTTTTCGAGATGAATAAGTCCAAAAAATAAGTGCGGGAGAAACTATGACAAAAGGAATAAGGCTTTGTATAATGTGCGGCGCCTTTAATACAAAGCGTAAGTTAAATACTCTGTTTTTTTTTGTTTAAGTGACACTCGATTTTTTTATAACACTAGGCATAATAGATAAGAAAAATAGTCGTTAATAACTATCAACAAATTCTTAGATTATACTTAAGCGTAGAAGCTACGTTAAGTAAAAAGGGGGATAGTATTACGAACCCCTTTGTACTAATGAGTAGTTGGCACTAGGATATTGATGGTACTACTAAGTGGATGGTACTATAAGAGTATCAATATTAACAAAGGATTGGTATAATTTACGGGCTGGTATTAATTAAAAAATAATACAGGACAACAATTGGTACTATTATATATATCGTAATTACGATTTTAGTTATAATAGTAATTTAGATTATAATGAACATTAGATCATATAATAAATCTATAAATCCTAAGATTCTATATTAATAAAAGGGATCTAGGGATCTGGGGATTTAGTATTTCAAAGGATTTAAGGGATCTAAAAAAAAACAAAGATTCTATATAAGACTGGCACGTCTATCATTAAATAAGAGCTTTGTGTTTAACTTTAAATAATATTCTCACCTATACTAATAACTATCTTACCTCGTATATGATATACTTACTTTTCGATTATCAGAGATCAACAGTAGCCTTTTGTATTTACACCGAGTAAATAACGGACCGTTACACAAAGATCTCCCTTTTTCTTTGTTTTGTATATGTTATATTTAATAGAATTTTTTAATTAAGACTAAACATTATGATTTGGGTACACCGACGACGTCTACTTTTACCGCGTCTTTCACTTTTTTGATATTAATATTAAGCTTTTGTTTAAAGATGTCAATAATATTCTAAAATAAAATAACATAAATAAGATTTTCTTTGTGCTAGAAAAGCTAAAAATAATATACTTTAGCTGATAAAACAACCTTTATAACCCCTTTTATATAATAAACGACGACTTCACTATTACTCTTATTATTATAGAAAATATAGTTATTTCTTTATAGTAGTTCGGGGTCTTTTTCGACTATAAACTTGATTTTAAATATTATGTTTTTGAACAAGTGATTAAGGCTCACTATATAACCTACTATATTAAAGGACTGGCTTAAATAATCGACGACCTACTAGCTTTATTTTTACGAAAAACAGTTATTATATATGTATTATCTTTTATTTTATACGGCACAAAGGCCTAGTATGAAGACAAGACCAAATCAGTATAACTAAACCGAAAAGAATAAAATAAGAGCTTTGTAAATATACTAGGGGACTAATCAGAGATTAATAGGTGACAGCTTTAATATTACTTAACTTTAATATAATATTATTAAAAGCGATAATATTAAAAGCGATAATATTATAACTAATATTATAACTAATATTATAACTAATATTATAACTAATATTATAACTAATATTATAACTAATATTATAACTAATATTATAACTAATATTATAACTAATATTATAACTAATATTATAACTAATATTATAACTAATATTATAACTAATATTATAACTAATATTATAACTAATATTATAACTAATATTATAACTAATATTATAACTAATATTATAACTAATATTATAACTAATATTATAACTAATATTATAACTAATATTATAAGTATAATAATAAGTATTTTTTAGGTTTTAATGCTCCGCAGGCCCTCCGGGGGCCCTCCGGGGGCTTTGCGAGGCTTGTGTATTAATAATAAGTATATTAAAAAAGCCTTTTATATTAAACTATTAAACTATTAAACTATTAAACTATTAAACTATTAAACTATTAAACTATTAAACTATTAAACTATTAAACTATTAAACTATTAAACTATTAAACTATTAAACTATTAAACTATTAAACTATTAAACTATTAAACTATTAAATTTTATAAATGATTTACTTAATTGTTTATTAAGTAATATTATATATATATTACTTAATTTTTAAATCAATTTTTTATAAAAAGAAATCATTAAAATAAATCTTTAATATTTATTTTTAATTATATATTAGGTTTAATATTTAAATTATAATAATAATATTTTGTTTTTAAATATGTTCTTTTTATTGTAATAAGTTTTATTAATTATATTTCTTATAAATAGCTGTTTATTAGCTTATATATTAATATAAAATGAAAGTTAGTTTAATTATAATCATATAATATTCTTTTAATAATTAATATCTTTATAATAATATTAATTATTATAAATCTGAAAAAGTCATTTTAATAAACTAATTAAGCTTATTTTAAAACAGGTCTTATTTTGTATTTTAGTTAAAAACTCGTAGTAATATACGATTTTTAAATAAAATGTTTTTAAAAATATTTCTTTTATAATTAATATTCTTATAATTATATTAGTCATTATAAATCCGAAACAGCCATTTTAATATACTAATTAAGCTAACTTCAAAACAGGTCTTATATTGTATTTTAATAAAGGATCAGACGGCAAGCCCGCATTAGGAAACCGCGATCGCTGCATTGGGCATAGCGCGGGCATAAGCCCCGGCGCCGCTTTTGCGGGGTATAAGAACATTGCGTTGTTTATTGCTTGCTTTTCCTCTTTCTTCTTCCTTTTTCAACAACCCCAAAATCTTTACCTTTGCGACGCTTGATGCTCGCTCTTCATGCGTATTTGGCCCTTTTGCTTAGAATGCTGCCCCTTTTGCTTAGAATGCTGCCCCTTTTGCTTAGAATGCTGCCCCTTTTGCTTAAAATGCTGCCCCTTTTGCTTAAAATGCTGCCCCTTCTTATCAAGCTCCCCTGATTAATGCGATGCGAGGGCAGCTTTAATCAAAATTCGCGATCGCCCCTTTTAGCTTTGATGCTGCTGAGCCGTTTGTATAGCGGAAGATGGAGGAGTCTCAGGAACGAACCTTGATTAAGTGGGACCCGGCTAAGGCAAAGCAGCGTTTATTAGAGCTATTGTTTGATTAATTGCTAAATAAATTAAACCCAATTTATTTTATTTGCTGATTCCATTTTTGTGTTTAGATGTGAGTAGCTGCTATTAGCTTAAGCCAAAAATTAGCATTCCTAAGCATGCATGGGAGCCCGTTTTAACCTTTAAAGGGGCTTATCCTGGCTTTTTTAATGCTTTGTTATGTTATTGCTTCCCGGGAGTTTTGATGGGTTATTGTCAATTAATGAGATGTCCCTAAAATTGGCAACACACAACCTGGTAAATCAATTCGCAACTTAATCCATATAACTTAAACCTTTTTTTAAAAACCCCCAAGAAAAGCAAATAAAACCACGCTTAGAATATCCTTAAAGCAAGGAATATTAAATATTTTAAAAGACTTAATAATTAAAGCTTGTTATTAGTGTTTGTGCGAAGGGCATAATGTGAATTGTATTGCTTATTTACTTATTACTTTAGTCAAGGCCTAATATAGCTAAATAGCTATAAAGTTGGCCATATAGCGTTGGCTCATAAGTTTGCCTCATTTGCCTTGCTGGTCCCAACAGGCATAGCGCCAATTAGGAGCATAAAAAAAGGGAGGATAAAAATAAGCTTTAATTTATTATTTGCTTATGCTAATTTACCAAAAGCTTCTTAAAAAGCTGCAAAAGCAATCGCAATTAGCCTGCTGCCTGACGTGCAAATATAGCATGCATGAAAATAGCAATTACGAACAATATTTAATACCATATTTCATATTAACTCATTTTCGCCAAATTTAGCCGATTTTTTTTGTTATTATTAATTCAACAAAAGCCATATTAAAAAATTGGCAATTTAGCCTTTTCTCATAATCAAAACTTCTAAGCCCTATTTTCAATACAAAGATTATAATATTAGGTACATTAGGATTTACTTTAAAATGGCTTCGTTTGGAAAATGATGATAATTTTGATATTTTCTTTTTCTGCTTTTTCACATTATTAACTTATATTTTTATAATGCTTCATCTCAATGTCCCGCCTTCCAATTCAAAGGACATGTTTGTCTTTTTTCTCAAAAAATGATGGAATATGTGCGTAGCGCGCCAGCTCCGCCGCCAATTGTGCTAGGCTTTTATGGTTGTCGTTGCGCCAAAGCTCCTCGTCAGCCTTGCCTTTGGGAGTTGGCGCGGTGCGGCTCTTGGTCTTAAAGCATTTTAATGTTTTAATTACCAAAATATAAGGGATTGAACATGGGAATATGCTAGCTTTGCAAATATGGGTGAATTAAAATTTAAAATGCAAAAGGGCAGCCGGAAAATCTTAGAGCAGGCATTATTTTTTTAAAATGGCATTAGAAAAAATTTGAAAGTAATACAGGACATGGCAATGCACATATTAATGCAGGATATTATGGCTATTTATAATAAGAGAAGGAGGCAGCTTAAGCAATGGTAGCAAAAGGTAGCGGGTTGGATTGCGGCTTTTTTTTGATCGTTTAAACAAATACTTTAAAAAACTTTTAATAAAAATAAGGGGAAAGCACAAACACGCAAATTGGAGATTTCATTCTCATTTGGAGAATCTGATGCTGCCAAAATGAATGTTTTGGGCCATACCAATATGCGGCTAAAATTGGGACTAAATTATGATCACGGCCCGGGCCTGAATGATAGTCAATATAGGTCTTATGGGGAATAACCTTTGACGACTTATTTATTATTAGCATTAGCATTAGCATTTGTGAATATTAGCCTAGTTATAATCATTAGCATGGACGGGTTGGTTAAGCAAAACAATCTTAAACAAGAACAAAAAAATGCAACCCAATTTATTTAAAACCATTAAACAATTATTCTCCACCTCAACGCCGCGCAAATTATTGCAGCGCAGGCATTAAGCATTTTTGATGAAGGCCCCCGCCTTAGCAAAGATAAAATTGAGAACATAGGCAAGGAAAGCGTTATTGCCAAGGGCTTTGCTATTTTACAATTAGTTTGGTTTGCTACGCGCATTATTATCCAATTATATTGGGGCCAACTCATTACGCAATTGAAGCTTGCAACAAATATTTATGTCCTTTGCGCACTGCTTGCCTATGCATTTTATTGGTCAAGACCTTAGGGGGTGGAACGGCCCAAAAAGCATTTTGTTCCTTTTTTACACATTATGCGCAAGGTAATAGGCCAAGATCTAAGGTACCTGAGGCCGTTGGGCGGTACTCAATTTTTAATACGCAATTTTGTTTAATCTTTTGGCATGGACAATAAGTTTTTGGATTCCACAAAACCCATTCCCATTAACACTTTTATTATAGCCTTTGCCTTTATTGGCTTTAAAAATAAAGGCGTTGCATTTTATAATAATAATTTTGCGGGGATTATTATTGGCATGATCTTTGGCGCCATTTATTGCTTAAGATAAAGCCATGCCCTTTTTTTGCTTTAGGAAAAGTGGGCGTAGCGGGAAGCTTCCGTGTTAATAATAGCATCTTTAATTGCTAATAGGGTATGTACTTTAGCTTTTGGAAATTTGAATGGGAAAACGCATATTATGCATTATTTGGTATTTTATACATTATTAAGCGCGTATATTAATTGCCGAGTTTTTATGTTGATTGAAATGGTCCGCACACTTTTTATTTAAACATTAGCAGCATAGCCAATAAGTCATACATAATAGGCATTATTTAGGGGCCATTTAAGGATTATTTAAATTTCTTAGGCTAGGTACCTAGTTAAGCTGGGTGAGGAAAGAGTGAGCTAAGGGTAATTAGCGTTTAAGCAAAAGCAGCGAGATTTTGGGATGAAGAAAAAATAAGTTATATTTAATTACCTGCTAAGCAATCGCCCGGGCAGCGCATGCCTCGACCAATGCAAGGTAGCTAATGCGAGGTGGCCTTGTAAGGGAATCCACAACACAGCTGCAAAGCAACTCTTAATATTTGATTTATTGCTATCGGAGGATGAGAAGGAGGAAGAGCTTGGTATTGGTTGTTGGCAATAACGCATCGCAAATGGATTAATTAAACAAGATAATGGCAATAATAATCAAAAGTAAGGCCAAAGGTGTGGAGAAGGGTGCTGCCCAAATAATAGCAGCGGAGGAAAAAGGGGTAAAAGGGGAAGTAATGGTTGAGTATAAGAAGTTTGGGAAAGAAGATTAAAAAGGAAGAAAGGGAAAACAAATTAATATAAAGGCTACTCATTTTAAGTCACGACGAAATGAAGGGCGGCCGTTTTCTGCTTTCTTTTTTAGCAGGTGTAGGTATTAAACGGATAAGGGAAGCGGTTTTTTAAATGATGATTTGACTTATTCGCTTTTGTTGGTGTTCCTGCAGCAAGGCAAGGTTTTAAGGCTGCCGCCTTGGCCATAAGGTATGCAAGCGCTAAGGCGGCGCAAGATTTTGGCAAGTTGGCTGCAGAAAGCAGCAACTAAAACCCTTGAAAACAGCAGCCAGTTTGCCGTTTGATTATTAAATAAAGTTAAAAACTCGTAGTAATGCATAATCTTTAAATAAATTTCTTTTAAAAATAATTCTTTAATAATTAATATTCTTATAAGTATAATAATCATTATAAATTTAAAAAGGCCATATTAATAAGCTAATTAAGCTGATTTTAAAACAGGTCTTATTTTGTATTTTGATTAAAAACTTGTAGTGATGCACGACTTTTAAATAATAATAAATCCAAAAAATTGTTTTAATAATTAATATCCTTATAAGTATAATAATTATTATAAAATTTAAAAAGCCATATTAATAAGCTAATTAAGCTGATTTTAAAACAGGTCTTATTTTGTATTTTGATTAAAAACTTATAGTAATATACGACTTTTAAATAATAATAAATCCAAAAAATTCTTTTAATAATTAATATCCTTATAAGTATAATAATTATTATAAAATTTAAAAAGCCATTTTAATAAGCTAATTAAGCTGATTCTAAAACAGGTCTTATTTTGTATTTTAGTTAAAAACTCATAATATTACACAATATTTAAATAATTCCCTTTAAAAGTGGGGCTTTTTAAACTTCCGGCACTCCCGCACTCCCGCATTCTTAAAGTTTTGTTGCATATCGTACAATCAACACCACTTAACACTACCTTTTATTATACTTATAAATCACGTTTTAATCACCAAGCAGTCAAAGCTCGGTCCACGTATTTATGACCAATTAGAAGAGGGCAAAAATTAAGGGAATTTTTCACCACTGGGAAAATCAACCTGGCGTAGAGATTTACACGTGTTAAAGTAATGCCTGAGGCTCCTAAGATTTAACAAAACGTGGAGACAGCTAAAGCTGTCAATAATTAGGCAGATATATTAAGATTATTAATTTTATTATTGTAGCTACCGTTAAAGGCGTACTATTAGTCTAGAGAATATACCTACATACGGCTTTTATTCGAGACACCGGACTACCGTCCAGTATTGTAACTCTTGAAAAGACCAAAGTCAGGTTTGTTATACACTTATAAATAATAGATACTAATTACCCTTTAGTAAAATGTATCTTACTTCCGTTTATATATAAAGGCAAAGGCATAAAGACACGAATAATCCTAAAACCTTGATCTAATGTATAAAAGTACTCTTCCCCCCAGTACTAAGACTAGTACTTTAATTACTACACTTTATATTAAATTACTAGACAGACTTTATAAAAAATAAAAATAAATAAGAAGCGGTTAAGGCCTTTGAAAAATAGTAGCTTAAGCTATTATTAAAAGATGTTGTTGTGTTTTTAAATGGCTTTGAACAATATATCAATAGAAAACACTATATTAAGTACAGCTATACAGTCTACTAGGACAAAGAACAACTTATTATTAGTAACGGTTTGATTAATAATTTTTTCTATGTTTTTGACGTAAAAGTCATTAGTGCCTAAAAAGGCTTAAACAAAGCACTTAACTTACCTATATATATCAGCCAAAATCGAGTCTAAATATATATCAATAGTACTTTAGTAATTTAGAGGATTAAAAGCGACGCTTTTACTTTTTCGTAATGGGCTTTTTATAATATTTAAGACTCAATAGAATTTTATAATATTCGGGTAACGTAGTTACCTATTTATACCGGTATCGAAGGAAACAAGGCAATAAATCGACAAATAAACATCGGCGCCTTTGAAAAAGAATAAGACACTAGAATGGCCTCTTAACTTATTGTATCTAAAATCTGGTCATTTGCGAGAAAAAAAATCAAAAAAGCTTAACTCAGCTAGTGGGCTAAAGTAAGCTGAACGATATTAAAATAGTACGCTAATTAGGGGTTATTTTATAACGTCAAAGAATTAAAGGAGTTTACATTTCCCTAAATAACGCTTTAACGCCTTTTTATTATTCGAACTTACTACGGAGATTTTAAGTAGTATTATAAGAAATACAACTATATAAACAACAACTTCTTTTGCTTTTATAAACAGAATAAGTTAATCGAATATTTTATTTTTTTGCCATAAGACATAACACTGGTACGGGAAATAGCCAAAGGACACTTATCCTAACCTTTTACTTTCCAGCTATAAAAAGGCTATTTTTTACTTACATTATCTTTGTATAATACCCCCGGATTTTGTAATTTTTTTTTAATTACAAACTTTTTGTCGAGTACCGTAGGGGAGGAGCTTTAGGAAGTGTGAAAGTCTTGAATTATAAAGGAATATAGTAGAGCTCCCCTTAAAAGGGAGCTCCAAAGATCTAGTTACATAAGCAGTCTTAATTGGCTGCAGCGCCATTGAGGCTCTATTGGTACTACCAACCAACAAACCCCTATTTTATACAACACACCCCCTTAACTAAAAGCAATTATAAAAACTATAAGAATACTTAAATATAACTTGTATAATATAATAACGTAAATACAAACTACCATATAGTTAGGAATAGTACTAATACAACTGGTTATAATAGAGGCGTCGTTACTAAGGCAACGGAATTAAACAAGTAAAGTTATACTAAAGCTTCCATGCCAAGAATTTGCGTTCCTCAGCAACCATACCATCAAAAATAGCTTGTACCAAAAAGCGCGCCCCCGCCACTGCCCTCAAAATATTAAAAAAAAAAGAATAGGTTTCAAACGTCTAAAAATCTAAAATCAACATATTAATATACATAATATAACTAACCGGCGCCCCTCGGGCTACCACCCCTCGGGCTATTACCCCTCCTCCTCGCTCACCCCTACTAATCCTTCAGCGTTACACCGTGGCTAGGGAAACTCGTACTATACCGTACTCCCACTATATTCACAATAACATACGTGGCACACCGGGTAACCCTTGTCGCAACAAGTCGTCGTCGGTACAATGTTTTTGTTATTATAAAAACAACAAAGCTAATTGTGCTACTGCGCCCCAAGCCACTGCCGCCCTCTTTACCGCCTACCTAATAACAAAGTCAGTGCCAAAAAACTCCCGCATATATACATCGTCTTATATAATATTAAATGTTATATAAAAACAATAAATAAAGCTCCTACTAACCGGCCGTAAGCCCTCACCGCCCGTTAGACTACTATCAAGGCTACCTTAAAAAAAAAGGAGGTTAAAAAGGTTAAAAATAAAAAAGAAGATGACTCTGCCTTCGGTTTGTCGTTCTATAAGTATTATTCCTGTTGTTTTAAGACAACATCTAATATATTACAGCCTCTCTTTACTAAAAAACCGCCGTACCCCCCCCCGCCCTGTTTTTGGCGTTAAAATAAATAATAATAATAATATAACTATTACTATTAATATCAATAAACCTTCAATCGCCACTATCACAGCGCGTATTATTACTCGCGCCTCTGCTTTAACAGAAATTAACGTTCTAGCTAGCGCCGCTCGGCGATTAATGAACCTTTTACTCCTACCTCTATAAATAAAAGTGGCTTTACAACCTATAAATCATAGCTTAAAAACATTACCCCAATAATAAAGCGATTTTACAACCCCAAAGTCATAATTTAAGAACGTTTCCCTTATATTATTATAAAACTACGGGTATATCAAAGCAGCTTTATAACCCCAAAATAACAACTTAAGATCAGGTCCTCAAAATTCACACAACTCTCCTTTATACTTGTCGTTTCTTTTTATAACGTTAATTTAAAATAACATATAAAATATACTAAATGTAAATGTAAATATATCTTAGCACTTTTAACTCAAATAAACTCTTTGACAACAGCTCAAACGTCCTAAAGGTTTAGGAGAACTATAAACACCTTAAACTTCTGTTAAGGTAAGTTTTTTGTCAAACCATCTACTGGCATGTCGTTAGTAAGAAGATATGTTACCCAAAAGCTCCCCCTTTTATATTCTTATTATAACCACATATTTTATATATCAACGTATTTTAATTTCGTCAAAATACGTTGGTTTTCTTTAATTATCAACCAAATCGTCTATTTATTATCACAGAATATATTCTACAAAGCTCCCACATCAAATATTAATTCCTTAAAAAAACACTACAACGCCATTACTTCCTTTACCGTCCTTACTACCCCTAATAACTCCGCTTCCGTTGTTAAAATAGTTACAATGTCTTACCTTAAGGCTTTCCAAACAATCGCACCTCTAAATAACATTATGATAAAACCTTAGGAAAAATATCTTAACTTTTCGTCATTTGTGAATAAGGCGTCTAAAGCTATTAATAAATATATCTCCCAATCTTTATATTAATAAACAATCGCTAAAAAACGTGATCTAAACAAGTATTTAATGATTCATTTGACTGCTTTTATATACTAGGCGCTCGGGTTCATTAAGAAGTACAATAACTAAGACGTTACAAAGGTAACATCTGGCTTTAATATAATAGCTATATATAAGACTAACCTAACCTTCTTTTAGTATTCTTTAATCTGCTTTAATATAGCAATTCTAGGGTTTTTGACTAAGTCGTAATTCGGCAAAGGCATATTTGGGCACTTCTTATCCACTATATTAAATTTCCAAGCCACTTTTTTTATGTAAATGTCGTATATTAAAAACACCGTCTTTACGAACTGATCTCTAATTATACGCACCCCCAAGAACCATTCTACATCTCTTAGTATTATGAACTCGTAGGCCAAATACAACCCTTTAATAATTTCTTGTCTTTTATCATTATTTAAAACATAATACAAAACTTAAATATCATCAATATAAAACGCCACAAAGACTATCCTATTAAAGTTTATAAAAATACACAGCTCCTCCACTAAAGGGTTAAGATTTAGTTTATTTAATATTATCGTAAAATCGTTGTACTATAACGCAAAAGAGTCTCTTAGGCTATACAATACTCAATCAATTTCTACTATTATTCCAGGTCTTTTTTAGCTATCTAAGAAGTAATATAACACTAAAATACTCCTTTTATCACATTTGGCATTAACAAATACATTAACTATATCAAATTATTTCACTTTTAAATCAAACTATATTATAAACGCTATTATTACTCTAAAAAAGCGTATTATAAATATTGCGGCATATATCAAAAAAATCGTTGAGTCGTTTTATATATCCCCTCATATTATAATACAAAAGCGACAATAAATTAATTTATTTATTAAATCAACTTTATATATGAAAACCCATTTTAATAAAATAGGCTATGTAATAGCGTCTTCCTTAGGAATCACTTTCTAATAATATCGAGTTTCTAAATTAGCAATCTTTTTTTCGCTATCTTTCCTAAAGTATTCGCCCTAAGCGTGGCTGTCTAATTTATTCTAATTCTTTAAAGCCTTTAAAAACTTCCCTTAATATAAGTTATATAAGTTAGAAGCGACTATAAGATCTACTTTCACTCTAACACTTAAAACAACTATTACTATTACCGCATACAATGTAACTATATCTTTACTATTTGCTCATATTAAAGTAATTTTACAAAATATACTAATAAACTCTATCATATACAAGTGGCTGTCTTATTATAAAGCCACTACTATAAAATAATAGCCCCAAATTATAAGTCTATTATACTCCTTCCATACTTCTTGTATTACGTAAATTCGATTATGTTTTTATTGTTATCGTTATTATCGGCTTATTTTAGCCAGTGTTTAAAAATCATCGTCCATCCCAGTCACTGTAGGCAAAGCTTCTAATAGTTTAAGAACTTGTTACTCAAGATCTTGTGGCCTTTGACTTAGTATTACAACTTGAAAGTATGTTTAGTACGTCTCCTCAATACTTAAATCTATACTTTCACTACGTAAAGTATTCTTCTTAGGCTGATTTTTGATTATTCAATCTTTAATAAGTTTTGAAGCACCTGAACTCAACCTTTTATAAGGAGTCAAAACTCCACTATTATTCTTGATATTATCTTTATAAAGAACTACTTTATTTACCCCCGAATTTTGACTCTTATAAAAGACCATATCGTTATTCTCCTTCTTTTGGTTTTTATAAAAAACCATTTCATTATTCTATATTTCCCAGTTATTATAAAAAACTATTCCCATTTTATTTTCCATTACCCCTAAGTTTATCAGTAATTCAAAAGGATTAAGGTCTATTAATATTATTATAAATAGTTTGGTCGCCAAAAGGAGTATTCTTATAAACAAGAAAAGCACCTTTAATACAATGATTTCTGTTTTTATTAACTCTTTAACATATACTTCAATAATGGCATTTAGCGCAATTATTCGTTCCTCCGTAACATTCTCTATAATATTGCTTATATCAAGCCCTATGTCTAAAAAAACATCGTCTTCCTCTATCATAATAATAAGCTCTTTTAAAGCAAAAGCGGTTTAGCTAACTAACTTCTCCTCTTCCAAAAAATAAAACTTCATTTTATTAAAATAAACATTATATATTATAATAATACGGCATAACTAAGGCACTTAGATTCTATATATATTAAAAGCAATATAACCAACCAAATAACTTAAATATCCCTTGGGATTAACTTTAAAGCCTCTTTTATTTTTTCTAGCTTTTTTGTCGTTTTTTATTAAATAGGTACACGCCTTATACATATATTCCCCGCTCCAATCTAGTCTTAAGTCAGTCGACAGCTTCTTTACAATTAGTAGATCGTACTATCAAAAGTAACCCTAAAACCATTCCTGAAGTACTTGGTTTAGGCTTTTTATCCCTCGTTATATAAGTAATGCCTTATTATACAAATAGACCGCCGTATTACACACCTCCGGGTACAGTTTTTTTGGGAGTTTTGCTCAAATATACATTTTAATAAATTTAGTAATAATTTCTTGTCTTATGTATTCTAAACCACCGACTAATTCTTTAGTATATACTAAAGGGTTCTCCACTTTGATCCCTTCCTTTGTTGTCCAGTCTTAATAACATATCATTCTAGAAATTACAACAACAAAAATATCATTATCATACCTAATAACACAAATAAACAGTTTATATTAATATCTTATCTAATACTCAAAGTTCTATAACACTAATATAACGTGGTTCAGCAACTTATTTACTAAGGTCTAACTAAACAGCTTCTTACTGTACTTGTCTTTAATTACTAATAACCACTATATTCCATTATAACTTAAAAGAAAATCAAACAAATCCCAAAAAATTCTAAAAAATAGTCTTACTGCCTTATTCTCAGACTCCCTCCTTAAAATAATGTTTCCAACATATGTTACAGCACAATCCTCACATTCGATTCTGAAAACACCGTTAAATTCTACCCCTCTCCCTATATAAAACAACACCCAAAGTGCTTCTTCTCTAAAATAGCCCGTTTTTAAATGCCATATCTCTGGCATTACATAATAAACTCACAATAATTTCTTATTTAACTAAAAACCTTGTTTTAAGCTACAACAAAAAATTGGATATATCATGGCTAAAAAACATTTTACTATCACTAGGTTATAGGGGCAACAAAAATAGTTAAAAAGCTTATATTTAAAAAAAGTAAGATTATACTTCTACTCTAATTTCCAAAGCACCACACTATCTCAAACTTCCCTGTACCTTAATATAATATCTTTCCCCAAGTATTAAATCCTAATATCTAACAAAAGCGCCTTAAAAATAATGTTAACGTTAAAACCAATTATAATTATAACGTTACTTAAAATTAGGTTTTATATATTTAAGCTATCTTTGTTTTTTAGCACATTTTTAAAAAGTCATTGGCTTTGTCTAATAACTAAAAAACATTATATACCTGCTTTTACACAATTATTGTTCTTAAATTTTACAAAAGTGCCTAGGATAAGTTTTTTTTCGTCATTAACAAGATATTAAACACTACAATTATCAACAAATGTACTATTTGAAAATATGTATAAATTACTAATAAAATCTATAGCGTATATTCCCATTATTTTGTCGATATTTAAAAGTTTTGGATCAATAATAACAATGCTAACATTTCCAAAGTATTTGCTCTTATCTAACAATAACAATGGATTTTCTTTTTCTTTTTTGTTTAAAGCAACATTTCTAATAATTCGACTAATAAAAAGGATTTTCTAACCTTTTTTAACAATTTCCTTCTGTAACTCAACGTACTTCACTTCTTCAAGTCTTCTGCGAATTTCTTTAACCTCGTCATTACTAAAGTAATTCTTTAGTTTGTTTGTATAACCGCTGTCATAGGTATACCTTAGTCTCTAGCATTTAATAAGTACTTAGAAATAGCTATTCTTAGAATTATAAAAGCAACCGTTTTCCTTCGATTATTTGGAGTAAGATCAGTTAAATAAGCCTTATTTACTATATATACTCAAGCTTCTGGCACCAAAAGTAATTTCAAAGTTATTAAGAGTTTCTAAACGTTTCCTAAGAAAGGTATATAATCTATTTGCTAACTTTTCACCCCCTAAACCATTCTTAAAATACTCTTCCAAATTAATTCCAAAAGCTAAACCATACTCCTCAAACGTTATATAATATTCCTTTCCTAAAACGTCGTTTCTAGTAATATCGGCTAAAGCTTAAACGGCTTATGTCTCAATATAAACTGAAGCTACAAAAAAAAAGTCTTTAATACCTAAAACACCCTAAACTTCCGGAATATTATATACTTTGGTAAAACAATACTTCTTTTATTACTTTTTATGCCAAATACAAGCTTCTATTTTTCCTTTCTTTCTAAAGGCACTTATTAAAGTTTTTCGATAATCTGAAATAACAAATAACAATACAAAAACATCTAAAAGAACAAGTTCCTGCTTAATTAACCTAACTAATACTTAAAAGCCAATAAAATTCTTCGATTTATTATTATTAATAACATTTATTAAGATCAATACACTAACGATACTATTGACTTAATTAAACAAATATTAATACTTTATATTAAAAAACGTCTATTAGGTGAGTTTATTTTAGAATTCTCTTATATAAGCTTCCTAAATCTCTTTGATGTCACTAAAAGTCGCTTCTTATAATTTAATAACTTATAAAGGCTTTATAAAAGTCCTTTTCTCGTCTTTATTAATAGTTTCCCACTTATAATACATCTTCTACTCATTATTACTTATCAACGCTATCTATTTTATAAACCAATAATTTGTCTTAACTTATATATATTCGTTAATGTTAAGAATTATTAGTCGAGATTCAAAAAGGTTTAAAACGTCACGTCCATTTAAGTTAACAAAATCAATAATACCCCTGAATTAAATGTGGTACTAGAATCTCGTCTACCATTATGGCCATTAGCAACAATCACTTAATAAAACGTCGTCTTTATTAATTAATATGTCCTAAGAAAACATTTTATTATTATCAAGCTTTTATAAAGTTTAAAGAAGTGTTATTAAGTTAAAAAAGGGGAATATATACTTTTGAAGAGTTTTCTAAATAACAATAAATGTCCTTTAACACTTACCTTCGCTTTTCTCGACTTATAATAGTCGTACCTTAATAACTTATAAAATAAGGCTATAGCTCTTAATTGTCGAGTACCGTAAAGAAGGAACTTTAGGAAGTATAAAAGTCTTGAATTATAAAGGAATATAATAAAACTCCCCTTAAAAAGGAACTCTAAAGATCTAGTTATATAAGCAGTCTTAATTGGCTACAACGCCATTGAGGCTCTGTTAGTACTACCAGCCGACAAACCCCTATTCTGTACAACACTTTTACTTTAAGATTTATATGTAATAAACCCTCGAATAAGCCATTATACTATTATTATATATTATTTTATATAATAGGTGCCTTTTTATCTTTAGATTAATGTTTTTTTAAAGGAATAAACGTTGATATTTGTTATTTTAGGTTACAGATATTGGTTTATTTGTTTTTGTTTTCCCTTTTGTTAATAGACCATTTGGTTATATTAATACCTTTATAATACACAGTTCCCCTGTTAATAGGCACTACCGGCCCTTAGGCTTAATGTGCGTTTTTAAAGACTATACTATTCTTTTTGGGTCTTGGCCTTTTCTTTGTATTAGTACTTGTTCTTAATGTCGTGGATTAGGCTATTTGTTATAATCGCCCTTTGTTAACTACACGTTCGTACGCAAGAATTGTTTTTAGGTCTTTGGTCTTTTACTCTGTACTTATAATCCCTCTGCTTAATACATCTATATACCCTATAAGAAGTCATAGGATATATTAGCTTTACTGGTATTCGTCGGATATTAAAATAATATCATTATCATTATTATTATTATCATTTTATTATAGTCTAGACGTTTTTTATGAGTTAATTGATAAGGACAAAAACTATGACGTTAACTTTATGGTGTCTTATTAACTTAATTTGGACTTGGCATTATTTACTATAAAAGCCTCAAAGTTTTTAGTAGTTATCCCTGGGCCTTTGGCTTTACGGTTATAAGAGGAAATAGGATTTTTTAGAGTTTTTTTGGTTTTTTTCTTCTTTTTTTTGATTTTTCGTTGTATATTTGTCTTGTTTTAGTGGGAGTTTATTTTTAGTAGGAGTTTACTTTTAGTAGGAGTTTACTTTTCTTTTGATTTTTGTAAATCTCTATTTAGTTTGTACTTCTTGTATTGTTGTGTCTGTTTTTTGGCAAAGTCTAGTTCTGACCTTGAGTAAGAGTGTCGAATGGGATTATGTGGTGATTAGGTGTAAGCTTATTTAGCTATGCTATTTATGTATATATAAAGGATTTCCCCCTTTGAATAGACAGGACAATGAAGCAACCTTTCACCCTTCCTACGGAGTACTATGTGACAGAGTTCAAGAAATACCACTTTAATATATAACTTACACTTAAAAAATTAAGTCTTAATATAAAAGGGGAAAAAAGGACAAAAAAAGCCATATAAATTCTTAAAAATAAATGATAAGTCTTATAAAATCATTATAAATAATAATTAGATTTATATATTCTAATTAACATTTATACTTTTATTTAAAACAAATACGTTAAGTGTTAAACATTAAAAAGAAAATTTATTAAAAGATTCCACAAAAATTATTCTTAATCTTAAATTATTAATTAATAACACACTTAAATCGACGAAAGTCACTCTTGATCTTAGATTATTAGTCAATAATATACCTAGATTGACACTAAAACTATCTTAGATTACCGTTAAGCTCTTATTTATATAACCCATTCAAAAATTACTAACAATTAATGACAATTATAATATTAAGGTATTTTTAATTAAAAAGGAGACAAAAAATCAAGAGTTTTCTATTAAACTTTAAAATAAAGGCAAAATCACTACTCTTAAAACACCATTTTAACAATCTCGTCAAATAAAATATAAAACACTTATCAAAAGAGGGGTTTTTACACTTATTTAAAAGAATAATTTTAAAATAAAAAGTTAACACATCTTTAAATTTAAAATAATAAACAAAATAAAAAAGAAAGACCTTAACGTTATATAAAAAGTCAAGACTTATCGTTTAATACTTTAATAACAAAAGCAAAAGGGAAATATTAACTTAATCTCTAATAATTTAATGCGTAAATTAATAACTATTCATTTTCTTAACATTTATAATTAAATAATTAAAAAAAGTCTAAACGGATTTAAATCACGTTTAATATTTCAAAATATTACTTAAACCTATGTCTAAATATAAACAAAGCTTTATAAGACATGTTTATATAATTTCCTTAAAAAATCATAAATAAATTCCCTTTTAATATAATATTTATGATAATGTTCTTATTATATAACATTTTAGAATTAGAAAATCACTAATTTAAAACTTACTATAAACACAATATAAAGAAGTTATAAATAAAGACCTCTACGTACGATCTTTATTTATTAATTAATATTAAGGATAATTAAGAATTTAAAATAATTAAAATATAGACAAACGACACCTTAATTTTAGGAAATAACAATTTCTTAGTTAAAAAGTAAACGGAAATTACAAATATAAACTTTTTAACAAAATTAATTTAAGTCTTAAACGCCTTTAAACCCTTTATATTTAATAGTTATATTATTATTACAAAGGGAAACAATCTTTACATATCTTAAAAAAGACAAAGGGCCAAAATCAAACTAATTAATATTAAAAAGAGTAATTATAAAAAGGCTTATATAAAACAACGCGCTCATAAAGCCTATATCATTACGATTTATTAGCCAAAAGCCACATTTGATCTCTCAGTGGCAGTTTAACATTAAGATCTTATAATAAATAACGTCAAAGCCTTAAATCTACGTCTTTAATAACAAATGGATAATTTAAAAAAAATGTCTACAGTACATTCTTATAAACTTATATTTAGTAAAAATTTACGTCTTTATTAATAATTCTTTTATTAATAATAAAGATTTAAGTTTTTAAATTGGGTTTATAATAATAATTAAAACTAAATTAAAGGAGGATACAGAGTTTACCTTTAATAATAACATCGTTTATATTAGTTTTATGAAGTATAAAAGAGTTACTCGCGCAGTACTCACTTCGGAGTTTGTTAGTCCACAGGGGTTATGTAATCTCTTTATATTATATAGGGAGCGCCACTTGAATAATACTATGGTAGTTTTTAGGGGTTATACCTTGGCTATTAGAAATAATAGATTTGATAGTTTTAGGGGGTAGTTAGAGCTATAACGGACTTGTTATAGGGGTTATTTAGAAGAGTATATAGTAGGGGATTTTTCCTACTCTTTTAAGAATACACAGATTTTATTACCCATTTTATTAAAGATTATATTGATCTTTTTGTTTTAATATATTTTTGCGTGATTTATTGGTATTGTACTAATATTGATTAATAGTTAATTTATATCATAAATAGTAAGGTTTTAAATTATAAAATTAACTTAAAGCATTTAATTATTTGTATTTTTAATTAGGGCTTAGCTATTTGATTAGATTAAGGGATAGATAATTTTCCTTTTGTGAGGATATTAGTAAAGGCATTTTGATTAATTAGAAATTCAATAGCTGTATAATTTATAATAAAAGTAATATAATAATTATTTAACAATAATTATTAAGATAACATTTTAAAACCGGATTAATGGATTATTTAAGGAATTATATTTAAACAGATTTTAAACCCATTTTAATATAATGTTTTAATTAGGGGAGCGTATTGCGGAGCCAGTGAAGGAGTATATGAAAAGTAGTATTATTTTATTAATTTAAGAATTAATGGATAATATATTATTAAGGGCTGATAATATACTAGTTAATTATATGAAATATTTGCAAGAGTTTTGCAAACATTATTATAATGGGAAGACAAAGGGAGAGTACTTGTTTTAAGATTTTTGGGAGTTTTTTGGCAAATGAATGGCTGCTGATTTTAAAAAGATTTATAGGTAAAAAAAGGCTTAATTAAAGGATAATTTGAGGTTTTATGGTTATTATGTATAAAGAGTAAAGTAAATAAAAGTTACGGATATATTAAAGGAAATAATAAGGCTTAAAAGGAATAAATAGCTTAAGGAATAATTAAAGATATAAGACTGGATATATTTAAATCTTTTATATGGCTTATTTAAAATTAATTAGGGGTTTTTATATTTATATAAATCCTTTTTTTATATATTAAAGATTGAAAAAAGTTAAATATTTTTAACGTTAAGAGGAGAGATGTTGGGTGTTATATTAGGATATTAAGATGACTTGTTTAAGACCTTTGCTTTTATTAAAGTTAATATTATAAAAAAGAATTTGTATAATATAATATAATTTATTAATTTAAAAGGGGAATTCTTATTTACTTTTAATAAGGGGCCTTTTAAAGATAAACCAAAATGAAAATCAAATAATAATACATTACTTGATTTAATATTATTATTAAGTGTTTATTTAAGGAATGGGATATTATTCCTTTTTATAATAACATTAAGATTTATTAAACCTTATTTTGAATTAATATGGCTTTTATGGTTTATAATGTACTTATTATTTTTAAGTTAAGCCAAGTTTTTAGTAAATTTTAATAAGATATATTTAAAAAAAAGCTTTAGTATAACGGCGTTAAGGATTATTTTAATAAGAAGTTATATATTTTTGCTGATTTGTGTTAATAAGCTTTTATTAATAATTTTATATGGAATTAAGCGTTTTTGTTTATGTTATAAGATGAAGTTAATATGTATTATTATTGGTATTTTTAAAATAACTTTTTTTAAGGATTTTATTATAACTATTTAAGGCAATTTTAAAATAAAGAAACATATAAATAAGTTTTTTAGCTAACAGTTTGGCTTAACCTTTTTATTATTTTTAGCTAAATCATATTAGAAGGGTAAATTAATGCTAAGCTAATTAAAGAGCTTTGTTAAGGAATTGCAAAGCCTTTAATTAGGTTTTAAGAATAATAATATAAAAAAGAATAAAACGCTTTAGGATAAGTTATTATAAGAAGTATTAGGTAATCCACTTTTTAAAATAGCCTTATTGAGAATATTATTAATGTTTTCTATTTTAATAAACGGCCTCCGCTTTGTTATTAGTATTAAAATAATATATAAGCTAGGATTATGGGTTAAAAAGGCTTTTGAATTAGATTTAAATTATTATTAATTTTATATTACTGATGGAAATGCATATTATTTAAGTAAGAGAATGAAATTTTTATAAGATAATAAGCGTGGGAACAAATTCCGGCCTAAACTAGGTTATATTAAATATATTATTTGTAAAAAGAAAAATTACTATAATAGCTAATATTTAAAAAGAAATGCTGTAAAAACAAAATATTTTGCTAAATAAAAAGCAAAAGAAATGAAAGCTATAAATAGCTTATTTAAAGCCTATTTCGCATATGCTAAAAAATATGAACTTAATTTAAACCTGGATTAAACCTAATTTAAAAGATATGAGAATAATTTTTATGATAATAAATTAAATATTTTATTAAATAATAATAATTTTAAGGGAAATTAAATAACAATAATGGCAATGGTATAATAAATTTTATGATTGTATTTATAGCAAATAAAATTAAGTATAATGTATGGAAAATGTTATTATAGCTTAAGAAATAAAAAGCAGCTTATATTTTGAAAAATAGGATTAGGAAATTTTTATGTAATAAAGCCTATATAATGCAATAAACGATTTTATTTTTTTATTTTTTTATTAATATTAAAGCTTTAAATAAAAATATTAAAAGCATTAACTAATTGCAAGCTTTGCAATGGATTTAATATATTAAATTTAATATAAGCTAAGCAGGGTAAAGTTGGATTATACTTAAAGCCGATTCTTGCCTATTTATGAGAATAGCAATAATTAATATTTTTACTAAATAAATAAAGTTTATAATTATGAATGCGAATATTTTATTTTTAATATGCTTATAGCAGTTAAATACTAGTAAGCTTAATGCTTAATATGATAATTTATAAAATATGTTAATTTAAGGCAAAAAAGAATTAATTATATGAAAATAAGGCCATTTATGGCTCTTTTTAAACCAGCACCAGCAGTTATTGGATTTATTAACTGATATGATTAATGCGTGTCACTAATTGAAATGGAAATTTAAAGATTATATAAGCGATCTGGGCATCTTTTGATACAATGCCTATAATATTTATTGGATTAGGCTAGCCATATTTTTAATTTTAATATTATGTTTAAGGTTAAAGAAATATATAAGCATTGCCAAAAATATGCAGATGTTTTATATAAATTTTGATTTAAGCTATAAAATAATATAAATTTTAATTATATAATTTATGTTAATATAGCATAATTTAAAAAGAAATATGCTTTTTATATGATTAATAAAGCTATTAACTTTAAAGCAACAAAGCTATTTTTAAAAAAAATTGGTTTGGCTATGGCTTAAGCCATATTTAATGCTTTTAAATTAGCATAAATGGATATATATATTAAATCCCCTGATTTTATAATATATGATTATGGGTTTAATTTTAATTTTAAGGAGTTTTGTAATTTCTTATGCTTTATTAGAAGTATTTTAAAACTTATTTTTATGGAAGCATATCATTTAATTGGTAAAATGAAGAGATATTATTATTTACTTTAATATGCTTATAAAATTATTATAAAAAAGCACCTTAATAATGATGATGATAATGATATTATTTTAACGTCGAAAGGTAGCCGGCAAAAGCCTAACTATTAAAAACCTCCCGAGGGGTATAATAGACATAGTAAACAGGGGGATTATAAATATATAACTAAACTTTAAGAACTAATTGTTGTACAGAATCAGGGTGGATTTCGCCTAAAGGCGCTTCAGCCAATAAATGCTGCTTATGTAATTAAACTCAGGGGAGCTTTCTCATATAGGGAGCTTCCCCTGATTACCTTAATAAATTAAATTTTTTATATTATATGTATTTCCTTCTTGCGGTGCTTAATAATTAAAAGCCACATTCGTTTGTTTTGATAAGCTATCAGTATTTTAAAAGCATTTGCAAATTAAATGAAGAAAGATAATGTGAGAGAGCATTTATTACTACTTGGAAAACTTTTTAAAAGTTTAATAAACACATTTTTTTTTATCAAAATAAATAGTTTTTTTACGCAACTAAATCGTTCCTTCAAAACAATATGTTCTCTTTATATGCTGATAAAGCTATTATAGACAATAACAAAGCTTGTTTAATTAAGCGGAGCCATTGGCCATAATGATAAGTATTATTTCAGTACTATGCCGACTTTTAAAGCATTTTTGATTATATTAATCCCAACGCCAAAAACGCTTTAAATCTTTTAAAGTTTTAATTGAATGCTTCAAAAATTAATGCATATATATAAATCAAGATAAATTATTGCTTTAAAGTTTGAATAAATTTTTTAATAAAAGATTAGAGGGAAACATACAATAAGTGGATTAACTTAAACAATATGAAAAACATATTTATAAAATTGTTTAAAAAAAAGAAACCGCAAAAGGCAATATTTTTTGATATTAAGAAAATTTAGAAGGCATAAAATAGAAAGTATTAAGCAAAATTGTTTAATTAGATGATTTTTAGCGTTTAATATTAATTTTTTTTTAATTAAGTAAATGCCATAATTAGCAAATTAATTTTTATTAATGCTATAAACAAAAATAAAGCAAAAGGTATCTTAGAGCTTTAAACATTGCTTAGGATTTTCAAAAAAAAACCTGGCATTGTTAAACTTTTTAATCATAAATGCGGTGATTTTAAATTATCAAGCTATATTAGCATTTGTTAACCCAAATAATATTAATAAAAAAAAGGCAAAATTAATATGAAAATTTAGTACTACATATGGCAAAAGCAATACGATTTTGCAAAAACATATAACATTGTTAATATTAAAAAAATACTTAAAATCAAAAAGTTTTTTGCCTTAACATTTGTTTACGCAAACATATAAGCTGCAAATGCTACTTTAGCAATCATCAAAAATAATACCTTTGGCCAAAAGCATAATATAATATTTAAAAATTATACTATTATGTTTGGTGCTAAGTTTAAAAATGCTATAAAATTTAAGATTAATAATAAAATAGCGCTTAATCAATTTTTTGCCACTCTTAAAAATTGCTTTAATACGTCAAAAAAAACAATTATTTGCTTAAGCCAAACAATAGATCTGGCTTTTATAATAACAAAAAAAAAAAAGTCCAATAGCAATTATTTTTGCAAAAAATCACATATAGCTAAGCCAATCAAATGCTAAAAGCTTAAATATGCTTATAATAGCGGTTGCATTAATAAAATATAAAATAGGCCAAATAAAATTAAAATCAAAAATTTTTGCTAAAAAGCAAACTTATCTAATTTTACTAAGCTATAGAAAGAAATTATTAAAAATGATTAAAAAAAAAAGCCAATTGCAAAAATCACTTGATTTAGCTTTTTTAGCAATCAAAAACATAAAAAAAAAAAGCGAAAAAAGAGTAATAACAAAAATTCATTATTATTGCCTTTGTTATTAAAAAACAAAAGCAAACTTAAATTTTCTTTTAATTTTAATACTGCCATAATTAATCCAAAGCTATTTAATATTTAATAACATTGCCATAATTAAAAGATTTAATGTTAATATTATCTTAAAGGCGCTTTTAATATAAAATGAAATTTAGTATTTTAAAAAAAAAATTATTTTATAATATGAAAAAATTAAAAAAAGTATAATAATGCAAAAGCTAAAACAAAAATATAATTTAATTTTTTTTAAATATAAGCTTATCTATTGCTTATTATTTTAATTTGTATATATATACAGCCTTATAATCTTTTAGCGTGCTTTAATTATAATATACCTAATTTTTTATTGTAATTTAAATTAAGATTTTTAATTAATAAAAAAGCTTTTTTGCTTGTATTTAATAATACCAAAAATATGGCATTTAAAAACAGGCCATCTTAAAAAAAGGCACTATAAGCGCTTTTGCAAAATAAAAATAAAATTCAATTTTATAATATTTTTAGAATAACATATGAAAATTATGCTATTATATATACTAAAAATGTTATATCAAAATAGAAATCTAAAAACAAAGCCGTAAGGCTGTTTTATAAAATCTTATAAGATTTATTTGATTTTCTTTTAGGCTATAATTACACCTAATAGCTATTAATCATTAAAAATAAATTTAATGGCAAAATTTTTGGCTAAACAATCCCCAATAAATCGCACAAACATATTATACCAATGCTCCAGAATTTCAAGCGCTAAGTAATGCGTTAATATAAATTATTAATTAATATTATTTAATATAATAATAACACTTTTATTATTATAATTAAAAATATAACTCAATATTAAAAATAAACAAAGCTTAAAAAAATTAAAATTAAAAATCCCTTAGCATATACCAAAAAGCCTATCAACAGCTTAAAGCGCGCAAAATAAGAAATTATTAATAAATTAATTAAAATGTGCAATTAGGCAAATCTGCTATATAAATTATATTCAAAAATATGCTATGCTGCAATTTATTTTTATAACATAAGTTTTTTTGCATAATAAAACATAAAAAATCCAAATCAAATATTTTAAAAATAATTTCAAAGCTATTTTTAGTAATATAATTTATTAATTATAAAAAAGCTTTTGATTAATTTAAGATTAAATTAAAATGGGATATATATATACAAGGTGTGTGCATATTTAATAAAAAATAACAAAAAAGCCGGAAAAAACAAAAAAGGCTTTAAAATTTATCTTAAAAAACATATTAAATACTTAATTAATTACGTTGCCTTTAATATATATAAAATCTAAATGCTTTAGCTGCATCGTATTATTACAATATATAATGTTAGCTTTAATAAAACAAAATTCTATTTTTCAAAAAATAAGAAGTTAAACAGCCAATTGGCTTTAAAGCTTAAAAAAATTATTATACAGATAAAGCAGAAAGAAGTTGCTTTAAACATAAAAACTATTAAAAATAGTGGTATTAAGCATATTGCAAAAAAACGCCCAAACGTACAAAATCCCATTATTATTAAAAAAAAACCAATAAAATCATTTAAAAACAAAGCTTTAATGCTTTCTTAATTGCTGCAACTATTAATAAATGCACCAAAAGCATTATCTCTGCTATTATCAAATAAGCCTATAGATTTATTATTTTTATTAATACTATTACAAAAGCTAATATTTTTACTAATAAAAGCTTTGCAAATATAGCCAAAAATAAGACTTGTCTTATATCAAAGCTTGGGGGTGACAAAGCATAAAAATTAAAAGATGCTGGGAAACAAAATGTTTTATTATAATAATAATAATTATGCCAAAAGTTAAAATTTGGGGGTGAAAAGCAATGAAATAATAGTTTTGTATGTTAAAAATAATAGGAATAGCAGTGAAATTTTAACTCCTTATTAAAAATTAAGTTAAGATATTTCAAAACTAGTTAAAGATTATATGCTAAAAGCAATAGGTTAATATGAAAATTTTATTTAATTTTAAAAAAGCGCTTTATATAATAATTAAATTAAATTTGATATAAATAAAAAAGCGCACCAAATTATTTATTTTTAAGTTGTATTATTAAGCCAATAATTATAAAATCTTAAGTAATAAATCCCCCAATTGCTAAAAAGCCCCTTTATAATAATTAAAGCAAATGCAACGCCGATAGCATAATAATTTTATTAGCAATAACAAAAGCAAAAACGCAATTATTTAAATACAAAAAAAAACGCTTAAAAAAATAAGAACATTTTATTACATAAGGCTATTATTTTTTTATAGCAGAATTAAAACAAAATAACCATTTGTATATAAAGGAATTTATAAACATTTTTTAAAATAATAATTTTATACAAAGCAATAGCTTAAACACAATTATAATATATGTGGTAATATCATTGGCTATAATAGATATTAAAAGAATAAAAGCAATTGCAAATTTTATTATTGTTTTATTTTTATAAAATTTATATTAAAAAAAGCTTTTCAAAGTATTAAAAAATTAGAAAAAGCTTAATAATTATTTATAAGGTAAGCAATTTAAGAAAAACGCAAATTAAAAGATTATTAATTTAAAAGCTTAAAATTGCTAAAAAGTGATTTTCAAAAAAACGCCAAAATACTACTAATATTTTTAAAATAGGTTTTCATATATAAAATAAATTTAAAAAAAATCCTTAAATAATGCAAAATACGCATTATTATTTAAAAAAATATGCAAAACAATTTTATTATTTTTTTAATATATGCAATAACATTTACAGCGCGCTTATTTAAAATTATTATAGCATTTGCAATATAATTTAATTTGAAAATTAAGCAATTTAATATAATTAATGCTTTTATTAATATAAAAAGAAATAAAAAAAGCGCCTTAATTTTTTATTATTTATTAAAAAAATGAAAATCGCCTGGCAATATTATCAAAATCAATAAAACATTATATGGCTTAAGAAATTCCCCAGCTTTATAATACAAAGTTTTTGCAATAATATTCAAAAAGCTTAAATTTACTCCTTTAGTAAAAAAGCCGTATATCTTCACAAATAAAAAGCAAACGATTTTTATAGCGTTTTACGTCAATAATATTTAAATATTCTATTATACATTAAATGCTAATAAAGAACAAGTAATTATTAATAGATTATATTTAGCCTATAATCTCATAATATTTAAAAATATAAAATAATTTTTGGGGATGCGCGTAATTAAAAACCAATAAATAAAATCTGTATTTTTAATATATAATATTTATATTAAAAAAATAGCTTGAAAATTTAACATAGCAAAAGGTGTGTGCCCCAACACACTATTGCCTCATTATAAGCTTATTAAAAACGCCGGAATTGCTATATTAAAAAAAATCAAAAAGTATTAAAAAAAGATTAGGTTGATTTTGTACACCGCTATTATAATTAAACTAAATGTAGCCTTTGCAGCTTTATAATTATTATACTTTTTAACAAACCCTAGCGCCAAACATTTTTAAGCCGTTAATTGAACGCTTAAATATCTATTTGGCTTAAAATTTTTAATTATAATTTATTAATACAAAAATTGGAAAGCATATTTACTAATTGCCTCAAACGCCTTTTTTGCGGATAACTCAAAAATACGGAAATTGTTGCAAGAATTTTTAATTATACTATTTGAAAAAGCAATCATTTAAAAAGCTTTAAAATAAAATATAATAATAATATTAATAACAAAAGCAGAATTGCTTGGGATAAAATATATAGCAAAAAAGATTATAGCGTTTTAGCGCTTTTTTAAAAATTGGCATTTAATATGAAAGCTTTGTGAAACATATTTTATAATAATAAATAAACTATTTAGCTAATTATTAAAAAAAATTAATAAATTTTAATAAAGCTAAAGCATATTAATATATAAAACATGTGGCTATAATAAAAGCATAAAAAGAGAAGTTTTTAGATAATATATTTTTTAATTAATAATATGCCGGCCAATAGCTTAACAAAAAATTTGGCTTAATAAAAATTTAAGGTATTTATTACGCTTTTAAATTTATAAAATGCTTAAGCTATTATTAAAGAGCTTATAAAAGCTAATGCTTAGGCATAATTTTACTTATTATTTTTTATATATTATTTTAAATCATAATTATAAAAAAATAATAAAGCACAAACAAAAAGTTTGATTAATTAAAAAACCTAATCTTAAGCTGCAATTTTTGAATTGCAAAGCTGCTTAAAAAAAATACCCAAAATTTAATAAAAACGCAAGAATAATATTTTTAAGCTGTTATTTATAAATTACAAAGCTATTATTATTTGCTTATAAAAAAAAAGTAAAAAATTTATTAAGCGCCAAGCAGCTTCAGTTAACATATTAATTTTAGCCAAAGCAAAAAAGCGGGCAGCAAAGCGCGCAGTAATTTTTGCAGTTAAAAAGCAAATTTTAATAGTAGCATTATTAGCATTATTTATTTTAGTTTTAAAAACAAAAAAAGGAGGGGCTTGGCGCTTTCCTAATAAAAGGCAGTTATATTTAAATTAAAAGTAGTTTGAAACTAGCAAGATTTAATATATTAGCAGGCAAATTAATAATAATTTTTTTTTAATATTAATATCAGCATTTTTTTTCTTTTTCTTTTCCTTTTTTAAAGCGGCCTTAATAGCGTGGCAACGGAAGGTGAAAGCCTATAAAAATTAGCAAAAGCGCTTCATAAACTCAAAATCAATTGCTTTAAATAATAAAAGTTAAAAAATATATATGCAAAAGCTTTTTAAGATAGCTTTTGCTATTAAATAAGCAGCAAAAAGAACAGCGGCAACGGCAGGCGCGAGAATATAATCAGATTTGTTGTTTTTATAATAATAAAAATAGCGTATTAATAATATTTTATTATGGCAAGATTTGCCAAAGGCATTTTTTATATTATTGTAAATATAATAAAAGCAAAATACCACCTAAACGTTTCTTATTATGGTAGTACAATAAAGCGTTGCAATAGTTGTGCAAAATAATAATAATAATGTAGCAAAACGAAGTAAGGCGGCGCAAAGGTTTTAAAATTTTAATTAATTATATTTAATAACTTAATCTTTAGTTTTTAAAGTTTTAAAACACTAAAAATCTTTTTAAATTAATAATAAAGAATTTTTTATAGTCTTTTTTTTTTGCTTTACGGCGGCAAAATTCTTGAAAAAGGCGGCGTAAGCGGCTTAGGAGATTTTTTTGGCCATGTTTGCTGATTTTGCGTAAAAATAATTGCTAAAAAAAAAGAAATAATTTAGGGGACTTATTTTCTTATATATAATTTACAAATTTGGCGTTATTAATTATTAATTTACATTACTTTTTATTGTTTTTAAGCTTTTATTGTTTATTATGTTTATTTTTTTGTATTATTTGCTTTGTTTTCACTTTTATTATTGCTTAGCCAAAAGGATGTATTATATAAAATTAAGGTGGATTTTGCTTAAGAGCGCTTTAGCCAACAAATGCTGCTTATGTAATTAAACTCAAGGGAACTTCCTCATATAAGAAGCTTCCTTTGACTACCTTAATAAATCAAGACTTTTACACTATACGTAGCTCCTCCCTGCGGTGCTCAATACTAATTTATGCGTTAAAAAGCGCGTAATAAAAGAAAGCTAATTGATAGATACTTTATGTCTTTTTTTTTAAAAACGGGGTCTAATATAATGTAAAATAACTAAGGCCGAAAAAAAAAGTAATAACCTTTCAAAGTATATAAAGTACCCGAAGGCAAACCTAAGCTAAGGTAATTATATAAAGTAATATGTGGTATAACTTTGTAAAGAATGATTAATAATAAAAAGAAAGTAAAAGTGTGATTTGACTAAGACTAAAATCTAACTAAAATCTAATAATCGAAAAGGTAAAATGAGCCTAAGTTCTCTTGGGAAAATATAACGCTAACTTAATAATATAAACATTAAGAAGCTAATGTCCCTTAAGTTTTTAAGAATTCTTAAAGAAAAAAAGGCATCTGTTATATAAAGTAATATATAATAATAATAAATTATAATTGTGTTAAATTATTAAACACAGAACCTAGAGTAAAACTTTATATAAATAAGGAAGGACATAAAGTCTTCGGGTATTATATAAAAGTAATATAAGAATTTTATATATTTCTTCTGTGTAATGGGTGGGGTAAGAGGTTTAGTTTTCACTAGTCACTTGTTAAAGCGGCGTTTAAGTTTATTATAGAAAGTGATGTGTTTTATGGTTTGTCTTTATTATATTTATATTTAAATGTGGTATTAGTGTGTTTAAACTTTATATGATATTAACTAAAGTTACTGTGGTTTATTTAAATAACGAAGAGTTGTTAAAAAATAACTTTAGATAAGACTAGTTTAGTTAATTCTTTAATAATGTATTAGAGATTTTACTCTTTGTATTATTTAGATATTTTAAGACGTTTCCCCTTTTATTAATCTTATTAAATATTTAAGACGTTTTTTTTATGATTGATCAGATTCTAGAGACTATTGGTTTTAATATTTAATTAGGGTCTTAATTAAGCTTAAGAGTCTTTATGTCAGTTTATTTATTTATTGCTTTATTTTTAATAATGCCTGTATACCTTAAGGATTATTTAATATTAATATTATATAGTTTTATATAGTTTTAAATATTATAGAAGGCTTATTAAGAAGAGGTTAAGGTGTTATTATAGATACTTTTATGACTAAAGTGTTATTAATATATAATTAGACTTAATTTTGACTGATGTGTGGCGGTAAGGTTAAAGCTTTGTTAAGCCTTTTTTATGTATTAATTATTTTTGTGTTAAAGATATAGGAGAGTTTATTGATTGATTTGTTTTTAGTAATGAGTTATTCCTTGCCTTAATATATAATATAATTATATTTAATAAAACAAGTCCTATTAATGTATTATTTAGATTTGTCAGAAAAGACTATTATGTCTTTTATAAAGACTGTTTTTTATTACTTATAAAATGTTTTAATAACGGCTTTTTTCTTTATATTTCTTATTGGGTTTATTTGGTAACCCAGAGAGAAGTACAGGGGTCTGAGCTTGGGGCGGGGGACCTTTAGGAGGAAGACACTAAGCTTTTGTATTTTAGTAGTATAGTGACGAGTTATATTAGCATATAGGCCGTGTTATACTATAGGTGGTGTAATCTGCTGTATTAATGAATGAAGTTTATTAATTATTTAAAGGTGTATGCCGAGCCGGATTTTTATTTCTTTTAAGGTTATAATACTAGATGGGAGTCTTAAGTCTTGGAAAACAGCCGGGGTAAGAGTTGTTTTTTAAATTAGTAGTATTTTACAAATAATAAGTGAGATTACTAAATTAACGATTTTAACATGTGTACTAAGCCTTATGTTTATAAGGTTATTTTAGTCTTTTTGTGTTTAGCGTCTTAGTTTAATATATCCGGTGTATTATGCCTTTGATTTGTAAAGAATTAATAGGAGAACGTAAGTGATAATGGCTTTTTTTAATAAAAAGGCTAATAAGTTATTGATTATATGAGTAAGTCTTTTAATATGTTGAGTAATTTTATAGGTGTTTTTTATGTGCTTAAGAATGTAGTTTTTAAATTTAAAGTGACAATTGAAAAAGACTTTAAGTTAATGAAAAAAGGCGTTGGGTTTATAAGTGTCTCGTGTTTAAAAGGTTAAGGTGTTGTTTATTATTAGTAGTGGGTTATAAGAGCCTTTTTAAGTAGTGAGATGTATTATTTTTAACTTTTTAAGGGTAAAGAATATTTTATTAGTGTCTTTTTAAGTATGGATTTTTTAAATGTCTTTTGTGAGTATTTTAACGTTTTTGTTTAAATTATATAACATTTAATAAAAGTAAATATTATTTATATATTTAAATCAAAGTTTTACGTTTTAATTAAATAACTTTATAAAATAGTGTATATATAAGACTAGTGATAAAAGAGAACCTTATGGTGTACTGTATTATATAATGTAGTAGGGTGTAGTTAATGATTTAAGTTAAACTTTGACTTTTTTATTCAAGAGGAAAGAATTAACTAATTTTAAAAGATTTTTAAGTTACTTTTTTTTTTAAGAGTTAGTGTTTTAGTAATATATTAAATGTCCTTTATATATTTATAGTGACCATTATGACGTTTATTTTATTTAAAAAGGCTTGTTTTATATTAATTATAAAAGCCGTAATTAAGTCCATTATTGATCATTTTAAAAGAATACCTTTATATTAAGGGCTAAGTATATTATAGGTTAGTGTTGTTTATATAATCTTTTTAGTAATTATTTGTTTAAACCCCTTTAAAACATAAGAAAAGAGAGTAATAAGTCCTTAAAAGCGGACCTTGGTTTTGTTTTTTCTTTTACTTTTTGGGATTATTATAATTTCGGCGTTTTTTTTAGTATGTTAGAAAATAGTTATATTATAAGTACATATTATATAATGTTTAGATATATTTATTTATTATTAAGTAATAGGCTTTGAGTAAGTATATTATAATATAATTTGTTTTTAGTAAAATATTAAAGACTTTGATAATATTATATTCGGTTTCTTTAAATAATATACTCTTATTTTATAAGAGATAAGTTATGGCTGTTTTATTTTAGTTATTAATAGGATTTTTTTTAAAGTTGTTATTTATATTAAAATGGTTTAGTATTTTAGTATATATTACTTTTGTCTTTTTTATTAAATTTAAAATGGTTTTATTTTTAATTTTTAAAAGGGGAAAGTATAATTTCAGTTTAAGTTTATATTATTTTATTACTTTAAAAAAGGTCTTATTATTTAATATATTATTTAAAATGTTTTTTAATAAATACATTTATTTATTTAAACGAGTTTTAAGAATAATTTGGTTTTTTAATAGTGCCGGGGTTATAAAGTGTTTATGAAGTAAAGTGGTTTTAATAAGTATCTTAACATTTAAAGGTTTATTAAAGAACCTCTCTCTTTTCTTTTATTTATATTTTATTTATTATTTAAATTGTTAAATTAAAAACCTCTGTGAAGTTTACTATAGTAGTGTTAATTTGTTCTTTATTAGTAAAGATCATAAGGTCTAAGAGACTAGTGATATTAACTTATATAAGTCTATTGAATTTAAATAAATATTTATTGAAGACTTTATATTAAAACTGTTTTAATAGGACTCGGTTTTTTCTTAGTATTATTATAACTTGAGTCTTATAGTTAACATTATTATAAAAGTCTTTATATATTTTAAACATTATATATAAAACGTTTAAAAACGTTAAGTCTAAAATATACTTATAGTCTTATATTATTACTCTTAAAGTATTAATAAAATCTATGTTATTTATAATTAATTATTTTATAATTTCAGTTCTTTAATAAAGAGTTCTAAAAATCCTTAGTTTAAATATCTTATGTTAATAATTAAAATCACTGTTAATAAGACATTTAATTAAAGGAATAAGATAAGAGATATAATAAATAACTTCTTTGTTATTTTAATATTGATAAATATTAAGGATTAAAATATTATTAATATTAATTTAAAGTATGTCTTTAGATTTTGTTATTTATCATTGTTTAGTTTAAAGGCTAGTCCTTTTTTAAATATAAATTAATACTTGTGGCTTTTTAATACAATATTTGTCTTGGTTTGTTTTATTTTAATAGGGAATTAGTGAATATAAGTCATAACCTAAATAAGTCTTAATAATTATATTAACTTTAATCTAAAGTTCTTAAATATATAATACCTTTATTTCTTTTTTAAACCTAATATTTAAAATTGGTTTATATGAATTTAACTTTTATACATTTACTTATAAGACTTAAATGTCTTTAAGTGTGGACTTTGTTTTGTGGCTTTTATTATAAGGTTATAAAGAGCCTTTATTTATCTATTTATTAAAATAAGAGTTTGTTAAAGTTTAAATTATTAATAATCATAATAGGCTTTTTAGTTTTGGCTAGTGTTTTGTTTTTAATTACCTTTTTCAGCTTTATGCCGGGTTTAATAAGGCTGTTGTTTTTATATATAAAAACAGCGTTTTTGCGTTTTTTGGAGACAATTAGAGTCTGTCTTAAAATAATTATAATAATGATAACCTCGGTTATTTTATTATTTAAAGAAGATTTAGAGTCCCTTTATATAAGAGGAATAAAAGTCGGTGAAGTGTTATTTATATAAAGTTAACGGTACTTTTAGTTATTAAACTTATATATAATGTTGATTTCCTTTTTAGTTTATAATATTAGTTTATTATTATAATAATGGGGGGTGGCTGGGCAGTTAGTATAGGATATTTAGAACGGTCTATGGTAATTAATATACTGGGGTACTATAGTATAATTAGTATTTGTCAGGCCTTTGTACTTATTGTTTATTATCTTATAATTAGAATATTAGGATAGCTGAATATACTTCTTAGGGTTGTAGTAGCCTTAGTAGCCGGGGTTGTGTTTTAAAATTAAACGAGGCTTTTTAATAAGTTTAAAAAGATCATTAATATTAAAAAAAAATGAAGGATTTGACTTTTTTTAAAAAAGAGATTATATAAATGACTATGTTTTTAATAAAGTTTACTTTAGTCTTTTCATATTTATATTCTATTAAATAATGCCTAGTTTATGTAAAGACTTCGTCTTTAATAAGGTCTATAGTATTAAGAACTTTTCTAGTGATATTAATTATTATAACTAGAGTGGAAGGAGTTATATAAGTGTGTTATTTTTTAAATAGTTTGATTTTAATAGTATTGAATAAGTGACTTATGTGACGTTGGTTATTTGTTATTATAAGTGTGTCCTATATTATAAAAGTAATAGGCATAATAACTTATCTTATGTTAGTGGTAATGATATTTAAAACATTACTAAGTGTTAAGTTATATAATTTAATTAGTTTTGTCTAAAGAAGGAAGGGTTTAGGGCATAAGGTTTAAGTCTTTTAAATAATAGTTATAAAAATACGAGGTTTTTTAGCTTTTCGGTTTTAGTTTTATTAATATTAATAGATTTAGCAATTATTTAGAAAGAGTTAATAGTGTTTTTTATTAAGTAAAAGTAAATCAAAACACCCTTAGAAAAGATTAGTATAACGATGGATTTAACATATAAATTATCTCTTGAAGTTTTTAAAGTCTTTAGGGGTTTCTTTAAATTAGCTTAATTAACTAATTTCACTGGCTTAATAATAAAAGGGGTAATAATAATTGGCTTTTTAAAACTCGAATTGAGTTAATTAACGTTAAATTAAAGAAGAATATTAATATTATCTTTTGTTTTTATATAAAGGTTTATAAATATGAATTTAATTTAAGAGTTAAATATTCATATAATAATTATAACTGTCTTGTTGTTATCGTAATAAAAAGCCGTGAATTGGTTTATAAGTATAGTAAAATCTATGTATATTTTAAAGAACTTTGTGTCCTTTTGTTTTTTGTCGTTTATTTATTTAATAATGTTTTTCGTGATAAGTTTATTATTTATGTTTATGTTTATGTCTATACTAAAGTTGAGTTTTAGGGGAACCATAAAGCTAATGTCTTTTTAGTGTTTTTTTAAATTATATAAGTTAAGGTTATATAAGGGTGATTTTTTGTAATTATTTATAAAGTCGGTATTTTATATCTTAAAAAGACGAGTAAAAATATCTCCACTTATTAAGGGCTAGTAATAACGAGTTAAGTAAACTAAAGATAATAGAAGAGGTTTTTGTATAATCTAAAAATATTAATAAACTATATAAAGGCGTTATAATAGTCTTTTCAAAGGATCTTTTAAATCTAGAAAAGTGATGTTCAGTAAAATAAAAAAAGCACCTTAAACTAAGTAATAAAGATTAATTATAAATAGTAGTTAAAGCAGTAAATAATATAATTGAACTTAATGGGCTGATTTTTATATTGCTTGTTTTTAAAGCCTACCCCAAAATAATGGAATTA
Source organism: Helotiales sp. F229 (assembly GCA_002554605.1). NCBI lineage: Eukaryota > Fungi > Ascomycota > Leotiomycetes > Helotiales > Helotiales sp. F229. The sequence continues at coordinate 1,453,146 of MXAW01000004.1, read as the reverse complement.
AATCTTTTGAATTTGTTTATTAAGCAGCGTGTTATTATTATTAAAAAGGCAATAAAAAGATAAAACGAATTTATGTAATTTGCAAAATTAATAATGCGCTAGTAATTTAAAATGGCCTTGATATTATTTTGGTATATGATTTATATTTAAAGGATTAAGTTTTAATAAAAAAAGACATAATAAAAAAGGCTATATAAGTTTTTAAGAATAAATAGCAAATTTTACAAAATTGCCATAAATAATAATTAAATTTGTATATTTTGATTAATATTTGTATGCTTATTTAAAATAAATATATTAGGCGTTGAATATTAAAAAGAAAATTTGCTAAAGGATTTTATAGGAATTATTTTTAATCCTAAATTATTAGTTGATAGCATATCTAAATTGATTAAAATTACTTTTGATTCCGGATTATTAATTAATGGCATACCTAAATTAATATTAAAATTATCCCGGATTATTATTGAGCTTTTATTTATATAATTTATTTAGGGATTATCAATAATCAATAATAGTTATAATATTAAAGTGTTTTTAATTAAGAAGAAAATAAGAAATTAAAAGCTTTTCATTAAACTTTGAAATAAAAGCAAGATTATTATTTTTGGAGTATTATTTTAGTAATCTTATTAAATGGAGTATAAGGCATTTATTAAAAAAGGGTTTTTTATATTTATTTAAAAGGATAATCCTAAAGTAAAAGGTTAATGCATTTTTAAATTTAGAATAGTAAATGAAATTAAAGGCAAGGAGATTTTAATGTTATATGAGAAATTAAAATTTATTGTTTAATGCTTTAATAATAAAGGCAAAATGGAGATATTAATTTAATTCTTTAATAATTTAATGCGTAAGCCAATAATTGCTTATTTTTTTTAGTATTTGCGATTAGGTAATTAAAAAAAGACCAAAATGGATTTGAATTATGTTTAGCATTTTAAGATATTACTTAAGCTTATATCCAAGCATAAATAAAGCTTTTATAAAACATATTTACATGGCCTTCCCAGGAGATTGTAAATAAATTCCCTTTTAACACAATGTTTATAATAATGCTTTTATTATATGGCATTTTAAGATTAAAAAATTATTAGTTCAATATTTATTATAAGCACTATATTAAAAAATTATAAATAAAGATTTTTATATACAATTTTTGCTTATTAATTAGTATTAAGAATAATTAAGAATTTGGAATGATTAAAATGCAAATGGATAATACCCTAATTTTGAAAAATAATAACTTTTTAGTTAAAAAGTAAATAAAAGTTATAAATGTAAATTTTTTAATAAAGCCGATTTAGGTTTTAAACGCCTTTGAATTTTTTATGTTTAATGATTGTATTATTATTATAAAAAAAAATCTTTATATGTTTTAAAAAGAATAAGGGGTTAAAATTAAGTTAATTAATATTAAAAAGAATAATTACAAAAAAGTCTATATAAAGTAATACGCTTATAAAGCTTATATTGCTATAATTTATTAGCTAAAAGTTATATTTGATTTTTTAGTGGCAGTTTAATATTAAGGTTTTATAATGGATAATATTAAGGCTTTAAATTTGCATTTTTAATAGTAAATAAACAATTTAAAAAAAGATTTATAATATATTTTTATAAATTTATGTTTTTATTAATGGTTTTTTTGCTAATAATAAGAATTTGAGTTCTTAAATTGGTTTTGTGATAATAATTGAAATCAAATTGAAGAAAAGTGCAAAGTTTATTTTTAATGGTAATATTATTTATATTAGCTTTATTAAATGTAAAAAAATTATTTGTACAATGTTTACTTTAAAATTATATGTTATAATTATTGGCATTAATATGTTAATTGTTATAGTAATTATTATTAATATAATAATTAATAAGCTTAATTTTTTAAGACTTTTTACTATTCTTTGTACAAATTCTCTTTTGTTATATAAATGTATTATTAAATTTGGTATTATAAAAGAAAAGCATTTAATAATTAATATAATAGTAATTTGTTAATTATATAAGCGTAAAAACTTATAAAAATACAATAAACTAATAATGCTTATAATTCTACTAATGCTAGAATAAAAGCTATTTTAAATAAGGCCTTTTAGGATTTTATTAATATTAACATGCTTATTATTAAAATAAAAGGTTGGGTGTAAAAACTTACCGGAGCTAATTTAAATTAATAATAAAAGAGTTTGTATAATTATTACCTTTTTTTTACATATACTTTTATTAAAATACGTTTTTTATTTTATTTATTTATTTTATTTTACTTTTTTGCATCTTATAATTATTTAATTTGCAAAAACGGAAAATAGCTTAAATTTACATTTATTTATTCTTTCATTTAAAGCATTAATAAGCGGCTTTACAATAATACTTTAATAAGGACCTGATTGCCGGTTTTATTATAAAGGGCTATTTTTATATAAGGGTTTAAGAAAAGCATTGTTACAAAAAACTTATTATAAAACTAGTCCAAAATAGGGCTTATTTATTATTTATGTTATATGGGCCGTTTATAAATAGTTTTAAAAAAAATATTATTGGCGTATTATAATAAGAACATTTGCTGTTAGGTTTTGCTTTAGCAAAAGCCTTGCGCTTATTTTAAGCTTTTATGGCCTAAGCATAAATGCTAAATATTATTTTATTAATATGGCTTAAAGTTATCGCCATTTTCTTAATTTAAACGCCTAAATTTTATATATGAATTAATTATTAATTGAAATCAAATATTATACCGGGTTATATACTAATTAAATATTAACAAGTTAACTAAATTCAATTCAAAAGGCCTAAGTCTCCTTTAACAAAACAAACGCTAGTTGGTTTTTTATCTTTAATGCCTTCGCTAAAGCAATTAATAATATAACAGCAATTAATTCTATAATAATAAAAAGGTTTGCTAAAACAAATAATTTGGCATTAATCGTATAAATCAAAGTATTGAATTTAGTATTAATAAACTAAAGGAGCTATATATATATTAAATATAAAATACATTTTAATTTTTTTTAAATTCATGGCTAATTTATAAGCCAAGCTTATAAATAATCCTTAAGGATTTATTTATAAAGCAGCATTTCTTTTTTTACTTAATACAATAATTGTATTTTTATTATTTTAAATTATTAAAAACATAAAAGTGCTTTAAATTATACGCTTAAATATAAACGCCTTAAATACAATACTTATGATAAGCAATCGCAAAAGCATTAAATAATATTAAAATGGGCATTATGTTATTATTAGCATTAAAATATAATACCAAAATGGCCCTGAAACAAGTTTAAGTATTAATTTAAGGAATAATTAATTTATTATTAATAAATTAAAATTATTAATTAAAGGATTTTTAAGATTACGTTAGCTTTTATATAAAATTAATAGATTTTAATATATTAATAATAATTTATTATTAGTATTAAAAAGAATAAATTTTCAAAAAACTTTTAAGGTATATATAAATTAAGGGAATAATAGAAAGATTTATAGGCCTTACTTAAGTTATAAATAAATTTTAATTAATTTATATATTATTAATTTTCGGCCTTAAATTAATAATTCCTTTAACACAATTAGTATAAAATTATTATAAATAGATTTTAAACCTCTTTTAAGCCTTTATTATAAGTTATTATGTTTATTTTGTTTTTTACTATCTTTTAGTCTTTTTTTCTAATGATTTTTAATTTTACATTTTTTTATGTTATTATTATTTTGGCTTTTTTCCCTTTATATATTATGTATTATTATGCTTTTTAACGCGCCATTTTTATAAAGCGTTTTTTTAGCTTATTAAAATTTATATTACCTTTGTTTTTTTCTTATTATATTAAAATTCCTTTCTGTTTTTTAAAAAAAAAAACTATTACTGGTATTAGTTCATAGGGATTATATAATTTTTTATGTTATATAAAAAGCGCCATTTAAATGATATTATGGTAATTTTTAAGGGTTATGTTTTAGCTATTAAAAGTAATGGATTTAATAATTCTAGGGGATAATTGAAGCTATAATGGACCTATTATAAGGGTCATTTAAAGGAGTATATAATAGAGGATTTCTCCCATTTTTTTTTAAAATACACAGATTTTATCACCTATTTTACTAAAAATTATATTGACCCCTTTGCTTTAATATATCTTTGCGTGATCCACCGGTACTGCATCGACAGAGTTATATATTATGGTTGCCGGCGTTAATATGTTAATTATTATAACGACTATTATTAATATAGTGACTAATAAGCTCGATTTTCTAAGTCTTTTTATCGTCCTTTATATAGACTCTCTTTTATTATATGAATATATCATTAAACTTAGTACTACGAAGGAAAAGCGTTTAATAATTAATATTATAACAATTCATTAATCATATGAGCGCAAGGAACTCACGGAGATACGATAAATCAATAGTGTTTGTAACTTTGTTAATGTTATAATAAAGGCCACTTCAAATAAGGCTTTTCAAGATTTTATTAATATTAACACGTTCACTGTCAAGATAAAAGGATAAGTTCAAAGATTTACCAGAATTAATTTAGATTAATAACAAAAGAGTTTATATAGTTATTTTTATATATATATACTTTCTTTAAAATGCTTATTTTTTTTATTTACTCCTTTTATTTATTTACTTACATATTATAATTATTTAATTTATAGAAATGGAAAACAGTTTAAATTCACATTTATTTACCTTTTAATTTAAAACACTAACGGGTAGCCTTATAATAACACTCTGACAAGGACTTAACTGCCGGTTTTATTATAGAAGGCTATTCTTGTACAAGGGTTTAAAAAAAGCATTATTACGAAAAACCTACCATAAAACCAGTTTAAAACAGGGCTTAATCCTTAACCCTTATGCCATATAAGCCGTCCGTAAAAAACTTTAAACCCTCCTTTTTTCCCTTTATTACTAATGTACCATAACGAGGACACTTATTATTAAGTCTTGCTTTAATAAAAGCCTTATGTTTACTTTAAGCCTTTACGGCTTAAGCGTAAACGTTAAATATTATTTTATTAATATGACTTCAAGTTAAAGCCACTGTTATCTTTTTAATTTAAACGCTTAAGTTTTACATCTAAACCAGTTATTAACTAAAATCAGATATCATATTAAGTTATATATTAATTAAGTGTTAATAAATTAACTAAGTCCGACTTAAAAGGCCTAAGTCTCTTTTAATAAAGTAAACGCCAATTAGTCTTTTGTTTTTAGTACTTCTACCGAAGCAATTAATAACACAACGGCAATTAACTCTACAGTAATAAAGAGGTCTATGAAGATAAATGGTATAACGTTAATTATATATATTAAAAAATTAAACTTCATGTTAATAAATTAAAGGAATTATATATATATAAAATATAAAATATATTCAAATCCTCTTTAGATTTATAGCTAATTTATAAACTAGGTTTACGGGTAGTCCCTAAGGATTTATTTATAAGGCGGTATTTTTCCTTTTATTTAATATAATAACTATACTTCTTTAACTTAAAATTGTCAAAGACACAAGAGTACTCTAAACCACGCGTTTAAGTATAAACATACCAGATATAACATTCACAGTAAATAACTATAAAGGCACTAAATAACACCAGAATTAATACTACATCATCATTAACATTAAAATATAATACCAAAATAGCCCTAAAATAAGTCCGAGTGTTAATTTAAAGGATAATTAACTTATTATTAATAAATTAAAGTTATTAATTAAAAGGTTTTTAAGATTACGTTAGTTTTTATATAAAATCAATAGATTTTAATACATTAATAATAATTCGTTATTATTAAAAAAAGAAAAGTGAATTTTTAAAGAACCCTCAGGCTATATATAAAATAAAAGGATAATAAGAAAATCTATAAGCCTCGTTTAAGTTATTAATAAACCTCGTTTAATTTATATATTATTAATTTTTAACCTTAAATTAATAACTCCTTTAATATAATTAATATAAAACTATTATAAATATCGGGCCTTTTTTAGGCCTTTACTATAAGTTATTATGTTTACCCTGTTTTTTAACATTTTTTAGTCTTTTTTTCTAATGATTTTTGATTTTACATTTCTTATATTATTATTATTTTAGCTCCTTTTCTTTTATATATTACGTATTATTATACTCTTTAACGTACCGTCTTTATAAAACGTTTCTTTTTTAACTTATTAAAGTCTATATTACCCTTGTTTTCTTTTTATTATGTTAAAATTCCTTTCTGTCTTTTTAAAAGAAGTATTACTGATATTAATCTATAAGGGTTATATAATCTTATTATATTATATAAAAAGCGCCACTTGAATAATACCATAATAGTCTTTAGGGGTTATGCCTTAATGTCGTGCGGAATGGGGTTGCTTACTTAAGCGAGCCCCTATTCAGCATATATCTTCAGTTGCGTAGGAGCTTCCCTTTTACAGAATTAGACGCTTTTGTTACCACTAGACTTACTGCTTTCTTGCGCCATAGTTAAGAGTTATATTTATATTTAAGTTACTTGTGTTACTTTGTAAAGACTATGGTAATATTAAACTACGGTGTATGAGACGTTTTCCTTTACTTGAAATCTCTTTAGCTTACTTTAAGCTTTAATACCTCTTTTTAATTAACACTTTAATATAATGTCACTCTTTTTTTCTTAATAATAGAGCTTTTAAACCCCTCGTATATACGTTTAAAGGACTAAATCTCCTTTTTATGGTGGTTTATAAAGCTTGAGAGTTAGGTTACTTTTTTGGGTGGTTAGGGCTATGTTAATTTTTATGGTTAAGACATTCTACATTTCCTTATTATTAAACCCCTATTACTTTTTATAATTGATGGGATATTTTATATTAAGAATATAATGAGGCTTATGTTATTATAAGAATAGGACAGTGATTTGTGAAATATTATGGTTAAAGGGTAATGTCTGACGGCTTAGTAAGCTGTCTTTTAGGATATAAAGGAGTAATATTAGTTTTAATAGAAGGAGTTCATTTAAAGGTAGGCTCATTGGATTGTTTAAAAGTTAATATATTTTGTAATTTAGAGTTAAATAAAGTAGATAATAGAGCCAGCGCTCTTTAAATTTTAAGTATAACGCTTGATTTTAGAGAAGAAGCTTTCCTTTTAGAATATCGTACGAGGTTTTAAGACTAAGTTTGCCCCTAATAACGACGTTATTAAAGAGCACGTCAGGAATAAGTACTGACAATTATTAAAAATGGTTAAGTTTAGAGGTGTTACTTTTTTAGTGTGGTTTATTAAATGGTTTATGGTACTTCTTAGAGTACAAAGCTATAGGTTCTTTAAAGTTAAAGGCGTTTTTCTAATTAAGGATTTCTTTTGGGCTATATTTATTAAGTTCACACTTAAATGGGGAATATAACACTTAGACTAATATATTAAAGTTAAAATAATAGGAGAGTTAATGGGACGTACTTTAGAGCAATATAGAATGATTTTAGAGGGGCATTTATAATAGGGTAAAAATGGAAAGCTCACTGGAGCTTATGTAACGTTTGAAAGTCGTATTAAAACGATGAACTAGTATTGTTGCCCGTGCTTTGAAGCTGGAAATTAACACTTTTAGACCCTTTTAGAATATTTAAAGTTAAAGTACACTTTGACTAGAAAGAGCTCTTTCCTTTTAGTTACTCTTACTGACAGTTAGTAGACTTTTTTTAAGTTATGCTTTATTGACTTAACTTTTAGTAAGTTTTAGGAGATATTTAAGAAGAAGGGGTGGTTATATTTAGGGGCAAATTTAGGGAAACAGCTTGTGTGGCACTCACTTTACCCTGGAAATGTGGAATATTAAAGTAATAAAGACACTGGAAAGCGTAGGGTACATTTCTTAATATAGTGTTAAAGATATTTAGACCTATTAAAGGCAAGGACTTTCAGCGAACCCTGTCAGTCTAGTTATAATAAACAGTCGCTCTTTTACTTACCTTAAAAGCTACTAACTGACTGAGTGGTTTGAGTACGCAGAATAGTCAAACGACGGTCCTTAATTAGTTCTCAATTACTCTCTCCTTCAGACCCCCCCTCTTAGTTATACTGGTAAGGTTATATACACTCCTTTGCCCCCGGCGCTTTAGCTGTTTTTAAGGGGTACATTTCCTTGTTATTATTAAGCTTTTAAAGCTCTCTTATATATTAATTTCTTTATATAGTCGGGAATATACTGCACAACTAAGGGGTATATCGTGCAGAATAGGGTTACTTACTTAAACGAGCCCTTATTCAGCATATATCTTCAGTTACACAGGAGCTTCCCCTTTACAAAATCAGACGCTTTTGCCACCACTAAACCTACTGCTTTCCTGCACGACACTTAACTATTAAGAACAATAGATTTAACAGTTCTAAGGGGTAATCAGAGCTATAACGGGCTTATTACAAGGGTCATTTAGAGGAGTATATAATAAAGGATCTTTCCCACTCTCTTAAGAATATATAGATTTTACCACCCACTTTACTGAAAACTATATTAACCCTTTTACTCAATATCTCTTTACGTAATCCACCAGTACTGCACCGACAGAGATATTATTAAAACTATAGGTAAATAGAAAGAAAAACAATCATAGGTAATACTCACTAAAGCCTTGAAAGTTGAATTCAAGGAATATAATCATTAGTAAATTCGGTACTCAACAAGCTTCTTTTATGAGTTTGTAATAATAAAGCGTATTACTAAGGACTTAAAGGTTTATGTGTGATTATATTTTTAAATTATTAACGTCTTATTTAAAATAAATATTTTAAGTAAAATGTATTAAGGATAATATTTCCTTTTTAGTTAATTAACCATTAAACAAAATAAACTCATTAAAAGTCCAAAAATTAATGATTTGGACATTAATACTTATATTAATTAGATTAATTTTAAGAGTAAGATTCTTGTAGTTATTAAAACAAAAGAATAATTAAAACTCTATAATAAGAAAAAGAATTAATAAAGGCCTATACTAAGGAAATCTAGGAATTAATCAACGAAGTCATTTACTTACTAGAAGTTTCCATTGTAATAAAAAAGCGTCCGGTAGTATTACTATTTATTAAAAGAAAAATTGTATTAATTTAAAAAGTAAAACTTGAAGATTTAATAAGTAAAATAACAAACCTTAGGTTAAACATACTTATTTTAAGACTAAATTAAATAAAATAACTTAAAGTCCCAGAATTCGGCTTAAGAAGTCATAATATCCTTTAATATATTTAACAAAGGTAAAATGATTAAGGGTATTCCCTTTAAGATGGACGGAGTAAAATCGTGGATTTAAGCGAGAATTTTGAGATTAATACTATAAGATATAGTAATAAAAATCAAAGGCTAAAATGTTTCTTTTATAATAACTAAATAGGAGGATAACCTTATTAAACCAAGGATAATTGTCCATTCTTTAGGTATTACATTAAAAATGACGTTATATATATTAATAAATAAAGTAAATATTACATTAGTCCTTAAAGCCGGGAAAATACTCTAGTTATTTAAAAAAAAAAAACTAAATCAACTATAAGCCGTTATTATTTAATTAAAAACTACTAAGATAAAATAAGATAAGAACCTAAAGGTAAAAAAGACTAACGCCCCCATTTATATAAATCATACCCCCGTTTATTTAATCAAGCCAAGGTTAAAACAATTAAATAAAGCCACTCTTAATCTCAGATTAAAAGTTATAAGTGTTATTAAACTAATTAATAACATTAAAATCAAAAGATAGGTTTCCTTAATTACCGTAGTTTTTATTAACGCCATACGAATAAAAAAGCCAAACGCTCTACAACCTTTAACGAGAGCTAACCTTAACCGAGTAAATAAGACTCGGGTAAAAAAAGAAAAAGATTATAATACTTTATTTAATAATAAAAAAGGAAAAGGGTAAATAAAGAATTTAGTTGTGTTTTAAAATTTAAAAAAGACAAAAAAATAAAGGAAAATTTAAAAACTATGATTCCAAAAGTACTACTAAGTTAAGGACTTTTAATTAAATAAAATAGGCTTATCGTGGAAATCCTTAAAAAAGAGAAATTCCTTAATTAATATATTATACTAAAAACTTAAAAAAGAACAATTAAGAAATTCATAAAATAAACACTTAATAATATTACCCTCGAAGATCTCTATGGATTATAAGTTCATTAGGATAAGATACTTATTAATAAATACCACTAGTTTTAACAGTAAGAGGAATTAATATAAAGATCTCAATTATAAATTAAATAATAATAATAACTACTTAAAGCAACCTAACTTTTAACTATTTCTTAAAAAGCACAATTAATTTTATAAAGCTTATTAAAAGTTCCCTATTAAACTAAAACATTTTAGTCAATATAATTACTAAACAAAGCGATATTATTAAGAACTACTTAAACATAACTATAAAAACACCTAAAGTATAAGTTAATTATAGAAGACAACTCTTAGTTAACGCCACTATTGACAGTAGTATAGAAGTCAATGTAATAAGCATGGTTATTATATAAACTTTAAGGATAATAATTATTAAAAACAAGACTTTTACGTTCGTTATTATTATAAGTTAATAATATACTTTTACTAGTTATATTAAAGATGTTTTAATTAATATTAAAAGAATTAAAAATTACTTTAATTTTATGATTATAATTATAAGTTATTTTTTAAAATGCCGTTTATTTTAAAGAGTTATATTAGTTTTAAATATCCTAATTATAACATTATAAAAGCTGTCTTTTAAGACGTAAAGAAAGAATAGAATAAAAGAATAACAGTCGTTAAAAGTCGGTTTAATTTAATTAATTAAGTATTAAAAAAAGCATAACCAACTTAAAAATTAAAGAAAGTATTAATAATGAAAAAGACTTAAAGAAGGCTTAAAATATATTAACTCAACTCATAATCCAAGATTAAATATTAACTTAGAAATTTCATTTAGTTTTAAAGGCGTTTAAGTATTAAAATTAAAAAGAAAAAGAAAAAAAAGATTACTAATCTAAGATTATAAGTTAAAGTAAACGCGGAATTATATGTTATTTAATTAAACAATAAAAGAGACGATTTTATGTTTGTTTTTAACACTAATCCATTAATAAACTAAGATTTAGATCTATTATTAATGTTTACTTTAATATAAATTAATATTATTTATAAAAGGAAAGTAAATAAAGTTCAATTAAGAAACCTAAGTAAAACCAATAACGATATGCCTAAAAGAATCAATAGTTAGTTTAAAAAGGATAAAAAGGCAAGACTATTATAAAAAAAGAAGCAAATTTAATGATTATATTATAAGGTGTTTTTTAAATTAAAAGCCAAGGAATAAACTAATAAAGGAGAAGTTTAATAAATTAATTATTAATAAATATCTCATATTAAAGGAACAAGAACTATTCTTTTAAATATTATTAAACCGAGAAACGGCATTAGCCTTTAATTGGACTTATCTCGGTATAATTAAGGAAGAGGTTTTGCTTTTAATACTAATTAAGATTATATTATATGAGGCATAATAAGAAAAGTTTTTCTTAGTTCTTAAGGCTTTATAAAAAATAGTCATATTAATGTTTAAAATTTGCTTAAAACAAAGATCATTAAAGTACTATCATAATGTTTATAAAAACAAGTGGTTTTAATAGTTAAAAAAGAAAAAAGGTCTTATAAATTTATCACAGTTATAATTAAGATAAATCGTATAATCGTTCATGACGTTAATATCCCTTTGAACGTAAACTAGTTCTTTATTAAATTCACTAGCTTTACTATGACATTTTTTATTAACTTATTCTTAAAATATAATTAGTTCTTATTAAATATTAAGTTAAAAGACATAATAGTTATTTATATATTAATCGGCTTACTTTATATAACGAGACTTCTTTAAGGTATTATTAACTTTATAGCTTAGTTTATTTAAGTCATTTATGAAATTCTCTTAAATTATATTTTAAATGTCACTTTACTTTATATAAATAATATTAGTATTAAAGGAAACATATCTTTTTATAATAATAAAAAGATTTTTCTAAAAATTCGACGATTTGTTATAAAACACATTCAAAACTTAAATAAAGTATTAATTCGTTTAAAATGGTTAAAATAACGGTTAAAATAAAATTCTAATATTATTTACTAAGACTTAAGATCGTGGGTTTTATCACAAATAAATAACGGACGTCACTCAAAGACAAGTAAAATTTTAAAGATTATAAAATAAAAACGTTATAATAATGTCATTAAAGTACGCGCTTTCTTTAAAGTTGTAGTATATTATTATATTTAAATCAAGAACTTCTTTATTATTGTTACTTTAATTTACATTATTATAAAAAAAGGAGTTATCTTTAAATAGTTAAATCTATAAAAACTATCTATAAAAACGCTTAAAGATGTACTTTTAAACGATCTTTTTTTAATTAAAATTAACTATTAATTAGAAGTAGGCTTAATCATTTTAATAATAAATACGAGTAAAATCGAATAAGGAACCGTATTATAATAATTTAATTAACCTAAAAGATGTCATTTTACATAGTTTAAAAATAAAATATAAACCCCGGTTAAAAATAAATATAATATTATTAAACAAAAGTATTAAAGAGCCTTTAAAGCCATAAGAAAAATAGAATAAACTTTAAAGTCAAAAACATCTTAAGAATAAAGAATATTATAATAAATGGATTACCTTATAAAAGACAGGAACATTTTTTAAATATCATAAAACAAGACGAAAAAGATATTAATAAATAAATTTTTAATAAGCTTAACAGAGTCAATATCTCGAGTACTTTAATTAGACAACTCATAATTTAAAATTAAAAGTCATTATTAAGAATTTTAGAAAATTCATATTTAAAAGAATTAAAAGAATTATATCTTTTTTATTAACCCTTAAACGGCCGTTTAATATTTAATTAAATGACTTTAAGTGATTTAAAGGGTAAGTACTCTTATATTTTGTTTAAATAAAGAAACTATATTAACAGGTTAATAATATACACTTTATTCGCCTCATCGTTAATGGTAAACTTAAAAAATATAAAGTCATTAAAGATTATTATAACAAAAACAAACATAAAAGAAGTAAAATAACTTATTATCAACTAGCGAAGGCATTCTTTTAGAAAGGATCATTTAAAGACTATAAAGCCTTTATAAAGAGTTATAAAGACTATTTGAAAAAAAGTAAAATGAAAAGAAAATCTTTTACTATATATTTAACTTAATTAATTAAAATCTTCCATAAAATCAATTTAAACGTTTACAAAATGCCGGTACTTAATAACGGGAAGACTTATTTCGTTTTAATAAAAGAAGATTTATTTAACAAATTAAAAGAAAAGGCGCTAAAAACAGCTATAATAACTGAAATTGCGAAGTTTTTATGGAAAGACATAGTATATTAACATAAGTTATTTAATATATTAGTTATAGATAAAAAAAACGGAAAATAAAAGAGTTATATAAGCTTTTATATTAAAATATAAAGTTAAACGTATTCAGATTTTAATATATAACTCAAAAGGGAATAAAAACATAAAGAAAGCCTATTAAGACATTTTAAATGGTTTTTCTAAAACAATAAAGGGTCATTTTTATTAATAAATCAACAAATTCTCCAATATCTTATTTATAACATAAACCTCTATTTATTAACTTATTAATGTCATTCCTTTCTTTTTTTTTATGTACAGGAAACGATTCTTTTATTAAAAAGTCATTATTTAATATAAAAGATATTTAATTATATAGAAATTAAAAATAAAAGAGATTTATTAGCCCTTCATTATTAGTAATTAAAGTTATAAGATAATAATATTAAGAAGATTATATTATAGAAACGATAATTCAAAGAAGTTAATAAGGACCAATAAGACATAACAAAAATCCTGAAAAGCATGTTAATTAAGAAAAGTGATTACGTTTTAATATACGACGTTAAACGATCCATTAATATATCAGTTAATAATAAACTTGATTACCATTAACTAAGACTATTCCAAAGCTTAAAAGCTTAAAGAAATATTATAAGTTATAAGAGATAAATAAAGTAGACTTTTAAAGAACCTTTATAATTAATTAACTTAAACGGTTTTATTAACAAGATTATACATTATTTCCTATTAAACTAGACCTAAAAACGAGTTCTTTTAAGTTAGACGAGTATTTTAATGATAATAATTATTAAGACTTAGATTATAATAAACCATTATGTCGTCGTTATGTTTTTAAAATATTAGCTTTTTTCTTTTAAATATTTTTTTAATAATTAAAAATCTATTTATTATATAGTTTCTTTTAATAATTAAAAATACGTTTTTTTAAAGAAATAAAGGCGTCTCTCTTTTATTAATAAGGACAAGTGTTATTATATCTTTTCCGCTTTTTTATGTTTTTTTAAAAAAGGAATTATAGAGTTTATCTATTAAAATTGTTTACTTTTATTTTTACTTTATTTAGTTAAAAATCACGTAATGTGTTTATTTAAGATATGAACATTTATAATAATAATGACGTTATTCGCCGTTTAAAAAGTGTTAAATAACTTTATTATATAAGGTTAAATGGGAATTATTCATTTAACGCGGTTCTTAACGTAAGTTAAGACTTTTTTTTAGTTATATAAACCCCTTTTACTTACGTTTTAAACTTAAAACTTATATTAACTTTTTAAAATTCTTAGATTATGATAAATTATTATTAAAGTCTTTAGAAGTCTTCGATTTAAGAAATCTTTTAGCTTTTAATTTATAATCCTTGGATTATAAGTTAAAATACTATCAAAGATATTATTGATAATTAGACTTCTGGTTTTTAAGTGTTATTTATTAATAATCCTGGATTATTAATAAAGAAGTTAACTGACTTTAATAAGTCAAAGTCAATTGTGATATTTAATAATAATAAGGACGTTGTCGTTATTATGTTTTCTTTAAAGACACTAATTAAGTATATAACAGTTATAAAAACGACTATTAATTTAAGATTAATAATGACAATAAATATTCTTTATAAAAGACGTATATTAACAAATATCTTTTAGGTAATATAAGTCTTTGACTTATGTGGGTTAAAACAAGTCAAACTTTTAATTACTTAGACTTGTACTCAGTTAAACATTTTTAAGAACAGTTTAAAGCTGTTTTTAAAGAATAGTTTAATAAAACTACCGTTAAATTAGCCAGAATAAAAGGTTTTAATATATAAGACTACGAAATAAACAACTAAGACTTATTTAATAAAATCTAAAACATTAAAGCTATCTATAATAAAAAGAAAAGTAATATTAATAAATTAGTCTATATTTAACTTATAAAAAAAAGGTGTCATATTTTGCCAAGAATACATAAAAGATCTTAATAGTTAAAAGTATCTAAGATAACTCAAAACTATTAATAATAAAATTAAGTCATTTTTAAAGTATATTTAAGCTTTAAACTAATATATAATTGACGACGCTTAAGACAAACGAGTACTTTAAACAATCAAAGCTAAGACTTAAAGATCAATTGACATTACGCCTAAGCACGTTACCACGTACTAGACTGACCTCACTAAAAATAGAGCCTAGTTCTTTAAAAAGATCACTATATTATTATTAAACAAAATGTTAAAAAAAGTAAGACTTAAAGTCTCTTATTATAACTTATTTATTTTAATTAAAATAGTGGATAATAATGTCCTTAGTGACTTTTTAATGAACTAAAACGCACTCATTTCTTTGTCTTTAAAACTAAACCATTTAAAGTTAAAGCTTTAAAATCTAATTTTTTAATGACTATTCATCTTAAATTAAGAGTTAATATAATTATTTAAAAAAAATTACTACTTTAATCATATTAAAACCATTATAATAAAATTACCACACGTTTCTGCACTATTATTAAAAAATGACTAACTATTAGCGCAACTTAGTTTACTAACACTTAAAAAAGTCATTACCCCCTTTATTAGTACTATTAAACTAAGTTCTTCCGAGAAAATCATTAATCTTACAATAGTAAGTGTTTTAAAGAGGCTTTTACAACCAATAAACCTAGATTAATAATTAAGCCCCGTCTTTTTCACATTATAATAAAAACTACTGATTTAAATATAAAACGGTTAATATATAGGTAATTAAGTTTATTAAATTCCCTATTATTAGTTAATCTCAACTTTATATTTAATAAAAATAAAGAATATGTAATATAAGTTAACGGTCTTTTATATAAAGGATTATTTAAAGATAATCTTAGAGTTTAAAAAATAATTTAAATAATAAATTCTTTCCTAAAAATGTTCCATTTATATATAAAAGAATTCGTATTTTAAGTGAAAGAATAGATTTAAATAAAAAAACAAAGCTATTAAAAAGGCTCTTGAACTTTTCAAAATATAAATTATAGTATTTAAAAGAGTTAATAAATAAGCCCCTTAAATCTACTACCTTTTTAAAGATAATTTTAAGGCTTTGTTTATCTTTTAATATCTTAATCTTATTAAAGGGAAAAGTAAGGCTATTGTTGATTTAAGGTCATTAGTTATAAATGCCACACTTAAAGTCTAGTAAAATAATTATAAGGCGGTTATTGAATTAGACGATTGTGACTATTAATTATTAATCACTGCCAAGTGTATACTAGAGTATAAAGACAAATTCGAAATAAACCTTAGTCTTTTAATTAAACTTTACTATAGAAAATACCTTTAAAAATCAGATTTACTAAGAAATAAAAAAGACTAAATTTACTTGTTTTACTTTAAAAGGTTCACTGATTATTATAAGATAATTAAAAAAAGTTTAAAAAAATGTTTTTTAAAAAAAAAACTTCGATTTTGTCATAATTAATAAAGATGATATTAAATAATTACGACTAAACCTTAATTATATGTTAATCTTTAAAGCTTCTAAAGATACTAAAGACATTAAACCTAAAGTTTAACTTAAGTATTTAAAGTTTTACTTTACTTTAAAGACTGTTATAACTGTTATTAACCTTATATAATCCATGGATTTCTCTTAAGAATATCTCCTGATATTTCTCTTTAAAAAGCTTAAAAATAAAGGTGCCATTTACGTTTTTATATATTTAACTTAAGATATGTTTCTAAAAAGAAAATAAAAAAGCTTAATTTAAGAATTTTTTTAACTACGGAATTAGTGATATACCGCTTTTATTATTAAAAAAACCAACGTAAAGTTAAAGGGTTCACTACGTTCTTATATAATATAATTTATAATACGGTTTAATAATGCTTTTAAATAAACCATAGCTTTTATTTTATTTTATTTCTGCCATAAATACCATTAACGCTTAAGTCGTTTATTATCTAAACTTTCCTATTCTACTGTCCCTTAATAGAATATAAAGTGTCACTTTCACTAAAGCCGATATTAATGATTATATTTAAGTCATTACGACTTGTAATCTAGAATTAACAGTGCCTTTAATCCTTTTATACCGGTCTCTTAATTATTATATCTTCCTTAATAGTTCTTTAATTACTAGCCGTTATTATAAGATTAAAGGTTCTTATAACCATCTCGATTTTATTATTAATAAAAAACTCAATTAAAATTTTAATTTACTCTTGGTTAATAATAATAAAATGTTTTAAAATACTTCTTAGCCTTAAATAATAATAAAATCTTTATAAAATCTTTAGACTTAACGGATCTTTCCCATTTTTTCTTAATACGCCAAGGTTTTATTCTTTATACTCACAGTAACATAAAATATTATAATATTAAATTTTTAATCTTATTAAATAATTACACATTAATCTTAAATAAGGAAATGTTGGAAATACTATTAAAATTAATGACTTTATAATAGTTATGAATAAACTATAAAAACTACCAGTTAATAAATGGGGGATTAAAAAACACATATATACCCCGTTTGTTATAATAACGACTATTATTAGCCTTAGCCCTTTATTAAAAGCCTTAATAAAACGGAAACCTTAGTCTAATTTATTAGTCTACACAGAAGTTCGAGATCTTTTATAGTTAGATAATAAGGCACTTATAACTCACTTAAAATCACACTATACTAAATAATTCACAGTAATGACTAAAGCTTAATAATTAATTCAAAAGTTAAAAAAAGAACTTTATAAAGAAAGTCTTATTTTAAATTCAGATTATTTAATGAGTCTATTCCCGTACATGACATCGTCAATAAGTTAATATTAAAGGAAAAAGTAAAAAAAAAAGTGGGTATAATATTAAATTAAAGAATTTTATAAATAACAAGATACTAAAAGAACATAAAGACATTTTTACCCTTAATTTTATTTCACAAGTCATTTAAGTCATTATAAGTCACGTTAAAAGTTTTAAAATAACCCGTATAAATAAATTTAATTAAACTTTAAATATAAAGTCACAATAATTCTTAATCTTAAATCACTAGTGCTTCTTACTTTAAAACCTCAGGGTATAACATTTAATAATATCTTAAAACCTATGATTTATCTCATTGATAACGACTTTAGTGAAACGCCTTCATTAGTTAAAGTAATGTGTCAAATTAAAGAAGGTATAGTAGAATAAGCTAAATAACATTCCCTTAAATAACAAAAAGATACCAAAAGTCAAAGTCTTCTTATACTTAACTTATTAATTTGACTTTAAACTTTTAAAAAGACTATTATATATTATTAAACATTAAACGGTACCTTTTTATTACTTAATGATATTCTTTTACTTAAACTTAATTAAGAGTTATAACTATTAATAAAGATTCATATTAATACTAAACAAACTTCTATACTTATTAACTCATAATAAATTATTTCTCCCGCTTTTATAACGCTTATTACCTCGGCTAAAACTCTAACCGTTATTTCTCTAAAACTACCTTTACTTAAAAGCACTTAGTTATTTAATAATCACTAAACTATTAAACTTATCCACTTTAAACAAAGCTTTAACTAACTTATTATAAAAGATTTAAAAGCAAAATATAAATCATTAATAAAAATAACAAAAAAACGAAAAGCTATAAAGAAAAAGAATAACTAAAATGGCTAAAGCGTTAAAAAAGGCTAAATAATAAATTATAATCTTAAATCACAAGTAATTAATGACTAATAAATTAAAGAGTTTTATTTTTATTTTTTTAGTCCTTTCTTAATACTTAAACAATTTCTTTTTTATAACAAAACATTAATAACGTTAAACCTTTTTTCTCTTTTTCTTTTTATTTCCTTTTTATAAAAAATATCATTATAATATTTCTTTCTTTTTAAACGGCTTTAATTAATTTACTCATAAATAATTTAAATTAACCACTTTTTATTAATGGGGACAAATGTAATAAGCTCTATTGTAACCTTTTCACAACATTAAAGCCTTAAGTAAAAAACCTTAAGTTATAATTTATATAACTAATATAAGAGCTCTTAGTACCTTTATAATTTAAAAGAATAAAAACTTTTTCACTTTTAAATTTTACTTTTATACTTCACCTCAAGCTTAACACCTGAAACTCAGCTCTACCTAGTTATTTTATTTTATGTTGTCTTTACAATAACTTAAGTAAAAGACGAGGTAAGAATAAAAAAAGGAGAATAAAGTGAAAAGATATAAAACGTTTATTAACAGCTTTAGCTGTCTTTACGTTTTCTTGAATTTTAAGAGCCTCAGGCATTTACTTAGTCACGTGGAAATCTCTAAACTAGCTTGATTTTCCCAGTAGTGAAAAAATCTCTTGAATTTTACCTCCTCTAATTAGTTATTAATACGTGGACTAAGCTTTAATTCTTTAATAATTAAAACGTGACTTATAGTCTTATAACATTTAAAGAGTAATAAAAGGTGGTGTTAATTATACGACATATAACAAAACCTCAGGAGTACAAGAGTACGGGAGTATAGGAATACCCGCATTTAATATTAAAAAGTTTAAAAAGTCTTACTTTTAAAGGGGAATTTATTTAAAAATCGTGTATTATTATGAGTTTTTAAGTAAAATATAAAATAAGACTTGTTTTAAAATTGGCTTAATTAGCTTATTAAAATAACCTTTTCAGATTTATAATAACTAATATAATTATAAAGATATTAATTATTAAATAAATATTTATAAAGAAAATTTATTTAAAAGTTATACATTATTATGAGTTTTTAAGTAAAATATAAAAGAAGACCTGTTTTAAAATCAGCTTAATTCATTCATTAAAATGGCTTCTTTAGATTTATAATAATTGATACGATTATATAGATATTAATTATTAAGGAAATATTATACGATTATAATTCAATTAATTTTCATTTTATTTCAATATATGAGCTAATAAACGGCTATTTATTAGAAATGTAATTAATAAAGCTTATTAAAATAAAAAGAACATATTTGAAGATGAAAGTATTATTATTATAACTTAAATATTAAGCCTAATATATAATTAAAAATAAATATTAAGGATTTATTTTAATGATTTCTTTTTATAAAAAATCGATTTAAAAATTAATTAATATATATATAATATTATTTATTAAATTATTAAGTAAATTATAAAGTAAAGTACTTATTTAATTATTTATGAAGTTTAATAGTTTAATAGTTTAATAGTTTAATAGTTTAATAGTTTAATAGTTTAATAGTTTAATAGTTTAATAGTTTAATAGTTTAATAGTTTAATAGTTTAATAGTTTAATAGTTTAATAGTTTAATAGTTTAATAGTTTAATAGTTTAATAGTTTAATAGTTTAATAATTTTAAAAATAAGCTTTTCTTTAAGTCAATATAATTATAATTAATATAAAGGCCTCGGAAAGCCCCCGGAGGGCCCTCCGGAGGGCCTCGGAGTATTAAAAATTTAAAAATACTTATTATTATATTTATTATTATAGTTATAACTTGAATATTAATTATAATATTACTTTTAATAAGATTATATTAAAGTTAAGTAACATTAAAGCTGTCACCTATTAATCTCTGATTGGTCCCCTAGTATTAGTATATTTAATGAGGTCTAGTATATGTTTACGTAAGTATTTTATGTATATATCTTTAGCTCATAGTCTTATCTTAAAAATGGTAACGCTTAATTTAATTTATTAAACACACTCATATATTTCTTATTTCTAGTGATTGTAGAGATTTCTCATATATTAAAAGACTTGCTCTACTTTCTGTATCACATCAGTTTATTCTAGTGGTCTTTTGGCCCAATTGGCTTAGAGGTAAAGTTATTACCCTCTAATCGTAAACCTTGATTACGTGTCGTCACAAATATTAGGCTTTAAGTTAATAAGTAATACTTTTAAATATTAAATTAAATAAACAAGTATAAATGAAGATTTTAAGTAATACTTTTATTTAAATATAATAATAATATTATATTTATTAAAAGCGTTTTATTTTAAATATTAAAACGTAAAAGGACTTTTTTTAATGGTTAAAGGCTTATAATATCAAAATCAACAATTATAATGACTTAAAGGATAATAGACTTATAATATTAATTATGAGGACATGGTTTTTTTTTAAAAAGAGGGGGTAATATTATGGTTTATTTTATAAGCCACTTTATAAGTCATTTTAGAATATAAGTCGTTAAGTGACAGGCTATTTCTATAAGCCACTTTATAAACTACTTTAAAAAACAAGTTGGTAAGTAATAAAAGGGAAAGTAATATGACTCATAACTTTAAGTAAAAGGACAATGATTAGATACATTACTTATTTTTAAGAGAGAAAAAAGGCCTTAGTTTATTATATAAAATGTATTGTTTTATTCTTTATCTTTTTTTCTTAATATTAAGCGTAGCCTTAAGTTTAAATATAAAAAAAGCTTTTTTTAGTGTCTTCTTTTAGAGTAGTGTTGTTTCTCGTATCACCCTGAGGTTAACTGTAACAATTATATGGTAGTATATAATATAAAATATAACATGGTTGTCGTACAGATTAGGGGGTATTATATTACTATAGGTGTCATGTACTGAATACTGCAGTTTACAACTACAGGTCTGCTTTTGTGCCACAGTTAAGAGCCATTGTCTTTACCTTTAAGACTATAAACTGCGTGACTAATAAATAACTAAAGTTGGTTACGTAGATTTTATAAATACTATGGGTTTAGTGGAAAATTTTCACTTTTGAGTCTATCAAAACAAAGGCTATTAGTTTACAAGTTATAATTTTTGATAATCGAGTATAATCACTACTCTTATTTTATTAGTTATAATGTCATTTCTCGTCATGTTAAGGCTAGCCTTTGGCATTGTTTTATTAAAGCGAAAACGCTTAAGAGATTATAAGACGGCGTAATTAATTGGCATTTAAGTGATTTAGTACTTATTGGGTGATTTGATTAGTTTAGAGAGCGTTTTTAGAAATGCCGAGGTTTTATCTTTAATATCTTTAGGGGAAGTGTTATATAAATTAAGGGGTGTTATATTATTATAGGTGTTATATACTAAATACTGTAGTTTACAACTGCAGGTCTGCTTTTATGCAACATTGATTTAGTCTTTTAAAGTCTTAAGTAAGAATGGCCTAGTTTTATAATTGGTCTTATTATATAATCAATTTTAATATAAATGTTTTAATTTGGTTTGATATATATATTATTTATTAATTATTTACTTTTTAAAGAAACTAGACTTTTTAATTAATGGTTAATTTTAGGTATTAAAGAAAGTTAAAAACTTATATCGCCTGGAATTGTTAGTGAGTATAAATGTATATAATGTCTTTATTATAATAAGTCGTTAAAAGACTACAATGATCTTCTTATAAGTTAGTAAAGTAAAACACCTGTACTAATTAATGTTATTGAATATGACGTATAAAAAGCGAGGATATACTTGTTCATTATAAGTAATAAGGTAATTACCCTTATAAAATGTTTTAATCAAATTATGACGTTTATCTTATTTAATATAACATTTTAAAAGCCAAGTATATTCTTATAAAGCTTTACGAGCTTTATTTAAACAAATTTATACAAGTAAGTCCTTTTGTATAATTATTTTAATAGTTAAAGGTGTTTTATAATAAAGTAAATAACTATAATCGCTTACAATAAAATAAAGAGATAAATAGATACTTGAGGATGAGTTTTTTCTAAAAAAAAAGGGGTAATATAATGATTAACACAGATTAGAAGGTATTTAAACGGGATTTTTTATTTAAGTATTAATAAGCTAATTAAGTGAGATTATTTCGATAGCGCTTTTTATATATAACCCCTTTCTTTCCTTACTTTCTTTCCTTTTTAATTCTAAATTTTTAAAAAAAATCTAATTACTTTTACTGCGTTTTATTTGATGTGTGAGGCTTTTATTACAATGTGGTACTGGTCTTTATAGTGCAAGCGTCATAGTAACTCTGACACCCGCCTTTATAAGCCTTGATTAGTCTGCACAAAAAGGGAGGATGCAGGTAAAAGTCGCGGAGGACTTATGAGACAGAGTTACCTTGGCTTTCATGTCAAGATTGCCTAAATTTGCAACATCATTAACAACAGATACAATGAATTGGGAACTGAGATTAGCGTGTTTTTCGCTAGTTTCTAGGAGCAGGTGAGGAAAGAAAATGCGGAGTTTCGCAAGGCACACAATTTTCAACTAGCCGATGTTATGATTCGTTAGTCAGGAGAAATAAACGTCAAAGCCGATGCATAACAAAGCCATCGATGATTCTATTCCCACTAGCCCATCGTTCTCTTTGTACTAATACATCTCCACATAGATCACACCCCGGAGCGAAAAAGATGGCAGCAATAGCTTTTAATTTTACTTAACTTAATTTCTGCTCATTAACTGTTCACTACATGAAACCATAAACAAACAAATAAAGCACTTATTATTTCTCTATCTTCCCCGTTTACTGAAATCAACAATAGAGGAACTGTACGACAGCTCTGGATATATATCCTTCCAGGGTATCCACCCATCAGAGCTTTCTACTCTCTTCGTCTGCAACCATGTCTTCTAACAAATTCTCTTGTAATGGGGAAGCTAATGAGAAGACAGTGCTCGAGCAACTCGCTTCTTTGCTATCTCATCAACGACGTGGAATAGGTGCAGGCTTAGTAAAGTTCGGTTTAGAAAAAGCTGACAGGGAGGGCATGGTCTGTTACTTGAGCGGACCGCCAACGGGAGTACCGGTCTATAGGAAGTGAGAGTCCCTGCTTATTCGAAATAGAGCATTGTTCAGAGAGTGCTTACTTTTGGTGCTTGCAGGTCCGGATTTGAGGAAGTAGGAAGAATGAAGATAAGATTTTGGTGGAAGTGGAACGCATGTTCATTTTGAGTAAGAATGTAAGACTGGATCAGGACTTCGCGCTGATTGTCCCTACTTAGTCGCCATGGTCAGGAAACCCAAGGTAAAGAAGCCCGAGTTGAGTAGGGTCAGCGTCGAGACAGTTGCGGGCAGGGCAAAATTGGACGATGTGGAGCGAAGTTGCATATGTAAACCGCTTCAGTGTTACATCAGCCCCAATGACAACACCATATATGCATCGATAGTCCTACATAGATAGTCGTACAGTATATGCTATTAATGCGGATGGAAGCTCCGCCCAGGGTATATTTCAGACCACCTCAAATTCATGTATGCTCACTTCTCACTTCTCATGACGCCTTGTCGCCATCAACAATGCTACCCCTTGCACTATCCTGCCCTGTGGAGCTCATGCTGCCTATCTGAACACTCTGTCTTCGCCCGAACGGCGGCATAGAAATACCGCCTAGTCTCATCGGGCTTGGGCTGCTATCCCTTGCCAACACACCCGGCGGAAGACCCAAGGTAGGGATGTTTGAATCAAGAACACTGCTAAGGTACGGACTCCTAAGATTGGGTGGAGTAGCACTCGGAGGGCTAGCTTTTTCAAAGACCTCATTGTAAAATGCCTCGAGAGCTGGTCCATTGTGACAGAATGTCTCGAGTTCATTCTTGATAGACTCAGGTGTGACGGCATTAACAAGTTTTGAACCGGCGAAGCTGGGTCCCAATACGTCAGAAGTAGCTCGCAAGACAGGAGACGCAAGGTTAGTCATGAAAGGATGGAGCATAGGAGAATTGACAGGAGTAGGCTTGTCCGACATCATGCCGTGCCCGTAGAGAGAGGAAACCATGCGGGTATTGTTATCCATATGGCCCTTGACATACCTGTCAAAGTCTCTAGACACCATGGTCCGATTGTTGTACAAGCGATTGGCGAGAAGCAAGAAGCCGCCCTCGTCTGTGATTTGTGCGAGAACAACCCCAGATCGGTGGATGTACTGCGAGTACTTGAAGTCTGGCTTCCCCCAAGAATAGGTGACATCGACATTGGTTGGGAAGTTTTTCGCGGCCTCGATATCCAGGACAAAATTGAATTTTTTCATGATGGCCTTCTGGTAATAATGGCGACTTGCTGGGCTGGAGTGAACCTGAGGGGCGAAGGAATTAGCATCGAAGTAAGTCCTGGGCTGCTGATCCGGGGGTTGAGTCGCAAGATCGATAGTGTATGGGCTTCTAAATGGATGTAGATCGGTTATGGAACAGGCTTCGCCAATAGGTGCCTCGACAAGCCTGAGACCATACCGTTCTGCGGTTGAAGCCCAAGATCCTATGGCATCTTCGATTAGCTTGGCAGTGACTCCCATCCAGTCAATCCGAATATGGTAACAATTGTCAGGATTATGGAGCCGATCGTAATGCAAGTGTATTCTCTCCGGACGATATGAACGCTTCCGGTGATCGACATCATACTTCATGACTTTGCTAAGGGACACCTTGGGCCGTTTTCCAAGACCACCCATTGTCGTGGGAGTTGTTGCCCCTGAGTCCGTAGACTTGTCGTCGTGATTGGAGCTTGACCTTGATCGGTCTGGTCTCGGAGAGTCTCTGAACACACTCTCGGACATGGGTGTGGACGGAACCGAGTTATCTCGTCTCTTTGAGGCAAACCAGCCGCTTCGGCTTTCAGGGCGCTGTTTCGCAAATTCGCCCGTCACCTGGTAGAAATATTGACCGTCCCTAAATGGATGGCGCTTCTCAACATGAACAAATATTCCCATGTCTTTGTCCGTTTCCTTTGCCGATTCTCTGTCTCTCTGTTTCTGGAATTCATCTTTTGCCATAAGCGAATTGCCCAATGCCACTGCCTCTTCTCTTGTCTCAATATCCTCAAAATTCTCAATGAGCCAAGTAGTCATGTCAGATCCAATGAAACAGTTGTAGTGCAGTCGAAAATGCCATCTCCGATTCTGCATGCGAACCCCACCTCGTTCAACAGGTGACTGTATGGCCTCGGCTAGTCCTGCAATCTCAAGCTTTGACCTACGGAAGCGCTCCTGCTCGAGCAGCAGGCCTCGTCGAAGGCCAACCTCTCCAGTCTCCACCAAGGGCAAGGTCTCGAGCTCAGCCGTGACGACAATTGACGGATCTTCTGTCTTATAAACAATGTCAAGAGGATTCGGATCCTTCATCTTGCGAGATCCTAGGCTCTGAAACCTCCTTTCCGATGCTGTCGAAACCCTGTGTCGTTGCCACATCTGTGTGAGCTTCTTGATACCCTCCAGACGGATTTCCTCTTCATTGTCCTCCCCTTGACGTCTCTGCGACTGAGTTGGTCGTTCGACAGGAATTAGTACAAATCGAGCTCGCCAGAAACGTAAATTCTCCGACATCTCCTCAGCGATGCCAGCAAGGAAGGCGTCCACATAATTCCAGTTGTATTCATCTTTTGGTTTTCCGAGTACAATCAGCCGTGAATCGTAGTCGCCAGCCAAGGTCGTGCGAATTGCTGGGTTATAGGTCGTCGGCGTATGGGACCCAGTCCCTGTCACTGTCGCGGTTGGTTTGCGGATAAACATATTGATCTCAACCCCTGTCTCATTGACGCAGGACAGCTGATGAATAATGTTTCCCATTGACATGAATACACTGGCACCATCTTCAGCAATGCGCTCTGGATTGAACACATTGGCAATCTTCATCGATTTCTGCCCAAAGGCCTCAGCTACTCCAGGTCCAACGACAATTTGAAAACCGTGGGAAAGACGTAAGCCAACGAGTTCTCTGAGAAGCTCTTCCCTGTCCTTTGGCACTTCGTTCAACTCTTCTTCCGGATTTTGGGATATATTGTATGGTTTTTGCTGGTATTCTGTATCGAGTTGATGTTTCGTAGGGAAGTACTCTGTCGTCAAAGGTACAGATGCTGGGGAGCAAAGAGATTTCCATTTCATTGTCTTTGTTAGAACCGGCCGAGGAAAAACGTGCTGCCATCGCCGATAAGAGCTTGGTCCGATAGAGTCATTGGCAGATGGGTTCGAAGGATTCAATACAGTCAACCAAGGGGACAGAGCTTTTGTTGGCGACAGAGTCGCAGGTAGCTCCGGAACTGATCCAGCAAGTAATTTGGAGTTGTATAATTTCTGGTTGTCATCATGTCGAACAGAGTGTAGAAGACGGTCATTATCGTGCCGATCAGCCACTTCGTACAAAGACCCGAGGACTGATCGTGACCTGAACTGATTTGTTGAATCCAAGGACTGTAAAGCACTTCTGATCGTCATAGGCCGAGGGGACTCAACGCTTTCAGTATCACGTTCACCCCGTGCTGTTCTCTTCTCTGTAGTAGCTGTTTCAGCTTTCATCTTTGACCGCTCGCTCTGGGAAGAAGAGGGCGGTCGATCAAGACCGTGGGAATTCTTCGCGGCAACTAAATGACCCACAACTTCAGCGCCACCATTCATCTTGGGATGCTGGGACTTTGGAGTCCTGGATACTGGCTTTCCGGCATTTGCATGCTCGATCTGAATCTCAGCAGTCGCGGCTTTCGGTGCAGCAATGCCAAATCCGAATTTCCCGAGGCTGATCTGACGTCCAAACTTGACTGGTCTGACCGGCGAGGTATGCGAATTTCCAGTCATATTACTTGCAATGCTATTCTTGCGACTTTTTGGCGTTTCCTTGGTGTGTTTGGAATCCTGGCTGCTCTTTCCAGAAGGTGGCCCGGACAAGAAACTCATTCCTTTCAGAGTTCCGATGTCATCGCTGAACGAAGTTCCAAAAACTTTGGGATCTTCTCCAAGAAGCTTCCTGGCTGCCTCTTCACTGCCCGTCTTGAAGGACCTTCTCCCATCAGCGCCGTGCCGAGCGCCCGGAAAATCTTCTGACAATTCTGATCTTGTAACATCAAAAGTCTCTAGGGCTCGATAAAATCTTTCGTCCTCCTGAGAAGAGTGCTTATCTGTTAGCGGTTTCGATGGGCCACTAACAAATTCAGACAAACTCCCGTAGACTTTGTCCCGTCTGATGGTCTCGGATTGCACTTCTCGGTTCGGATCTTGCTTTTTGCCAGGCATTTCCCGCGGTCCAAGTATCATCTGCGGAAACAATGCATCATGCTGGAGCGGCGTAACGGCAATTTCTGTCATCACGTTCTCCATGACGCTTGCCATCTCCATTTCATACATCTTGCATCGAACTTCAAAATCAGAAGTGCGTTGCACGGGTGTGGTCTTGAAGAGCTTTTTACTGGCCTCTGCGGATGGATTTGCAAGATGGAGATCCTGTGAGGCACCTGTCCAGAAAGAAACATCCAGCCAATGTGGTATAGCATATGACCATTCACTGGGCGGTTGGATTGCGGTAAACGACCCAGCACGAACAGTCAGATCAGGCTGTGCTTTGTTCAGCGACAACGACTCGTTTAGGGATGAGAAACTGCTTCCGAAAAGGGCCGCGTTCTGGCGGGGCGTGCTGTCCTCGCTGCGAAGTGACTTGTAATGCAGAGCTTCTTGAAATGCCGCATACTGAGGATTTCGATACCTGAATAGAGGGACCGAATGCAATGGCATCTTTGGTAAGCATACGAGATCGATACCAATGCCGTTTCCGATGAGGTTCTCGGTCGTCGTTCTTAAAGTTTCATAGTCAACTTCGAAAATCCCAGGGCAAGGCGTGATGACAACAATTGAGATACCGGTTCTCATAAGATCTCGATCGATGTAATCGTGAGAGAACTGTTGCGAAGCAAGGTTGATAGCTTCGAGAACATTCCCGTGCATAGCTAGGGAAGGTTCGGCTTCGATCCGAGTACCAAGCACGCTGCCAGTATTACTGTCTGGGGATCCATCTATAGCATTCACAGTATTGATGCGATGCATAGATATATCCCTGCGGAAAGATTTGAACTCGCGTTTCAGTTGATACAAGATGGTAGTCCATGAACCGCTTGCCATCTCACTGACAACGACTCTATAGAAGTCTTTGTAAGGCTTTTTATTGGCATCGGCTTGAACGCCAGTATGATATGAACTATCATGAGTACTCGTTGCCAGCTCAGAAGCAATTCCTGTCTCGTATTCCATGCGCGTAAAAAGAACAATGCTGACTAGATGCTTCGCTTTGAGTGAAGCCCACTTCTTGAAGAGGGCTGGAAGGAAGCCATTAACGACTTTGTTGAACATGATCTCACCGGATCCCTCAGAATCGAAGTCCCACATCTCCTTCGACATCTGAATGAACAAAACGTACCGAGCAGACTCGCTTCGGAAAATTGGCTTCGAACTTGTGGAGAAAAGGGCAGATTGGACCTTTCGACCATCAACATACACAGCAGTCACTTGAGCTTTGATGGTTCCCATGAACAGAATCTTCTGGCCTTTGAAGACGGTCTTGTTGCTAAGTTCAGCAACGGTCAACCTCCACATATCAGAGCGTGCCAGGTATTCATCCTTGAATGACATTTCAACATGGGATGCAGAGTTTTGCGATTCATCGGTCTATAAAAGATCAGAAAGTGCTAACCAATAAACTTACAGACGAACATACCGTTGTAAGTAGAACACTGGATCTAGACTTCAGACAGAAAGCAGCTGCAATATGTTTTGCGATAGAAACCTCAAGGTTCGGTTGCTTGACCTTCATATCTTTCGGCATATCCCTGGCAATAAATAAATATCGATTGCAGAACTCAAGGTCATGTTTCGCGTCACTACCATGCCTGCTCGGAGTTCCATTGACTGTGCCTGGACTCCTGGAATTGGAGGAGCTCCGCTCTCTCTGCATGGAAGTCCCAAGCGTATCCGAATCTCTTTTGGCTGTTTGCAACTTCTCTGGGAAATCCCGCCCTCCCGATTCCGACTTCAATGCCATGATCGCCATGAGCTCGCCAGGTTTGACCTCGGGAAATAAGTCAAGATTGAGGACAAGATCCTCCTTCGAGAACCCTTCGTCATGAACCCAGAGGACGCACTTCCTTTCGATCACTAGCTTTTGGGGAATTGGATCATGCTGGATCGTCCCAGTATCCGATGCCGCAGTCGTTGGCCGGCTCATGATTGTCGTTTCTGAGCTACCAATGCTGATTTGTCGCAGATGTGAAGCCCGCTGGGTATTGCGCCGAGGGGTCGAGGGGGTCAGTACTGGTGGGGGAGCCATTGCGGGCGAACCAGCAGGCCGACGAGAGCAATAGAGCTAGGTCATGACAATGCGATTGGAGGGAGTGAATTCGAGTTCGAAGACATCGTAGAAGGAGGGGAGGACGATACAAAGCGTGGAGTGGTGTAGTAAAGAAGAGGAAGTTGATGTTATGTTATGTTGTGTTGTGTTGTGTTAGGGGACGTGA
Source organism: Helotiales sp. F229 (assembly GCA_002554605.1). Lineage (NCBI taxonomy): Eukaryota > Fungi > Ascomycota > Leotiomycetes > Helotiales > Helotiales sp. F229. The sequence goes on along the minus strand of MXAW01000004.1, from coordinate 1,422,594 downwards.
AGTGAGTATCAGATGCACGAAGCTGGGGTTTGTCCCAGCCAGCTCCTGCTGAGGTGCAGTATCTGGCGCTAGCAACTCACCGCCCGGCCTTATCGAAATGCCGCCTGACCACATCCTTGTCACCAAGAAAAAAGTGTCGAACTTCCAGCGGGGAGCAAGAACAGGAACAACAGTCGATTAGGATCAGGGCAGAGAGAGATGCGTTGCAACAACAGAACTCGATACTGCCAAAGCCACCGAAATCGGTAGAAATGGCCAAACGACCCGCGGAGGAGAGCGTCGACGGTAAAGAGGCCTACCTCAAGCGCCAGAAAATCACTTCATCTGTCCGTTCAGGACCTCCCATAGATATACGATCAGGGAAGCAGCTGCGACAAGTCCTTACTTTCGACCAAGACAGAGGACGTTCCAAACAAGGTATTTTACTTATGATTATGGACAGAAGTTTTGATTCTTGCTGACATCTTCAGCAATACAATCGTTCAAAGTATTCCTGGATGGCTTTGCGACAACCGAGGGCGAAAATGGCGGCCGAATCGCGATTCTCAAGGACTTCCTCGAATCGCAGACATCTACGGACGAGAATGACAGGGAGAATGTATTCCTAAATGACCTTATGCAAGCTTGGAGTTTTGCTTGCCAATCGAATGATGAGAACCTTCAGTCTGCGGTGCCAGCAGTTCTTGCATTGCTGCTAAAGACCATCTCCACCATCCTCGACTTATCGGAGTATGGGCTGCGGTTAGGACGAACGGTACTTCAAACTCGGCAAAAGGAGTTAGTCGTAAAGGGATTGGAGGCACGCAAGAACAAAGATTTCGTGATCTCCCCAGTTTTGCGGCTGCTTAAGGAGATAGTTATTTTTGATGGAGGGACTCTTGCGAAGCAAGTTTTTCTCGCTAGAGACCACAGCCTCAAGAATCTTGCACGCAATCTGTCTCTGAGATATCTCGGTGAAGGTGTTGAAGATCCCAGAAAACCATCAGTCCGAACGAACTCCTTACGCTTCTTGCTGTCATTGTTGAAGTTCATCCCGATCGAGTGCAAACGGGATTTTCTCAACCAGCGAGATATTCTGACGGGAATTACCAGAGATATCAGAGATGATCCACCATTCACCGTCCGAGACGTTCTCGAAACGCTGAAAACCTCGGTACTTCTCGATGAGGCTTTACCGCGAGAAGCGAAGATGAAGATACTGAATGCTACATTCTTGGGACGAATTACAACGCTGTATTGGTATGACCAAGCTGAGGAAGTGTCAACTCCGCCGAAGAAATCCATTGATGATGTTGCTCACGAGTTTCTACTTCTTGCCTGCACCTTACCGAACGTAGGCGTACTGATTGCCTCGTCGGGACTTTACCCCCGAGGTATTAACCCTGATGACACCCACGCCTTTGCTATCGAGGAGTCACATATCGACTTGGGTCTTGACAGCATTAACTGGATGGAAAAGTTCACCAAAAAGGTCTGTGTTCGAAACACGATCTTGTCAGAATTTACTCAGTCACTACGGCCTTGGTCCCACACCAAACAAAGCGATCTTTTGACGGCGATCCTCAAATCGGCCCCTGAATTGATTGCAGATTATTACTTCGGAAAGAAAGATTTCTCCTTCGATCCAAAGCTCACGGCAACCTGGATAGGATATGCTGCTTTCATATTTTCTACACTACAACAGCCATTTCCCAAGTATTTCGGACATCAAGAACGATACGCCAGACTACCACCTCCACCATCTATTGTCTTGGAAAGCATACTTCCCCAGCCTCTGACCCAGAAAGTTCTGACCAGATGTCTCAATCTACCCAACAATAACCTAATTACATTTTTCGCGATCAGGATTCTGTGCGTAGCCTTCAGCAAGCTTCAAGATGCACTAGCAATGTATCGCGAAGCTGCGAATGTTTCGTCTTCGTCAATGTGGGCCCAGTCAGCCGAGGTGTTGACAGATGAGTTCTGCCAGAAGTGTCCTTCAATTAAGGATGTCATTCTTGCTTTCAGGAGATTGAAGGATACCGATCTAATGCAAAAGGAGGCAACCACAAAGCTACTGGTTCTTTACTATGAGGTCGTCCCTCGCATCGCACTTGATGCCAAATTCGGTGTCTCAGCTGCGCTTGCCGATAATCTGAGAGCAATGGAGGAGACTACCTTGAGCCCCGAAGACCGTGTTCTCAGGGCGATAGAACTGGAACATCTTTTCCAGTTTGCAAACTTCTCTCCAGGAATGCGGTGGTTTGCCAAAGGAGACGGACTATCAGTCTCTCCTTTCATGTGCATGTTGAAACTCTCTGCAGAAGCGCCATCCGACCTACCATTACTCAAATTGAGATCTGTGCTCAGCTCTGTGGTCGAAGAGAATCAGATATTACAGACTCAGACCGCAAACTCAGCGTTGGACACCTTTGTACTTGGGTTGAAAAGTGTTCTGGACGGCGCGCAGTCGTCAGCGGTCTATGGGTTCTTGGATGACTGCATCTCGCGCTGTGCTGGCAAGCCTATCAAGTACATATTTGCACTCGAAGAGATTTGCGCATCTTTAGACGATGAAGCCGGACCAGTCAGTTTGCTATCCTTGGCAATAGCAGAACAGTGGCCGTTCTTGGTTAAGTCAGCAATTGAGGCAGAGCTGGAGGAGGTAGCTCAATTCGTTGCGCGGTATTATGCGACGTCAATCAAAATCGGAGAAGACAGAGACGCCATCAAGACTCTCGTCCAGCGGATTGCCACAGAAACGCCGAAAAGCTCAGTTGCTCGGACAGCGATCGAAGGGACTACGGAAATGGTGGATGATGTTATAATTTCAGAGGCGAAGATTCAACCAGCTGAGGTCAAAAAGGACGCCGAAGAGAAGGGTTATACAAACGTAGAGAAGGCAGAAGTTCTTGCCAAGATGAGTGACAGTTCAGCAAACCCGGCTGAGGATCACAGGTCTCTGACAAAGTGGACGACAAAGGAGATGGACGAGGTGATCGATGGTGGCCACGCAGCGGCACTTATCATGTTGCTCTCCTCTGACCACCTTGGGGTCCGCAAAGAGGCCGCAACGAACATGTCAAAGCTTGCAGCCAAGTTGAAGGAGTCATCAATGGAAGAGAAAGACCAGATTTGGTTACTTCTATGCGAAGTTGTGGAGACGGCAAAGAAGACTATCGACGAGGACCCTCTTGCAACAGCGATATCAGCATTCGCGTCTCACTCCATAGCTGTGCTCAACAACCCGCTGCACGCTCTGTATGCGAAGATCAACAAATTCCTCTCCCAAGGCCCCACGTGGGATCTGGATAAGATCCCTTTGATGTACAAGATTCTAGACCAACAACCCAGTCTCGACAATGCTCACTCGGCGGAGATCAGCTGGCTTTTGAACTGCATGCTCGTCGGCCTTAGGACAACTGACGACATGAGCTTGTATCGAAAGAGGCTGGTTTTCGAGAAGCTGCTCTCGGTGTACAACAGTACTTATCTTGGAGCGGGTTTGCGGGACAAGATTATCAGAATCTTCTTCAGAGCTACAACGATTGAAGGTGGAAGCACCACACTGGTGACCAGATTCAGTGCAATGACTTGGTTGGAGGCGCAGATAGCTATTCGAGGAGGAATTGCGCTGAATGTGTTGATGGAGAAGATATTGGAATCCTGTGATAAGAAGAGGGTCAAGAAATGGAGCAAGGGGCAAGCAAAAGTCAAAGGTGAGAAGGGAGCCAAGTAGAAGTAGAAGTAGATGGAGCGACCATGATATGATGTCACTAGTACGGTACCAAGTAGATAGCCTAGCATAAAAAGCCGTAAAGTAAAGTCAATGCAAAATACACATTGAAATGCAATTGCTCTACAAGGGGTGACCTTGAAGGAAAGTGAAGTGATACTTTCTGGCTGGTGTTGCTTCTATCTGTCGCGCTTAGCGGTCTGGTCTGGTCTGGTGTCTTCTTCTTGGCACACGACCATCAGCTTCAAACAATCAACACAATCAACAACGCCTCTTCCGATCTGCCCTGCCTAGAAAAGCATCACAACATCCCCAGACCTATTCTTCCCCCAAACATCAACCTCCTTACAGCTGCCCGGCACTCAAACCCATCGAGCTTGCTCAGGCCAACTCCAACTCTAGTCTCCACCTTGCGCACACCACTTTGCGCCTTGGGCTCAGCTCAGCCTGTCTCGACGACAGGCCTGACGATTCCACGATATTCTCACGATTCCTTTGACGACTTCACTTTCCACTTGACGCTGACTATTGTTGACAATCTCCAAGCCCTTCGGTTTTTACCTTCCAACATCTGTCCAATCGATTAACCCCGTCTCGATCTCCTGCCTTCTCCCTACTTCCGTGGACACGCTCTCAGCACCAAACAATTCCAATCCAACTCAACCCATGAGACATCATCACCGTACACACTCGATTAGCTGTCCAAAGCAACCACCATGGCGGTCAGATACACCCCGGATGAGTTGAAGTTCCTTCGCGACTCGCCGTTGGTCGAGAAGCCTCCAAACCTACCCCCAGCGGAGCAATGGATGGGGTAAGAAATATCACCTCTGCGCGATCCTAAGAGGTCGTATTGACTGTTTATAGACAACCGGCAGATGCTACCCGTAACTCGACCAAGCCAACTATCGACAGAGCAAAGAGCAATGACTCTAACCTGCTTCTAGATCAGACCAGACGCCCTGTTGCAGAGCGGCACATGTCACGTAACTCTGCCAGTATGCTTTCTCATTGATTGCCAGCCTGGGATGCTAACATTGTATAGACCCCGAAGATATTATACTTGGACCGCCCAAAAACCAATTCTCCTCAGCTGCTCGAAATTCTAGCAAGACCTTTGAATCCTCCGAGCGACCTACATTCAGAGATACCGATTCAAGAGACCGATACAACTTTCGATCTAAGACTGGAGACGGAGAGACCGAGCGAACACGAGATGGTCGAAACAATACCCTGCGACCAAAGCGTGCAGATGGCGAAGATAGCGATGGCTGGAGCACAGTCAAGCCCAGAAAGAGTTTTGGTACCGAGGGTGCTGAGCGTTTCAACGGTCGCATGGGAGTGGACAGACACAGAGAAGATAGGAGATTTAAGGACAGAGAAGAGCGTGAAGTGAAGGAAAAGCCGCGAGGCTTTGATTCTTTCTTTAGGGACAAGGAGACTGAGCACGATCAGGAGCGAGACGCCCGTAGAAATGGAGCAGGACGTGGTCGAAATGAATCTTGGTTCAAGTCCAAGGACGCCTCCGATGCGCCTCCTTCCGCAGCCAAAGACCGGAATAGCAATGGTGACAGATTTGTGGACCGAACCCGTGGATGGAGAGACCAGGAACGAGACGACAACAGAGGAGAGCATGGGGAGAGAAATGATAGGAATGAAAGAGGAGATAATAGAGGTGGCCGTTGGGAGAGAGACCGAGACCAGCGACAGGAACGAGAACCTGCATGGTTTGATGAGGGAGAGAAGTCAACCGCCAATCAGGCCCATACGGCGGATGATTTTCAAAAGTGGAAAGAACAGCAGCGCTCCAGGGATTTTGGAAATAAGGCTGCTCAAACCCCCATAGACGAAGCCAAGCCCGATGAGCAATCATTCTTTGGCCCGGAGAAGCAAAAGGTCGAAACCCCTTTGGAGATGAACAACGGACCAGACAAGTTCTTTGGGATGTGGTCAGCCTCAAAAGAAGGCACTACCCCAGATTCTGGCTTGGAGCCAAAGCCAGATGGAGCATCAAAGGCAAAACATGGGGTCGGAAAGGCATCCCGATTTACTTCTTTCTTCACTCCCCAAGAGGACCCTGTCCGACGTCAGACAGAGCCTGCTCCAGCTCCAGCTCTGCAAGCTTCGATGCCAAGTGGGCTTGCTGCTTTGTTCTCCAGCCCTGGACCAAACACCTCCAATGGCAACTCGGGCCAGTCTGCCGAAAAGGCGGAAAGAGAGGCTTTTCAGAGCTTACTCCAGAAGTTACAACACCAGGTTCCTGGTGGATCAGGTTCTACGCCACCTGTAGAGCCTTCCATGCAACCCAAACCCCCAGCACCAGAGAAGCAACGAAGCAACCCACTTCCTGCTCCGGAGCCATATCAACAGTACCGCACCGAGCGTCCTGAGGAAGCTCGCCCAAGTACTCGCAACTCTCAGCAGTCCATGCAACAAGATATGTTGAATCAACGTCAAATGACTGGAAGCCAACCAAACATTCGGCCAGAACAAATGCTACAGGATCTTGTAGGCCAACGACACAGCGCCATGAGTCAGAATTCACGACCAGACCAACCACCTGTTCGTAATACCAATGCCGAATTTCTCATGGGCCTCATGCAGAGTGCTAGGGCGGCGCCAGAGCCTCAGAGATCAGAGCAAATGCTTCTGAGAATGGCACCAAGGAATGTTGACCGTCAACTTCAACAGCAGGCCATAGAGCGGGAGCAAGAAATGCAACGAGAGGCAGCTCAGCGTGAACGAAGTGCGTCTCAACGTCGCCCACATCCCCCTCCTGGATTTTATGTAGAGGACCCAACCTTCCAACGCGGACCTCCACAGCATGAAAGACAACCCGCCAACCCCCCACAGCCAACTCAAATTCTCCAACGCCCACCACCTCCAGGACTTGACATGGGTTGGGACCGTCAGCCTCAGATGCCTCCTCAACATCGCATTGCTCAAAACATTCCCCAAAATATCGCTCCCCCTCCTGGACTTGCAAATGGACCCCAACGTGGAATGCCAATGCCTCAAGGCATGTATCCACCTGGATTTCCCATGGGAGCATTCCCTCCCCCTGATATGGCCGGACCTCCCCGCAACATGCAGATGCAACCACCCCCCGGATTCTTCAGTCCTCCCCCACCAGGATTCATGCCACCAGCTATGAGCGGTTTCCAAGGACCCGAGGGTATGGCATTCGGCTCACCATTTGATGGAAGAGGACCTCCACCTCCTCAGGGTTCTTTCCGAAGACAATAGATGCTGCTGGATATCATGATACGAATGTGTTCGTATGTAATTATATGACATTGGAGAATCGGGAAGCGGCAATATTATGCCTAGCTAGCTCAGCAATGAGATACGCCTGTATCAGCGTAGCGCAATTAATTAACCCCTTCTTTGCCTGGTGAGTCCGTGACTTCGGCATACCTACCTACCTTATCCCATCTCGCCCGTCGCGCAAATGTTCCCCGCGTTATTGGGGTCCCCGCGACCAGAAGTGGTAATTGATCTTATAGAGTGGGATGGATCGACACCACCTGTCTGCTGAAGCGCTTCAAATTTCTTCAACGGAGTGATATATGCCGTAATATCGGCATCTGACGACTGTAATTATCCTTTTCCGAGCATATTTATACATTTTGATCCCCTCTTTATCTTTGGTGCTGGAATATCTTGCACTTTTTGCACTTATTCACACTCCTCAAGATGGGTTTCTTTTCCCGCAAGACCCCTGCTACTCTAGCAGACACCATTTCCCAACCCACACCATCAGAGATCGAAGCAAACAACAATCTTTCAGCCAACCACACCGAAACTCTCTCACCAAGCACAACAACCCCCCAACCAAAATGGCACCTCTCAGCCCGCGCCAGCGACGGCGACACCGCGCTCGCGCTCTTCGCCAACCCCGAAGATCTCCACGAGACGCTCTCTCCAAAAGAAGAACGCGCTCTGCAGTTGAAAATCGACCTCATGATCTTGCCGTACCTAGCTGTCTGCTATGCATTCTTCTACATCGATAAGACGACGCTGAGTTATGCGGCTATTTTCGGGATTAAGGAGGATTTGAATTTGAGTGGCGCGCAGTATAGTTGGTTGTCGTCGGTTTTCTATTTTGGGTTTTTGGTTTGGGCTTGTGAGTGTTCCGCCCCTGTCTTCCTTCCTCAATATTCTCATCCCATTTTATTCCTTATGGCAGAGTTTAGACTAACGTGGTAATGTGGAAGTCCCTACAAACTTCATGATGCAGAGATTCCCGATTGCGAAATACCTTGGACTTAATATCTTTATGTGGGGGTTCTTCCTTATGCTGCAAGCTACGGCAAAGAATTTTACTCAGCTTGCTGTATGGAGAGCTCTCTCTGGCGCAGCAGAGGCGTGTGCTGATCCGTCTTTCATGCTGATTACTTCTATGTGGTAAGTCGAGTTTTGTCTGTTCCCGCGGTTTATTGCCGCCTCGACAACCAAGAGGCTTCAATCATTCAATATCCCATATAGTTTTCCAACACCCGAGATCTATCCACATATAATGCCGCATAACTACCTAGGTAGCTAACCCACGTCTACTAGGTACACCCGCCGTCAACAGCCCGTCAGAATCGGAATCTGGTACACAGCAAACGGCCTAGGAATAAGTCTCGGCGGTCTCCTCGGCTACGGAATCGGGCATATCAAAGGTTCCCTGGCCTCCTGGAAATACGAATTCCTCCTCATCGGTGCCCTCTGCTGCATCTGGGGTATCGTCCTCTTCATCTTCCTCCCGGATTCACCCGTAACCGCAAAGACCCTCACTCCAGCCCAACGCCGCTGGGCGGTCCACCGCCTCCGCGAAGACCAAACAGGCGTCGAGAACAAACACCTCAAGGGCTATCAAGTCAAAGAAGCGTTTCTCGATCCGAAACTTTACTTGTTTTTCACCTTGGGCGCCGTGTGTAATATTCCCAATGGAGGCATCTCGAATTTCGGGACGATTATTATCAAGGGGTTTGGATTCTCGACGTTGGTTACTACGCTCATGCAAGTTCCGTATGGTGTCATCATCGCTATCTCTATCTTAGCATGCGTGTTCCTCAATGATCATGTGGCGAGAAATGGGAAGCAGAGCAGAACGTGGTTCATCATTTTATTCTTGCTGCCCAACATTGCCGGGGCGTTCGGGCTGGCTTTCTTGCCTGAGCATAACAGAGCAGGTCGACTCCTATCGTACTATCTAACCGGTCCTTACAACGCAGCCTTCGTCATGATCCTCTCCCTCCAAACGGCCAATACAGCCGGCCATACGAAGAAAGTCGTCACGAACGCGATGCTGTTCTTGGGTTACTGTACGGGGAACATCGCGGGTCCGTTCTTCTACAAGGGCAGTCAGAGTCCGAGATATCAATTGGGGATTTGGAGTATGATCGTTAGTCATTTGTTGGAGGTGGTTGTTATTTTGGTGTTGAGGGTGCTGTTGAGTAGGGAGAATAAGAGGAGAGATCGTGCACAGGGTGTAGCTGAGGGGGAGAGTGTTGAGGCTAGGAGTGAGAGGGAGAGGGAGGCGGATAGGACTGCATTCAGTGATATGACGGATAGGGAGAACTTAAATTTTAGGTATATATACTGATGGATATGGTATGTTCTAGGTAGATTCGGAATTTACTGGTCCTCACTCGTATGACCAAGACACATCATACCTATAGATGTTTTATTTTTTAATCGAGCTGAAAGCTGTGTTTGAAGTGAAGCTCAAACAACATGCAGCGAGCATGCAGTTGCAATATGACTAGCGGTGAGCTTGCTAAGACCGTCAAAGCTGTCCGGGAGTCATTCCCGCGATGCTTGTGAGATGTCAGCCGGTCGGGGAAGATTTTGGGTGAGTCGCAGCAGTATACCAGTGTTACATGAGCAGGTATCTCTGAAGACAATCAGTGCGTGGCGCGCTTCGAGGTAGGTCGTCACTGTTGTGGTTGTTATTAAAGCTGAATAGGTTAAGAGAGACCTGAGTGTTTCGCTTCATGTAATGAACACTTGGAAAGTCTTGGAACTCGAGGACAAAGTTTGGATGCGCCATGTGGTATATCCGCATTATTCCTCCGATCATACCTGATACTATGCACAAACTCTCTCGCATATGTATGCCCAACTCCGACGATGCCCCCAGCTGAAAATGACCGTGGCTCAAACGCCGAACAATGCTTATGAGAGATGCGAAATCACTTCTTACTACTAAAGAACCCCCGCTTCTTCTTCTCTCCACCCTCTTCCTTGTGTTTGCTCTTCTTCTCTAACTTACCCTTGCTAGGAGTTACATCGGCCCCATTGGTTCCGTTCAGAGGAATCGGCCGCCCGCTCCCTGACTTCATACTCATTGCAGCTAGACCAGCTATTGGCGATTGTGGTGCAAGTCTGTCGTAAGAATTGGCGTTATTGTAAGAGGGGCTCTTCTGTGGCGGAGCTGGAGGTCCTGGACTTCTTGGCAGTTGACCTGGTCTCCCTGGACCACCACCTGGTGGGCCTAATGCTCCTGACCTACCCGGTCCTGCTGGGGGAGCTGCTGGTGGAGGATCATTCCGTATAAAGAGATGCGAAGGAGCCTTTGGCTTCGGCCTATCCACCGGCAGATCCAATCTTCTGCGATCTTCACTCAAATCGCCAACTTGCCTTACATAAAGAGCTGGATTTACCATGTGGCTTGTGGCAAGGAAAACATCCTTATCATTCGTCCTCGAGACTTCATAGCATGCCCGAGATTCGGAATATGTAGCGCCACCAGCCATAAAGACGATGATTCTTTGCCTATTCTCAACAGTGGACATGCGATTTCGGGCCCAAGTAGGCTTGGCGCTACGAAGAGATGCTTGGGATTGAGCTGCAAGTTCCTCTGAATTATCGAGGGGTGGTCTGATGTAGGGGAATGTCATCTGATCCAGGGTCCCTTTCGTGATTTCCTCCAGCATCAATTTTACCGCAGGCTCGAATCGCGAGAGAGCATACTCTTCATTCCGAGCGGTTGGGGCTGTCTTTCGAGGAAAGAGGGGCTGTGCCGGAGGCCTAACTTCCTTCAAAGTTGCTTTCATGGTGTGCGCGCCAATGAGATCAAGATTGGCGATTGCTTCAGCATCTTGGGGTGGAAGTGCTGCATGTGCAAGGAGACGCTGAATATCATCTTGGATCATGCCTTCTCGGTAAATGATATAGAGCATGATGAGGCGTAATCGGTCTGCTGGTCCGATGTTTTCATCATCAAGCAGGCGTACAACCTGATCAGCCAGGTTTTTCGGTTTTCGAAAATCCTCATCTAATCCAGTTGCCAGTGACTGTTCCACTGACGCAATGTCTGACAGTTTTCGGTGTTGGAAGATATTCATGCATTCTTGAGCCATGCTCAAATGCAACGAGTATGCTTCCTTCATCTCTTGGAATTGCGGTAACCCAGCCAGCATATCTTTGATAGCATTCAGACTGGTTGCATCTGCGTCCGCGTTTGTAAAATTGGGGTTCTCGTTAATGAACTTCTGGAAGTCGCCCATCAATTTTTCGATCGTGTCTTTCATATGGCTGTGTCTGTTGTTGACCCAAATCTTGTCCTTCTCCCCAATCTCCATGTCCTTTTCTTCTTCCTGGGCGGTTCCTTCATTCACAACGGTTTTATAAAAGACCTTATCTCCCTCTTTTATTGGCAATAGATCGTGGGCCATGGCTTGGTATGTGAATTCGTGGATGAGAGGCCCCATGATGTCCATTGCCCTGTCTGTAATAACAAGAACCCCCTGTGGTCGCGAGGAAGGAGGTGGGAAGTTTTGGTTGAATTTTGCATAGGCATCAAGCTCGTCCTGTACAAACTTGGCCAAGTGGGTGCAAAGAACACTCGCTTCGTGGTTTGGATTTCGAGGTCTGTAAAATCGGACTTTCGGGTACTCTCCTAGTGAAACACAAATGCCAGTGATCTAAAAGCTCAGTCCAGGTTCAGTAAAATATCAAGTGCTTCATACCTTCTGAGCAAGAATTTGCATATGGTCCCGGACGAGACTGTTGCATGCTGGGTGATATAGTATGGGAAAACTCCAAGGATCTCGGAATGTGATCAAATGCGACTCGCGGGGGAAGTAGTCAATCGATAGCGTCTCGAAGCCAGCCATTTGTTCTTGTGCCTGTCTCGAGGCGTCGAGACGCCGGCGCATTTGGGGATCGAGTAGAGCAGTCCATACAAGAATCGACTTTCTGTATCTCCTGCGTTCGAAGTCGGCGAGGAGGCAATCGACGATGTGGGGTTGTGGCGACAGTAGGTATATGGCATCCATATCCGGATTCATCTCCCTCTTGTCCTCGATCCTCTCGATATCTTGACTGTTCTTAGCATGTAGCCTCTTCTTCCTCCAGAACGCACGTACTCGCAATATTCTCATTGAGAATGTCATCTTCCTTGACGACATTGTCGATGATCTTCTTTGTAGATTCGTCGATGACCAGCACCTTCCACTGCAGATTTCGTGAGCACAGATCCAGAGAAATTGGGCGGCAGACTTACATCTCCCCTAGTTATCGATTTTATGGTATCCAAGATGACTATTTTGGCGGTCAGTCAGTCAAGTCCATGGTGCGGTAGGTTCCTCTGCTCACTGTCTCGCTGTTCCTGAATAGCGGAGACCATCCTGGCCAGTCCCACGGTCTGGTGTGGTTGAACTTCAGTCGATTATGATCGTAACGTGCAAGTTATCAGATCCCAAGAATTGCTGGTGTTTTGCTGCTCTGGTTGGAGGAAGATTTGCTGCGATTGCGAGGATGTGGCTGTGGATGTGTCGAGTGTCAAGTCAAGTTCCGGACCCACGATTCCTCCTTGGCGGCAACGTTTCGTTTCAACCTGCATGGCATTCGAAGCGCCACTTTTAGCGTCCGTCGGCAAAGACTGGGGCGGTCGATCAAAGTAAGTACCTAGTACTTTGTAGGTAGGTACTGCAGGTAACAAAGGTAAATTAGCATACCAAGTAAACTCTGAAGCATGGATACACAGGTAATGAGTCTATATTAACCAATAGAGTATACACAACAGCTTTAACAGGCCACAGAATTCATCAAGTCTGTGCAGCTTGGTGAATATATGGATTTTGAGTGTGAGTTTTGGACTCTCATGTTCAAAATAGGGAGCCCCGGCTTTTAGAGGTGTTGGAGCCTGAGCTGGTTCCCAGAGCACGAACTGAATATTATTCCCCGAGGCGGCATCATGTTCCTAATGTCCACAAGATTCTCCATAGCCCATGCTAGCTTTCCTCCTCAAGTTCTCAGTAGAAGAGCCCGTGTGATTCAACATTCGTCCCCTGGGTTGACATCTGGGGGATAGCTGTCCACTAATTTGGTTCATCCAATGTGCTGTAGATAGTTTCTAAAGTTGACATCGCTATTCATCCCCCACCAAGATACCTCTCAACATCATCGTTCCTGTAGAACATATCTCTCAGTCTCTCCGCCTTCTTCTTGTCCTGTTCATACATCTTTCTGACCTTTCCGGCATCCAATTTCTGGACCTTTTCTTTCTTTCGCCTGTCAGCTTCCTTCGGTAACACAACTCCAATACCCATCTTGTCATCTTTGGGCTTCGTCTTGATAGGAAACTGAATGCCTTGTCCTTCAGCGCCCAGTCCACGCCGAGCATCTGGATCCCAACCATACGCAGACAGATATGTGAGACCCTTACGATTACGGTCGAGATACGAGGGTGGGTGAGAATGCGCCAGGCATACTTGATGTGCGAGAGAAGCTTCATGGAGTCGTTGCCTGGGATTTTCTTCAGTTTCTTGAGGTTCTATTGATGGTGACATGGCTGCCTCGGAGAGGGGGAGACTGCAGATCTCGCACATTTGAATATTCTTCCCCGATGATAATTCGTCAGGACTGTTGGAAGATTCCATTCGAGACGATGATGGTTTCCGGTCGCCTGGAAGTACCATATTGAGATAGAGATCGCTGACTGATTGTCCCGAGGAGCTGGACGTTGGGGTTATAGATATTGCGGATGATGGCACGAACTTTACTTTTTTTCGTTTGATACCAGCCCCAAAGACACGTTGGTCCTGGAGCGGGATTTCGTAGGTGTCTTCGTCAGACATTGGTGTGAAGCTTTGTTGTTGAAGAACTTGAAAGTTCTGTGGAGATGACATATTATTAACTTCAAGACTAAGATTTAAGCTTAAATTCTGCCACCGCCGTAGGATCGAACTTCAACTCCTTACCTACTCGACGTTGACGTGTTCCGGATACCAAGGATTCGATCTGCCATCCCGCAACGATGGCAATACATATGATCGCAGACCTCTTCTGGAAGGTCGTTCCCAATATCAACAATGTAGGGAGCATTCTCAAAGTCGTCGCGGCTCTCCTCGTGGTCGGCCTCGTCAAATGGTATTCCATGGGGGCATCCAACACCTCAGAACGGCAGATGCATAGCAAGGTGGTCATGATAACAGGAGGCACATCTGGAATAGGAGCTGCTACAGCTCTGGCTTTGGCACAACGAGGTGCACAAATTGTGCTCTTGGTTCATCAGTCACCTAAAGACATCTTTCTCGTCGACTACATTGAGGATATGCGCGAGAAAACTGGGAACGAGATGATATACGCGGAACAAGTTGATTTGTCCTCCTTGTACAGCATTCGGCAGTTTGCGACAGAATGGATCGATAATGCACCTCCCCGAAGACTTGATATGATTATTCTCTGCGCCGCAACATTGACGCCGCCAGGCAAGTCTCGAATATTGACGGAGGAAGGACTCGAGGAGACTTGGGTAGTGAACTACCTTGCGAACTTTCACCTACTCAGTATACTCAGTCCAGCTATACGAGCTCAACCGCCGGATCGAGATGTTCGAATCATATTCGCAAATTGTTCTTCATACATCAGGTCACCTCCTGTTGATGACGGAAGCATTGCTTTGAAAAAGAGGGAGTGGTCACCATCACTGTCATATGCTAGAAGTAAGCTGGCTCTTACAATATTCGGACATGCTTTTCAGAAGCACTTGGATATATATAAAAGACCAGACGGCTCACCAATGAACGCGCGGGTGATCTTTGTCGATCCCGGATACTCGCGGACTCCAGGTATGCGAAGGTGGTTCTCACGAGGAACGCTATGGGGTCTAGGCGTATATTTGGTCTTGTGGCAGAACGTCTGGCTACTGCTTAAGAGCTCAGAGGGAGGGTCCCAGAGCTTCTTGTACGCTGCCATGGAAGCAACCCTTGGCAGAGGGGCAGGCGGGAAAATGATCAAGGAATGCCAGGAGCTGAATTTCGCGAGAAGTGATGTGAAGGACGAGAAAGTTGCAAAGAAGTTATGGGAGGGCAGTGAGAAGTTGATTGAAAGGGTTGAAAGAGAGGAAGCTGTGCGGAGAGCATTGGAGAAAAAGGAACAGGAGAGAGCGGTTAAGAGCCAGAAGCCAAAGAAAAAAGACTCTGAAAAGCCTGATGCTACCGGAAGTGGTGCCGAGAGCAAGAAGTCGAAGTCTCGGAGGCAGAAAAAAGCCGCGAAATGAGCGGCACTGTACATCAGATTGTTTTGCACGCACGCATAGCGAGGGAGTTTTGCATAGATTTGGAGTATCATCATTATCAGCACGAACATGCTTGGGTAGGACCGTATTTCTTTGTTTGCCACGGGCATTCTCAATACACTTTCCATGTCAAAGTGGTATACAGTCAGGAATCATATCTGTCAACCGACAGTATCCAAACTCCAAAACCAAATTCCGATCCAAATGACTGGCTGAGCAAAGAACCCAGCATATCCAACACTAGCCACAATCGTTTGCAGCAGGATCAGAGCTA
The DNA here is from genome assembly GCA_002554605.1 of Helotiales sp. F229. Classification (NCBI taxonomy): domain Eukaryota; kingdom Fungi; phylum Ascomycota; class Leotiomycetes; order Helotiales; species Helotiales sp. F229. The sequence continues at coordinate 1,407,090 of MXAW01000004.1, read as the reverse complement.
CTCTTCCCACCGGTCGCCCTGCACAGTTGCTCTCTCGGAAGCGGGCCTCACGTCTTCTATTTCGGCGCAGTATGCCGGCCTTGGACGAACAAGAGTATCCCGTTGCCAACTCAATGTCTGAAGCATCGCACTCCTCCACTATACGTGAGATTTTGCCTTCTTTCATTTTGCCAAAAGAATATTTCTTGTTTTCCGGATTGCCTTGAGTGTAGCTAGTTGCTTTTATGGTCTTTGTTAACATAGCAAGTCGCTTAGCCGTGCCTTTGTTCTCCTCCGCCCACATAAAGAATGAAATGGCCAAAAGCATACAACATATTCATTATACCACACTTCACTTATCAATCTGTACATTTAAATATAAATTGCTACACATTACCCCATTCCTCCAGTCAATACACCAATCCAACTCAGCACCTTAACACCACAGACCCATCCTCAATGGACCGCATCATACGTCCCCTACCAACTGCCTCCGAACTCACATCCGCAATCCTCATTCTATCCCACACCTTCCAATCTCTCCGACTCAAGCACGGCATCATAAACTCCGCCGCGATCTATCTGCACGCAACGCACTACAAACTCCCCCGCCTCCTCCCTTCCAGCGTCACAATCCTCATCCACCCCACTCCCAAGATCTCCGCGCCAGAACTAACGCGGGTCCTCGCCGAGAAAAGGCAATTCCCCGACTTCCTCGTTGTTCGTAAGAATGGCCTCGATTACCCGAAAGTGATCATCAAGCGGCCAAAGGGTGACATGCGTGGACATCTATACGTGGACTTCAACATCGTGGACCACTGGCTTTGCTCGAAGAGGAGACTGGCGTATGATTTCCGACTGGAGGGGAACGATACCGTACCTCTTATGGTTGAAGGGGAACAAGTCCATGTCATGAACCCGGAATGGTTGCTACGACAGAGGATAAAGATGTGGAATGAGCGGGTGCTGGATAAGGAGCAGAGGAGAGATGAAATTGATATCAGGACGCTGGTTGACGTGTTCGGATTCGAGAAGATTGGGAAAATCAAGTTTAAGAAGAAGCGGGAAATTGAAGAATTGAGGATGGTGGTAAGAGGGATGGATGAGGATGATCCGATGGTGCTGGGGAGTGTGATTGATTGTCCGGAGGTGTTTGGGCCGTGGTATAAGTTGACCTGGGTAAGAGCTTTTGTAGCGTTTGGAGTTGCGTTGATTTTGACAAAGGCTATGGATCATTACAGTCGTGAGCATCCTGAGTAATCATCGGATTGTTCGCTGTCCTTTCGAGGTTGTACGTGGATTTGTTTATCTGGCTGGGCACAGAAGAGTTGAGATGGTATATGTTGTAGATTGATTCATTCGACCAGAGCAGACATCGTCTGGTGTCGTATGTCGTATTCTGAGATCGAACAATGTACCATTACCATTCTAGAAATCAAAACACGCATTTTCATCCTCATGTTTACATTTCCGCACCTCATCCTTGTCTAATTCAGGGGTGCTTCGTGCCTGTTAGACGAGGTGGGCCGCAAGCCTCACACTTCGAAATCCCCATGCCTCTTCCACATGCTTACTCCAAAGCTATCACTCTAAACCTGCTCTGAGAACCAGAACGAGCTAGTTGATTTGAGGGGAAGCTCGAAAGCTAACTAGAAAGCTAGTGACGAGTATGTTTCCTCGCCGTTCAATATCACCGATCTCTCAAAGTGATACACCACAACGAGCAGAGCCGAGAAGAGGGTACCGAGATGTTTACTTCAATGCAACTAACAAAGCCGAAGGTATGCTCTCCAATTCCACATATGTCTCTTTCGAGAAGTTTGTCTACGGATAATTAGACATGTTGAAAAGTAGAGCTAACATCCTCAGCCCCACCACCAACCACCCCCACCAACGAACCAACAACAAACACGCACATCCTCCACTCTTTCCTCACAACACCCAAGCGCATCATACTCACCCATACCACCATCTCCTCCGCCATTTCCTCCGAATCAAATGGAAGCCATGCCCCCGGTTCCCTTCCCAGTGGCACGAAATCCTATCCTACCGCCCCAGCGAATGGTCCTCGATGCGTCGAAGAGACATCCGGTGTTCTTTACGGAGAGGCTGAAGAAAGCGCCGGAGGGCGTGAGACCGGGAAATGGGAATTGGAGTAGTCCGGTTGCGACGGGGTACGTGTTTAATGATGGGGTTAAGAGGAGAGTCGATGGGGTCTTGAAGTTGTGAGATGATGGGAAAGGGAGAGCTGGAGGGTAATGGGGAAGAGTAGCGTTGCGGATTCATAGTACATCAGTACGGAGCCGTACATCGGATGGAATTGATCTCCTCGGGTTGTTGACTTTGCGGGGGACTTCCGACTGCACGAGGCATGTTTGGGGATTGTATGGCAACTGAAGAGGCTGGAGTTTAGAGGACAAGCACTCGTGTTTAAGTGGAAGAATTCTGGAAATGAGAGTCCGCTTCATGCACAGTCAACAGGCTTTTGGAAGGATAAAGAACTTCGAACTGGAAGACAGAGGCCTATGTGTAAGATTGCTGCCTGAAATAGTGCTACTGTAACAAAACTCCCTGTGGTATAATTTGAGTTCCCTGCTTACAATATCGTACAACCACCTCAAGCATGAAAGTAGGCGATTCGACTAGTTTTCAACCGACACACTTCGACCAGCCTGGCAATCCGCATCCGAGACCAATGAAAAGGTAGATCAAAAAGATAACCACCAATGTTAGAAGTGCCATAAGCTTGACATTCTTCCACCACATCTTTCTCCTCAAGCCCCTGCTTCTGACTCGGAAATCATGGGCACTTCCTCCCAATCTGTCGGTCTTGTCGACCAACAAGTCAATTCTCTCGCCTCTCTCCAAAAGACTCTCAATATTCTGGCTCATGATCCCCCTAACATTATCGATTTCTCCTTGCACATTCGAGATGGCATCTTCTTTTCCAGCCTTCGTAGTTCCGTAATCCACCATCAACTTCTTCAACTCGCTATTGAAGCTTCCAGCGCCATAGTTTGGTAAGCTGGCGAAATCCGTGCTTTCGGGTGCATATTGTGCCAAGAATCGTTTCTTAATTTCGAACAGAAAGCCGAAGGGAATGCGTCGACCGAGAGAAGAGTCTGCGATAACGAGATAGGTGAGTCCGCCAGCGGATGCAGAGGATGTTCCATACTCGCAAGGTGCATCGGCGATGTAGTGGATGAAGTTGTTGTTGTGAGTGTAAGTGAGCTTTTGTGCTGTTTTGTGCTCGATTTTGGGGAGGACGAGGGAGGCAAGGGACGAGGTTTGAGATGATGCTGAAGCTGTATGTTCAGCGAGAATGGTGGTGTTGTGGGCTATGCAGGCACTGTTTATGGTGAGTTTAGCTCAAGGCAATGCCTGGTAGGACTTACTAGAGGAGGGGAGTAGGTGGTGACGATGAGGACGCCATTGCTGCTTGTATCTTCTAGGTTGCGATCATGCAACTTGGACTGCGATTATCGCTTGAATTTCGGGGGACTGGGGATCCAAGGTGGGATGCTGGATTGTTGTGGAGGGAAGTGAAGACACAAGAGAGGCTTGATGAGGATCAGGTTGCAGTACAGGTTGACGAGACGAGACGAGAAGACCTGATAGCTGATGACGCAGGAAACAGGCCGGAAAATCAACGGGCCGACGCCCATGCAGCGCGGGCCAGTCCATTGGTCGCGCATCTAAAAAAATTGTCCAAGCATCAACGATTCTACTTGACTTCCATCTCCACCTCAATCTCCCTTTCGATTGCACGGGAATTCTATTCGACCACGAATTGCCCGTGATGAATCCTCATCTGCCGAAATCGAATTCAAATCAACACTAGTGATGCCCTTGGCCATCCGCAAAGGCGGGCTTTGTGCTTTCTGCACCTTCAGAGCTTCTCAATCACTACGGCCTCTCCTCTACCGTTCACATACCTTCAGTCGCCCAAATGGGGTACGGCACCTCAGCGAGTCCGGCTTGCAGGTCCCCAAAACCCAGGATTCTGCATTTGTGAGATGCTTTATTATTCTGTCTGCGCTGAACTTTACTGACAGTTGCCTTCTAGCCCATGGTAAGACGGATGGTTGCTGGTAAAAGAGACCACACCAAACGCGCACGTTCGCATGGCTTTGACTCGGAGTTTAAAAATGGTCGGGGGAATGCAAGGGCTGCCTTTAAGGAGCCAGCAGAGAGGCATGATTCGGGAGGTCGTCCTCAAGGACCCTGGACAATCAACAAACGAAGACATGACAGCCCCCAAGTAAGAAAAGTGAGAGGGGGAAACTTGGCAGAGCCAAACGAAACCACATACGGGGTATTTGGGCGACTTCTACTCGAACAGGTTCATCGCCTGGAGTTCACCCTGAAATATAAAGAGAAAGTATCGGTCCAGGCTTGGGGAATTAAGAACAATGAGGAGCTGCACGAGAAGCTTGATTTCTTCAAAGGAAGACTCAGAGCCTGCACAGAGCTTGCCGAGAAAGGAAAGGTTTATAAACAAGACAACCCCTTATTTTATCGGATGCGTAATGCTTTCATTACCGGGGGTATGGCAGTGTTGACATCGGAGATGAAATTCTCATTCATCAACGAGGTTATTACTGCGAACTTCACGAGGCATCACCAGATAAATCAAGAGAAGCTTGCGGATCTGAGGTACCCCCTGGAATGGTATCCTGCGACGAGAGCTCTACAGAGAACTGTCCATCTGCATGTGGGACCTACCAATTCTGGCAAAACATACCATGCCTTGCAACGTTTGGAAGCTGCAGAAAGTGGTATATTCGCTGGGCCACTGCGACTATTGGCACACGAAGTGTACGCTCGGTTGAATGCCAAAGGAAAGGCATGTGCCCTTATTACAGGCGAGGAACGCCGCATACCCGAAGGCTACGACAATACTATGAACAGCTGTACTGTGGAAATGGTTCCGCTTAATGCCAAGGTCGATGTGGCAGTCATCGATGAGATCCAGATGATGGGCGATGCAGAGCGTGGTTGGGCCTGGACCCAAGCCTTCCTAGGAGTCCAAGCCAAGGAGGTTCACCTTTGTGGTGAGACACGCACTAAGCAGATTGTCACAGATCTCTGTGCCGCCATGGGAGAAAAGCTGATCATCCATGAATATGAACGACTGAGCCCATTGAAGACCCAACAGAATAGTCTTGGGAAGTTGGAGAATCTCGAGAAGGGTGATGCTATCATTTTGTTCTCTCGCGTTGCAATCCATGCCATGAAAGCCGATGTCGAAAAATTTACTGGAAAGCGGTGCGCTGTCGTTTATGGCTCCCTGCCTCCCGAAACCCGTGCCCAGCAAGCTGCTCTGTTCAACGACCCCGACAATGACTACGACTTTCTTGTTGCCAGCGATGCGGTTGGCATGGGACTGAATCTGAGCATCAAGCGAGTCATCTTTGAGTCAACTTCCAAGCATGACGGGATCTCTTTTAGGACTATCAAGCCATACGAAATCAAGCAAATTGCTGGAAGAGCTGGAAGGTTCAAGACTGCCCAACAGGCAATTGATAAAGGGTCTTCAAACAGCTCCGAACCGCTCCCTCTTGATATCGTCAAAAAGCCTGCCACAAATGTGGGCTACGTGACGACACTCACCAGATACGATCTTGATGTTGTACGCGAAGCAATGGAAACAGAAGTGGAGCCTCTGGCATCAGTTGGGATCTTCCCGCCTGCTGATATTCTGTTCCGCTTTGCGAGTTACTTCCCACCAAAAACGCCGTTTGGCTATATTGCGCTTCGTTTGCATGATATGGCTTCAGTCCACCCTCAATTCCATCTCTGTCGCCTCAAAGAACAAATTCAGATAGCCGATCTCATTCAAGAGTTTGATTTATCGGTTATGGATCGAATCACGTTTATGAGCTCACCGGCAACTATGAGAGATGCCGGTATGATGGATGTGGTCAAGTCATTGGCACAATGCATCGCAGAGAAAAGAAAGGGTGCTCTACTGGAACTGGAATGTTTTAATCTGGAGCTCATAGATAAAGATATACACGACGACCCAGAAAGTACCAAGGGCTACTTGCGAAAGGCAGAGGCCTTGCATCGAGCCATCACGCTTTATCTTTGGTTGAGTTATCGCTTCGCCGGTGTCTTCACCAACCAGGCTCTGGCTTTTCACGTCAAAGGTCTGGTTGAGGCAAAGATTGATCAGTGTCTAGGAGAGGTATCTTGGACCGAGCAACAGAGGAAAACACGTAACTTCATGAGAATGAAGGCAGTGAAGGCTGCTGCAAAGGAGGATGAGCTTCTGAAAGATCTTGAGGCCGATGAGTCCTCAACAGTCGAGGAACGTCGCAGGGCTTTCGCTTCATCGCATGAGTCGCAGAGTACAGAAATGGCAACAGACCAAGGCGATCTTGAAGGATCATATGATGGAGAGCAACATGGCGTGGAGGAGTTAGGGTCCAACTTGAGCGAGGGAGAGGCCATCCAGTCAAGGATAGCAGAGATCGAGGAGGGCCATGATTTGGAGGATTCGCCGGCTTCAGATGGGATGATACCAACCACTCCCGAAGAAGTGGACGAAGAAATCGAGGAGATCGGCGATGCGTTTCAATCTGCCACAGGCCCATCAGTGACTACTGCGTCCAATGCACCTCCTACTCGGGAGCAACATGGAGAATTGACTGACGGCAAAGGGGACGCTGCCGACTCAGAGATCTTCTCGGACTCAGACAACCCACTTTCAACGGTTGAAATCGAGGCAGACGACGCGAAACTCGAGGCAACCGATTCTCGAAAGTGATTGTATCACAAATGTATATTATGTATTCATAGATTTACGGACGGCGTTCAGTCTGTATGGCGATACTCTGTCACGTTAGACTGCCCTTGTGCTGGTTGGCACCGTCGTCGCAGTATTTGAGCGATGATTTGTATGAATAATAGACGAGTCGAATGCTCGAACAACATATCGCAACATTGCACGACTATGAACTTCAATGGGCCGGCATTTACTAGTTCTGTTGCAACACAACCCTCGGGAACATTTTTGGGTTTCTCAAGTACCATGTTTTCACGTTCAGTTTCGTCTTTGCTGTTTGAAAATCTCGTTGCTCCGTCTCATGACACAAGATCTCCTATATTACGACCTAAAAGATTGATGCGCAATACATACAATGTTGCCTTCGATCCTGAAGACATTCAAAGAACCGTAGTATAGCCCCCAGTTCTCAGTTACAGAGCCATCTTCTAAGTTATTATCCAGCTGAACGAACTAACTAATATAGAGCCAGGTCGGAGTCAAATCACGCGGTTCAGTGTCTGTATGATTGGCCGCTTGGCGATGCACCTTATAACAACGAGGCTACGCGCTGGCAGCTGAACCTCAGTGCAAACTCCCGCATATCCTTCGCAATCGTATTCACTTTGCAGGCATTCGAAAAAAAACAGCAGAAGTCTTCAGCATGAAAAATATTGAATGAACCCGACGCAACGCAGTTGTTGGGCTGAAGCGAGGATGCGAGCACTCGGTGCACTGTCTCCCCGTACGCTACCCAACAACAAGAACATAAAGAGATTCGAATACTGTCCCTGGAGTCTGAAAAGTAGGAGGAGCAAATCTCTTGCAAGCTATGAACCATATCGCTCATCGAGTCATATCCATCCTACGAAGCGTTATCGTATGTATGGAAAGCAGAATTCTTCCCGGTCTTCGCAACAGTGTTCCACTGGAGGGAGCTAGAACCAAAATAAACCACAAACGCCGGTGGAAGTGTGGCCTTTTGAACCCATAATCATTCCCACCAGTGGCTGTCAGAATTCGTAACGCACAGCCTAGAATTAGCCGAAAACACACCCAAAGTCTCCTTTTTCAAGCTTTGTAAAGATAGAATTACTAATAAAAAGTAATAAAGCTTTTAAAGAATTAGTATTTCAAAGTTTTTGATTAGGATTTTAAGTTTGTTTTAGGATATTTTCATTAAATTAAGATGTAATAAATTAGTTATGATTTTATTAATAAATTCCGTTTACTTTTTATCGCTAAAATCAAAACGCTCATATAAAACGCTCATATAATTACATAAATCTTTTATATAAAATACTGAAACTTATAGAATTAATAAATTAAATATTAATGAATATTTATGTAAATAAATTATAAGATATAGTTTATCAGTAAAAGTTTCTAACGTGGCCCAGAATTATATCAGCAAAAAATATCGGCGCTAAAAAATTAACTAATCGGCTAAATCGGCTATTTTAGCGGTTTAGCGCTTTTAGCGTAAAAGGCCGCCTTTAAGTAAGTGGGTCCTTTTTAGCGGCCTTTTAGCGGATTAAGCCGGAGCTTAATAACCTCTATATTAATCAAAAGGGATTATTGATTTATTCGCTTCAAAGTTAAAGCTTAGTTACACCTTGGCGTGCACGGCCAATAAACTAGCTTCGCTAAGCCTATTACGCTATGAATTTTCACCTTAATAAAATTATAATTAACTCATTAAATTTTTCGGGTAAAGTTTATTTTAACTAGCGTCAATTATGTGTATATATACCTACGATATACCCCTTAAATATCCTAAGTATTTAAAGCCTTAATTTTTTTTTAGGTTTATAGATTATATAAGCTAATGGCCTTTTTAGTGCTTTTGGCGCTTTTAGCGCAGTATTTTTTTTAGTATATGGCTTTTAATATTAATATTTTTAATATGTAACTTTTTGGCTAAAAGCGCCAAAAGCGCCAAAAGCCGCCGCCGGCCGCCATTGGCCATTAAATTTTTTTATAAATGTAAATTAGCGTTTAACGGTTACGCCGGCATTAACCGGCGTTCTACGGCTATTGTCGGTTTACTAGGTAATAAATCGAGGTAAAATGGCATAGATCAAGAAATTTGTTTTACTTTTGAAATTTCTATATAAAGGTTTAAAAAAAAAACTTAAGAAAAAGCTTCTTATATACTAGCTAAAAGGTCATATGATACAAGTAACACACATGACCCCGGTATTCAAGCTTAATTATATATCCCAACACTAGCAATTTTTATTTTTTTATTATCAAAAGCTATAATCAAGCTTGTATAAGATCAAGAATAACAAAATTCTCCTTTTCAAACCTTTTGCCAATTAAATTAATAGCTTTGTACAAAGGGAGGGAGGGGTTTTTCGTGTTTTTTAAAAACTCAATTAAAAACTCAGAAGATTTTTGCTAGCTATTCCCTGCCTTAAACTCAAAATGCCGCCAATCATAAATCTAACGTCTTAAATCCCTTGGCAATGTTTTGTCTTAAGCTTTGAGGCCTCGTATAATTCTAGGAAGAGAACACCGTATGGCAGGGAAAGAAGGGGGGGTGGCGGTCTCCGTAAGCTGGTCGTACGAAAGGTGACGGCTTCGTACGAGAAGGGGGGGAGGGGTTTTGTCTGTGTTGTACGAATGATGGCATCTCGTACGGAGGGTGCAGAGCTTAGCGAAGAGCCTTGCAAAAGGAGGAGTATTATTTGTATTATACGAGGGGTGGCGTTTTATATGAAGGGTGCAAAGCTTAGCAAAAAGCTTTGCAAAGGGAGGAATGTTATTTGTATTTGCGTTTTGTAAATCCTTAAATCATACGAATCGTTTTCTTTTGCTAGTCGCCGACGCATGGTCCGATTAGTTTGCCTTTTCGATCTGTTTTTGCAATTGTCGTCGTACAAAAATATTAGGCAATAATAAAATACGAGTATGTACTCGTACGAGCTTCCTTTTAAGCTTAGAACATTTTTCATATAGCCTTCGTAACATCCTATTCATAGCACAAAGCATGCACCCGCGGGTATGCATTTTATGCCTTTTGAATATTCAATAAAGTCGTTTGCAGGTCTTTTATTATTGTAAGGAGAAAGGAAATTCCGTATAAAGCGTAAATATTAATAAGAGTCCTTTAAGATAGCATTGATGCAACGATTCAATTAATAAGCGTTTCCTTTAAGAATATAAATTATAAACTATATAAAGTATAACCTCGTTCTTAAATAATTTATAAACTATTTATAAATATTGATTTATTAAATAATAAATTAAGGTAAAATAGCATAAATCAAGAAATTTATTTTACTTTTAAAATTTCTATACGAAGGTTTAAAGAAGGAGCTTGAGGAAGAGCTCCTTATATATTAGCTAAAAGGTCACGTGATACAGGTAACACACGTGACCCCGGTATTTAAGCTTGATTATACATCCCAACAGCTATTTTTAACCTTTAAATATAAATAGCACCTAAGTCGTTACATGTATTACCCTTAATAACAAATAATAGTGTGATACGGAAAGTGGAGCAGGTCTTTCTAAGTATAAAAAATTTCTACGATTACTAGAAGTGAGAAGTGTGTGAGTGTATTAAATAAATTAAATTAAACGTTACCCTTTTTATAATAAGACTATGAGCTAGAAATATATATATAAAATACTTACGCAAACATACACTAGACCTTATTAAATATACTGACATAATAAATGGAACTTATTACACGACACACCCCTATAATGAAATATTATCCGCATAATTAAAAGCTCGCCATTTTTAATGCACAATATACAGTTATAGCCAAAAAAGACAATCATACCAATTATATACCTTAAATCACAGTGCACCTATTATAAATCATATAAATGATTATATACAAGCGCCGTACAAATTCAAAAGAAAGGAAATACATAAGTGCGCAGCTAATACGCGTGGTAAAATCACGTAATATAAACAATTATCGTATCCAATGTAAACATGACACTTAATAATACACATAAAGTATAACAAATAAAAATAAACAACAAATACACAGTTAAAGCGTATTAAACTAATATATTAAAACATATAAAAGATATATAATTATAAGCTTAATATAAAAAAAATGAAAAATTATACATTATCGTTGTTTTACTTAATCTTAAGTACTTAGTTTAAGTTCAAAATAATGAGGCTTTACATGGGTGCTCTTAACGTTAAAGTAAAATCGGATTTATATGGTTAATATTATGATTAAGTAATTTAAGAATTAAGTGATTATTTTAAATTAAGTTTATAGAAAATAAAAGTAAATTATACTTATTCATTAATTAAGTTGAGATTTACTTTACGCTTTATTATAAGTTGCTTATTAATTAATGTATTATTAAATGGCTCGAGCACGTTAACCAATGATTAAATAATCACACTCATTATGCTAATAACTATAAAAGGAGTATTTACTTTAATAAACAATAATCTTCCTTTAATATTAATATTACACACATTTACACTTATGCCTTTGTCTTCTGCCTTTTTTGTCTTTTCTTTTTTAATTTTCACATATATTATTTAAACAATCTTCATTATTAAAATACCTCTCAAGTTAACCAAAGAAGTAAATAACAAATATCACAAGTTTTATACTAACCAAATAAATATCCCGTTTTTTTACCCTTATTATGTGTTTTATATATTATGCTTTTTAACTTTAAGCATTAGGCTAACCAATAATATAATCACAGATAAATACCTCCAAAGATAAGTTTATTTAAACATTCTTTTTTACGCTACCTTTTATATGGTAAATTATACGTTTAAATTTTCTTCCTTTTAAGTCAAAAGATTCCTTTTATTTAAACTTTAATAATACTTCGTTTATTTTATTTATTTGTTATTGTTTCACATTTAATAGTGAATTCAATATAGTCTCCCCTTTTACTTATGTGCTTTTTCTTATTTAAGCTCTTGTTTCCCATAAACGTTTCATGTTTTCTCGTCCTATTTTCTTTTCTCTTACTTTTACCTCGTCTTTTACCTAAGTTATCATTCCGCAGACTCCCACAGGCAAAAGCAAAACTCGTAAAGTAATTAATGATAATAACGCTTATATATTCATTAAAGAAAAGACAAAAAGATTATAACGTTTAAATAATAAAAGCTTAAATTAAAAGCGTTTAATTATATTCTTATTATTTATTCTAAACACATTTTCGCGTTTTCAAAAATCTTTTCATAAGTTTCACACCTTCTTAAAGCATAGTTTAAGATCTAAGGCCTTACCTGTTAAATATAAGCGTAATATATATTTCTTTATTATATTTTATATTCGTTTTTATTATACAATTATAAGTAAATATTAATATGTGCTCATAAGTCAATGATTTACTAAGCCTTGTTTTCCATGTGTTTATTTTATGGCATATGATTACAGTAATAAGGGCAAATGCTTTACTAATACCTTTTCTATTAATTCGCGCTGTTATAATTACACTTTTAAGCACATTTATTATGTCATTCTTCCTTAGATTTTCCATTATGGCGTTTAGTTAATCTCCCTTTTAAAAGCTAAAAACAGCTATTTTTTTTAGTGAGCCTTTTTAAAAATTTATAAATGTTTTATTAATATTACATAAAGTGTTCGCGTAATTTGTATAATCCTTAAGATTTTATTTAAAAAAGGTAAATTAAATGATAAAAGTGGGGAAAAGAAAAAGAAGAAGATAAAAAAAATTAAAATCTTATTAACTAAGTCTTATTATCTTAGTTCTAAGCGTAAAAAGAAGGATAAAGATAATAATAATACTATTAATATAGTTAGTATCGTTATTAGGAAAATCTCTTAAAAGGATTAGTTATTAATGGATTTGTTAAAGGGAATTATAAAGGCCTTATGGTCTTAAGTGAGCTTTTGTTAAGTTTTACGTAAGCTTAAAGGTTTTTTTTATGGTTTTTTATGCTGGATTTTTACTCTCTTTTATTTAAAGTAATAAGAGATATTCATTTATTAAGATTAAAAAAGTTAGTTTAATAAATAAAAATACGCATAAATCGTTAACATGTTTTTAATAAATGTATTTAAAGCTTTTTAATTTAAGATTTATAATCTTTAAAATTTAAAAGAGCTTTAAATTATTTAAATTTTTAGTAAAACAGATTCTTTGTGAACTTATTAATAGGCATATCATTTGTTAATAAGTATATAACCTTAAATGAGCTTTAAATAAACTTTTATTTAAGTCACATGTTTTAAATATTTATATGGCGTAGTTTAGTGATGATCCTTTTATCATTGTTTATTATAAGTCTAATCGTTTATTAATTATTATAAAAGATTTCCTAAGTTTTACTAATATTTAAAAATAAGTTCTTAAAAAATCGTTAAAACGTTATGGCTTCTTTTCCCGTGTACTCAAGAGATAATAATTCCGCTTCTATTATAGAAGTTGTAATTGTGGATTATTAAAATGCTTTTTAAATTATTAAATTATTAAACATTAAGATCACATATTTTTATAATAATCTTTTTATTTTAAAATTATTTATAAATAAAACATCAGAAGCAATAAACACAGCCCGTATTCAATTATCTTTAAACATAATCCTTAGAAAGCGCGTTTTAAATAAATAACAAATAAGCCAATGTATGACTGTGAAGTACTTTAATTCAGGGTTTATGGTAAATTATGAAAATAAGGCTGTACCATATACGACGTTTAGTTGTATAACGATTATTATATATAATATAAATCTAACTTTTTTTAATATACTTTAATGATTTTCTTTAATACTTAACCATTAGATTTTATAAGCTTAATTTAAAATAATAAGGTTATAAAACACTTCCCATTTACTTATTTAAACTTATAAATGATCTTTTTAATATATTAGTTATAAACAAAGGAAATAGTCTTATACTTTTAGTTATGTATTATTTTAATTCTTAAGAATTACTTAATGTTTTTAAGATCATATATATTATATACCTTGTTCAGCTTTTTAATGAGCTTTTTACTAAGCTTTATATTATTTTAATAAAAAAACACTTAAATGTTATTAACGTAAAATAATACCAAAATTTTATATTTAAGGTCTGTGAACATATAAGGCTTTTTAAAGCAAGGAAATAATCCTAAATTCATTAAAGTTTTATTAATATGCTTATACTAAAAACTAGGGGACTAATCAGAGATTAATAGGTGACAGCTTTAATGTTATTTAACTCTAATATAATATTATTAAAAGTGGTAATATTAAAAGTAGTAATATTATAAGTAATATTATAAGTAATATTATTGAAGTAATATTATAAGTATAATAATGAGTATTTTTAGTTTTTAATGCTTTACAGGCCTTCCGGGGGCTTTGCGAGGCCTGTGTATTAATAATAATTATATTAAAAAGGCTTTTTTTTATTAAATTATGAAATTATGAAATTATTAAACTATTAAACTATTAAACTATTAAACTACTAAACTACTAAACTATTAAACTATTAAACTATTAAACTATTAAACTACTAAACTATTAAACTATTAAACTATTAAACTATTAAACTATTAAACTATTAAACTATTAAACTATTAAACTATTAAACTATTAAACTATTAAACTATTAAACTATTAAACTATTAAACTATTAAACTATTAAACTATTAAACTATTAAACTATTAAACTATTAAACTATTAAACTATTAAACTATTAAACTATTAAACTATTAAACTATTAAACTATTAAACTATTAAACTATTAAACTATTAAACTATTAAACTATTAAACTATTAAACTATTAAACTATTAAACTATTAAACTATTAAACTATTAAACTATTAAACTATTAAACTATTAAACTATTAAACTATTAAACTATTAAACTATTAAACTATTAAACTATTAAACTATTAAACTATTAAACTATTAAACTATTAAACTATTAAACTATTAAACTATTAAACTATTAAACTATTAAACTATTAAACTATTAAAAAAACTATTAAACTATTAAACTATTAAATAACATAATAAGTACTTTATTTATAATTTACTTAATAATTTAATAAGTAATATTATATATATATTAATTAATTATTAAATTGAATTTTTATAAAAAAAAATCATTAAGATAAATCTTTAATATTTACTTTTAATTACACATTAGGCTTAATATTTAAGGTATAATAATAATATTTTTATTTTTTAAATGTATTTCTTTTATTTTAATAAGTTTTATTAATTATATTTTTTATAAATAACTATTTATTAGCGTATGTGTTAAGATAAAATGAAAATTAGTTTAATTTTAACTTTTTTAAATTAATATCTTTATAATTATATTAATTATTATAAATACAAAAAGGCTATTTTAATAAGCTAATTAAGCCGATTTTAAAACAAGTCTTATTTTATATTTTAGTTAAAAACTCGTAGTGATGCACGATTTTTAAATAAATATTTCTTTAAAAATATTTCTTTAATAATTAATATCTTTATAATTATATTAATTAATATAAATCTAAAAAGGCTATTTTAATAAGTTAATTAAGCTAATTCGAAAACAGGTCTTATTTTATATTTTAGTTAAAAACTCATAATAATATACGATTTTTAAATAAATTCCCTATTAAAAGTGGGGCTTTTTAAACTTCCCGCACTCCCATATTCCCGTATTCTTAAAGTTTTGTTATATATCGTACAATTAACACCACTTTTTATTACTCTTAAAGCATTATAAAAGTCACGTTTTAATCACGACGGTGACAAAGCTTGGTCCACGTATTAATGACTAATCAGAGGACAATAAAATTAGTAGATTTTTTCACCACTGGGAAAATCAAGCTAGTGTAAAGATTTCCGCGTGACTTAAGTAGATGCCTAAGGCTCTTAAAATTCAAGAAAACGTAGAGACAGCTAAAGCTGTCAAATAAAAGGAGTCGCGCATTTTATAAAGTGCACAATTAACCCATAATACCTTTCCTGGCTTTTAAAATTTAAAAAGGAATTTATAATACACTATTTCTTTGTTTATATTTTAAAAAACGTTAATGAATACGTTAATTACATTAAAACATTTAACTTTTAAATCAAATTTAATTATGAACGTTATAGCTATTTTAAATGACTTAATTATTAAAGTACTTTGTTACGGACCCTTTTGTACTAATGAGTAGTTGGCACTAGGATACTGATGGTATTACTGAGTAGATGGTATTATAAGAGTATTGGTATTAATAAGGGATTAGTACAATTTACGGGTTAGTACTAATCAAAGAATAGTATAGGATAGTAATTGGTATTACTGTATATATTATAATTGTAATTTTAATTATAGTAGTTATTTAGATTATAGTGGACATTAGGTTACGTGATAATTAAAACCTTTGGAGCTATAGGAGCCAGGGCGCCTAAAGCTTTAAAGCCAGAAGATTTAGAGAAAATAGAAGGTTTTATATAAGACTGGTACGTTTATTATTAAATAAGAGCTTTATATTTAACTTAAAATAGTATTTTTAACTATATTAATAACTGTTTTATCCTATATATAATATATTTATTTCCCAATTATTAGAGATTAACAACAGCCTTTTATATTTATACTAAGTAAATATCAAACTATTATACTTTAAGTACCTTTTTATTAAGAATACCAACTTATATATATAATATGGCTTTTAACTTTTTTATTAAAGCTTTAGTTACTATTAACGTTTTTAATTCAAAGAACGTTTTTAAGATCGTTTCCTTAGATCTTTATTATAAGAACCGGTCTAAGTTTAAGGCCTACTTTACTTAAATAAAACTTTACACTGGGTTTAACGGTTATTAATTCTTTATAAACACGGATAAAGTCTTTTGGGCTGTGTCTTTTTTCTGTAAGGTTGTTTTTAATTAGATTAAGACTTTTTTGTCTAATTATATAAAAAATAGAACCAAAAAAAGAAGGGTTTTTACTATTATGTCTAAAGAGTCTCAAAAGGTCTTTTTAAACTTTGAAAGGTTTGAGAAATATATTAACTACGTTTTTGGCAACATCGACTAAAACTGAACGGCTAAACATAATATCTAAAACCTAAGATAAATCAAGTCAATTACTATATATATAGCCGCTTTCTAATAATTCGCTAATTAAATTAGCTAAAACAATGAGGTATTTAAGGCGTAATATTACAAAAGATTAAAAGATAGAATCAAAAATGAGATTATTAGGTCGGATATATCCTCTGACTTATAAGAGCTTATTAAAATAGCTATTAAAATCAATAACTATAATTTCAAATATACTTTTAAATGAAAAGGCCAATATTTTCTAAGATATATATATATCAAAACAAAGGGGGCAAGAAACCCTTTTACTTTTGTAAAATAAAACTAAATGTTATATTTTAAAAATAACTAAAAGGAAAACCTTATAACGGCGGGTTTTTTTAAAAAAAATCATAAATAAGCGTCGACGGGATAAGCTATGCTTTGATTATAATTTTCTAGGTTATATAACTAGTTCTTACTATTAAGGAAAGTCATAATTAAAAAAAAAAAAAATCAATACAACGGGACAAAGTACTTATGATATTATTAATATCTTTGTACTATTATACTTTACTAGGCAGTTTAATGCCTCAAGTTTTTAACATATAACTACTGACAAACTTAAAGACAACAGAATCTACACTTAAGTAGAGGACGACAATAGTATAATATAAGACAATAAAAAAGAAGGAAATGAGGAGTTTTGTTAAGTCTTAGACTTAGGGCTATATTAGTTACTATTCTCTGGACTATTATAAAGCAAGGTCTGAGAAATAATTTAACAAAAAGAGAACTTATACTTCTAGGCCTTAAATATTTGATACTGGACTAACAAAGTTATAAAAGTTATTTATAAAGAGCCAGGACTGGTTTTTATAAGAGGACTATAGTAGGGCAAGAAGTATTAGGTAGTTTATTGGGACTATAAGTACATTAAATAAAAACAAATCGAGTATAGTAACGGTTGTCCTTGGACTTATATATAGATTATTTTTTAAAAACTATTGCTTGTTTTTAAGAATTAAGATAAGCCAGAAAAAGAAGAACTTTGGGAAGTTATGTTAAAAGGCAATTGATGGCGCCTTTGGTTTAATATAGTCAACGACACTTAAATATATTAAGAACGCTTTATTTTATTAATATAGATTTTAAGAATAAATCAGTTGTTTATAGTTATGGCTATAGAACTAAACTATTAAGTTTAAAAAAACATCTTGACAAAAGACTTTTATTAGGAGGATTTTCTTATATACTAATTAACGGTAACGGGGGACTGTCACTTGACTGTAGAAGTAAAAATCAAAAGAATAACTCTTAGGGCTATAGTGGACTTTAGGGCATAAGGGAACTTTATATTTCTTGTTATTATACTCAAGTATTTATTATTAACTAAAGTTAAGGAAAAGGGGTACTAGTTAGTACTCGCCAATAAGAACGCTATTATTAATAGGACAGTAGATGTACGGACTTAGACTTTATATATAAGTATCGTCGGTTATTTTAAAAGAATCTAATTTGACATTACCCGAATTGGGATATATGATATTATCCTTGGACTTTTTTAAATAAAAAAACATAATCCAGAGATTAATTAAGTCAAGAGGTAATTAATGTTTAGTTATTATAAGAACTGTTATTAGGACAAAGCAAGAACATTGATTGTTTGAGAGGTTTGTGTTACTTTTAAAGAATAGATCGGATATTAAAATGAGGGTCTATTAATAAAGGATATATTATTAGTATATTATAAGTTTGTGGCATTGTTTAAAGAAGAACGAGGTATCGAGGCTTTGCTTAAACACTAGGACTACGATTATTGGATCAAGTTAGAAGAAGGTACTAAGCCGATATTTCAGTTACTTAGGGAATATTCGGTAATAGACTTAATGATAATTAAGAATTATATTAATAAATACTTAGTGAAAGGATTTATTAAGGAGTCTAAATCCTCGTAAAAAAGTAACGTTTTCTTTGCAAAGAAGAAGGACGGCGGATGACGAATGTATATTGATTATTATCGATTAAATGATACTACAAAGAAAGATCGTTATATATTATTATTAGCTAAAGAACTGCGAGACAGGCTCGTAAGGGCCAAGATTTTCACTTAGTTTGACTTATAAGGCGTGTATAACTTTGTTAAAATAGTTAAGGGTAAAGAAGAGAAAACAGTATTTTGTACTTGTTTTGGTTATTATAAGTATATAGTTATACTATTCGGTTTGACTAACGTACTGGTTATATTTTAACGTTTAATTAACAATGTTTTGCGGCTATATTTGGACGTAATGTGTATTTGTTATTTAGCCGACATTTTGGTTTATTCTAAGGATGAGGGATAGTATATGAAAAACGTGACGGCGATTTTCGAAAGACTAAAAGCCGCTTTTATGTTTTTTAAACTAGAGAAATGCAATTTTTATATAAAAGAAGTCATTTTTTTAGGCTATGTAATTATTATTATAAGATTGGCTATAGATTTTAAAAAGATTTAAATAATTATTAACTGGATTGGACTTACTAATGTCAAGGAACTATAATCTTTTTTTGAATTTGCCAACTTTTATAAACAATTTATTAAAGGTTATTCAAGAATCGCCAGGGTATTTATAGAGTTAACTTATAAAGACAAGGAATATGTGTGGACAGAAAAAGCTAATGTGGCTTTTAAGGTTTTTAAAGAAATGTTTATTAAAGAACCTGTTTTTATATCTTTTATATTTAATAAGGAAATATGTATAAAGACGGATTCTTCGGACTATACTATTGGTGCTGTATTTAGCTAATTAGGTGAAGACAGTAGATAATAACCAATTGCCTATTATTTGCGAAAACTATTATTAGTAAAACTTAATTATGATATATATAACAAAGAGTTGTTGGCAATTGTGGATGTAGTATACGAATAGAGGGTTTATTTCGAGGGCGTGGCTTATGAGATATAAATCTTAATAGACTATAAGAATTTTATTTATTTTATTATTATTAAAGAATTGAACCAACGTTAGGTTCGTTGGTATAAAACGCTTTTTATTATTAAACTTTGAATTTTTTATATTAAAGGAACGGAAAACGCTTGAGTCGACGTTTTAAGCAAAAAACTAGAATATTTTGCGAATAAGACTAATAAATCCCATATTATATTATAGAAGAATAGTGATTTGTTGGTTGTTAATTATTGATAATTGGCAACGACTAGTTGATTAGTTGTAGAGAAAACTTGGAAAAGCTATGCCAATAACTCGGTTATAACTAAATAACATAAACAGCTAAGTAAAGGATTCTCTTTTGTGTTAGGCAAAACTCTTTAGTTCTAAGGATGAATGTATATTCTTACTTGGGAGCAAGTTAAGTTTATTATGAAATACTACGGGCTACCGGCTTATAGTTACTAAAGGGTAGCCAAAACATTGTTAAGGCTATTTAGGGATTATTATTTTTTAAAAATAAAGAAAATAATTAAAGACGTAGTATTGTTATACAATATATGTATTTAGAACAAGGCAACCTATTATATTCTATATAGGTTTATAAAGTCGCTAACGACACTATTACACTTGTAGAAGTCAATCGTTTTGGATTTTGTAGTTGAATTATTATTTTTAAAAGACCTAGTTATTGGAGTCGTATATAACTTGATTTATATTATAATGGATAGGTTTATTAAGTACGTATATATAGTACCAGTACTAAAAACATAAAACACGCCTATTATAACATAAGTATTTTTCTAAACGATTTTTGCAAATTATAGAATACTAAACGAGGTCATTTTAAACAAAAATAAACTCTTTACTTTAAGGTTCTAGAAAACTCTGATTGTATTTTTAAGGATAAAACAAAAAATATTAATAGTCTTTTATTCTTAAACGGATACATAAATAAAACAAATTAACTAAATAATGGAAACTTATTTTCGATATTATATGAACTATAAATAGGACAACTGGGTTCAACTATTCTTATTCGCCTAGTTTACATATAATAGTGTAAATTAAGAAACCATTAAAATATTGTTATTTTACACGAATTATAGGTACAACTTAACGGTATACAATACATTAATTGTGGGTTAAAGGATTGTGTAAGAAGCCATATTATAAGGAGATGAGTTGAAGCAACTATATGAGGAATTATTAGTTGATATTTTATTTATAGTACAAAAATCAATGATTTATTATAATAAAAAGCGTAGTATAAGACTAACGTTTAAAAAGGGGGATAAAGTCTATTTACTTTAAAAGAATATTGTAACTAAACAACTAAGTTATAAGTTAAATTATAAGAAGCTAGGACTATTCAAAATTATAAAAGTCAAAGGACTAATTAATTATTAACTAGTATTTCTTAGGACAATGAACATTTATCCGGTATTTTATATATCTTTCCTCAAACTAGTACTATTAAGAGTATTATTTGCTTTTGTTATTGAAATATAACTGATTAACTTAAACGTCGAATATAAAGTAAAGACTATTTTTGATTGTTAGAACTTTTATAGTAAGGCTAAGTATTTAATTAAATAAAAAAGGTACCTATAATTAGAAAACACCTAAAAACCCGAATTTAACCTTTATTGCCTTGGGCTGTTTTGAAATTTCCTTCAACAAGACCTAGGTCTACCCAAAAGGAATCCCCAAAATCTGACAACGTCTTATTAATATATAAAAGGACAGGTGGGTTATTACCGGGTTAAAAAATAAAAGGAACGCGTTATTCTCGTTTTTCCGCCTTTTAACGGTCCTTTTCTTTTGTTGTGTCTAATTTGTCAAAAGTTTTTAGGCCTTTACGAAGTATCTCTCTGCCTTTTTCTTTTAGTTCAGCCTGGCACAGCTCAAGTTCGTAAACGTAAGTAAAGCCGGCTATAGCCGTTTTAAAAGCCATGTCTTTTTTAAACTTTAGCTTATCTTTTTTTATTCGAAGGTTTTAAAGGTCATTAACGGAAGTTTAAAAGATATCGTATTTTATATTATGACGAATATATTCCTTATAACATTGGGACTTCTTATTTAGGACTACGTACTTTCGGTGGTATTGAATACAATTAGAACACAATATTATAAAAAAGCCGTAGGAATTTATTGTTTTAGTAAGTATTATATATTGTTTATATTTTATTATTTTAGAAGGCATAATAAAAAAAGAAGACAGTTATAAGTAATTGTTGATATTTCTTTTGGTATATTTAAGTGTAGAGGCTATATTAGGCAAAAAAGGGGATAGTGTTATAGACCTTTTTGTACTAATAAATAGTTGGCACTAAGATACTAATAGTACTACTAAGTGGATAGTATTATAAAAGTATTGGTATTAACAAGGGATTAGTATAGTTTACGGGTTAATATTAATCAAAAAATAGTACAGAATAACGATTGGTACTATTGTATATATTATAGTTGTAATTTTAGTTATAGTAGTTATTTAGATTATAGTGGACATTAGGTTATGTGATAACTGGAACCTTTAGAGCTATAGGAGCTAGGGTGCCTAGAGCCTTAGAGCCAAAGGATTTAGAAAGAACAGAAGGTTTTATATAAGACTGGTACGTTTGTTATTAGATAGGAGTTTTATATTTAACTTAAAATAGTATTCTTAACCATATTAGTAACTGTTTTACCTTGTATGTGATATATTTATTTCCCGATTATCAGAGATTAACAGTAGCCTTTTGTATTTATACCGAATAAATATCGGACCGTTACATACTTGTATATATTAAAATAATCGTGGATTTATTTTAAAGGTCTTTGCGCATTATAATACGTGATTAGCATTGTAAGATATATTTGTTTTTATTAGGTTTATATTTAAATACCCACATAAATAGTACAAGCGTTAATATAATGTTTGAGTTAAAGTATTTTAATGTTTAATATTTATATTTATTTATATTACCCATTTTCAAATGATCATTTTTAAAAAAACCACGTTTTTATTAAGTAATTTTTAAAATCGTTTCATTTTTTAAGCTTTAGCGGAAGATCTTAGATCTTAATTTTAAAAAGTGGGATTTTTTTTAATAATAATTGTTCTTTTGGGTGATTTGCCTAAATAGCTGATCGTGATTACTGTGTACATTATTTTTATTATTTGTTTTAGTTCCTCTTGCTTTTTTTTAAAGACATATGTTAATTAGGCATTAATCTATTAAACATAAGATTTATATATGACATAAGATTATTATATAAGTTAAAAGGGTACTTCTTTTCTAATATATCATTCCCGAGATTATAAACACCCCTAAAATTAAGGTATTTTTATTAAGATTTTGTTTTTTAAAAAATTATATTAAGTGTAATAAACATTCTAATATATCTTTTAGATTATTTCCCTTTTCCTTTTATAACTTTTAATGGCCTATTTTAAATATTTAAGGATTTTAATTTAATTAATTAAGCTTTAATTATTATAACTTAAAAGCGCGTCAATGCTCTCATTAATTTAAAAGATTTAAATTCTAATTCCCTATGATTTAGGGGTAATGCGTTTTAATACGTACTTAGGTTATATAACGAGATTTAAACCTTAAGTCTTAATACTTGAGACGGATCTATTATTTAATCTTAAGGTACGTTTAACGCCCAATTAATGAATTATATACGTTCACTTAGATAGAATACTTTTAAGTTTAAATTTATACCTAAATCAAGCCCTAAGTTTAATATACCTAATAACTTATCGCGCAACAAGCTCTATTATTATATCAGCATATTTAATAAGGTTTAATGTATGCTTACATAAGCATTATATATATATATTTTCAGCTTGCAATCCTATTTTAAAAAAGGTAATGCTTAATTTAATTAATTTAATATACTCACATATTTCTCATTTTTAATAATCGTAAAAAAAATTCATATTTAAAAAGACCTGTTTCATTTTTCATATTATAATTAAAAGCCATAAGCTATTACCATTACTTAATACATATACGAATTTAGACTTTATTTAAATCTTTTACTTATCATTTTTACAATCCTTTTTTATTTTTAATCTTTTAATTCCCTTACTTAATAATCGCTTAATTACTTTAATATATTCATAAATAATAGCAGCATTAAAACGCTAAATGTCGTATAGAATAGGGGTTGTCGGCTGGTAGTACTAACAGAGCTTCAATGGCGTTGCAGCCAATTAAGACTGCTTATGTAACTAGATCTTTGGAGCTCCCTCTTAAGGGGAGCTTTATTATACTCCTTTATAATTCAAGACTTTCATACTTTTTAAAGCTCTTCCCTTATGGTACTTGATAGTTAAAAGCCATATCTTTATTTTATAGGTTATTAAAGTACAATTACTGTAAGTCGAGAAAAGCGTAGGGTAAGTGTTAAAGGACATTTACCGTTACTTAAAAAACTCTTCAAAAGTATATATTCCCCTTTTTCAAACTTAACAATACTTTTTTAAACTCTTTAGACGTTTAATAATAACAAGATGTTTTTTTAAGACGTACTAATCGACAAGGACAATATTTTACTTAGTAATTGTCGCTAGTAGCCACAGTAGTGGACAAGATTCCAGTACTACGTTTAACTCAGGGGCATTATTGACTTCATTGACTTAAATAAATATAACATTTTAAACCTCTTTGAATCTCAACTAATAGTTCTTAATATTACTAAATATATACAAATTAAAACAAACAATCGGTTTGTAAAAGAAATGACGTCGATGAATAACAGCAAGTAAAAAATGTACTATAAGTAGGAAACTACTAGTAAAGACAAGAAAAGGACTCCTATAGAGCCTTTATAAGCTACTAAACCACAAAAGGCGACTTTTAACGACATTAAAAAGATCTGAAAAACTCGTATAAAAGAATTCTAAAATAAACCCATTTAATAGACGTTCTTTAACACAAAGTATTAACACTTATTTAACTAAGTCAATAGTATTGTCAATGTGTCGATTCTAACGAACGTTATCAACGACAATAAGTCAAAGAACTTTATTAGACTTTAAGTATTAATTAGGTTAATTAAACGAGAACTCACTCCTTTAGACGCCTCTATATTGTCATTTGTTATCTCAGACTATTAAAAAGCTCTAATAAATGCCTCCGGAAAAAAAGGGAAAATAAAAGCTTACATTTGGTATAAAGAATAATAAAAGAGGTACTGTTTTGCCAAAGCATATAATATTCCAGAAGTATAGGGCGTTTTAAGTATCCGAGATTTCTTCTTTATAGCTTTAGTTTATACCGAGACATAGGCCGTTTAAGCTTTAGCCGACATTACTAAAAACAACGTTTTAAGAAAAAAATACTATATAACATTTAAAAAATATAATTTAGCTTTTAAAGTTAATTTAGAAAAGTACTTTAAAAATAGTCTAAAAGGTAAAAAGACAATAAATAAGTTATACGCCTTTTTTAAAAAGCATTTAAAAACTCTTGACAATTTTAAAACTACCTTTAATACTAAAAGCTCGAGTATTTACAATAAACAAGGCTTATTTAACCGATTTTATTCTAAACAGTCAAAGGATAGTGGTTGCCCTTATAATTCTAAGAATAGCCACTTTTAAACACCTATTAAATGTTAAAAACTACAATACACCTATAACAGCGGCTATATAAACAAACTAAAAAATTACCCTAACGACGACAAAGTTAAAGAAACTTATAAAAAACTCGAAAAAGCAAAGTACACTAAGTTATAGAAGGAAATCACTAAGGAAAGTTAAAAGATTTTCTTTATTAATCAAATCATTAAAAACGTCGCCTTAAACAAGAAAGAAAAGAAAAAGCCGTCGTTATTAACAAACAAGAGCAAATACCCTGGAAATGTCAGTGTTATTATTATTGATCCGAAACTGTTTGACGTTGATAAAACAATGGGAATATACACTGTAAATTTTATTAGTAGTTTATATATACTCTTAGACAATATATTTATCGACAACTGTAGCGTTTAGTATTTTATTAATAATAATAAAAAACTTATCTTAGGCACTTTTATAAAGTCTAAAAACGACAACTATGTGGAAGTAAGTATATAACGCCTTTTAGTCATTAGTTGGGGCCAGTGACTCTTTAAAAATATATTAAAAAACAAAAATAGTTTAAATATACAATACTTAACTTTAAATAATGTTATAATTATAATTGGTTTTAATATTAATATTATTTTTAAGGCGTTTTTATTAGACATTGAGATTTAATACTCAGGAAAAGACATTATATTAAGGTATAGGGAAGTTCGAAACAGCGTAATGTTTCAAAAGCTAAAACAAAAATATAATTTTACTTTTTTTTAAATATAAGCCTTTTAATTATTTTTATTGCTTTTATAATTTAGTAATAGTAAAGCGCTTTTTAGCTATAATATATTTAATTTTTTGTTATAATTTAAAAAAAGGTTTCCAATTAAATAAAAAGCTAATATAAATTTGTTATATAATATTAGAAATATAGTACTTAAAAACGGGCTATTTTAAAGAAAAAGTACTTCGGGTATTGTTTTATATAAAGAGGGGGATAAAATTCAACGGTGTTTTTAGAATTAAATATAAAGATTATATTATAATATATACCAGCAATGTTACTTTAAAAAAGGAGTTTAAGAATAAAGCAACTAAATTTTTTTTCAAATTTTTTTAAGATTTGTTTAATTTTTCCTTAAATTATAATAAAACGCAGTGGTTATTAATAATTAAAGACAAATATAATGGGAAACTATTTAATTGGACTTTAATAAATAAGTCATTGAACTACGTTATACCGGTGTTATAAAACTTTAAGTATTAAATAAAACGTTAATATAAACTGTCTATTTATGTCATTAAATATAATAATAACACTTCCATCATTATAATCTTTAGAATGACACATTATTAGGACTAGACGACAAAGGAAAAGATTAAAATAAAGAATTCCTTAATATATACTAAAAAACTAGTTGGCGGTTTAAAGCATATAAAACAAAAAATCATTACTAAATTTATTAAAATACACGTTCAAGTAAAACTCCTAAAGAAACTATACCTAAAGGTATATAATACAGCGGTTTACCTATATAATAAGGCATTACTCATATAACGAAAAATAAAGAACCTAAACTAAATATTTTAAGAATAGTTTCGGGGCTACTTTTGATAGTACAATTTATTGATTGTAAAAAAACTATTAACCGACTTAAGACTAGATTAGAATGGGGAATATATGTATAAGGCGTGTACTTACTTAATAAAAAACAACAAAAAAGCCGGAAAAAACAAAAGAAGCTTTAAAATCGACTTTAAAGGACATTTAGGTTATTTAATTAATTACATTGTTTTTAATATATACAAAATCTAAGTACTCTAATTACGCCGTATTATTATAATATGTAATATTCGCTTTAATAAAACGAAGTTTTATTTTCCGAATAAAAAAAAGTCAGTTAGTTAAACTGCTTTTGCTTTAAAAGAGTTTATTACTATAATAAAAAAAGACGACGTCTCTTTAGACGTAAGGCTTAATATAAGTAATATTATAAAGAATATTATAAAAGAACAAACAATTATATTAAATGCCACTATTAAAGTATATATTAGAAAACTAATAAAAACAAAAATCACTGTACTAAAAGTGTTTCCCCTGTTTAAAAGAATACTCCCCTTAATTACTAAACTACTTATTATAATACCAATAGACCTTAATTTTCCTAAATTATTAATAAATTCAAGGATAACAAAAAATAAAATAAGAATAGTTTTTTATAAAAGCCAAAAAAAAAAAAAAAAAAAATAGTTCTTTATAAAAGCTAAAAAAGGAAAACAATAATATAGTCCTTTATAAAAGTCAAAACTCAAAGGTAAATAAAGTGGTTCTTTATAAAGAAAACATCAAGAACGATAGTAGAGTTTTAACTCTTTATAAAAAGTTAAGTTTAAACACTCTAAGACTTATTAAAGATTAAATAATTAAAGATTAATTTAAGAAAAATGCCTTATATAATAAAAGTACAGACTTAAATATTAAGGAAACGTGCCAAATATATTTTTAAGTTATAATATTAAATCAAAAGCTATAAGACTTTAAGTAACAAGTCCTTACATTATTAAAAGCTCCGTTTATAATAATTAAAATAAACGACGATTTTTAAATATTGATTAAAATAAACCGATAATAGCGATAATAATAAGAACATAACCGAATCTACACAATACAAAAAATATAAAAAGAACACAACAGACTCGTAACTCGAGGCTATTATTTTATAATAGTGGCTTTATAATAAGACAATTATTTGTATATAATAGAGTTTATTATTATATTTTGTAGAGTTATTTTAATATGAATAAATAGTGAAGACATAGTTATATTATATATGGTAATAACAATAGTTGTTTTAAGTATTAGAGTAAAAATAGATCTTATAGTTATTTTTAATTCATATAACCTATATTAAAAGAAACTTCCGAAGGCTTTAAAGAATTAAAATGAGTTAGACAGTTATGTTTAGGGCGAACATTTTAGGAAAGATATTAAAAGAAAAATTACTAATTTAAAAACTCGATATTATTAAAGAATAATTTTTAAGGAAAATGCCACTATATGGCCCATTTTATTGAAATAGGTTTTTATATATAAAGTCGATTTAGTAAATGAATTAATTTGTTATCACTCTTATATTATAATATGAGGGGATATATAAAACGATTTAATGATTTTTTCGACATATACTATAATATTTATAATACATTTTTTAGAGTAATAATAGCGATTATAATATAGTTCGATTTAAAAGTAAAATAATTCGACATAATTAACGTATTCGTTAATACCAAATATAATAAAAAGAACGCCCCAAGGTCATATTATTTCCTAAATGGCTAAAAAAGACCTAAAATAATAGTAAAAATAAACCGAGTATTATATAACCTAAAAGACTTTTTTATATTATAATACGGCGACTTTATGACAATACTAAGTAAATTAAATCTTAACCCTTTAACAAAAAAGCCGTATATTTTTATAAACTTTAATAAGATAGTCTTTATAATGTTTTATATTGACAATATTTAAGTTTTATATTATATCTTAAATAATAATAAAAGACAAGAAATTATTAAAGGGTTATATTTAGCCTACAAACTTACTATACTAAAAAATATAAAATAGTTTTTAAAAATATGTATAATTAAAGATTAATTTACAAAGATAATGTTTTTGATATACGACATTTATATAAAAAAAAGTGGCTCAGAAATTTAATATAATAAATAAGAAATACCTAAATACGCCTTTGTTAAATTATGATTTAATCAAAACCCTTAGAATTGTTATATTAAAACAAATTAAAAAATATCAAAAGAAGGTTAAGTCAGTCCTATATATAACTATTATACTAAGGCCAGATGTTGCCTTTATAACGTCTTAATTATTGTACTTTTTAACAAACCCAAACACTTAACACATAAAAACAATCGAATAAACCGTTAAATATTTGTTTAAATCACGTTTCTTAGCGATAGTCTATTAGTATAAAGATCGGGAGATATATTTATTAATCGCCTCAGACGCCTTATTCACAAATAATAAAAAGTTAAAACTTTTTTTTAAGGTTTTATTATAATATTATTTAAAAGTACAATTGTCTAAAAAGCCTTAAAATAAGACATAATGACTATTTCCACGACAAAAACGGAGTTATTAAGAATAATAAGGACAACGAAAAAAATAATAATACTCTAGCGCTTTTTCAAAAAACTAATATTTAATATAAAAACTCTGTAGAATATATTTTGTAATAATAAACAAACGATTTGGTTAATAATTAAAAAGAATTAACATATCTTAATAAAACTAAAATATATTAATATATAAAACATATAATTATAACAAAAATACAAAAAGGGGAGCTTTTAAATAATATATTTCTTTATTAACGATATATTAACAAATGGCTTAACAAAGAACTTGCTTTGACAGAAGTTTGAGGTATTCGTAGTTCTTTTAAACCTTTAAGACATTCGAGCCATTGTTAAAGAACTCACTTGAGCTAAAAAAGTGCCAAGGCATATTTATATTTATATTTAGTACATTTTATATATTAATTTAAATTAACGTTATAAAAAGACAACAAATATAAAAGAAAATTATGTGAATTCTAAGGACTTAATCTTAAGCTATTATTTTGGGGTTATAAAACCGCTTCAATACACTCGTAGTCTTATAATAACACAAGGGAAACGTTCTTAAACTACGACTTCGGGGTTATAAAACCGCTCTATTATTAAGGTAACGTTCCTAAACTACGACTTTAAGTTATAAAACCACTCTTATTTACAAAGGTAAAAGTAAAAAGTCCACTAACCACCGAGCAACGTTAACTAAGACATCAACTTCTGCTAAAACAAAGGCATAAACAATAATACACACTATAACAACGGCGACCGAAGGTCCACTAACACTAATAACAACAATTACACTATTACTACCACTTACCCTAGTGCCAAAAACAAAGCGGGGGGGGGGGGTACGGCGGTTTTTCGGTAAAAAAGGCTATAATCTATTAAATGTCGTTTTAAAACAACAAAAATAATACTTACAAAACAATGAACTAAAAACAGAGTCATCCTTTTCTTTATTTTTATCTTTAGCTTCTTTAACTTCCTTCTTTTCTAAAACAGCCTTAATAATAGCCCAACAAGTAATAAAGGCTTACGGCCAATTAATAAAAGCTTTACATATCGTTTTTATACAACATCTAATATTATATAAGACAATATATATATATATATATACAAAAACTCTTTAACACTAACTTTATTATTAAATAAACGGCAAAAAGGCGACAACAGCCCGGGGCACAATAGCACAACCAGCTTTATTGTTTTTATAACAATAAAAACACCGCACTAATAACACCTCATTATAACAAAAGTCGCCTAATACACCACATATACTACTATAAATACAATAAAAACACGGCACAATACAAGCTTCCCCAGCCACAACACAACACTAAGGGGTTAATAAAGGCAGGAGGGGCAAACAAAGGGGAAAGATAATAACCCAAGGGATAATAACCCGAGGGGCACCGGCTAATTATATTATATATATTAATATATTGATTTTAGACTTTTAAACGTTTAAAACCTATTCTCTCTTTTTTTAATATCTTAAGGGTAACGGCGGGGGCACGTTTCTTAGTATAAGCCATTTTTAATAATATAGTTACTAAAAAACGTAAATTCCTGGCACAAAAGCTTTAATATAACTTCACTCGTTTAATTTTATTGTTTTAATAACGACGCTTTTATTATAACCAATTATATTAATATTACTCTTAATTATATAACGGTTTATATTTACGCTACTATATTATATAAGTTACATTTAAGTATTTTTATTGCTTTTATAATTACTTTCAACCGAGGGGGTATATTGTACAAAATAGGGGTTATCGGCTAATAACACTAATAAAGCCTTAATGGCACTGTAGCTAATTAAGACTGCTTATATAACTAAATCTTTAGAGCTCCTTCTTAAAGGGAGCTCTATTACACTCCTTTATAATTCAAGACTTTCACACTTCCTGAAGCTCCTCCCCTACGGTGCTTGATACTAAATGTAAACATTGTTTATAAAAAACCCAAGCAATAAGCCAATTAATATACTTATTTTATATTCAACGCAAATATTCTTAAATTATAGCCTTTAATTAACCTTAATACAGCAAATGCTTGCATTTTTGCAAAAATCCTTAATTTTATTCCCAAAAATGCTAAGCAAATTGCAATAGCAAAAATTACTTAATTATAAGTTAATTTTCAAATTGCGCAAGCTTAATATAGCATAAACCTCATTACTTAAGCTATGGCAATAAAAGCTTACTTAAATCTTTTGGCTACATTAGTAAATAATACTTAAAGCAAAATTATTACAATCACACTAAATAAGAACAAAACCAATCAATTAACTTCAAATCCTCTTATTCTTATAATCTCAAAAGCCTCAGCCATAGTAGTTTTATATAAACCAGAATTATACACTTTTAATATCAAAAACAAGGAAAAGAAATAAAAATTAAATTACACAATTTGGCAACCTTAAACAATTGTATACCTTAAACTTTATAAATAAATCCAAAAGATTATGGCATATAAGTATTTTAATATTACCATATTATAACTTATCTTAAAAAAGCATATAAACATTTAAGCGCTTATTCATTTCTTTTACTTTATGTTTTAATAAATAAACCAAATCCGGCAAGCCAATATTAAACAAAAGTATATAGCTTTACTTGCCTAAGCAAAAAAAAAAGATTAACCCAATTAAATAAATCATAGTACATTAAGCCCTTTTTTAAAAAGCCAAATTATATAAAATTATTAATATTAAGAAATTTTAAGGGCTTATAAATTTCTTGATTATTACTAAACAATTTAATAATAAATGATTTATTAATTAATATTAAAAAATTAAAAAAGCCAACAAGCTTGAAAACCCTTTTCCATATACTTTAAAATAATTAT
The DNA here is from genome assembly GCA_002554605.1 of Helotiales sp. F229. Taxonomy (NCBI): domain Eukaryota; kingdom Fungi; phylum Ascomycota; class Leotiomycetes; order Helotiales; species Helotiales sp. F229. Next base: position 1,374,893 of record MXAW01000004.1, on the reverse strand, counting down.
GCCGCCTTTTCTATATAAACAAAATAAATCCAACATATTATAAGCTTATTAATAGCAAATTATATGCTAAATATTACGACACCTTTTAAAGAAAATCAAACAATGCGGGATTTAAAAACAAAAGCTTATTTAAGGCCCAAAATAAAAAATCTTTTAAAAGCTTATTAAATTAATAAGCTTTAAAACAATTATGCTTATGCTTTAAAAATCTATATAAATAATCCCTTAGCTATTGTATAAAACTTTAACTTGTTATTTATAAAAAAACTTTTAAGACCTTTTTTAATGAATTATTTAAACCAAGTCCAAAGTAAAACAAAAATTAAACTAAAAAAATTCGTTAATGATTTATAAAAAACAAGTAAAAAAGCTTGCAAAGCCAATTTAACTAAAACAAGCTTTTATTTCTATTAATCAAAGATTTAATTAAAAAATTAAAGAACTTAAAAAGCTTAGGGAAACCTAAATCCAAGTTCCTAAGTAATATCTTTAATAAATTAATAGAATTAAAAAAAAATACGTTTTTAATGCTTTTACTAAATTTTAAAAAAAGGGCTTAATTAAAAATTTACTTTTTTTTAAAAAAAAATGCCTTATACCCTTTTTCTAATTTAATACTTCTAAACAATTATAAAACAATTAATTTAATTAACAACATCTTATTTCTAAAACATTAATCTTTTATTAAAACAAAGCCAAATAATATTATAAAAGCAAAAAGCAACTAGTTTCTTATTTTAAAGCGCAAAACTTAAATTATAAAAAACATTCTTATAAGTAATAATAATTAAACATATAATCTTATTTTTCATAACATTATTATTATGAAAGGATTTTATATTAATATTATCTTAAAAGCTTGTTTGTTTAAGCAAAATCTTTGGTTTTATAAAATAAATTATACTTTGTGCTAAGGCAATAATAGCAAGCCTATAATAAACCACCTTATTATTAATTAATTAAAACGCTAATAAAATCTTATGTTTTTAAATATAAAAAACATTTAAACTACTTATATAAAGTCCCATCAAACTTTACAAAAACTATAATTTATATAATCATAAAGCAAAAGCTTAAATAAGCATTAAAGCCAACCTAAAAGTATAAAACCCTTAATTAAATACAAAAATAATATAACATTTACGCGCTAATTACTTAGGCTTAAATGTATTAAAAAAATTAATTAAATCAGCCAAAAATATTAAAATAATAAACAAAATTAAATACTTCAAATATAAGCAATATACGCTCACTTATGCTTTTAACTTCAATTTTACTTGCTTAATTTATTAGTAATTATCACATCCATTTTAAAAAATTATATAAAATCTTTTTAATTATTCAAATTGCTTTAAAAGTATATTTTAGCTATTAATGCTTAAATATAAATATAATGAAATGCTAATTAAATATGTTTTATACTTAAAAAAGCATAATAAGATTTTTAAATATATTAAAAGCTTTAAATCTTAGGTTTAAAAACAATTTAAATTTTTAATATGCAAAATTAAACACAATCAAAAAAGGCTATTATTATAATCAAAAAGTTCATAAAATACAAAAAATGGGTTTTTAAGCTCAAAATCAAACTTAAGCTTTCCTTAATTACAACCCATATGCTAAATGGCGGAGCTAAAAAGGCTAGCCAAAAAGTAATCAATAAAAAGGTAAAAATACAATTAAAATCCAATTTCCCTATCAAATTAAGCATTAAATGCGCATTTGCAGGTATTCACTTATATAATAAAAGCCCAAAGCGCATAAACAACTAATAATCACCCATTAAAAAAATAATAGGTAATTCTGCAACTACTTTTAATAATATAATTCTATGCTTATTACAAAAATTATTATTGATTTTAAATCAAACTAAAATGGAATTTACGTATTTGAGTATAAGGCATACGCATTAATAATAAAACAAGCATTAAAAAAAATAAGAAAGTGTTTAAAACAAATGCGCGTGCGTATATTGAATACCTAATAAAATATACTGCTTTAAATATTTATAAGATTTGGGTACTATGCCTTAATAAAATCATCATTATTTATAATATGCGATTTGATAAGAAAAGCTTTTACACCTCCTTTAAAAAAGAGCAGGGGATTTCAGTCTTAAAAGCTTAATCGATTTGCAAACTTATTTAAAAAAAAGGAACTAATTAACAATTAAATTAGAATTTTTAAAGCAAAAAATAAAATTATTAAAAAATAAAATATTATAAGAAAAAGCATCCTAAAATCTTTGCTTAAAATCACAAAATAACAAATAAAAGCTCCTAAAATATAAAACTTAAAAGTAAAAGATTATACTAAAAATCCTAGCACTCAAATTAAACTTTTAATTCCAAAAACAACGCCTATTTTAAATAAAAACGCACAAGAAGTAAAAAAGCAATTATTAAATACATTAAACCTAAGGCTTAATTTAAGCATAAATTTAAACTTAAAAGCATTTTGTTTAAGTAAGCGTATGCAATTTATTAATCAGGCGTTAAATATACCCCAAAATTAAGCAATAAATTTGCTTTAAACATTAAAACTTAAAATCCAAATCCTATTATATAACTTAAATATGTATTAAAACATATTATCCCCAAATCATAAAAAATTAAAATCCAAATCTTTTAAATTAACAAAAGCATTAATACGCTCTTAAGCTATAATAATTAAAGCTTAGTTAATTAAACCAAAATCCTTAAACACTTAAAGCAAGCCATTAAAAGCTGCAAAAAAAAAGGAAACAATCTAAAAAACATGCTAAAATGTTCGCTATACTTAACACAATTCTTAAAAAAACAAGATCTTAATAAAAACACCTTAATTTTAAAAGTATTTGCAATTTTAAAAGTAATACATTAAAAAAAAGCACCCCTTTAATCTACATAATAATCTTATATTATACATAAACCTTATTATGCGTAATAAATTAATGTTTAATCAATATATATTTCTAAAAAGCAAAAAAAATTAAAACAAATAATAAAAATAATGCATATAATAATTACAATAGCTATTTAAGCAAATTACTTAAAAGAATAGCCATTATTAAAAAGGAAAATCTCATTTCCTAAAATCAAAATCCAAAATCTTCCGTTAAAGCCTAAAAAATAGAACAATCTTAAAAATCACTTAATAAAAACGTGGTTTATTAAAAATACTTATTTAAAAATAAATAATATAAATAAACACAAATGCTAAACGCTGGAATATTTCAATTTAAATATTATATCAACGCTTATATTACTTATGAAAGTATTTAAATATAAACCTAATAAAAACGAATATATTTTAAAATGCTAATCACGCATTATAATACGCAAAAACCTTTAAAACAAATTCATAATTATTTTAATATATGCAAGCATTTTGGCAATCAAATTATTTAAAATAATCATAGCGCTTACAGCTAAATTTAATTTAAAAGTCAAATGCTTTAATATAACTAATACATTTATTAATACTCTTTAAAATATAAACAAAGAAATAATGTATTATAAATTCCCTCTTAGATTTTAAAAGCTAAAAAAAGTATTGTAAATTAATTGTGCACTTTACGAAATACGCAACTCCTCTTACTTCTAATATAAGCACATTAATAAAACTTTAACAAATTTAAGATTATTTTCTTGCTTTAAAAAGCTTTACATATTTACAAACCCTAAGCACAAAATTTTAGTATTATTTTACATTAACAATATTTAAATGCTTTTTCATTAAAATAATACAAAGCTTGGCAAAGAATTTATTAAAAAGCTTAATTAAGCATATAATATACATAATCTTAAAAACATTAAACAATTTTTAAAAATCAAAATAATACATAATCAAAAGCGCAAGACTATTTTTCTTATTTACAATCAATATATTAAAAAAATCATTCACAAATTTAAACAAACAAATAAGAAGTGTCCCATAACCCCACTACCTCAAATCAAGCTTATAAAATCCAATAATCAAACATCAAAAAAAATTATTAAAGCATATTAAAAAAGGGTTAAATCTATATTATATACAACAATTATTGCACAACTAGACATTATATATACTGCAGCCTTATTCTTATAATTTGCCACAAACCTTAAATCAAAGCATTTCACAGCCATACATTAGCTTATTTATTACTTATTTAAAATATGCTTTTTGGGGATTATATTTAAAGGCAATTAAATACGGGCTATGTTTATTGCTTTTAATGCTTTATTTACAAATAATTCTAAAACAAAACAATTATTGCAAAAATATATAATCTTAATATTTAATGATCTAATAATTTAAAAAGCATTTTAATAATCCATAATTATAACTTTCACAACAAAAGCAAAATTACTATTTCTTAAGCATATAAAAAGGAAAGCCATAGCGCTTTAATAATTTTTTAAAACCCTATTTTTAAATATTAGCAAAATTTAAAAAATCTTTTATAATAATTAGCAAATAATTAAACTCGTAATAAACAATAACAAAAAAATCATCATTAAACTATGCCATACAAATATTTAAAACATATGGCTTAAACAAAAGTTTATTTAGGGCTTGTTTAAGGTTACGTATTTATTAATAAATAATATGCCTACTAATAGGCTCATAAAGAATCTGTTTTACCAAAAATTTAAACAATTCAAAGCTCTTTTAAATTTTAAGAATCATAAATCTTGAATAAAAAAACTTTAAATATATTTATTAAAAGTATATTAATAATTCATACGCATTTTCTTTTATTAAACTAATTTTTTTAATTTTAATAAATGAATATTGCTTATTACTTCAAATAAAAGAAAGCAAAAAATCCAGCGCAAAAAACCGCAAAAACCTTAAGCCTACGCAAAACCCAACAAAAGCTTACTTATAATCATAAGGCTTGCGCAATTTCCTTCAACAAATCCGCCAATAACTAATCCCTTTAAAAGATTTTCCCAATAATAACACCAGCGCCATTAATAGCATTATTATTATTCTTATCCTTTTTTCTATGCCTAAAACCAAAATAACAAAACCTAATTAGCAGGATCTTAATTTCTTCTTTATTCTCTTCTTCCTTTTCATTTTTATTATCTAATTCACCCTCTTTTAATAAGGTCTTAAAGATTATGCGAATTGTACAAACACTTTATATAATATTAATAAAATACTTACAAAAATTCAAAAAGGCTTACTAAAAAAAAAGGGCTATTTCCAGCTTTTAAAAGGGAAATCAATTAAACGCTATAATAAAGGATTTAAGAAAAAGCAACACAACAAGTATGCCTAAAAATACAATTATAATAACGCAAATTAACAGAAAAGGTATTAGCAAAACATTTGCCCTTATTATTACAACCATATACTACAAAGCAAATATATAGGAAATATGGCTTAACAAATTATTAATCTATAAGCATATATTAATATTTGCTTATAATCATACAATAAAACAAGCATAAAATATTAAAAAAAATATACCATGGTTACGCTTAATGAGCAAGGATTTAAATCTTGAATTATACTTTAAAAAGGTGCAAAATTTACAAAAAGATTTTTAAAAACGCAAAAATATATTTAAAATAAATAATAAAAACATAATTAAACGCTTTCAACTTAAGCTTTTATTACTTAAATACTATGATCTTCCCGACTTTTTATTAATAAATGTATAAGCATTATATTTATTAATCATTTTACATGCTTTGCCTTTACTTTTGGGAATTTAAGGGACAACAATTTAAGCAAAAAACGAGGCAAAAGCAAAAAAAGGGAAAACAAAGCAAAAGAACATAAGATATTTATAAAAAGCAAAAGAACATAAGATATTTATAAAAAAACAAAAGCTTAAATAAAAAAGGCACATAAACAAAAAAGGAAATTACATTAAACTTGCCATTAAATGCAAAATAATAATAAGCAAATAAAATAAACGGCGTATTATTAAAATCCAAACAAAAGAAATCTTTTAATTTAAAAAAAAGGGAATCCAAGCGTATAACCTACCATATAAAAAATAATATAAAAAAAATTAAACAAGCTCATTTTTAGAGATATTTATTTATAATCACATTATTAATTAGCCCAATGCTTAAAGCTAAAAAGCATAATACATAAAACATATAATAAAAATAAAAATAAAATGAAATACTTACTTAACTAATATAAAGCTTACAATATTTATTGCTCATTTCTTTGGCTAATTTGAAAAGCATTTTAATAATATAAATTATTCAAATAATATATATAAAAATCAAAAAAGAAAAAACAAAAAAGGCAAAAGATAAAAGCATAGGCGTAAATATATATAATATTAATATTAAAAAAAGATTATTATTTATTAAAACAAATACTACTTTTATAATTATTAGCCTAATAAACACAATCACTTAATCATTAGCCAACACGCTTAAGCCATCCAACAATACACCAATCAATAAGCAACATACAACAACACATAAAATAAATCTTGACTTAGCTAATAAATAAGCATAATTCATTTTTACTTCCCGCAAACTTAATTTAAAACAATTACTTAATTCTCAAATTACCCAATCACAGTATTAATTGTATAAATGCAATCTTACTTTAATACTAGGAGCACCTACGCAAAGCCTCACTATCTTAAACTTAAATCAGGTACTTAAAATCAAATAAAACAACAATAATGCATAATCTTTTATTTCTTTTATATTAAACTTATAATTATATATATATTTTTATATATTTTAATATATTGATTTAATACGCTTTAATTGCGTATTTATTATTTACTTTCATTTGTTGAACCTTATAATCACCACTAAATATTATGCTTATATTAAACGCAACAATTATTTATATTACGCAATCTCACCACACGCATTAGCTGCGCACCCATATATTTCCTTTTTTTTTAAATCTGCACAGCGCCTATACACAATTATTTAAATAATTTATAATAAATGCATTATAATTCAAAATATATAACTAATATGATTATCCTTTTTAATTACAACCGCATATTACACATTAAAAATAGCAAACCTTTGATTATACAAATAACATCTCATTATAAGAGTATATTGCGCAATAAGCTCCATTATTATAAGAGTATATTGCGCAATAAGCTCCATTATTATAAGAGTATATTGCGCAATAAGCTCCATTATTATATTAGCATATTTAATAACATTTAATATATGCTTATATAAGCATTTTATATATATATCTTTAGCTTACAATCCCATCTTAAAAAAGGTAACGCTTAATTCAATTAATTTAATATACTTACATACTTCTCACTTCCAATAATCGTAAAAATCTTTTATACCTAAAAAGACCTGCTCCACTTTCCGTATCACATAACTGTTCTTTTACTCTTTACGCGTTTTCATTTAAAATAAGCGTTATTTCTAAAGTTAGAAGTTTAATTTAAGTATTAAGGTTTTTAATATAATCTTTTACCCCTGAGTTTTATATTTTAAAAGCTTTCGTTTATTATTTCGTGGTTTTAAACAAAAAATTTAAGATGTTTTTTCTCATAATATTCTATTTCTTGATAGTTTTATTTTTTACTTTAAAAATTCTAGTCTAATTACTAATTAACTCTTCTTTTTTAATAAGTTCACAAATCAACTGAACTTTTAAGACTAAAATCCCCTGCTTTTTTTTAAAAAGAAGTATAAAAGCTTTTCTTATTAAATTACACGTTATAAATAATAATGATTTTATTAAGGCGTAACACTCAGATCTTATAAATATTTAAAACAATGTATTTTATTAAGTATTTGATATATACGTACGTATTTGTTTTAAACGTTTTCTTGTCTTTTTTTAATGCTTGTTTTATTATCAATATATACGCCTTATACCTAAATATGTAAATTCTATTTTAGTTTAGTTTAAAATTAATAATAATTTTTATTATAAATATAAGATTATATCATTGAAAATAATTACAGAACCACCTGTCGTTTTCTTTGACGGGTGATCATTAGTCGTTTATGTGCCTTAGGCTTTTGTTATATAAGTGAATACTCATAAATGTACATTTAATGCTTAATTTAATAAAGAGATTAGATTTTAATTACATTTTTACCCTTTTATTAATTGTTTTTTAACCAGCCCTTTTAGCTTCGCCATTTGACTTATAAGTTATAGTTAAAAAAGCTTAAGTTTGATTTTAAACTTAAAAACCCATTTCTTATATTTTATAAACCTTTTAATTATAATAATAGCCTTTTTTAAATTATATTTGATTTTATATATTAAAAGACTAAATTGTTTTTAAACCTAAGATTTAAAGCTCTTAATATACTTAAAACCCTTATTATACTTTTTTAAGTATAAAACGTATTTAACTAACATTCTGTTATATTCACATTTAAACATCAATAGCCAAGACATACTTTTAAAATAACCCGGGTAATTAAAAAGATTTTATGTGATTTTTTAAAATAAACGTAATAATTACTAATAAATTAAGTGAATTAAATTAACATTAGAAACATAAGTGAACGTATATTACTTATACTTTAAGTGTCTAACTTTATTTATTATTTTAATATTTTTAACTAATCTAATTAACTTTCTTAATATATTTAAGCTTAAGTGACTAGTGCACAGATGTTACATTATTTTTATATCTAATCGAGGGTTTTTATACTCTTAAGTTGGCTTTAATGCTTGCTTAAGCTTTTATTTTATAATTATATAAATCATAGTTCTTATAAAGCTTAAAGGGACTTCACACAAGTAGTTTAAACGTTTTTTATATTTAAAAAACATAAGGTTTTATTAATGTTTTAATTAATAAACAATAAAGTGATTTATTATAAGCTTACTATTATTACCTTAGCGTAAAATACAATTCATTTTATAGAACCAAAGATTTTATTTAAATAAACGAGCTTTTGAAATAATATTAACATAAAATCCTTTTATAATAGCTATGTCATAAAAAATAAAATCATATGTTTAGTTATTATCACTTATAAAGGCGTTTTTTATAATTTAAGTTTTATGCCCTAAAATAAGAAGCTGGCTGTTTTTTGCCTTTATAATATTGTTTGGCTTTGCTTTAACGAATAATCCAAGTTCTAAAAACGAGATGTCATTAATTAAGTTAATTACTTTATAATTATTTAAAAGTGTTAAATTAAAAAAGGGTGTAAGGCATTTTCTTAAAAAAAGTAAACTCTTAATTAGGCCCTTTTTAAGACTTAGTAAGAGCATTAAAAACGTATTATTTCTTAATCCCATTGATTTGTCAAAAATATTATTTAAAAACTTAAATTTAAGTTTCCTTGAGCTTTTTAAGTTCCCTGATTTTTTAATTAAATCCTTAATTAATGGAAACAATGGCTTATTTTAGCCAAATTAATTTCGTAAACTTTTTCATTTATCCTTTATAAATCATTAATGGATTTTTTAACTTAATTTTCGTTTTATTTTAGACTTAATTTAAGTAATTTATTAAGAAAAGTCTCAAAGAGTTTCCCACAAATAATAAATTAGAATTTCATACAATAACTAAAAGAACACTTGTGTAAATCCTTAAAACATGGGCATAACCGTTTTAGAACTTATTAATCTAATAAGCTTTTAGAAGATTTCTTACCTCAGGCCTTAAATGAGCTTTTGTTTTTAAATCCCGCATTATTTAATTTTCCTTAAAAAAATAGCAAAATGACCAGTATATAATTTACCACTAATAAACTTGTAATACATTAGATCTATTTCGTTAATATAAAAAAGCGGCATAGTTATTTTAAAGTATATAAAAGAGGGTTTTTAAACTCATTGGCTTTTTTGATCTTTTAATATTAATTAGTGAATCATTTATCATTAAATTATCCAGCGGCGATTAAGAAGTTTATGAGCCCTTGAGATCTTTTAATATTAATGACCTTATATAATCTAGCCTTTTACAAAAGGGTTTAATATATCATGATTTATTTAATTAAGCTATTTTTTTATTTTTTTATTTAAGTGAATAAGGCTATGTACTCTTGTTTAATGTTAGTTTATAAAGTTTAGTCCGTTTATTAAAACATAAAGCGGAAAGAACGGATAAATGCTTAAATATTTATACGCTTCTTTAAAACAAGCTATAACGTAGTAATATTAAAGTACTTATATGCTATGGTCTTTTGGATTTACTTATAGAGTTTAAAGTACATAATCGTTTAAGGTTATTAAATTATATAATTTAATTTCCATTTCTTTTTCTTGTTTTTAACATCAAAAGTATATAATTCTAGCTTATATAAAATCGTTATAATTAAGGCTCTTAAGATTATAAGAGTAAAAGGATTTAAAGTTAATTAATTGGTCTTACTTTTACTTACTATAATAATAGTAATCTTACTTTAAGTGTTATTTATTAATACAGCCAAAAGATTCAAGTGAACTTTTATTATTATAACCTAAATAACGAGGTCTACGTTATATTAAGCTTATGTAATTTAAAAGTTGACTTGTGATTAAGTAGTCTTTATTATTATGATTTATTCGGCGCTTTTAAGAGTAAAATTGAGGACTTTCGCAAGAGTGCGAATATCCGTTATGTTAAGGTTAATTAAAGGCCATAATCCGAAGATATTTGCGTTAAACATGAAATAAATGTATTAGTTAACCTATTGCTTAGGTTTTTTATAAACAATGTTTACATTTAACGTTTTAATATTATTATTGTTTATAAACATATTAAAGTAATTAAACAATTATTAAGCAAAAGAACTAAAAGATTAAAAATAAAAAAAGATCATAAAAATAATAAGTAAAAAACTTAAGTAAAGTTCAAATTCATGTATACATTAAGTAATAATAACAGCTTGTGGCTTTTAATTATGATATGAAAAGTAGAGCAGGTCTTTTTAAATATGAGAGATCTCTACAATCATTAGAAGTGAAAAGTGTGTGAGTATATTAAATGAATTAAATTAAACGTTACCCTTTTTATAATAAAATTATGAATTAAAGATATATATATGGAATGCTTACGCAAGCATACACTAAACCTCATCAGATATGCTGACATAACAAATGGAGCTTGTTGCGCGACAAACGGTTAATACTTATAGGTTTATTTATATCACTTGTATTGTCATTAATGTGTATAATGACCTAGGCGTCATTCATATAAATTATAATTAATTGTTAGAATTATAATTTATTAACGTATAACTTTTATATAACTTATATAACCGTTCAAGTACACGTTTATAATATTTATTTCGCTAAGTGTATTATGTTATGAATTTCCACTTTTAAAAAAACTAATTAACGCAAATGATTTTTCAAGTAAATTATATACGCGTGTATAACTAGGAATAAGGCTAAGGCTAATGATATAAAAGGGTTAAAGGGTTATAAGAGGCTTTAAGGGATTTATTATTATTATTACGCATTTTACGCTTATAGCGGTGTCCGTAGTTATAGGTATAATAGCCGTTACGTTATACAACGTAATATAATACGGGCTACGGATCGGCCTAATAATATAAACATATAACCACAACTATAATATACGCGGATAACGGGTAATACCCGCTATCCGCGCTTAATTTTATTATTATTAATGTTGTCTCATTAATTAATCAAAAAAATTCAAAAAGTGTATTATTTAGTGAGGTTTAATTAATTTTCAATGGTGCGTCACGAATTCTGACAGCCACTGATGATAGCGCATAAGGCAAGTGTCGTACAGGCACGGCTGCAGCTCGCCTAAACTGCTCTCTTGGCACTACACACTTTCTAGATAGGGTTCTGCTATTGTATACCGCCTTAAGGGAGCACTTCCCCCTTTTACATTCTTTACTTAGATTTTACTTAATTAATTAATACATTTTATTAATTTAAGTACTTACAAAGTCTGAGTCTTATCATATGCGTTAATTATAAGCCTTATGATGAAATTATTAAATTAGTATTCTTTTATATTACGCGCAATTAATAAGATTAAAATTCCTTGAATTCCTTGGAGTTTTTAAGATTTTATGAATTATTTATTATAGACTTTTTACCGCTATTTTTAATATATCGCTTTTTTAACCCCAATAATTTATATAAGAGCTTAAAAAAGCTGTAGATTTAAATCCTTTAGTTACTTTTTATTCTTCCTTTTTCCCTTAATTCCTTGAATTCCTTGAATTTTCCCTCATACTTTAAGCTCTTGAAAACAACCTTTTCATAATAAACAACAAATCTATAATTAAAGAGCTGTTACTCACTTACAATAAGCATATTTAGCTTATATGGTTTTAAACTTATAAAGACTTTTATTATTTAAATAAAGTTTAAATAAAGCTTAATCTAAATACTCCTAATTTAATAAACCTATTGGATATAGAACTAACTACTTCAATACTCTTTATTATTAAATATAAAATTAATAATACACAAAAGGCCAAAGTAATAATCAAGGCTTAAATTACTTAAAAAAAAGATATTAAAAACCTTAAGGCTAAAGGAATAAAACTTAATAAAGCAAATTATAAAGTAGCGACCTTAAAAAAAATCGCGGTTAAGTTTAAATTACTTTTAATAAAGTATTTAATACTTATACCTTCTTAAAATAAAAAAGCGAAGAATTATAAGGCCATTATAAAATGGGTTCAAAAGCACATTAATAGTGATATTTACAGCGTTATCTCTTTAACAAGCAAAAACACTTATAAGCGTAACTAAATTATTTAATAACTAGTGCAAACTTTCTAATAAGATTATATATTTTTAATATTAAGTGTTTTAATTTAAATTAAAAAGAATTATATTGTAATATTTTATAAAATAATCCATTAATAACTTAAGCTTATTATTTAAATTTAAGAATAAAGACGTATTTATTAAAAAGCGCTTTTTTATAATTTGGATTTTATAATAAGGGATTTAATAACTCATATTTTCTTAAAAATAATAAAGGTTTAATTAATTCCTTAATAGGCGCAACACAAGTTCGCCAAGCTTTAAAAGAACATTACCTTAAAAAGACTTCACCTAATTACTTTAGTTTAATATAATATAGTGTTTATAGTTTTAGTTGAACAATCACAACTTGAATTGTCCTTTAAAAAGCCCACTAGGTTATATTTAATTGTTACTCTCAATGGCAAACCAAATACTTCCAATAATAATAATAATAGGTCCTCCTCTTCCTCTCGCTTTCACCCCTCCAAATCGGGTAATTCTTTTAAGGACTATGCTTACGCAATGGGTTCTTATTAACACAAGCCACTAAAATACTTCCAATTACGCTATTTCTTTGATAATTTTACTAAAAACAAGTTACATAACCTACCTTTAACCAAAAAAATTAAAAAAACATACTTAAAGTTAGCCACTACTTTTACTAAATTTTAAAATAAAGCAAATAAATGTGGCTAGAAGATGCTTCTTATTTAATAAATCATAGGCTTTTTTAATAATCGCCTTTTTAATTGTTTCACTTCAATTAATAATACTAAAACAACTTAATTATTAAAACCTTTAGCGTTAGCATATCTTAAAAAAATAGTCTTTATAATAATCAATCCTCAACTACTTAACTTTATAATAAAAGCAACTAAAATATATGTTATATAAGACTTTAATCATCACCCACTTTTTAAGAGCACCTTAGTTAATAATGAAGCCATAATTCATTTAATAAACTTAATTAATCTCTTAATCCCTGGCTCTTTTATAAAAACAACTATTAATAACGCTATTAAAGCTAATACTTCAAGCCTACTAGTAAAAGGACGGGGTACTCGCTTAATGTCAAATGCTTTGAACAAAAAAAACGGGCTAAATATAATAAACTTAAAACTCACTAATGTTATTATTATTAAGGGTTTTAATATTAATATTATTTTAAAAGCTTATTTATTAAAAGAAAAAATCTAATATAATAGTTTAAATTATACTTTATACTATAAATTAATAAAAAAACAACGTAATTATTAAAAACTTAAAATGTCACATAAACTTAGCCTTTTTTAAATATAAGTTTAATAATTACTCTTTTACCCCACTAATTACTCTCAATATATTAAAACGCCCTAATTTTAGACTTTTAATATTTCTAATAATAATAAGAAACATTTAATAAGGTTTTCAATCAAATAGGCATTACTTAAAATCTTAACAAAACACAATGTACTTGTGGTATTTTTATATAAGGCACTTAAAAAAACATTATAAACATTAGTGAAAAATGCTTATAATATTAAAATTTTAGGTCTTATAAAAGTAAAATGTAAATAATGTATTTTAATAATAATATATTAAAATATTAATTAGCGATCATTTAAAAAAAAGCTACTTAATCTTTTTATTAAATTACTTAAGATTTATTTAATTATTTTCCTAGATTTAATAAAAGTAATTGGCTTTTTTTAATTAAAGAAAAATTTATAGGAGTTTTTTATGGGTTTATATTTAAAAGTAAAAGATTAAACGTAATATTAATTATTCTCTAATCTTTTAAATAATAAATAAAATAGCAATTTAACCTTTTTATTTGTAAAATTCGCTAAAATAATAAAACTTTAATTATTAGATTAAATAAAGCAATTTAATTTAAGAAATGGACCCATAAAAGCGGTATTAATCTAGAACTTACGCCATTATATACTTATAAGCCAAATAAGGGAACAAAGTGAACAAACAAGGAAATTATTAAAAAAAACAATTAAAATATGCCTTATCATTAACTTCTTTAAGGTATTATAACCTAAAATCGTTCTTATGGTAATATATTTTTATAATATAAGTCTTTTAATATAAAAGGCATTTAAAAGTCTAGACAAAATATTCCATTTTTGATTTAAATAATACTTTAAGTAGTACAACTCGAAATTACTTATTAAATTTACCATTAATGTATGGCCTAATTAAAGCGAGATTTATATATATAAGTCATACATATACCCTTTATTAAAAGATTAAAAAGCGCTCTATAAAAAGAGAACTTTTAAAGTTAACTTAAAAGCGCATATTAAATATTTAATTAATTATGTTTTATTTAATATATATAAAATCTAAGTGCCTTAATTATAACGTATAATAGTTATAAAAAACATCACTTTTAATAAAAACGTATTCTTTACCTTTTTTAATATCAAGAAAACGGCCGGTTAATTATGTGTAAAATTTCAAAAAATAGCCAAATTATTTTAAAAAGACGAAATAAAGGCTTAAAATATTAAGTACATATTAATAAACCGCTTAAACGCTAATAATACACTATAATTAAACGCTAGTATTTCTTTTAAATAAAAGCAACTGAATAAAGCTTTAAAAACTATAAAAGTCAAAGAGCCTATTAACTTAAAAGTGGCAATAACGCCTTTGATTAAATTTAAGTTTATAACCTTAAGAGTAAAATAATTTCCCCTTAAATTAATAAACTTAAATATTAAACCTTTAATTAAGCCTTCAACTAACTTAATACCTATTAATAAAAACTCAGGGGTAAAAATACAAAAGAGCACTAAACTTTTAATTCACAAATACCCTAATTAGGTTTCACAAAGTGTTGATATATTAAAATAATTAATAGCATTAAACGTAATTGAAAAAAGTGTTTTACATAATATAATAAATTCTAAGAAATTTAATGTAAGTGTAAAGCGCAAATTAATTCCATAAGTTATTTTATAAGCTTAGAAGCCACATAACCTAAAACAAAGTTTTAAAAAGTAACAAAAAACATTTAAAAGTATTAAACTTAAGCTTATAAAAGCTTTACTTTAAACAACTAAGGTTAAAGAGCCTTTTAAATATAATAATCTCTATAATACTAAGCCGCGGATAAAATAATTCCTATTATTCCTAGCAGAAGATCAAGATCAAAAGCTATTTAAACCCTAAAAAAAAAGTACTTTTAAAATCAAATAATAAAAGTTAAAAGACTAGAGTTATAAGATAATTAATGTAATCTAATTATAATATATACTTTATTATAATAAAATAATTATTAAAAAGTGCGTTAAACTTAATAAATAATCGCAAATACCTTAAAAACTTTTTAATTACCTTTTAATTTAATTAAAAAAAAGTACATAATAATGAAAAGGATTTAAAAACAATTCATGTTATAATTATAACGTTTATTCTTAATAATATTAAAATTCAATAACTAATTACTTTTTCTAAAATTCATTAATTATAACTTTTAAAAACACCATTAAATTAGAAAAATCTTTAATATTACCCTCTTAAGAAGTACTTCAAAGCCGAAGCCATTATAAAAATTATTAATCTAAAGTCGCGTAACTATTAAAGAATAATAAAGCATAATTATGCCTTTAAATAATTGATTTCTTTAAAGTGGGTTTTTACTTATAAAATAAATTCCGATGGTTATTTAACCAGATGTCGTTTTTGAGTAGTAGTTAAAGGGGACTTATAGTTTAAAACCTTTATTTTGTCAATATATGCCATAACTCTAATTACTCGCTCATTTAGAACCACTATGGTTATAATAACTTAATTTGATTTAGAAATGAAATAGTTTAATATTATTAATATATTTATTAATATAAAGAAAAATAATTTAATTATTTGTATATGTTATTATTTTCCCAATGGCTTTAAATAAAACGGAATATTAATAGAGGTTAACCGCGCTCTTTATAAACTCAAAAACTCCCTAATATTATAATATAATAATTTTATAATAATTCTTTAAACTTTTAAATTATTTTCTTATAAAAAAGAGCTTTATATATTTATAAATAAACAACGTATAATGTTTATAATGTTTTATGTTAATAATATTCAAATATTATATTATACTTTAATAATTCCAAAAGCATAATTAATAATAAATAAATTAAACTCAATATATAAGCTTATTAAAAAACAAAAAATGGCATGATTTTTAAAAATTTAAATTATTAAAGATTAACAAGTTAAAACAATCTCCTTAATACACGACAATTATATTTAGAAGGTTATTCTATGTTTTAGATTTATTAATGAGAATTACCTGAGTACCTCATTACTTTATAAGGAATTTATTAAAAATTCTAAAAAAACAACCCTTAAAAAAGTCAAAGAATATCAAGAAAAAGTTGATTTAGTGCTTTATATTACAATCATATTATATGTGGACGTTGCTTTTACAACTTTAAAACTCTCTCATTTTTTGACTAATCCTTTAAAAGAACATTTCATCGCTAGTAATTGGATAATTCAATTTTTTTAAAACCCGATTTTTAATAATAGTTTACACTTATTAAATACGCGCTTCTTATTTAATCATAGCCTTAAATACTTCCTTTAATGATAATCTTAAAACTAGACACTCTTCTCAAAAGTATATTATTATACTCTTTAATAGTTTGATTTTATGAAAAACAACTTGTCAAAATATAATCATTATTTCAACTATTTAAGTAAAGCTTTTTAAGGTTAAACGTATAACAAAGAAAGTTATAACACTTTAATAATTCTTTTTAAAATTACGTTTAAATATAGGAACAACTTAGACAATCTTTTATAATAATATTCAAATAATTTGATTAATTATCAGGGAAAACGAACACATTTTAATCAAGCTTTGCCACATTAATATTTAAAATATATAATTATATTAAAAATATCAAAAGGGTAGTTTTTTAATAAAATATTTACCTATAAGCTTTATACTTACAAATAAACTCATTAAAAACCTAAGTCGACAGAAATTTAAAGATTTTATTACTCTCATTAACTTGATAAATATACGGGTTCAATTAGAGCAATTCTCTAAAAAAGCTTGTTTTTAAATAGCTTTCTTTTTATATTTTATATTTTATTATTATTTCTTTTAAAAAGCTTTTGATTTTAAATTATTTATATTATTATAATATTCACAATTATTCTTAATATCATTTTATTTCAAAAAAACAAACGTAACGCAAGTTATAATAATGGGGGGACATTTTAAAGTAACAAAAGAGATTCCCAAGCCTTAAAAAGAACAATTCAATTAATTAAAAGGCCTAAA
This sequence comes from Helotiales sp. F229, assembly GCA_002554605.1. NCBI lineage: Eukaryota > Fungi > Ascomycota > Leotiomycetes > Helotiales > Helotiales sp. F229. The sequence continues at coordinate 1,356,973 of MXAW01000004.1, read as the reverse complement.
ACTGTTAGGATAGCCTTAGCTAGGGGGCATTCTTTTACTCTGACAGTTTCTAAAGATAGTCGTCTCTTTTGGCCTAATAAAGCTTAGTTTTATACCTTGCTTCCTGGTTTTATATAAGTAATACTTATACGAGCTATGGGGTTTAGTATTTAATATATTTAAAGTAATTTTTTTTTCATACGAAAAGGACACATAAAATATACTTAATCAAATTTCATTTGTTATATTCTTTGTTACCCTAATATTAGGTATTAAACCTTAATTAAATACCAACATTAATTAATAGTTAAATAATTATAGAACAATTAGACAATACTTTTATATAACGACAATCGGAAAGACAAATCAAAAAGGCAAATTAATTAGATTTTATGTTAGTGATTAATAATAAAAAACGATTTATATAATCTAAAGATTTATAGAACATAAACACGACTTAATAATTTTTATTAACTTTTGTATAAAAAAAAACATAATAATTTTATTACTAAAGGTCATTTACTTATTAAATACAAAAACATAGGGAAAACCCTTTGACTTTACGGACGACGAGTATTAAATGTTTAAACAAGTCAATAACCACATTACTTTAGCCTTTGTACAATATTGCCAAAAAGAGTTTTAGAATTACAGACTTTAAGAAAAATTTAAAGAAAGCTTTAAAAAATAAACAAAAAATACATTTATTATTGGATCTTAAAAAACTATTAAAGATTTTTGTATATACCTTTTTAATTATAAAATATAAGTACAAAAACAAAAGGGGTTTATTTTATATATTCAAATATTAGTAAATGTTTTAAAAAAAGAAAAATCACATAAATGGACAAATTAAAATTAAAGGACTTATATTTAATAAAAATCCCAAAGGCAAAACAAAAACCGATAAAGTATTTTGATTTTAATTATATAAAACAAACTACTAATAAGATACACTATTTTGGACAATTTTAGAGATGTTCTAATTATATAAATTCAAAAGGCAAAGAATTTATTCTTAGAGCCAATTTAGACAATTCAACAACAACTTTAAATGTTCGGATAATATCTAAGCCTTTTGTCCTATATCGTTTTAAACGAAAATATGGTTAGTTTTAACCGGATTTTGTATATAAATCTAGCAAAGTTTTTATTACTAAACAAAGGTCAAACAACTAAACAACATTATTTAGTATACGAACGTTTTAGTCTTATACTACATCCGGTTTTAGACAATAACTTTTTAAGTCAAAACTAAGCTTACAAAACCATCGAATAACTACTAAGACAATATTTATACAAAAATAATCTATTGACCTTGAGAACTTTTCCGCTAAAACCGACTATATTATATAAGTCTTGGACAATTATCCCGAATTTACAATTATTAACAAACTTAATGAAAGTTTATAATAACAAAAACCAAAAGTATAACAAAAAATAATACAATATCTTAGATATTTGTTTTTAAGTCTTTTTCGACTATTATACAAAGATTAGAATCTCAAATAACTAGTACCACTTAACATTCTCAATTATACTAAAAAGACAAATAGCGGATTTTTATTATAATAAAATTATAAAATGTTTGTATGATTTCTTTATAATAATTCGTATGACTTGGAATTATTTTAAGACTAAAGAAAATCAACAAAAGTACTTATCTAAATAAAAAAAAACTATATTAATTTTTACGATTATAAAACACCCAGAAAAGTCTCGGTTAAAATACTTAGAAATTATATTTAATTCTCTTTATATGGCATAATATGGCTTATTGAAAGAATACCAAACAAAGTATAATCTTTGTAATCAAATATTAAACATATGTCATAGAATAAAAGAGTATAGTCTAATATTTTATAAGCCTATATAAACATTTGAAAGACTATATATAGACTTACGGTTTATAATTGCTACAGCCATACAAACTGTTGGTGCAGTACCGGTGGATCACGCAAAGATATATTAAAGCAAAGGGGTCAATATAGTCTTTAATAAAGTGGGTGGTAAAAAAAAAAATTTCCTAAAAAAGTGGGAAAGATCCCTTACTATATACTTTTCCAAATGACCCCTGTAACAAGTCCGTTATAGCTCCAATTACCCCCTGAAACTATCAGATTTATTACTCCTAATAGCCAAGGCATAACCCTTAAAAACTACCATAATATTATTCAAATAGCGCTTCTTATATAGCATAATAAGATTACATAACCCCTATAAACCAACACCAGCAATACTTTTTTTGAAAAAATAAATAGGAATTTCAACATAATAAAAAAAAAGCAAAGGTAATATAAACTTTAATAAGCCAAATAAAAACGTTTTATAAAAACAATGCGCTAAAAAGCATAATAGTATGCAATATATAAAGCAAAAAGAGCCAAAATAATAATAACATAAGAGATATAATATTAAAATCATTGGAAAGAAAGATTAGGAAATGCCGAGAAATAGCATAACACAATAGCTTATAATACAAGCCCAAAAGAGGTCCAAAATCCACTTGTAATAGCTTTATACTAATTGTGCTAAAGGAAGTATTAATCTGGGGCCAAAAATTAATAATATGTAAATTAAGCAAGGTTTATTAACAACCTAAGCAAGGCCCATGAATTTTCCTATTATCCCCTTATTTTATATATACTTTAAGGGCTCCCCAAAAATTTACTCTTTTTTTTAATAACAATAAATTACCATTCATATATCAAAATTCATTAATTTTATATTAAAGCTAATATAATCCTAAAAACCTTTTAATTAACAATTTTAATTTATTAATAATAAATTAATTATTCCTTAAATCAATATTTGAATTTGTTTTAAAGCTATTTTAGTTTTATATTCTAATGCTAATAATAACATAATGCCAATTCCGATGCCATTTGGCGCTTTTGCGGCTGCTTACCGCAAATATTGCATTTGGTGCATTTGCGCTTGGGCGTGTGGTTTAAAGCACTTTTGTGTTTTTAATAATTTTAAGTCAAAAAAATGCAGCTATTGCATTAAGCAAAAAGAAAAATGCTACCCCGTAAGTAAATTCCTAGGAATTATTTATAATTTTGGCTTATGAGTTAATTATGAATTTCAAAAGAGATCTGAATATATTTCGTATTTGATGTGAATATAGCTCCCTTAGTTTATTGATATTAAGTTTAATATTTTGATTTGTGCGGCCAATGCCGAATCATTTGTTTTAGCGGACCTTTTTGCTGCCGCAAAGTTAATTGCCGCTGTGTTGTTGGTTGTTTTGGCAAAGGCACCAAAAACAAAAAACCAATTGGCGTTTGCCTTATTAAAAAAGATTTAGGCCTTTTGGGTCGAATTAAATTAGCTTGCTAATACCCAGCTAATATATAACCCAATATGGTATTCAATTTTAATTAATAATTAATTTAAATATAAGACCTGGGCGTTTAGATTAAAATAATAGCAGTGGCTTTAGGCCATATTAATAAAATAATATTTAGCGTTTACGCCCAGGCCGTAAAGGCTTGAAGCAAGCGCAAAACTTTTGCTAAAGCGGGACCTAGCAGCAAGCGCCCTTATTGCAATATGCCGGTGATAAAAAAGGAAAAAGAAAGTTTGGAGCTATTTGCGGACGGCCCATATGGCATAAGTAATAAATAGGCCCTATTTTGAATTAGTTTTATAATAGGTTTTTTATAGCAATGCTTTCCTTAAACCCTTGTACGGGAATAGCCTTTTATGATAAAATCGGCAATTAAGTCCTTGTTGAAGTATTATTGCAAGGCCGCCCGTTGGTGGTTTGAATCAAAGGGTAAATAAATGCAAATTTAAACTATTTTTCATTTCCGCAAATTAAATAATTATAATATGCAATTAAATAAAATAAAATAAGTAAATAAAATAAGAAACGCATATTAAGGAAAGTATATGCAAAAAAAATAAAATTATATGAACTCTTTTATTATTAATCCAAATCAGCCCCCGGTAGGTTTTTAAACCCATTTTTTCATTTTAATAGTAAGCGTATTAGTGTTAATAAAATCCTGAAGAGCCTTATTTAAAATGGCTTTTGTTATGGCATTAGCAGGGTTATGAATATCATTAATTTATTATATTTTTGTAAGTTCCCTGCGCTTATATAATTAATAAATTGCTATTATATTAATTATTAAATACTTTTCCTTTATGGTATCAAGTTTGACGATATATTCATATAGCAAAAGAGAATTTGTATAAACAACGATAGGAAGCTTTGGAAGATTAAGCTTATTAATCACCATATCAATGGTAATCGCCATGGCAATTAATATATTAACGCTAGCAATTATAGTATATAATTTTAAAGCAAGCATTGCGCAAATAATTCTTTTGCATTTGGTGGAGCTAATATGAATAATATTGCCATTAAAAATAAACTTAGCATTTCCCTTCAATTCGATTTTGATTATTATTACAAAACTAATTTAGGAATTCAAATCCTTATTATTAGCAAAAAAATTATTAACAAAAACGTAAATCTTTGCTAAATATAAGTTTATAAAAATATATTATAAACCTTTTTTTAAATTATTTATTTGCTATTAAAAATGCAAATTTAAGGCCTTAGCATTATTTATCATAAGATTTTAATATTAAGCTGCCATTAAAAAATTAAATATGGCTTTTGATTAATAAATTATAGCAATATAAGCTTTATAAGCGCGTTGCTTTATATAAGCTTTTTTATAATTACTTTTTTTAATATTAATTAGCTCAATCCTAGCCCCTTATCTTTTTTAAAACATATAAAAATCATCTCCCTTTATAATAATAATGCAATCATTAAATATAAAAAGTTTAAAGGCATTTAGGACCTAAATCAGCTTTATTAAAAAGTTCGCATTTGCAATTTCCGTTTGTTCCTTAGCTAAAAAATTATTATTTCCTAAAATTAGGGTATTGTTCATTTGCATTCCAATTATTCCAAATTTTTGATTATTCTTAATATTAATTAATAAGCAAGAAAGAATTATATATAAAGGTTTTTATTTATAACTTTTTGATATAATATTTGTGATAAATATTAAATTAATAATTTTCTAATTTCGAAATGCTATATAATAAAAGCATTATTATAAACATTATGCTAAAAGGGAATTCATTTGCAATCTTTTGAGGAAATTATGCAAAAGTGTTTTGGAGAAGTTTTGTTTGTGCTTGTATATAAGCTTAGGTAATATCTCAAAATGCTAAACATAATTTGAATTCGTTTTGAACCTTTTTTAGCTGCCTAATTGCGAATGCTAAGAAAATGAGCAATTATTGGCTTATATATTAAATTATTAGAGATTAAATTAATATTTTCCTTTTGCTTTTGTTATTAAAGCATTAAACAACGAATCTCAATTTCTCATACGGCATTAAGATTTCCTTGCCTTTTACTTCGTTTACCATTTTAAATTTGAAAATGCGTTGGCCTTTTATTTTAAGATTGTCTTTTTAAATAGATATAAAAACCCCTCTTTTAATAAGTGCCTTATATTCCATTTAATAAGATTGCTAGAATAGTGCTTCAGGAATGGTGATTTTGCCTTTATTTCAAAATTTGATGAAAAGCTTTTAATTTTTTATTTCCTTTTTAATCAAAAACACTTTAGCATTATAATTATTATTAATTATTAATAACCCATAAATAAATTGCATAAATAAAAGCTTAATAATAATTTGGGATAGTTTTAAAGTCGATTTGGGTATGCTATTAACTGGTGATTTGAGATCAGTAATAATTTTAATCAATTTAGGTATGCTATTAATTAATGATCTAAAATCAAAAGTTATTCTTATAAAATCCTTTGGCAAATTTTTTTTAATGCTCAACGCCTAGCGTATCTGTTTTAAATGGGCATACAAATATTAATTAAAATATACAAATCCAATTATTATTTATGGCGATTTTGCAAAATTTGCTATTCATTTTTAAAAACTCATATGATTTTTTTCATTTTTTCTTTTCCTTTTATATTAGGACTTGATTTTTTAAATGTAAATTATGTATTAAAATAATACCAGGGCCATTTTAAGTCGCTAGCGCATTATTAACTTTGCGGGTTGCATGAATTTGCCTTATTTTTTTATTGCCTTTTTAATAATAATAGCGCGCTGCTTAATAAACAAACTTAAAAGGTTTAGCTTTATTATTTTAAAATAAGCTTTAAAAACAAGCAATATAAAAATTAGCCTATTAAATTCAGCTATATTATTTATTGCTTTAATTGCTATTTGCAATCGATTTTTATTATTTAGCTTAAGGTGCTTTTTTATAACAATTTTATAAGCACATCAAAATGGATAATAATATTTTTTCACTTTGCCAATCAAATAATATGCTTTCATAAGAATAAGCTTTAAAATACTTTTAACAAAGCATAAAAAGCTGCGAAATTTTTTAAAATTAAAATTAATCTTGTAATTGTATATTACGAAATTAGGGGATTTAATATATGTGTTCATTCATGCTAACTTAAAAGCATTAAATATGGCCTAAGCCGTAGCCAATTTAGGTTTTTTTTAAAATAGTTTTGCTGCTTTAAAGCTGATAGCTTTATTAACCATGTGGAGGGCATATTTCTTTTCAAATTATGCTATATTAACATAAACTATGTAATTAAAATCTACATTCTTTTGCAGCTTAAATCAAAATTTATATAAAGCATTTGCATATTTTTGGCAATGCTTATATATTTTCTTAATCTTAAGCATAATATTAAAATCAGAAATATGGCTAGCCTAATTTAATAGGTATTGTAGGCGTTGCACCAAGGGATGTCCAAATCGCTTATATAACCTCCGAATTTTCATTTCAATCAAATGATACGCATTAATTATATTAATTAATAAATCTAATAATTGCTGGTGCTGGTTTAGGAAAAGCCATAAATAGCCTTATTTTTATATAATTAAATATTTTTTTTGGCCTTAAATTAACACATTTTATAGGTTATTATATTAGGCATTAAGCTTATTTAGCTGCTATAGGCATATTAAAAATAAGATGTTTGCATTCACAATTATAAATTCCATTAATTTAGCAAAAATATTAATTATTATTATTTTTATAAACGCGCGGGAATTAGCTTTAAATATAATTCAACTTTGCTTTGCTTAGCTTATATTAAGCTTAATATTTTAAATCCATTGCAAAGCTTGCAATTAATTAATGCTTTTAATGTTTTTGTTTAAGGCTTTAATATTAATAAAAAGATTTTAAAAGAATCAATTTGTTTATTGCATTATATAAGCCTTATTGCATAAAAGTTTTCTAATTTTATTTTTCAAAATATAAGCCGCTTTTTGCTTTTTAAGCTATAATAATACTTTTTATGCATTATACTTGGTTTTATTTGCTACAAATATAATTATGAAATTTGCTATATTATTACCATTATTGCTATTTGTTTTTTTTTAAAAATTATTATTATTTAATAAAATATTTGCTTTATCATTATAAGGATTATTCTCATGTTTTTTAAACTAAGTTCAATTTATATTTAAATTAGGTTTATACCCTTTAGCATATGCTAAATAAGCTTTAAATAAGCTTTTTATATCTTTTATTTTTTTTGCTTTTTAATTAGCAAAATACTTTGTTTTTGCAGCATTTTATTCCTTTTTAAAATATTAGCTATTATAGCAATCTTTTTTTTTGCATATAATGCACTTAAAATAGCTTGGTTTAAATTGGAATTTGTTTTTATGTTTATTATCTTATAAAAACTTTATTTTTTATTTAAATAATGTATACTTCCATTAGCAATATAAAATCTAGCAATTCGGATCCAATTTAAAGGTCCTTTCAACCCATGATCCCAGCTTATATATTATTTTTATGCCAATAATAAAGCAAAAGCCGTCCATTAAAATAAAAAACATTAATAATGCCTTAAATAAGGCCATCTTAAAAAATAGATTGCCTAATACTCCCTGCAATAGCTTATCCCAAAGCATCTTATTATTTTTTATATTATTATTCTTAAAACCTAATTAAAAGCTTTGCAATTCCCTAGCAAAGCTTTTTAATTAACTTAGCACTAATTTACCCTTTTAATATAATTTAGCTTAAAATAATAAAAAGATTAAGCCAAACCATTAGCTAAAAAACCTATTCGCACGCTTTTTTATTTTAAAATTGCTTTAAGTAGCTATAATAAGATCTTCAAAAAAATATCCCTTATTTTAAAAATACCAATAATAATACGTACTAGCTTTGTTTCATAGCATAAACAAAAAAGCTTGGTTCCAAATGGAATTATTAATAAAAGCTCGCTAACATAAATTAGCAAAAATGTGTAATTTTTTATTAAGATAATCCTTGGCGTTATTATATTAAAGCTTTTTTAAGTACATTTTGCTAAGATTTATCAAAAACTTAGCTTGATTTAAAAATAATAAATTTATTACAAATCATAAAGGCCATATCAATTTAAAATAAGGTTCAATAAGTCTTGGTGCTATTATAAAAGGAAATAATATCCCATCCCTTAAGTAAATACTTGGCGGTGATGCTAAATTGGGCAATGCATTATTATTTAATTTTCATTTTAATTTATTTTTAAAAGGCCCCTTATTAAGGATAAATGAAAATTCCCTTTTTAAATTAATAAATGGCGTTATATTATACAAATCCTTTTTCATAATATTAATTTTAATAGGAGCAAGAATGCTAAGCAAATCATCTTAACGTCCTAATATAATGCCCAATGTCTCTCCCCTTAACGCTAAAAGTGTTTGACCTTTTTTGATTTTTGGAATAAGGGAAAAAGGGGTTTGCGCAAGTATAAGGACTTTTGATTGATTTTGAATAGGCCGTGTAAAAGGTATAAATATGTTTTGGACATGATTTGGGATAAATCCAAGATATATTCAATTTTGCATTTTCAATTATTTCTTAGGCTATTTGTTTTTCTTAGCTATTATTATATTTTTTAATGCATTCGTAATCTTTATTTTTTTGGCTTTTTGCATATAGCAATCATAAAATTTAAAATCATTTTTTAATTAAGTCTTTTTTTGCCTATGTATTTTTTTAAAATCGGCAATTATTCATTTGCCAAAAAATTCCCAAAAGTCCTAAAATAGGTATTCTCCCTTTGTTTTTTCATCACAATAATACTTGCGGAACTCTTATAAATACTTTATGTAATTGATTAGCATTCCTTTAATTTCTAATAATATATCATCTACTAATTTTTAAATTAATAAAATAATACTTTCTTGCTTTTTTATTGGCTTTGCTATGTGCTTCCTTAATTAAAATATTATATTAAAATAGATTTAAAATTAATTTAGGTATAATTTTTTAAATAATCCGTTAGTCCGATTTTAAGGTATTATTTTAACAATTATTATTAAATAATTATTGTATTGTATTTGCTATAAATTATACAGCTATTGGATTTCTAATTGATTAAAATGCCTTTACCAATATCCTCAAAAAAAGAAAATTATCTGTCCCTTAATCCAATCAATAGCTAGGCCCTAATTAAAGGTACAAATAATTAAGTGCTTTAAGTCAACTCTGCAATCTAAAACCTTGCTATTTATAATACAAATTAACCACTAATCAATATCAATGCAATACCAATAAATCACGCAAAAATATATTAAAGCAAAAGGGTTAATATAATCTTTAATAAAATAGGTGATAAAATCTATTTCTTCTTAAAAAAGTGGGAAAGATCCCTTATTATATACTCCTCCAAATAACCCCTATAACAAGTCCATTATAGCTCCAACTACCCCCTGGAACTGTCAGATCCATTACTCCTAATAGCCAAGGCATAACCCCTGAAAACTACCATGATATCATTCAAATGGCGCTCCCTGTACAGCATGATGAGATTACATAACCCCTGTGGACCAACACAAACAAAGGAAGTTGGCACTTACTTATAAAATCATTTGTATAATTATAATTACAACTTAATAAAAAGACAATTTTATAGGAAAGCACAACGATTTCTGGATTATATAATACTAAACCAATTTTAAAAGAGGACTTTTCGTCTAAAAAACCTTTTTAATAATTATACGAACAAAAAATACATTGTTTATAAAAAAGAAAGTTACTAATTAACAAATCATCCAAAAGCAAAACAAAAAGCCGTGTAGGCGAAAGTCAAGAATTATTTAATAACTAAATTTAATAGATTTGAAAAAACAACTCAGGCTTTTTTAAGCTTATACGAAAATTTCTCAAAGGAATTTAATTATACGACAATAAAAGAAGTATTAAAAGATATAAAAAAATAGAAAAACGAAAATAAACCAAAAGGATTTTTTATAAAGTACAGGGAAGTCGACAGATAACAAATAATCCAAGTTCTAAACAATAAATCAACAAAACACGCCTTTTTATAACAAAACCCAATAAAGGATTTGTACAAAAATAAGGTATTTGTTATTAGAAACAAATATTCGTTCAAAGTCTTTTAAAGGATTATATTAGACAATAGTACTACCGGAATTTTTATTATAAAAAAATAACAAATCCAAGTACTTTTGAAACTTAATTTGTCATTAAAAATTAATTATATAAACAGCCAAACATATATGATTTGATTTGGCAAAAAAATAATGAAATCAAAAGGATTAATATTTATATAAACACCTATTAGGTAAGTAAAGTTTTAGATTGTTTTGATAAATACTTTGTTTTTATTATATATTTAAAATATAAACTTTTTTAGTATATAATTAGACAACCTTTAGAATATTATAATTTAAAAGAATAAGAAAATCCTAATTGTACAAAAATAAAAACATCTATAAATAATGATTTATATAATAAAAAACACGTTTATATACTAGTACTTTATAAAAACAAAGCTTAAGTAACTCTATTGACGCTTTAGACATCTTTTAGTTAAAAAACTGTATTGTGTTCTTTAATGAACAAGACACAAAAAAACAAACCTTTATATAATTAAAAAGATCTCAAAGTTTTACAAATAGTGTCAGTTTTATATAAAAAACCCAAGTCGATTCAGATTTTTTTTAAAAGACAATATCAAATTTAATTTTTCTATAATTGTAAATATCTTATATCTTTTAAAAATAATAATCTTTTAAACAATTAATAAAACAATTGGCTTTAATATTATTCGATTCTTAAAGGATAATTCAATAAAAACAACGTAGATTACGCTTTATATATATTAGATTAATACTTACCTTAAACCCCTAAACTATTTTATATATAATACTAAAACAAACTTCGTATTATTAGAATTTAGAGCAAATACTTATATAATAAACGTTGATATAAAAAAAGTCCTAGTTGAGGCATATTAAAGTATTGGGAAAGTTAAGCAGTATTATGCTTTTTTATATTAATTGTACGAGATTATTTAAGATAAGACAAAAAGAGAAAACCTAATAATAAAAAAATCCTTCAAATAGTTGTAAAAGCCGTAAATAATATAATTAGTTTAAATGAACTAATTTTAACATTTCTCGTTTTCGGAGTATATCTTAGACTTTTATACAAAGACCTACTATTTGCGGATATACTTATTAAAACAAAGGCAGTTCAGATAATAATAATGGAATTGTGAAAGATTCAAGTAATATAAAAGATTAAAGATATTTAAAATATAAAAAACGGCCTTAATATTATCGAAACCGTATGACTTCTATTATAATCTTTAGTGAAAATATAACAAAAAAAAAGATAGACAGGCTTATTTTTGTTATTATTGGTTATAGGAAAAGAGTATATTATTTAATTACTTTTGGAATTGACTTCTTTTTGTATAATAGTAGTTAAACCGTTTTATATAAAAAAAATCGCCGAAGCCCCAGAAGATCATATATAATTAGATCAAGTGTCTTTTTTAGTACGGCCAGTTGTTTTGATTCTGTTTAAAACAAAGCAAAAACTTAAAAAAAGACTTATATAATTATTAAAAGTTTTCATAATTTGGAAAAAACAATTTGACTTAAACCTATCTTATATAATATGAGCAATAGAAAAAATCATTAGCTCTAGTTTTTTATTTAAAAAATCTTAACAAAAAGAAATTAATAGTTTAATTACTTAAAGTATATTTAAATTCGTATAATATAATTTAAGGCAATATCATAGATAGATTTTTAATTCCCGGCTTATTAATAAAATCAAAAAGAAAACAATTAAAGCTTTATACGAAAAATCCAGACTTGTAATTTAAGTATATAATGACGTGGGAAAAGAACAAATTTTTACTTAGTTTTTAACGATTCAATAAATTAGTTAATGACTAATTTTAATACTTTATCTGTTACTTGTATAAAAAGGGTTATTAATCTTTATTTAAGATATTACTTAAATATATATTTAGTTGATAATTTTTTTAAATTATATAATTTATACAAAACTATCAAAGCAAATTACCAACAACTATTCACTAGATACAATTATACTTGTACAAAAGCCATTATATAATATCCCAAAATCAAGAACATATTAATAGAAGACGTATGACATATATTATAAAGTCAAATTATATATAAAAACGTCTTCGTACGATCTATACTTTTTAATTACTTAACCAAAAATACCGTTTAAAATAGTTAAAATACAAACGGACAATACCCTAATTTTGGCTATTAACAAGTTTTTTTAAAAAAAAAAGAACTTAAGATTATCGGTTTTTTTGTAAAACCAATGGTTTATTTATTATACAAATTACCCCTTACGTTCAACGGATATATTATATATAATCAAAAAGACTTTGTTTAAATCTTTTAAAAAAGGCAAAGTAAAAAATTAATTAAAATTAACTTAAAAACACCAAATTATATAAACCAATATTAAGAACAACGGACTCAAAGGGTATATATCGTAACTTTATGTTAACCTAAAGCTTTGTATAACTTATTAATTACAATTCAATTCCAAAAACCAAAAGATACTGATATAAAGAACTTAAATAAATACATTTAGTAGTAGATTTAAAACATCGAATAAAAATTAAACTATATTTTTTTAAACTTATATTATATAAAGTTATTTGTTTTTGTCGACGGATCTTTTATAAATAACAAAGACTTAAGTTCTTAGCTTAGATATATAATAATTCTCGATATAAAAGACAACAACCTTAATTCGTATAATTAAGACTCGTTTCTTTTTTCTAAAAATCTATTTTATTAAAATAATACAAAAAACAAACGAATAATACAAAATGTCTTAGCTTCTGAGATCTACAGTATAGTTAATAGGGTTAATATGACAATTACAGTAACAAATACAATCGATATTATTACATTACAGTTAAAAATACCAACGATTCTAATCGTTGTTTATATAAACTCGTTCTCGTTATATAAATATCTCATAAAACTCAGTACTACGAAAAAAAAACTAATAATTAATATCATAGTTTTACATCAATTGTATAAACAACGAGAACTTATAAAAATCCAATAAATCAATAGTTAAAATAACCCAGTAAATACAATAACAAAGTCAAACCTAAACAAAAGCTTAGAAAAGCTGATTAATAATAATTAAATTGTTATATAAATAAAAAAATAAGTTAAAAAGGAAAAGAAAGTAAAGCCAAAGGAAAAATAACATCGTATAATATAATAATTTTATTTGTCAAATATGTGTTTTTATTTCACTTTAGTCATTTATTTAAATACTATACAAAACGATAGTTATATATTTCTCAACTAAATAAATAATATCCAATATAATAATCAACTATCTAATAACCAATTATCCAATAATAATCTAACAACAAATCAATTAAAGGAAATCTCCATTGGTTTCTTTTATACAAGCTCTTATATAAAGTATTTATCTTAAGCACCGTACAAAAGTTAAAAATAAGCTTAAGTCTATTTACTTAAAAAGAGCCTTTATATAATACCCAAAAACTTAGCTATAAAAAAGAATTATACTTACAAACAAAAGGGAACACAAAAAATATATATAAAATTATAGAACAATCAAAGTATCTTTAAATCTATTTTTTATTAAACCCTTTTATATAAATCCAATAATAAGTCCTTATAATACCCTCTATACAACAACTACTTGAACTTCATTATTTTCGTTTTTTGAACCTCCGTCTTCAAACAATAAACCCTCAAGAAAAGGATTACAACGAACGGTATAATCTCGCCACTTATAATTACTACAATTATCCCTAAAATAACTTTAAACTAAAGTACAATCAAAAAAGGCATTAAACTACACCAAAAACATTTAACACAAAAAACAACTCAAACAATACCTCTTAATTAAATCAAAAAGGTATTAACGTACAAAAGCCGATGTATTATAAGCTATTAAGGTATAATACGCCCTTATACAAAGGCAATATCACGTCTTAGCATAGCTAAGACTGTTTGTTACAACGCATTATAATACAACAAACCCAACTGTTACCTGCTAATAATGAGTATAGGTTAGGCGTTAGCGTTGACAACAGCTAGTGTAGTATTAACGGCGTTAAAAAAAACAAGGGCTTTAGACGATGTTAGTTCTTTAACAAAAAGACCGGAGGTTCGTACAAAAAGCCATATCTTAAAGATCAAGGCCAACTCATATAAAGAGAAAAAGACTAACATTGTATAATATAATATAATATAATATAACTATACAAGCATTAGTACTACTTCACTAATATTACAATAGTTATGTAAAGCTAGTCTCAAGGGGGTAGACTTTGTATAAGGGAGAGTACTTATTTAATTGTAGTAATAGTAGTAGTATTATAGCTTACAGAAGACCTTTTATTAGTATACAACAATAATAAATCAGATTATTTTATAAATAAAGCAGAAAAGAGAGGCGCCGATTTATACGAGGCTATTTTAAATTATATAAAGAATATCTAAAAAAAAAGAAAACTATACAAAGAAAAAAAAGGGGACTTATTATTGTTATTGTTGTTATTATTATTAATTAAAAATAAAAAAAAGAATTCAAAAAATCTCTTTTATATATAAAAAAAGCTAATAACCAATTAACAAAAGATATATGAAGAAAAAACAAAATCGTTCTTTCCCAAAATAGTCACTATTTAATATAATGAGCCGAAGTCACATAAGGCACGTGCTTTATACAAAAAGAAAAAAAAAACTAAAAATAATACGCTAAATTGTATATATTTTATATAAAGGAAAAAAAAGGAAGGTAAAAGAGTTTTTTTTCCAACAAAAAAAAAGTTATTAGTGTTGGGATAGCCTTAGTTAAAGGGCATTCTTTTATTTTAACAACTTCCAAAAATAGTCATCTTTTCTGGCTTAATAAAGCTTAGTTTTATACTTTGCTTCTTGGTTTTATATAAATAATACTTATATGAGCTATGGGGTTTAGTATTTAATATATTTAAAATAGCTTTCCTTTTTGTATAAAAAGGACACATAGAATATACTTAATTAAACTTCACTTATTGTATTCTTTGTTACCTTAATATTAGATATTAAACCTTAGTTAAATACTAACAAAAACAATCTAAACAAAATTATTAAAAAAATTAATAATTATTTTAATAATTTTAATAATTTATTATTTTATAATAATAGCTTCCTTTTTTAAAAAAAGGCGCACTGGGATTTCACCACCCAAAAGGGCACTAAAAAAACCAACAAAGCCATTAGTTATTTTTAAGCTACGCTTAGGGACAAATAAGCCGGTAATAATCTTTTCTATTTTAACTTAAAAGCCAACAAGCGGATCAGATTATTCCTCCTTCTTCTCCTTTATACCCTCGTTATATTCCTCTCTATCTTAAGTTTCTTTATTTATATATAAAAACAATTGATTAATTACGTTTTAAAAAATAAATTTAAAATATTTTAATAAAAAAAGCAACTTACTGTTAATAACCTAGTTAAGGCTATAATAGCAAGAAGGGCCACCAACACCAACACCAACACCAGAAACAACCTAAGCAACGTAAATTATAAGAGTAATAAGAACAGCATCACTTATCTTCTTCACTACCAAATAAGCGCTCTAAAGCTCAATCAACTCTTATATAAATTAATATATTCAATTGTCTTAAATTAAATAAACTTACTTTAAAAAAAAAGCTCTTATTACTAAAAACATCTTAATATTTTAAAAACGTAGCCAAAACACTAGGGAAAAGGGGGCGGCAAGTATAATTGTTATTAGCACAATTAAAACAGCACAAGTCACCCATAACATCATAACAAAAGCCTATGCCTTTGTTTTAGATTACTCCCTTTATATAACCCCGGCAAAGGACCGATTTCTCCTCACTAGCAACTTTTTTTTTTAAACCTAATATTGTACAGAATGGGGTTGCTTACCTAAGCGAGCCCCTATTCAGCATATATCTTTAATTGCGCAAAAGCTTCCCTTTATAAAATCAAACGCTTTTGCCATCACCATTTAAACCTATTGCTTTTTTGTGCAATAATTAAAAGCCATATTTGCACTTAAGCTACTTATATTATTTTGCAAAGATTATGATAATATTAAATTATGGTGTGCAAAACGTTTTCTTCTACTCAAAATCTTTTTAGCTTATCTTTTAAGCTTTAACACCTCCTTTTTATTAATATTTTAAGACAACTCCTCTTTTTTTATTCAATTATAACAATAAAGCTTTCAAAAACTTCGCATATATGCCTAAAAGATCAAATCTTTTTTTCATGATGGTTTATAAAGCTTAAGAGCTAAGCTATTTTTTTAAGTGATTAGGACTACATTAATTTTTATGATTAGAACGCTTCACATTTTCCTATTATTAAACCTTTATTGCTTTTTATGATCAATAAAATGCTTCATATTAAAAATATAATAAAGCTTGCGCCATTATAAAAGTGGGATAGCAATTTGCGAAATGTTTTGATTAAAGGGCAACGCCTAATGGCCTAGCAAGCTGTTTTTTAAAACATAAAGGAGCAATATCAATTTTGACAAAGGGAATTCACTTAAAAGCAAGCTCATTAAACCGCCCAAAAATCAATATACCTTGCAATTTAAAATTAAATAAAGCAAATAATAAAGCCGGCGCTTTTTGAATTTTAAGTACAGCGTTTAATTTTTTAAAAAAAGCTCTCCCTTTAGAATATCGTGCAAGGTCTTAAGATTAAATTTGCCTTTAGCAACAACGCTATCAAAAAGCATATTAGGAATAAGTATTAATAATTATTAGAAATGGCTAAATCTAAAAGTATTACTCTTTTAATATGGCTTATTAAATGATTTATAGCACTTTCCAAAGCACAAGGCTATAAGCTCTTTAAAGTTAAAGGCGCTTTTTCAATTAAGAATTTCCTTTGAGCTATATTTGTCAAGCTAGCACCTAAATGGGGGATACAATACTTGAACCAATACATTAAAGCTAAAACAATGGGAGAATCGACGGGACATACTTTAAAGCAGTACAAAATGATTTTGGAAGGGCATTTATAATAAGGTGAAAATGAAAAATTAGCCGGCGCCTACGCAATATTTGAAAATCGCCCTAATACAATTGAAAACGCCTGCCCTTGCCTTAAAGCCAAATAACAATATATCTAATTTGCGTTAAATTGTTTAAAGGTAAAGGTAGCCCTAATTGAAAAATCCTTTTTATATCCTTTGACGTTTTTCATAAACAATTAATAAGCTGCTTTTTGATTACATCTTGCCGACTTGACTTTTAATAAGCTTTGGGAAACACTTGAAAAAAAGGGATAATTATAATCAGAGGCAAATTCAAGGAAACAGCTGATACGGCACTTACATTACCCTGGAAATGTGGTTTGCTAAAAACGCTGGAGAGTGTAAGGTACGCATTCCTAATATAAAACGCTAAAGACGTTCAGATTATACTAGAGGTAATGGATTTGCAACCCTTATTAGCTTGGGTACAACAAGCGGTAGCTTCTTTGCTAGCCTATTCAGCTCCTTTTGGCTATTGGTTATGTATATTAAAGCAATCAAACAATAATAATTAATTAGCTATCAATTGCATACTTAATAAACCCTTCCCTTCTAATAATGCTGGCAAGATTATATATACTTTTTTGCCCCTAGCGCTTTGGCTAGCTTTTAGGAGGTACATTTCCTTATTATTCTTAAGCTTCCAAAGCTCTTTTGTACATTAATTTCTTTTTATATAATTGGGAATGTATTGCACAATTAGGGGGTATATTATATAAAATGGGATTGCTTACCTAAGCAAGCCCTTATTCAGCATATATCTTCAATTGTGCAAGAGCTTCCCTTTATAAAATCAGACGCTTTTGCCACCACCATTCAGACCTACTGCTTTCCTGCGCGACACCTAATCAATAGGAGCAGCCTAAATAATTTGCTTATTCAAGGCCTTAGCCAAAGGTCTTTTAACTTATAAATAATTATTTAATTATTTAAATAAGTTTCATATTTCTTAAATTGAATTTACAAAAGAAAAGGTAGCGCTCTTATAAACAAATCAACAAAGTTCAACACCCATTTTTATAAAAGAAGCAATTAATTTAGTTATTTATTTGTTTAATTAATTATAATTAGTATAAATCGAAAGTAAATCAAAAATCGTTCTTTTATTAAAAGCTTAAGGTTTATAAATAAAAAGAAGCAACTCTTTATTTATATAGCGCAATTATTTACTTAATTTTTATTATTTTTAATAATTCGCCTGATAGCCAATTACAATAAGAGCAACTCCTATTATTGTTTAACTAGGGGGTGTGTTGTACAGGCACGGCTGCAGTTCGCCTAAACTGCTTTCTTAGCATTACACACTTTTTAAATAGGGTTTTGCCATTATATACCGCCTTAGGGAAGCATTTCCCCCTTTTACACTTTTTACTTAAATTTTACTTAATTAATTAACACATTTTATTAATTCAAATGCTCGCAGAGCCTGAGTCTTATCGCGCACGTCAACAAGCTCTTGTATTTGATCGGTCGTCGGACCCAAAGAAGGAAGTTTCCCGAAAGTGTTTGTTACTAGCAAGGTCAGATATTAGCCGGTCCCCCTTTTATTTTACTTAGGACTCGCTTATAGTTAAGGAAAGCGAATATTATTAAAAAGCAAAAGTGTTATTTTTTTTAAATATATTAAAAATTACTTTAAAAAGATGAGATTTTACGACTTTTTTAAAATATAATTTAATACGCATACTTTTAAATTAAATAAAAATTAAATAAATTAATAGAGAATGCTTTGATTTATTAATACTTTTTTTTAATTATTATAATGTTAAGTTATTTATAAATAATATAATTTTTGAAAATATTTAATGCTCTTTTCTTAATATTTTTAAGGGAAAACCGAAAATTTTATTTATCGTGATTTTTTTTTTACGATAAATTTTAATAAATAAAAAGCTTCAAAAAATAACCCTTTCGCTTTTTAATAATATTCGTTTTCCCTAACTATAAGTAAGTCCTGAGTAAAATAAGAGGGGGACCGGCTACTAGTAAGAGCGTGCTGACATCCTGAACATCGAGGTCGCTATTTGCGATGATACTACCGGGCCCCACGTGCTCTTGGTCGGTATGATGTAGGGGTGTCGAATATTTTCCCAGCCAGATACAAGTGGCACACAGCGTTTGTAGATCTCTCCCGCCTGCCCGACCTGGTGAGATTTCTCCTCATCATTTTCTGGTGGATACACAACGCATCGACCCACAGTATTCTGGGCTTATCAACTCTTCTTAGGCGTCGTAGGGCTAGATATAAGTTCCTCGTGATCTCACGCCGCTGGCCACATAATATACATAATGTGACATAATATGATCGCTTCAAAGCCTGGTTCTCATACAGATCTTAGCAATTGCTGTCAAAAATTCTGGAACAGCATGAATAGGACCCAAAAGAATGTCTGGGACAAGTTCACAATCGCTACAGACTCGCTTGCGCATACCCGAGAAAGAATGGGCCTGAGAGGATTTCACAGCTTGATGTAGGATTACCGTTGCCGAAAGACCTCTGATCCTCGAGGCAATGTATATGCCTTGCTCGGGCTTGTCAACGACTTATCCGGCAAGATGTCACCAGACTATACCCTTACCAAAAGGGATGTGTAAATCATGCACCTCTCGATAGCAGAGATGGGATTCCTTCACATGCTGAAAGGCCAGCGACTTTTCGATAGACAACTGCCCACCTGGATTTACGACCGGAGCTTTCAGATCAACGACAGACAATAGCATTACGAGCAGTGTAGACTGATTATCGATCTCTACCAAGCATCGTTAGACGAAAGAGCCATCGTTTCGAAAGTAGAAGACTCACGGATCTCAGTCGCTAGAGTCTACGTAGACGGTGTGCTCGCAGCGAGAGAGAAACTCCACGTCAACAAGAGCTACTCCGAACGCGCATTCGCTGCATTCCAATGGTCCGAGATGACGGAGAAGTTTTATGCGCAAGAGACTCTCGTGTGCTACGATATAGATATGAGGAAGGCTAGGTATCGCCGGAACATATTCGGACGTCCACTCACAGCAGACGGTGCGCTCGAAGGTTCAGCCCACAGCAGACGGAGGGCGCCACGCTTCAACGACCCTGATTTCGAAGCGTGGTGGTCGTACTTCCGACCCTTTTTGCCTGATGGGGACCAGGTTTTTGCAATGGAAGAAGATGATGCGGCTGAGACTTTTGATGACAATTTCAGGGCCATGGCTGTTGGCCAGTTTTTCTTTATTATGCAGAGCGGCTATATGGCCTTATGCAATCCACAGGAAGGTGATGAGATTTGGGTGTTGCTGGGAGGAGATTTAACGTCTAACCCTACTATTCCGGCCACCCCCCCATTCCGGCCACTTCGCTTAATTCCACACTTCTTATTTAAGACTTAATAACTCTATATTCTCTTAACTTTTATATATGATTTTATAGAATTTGAATCTCTTTTAGATTTTGATTTTATAAGTATAATTTGGCGATTTTTAGCCGCGATTTAAGCCTTATAAATAACATGTGTTGTTATAAATTTAGAATTTGGATTAGTTTAGACTTTCCTTTTTTTTGACTTCAATTGTTTTAACCTTTTTTCTAATTTTTGAATTCTTATTTTTACTTTTCTTAATTTATAGTCCTTATTATTAATTCCTTTTATAACCTTTTTGAAAAGTAGACGTTAGGTTAAAAAATTGTCATATGACCTAAAAGCCAAAGTACGGAGTTGTAAATGGATATTTTTTCTAGATTTTAGAGTATATAGTTTAAGTAAATTATTAAAAGCCTCCGGGGATAGTATTGGCGTATTTTAAGAGTCTTAGGGAGGTGGAGTTGTTGATTTATTATTATTTTTTAATAGTAATAAACTTAGAAGAGGTTTTGTTATAAATATTGGCTATAATCCAATAGTTCTCTACTTAAATTTAATATTAAAAGAAATCATATTCTTTTGACGTGCCTTTTGATAATAAATAAGGAAGTTGCGCTTATCAATTGGTGTAAAATCAAGTAAAGAACTTAAATTTTGTAACTTTTTTTGGTATATACGTTTAAGGGAGAGAAAATTGTTAAATCCAAAGGTTATAAAACGTATGATATATATATAAATATAAATAACATATAAATATTATATTTAAGGTATTTTTAAAGGAAATCTATAATTTTATGGCTTTTATAGCCATCTAAAATAAGAAATTTTACTGATTTATCATATGAATTTATTTAAAAAATAAACACTTTCTTTAGCCATTTAAAAGCCGTCTTATTATTTATTCACTCATTTTTAATTATAGTAAAGTATTAATTATTAAAATTGTCTAATTAAGACGGAAACTATTGTTGTTAAACCGTCTTTCCCTTATAAATTATAGCCGGAATTATAGAAACTCCAATTGTAAAAATGCATTTAATAATTAATGTTTAATTATGAGAACTTGGCTATTTCCTTTGAACTTTACGCTTTTTAGCGTGGCTTATGATTAGTTTATTAAAATCATAGCCTTTTATAATACTAATCTTATTCATATTCTATCATTAGCTAGTTAAAATAGCCTTAATAGCCGGAATTTCCAAATTTTAGAACCAAGGCTTAATAACTTTAAAACAAGCGTTATTAATACACACAAAATTAACGTATATTTGCTTTTTGGTCTTAAGAATAAGGTTTCGTGCTAAAAATCGTGAAATCTAATGTCTCCCAAATAGTAAGTGATCTTTTTGAAAGGAAAGAAGTTATTAGTTAAAAACCTTGATTTGCGCATATGTAACTTCATAGTTAAAAGACTCTTAAGTAAGCACTCAATTAGTTAATTAATTCTTAATTACCATAAGTAGCCTTTATAAATAATTAAAAGCCTCATAATATAATAATATTGTTGCATTATAATCTTAAAAAATACTTTTTAAAACCCTTCACTTTAATAATGCCTTTCGTATTGATTTACTATTTGCAATCTCTTAAAGAGTATTCTAAATATCGTACTTGGTATATTCAGGCTTTATAATTAAAACAATTCGCATTTTAAATTTCAAAAAAATAAAAATAAAATAATAAAAAAATTATTAATTATTAAAATTAGTAAGTAAAAGTAGCGGTAAGATTAAGCAAGGTGGCTGAAATGGGGGGGTAGCCGGAATGGTGGGATTAGACGTTACCGTTTGTTTTGAGACCTGTTGGAGGTTTGGAGGCGTAACATATGGCTGGGGATTGTTTTCTTCATGAAGTTATGGACAGAGAGGCTATGGTAGATTTGGAGAGTAAGAGGAGAACGGCTGTGTTGTGATGAAGGTATTATATTATTCGAGGACTCATCTTTTACCTTTGTTACCTTCACTCGATTCCGAGGAGCATGCGTTGCGGTGAAACCTTGAGCCCCAAGTAGCAGAAGGAACAGGCAGGTACTGGATCTTGCAGTATATTTTTCTGTCTCCCTTTCTCTTATGTATGTGGTTTATTGCACAAGTCCTAGCTAGATTGAGAATTTACAGTGCTGGGTCATACTATCTATCTGCTGGTTGATCTATAGCCATCGAGCATGTAAACAGTCATCAGAAAATTATTCATTTATACTATTTCTATCGTCCAGAAATATGGGGTACTATCTGCATCTTCTGATAAGCCTAACCAGCTTCCAGTTCATTAGGATGCCGTGGGATGTTGCGTAAGGACTCTACCCCCTCGCCTACGCTCCACGAAGCCAGCACAACCCAAAACACGGGAAGTTGAAAGATAACGATGTTTTACAGCTCTATTTGGACAGCTGTAAGCTCGATATTGGCTTCTATGGTATCAAAGCATCGATATGAAGATGTTCAATGACCTCCAGCGGAAAGGACGAGGAGTTAATGCTCGCTTTCGGCAATCGAAACATGCTTGATTTTGAGGCATCAGACCAGGATCTGCTTCAAGAATGGACTCCACAATCAATTGAATATTGCTTATCTGCACTCCTCCTCTTTTGAAGGAATGAGAGACGTGGGAGAAGTAATATCGGGTGGGGTAGTGGTGTAACGATAAGCATAAGCATACAGTACAGTAACATGATGCCTGTCACATTGTGCAGACTCCAACATAAAAATTCCAGCCTTTTTTTCGTATTGAGGCATTGTGAACATGCAGCAAAACGGGAAGTTGCCTCAACGCCTCTTTACAGAATTTGTCAGCAGGTGAGTAGCTGCAGGTGATCGATTCATTTTTAATTGTCCCAGAAGGCACAAGGACCTTCAGGTGTGACCCTCAAGCCCAGGGCCAGGGCCACAAACCACCTCCACTGTGAAATTCCGGTGGTCAAAGCTCCATCTGCCTTCATTTTTCGTTCTTTCATTACACAATCACGCCTGCCAGTGCCACAGATTCAATGGAAACGCGACAACTCCCTATTTTGCGATCTGTAGGGCAAGGCCATGTCGATTATTAATTGGCTCCTCAATACGTGCGGATTACCGGCCCGTCAAGCCCCACGCACAAGTGTCCGCGGTGAGCCCGGATCCCCCAAAGAAGCCCTGGGAGCCCTGGCCTGTGGTGCCCAGTGCCCCAGTGTCTTCTGTCCAGTCATCAGCTGGGCGGTCAGGTTCAGGTTCAGGTTCAGGATCAGGATCAGGATCTTTCAGGGTCTTCGATGCCTGTACTCGAGGCGTTGGCATTGCCTGTCTTACATTGGGCCTCCGGAAGCCGGAGTACGAGAGCTGCTATTTATTGCCTCTCGCCTTTCTCCTCGTTTTCATTTTTTACTACTCAATGCATTTTCAATCTGCTCAAAACAGTTCCGGAACCATGACTTTCGACGTAGAAGAAGTGCTGTCGAAGCTCAGCAATGGACAGAAGGCCTCTCTACTGTCGGGTATGTCTTGTCTCCCTTGGGCTCCTTTTCTCATCTCTTGCTCGTGAATTGCAAACTTACCATTATTCCCTCCCCTATTGGGTCAATTGTTTACTGGCTAATAGGAATTGACTTCTGGCACACCTATCCCATCCCGGAGCTCAATGTGCCTTCGATTCGAGTTAGTGATGGCCCCAATGGTATCCGAGGAACGAAATGGTTCGCCGGAGTCCTAGCTGCCTGTCTGCCCTGTGGAACTGCACTTGGAGCTACTTGGGATAGAGATCTCCTCCGGAAAGCTGGTCAATTGCTTGGAGATGAATGCATTGCCAAAGGAGCCCACTGCTGGCTAGGACCGACCATCAACATGCAACGTTCCCCTATTGGAGGTAGAGGCTTCGAGAGTTTTGCAGAGGACGGCCATCTATCTGGCATCCTAGCCAGTGAGATGATCATGGGATGTGAGTCAACGGGCGTGATTTCCACAGTGAAACATTTCGTCTGTAATGATCAGGAACACGAGAGAAGGGCTGTTGATACGATTGTGACTCCGAGAGCTTTGAGAGAAGTTTACCTGAGACCTTTCCAGATCGTGGCTAGGGATGCGAATCCTGGAGCAATGATGACTTCGTACAACAAAGTGAATGGTGTTCATGTCTCCGAAGACCCGAAGCTGCTGGAGGATCTGGTTAGGAAGGAATGGGGGTGGGATCCACTGGTGATCAGTGATTGGTAAGTATTGACGAATGGCTGATGTTTGAAAGTTTTGGACTCGCCTCAGTGGCGTCAGTTGTGCTGACAGGAATTCCAGGTATGGTACTTACTCGGGAGCAGGGGCTATTAACGCCGGACTGGACCTTGAAATGCCAGGACTTACCAGGCATCGAGGAGCAGCGGTTGAATTCGCCCTGTCGGCTCGCTTAATCAAGCAATCTACTCTCGACCAACGAGCACGACGGGTCCTCCAGTTTGTTGAGCGAGCAAGTCGACTTGCCGTCTCACCTATTGAGGGTGAGCGAAATCCTCCTGAAGACCGAGCACTCAATCGCGAAATCTGTGCCAGCAGTATCATCCTTCTGAAAAATGAGAGAAAAACACTCCCACTTCCCAAGAAGATGAAGAAGATTGCTCTCATCGGGTCTCATATGAAGAACCCTGCAATCACTGGAGGCGGTAGTGCCTCACTGGAGCCATACTATTCTGTCACTCTCTACGATGCTATCAAGGAAAAGCTTGGCCCCAATGTTGAGATTGTGTATGAAGTCGGTGCATATGCACATAAAATGCTACCACTGATCGACCGTCTCTTGTCCAACTCCACTATCCAGTTTTTCAATCAGCCTTCCATCGTGAAGAACCGCGTGTGTGTTGGAAGAGAACCATTGCCCAAGACCTACTTTCAACTTATGGATTACAAGAACCCCACATTGAACTTTGAGCTCTTCTATGCCTCTGCCGAGGCAGGCTTCACCCCTGACTTGTCTGGACCGTGGGAATTCGGCATGACCGTCTATGGAACTGCAAACTTCTATCTGGATGATGAACTAATCATTGACGGGACGACAGTCCAGCTTCCAGGAACAGCATTTTTTAGCAGAGGAACAGCAGAGCAGTTCGCGACGAGGAACTTGATTGCTGGTAAGACTTATAAACTTCGAATCGATTTTGGCAGTGCGGCAACTTCGAAAATTCTAAATTTAGGGGTCGTCAGCTTCGGAGGAGGCGGTGCTAGGATTGGTGCTTGCCCGGTGGTTGATGTAAAGGAGGGTATACAGAGGGCGGTAAAAGCTGCCGCTGAAGCTGATTATACTGTTCTGTGCACAGGTTTGAATGTTAGTGTTGACATCCAGGAGTGAAAGCACTCGCTAATTATTTTCAGGCTGATTGGGAATGCGAAGGATTCGATCGACCGACTATGGGACTTCCACCAAATATTGACAGTCTCATCGCCAGCGTCTTAACCGTGGCACCAGAAACCATCATCGTCAATCAGTCTGGAACACCAGTTTCCATGCCCTGGGAACCACTCGCGGCTTCCATCGTCCAGGCCTGGTATGGTGGAAATGAGACTGGAAATGGAATAGCAGATGTTCTGTTCGGAGATTTCAACCCCTGTGCTAAGTTACCATTAAGTTGGCCAGCTGATCTCAGGGATACACCGGCTTTCTTGAACTTTGGAAGTACGAAAGGAAGAGTCCTGTACGGAGAGGATATTTATTTGGGTTACAAATACTACGACAAAATCCAACGACCACCATTGTTTTCATTCGGGTAAATACTAGCCTTCAGTTTTCCAATGAGATGTACTTACACTCCATAGCCACGGACTTTCCTACAGCACATTTGCTCTCTCGAATCTGGAGATTTTCAAAACTCCTTCTAAGGACAAGAGAAATCCTACACCGACCGCCAAAGGTGTTCTCATAGTCAAAAACACTGGTCTGTATGCCGGGTCTCAAGTACTCCAGCTTTACATCTCAGCACCTGAATCCCTAACTCAGCGACCCGTGAAAGAGTTGCACGGCTTCAAGAAGGTATTCCTTTGTGCCGGAGAAGAGAAGCGGGTTGAGATCTATATTGACAGTTACGCGACGAGTTTCTGGGATGAGAGTGAGGGGAAATGGTGCAATGAGAAGGGCAATTATATCGTCAGTGTCAGCTCGTGTAGTGAGGAAGGAGCAGTAAGTGTACAGGCTATACTGAGAGTGGAAAGCACGAGGTACTGGTTAGGGTTGTAAATTGTTTTCTGGTGGTGGCATTTTCACGGACTAGGGGGGCTGGGCTACTGGAGTTCATCATCATCACCAATTCCACATAACGTAGAATCATGTCAAAATGGGAATCGGGCATTGATTCCTTCCTAGAATGGCAGACGAATACGACAAAATCTCACCTTCTCCCAGAGGAACATGACTTTCATCCATAAATCGGCAATTGAAAACTGAGCCGCAGTCAGGCTAATCATAACAACCGGCTATTCAATAACTCCACCCCAACGAAATGCAGTTCTGACATTGTCGATCTCGTATATATGCCAATAAAGCAGGGATGCAAAAGAGTAAGATTGAGTACTTTCATTGGTCATTCGTATCCCATACCGTAAAATACCTGACTCGATCTATAGCCGGCCTCACACACTCTGCCACAATGAGAAACTTGCGGAGGTAGAGTACCCAAACCCAACATTCGTAACCAACTCAAGCAGCTCAGCTCCGACGTCGGCATCAATTCCAAAACTACAATCTCACAGACACAGCCACTGATTCCGTGATCGAGATCGTGATTGAGTTTGGAAAAGGGCAGTGAAGTCTAGATCCGGCCTTGCTCGTGATGCAGTAAGCTGTGCTCGTGCCTACCCTTGTACTCACCGTATGTTCCACCATTGCTAATGGTTATGTCCCTGAGCGGCAGGCGTCTGGCATTTCACTTTGGGACCGAATGGTTTACTGTGCGAATGTGATATGTTCTTATTTGCGGGGTTTGTGGTGCCACTTTCTGTGTGCTTACTTACTGTATGGGGAGAATGGGAGAATGGTTGTTTGGTGACCAATTGGAAGGCGGCACAGGTTGTGAGGTTGACGAAGCACCAAGAATAGCTAGGTGGGTTTGAAAACCCGATATCGAATGTTTCAGTGGCATCTTAGCAGGCCTTCAGTAGTGACTGTGAAGAAATTGCCAAAATGAGCTATCCGGTAGTATTCGGGATGACCAAGCTGACTAACCAGAAGTTATAGCTTGTTCTAAGGCTTAATTATAGCTATTCTTTAGTATGGAGTGATTTTTGATAAATAATGCCAACTTATTAATTTTTGCTGTAAACCTTATGAAAATATAATAAATTGTGTTATGGTTTACTCCACAGGCCACTTTACAGGCCACTTTAGAGTATAAGTCGTCAAATGATAGGCCATTTTACCGGCCACTTTATAAGCCACTTTAAAAGACAGGTGATTAAGTGATAAAAGGGAAAACGGTATAACTATAGTTTTAAACGAAGGATAGCCACCAAATGAATTAATTACTTTTAAAGAAAAATATATAAGGCTTTAACTTATTATATAAGTTGTATTTTTTTAAATTTTTTATCTTTTTTTATTAATATTAAACATAACTTTAGGTTTAAATATAAAAGAAGTTTTTTTTAATGTCTTTTCTTAAAGTGGTGTTGTTTTTCATATTACTTTAAGGTTAATTATAATATAAGAAAAGATCAACTTTTATTTTATTATAAAGCGTTATATTTTACCCTAAAAAGGAGTATTATTGTTTTATAGAATTATAATGTTACTTTTACTTACCTGTGTAAATAAGTGGTTCTTATTTTATTTTTGAGAGTAGTTATCTTAAGGAAAGTTAGAAACCCCCGTTACTTTTGTTTTTTTTAGATTAATACTTCTTTTACTCATTAGTATGTCTGTTATATAAAAAATAAAATAAAATAAACACTCATATATGTTTTCTTAATGAAGTACCCGTGAAACCTCAGTCCTTATATGATTTGGTTTTATTATTATTATTATTAACCCACTTTTACTTAAAGA
Source organism: Helotiales sp. F229 (assembly GCA_002554605.1). Lineage (NCBI taxonomy): Eukaryota > Fungi > Ascomycota > Leotiomycetes > Helotiales > Helotiales sp. F229. The sequence continues at coordinate 1,328,263 of MXAW01000004.1, read as the reverse complement.
CATATTACTTTTAAAAGACGATTTACTTTAACTTTTAATTGAGTTTAAAAAAGAACCGCTTTTAGTTTTTGTCGCGCAACTAGCGCCATCGTTATGTTAGTATATCTGATGAGGTTTAGTGTATACTTACGTAAGCATTTTATGTATATATCTCCAACTCATAGTCCCATTTTTAAAAAGGTAATATTTAATTTAATTTATAAAACATATTCATACACTTTTCACTTTTAATAATTATAAAAATCTCTCATATATTAAAAGGCCTGCTTTATTTTTGTATTATAGTTAAGAGCCATAGTGCTGTTACCACTATTTAGTACATACACGGAATTAGACTTTATGTAAGCCTTTTATTCATTAATTCTACGAATTTTTTATTTTAGTTTTTTTATTTAACGATCGTTTAATTACTTTAAAATATTCATAAACGAAAGCAGCATTAAAACGTTGAATATAAACATTGTTTATAAGAAACCTAAGTAATGGGCTAATTAGTACATTTATTTTATTTTTAGCGTAAACATTTTTAGATTATGGCCCTTAGTTAACCGTAATATAACGAATGTTTACACTTTTGCAAAAGTGCTTAATTTTATTTTTAGAAGTGTTAAGTAAATTGCAGCAGTAAAGACTACTTAGTTATAAGTCAATTTTTAAGTCACACAAGCTTATTATAGCGCAGATTTTATTATTTAAACTATGGTAATGAAGTTTTATTTAGATTTTTTAGCCTTATTAATAAACAACACTTAAAGTAGGACTATTATTATTATATTAGGTGAGAGTAAGATTAAGTAATCAACTTTAGATCGTTTTACTTTTATAATCCCAAGAGCCTTAACTATGGCGGTTTCATATAAGCCGGAATTATGTACTTTTAATGTTAAAAACGAGAAGAAAAAATAAAAATAAAATTACGCGATTTAATAATCCTAAATAATTACTTATTTTAAATTTTACAAATAGATTTAAAAGATTATGGCGTATAAATATTTTAATATTCTTATATTATAGCTTGTTTTAAAAAAGCTTATGAACATCTAAGCGCTTATTCAATCTTTCCGCTTTATGCTTTAATAAACGGACTAAACCTTATAAGCGAACGTTAAATAAGAATATATAGTCTTATTTATTCAAATAAAGAAAAGAAAGATTAGTTTAATCAAATGGATTGTAATATATAAAGCCTTTTTAAAAAAAAGTTAAATTATATAAAGTTATTAATATTAAGAGATTTTAAGGGTTTATAGATTTTTTGATTATTATTAGATAATTTAATAATAAATGGTCCATTGATTAAAAATAACAGATCAAAAAAGCTAACAAACTTGAAAACCCTCTTTTATATACTTTGGAATAATTGTACTGCCTTTTTATATTAATAAAATAAATCCAACGTATTATAAGCTTATAAGTGGCAAATCATATATTGATTATTTTGTTACTTTTTAAGGAAGATTAAATAATGTGGGATTTAAAAACGAAAGCTTATTTAAAGCCTGAGGTAAAAAAAAAGAAATTAAGAGTATATTAGAATAATAAGCTTTAAAACAGTTATACTTATACTTTAAGGATCTTTATAAGTGGGTTTTAAACTATTATATGAAATTTTAATTTACTATTTATAAGAAAGTTTTTAAGACTTTTTTTAACGGATTACTTAGACTAAGTTTAAAGTAAAACAATAATTAAACTAAGGAAATCCGTTAATAATTTATAAAAAATAAGTAAAAAAGCTTATAAAGTTAATTTAGCCAAGATAAGCCGTTGTTTTTACTAGTTAAGGATTTAATTAAAAAAATTAAAGAACTTAAAAAGCTTGAAGAAACCTAAATTTAAGTTCTTAAGTAATATTTTTAATAAATTAACGGGATTAAGAAATAATGCGTTTTTAATGTTTTTATTAAGTTTTAAGAAAAGGGCCTAATTAAGAGTTTACTTTTTTTTTTAAGAAAGTGCTTTATACCCTTTTTTAATTTAATACTTTTAAATAATTATAAAATAACTAACTTAATTAATAATATCTTGTTTTTAAAACTTGGATTTTTTATTAAAATAAAGCTAGACAATATCATAAAAGTAGGAAATAACTAGTTTCTTATTTTAAAGCGTGGAATTTAAATTATAAAAAACGCTTTTATAATTGATAATAATTAAACATACCATTTTACTTTTTATAATATAGTTATTATAAAAGGATTTGATATTAATATTATTTTAGAAGCTTATTTGTTTAAGTAAAATCTTTGGTTTTATAGAATAGATTGTATTTTACACTAGTGTAATAATAATAAGCCTATGGCAAATCATTTTATTATTTGTTAATTAAAATGTTAATAAAACCTTGTGTTTTTTTAAATATAAGAAACGTTTAAATTATTTGTGTGAAGTCCCCTTAAGCTTTATAAGAATTGTGATTTATATAACTATGAAGCAAAAGCTTAAATAAATATTAAAGCCAACCTAAAAGCATAAGAACCCTTGGTTAAATATAAAAATAAGGTGGCATTTACGCGCTAGTCACTTAGGCTTAGATGTATTCAGAAAGTTAGGTAAATTAGTTAAAAATATTAAAATAATAAACAAGTTAGACGCTTAAAGTGTAAATAATGTTCGTTTACTTATGCTTTTAAAGTTAATTTAATTTACCCGATTTATTAGCGATTATCACGTTTATTTTAGAGAATTATATAAGATCTTTTTAATTATTTTAATTATTTTAGAAGCATATTTTAATTATTAGTGCTTAAATGTGAATATAATAGAACATTAATTAAATATATTTTATGCCTAAAAAGGCATAATAATTTTTTTAAGTATATTAAAAGCTTTAAATTTTAGGTTTAAAAACAATTCGAACTTTTAATATATAAAATCAAATATAATTTAAAAAAGGCTATTATTATAATTAAAGGGTTTATAAAATGCGAGAAATAGATTTTTAAACTTAAAATTAAACTTAAACTTTTTTAAATTATAACCTATGAATTAAATGGCGGTGCTAAAAGGGCTAATTAAAAAGTAATAAATAAAGGGGTAAAAATGCGATTGGGATTTAATTTTTTTATTAAATTAAGTATTGAGTACGCATTTGTGGGTATTCATTTATATAATAAAAGCCTAAGGCGTATGAATAATTAACGATCACCTGTTGAGGAAAACGATAGGTGGTTTTATAATTATTTTTAATAATATAATCTTACACTTATTATAAAAATTATTATTGATTTTAGATTAAATTAAAATAGAATTTATATATTTAAGTATAAGGCGTACGTATTAATAGTAGAATAAACATTAAGAAAAGACAAGGGAGCGTTTAAAATAAATGCACGTGCGCATATTAAATATTTAGTAAAATACGTTGTTTTGAATATTTATTAACAGCTTTAGCTGTCTTTACGTTTTCTTGAATTTTAGGAGCCTTAGGCATTAACTTTATCATATGTAAATCACTACGTGAATATGATTTTCCTAGTAGTAAAAAAATCCCTTAAATTTTGCCCTCTTATGATTGGTCATTAATACGTGAACCGAGCTTTGTTTATAAGATAATTAAAACGTGACTTATATATAGTCTTATAATATTTAAAGAGTAATAAAAGGTGGTGTTGATTGTACAACATGTAACAAAACCTTAAAAGTGGGGGAATGCGGGAGTACGGGAGTGTAAGAATACCCGCGTTTAGTATTAAAAAGTTTAAAAGCCCCACTTTTAAAAGGGGATTTATTTTAAAATTGTATATTATTACAAGTTTTTAAGTAAAATATAAAATAAGACCTGTTTTAAAATTGGCTTAATTAGCTTATTAAAATGGCTTTTTCGGATTTATAATAATTAATAAAGTTATAAAGATATTAATTATTAAAAAAAAAATTAGATTTTTTATTATTTAAAAGTCGTACATTACTATGAGTTTTGTAAAATACAAAATAAGACCTGTTTTAAAATTAACTTAATTAGCTTATTAAAATGGCTTTTTCAGATTTATAATAACTAATAAGGTTATAAAGATATTAATTATTAAAGGAATATTGTTTAAAAGGGTTTATTTAAAAGTTGTGCATTACTATGAGTTTTGAAATAGACTATAAAATAAGACCCGTTTTAAAATCGGCTTAATTAGCTTATTAAAATGGCTCTTTCGGATTTATAACAACTAATATAATTATGAAGATATTAATTATAAAAGAAATATTTTTAAAGAAAGTTTATTTAAAAGTCGTGTATTATTATGAGTTTTTAAGTAAAATATAAAATAAAACCCGTTTTAAAATCGGCTTAATTAGCTTATTAAAATAGCTTTTTCGGATTTATAATAATCAATAAAGTTATAAAGATATTAATTATTTAATTTTTTTTAGATTTATTATTATTTAAAAGTGGTGTATTATTATAAGTTTTTAAATAAAATATAAAATAAGACATGTTTTAAAATCAATTTAATTAGCTGATTAAAATGTCTTTCTTAGATTTATAATAATTAATATAATTGTAAAAATATTAATTATTAAAAAAACATCATATGATTAATTAGTCGAAAAGTTAAAATTAAACTAACTTTTATCTTATTTTAACACATAAGCTAATAAATGGCTATTTATAAAAAATATAATTATTAAAACTTATTAAAATAAAAATAACATATTTAAAAATAAAAATTATTATTATAACTTAAATATTAAGCTTGATATACAATTAAAAGTGAATATTAAAGATTCATCTTAATGATATTCTTTTATAAAAAATCGATTTAAATATCAATTAATATATATATATGATATTATTTATTAAACTATTAAGTAAACTATAAAATATATTAATAAATAAAGTACTTATTAAATTATTTATGAAGTTTAATAGTTTAATAGTTTAATAGTTTAATAGTTTAATAGTTTAATAGTTTAATTGTCGATGCAGTACCGGTGGATTACGCAAAGATATATTGAGTAAAAGGGGTTAAAATAGTCTTTAGTAAAGTGGGTGGTAAAACCTGTGTATTATTAAGAGAGTGGGAGAGATCCCCTATTATATACTCCTTTAAATGACCCTTATAATAGGTCCGTTATAGCTTTGATTATCCCCTGGAATTGTCAAATTTATTATTCTTAATAGCCAAGGCATAACCTTTAAAGACTACTATGATATTATTTAAGTGGCGCTTTTTGTATAATATGATAAGATTATATAATCCTTATAGATTAACACCGGTAATATTTCTTTTGGAAAGACAAAGAGGAATTCTAATATAATAAAAAAAGCAGGGGTAATGTAGGCTTTAATAGGTTAAAAAGAAACGTTTTTATAAAGACGGTGTGTTGAAAAATATAATAGTACGTAATGTATAAAGGAAAAAGAGCTAAAATAACAATGACATAAAAGATATAAATTTAAAAATTATTGGAAAAAAAAGACTAAAAGATGTTAAAAAATAGAATAAACGTAATAATTTGTAGTAAGGGCTTAAAAGAGGTTTAAAATTAATTTATAACGGTTTTATATTAATTGCATTAAAGGAGTTATTAATTTGAGGCTGAAAATTAATAATATATAAATTAAGCGAGGTTTATTAATAATTTAAGCAAAGCCTATAAATCTTCTTATTATCCTTTTATTTTATATATACGCTAAGGGTTCCTTAGAAATTCACTTTTCTTTTTTTAATAATAACGAATTATTATTAATATATTAAAATCTATTGATTTTATATAAAAGCTAATGTAATTTTAAAAACCTTTTAATTAATAATTTTAATTTATTAATAATAAATCAATTATCCCTTAAATCAATACTTAAATTTGTTTTAGGGCCATTTTAGTGCCATATTTTAATAATAATAATAATATAATATTAATTTTGGTGCCATTTAGTGCCCTCATGATTACTTATCATGAATATTATATTTGGTGCATTTGTGCCTAGGCGCGTGGTTTAAAGTATTCTTATATTTTTAATAACTTAAAATAAAAAATATAATTATTATATTAAGTAAAAAGAGGAATGTCGCTTTATAAATAAATCCCTAGGGATTACCCATGAACCCAATTCACAAGTTAATCATAAATTTAAAAGAAATTTAAATATATTTTGTATTTAATATAGATATAGTTCTTTTAATTTATTAACATTAAATTTAATATTTTGATTTGTGTAGCTAACGTTGAATTATTTGTTTTAATAAACCTCTTTGCCATTATAAAATCGATTGCCGTTGTATTATTGGTTGTTTTTAGCGGAGGCATTAAAGATAAAAGATTAGTTGGCGTTTGTTTTATTGGAAAAGACTTGGGCCTTTTGGGTTAAACTTAATTAGTTTGTTAACATTTAGTTGGTATGTAACCCTAATGTAATATTTGATTTTAATTAATAATTGATTTATATATAAGATTTAGGCATTTAAGTTAAAAAAAATATAGCTTTGGGTTACGTTAACAAAATAATATTTGGCATTTATGCTTAGGCAATAAAGGCTTAAAATAAGTATAAGGCTTTTGTTAAAATAGGACTTAATAATAAGCGTTTTTGTTGTAGTGTACCGGCGGTGAAGGAGAGAAAGAAAGTTTAAAGTTATCTACGGATGGCTCATATGATATAAGTAATAAATAAGCCCTGTTTTAGATTGGCTTTGTGATAAGTTTTTCGTAATAATATTTTTTTAAACCCTTATACGGGAGTAGCCCTTTATGATGAAACCGGTAATTAGGTTCTTATTAAAGTGTTATTATAAGGCCGCCCATTGGTGTTTTAAATGAAAAGGCAAATAAATACGAATTTAAACTGTCTTTGTCTTTGTAAATTGAATAATTATAATATATAAAAAGAAGTAAAATGAAATGAGTAAATGAAATAAAAAACATATCTTTAAAAAAAGTACATATAAAAGAAAGGTAATGATTGTACGAACTCTTCTATTATTAATTTAAATTAGCTTTGATAAGTCTTTGAACCTATCCTTTTATTTTAATAATGAACATATTAGTGTTAATAAAATCTTAAAGAGCCTTGTTTAAAGTGGCTTTTATTATAACATTAGCAGGGTTATAAGTATTATCAATCCATTGTATTTCCGTGAATTCTTTGCGTTTATATAATTAATGGATTGTTATTATATTAATTATTAAACGCTTTTCCTTTATGGTACCGAGTTTAATAAAATATTTATATAATAAAAAAGAGTTTATATAAACAATGATAAGAAACCTTGGAAAATTAAGTTTATTAATTATTATATTAATGGTAATTATTATGGCAATTAATATATTAACGCCGGTAATTATAGTATATAACTTTAAAGCGAGTATTATATAAATAACTTTTTTGTATTTAATGGAGCTGATATAAACAATATTGCTATTAAGAGTAAACTTTATATCCCTTTTTGATTTGGTTCTGATTATTATTATAAAACCAATTTAAGAATTTAGATTTTTATTATTAATAAAGTAATTATTAATAAAAACGTAGATCTTTATTAAATGTAAGTTTATAAGTATATATCGCAGACTTCTCTTTAGGTTATTTAATTGCCATTAAAGACGTAAATTTAAGGCTTTAATGTTATTTATTATAAAATCTTAATATTGAGTTGCCATTAAGAGATTGAATATGGCTTTTGATTAATAAATCATAATGATATAGGCTTTATAAGCGCATTGTTTTATGTAAGCTTTTTTATAAAAAAAAATTGGTGTTAATTAGTTTGATTTTGGCCTTTTGTTCCTTTTAAGACATGTAAAGATTGTTTCCTTTTATGGTGATAATATAATTATTGAATATAAGGGGTTTGGAGGCGTTTAGGACTTGAATTGGTTTTGTTTGAAAGTTTATATTCGCAATTTCCGTTTGCTTTTTAGCTAGGAATTTGTTATTTTTTAAAATTAAAGTGTTATTTGTTTATATTTTAATTATTTTGAACTTTTAATTATTTTTAGTATTAATTAATAAACAAGGATTATATGTGGAGGTTTTTATTTATAATTTCTCAGTATAGTGCTTATGGTAAGTGTTAAATCAGTGATTTCTTGATTCTGGAATATTATATAATAGGAGTATTATTATAAACATTATATTAAGAGGGAATTTATTTGTGATTTTTTAAGGAAGTTATATAAAGATGTTTTGTAAAAGCCTTGTTTATGCCTAAACATAAGCTTAGGTAATATTTTGAAATATTAAACGTGATTTGGATTTGTTTTGAACCTTTTTTAATTGTTTAATTATGAATATTAAAAAAAATGAATAAATATTAGTTCATGCATTGAATTATTAAAGATTAAATTAATATTTCTTTTTTGCTTTTATTATTAAAACATTAAACCATAAATTTTGATTTTTTTATACAGCGTTAAAGTCTCTTTCCCTTTTATTTCGTTTATTATTTTAGATTTAAAGATGCGTTGGCTTTTTACTTTAAGGTCGTCCTTTTGAATAAATGTAAAAAACCCTTTTTAATAAGTGCCTTATATTCCATTTAATGAGATTATTAAAATAATACTTTAAAAGTGGTAATTTTGCCTTTATTTAAAGTTTAATAAAAAGCTCTTAATTTTTTTTTTAAAAAACACCTTAACATTATAATTATTATTAATTATTAATAATCTTTAAATAGGTTATATAAATAGGAGTTTAATGGTGATTTGAGATGGTTTTAAAGTTGATTTAGGTATATTGTTAATTAATGATCTGAGATTAGAAGTAATTTTAGTCAATTTAGGTATATTATTAACTAATGATCTAGGATTAAAATTTATTTTTATGAAATCTTTTAATAAATTTTCTTTTTGACATTTAATGCTTAATATATTTGTCTTAAATGAGTATATAAATATTAATTAAAATATATGAATCTGATTATTGTTTATGGCGATTTTATAAAACTCACTATTTATTCTTAAAAACTTATATGATCTTTTTTTTCTTTTTCTTCTTTTTATATTAGGATTTGATCTTTTAAATATAAATTATGTATTAAAATAATATTAGGGCTATTTTAAATTGCTAGCGTATTATTAACTTTATGAGTCATATAAATCCGTTTTGCTTTTTTTATTGCCTTTTTAATAGTAATAGTGCGTTATTTAATGGACAGACTAAAAAGATTTAATTTTGTTATTTTGGGGTAGGCTTTAAAAACAAGTAATGTAAAAATTTGCCTATTAGGTTTAGTTATATTATTTATTGTTTTAATTGTCATTTATAATTAATCTTTGTTACTTAACTTAAGGTGCTCTTTTATAACGATTTTGTAAGTACGTTGGAACGGACGATAATATCTTTTTATTTTATTAATTAAATAGTGTGTTTTCACAGGGATAGGTTTTGGAATACTCTTAATAGAGTATAAGGAACTGCGGAATTCTTTAAAATTAAAATTGGTTTTATAATCATATTTGATAAAGTTAGGGGATTTAATATATGTATTTATTTATATTGATTTGAAAATATTAAATATAATCTGAGCCATAATTAAACCAGGTCTTTTTTAGAGTAGTTTCATTGTTCTAAAGCCGGTGGCTTTATTAATTATGTGAAAGGTATGTTTTTCTTTAAATTGTATTATATTAACATAAATTATGTAATTAAAATTTATATTATTTTATAATTTAAATTAAAACCTATATGAAATATTTACGTGTTTTTAATAATGTATATATATTTCTTTAACCTTGAGTATAATATTAAAATCAGGAATATGGTTAGCCTAATTTAATAGGTGTTATAAGTATTATACTAAGAGGTGCCTGAATTGCCTATATAACTTTTTAATTTTTAATTTAATTAAATAACACGCATTAATCATACTAATTAATAAATCTAATAATTATTAATATTAGTTTAAAAAAAGCCATAAATGGCTTTGTTTTTATATAATTAAATATTTCTTTTTACTTTAAATTAACACATTCTATAAATTGTCATATTAAGCATTAAGCTCATTTAATTATTGTAAGTACACTAAGAATGGGATGTCTGTATTTATAATTGTAAACTCTATTTATCTAATAAAAATATTAACCGTTATTATTCTTATAAACGGATAAGAACCGGCTTTGAATATGATTTGACTTTGCCATATTTAGCTTATATTAAATTTAACATCTTAAATCCATTGTAAAGTTTATAACTGATTAATGCCTTTAGTGTTTTTATTTAAGGCTTTAATATTAATGAAAAGACTTTAAAAAATCGGTTTGTCCATTGCGTTATATAAGCTTTATTATATAAAGGTTTTTAATCTTATTCTTTAAAACATGAGTCGTTTTCTATTCTTTAAGTTATAATAACACTTCTTATATATTATACTTGATTTTATTTGTTATAAATATAATTGTGAAGTTCGCCGTATTATTATTATTATTTGCTTTTCTTTAAAAATTATTATTATTTAATAAAGTATTTGATTTATCATTATAAGGATCATTCTTATGTCCTCTAGACTGGGTTTGATTTAAGTCTAAATTAGGTTTATGTTTTTTAGCATATGTTAAGTAAGCTTTAAATGAGTTATCTATAATTCTTATTCTTTTCGTTTTCTATTTAATAAAATACTTCGTCTTTATAATATCTCATTTTTTTTAAAAAATATTGATTATTGTAATAATCCTTCTTTTTATAAACTAGGGGACCAATCAGAGATTAATAGGTGACAGCTTTAATGTTACTTAACTCTAATATAATCTTATTAAAAGCAATATTATAATTAATATTATAACTATAATAATAAGTATAATAATAAGTATTTTTTATTTTTTAATACTTTGCAGGCCTTCCGGGGGCCCTCCGGGGGCTTTACGAGGCCCTTATATTAATTATAACTATATTAACTTAAAGAAAAGCTTATTTTTAAAACTATTAAACTATTAAACTATTAAACTATTAAACTATTAAACTATTAAACTACTAAATTTCATAAATAACTTAATAAGTACTTTATTTAATAATATATTAAATAATTTAATAATTAGTTTATTGTATAGTTTATTTAATAGTTTAATAAGTAATATTATACATATATTTATTAATTTTTAAATCAATTTTTATAAAGAAAAGTATTAAAGTAAATCTTTAATATTTACTTTTAATTATATATTAAGCTTAATATTTAAGTTATAATAATAATATTTTTATTTTTTAAATATACCCTTCTTATTTTAATAACCTTTATTAATTACATTTTTTATAAATAGTTATTTATTAACTTATATATTAAAATAAGATAAAGAATAGTTTAATTTTAATTTTTTAATTAATTAATTATATTTCTTTTAATAATTAATATCTTTATAATTATCTTAATTATTATAAATCTAAAAAGGCCATTTTAATAAGTTAATTAAGCTAATTTTAAAACAGGTTTTATTTTATATTTTAGTTAAAAACTCATAGTAATGCACGACTTTTAAATAATTTTGTTTTAGAAATATTTCTTTAATAATTAATATCTTTATAATTATAATAATTATTATAAATTTAAAAATGCTATTTTAATAAGCCAATTAACCTAATTCTAAAACAGGTCTTATTTTATATTTTAGTTAAAAACTCATAATAATATATGATTTTTAAATAAATTATTATTAAAAGTGGGGCTTTTTAAACTTCCCGCATTCCCGTATTCCCTCCTGTATTTTTAAAGTTTTGTTACATATCGTATAATTAATACCACTTTTTATTACACTCTTAAAGCATTATAAAAATCACGTTTTAATTATAATAGTGACAAAGCTCGGTCCATGTATTAATAACTAATCAGAGGAGGGTAAAATTTAAGAGATTTTTTTACTATTGGGAAATTTAAGCTAGTGTAGAGATTTCCGCGTGATTATAAGTGCCTGAGGCTCTTAAAATTCAAGAAAACGTAGAGACAGCTAAAGATGTCAATAATATATTTAATATAGCTTAGCTTAAGCCGGAATTTGTCCTTATGTTTATTATTTTATGAGAATTTTATCCTTTTATTTAAATAATATACACTTCCATTAATAACATAAAATCAGTGGCAATTTGGATTTAATTTAAAGGCCTTTTTGACCTATGATTTTGGCTTATGTGTTGTTTTAATGTTAATAATAAAGCGGAGGCTGTCTATCAGGGTAAGGAATATTAGTAGTGCCTTGAATAAGGCCATTTTAAAGAGTGGGTTATTTAATATTCCTTATAATAGCTTATCTTAAAGCGTCTTGTTATTTTTTATGTTATTATCTTTAAGACTTAATTAAAGGCTTTGTAATTCTTTAATAAAGCTTTTTAATTGATTTAGTATTGATTTACCTTTTTAATATAATTTAGCTTAAAGTAACAAGAAAATTAAGCCGAATTATTAATTAAGGAACTTATTCATACATTCTTTTATTTTAAAGTTGCCTTAAATAATTATAATAAAATCTTTTAAAAAAATAACCCTTATTTTGAAGGTATTAACAATAATATATATTAGCTTTGTTTTATAATATAAACAAGAAAGCTTGGTTTTAGATGAAATTATTAACAGAAGCTTATTAACATAGATCAGTGAAAATGTGTAACTTTTCATTAAGGTAGTCTTTGGTGCCATTATATGAAAGCTTTTTCAAGTATATCTTATTAAGATTTACTAAAAACTTGGCTTAGTTTAAGGATAGTGGGTCTATTATGAATCATAAAAGCCATATTAATTTAGAATGAGGTTTGATAAGTTTTGGTGCTATTATAAAAAGGAATAATATTTTATCTTTTAAGTAAACATTTAGTAGTAGTATTAAATTAGGTAATATATTATTGTTCGGTTTTTACTTTAGTTTATCTTTAAAAGGCCCTTTATTAAGGGTAAATGAGAATTCCCCCTTTAAATTAATAAATGGCGTTGCATTATATAAATCCTCTTTTGTGATATTGATTTTAATAAAGGCAAAGGGCTTAAATAAGTTACCTTGACGTTTTAATATAATACTTAATATTTTTCCTTTTGACATTAAAAGTGTTTAACCCTTTTCGGTCTTTGGTGTAAAGGAACAAGGGGTTTATATAAGTATAAGGACCTTTAGTTAATTCTAAAGGGGCTGTATATAAGATGTAAATGTGTTTTAAACATAATTTAGGATAGATTTTGGATAGATTTAGTTTTATATTTTTAGTTGTTCTTTGGGTTATTTGTTCTTTTTAGCCCTTATTATCTTTTTTAATATGTTTATAACCTTGATCCACTTTATTCTTTGTATATAATAACCGTGAAACCTAAGATTATCCTTTAATTAAACCTTTTCTTACTTATAGATCTTTTTAAAGTCGGTAATTGTTTATTTGTTAAAGAATTCTTAAATTTTTTAAAACAAGTACTGTCTTTTCGTTTTTCCGTTATAATAATGTTTATGAAACTCTCGTAAATACTTTGTGTAATTAGCTGGTATGTTATTAGCCTTTAATAGTGTATTATCTATTGGTTCTTGAGTTAATGGAATAATATTACTTTTTATATGCTCTTTTATTGGCTTTACTGCGTATTCCTTTGACTGAGACATAATATTAGGGTGGGTTTAGAGTCGGTTCAGATATGATTCTTTAAATAGTCCGTTAGTCCGGTTTTAAGGTGTTGTCTTAACAATTGTCGTTAAATAACTGTTATATTACTTTTATTATAAGTTATATAATTATTGGATTTTTAATTAATTGAAGTGGCTTTATTAATGTCTTTATAAGGAGGAAATTATTTATCCTTTGATTTAGTCAAATGGCTAGGCTTTAATTAAAGGTACAAATAATTAAATGCTTTGAGTCAACTTTATAGTCTAACATCTACAAAAAAATTTAATGGCTAATAGCCGCCAGCGGCGGCTTTTAGCGCTTTTAGCGCTTTTAGCCAAAAAGTTGTATGTCGAAAAAATTAGGGATAAAGGCCGTACACCAAAAAAAATTCTGCGCCAAAAGCGCCAAAAGCGCCAAATTTTACTTATAGCGTTTATTCTAATAATTTTTTTAAGGCTTTAATTATTTAAGGTATCTAAGGGGTATATTACGGGTATACACACGTGATTGACCTACCTAAACTAAACTTTGCCTAACAAAGCTAATGCGCTTATTGGATTTTTATTAGCGTGGATATTCATAGCGTGGTGGGCTTAGTAAACTTAGTTTATTGGCTGTGCACGCTAAAGTACAGCTAAGCTTTAGCTTTGGAGCGGATAAATTAATTGATGTGCGCAATAAGACTCAGGCTCTGCGAGCATTTGAATTGATAGAATATGTTAATTAATTAAATAAAATTTAAATAATGAATGTGAAAGGGGGAAGTGCTCCCTTAAAGCGGTATACAGCAGCAAAAACCTATTTAAATAATGTGCAATGCTAAAAGAGTAGTTTAGGCAAGCTGCAGCCATGCCTATACGATACACCCCCCAATTAAATAGCAATAGGAATTGCTTTTATTATGGTTGGCTATTAGGCGAGCTATTAGAAATGATAAAAATCAGGCAAATAATTGCGTTATATAAATAAAGAATTGCTTTTTTTTATTTGTAAACCTTAAGTTTTTAATAAAAAAACGATTTTTGATTTGCTTTTGATTTATACTAATCATAATCAATCAAACAAACAAATAATCAAATCAATTGCTTCTCTTATAAAAATGGGTGCTGAATTTTGTTGATTTGCTTGCAAAAGCGCTATTTCCTTTTTTATAAGTTCAATTTAAGGAATATGAAACTTATTTAAATAATTAATTAATTGCTTATAGGTCAAAAGACCTTTGGCTAAGGCCTTGGGTAAGCGCGTTATTTGGGCTGCTTTTATTAATTGGGTTTAAAAGAAGAAGGTTGCTAATAAAAAAAATTTGGTCTTTTGCTAAGGTTGTATAAAAGGAGCAATCCAAAACAAAAGCATAAGCCTTTGTTATAATATTATAAATAGCTTGCGCTGTTTCAATTGTGCTAGCAATAATCATGCTTGCCGCCCCCCTTTCCCTAATATTTTGGCTGCGTTTTTGAAATATTGGAATGCTTTTAATAATAAAAGCTTCTTTTTTAAAGTAAGTTTATTTAATTTAAAATAATTAAATATATTAATTTATATAAGAGTTAATCAAGCTCAAAAGCGCTTATTTGATAATAAAAAAAATAGGTGATATTATCCTTGCTGCTTCCGCAATTTGCGTTGCTTAAGTTGCTTTTAATGTTAATATTAATAGCCTTTCTTGCTATTATAGCCCTAGCCAGGTTATTAATAATAAATTGCTTTTTTTATTAAAATATTCTAAATTTATTTTTTAAAATGCAATTAATCAATTGCTCTTATATATAAATAAAGAGACTTAAAATAAAAAGAAGCATAATGAGGGTATAAAGAAAAAGAAGGAGGAGAAGCAATTCGATTCGCTTGCTAACCTTTGGGCTAAAATGGGAGAGATTGCTGCTAGCTTATTTGTCCCTAAGCGTAGCTTAAAAGCAATTAATGGCTTTGCTGATTTTTTTGATGCTTTTTTAAGTAATGGAATCCAAGTGCGCCCTTTTTTAAAAAAGGAAACTGTTATTGCAGAGTAATAAATTATTAAGATTATCAAAATAATTGCTAATTCTTTTGATAATTTTGTTTAAATTGTTTTAAGCCTTTTAATTAATTAAATTGCTTTTTTTAAGGCTTAGGAACCTTTTTCATTATCCTAAAATATCCCCCTATTATTATAGCTTGCATTGCATTTGTTTTTTTAAAATAAAATAATCTTAAAAGCAATTATGAAAACTGCAATAATATAAATAATCTAAGATTAAAAGCTTTTTAAAAGAAATAATAAAAAATATAAAAAATATTATAAATAAAAGAATAAAAAGTATAAAAAGAAAGCTATTTAAAAACAAGCTTCTTCAGAAAATTGCTCCAATTAAGCTTATATATTTATTAAATTAATAAAAGCAATAAAATCTTTGAATTTCTGTTGGCTTAAGTTCTTAATAAGTCCATCCGCAAGCATAAAGCTTGTGAATAAATACTTTATTAAAAAATTACCCTTTTAATATTCTTGATATAATCATATATTTTAAATATTAATATAGCAAAGCTTGATTAAAATGCGCTCGTTTTCCTCAACAATTAATTAAATTATTTGAATATTATTATAAAAGATTATTTAAGCTGCTCCCATATCTAAGCATAATTCTAAAAAAAATTATTAAAATGCCATAACCTCCTTTGCTATATGTTTAACCCCAAAAAGCTTTATTTAAATAGTTGAAATAATAATTATATTTTGATAAGCTGCTTTTCATAAAATTAAGCCACCAAAAAGCATAATAATATACTTTTAAAAAAAGCATCTAATTTTAAGATTATTGCTAAAGAAAATATTTAAAGCTATAATTAAATGGGAAGCGCGCATTTGGCAAATGTAAACTATTGCCAAAAATCGAATTCCAAAAAGATATTGAATTATTTAGTTAATAATAATAAGGTGCTTTTTTAAGAGATTAATTAAAAAGTAAAAAAGCTTTAAAGCTACAAAAGCAACGTCTGCATGCAATATGATTGCAATGTAAAGCATTAAACCAATTTTCTTTTAATATTCCTTAACTTTTTTAAGGATTGTTTTTTCAAGATTTTTAATAAATTTCATATAAAATAATGAGATGCTTAGGCAATTCCCATTAATAAATCCAAAACGCAGAGCAACCTTTTAAATATAATTGTTGTATACTAAAAAAACTATTTTAGCCTATTAATCTTTAATAATTTGAATTTCTAAAAACCATGCCGTTTCTTATCCTTTAATGAGCTTATATGCCGAATTTAATTCATTTATTATTAATTGCGCTTTTGGAATTGCTAAAGCATAATATAGCATTTGAATATTATTAACATAAAATACCACAAATATTATATATTGCTCATTTATAAATATATAAGGCTTTTCCTTATAAAAAAGCAATTTGAGAATTTAAAAAATTATTATAAAATTGCTATACCATAATGCTAAGGAATCTCTAAGTCCATAAAAAGCGCAATTAATCTTCACTAACATTCCATCTTATTTAAAGCTATTGGGAAGATAATAGCGCACGCAAGCAGCTAAATCATTTCTCTTTGCATTAATAAATGCATTAACAATATTAAATTGCTTTATTTCCAAATTAAATTAAGCTACCATAATTATAGCAATTTTAAATAAGCAAGCAACTAAAATTGCAGCATATATTAATAAAATAAAAGTTTCAAATTATAAATTCCTTTTAATCACTATTTAAAAGCAATATTTAATTAAATAATTATTAGAATTTATTTTATAAGTAAAAACCTATTTCAAAGGAATTGATTGCTTAAAAGTGTAGCTATGCTTTATTACCTTCCAGCAATTGCGCAATTCCAAATTAATGATCTTCATAATAGCTCCAACTCTAAAATGCTTCCCAAAAAAGTGGTATTAAAAGTTTCTCCAATTTAATAATGCTTTTGGAAATTGCAATTAATGAATTTTGAAAAAAGCAATTAATTATCAAATTTCAATATTATTAAAAACAAATGTTGTAATTATAATATGAACTGCTTTCAAATTCTTTTTATTATTGCGCACCTTTTTTTAACTAAGCCAAAAAGTAATAAAAAATTATTAAAATGCTTGCGATTGCTTGTCGGGTTTAATGCGCCTTTTAATAATTCTTTTATTATAATAAAATACATATTATAATTGAATTGCATTAATTATCTTGTAATTTTAATTTTTTGACCTTTATTATTTGATTTTAAAAGCACTTTTTTCCTTTTTAAGAGTTTGGATAGCTTCTAATTTTAATCTTCCACCGGAAGCAATAAAAGCTGTTTTATTTGCGGCTTAGTATTATAAAAATTATTATATTTAAAAGGCTTTTTAGCTTTAGTTGCTTAAGGTGGAGCTTTTATAAACTTAGGTTTAACACTTTTAAATGTTTCCTATTACTTTTTAAGACCTTGCTTTAGGTTATGTGGCTCCTAAGCTCATAAAACAATTTATGGAATTGATTTGCGCTCTGCACTCATATCAAATTTTTTGGGATTTATTATATTATATAAAATACTTCTTTTAATTGCGCTTAGTATTGCTAATTATTTTAATATATTAACATTTTATAAAACCTAATTAAGGTGCTTATAAGTTAAAAGTCTAATGCTCCTTCATATTTTCATCCCCAAATTCTCATTAACAGGCATTAAGTTAATTAAAAGCTTAATTAAAGATTCAGTATTTAAGTCCATTAATTTAAAAGGAAATTGCTTTACCCTTAAAATTATAAACTCAAATTCAATTGAAGGCGTTGTTGCCACCCCCAAATTAATAAGCTCCTTAATTTCCATAGCTTTCAAAGCTTTATTCAATTGCTTTTATTTAAAAAAAATACTAGCATTTAATTGCAGCGTATTATTGGCATTTAGGCGGTTTATTAATATGTATTTAACGTTTTAAGCCCTTATCTTGTTTTTTTAAAGCAATTTGGCTATTTTTTAAAATTTTGCGCGCAATTGGCCGATCGCTTTTTTGATATTAAAAGAGGTAAAGAATAAGGTTTTATTAAAAGTGACATTCCTTATAACTATTACACGCTATAATTAAGGCACCTAGATTTTATATATATTAAATGAGATATAACCAATCAAATATTTGATGTGCGCTTTTAAGTTGATTTTAAAAGCTTTCCTTTTGCGGAGCGCTTTTTGATTTTTTAATAATGGGTATGCGCGCGACTTATACGCATAAATTCCGCTTCAATCAGGCCATAAATTAGTAATAAGTTTAATAAGTAACTTTGGGTTATACCACTTAAAATATTATCTAAACCAAAGATGAAGCACCTCATTTAAACTTTTAAATGCTTTTTATGCTAAAGGACTTATATTATAAAAATATATTATCACAAAAACAATTTCAGGCCATAATGCTTTAAGAAAATTAACAGCAAAGCGCATCTTAATTGCTTTTTTAATAATTTCCTTGCCTCCTTGCTTTGCTCCCCCATTTGGCTTATAAATATATAATAGCATAAGTTCTAAGTCAATACCGCTCTTATAAGTTTATTTCTTAAATTAAATTGCTTTATTTAATCTAATAACTAAGGTTTCATTATCTTAGCAAATTTTACAAATAAAAAGGCCAAATTGCTATCTTATCCATTATTCAAAAGATTAAAAAGCAGCTAATATTGCATTCAGTCCTTTGCTTTTAAATATAAAGCCATAAAAAACTCCTATAAATTCGTCTTTAATCAAAAGAAGCCAATTGCTTTTATTAAACCTAAAAAAATAATTAAATAAATCCCAGATAATTTAATAAAAAGATTAAATAGCTCTTCTCTCAAATAATCGCCAACTAACATTCTAATATACTATTGCCAAAGCACATTGCTTGCATTCTACCCTTATAAGGCCTAAAATTTCAACATTACAAGCATTTTTCACTAATGCTTATAGTGCTTTTTTCCCTAAGTGCCCTACGCAAAGGTGCCACAGATGCGCTATGTCTTATCAAAATCTCAAATAACGCCTGCTTAATTAAAAACCTTATTAAATGCTCCTTATTATTATTGAAAATATTAAAAGTTTAAAATCAAAGCATTTTAATGCATTAAAAGCAGTTAACAAAGCAAAAAAATAATTATTAAGCTTATATTTAAAGAAGGCTAAATTTGCATAGCGTTCTAAATTCTTAATAACCACATTGCTTTCTACCAATCCATAGCGCAAAGTACAATCTAAACCACTATACCAAATTCCTTCCTTTAATAAACAAGCCTTTAAAATAATATTAACATTAAAACCTTCAACAACAGCAATATTAATAAGCTTTAAGTTTATTATATTTGGCCCATTCTTTTTATTAAAAGCACCTAACATTAGGCAAGTACCCCATCCCTTTATTAGCAAGCTTAAAATACCAGCCTCAATAGCATTATCAATAATTGCTTTCACAAAGGAGCCAAGGACTAAAAAATTAACTAAGTTCATTAAATAAACTACGGCTCTATTATCAATCAAAATGCTCCCAGAAAATAGGTAATAATCAAAGTCCTATGTAATGTATATTCCAATTGCTTCCATTGCAAAATTAAGCAATTAAGGGCTAATTATTGCAAAGATTATTTTTTTAGAATATGCTAACGCCAAAGATTTTAACAATTAAATTGCTCCAATATTATTAATTAAAAAAAAGCAATTAAAAAGGCGATTATCAAAAAAGCTTATGATTTATTAAATAAAAAGCATCTTCCAGCCACGTTTATTTGCTTTGCTTTAAAATTTAATAAAAATAATGGCTAGCTTTAAGCATATTTTCTTAATCTTTTTAATTAAAGGTAAATTGCGCAACTTGTCTCCAATAAAACCATCAAAAAAATAACGCAATTAAAAGCATTTTAGTGGCTTATGTTAATAAGAACCCATTGCGCAGGCGCAGTTTTTAAAAAAGCTACCCGATTTGGAGGGGCAAAAGCGAAAAAAAAAGAGGACTTATTATTATTATTAAAAGCATCTAATCTGCCATTAAAAATAGCAATTAAATATAATCTAATGAGCTTTTCAAAAAACAATTCAAATTGCAATCATTCAACCAAAGCTGCAAACACTATATTATACTAAATTAAAATAATTGAATAAGATCTCCTTAAGATAATATTTTTTCAAAGCTCGGCAAACTTGTATTGCGCCTATTAAGAAGCTAATCAAATTTTTACTATTTTTAAGAAGGTGTAAGTTACTAAATCCCTTATTATAAAATCCAAATTGTAAAAAAGCGCTTTTTAATAGGCATATCTTCATTCCTGAATCCAAATAATAAGCTTGATTTATTAATAGGTTGCTCTATAAAGCACTGCAATATAATTCTCCTTAATTCAAATCAAAACACTTAATGCTAAAAGAGCATAATTTTATTAAAAGGTTTGCATTAATTATTGAATAGTTCAATTGCGCTTATAAATGTTTTTGCTTTTTAGGAAAATAGCGCTATAAATATTACTATTAACGTGCTCTTAAACCCACTTCATAGCGGCTTTATAGCTTTTTGCTTTTTTATTTTAAAAAAGCATAAGCATTAAGTACTTTATTAAAAGCAGCTTGAACTTAGCCGCAATCTCTTTTAAGGTCGCTATTTTATAATTTGCCTTATTAAGCTTTGCTCCCTTAGCCTCAAAATCTTTAATATCTCTTTCCCAAGCAACCTAAGCCTTAATTATTGCTTTGGCCTCTCGTATATTATTAATCTTATATTTAATAATAAGAAGTGTTGAAGCAATTAATTTTATGTCCAATGGGCTTACTAAATTGAGAGCATCTGGATTAAGCTTTGTTTAAACCTTATTTAAATAATAAAAGTCTTTATAAGCTTGAAATCATATAAGCTAGGTGCGCTTGTCGTAGGTGAGCAATAGCTTTTTAGCTATGGATTTGTTGTTTATTGTGGAGAGGTTGCTTTTGAAAGCTTGAAGCGTGAGGGAAAATTCGAGGAATTTGAGGAATTAACGGAAGGAGGAAGAGTGAGGAGCAGCTGAAGGATTTTAAATCCAACTCTTCTTTAGGCTTTTTTGCAGGTTGTTGGGATTGAAGAAGCGATGTGTTAAAATAGCGGTGAAATTTTTGCAATAGGTAGCTTGCAAAATCTTAAAAACTTTAAGAAACTTAAGAAGCTTTAATCTTATTGGTTATGCATAGTATAAAAGAATATTAATTTAATAGTTTTGTTATGGGGCTTATAATTAATGTGCGTAATAAAACTCAGGTTTTGCAAGCATTTGAATTGATAAAATATGTTAATTAATTAAGTAAAATTTAAATAATGAATGTGAAAAGGGGAAATGCTTCCCTAAGGCGGTATACAGCAGCAAAAACCTATTTAAATAGTGTGCAATGCTAAGAAAGCAGTTTAGGCGAGCTGCAGCCGTGCTTGTACGACATCGATAATTCACTCTAATTGGCATAGAAGTTATTAAGCTCCGGCCTAATCCGCCAAAAGGCCGCCAAAAAAAGGACCCACTCGCCTAAAGGCGGCCTTTTACGCCAAAAGCGCTAAACCGCTAAAATGGCCGATTTGGCCGATTGGTTAATTTTTTGGCGCCGATATTTTTTGCTGATGAAGACCTTACTGTTTATGGTATAAATTGACTATTGATTAGTGTTGGTGTAATACCGGTGGATTATGTAAAGATATATTAAATAAAAGGGGTTAATATAGTCTTTAATAAAGTGGGTAATAAAATCTATGTATTATTAAAAGAGTGGGAAAAATCCCTTATTATATACTCTTTCAAATAACCCCTGTAATAGGTCCGTTATAGCTTTGACTACCCCCTGGAATTGTCAGATTTATTATTTTTAATAGCCAAGGTATAACCCTTAAAGACTATTATGGTATCATTCAAGTGGCGCTCCTCGTACAGTATAATGAGATTATTGACAGCTTTAGCTGTCTCTACGTTTTCTTGAATTTTAGGAGCCTCAGGCATTTACTTAAATCACGTGGAAATCTCTACACTAGCTTGATTTTCCCAGTAGTGAAAAAATCTATTAATTTTTGCCCTCCTCTAATTAGTCATTAATACGTGGACCGAGCTTTGACTGCTTTATGATTAAAACGTGACTTATAAAAGAGGTTATAATAATAAAAGGTGGTAGTATTAATTATACGATATACAACAAAACCTTAAGAATGCGGGAGTGCGGGAAGTTTAAAAAGCCCCACTTTTAATAGGGAATTTATTTAAAAATCGTATATCATTATGAGTTTTTAACTAAAATATAAAATAAGACCTATTTTAAAATCAGCTTAATTAGCTTATTAAAATGACTTTTTCGGATTTATAATAATTAATATAATTATAAAAGTATTAATTATTAAAGAATTATTTTTAAAAAAAGTATTTAAAAATCGTGCATTATTATGAGTTTTTAAGTAAAATACAAAATCAGACTTGTTTTAAAATCAGTACTTATAATATTGCTACTTTTAATATTATCACTTTTAATAATATTATATTAAAGTTAAGTAATATTAAAGCTGTCACCTATTAATCTCTGATTGGTCCCCTAATATAACCCCTGTGGACCAACATTAATAAAAAAACAGAAGCTTTTCTTAATATAATTATTATTAAAATAAAGGCCTCGTAAAGCCCCCGGAGGGCCCCCAAAGGGCCTGTGGAGCATTAAGAACTAAAAAATACTTATTATTATATTTATAATATTACTTATAATATTACTTATAATATTAATACTTTTAATATTACCACTTTTAATAATATTATATTACAGTCAAGTAATATTAAAGCTATTACCTATTAATCTCTGATTGGTCCCTTAGTAAGATTTAGGTATTATGCCTTAATAGAATTATTATTATTTATAACGTGTGATTTAACAAGGAAAGTTTTTACACTTTTTTTAAAAATAATTAAAGGATTTTAGTTTTAAAAGTTTAATTAATTTACGAGTTTATTAAAAAAAGAGTCAACTAATAATTAAATTATAATTTTTAAAGTAAAAAATAAAATTATTAAAAAATAAAATATTATTAAAAAAATATTTTAAAATCTTTATTAAAAACTATAAAATAGTGAATAAAGACTTTTAAAATATAAAACTTAAAGGTAAAAGATTATATTAAAGATTTTAATATTTAAATTAGACTTTTAATTTAAAAGCAACGTTTATTTTAAATGAAAACGCGTAATAAATAAATAAAAATTATTAAGTATATTAAACCTAAGGCTTAATTTAAGCATAAATTCAGATTTAAAGGTATTTCACTTAAATAAGCGCATATAATTTATTAATTAAATGTTAAATATACTTTAAAATTAAATAACGAATTTATTTTAAATATTAAAACTTAAAGTTCAAATTTTATTATATAATTTAAATATATATTAAGACATATTACTTTTAAATTATAAGAATTTTTTTTTAATTAAAAAAAGTATTAGCGTGTTTTTAAATTATAATAATTATAATGTAATTAATTGAATTAAAATTCTTAAATATTTAAGGCAGGCTATTAAGAGCTGTAAAAGGAAAAGACAAATAATTTAAGAAATATATTAAAGTATTTATTATATTTAATACGATTTTTAAAGAAATAAGATTTTAATAAAAATATTTTAATTCTAAGGGTATTTATAATTTTAAAGGTAATATATTAAAAAAGAAGCACTTTTTAAATTTATATAATAAATTTATATATTATATAAATTTATATAATAAATTTATATATTATATAAATTTTATATTTAATAAATTAATACCTAATTAATATATGTTTTTAAAAAAGTAAAAAGAATTAAAATAAATAATAAAAATAGTATATATAATGATTATAGTAATTATTTAAATAAATCACTTAAAAAGATAATTATTATAAAAAAAAAGGTTTTATTTTTTAAAATTAAAGTCTAAGATTTTTTATTAAAGTTCAAAAAGTAAAATAATTTTAAGAATTATTTAATAAAAATGTGGTTTATTAAAAATGTTTATTTAAAAATAGGTAATATAAATAAACATAAATATTAAATATTAAAATATTTTAATTTAAATATTATATTAATGTTTATATTATTTATATAAGTATTTAAATATAAACCTAATAAAAATAAATATATTTTAAAATATTAATTATATATTATAATATATAAAAACCTTTAAAATAAATTTATAATTATTTTAATATATATAAACATTTTGGTAATTAAATCATTTAAAATAATTATACCGCTTATAATTAAATTAAATTTAAAAGTTAAGTACTTTAATATAATTAACATATTTATTAACGCTTTTTAAAATATAAACAGAAAAATAATATATTATAATTTGTTTTAAGATTTTAAAAATTAAAAAAAGGTATTATAAATTAATCACGTATTTTATAAAATACACGACTTTTTTTATTTTTAATATAAGCACATTAAAAAGACTTTAATAAAATTAAAATTATTTTTATATTTTAAAAAGCTTTATATATTTATAAATTTTAAATATAAATTTTTAGTATTATTTTATATTAACAATATTTAAATGCTTTTTTATTAAAATAATATAAAACTTAATAAAGAATTTATTAAAAAGTTTAATTAAACATATAATATATTTAATTTTAAAGACATTAAATAATTCTTAAAAATTAAAATAATATATAATTAAAAGCGTAAAACTATTTTCTTTATTTATAACTAATATATTAAAAAGATTATTTATAAATTTAAACAAATAAATAAAAAGTGTTTTATAACTTTATTATTTTAAATTAAACTTATAAATTTTAATAATTAAATATTAAAATATATTAAAAAATAGTTAGATTTATATTATATATAATAATTATTACATAATTAAACGTTATATATATTATAATTCTATTTTTATAATTTACCATAACCCTTAAACCAAAACACTTTATAATTATACATTGGCTTATTTAATATTTGTTTAAAACGCGCTTTTTAAAGATTGTATTTAAAGATAATTAAATATAAGCTATTTTTATTGCTTTTGATGCTTTATTTATAAATAATTTTAAAACAAAATAATTATTATAAAAATATATAATTTTAATATTTAATAATTTAATAATTTAAAAAATAATTTAATAATTTATAATTATAGTTTCTATAATAAAAGCAGAGTTGTTATTTTTTAAATATATAAGAAAAAAAGCCATGGCATTTTAATAATATTTTAAAAACTTATTTTTAAATATTAGCAAAATTTAAAAGATCTCTTATAATAATTAATAAATAATTAAACCTATAATAAATAATAGCAAAAAAATTATTATTAAATTTTATTATATAAATATTTAAAACATAAGGCTTAAATAAGAATTTATTTAGGGTTTATTTAAGGTTATAAATTATTAATAAATAATATACTTATTAATGGGCTCATGAAAAATTTATTTCACTAAAAATTTAAATAATTTAGAGTTCTTTTAAATTTTAAGAATTATAGATCTTAAGTCAAGGAGTTTTAAATATATTTATTAAAAATATATTAATAATTTATATATATATTTATTTATTAAACTAATTTTTTTAATTTTAATAAATAAGTATCTTTTATTATTTAAAAAAATTTAACGTAAAAAACCATAAAAAAACTTAAATTTATATAAAACCTAATAAAAGTTCATTTATATTTGTAATATTTTTATAATTCTTTTTAACGGATTCACTAATAATAAATCCTTTTAAAAGATTTTCTTAATAATAGTACTAACTTTATTAATAGCTTTATTGTCACGTAAGAAAGCAATAGGTTTAATAGTAGCAAAAGCGTCTAATTTTATAAAAGGGAAGCTCTTGTATAATTGAAGATATATACTAAATAAGGGCTTATTTAAATAAATAATCCTATTTTATATAATATATTTCCTAATTATATAATGCCTTTCCCGATTATATAAGAAAGAAATTAGTATATAAAAGAGCTTTAAAAGCTTAATAATAATAAGGAAATATACCCCCCAAAAGCTAGCTAAAGCGTTAAGGGTAAAAGAGTATATATAACTTTATTAATATAATTAAGAAGGGGGGTTTAAAAGAGAGAGTAATTGAGAGCCAGTTAAAGACCGTCGTTTGATTATTTCGCGTATTTAAACCATTTAGTTAATTAGTAGCTTTTAGGGCAAGTAAAAAAGCAATTGTTTATTATAACTAAATTAATAAAGTCGCTAAATATCCTTGCCTTTAATAAGTTTAAACGTTTTTAATACTATATTAAAAACAAATACCTTATACTTTTTAGTGTCTTTATTTAATATTTTATATTTTTAAAATAAAGTAAGTATTATATAAACTATTTCCTTAAATTTACCCTTAAATATAGTCACCCCTTTTCTTAAATGTTTCTCGAAATTTACTAAAGATTAAATTAATAAGGCGTAGTTTAAAAAAATCCTATTAACTATTAATGAAAATAATTAAAAGGAAAAGGCTTTTTTTAATTAAAGCGTACTTTAATTTTAAACATTTTAAAAAGGGCTAAAGGTGTTAGTTTTTAGTTTTAAAACATAAGTAATAATATTGACTTATTATTTTAATATAATCAAATGTGGCATAGACACTAGCGAGCTTTTCATTTCTACCTTATTATAAATGCCTTTTTAAAATCATTTCATATTATTTTAAAATACGTCTTATTAATTCTTTTATTGTCTTAGCTTTAATATATTAGTTTAAGTATTATACCCTTTATTCTAGTATAAACTTAATAAACACAGCCTAAAAGAAATCCTTAATTAAAAGAGCTTTTTTAATTTTAAAAAACTTATAGCTTTATACTTTAAAAAGCATTATAAATTATTTAATAAGCCATATTAAAAGAATAACATTTTTAAACTTAGCCTTTTTTAATAATTGTTAGTACTTATTTTTAATATACTTTTTAGTAATATTATCGCTAAAGTTAAACTTAATCTTAAGATTTTATATAATATTTTAAAAAGAAAGCTTCTTTTTTAAAATCAAGTGTTATATTTAAAGTTTAAAAAACGCCGGCTTTATTGTTTACTTTATTTAATTTTAAATTATAAGGTATATTAATTTTTAAACGGTTTAATAAGTTTGCCTTTAAGTGAATTCCTTTTACTAAAACTAATATTATTTTTTTATGTTTTAAAAAATGGTTTATTAAGTTATTAAATATTACTCTTTAATTATAATATTTTATAAATCGTTATTTTATTTTTATAGTAATATAAGCCTTATTATATTCTTAATATAAAACATCTTATTAATTATAAAAAGTAATAAAGATTTAATAATAAAAAGATATAAAATATTTTATTTATAAAAATTAATATAATTTTAATTATTTTTTAAAAAAATAACCTAATTCTTAAGCTTTATAAACCATTATAAAAAAAGATTTGGTCTTTTAAGTATATATATAGGGTTTTTAAATACTTTATTATTATAATTAAAAAATAAAAGTGGCATTATATTAAAATATTAATAAAAAGAAAATGTTAAAGAAATTTTTAAATAAAAAAGAACATTTTATATATTATAATTTAATATTACTATAGTTTTTATAAAGTAATATAAGTAGTTTAAATATAAATGTGGCTTTTAACTATCGCGTAAAAAAACAATAAATCTAGTAGTAGTAAAAGCGTCTGATTTTGTAAAATGGAAACTCTTATATAACTAAAAATATATATTAAATAAGGGTTCGTTTAAATAAATAACCTTATTCTGCATAATATTTATATTATATAAAAACAATACCTCTAAAAATGAATCTACTCCTAAAAATATATAATTACTAATATAACTACTTTATTAAAGAAAGGCTTTACATAACCAGATTCCTATGCGACACTCCCTTAAAAATATTAAAAAGCACAGCGCTTCTAAGCCAATTAAAATATAAAAAAAACACAATAATAACAACAACTTTAACTTAATCCGGCTATAATAATATAAATATAAGTTATAAGCCATTAAACCGAATTAAAAACATTAAGATAAAAACTCTTTAAATAAACTAAAAAGCCTTTGTATTTGTAATTCATTACCTCGTTTCACTGGCTAGTTATAATTAAATACAGACATACACTATATAATAATCGGCATATCCCCGGCTTTTAATAAAAGACTAAAAGACTTTACAAATGGTTATTACTATTGTTTTTAAAGTTAAAAAGTAAATGTGGCTTTTAACTGTTATATAAAAAAATACTTTTAAAAGTGAATTTACTTTTGAAAATACGTAATTATTAATATAATTACTTTATTAAAAAAGGGCTCTATGTGACTAGATTCTTATATAATACTCTATTATTATTTTTATCTTTTTTTACGTTTAAGACTAAAATAACAAAATTTAATTAATAAGATTTTAATCTTTTTCTTTTTTTCTTTTTTCTTTTTTTCTTTTTTCTTTTTTTCTTTTTTCTTTTTCATTTTTATTATTTAATCTATTTTTTTAATAAAATCTTAAAAATTATATAAATCTTATGAATATTTTATATAATATTAATAAAATATTTATAAAAATTCTAAAAAGACTTACTAAAGAAAAAGAGCTGTTTTTAGTTTTTAAAAAGGAAATTAATTAAATGCCATATTAAAAGATTTAAAGAAGAATAATATAATTATAATAGCGTAAATTAAAAAAAAAATCAATAAAACATTTGCTTTTATTATTGCGGCTATATATAATAAAGTATATATATAAAAAACAGGGCTTAATAAATTGTCAACTTATAAACATATATTAATATTTACTTATAATTATATAATAAAAACGAGTATAAAACATAATTAAAAAAATACATATTATATTCACACTTAATAAATAAAGTCTTCAATTTTAAATTATATTTTAAAAAAATTTAAAATTTAAAAAGAGATTTTTAAAAACACAAAAATATATTTAAAATAAATAATAAAAACATAATTAAATGTTTATAATCTAAGTTTTTATTGCTTAAATATTATAATTTTCCCGACTTTAATAAAATAAATATAAATTCGTCATTATTATTAATTATTTTATAAGCTTTATTTTTGCTTTTAAAAGTTTATAAAATAATAACTATTACGGCTAACTTTAGGGTAATATAAAAAACAACACTACTTTAAAAGAAGACATTAAAAAGGAAACTTCTTTAATATTTAAACTTAAAACTACACTTAATATTAAGAAAAAGATTAAAAATAAAAGAATATATCTAATATAATAAATTAAGGCCTTATATATCTCTTCTTAAAAATAATTAATTTATTCAGTAATTATCCCTCGTTTAAGGCTATAAGTTATATTATTTTCCTTTTTATCACTTAATAACTTTTTTTAAAAATAACCCATAAAGTGACTTAATAAAATGGCTTATTATATAATAGGCTATAATTTAAAATGGCCTATAAAATGGCTTATAAAATAAACTATAATTAACAACTTTAGCTGTCTTTACGTTTTCTTGAATTTAAAAGCTTCAGGTATTTACTTAAGTCACGCGGAAATCTCTACACTAGCTTGATTTTCCTAGTAGTAAAAAAATCTGTTAATTTTACTGTCCTTTGATTAGTTATTAATTGACAGCTTTAGCTGTCTCTACGTTTTCTTGAATTTAGGAGCCTCAGGCACTTACAATCACGCGGAAATCTCTACATTAGGTTGATTTTCCCAGTAGTGAAAAAATCTGTTAATTTTTGCCCTCTTCTAATTAGTTATAAATACGTAGACCGAGCTTTGACTGCTTTGTGATTAAAACGTGACTTATAAAAGAGGTTATAATAATAAAGGGTAGTGTTGATTGTACAATATGCAACAAAACCTTAAAAGTGCGGGAGTGCGGGAGTACGGGAAAGAAGTTTAAAAAGCCCCACTTTTAAAGGGAAATTATTTAAATATTGTGTATTACTATGAGTTTTTAATTAAAATATAAAATAAGACCTGTTTTGAAATCAGCTTAATTAGCTTATTAAAATGGTCTTTTCGGATTTATAATAATTAATATAATTATAAAGATATTAATTAAAATTAAACTAATCTTTATCTTATTGTAATATATAAGTTAATAAATTACTATTTATAAAGATTGTAATTAATAAAGGTTATTAAAATAAGAAAAGTATATTTAAAATTAAAATATTATTATTATAAAAAAAATTTTTTTTTTTTTTTTTTACTCATATACTAATTGCTAATTTATGAAAAGCCATTATACTTTATAAATGCCATTATATCTGCTCCTTTATTTACCCCTTAAATGCGCTTGTTTTTTTTAGCTTTAAATAATAACCCTTTTTCTTCTTTCACTAATTCCAAGCCTACTCATATTTAATGAAATAATAATCAAAAGTCACTAATTACTAGAAACGTGTCGAGCACCGTAGGGGAGGAGTTTCAGGAAGTGTGAAAGTCTTGAATTATAAAGGAGTATAATAGAGCTCCCCTTAAGAAAAAGCTCTAAAGATCTAGTTATATAAGCAATCTTAATTGGCTACAGCGCCATTAAGGCTCTATTAATGCTACCAACTAATAACCCCTATTTTATACGACATATTCCCTCGGTTAAGAACAATTATAAAAATAATAAGAATGTTTAAATATAATTTATATAATATAATAATGTAAATACAAACCGTTATATAATTGGGAATAATATTAATATAACTGATTATAATAAAAGCGTCGTTATTGGGGCAACGGAATTAAACGAATAAAGTTATATTAAAGTTTTTGTACTAAGAATTTACATTCTTTAATGACTATACTATTAAAAATAACTTGTACTAAAAAGCATGCCCCTTCTGTTACCCTCAAGGTATTAAAAAAAAGAAAATAGGTTTTAAACGTTTAAAAGTCCAAAATCAATATATTAATATATATAATATAACTAACCGATGCCTTTTGGATTATTACCCTTCGGGTTACTACCTTTCCTTTTTATTTGCCCTTTTTGCCTTTATTAACCCCTCGGCGTTGTGCCGTAATTAAAGAAACTTGTATTATACTATATTTTTATTATATTCGCAATAGTATGTATAACGCGCCAGGCGACTTTTGTTATAACAAGGCGTCGTTAGTGTAATGTTTTTGTTATTATAAAAACAATAAAACTAGTTGCGTTACTGTGCCTTAGGCTGTTGCCGCCTTTTTTGCTATTTATTTAATAATAAAATCAGTGCCAAAAAGTTCCCATATATATATATCGTCTTATATAATATTAGATATCATATAAAAACAATGTGTAAAGCTCTTATTAACTAGCCATAGGCCCTCACCGCCCGTCGAATTATTATTAAGGCTATTTTAAATAAAAAAAAAGAGGTTAAAAAAACTAAAGATAAAGATAAAAAAAAGATAACTTTGCCTTTGGTTTATCGTTTTATAAGTATTATTCTTATTATTTTAAAATGATATCTGATAAATTACAATTTCTTTTTGCTAAAAAACCGCTGTACCCCCCCCGCTTTGTTTTTAGTGCTAAAATAAATAATAATAATAGTATAACTATTATTATAAATATTAATAAACCTTTGGTCGCCGTTATCATAACACGTACTACTATTCGTGCCTTTGTTTTAACGGAAATTAACGTCTTGGCTAACGCTGCTCAGCGGTTAATGAACCTTTTGTTTTTACTTTTATAAATAAAAGTGGCTTTATAACCTGTAAATCATAATTTAAGAACGTTACCTTAATAGTAAAACGGCTTTATAACCCTAAAATCATAATTTAAAAACGTTTCCCTTATATTATTATAAAACTACGAGTATATTAGAACGGTTTTATAACTTTAAAATAATAGCTTAAAATCAGGTCCTTGGAATTCACACAACTCTCCTCTATACTTGTCGTCTCTTTATAATATTAATTTAAAATAACATATAAAATGTACTAAATATAAATATAAATATACTTTGGTACTTTTTTAACTTAAATAAACTTTTTGACAACAGCTCAAACATCTTAAAGGTTTAAAAGAACTACAAATACCTTAAACTTTTATTAAAATAAGTTCTTTATTAAACCATTTACTAATATATTATTAATAAAAAATATATTACTTAAAAGCTCCCCTTTTTATGCTTTTATTATAATTATATATTTTATATATTAACATGTTTTAGTTTCGTTAAAATATGTTAATTCTTTTTAGTTATTAATTGAATCGTCTATTTATTGTTATAAAATATATTCTACAAAACTTTTACATTAAATATTAGTTCTTTGAAAAAGTGTTAAAGCGTTATTACTTCTTTTGCCGTCCTTATTACCCTTAGTAACTCTGCTTCTATTATTAAAATAGTTATAATATTTTGCCTTAAGGCTTTTTAAACGATTGTACTTTTGAATAACATTATAATAAAACCTTAAGAAAAGCGTCTTAATTTTTTATCATTTATAAATAAGGCGTCTAAGGCTATTAGTAAATATATCTCCCGATCTTTGTATTAATAAACAATCGCTAAAAAACGTGATTTAAACAAATATCTAATAGTCTATTCAATTGCTTTTACGTACTAAGCGTTCGGGTTTATTAAAAAATACAATAACTAAGACGCTATAAAGGTAACATATAGCTTTAATATAATAACTATATATAAGATTAACTTAACCTTCTCTTAGTACTCTTTAACTTACTTTAATATAATAATTCCGAGGTTCTTAACTAAGTCGTAGTTTGGCAAAAGCGTATTTAGGCACTTCCCATTTATTATATTAAATTTCCGAGCCACTTTTTTTTTATATAAGTGTCATATATTAAAAACACTATCTTTACAAATTGATCTTTAATTATATATACCCTTAAAAACTATTCCATATCTTTTAATATTATAAGTTTGTAAACTAAATATAACCCTTTAATGATTTTTTATCTTTTATCGTCATTTAAAGTATAATATAAAACTTAAATATTATCAACATAAAACGCCACAAAAACTATCCTATTAAAATTTATAAAAATACACAGCTCTTCTATTAAAAGGTTAAGGTTTAGTTTACTCAATATTATCATAAAATCGTCGTACTATAGTGTAAAGGAGTCTCTTAAGCCATATAATACTCAATTGATTTCTATTACTATTCCAAGTCTTTTTTAGCTATTTAGGAAATAACATAATACTAAGGCATTCTTTTTATTACATTTGGTATTAACAAATACATTAACTACATCAAATTGTTTTACTTTTAAGTCGAACTATATTATAAACGTTATTACTATTTAAAAAAGCGTACTACGAGTATTGCGGTAGATGTTGAAAAGATCATTGAATCGTTTTATATATTCCTTTATATTATAATACAAAAGCAACAACAAATTAGTTTATTTATTAAATCAACTTTATAAATATAAACCCATTTTAATAAAATAGGTTATATAATAGCATTTTTCTTAAAAATCACTCTTTAATAATGTCAAGTTTTTAAATTAATAATCTCTTTTTCAGTATCTTTCTTAAAGTATTTGCCCTAAACGTAACTATCTAATTTATTCCAGTTCTTTAAAGCCTTTAAAAACTTCCCTTAATATAAGTTATATAAATTAAAAACAATTATAAAGTCTACTTTTACTCTGACACTTAAAACAACTATTACTATTATTATATATAATATAACTATGTCTTTGCCATTTATTCATGTCAAAGTAATTCTATAAAATATATTAATAAACTCTATTATATACAAATAACTATCTTATCATAAAGCCATTACTATAGAATAATAGCCCCAAATTACGAGTCTATGATATTCTTTCCACACTTTATATATTATATAAATTTAATCACGTTTTTGTTGTTATTATTATTGTTGGCTTATTCTAACTAATATTTAAAAATCGTCATCCATCCTAATCGCTATAGGCAAAGTTTCTAATAGTTTAAGGACTTATTACTTAAAGTCTTATAGCCTTTGACTTAATATTATAATTTAAAAATATATTTAACACATCTCCTTAATACTTAAATCTATACTTTTATTATATAAGGCGTTTTTCTTAAATTAATTTTTAATTATTTAATTTTTAATAAATCTTAAAACATTTAAACTTAACCTTTTATAAAAAATTAAAACTCTATTATCATTTTTAATATTATCTTTATAAAAAACCACTTTATTTACCTTTAAATTTTAATTTTCATAAAAAACTATGTCATTATTCTCCTTTTCTTAGCTCTTATTAAAAACCATTTTATTATTCTTTATTTCTCGGCTTTTATAAAGAACTATTCTTATTTCACTTTCCATTACCCCTAAGTTCATCAATAATTCAAAAAGATTAAGGTCTATTAATATTATTATAAGTAGTTTAGTCATTAAAAGGAATATTTTCATAAACGGGGGGAACACTTTTAATATAATGATTTTTGTTTTCATTAACTCTTTAATATATATTTCAATAATAATATTTAGTACAGCCGTTCGTTCTTTTGTAACATTCTCTATAATATTACTTATATTAAGCCTTACGTCTAAAAAAACGTCGTCCTCCTTTATTATAATAATAAACTCTTTCAAAATAAAAGCGGTTTAGCCAACTAACTTCTCATTATTTAAAGAATAAAACTTCGTCTTATTAAAGTAAACATTGTGTATTATAATAACACAGCATAACTAAAGCACTCAAATTCTGTATATATTAAAAGCAACGTAATTAATCAAATAACTTAAATATCCCTTAGAATCGACTTTAAAACCCCTTTTGTCTTTTCCGGCTTTTTTATTATTCTTTACTAAGTAAGTACGCGCCTACATATTCCCCGCTCTAATCTAATCTTAAGTCAATTGATAACCTTTTTACAATTAATAAATCGTATTATCGAAAATAGCCTTAAAACCATTCTTAAAACACTTGGTTTAGGCTCTTTATTCTTCGTTATACGAATAATGCCTTATTATATAAATAAACCGCTATATTACATACTTTTAAGTATAGCTTTTTTGGGAGTTTTGCTTAGATATATATTATAAAGATAACACAAAACAAAAGAACTAGGTAGAGCTGAGCTCCAAGTGCTAAGCCCAAGGCAAAGCACAAAGGTCAAAATTAAAGGTAGAAAGGTTTTTATTTTTTTAAATTATAAAAGTGCTAAGAGCTTTTATATTAGTTGCATAAATTATAATTTGAGGTTTCTTGCCTAAGGCTTTAGCATTATGAAAGAATCAAAATAAAGCCCATTACACCTATCCCCATTAACAAAAAGTAATTGATCCAGATTATTTACAAGCAAACTAATTAAGACCATTTTTTAAAAAAAAAGTATCATAAGGATATTTTTTTGTAAAAAGGAAGTAAAAGGGAAAAAAGAGAAAAAAGATTCAATGCCATTAATGCTTTGCTATAAAAAGGAAATTGTCTAAGTATTAAAAAAAGACTAAAAAATAAAAATAAAAATCCCCAGCCCATTAATTATTAATCACTTATGATTTAAGATCACAACTTATTATTTGGCCTTTTTTAGCACCTTAGCCTTTTTAATTATTTCCTTTTTAGCGGCTTTTCGTTTTTTTATTGCTTTTATTAATAATTTATACTTAGCTTTCAAATCTTTTGCGGCAGATTAATTAAAGCTTTGTTTAAAGCAAATAGGTTTAATAATTTAGCAATTGTTAAATAATTAAGTTCTTTTAAATAAGGATAATTCTAGGGAAATAATGGCTGGAATTTTGGCTAAAGCAATAGGGGTTGTAAAAGCGGGAAAAGCAATTCGCTGCAAATTAGCAAGCACAGAAGTCCGCTTAATATTAATGCAAATCTTTATTAATAGCTATGGCTTTTGATTAATTTTAAATAAAAAAGTATTTTTAGGCAATAAAAAGATACTATCCAATGTTTAATGGCTTATAATAATCTTTTTAAAAATTTAAGGTTAAGCTAATAGGTTAGGTATAGTAGAACTTTGACTTCTAATATCCTCTTACTGCTTTAAGAAATCTTATTTGACTTGCTCAAGATCATTATTAATAAAATGGATTGCAAATTTTAAAATATTATTAAATGCCATATTTTAAGATTTTAAAATAAAAAGCATTAATAATCCAAGATTAAGAATAATTATAATATTCGTATTTGAAGCCTAATTAAGTTTATTTGCATAGGCTATTCCAGAATTTTTAGCTTAATTTATAATGCCTTGAACAACTTGTAAAGCGGGATTAAAGGTGGAAATGTTTTTATATTTTTTCAATATTTTATTATTTATAAAATTCTTTAATTTAATATCATGCCCGCTTTTTTTGACTTCTTTTTTTAATGCCAATTTATTAATAATATTATTTGCAAAAATAAATTCATTAAGTAATTCCATTTTAAAATAGGACTTTTTTTCATAAAATTCTTTTTTTAGCTTTTAAATTAATTACCAAGCTTTGGTTGTTATTATAAGCTATTTAGTACAATGCGATTTTAGGTAGGCCGCAAATGCTTTATTATTTAGCTACAAATTTTTTTGAACTTTTGCGTAAATCAATAAATTAAATCAAAGTTTCCGTTTTGCTAAGGCTTTTAATAAAAGGCCAAAGCTAATAATAATTGTTATTGCAACAAACGGGGCATATATGTATTCTTCAATCCCTTATTTATTAATTAATGGTTTTTGCAATTTACTTACAGCTATTATAAGGTTATCGATTTTGACTCCATTTTCCAAAATTTCCCCATCTAGGACTAACATATAATTGTTTAATAAGATCAAAAATCCAGTATTAAAATGCTTTATATTATTATAAGCACAAAAAACAAAACTTTAACATATTAAAAAAAAGCGGGAAAAATTTATTAAGTTCAAAAATCTTGCAATAATTTTTTTGTTACTTAAGGCTAAGAGATATTTTAAAAAGGTTCCTTTTTTGCCAATCAAAAATAAATTAAATTTTTAATTAAGTTTTTTATTAATAATAAAATTGAGATGATTATAAAAACCTTTAATCCCATAATAATAGCTAATAATTAAGGAATTATTAAAAAAAATATAAGAATTAAAAGCCTAATGCAAAAAAATAAAAAGCATTATTAATCCCGGATCACAAGTCGCAATAGCGCAAATATGATTATTAATATCAACTTTAGTAAAGGCAACATTTTGCACTTTATTAAAAAACGGCAAAATAAAAAAATCCGGATAATAAACAATTCAAGCATTAATAATATTTATAGCAAAAATAATAGCGAAATAAAAGCCATAATCCATTTAAAAGCATTGTTAAATCATGCCATAAATTATATTATACAAAAACGCAATAAACCTTTTAATCTTATATTAATTTTCTTAATAATAAAAACAATATATTACTAATTCTGTAATTGCAATCTTTCCTAAATAAGGCTTTTTTGCTTTTCTTTTATAAATGTATATTAAGCCAAGTATATTAAAAACGTAAATGGCATTTTTGTTTTTAAGCTTCTTAAGAAAAGATATTAGGAGATATTTTTAAAAGAAGTTAATGGACCATTTAAGATTAATAATAATCGCAATAATTATTAGGGTAAGGCAAAACTTCAAATGCCCAAATCAGATTTTAGGTTTAATATTCTTAGCATCTTTAAAGGCTTTAAAAATTAATGCATAATTTAGGTTTAATTACAATTGCTTAATATTATCCTTATTAGTTATAACAAAATCAAAGTTTTTTTAAAAAACAATTTTTTTATACCTTTTTTAATTATCTCATAATAATTAGCGAATTTCTTAAGATAAAGCAGGCACATTTGGTTTTCCTTATTTCCCAATAGATTTGATTTCTAAAAATATTTTTCATAACAAAGTTTAATTAAAAGACCAAGGTCCATTTTAAATTTGTTTTCATATTTCAGCATACGCATAGCAATAATTAGCAATTAATAATTACAATTGCTTAATTTAATAATAGCCTTATAATCATTCCACTAAACTTTAAATAAGATATTCTTAATTAATAATTCGAAATTAGCAATAACCTTGCCTTTCCTTTTAATAAAATCAAAATACTAAAAAATAAACAAAGCTTCAAAATCATCCTTAAGAAAGTAATGAATTTGGGAAGCTTATTTATTGGCTTACTTAAACATTATTAATTGCATTTCAAAAAGTTCAAAAGCACCTTTAACGGCTTTGTTTTCCATTTAAATCTGTTTTCCCACCTAAAATAAAATAAAATTTATATATAAATAAAAAACTTTTGAAAAAGATTCTAATATCCAAATTGCTTTTTAAACTTTAAGATTATTTTTAAATAATCCTTTACATAAAAGACCATAAACCTATGCTACATATTCTTCATTTTTATTTAATATAAAATCAAAATTGGCTAATAGTAAGGAATCTAATAAACTTAATTGCTTTTGTGTTAAATTTTTCTTATTTAAATTAGAGGTTTTTATTATAATATAAAAAAAGGTGGCTTAACTATTAATCCAGGTTTATAAATTGCAAAAGCCTTTTTTAAAACACTTATTACTACAAAATTAATGATTTTTTTTAAAAAAATTGATTTGGCAATACTAATAAAAAAAAAAAACTTTTTTAGGTATTAATAAGCCAAATTGCGCTAATAATTAATCACTTTTTAATAATAATGCAAAAACGCATAATAATTTTCCTATAACAATTTTTAATATAATTAAGGCACTAATTTTATTTTTAATAATTAGGCTAATTCCTAATCCAAGATCAGCAATTATTAAAGAACCAGATTTTAAAGCTTCAGCTTTGAATAATTCAATTTTAAAAACAAAGAAATAAATGGGTTTTAGTTTATTAAAAAAGTTATTAAGGACACCATTATTCATCATTTTAATTAAAATAAACAAACCGCAGTAAAAAACTTTAAGTCCTACTTTTTTTAACATTTTATTTAATAACAACATAGCAATCTTTTCAAAAAACTGGGCTTCATTCTTAATGAAATTAATCCAGTAAGCGGCAATATTCCTAAGTATAATACTAATCAATGTTTGAGTCCTAGCTTTGGCTATTTAAAATATTTGCTTGTTCTAAGCGTTATTAATTACGTACTAATTTAAGGCTTAAATGCATTTTAAAAATTATTTTATTTTATTATTAATAATGCCAAGCTATTTCAAATACTTTTAATTATTGATTTTTTTTATATATTTTTAATAAAACATAACACTTCTTTTTATAAGCCAAATACAAACCAATTTATTAGCATTGCTTTTTTTTATATTACAAACGGCTTTAATATTCTGAATTTTATTAAACAGGTTTTGATTATTTGTCTTATAATCCTGCATATTAAAACCTTTCATTTTTGTTAATTTAGCAATAGCTTTATTAAATCATTTCTTAAAAACATTTTTAAATTATTTCTAAAAAATATTTAGCTAAAAATAGGTTTGAATAATCAAAAATTTGGCTTGTTTTAGCCCACACAAATTAAGGATTTACATTACTTAAAAAATATTTATTAATATGCATTTTTTATAAAAAATGTTCATTATTATTACTAATCCCAAATCAACAATCGTTTTTACAATTATTACATATTTGATTAGTGTTTTTGAGGAAGACGCAATAACAACAACGTCCTTATTATTACTGAGTGTCATTATTAGCTTTAATTTATTGAAATTGATTAACTTTTTCATTAATAATCTGGGATTATTAGTAAATAACATTTGGGAAATCAAAAATTTAATTATTAATGGCATTTTTGATAGTATTTTGATTTATGATTTTAAGATTGTAAGATTATAAGTCAAAATTGGGAAGATTTTTCAAGTTAAAATTTTTTAAGAACTTTAATGGTGATTTATTATAATCCAAGAATTCAAAAAAGTTAATATAAGTTTCAGGTCTAAAATATAAGTAAAGGGGTTTATATAATTGGGGAAAAGTCTTAACTTGCGCTAAAAACTACGCTAGGCAAA
Organism: Helotiales sp. F229; assembly: GCA_002554605.1. Taxonomy (NCBI): domain Eukaryota; kingdom Fungi; phylum Ascomycota; class Leotiomycetes; order Helotiales; species Helotiales sp. F229. Next base: position 1,287,965 of record MXAW01000004.1, on the reverse strand, counting down.
CAATTCCCGCTTAGCCTTATGTAATAAGGCTATTTAGCACCTTTTAAACGGCAAATGACGTTATTATTATCGCAAATGTTTGTATTTCAAACAAATACATCATATAATTTCCGATTAAATAAGGCAAAATGAAAATAAATAATTTTAACGAATAAATTTTATAATAATTAAAAAAAGAATAAAAGAAATGTAAAAAAAAGATGGAAAAGATATAATAATATTTGTCCCTATTAATAAAAAAGAAATGCTTTTATCTTTTTAAAAAAGCGCATTTTCAATCACCAAAAGAAATTGTATAATAAACTGATTTTTAATTATTAAAAAAAGTGAATAAAATAATTTAAAAATGGGAATTTAGTGTTTTAAAAATATAATAATAGCACAATGGTTTATTATAATTTAAGTCTTATTAATTATTATTATTAAAATGCTTATCCAATTCAAAAAAACTCGTTTTTGGGTTTGGTTTAATAAGAAATAAAGTATGATTTTGTTAATAAAACCGTTTAAGTTAATTAGCTGCAAAAGTTCCTTAAAAATCTACTTTATCCATTTTTTATAGCTTATAATATCCTTTATCCATTTAAACTTTTAAGATTTGAAATGGTTTTAGCCAGCGGTAATCAAATTTATTATTAATTAATATATTAATAGATTGTTTAACATTATATATTAAAATATAATCACCTTTTTCAATTGGCGTGCTTTTTAGAATTTGTATTTTATCCCATTAATCCTTGCTAATTTCTTTAAATCATTATTTTCATAACACAATCTTTTTAATATCATTATTCCATAATTTCAATTACTAATAATAAAAGGCCAATAAATTTTTTTGTTTTTAATTTTCGCATAATCAAATATTTTCCATATTAAATAATGGCTTTTTAGTGGAAAAATCGCTTCCCATTTATACAAAAAAAAAGAAATAATACCAATAAATTAATAAACGGAAATTCATACTGCAAACAAAATATTAAAAAATTTGTTGATTTATTAATAAAAACCACCTTTTATTGCCTTAAAAAAACCATCCAAAATATCTTAATAAGCCCTCTCCACGCTTTCATTCCCTTTTAAATTATATGCTAAAATCTAAATACATTTAACTTCATATTTTAATATAAAAGCCTATATAACTCCTTTATTTTCCAATCCTTTATCTATAATCAATATACCAAATAACCTATATTAATATACCACATCCTCCTACAAAATTTTTACAATTTCAGTTATAATAATTGCTTCCAGCGCCTTCCCTTTTAGCTAGCCAAATAAATTATCTCTTATTAAAACAAAACAAGTTTTTTCATTATTAAATACCAGTATTTTATAAACATTCAAATTAATTTTATAAAAAATTCCAATTAGCTAAATCAAATATAATTTTTTTTTGCCTTGCTTTCCTTTTTTAATAATTTTCATAGATTTTTATAAAAGCTTTATAATCTTTAAACAATCCTTTCCAAAAAAATGCTTTTACCAATTAATAATAAATTGCTTTACTTCCTTATTACGGACCCCTTTACATCAATAAGTAGTTGGCACCAGGATACTGATGGTACCACCGAGTAGATAGTACTATAAGAGTATTAGTATTAATAAGGGATTAATACAGTCTACGGGTTAGTATTAATTAAAGAATAGTACAAGATAACGATTGGTATTATTATATATATTGTAGTCGTGATTTTAGTTATAATAGTAGTCTAGATTATAGTAGAAATTAGGTCATATAATAGATCCGTAGATTTTAGGATCCTGTATTAATAGAAAGGATTTAAAGATTCGGGGATTTAATATCTTGAGGGATTTAGGGGATTTAGAGGGAATAAAGGTTTTATATAAGACTAGTACATCTGCTATTAAGTAAGAGCTTTGTATTTAACTTAAAATAGTATTCTTAATTATATTAATAACTGTTTTATTTTATATATAATATACTTACTTCTCGATTATTAGAGATTAACCATAGCCTTTTATATTTATATTAAATAAATAATAGACCGTTATATTTTAAGTACTTTTTTGTCAAAAGTATTGACTTATATATATAATATAGTTCTTAACTCTTTTATCGAGGCTTTAGCTATTATTAATGCCTTTAACCTGAAGAATGTTTCTAAAATCGTATCCCCGGATTTTTATTATAGAGACCGATTTAAGCTTAAGGCTTACTTTATTTAAGTAAAACTTTATACCGGATTTAATAACTATTAGTTTTTTATGGATATAGACAAGGTCTTTTGGGCTATGTCTTTTCTTTGTAGGGCTGCCTTTAATTAGATTAAAACCTTTTTGTCCGATTATATTAAAAACAGAACTAAAGAAAGAAAAGTCTTTATTGTTATATTTAAAAAATCTTAATTTTTTTTTGGAGTTTTGAAAGATTTGAGGGATATATTAACTATGTCTTCGGCGATATCAATTAGAACTAAATGGCTGAGTATAATATCTAAAACCTAAAACAAACCAAGTCAATAATTACATATACCGTTGTTTTTTAGTAATTCGTTAATTAAACTAGTTAAAACAATAAGGCACTTAAGGCATAGTATTATAAAAGATTAAAAGATAAAGTTAAAGATAAAGTTATTAGGTCAGATGTACCCTCTGACTTATAAGAACTCATTAAAATAGCTGTTAAAATCGACAACTATAACTTCGAATATGCTTTCGAACGAAAGGGCTAGTATTGTTTTAAGATATATATATATTAAAACAAAGGGGGCAAAAAACCCTTTTACCCTTATAAAATAGAACTAAATGCCATGTTTTAGAAATAATACAAAAGAAAGCCACGTAATAGTGGGTTTTTTAAAGAAGTCATAAATAAACGTCGACGGGATAAGCTATGCTTTGATTATAATCTTCTGGGCTATATAATTAGTTCTTATTATTAAAGAAAGTCATAGTTAAGAAAAAAGTAAATTAATATAATAAAACGGGGTACTTATGATATTACTAATATCTTTGTGCTATTATACTTTATTAGACAGTTTAACGCCTTAAGCTTTTAATATATAATTATTAATGAACTTAAAAACAATGAAATTTATGCCTAAGTGGAGGACGATAATAGTATGGCTTAAGATAGTGAAAAAAAAAGAAATAAAGAGCTTTGTTAAGTTTCGGACTTAAGGCCACATTAATTACTATTTTTTGGGTTATTATAAGGCAAGGTCTAAGAAGTCACTTAGCAAAAAGAGAACTTATACCTTTAGGCCTTGAATTCTTAATACTAAATTAATGAGGTTATAAAAGTCATTTACAAAGAATTAGGACTGGTTTTTACAAAGGAACCACAGTAGGGCAAGAAATACTAAGTAGTTTATTGAGACTATAAACACATTAAATAAAAACAAGTTAAATATAATAACGGCTGTTTTTGAACTTATATATAAATTATCTTTTAAAAACCGTCGTTTGTTTTTGAAAACTAAAATGAACCGGAAAAAAGAGAACTTTAAGAAGTCGTATTAGAGGACAGTTGACGGCGCCTTTAGTTCAATATAGCCAACAACACCCAAATATATTAAAAACGCCTCACTTTATTAATTCAGATTTTAAGGACAAATCAGTTGTTTATAGTTATAACTACAGAACTAAACTACTGGGTTTAGAGAAATATTTTAATAAAAGATTTTTATTAAGAGGATTTCTTTATATGTCAATTAATAATAATAAAAGACTGTTACTTAACCGTAAAAGCAAAAATCAAAAGAGTAACTTTTAGGGCTATAATAGACTTTAGAATACAAAGGAATTTTATATTTCTTATTATTATACTTAAGTATTTATTATTAATTAAAAGAAAAGAAAAGGGGTATTAACTAATATTCGCTGATAAGAATATTGCCGCTGATAAAATGGTAAATATATAAACTTAGACTTTATATATAGGCATCACTGGCCATTTTGAAAAAATCTAATTTAATATTATTTGAATTGGGATATACAATATTATTTTTGGATTTTTTTAAATAAAAAAGTATAATTTAAAAATCAATTAAGTCAAAGGACAATTAATGTTTAATTATTATAAGAACTATTATTAGGATAAAACAAGAACATTGATTGTTCAAAAGGTTTATACCACTTTTAAAGAATAAATCGGATACCAAAATAAAGGTCTACTAATAAAAGATATACTATCAATATACCACAAGTTTACGGTATTATTCAAGGAAAAACGAAGTATTGAGGCTTTGCCTAAATACTAGGACTATGATTATAAGATCAAGTTAGAAAAAGGTACTAAGCTAATATTTCAACTATTTAAAGAATATTTAATAATAGACTTAATAATAATTAAGAATTATATTAATAAATACTTAATGAAGGGGTTTATTAAAGAGTTCAAATCCTTGTAAAGAAATAACGTTTTCTTTGTAGAAAAGAAAGACAATGGACGACGAATATATATTGATTACTGTTGATTAAACGATATTATAAAGAAGGATCATTATATATTATTATTGGCTAAAAAACTACGAAATAAGTTCGCGAGGGTTAAGATTTTTACTTAGTTTAATCTGAGAGGCGCGTATAATTTTGTTAAAATAATTAAAAAGGAAAAAGAAAAAACAGCATTTCGTACTTGTTTTGGTTATTACAAATATACGGTTATACTGTTTGGTTTGATTAATGTACTGGCCACATTTCAGTGTTTAATTAATAATATTTTGTGGTTATATTTGGATGTAATGTATATTTATTACTTAAACGACATTTTAGTTTATTCTAAAGATAAAGGATAGTATATGAAAAATGTAATGGCAATTTTTGAAAGATTAGAAGCCGTTTTTATGTTTTTTAAATTAGAAAAGTATAATTTTTATATAAAAAAGGTTATCTTTTTAGGCTACGTAATTATTATTATTAGATTAGTTATAGATCTTAAAAAGATTTAAATAATTATTAACTAAACTGGACCTACTAATGTTAAAGAATTATAATCTTTTCTTGAATTTATTAATTTTTATAAACGATTTATTAAAGGTTATTTAAGAATTGCTAGGGTATTTATAGAGTTGACTTATAAAAACAAAGAATATGTATAGATAAAAGAAGCCGACACGGCTTTTAAGTCTTTTAAAGAAATGTTTATTAAAGAACCTGTTTTTATATCTTTTATACTTAATAATGAAATATATATAAAAACAGATTTTTTGGATTATATTATTAGCGCTGTATTTAGTTAATTAGGCAAAGACAAGAAATAATAACCAGTTGTTTATTATTTATAGAAACTATTACTAATAAAACTCAACTATAATATATATAACAAAGAGTTGTTAGTAATTGTAAATATAGTACACGAATAGAGGGTTTATTTTGAGGGTATAACTTATAAAATACAAATCCTAATGGATTATAAGAATCTCATTTATTTTACTATTATCAAAGAACTGAATTGATGTTAGGTTTAGTAGTATAAAACACTCTTTACTATAAAACTTCGAATTTCTTATGTTAAAGGAACAGAAAACGCTAAAGCCGACGCCTTTAATAAAAAACCAGAATATCTCGCAAATAAAACGTATAAGTTATATATTATATTTAAATAAAATAACGACTTATTAGTAATTAATTATAGATAACTAGTAACGACGAGCCGCCTTTTTGAAAAAATCTAAAAAAAACTATAATTACGACTTAGTAATAGTTGAGTAAAAGAAACAATTGGGAAAAGATTTTTCTTTTACCATTATTAGGGCTTCTTTATATTAAAGACGAGTTTATGTCTTAATATAGAATAAAACGGATTTTGTTAAAAAACAATATGGGCTATTAACTTATAAATACCAAAAAGTTATTAAGATATTGTCAAGGCTTTTTAAGAAATATTATTTCTTAAGTATAAAAAAATAGTTAAAAACATAGTATTGTCATACAACATATATATTTAGAATAAGGCATTATATTATATTCCATATAAGTTCATAAAGTTGCTAATTATACTATTATACTTATAAAAGTCAATTGCTTTAGACTTCGTAATTGAACTATTATTCTTAAAGGACTTAATTATAAAAATCGAATATGATTTGATTTATGTAATCATGAATAGGTTTACTAAATACGCGTATATAATACCGGTACTAGGAACTTAAAGTACATTACAAATGGCGTAAGTATTTTTCTAAACGATTTTTATAAATCACAAAATATTAAATAAAATAATCTTAAACAAAAATAAACTCTTTATTTCAAAGTTTTAAAAAACTTTGATTATATTCTTAAGGATAAAATAAAAAATATCAACGGCTTTTTACCCTTAAACGGATATATAGATAAAACGAATTAATTAAATAATAAAAACTTATCTTTGATATTATATAAATTATAAATAAGACAACTAAGTTTAATTATTTTTATTTGCTTAGTTTATATATAATAGCGTAAATTAAAAGACTATTAGAATATCGCCGTTTTACACGAATTATAGGTATAATTCAACAATATATAATACACTAATTATAGGTCAAAGGACTGCGTAAAAAGCCATACTATAAAAAGACGAGCTAAAGCAACTGTACGAGGAATTATTAATTGATATTTTATTTATAGTATAAAAATCAGTGATTTATTATAATAAAAAGCGTAATATAAGATTAACGTTTAAAGAAAGGGATAAAGTCTACTTATTTTAAAAGAATATTATGACAAAACAACTAAGTTATAAGTTAAATTATAAAAAACTAGGACTATTTAGAATTATAAAGGTCAAAGGACTAGTCAATTATTAACTAGTGCTTTTTAAGACAATAAACATCTACCCGATATTTTATATATCTCTCCTCGAACTAATACTATTAAGAATATTACCCGTTCTTGTCACTGAAATACAACCGATTAACTCAAACGTAAAATACAAAGTCAAGACTATCTTAGACTGTTAGTACTTTTAAAACGTCGTTAAATATTTAATTAAATAAAAAGGGTATTTATAATCAGAAAATACCTAAGAACTTAGATTTAATCTTTATTACTTTAGGTTATTTTGGGAATTTTACTCTTAAAATCTAAGTTTACTTAAAAAAAAAAGAACTGAGATTAGGTATATCAGCCCCCGCTTTAAAAAAAGACGCAAAGTAGACGTTAAGTTTAAAGGCGGGATATTTAACTTAAAATAGTATTCTCAACTATACTAATAACTGTCTTACCCCATATATGATACACTTACTTCTCGATTATTAGAGATCAACCGCAGCCTTCTGTATTTACACCGAGTAAATAACGGACCGTTACACTCCTTTATGTTCATTTTTATTATAACAATCTTTAATAACCTCATATTTTTCAAGCTTGCTATTAATAACAAGGCAAATGGGGTATATATTATTAACCCATTAATACAACTTTTTTATTTAAATAAAATATAAAAATGCTTATTTTTTTAAATTGCTTAAAGTTGTTTAATTAAATATTAAATAGCCGCTTAAAGATTAATAAAAAAAAGCAATCTTTTTTAATTCCTTTAAATATAAATCTTTTAAAATTCTTGGCAGCAACTTTTAATTCTGAATTATAAATTATTCAATTAAAATACTTAAAATACCACCTCCGCTAAGCTTATTAAAAATCTATTTATTAATATCCTTTTTATTTTATTTTATAATATTTAAAGGATATTTCCGTCCTTTGCAAAATAATCCATTTATTACAATATTTTTTATTTTTAAGATATATTTAATTTCAAAATCCATTAATTGTATTCACACAATTCAATTTATTAATAAAGCTTTAGGAAAATCATTTATTACTTTATTAAATTGCTTCATAAATACTTTCGCATTAATTTTTAAAATAAAATGAATTTCATAAAGTTCGCTTTGCATTTTCTTTATAACTTTAAAAGCTTTTTAACACTTTTGCTTAATAGCATTATATTTGCTTTTAGCCAAATTTTATATTCCGTTTTTAAACCATATAAAATAATTTTTTTTAAACTAATTAAATTATTATAACACGGCTTCTCATCCAATTTTATTTACATTTATTATTAAAATAATTAAGCCTACTTCTAATTAATAATTAATTTTGATTAAAAAAAGGCGCTTAGAAATGTTTTTTTTAAATGTTTTTATAAATAATCTTTATAAATCCAATTACTTAAAAATAATTTCTTTTTTTATAATAGCATAAATTAAAACAATAATAATGAAAAAGTTTTTAATTTAAATGCAATAATATACCATAATTTAAAAAAAACGCATGCTTTAATAATATTATTATAGCGCTCTTATTTCATAATCTTCAAAATTTTGCTTATTTTTAAATAATATCCATTATTATTTGTAATAAAACTTATAATCTTAAATCCTAATAAATAATATTAGGATTTTGTTTTAATTATTGCTTTAGTCCTTTTAAAACAAATTAACATTTTATTCAGGTTTTAAATATATTTTATAATAAATTATCAAATTCCCAAAAGAATCTCCTTATTATTATAAAAAAATATACTTTTTTTAACATTAATATTATTTATATAAAACAAAATAACATTTAAAATACAATTTAAGAAAATTTTATAAATAATTTAAATAAACTAAACTATAAAATTAATAATATCTTAAAAAAATCTTATTATATAAAATAAACCAATTAATATATAAATGGCTATTATATCTTTTAACCTAATATTTAATAAAAATTAATTATATCTTAAAAATAAATGAATAAGAAATATTATAATAAGGCCGGCAAATTTAATAAAAAACTGGTTTATATTCAAAAAAATATTAACATCATAAACAATTATACGATTTATTTTAATTATAGCTGTAATAAGTCTATAAGTCCCTTTCTTTTTTTTAGCCACTAAGAACCATTTATTTTTATAAGTATTATAATAATATTTTAATAATCCTTATTTTAAACAATTCTTAAATATTAATATAACCATTTTTTACAAGGCCTTAAAAATGAAAAAAGACTTTTTTATTATACTTTATATAATACAATTTTAATCAATATTAAAAGCAAAACCTCTTCCCTAATTATACCAAAATAAGTTTAATCAAAAGCTAATACTGCTTTTTAATTTAATAATATTTAAAAAAGCAGTTTTTATTTTTTTAATATAAAAAAATTATTAATAATTAATTTATTAAAAAAAAATTATTAATTTATTTTTTGGCTTTTAATTTAAAAAACGCCTTATAATGTAATCACCAAATTTACCTTCTTTTTATAATAATCTTGCCTTTTTATTTTTTTTTAAATCAATTATTGATTTTTTTAAGCACATTGCCATTAATTTTACCCAAATTCATTAATCAAACTTTATTTGCTTTCCTTTTATAAATAATATTAATTTATATTAAAATAATCATTATTATTAAATTTAAATCCTAATTTACTAATAGATTAATATCGAAAACAAATATAAAATTATTTCTTTTATTATTTAATTAAATAACATATAATTCCGCACCTATTTTAATTTATAATCCTAAATTAACCATCTTTATTTTCTTTTTCTTTTTCTTTATTTTTCTTTTTTTCTTTTTTTCTAATTTTAATATTTAAATGCCTTTAAAATCAAATAAAATTTCCAAATTAATATTTAATCCCAAATCATAAATCAAGTTAATATATCCTAAGCCTTTTTCTAAATCTTCTTCGCTATTAGCATTTTCCTTAATATTTAAATTAATTATGCTTTTCCTAATGCTTAATTAATTAGATTAAACTAATCTTTAATAATTATTATTCTTTTATTTTGTTCCCTTTTTATATCTTAAAAAATAGCTTTTATAATACCATAGCCGAGATATTCAAAACTAATATAATTTTTTAAAATAAACAATATTTTAAAAAATAATTTATAATTAGTATTATATATAATTATAAAATTAAAATAATTTTTAATTTCTTTAATATTAATTAAAACGTTTTTAATATAATTAGCAAAAACATATTACTAGCCCATAATAATAATAAATATAAAGGTTTTGCTTTTAATAATCATTATCTCCAAAGCTTTTGCAATAGCTATGCTTATTATATTGACTTCCGCACCACTATTAATAATAACATTAATCAAAAATTGTTTTTCATAATTAACTTGCACTTTAGGTATTTTTATAGCTATATTTAGGCAATTTTTAATAATATTGCTTTATTTAGCAATTGCATTAATTAAAATGCATTAATTTAATAGAGAATTTTTAATAAGCTTTGTAAAATTGATTACGCTTTTCAAGAAATGATTAAAAATTAAATTATTTTAGGCCACTATTATTATTGCTTGATTTAAAATCAGGATTTTCATATTAATTCCTTTTACTATTAAAATCAATAGTATTTATTAATTAAACATTTTATCCCAATAAGCTTATAATTCATAAAAATCCTTAAAAAATAATATTACTAAGTGTTTATTTTATAAATTTCTTAATTGCTTTTTTTTAAGCTTTTAACATAATATATTAATTAAGGAATTTTTTTTGGGGATTTTTACAATAGCTTTGCTTTACTTAATTAAAAAATTTAGCTTATTATTACTTTTAGAATTGTAGTATTTAAATCTTCCTTTATTTTTATTTTATTTTAAAATATAATCAAATTTCCGATTCGCCCTTTTCCTTTTTTTTTTATTAAACAAAATATTATAATCTTTTTCTTTTTTTATCTAAATCTTATTTATTTAATTAAGATTGGCTTTTATTAAAAGTTACAAAGCATTTGGCTTTTTTACTTATATGACATTAATAAAAATTACAATAATTAAGAAAACCTATTTTCCAATTTTAATATTATTAATTAATTTAATAATACTTGCGATTTATAATTTAAAATCAAAAGTGATTTTGCTTAATTGTTTTGGCTTTAACTCAATTAAATAAATAAAAACATAATTTATATAAATAAGGGCATTAGTTTTTTTTGCCTTTAAATTCTTATCCCATTTTATTCCAATAGTTTTTAGTCAAATAATAGCAGCTTATAATTAATCTAATTTCTTTAAAATAATTAAAACATTTTCCCGGCTTTAAAAACCAATATAATATTTGCCTTATTTATTAATATATATAATATTATTTTTAATATAATACCTAAAAAATAAATAATTATCCTTAATTTAATAAGATTTTTCTTTTATTTAATTATTGCAAAAAAAACATTTTAACTTTTAATTTCTATTATCATATCCCATAATATTAATTTCAAAATTCCCGCCTAAATTCACGATTTCACTTTATTCATTTTAAAAGAAGTACCTTTAATTATTTTGCTTTTATTAAATATATTAAAAAATATTATAATTTCTTAGGCCAAATTCCAAAACTTTAAATTACTTTATTTAATTTAATCTTAAGGCAAATACATTTAGCCTAAGATTTATTATTTTACTTATTAAATTTTCAAATTCCGCTTTTTAAACTAACATTACCTTTTTTTTAATAAATAATAATATTATCAAACACTTTTTTTATTACAAAGAAAACTTCTAATAAGCAAATGATTTTATTAACCAATTCCTAGATTTCCTTAACATAGGCCTTTATTAATTTTTTCTTTTATTATAAAGCTTTAATTATTTTTTCGTTTTTAATAATTATAAGAATCCTGCTCTTAAAATTGATTTAATTAATATAAATATTAAGGTCCAAATTATCAATTTTCTGACTTTTAATAAGCTTATTTTATTTAATAATTAATAAGCTAAAAAGAAAGTATTATCCCTAATCTACTTCATTTAAGATCTTTTTCTTAAGTAAGGCATTAGCAATTTAAGAATACAATCGCATATAAGCCTTAAATTTTTTGATTATGTGCTTTATTATTATAAACTTACAAAGGAAGCTTATTAAATACCAAATTTACTAATGATTATGTTTTTTAAATTCAATTTTCAAGGCTTTGGTAAGTATTACTTATAATTATTTCTTTTTCCATTTACTTATAATTTTAATAATATCTTTTTAAAACTTATTATAATAATACAAAAGCCAAAAAACTTGCTTATTTTAAATAATATTATAATTTTTATAAATCTTTTTATAATACTTTAAGAAATCTATAATATTTGCTTTAAAAAAGTAAAGCATACCCTTTAAATTAAAAAAAAGGCATCCTGCCTTTTAACAAATTAATAATGTTTTAAGCTATTAAAGTGGCTATATTAGCGAATTCTCTAATAATATTTATATTATTCTTAAGTAATTTAATATTTAAAAATTAAGTTCCTATAAAACTTAGCAATACTAATATATTAAACAAGTTTAATAATAATAATAATTAATATATTTTAATCAATTTTAGCTTACTTTCTTAAAAAAGGTTAAAAAAAGCAAAAAAGATTAAAAACATATATCTTACTTTATTGCTTTTACTAATTAGGAAATGGGAATATTGTATTTTATTAGCTTAGGACTTATAATCCAAGTTTACTAATCCTTTTTTAATTATTAGCCTTAATACAAGATTAATATAAATTAAAATATTTTTTAATAAGCTTTAATAAAGTAATGCAAATAAAAAGCAATATAAACAAGGCTCTTAAAACCAATAATTATAATTGCACAACCACTTTAGTCCAAGAAAAATTCTATTCCTTATATTTTAGGTTTTTAGGTAAAACCCGGTTTTAAGACCTTTCCTTAGATTTATTAAACTTTAATTCTAAATCAAATGAATTTAATCTCCGGCGTAATTAAAAATTATTAGCTTAAGTAAAACCTAAGTTTTGTTAATAATGCCAAATTAACGAGTTCCATTTTACATTTATAATTACTAAAAAAAAAGGGAATAATTCAAAATTCTAAAGCTATTTAATATTTATTAAAATAGCTTTTTATTTACAAATTAAAATGCCACTTTTATAAGTTATATAAAAACAAAACCATATGATTTATTTTCTTGCATAAGTCACTAATATAAAAACAACATAAAACAAAAAAATTAAATAAAGCTGAGTTTTAAATATTAAGCCTAAGGCAAGGCACAAAAATCAAAATCAAAAGTAAAAAGGTTTTTATTCTTTTAAATTACAAAGGTATTAAAAGCTTTTATACTAATTGTATAGACTATAACTTGGGGTTTCCTGCCTAAGGCTTTAACATTGTGAAAAAGTCAAAATAAAGCCCATTATAATATCTTAATAGATTTAGTAATAATTTCTTATTTTACGTGCTTTAAACTACTGATTGGTTCTTTAGTATATATTAAGGGGTTCTCCACTTTAATTCTTTCCTTTATAATCTAATCTTAATAATATGTCGTTTTAAAAATTATAACAATAAAAGTATCATTATCGTATTTAATAACACAAATAAATAGTTTATATTAACGTTTAATCTAATACTCGAGGTTTTATAATATTAATATAATATAATTCAATGACTTATTTATTAAGGTTTAATTAAATAATTTCTTATTATACTCGTCTTTAATTATTAATAATTATTACGTTTTATTATAACTTAAAAGAAAAATCAAACAAATCTTAAAAAAATTTAAAAAATAGTTTTACTACCTTATTTTTAAACTCTTTTCTTAAAATAACATTTTTAACATATATTATAGCACAATTTTTACATTTGATTCTAAAAATACTATTAAATTCTACCCCTTTTTTTATATACAATAACACCCATAGTACTTTTTCTCTAAAATGTCCTATTCTTAAATATTATATTTCTAATATTATATAATAAACTCATAATGGCTTCTTATTTAATTAAAAACCTTGTTTTAAGTTACAATAAAAAGTTAAGTACATCATAATTAAAAAACGCTTTACTATTATTAAACTATAAAGACAATAAGAATAATTAAAAGGCTTATATTTAAAAAAAAAAAAAAGTTATACTTCTACTCTAATTTCCAAAATATTACATTATCTCGAATTTCCCCATACTTTAATATAATATCTTTCCCTAAATATTAAATCTTAATGTTTAACAAAAGCACTTTAAAAATAATATTAATATTAAAACTAATTATAATTATAATATTACTTAAAATTAAATCTTATATATTTAAACCATCTTTGTTCTTTAGTATATTTTTAAAAAGTCACTGGCTTTAATTAATAATTAAAAGGCATTATATATTTGCCTCTATATAATCGTCGTTCTTAAATTTCACAAAAATATTTAAAATAAGCTTTTTCTTATTATTAATAAATATATTATTTAAAAGTATATATAAATTATTAATAAAATTTATGACATATATTCCTATTACTTTATTGACATCTAAAAGCTTCGGATTAATAGTAATAATACTGACCTTTTTAGGGTATTTGCTTTTGTTTATTAATAATAATGGCTTTTCTTTTTTTTTGTTTAAAGTAACGCTTTTAATAATTCGATTAATAAAGAAGATCTTTTAATTTTCCTTAATGATTTCCCTCTATAACTCAGCGTACTTTGTTTTTTCGAGTCTTTTATGAGTTTTTTTAAACTTTGTTATTATTAAGACAATTCCTTAGTTTATTTATATAGCCGCCGTTATAGGCGTACTATAGTCTTTAACATTTAATAAGTACTTAAAAATAGCTATTTTTAGAATTATAAGGGTAACCATTATCCGTTGATTATTTAGAATAAAATCGGTTAAATAAGCCTTATTTATTATAAATACTTAAGCTTTTGGCACTAAAAATAGCTTTAAAATTATCAAAAGTTTTTAAACGCTTCTTAAAAAAGGCATATAACCTATTCATTATCTTTTTACTTTTTAAACTATTTTTAAAATACTCTTTTAAATTAATTTTAAAAATTAAACCATATTTTTTAAATATTATATAATATTCTTTTTTTAAAATATTATCTTTAATAATGTTAATTAAAATTTAAATGGCTTATATCTTAATATAAACTAAAATTATAAAAAGAAAGTCTCTAATATTTAAAATACCTTAAACTTTTGAAATATTATATACTTTAATAAAATAATACTTTTATTCTTATTTTTTATATTAAATACGAGTTTTTATTTTTCCTTTTTTTTTAAAGGCATTTATTAGAACTTCTCAATAATTTAAAATAATAAATAATAATATAAAGGCATTTAAAAGAACTAATTCTTGTTTAATTAATTTAATTAATACTTAAAAGCCAACAAAATTCTTTGACTTATTATTGTTAATAACATTTATTAAAATTAATACATTAATAGTATTATTGACCTAATTAAATAAATATTAATACTTTATATTAAAAAACGTCTATTAAGTAAGTTTATTTAAAAAAAAAAATTATATGAACTTCTTAGATCTTTTTAATATTATTAAAAGTCGCCTTTTGTAGTTTAATAGCTTATAGAGGCTTTATAAAAGTCCTTTTTTCGTTTTTATTAATAGTTTTTTATTTGTAATATGTCTTTTGCTTATTATTATTTATTAATGTTATTTATCTTATAAATTAATATTTTGTTTTAATTTATATATACTCATTAATATTAAGAATTATTAATTAAAATTTAAAGAAGTTTAAAATATTATATTTATTTAAATTAATGAAATTAATAATGCCCTTTAATTAAATATAATATTAAAATCTCGTTTATTATTATAATCATTGGTAATAATTGTTTAATAAAACATTGTTTTTATTGATTAATATGTCTTAAAAAGACATCTTATTATTATTATATGTTTATAAAATTTAAAAAGGTATTATTAAATTAAAAAGGGGAATATATACTTTTAAAAGGTTTTTTAAATAATAATAAATGTTTTTTAATATTTAACTTTGCTTTTTTTAATTTATAGTAGTTATATCTTAATAATTTATAAAATAAGGCTATGGCTTTTAATTATTAAATACTATAGGGGAGGAGTTTTAGGAAGTATGAAAATCTTGAATTATAAAGAAATATAATAAAACTCCCCTTAAAAGGGAGCTCTAAAGATTTAGTTATATAAGCAGTCTTAATTGGCTACAGCGTCATTGAGGCTATGTTGGTGTTATTAACCGACAACCCCTATTCTGTACGACAAAACGTTAAAAAAGCCGCTACCTAAGTACTTAAAAATACAAAACTTGTTTAATAAAACGCCTTATCGTCTTCCCCATTTTGTTTTACGGTATTAATTCTTTGGTTAAATTAAAGGGGTAAAATCCTCTAATCCTAACTAACATCCAAAAAAATTATATTAAATAAGGATTAATTAAGAATTTGTTAATTTCATATTAAAATATTATAAAAAAATAACGACTTATAGCTATTATAATAAGAGGTAATTTAATGTATATTTAAAAAATATTAATAATATAATAATATATTACTAATATTAAAATCAAAACAAAAATCATTTAAAAGAGCCATTTTTAATAAAAGTTAAAAATAAAATAAACCTAAGGTTAATATTTATATAATTCCCCATATTTTTTTAGTTTAAAAAATAATAATTATGCTAATTTATGTTTATATAATTATTAAAATATATTATAGCTATTAATACAAGTATATTAATTATTATGTTTGTTTTATTTAGAATAATATCAGGTTTTTTAATTGTTTATCCCTTTTTCTTAAAAATATAAATATAATAATTTTAAGGGGATTTTAATATATAAAGATGGGTTATTAAAGGATTAATCAAAAATTAATAGATGACAGCTTTAATATTATTTAATTCTAATATAATATTATTAAAAGTGGTAATATTAAAAGTAGTAATATTATAAGTACTGATATTAAAACAGGTCTTATTTTATGTTTTACTCAAAAGCTCATAGTGATACACGACTTTTAAATAATAAAACCTTAAAATATTTTTTAATAATTAATATTTTTTATAACCTTATTAGTAATTATAAAGCCGAAAAAGCTATTTTAATAAGCTAATTAAGTTGATTTTAAAACAGGTCTTATTTTGTATTTTACTTAAAAACTCATAGTAATGTATGATTTTTAAATAATTCCCATTTAAAAGTGGGGCTTTTTAAACTTTTTAGCACTAAACGCTACTCCCGTACTCCTGCACTCCCGAGGTTTTGTTGTATATCATACAATCAACACCACCTTCCCTCCTTTTACCCTTTATTAAAGACTTTTATAAATTACGTTATAATTATGCTATAAACAAAGCTTAATTTATATATTAATAACTAATCATAGGAAGGCAAAATTTAAGAGATTTTTTCATTACTATAAAGGTTTACACATATTAATGCCTAAGGCTCCTAAAATTCAAGAAAACATAGAGATAGTTAAAGTTATTAATTATTTAATAACTTAAATATTTTAAATCTTATTATTTAAATTTTCGTTATATTAATATTAATAAGAGCATATTAAATTATTTGCCCCTTAGGCTAAATAAAGCCAACTTCTTTTATCTCTTTTTTATTATTAAAAAGAAGATTTTATTAAATGTTAATAGTATAAGTAATAATTTTATTAAAAATGCTAATATTAAAATAAATGAAAACGCTTTTATCCCTCTTTTAAAAAAATCTATGGTCCTTTTAATTAAGAAAAATATTATTAATATAAACAAACTTTTAGCAGAAATATTTAAAAAAGGTAAAAAATTATTATTAACATTCTTGATTATTAATTAACCTTTATTTTCAAAGTTTAATAAAATAATTGTATCTTTTTTATGGCTTTCCCCTTTCTTTTCTTTAATAGCGCTAATGATTTAATTAGCCCTTAATTTTGCGCAATTATTTTAATTAAGTACAATCAATACTTTTTAAAATATAAAGACGATTAATTTAGTATTTACCCGTAATTTAATTTTTTAATTTTTAACTTTTTATACGTTTTAAGTTAGGTAATGAAGCGCGATGTTTTATTAAAGCAAATATTAATATTATTAAATTAAACCTACTAGCATTTTAAACGCGGCTAAATAAAAATCTATCCCTTTTACCGCATATTATATATTAAGGGCAAAATATTCCTAAAATCAGATTATATTAAAAAAAGCACGGCTATAATCTTAAAGCGCTAGCTAAATTTCATAAAAACAATTTAACTAATTTTAAAATATTCAACATTATAAACATATAATAAAACAATTTATAATAACATATGCTGTGATATAAGAAATGAAAAGCCATTATAATAACATATGCTGTGATATAAGAAATGAAAAGCCATTATAATACTTAGGAAAAATAATATTACATAAAAAATCATTTAAAACCATTTTTATATTATTACCAATTATATTTGCTTTTATTTTAAAGCATTTTTTAAAAAAAATATTAAATATTCCCTTTTTTATAATAACTTTTGGTTTTAATAAAAATGGCAGGATTACGGCAATGAATATATACACAGTATTTTTTGATTTAAAAATAACCTAAAAAAATTATTTTAAATTTTAAAAGAGATAATTAAATTTATTGACTTTAAAAAAAACAAGATTATAATATGAATTCCTGCCCTAGCGCATTGCCTTAATGTTTAGCACCCATTGTTTCTCTTATTTTATTAAGTTAAAATATTAAAAGTTAATTTACAGCTTTTGTTAATTAATTTTAAGTTTATTAGTAATATAACCACGCCTATTACCTTTATATAAACGAAAAAACTAAAATCATAATATATTAATTCTATTACCTTTGCCCTTTAGTCATTAAAGCGTTGTACGGTAATAAGATAAATTCCAAGCATTATTAGTTTAAGCCTTAATAAAATGCCGAAAACATTAACCCTTTTTATTTGCTGTTTATTTTAAGATAAATAAGAAATATAAATATATAACTATTCACAAGCTTATATGGCTTATTTAAATATTATGGCAAATATTATTCAAAAGCCAAAAAATCCTTACTTACATATAAAAACTTTTCTTCCAAATCAAAAAACATATTAATTTCGATTTTTTAGCTTTTTTTTATTATTAAAATATTAAATAAGTTAATTAATAAAAAGAACTAATTTATATAAAAATTTACCATATCATTCTCGGCTTCTCATAATAAAAATTAAATTGGGTTTTTATAAATTACGATTATTGCTTAAATAAAAATGCCAGCCTTAACATAATTATTAAGGCTAATAATACAAAAGTCTTTTAATTATTAATCTAAAAATATCAAGATTATATTACTAATCCCAAAAGTGAAAAGCGCCTATATAATATTTTTCTTTTAAATTCACTACAATATTTCAATTACCAAGCCTTTAAGCGCAAAGGCTTTATATACGGCGGGAAACCTATAATAATTAATTACTTCCCAACCTATAAAAATTCTATCATTTTTAATAAATATGAGGATTATTATCAACTCAAGCTTATGCTTTATCACCCTCATAAGGCCGTCAAAAAACTTTTTATAATATATGATAAAAATTATAATATTTTTAGTTAAGCTTATAATACATGTCTAAAATTTTATCATTACCCAAATTACAATTACTACAATCCCCCGAATTTTCCTAATAACATTAAAAAGAAATTAAACTAATGTTATCTCAAACTCTTAAAACGCTTATTAATTAAAAGCAATACGTTTGCCGTAATTTTTATAATAATAAAGCTATTATAATTAATTTTAACAATTTAAAGCGCTAGCTTATGAATTAAAAAAAGGCTGGCTTAATTATATTAAAAAACACGACATTTATAAAAACTAGCTTAAAGTAAAAAAAGCGAAAGCGTAATTTAATGATTTAATAATTGTTATGTGATACGGAAAGTGGAGCAGGTCTTTTAATATGTAAGAGATTTTTATAATTATTAAAAGTGAAAAGTATGTGAATGTGTTTAATGAATTAAATTAAGCATTACCTTTTTTAAAATAAGATTATAAGTTAAAAATATATAAATAAAATGCTTACGTAATTATACGTTAAACCTTATTAAATATGTTAATATAATAATGGCGCTAGTTATGTAATGCATTTTTATAATGAGATGTTATTTATATAATTAAGAACTTCATCAGCAAAAAATTTCCGGGACGGCATTTTAAGGTTTAGCTTTCCACGCCTATGGCAATAAATGGCGGCCTTTTAATAAAAAAGGCGGAACCACAAATCTCCTGTCCGCTAACGGCCGCTATTTATATATAATTATAACTATAAAAAATATTTACTCTTTTTTATTAAAATATATATATTTACACTAACATTTATTTATTACTACTTTTAAATATTAAAATAAGGCAAATAATATAATATTTTTATTATACTCTTATATTAATTAACTTTACGTTTTTTATAATAATTAAACGTTAAATGACCCGCTATTAAAACAACCTATAACTAAAACAGCCTTTATATAAACAGCTAATGCCAAAACACCTTGTCTTTAAACAACTTCCCCCTAAATACCCTACACTTAAACACCCTGCACCCAAACACCCTATACTACGCTAAATAGCCTTCACTCAAATAACCCGCGCCTAAATCCTCCTCAACCTAATAAAATCTCTTGTTTTATTAACTTTTAATTTAAATAATTAAAAAATATAATACTAACATATAAAAATAAAATCTTATTAAACTACTTATAACTACTGATTTCTTCAGGCTCAGAAACTCTTTTAAATGACTTGGACCTATTCTTAAGCTAAAGCTCCATTTTAACTAAATTCCATTTCTAAGTTAATAATTGCCTTTTTAATATTTCCGCCATTAATAAGTAACTCTTTCTTAATGTTTTCAATATTAGCTTTAAAGAATAAGGCGAATAAATGTGCTTTTTTATCCTTCGCAGTCATTTAAACGACTTCCTCATTCTTAAACGTAAAATCAACCTAAAAACGCTTCTTTTTTAAGTGTTCAATGTCGCCACTAAGGTTAATATTAAAATCGTCTTTATTATTATCACTGTTTACCTCATAGCCTACACTTAATTTAATAATTAAGTCATTATTTTTTAAAGGAAATATGTCAATGTCTTCATCTTTATTAAATAAGATAGCCTGGTTTATAGCTTTTCTTAAACTTATGGCTTTGTTTAAATTGATACTTTTGTTTTTAGCCGGTAAACCGTAAATATCTTCATTGTTTTTCTTAATCTTATTTTTTATTAGTAACATTTCCACATCTGTGTCTAAATTTACTTTAAACCCATTATTATTAATTATAACATGTTCTTAAGCCTTAGGGTTATCTAATAAAAGACGCAAGTCTCTAAAGCTCCAATCAATACTACTAAAAGTAATAACTCACATAAGTAATCTTTAAGGTCGAAGTAATCTACTGCTTAAAGAAAAGCCATATATATAATAAGGGTAGTCGTTAAAATCAAATAATATGCCTTTACGGGGATTACTTAAAATATAAATCAAATACATAATAAATCATTTTTTAATAATTATAAAAGTTAATATTTTTTAATATAATTAAAACAAACTTTTATTATATAACTTTAAGTAATATAAACACTGCCTTATCTTTTAGCCTTATTAATTATTATAAAGCCATAAAACACAAATCTTTATTTTATTCATTAATCTTTGTATAATAATATAAAAATCCCACAGCCATTTGAAAATCTTTCTCATTTATAACCATCTTTAAAATACTTAGTCTCCCCGGCTGTTTATACTTAAACAATAATTTGCCTATTAAAATCTTTGCCTTATTACTCACAGTATTACACTTTAAATCTAGCTTTTTGAGAATTTTTAAGAATAAATCCTAATTTAAATGTTTTGTACAAATATTCTTTTTAAAGGCCCCTTTAATCTTAGGCTATAATAAAGCACTAACTCCTATAATAATTCATTCGTTATTTCCCCCTTTAAGCCCTTTAATGCACATTATAATATTTCACTAAAACAAAACAGTCTTTAATATAATCTTATGCTGCTTTTTTACTAACATCTTATTACTTATTATCTTATAAACTTCCATTAATGCTTTATTTTACACTTATAATCTTTTTCTTACCGCCCTTTTTTATTTTATTTGTATAAGCGCGTTTCCTATTATTATTACTAATAATATTGCGCTCTTATAAATTGGCTTGAATATAATAGGCTTTACTTGTCTTAATATTAAGCTATCCTTTTTCATTAAATTATGCGTTAATTTTTTAATCGCCATAGGCTTTTGTGTTTAATAGGATAGTGTTTTTATAATATGCGCCGACAATTGTTTTACTAATATTCTGCCTTTTATTATAGACTTTAGCGTATTAATTTTTAAGCCCCTTTCATTAGATTTTATAAGTTCGTCAGCCTCTAAGTCAGTCTTCTCTTTCTTTATTATTACTTCTATTACTTTTAATGTCCCCGCCACCCTTTTTCCCTTATTAAAAACACTTATCCTATTAATAATTTTACGCCGTTTAACCTTTTATTTTTAAAATTATTATAATAGTAGGCGTATATTATCAAACACTCAACTACCCAATTCATTTTAATATATAACTAACTGCCTTGGTTCTACTCCTAAATTAAGTCTATAAGTATATTTACTATTTCCCCATGTGTATTATTACTTAAACGTGTCTTTATATTAATATCCCTATAAATAGTGAACTAATTATTCATAGCTTAAGTATGTAATGGCGTGAACTTGTTCATTATTATCCCTAATATTTTATATATAATAATATTTAAATTAATTTAAGTTAAGCCGTATTTTATGCTTATTGTCCCTTATATTATAAAGTCGTGGTTTATTTTATTGATAAACCACGCGTCCTAATAAATAAGATCTTTTTTAAAGAAAGGATGAAACGCGTTTAGTTATATGGTAAGTTTAAGTAAGTTATTATTCTCAACGTTCAACACTACATTAATAATATTAAAAAACTTAATATTAGCGTATATTTTTGTTATTTAAATGGAGCGAATTAGAGTATAAAATTGCTAATGTATTAAAATCGCGGGCTAAAGTAATCAACCTAATAGCCGCTTAAGTAGCCCATTTAAATAAATAATTAAATAAATTCTTAAATAGCCTCCTTTCCCCTTAAATAATTGACTTAAACAATTGACTAAATAGCCAACTTAGGTAGCTCATTAAGTAGCCCATTAAGCAGTTAACTTAAGTAGCCTATTAAATTGATTATAGAAAATTATTGACTTAATTAAACGATTAGACTAAATTAAAGGGGTCATAGATAAGGCTACTTGTTAATTAATTCTTAGAGTATATTCTTATTTTAAATGTTTTGTAATGAACTTACCACATGTGCTTCTTATACTAGTCATTTGTTAAAGAATAAAAAACATGTATAAACACAAATATTTATTATATATGGGGTTGACTAATTCTTATATTAAAAGCTTGTTTTTATAATTATAATTATAAAATAACTATCTTTAAATCTTAATCCCTATTATCAACACTTGTATATAAATGTAAGAGTCCATATATTATTTAGAAATCGTTTTTATTATGAATTGGTTTTAATTCACTCAACTGCTTAAGAAGTTTATATATAAGTACACCGCTGTTGTCATCAGTTTTATATATATCACTAACAATGACATAATTGAGGTCCATTTTTTAAAAAATATAAAAGAATTTGTATTAATTCAAATAATCTACTCATATATTCTTATTTATAATTTATTCACATTTTAACTCAACTAAAGCACATACCCCCATAATAATTATATTATTATTATTATACTTAAGCCCATTAAATATCATCACAATATTCCACTAAACAAATGCTATTTTTAATGTGATTTTATACATTAAATTAGCCAATATCTTATTATCTTATATTTTAAACCTTAACTTTAATGCGCTTATTTATGTCTATTGTTTTTTAAAAATAACCTCTCTATTATTTTGTGGCAACGCCTTGGCTTTTATTAGTAAAGAAAATAAGAGAAGCGAAAAATTGTTATTTTTAAATTAAGGGTGATTAAATATTCGTCTTATCTACGATTTATTTTTAAACTTTAATAGTGTTTATTTTTGAGTTTTAAGAGGACGCGTAACTAGTGTCTTGGCTCTTGGCCTAAACTTTAGGGGCGGGGTAAATATGTTGTTTACATTAAGGGCAGTGATAACACTTGGCGTTCCTTTTATAAGTAATAGTGCGGCTTTTGATTTATTTAGCTTATGAGCTTGCCCTTTTTTAAATAAAACGACGCATCTTTTTACGTAATAACTAAGACATTCCATTGCTTAAATAATCTTGTCTTATGATTAACTATTATGGTTTTGTTCTTAAATTAAATCCCCAAATATGCTTATTATTTTTTTATGTTTATTATTACTTAAACGTGTCTTATTATTAATCTCGTCTTAATTAATGTACCACTGATCCACAGCTTTAGTATGTAATGGCGTTAATTCGTTTATTATTATCCTTAACATTTTATAAATAACAGTGTTTAAATCAAATCATATTAAGTTATATTAAATGTTTATATTTTCTTATATTATGAAATTCCGATTACAATAGTCCGTGAATTATGCGTTATATTATGCAGGATCTTTTATAAGGAAAGGTTGGAACGTGATAGGCCATACAGCAAGTGTACTAGCGGCTATAATTATTATTGATTAGTTTTATAATTCTAAAATTAAATAAAATATCCTCACCTTTAACCATTATAAAATAAATACCATTACTCATATTTATTATTTAATTATGTTAATTAATTAATATTTGTGCTAAATTAGCGTAATTGTGTAAAGTAAAGAGAGTGTTAACTGTTTTAAAAGGCTTTTTTATTTAATAAATCTATATTATATTAGCCTGGAGCACCGTAAGTAACGTAATAGAATAAGTTAAGACCAACGGGAATGTGATTTTAAAGTCAAAAAAATAATATTATACAAAAATAAGCCTATAAATAAAAAATTTAATTAAAAAAAAGTAATCTAAATAATAAAAGAACTAAGTGACATATAAAAACGAAGGCTACTTTAGGAAGCTGCGATATAGGCTATTTACAGGAGTATTAAATAATGGCATTAATAGCGGGATTACAGCTTCCTAAAATAGCTTATAAAATAGCCGCTATTTCACTAATAGCCTTCTTTGTTTATAAACATTATTTCACTTTTATTTTCACTCATCATTTAACTACACCTTTAAGGTATAATATTGACTTATATTTTAAAATACGCATTTAATTACATATACACGTTTAACTAACAATTATTAATATAATGACAAACCTTCCCTTAAAAACAAATATATCTATACTTTAAATTCTTTTACTTCAGCTTATACAATAACCTAATCCCAAAGTTCCATTAGGTAATACCATAATAACCAACAGCCAAGTAAACGTATTAATAATAATAGGGGAAGATGTAATTATAAGTGATAAGAGACTATTAATTGAACTTGATTATAATTAACGTTTAATAAATATAAATCCATTACTTATCACCAACCCCTTTTTTTAACTTAATTTACCTATCCGCGCACGCCTTTACATAATCAAGAATACTAAACACTTGGTTATAAGACTGATTATTATTTACTTATAAAAAAATCCTAATTACCAAATCAACGACGCGCTTATAAGCATAATGTCGTACAGAATTCAGGGTCACAGGGGCCAAAAGCTCATATATATCCAAATACACAGTTTATAACTATAGTCCACTTTTGTTGTACGTCAGTTAAGAGCCACAATGCCTCTAGTCCAGTTAAATAACCTATAGTTGCCTAGCGGCTATGTCACTGTAGATTTTTAGGCTCCGGTTTATGCCGAGCTTTGACTGAATTCTATCCGTTTTTCACTTAACCACAACAAACGGGGCAATTATCGTTTAACTACAACGAATCACACGACTCAAGGGCCTTAAGAAAGCCTACTACCTAAGGCCACCAACTAACTCGTTTAACGACCAGTACCTTGGATTATAAACAAAGGTTCAGTGGCTCTTACCCTAAGGAGTAGTTAAGGGGCTCTTTAAAGACCACTGATTGGTTTATTTATCTTTGGCCTCTAGGGGGTGTGTCGTACAGAATTCAAGGTCACAGGGGCCAAAAGCTCATATATATCCAAATACACAGTTTACAACTGTAGTCCACTTTTGTTGTACGTCACATAATAAAGATTATTCCTAATACTTTACTTAAATTTAAATAGTAGACTTTAAAAATTACAAAAATTCACGCACATCATTTAGACGTTGGCTTCTTTAAGCAATTCATTAATAAAAAGTTCAAAGTTAACATGGCCTCCTTAAATATAAAATTAGGATAAATATGTTAAACATTAGGCAATGTGCCAATTATATACCTTATAATTAATAACAAGTTTACTTTCTAATTTACAATTAATATCTTATTTAATAATGCGCGATCATATAATATAATCCTTTTTTTAGAATTTTACTTATAGTAACTTATTCTTAATAAAGTCTTATTTAGAAAAACCCAAAAATCCTAGGCCATTGTTATTCAAAGAGAGAAGGCTTGGACCTTAATTACCCAGGATATATTTTATGATTTAATAATTATTGCCTTAAAGCTAAAAGCACTAAAGACAATTGTTCTTTTAATTATAAAACAAGCCAAAACATAAAATAACTTTAACATTAAAAACTCAAATGTTCTTAATAATAAGTCCTTAAGTGGCTTTAATGTAAACTCAAAGTTAGACAATGTGTTTAATAAAAATAATAAAAATAAAGAGTCTGAGGAAGAGCCAAAAGGCATAGATCTCAATAATTTAAAACTTAAGAAGGTAAAGTATAAGAATAATAAGCCAATGCTAGATAACTTTAAGGGTGATAATAATGTATACTAAACGGCATGAACCATATGGTAAAATGGTAAAATAAATGAGATTATGTAATTATAAGCCCCTTTCCTTTATACTCAATAAGTTATTGTTTAATCAATTTATTTAAGATGATTGAACTAATAGACTTTGAGGTTATAATACATTTAAGTAAAAATAATTAAGGCAACGGCTGTGCGTTTTTTTAACATGACGTATAATATTATAAACCTAATTATATTATTATTATACATGGTTTTACTCATAAATTATTGTTTATTCAAATGTACTCTACATATATACTTCTTCGGTTCTACTACAGCCCAGTGGGTAATATGTTTTTAGCTTTATTAATAGGGCTTAGGAAAATAATTATTGTTTTTTTTGTTCATTATATATAACATATGTATAACTTTATGTGGAAAGATATTTTATAAAACCACTTTAAGAGATACGTCGACTAAAAGACTAATAATACTAAAAATCCTAGTATTATATGTCTTTTTATTTAAAAAATATTAAACATTTACGATTATTATTACCTATATTATTATTTTTCCTTAAGACGCTTTATAAGAACGGCGTTTAAAGTATTTGTTACACTTGTTTTTATTGGTTTATTAACAACTTAGAGGCATAAGTTCAATGTGTGTTTAGACCTAATATAAAGTAATTAAAAGTTAAGTCTTATTAATTATATGAATAAGTGGGGTTATTTATTAATAAAGTTCCATGGCACTAGTATTAAAATCCGTGCATAATAGTGGGTAAATATGCATAGAATAAAGAGGCAGTTCTTTAAAGAATTAAAATATAATAATAATATGTTAATTAATAAATAATAATCAATCCTTCGGCTAATTATCCTAAACCCCCCGCGTATATAATGGCAGAGTTTTTATATTATCGACGCTTAATTTCGTAAATGCCAAATTTCTTTAAGATTTAAATAATAAATAATATAACACATAGTCCGTCCGCTATTATAAAAAAGGAATAAGAAATGGCACGCCTGATAAAATAAATAACCAGCCTATTACATATTACTTAAAAAATAATTAAAGAATAGTTGTAGCTATTATTTTCTAAGATAAGTCTTATTTATGTGTTATTAAGACAAATAAGGGCATTAAGGTGATTCTTACCGCGCAATAGTGTGAACTAGGGCGTGTAGATTATAAAAAGAAAAAGCCGAACATTAAATTTTTTAAGATCTACTTGTATTAATTATTTAAAACGCCTCTAATATTTAGCCCTTTAAATATTATTAAATTTATTAAGTTAATGATTAAAAATAAATGGGTGACACATGACGTGCTTTAATATTAAATAAGAAATAAGCTTAAAAAACTGGGTGATACTTGAGTAAAAAATCTTATAATAAGAAATTATAAAGAAAAAATATTTTAAAATGTTTTACATTAACTCCTTTTAATTTTTAAAACACTATTCTTTTACTTTATACCTAAAAGCAAGTTCTTTGGCCTCCTAATTATCAAAGTTCTTAAAAACATACATCTAAACTATAAGTACACCTACCTTGGCGTATAATAAAAGAAGGCATAAGAAATTACCTAATTTAATTATACCAAATAAGTTAATGTCAATATTAAACATAAAAAAAACCTATTTTTAAAAATTCTAATTATATAATGACTATCCCCTTTTAAAGCCAAGCAACTTTTACTACTGCTTACGCGTTTATGCCACCTTTCCCTTTTTAACAACAATAATAAACCCTAAGATTAAAGAACTTTTTAAGTTTATAAATAAAGAGTTTCTAAGCTTAACCTAAAATTATATGGATAATCATAGCTAAGTGATTCTTCCCTTCTTTAAGCCTAGTCAACCTAAGGATCTATTTTTAAACAACCTTAAAAAGATCTATAGGTTATTTAATAAAATATAACTCTAGTAAAATAAGATTGAACCAATACAGCCTTTATAGAAAAATAGAAAAAGCAAAGATTTACGGCATATTATCACTTTATATTATTATATTATTATATATATTTAGTTTTTAATAAATAATATCTTTTTACCCTTAAAATATAATTAAATACTAATAAAAATACTAATAATTAGGGGACTAATCAGAGATTAATGGGTGACAGCGTTAATGTTACTTAACTGTAATATAATATCATTAAAAGCGGTAATATTAAAAGTAATAATATTATAACTAATATTATTACTTTTAATATTATAACTAATCTTATAACTAATCTTATAACTAATCTTATAACTAATCTTATAACTAATCTTATAACTAATCTTATAACTAATCTTATAACTAATCTTATAACTAATCTTATAACTAATCTTATAACTAATCTTATAACTAATCTTATAACTAATATTATAACTAATATTATAAGTATAATAATAAGTATTTTTTAGTTTTTAATGCTCCGCAGGCCTTTCGGGGGCCCTCCGCGGGCTTTGCGAGGCCTTTATATTAATTATAATTATATTGACTTAAAGAAAAGCTTATTTTTAAAATTATTAAACTATTAAACTATTAAACTATTAAACTATTAAACTATTAAACTATTAAACTATTAAACTATTAAACTATTAAACTATTAAACTATTAAACTATTAAACTATTAAACTATTAAACTATTAAACTATTAAACTATTAAACTATTAAACTATTAAACTACTAAATTTCATAAATAACTTAATAAGTACTTTATTTAATAATATATTAAATAATTTAATAATTGGTTTATTTTATATTTTATTTTATAGTCTAATAAATAATATTATACATATATTTATTAATTTTTAAATCGACTTTTTAGAAAAAGAATTATTAAAGTAAATCTTTAATATTTACTTTTAATTATATATTAAGCTTAATATTTAAATTATAATAATAATATTTTCGTTTTTAAATATGTTCTTTTTATTTTAATAAGTTTTATTAATAATATTTCTTATAAATAGCCGTTTATTAGCTTATATATTAAAATAAAATGAAAATTAGTTTAATTTTAACTTTTTAATTAATTAATTATATGATATTACTTTAATAATTAATATCCTTATAATTATAATAATTATTATAAATCCAAAAAAGTTATATTAATAAGCTAATTAAGCTGATTTTAAAACAGGTCTTATTTTATATTTTACTCAAAAACTCGTAGTAATACACGACTTTTAAATAATAACAAATCCAAAAAAAATTAATAATTAATATCTTTATAATTTGATTAGTCATTGTAAATTTGAAAAAGCCACTTTAATAAGCTAATTAAACTGATTCTAAAACAGGTCTTATTTTGTATTTTAGTTAAAAACTCATAATAATACACAACTTTTAAATATAATTTCTTTAGAAATATTTCTTTAATAATTAATATCTTTATAATTTGATTAGTCATTATAAATTTAAAAAAGCCACTTTAATAAGCTAATTAAGCTAATTCTAAAACAGGTCTTATTTTATATTTTAATTAAAAACTCGTAATAATATATGATTTTTAAATAAATTCCCTATTAAAAGTGGGGCTTTTTAAACTTCCCACATTCCCGCACTCTTATACGAGATCCCGCATTCTTAAAGTTTTGTTACATATCATACAATTAACACCACTTAACACTACCTTTTATTATACTTATAACTTAAATCACGTTTTAATTACAACAGAGTCAAAGCTCGGTCCACGTATTTATAACTAATCAAAGAAAAGTAAAAATTAACAGATTTTTTCACTACTAGGAAAATCAACCTAATGTAAAGATTTCTGCGTGACTTAAGTAAATACCTGAGGCTCCTAAGATTCAAGAAAACGTAAAGACAGCTAAAGCTGTCAATAAAGCAATCCACTTCAATTTCTTTTAATAGCCGTAATAAAAATAACCTCTTCATATATCCCATAAAACAGCCCACTCTAATTTCTCTCAATAACTATGATAAAAACAGCCTTTTTATACATTTTACAAAACAACTTACCCCGTTTTCTTTAAACAACTATAATAAAAACAGCCTTTTCACACATCCTATAAAACAACTTATCTTATTATTTTTAAATAACCGTAGTAAAAACAGCCTTTTTACACATTTTATAAAATAACCTACTTTATTTTCTTTAAATAACCATGGCAAAAACAACCTCTTCACATATCTTATAAAATAGTTTATCCCATTGTTTTTAAATAACCATAATAAAAATAGCCTTTTCACATATTTTATAAAACAACCTACCCTATTATTTCTAAATAACTATGATAAAAACAACCTTTTACACATCTTATAAAATAGCTTATTTTATCAATTTTTAAGTACTTTATAATTGCCATAAAAACAGCCTTCCGGAGGTTTTACCAAGTGAAATAAGTGGTTTTATTAAGCCTAAAAAAAGCCTTCAATGAATTAAAATAAGTAATCATAATAGGTCCGTGGATAATATAATATAAGTATTAATTGATAAGTCCGTTACTTTTATTAACGAGTACTCCTTTTTTGACCTATGTTTTAAGTAAGAATTCAAAAGGAGAAAAACCATCAAGTGAGAGTTGATAATATTTACTATCTTTAAGTTAAAAGATTAATAATAGTAGAAGCGTTAATAATAAAATATAGCGTTAATTAGTTTCGTCTAACCCATAAACATTATTATCTAGGAACAGGTCCAATTAGTGTTTTTAACGTTTAACATTACGCTAATAATAATAAAGAATTTAATATTAATATAAATATTTATTATTTTATTAGAGTAAACCAGAGTTAAAATTTATTCATGTATTAAAACAAATATTTTGAAAGAGTGGATAAAAGTAAAAACCGTTATCCTAAATAACCCACTAAATAGCCCACTTTTAATAAACAGCCCACTAAACAGCCCATTAAAATTCAATCTAAATAAGCCATCACATATCTTATAAACAACTTAAACAGTTCATCTTAACATATAATTGAGGAAGGTGTTTTAATTGGCATTTAAATGACGTTTTTATTGTTTTATACTTTCTTATAATTACTTTAAACGTAAAATATACGTGCCTAACTAAAAAGACAATAAACTGAAAATTAGTAAGGGTAAGAAATTTAATAACAAATATTAGAAAAAGCGTGAGCTTAATAATAAAATAAAACAAGTAAAGCGCGCTTAAACAAACAAATTAAACTTATTTATTTAATAAAATTACAATTATTTTTAATATAAATAATTATAACGGCGGTTATTAAAAGGGTTATATTAAAGGAGGTATTACTTTTATAAAAAGTAAAAAGATAATAGAATGGATGTTTTATATATAGTCTAATATATAAGAAAATAAAATAAAATATGTGACGTGTTTAAGTCATTTAATGGTGATTTCTTAATTAAGTAAATTTATCAAATATAAAAGGAAGAAATAGTCCTTAAGGATTAGGCAGTCTATTAGTATAAAGTATAATGAGTCCATAATAGGTAAGGCTTTTTCCGTATTAATTGTTTATTAATGTAATACCTTAGCTTTATGCCTTTAATAAGACTATGGCTTTATTATATTAATTCTAGAATAAATTTATATTAATTTATATATGTCTTTATAGTTCTTTTATGCTTTTATGTATATGTTTACGTAAAATGTATATAAGTAAGGATTTGGAGTTAATAATAATAATAGGCTTGACAATTAAAACGTTGTTAGCAGTTAAATAGCTTTTTTATGTTTGAAATACATTGATATATTTAAAGTCTAATATATTAAACGTAAGTGAAAATAAAGAATTTAATAAAGAAACCATAATTATTAAGGAAAACAAATGACCGGGTTAATATGTGAGCGCAAGTATAAATAATAACATTTAGGCTTTTATGATCATATTAATCATAAGTATATGAGCTTTTTATTTATATAAAGGGGGAAAAAGAGATGAAATGAAGTTTTAATACTAAGACTTATTATAAGGGAAAGTGAAAAAAAGAAAGTGATATGTTCAAATGACTTTAACACGACTTCCTTATAAAATAAATATAAAAAGGCCACCATGTTTATTATAAAATGAGTAATTAAAGAACAATAGATTTAATTAAAATAATCCATGGTATTCGTTAACGACATAACACAACTTTAATATTTGTGAAATAAGTGTTAGCTTATTTATAAAATCTGTGATATTTTAAGTATTCATATTAAAGTATATATGTTTTTATAATATTTTCGTGTTTTAACGTAAACATTATTGTCAAAGGCAAGAAGGCAGTAAGTCAATAATAGTAATAAACATGACAATTGCGTTTTTTTTTAGTGGGTTTCCGTCCTTTTAAATGTATAAATATCTTTATAATCTAAAGTCTTAAATAAGGATTATATTAAAATAACCAACTTAAGTAGCTAATTTAAGTAACCCATTAAACAGCCTATTAAATAGCCTATTAAATAGCCCATTAAGTAGCCCATTAAGTAGCCCATTTAAACAACCTACTTAAGTAGCTAACTCAGGTAATCCACTAAGCAGCCTACTAATATAGTTTAAAAATATAATTGATTTAATTAGCCCCTGGAGTACGCTAAGATAATTACATAAATAAACCACTTGTTCATAAAACCTAAGAATATATCTTTATTTTTAATGTTTTATGTTTAATACATAACATATGCATTTTATATAAAAAATCTATTATTAAAAAAGAATCATATAATCATTAACAAATTTTATTTTATGTAAAACTATGTAATTATTATTTTAAAAGCTTATTTATATATTTATAATCATAAAATAATTATTTTTAAATCCTAATCCCTATTATTAACACTTACATATATATGTAAGAGCCTATACGCCATTGAAAAATCATCCTAATCTTGGATTTTCTTTTATTCATTTAATCGCCTTAAAGGTTCATATAAAAATATGCTACGACTGTTTTTAGCTTTATATAAATCTTTACTAATAACATAGTTTGGGTTTATTTTTTAAAGGATATTTAAGAATTTTTATTAACTTAAGTGCTTGGCCTAAATGTCCTTATTTATAATTTGTTCACACTTTGACTTAATTAAAGCATATACCCTTACAATAATCGCATTATTATTACTATAACTAAGGCCGTTGAATGTTACCACAATGTTCCGTTAAATAAGTGTTGTTTTTAATATTGTTTTATACATTAAATTAATTAATATCTTATTATTTTATATCTTAAAGTTTGATCCTAATGTACCTGTTTATATCCGTAATCTTTTA
Organism: Helotiales sp. F229; assembly: GCA_002554605.1. Lineage (NCBI taxonomy): Eukaryota > Fungi > Ascomycota > Leotiomycetes > Helotiales > Helotiales sp. F229. The sequence goes on along the minus strand of MXAW01000004.1, from coordinate 1,254,182 downwards.
AAAATAACCCCTCCACTACTTCGTGGCGACGCCTTGGCTTTTACTAACGGAGAAAATAAGAAAAGCAAAGAATTATTATTTTTAAATTAAGGGTAATTAAACATCCGTCTTATTTATGCTTTTTCTTAAACCTTTAATAATGTTTGTTTTATATATTTAACTAATCGTAATATTAGGGTCCTAACTGCTGCCAATGATTTTAAAGCCGGTAATATTATATTATTTTTATTAAAGGCAGCGCCATTTAATAAGTCCCCTTCTCCAAACACTAATACAGCTTTTAGTTTATAAGCTTACTGTTTTTTAAAAAGAGCTACACATCTTTTTATATAACGACTCAAACATTCTACTACTTAAACAATTTTGTCCTATAACTAATTACTTTGGTTTTAATTTTAAATCAAATTCATAAATATATATATTATTTTTTCATGCTTATTATTGTTCAAACGTATCTTATTATTAACTTCACCATAAGTAGTGTACTAGTCCTCTACAGCTTAAGTACAAAATAACATTAACTCATCCATTATTATCCTTAATACTTTATAAATAGCCACATCCAAATCAACCCATATTAAGCCATATTAAATGCTCATATTCTCCCATATTATGAAATTCTAATTACAATAATCCACGAATCATACGTTGTGTTATATAGGATTTTTTTATGGGAAAAGGTTAAAACGTGGTTAACTATATAATAAGTATACCAGCGGCTATAACTATTATTAATTAGTTTTATAATTCTAAAATTAAAAAAAATATCTTCATTTTTAACTATTGTAAAATAAATACTACTGCTTGTATTTATTGTTTAATTATTTTAATTAATTGATGTTTAGGCTAAGTTAGCGTAGTTATGTAAAGTATAATTAGTACTAGCTATTTTAAGAGGCTTTTTTAATTGGCAGATTTGTATTATATTGGCTTAGAGCAGTGGAGTACCATAAGTAACGTAGTTGTATTAATTAAGATTAGCAAAAATGTGGTTTTAAGGTTAAAAAAGGAATATTATATAAAAGTTAAACTATAAATAAAAAAGTTATTTAAAAAAGAATAGTTTAAATAATTAAAAAATCAGGCCTTATATAAATGTTGGTCCACAGGGGTTATGTAATCTCTCTATGTTGTACAGGGAGCGCCACTTGAATGATACCATGGTAGTCTTCAGGGGTTATGCCTTGGCTACTAAGAGTAATAGATCTGACAGTTCCAGGGGGTAGTCGGAACTATAACGGACCTATTATAGGGGTTATTTAAAGGAGTATATAATAGGGGATCTCTCCTATTCTCTTAGAAAAACACAGATTTTACTACTCATTTTATTAAAGATTATATTAATTACCTTATTTTAATATATTTTTATGTGATCCACCGGTATTACATTAACACTAATTAATAATCAATTTATACCACAGACAGCAAGGTCTTAAATTACAGAGTCGACTTAAAGCATTTAATCATTTATACCTTTAATTAGGGCCTAGCCATTAACTAAATTAAAGGATAAATAACTTCCCCCTTTTAAAAACATTAATAAAGGTATTTTAACTAATTAAAAATTTAACAATTATATAACCTATAATAAACACAATATGACAATTATTTAATAACAATTATTAAATTAATACCTAAAAACCGGACTAATGGATTATTTAAAAAATCATATCTGAACCGACTTTAAACTTACCCTAATATGATGTCTTTATTAAAGGAATACATTATAAAGCCGATAAAAAAATAAAAAAGTGTTATCCCATTAACTTAAGAACTAGTGGATAATATATTATTAAAAACTAAAGGAATACCAGCTAATTACACAAAATATTCACAAAAATTCCACAAGTACTATTACGATAAGAAGACGAAAGGAGAATACTTGTTTTAGAATTTTTGGGAGTTTTTTAGTAAATAAACAATTGCTGACTTTAAGAAAATACATGAGTAAAAAAGGACTTAATTAAAGGATAATTTCAAATTCTATAATTACTATATATAAAAAGCCAAAGGAATAAAGGTTATAAATATACTAAAAAATATAATAAGGGCTAAAAAAAAACGAATAGCCTAAGGAATAACTAAAAATATAAAATTGAATACACCTAAGATCTGTCCTAAATCACATCCAAAATATATTCACTCTTTTTATATAGCCTATTTAAGATTAACCAAAAGTCCTTATACTTGTGTAAACCCCTTTTTCCTTCACGCCAAAAACCGAAAAAGGTTAAATACTTCTAGTGTCAATAAAAGAAACACTAGGCATTATACTAAAACGTCAAAATGACTCGCTTAATACTACTGCCTTTATTAAAGTTAATACTACAAAAGAAGATTTATATAATACAATGCTATTTGTTAATCTAAAAAGGGAATTCTCATTTACCCTTAGTAAAAGGCCCTTTAAAGATAAACCAAAGTAAAAACTAAATGATAATACATTACCCAATTTAACACTACCGCCAAATGTTTACTTAAGAAATAGGATATTACCCCCTTTTATAATGGCACTAAGATTTATTAAACCTTATTTTAAATTAATACGGCCTTTATAATTTATAATAAACCCACTATCCTTAGACTAAGCCAAATCCTTAATAAATCTTAATAAAATATACTTAAAAAAGCTTTAATACAATGGCGCCAAGGATTACTTTGATAAGAAGTTATATATTTTCATTGATTTATGTTAATAAGTTTCCGTTGACAATTCTATTTAAAACCGAGCTTTTCCGTCTATATTATGAAACAAAGCCAATATGTACTATTACCGGTACTTTTAAAACAAGGGTTATTTTTTTTAAAGATTTTGTCACAGTTACTTAAGGCAATTTTAAAATAAAGGAATATATGAATAAATTTTTTAATCAATAATTTGGCTTAACCTTTTCGTTATTTCAAGCCAAATCATATTAAAAGGGTAAATCAGTACTAAGTTAATTAAAAAGCTTTGCCAAGGAATTGCAAAGCCTCTAATTAAGTCTCAAAAATAATAACATAAAGAATGACAAAACGCTTTGGGATAAGCTATTATAAAGAATATTAAACAACCCACTCTTTAAAATGGCCTTGTTTAAGGTATTACTAATATTCCTTATCCTAATAAACGGCCTCTGCTTTACTATCGGCATTAAAACAATACATAAGCCGGGATCATAGGTCAAAAGGACTTCTAGATTAGATCCGAATCATTACCAATTTTATATCGCCGATGGAAGTACACATTACTTAAATAAGAGAATAAAATTCTTATAAGATAATAAGTGTAAGAACAAATTCTGGCCTAGGTTAGGTTACTCTAAATATATCATTTATAAAAAAAGGATTACCACAATAGCCGACATTCTAAAAAAAACGAGATATTATAAGAACAAAGTACTTTATTAATTAAAAAGCGGAAAGAATAAGAGCTATGGAGAGCTCATTCAAGGCCTATTTAACATATGCTAAAGGACATGGACCTGATTTAGACATAAATCAGACTTAGTTTAGAAGACATAAGGATAATCCCTAAAATAATAAATCAAATATTTTATTAGATAATAATAATTTTTAAGGGGAATTAGACAATAATAATGGCAATAATATAGCGAACTTTACGATTGTATTTATAATAAGTGAAACCAAGTATAATGCATGGGAAGTATTATTATAACTTAAAAAATAAAAAGCGGCCCACATTTTAAAGAATAAGATTAGGAAATTTTTACATAGTGAGGCCTATATAACATAATAGACAGACCGATTTTTTTAAAGTCTTTTCATTAATACTAAAGCCTTAAATAAAAACATTAAAGACATTAATCAATTGTGAACTTTATAACGGATTCAAGACGTCAAGCTTGACATAAATTAAGCAAAATAAAGTCAAATTACATTTAAAGCCGGTTCCTACCCGTCTATAAGAGTAATAACCATTAATATTCCTATTGGATTAATGGAGTTTATAATTATAAATGCGGACATCCCATTTTTAATGTACCTACAACAGTTAAATAAACTTAATGCCTAATACAACAATTTATAGAATATATTAATTTAAGGCAAAAAAAACACTTGATTATATAGAAACAAAGCCATCCATAGCTTCTCTTAGACCAATACCAGCAATTACTAAATTCATTAACTAATATAATTAATATATGTCATTTAACTAAAATAAAAATTCGGAAGTTATATAAGCAATTTGGGTATCCTTTAATACAATGCTTATAATACTTATTAAACCAAATTAGCCATATTCCTGACTCTGATATTATACTTAAAGTTAAAGAGATATATAAACATTACTAAAAATATACAGATACTTTACATAAATTTCAATTTAAACTATAAAATAACGTAAATTTTAACTATATAGTTTATGTTAATATAGCATAGTTTAAAGAGAAATATACCTTCCACATAATTAATAAAGCCATTGGCTTTAGAATAATAAAGCTACTTTTAAAAAAAACCGGTTTAGCCACAATTCAGATTACATTCAATGCTTTTAAATTAATATAAATAAATATATATATTAAACCCCTTGACTTTGTTATATACGATTATAGGATTAATTTTAACTCTGAGTAATTCCGCAGCTCCCTACGCTTTATTAAGAATATTCCAAAGCTTATTCCTGTGAAAGCACACCACTTGATTAGCAAAGTAAAGAAATATCATTGTTTACTTTAACGTGCCTATAAAATCGTTACGAAAAAATACCTTAAATTAAGTAACAAAAATCGATTACAAATGGCAATTAAAGTAATAAATAATACAACTGGACTTAATAAGTTAATTCTTATATTACTTGTCTTTAAAGCCTACCTCAAAATAACAAAATTAAACCTTTTAAGTCTGTTCATTAAATAGCGCGCTATTATTATTAAAAAGGCAATAAAAAAGTAAAACGGATTTATATAACCCACAAAATCAATAATATATTGATAACTTAAAATAGCCCTAGTACCATTCTAATATATAATCTATACTTAAAAAATCAAGTTCTAGTGTAAAAGAAAAAAAAGGAATAAAAAGGATTATATAAGTTCTTAGGGATAAATGGCAAGTTTTATAAAATTACTATAAACAATAATTGAATTTACATATTCCGATCGACATTTGTACACCCATTTAAGACAAATACATTAGGCGTCAAGCGTTAAAAAAAAGATTTATCAAAGAATTTCATAGAAATAACTTTTGATCCCAGATCATTAATCGATAGTATACCCAAATCAACTAAAATTACTGCTAATCCCAAATCACTAGTCGACAGTATACCCAAATCGATTGAAATCATTACTGATCCTAAATCACCAATTGACAACATACCCAAATTGACTTTAAAACCATTTCGGATTATCGTCGAGCTCTCATTTATACAACCTATTTATAGATTACTAATAATTGATAATAAATATAATATTAAGGTGTTTCTGACTAAAAAAAAGACAAGAAATTGAAAGCTTTTTATTAAATTTTAAAATAAAGGCAAAATTACCACTCTTAAAGTATTATTCTAATAATCTTGTTAAATAAAGTATAAGGCACTTATTAAAAAAGGGGTTTTTACATCTATTCAAAAGGACAACCTTAAAGTAAAAGGCTAACGCATTTTTAAATTTAAAATAATAAATAAAATAAAAAGCAAAAAGATAATAATATCGTACAAAAAATCAAGACTTATTATTCAATGTTTTAATAATAAAGACAAAAAGGAGATATTAATCTAATCTCCAATAATTTAATACATAAACCAATAATTGCTTATTCTTCAGTATTCGCAATTAGGCAATTAAAAAAGGTTTAAAACAGATCCAAATCACGTCTAACATTTTAGGATATTACTTAAACTTATATATAAGTATAAATAAGACTTTTTTTAAAACATCTTTACATAGCTTCCCTAAAAAATTACAAATAAATTCCCTCCTGGCACAGTGTTTATAATAATATTCCTATTATATAATATTCTAAAATCAAAAAATCACTGATTTAACACTTACTATAAACATCATACCAAGAAATTATAAATAAAGACCTCTATGTATAATCCTTACTTATTAATTAATACCAAAGATAATTAAGAATTCGAAATAATTAAAATATAAACGGACAACACCCTGATTTTGAAAAATAATGACTTCTTGGCTAAAGAGTAAATAGAAATTATAAATGCAAACCTTTTAATAAAGCCAATTTAAGTCTTAAATGCCTCTGAACCCTTTTTATTTAATAGTTACATTATTACTATAAAAGGAGACGATTTTTATATGTCTTAAAAAGAATAAAGGGCCAAAATTGAGCTAATTAATACTAAAAAGAGTGATTATAGAAAGGCCTACATAAAGCAATGCGCTTATAGAGCTTATATTACTATAATTTATCAACCAAAAGCCATATTTGATTTTTCAATGGCAGCTCAACATTAAAATCCTATAATAAATAATACTAAGGCCTTAAATCTACGTTTTCAATAATAAATAAATAATTTAAAAAGAGGTCTATGATATATACCCGTAAACTTATATTTAATAAAAATTTATGTCTTTATTAATAATTCCTTTACCAATAATAAAGATCTGAGTTCCTAAATTAGTTTTGTGATAATAATTGGAACCAAATTGGAAGGAGATATAAAGTTTATCTTCAATGGCAATATCATTCATACCAATTCCATTAAATACAAAAGAGTTACTTATATAATACTTGCTTTAGAATTATATATTATAATTGCCAGCGTTAATATGTTAATCGCTATGGCAACTACCATTAATATAATAATTAATAAACTCGATCTTCCAAGGCTTCCTACCATTGTTTATATAAACTCTCTCTTACTATACAAATATATCATCAAACTCAGTACTATGAAAGAAAAGCGTTTAATAATTGACATAATAATAATTTGTTAGTTATATATAAGTATAAAAAACTCATAGAGATATAATAGATCAATGGTACTCATAACCTTGTTAATGCTATAACAAAAGCTACTCCAAATAAAGCTCTTTAAGATTTTATTAATACTAATATACTCATTATTAAAATAAAAGAATAAGTTTAAAGACCTATTAAAACTGATTTAAATCAATAACAAAAAAGTCCATACAATTATTACTTTTCTTTTGTATATACTTTCCTTAAAATACATTTCTTATTTCATTTACTCATTTTATTTCACTTGTTTATATATTATAATTATTTAGTTTACGGAGATAAAAAACAACTTAAATTCATATTTATTTACCTTCTGATTTAAAGCACCAATAGGCGGCTTTATAATAATATTCCGACAAGGACCTAATTATCGGTTTCACCATAAAGGGCTATTCTTATACAAAGGTTTAAAAAAGCATTATTACGAAGAACCTATTATAAAGCCAATTCAAAACAAGTCCTACTCATTGCTTATGCCATATAAGCCGTTCGTAAATAGTTTTAAACCCTTTTTTTTCCTCTTTCACTATTAATATACCGTAACAAAAACGCTTATTATTAGGTCCTGTTTTAATAAGAGCCTTATGCTTATTTTGAGCTTTTTTAGCCTAGGCGTAAATGCTAGATATTATTTCGTTAATGTGGCTTAGAGCCATCGCCATATTTTTAATTTAAATGCTTAAGTCTTATATATAGACCGGTTATTAATTAGAATCAGATATTATATTAGGAAAGGTTATATATTAGCTGGGTGTTAGTAAGCTAACCTAATCTGACCTAAAGGGCCTAAGTCTCTTTTAACAAAACAAATGCCAATTAGTTTTTTGTCTTTAGTACTTTTGCCGAAGTAATTAATAATATAGCGATAATCGATTTTATGGCGGCAGAGAGGTTCATGAGGATAAATAGTACGGTATTAGCCGCATAAACCAGAGTGTCAAACTTAGTATTAATGAACCAAAGGAGCTATATTTATATTAAATATAGAATACATTTAGATCCCCTTTAAAATCCATGGGTGACTTATGGGCTAAGATTATAGGTAATTCCTAAGGGATTTATTTACGAGGCGGCATTCCTTTTTTTGCTTAGTATAATAGCTGCATTTCTTTGATTTAGAGTTATTGAAGACATAAGAGTGCTTCGAATCATACGCCTAGGCGCAGATGCATTGGACATAATATTTGCGGTAAATAGTTGCGAGGATGCCAAATGACACCAGAATTAGCATTACATCATTGTTAATATTAAGATATAATACTAAAACAGCCCTAGAACAAATTCAAGTACTAATTTAAGGGATAATTAATTTATTATTAATAGATTAAAGTTATTAATTAAAAGGGTTTTAAGATTATGTCAGTTTTAATATAAAATTAATAGATTTAATACATTGATAATAATTTGTTATTATTAAAAAAAAAAAGTGAATTTCTAAGAAACCCTTAGGGTATATATAGAATAAAGGGACAATAGAAAGGTTCATGGCCTTTACTTAAGTTATTAATGGACCTTGTTTAATTTATATATTGTCGATTTCTAGCCTTAAATTAATAATTCCTTTGACATAATTGGTATAAAGCCGTTATACATGGATTTTGGACCTTTTTCGGGCCCTTATTATGAGTTGTTATGTTATTTTATTTCTTGGCATTTCTTGTTTTTTTTTAATGATTTTAATATTATATCTCTTATGTTATTATTATTTTGGCTCTTTTTTATTTTATATATTATGTACTATTATGCTCTTCAACGCATTGTCTTTATAAAACGTTTTTTTGGCTTATTAAAGTCTATATTACCCCTGCTTTTTTCTTATTATATTAGAATTCCGATCTGTCTTTCTAAAAGAAGTATTACTGGTGTTAATTCACAAGGGTTATATAATCTCTTTATGTTGTATAAGGAGCGTCATTTGAATAATATCATAGTAGTTTTCAAGGGTTATGCCTTGGCTATTAAGAGTAATAGATTTGATAGTTCCAAGGGGTAGTCGGAGTTATAACGGACTTATTATAAGGGTCATTTAGAGGAGTATATAGTAGGGGATTTTTCCTATTCTCTTAGAAAAATACAGATTTTACTACCCATTTTATTGAAGACTATATTAACCACCTTGCTTCAATATATCTTTACGTGATCCACCGGTACTGCACCGACAATAAAACAAAGGGCTACTTTAAGAAGCTGTAATATAGGTTATTTACGCGGCATACGTAATGGCGCTAATAGCGGGGTTTAACAGCTTAACAAAAGGCAGCCTTTAAAGTAACCACATTATTTTTACCCTATTCACAGCCTTTTACTTTTATAAACATCATTTTACTTTTATAATTTTTTTTCTATATAATCTTAACTAAAGCTTTAAGGCATAATCCTAACCTATATTCTAAAATATACATTTAATTATAAGCGTACATTTAATAAACCATTATTAATAAAATGGCAACCGTTTTTTCAAAACCCGATTTACCTCTACTTTAAGCTTTTTTACCTTTGCCTACTTAATAGCTTAATCTTAAAACTCTATTAAAAGACATTATAATGTTTAATAACCTTATAAACGTACTAATAATAACAGTAAAAAATATAATTATGAGTAGTAAAAGAATGTTAATAGCTTTTAATTATAACTAATGTTTAATAAATGTGATCTTAATATTCCTTATAAATCCCCCTCCTTAACGTAATATACCCATCCGCGCACGCCTTTATATGATTAATAATCCCAAACACCTCTCTACAAAACTAATTATTATTCACTTATAAAAAAATCCCAACTGCCAGATTAATGATAACTTTACAAGTACTATAGAGATTATTCTTAATACTTTACTTAAAGCAAAGTAGCGTAATTTAAAAACCACAAAAATTTACACATATCATCTCAACTTTAATTATTTTAAACGGTTTATCAATAAAAAGTTTAATATTAATATGGCTTCCTTAAATACAAAATTAAGATAAATACGTTAAATATTAAACAATATGCCAACTAAATATTTTATAATCAATAACAAGTCTACCTTTTAGTTTATAATTAACATCTTATTTAATAATACACGATTATATAATATAATCATTTTTTTAAAACTTTACTTATAACAACTTATTTTTAATTAAGTCCCACTTAAAAAAAACTCGTAAATCTTAGGCCATCACCCTTTAAAGAAAATAAGCTTAAACATTAATTATTTAAGATATGTCTCATGATTTACTAATTATTATTAAAAAACCAAAAACATTAAAGACAATTGTTTCTTTAATTAAAGAATTTATTAAAACATAAAATAACTTTAATATTAAAGACTCAGATGTTTTTAACAATAAGTCCTCAAGTGGCTTTAATATAAACTTAAAATTAAACGATATGTTTAATAAAAATAATAAAAATAAAAACTTTAAAAAAAGTTAAAAGGCTTAAATTTTAATAATTTAAAGCTTTAAAAAGTAAAATATAAAAATAACAAGCCAATATTAATTAACTTTTAAAGTAACGACGCTATATATCAAACGACATAAACCATATAATAAAATGATAAGATAAATAAAATTATATAATCATAAACCCTTTTCTTATATATAAATTAAATAATTATCTAATTAATTTATTTAAAATAAACCAATCAATAGATTCTAAAATAATAATACATTTATTCACATTAAATTAAAGCAATGGTTATACATTCTTTAAGCATGACCTAAAACGGTATAAACTTAAATATATTATTATTACACATAATTTTACTTATATACTATTACCTATCCAAATACACTTTATTCATATGCTTTTTTACTTTTATTATAACCCAATAAACGGTATGTTTTTAACACTATTAATAAGGCTTAATAAAACAACGGTTATCTTTTTTATTTATTATATTTAATATATATATAACCAAATATAAAAAAATATTTAATTAAATTATCTAAAAAAACACATTAACTAAAACACCAATAATATTAGGAATTTTAATATCATATGCCCTTTTATTCAAAAGATGTTAGACACTTATGGTTATTATTACCTATATTATCATTTTTCCCTTGGACAATTTATAAGAATAGCGCTTAAAGTTTTTATTACGCTTGTTTTTATTAGTTTATTAATAATATGAAAGCATAAGTTTAATATATATTTAAACCTAATATAAAGTAGCATAAAACCAAGTCCTATTGATTATATAAACAAATGGGGATATTCACTTGCTAAATTTTACGGCTTTAGTCTTAAAATCAGTTTAAAACAATAAGTAAATATAATTAAGAGTAAAAAGTAAGTTCTTAAGCAATTAAATAATCCCTTTAATAAGTTAATTAATAACAAGTAACCTTTTAACCGATTTATTATTACCTCCCGCGTATGTAATAATAAGGTTTTTATGTTATTAATACCTAATTTCGTGGAATCTAAATTTTTTAATATCTATTAAATCAATAATGCCACACTTAGTAAGTTCATTATTATAAAGAGGCTAAAAATAAGAAGGGTAAGATTTATAAAATATAAAATCAACTTATTATATATCACTTAAATAATAATTAAAGAATAGTAATAGTTATAATTTTTAAAAATAAGTCATATTTATATATTATTAAAATAATTAAGGGTATTAAAGTAATCTTAAAAACATAGTAATGTGAGACAAGGCGTGTAAATCACAAAAAGATGCAGTTGGGCATTAAGTTTTTTAAAATCTCCTTTATTTAGCTCTTTAATATACCTTTAATATTTAACCCCTTAAATATTATCAAGTTTATTAAGATAATAATTAAAAATAAATGGGGCACTCATAATGTACTTAAACACTAAATGAGGAGTAAGCTCTAGAAACTTAATAATATTTAAAAGACTAATCTAAAAGTGAGAAAGCATAAAGAAAAGGTCTTTATAAATGTCTTATATTAACTTCCTTTAATTTTTAAAGTACTTTTTTTTTGTTTTATATTAAAAAGTAAATTCTTTAGCTTCTTAATTATTAAAGTTCTTAAAAACATAAACATATACTTTAAATGTGAGTACCCTAGGGAGTAACAATAAAAAGCTTAAAAAATCGCTAAATCTAATTATATAAAATGGCTTAAAGCTAATAATAAATATAAAATGAACTATTATTAAAAATATAAAACTTATAAGGGTTATACTAATCTTAAGCCAAGTAATTCTTATTATTGTTTACGCGTTTATGCCACTTTTTTCTTCTTAATAATCATGACAACCCCGAATATTAGAGGACTTTTTAAGCTTATTAATAAGGAATTCTTAGACTTAACGAATAATATTAAAGATAAGGATAATAATATTATTCTTCCATTTTTTAAAACAAATAAACCTAATGATCCCTTTTTAAATAATCTTAACGAGATCTATGGGTTATTAAGTAAAATATAACTCTAATAAAAGAAATTTTAACCAATGTAGCCTCCCTAAAAAAAAGAAGAAAAAAAGGATTTACAACACATTGTGTTTAGTTACTTTTATATTATTATATATATCTGGGCTTTAATAAATAATATTTTTATATTTCTTAAGCTTTTTTTTAAAAACGACTAAATATTAACCAAATTATTAATGGTTAAAACACATTAAAAATATTAACAAAAAAGATATTATTATTATAGCTTCGTATATAACAAATTTATAGCGGGCTAAGGAGTTTAACCGTTTCCATATTGCTTTAAAAGGAAAGTGAGCTAAAATCCTAATTGATAAATAACATATTACCCGGTTTATTATTACAACGAATTCTACGATCACTACTAAACTCACTTTAATTGAAGTAATTATAATAACGTTTGTTGAAATAGATTATAATACTTATATAATAAAGCAAAGATTTTGCAAACATTGCCGTTAAAGTAATTGTAATAAGATTGTGTATTTGTGGCTTTTGATTAATAAAGACAATGAGACTAAGAACAAGATTATTATTATGAACGGCTTGCGTAAGCGAATTCAAGAGGCATAGGCACATAAGAGGGGAGAGGTGGAGTTAAGGTAAAGTGCTTTTATAGTAATTTTAATAAGAATTAAGTATTAATGTATAAATATTTAAAAGATATTATTTGATTTTAACTTTAAATTAATAGTGTGAAAATTAACTTATATTTTTATTATTAATTATAGTTAATTAACGTAGCGTTAAAATTATAATTTTATCAACAGCCTCTTCACATATTATGTGAAGCAGCTCACTTTATAGATTTTTAAGTAATTATGGTAAAAACAGCCTTTTCATAAATTTTATAAAGTAGCTTATATTAATGATCTTTAAGTAACCGTGGCAAAAACAGCCTTTTCACATATTATACAAAATAACTCATCTTAAAGATTTTTAAGTAATCGTAGTAAAAATAACCTTTTTATAAATTTTATAAAATAGCCCACTTTATTAATCTCCAAGTAATTATAGTAGAAATAGTCCTTTACACATTTTATGAAGTAGCCTACCCTATTAATCTTTAAATAGCCATAGTAAAAACAACCCTTTACATATCTTATAAAATAACTTACTTCGTTAATCTTTAAGTAGCCGTAATTAAAACAGCCTTTTCGCACATTAAATAAAGCAGCCTATCTTATCAATCTCTAAACAGCTTATTATAAAACAGCCCACCTTATTACCTTTTAAGCAGCCGTGATAAAAATAACTTATTATCACTTATTATAAATTATCTTAAAACTAAATTTATAAAACCCTACTATAATACACTGGTTTATAATAATAGCTTTAAACACAATTATCCACTTTTTTATTAAATAAAATGCTACAATAATTATGATGTTTATAATGTTTTAAAAAAGATTTAAGCTTAAGTGGATTCTTTAGGCATATTAATAAGTGTAAAAAGCCAAACATTTAAAACATTTAGCGGAAATAAATCAGATATATATCACTAATATTAGTGGATCCTCTTATTAACAGCAAGTTGACATCACAATTAAAAGAGGGGTCATGTTTTTTAAGCGAAGATATTAAAAGCGGTGATAATAGGGATAATATATCATTAAGTAAGCTTGCCAATTATATGCTAATTTTATTAAATCTAATAAAACAATAGTCCACGCTTATGTTAAAAATAAAAAAATAAATTAACCTTAAGATTATTCTTTAATTATAAATCTTAAAGTAAAGCTAACATTTGAAATCAATGTTCTAAATATAACAAACATTAATATAAAGAACCATAACAACGAGGAGCTAAAATCCAGTAATGCCACGGAAATAACATATTTAAAGCATTTTATATATGATGATAAATGTGAAATAAGTAGGCCACTAATTAATAAAAAAGTTGAAAAGTTAAAAACTTTAAAACAACTAAATGGCATTATCACTATTCTAAAGAACAACATGTACAGCTTATTTACAACTATCACTAACTAATAACTTACCATGTGATTTCATAGTACTAAGGTAAGTAAAAGGAAAATTCAAAAGTAACTAAGTAATAAGAACTTCAACATACCAAGTCGGGCGAATGGGGGCTTACTACGAACTTACGCCAATATAACACACACGATATACCAAATTCCGTATAGTATTTTAAACAAAGATTATTAAGAAATGGATATTATACATATTAAGGCTTAAATTATAGACAATAAGGGGAAAGATTATTCGCTTTTATTTTATTTTATAAAAAGGTGCTTAGAATTTCTTTTAAGGCATAAGCCTTTTATGTTAAATATAATATAAGGCCTAGTAAAGAAATCATATGAATAAAAAGGGACGCGGGTTTATAATAAAATAAATAATAAAAGCTAGTGGTAAGATATATAAAATAGGCTTATTTTAAGAGTTACCTTAGTTTTAATCATATTAGCTATTAATAAGACTTTAATAATAAAGCTTAGAAGAAATAAGGTTATTTAGTTAATATATTTGTAAATCGGTAATCACAAAAAATATTTTAAAAAACAATAATAAATCTCGTCCATTATTTTACTTGATTTACTTTTAATATTAAAAGCCATTTCACATAAGACAGATAATAACATAAAGCGTAGAGTAAAATCGGACCTTTATTATGTAAACATAAGTGTAGTACTTAACGGTACATATAATTATAAAATAACTTTTGATTATAGTTAATTAATCCAAATATAAGAAACCTAATTAAGCGCGGCTGGTTTGTTCGCTGCGTTAATGGCCAAATAAGGCATTATTTTCTGGTTTTAGGCCCAATGTGTATAAATTATAAAAAGGTGTGTTTTATGTACGGCATTAAGCATAATTGCTAATGTGCTTAATATAAGGTAAAATATAGCCATTTATAAGACATTATATTCAAGTGACTAAAAAGGTTTAAAGCCAATATAAGGCGTCGGATTATAACATAAAAAGAGCTTAAAACTAAGAAAGATGACGTGCAGTAGGTCCACTTAATTAAGCCTTTCTTTTAAAAACACAGGCATTCTAATATATATAAAATTATTATGATTAATATGTTTTATGGTTTTTAAAAGGGCGTATTTCGTAATTTGATTAATATAATATTACACTTAATTAAAGATTTACATCCTACGGCCCAACATTTTAAAGCAGTATTATTAAAGGCCAATAAAGGGTATTAATAATCCCTAAGGTTAGTTTAATTAAACGCTTAATTTATAAACGTGTTACAATACCAAGGCTTAAAGCATTTTAATAAGTTCACATAAGTAATTTAATAAACTAACGATAAGAAAAAGGCTTTGCTATATATTTGGCTAATTATTGTAGCCCCGCTGTTGATAAATAAAGCCCCAATATAACTTGTATATACCAAAGCCCTTATAAATTTCATTTTCATTACGTAATATTAAACTTATAATAAAAATATACTTGGCTATTTTACATCAATAGTTTATTATATTAACGCATTAAAGGAGTCATTGTTAATTATCGCCTAGATGGCCACAATGACCCCCATTAAAACACACTAAAATTTCACATGTTTAGTTATTATACCAAATTCATCTAATTGTTTAGTTCTCTTAACGATTTTAATATAAAACATTTTAAGGCTTTTCACAAGTTTTTACTTAAATAGTTTTATAATCATATAAATAAAAATGATAGATATTTAAATCAGATTACCGGGCATAATACATAAGATTATAATCTGAAGGCAATAGCTTATTGATTTTAATACTACTTTACAATTACATTGTTTACTAATACTAGGGGATTAATCAAAGATTAATAGGTGACAGCTTTAATGTTATTTAACTCTAATATAATCTTATTAAAAGTAATATTATAATTAATATTCAAGTTATAACTATAATAATAAATATAATAATAAGTATTTTTTAATTTTTAATACTCCGCAGGCCTTCCGGGGGGCCCTCCGCGGGCTTTGCGAGGCCTTTATATTAATTATAATTATATTGACTTAAAGAAAAGCTTATTTTTAAAATTATTAAACTATTAAACTATCAAACTATTAAACTATTAAACTATTAAACTATTAAACTATTAAACTATTAAACTATTAAACTATCAAACTATTAAACTATTAAACTATTAAACTATTAAACTATTAAACTATTAAACTATTAAACTATTAAACTATTAAACTATTAAACTATTAAACTATTAAACTATTAAACTATTAAACTATTAAACTATTAAACTATTAAACTATTAAACTATTAAACTATTAAACTATTAAACTATTAAACTATTAAACTATTAAACTATTAAACTATTAAACTATTAAACTATTAAATTATTAAACTATTAAATTTGACAAATAATTTAATAAATATTTTATTTTATAATTTACTTAATAGTTTAATAAGCAATATTATATATATATTAATTAATTTTTAAGTCGATTTTTTATAAAATGAAATCATTAAGGTAAATCCTTAATATTTAAATTATAATAATAATATTTTTATTTTTCAATATTTTATTTTTATTTTAATAAGTTTTATTAATTATATTTCTTATAAATAGTCATTTATTAGCTTATATATTAAGATAAGATGAAAATTAGTTTAATTATAATTGTATGATATTCTTTTAATAATTAATACTTTTATAATAGTATTAGTTATTATAAATTTGAAAAGCCCACTTTAATAAGCTAATTAGGCTGATTTGAAAACATGTCTTATTTTATATTTTAGTTAAAGACTTGAAGTGATATACGACTTTTAAATAATAATAATTTCAAAATATTATTTTACTCATTAATATCTTTATAAGTTGATTAGTTATTATAAATCTGAAAAAGCCATGTTAATAAGCCAATTGAGCTAATTTTAAAATAGGTCTTATTTTATATTTTACTCAAAAACTCATAGTTATGCACGACTTTTAAATAATAATAAATCCAAAAAGTTCCTTTAATAATTAATATCTTTATAATTATAATAATTATTATAAATTTAAAAAGGCCATCTTAATAAGCTAATCCAGTTGATTCTAAAACAGGTCTTATTATATATTTAGTTAAAAACTCGTAGTAATGCACGACTTTTAAATAAGAATAAATCCAAAAAATTCTTTTAATAATTAACATCTTTATAAGTTGATTAGTCATTATAAATCTAAAAAAGTCATTTTAATAAGCTAATTAAGCTGATTCTAAAACCGGTCTTATTTTATATTTTATTCAAAAACTCTTGGTCATGCACGACTTTTAAATAATAATAAATCCAAAAAATTATTTTAATAATTAATATCTTTATAATTATAATAATTATTATAAATTAAAAAAAAAACCATATTAATAAGCTAATTAAGCTAACTTTAAAACAGGTCTTATTTTGTATTTTAATTAAAAACTCGTAGTGATGCACGACTTTTAAATAAAATTTATTTAGAAATATCTTTTTAATAATTAATATCCTTATAGGTATAATTATTATAAATCTAAAAAACCATATTAATAAGCTAATTAAGCTGGTTTTAAAACAGGTCTTATTTTGTATTTTACTTAAAAACTCATAATGATGCACGACTTTTAAATAATTTGTTTTTAGAAATATTTCTTTAATAATTAATATCTTTATAATTATAATAATTATTATAAATTTAAAAAGGCCATTTTAACAAGCTAATAAAGCTAATTCTAAAACAGGTCTTATTTTATATTTTAGTTAAAAACTCATAATAATATATGATTTTTTAAATAAATTTCTATTAAAAGTGGGGCCTTTTAAACTTCCCGCACTCCCACACTCCCGCATTCTTAAAGTTTTGTTGCATATCGTACAATTAACACCACTTAACACCGCCTTTTATTATTCTTAAAGCATTATAAAAGTCACGTTTTAATCACGACGCAGTCAAAGCTCGGTCCACGTATTAATGATTAATCAGAGGACAATAAAATTAACAGATTTTTTTACCACTGGGAAAATCAAGCTGGTGTAGAGATTTCCGCGTGACTTAAGTAGATGCCTGAGGCTCCTAAATTCAAGAAAACGTAGAGACAGCTAAAGCTGTCAATTAAAGTTCTAGTAGAAGTAACTAGGGCTACTGTATAATATTTGAGTTTTAAACTATTTAATTATGGACTTTTGAATTTATATATAAATATAATGTTTTAGAGTATACGTTATTCATATTTCATAATAAAGTGGACTACTTTAATAAGCCTTATTATTAAGGGCACTGGACTTAATGAATTTTTAAGGGCATTAATAGTCTTTATTTTAGAAAAGCAGTAATAAGCCGCAAGGCAATTTGTAGTGTACGATTATATATACTTTTACCTTAAAAATATCACATGGATATCTAAGTATTTAGTAATGTTTTTATTGGTAATCTAATACTGGAAATATTTTGGGTTAAATGAAAAGGATTTTGAAGGGACTAGAAAGGAGATTTTGAGGTGTAATTTAAATTAGCGTAAAAAGGGCTAAAGGGGTGATTTTTGTTAGGTTTAGGCATATTCGCGTATAAGTATAAACGTTAATTTAAAAAACGGCTGACTTAATTTATGAAATAAAGCACGCGTAGATTAAACACAAGTTATTATAATTGTACTTAATATTAAAAAGGCGGATGTTAATTTCTCAGGAGAATACCTTATGTATTATAGTGTAATAGTAAATGTTTATTTATTTTAAGAGGAATTAATAAACCCAAAATATTAAAAAGAGTTACTTGGCTAATCCCACGTATTTTATGGCATAATTAAGACTATTAAAGCCCTTGTGCTATTAATACAAAGACTAAAGAAGTTATAAGGATAATGGTTTTTTTAAATAATGAATATTTATTAGAATGCTTATATTATAAAAGGTATATATATAAATAAAGATAGGAAAAACAATGTTTTTTATATTAATAATTATATAAACTAGGACTAGTATCAGATTTATTATAAAGACAATTGGGAAAATAATAATAAGGAATAAGCTAAGATATACCACAATAATTTACAATCTACAAACGATTAAATAATGTTAGAATTAAAAGATAATATTCTTAGTAAAGCAACCCTTTAATAATATAACCGGATGCCTTAAATAGCCCTTTGACAAAACAGCCCCTTATTAAAACAGCCTTTTATTAAATAGCCAAATATTTTAAATAGCCTTTTATTAAACAGCCTTTTGCTAAAATATAATAATAATAAAGTTGATTAAGGATTAAAAAAGTAAATGTTGTATTATCCAAAAAGAACTTGTTTTTAAAATACTAAAAAAATACATAATTAAGCATAAACAAAATCATAAAATAATATATTTAATAAATTACGCTATAAAAATACCTGGCTTAATTGTTTATTACGCTATATTAAGGCGTGTTTTTTATATAAAAACGTGTTTATTGATGCTTTATCTTAATACGATTAATGCATAAAATTAACATAATTAACGCTTATAATAATACATTTAACTATTTAATTTGAATATTCCTAAGTCTTTCTTAATCTTAAACAATTAAAAAATAAAAAAACGCGTTATTTATACGACATATATATAATAATATTACTTATATAATATTAAACCAAAAGCTTAAACATAATAAATAAATATATCTCATTAAGCTTACTTTTAAGTTTATATAATTAAACTTAAAATATAGCACAATATTACAAAAACGTGGACAAGAACTTTACTAAATTAACTAAGGACCTTTAAGTTTAAATCATTTTTATATGTTAATTTTAGTAAATGCTTAAATTATGTTTCTTATTTTTAATATTAATTATAAATAACGTCCTTTAAAATTAAGAAGGGATCCTAATTAACAAAAATTACAAAGGGATGCACTAAAGGCTTTATAATTTAGTCAATTAAACTCATAGGCCTTATTATAAATGAACAATCTCAGCTTAAATATAGAAATAAATAATGTGTTTAGTTTAATAAATAATAGTGCCAGTTTACCTTAGGGGAATATAAAGTACCGTTAAGGGCAGGGTAATTTAATAAAAGAAGGACACATTAAGTATAATAAGAAAGAAATCATATTAATATATGCTTTGATTATATTTACATAAATCTTAAGAAGTTATGGGATTAAATATATGTTTTGGCTTAAAAAGAATGAGTATTACCTAAGTGACGCAGTGATTTTTTACTAAGAAATGATTTATTAATAAAAGTTTATTAATAGCTTTTAACCATATAATTTAAAGGCAATTATTATATAAAAGGCAAGTACACTTTTTATATCCAAGAATATGATTAACTAATAATAAATGTGGGATTATATTAAGGATTATTACTTTAAGCTTTTAAAAAGCGTACATTAAATAATGATAACAATGTTCATGAATTATTCAGAAATGACAAATAATAAGAGCCGGGTGAAGTTTTAAAAACGTATGGCTTATAATCATACGATTTTATCCCCGGATTCTTTAAATATAAATTATAATATTATTAAAACAAAACCCCATTAATATAAGTTTAAGTTAAAGTGATTAAAGTGAACTAGTGATATTGTAGTCAATTGCTTGGGGCTTTTATATTAATAAAAGCGATATTAAGCTAATATACCCTATAATAATGTTATAGTTTGGTTTATAGGTATTAGTAGATTAATAGTTATTATTATTAATATAATAATTATACTAATATATTATAAGTAAAGCCGGGGATTAAAGGCTATGCCTTACATACCAACAAATAATGGGCGTAAATCACTATAAACGTATAATAATAAAAATTTATTAAGTTTATATGATTTAACATTGTTTTACTTTATCCGGGAAAACTAGCGTAATATGAACAAAGATTAGTAAAAAATAATTTTGAGCAGACTATATAAAAAAATAAGTAAAATCGTGGCCACTGCCTCTCATAAAATAAAAAATAAAGCGATAAAGACATCATTTAATGTTTTATTAAAAAACTTATTAAATGACTTACATTTCACAGAGGTATATAATAGTTGGTTTATTATGCTTGTTTTAATTATTAACACAAGTATTAAAATTTTAAAGAGTTAAAATTATAACAAAAGAAATAAGAAAGCAAAATAAGGGCACATAAGTAAAATTTTAGTTTTATTTGAAGTCACAATTAAAAGGGTCTAATATAATAAGTTTTAGGATTATTTAGGGTTTTTTTAAATTTGCCTTAAATAATAACAAAGGTTTTAATTTTAAGGGAAAAGCACTTAATTGACAGCTTTAGCTGTTTCTATATTTTCTTGAATTTTAAGAGCCTCAGGCACTTACGGTCACGCGGAAATCTCTACACTAATTTAAATTTCCCAATAGTAAAAAAATCTCTTAAATTTTACCCTCCTTTAATTAGTCATTAATATGTGGACCGAGCTTTGTCACTGTCATAATTAAAACGTGATTTTTATAATGTTTTAATAGTATAATAAAAAGTGATATTAATTATACGATATGTAACAAAACTTTAAGAATGCGGGAAGGGGTGCGGGAGTGCGGGAAGTTTAAAAAGCCCCACTTTTAATAGGAATTTATTTAAAAATCATATATTATTATGAGTTTTTAACTAAAATATAAAATAAGACCTGTTTTAGAATTAGCTTAATTGGCTTATTAAAATGGCCTTTTTAAATTTATAATAATTATTATAATTATAAAGATATTAATTATTAAAGAAATATTTCTAAAACAAAATTATTTAAAAGTCGTGCATTACTATGAGTTTTTAACTAAAATATAAAATAAGACCTGTTTTAAAATTAGCTTAATTAACTTATTAAAATGGCCGTTTTAGATTTATAATAATTAAGATAATTATAAAGATATTAATTATAAAGAAAAATTAATTAATTAAAAAATTAAAATTAAACTATTCTTTATTTTATTTTAGTATATAAGTTAATAAATAACTATTTATAAAAAATGTAATTAATAAAGGTTATTAAAATAAGAAGGGTATATTTAAAAATAAAAATATTATTATTATAACTTAAATATTAAGCTTAATATATAATTAGAAGTAAATATTAAAGATTTACTTTAATAATTTTCTTTATAAAAATTGATTTAAAAATTAATAAATATATGTATAATATTACTTATTAAACTATTAAATAAACTATACAATAAACTAATTATTAAATTATTTAATATATTATTAAACAAAGTACTTATTAAGTTATTTATAAAATTTAGTAGTTTAATAGTTTAATAGTTTAATAGTTTAATAGTTTAATAGTTTAATAGTTTAATAGTTTAATAGTTTAATAGTTTAATAGTTTAATAGTTTAATAGTTTAATAGTTTAATAGTTTAATAGTTTAATAGTTTAATAGTTTAATAGTTTAATAGTTTAATAGTTTAATAGTTTAATAGTTTAATAGTTTAATAGTTTAATAGTTTAATAGTTTAATAGTTTTAAAAATAAGCTTTTCTTTAAGTTAATATAGTTATAATTAATATAAGGGCCTTGTAAACCCCCCGGAGGGCCCCCGAAAGGCCTGCAGAGTATTAAAAATTAAAAAATACTTATTATTATACTTATTATTATAGTTATAATATTAATTATAATATTATTTTTAATAAGATTATATCAGAGTTAAGTAACATTAAAGCTGTCACCTATTAATCTCTGATTGGTCCCCTAGTATATTAAATGATAGCAATCCTAAGGGTCTAAATCATATAAGTTAACTAGGGTTTTAAATAATTAATTCCTCTGTTTTTATAAATAAATTACCGCAATATCTAAGAACTTTAGTAGTAATAAAAGTCATTAATGATTTTAAAGCCTATTTACGAAAGCGGCGTTTTAATAAAATTTATACTAAACACAGATTTATAAGTAATACTAATAGGTTATAAATAATAATAAAATCCGGCTTACACATTAATAAATGAGCCTGTAAGTGTTCTATTAAAAAAGGTATAAAGGTTTTATATGATTAACATTAAAAATAAAAACACGAGAAACTAGTAATATAAGTAAAAGTAAGTACAAACATATTAATAAATGATTAAAGGGAATAATTAATGAGTATATAGGTAAATGTAATACTATATTCCTAAAGAAAAAATAGGGATTTTATTAAGGCGTTATAAATAGCGTTAAGAATAAATGTAAAATTAAGATAATTGTTTAATATTATTGAAGGGACTAATTAAAATAATATTTTAAAAAGATTTAGGTTAAAAGTAAAAACCACAATCTTTATATAAAGCTCATTAGCCTAATTAACTAAGGCACGGGATATAAGTAAAAAGGTAATATTTAATAAATATAATCTTTAAAGGTTAAAAAACCAGGCAAAGAATAATCTAGTTCTATAAGAAGTGGTAATATATAACGATTTGGATTAGTTTCCAAATGAGGAATCGCCAAGGAAACAAAGGCCATTAGATAATGTTACATTAATAAATAACATTACGTTAAAAGAGTAAGTGGTTTTTTGTTTTAAAGTAATATTTTAATTTATATATAAATAAAATAGCTTAATTATTAAATAGTTTATTAACATATTTTTATAACTATGGCTATTATAAATAAAATACTACTTTTCATAGGCTGTTTTCCCCGACGGGTGTTTTTACCAAAAAAGCTGTTTGCGTAAACTGCTTTTCCTATAAGGTGTTTTCGCTAAGAAGGCTATTTACGCGAATTACTTTTCCCGCTAGGTGTTTTTACCAAGGAGGCTGTTTACATAGGCTACTTTTCCCATAAAGTGTTTTTACCAAAAAGGCTATTTACACAGGCTGCTTTACTTTATAGGCTACTTTATTTAAGGGGAGGCAAAATGATTAAAGCACTTGTAAAGATTTGGTGTATTTATAGTACAAATGATTATATTAAAAACGAAACAAAGCCTAAAAAGTGATATATTTATAAAGCTAATAAATAATAGTGTTTTTATGCCTAAATTTATTGTTTAAAGATTAAGACATAACGTAAGTGTTAAATAAACCGTAAATTAATAAATGTTTTCGTATAAGTAATTAAGATTATTTACATTTTAAGAGTATTTTAATACCATAAGTATAAACGTGTTTTTAATATTTAAAGTGATTAAGGGGAAGAATACTTAAATGAGGTTTTTAGCGTCATTGATGACATATAGCTTTATTATCCTTAGAATACCGTTATGATTAATAGTAATGGGTGCATTACAAAAGCTTATATAATATGGATTATAATAAGTAAGATTAACTACGTAAGCTACGAAGGTGGTAATAGCCTTTTAAGTGAAATAAATCTTTAAGTCATAATATGTTTCTTAAATGCTTAAAATCCTTAATAATAATAATAAACCTTAATTAATGGTTACTCATAAGATCAAAGTGATATCATGAGTAAGATACTTTTAAAGTATATAAACGCGACATATAATTAACAATGTTTTTAAAAAACCTAAGATTCCTGAAGGAAAGGATAAATTATAAAAGCTTAAATAATTATAAGGTGTTAAAACATTAATAGCAAAAGATGTACTTCTAGTAATTAGTTAAAGGGTTATATTAAAGACACGGCTTATGTTAAAAGCACTAATTTAATTTAATATAATGCTTATTTATCCCTAATTTTTTCAACATACAACTATTTAGTTAAAAGCGCCAAAAGCGCAAAAAGCCGCCGCCGGCCGCCATCCGCCCCAGAAATTTTTTGCTGATGTTACTATTCTTAATGTATAATATACGGTTATAATTAAGAAGGACAATTATACTAATCATATATTTTAAATCATAATGCACTTATCATAAATCATATAAATGATTACGTATAAACGCCGTGTAAATTTAAAAGAAAAGAAATATATAAGTACGCAATTAATACGCGTAATAAAATTGTGTAATATAAATAATTGTTGCGTTTAATGTAAACATGACATCTAATAGTGAACATAAAGTATAATAAATAAAAGTAAATAATAAATACGCAATTAAAGTATATTAAACTAATATATTAAAACATATAAAAAGATATATAATAATGAACTTAACATAAAAAAGTAAAAGATCATACATCATCATTGTCTTATTTAATTTTAAGTACTTGGTTTGAGTTTAAGATAATAAGGCTTTACGCGGATATTCCCAACGTTAAAGTGAAATCAGATTTATACGGTTAATACTATAATTAAGTGATTTAAGAATTAAGTGATTACTTTAAATTAAATTTATGGAAAATAAAAGTAAATCATATTTATTCATTAATTAAGTCAAGATTTATATCAGTAAAAAATATCGGCGCTAAAAAATTAATTAATCGGTTAAATCGGCTATTTTGGCGGTTTGGCGCTTTTAACATAAAAGGCCGCCTTTAGGCGAGTGAGTCTATTTTTTAGCGGCCTTTTGGCCAATTAAACCAGAGCTTAATAACCTCCGTGCCAATCGGAAGGGATTATCGATTTATTCGTTTTGAAACTGAAGCTTGGCTGCATCTTAGCGTGCACGGTTAATAAACTAGCTTTGCTAAGCCTATTATGTTATGAATTTCCACCTTAATAAAAATATAATTAGCGCATTAAATTGTTTGGGTAAAGTTTATCTTAATTAGCGTTAATTATGTGTGTGTATACCCATGGTATACCCCTTAAATACCCTAGGTACTTAAAGCCTTTTTTTTTTATAAATTATATAAGCTAATGGCCCTTTTAGCGCTTTTAACGCGGAATTTTTTTTAATATACGGCCTTTGGCACTAATTTTTTTAATATGCAACTTTTTAACCAAAAGCGCTAAAAGCATAAAAAACCGCCGCCGGCCGCCATTGGCCACTAAATTTTTTTTATAAATGTACTTTATGCTTTGTTATATATTATACGTTGATTGGTGTATTATTAAGTGGCCCGAGCGTGTTGGCTAGTGATTAAGTGATTACGCCCATTAGGCTGACAATTATAAAAGGAGTGTTTGTTTTAATAAATAATAATTTTTTTGGATATTAATATTATACACATTTACGCCTATGCCTTTATCTTTTGCTTCTTTTTTTGATTTTTACATATATTATTTAAACGATTTATATCATTAAAATGCCTCTTAAATCAATTAAAGAAATAAACAATGTCGTACAGGCACGGCTGCAGCTCGCCTAAACTGCTCTCTTGGCATTGCACACTATTTAAATAGGTTTCTGCCGCTGTATACCGCCTTAAGGAAGCACTTCCCTCTTTCACACTCATTACTTAGATTTTACTTAATTAATTAATATATTTTATCAATTCAAGTGCTCGCAAAGCCTAAGTTTTATTGCGCATGTTAGTTATAAGCCTTATGATAAAACTATTAAATTAATATTTTTTTATATTGCGCGCAGCTAATGAAATTAAAGCTTTTTAAGTTTTTCAAAATTTTTAAGATTTTGCAAGCTACTTATTATAAAATTTTCATCGCTATTTCAATATATTGCTTTTTTGATCCCAATAACCTGCAGAAGAGCCTAAAAAAGAGTTGGATTTAAATCCTTCAATTGCTCCCTCCTCACTCTTCCTCCTTCCCTTTAATTCCTCAAATTCCTTAAATTTTCCCTCATGCTTTAAGCTCTCAAAAGCAACCTCTCCACAATAAACAACAAATCCATAACTAAAAAGCTATTGCTTACTTATAATAAGCGCACCTGGCTTATATGATTTCAAGCTTATAAAAACTTTTATTATTTAAATAAGATTTGAATAAAGCTTGATTTAAATGCTCTCAACTTAATGAGCCTATTAAACACAAAATCAACTGCTCCAATACTCCTTATTATTAAATATAAGATTAATAATATACAGAAAGCCAAAGCAATAATCAAAGCTCAAATTGCTTGGGAAAAAAATATTAAAAACCTTGAGACTAAGAGAGCAAAGCCTGATAAAACGAATTACAAAATAGCAATCCTAAAAAAAATCGCAGTTAAGTTTAAGCTGCTTTTAATAAAATATTTAATGCTTATGCCCTTTTAAAACAAAAAAGCAAAAAGCTACAAAGCCGCTATAAAATGGGTTTAAAAGCATGTTAATAATGACATTTATAGCGCTATTTCCCTAAAAAGCAAAAACACTTATAGGCGCAATTAAATTATTTAATAACTAATGCGAATCTTTTAACAAAATTATGCTCTTTTAATATTAAATATTTTAATTTAAATCAAAAAAAATTATATCATAATGCTTTATAAAGCAACTCATTAACAATTTAAGCTTATCATTTAAATTTAAAAATGAAAATATGCTTATCAAAAAGCGCTTTTTTATAATCTAGATTTTATAATAAAAAATTTAGCAATTCACACCTTCTTAAAAATAATGAAAATTCAATTAGCTCCCCAATAAGCGCAACATAAGTCCGCCAAGCTTTAAAAGAATATCACCCTAAAAAGACCTCACCTAATTACTCTAATCCAATACAATACAATATTTGCAGCTCTAGCTAAACAATTGCAACTCAAATTGTTCTTTAAAAAGCCTACTGAATTATATTCAATTGCTATTCTCAATAGCAGACCAAATGCTTCCAACAACAATAACAAATCCTCCTCTTCCTCTCGCTCTTGCCCCTCCAAATCAGGTAGCTCTTTCAAAAATTACGCCTACGCAATAGGTTTTCATCAACATAAGCCATTGGAATGCTTCTAATTATGCTATTCCTTTAATAATTTTATTAAAAACAAATTGCGCAATCTACCTTTAATCAAAAAAATTAAGAAAATATGCTCAAAACTAGCCACTACCTTTACTAAACTTCAAAGCAAAGCAAATAAACATGGCTAAAAAATGCTCCCTATTTAACAAATTACAGGCTCTTCTAATAACCGCCCTTCCAATTGCTCCCTTTTAATTAATAACATTAAAGCAACCTAATCATTAAAACCTTCAACGCTAGCATATTCTAAAAAAATAGTTTCTGCAATAATCAGCCTTCAATTGCTTAATTTTATAATAAAAGCAATTAAAGTATATGCTACATAAGACTTTAATTATTACCTACTCTTTAAGAGCACCTTGATTAATAACAAAGCCGCAATTCATTTAATAAACTCAATTAATCTTTTGATTCTTAGCTCTTTTATAAAAGCAATTATTAACAATGCTATTAAGGCTAGTACTTCAAGCCTACCAATAAAAGGACAAGGTACTTGCCTAATGTTAGGTGCTCTTAATGAAAAAAACAGGCCAAATACAATAAACTTAAAGCTTACTAACATTGCTATTATTAAGGATTTTAATATTAATATCATTTTAAAGGCTTATTTATTAAAAAAAGGAATCTAATATAATGATTTAAACTATACTCTGCATTATGAATTGATAAAAAGCAATATGATTATTAAGAACTTAAAACGCCATGCAAATTTAGCCTTTTTTAAATATAAGCTTAACAATTATTCTTTTGCCTCATCAATTGCTCTCAATGCATTAAAACGCCTTAATTTCAAACTTTTAATATTTTTAATAATAACAAAAAGCATTCAACAAAATTTTTAATCAAGCAAGCGCTATTTAAAACCTCAACAAAACACAGCGCACTTATAGCATTTTCGCGCAAGGCACCTAAAAAAAAAAGCACTACAAGCATTAATAAAAAATGCTTGCAATATTAAAATTTTAAGCCTCATAAAAATAAAATGCGAATAATATGCTTTAGCAATAATATATCAAAATATTAATCGGCAATCATTTAAAAAAAGAACTACCCAACCTTTCTATCAAATTACCTAAGATTTATTCAATTATTCTCCCGGGTTTAACAAAAGCAACTAGCTTCTCTTAATCAAAGATAAATTTACAAGAATTTTCTATAGCTTTATACTCAAAAGCAAAGGATTAAACGCAATACTAATTGCTTTCCAACCTTTTAAATAATAAACAAAACGGCAATTTGGCTTCTTTATTTATAAAATTCGCCAAAATAATAAAACCTCAATTATTAAACTAAATAAAACAACTTAATTTAAAAAATAAACCCACAAAAGCAATATTAATTTAAAACTTACGCCATCATACACCCATAAGCCAAATAAGAAAATAAAGCAAGCAAGCAAAGAAATCATTAAAAAGCAATCAAAATGCGCCTTGCCGCTAATTTCCCTAAAGCATTATGGCCTAAAATCGTTCTTGCAATAATATACCTTTATAATATAAATCCTTCAACACAAAAAGCATTTAAAAGTCCAAACAAGGTGCTCCACTTTTGATTTAAATAATACTTTAAATAATATAACCCAAAATTATTTATTAAATTTATCACTAATTTATGGCCTAACTAAAGCGGGATTTATGCATATGGGTTGCGCGCATACCTATTATCAAAAAATCAAAAAGCGCTCCGCAAAAGAAAAGCTTTTAAAATCAACCCAAAAGCGCACATTAAATACTTAATTAATTATGTCTTATTCAATATATACAAAATCTAAGTGCCTCAATTACAGCATATAATAATCACAAAAAATGTCACTTTTAATGAAACCTTATTTTTTACCTCTTTTAATATTAAGAAAGCAGCTGGCCAATTGCGCGCAAAATTTTAAAAGATAATTAAATTGCTTTAAAAAAACAAAATAAAGGCTCAAAATGCTAAATACATATTAATAAACCGCCTAAATGCTAATAATATGCTGCAATTAAATGCTAATGTTTTTTTTAAATAAAAGCAACTAAGTGAAGCTTTGGAAGCTATGGAAGTTAAGGAGCTTATTAACTTAAAGGTAGCAATAATGCCTTTAATTGAATCTAAGTTTATAACCTTAAGGGTGGAGCAATTTCCCCCTAAATTAATGAACTTAAATACTGAACTTTCAATTAAGCCCTTAACTAACTTAATGCCCATTAATAAGAACTTAAGGATAAAAATACGAAAAAGCATTAAACTTTTAATTCACAAGCACTTTAATCAAGTCTCACAAAGTATTAATATATTAAAATAATTAGCAGTATTAAATGCAATTAAGAAAAATGTTTTATATAATATAACAAATCCCAAAAAACTTAATGTAAATGCGAAGCGCAAATTAATTCCATAAGTTGTTTTATAAGCTTGGGAGCCACATAACCTAAAGCAAGGTCTTAAAAAGCAATAAAAAACACTTAAAAGTATTAAACCTAAGCTTATAAAAGCTTCATTTTAAGCAACTAAGGCTAAAAAGCCTTTTAAACATAATAATCTTTATAATGCTAAGCCGCAAATAGAATAGCTCCTATTGCTCCTAGCGGAAGATTAAAATTAGAAGCTACCCAAACTCTTGAAAAGGAAAAGGATGCTTTTAAAATTAAATAATAAAGATTAAAAAACTAAAGTTATAAGATAATTAATGCAATTTAATCATAATATATACTTTACCATAATAAAAGAATTATTAAAAAGCGCATTAAACCCAACAAGCAATCGCAAGCATTTTAATAATTTTTTAATTATTTTTTAGCTTAATCAAAAAAAGGTGCGCAATAATGAAAAGAATTTAAAAGCAGTTCATGCTATAATTGCAGCATTTATTCTTAATAATATTAAAATTCAACAACCAATTGCTTTTCCCAAAATTCATTAATCGCAACTTCCAAAGGCATTATTAAATTAGAAAAACCTTTAATACCACCCTTTTGGGAAGCACTTTAAAGCCGGAACTATTATGAAAATCATTAATCTAAAGTCACGCAATTGCTAAAGGGTAATAAAACACAGCTATGCTTTTGAGCAACCAATTCCTTTAAAATGGGTCTTTATTTATAAAATAGATTCCAATAATTATTTAATCAGATATTGCTTTTAAATAATGATTAAAAGGAATTTATAATCTAAAACCTTTATTTTATTAATATACGCTGCAATTTTAGCTGCTTGCTCATTTAAAATTGCCATAGTTATGATAACTTAATTTAATTTGGAAATAAAGCAATTCAATATTATTAATGCATTTATTAATGCAAAAAAAAATGATTTAACTGCTTACATGCACTATTATTTTCCCAATGACTTTAAATAAAACAAAATGTTAATAAAGGTTAACCACGCTTTTTATGAATTTAAAAACTCCTTAGCATTATAATATAGCAACTTTATAATAATTCTTTAAATTCTTAAATTGCTTCCTTATAAGAAAAAGCCTTATATATTTATAAATAAGCAACATATAGTATTTATGGTATTTTATATTAATAATATCCAAATGCTATATTATGCTTTAGCAATTCCAAAAGCGCAATTAATAATAAATAAATTAAATTTGGCATATAAGCTTACTGGAGAACAAAAAATGGCATGGTTTTTAGGGATTCAAATTATTAAAAATTGATAAGCTAAAATAATCTTTTTAATATACAATAATTATATTTAAAAAATTGCTTTGCGTTTTGGATTTATTAATAAAAGCTGCCCAAGCACCTTATTATTTTATATGAAATTTATTAAAAATTTTGGGAAAGCAACCTTTAAAAAAAATTAAGAAATATCAAAAGAAAATTGGTTTAATGTTTTATATTGCGATTATATTGCGCGCGGACATCGCTTTTGCAGTTTTAAAGCTTTTTCATTTTTTAATTAATTCCTTAAAAAAGCACCTTATTGCTATTAATTAAATAATTCAATATCTTTTCAAAACCCGATTTTTGGCAATAATTTATATTTGCCAAATGCGCGCTTTCCACTTAATCATAGCCTTAAATACTTCTTTTAGTAATGATTTTGAAATTAAATGCTTTTTTTAAGGGTATATTATTATGCTTTTTGATGGCTTGATTTTATGAAAAGCAGCTTATTAAAATACAATTATTATTTCAATTATTTAAGCAAAGCTTTTTAAGATTAAATATATAGCAAAAAAGATTATAGCACTTTAATAATTTTTTTTAAAATTATGCTTAAATATGAAAGCAGCTTAAATAATCTTCTGCAATAATATTCAAATAATTTAATTAATTATTAAGAAAAACAAGCGCATCTCAACCAAGCTTTGCTACATTAATATTTAAAATATGTGATTATATTAAGAATATTAAAAAAAAAATTTAATAAAAAATTTACCCACAGGCTTTATGCCTGCGAATGAACTCATTAAGAACCTAAGCCAATAAAAATTCAAAGATTTTATTGCTTTTATTAATTTGATAAATGTATGGGCTTAACTGAAGCAACTTTTTAAAAAAGCTTATTTTTAAACAGCTTTCTTTTTATACTTTTTATTCTCTTATTTGTAATATTTCTTATATTCTTTATTATTTCTTTTAAAAAGCTTTTAATTTTGAATTATTTGTATTACTGCAATTTTCACAATTGCTCTCAAAATCATTTCATTTTAGAAAAACAAACGCAACATAGGTTATAATAACAAAAAAATACTTTAAGATAATAAAAAAGGTTCCCAAGCCTTAAAAAAAGCAATTTAATTAATTAAAAAGCCCAAAACAATTCAAACAAAATCACCAAAAGAATTAGCAATTATTTTAATAATTTTAATAATTTATTGCTTTGCAATAACAGCTTCCTTTTTTAAAAAAAGGCGCACCCAAATTCCATTACCTAAAAAGGCACCAAAAAGATTAGCAAGGCCACCAATTGCTTTCAAGCTACGTTTAAAAACAAACAAACCAATAGCAACCTCTCCTATTTTAGCCTAAAGGCTAGCAAGCAAATCAAATTACTCCTCCTCCTCCTTCTTTTTTATATTCTTATTAATCTTCTTTTTATCCTAAATCTTTTTATTTATATATAAAAGCAATTAATTAATTGCGTTTTAAAAAATAAATTTAAAATATTTTAATAAAAAAAGCAATTTACCATTAATAACCTAACCAAAGCCATAATAGCAAAAAGGGCCACTAACATCAACACCAAAAGCAACCCAAGCAACGCAAGCTACAAAAGCAGCAGAAACAGCACTACCCATTTTCTTTATTACCAAATAGGCGCTTTTAAGCTTGATCAACTCTTATATAAATTAATATATTCAATTATTTTAAATTAAATAAATTTATTTTAAAAAAGAAGCTCTTATTACTAAAAGCATCCCAATACTTCAAAAATGCAGCCAAAACATTAAGGAAAAGGGGGCAGCAAGCATAATTATTGCTAACGCAATTAAAATAGCATAAGCCACCCATAATATCATAATAAAAGCCTGTGCCTTTGTTTTAAATTGCTTTTTTTATACAACCCCAATAAAAAACCAATCTCTCCTCATTAGCAACCTTTTCCTTTCAAACCCAATCAATAAAAGCAGCCCAAATAACGCGTTTACCTAAGGCCTTGGCCAAGGATTTCTTGGCCTATAAGCAATTAATCAATTATTTAAATAAGTTTCATATTCCTTAAATCAAACTTATAAGAAAAAAAATAGCGCTCTTATAAGCAAATTAATAAAATTCAGCACCCATCTTTGCAAAGGAAGCAATTAATTTGATTATTTATTTATTTGATTAATTATAATTAATATAAATCAAAAGCAAATCAAAAATCATTCTTTTATTAAAAACTTAAGATTTATAAATAAAAAAAAGCAACTTTTTATTTATATAACGCAATTGTTTGCCTAATTTTTATTATTTCTAATAGCTTGCTTAACAACCAATCATAATAAAAGCAACTCCTATTGCTATTTAATTAGGGGGTGTATTGTACAAGCATAGCTGCAGCTTGCCTAAACTGCTTTTTTGGCATTGCACACTGTTTAAATAGGTTTCTGCCGCTATATACCGCCTTAAGAAAGCACTTCCCCCTTTTACACTTATTACTTAAATTTTACTTAATTAATCAACATATTCTATCAATTCAAGTGCTCGCAGAGCCTGAATCTTATCGCGCATGTCAAACAACAAATATCATAAGCTTTATATTAATTAAGTAAATTTTCCGTTTTCTTTTTACTTTTATATGTGTTTTATATATTATGTCTTTCAATTTTAAACACTAAGCTGACTAATAATGTGATTATAAGTAAATACCTCCAAAAATGAGCTCGTTTAGATATTTTTTATATTACTTTTTATATAATAAGTCATACGTTTAAATTCCTTTTCTTTTAAGTTAGAAAATCCCTTTTATTTAAACTTTAATAATACTTTATTTATTTTATTTATTTAATGTTGTTTCATATTTTATGGCGAGTTTAATATAATTTCCCTTTTTACTTGTGTATTTTCTTTTGTTTAAGCTTTTATTTCCCGTGGATATCTCGTGGTTTTTCAATTTGTTCTCTTTTTTCTTGTTTTTGCCTTATCTTTTATTTAAGTTATTATTCTATAGATTCTTAAAGGCAAAAGTAAAGCTTGTGAAGTAATTAATGATAATGACATATATACATTTATTAAGGAAAAGTCAAGAAGATTATAATATTTAAGTAATAAAAGCTTAAGTTAAAAGTATTTAATTATGTTTTTATTATTTATTTTAAACATATTTTTATGTTTTTAAAAATCTCCTTATAAATCTGGTATTTTTTAAAAAATATAATTTAAGATTTAAGACCTTGTTTATTAAATATAAACGTGATATGTATTTTTTATTATATTTTTATTTGTTTTTATTATATAATTGTAAGTAAATATTAATATATATTTATAAGTTAATGATTTATTAAGCCTTATTTTTTATGTGTCCGTTTTATTATATATAACCGCGGTAATAAAGGCAAATGCTTTATTAATACTCTTTTTATTAATTCACGTTATTATAATTACATTTTTAAGCACATTTATTGTGTTATTCTTTTTTAGATATTTTAATACAATGTTTAATTGATTTCCTTTTTAAAAGCTAAAAACAACTCTTCTTTTTTAGTAAGCCTTTTTGAAATTTTATAAACATAAGTATTTTATTAATATTATATAGAGTGTCCGCACGATTTGTACGACCCTTAAGACCTTATTAAAAGAGAGTGGATTAAATAATAAAAGTGGGGGAAAAAAGAAAACAAAGATGAGAAGATTAAGATCTTATTAATTAAGTCTTGTCATTTTAGTTTTAGGCGTAGAAAAAAAGATAAGGATAATAATAAAGCTATTAGTAAAGTTAATGCCATTATTAAGAAAATCTTTTAAAAATATTAATTATTAGCGGATTTATTAAAAAGAATTATAAAGGTATTATAATTATAAGTAAGCTTTTATTAAGTTTTACGTGGGCTCGGGGTTTTTTATAGTTTTTTATATTAGTTTTTTATTCTTTTTTATTTAAAGTAATAGGGGATATTTATTTATTAAGATTAAAAAAGTTAATTTAACAAATGAAAATACACATAAATCGTTAATATACTTTTAATAAATGTGTTTAAAGCTCTTCGACTTAAAATCTATACTTTTTAAATTTTAAAAAAGCTTTAAATTATTTAAATTATTAGTAAGACAGGTTTTTTATGAGCTTATTAATAAGTATATTATTCATTAGTAAATAAATAACATTAAACGAGCCCCAAATAAACTTTTGTTTAAGCCATATGTTTTAAATATTTATATAATAAAGTTTAATAACGATCTTTTTATTGTTATTTATTATGAGTTTAATCGTTTATTGATTATTATAAAAGATCTTTTAAGTTTTATTAATATTTAAAGACAAGTCCTTAAAAAATCATTAAAGCGCCATGGCTTTTTTCCCCATGTGTTTAAAAGACAACAACTCTGTTTTTATTATAAAAGTTATAATCGTAAATTATTAAGATACTTTTTAAATTATTAGATTATTAAATATTAAAATCATATATTTTTATAATAATTGCCTTATTTTAAAATCATTTATAAATGAAATATTAAAAATAATAAACATAGCCCATATTTAATTGCCTTTAAATATAATCCCTAAAAAGCGCGTTTTAAACAAATACCAGATGAGTTAATATATAATTATAAAATGCCTTAGTTTAAGGTTTATAGTAAATTATAAGAGTAAGGCTATAAATGTGATGTTTAATTATATACCGATTATTATATATAATATAAATTTAACCTTTTCTTAATATGCTTTAATGATTTTTTTAATGGTTAATTATTAGATTTTATAAGTTTAATTTAAGATAATGGGGTTATAAGACATTTCCCATTTGTTTATTTAAACTTGTGAGTGATTTCTTTAATGTATTAATTATAAATAAAGGAAATAGTCTTACGCTTTTAGTTACATATTATTTTAATTCTTAAAAATTATTTAATGTTTTTAAGATTATATATATTATATGCTTAGTTAAGCTTTTTAATGAGTTCTTTATTAAGCTTTATATTATTTTAATAAAAGAGCACTTAAATGTTGTTAACGTAAAATAACACTGAAATTTTATGTTTAAAGTCCGTGAATATATAAGGCTTTTTAAACAAAGAAATAATCCCAGATTTATTAAAGTCTTATTAATATATTTATATTAAAAGTAAAGGGAATCGCGTATTTTATAAAATATATAATTAACCCGTAATATCTTTTTTAGCTTTCAAAATTTAAAAAGGAATTTATAATATATTATTTTTTCGTTTATATTTTAAAAAACGTTAATAAATATGTTAATCCTATTAAAACACTTGATTTTTAAGTCAAATTTAATTATAAACATTATAGTTATTTTAAGTGACTTAGTTATTAAAGTTTTTACATATATTAAAATAATTATGGATTTATTTTAAAGGTTTCCGTGTATTATAATGTGTAATTGATATCTTGAGATATATTCGTTTTTGTTAGGTTTATATTTAAATATTTACATAAGTAATACTAGGGGACTAATCAGAGATTAATAAGTGACAGCTTTAATATTACTTAACTGTAATATAATATTATTAAAAGTGGTAATATTAAAAGTAGTAATATTATAAGCAATATTATAAGTAATATTATAAGTATAATAATAAGTATTTTTTAGTTATTAATGCTCCGCAGGCCTTTCGGGGGCCCTCCAGGGGTTTTACAAGGTCCTTATATTAATTATAACTATATTAACTTAAAGAAAAGCTTATTTTTAAAACTATCAAACTATTAAACTATTAAACTATTAAATTTTATAAATAATTTAATGTATATATTAATTAATTTTTAAATCGATCTTTTATAAAAAAATCATTATGGTAAATCTTTAATACTTACTTTTAATTATATATCAGGCTTAATATTTAAGTTATAATAATAATATTTTTATCTTTAGATATGTTCTTTTTATTTTAATAAGTTTTATTAATTATATTTTACTTAAAAACTCATAGTAATAAACGATTTTTAAATAAATTCTTTTAAAAAAAATCAATCATGAATATCTTTATAATTATATGTCGTACAGAATAGGGGTTGTCGGCTGGTAGTACTAATAGAGCCTTAATGGCGTTGTAGCTAATTAAGATTGCTTATGTAACTAGATCTTTGGAGCTCCTTCTTAAGGGGAGCTTTATTATACTCTTTTATAATTTAAGACTTTTATATTTCTTAAAGCTTTTCCCTTATAATGCTCAACAATTAAGAGCTATAGCCTTATTTTATAAGTTATTAAGATATGACTATTATAGATTGAGAAAAATAAAAGTAAATATTAAAGAACACTTACTGTTATTTGGAAAACTCTTTAAAAGTATATATATATTTTTAAACTTAATAATACCTTTTTAAACTTTATAAACGTTTAATAATAATAAAATATCTTTTTAGGACGTATTAATTAATAAGAACAATGTTTTATTAAATGATTGTCATTAGTGATTATAGTAGTGAATGAGATTTTAGTATTATGTTTAATTAAGGGGTATTATTAACTTTATTAACTTAAATAAATATAACGTTTTAAACTTCTTTAAATCTTAATTAATAGCTCTTAATATTAACAAATATATATAAGTTAAAATAAACTATTGATTTATAAGATAAATGGCGTTAATGAGTAATAACGAGTGGAAAATGTATTATAAGTGGGAGACTACTGGTAAAAACGAGAAAAGGACTCTTATAAAGCCTTTATAAGCTATTAAACCATAAGAAGCGACTTTTAGTAACATTAAAGAGATTTAGGAAATTTATACAAGAGAATTCTAAAATAAATTTATTTAATGGACGTTTTTTAATATAAGGTATTAATACTTGTTTAATTAGATTAATAATATTATTAATATATTGATTTTAATAAACGTCATTAATAATAATAAGTCAAAAAACTTCATTAACTTTTAAATATTAGTTAAATTAATTAAGCAAGAATTAGTTCCCTCAAATACTTTTGTATTATCATTTGTTATTTTAAATTATTAAGAAGTTTTAATAAATGCCTTTAGAAAGAAAAGGAAGATAAAAGCTTGTATTTAGTATAAAAAGTAATAAAAGAGGTACTGTTTTATTAAAATACATAATATTCTAGAAATTTAAGGCATTTTAAGTATTAAAAACTTCTTTTTTATAGCTTTAGTTTATATTAAAACATAGGTTGTTTAAGCTTTAACTAACGTTACTAAAAACGACGTTTTAAAAAAGGAATATTATATAATGTTTGAAGAGTATGATTTAGCCTTTAAAGTTAATTTGGAAAAGTATTTTAAGAATGGTTTAGGGGTAAAAAAATAACGAATAAGTTATATGTTTTTTTTAGGAAGCGTTTAGAAGCTTTTGATAATTTTAAAGTTATTTCTAGTATTAAAAATTTGAGTATTTATAATAAATAAGGCTTATTTAATTGATTTTACTTTAAACAATCGAAAAATAACAGTTACCTTTATAATTCCAAGAATGGCTATTTTTAAGTACTTATCAAATGTTAAAAATTATGGTACACTTATAATAACGATTATATAAATAAATTAAAGAATCGTCTCAACAACAACAAAGTAAAAAAAACTTATAAAAGACTTAAAAAAACGAAATATATTAAGTTATAAAGGGAAATCATTAAAAAAGATTAGAAGATCTTCCTTATTAATCGAATTATTAAAAGCGTCACTTTAAATAAAAAAAGAAGGAAAAGCCATTATTATTAATAAACAAGAATAAATACCCTAGAAACGTCAATACTATTATTATCAATCTAAAGCTTTTAGACGTTAACGAAACAATAAGAATATATGTCATAGATTTTATTAGTAGTTTATATATATTTTTAAATAGTATATTTGTTAATAACTATAGGATTTAATATCTTATTAATAACGAAAAGAAACTTATCTTAAGCACTTTTATAAAATCTAAGAATAACGATTATATAAAGACAGATATATAATGCCTTTTAATTATTAATTAGGGCCAATGACTTTTTAACAATATACTAAAAAGTAAAAACGATTTAAATATACAAGACTTGACTTTAAATAACGTCATAATTATAATTAATTTTAACGTTAATATTATTTTTAAGGCGTTTTTATTAGACATTAGGATTTAGTATTTAAGGAAAAATATTATATTAAAATAGAAGGAAGTTTAAAATAATATAATACTTTAAAAACTAGAATAAAAATATAATCTTACCTTTTTTAAATATAAGCCTTTTAATTACTCTCGTTATCTTTATAGCCCAATAACAATAAAGCGTCTTTTAATTATAATATACCTAATTTTTTATTATAATTTAAAATAAGGTTTTTAATTAAATAAAAAGCTATTACAAGTTCACTATATAACGCCAGAAATATGGTATTTAAGAATAGGACATTTTGGAAAAAAAAATATTACAAGTATTATTCTACATAAAAAAAAGGTTAAAATTCAATAGTATTTTTAGAATTGAATATAAGGATTATACTATAATATATACCGGAAATGTTATTTTAAGGAAGGAGTTTAAGAATAAGGCGGTAAAACTATTCTTTAAAATCTTTTAGGACTTATTTGATTTCCCCTTAAATTATAATAAAACGTAATAATTATTGATAATTAAAAACAAGTACAGTAAGAAACTGTTTAATTAAACCTTAATAAACAAGTCATTAAACTATATTATACCAATATTATAAAACTTTAAATATTAAACTAAACATTAATATGAACTATTTATTTATGTCATCAAACATAATAATAACATTTCTATTATTATAATTTCTGAAATAACACGTTACTAAGACTAGATTATAAAAAAAATAAAAAATAAAAAAACCCTTAACATATATTAAAGAATTAGTTAATGATTCAAAGTATATAAAATAAGAAATTATTATTAAATTTATTAAAATACACGTCTAAGCAAAACTCTTGAAAAAGTTATATTTAAAAGTATATAATACAGCGATTTATTTATATAATAAAATACTACTCATATAACAAAAAATAAAAAGTTTAAACTAAATGCTTTAAGAATAGTTTTAGGGTTACTTTTGATAATTTGATCTATTAATTATAAAAAGGTTATTAATTAACCTAAAACTAAATTAAAGCAAAAAATATATGTATAAAGCGTGTGCTTACTTAATAAAAAACAACAAAAAAGTCGAAAAAGACAAAAGAGGCTTTAAAATCGACTCTAAGGGATATTTAGATTATTTGATTGATTATATTGTTTTTAATATATATAAAATCTAAATGTCTTAATTATGTCGTATTATTATAATGTATAATATTTGTTTTAATAAAACAAAGTTTTACTTTTTAGATAAGGAAAAGTCGGTTAACTAAACCGTTTTTATTTTGAAAAAGCTTATTATTATGATAGAAGAGGATGACGTTTTTTTAGACATAAGGTTTAATATAAGTAATATTATAAAAAATACTATAAAAAAACGAATAACCACATTAAATATTATTATTAAAGTATATACTAAAGAACTAATAAAAACAGAAATTATTATATTAAAAGTGTTTTCCCCGCTTATAAAAATGCTTTCCCCGGTAACTAAATTACTTATAATAATACTAATAAACCTTAATCTTTTTAAACTATTAATAAGTTCGGGGGTAACGGGAAATAAAATGAGAATAGTCTTTTATAAAAGCCAAAAAGTAAAAAATAATGAAATGGTTTTTAATAAAAGTTAAAAAAGGAAAAATAATAACATGATCTTTTATAAAAATTAAAACTCAAGGATAAATAAAGTGGTTTTTTATAAAAATAATATTAAAAACGATAATAAAATTTTGACTTTTTATAAAAAGTTAAGTTTAAATGTTCTAAGACTTATTAAAAATTAAATAATTAAAGATTAACTTAAGAAAAACGCTTTATATAATAAAAGTATAAACTTAAATATTAAAAAATATACTAAATATATCTTTAAATTATAATATTAAGTTAAAGGCTATAAGACCTTAAATAATAAGTCTTTAAACTATTAGAAACTTTGCTTATAACAACTAAAATAAACAACGATTTTCAAATATTAGCTAAAATAAGCCGATAATAACAATGACAACAAAAACATAACTGAATTTATATAATACAAAAAATATAAAAAGAATATAATAAACTCATAACTCAGGGCTACTATTTTATGGTAGTGATTTTATAATAAAACAATTACTTATATATAATAAAATTTATTAATACATTTTATGAAATTACTTTGACGTGAGTAAATAGTGAAAACATAATTACACTATATGTGGTAATAATAATAGTTGTTTTAAGTGTTAAAATAAAAGTAGACCTTATAATTGCTTCTAATTTATATAACTTATTGTCGGTGCAGTACCGGTGGATTACGCAAAGATATATTGAAGCAAAGGAGTCAATATAGTTTTTAGTGAAATAAGTGGTAAAATTTGTGTATTTCTAAGAGAGTGGGAGAGATCCCCTATTATATACTCTTTTGAATGACCCTTGTAATAGGTCCGTTACAGCTCCGACTACCCCTTAGAACTGTTAGATCTATTACTCTTAGTAGCTAAGGCATAACCCTTAAAGACTACTATAGTATTATTCAAGTGGCGTTCCTTATATAATATAGAGAGATTATATAACCCTTGTGGATTAATATTAGTAATATTTTTTTTAGAAAAACAAATCGGAATTTTAATATAATGAGAAGAAAGTAAAGGTAATATAGACTTTAATAAGCCAGAAAAAAACGTTTTATAAAGACAGTACATTAAAGAGTATAATAGTACGTAATATACAAAGTAAAAAAGAGCCAAAATAATAATAACATAAGAGATATAATATCAAAATTATTAAAAAGAAAGACTAAAAATACCAAAAAACAAAATAACATAATAACTCGTAGTAAAGGCCCGAAAGAAGTCCGAAATCTATTCGTAACGGCTTTGTATTAATTATGTTAAAGGAGTTATTAATCTAAGGCCGGAAATCGATAATATATAAGTTAAGCAAAGTTTATTAACAACTTAAACGAGGGTTATAGACTTTCTTATTGTCCCTTTATTTTATATATACCCTAAGGGTTCTTTAGAAATTCACTCTTTTTTCTTTAATAACAACGAATTACCGTTAATGTATTAAAATCTATCGATTTTATACTAAAGTTAACGTAATTTTCAAAACTTCTTAATTAATAACTTTAATTTATTAATAATAAGTTAATTATCCCCTAGATTAGTACTTAGATTTGTTTTAGGGTTGTTTTAATGTTATATCTTAATATTAATAATGACATAATATTAATTCTAGTGCCATCTGGCACTTTCGCGGTTATTTACCGTGAATGTTACGTTTAATATATCCGCGCTTAAGCGCGTGGTTTAAAACACTCTTATATCTTTAATAACTCTAAGTTAAAGAAGTGCAACTATTATATTAAATAAAAAGAAGAATGCCGCCTTATAAATAAATCCCTTAAAGACTACTTATAATTTTGGCTTATAAGCCACTTATAAATTCTAAAGGGGATTTGAATATATTTTATATTTAATGCAAATATAACTCCTTTAATTCGTTAACACCGAGTTCGACACTTTGGTTTGTATGACTAATGCCGTACCGTTTGTCCTCGTGGACTTTTTTATTGCCGCAGAGTCGATTACCATTGTATTATTAGTTGTTTTGGCGGAAATACCAAAGACAAAAGACTAATTAACGTTTACTTTATTAAAGGAGACTTGGGCCCTTCGGGTTAAATTAAGTTAACTTACTAATATTTAACTAATATATAACCTTTTTAATATAATATCCGATTTTAGTTAATAACCGGTTTATATATAAGACCTAGGCGTTTAGGTTAAAAACATAATAATAGCTTTAAGCTATATTAACGAGATAATATTTAACGTTTATACTTAGGCCAAAAAGGCTTAAAACAAACGTAAGGCTCTTATCAAAGTAAGACTTAATAATAAACGTCTTTGTCGTGGTACGCCGGTAGTAAAAGAAGAAAAAGAGGGTTTAAAACTATCTACGGACGGTTTATATAATATAAGTGATAAATAGGCTCTGTTTTAGATTGGTTTTATAGTAAGTTCTTTATAATAATACTTTCCTTAAACCCTTATACAAGAGTAGCCTTCTATAGTAAAACCGGCAGTTATGTTTTTGTTAAAGTATTATTATAAGTCTACCCGTTAGTGCTTTAAATTAAAGGGTAAATAAATACGAATTCAAGCTGTTTTCC
The DNA here is from genome assembly GCA_002554605.1 of Helotiales sp. F229. Lineage (NCBI taxonomy): Eukaryota > Fungi > Ascomycota > Leotiomycetes > Helotiales > Helotiales sp. F229. The sequence continues at coordinate 1,210,487 of MXAW01000004.1, read as the reverse complement.
GTTTTTATAAACTAAATAATTATAATATATAAATAAGTAAAATAAAATGAATAAATAAAATAAAAAATATATCTTAAAGAAAATATATATAAAAGAAAAATAATAACTATATAAACTCCTTTATTATTAATCTAAATCAACTTTAATAAGTCTTTGAATTTATCCTTTTATTTTAATAGTGAGTGTGTTAATATTAATAAAATCTCAAAGAACTTTGTTTAAAGTGGCTTTTATTATAATATCAGTAGAGTTATAAACATTATTAATCTATTATATCTCCGTGAATTCCCTGCGTTTATATAATTAACGAATTACTATTATATCAATTATTAAACGCTTTTCCTTTGTAATACTGAGTTTAACGATATATTTATATAACAAAAGAGAGTCTATATAAACAATAATAAGAAGCCTTAGAAAGTCAAGCTTATTAGTTATTATATTAATAGTAGTCGTTATAACGATTAACATATTAACGCCGGTAACTATAGTATATAACTCCAAAGCAAACACTACACGAGTAACTCTCTTATACTTAGTGGAGTTAATATAAATGATATTACCACTAAGGGTAAATTTTACATTCCCTTTTAATTTAGTTCTAACTATTATTATAAAACCAATTTAAGAACTTAGATCTTTGTTATTAACAAAGGAACTATTAACGAAGACGTAGATTTTTACTAAATATAAGTCTATGGGTATATATTATAGACCTTTTTTTTAAGTTGTCCATTTATTATTAAAAACGTAGATTTAAGGCTTTAGCGTTATTTATTGTAGGATCTTAATGTTGAGTTGTTATTAAAAGATTAAATGTGGCTTTTAGTTGACAAATCATAATAATATAGGCTCTACGAACGCGTTATTTTATATAGGCCTTCTTATAATTACTCTTTTTAGTGTCAATTAGCTCGATTTTAGCCCCTTATCTTTTTTAAGACATATAAAGATCGTTTCCTTTTACGGTAATAATATAACCATTAAACATAAAGGGTTCAAAGGCGTTTAAGACCTAAATCGGCTTTATTAAAAAGTTTATATTTATAATTTCCGTTTACTCTTTAGCCAAGAAGTCGTTATTTCTTAAAATCAAAGTGTTGTCCGTTTATATTCTAATTATTCTGAATTCTTAACTATCCTTAGTATTAATTAATAAGTAAAAATCGTACGTAAAAGTCTCTATTTATAACTTCTTAGTATAGTGTTTATAATAAATATTAAACCAGTGATTTCCTGATTTTAAAATGCTATATAATAAGAACATTATTATAAACACTGTGCTAAGAGGGAATTTATTTACAATCTCTTAGGAAACTATACAAAGATGTCTCAAAGAAGCCTTATTTATGCTTATATATAAGTTTAAGTAATATCCTGAAATATTAAACGTAATTCGGATTTATTTTAGACTTTCTTTAGTTATTTAATCGCGGATATTAAGAGAATAAACAGTCGTTGGCTTATATGTTAAATTATTAAAGATTAAGTTAATATTTCCCTTTTACCTTTATTATTAAAACATTAGATAATAAGTCTCGATTTCTCGTATAATGTCGTTATCTCCTTGCCTTTTACTTCGTTTATTATTCTAGATTTGAAAATACGTTGACTTTTTACTTTAAAGTCGTCTTTTTAAATAAGTATAAAACCCCCTTTTTTAATAAGTGCCTTATATTTTATTTGACGAGATTATTAAAATAATATTCTAAAAGTAGTGATCTTGCTTTTATTTTAAAGTTTAATAAAAAGCTCTCGATCTCTTGTCTCTTTCTTAGTCAAAAACACCTTAATATTATAATTGTCATTAATTATTAATAATTTATAAATAGGTTATATAAATGGGAACTCGATGGTGATTTGGGATAGTTTTAGAGTCGATCTGGGTATACTATCGACTAATGATCTAAGATTAGTAGTGATTTTAGTTGATTTAAGTGTATTATTGACTAATGATTTAAGATTAAAAATTATTCTTATAAAATCCTCTGGTAAATTTTCTTTTTAACGTTTAATACTTAATATATTTGTCTTAAATAAGTGTATAAATGTCGATTAGAATGTGTAAATCCGATTATTGTTTATGGTAATTTTATAAGACTTGTTATTTATCTTTAAGAACTTATATAATCCTCTTTATCTTTTCTTTTCCTTTTATATTAGGACTTAATCCTTTAAGTATAAGTCATATATTAGAGTAATACCGGGGCTGTTTTAAGTTGTCAACACATCATTGACTTTATAAGTCACATAGATCCGTTTTATTTCTTTTATTGCTTTTTTAATAATAATAGCGCACTACTTAATGGACGGACTTAGAAGGTTTAACTCCATTATTCTAAAGTAGGCTCCAAAAACAAGTAGTATAAGAATTAACCTATTAAGTCTAATTATATCGTTCATTGCTTTAATTACCATTTATAGTCGATTTTCGTCATTTAATTTAAGGTACTTTTTTATAACGATTTCGTAGGCACGTCGGAGTAAACGATAATATCTCTCTACTTTACTAATCGAGTAGTGTGTTTCCATAAGGATAAGCTTTAAAATACTCTTAATAAAACGTAAAGAACTGTGGAATTCTTTAAAGTTAAAATTAGTCCTATAATTATATATAACAAAGTCAAAGGGTTTAATATATATGTCTATCTATATTAACTTTAAAGCATTAAATATAACTCGAGCCGTAGCTAAACCGGGTCTTTTTTAAAGTAACTTTATTATTCTAAAGCCGGTGACTTTATTAATTATATAAAGGGTATATTTTTCTCTAAATTGTATTATATTAACGTAAACTGTGTAGTTAAAATCTACGTTATTTTATAATTTAAATTAAAATCTATGTAAAGTATTTACGTGTTTTTAGTAATACTTACACATCTTTTTAACCTTAAATATAATATTAAAGTCAAGAATATAACTAGCTTAGTCTAATAGATGTTATAGGCGTTATATTAAGGAGTACCTGAATCGCTTATATAACCTCCGAATCTCCATTTTAATCAAATAACACGTATTAATTATACTAGTCAATGAATCTAGTAATTACTAGTACTAGTTTAAGAAAAGCCATAGATGGCCTTGTTTCTGTATAATTAAGTGTTTCTTTTTACTTTAAATTAATATATTCCATAAGTTGTCATATTAGACATTAAACTCATTTAACTATTATAATACACTAAAAATAAAATGTCTACGTCTATAATTATAAACTCTATTAGTTTAATAAAAGTACTAACTATTATTATTCTTATAAACGGGCGGGAACCGGCTCTAAATGTGATCTGACTCTACCTTACTTGGCTTGTGTTAAGTTTAATGTCTTAAATCCGTTGTAAAACTCGTAACTAGTTAATGCCTCTAGTGTTCTTGTTTAAGGCTCTAGTGTCAATGAGTAAACCTTAAAAGAATCGATTTATCTATTACGTTATATAAGCTTTACTTTTTAAAAGTTTCTTAATCTTATTTTTTTTTAAATATAAGCCGCTTTTTACCTTTTAAACTATAATAACACCTCTTATATATTATACTTGGTTTTACTTATTATAAATATAATCGTGAAATTCACTGTACTATTGTTATTATCGTTGTTTAATTCCCTTTGAAAATCGGTATTATTTAATAAAGTGTTTAATTTGTCATTATAAAAGTCATCCTTATGTCTTTTAAATTATGTCCAATCTATGTCTAAATTAGGTTTATATCTTTTAATATATATTAAGTAAGCCTTAAATAAGCTCTTTATAATTCTCATTTTTTCCGCTTTTTAATTAACAAAGTACTTTGTCTTTATAATATCTCGTTCTTCTTTAAAGTGTCGGTTATTATGGCAATCCTTCTTTTTATAAATAATATACCTAAAATAACCTGGCTTAAGCCGGAATTTATCCCCACGTTTATTATCTTATAAGAACTTTATCCTCTTATCCGAGTAATATATACTTCTATTAATAATATAAGATTAGTGGCGATTCAAATCCAATCCAAAAGTCCTTTTAACTTGTAATCCCGGTTCATATGTCGTCTTAATACTAACAATAAAGCGGAGGCTATCTATTAAAATAAAGAACGTTAGTAATGCCTTAAATAAGGCCATTTTAAAGAGTAGGTTACTTAATATTCCTTATAATAACTTATCTTAAAACGTCTTATCATTCTTTATGTTATTATTTTTAAGACTTAATTAAAAGCTCTATAATTCCTTAACAAAACTCTTTAACTAACTTAACACTAGTTTACCCTTCTAATATAATTCAGCTTAAAATAATGAAAAGGTTAAACCGAACTATTGGCCAAAGAACTTATTTATACGTTCTTTTGTTTTAAAATTGCCTTAAATAACTATGACAAAATCTTTAAAAGAATAACCTTTGTTTTAAAAGTACTAGTAATAGTACGTATTAGCTCTGTCTTATAATATAAACAGAAAAGCTTAGTTTTAAATGGAATTGTTAATAAAAACTCGTCAATATAAATCAGCGAAAATATATAACTTCTCGTTAAAGTAATCTTTAATACTATTATACTAAAGCTCTTTTGAATATATCTTATTAAGATTTACTAAAGATTTGACTTAGTTTAAAGATAATAGGTCTATTATAAACTATAAAAGCCGTATTGGTTCAAAATAAGGTCTAATAAGTCTCAGTGCCACTATAAAAGGGGGTAATGTCTTGTCCTTTAAATAAACACTTAACGATAATGTTAAATTGGGTAATATATTATCGTTTAGTCTTTACTTTGATTTATCTTTAAAGGGCCCTTTACTAAAGGTAAATGAGAATTCCCTTTTTAAATTAATAAGTGGTGTTATATTATATAAATCTTTTTTTATAATATTGACTTTAATAAAGGCAATGGTATTAAGCGAGTCATTTTAATGTCTTAATATAACGCCTAGTGTTTCTCTTATTAACATTAAAAGTGTCTAACCCTTTTCAGTCTCTAGTGTAAAGAAAAAAGGGGTTTATATAAATATAAGGACTTTTAGTTAATCTTAAATAAACCACATAAAAAGAGTAAGTGTATCTTAGACGTGATTTAAGACAGATCCTGGGTACATCTGATCTTATATTTTTAATTATTCTTTGAGCCATTTGTTTTTTTCAGCCCTTATTATGTTTTTTAGTATATTTATAACGTTTATTCTTTTAATTCTTTATATATAACAACTATAAAATCTAAAATCATCCTTTAATCAAGTCTTCTTTTATTTATATATCTTTTTAAAGTCGGTAGTTGTCCATTTGTCAAAGAACTTTCAAAAGTCCTAAAACAAGTACTTTCCTTTTGTCTTTTTGTTATAGTAATATTTATAGAACTCTCGCGAATATTTTGTATAATTAGTTAATATTCTTTTAGTTCTTAATAGTGTATTATCTACTGGTTCTTAAATTAATAAGATAACACTTTCTTGCTCTTTTATTGGCTCTGTAGTGTATTCCTTTGACAAAGACATTATATTAGGGTAAGTTTAGAGTTAGTTCAGATATAATTCTTTGAATAGTCTGTTAGTCTAGTTTTTAAGTATTAATTTGACAGTTATCGTTGAGTAATTGTTATATTATATTTATTATAGGTTATATAATTGTTGGATTTTTAATTAATTAAAGTGCCTTTATTAATGTTTTTAAAAGGAGGAAGTTATTTGTCCTTTAATTTAATCAATAGCTAGGCCTTAGTTAAAAGTACAAATAATTAAGTACTTCGAGTCGACTTTATAGTCTGAGACTTTATTATTTATAATACAGATTAACCACTGATTAGTGTCAATATAATACCGGTAAATTACGCAAAGATATATTAAAATAAAGGGGTTAATATAGTCTTCAGTAAAGTAGGTAGTAAAATCTGTATATCTTTAAGAGAGTAGGAAAGATCCCTTACTATATACTTTTCCAAATAACCCTTATAACAGGTCCGTTATAGCTCCGATTACCCCCTAAAACTGTCAAATCCATTACTCTTAATAGCTAAGGCATAACCCCTGAAGACTACCATAGTATCATTTAAGTGGCGCTCCCTATATAACATGGAGAGATTATATAACCCCTGTGGACCAACACTTATATTAAAAAAAGCTTCTAAAGGTTTTAAAGAACTAAAATAAACTAAACAACTACGCCTAAGGCAAATACTTTAAGAAAAGCGCCGAAAAAAAGATCATTAACTTAGAAACTTGATATTATTAAAGAATGATTCTTAAGGAAAACGTCATTATATAACTCATTTTACTAAAATAGGTTTTTATATATAAAGTCGACTTAATAAGCGAATTAATTCGCTATTATTTTTATATTATAATGTGAGAGGATATATAAAACGACTTAATAATATTTTTAACGTATATTATAACATTTATAATATATTCTTTTAGAGTAATAATAACGTTTATAATATAATTTAACTTAAAAGTAAAGTAATTCAATATAATTAACATATTCGTTAACGTCAAACATAATAAGAAGAGTGCCTTAATGTTATATTACTTTTTAAATGGCTAGAAAAGACCTAAAATAATAGTAAAAATTAACTAAACATTATATGGCTTAAGAGACTCCCTTATATTGTAGTACAGTAACTTTGTGATAATATTAAGCAAACTAAACCTTAACCTTTTGGCAAAAGAGCTATATATTTTTATAAACTTTAATAAAATAGTTTTTGTGGCGTTTTATATCGATGATATTTAAGTTTTATATTATGCCTTAAACAATAATAAAAGACAAAAAATTATCAAAAGGTTATATTTAATTTACAAATTTATAATATTAAAAAATATAAAATAGTTCTTAAGGGTATATATAGTTAAAGATCGGTCTATAAAAACGGTGTCTTTAATATACAACACTTATATAGAAAAAGTGGCTTAGAAATTTAATATAATAAATAAGAAATACCTAAGTATACCTTTGCCGAATTATGACTTAATTAAGAACTTTAAAACCATTATATTAAAGTAAGTTAAAGAATATTAAAAAAAGGTTAAATTAGTTTTATATATAGTTATTATATTAAAGCTAAATATTACCTTTATAACGTCTTAGTTGTTGTATTTTTTAATGAACCCGAGTGCTTAATACATAAAAGTAATTAAATAGACTATTAGATATTTGTTTAAATTATGCTTTTTGGTAATTGTTTATTAATATGAAAATTAAGAAATATATTTATTAATAACTTTAAACGCCTTATTTATAAATAACAAAAAGTTAAGACGTTTTTCCTAGGGTTTTATTATAATGTTATTTAAAGGTATGATTATCTGGAAAGCCTTAAGGTAAAACATTGTGACTATTTTAATAACGGAAGTAGAGTTATTAGGGGTAGTAAGAACAGTAAAAAAGGTAATAGCGCTTTAACATTTCTTTAAAAAACTAACACTTAATATAAGAATTTTATAAAACATATTTTATAATAATAAATAAACAATTTGATTAATAATTAAAAAGAATTAATATATTTTGACAAAGTTAAAACACGTTAATATATAAAACATATAATTATAATAAAAGTATAAAAAGGGGAACTTTTAAGTAATATATTTCTTTATTAATAATATATTAATAAATAGCTTAATAAAAACTTGCCTTGATAAAAGTTTAAGGTGTTTATAGTTCTCTTACACTTTTAGGACATTTAAGCCATTATTAAAAAGTTCACTTAAATTAAAAAAGTGTTAAGGTATATTTATATTTATATTTAGTATATTTTATATGTCATTTTAAATTAACGTTATAAAAAGACGACAAATATAAAAAAGAATTATGTAAATTCCAAAAACTTAATTTTAAACTATTATTTTAGGGTTATAAAGCCATTTTAATATATTCATAGTTTTATAATAATATAAAGGAAACGTTTTTAAGTTATAACTTATAGGTTATAAAATCATTCTTGTTTATAAAAATAAAAATAAAAAGTCCATTAACTATCAAATGGCGTTAATTAAGACGTTAATTTCTATTAAAATAAAGGCGTGAACAGTAATATACGTTACAATAACGGCAATTAAAGGTTCATTAATATTAACAATAATATTTATATTATCATTACCACTTACTTTAATATTAAAAACAAGACAGGGAAAGGGTATAATGATTTTTTAGTAAAAAGAAGTTATAATCTATTAAATGTCGTCTTAAAATAATAAGAATAATATTTATAAAGTAATAAATTAAAAATAAAGTCATCTTTTTCTTTATCTTTATCTTTAACCTCTTTAACTTTTTTTTTCTAAGGTAACCTTAATAATAACCTAACGAATAGTGAAGGCTTATAACCAATTAATAAAAGCTTTATATATCACTTTTACATAACATTTAACATTACATAAGACGATGTATATATACGGGAATTCTTTGGTACTGACTTTATTATTAAGTAAACAGCAAAAAGGGCGGTAACGGCCTAGGGCATAATAATATAACTAATTTTATTGTTTTTATAATAATAAAAACACTGTACTAATGACGCTTCGTTGTAATAAGGGTCGCTCGGTGTGTCACGTATGTCACTGTGAATATAATAGGAGCACAGTATAATATGAGTTTTTTTAATTATGGCGTAATACCAAGGGGTTAATAAGGATAGGAGGGGCAAGCGAAGGGGAGGGGTAATAGCCCAAGGGGTGATAACCCGAGGAGCGCCGGTTAATTATATTATATATATTAATATATTAATTTCAGACTTTTAAACATTTAAAACTTATTCTCTTTTTCTTTAATATTTTAAGGGTAATGGTGGGGGTATGTTTTTTGGTACAAGCCATTTTTAATAATATAATTATTAAAAAACGCAAATTCTTGGCACAAAAGCTTTAATATAACTTCACTTATTTAATTCTGTTACCTTAATAACGACGTTTCTATTATAACCAGTTATATTAGTATTATTCTTAATTATATAATGGTTTATATCTATACTACTATATTATATAAGTTATATTTAAGTATTTTTATTGCCTTTATAGTTGTTCTCAGCTAAAAGGGTGTGTCATACAAAATAAGGGTTGTCAATTAATAGTACTAACAGAGCCTCAATAACATTATAGCTAATTAAGACTGTTTATATAATTAGATCTTTAGAGTTTTCTTTTAAAAGGAGCTTTATTATATTCTTTTATAATTCAAGACTTTCACACTTCCTGAAGCTCCTCCCCTACGGTGCTCGACATTATATTAGTTATTATAAGTTTAAAAACGCCATTTTAATAAGCTAATTAAGCTGATTTTAAAACAGGTCTTATTTTATATTTTAGTTAAAAACTCATAATAATATATGACTTTTAAATAAATTCCCCTTTAAAAGTGGGGCTTTTACGGGTATTCCCGCATTCTCGTACCCCGCATTCTTATATTTAAGCAAAGTTTTGTTGCATATCATATAATTAACACCATTACTACCACCTTCTATTACACTTTTAAAGCGTTATAAAAGTCACGAAATAATCATGCTATATATAAAGCTCGGTTTATGTATTAATAACCAATTAGAAAAGGGTAAAATTAACAAAAAAAATTCATTACTAGGAAAATCAAGCTAGTATAGAGATTTCCGCGTGACTTAAGTAGATGCCTAAGGCTCTTAAAATTCAAGAAAACGTAGAGACAGCTAAAGCTGTTAATAATAATTTGATTAGGATTAGCGCTATAAAAATACATATTCCCTTCATATATTCATAGCTTTTACTACAAATTATATAAAAATAATTAAATTATATAGTAATTTCACCTACTAATATCCTATTCCTCCGTAAATACCACTGCCAGTACTTACGTATATGCATTAATAAGGCCATACCTTCAATAATATTGCTTCTTTATCTTATGAATATATGGCGCCAGAGCCTTAATTGCCTTGAAATTGATGATTAAATAAGGCTAAAAGCGAATTCTTATTAATAGCAGATTTATAAAAGTCGGGTTTATTATGAAGTAATAAAAACGCGAAGAAGGTATTATTTGCTTTAAAATTGTTTTATTATTATTGATTTATACCTTTTTTTTTAGCTTTAATGGCTTTTTACCTTAATTTTATAATCTAAACTTTTATTAAGCAGAAGTTTAATATTAATATGATTAAAAAACGATGATATTAGAAGCTAAAAGCTTGGAATTAAAGCTGGCGTATTAAAAACGATTTAAAGGCAATTAAAGCCATTTAAAAAGTGGTATAATTAATAAAGCTATGTTTTAAAAAAATGATAATATTAATAAAGGTGAGAATAATAATAAGTGAATTTAATAGTGTTTATAGCTTAAATTATATTACTTTATTTTTTATTTTTATTTTTTATTTGTTTAATATGCCTTAATAATTAAAATAGTAAAAATGCCCCTTTGCTTAATGTTTAGCTTTAATATCTATGCTTATAATATATATTACTGATATTAAAAAGCCTTAAATTCTTTTTAAATATGCTTATTTTATTGTTAATATTATTGAATTTATGCCTTTAAATTTACAAGGCTTTTTTTAATAGGTTTAAAAAAGGGGCAATATGAAGGGAAATATTCAAACTAAAAACCCAAATTTGCGTAAAAAATGGCAATTTAAAGATTATAATAGATTAAGGCATTATTTATGGCGTATACTCGAGCCACGCGATAGTATGTACGGAAGGTAATCTTATAATATAAGCCTTCAGAGAATTAATATGGACGAGATCTTCGAAGTTCAAGACCTCAACCGTTTTAACCACCTTTGAATGTGTCTCTTCTTTGACTTCTTAACAACAGTCATGCTAATAGGCACATTTCCTGTTGTCACATTAGTATTCGGCGCCTTGTCAGCAGCGCGCCTCACCTCCTGATCCTGATCTTCCCTGGGAAACACATTTCGATCCTCCCTAATGTCAGTTAGAAGTTTATGCACTGATCATATATGGCGGCCTTCCAGTCGTATATTGGTCCAGGGATTAGCGCCATGGTAGAGCACCATTGTCAGGATTTCGAGGAGCAGAGCTTTCCAGGTATCACCACGCTATTGCTGTCTTCGAGCATAGCCGAGGGCTTGTTGCCACGGAGTCAAACATTTGAGGGGTATAAGAAGGTTTTGAGTAGTCCTGCGTGAGGCTATGTCTAGCTGCCTGTAGGGTGAAAAATCATCAGGGCATAACAATGATAGAGGTTGGAAGGAATCCACCTTTCTTCACAAATCCAAGAAGTAAAAGAAGTGAAGCTTAATCAAGATCGGTAATGTTGTCTATGGAAAGTACCTTGGGAAGTTAGACCAGTGCAACGATGCTTACATAATCACATGGTGGTCCTGACAGCCTCACCAGACGAGGCTTTGAAACAACATTAGCCACAGACACAGCTCAACTTCAACCCGTGGAGATATATTGGAAAGGACCCTTACTTTACTCAAAGGAATCGATATCCCGATATTCTGGAGAATTAGAGCTGTCAGCGGTTCCAGATGGTGTGAGTATCCATCTCTGTTTCGACCACCTGGTGTCAACAATTAAAATCCACAGCTGGCTTAAACATTCGCCATGTATCCATTGTCTCTGCGAGCATGGCCTCTTTGGCTTGGGATCTGGGCCGTTATGGCATCTCCCCCGGACATGGAAGCGGATCCATCATATGCGCGAGCATGTCCGGATTACAAGAGATATGCCACCTTCCAGCAGTAGGTCTCTGTCAGATTCTTTGGGAGCTCAAGCTGATATGTTATAGTCGACCATTCTCAGAAGGACCAATGGAGTTACCCTTTCAACGACCGTCGATATACTGCCGGACATTCACATCGCCCCTGGTGGAGAAGGTTATCGAGGACATGACGGAGAAGATGGTAGACAAGGACTTGGCACGATTGTTTGAGAACGCCTTTCCAAACACCCTGGATACGACGGTTCGGTGGCATGTGGATGGAGAAACAGCACATACAGAGCTCAAGGCGAGGAGCTCTTTTGACGGGAAATGGGGAGGTGCTCAATCGTTTGTTGTTACAGGAGACATCAACGCAGAGTGGCTTCGAGACTCGACAAATCAGCTGCTTCAATACCAGCCATTGGCCAAGAAGGACAAGAAGATCTTCAATTTGATATTAGGAGCCATCAACACACAAGCAGAATATGTTATCGAGTCACCATACTGCAATGCGTTCCAGCCGCCGGCCCCTTCGAAATTGCATGCTACACAGAACGGCCAAGATGATGTTGTACACCCAGCCTACGAACCTACTTTTGTGTTCGAGTGCAAATACGAGCTAGACTCACTTGCACATTTTCTTGCCCTGGGAAATACTTTCTACAACCATACGGGTTCTTTCGAGTTCCTGACTCCAAGATGGTACAAAGCACTGGATACGGTTCTCGAGGTACTCGACCAACAGTCGCAATCTACTTTTGATTCCGAGACTGGGCGATTTGAACGTAATGCCTACACCTTCAGACGACGGACCGATCAAGGAACAGAAACGCTTCCTCTGTCTGGCGTTGGAAACCCTCTCAACTATGGCACTGGCCTAATTCGCAGCGCATTTAGACCCAGTGACGATGCCACGATCCTCGGTTTCTACATTCCCGCCAACGCTCAAATGGCTGTTGAGCTCAAGAAAACTGCCGAAATTCTGGCTGCAGCGAAAATGGTAGGCTTGTCCCAATTACTCGAGAAGCGTGCTCAAAGTATCACGGACGGGATATGGCAACATGGAGTCGTGGCCCACAAGAATTATGGGCGAGTCTTCGCTTATGAAGTCGATGGATATGGTTCACAAATTCTCATGGACGATGCAAACGTGCCATCGCTACTAGCCTTGCCCATCATGGGTTTTCTCGAGCGAACAGACCCCGTCTATCAAAACACACGGAAAATGCTTCTAAACAAGGCAGGGAATCCGTACTATCTAGAGGGAAGAGCGTTCCATGGTATTGGAGGTCCGCATGTTGGGCTCGAGCACGCATGGCCCATGAGTCTGCTGTTGCAAGCCATGACTTCGGATGATGACAAAGAGATCATGAGATGTGTTGATATGGTGCTCGCTGCGAGTGGGCTGGGTCTGGTTCACGAATCAATCAATGTAAACCAGATACATGATTTTACTAGTAAGTCCCTTGGACCCGAAGTTAGAGAATGAATGCTGATTTATTTGTTTTAGGGAGTTGGTTCGCTTGTAAGTCTACGTCGAGGAACTCTGTGTTTATCAACCTCGCTAACAGAAATAGGGGCAAACAGCGTCTTCGCTCAAACCATGCTGGATCTCGCTAAGAGGAAACCACATCTCATTTTTGGTGCAGGGGCAAAGCCGTACATAGTCGAATGAATGATGATGGGAGAGACGTGGACACGAATGCGCTAGTTAACCTTTGATGATTAATTTTAGCAGTCATATTTAAATCAGGAAATCAGAAAGAACCATACTCCTTCAGTATCCGAATTGTGTTCATCTCATTTCTCAACCTAATGTTATACACAAACCAATGCCGTGACGCTCATGCTACAGACCAACCGTTGAACGAACAGACCAGATAAAGAACCATCGCTATGCGTACCATCCGTCACTTCTTCCCGAAGAAAGACATAATATTGCCCTGGCCAGCCTTCGCACCTGACTTCTTGGCCTTTGTCGATGCGCTTGGGGCCTGTGCCTTTGGTTTTGGCTTCTCAACTGGCTCGTCTTCCGAGAAGGATTCCCAAACCGGCTCTTCTTTCGTGACTATTTCATCAGTAAGCATGGATTTTTAACATATGGAATCCGGAAAACTTACCCAAATACCCCTCATCATCCTTAACAGTCTTCTTCTTCATTACTCTCCTCCTACCTCTCCTCCACCCACCGCTAACCACAATCGGCACCTCTTCCTTCTCAACACTCTTCTCCCTCTCTTCTTCCTCCTCATCCCCAACCTTCACAACTTCTTTCTCTTCCCGCTTTGGCTTGGGCTTCGCGACAATTTCATCCTCGTCCTCATCTTCCATCATTTTCTTTAAAGCCGCTTCTCTCTCCTTCCGAGATTTGCGATCGCTGTCTACAGGTGCGACAAATGTGTCTTCCTCATCGTCATCCGAGACGACGTCTTTCATAGGCGAATCTTCTGCAGCGCTCAACGCGGGGGATTCCACGGCTGAGCTATCTGTTCTTTCGCGCTTGAGTTTCGGCTTAGCCTTTGCGAAGGATTTGAATATGCTCGAGCTATCACGCTTGAGTGTTGGTGGGTTAGGTGTAGATTCTTTGCTGGAGTCATTACTCGAGGCAGCTGCTTTGGTTTTTGCCTTTCCTTTGCCGAAGAAATCGTTTGTGGTTGATGATTGGAAGGGTTTACTTTCTTGCTTCGGAGCAGGTTTAGCGTTCACCTCAACTTTGGCTGGTTTGGGCTTCACGGCCGCTTTGGCTGGAGCCGGAACAGGTGCTGCTGCGACAGGGGGTGGCCGACGAGCTGGTCTTCTCTTGACATTCTTGTTCAGGACAGTACCGTATTTGGGAGCTTGCTCCACCGTATCTTCCGAGGCGCACAGAACTTGTATCTCTCGAGTGATGTCTGAAAGTATTTGTAGGTCCTGTAAAAAGTGAGAAGTGCCTTTAAGCAATTCAACGAGATCATACCTTCAATGGATGGGGCCCAATGCTGTATATGTGTATCGAAGATATATGCTCGTATTCAGACCGTACTTCTGTCAACGCATCAGCACCAGTCTTAAAATCGAGACGGGCAATCAACCTTCCAGGTTCTCCTCCTTAACAAGCGTTATGCTCAACACGCCACTTTCTCCAGTGCCACCTGTAGCAGGCATTGAGCTGGCCATAAAGGGACTGCTCTGCATATAGTCGTCCTCTCCATCTTTCTTTGCAGCGCCATTCGTGGCTACCATCTCCTCCTTTCGTTTCGTGCCGCTGATGAGGTAGGTCGCGTGGATTGTGTCTGGTTTCTTTGCATTTTGCTGGCGGTGGAAGTCATAGAGCATTCTGGATCCTATTAGCAAGTCTCCATGCCTTGGACATACACAGAACTCACTCCTTTGCGTCATTTACGTGGATCTTGAGGGTGCGACTAAGGAGCCGGTAGGTGACCTAGACATTTAATTAGAGCCATTGTTTGAAATTTCTCGCAGTTTGTATAACTCATACCACTTTGTCCTCAGTCAAGATGCTAGTAGCCAGAAAGATTTTGTAGTCGGCCATGGTGCTGTGTTGTGTGGTTGTTATCCGAAGGGCGAAGTAGGTTTGATGTTCTTCAAGGAAGAGGTCGACGCAGTCCCACGCGTGGGCGCGTTAAGTGGAAGCCGTTTCTCAACTCCACCTTCTAAACTTCCACCCTAAGAACCGTGAAATGCGACAAGTCGAACTGCGCAACCGTTTCTGGCAAACAACACTTGCGAATCCTCACAATGAACAAAATTTCCAAAGACGACGCGTTCGAAATCACGGATTCAACAGACTGGCTCGAGACGCCACTTCGTTCTCTTGCTGGTGTTGATTCAGCCTTGCGCTGCCAGGTCTGTAAGGACTTCTACACTACGCCTATGATCACTTCTTGCTCGCACACATTCTGCTCGCTATGCATACGAAGATGTTTGAACAACGATGGGAAATGTCCTGCGTGTCGGACACTGGACCAGGAGCTGAAGTTGCGGTTCAATGGTGCTATGCAGGATTTGGTGGAGGCGTTCACGAAGGCAAGGCCAGAGGTTCTGGAGCATGCTAGGAAACCCATAGGTGTGCCAGTAAGCCCTACTTCAAAGAGGGATAGGGAACAGACGGAGCTGGACGACGAGGATGCGCCGAGGAAGAGGACCAGGACTGCTGGGACCAGGACATCAAGCAGGAGGTCACAGCCTACGCGTTCACAAGTTATTCAAGATTCGGATGATGACGACGAGGATTTCGTTCCTGGTAAATTTATACATGCCGCATGATCGAGTCTCTAGCTAACATTCTGTCGCAGAAGATGGCTGCGTTATATGCCCAGTCTGTTCAAAACAAGTCAAAGAAAACAGTATCAACTCACATCTGGACCGAGATTGCGCAGACGAGCCACGAATAACTAAATCCAAGCCAATGGGCCCAATATCCAAACAAGGTTCGGCACAGAATCCTTTGACCATATCCGACGTTCCCAAACGACCAGAACGGTTGGCACAGATCAACTTCGCCATGATGAAGGAAGCGGCATTACGGAAGAAGCTTGGTGAGATGGGAATCTCAGCGCAAGGAAACAAACCGCTCATGGAGAGACGGTATACGGAGTGGATTACTCTCTGGAACGCGAATTGCGATGCCAGGAAACCGAGGACGAAGGGCGAGTTGAAGAGAGAATTGGAGACTTGGGAGAGGTCTCAGGGCGGAAGGGCTCAGACGTCGAATTATGGACAGAACTCTGGTGCACAAGTCAAAGACAAGGACTTTGATGGGAAGGCTTATTCGAGTACGCATGATGACTCGTTTCGAAAGCTGATAGCGAATGCTCGTAAGAAAGCAGCAGTGAAGCCTCCGACGCCTGACTCTGGCAACCACGCACCCGTTGTACCCGAATCCCCAGGTGTCTCGAAAACAGACGATGTTGAGATGAAAGAGGATGAAGATGGAACGGACCGCCAAATATCACCTGAGAAGCAGATTGGATCGCAGCGGATGTTTTTCGACGAGAGCAGTCAGACTGTCACCTCTTCACCCAAGCCTTCAATACAGTTCGTAAATAATCTGACGGTACTGGATAAAGATTCGGGTATCGCTCCAGATATACCTGCAATTGGGACAGTACAGCCATAGCTTGCTATTGACAAAGCTATCTATCAGAACTCCCAAGCGCCAACTCCTTGCCAAATGCGTAACGCGTGATGTACAATGCTCGCCTAGTAAATATATGATATACCTACTGCGCGAGGGCTTTCTCGGCATCCAACGAAAGCCGCCTCAAATCACCCTCAATCTCCTTCTCCGTGCTTGTTGCCTCTGCCTCCTTGACATCTTCAGCCTGCTTCTTTGCTGCCGCCTCTTTCGTTTGACGCTCAGCCTCCTCTAAAGCATCTAACTTCCGTTTCGTCTCAGCAGCTTCCTGCTTCTCTTTCTCCTCTCTCAGCAATCTCTCCTTCTCCTCTCTCTTCTCCCGCTCTTCTTTCTCCATAGCCTCCAGCTCATCATCAACCTCCTCTTCATCAGCAGCATTGACTCCCTGTCCGACCTCCGCAATGACATTGCCAACCTCATCCACCTGTGACATCTGTTCTCGTAACTGGTCGACGACATCATCTACTCTCTCCACACCGCCGACCTCCCTGTTAAGACCGGTGAGAACGCGAGTACTGGCTTGCATGACGCCGACAAGCTCGACTTGGTCGGCAGCTTGCTCGATTTTCGAGAATACTTCTTCTAACTGTGCTAGTGTAGCATGTCGTTTCGTGAGGGTTGTCTCGGCCAATTTCTTGGAGCGAAGAGCTGCGAGAGCGGAGACTCTGTTCTTGCGAGCCACTGCCTCCTTCGCAGTAGCTGCTAAATCGTCCACTTTCTTGGTGAGGACCTCTGTTTGAATCTCCAGATCCTTGATCAGGGTCTTCAACGAGGCAATCGTCGTATCTTCCGCGGTGATAGGACTAGCCGTCTTCTCATTCGGCGCCTTCAACTTCACCGTTTCTCCATCATAGGACAAAACACCCTTATCCCTCTCCAGGAACTTCAGCAAAAGCCCCATATCCGCTTCCGACAGTGCATAACCGGTCCTGGATACATCTCCATACGCGTCCCTAAACTCCTCTCTCGAGAAAATCCTCTCCACCCTCCCCCTAATGCCCTCCGTCCGCTTCAAAACCTCCTTCCCCACTCCCTCAAGATTCTCCATAACCACCACCCTTCCCTTCAGCAACCTCTCCTCTCCACCCCCAAAACCAAGCTGTCTCAGTCCCCAGCCCAGCACATCTCCCACACTAGGTACCGGTATCGACCAGCCCTTCTCATAAACGCTCTCCTTCGCCTCCTGGAACTCCCTTACGTCAATCCACAACCTTGCCTTCAAGCCCTCTCGCACCACCGTCCCCAGCGCAGACGGTCTACCCCATTCCCGCGTTTCCAGCGCGTGCACCAGGTCGCTCGATATTGTTATGGAGAGGAGATCTGGGGAGGCAGAGGTGGAGGGTATACACCCCGCGAGCGTGGCGTGCGAGAGAGCTTGAAGCCATGCTGTTATGTTGGCTTGGTAGCCATCGGGGTTGATACTGCGGCTCTTGCCGAAATCTGAATAGAGGTCTTCGAGGCGCGTTCTGTTGCGGCTGTTAGCTGGATGTTGGGTGTCGATCTACTTGATTTGCTGATGATATTAGCTGGGGGGGCGAAAAATGACATACTTGCGGAACTGCGGTTCGCTGTTTAGAAGGTAGGTGAGGAGCTCACTCATCATGGGAAACTGGCATTTGCGGATTTTCTCACTGGTCTGGCGGGAGAATTTATTGTGCGTCGTAGGAGGTTTCTTTGTCGATTTCAGGTTGCCTCGCTCGATCGCTCGTCATTGTTTTGTTATCGATCGCTATTGCGCTTATCGGTGCATGTGATTTGTGCACAGTTATGCACATCCATAAGATACCACCTGCTACTTGAACAGTGTGCAAATTGTTTGTTTCTGCTCCCATGACTCTCCTTCGAGAAGTCTTCTGTCTAGATCCAAGCCTATGTGTACACGCTAGCCCATTCTAAACACCAACGCCATCCCAATGCTCCTCCACCTATGACCGCTCGAAATATGTGCAGAACGAAGCACCCCATCGTAACAACCTCACTCAAACTGGTCAGACTTCGGTTCGCCGCCGTCACCTTCTTCCAACAGATCTCTATGAAGAGGAGCCGATTCAAGACTCGCTATTGGTGGTGCTGCGCCCATGAGACTTCTTCGATGTGGCCGTGAAGTAAAAGCCTGACTCTCCTCTATCGACGTGTCGATCAAGTCTTCCACGCCAGGACCCTCGATGGCAGACTCGGGATAGAGTGCTAACTGAACCTCTCTCTGCAGTGATTGTATGAAATCACTGGCGCCAGCGAAGTTCGAGATATTATCCTTGTTTGCCATAGACGAGTACTTGGCAATGGCTTCATCCAGACGTTGTTTTGATTGTTGAGGTTTGCCGAGAGTCAACCATGCATCTGCTGCCCGAACACTCCACCATGCTGATTTCCTCATTCTGGCTCCCCACATCCCAGACCCGGACCCTTTCTTTGAAGCATAGCATGCTGCAATGCGTTCTCTGATTAAGGCATCGCCAACCACACCGACAACTTTCAAATCCAGCAGTCGTTGGCCCCAATTCGCCGCATCCTCAGTCGCAGATCCTCCCCGGAGTCTTAGCAGTTCCATCACTAATGCCAGCGACCGCAATGCACCATAGCTTGCTCCACATCTGGTGATGTAGGAGTATTGAGATGCCTCTAACCATTTATCGATTGTTTCCGACCTGATCTTGGAGCTCATTGACTGCGCATTCATCAGCGTGCTGATTGCCACCATCTCGTTTGCTGCAGCATGATATTTCCACGCATTGTCATTATTGAAGTCAGATCTTAGTAAATCGTAAGTTGACTGAGCCAATTTCCAGTCTCGAAGCATGAAGGCATAGTCGGCCAGTTTCCGCATGATAGCCTCAGGCGTGTCGGGTCGGTAGAAGCCCTGTAATGCATCGTAGTTGCCGCTCCCACCACTCGAAATAGATCCATTTGAGGATGTCCTAGAGCTTCCTCCAAAAACAGACCACTTTTTCGTGATGTTAGTAATACGCCCGCTCAGTCCTCGCCGCCGGGAAGCGACTTGGTCATTCCAGGTAGCCACACATCTTTCCATCGAGGGTACAATTGATTGAGTGACCATTTCTCGAATGAAAGTTCTGATAGCAGTTGTGTCCGATTCAAAGATAAATGGATGTGGATCTTCAACGTCCTCTTCCAATTCTCGAGCTCGAATCACTGCCATTTCTTCTGAAGCTGATTGCCACTCACAACGAGGAAGCTCAACGCTGTCATCGTCAGATGACACGCATTGGGTACTCCTCAGTCTGAGAAGATGACAATGAAGACCGAAATGACGTTTCATCTGCTCGAACAGTGTTATAGATTTCGTGATGTCGTCCCGTTCCTCGTCATGCACCAGGACATAATATCTCAAATACTCGTTATTAACCCATAAAGGTAAACGCTTCTCGCCATAACTTGACTCGTCGTACAGCTTGCGGAGTGTCTCAATTGGGCTTGTATTTCTCGAACTGATCCCAATGACACAGGCTACTGGATGAGGAAAGGTCTCGTGCGGTGCCAAAGGGATTCCCGACAACAATCTCCGGAGATACAAAGTGTAGAACGGCGAAGGTACGCCGGGGCTCCTCAAACGGGAATCCTTAAATGTCAAGTAGTCATCTCCATCCATATTCGGGTATTCCTCAGCATGCGTTAAGTGTCGGTCAACCAGAGTCTCGATCGGAACGATATCTCCTCCGGTTCTGGCACGCTGAGCCGCAACAGCTGCCGGTATTGTCTTGTTCCCATTAAATGTTGGAACCTTCTCCTCTCCACTTTTTCGAGAGCCTAGAGCGCCCTCAGGGACCTCTTGTCCATCCCCTAATTGGACAAACCGTACAGCAAAATCCTCCCATGCCTTTCCTGCACCTATGCTATCCCGTACAGTGACTTTTCCTTGCACTCGTTCTCCAAACGGCCGTAGTAATTGCCACAATCCTCCCTCAAAGCCTTTGTCCTTCACGAGTTCTTGGGTATCTGTGGATGTATGAACAGCTATATGAGGCACAAAAGCCTGGAGAATAAGATTTCGAGGATCTTCCGGTCTGTCTGCTGCTGCTAGTTGTATGCCCTCCCCCGGCGTCCCACCAAACACCGAACCTGACATCCGTGAAGGAGTTCCATGCCCACTCGGAGACACCGACCGGGAACCTGTCGGCGTTGACGTCGAGGCAAACAGAGAGGAAACAGAGGCATTCGAGGCTCGGTATGGCAGGGTAGATATTGAAGAAGCCAAAGTATCTGTCGATGCCCTGATCTTTGGCATTCTTAGGGAGGTGGTTCCTGAAGGCGGTTCCGGAGGCTCGAAGGGCGAGGCATTATTGAGAGGTGTCATGAAGACCAGCACAGGATCTCGCCCGGATCTGAAGAGGTTTTGTTTTGTCGCTCACTGGCCTGGAGCCTGCGCAGCAACATGCGCGTGGTTCGAAACCAAATAACTTGAAGAACAGAATGTCAGTAATAGCTCGAGTCCAGACTTGGATGCGAAGTTCAAGACTGTACCTGATGGAACTGGGCACCCTTTGCAATTGCTGTAGTCGACATGAAATTCAGAGTCGAATTTGTCTTCAAACAGTGTCTCGTGAAGTTTTCCCTTTGCCGTGCATTATCAGAAGCTGATGGCGCAAGATGCTGGATAGAGGCATATTTGAGGTGCCTTTATCTTCACGTGACCGGTTCTGGATATTTTCTTTGAGAATGGCAACAAGTTCTTCTCTCCACGAACAACAAAGGATACCTAAATAGAAAGGTTGCAATACAGTTCCGTGATGAGCAAGAATTCATGACATCGATTTATCGAGTCCTCAGCCTCAAGTCAAGCTGATGAGTCTTCGGCGAGCAACATTCATCACAACCCCCCTTCTCGGATTTTGTCGAGTCACACTTGCAATCACCCCCACCAGAATATTTTCTTCATGTCCTCACATGAAACGAAAACTATCTGAAACCGAAGAGCTTCCGCAGTCAAAGAGACCGAGAGGCAAGATGGCTACCACGCAGATCAAACTCACTCCACGAGAGAGTCAATTACGAGAGCTCTTGCTCGATGTTGCCCAGTATATCGACGAGTCCAAGGAGATCAAAGAGAAGATCGAGCTTCGATTTGCGGGAGGTTGGGTCAGGGACAAGCTTCTTGACATTCCCAGTCATGATATCGACACGGCCATCAATGCCATGACAGGCTTTGCCTTCAGTACCAAGATGCAAGAGTTTCTCAAGAACGAGGAGAATTTGAAGAAACATGCTTTGGAGGCAAAAGATCTGGGAAATTTGCACAAAATCCTAGCAAATCCGGAAAAGTCCAAGCATCTTGAGACGGCTACTACAAAAATCTTCGGGTTCGATGTGGATTTCGTCAATTTGCGGAAGGAGACCTATTCAGATGATAGCCGAAACCCTCAAATGGAGTTTGGCACCGCAGAGGAAGATGCGTTGAGACGCGATGCTACGATCAATGCACTCTTCTACAACCTGCGCACCGACTTGGTTGAAGATTTCACGTCAGGAATCGAAGATCTTGCTGCTCGCCGGATTCGAACTCCACTGGAGCCGAAAACTACCTTTATGGACGACCCTTTGCGTGTTTTGAGACTGATTCGATTTGCAAGTCGGTTAGGATTCAGTATTGACCCTGCATCCGAGACTTCTATGGGCGATCTTGCTGTTATGGAGGCTCTGAAATTGAAGATCAGTAGGGAACGTGTTGGCGTTGAATTAGAGAAAATGCTGAAAGGTTCGCAAGTACGAGGATTACTCTTACAAGCATGTACTGATGTAAATACTTCTAGGTAACGATCCAATGGGCTCTCTTCAGCTAATCGATCGACTTGGTCTCTACTCTACCATTTTTACAGACCCATCAAGACAAGGGAACCCGGTACCTACGACAGACAACTGGGCGATCGCCTACACCTGTTTGAATGAGTTGAAACCCAACGAAACACCAGGTTCTATCTACCAATCTCTCGTTCGCTCAGACGACGCAAAGTATCTCAGTTGGGTCCTGGCTGCCATCACACCTTGGTCTCAGATACCACTTCCTCAACCCGCCAAACCTGGTGGCAAGTTACCTCCACCTCTGGGTGCTATGGTCATTCGGGAAGGAACCAAATGCGAAAACAAGATCTACAATGTTGTTACCGGAGCGTTCAGACACCACGAAGAGATCGTTGCCTTGAAAGACGCAATTGTGCGCCAGGAGAGATACACATCTCAACGAGACAAGGTTGGGATGACAATTCGCAGATGGGATGCTCAAGGTGGTCACTGGCGGCTGCAAGCTTTGTTTGCTTTGCTGGTCGAGGCTTTGAAGCGAGACTCGAAATGTAAGGCGATAACCCCTTCAGCGATCCTACCGATACTAATGGTTCTTCAGCCTACGAAGGTCTCTTCAGCGAGTGGCAGCAATTCATTGATCATTTGGAGAGTATGGATATCATGGACGCCCCAGCCGAGAGAAGCATCATCGATGGCAAACTGCTGTCCAAGGAACTCGGTGGTGTGAAGCCTGGAGTGTGGATGCGTCCGTCTCTGGAGGTGGTGATGGAGTGGCAGCTTCGAAATCCGGGCATCACGGACTACAAGGATGCGGTTGAGGAAGTGCGGAAGCGTAGTGATGAGTTGATGATACCGAAGGAGTAACGACTGTCACGTGACGGTGCAAGCTACCTACGTAGCTCTTCGTCCATTTGGCTTCAGCATAACTCTTCACATGTACTCCTTCAATCTCTATGACTAGAATGTCATGAACTCAAAATTGAGCTTCATGCAATCAAATTTTCTGCATATTCGAAGTATCAAAGTGAAGGTACTGTACGTTTCTCACTTGTTCGACGTCACATAATCCACCGTATTCCACCAACTAACTTAGCTCCACTTCTGAACATCGCGCTAGGTTTGACACCAGCCCTTAGTCCGTGAACAAACCTACAAATTTCATATCCGCTCGTTCAGATGTGTTCCATACTGTTAACCCACACTACTAGAAAAAACCATCAAAGTTTCGGAAGCCTCCTCCCTTAAAAGTCACAAATACTCACAATTGAGTCACCAACAACCTCTCCACCCAAATCTTGGCAATCCATATGCTTCCGCATCAAGAAAGTGTTTTACACCACCGCCATTACACAGCCTGTCGATAGGCTCTATCATCTTCCTCATGAAATGCGCTTTTTGGACGACGGTTCTCGCATGCGTCACACAACCCAACCACAAATTCCACGACGGTGCTGCCCAGCCAACTATCATTCTTTCTATTGTAACAATCTACCTCGGCTCCTGATTATTGACTGTGTTAGTTGAATACACTTCCTATTGCGTCGTATTTGAGTTTGAATCAACGGATTTTGCTGTCGCGCAAAGGGCCAAGCGGTGGAATGCCATCATGGAGAAAACGTTGATATTGCAGGAGCGGTTAGAAGAGAAAATGAGGGAAATAAGTAAGGATGGTAATCAAACGAAGTCCATGAAATCAATATTCCGAGAGGGGAATCATAAGTACGCCCGACTGGTGAAGAAAGCGAAAAGGCTTTCGGCAGAGGAATATTGGTTTCGCCAATGGAGAATCCGAAGAGGTCGTGAGTCAGCTAGTAGAGAGAAATCTGCTCTGAAAAGGGCATTTTATCACCTAGAGAGATGTGTACGGAGGTATTCCAACAAAGTGACAAGGTTTTGGAAGCTATGAGCGAGGTTGGCAGGTACCGATGAGAGCCAGGCGCTAGTGGGTGAGAAATATGAAGGTGTGCGGTATGGTACAAATTGAAATTGACCACGCTATATGGTGGAGAAGTTTACTTTCGGAATTAAGTAGACAATAAAGTCTCTGTAACCAAGGAGGCAGAAAACCAATCTCTTCTGCGGGTGCCGCACAGCGTGAAACATTCGAATTCTGCTGTGAGGTCGACCAACTTTTTCGATGTGACCCCAAACCCTGACACAGAATCGAAAATTGCGGCACCTCTACGCAACTGTTCAGTTACTCATCCGCAGCCCGCGTAAAGATAAAGAAGACTCCGGATACATATGCTTCTGTGATTCTGGTCTTCCGAGGTGAATTAAGTATTTCTTTTAAGCGAGACAAGCATCACGCCAAAACAAAACAAAGCCGCCAATGTTGAACAGAAGAATATCCCCACAACAAGTTTTCGCCAGCAAATTAGAGAAGAGAAAATCATTCTCATGTATCCAGCTATACATCCCTGAAGATGAAGGCAGAAGTGTGAAAGCCGATAGGTTACCAATTCATTGATAGAACGAAGAAGGAGAAAAGGAAAGCACTGATGGAAAAAAAAAGGCAATAATCAAGCCAATCAAGGGATGAACCATGATTGACTTAACTGGGCAGCTAAGAAGACCTAAACGCAACGTCGAATCCAGTATTGTTGCATAACTTAAAGCAAGTTTTGCCAAGACATCGCTTGTTTGGGCGGGTTGCACTCGCTGGCAGGTTTCTCCCGCATACATCTGCACGCAGTATCTGTTCAATACCGAATCATAATGGGCATTGAACTACAATGAGCCGTAGAAGTACTAGCCATGGTCCAAAGTCAGAACAGTTCGCCGTCAAAACAATGGCTTGTTCCCATTTAGCTACCAACTGCACTCGGGTTTTTATTCTCATTTCTATTACCCTCATCAGCTTTTGAATTCAGAAAGATAGGAAAATAAACATAAAAGAAATCTGAAGAAGCTTCGTACGATGGAAGATGGTCCATGCATCACGGAAACAACAGAGAAGCGGTTTTCCAACACAAACACCATCATACCTATCATGATGAATCCTACACCCGGCCAGGAAGGAACGAAGGCGAAGAGAAGATTGTGATTCACTTATTAACTGTTCAAAATAGAATTTTGACGTTTCCCCCCAGGGTCTAATGGAAAGAGTATGAAGAAGTTGTGTACAGGGAGCTGGAGCATTCTCAGAGAACGATACTGACATAACAGATAATTGACTGATGCGGTAGGGAAATGTATTCAATGGTAGACATTAACCACCTATCGCAATTAAAGCGCTAAAAGTTAACGAGTAACCTACAGAACTAATGCTCGCTTGAAATAGTGAAGTGTTCAAACCCGGAAGAATCTAAACAACCGTCACGTGAGCCCCAAAATCTCGCTTCCACCAGCCTGACCAATCTCGGAAACGTCAGAATTTCGATCCTCCACCATCTCCTTCCAACAACGCCATCATGTTCGCGACAGCAGGTAAAGCCGCGAAAGCAAGACTGGCAAAGCCTTATGCTACAGATGAGATACTAGATATATCCTCGCAAGGCAAGTCTGTCTTCATGTTATATGTGCAAAATCTGATAAATGTCCAGCCTTGCCTGAATACTATTCGCTCAGACAATTTCTTGAGGAGCTCACCCGAGCGGAAGAAAAACAGAACTCAGATGTGAGGATAATTCATTCATGGATGCAATATTCAGGATTTGGTCTCACGGAATTGTCACAGGAGAATGTTCACAATCTCTTGATTTTACACAGCTATCTGAAGGAGCTTTCCCGGCTGCATCGAGAAGATAACGATGAAGCACATATCGCCAAGCTCGTATCATGGATCTCAAAAGCCATTCTACCGACTCCAGAAGTTATCGACTATGATGACCCACCAGCTGGTAAGCTCTTTCCAATTTCACCAGTGCACAATACAAAGCTAAGCCTGGATAGACAGCATAAACGCCTCACGGCAAAAGTCCGTCTCCATAGCACGTCGAAAAGGAATCATGGGCCTCCAAAGCCTCTCGATACTCCTCAAACTATCCTTAGACTCGCAACAGCCCCCACCTATCTCCAATACACTCCTCATCTCCATCCTCGCCTTCACGTCTCCACGTGACGTCTGGAGCACACCCACCTCCCTTACCACAGCACAACAACTCCTCGCCCTCCCAGTCATCCAAGATACTCTTCAAGCCCCAGAAATAATTTCCACGGACATCCTACAACAATTCATCCGACCTCTGTTCTCTGCATCAAAACCAAACACCGTCACAGCCGCAGGCAGGAAAGCCATACCCAGTTCTGCGCCGGTGAAGCGGTATGATTTTAGTGAGGAGAGAAAGAGTAAGCCGTGGTTGTTTGAGACGGTTTATGCTGTTACGGTATTGGAGTGGGCTGTTGAGGCAATTTCTGTACGTATATATCACCCTTTTCTATCCCATCCTCCTATTCTTCAAACCATACCCACCAACCAGAACTACACTAACACCCCTCCAGACCACAACCCTCCAAACCTCCTGGCCACTCATCCTCCCACCCCTCCTAACCCTCCTCGACACACCCGGCACCTCAATCCTAACCCGCGGCCTCCCCCTCATCACAACCATCCTCCCAAAACTACCTCCCAAAACCCTCGCACAAACCGGTCTCGCATCCGTATTCTCCAACGCGACAATACCAGTTACGCTCTACCTGCCGTCCATAACACCGCTGTCGGAATCGCTAGAGATATTGCCGTTAGCATATGAAGCGTTATTTGCGTTGTATGATGTACAATTCACTACTCCTGCTCCAACCACATCTCCGCCTTCCGTATCAACTTCCCTCGAGAAAGAACAAGAAAAGGCTCAGATCCAAACACAAGAAAAAGCCCGCCTCACCTTCCTAACACTCATCCTCCAACAATGCATCCTCCCCGCCTACATGCACGCCTCGACCCAACCGTCCATCGTCGCCATCCTCCTCACACAGCTCACAAACCTAATCCCTAAACTCGGCATCCATGCCACGAAACACATGAAAGACATCATGCCTCTCTTATCCTCGGTACTGACAGATCCGTTTGCGGGCGCTAGGTGGCAGGATGTACTTGTTGCGTTGGGGACGTTTAGGGTGTTGGTTTTGAATTGTTGGGTCAGGATTAGGGAGGAGGGGTGGAGGAGGGAGGGGGTTAGGTATTTGGTTGCGTGTTGGGGGGCTGTGGGCGAGATTGATCTTGAAAGGGATAGAGGTGGAGATGGGGAGGGGGATGGGGAGAGGCAGTTGGTGGAGAGCGTTAGGGAGGAATTGAAGATCACGGGGAGGCTGTTCGGGAGAGCTGTGGAAGGGGAGGTGGATTTGCAGATAGAGTTGAGACCGTTGTCGGATGTTGATGAGAGGATTGGGGAATTATTTGGGTTTAAGGATACGTCTTAATTGGTTTAATGTGCTTTACTAGCTTAGTTGAGCAACCCAGACTTGAGTATTGAGTCACAGGGAATATTTCGGTGCCGCTTGGAGAGCGATATGGAGGGAGAGGATTCCCAGGCCCTTATGGACGAGTTTACCTCGATCGTCAATTGTCTAAGTAGCATTTATTGACGCGGAAACCACCATAAAAGAGAACCAGACTTTAAACACGAAGAGAAATGGAAATTGGGAGATAACATCAAGATATTTGATCCACAATTTTCTCCAAATCCATGCTATGGTATCTCATGTTATGTCACAATACATCCGCAAATAACACCCCGACACCAAAAAATGACTCGCTGAAGACAATTGCAAACTCCCCCTCCTAACCAGTCCCAATGCCCAGAGCAGGAATACTCTCAATCAATAGGCTGCTGCTTAAACAGACTCTTGCCCAGCAACCACTTTCTATAAGCCTTATACCTCTTCTTCCCCAAATCCTCCTCAAAAACCATCAATGGATTCTCACCCACGGTGAGAAAATCCTTCGCCTCCGTCACATCCTCGCTACTCCCGCCAGGCCCCTCCCCACCCGTCGTGACAATCCCAATATCGCGCCAACTCCCATTCACATACTCGAGATACTCGGCGTCGATCTCGGCAGGGATCTCATTGCTGACTACGAGAGGCAGGGTCTGAGGATGCGAAATGTAACGCGCATAGTCGTCTGTTTCTTGGGTGCTGACGGACGGGTTGAGGGATTCGTGAACGACTTGCGTGAATGTCCATTGTGCGGCTTTGCTTTTGTCGAGGGGAGTGAGCTTTTGCTTTTGTGGGGAGAGGGTGGGTTGTTGGGGCTCTTTCATGATGCTAGGGTGGTGGCCGTTTTTCTCGTGGATGGGCTGGAGCCAGCGCTGGATGGAGATGCGTTTGGTGGTCGCGGTGGTGCCGGATTTGATAGAGGCGTTGTCGTCAACATCTGCTGCGGCGGTTTCGGGGTCGTCGGCGGGGTCAAGGATGGTGACTTCTTTCTTCACTTTCTTCTTGTCCGGGACGTCTTGGTCGAGTTCGGTGCGAACTTTGAATGGTGAAAGGTCGTAGCGTCCTTCTTGGGTGGATCGGATTGGAATGTAGCTGATTGTGGAGTTGAGCTTTCCCATGTAGCAGAAGACTTTGAGGATTGATGATACGGACAGAGGCTTGTAATATTCAAGCCAGTACTCGTCAAAGTAACCGAGTGGTTTGCAGGCCATGAGCCCGGTTGGGTCCACATGTGGTGGCAGTACCCTCTTCTCTAAGAACTCAGGGGTGTACCAATTGATGTAGCTGCGTCTTCTCTTTCCAGACCAAGCACGAGGATCGGCGTGGTGAAGATAATAGTCTGTTGCTAGATCCCATAGCATGGGTTGTCCTTGGGCGAAGATGTAATTCCCTAGGAACAGGTTGTACGCCTCTTGACGCTGGCCATCGAGGAAGGAGTTGTTGTAATACCGCTTGAAGCTTTCAACCATATCTCGAGAATGGCTTGTCCATTGGTTGATCTTGCGGTACGTTTCCATAGTGTTCACAAGTTGAGAACCGCCGTATTGTACGGCGATCGTATCGCCATGATCGTGGTACATGTGCGTGAAGAGATTGACGGCATCAGTGTCGTAGTCGATCGATGTGTCGCCGATAATACCAAGAGCATGAAGCTGGTGACCGAGAGCTCTCTTCCCGATAACGAACTGGGCCGCATTGGTCCGATCAAGACAATCGATACAGTTCGTTCTCGCTACTCCATTCTGTACTTTGGGCATAGTAATCTTCCCATCTCCGTTATGGAAAAAGCCAGTGGTCGTGACTACTTCTTCAGCAATATTCTCAAGCGTACCAATTACATCCTGATCGCGGCTCTTGGAGGCTCGACTCATATCCCATGCTTTGTGTATGATTTTGTTGTCGGCTGGGAGGAACTGGTTAAGGTACTTGATTGCATTTGTGAATTCATGCAGAAGTTTCGATTCTCGGGGTGTCCTCTCGCGGGCTTTCACAAGATTAAGGACATAGACGGGAGCACCGTATCTTTCGAAGAGGTTGTCAAAATGCAGAGCAGCAGCGCTGTAGAATGGATCGACGAGATTAAGTTCAATCGGTGGTTTTGGAGTCACGCCAGTATTATCTTGGGTCCAGTAAAGCGGTATACTTCCTCGATGCTGAACGTACGAAGTGAAGTTTGGACTCGCGAACAGCTTTGGCCCAGGAGCATGGAAAGATGTCGTTAGCATTTCGGAAACAATTTGCTCAGTCTCCACATCGTTGGCAACATATCCCTACTTGGTCAGCAGGCTGTCAATCCAAACGAAACTTGCTCCATACCAAATCATTTGCACCACGCTTCAAGAATCGGGCACCAGCGAAGTAGCGCGAACGCCTGGCAATTATGGTGATGTAGGCTGTACGGCCGTAGATCGAAATTGCTAGATCTGTCAGAAAGACCAGTAAGGAGAATGCTGGACATACCGGACTGGTCAATGTAACCATGTATGACCAGCATGCACCAATCGTAGGTATTTTTCAGCGCCGACACCGCAGGCTCGAGAAGATAACTATTCCATACGAACATGGAGTTGTAATCTTGATCATGGGGATAAGGCGTGCCCTTGGCTATTGCCTCTCTCTCTGCCATTATGTTGTGCTGCAGAGTTCGCGTGATGTCGTAGGAGTAGCTGTAGTAGAACGACCGAGTCAAATCCAGATTGTTGAGAATACCGATGAAACGAGACTCTTCAGCGTTCCTGAGATCCGGCTTGAAACGGGAGCTAGGACCCGTCGTCAAGGGAATGAGTTCCGTAGCATCAACAGCATATGTGAAATGACCACCAACCATGGCCACTTGACTCCGCTTGGTGATCACCAACATGTAGTAGACCCCAGTAAATCGTATGAAGCCAATGATACCCCAAGTGGTAGACCTCAGCTTCATACCTCCAGCACTTTTGTTGCCATCGTCAATGGCATTCAGCAGCTGGCTCATCTCTTTCTTTGTATAGACAATTTCGTCCTCCGAGATGTTCAAATTTCCAGAGTCCGCCGTTCGGTCAATCTTCAGGATCCGAAATCGTCTGTCCATGACATCTGCGCCAACGAAATAGTATCTCGTGGCGGTTTCGTACAGAGAGAACTTGTGCATCTTACAGACCCCTTGATCTCCAACCTTTTCGTATTCTGCTCCTTTATTCCTCTTCATATCAGAGTTCGGACTGGTATCTCGCTGGAATGGTTTCGCTGTACATTCTTCGTCATCCTCGTCATCACCTCCTGAGGTGGGCCTCTTGGATTGCTCAGAGCTCTGTGGAAGGTTGTTGTGCAACGGGGGAAACTTTGGCAGTGACTGATCACTGACGTCTGCGCTTCGGAAGTCTATGGTCAAGGGAGAGGTCATAGCAGACGTCGACCTCGAGGCGTTATCGGTAGATATGCTCGTGGTATCAAAGTGGACATGGTTGCTCGCAGTATCACTCGGTGCAGGCGACCTCCCCCTCCGTGAAGGACCATCATCTTGGTCTGCCATGGTGGCACAATATTCCAGGTTATCGGCCTCTCATGTTCGAGGCTGTACTTCGTTATGACATGGATTCTGCGTTGTAGACGCCAAGTGAGGTGGTTGTGCTGGTAGGGTAGGGTAGGTATGTGGTGTGGTGTGGTGTGGTGTACGAAGCACATGGAGGGTGGAGGATGGAGAGTCAACAAAGCTCCTCTTTCCAGCCCTCTTTCTCGCGACCTCAACTTGCATCTCAGAAACCCCAGTGACGTCGCATCCCGTCCCCACCCCTGTCTCTGCCAAGGCTCTAGCGAACCCCTGCTCTCACGTGTCAATTCACTGCGCATGTGTCTCGAGCTCCCGTCCCTTCTCGTCCTGCATGTGAAAACGGACGGGAAATCAAATCGTTTTCCACCCAGCAGCACCCACCGAGGATCTTCCCTCCCTTCCCTTTCCTTCCCTCCCCTTCCCACATCCGCCCACAACTTACTTTTCTTCCTCTTGTATTATATCCTCATTATGTTCCTTTCTTTTCCCTGCCAGTTCTAATGCCTCTATCACATCGCCATGTCTGATGAAGATCATCAGACAGAGAGCGCCATCTTTACCCACAAAGATGACATAATCCAGAGTGAGTTATTCCCCTGATCACATGTGATTGCCACTTCCTATATTGACAACACCATAGACGTTCTTCACGAAGAAGATGTATGATATACCACACGGCGCCCATTCGCAACGTTATGCTAATTTCGAATAGCTTTACAAGATATTAGGTGCATCTAGATCTGCTTCCCCAGCAGAATTGCGACGATGCTACCTCGAGCGATCGAAAATATGCCACCCCGACAAACCTCCTTTCCATGAATTGTCTACGAGGTAGGCCATGAATTTCGCCGAAATTACGATCCAGAGAGGTCTAATGACTATTTAGTGCCTTCCAGCGACTTGGTTTCGCCTTTGACATTCTCAAATCTCCCAGCGCAAGACGAACCTACGATCGAGCCTCGAAACCCACCTCCTCCCAATTACCAGACAAAACAACCTTCCTCGGCGGCGAACACACATTCCGCAGTGCCGTCGAAGCCATACTTCATGAATTTATGACTGGAGATTTTGTCATCGTCAAAAGATGGCTAGAATCACTACACGTTCAGTACCCGAACCTTGTCAGCGAAGAAGTCGTTATCAATGTCGAAAAAAGTTTTATTCGCATACGAGAGCTAGTGTTGACGACGAGGACATATGCGCTTTTGATATATATCGAATTGGGTAGAATACACCGGGTACAGAAACGACTGATGGGCTTGGGGTACTTTGATGTTGTTGGACGAGCAAGACTCACTATTCACCTAGTGAGAGTCACCCTGGCTGTCCCAATGAGGGTTGACCGTGCTTTGAAGCAGAGAGAAGAAAAGGCTTGGAGGGCAAAAGCCGCTGGGTTACAAGCAAGAGGCTTGACACCAACAGAAACGATGGGAAGAGCCGGGATCCTAAACGATCGGATCAGCAAGGTGCTCGAATTCATCGTCGGCACTGCTGGTAAAGACGAGAGCGCTGATGAAGCTTGGAGTGCAAGCATGGGAAAAGTTTCATGACATTGATTTGCTGGAGTTGGGTCAAATTTAGCGGCATTAGGATCTCGGCGCCCGGCGTTCAAGTCTGAACTGCCCAAACACATTGGGCTTCCGTGGATGAGAACCATCTATCCGTCTATTAAGAGTTCTTTTCTCGAATTTCAAATACCCAGTTGCGTTATGAATCATTTATGTTTCTTTTCATTCAGATGGGTTGGATGGCTGTATATGGCTGGATATATCTCGATGAAATTTCTGTGCGTTTTGCTCAAATCTTCAGAAGATGATTACGATGTATGATTAGTGTGTTTCCAAGATCATCAATATAAGTTCACTACTATGTACATGTTTCCATCTACTCAGCGTCTATATGAACAAAGCCAGTTCCATCCCTCCCAAGAACATGGCGGCAACAGATATTATGCTAGATATCGAAAAAGTGGACATGCCACTGATACCATGACCAGAGGTACACCCACCAGCAATTCTCGCTCCCAGTACCATTATAAACCCGCCAAGTATCGCAGTTGCATCAGCAATCGGTGCTTCACCTCCAGGTATCCTCAAATCCAGCGAATGGCTCAATACCCAACTTCCCAAAACAAGCCCCGTCGCAAAAGCAATCGAGTTATACGCTGGTCTTGGTCCCAACTTGTCACCACTCCCAGTGATAGATCCCCACGCCCGTTTCGAAGCACCACCAAGCTGCTCATAAGCACCCGACACACCCACCGCACTCCCGGTCAACACTAGCGACGCCCCCTGACCAACACCAATCAACAATCCCCCAACCACAGGAGGGAATAGCACGTTCTCTGCCCTCTCAGTCAAACTCGCCAGCAGAAGTACCAACACCAAAAACCCCTCGTAAATCAACACCAGCTTCTCCTCTCTCATCCCAACATACTGCTGTACCGTCTTCGGCTCAACTTTCACAGCCTCAACCTCAACCAGTGCTCCGCGACTGGAAGCCAAGTTAGATTTCCCTATGCCGTACAACGTCCCACCAAGAATCCCACCCGCGAAAGCGAAATACCCCGAGCGAATCCCCGTTGCGATCTGGACTAGGACCGTCCCGGGACATGCACCTGTCAATGTCATACCCGAGCCGAGGAGCAAGCCACCGATGATATTCCCGTCGTAGGGGAATATTCCCAGGGATGATTGTGAGCGTGGTACGCAGGAAGCTATGTTGTATTTGCGGGCGAGGATTGTGGCTATTCTTTGGGGTGTGTTAGCTGAGAGGAGACCGAGACAAAGAAAAAGACAAAGTCAACGATAAGGACGGGCAAGGCATTGCTCTGGGATTTCGAAGTTAGAGTATGGGTTTGGGATGGGATCTGAAAGGGAGAACACATACGTGCTACATCCACTAGCAGCAAGAAATGTCTGCAGCATATGGAAATTCGACAGCTGCATTTGCGAGAGTATTATCCATGGTGAGTAAACACCAGATAGAGTGAGAGCGGAGCCAAATATAGCTCCTGCTGTTGTCGAGGCTGTGAGTGAAGGCGCCATTTGGTTCGCACTTTGTTTTGTGTATGCCTGTTTAGCAAAGTTGAAGTGTAGCAAGTTGAAAGTGTGAAAGTGACAAAAAGCAAACGGCAACGGGATCAAAGTTGACAATATTGCACAGCTTTGGGGATAGTTATGTTAAATCCAGATGGATAGTTAGATCACTAATAAATAGCAAGTGCCAGGCTAGACTGGATAGACACCGACTGGCTTCCCACAACAATGCACTACCACAAGTGCCGGTGTTTACAAAGCACAAATCCACAAGACTGAAAGCTTCGTTCGGCTCTCCGCTTTTCTTGACTTTGCTTTGCTTTGTTTTACTTTGCTTTACTTTGAAGTAACGAATCACCATTCCTCCTGATCCTCGCTAAACACTTACCTTTAACAAGTCGTACGGATACCGTGCCTTGGTATGCCCGTTTACATGTCCGGTCGTCGATCTCGGGGTATGGCGGGGTCGAGTAGGTCGCCAGGTCGCCGATGTTTATTTTAGTGGGGGGTTGAATGCTCGACTCAGGGGAAGCGAGAAACGAGATCGAGATGGATAGGGAGGTGGCTCTTGGGGGCAGAATTAAGTTGCCGATTTTGGCATATATGTAACTACTAAAATGTAAGCCTCATATTCTCTACTTATCTAATACTTAGTCATTTACTTATCAATTCTTTTTACTTTAAATAACCTTTTAGTATATTAAATATATATGTCATTGATTTTTTTTTAACTTAATTCCTCGTTTTAAACTTTATTAAATCGTGTAAGTGTAGCCTTTAAAAAAGCAGTCCTCTTGGTATAAAAGAGGTTCTTAATAGGACGAGCTAACGTCTTTATAATCGAAAAATCAAGGGACTTCTTAAGTAAAATAAAAAGGTCTATACTTTTTTCTTTTACCTACTTTATAACCGCTTTACTATTATATATTAAGTCTTTATTTTAATAAAGTGTAATCCCGTTAAGATCTGGTTTTAGTTGTTTTAAAAGCTTAAGATATACCTTCGTTGTTATTTTGTTATTCGGTGAACTAGTATCGTATGGAATGAACCTCCGATAATCAGGACTAATAATTATAAAATATTTAAAAAAGGGAGATGATTTAGTTCTCGAGCCTTTGTTTTTGTATCTTTTGCGGTTATTTTTTTCTGGTGGATATTATGCTTTTAATATCTCTACTTTTTTCCGATAAGCCTCTTGACTCGTTTAATAACTTGAGGACCGATGCTAAAGTGAAATTCGTCACAAAAATATACGTTCTTTTAGTGCCTTAAACGCGGGTGATTTTTCTAGACTTTAATGTTTTAATTAATCTAATTATCGGCTTGGGATTTTAAAAGTTCAATCTTTTCTT
This sequence comes from Helotiales sp. F229, assembly GCA_002554605.1. Taxonomy (NCBI): domain Eukaryota; kingdom Fungi; phylum Ascomycota; class Leotiomycetes; order Helotiales; species Helotiales sp. F229. The sequence continues at coordinate 1,174,701 of MXAW01000004.1, read as the reverse complement.
TTGCAACTATATTGATCAAGCCTTTTTCTTTACGAAGAACTCGTTATATTTCCTTTTTATTTATATCCCGATGTCTTAAAGGCTTAAAGTGTCGTGTTTAAGGTAAAAGAATAACTGAATCTTTTATAATATCTTGCTACGGCTTTCCTTTGTCTTTGAATGTTGTCGAAGGATCGGTTAAATAGTCGTAGATAATAAAGGTTTTAGACTTTATAAAGGTAAGGTGACGCTTATAAGGATCGGGGCTAGAATCTTCTATATTATACGTTTTTCGTATATGACTAGTTACGATTATATGTGATTATACTCGAGTACTTAGTTTTGTTACTTTTTCGACGATTATAATAAGTATAGCCTTTTTTATCTTTTACCCGAAGACCTTAACCTAAAAGACACTTGTACGACGTGAGGTTGACGTGTGACTTTCATTTTTAGGGCAAAGATTAGGAGGAGGTATAAAGTAATGTGCGCGACGTTTGCGGGTACGAATTGGAGGTATGTTGTGGTGATATTTACATTAGAAAGTGGTTTGTTTATATGTAATTAAAGAGTAAATAGAGGGCTATTAATGTTAAGTACACGTGCCAAAATCGGCAACTTAATTCTGTCCCCGAGAGGGTGGGTAGTCTAGACCGGACCGGGCCAAAATAGTTCAATCACTCTTGGACGATGAAGACAATTACAAAGTTGGAAACGAAATGCGAGAGGGAGATTTACGATGCTGTGAAAGAAGGATTTTCAATCTTGAATTATTAGGTAAGTAATGAATCACAAGCACTATGGTAGGGAGCCGATCGAGCCCAGCCCCTTGTCTACTGTGACCGTTCACATTAAAGGGCCATAAGCGAGAACGCCACTTAAAATCGACCTTTTATTATTATTTCAAAACAAAATATAACTTATATTAATGAAGTATATAATTAAATGTTTAGTGATTAAATAGCCTTTAACTTAAAGAACTTGAACAAGAGTTCTAAATTGATTTTATACTTATATCAATATCATTTAAACAATATAAGATTAACCAAGGGGTTCTAAATTTTCATGCGATATTCGCTTAATTTAGCAGAGACATACTGAATCTTAAATATTATCGATTTTAAATAAAGATTCCTAAGGGATACAAATTGTAATATTAAATCCTAAGAAGCCAAAAGCTTTATTAAGTAATTAATAATACTTATATGAGATACATAAGGTATATTATAACAATGCATACTACTACGCTAGTTTTTAAAGCTAGTATTTTGGTGGGGTGTTCGGTTTTGGCCCTTTAATGTGACCTAGTACCGTAGGTCTCCGAACCTCGCTTCGAGGGCTCGCCGGTTCGCCGACTGGTTTTTGTTTGGTTTTTGTTGTTTGAGATTTCTATTTACCTTCCAATTCCATTGTTATCCGTAGGGTCTACTTCGGCCACTAGCTACCCCTTAATATCCTTACCAAACACTCCTTTCCTTTGTGGTTGCTGAAGCCCATATTCTTCGCATTCGTCATATCCAGCTCTCACGGCTCTCACAAGCTCCGAATCCGCGATCTCAGCTCTTCAAAAAAAGGAGGTACCTAGGTCTTCTAGCTACTCTTATACACGTTGAAATCAAAATGTGTTGCCGTCGTCGTACATATATCTCCTTCCTTTTCGCAGAAACGGTAGGTCCTAACACAGCAGAGTCTTGCTTTGTCCTGCTCACCTTTGCCACGGTATGATCTCGAATCTTGATGTCCTTGACCAAGCCCCAGCCTTATCACTAGAATCAATGCTCCATACCAACTCTCAAAGTCGTAATTATTCGACAGAAGAGCGGAAAACACACCCGCTCAAGATGGGGTCAATAAAAAAACACTTCCTCAAAACAGTCTACAAGGCGTCTTCTAGTACTATTAATGACTGTAGACTCATACGTCCTTCAAGAAGGCATCGCCATACTTTTTATCTCCGAATATTCTCACTTTCCCTTCTCCCTCCTCCTAAATAAACTCAACTTCTCGAACCCCCAGATAAGTTTGGTGCAGTACTCCTTTCGGAAGCTTTATCCGTGGGACTAACTAAATAGCACATGTTAGTTACTTAGTCTTTCTGGAGACAGTGAATAAATCTGGCTTACTATGTAAATCCTCTAGGACTAGGTCATGTAGGAGATTGTGAGATTGTTTCATCGATTGAGCAGTTCGTTACTATATTATATCGTAAGACTATAAACTACCCAAATAAACACACCATTCCACTCCACTGCCAAACATGACTGCTGGGCGAGTGAATCTACAAACCATCCCCCAGACGAGGACACAATATCTCACACCCAACCAGCCTCCTATGATGGTGCATGTATCCACCCTATCGCATCAGCGCGTCCGAAAACATTGCTTGCTCGAATCTCATCTCATCTCGAGGAGATAAGTATATCTAGGACCGACATTGAAGATTACTTCAACAAGCCTCGTACTTCATAGGCGCAGTTCCTCTAGTTGTCGTATAGATTCTTCGCTTGCTTCTCGAATAAATGTACTCATGGATGGAGTCTGCCATCTTCTTTTTTCCAAGCACAATGTGCGTCGTGCGCACCATGCTCTCCATGGACCACAGGTCTTGTCCTGGCGTGTGGAATATCTGGCAACCGAACTGAGCAGGTACTCCCGCCATTGGGATCCCCCGACACGTTGAAGAAGCCACGATCGATTCCAAGAATCCACAATAATCCTCCCTTCATCTCCCTCCAATTCAAGGCCACAACCCCCACTCAAACGGATCCACATACGGATAGTCGCTCCTCATCCCCATAATAACACTCAACTCATCCCTCAGCAAATCACTCCCCAGATTCGCATATCCTACCTTCCCATCCCCCTCTCCCTCCCCTCTGAAAGCACTCAACTCATGCCTCCTCAATGCCACCGTCCACGAAAAACTACTATGCGCCACCCCCATGAAGAAACTGGCCTTGAACATAATCAAGAAATCCACCAGCGCCTGCTGATCGAATGTTAGGGCGTTCAAGCGCTCGAGGTCATGATTGGATAGGAGTGTGTATTTCGTGACGACCGAAATCTCCTTATCGGATCGTTCTTCCTCGAGACGTCGAGAAATATAGTCCGCGAAAGTGTCCACGATACTTTGATCACCACACGCTACATACACAACTTCCAACCCACTCCTCAGAATCTCGCCATACATCTCCGCGAATTGATCCCCCATTCGCGAGAATCTCCATCCTTCGTCTGGACTCCAGGCTTCGACGGCATCTTTCTCTAGCCTGAGATGTGCGCCGATGAAGGAGTTTTCGTTGATAGGTAATCGCGGGTCGATAGAAAGAGTGAATTCTTGATCTGGGGAGAGCAGCACGCGAGCAGCGAGCGCACGTGTATCAGCGCGAAAGGAAAGCAATTTGCCGAACCCGGAAGAGAAGGCTAAACTGTCGTTGTGAACAGGATATTCGAGGTACGCCTGATCGATCTGTACATGCACCGGATCACTAATCTTAACCTCAACGCCCTTCCTAGCAAGCCACTCATCGAACGAGACCCGCCAGGACGCTGGGTCAGAAAAACCTGTACTTGGATGCTCCGGCTCGAATTGATCGCCCACGAGTTTCAACGGCTCACTGACTCGATTCTCATAAGCTGGGAAATCCTCTGCGCGGTTGTATATTCGCATGCCCGGACAGGCGCCCGTGAGGTCTCTGATAAAGGATTCGCTGTCGAAGAGATATTCTAATGGGACTTGATTGTTCGTTTCAATGTCGGAGATGTCTTTTGGGTGGGTTACGCTTTGCCATTGAGGGCATGACGAGGGCGGCGCCGCTGTGTATGGCGTAGCGTATGCATTTTAGGATTTGGTTGCGTACCATGCCGACGCCGCCGTGTTGGTCTTCGCAGCTGAATAACAGACCAGGTCGGAAATTGTTGGTGTTCTGCGTGCAGACTGAACGAATGGGTGTGTAGTCTATTGGGGCGGGGAACTCCACGTTCATGGCATGTCTGAGGAAGATAGAGTCTTCTCCACTCTGTAGTTCTATGTCGGGCTGCGGCTCGTAGAAAAGTACTGGGCAGCGGATATTGAATAGTGAAGTCCAAATGATGATGATGAGAGCTGCAGCCCAGCCCAGCGCAACTGTCGCTTCCCCGCGGCCTTGGAAGAACATTATTGAGTTTGAGTTATGTAAAAAGAAGATATATACTACTTTCTTCAAGAAGATGAAGGAGCTGTCCATGGTGGGGTGAGATAGCAATTAAGCATTGGCTAGAGATGGCGGGAGCTGGTAGCCAGTGGTTGTTTCTGATGTTAAACAATTCGAGGTTCGTTGTCATCCGGGCACCAATGGGAATTTTTCGCATGAGCGGTAATGCTTCTGACCGTGCGCTCACTCGATTGCCGGAGGACAACGACTGTTCATGATTCGAAACTCTGGCCGACTCCGGTACCTATTCTCAGAGCTCAGGAACGCCAAAAGCATTGTCTCTGTATCATATCAGCGCGAGGAATCGCACAGTGTAGCCGTCAATGCACAGACCCGAATACAACAACCAACCTTCAAAGCAAAGAAGAGATCAGGCAAATAGACAAGGTAAAGTAAGTAAAGGCAGAACGAATAAATAGAAAACAATGAATCAGAAAGCCCACTGGCGCATATGTTGATCTCGCAGTACTGGAGCTCTTGCAGAAGATAAAAAAAAACGAATGAACAATCCACCACGCCACCAGCGGGCTCCATCCAATGAATTCCACCATATGTGCAAGCCGCAAAATGCGGGCCTCTATCCAGCGACCATTGTCAATCTTATCAACGATTTACAGAACTCTCTTAAAACCACCATTGAGCAGATGTAACTGCTTCGTCGCGCATCTATCCAGCCTGGGACTATGATAGATCATTACCTAAACGCCTCGATCCAATACAGATGTGCCTCCAGGAAATGCAAGAAATGATTTCTTTGAAACTTCTCATATCCTATCATGTGTCTTTCCTATCCTGTCGTATTTTGGCATCATTATTCCCAAAATGAATAACCCGCTGTGTTTTGTTTATCCGAAGATGCGATACTAAGTCGCTCTTTCATCTTGATGAACAAGTCACTTACCATAAATGGCTTGGACATAACTGAATCCTGTTGCATTCAGCAAAGTTGTCTTCTTCGCACTAACGGGTGACTTACAATTCCACTCGCTATTGCCGTCTGGATTTGCTCATCTCTCGCATTTGCGGTAGTGGCTATGATCTCGACATGCCGCGTGATCTTCTTTTCAGTCTCGAGCTTCCGAATCTCCCGACTGCATGTCAAGCCGTCCATGACAGGCATCTGCCAATCCATCAAAATGATGTCAAGATGTTTCGACTCGGCTGGCTTTTCGAACCATATATCGCTCTCACGCAACATATCCAATGCTTCCAGACCGTGGTTCGCTACATAGACGACACATCCAGCTTTCAAGAGCTGTTTCTGTACGATTTTTTGGTTGACAAGATTGTCTTCCACGAGGAGGACGTGAATCTTGTTGAAATCGACGGCTGGGATTTGAAGTGCCGATGACATTGATCGCTGGCGAACAGGTAGACAGAGCTGGACGTTCTCAGGGGTTGACACACCATGCCTTTCGGTACGCCGCGATTTGACGTAGAATGCGAAGGTGCTGCCCTCTCCTATTCGAGATGATACACCAATCTCACCAGATTGTTTCTCGGCAAGTCTTCCAGATAGAAATAGACCAAGTCCCTAAAGCCGTTTCATTAGCATCAGGTTCGACAATTTTGCGAGATGTTTTCATGTCGCAGAGACTACATGGCCAAGACTAGCGGAGAGAGTTGGGACGACTTGAAGAGCACTAACCGATCCGCCATATTTGATCGACGTTCGAGCATTCGCTTGCTTGAAACGACCGAAAAGCTTCTTTATTTCTTCACCCGTCATCCCGATGCCAGTATCAGTGACAGAAATCGTAAAGTATAATGGCTCGCCGAGGCCCCATTCCGGATGTTCTGTCAAGTCTTCTACTTCCCGATGGTTTGGAGCCCACTTGATATCTTGCGGAAACGAGTCTCTGGGATTCGACGTAGTCACTCCATACTCCACCTCAATTTTACGCCTGCTCTCTGCTTTCGTGAATTTGATTGCATTGGTCATCAGATTTATGAAAATCTGCTGCACTCGAGATTCGTCGCAGAGTATCCAATCCTCAAGATGACTTTCAAGAGAGAAATGTGCTTTGGTTTTGATAGTAATATCATGTGAGAGCAGCTGGGATTCAAACATTTTCATCCACTTATCTACTAGCTCAGGAACTTGTACTGGCAGCGGGGAAACGGATAGCATGGTGTACTCAAGTTTGGAGAGTGTCAGTACATCATCTACAATCCTCTTTTGATGCTTTGCGCACATCAAGATTGTTTTGGCGTTATCGACATTTCCGTTTAAAGCCTCAACGAGCTCAGACTGCGAGAGATCGTCTCCATCTGGAACTGGAAATGAAGTGATGATTGTTTCTGCCAGTTGGAATATTGCCGAAAGCGGATTCCGTAATTCATGAGAGACGAAATCAATGAATTCTTCCTGTTGACGTTTCGCTTCCTGCGCGGCGGCAGCTTTGCGAGCTTCGGATGCTTCAGCCCATTTGAAAGCAGAGACATCTGTTGTGAAAGCCATCAAAGACTTGAGTCTGCCTTCTTCTACTACACGGAAAGAGTGTATGAGAACAATTGCAGGTTCCGGGTCACCAGATGGCGGATTGAACATTCGTTTGAGGCGCATCTCAGTTGAAATACTAGACTCGCCTTGGACCAGGCGTTTCCAGTTGTCCATGGCTTTCGACCGATCTTCTTCAATGAAAACGTCCATGAATGAGAGGGGATACTGAGATTCATCTTCACGTGGGTGATCGGTCAGTCGATAGTATTCGTCGTTCGCCCAGATAAGACTGCCATCAACAGCGATATATTGCATTCCTACCGATGCGTTCTCGGCCATGTATCGAATTTGCCTCATACGGTCAGCAAGCTCTCTTTGGAGGCTCGCTTCTCGCTTCCTGATTTCCTCTGCATTCAAGATCGCACCAGCAATCGATGATATCTTAGACCCCAAATCTTGCATGAATTGGTAGTAATCTTCATCAACCGGTCTCCGAGGGTTGGATCCAACCACAAGGAACCCATAGAGTCGTCCTGGGTCGGAGATGGGGAGAATTGTTATGAATTTGCTTGGATCTCCAAAGCCGCTCCACTTGACGCCGCCAAAGGAATCGTCGATGGGAATAGTGATCATATTCCATCTAGCCTTCCGCAACAGTGGCATAAGTCCAACGTCGCTGTTGATATCTGCTACTTCAATGGCCAACGGATGGCCCTCCGGAAATCCAATGTTTCCCCGCAATATCAGGGGGCATGATCCCGCCGTTGTATCGTCCACTTTGTAAATTAACGCCATGGGGAAATCCCAAGGATTTTCCTTCAGCATTGGAATGATATGGGCTGCTAGCCTTCGTTCGTCTTCCGGGGATGGCATATGTAATTTGTTGAGCATCACTCGTCTTCTTTCATTGACCTTAGCCTTCGTGATTTCGTGAACGCCGTTATAGAACCCTTCTATCCTCCCAGTATCGCCCCGAAGTGGTATAAAGTTGCCAGAAAAGAATGCTTCCTCCAGAAAACCGTTGCGCTCAACAAACATCTCCATTTCATTCACCACAGATGCCATGCCAGTTGTTTCTGCGAGATTAAAAACTGTTTCAAAATGCCCCCATATCTCCGGAAAGCCTTGTTTGAATGGTGCACCCATCAGCATCGGGTGGGTTTTGCCGGCTAGAGGAATGAAAGGTTCGTTGTAGATAGAGACTCTGTGGGGTCCCCTGCAGGACAAGTCAGATACAGACATAGCCTCAAGAACCTTTGAAATATCTTACCAGTAGACACATGACGCTCTCGAGTCCGCGAACACCGTGAAAACATTGAGCCGTAGAGCATGAGGCCATTGTGCAACTGGCCCTAGATGGGTGGCAGCCCAATCGGTTTCTCTGAAAAAACGAACATGATCAGAGTCTGGTATTAATGAAGTCCAGTCGTCCTCATCGATGGGGTACAGGATTGGCTTAGATTTCGTAACGGAGGTCTGCGAGGCACCAGAAAGAGGAGGCGTATCTATTGCAACATCGGTCTTTGAAGAAGCGACCTGCACAAGGTTTCCGGCCTGGGGATTCTGCTGATTCTCCTGATTTTCCTCGTCGGGTTCTTGACTACGATTTCGTTCAGCCTCTTGTCCTCGCGCTTGTGCTTGATCCAGGATGGCAGCCGAGTCACGCATGCTGCCTTCTCCCACGCCTTCGCCTTCTTTCACACGTTTACGACCAGACCATACCCAATCCAGCAGACACATGGGCATGTCATGGGTCGTATGTGTCGTCGAGTCGAGTCGAGTCGAGTCGAGTCCAGACAAGTTGCGTTGTACACAGGAGGTTGTCAGATCAATCGTATTATAGTTCCATCTCTAGCGCCGCCGATGTCATCGTCTGTCGGTCAGTCAGGGCGTGGACACACTCATTCGCGGTACAGTACGAAGGGTGTTTGTTGTTGTTGTTGTTGTTGACGTTGGTGATGTCAGGCACGCGATTAATTGAGGCTCACGACAGAGCAGGGCAGGGAGATCGAGGGACGTCGGTACTGTACGGTGAACGTGTGTGGAAGTTCGGACGGATCTGAAGAGACGGATCGATGCTTGCTTGACGCTTGACGCCTGACGCTCGACGGCGGTGCGGCAAACGGCAAACGGCAACCGGCAGCCAACCTTGACTTATTCAGGCAAAGCCAGAAGCCAGAAGCATCGAAGTGCCGCCCTAGGCAGGCTAGTCCCAGTTCCCAGTTCCAAGTTCCACGTTCCACCTCTTCCATTCTCTTCGCGTGGGGCCATGAATCCAAGGCTAAGGTACTGTCCTCGATTGGGTTTAATGTGGGTTTAGCCTTGGACCCTGCACGATATCTGTATCTGGTATCTGCAGCCCTGACTGGTGTAGCACCTGCGTCATCGTGCAGCTTTGAGAGTGGTGGGACGCCCATTCACAGTGCGGCCGCTTCCCGAGAAATGGGTCCCAGGAGAACGGAGAACAGATCCGATTCCAACCGGCTACGTTCCGACTGGGACATGAACATACATGAAAGACAAACAACAACAACAACATCATCCTCGCAGCAAAGAGGTCACCAGCATAATGAAATGAAGAAGAACAACGGCAGCGAAAAAGGCCATGACAGGTAGCTAATCCAATGTTTTAGTGTCGACCAGCGGCTAGGTGAGGCATATATACTGGCCCTCCACCAACCCTAAAAGGCTCATTCACATTCTTGCATCCCTCTCTGCCGTGAAGCAGTTAGCGACCAAGACTTTGTTTTTCTATCAAGCGTACAAGAATTTGACAATCAGCGCGAGAGCAGAAGCAGAAGCAACAGAAAATGCCGGAGCGGGCTGGAATACAAAACACAGCATGATCAACATGCAACGGAGGGGATCAGATTTACTTTTGCCCTGAGAAGTGGAAGCAACCACACGCACCTCCACCACCGACCCCACAAACAGCAAGTTTATGCCGCGATTGGAGCTAGGGATTTGGAATACGCGATGAAAAATATATGGCGTTTCGGGTTATACGATGATGGCGTCCAGAGAAACGTCGCGATAGACGACGAGCAAGCCGGGAAAGTTCTAGATCCAAGCCTGAATTGACTCAAACCAGCAACAATCGTTTTTCGCGGCAGGCAAGGAGCCTTACAACGAATTGAGAGCTGTGTGGCTGCTGACTTGTGTTACGGAGGATAGCCCAGGGCTCTGTTTGTACGACACCACAATCCCATTGTCAGGCTGGGAGATATCGATTTGTTGATGGTTTGTTTTGATGGTCACCCTCGAGATTACGGATATCTTCAGAGCCGATTGTTTTGTTTTTTCAAATCCGGCCACTTGCTTGTTGCTTGTTTGTTTTGCTTTACATCATGTTCCTGTCTCAAATTTCCTTCCGCGTCACCAGCACTCTCACACCCTGAGTCCCAGGTCTCGGGTAGGGCAGGAAGTTATCCGCAAACAACTTTACCGAGTCCACGCCCGTTTCATACAGCTTCATATCATATATCCTGAAGATCCTAGCAATCACGAGGAATAGTTCCGCATATGCAAGATTCATTCCCACGCACTGTCTTGTACCTCTCGAGAAAGCAATATTGTATCTCTGCAGTTTCTTAACACAGACATTACTGGCGTCGTGATCGCTCTTAAGCCAGCGCTCAGGCGAGAACTTGTGGCTGTTGGGAAAGACGCTTTCGTTGTGATGCATGTGGACTGGATCCATACTGACTGGATATCCGGGTGGGATCATGTGTTCGCGGTAGTTGATTGGCTGTGTCCATGAAACCCTGGGAGATCTTTGGGTTACTCCGTATGAGAGTCGCAATGCTATTGAACTTGTCAGCCTGCACAAATTCTTACTTTTCGTCCAATCTACCTTCTTGAATCACGGCATTTAGATATGGAAGTTTTTCCAACTCAGGCCACGACATATCTGAAGACAATGCCGGCAATGCTTGACGAAGCTCGTCGCTGAGCCGCTTGTGAATGTCAGGATCGTTCAGCACATAGAATGTGGCAACAGTCAACGTATGTTTAATCGTGTCCGAACCAGCTCCGATGATAATATTGGCCTCATTACTCAATCGCTCAACACTGAGCTCATCAGGCGCCAAACTCGACTCAAGCAACTCATGAAAGACAGTCTTATGTCCCACTATCTTCATGTCCTGCTTCTTCTCCTCAGTAATAGACCGAACAAGCTCAAAGGTTCTCTGCAAAAGTGTCAGCGCGGTATACATTTCCTATCTGGGGCTACCGCTTACCTTGTGGTACTTATTCACAACCGCAAGACCAGGCTGCAAGAATTCCTGCAAACGCAAGGGCATCGCATTCATGAATCTCAAAATCCAAGGGAAATGGAAAGCGAGATGTACACCCTCAAGTATCTGACTCATAACGGCCGTCAACCCGGAGTAAAACCCCTCATTATCCAGCTCATCAAAAGAATCTCCAAACGCATACTCAGTAATCACATCCATCGAGAAACACCCAAACGCCTTCCCAATACTCAGAGGCTTGCCGGTACCAGCATACCCCTCATCGATCTTCTCGCACAGCTTATCGCATTTCTCAATAATATAAGGCCAAAGAAGAAGGACCTGTCGCTCTGAAAAGAACGGATTCAATGCTGCACGGCGATGGCGATGAAGTTCGTGCGAGGCTGTGGATTGCGATGCGCCCGGACTGTTCCAGCGGTGGCTGAATGCTTCCATTTTATCGAGATGCAGACTGTGCGAGTAGATCGTCTTGTAGTACTCCGGATCGTCGATGTGCAGTTCTGTCGGGTTGATGCGGATGATGGGTCCTGTATCGACAGTCACTGGTTTGAACTGCGCGGTGGGAGAGTGATGATAGATCTTACCGTATTTTTTGTGCAGCTTTTGCACGTGGAAGGTAAATTGCCCTCCTTTGATAACGTCGAAATAGAACTCGTACCATGAAGTTATGGCTGCGAGCTTCGGTCCGGGGAATTTGGCGATGGGACTGAAACACAATCGGTAAATGGATGTTATGATTATCCAGATTCCAAGTACGATACACACGAGCTCAACTGCAGTCCAGAAGTCCACTAGATAATCGATGAAGCGAGACATCTTGATGTTTAGAATGTATTAGCTGGGAAAAAGACGATGAGAACTGATAAAAGCTAAGTAAGTTAGTACTTTCAAGCTGAGATATTAGAACAACAGGTAACTTGCATTTTCTTATATCAGGATACCTAGGTACTACTGCTTACTTCCTTGTAGGGGTAGTTCTGTACCTGGAAGTTCGTCTCAGGAAACCTGACAGGGGTTCTCGGGTTCGGGGAGGCAGCCAATGAAAGGACTGCATGCACCAGTGCTTAGCGCTGACGGACATGCATTTCAGATACATCTCTAACGTCAACGACCACTTTCTGATATCAGATCAGTAATCTGTGTTCAAAACTTGACAGGAAACTCCACCCTTCGATTTCACTGCTATTTGTTAGAAGCGACACTGCCCGTATTTACGGTAAATGGGTACCAGTCTCTCTGTCTCAACACTGCCACTCGACCTCTGTCGCAACCTTGGCCCTTGACGGAGGCCTCTGGAGGGACAGAAACAGTTATTGGAGTACATTTATACGGACTGAAGCTTCCATTCAGTCAGAAACAATCCACAATTTACAATGCACAACGACCGCCTCTTCATAAATACCGGCATGAGCCAAAAAGGAGAGCCCCAAGCCCTCGTCTTCAGCCGAGCCCACACAAAGTCCAGAAGAGGCTGTAAAACATGCAAAGCCCGCAAAGTAAAGGTAAATTAGCTTCCCATTGTAGCACCCGCATCTCACCAGAGACCATGAGTACTCTAGCTAACTGTCCGAAGTGTGATGAGACTCGGCCGGCTTGCTCGAACTGCACTCGCCGATGTCCCAGCCTGGTTTCCTGCGACTACCCCGCTGACTCCGAACAGCGCAGGAAAGCCCCGGAGATTGCTCCACGCTTCTTCAAGCATGATGTCCAATCCGGGTTGAACCCAGGTTCAGGATCTAGCTCCAGTTCCACCCCGCCTTCCATCAACAGCATAGACATCCACCCAGTCGGCATTACCGACACGCAACACAGACGACTAGAAATGCGCCTCCTACACCACTTCACCACCCAAACGAGCCAGTGCTTGCCAACAGCCGGACCAGACGACACAAGCCGTCTCTGGACCGCCACTGTGCCACAGCTAGGTTTTGTATCAGACCTTGTGCTCGAAGGTATCATGGCCTTCTCAGCCTTGCATCTCCAATCTCTCTGTCCAGACGACACCTCCCTCTCCGCAGCCTCAACACGCTACATATCTAAAACACTCACGCGGCAACGACAAGCCATAAGCCATCTTTCGAAGTCCGGCGCCAGCGAAGTCTTCACGGCGGCACTGTTTATCTTCCACTACACATGGTTAACCGAGAACCGCGCCGTCATGAGCGAACCCCCATATCGCCTACCGACAAAACTATACCACCTGGCGCGAGCATCCAAAGAACTATTCTTCTCACTCCCAGAAATGCATCTCGGACACCTGGACATCTACTGTCCAGCCATCGATCGCGTTCCAACGCCCCGTCCACACCCAAGTACATTCATCGAGACTGGCCTCATAGACATATCTCTCATATCCGCCGCCCTAGAAACCCACGCCATAGAAATTGAATCTGACAGAGTAGTTCTCCAAGAAGCCTTTCAGATCGTAGAGAATATCATCACCATCTTCACGGGGCCGGCGCCATTTCCTCCCGCGAAGAATGTGCTTGCATTACTGCCGTTGCGGGCGAGTCCTCGGTTTGTCTGGTTGTTGGAGGAGAAGGATCCGTTTGCTATGGCTGTTTTGGCGAGAAATTTTGCGCTGATTCATGCTGTTCAGGCGGTGAAGAGGGTGTGGTGGATGCATGGAGGTGAGGAGATGGAGTTCGCGAGGGGGAATGTTAAGGGAATTCAAGGGCTGATGCCCGAGCGGTGGAAGTGGATGATAGAGTGGCCGATGGATGTTGTGGAGGGGAGGATTGTGTTTGATCTGTGGGAATATTGTGTGCACACGAAGTATGGAGATTGAACCAAGTGCTTGGATAGTATTTGTCATATTTGAGAGATGATGTCTCCTACTGCGACCGCGACAGCTAGAGTGGTAATTGTCATCAAACCCCAACTGGCACTCTCAGCACGAGCCCCTGACGTCGTGATAGACGCAGGAGTAGAAGTGCCAGAGACAGACACAGAAGATACCGCAAAAGGTGTCGTACTAACTGTACTCTCCACCGAGTCCCTAAAACCCGATTCCAGCACTGTGGAAGACACACTCGCGGTTGTCAGAACAGCCTGCACAGACGCCACACTCGTCGTCGCCACCTTCGTCGCCGAAGATGCGCTCCCCGTTAAAGACAGACTTCCCGTCGAAGTTGCAGTCGCCATCTTCGTCGCCGATCCAGTCTTCACAGTCTTCTCACTCGTCACCACCTCCCCAGCCGTGGTATAAACACCCTGTCCCTTCAACACACCCGGCGTATGCGTCATCAACAATCTCGAATCCGTAACCAGACTCACAGACCGGAAGAATCCCTTCGCCGTATCGCCGGTATAAGTGAGAGCTTCAGTCGTGGTGATGGGTGCGGAGGGGGAAGCGTCGTCGGAGACGCCTGTGGCGGTGCATCCCATTGATGTCATGCCCTGGAGTGCGCAGTCTAAAATAAATGTCCTGGACTGGTGTTAGGCATCGGCTTCGAGTTGAAGATGGAGGGAGGAAGTACTGTGTCGATGAAGCAGTTGGAGCTACAAATGCGAAATGCAGCGTCTTTGGCCCCTCGATCAATGTGAACGGCTGTTCGAACTCGCAGGAAGCGGTTTCAGTGCCTGCAGGACATGCGATGAGATATGTCGTCGCATCATTCTTATCCTACGCCATCCAAAATCAGCAATCAATCCAGCGTATTGCTCCAGACCTCATGATCCGGAGAAGAAAAAGAAGACATACAGAAGAAAGCGGGTACGCAACAACCGGATACGCAAGATTGAACAAATCCGCCGTCGTAGCAGCCACCACCCCCGAACTACTTTTCGCGCTCACTCCATCGATCAAGCTGTTCCCAAGCACAAGAAGAAGGAAATTTAAGGATAGTGGGGTGGAGGTGGATAGGAACATCTCGTTCCTAGATCCAGTCGCGATGCATGCATGTACCTGTACTATCTTTTCAAAAAATAAAATACAGTAAACAAACAAAGCAGAGCCAAAAACTTTCAAACCTCCTTACTCATGGTGAGGAACCCCATATTTATCATTACGGAGATTCTTTACCGGCGTACCGGCGATGACGGAAACGAAGCAATTTTGTTTTGATTGACCGCAGCATACACGCACGTTTTAATTTCCGGCTTCCTTCCAGCGACAGCTTCAAGGGTTGAACGGCTAAGCGAGAGGAAGGGTGATGGGTCGGGGGTTAGTGATTCGTGGGGATGGCGTTTGTCGTCATTTGGGAACGTGTTTTGAAACAGATGGCAAGCCACAAAAGGAGGGGAAATAATCTCAAGGAATTTATTGAGGAAGGTCGTTCCTTTCCTTCCTTTTCGCCTTTCGTTTTGTTTTCCGCAGCGGCGAGAATCAACGATATCGTTTGAAGGGGAAGGGATATGGGAGGAGATTATTACTCCACTGCCGAGCGCTTGGAAGAGTCAAGAATCCACAATTTAACTGTTGATTTGCTTACTTGATTGAGGAGATCTCTACGACACCCTTCGACCCGGAATTATGCAGTGACATGTCAAGCATAGCAAAATTATATCTTCAATTCTTCTGTTTTCGGGTGATAGACTGATGATCTCGACGAACTGGGACGGGATGGAATTGATGAAATGAGAGGAATTGTGACAGGTGGCGGGATCCTCGGAAATGGGATGTGACGAGTGTTTGAACGGAAAAGGAAGGAGGGGTGAAACAAACTTTCTTGAATTAGTCAGCTGTGTATCGACGGTAGTTGAACCAATGATTTTTGGTGTTTCTTTTCTTGATGGTCGCTTGTTCTGTTGTATCTTGTTTGTTATTTCCGAGAAAGTAGAAAGTTGTTGCCGAAACTTACGAGGTATGGTGAAGCTTTACTTGGTAACCTTTTCGGACTGAGCGAGAGAGGTGTCTACTCCGTAGCTGGGTTGCATTGCAGGCTGGATCTGGAAGTTAACTATTGTGAGCGTAGGATATGTTCACTGGTGCTTCATTCATTCGCTTCTTCAAGAGGGGACTCATGGAGAACGAGGGACTATTAGACTTGGCCAATTCCCTTGCTTCCACAAGCCTCAGCTTTCCCCCCTGCTGATATTCGCCCGCCGGCCGTCAAGATGCGATTCAGAAATTTCCTTTGAAATACCCTGGGTGCTGTTTCTCATTTCAATTGGATATTGAGCTTTACGAAATATGCCAACATGGTTGAGTGAATTCCGATATTGAAAGTTTCGCTGTGCACCTGGTATCAATAAGGCGCAGGCTATAGCTCTCACTCATCCTCCAATGTTTGATAGACAGAACAAACGTATGTATGTCTCTCTGCTGTTTTGAATCTGCCCTGGGAGTTCCCTAGTTACCTAAGTGAAAGATGACTTTCGAGCAATCTCACAATGATACCGCTGCCTTTACCGTTCGCGGAATTGATCACACCTGAAACTGTTCCAGACATCGAATTTTCGTTCCCTGTGTCCGATATGTCAGACCCTTATCACAGTCACCGTCCGAGATGGACGCTATCTCGTAAGAACCCGGATATACTTCGCCCAGGAGGAGTTGAGTTCAAGTGAACAAAGCTGAGCATCAAAATAAGCGAGCATGCTGGCAAAGTTACAAGTGAAATGAAATATCGAACTAAGCAGCAATTACCTAATCAAAAAAATTAGGAAATGCCTAGTGTACAGTAAAACTTTCGGTACAATCCCGAGAACCTCCAAAATGCCAGAAATCAAGCAAGGAGGCCTTCACTCCTCCACCTGCGTATCTACAACTTCATTGTCGCTGCGCCATCTCTTCCTTATCCCCTCAACGATCTCATATCAGAATATTAACTTCCAACCCCAGTCCTCTTACGCAGAGTTTTAATCAAACCCGGCTGAAAGCATCCCTTTCCAATAACGCCACATCGTTTCAAGCGTTTCGGTTACCACCAGCCTCGCGCAGACGACAGTCAACAGTTCTGAAACCTCGACGAAACGCACAGGCCCTTCTTCTGAAAGACAAGAGAACCTGCCTGGTGAGTGTTTCTGAGACGGTAGCAGTGTAACTGTTCTTGTGGTAGACGCGGAAGTTGCTTAGCGAATACTTGGAAGCAATTTCTGCCATGCCGCGACGGATAAGAAGAATTCCTACCCCGATTATTCCGTTTCATTTCTTGATAGTTGGTTTATCTTCACACCCTAAAAGGCAATCTCTGTTGTGTGACGCACACTGCATCAAAATGAGTGCCAACATCGGCGAAGACTACCGCGAGATCTTCTTCTCGCTCATCTCGGATGGGGACAACGATTTGAGTGTACTCGAGGGAATGCAATTGAGCACACCTCATAAGTAAAATTCAACCAAACCTTGGTCTGATTAATCAAGGCTAACACCCATCTCCAGTCGTATGGAATTTCTTACCCCTCAACATGGATTGGTCAATCGAAGATGGAGAGCTTGCTCTCCTTTAGGAGCCTACCTCCTACAGAGTAAACCCCGACATCGACGAGCATTCACATCTTCCTCCGTGCCTTTATGCATACTTCCATCGTCCTATCAACTAGGTACATGGAATGCGGAAATTTATATCCATCCTTAATGTGCCTCCTTCGAAATCTCCAGATTGAAACCTGGATATCGATTCATGCTGGGCATAACATACTATCAAACGACTTCACAGCCCAGTTTTGAAAGCACAGCACGACGAAAACACAGACACCCCAAATCCAGATCCAGATCCAGTAATTGGTATCACCCAGGCGATGATAATTCCATCAAAGCACAGTTACGGCATGTCCGAGAGGTCATGCCCAACCAACAGATACGGAAACAAAGATATAGACAGCAAGCCACTGCCCATAGCACCACGAAACACGCAGCATTCTCACGACTGCGAGTACGAGGAGTCGTCTGCTAAAAGTAAGATGCAGGATCCGAGCTTCGAGGAGAAGAAAGGAAAGATACGTGCTCCAGCTTTTCTGTCGGAAATGCACTCACAGGAAGGAAACAGGGTAGGTTGTAGACGTGGCGCGACTTTTGGTCAAGTGAGAAGGGATCCTGGTATGCTACTTTTGACGAGGAAAGAACATCGATATGAGGGCCTTTCCGTTGGGAATCATACACTTGAAATGATTGGTGGCAAGGTAGTGTTTGTGAGAAATGTAGTGGAAAGAAATCGAGAAACAGAGTGATAGGGAGAGAAACAAATCCTTCACATAGAGGCTAGTAGCTAGCATGTATAACTGGTAGATTCTAATTAGTCTTAATCCTAAGTAGAAGAGCCTGGAAATCCCCGTTCTTTGATATGTGCTGCAGGTTTCTTGGGACGGCAAATTGGAAAGAGTGCTCGGACGGGACATTGGGGGAGTTGGCTGGACGAAGTGGCAGTAAGATTGTACGATTATCCAATTACATAGTTACTTTACGGAGGAATCCTCCGATAGTAAAAAAGCCCCTCCAAATTCATGTCTTACACACCCCCACCTGCACTCTACTGCTTGGCAGCATACTTTCTGAAGTAGCTCAAGTCATAAGGAATGAACTTTCCTTGATCACTACCCAGATTACTTAAAGCACTTGGGTAGAACCAACCGGGAGTCGTCCAGAACAAAAGGAAGAAGCCAACCCAAACATATCCCAGCATTCTAGTCCACAAGCGAGGAGGATCCTTCAAATCCTTTCCACTAATCAGACGGTAGATAAGCTGGACGGAATCCTCAACCACAATGCCCGCGGCTTGGAAATAGAAGAATTTCAAGGCGCCGGAGTTCTCCCACCATATGCCATTCGACCAATCGGCAATTTGATGCAAGATCCCGGACAGGAAGAACGTGACGAAGATTCTCGAGTACATGTTTGGTGGGGAGTGTTTCTGGAAGACGAACCATTCGTCTACGGCGTAGTTGGCGGGGGTTGCAAAGACCTTGCGAAAACCTTGATGCCATGCATGTCTAATTGCGATGTGTTAGTGGTAGATTTGAGAGCGGATTGATGATTAATGCTTACCCCCAGAATCCTCGGATGGTGTAGGCTTCGGACATAGGTCCGAGGAGCGATTTGCAGCTCTCAACCTTGCTGAGTCCCAAAGTGACGCATACGATGTTCACAGCGGAACTTATACCCATCATGGATGCGCTCAAGATGACCCAAAATCCAGACGAGGCTGCAATCCGGTTGAGAGCTTCCTGTAGGGTGATGTCTTTGTAACGCTTCAGGACCGAGACCTTTTCAAGAGAGAAAACATCTGCGGCATTTGGAGGAGGAGGCTGGCTCTCGATGAAATCGATGACAAAGTAGCAGATAATGACCGTCACTGCCGATCGTAGGATAAATGCTGGTGCCGAAGGGACGAAACTCGGATCGTTGTAGATGAAAGGCGGTGTGTTCTTGGCTTCGAATGGAGTTCCACAGTCTCTGAACGAGAAGATACTCTGGAAACCAAAGATAATTCGCTCGAGAGCTGACCCAGTCTTCTCCTCAACTTCCGCCTTCTCATCACGTGGCTTGCTGACAGCATCCTTTTTCTCCTTGGCGACGAGCTGCGACGCTGGTCCTTTGGCTTCGAAGCTCCATCCGCTGAGGATAGCCATGGAGATGTAGGAGAAGAAGAAGCACCATAACAGCGAGCTGGATATCGCGGCGTATGGCTGTGGGATGTTCACTCGCGCGTAGATCAGGAAGGAGTACGAGCAGGTGAACAAGAGGGGCACCGCGCCATGCCGGAGGAAGGATGTTGGAGCGGTGAATCCGAGCACAGCGGCGGAGATGAACAGCTGCGCAGATGCATAGATGATGGGATCCAGACGGTCGTCCAGACTCGATGATATGATCGACATCTTGGGCGGTTTGACGTTGTTGATGTTGCGTGATGGTTCAAGAGAGGTCAGAAAAATGTTCAGAGGTCAATTTAAGGCGATACGGTACCGACGCCGAGCGGATATCTCATGCCCAGCCCGCCCAGACTGCCAATCCCTACACGAATACTGTTTAGGTTTGGCTTCTGCTCAAATAGGTGTCAAGCATCGAGATAGGCAGGTCATAAGGATTTCACCCACAGCGGCGGGATAGGGGGTTTGAGGCACTGCATCTGCATTGCAGTGCAGCGTGTGTGAACTGGCACCTTGGGAGACTGATTATAACAGCATTAGGAAAGCTTTCAAGTCGTTCTGATTCCCCCTTCGCTGAAAACCTGCCAAAATTCTATTTTTTTTTGTCTGCATCAACAAAGCCTTACCTTAAAAACTATGCATATATATCCGGAACAGTTGCAAGTGGGAACCCTTATCGAGGGAATCTCTCGATCAACGGAGTATATCAATCGGGGTTGAGTTCGACGGCACAAAACCGGCCTATCAGTCACTTACCTACCAACACCCGATTCATCAAGTACCGAAAGTCGAGAGAACGGTTAGAGGGTTGCCCTTTGAGATGTTTGTATGAGCTGAATTCTGGAAATCGGTTTTCTCCTTCCGGACCTAATGGTTGACGTGGCTGTCCCTCCGTGGCCTTAAACATCGAGTGGCTCCTCGTAGGCATATATTTGTGTCATACCGAGGGACTTGGCGACAGAAAATCATTCTTAAATGAATTCGTTCCACCCCCAAAGCGAAGAAACATCAAAACATGTTTCAGAAGGTGTACTCCAGTGCTACACACCATCCTAAGCGAATAAACAACATGTTTTAGAAGATTTTATTCAAGTACTAATGTCATACTATCTATACTTTTACTCAACATATCTCAAAACGAAATAAAGCAGTAACGCCGATCATCCCAGCCCGCTAAATATCAAAACAAAAGTAGAAAGGGGCAAGCGAGACACCTCAAGCAACCAGTCTCGAATGTACATTCTCCATGTGTCTCTTCAGGTTATCTTTCCTATTGAATCCCTTCACCGCAAATTCACATCCCTTCACCAGGCAGAGGAACGCCGGAGCCGAGACTGGGTCGTGAACGACCATATGTCGGTTCAAGTCTCGCCTTGTGGCGCGACGCTCTGTGCAGTTGGGGAAGAAACATTTGTACGGTTTGGTGTGCGTGTTTATGTGCCGACTGTGAGATGTTAGACCGTGCTGATTAGGTGGGTGTGTTAGGCATCTTTGACTTACTTCAATAAACATTTTCGGGCGAATGTTTGGGCACAGAAATGGCAGCCGAAAGATCCTTCTGAGATTGAAGACGACGCGCTGTTCGGCGTCGAAGTGCTAGATGTGGAGATGCTTGTTTGGGAGCTGGTTGCCGAGGGGGAGGAATTCGATGTTGATGGGTCGGTCCACGGCGGGGCTACGGATGGATCAATATATGCTGGATAGATCAAATCGCTGCCGAATTGGGGTAAATCGAACTGCCCGGAGGGACTCGGAAGCAGCTGATTTACACCGACATCTGGTTGGACATCCATACTTTGATCTATAATCTCATCCTGTAGACCGACCCATCCAAAATCGAAGTTATTCATGAACTCGGGGTGCAAAGTGTTGTATTCTCGCCAGAATTGATCCCAGTCTCGATCGGTGTCGATTTGGGTTCTGATCGCCTGTTGGTCCGGGTAGTTGCTGTACATAGTTGTGAAGTAGTTTTTGGGCTCCATAATTGCTGAAGTCTCTCAGGCTCGAAGATTGTTGTTGATTGGTTGATTGGTTTGGACGTGGTGGTAACTTGGTAGGGTGGAAGATGTAGTGTTATGGCCAAGTTCAGCAGTTTAACGACGACAGTTGCATGTGCTGAGGTCATGAGGGGTTTAATCAATCCATTCTTAGAGTCGTAGAGACTTCTTCAAGAGGCCAGTCCACGAATCTGTTGTGACTGAAACCAGGAGATAGGCCGTTGTAATCACCGATTAACACGAGCTGCTCGTCTCTCTGGTGGAGAACACTGTCCTTACCAAGCCAGTCTCTACAACGGCCAGTGGGCGAGAATGTCTGACAGTTGGGGATACCGTCGGGACAGTCCAGTGGAGATGTCACATTCCCAAGAAATCGAGCCAGAGACAAGGACATATCTTCGTGATGTGAACACGTCCGAGGATGGAAGGTGACTAGCTGCGGACCTTCGTTTTCTGCTGGAGAACCACATGAAGCTGCAGCCGAGCGGTGTCGTCTCGCCATCCGATAATGATCCCGTCTTGCCTCGTCGTCCGGTCGGCTGAAGCCCTTGCCATTGGTAATGGTTGTCAAAATGGGGTAACATTCGAGGCATTCTCGCTTAGTCTGTGGTTGTCAGTGTATCATATTGCTGCTGGATTAGGGATCACATACACGCTCTTCATCTGTGCCAAGGTCCATGAACTGTGTACCAAGGTCTAGCAACTGATCGTATTGGGATCCTTGAGACGGAGCATACTCAGTGAAGCTACATCACGCTGTCAGTGATTACTCCGCCAGATTTACGTACTATTTAATCTTGGGAAACATACCTGAAGTAGTTGTCCGGCGGTACATATTTTAACTGTAAAGAATAGCTGCACATGAAGCACATGAAGTCAACAACGCCGTCTTCCCTGCAAGACGGCCACCCGATTGCAGGAATCTCGTCGCAGATCGGATTATAGTCCCAGGTTGGCAAGTCGGGGGGCTCGAAGTCGATTTCGTCCATGATGTCTACAGAGTTTCGAAAGGTTAGAAAAAGATTGCACATGAGAAGAGGTCACTTTGCGATGGGCATTCAGCGATACGCAGCATTGTTGAGTACTGGAGATGTTCATAACATCCATCACAACGACCGTAAGGGGCGTACTTACACTGTGGTGCCGACGAGCGGTGGGTCCAAGAGTCCTGTGAATGTGAACGGTATTTGATATGAAGGATCGAAATCAGACAGGGGATTTTTTCAGGTATTGGGAAATGTAAGGTATGAATCAAGAAGTCAAAATATTCCAGGGAGCAAAGTTTGGAGTTCTCAAGCCTGGGGCTCTCAGCTCCCTAAATACTGACACAGTCACACACCGAACAGCAAAGCCACAGGGCACTTCACGGCAGCTAAAGAGCACAGCCCACCAATCAATGCTCTCAATTGCGAGTCGGGAAAGACTTGGCGAGGGGCCTCACTGAACTGCCAAGGCTTAGCTGCTGCGCCCCCTGTTGGCTTTCGCTTCTTGCGCAAGGCTGGGAGACGTGGACGACTTGTTTCTGTGGAGACGAGGGGCCTCTCGACCTTCAAGCCTGGTCCGAAGATAAGTTGATATGATGCTGGTCAATGGTTCGATTGTAAAGGGTCCTTCTGGATGTATTCATGTGGATGTTTTATTATTTGTTTTGATGCAGGGATTGGGAAGGCGATTTTGAGTGCTCGGCTCGGTGAAACGAGAGCCTCAAATGCAGGAACCCCTAAACTACACTTCTTTAATCAACTTGCTAATTGGAGGTATTTATGCTTAGTTAGGAGCATAGACGGAACGTAACATCACTTCTAGTAAATTAGTTCTATAATCATTCTATACAGTAAACTGTTTCCTAGAACTTTTTGAGTACCGATGGGCAGTCATTAGCGAAGCGAGATGGAGAAAGGGGTGAGACAGGTTATCCAAATGAATTATTCTTAAATCAAAAGGAAATCTATACTAACGTGCTCTTGCGTTTGCTCATCCTTTCTTCCAAAGCCTCCATTAGAATAAAAAATTCATCTTCAAAATTCGATGCATGTACCCAACCACAACAGTCCCAGTGATTTCCTACTCTCAAGCTGGTGCGTCCAGGGGCTTACGACCGTAAACAACATAACTTCTAGCTATCAGTAAAAGTTTCAAGAGACTGACGGGGACAACTTGCAGCGGATAATATGTATGAATACTCTCTGCGATTCTGTTAGCCCTCACTCCCAGAACACTACAAAAAAAACCAAACTCACTGTCACACAAATCCTTCTTAACATCCGTAATAACCTCCTGCACCTCCTTAAGGCTCATCCCATACAGCCCCGTGTACATCTTCAAGGTGGCGCCCTCTACACCCTCCATCGAATTAGCCAACATCGTCATCCCCATCTCCTTCTGCTTTTTCCCCCTGCACCACGTATTGCCTGGCCAAAAAAACTTCTTCTCAACCACATTCTCAAATCCGGCTTCCTTGAACCATCTCGCATAGTTAGGCGTACACCACCAATCCTTGCCCATCTTCGCACCGCCAGCCACGAGTTTGGCGTTCCATTTCTCGAGCGCGGTGCCAGCGAGTGTGCCGTCGTCGGAGTGTGGGCGGAAGTACAGGTCTTGCATCTCGAAGTAGCCGCCGGGACGGAGGGCGGCGTAGGCGGACTTGAAGACTGTGAGGGGGTTCTTGAAGCAGACTGTTAGAGCGCGGCCGTGGATGTAGTCGAATTTTTGGGAGAATTCTGGGGATGATCAGCGTTGAGTTTAGGGAAAGTCTACGGGCTGTATCCCAAGGCAGGATATATTACCCCATTGGTCTTCTGCATCGTGGATCTCGAATTGAACGTTGGGTGGAATCATCTCCGGTTGAATTGCACTCAGGTCAGTCCCAGTCACGACTGCAGAAGGGTTCATCTCGGCTATCGAACTGCAGTCAGTAACGAGACCTCGATTTGTTCGAAGTCAGAAGGGTTTCGCACCAAAATCAATCGCCCAGAGGCCTGTGCCGGTCCCGATATCGAGAACCATCTGAGGATTTGAGATGGGTGCAAGAGCGAGTTTTCCATCAAACGTCAAATTGAAGAGATGATGCTGAAGATCTGAAATTGGTTAGCTGGACTAGACATTTCTTTAAATTCTTGCTTCGAATCACATACCTAGCCTGTTCTGTTCGAGTTCGTCGTTTGGAAGGTAGTACTCTGTTGAGCGTTAGGTTGAAGCATTGAGAAGGAGAATGGATTGCTTACGTCCGGGCTTGTACTTGTGATATGTTCGACCGTTTTCTTCCACGCTTTCGTAGAGAGACGAGCGTATGGATGAGGTGTCCGATCTGGGACGTTAGCGAAAGCTTTTAAGCGGTTGCGATGGAATACTTACTCTAGTGATAGTCCCATTGCAGAATCCGAGTCGTTGGTTGAGGTGTCTACCTGTATCGCATGGTGTCAGGGTAAGCTACACAGCACCCATGAACTGAGCTCATTGCCTGAGAATTCCAAGTTGAGTTTTGTGTCAACATATGGGATCGTTGAACATCCTGGATATGTAGTAGACAGTCGAAGAGAAGGAGATACCTCTAAGAGAAATACAAACTCACATCCAAAGCCAGCGGCTGCGGCCCAGCATCCTCATTCTGCGTCGGACCCAAAGTTGCCATTTTCTATTAGCCCACGATCGGCACAGCTAAAACTTGTTCAAATTTCTAGATAGTAATCAAATAATATCAACGCACGTAACGAATTACTAAATAATCTGCTTCACGATACTGAACTGTCGTGTCTACAGTCCAGACGATGGAATTGCGGCCACATACAAAGAGGGGTAACTGCGAGGGCTTATTTCGTATGGCTGCGCCCGTCCCGCTTAGTTTTCTAGTTTGAAAAACACTAGGCGAAAAGGGCGAACAGTGCCCCTTTTGGAAATTTGGCGGCTGGCAATGTTGTTCGCTTATCTTGGATGGGGAAACGACGCTAAAAAAAAACCTGAGAGCTAGAACTTAATGTACCGTCACACTTAAGATACAAATTCAGTTCTAACCTTGTAAAAATCGATTCTTATTATAAATTTAACCTGTATTTGTATAGAGATACAGTTGAAGTTATTTATGGATATAGAGTTGTGAGGCTTTAAAGTCAGGGACTTTTGGTGGATATTCTCGCTAACTCAGATGCATCACCGAGTAGGGAGAGTCGTACATATGTGGCCGATGTCCGCTGTTGA
The DNA here is from genome assembly GCA_002554605.1 of Helotiales sp. F229. NCBI lineage: Eukaryota > Fungi > Ascomycota > Leotiomycetes > Helotiales > Helotiales sp. F229. The sequence goes on along the minus strand of MXAW01000004.1, from coordinate 1,149,110 downwards.
TGAAGAGATTGAAGCTTATGGTGACTGATCATTCTACTGATGGTATCAAGCTGACTACCGCAATACCGCAACATGATTATCTCGAGGTTCATGGTATTACGTGGAAGAGTTTGAAGGAGATGTTTGCCCGTGTGAAGCCGAAGGTCCGAGGTCGTGCTTTCTTCTTTGGGGCGGATGGTGGAGAGATTGGATTTGAGGAGGTAGTTCTGAGAGGGGATATGTGGTATGTGAAAGAGGGTAAGAGCAGGGAGCTTGAGGAGGAGAGTAGGAGGAGTGGAGGGGCTGCTATGTGGATGCTGGTGTGCCTTTGGCACCAAACTCCATGCCGACTGATGAGAGGGAATTAGAGATCTTACGGCTGCAGAGGGAGCGTGCTGAGAAGGCAACCGAAAGGTACGTCCATGATACTTGCGTTGGATTTGTCGTGAGAAGACCATGGTTTTAGGGAAAGGATGAAGAAATTGAGTTATAAGAGTGTGAGTGATGAGTGGAAAAGTCCTCGGAGGGAAAGAAGGATGCACCACTTGGTGGGATTGACTTAAAATGAATTGGACGGAAAACCCATGAGTGTTTAAGTTCGAAGTCCAGCCTGCTGCATATATGACAGAACATTGACGAAACAGATTCACAAGACACATTACCAATATCAAATCAATGCCCCCACCCTGCCCAGTAACCCCTCCGACCAGAAATATCATCGCCTTTCACACACCCAGGCCGTTCATGATCCTCCACACTACCCCACGGCCAAACAGCAACATAGCAAACCTCAACATAAGCGCACTTCCCGCACTCAAGCCACGTACTCCAATCCAAGTACTTGATCAGCGCCTGGATCGCCGGATTTGATTTCGCTACCATGCCACTCATATCCTTCCCTCCCTCAAGAAAAATGCCCCGTATTTCGGATAGGGTACTGCTGACCTTTCGAGCAATTGTGAGGACAGCCTCGTAGATAAATTCACCTGAACGTGTTGGAGACATGAGTGGTGGAAAGTAAATCCGGGAGCAAGTCTCGATGGAATTCTGGATGTTGAGATCTGTGTAATCGATGAACGCGTTGAGAAGGAAGTTGATCTCGGACAACGCAGCTCTGTCCGTCAAATCGGACGAGGCGAGGTATTGTATTCGATCTGAGTACCGAGTGATAATTATATCGACAACTCCTTGCCAATCCTGAGTGTCTTCGTTGCCGTCTTCAGAGAAGATGTTCAATGCATCAGCCCTAAGCCGTGCAAGACCTTTCTGATCTGATACTGGCAGCCTTGGTAATTCTGGTCTTGAAGGATCCGGATTTGTGAGATTGAGAGGATAGAAATACGCCGATACCATACTCGAATAATCAACTTTCACCCTCCTAGCCGTGATTCCCTGATATCTCGCCGCCACTCCCCGGACATACTCAAAGTGTGAGGAATCCATAACGCCCTCTGGGGTATCATATTGCAGCCTTTTATTTGCAGTGATGAATTCCAAATTAGCTGAGAAGTTGCACAGGATGAGCTCGAATCCAGCTCCCATCTCACAATACCTTCAATCCCGTACTCAGCGCCTAGACCACATATACATTCTGCTCTTCCATAATCGCCGTTTGGGTGAGTGGTGTTGGTGTTCGAATCTTTGCACATGACCAAGTCTTGCGTGTCAAGCGTTCCCATGGAGGTTTTCCCGGCGCTCATGCCATCGAGGTAGAGGAGTTTGGTGAGGGGTCGAGAAGTACGGTAGATGTGAAGATAGCCATTGGGTACCGTTGGCTCGTCATCATTTTTATGAAGATGACTGTTGAGTGGTCCTGGAGGTTCATCAGGTCCATTTGGTGGTCGTCTTCCTCCAGGTAGTCCTCTGCCCGGCCCTCCAGGCCCTCGTTCGGATCGGCTCGGCAAAAACCCCACGACGAAAAGAAACAAGAATGTCAACAAGGCATTCAGAAGAAAACGCTTCAAAGTTGATATACCTACGTTTAGATTAGTCTCCGAATTCGAACTCAATTCTTATTAAACTTTATAAATAAAGTCGATAGGAAAGCTTGAAAACAGATCGCTTCATGTGAAAGCTTCACATAGCTCCTACAATTTTGATCTGTAACAAGATCGTAGACTACTCCAAGGTTCCAGAGCAGGCCTGCTATTCTACTCTTGAGAAAATAACATGGAGTTCGATCTAAGGGTTGTAACATCATGTAGCCAATTTTATTAATCTTACAGGATAACAAGTTCCCGCAGACTCACCTCAGGTCGGTTCCAAACTCGGCTCCAACACCCACCAGTAACGGCTCCGCGTACATCATCACGATGAAAAAAGCTTCCCGTGCGGACAGAAGTGCCATCTTTGTTCAACTTCAGAATCAACCCGACTGCTGCCCAGCCAGTTTGGAATCCTATTAGCATGAAATAGGTGTCCCTGACGTGCATCAACTCGGTATCAATATCCTGAACGAATTTCCCACTCTGCAAAATCTCGTGCTCTACGTCGCTCATTGATACCAACTTGGCTTTCAGTACCAGCTCGCCTGAAGTTGTCCACCCCAATGCTGACTCCGGCGATCTCGGCGGCACCGAACAACTCAAGACCTCCACCTCGATAGAATCCACGTTCCGGAAATCCACGGCGCAGTCAAGACAGGCCCACGACCAACTCGGCGCTCGATACACCGCCGGTCTAGGAAGCTTCGATGTAGGATGAGACTTGACTGTATACCAACACAAGCACGCAGCTAAATATCTCCTCCAAAGTCCCACGACACATTCATCGCTCCAAAGCGTCTGCAATTCAGAAGCAATTCCAGCAATGGCGGGCAGACGATCGTCTTTCTCTGTGATATCACGACTCGTAAGGTCTTGGATCATAGCAATCCACGTACGGATTCGCGACTGGTCGACTTGTAGCGGGGTCTGAGAATTGAAGCCGTCGGGCTTAGCGGGGTGGAAAACATCACTTGGAAAGTGGACAGTTAGAGGGACGTAGTATCGAGGAGAAGAAGTCACGCGTTTATATTCTTCGGCTTGGCAGCGCCAGAGGAGCTCTTTGGTGCTGAATATAAGGCGTCGTGGTGAAAGGAGTGTTTCTTGGAGGACCCAAGCTCGAGAGTCGAGAGGGTCATCTGGAATGTAGGAAAGATCTTCAAGTACGAGCTTTACAGCCCCTTGGACTTTGTCAGAGACATAGAAAGGTAAGATGATTCCTTCATCTGGTGTTCGGGGTTGTAGAAAGCCCTCGTTGACGCTTGATGTGTTTGCGGCGAATATTGTGACCTTAGCGTTTCTGTAGATTGATCCCATTTTGTTGATTTCCGTGGCTTTGTCTGAGGGGCAGTCTTGTATGATGCACAGAGCATCGATCCAGAGATACCAGAAGCCCAGTTTCCGTGCTACAAGTATTGCTTCATGCAATGTCCGGGGGAGTTTCTCGAGGGGAAGCTTTTGCGTGTTGGCTTCGATATTTGTGGTTATAGTGAGTACCGCCTGCGGACCTCCCCAGCAGTAGCTCAGTGCTGCGTATTCGCACACTTCATCTCTTGAGCTCAGATGGAGACGTGGCTGCGGTCCGGAGATGTCCAGAACTCGAGTTGGAAGAGAAGGAGAAAATTTCGAAGAACATTCGTGCTCCTTTTTGCATTCTTCGAGCCATGATCTCATATGAAGTGTGACAAACTCAGCAGACAGGTCAAGCGGGATGGGACGCTGCTTAATGTACTTCGCTGCCGGATCATCTATATTCAAAATCAGAACTGTCAGAATACGGCGTCAAGCCAAGGAGGAACATTACCAGCAGGAGTTATCGGTAAGAATGTAATAGTAGTCAAGCGATCCCACTCATCATTCGACTTTAAGAACAGTTCAACCCGAGCACCATTCGCAGCCAAGCGGAAAGGGTGGTCATTCTCAACACCACTCCCTTGACCCTCGTCATTCTGATACTCGAAGTCTGCTTTCAGGAACAGATCTTGATCTTCTCCTTCATCCCAATAAATTTCGATTGTCTTCCATATTATCATGCACAATGGACAGCCTTGGACAGCGTTGTGGATGAGGGATTGTCGATTGTGGTGTTGGTAACCTTCTTCGGATGTAAGATTGATCAGGCTGTCGAGGCTTTGGAATATTCCACGGCAGATTCTGCAACCATCTGGACTCAACTCCATGATTACCGTTATGATGGTTCGAGGCACCAGGCGGCAAGGGATGGAGACGGATCCAAACCGGAGACGTCAATGTGGTGAGACAGAAAAAGTGGCTGAGCAAAGCCTCATGCAACGCTACATAAGCGAGCTCGAATACGATCCGGATCTAAAAGTCCGCACATGGACTAAACTTGGGAGAAAGAACATTGTATTCAGAAGGTCTTAAAGTTCCCATCCCGCAACACCAACGCTAACGCTTTACTCCTGAGGTTATACCTCGACTCCACGGGAGAATCACCCAATCCGCTGAAGTCTCCCCAATGATCCTTTCGACCCAATTCGTCAAGACATTCAGTCGACCATGACGTCCCCAAACGCCTTCTTGAATGATCTCAAGTTCTCTCCCTCATCAAAGATCGCAAAAGTAACCTCCTCGATACCACTGACACCTCCCTTTCGTCGTCCACCCAGAATCACCTTTCTGAAGATCTTCGCAACCTCTTCCGGAGGATTATGGTATGCACCACAACCCAAAGCACCGAGAATCAGATGCTTGATGCCCTTCTCATTCGCAATCTGGAAAATCAATCTGATCTTCTCCGTCATGACCTCTCTATCCTTCTCTTCCGCATAGACAAGCTTCCCATCCTCCCCCTTCTCCACCTCTGGTCCCTTCAAAGCCGCACACGAAATGACAGCCGTATAGAACCATTCGGACTTCGGTAAATCCACCAGGTTGGAGCCACGGAAAACGAGGACTTCGGGTGTGTAGACTGCAGAAAGGAGTGGCATGCGGTAGAAGTCGGGGTCGAGGGACGGGTAGAGTGTGCTTCGGATGCAGAGAGCTTCCTCCTGAGCAAGAGCACCTCTCAGTACGCCTCCTCCAGGTTGTAAAGCGGATGCCATGTTAAGGACTGCGACTGAAGACTTAGGGTGAGCTTTGATACTTGCTTCGACGGCATCGAAGGTATCGGACTTGATGATACGAATTCTGGGAGGACTTGGAGAAGCCAATACTTGAGAGACAGAGGAGGAACTGGGATTCGATGTAGATGGCTCTGTCTTCTCTTGATTATCCCTAAATTTGTGCTCCTCCGAGATAATCTTTTTCACATTGTCCGGAGAGCTCCCAGGAGTCCGGAGACCTGACTGTAGTGCTTCTCGAACTTCGGTTGATGTTCTCGGATACGACGAGGACTTCTTGTTGACAGGTGTGTAATGGATCAGTTCACAGCGTTCGACTCCCTTTCTGGCACGCACATCGGACTTCAGAAGTCGGGGAATGAAGTCATTGATAGTCTTTTTTGCCAACTTCGCACGGTTTGCTTTGTTCATCATCGCGAATATGATGTAAGGTAAGGTGTAGGTAAATTGTTATAATTGATTCAAATATCTACTAAGAATCTAGTCGGATATAAATGTTTAGTTTCGTCGTTCAAGGCTTTTGTTGGAGGAAACTCGATCAAAGTGGAACCGCGACTGAAGTTGTAGGTTAGTTGCCTAAACGAGTAGTCTGGTCACGCCGAATTCACGTGAGGATCGACTGCTTGAAGGTGCTGCCCTGGCGTCCGACACAGTTGATTCGAATTTCGATGAAGCTGTAAACTGACTCCAATATTACCTTTACCTCTGTCCAAATCTATTTAGATGAATCTCAACAACAACATGATGTTTATTCTTTTGGTGAAGATGGGAGAGAGTTTACTAGCGCCTTCGCTTGTCGCACCTTCCTTTCTCCCACAGAAGTCAGATACGAATATCAGCAGCCGGAACAACGACGATACAGCACAGATGCAGATATTCGAAAACGTCAAGTCTATCTGTTAATTTATTCTGACCAATTCAGTATATACCTTACGCTCGAAGATCTTTTAAATCAATTGTTCTACGGTCCACACCGTCTCCCTCTTCTCCAGAGAAACAAAGGCCGGCCCAAGCACACAAAGATACAATAACATTAACATACAAATCGTTCGAATACAGTAATCACAATCCCTGGGTATCAGCGCAAGCTTCCGATCTGCATGGTCCAGGCCTAGCTCATGAAGTGTTCCGCCTTCAAAAACACAGTTGCCTGATCATCTATTCCGTAGTTTTCCCCTCCCAATATACAGTGCTTTCGCTAGACGCCATCCCGATAACAACAAATACCCAAATCTACCATGTACCTTCAAGAGAGGAGTCCGACTGTCGTTCAGAGTTCTTCTTTCCGCCTTTTGCCCCCCTATGTGGTGACCCCGTCCTGCGAGGATCCATGGTGGCGAGGCGAGCTGCACCCTGACTTGAGGACTGTTTACCTCGACCCTTCTCCTTCTTTGCTTCCTCCTCTTCCATCTCTGCTTCGCGCTGTTTCTTCCGCTCTTGCTGTATTTTATACTTGTTTTCCTTGTTGTTCTTCGTGCGAGACTTTCCATCTATTGAAAATACAGTCAGTTTTGTGCACAATATGCCGGAATTCCAGACTCCAACATACCTTTGGACATGTCTCCAAGGACCCCTATATGCGCTCCCTCACCATCTGTGTCGCGCTTCCGTCGTACCATCAATTCTTCCTTGCAGATAGTCCTCCTTCCAATGAGAACCGAGAAAGTTCCATCTCTGGCGATAAGGAAACTAAGATTGCGGCACTTCACTCCCATGAACTCATCACTCTGGATCAGCAAGTCCACCTTGTGTGTTGGGGAGAAGCTCTTCCCATTGAAGTCCCTGTACTTTCGCGTCTCTTCAGGAGCCAACTTGGTCGACTTCATGCCTGCTTTCTTTCTCAATGTCTCGAAGAATTCTTGCGACACCCAATCAGGCTTTGTGCCAGTATCGAGTACTGCCTCTTCATTCATTGAGCTACCATCTGTACAGCCGATCTGCACTGTCAGTTTGCCAAAGTCCTATCTCTGGTTAGTATATATTTTTTCCCGCCATAGAAGGGTAGGTGCACCGACATCGTCTGATCCATCTTCATCAGAATGGTCGTCTGCAGCTATACCATTGATATTCGAAGCAGATCCGTCATCGCTGGCGTCTAAGTCTGACTGGCTGTCTGCCAGGTCTACTTCTCTTTGAAGTGCCCTCTCTCTTCGTGATTTCGCATGCTTTGGCGCTGCCAAATCACCCTTCGCTTTCAACGCTGCACCATCTCTGCTCTTTGCTTTACTGGACTGTTTCTTTTGTTCCGCGCCGTACGAAGCAGTACCGCTGGTATGATAGCCTTCATCGGCGTTGTATCGCTTCGTTCGGCGACCTGATTGCACTCGCAGGTGTTCGGCGGGAGCTTTTGATTTAGCCTGTCGCACCGACGGACCGTTGTTAGATATACTGTCTACTGATGAACTGGATGAATATGCCTCGGAGTCGGTTGATGTTTCGGATTGGGAGTCGCATTCGACCGTGGGTCTCTTCCTTGCGGGCTGCAGCCGCCTGGATGAACGTTGAGCTGCTGGGGGAGAAGGATCTCGTCGGCGAGCATCGCGCCTTTCATGGCCCACCAGGATATTTCCACTGATAGTAACAGGTCCGTTGAAAGTAACTTGCGTTGGCTTCTGCTGTTTTTGTGACTTCTTTGAGTGGTGCAAGGCGCGGGGTTGCGGGTCCAGGTCATCCAAGCCCGATTCTGCGTCCGATACAATAGGTTCTGCAGGGTGCCTTTTCCTCCGCCTTGTGTCCTGTCGTCTGGAACTCTCGCGCGCCAAAGTAGCCATACAGTGGTATCAGTCAGGCAGTTACCCGGTCATTGCGTCGCTTTTCGTGAGGTTTGATATCCAAAAGAACGTCAACTGGAAGTGAGGCGGATGCCTGACGACAATCCTGCGACCGACAGAACATAGGGCTATGGGCTGTTCCGTCTCGAGCCTATGGCGGGGGAGTTGTTGGTGACCAGGGTTGCAACGTGGGGTTAGAATCGAAGCAGGCGACGATAGCCAGAGGGCGTTTTTGGAGATTTACAATTCGTCCAAAGGCACAGAAAGAGTGCGATTGAGGCTTGAAATCAGCCAAATCATGACATTGCAAGGTGGTTATAGCAGAACATCCCGCCTGGCTCTTCCCCTCATCATTCTTGACACCGATTAGCACCCCTGCACATGGATCTTATCGCCCACATTTTATATCCTTCCACTCAAACAGCCAACGACGACTTCCATGCTGCTAGATGGATCAAGGCAGGTCCGATCCGCGAATGGAACGATGTCTCACCAGAAAATTGGCGGAGGAGGCTTGATCGTCCTTCAAACCATTGTTTCCATCAGAGGGAGAATCGACACCGGTTGCATTTTGACAAGGTCTGGACAAGAAATGGAACGAAGAGTTCCATATTTGAGTACTCCAAGTTCGGTATCACGATCTCCTAGGCCCGGACCGAACGAGACCCCCCGATATATCCGCCGGCCTTGCCCGGTCTTCGAGATGGATGGCGGGTCCTCTTTGGTGTCTGGTCAACTCCAAGCTTGACGCCTGGACAAATCAGCAACCTGCCCACCATGTTATGCAAAGCGAGATGCCGAAGAACACGTCTGGTATGAATCTGGGAGTGGGAGAAATCGGAAGTTCCTTGTTGTGTCGACGGGTTTCACCACAAAGTCAGCGACGACATCGAGAAGCAAGACAATTCCTGTTCGACACTACTCATTATTACAAATACTGCTCCGGTCGAGAGTGATGTTGCTGCCCAACGAGAGGCGTTAAGGCTGGAGCTATCTGGAAGCCCAACAAGGCTGAAGAAAGCCTTACCAGATGATCACCAATAGAGACAGGATCCAAAGGTGATTTCCTCTTATCAAAGAGTGAATACCGCTTTCTGTTCTTCCTGCCCTTCCTCTTCTTCGCCCTCTTGCTATTCTCTCTATCCTTCTCCAAGAACTTACTACGATGGAAGGCTATGCCAAATTGGCAGATTTGATGGGGAATGACCGCACTGACGGCCATTTCCTTATTTTTCAGAAATTCGAAGCGCTCAGTGCTCAAAATCTACTTTATTTGCAAGCCGAACTCATAAATCTTCAGGAGAGGCTTGAGTTTCTCAAGAATCGAGATGCCAGAGACCCCGAAAGATCAATGGCTGCAAAGGATTGGAATTGCGACTGGAAGGCACTGAGCTCTGCAGCTGATTCTTCCCAATGGCAGATATGGCTCGAGATACGTTTGAAGTTGAAAGAGTACTGTTAGTTTACCTCTTGCCCGTATCAACAGCCTCATTCACAACGCCAGATAAAGCAATTGACCAACACCGAACGATAACCGGCCTCCCCGCGCCAAATTCTTACGATCTCACATTTTTGCAGGACTGGCTAGAAAGACCCAAACTGGGACACTGTTCCTTCGTGGGAGCGGACGGTGATGTGTATGACAAACATAAACAAGATGGCCTGGTAACATTAGCAGCTCGTGGGCGAGAGGTGGATGCAATGACAAGACTTCTTGTCTACAAACTACCCAAACTGTACCACTGGGCAGTTGTTCACCCGCTCCACAGGTTCTGTGGCTGGTGGATCAAAGTATTTTTGAATCGCAACACAGTGATGCTGTCCAGACTGACTGAATATGACAGAAACCAGAGAAAACCTTCGATCAGACCAGAGCAAACGCTTCTGCGATGGAAGGTCAGCCCAAAGAGTCGCAGGATACGGGAAGTTCTTCCACGACAGTCGCTGAATCCACGACCACTTCATCCGAAAGCGACGACCACATAGATCTCGAGAGTAACATGTTCCTCTACCGCGATTCGAATATCTATCGCATTGCCAGCATTTTCGGAACGCTTCTTTCATCACTAATCCCAATCGCTGCGATCATTGTTCTCTCCTTCGTGAAGAACATGACTGCGAGGCTAGGGATTGTATCCGCCTTTACGGCGATATTCTCGGTTTCCTTGTCATTGGTGACGGAGGGGAGACGTGTTGAGATCTTTGCTGCTACTGCTGCGTAAGCATAATATTGCCAACGATAAAAAGAGGGAATGAGGTATGGACGTTACAGCTAACGCGTTGAATAGATTCGCCAGTGTTCAGGTTGTGTTTATTGGAAGCACGAACTGGGCGTCGGGAGGTCAAGGATGACTTTGGAGATGCTGGTTTCCAGAATTGTTGACAATCGGAACTTGATTAAATTTTCCGCTCAGTAATCATTCCACATTCTTTTCCAGATGAGCACGGCTTCCCCTGATCCCGACATGAGTGTTTGGATAGACTTCGACCAATTCGGTAGAGGATAGAAAGCGATTGGCTCCGAGAGGAGGCGAACCCCACTTCCCCTGAATCCAACATACAATTTTTTCGCGACGCGTCGTTGATTCTTGATATTTCAACCGCTTTCCCCTGTTCTCGGACAGAAACCCATACCATTGGGTAACTTTCACATGTTCGTCGTTCCTGTCAGCATTCATCTCACTCCGACCTTTGCCAGCCAGTGGCTATGCAAATCACAAAAACTGTGCGGCGAAGTCAAAATATTGATGACGGATTTATGCAGGAGAATGGGGCATCACGAGCTCTTGACGCTGCAAATGGCAATATCCTCGTGTTGTTAATCTCCCATTGTTCCGTGCGACTCTATCTGGGCTCAATTCGCCAGGTTTGATGATGTGAGTTGCTCCCTGTCGGTCTTGTATTCAACCGCTTCCGTAACTGCCGGTGCTGTTTTGAGAGTACATACACTTGCACGTTCCCACTTGCATAATTTTTGATTCTGCAGATATTCACACTCGTTGAATTGCAAGTCGTGCTGTCGTTCCTGCTATTACTTGTCGTTTCCCAATACCCTCGATTGCAATAGCTCCGTTTACTGCTTTCGAACTTGCATAATACAACGTCAATATCCTCCCGACTATTCCTCACACCTTGCAATGGAGGCTTTCATCGTCGTTTTGCTTGCCCTATCAGGCATAATTGTAGCAGTACGTTTGTTAATCTGTGTTTTTGCCTCATAACTTCTCCTTGGTTACTTTCGAACATCAATTCAGATTTATCCAACCTGTCCATCCATTGCTCAAAAAGTGTTTACACTGGACTTCTGCTAATTCCTCGACTTTAGATCGGATTCTTATCTCTCGTCAAGATTGGAGTTGATAGGAACCAGCCTGTTTCGAAAGTCTAACCCTTTGAAAGGTGGATCTATCGTGATGGCATCATTGTTCTGGCCGTAACCGTGGGACATTCGATTCGGGACACTCTCTCATCAAATCTGCAAGCGAACGAAGTCCTACCTATCTATGCTAGGGAAGTAAGGAGACTTCTTACAACTGTCTGCTGTCACATCGATCCGAATCGCATTGCCACGTTGCCTACTGGCTTGTCGAGGCTATGTGCCAGGCAGCCACTTCAGCTGGCATTGCCGCCCACCTCACCATCTCTCGGTGATATGAAAGCAGTCGATGTGTTTTCTTCACGAGTCCTCCGTATTTGAGTTTCTGGAATACATCGTTGGAGATCAGAGCTTGGAAGGGGACATGGTTTCTAACCTATCTTTACCTCATGAGGCTCTACGTTGAGGTCGGTCAGGGATTTACGATTCGACTGTCTCATTAATCGATATCCCTACTAGGGACGGAAGAGAACCGCATAGTATACTCAACCTAAGGTGGCCACGTCCCAGACGGAAAGGAGCGTTGCCTCAGTAGGAGATGAAATCGTTGGTCTTGGGTGCGAAGAGCTGGTTCGATGCTGTGGCCATTCTGCAGCCACCATTCTTGCATCGGCCTGTGGAATGATAAGAATGAAGGAAGATCTTTGACCGAAGTGTCAAGCGAAATTCGAATATCTTTGCTGTATCGTTCAGTCTCTTTGTCGCATTTCAGGGCTGTTGCGCGGTCGTGACAGGTGCCAGAAAGTTCTGGTTATATCTTCAACCCACCTTGCTTCATCGGACTCTCGCGCCAATATCTCTTTGATTCACGTCCTTTGTATCATGCATTATGCTCAAGACTTTCATCTCCTCTACCCTAGTGGGCATTCTCCTTGTTCTTTCTATCATCTGGTCACATGACTGCTTTCCGAGCGCTCGTTTATGCCACCGGCTTTGCCGCCTTCCTGCCGCCTTGCGAACCAAGAACATGAGGCAAGCAAATATGAGACACACGTGAGCAGGAATAGGAGCCTGCAAATTTGTCTATAAATCGGTCATCCCCCATCGTAGAGGAAATGGGTTTTCATCAGATACCGCACAGTGTCATCCCCTTATGCTCTTGTCCTTAATTCAATCATCCTACCTTCATTGAAATTGCCGTTCCCTTATCCCATCCCCTTCGTGACCAACAATCACCAAGCCAGCATGTCTTCCACAGTGTTTTCAGAAACACTCCAGTCCATCACAACCACCAAGCTCACTGAGCTCTCCAAGAAACGATCCATCTTCGAAGAACACAAAGCCTCCTTACTCCTCTCGACTCAAAGCGAGTCAGGCCAAAAGCAGCGACTCGCCGTCCTTGTCGATGGTGTCAAGAAATGCTTCTCCATCAAACCTGCTCCCAGGAAACGAGGAGACCGTCGAGGAGGTGTAGGCCGAGTTGTGCACGGTAGCACCAGTGACCCAAAGCTCGAGGTCTTGCTCAAGAATCTCGAGCACTTCCTCGACCAAGCGAAGTACGATCCTTCCATCTCTCCCAAGCTCTTACAAGACTGGGAAGATACACTTGTGAAGAAGCTCAATGTACAGTCCTTGAAATATCAGTATGCTACTCTGTACGGCGAGTTGGTCACAGAGTGGCTTGGTGCGGAAAAGTCATCCTCCATCCCAGACAACATCTCGGAAACGTCTGAGGGGTTCGAGAAACTCAAGCCAGCTGCACGAGACGAATCTCGCATCGCATGGGAGAAGGTTGTCTTCGAGCCCTTCGAAACGGATCAGATGGCCATCTCTGAATATCTTCGTGGTCTGTTCGGAGAAACCAGTGACAACAAACAGGGATTCAAGGCATTGCAGCAGCTCCACAAAGAGGTCGAGGCTTTTGAAGCTACAATGTCTGCACCGAATCAATTCGATGAGACCGTGCTTCGTTGGACGATCAGTGGATTGATTGCATCTGTTCTCCTGAGTGACGAGAAGCGGGGAGCCTTGAAAGATTTCTTGGGGAGTCCTGTAATCTTGGCTGAGATTGCAGACGTTCTGAACATGCGGATCGCCGATATATCAGAGGTATGTGCCTGTTATCTTATTTCAGCTTCGATCGTGGAGTTTGGTAGGGAGGTACATATGGCGAGAATCCGAGATATTTCGAGTTTGGCCATGCAAGAAATGTGCTGATTTTCACACAGTGGTCTTGGGACGATGAGGTTTTGATAGAGCAGCGACGACAAGTCACAGGGTCATATCGCAGTAAGTCCCAGCAGATCATCGCCTTGGTCTCATACTCTCGATTCTAGCCGGGAATTGTGCTGACTCTCATCAGTCTACATAGATGAAGAACTTCTCCAGGCAATATTTCTGCATTATGTCGGAGTGAAGTGGTGCATCTTCTTCAAAGAAGCCTTCGTCAATTTCTCAAACTTCGACGGCGCATGGACATCACTGCGACCTCCGATCCCGCTAGAAGATAGGAAGAGGAGAGAATATTTCTTGGGGGCCCAGATGAAGAAGTTCAGTGTGCAGGCTAAGCGTCAGAGTATCTACAAGTCCATCTTCTTCATGTCTCAACTTCAAGACTCAACATATGAAGAGAACAATGCACAAGAGGGCGAAGAGGAGGCCAATTACGAGCATGCAGCGAAGCGACAGACATCGTCTGTTTCAGCTGTCCCACAGATGCAGCAGATGCAACAGCAGCAGCAAATGATGGCACAGCAGCAACAACAACAACAACAACAGCAGCAGCAGGTTCAGAGCCATGGTGCTCAAGACTATCAAATGCGATTAATGGTCTTGGAGCAGCAAAATAAAAGAAGGCTCCACATGGCACGGCAAGAGCAAGACAACATGTCGGCGATGCAGCAGCAACAAGGATTCGGCGTGATGTCCTCCAACGGAATGCCTAATTCAGGACCTCATCGGAACCACAAGAGTAATGAATATGATATCGATACTACCAACCGGCCGAATACACCCATAGCCACGAAGCAGTTTCTCCTGCATTTGCTTTCAACAGAAGTTCTTGTCAACACTCGTCTCCATGGAGATTTCACATGCTCCCGCTCCGAGTTTCAATTCTTCAGCCCATCGCTACCTCACTCCACAATCACTTCCGTACTATCGTTCTTTGGACTGTCCAACAAGTGGCTTGGATTCTTCCGCAAATTCCTCGAAGCACCTCTCAAATTCGCAGCCGACGAATCGGATATCGTACCAAGGCCACGCAAACGTGGTGTCCCAGGCTCGCACGCACTATCCACAATTTGCGGCGAAGCGATTCTATTCTGCTTAGACTACGCTGTGAACCAGCAAACCAATGGAGCCCAGCTATACCGAATGCACGACGATTTCTGGATCTGGTCCTCATCCCACGAAACCGTTGTCAAGGGTTGGGCTGCAGTCACTACCTTCGCGGACACCATGGGCGCCACTTTGAACCGTGGAAAGACTGGCACAGTTCGCATCACCAAACAGCCAAAGCCTTTCAACATCGATCCTTCACTTCCAGCTGGTGAGATCCGGTGGGGCTTCTTGGTGATGGATCCTGCATCTGGACGCTTCGTCATCGATCAAGACATGGTTGACACGCATATCCTTGAGCTCCAACGCCAACTAGCCGAGAAGGACAAGAGCGTATTCTCGTGGATACAAGCCTGGAACACGTACGCAGGCACGTTCTTCAAATCGAACTTCGGAACAGCTGCCAATTGCTTCGGACGAGAACATGTCGACATGATGCTCTCTACCCTGACACGCATTCAGAAGCAGATCTTCTCCGATAGCAATGTCGTCGAGTATCTCAAAAAGACACTCCATGAACGATTTGGTATCGTCGATATCCCCGATGGATTCCTCTATTTTCCGACTAGCCTTGGCGGTCTCGAACTCCAGAACCCCTTCATCGGACTCGTTCAAGTCCGCAATGCTGTCTTCGAGCAACCTGCATCTGTGTTCGACGATTTCTTCGAAGCTGAAGCAAGTGCCTACCGACGCGCCAAAGCAGCGTTCCACAACGGCCAAGTAAATCGCAATGGAACCATTGAGCCGACCTTCCGTCCCGCTGATAGTCGGACCTTCATGTCCATGGAAGAATACACCCGATACAGAGAGGAGTTCTACTGTGGATATGAAGGGCATTTGCTTTCGGTGTACGATGATCTTTTGCAGAAGCCAGGGCCAGAGGATGTTGATGTCTCTGAAGACGAGAAACGAAAGTTGGATTGGCTGAGTGGAAGTGATAAACAGGACGATGGGTATTTGAAGTGGGTGGCGCTGCTTTATGGGCCAGATATGATGGAGAAATTTGGAGGGCTGAAGATTGTGGAGAAGGGATTGTTGCCTATGGGAATGGTTACACTTTTCAGGAGTGGCAGGGTCAAGTGGTAGGGATAGGTATGGCAGGAATTTGGCAGGAAGGCACGAGAGTAACGGGAATAATGTAGTACGACATTATGAACTGATCTTATCTTCTCACCGAATCTTGGGATGTGCAAAACGATTCTATTGTGTAACGATCCACAAGATCAAGTGTACCCTACCCATTCTCAGAAATGTTGCTCCTTCAGTCCCAACCCAGCCATGTCCATAACTATGTGCACCACGCCATTTCCATTGTGAGACCGCCCATGTTGACAGTAAATAGCCAACCGCCAAGGAGAAAGTGAAAGACAAAGCCATGAGCACGATTTTATAGGCGACCATCAGGAAGATGAGCTCAATGATGGGTTGTAAAAAATGGAGCACAGAAGTTAGTTAAACTAGGAGATTAGGGTTAAACTCCAGTCTATAAAGTGGTATCTCTAAATTTGTAGTGAATCTTTAGGTCCGCTATTTGTAGCGGGTCGCGATATCTAACCCAAAATAAAATGACTATCCTCCTTCTCATCTCATCTCATGTCAATCAGATAACTAACTACCTTTCCCGCCTTTACCAACAAACCTAAATCCGATCTCTAATCAATTCTTTAACCCATCAATGAACTCACCAAAGAGCCCCATCCCACCCGAAACCTCCGTAAGCACGTTGATTGCGCAACCTGGCATGTCAACATATCAGAACTCGGCAGTGACATCCTCGCTTCGCGGTAAATCTAGGCTTCCCGCGCTGCGAAGTGGTGTCGACAAAAGTTAATTCCGACGTCGTTGGTGCTGAGGTGTGGTGAAGTGAGAGACCAAAGCGGAATGATTGTTTAGTTAAAGCAAGATTGCGGAGGGATGTGAGATTGCCATCGAGATATTAGAAAACTGTCTGCCACGCTCTTCCATACTATATTCAATCTATCTGGGAGCATCTATCTAAGCAACAATTGCATCGGTACCTACCTACCTACCTACCTACCTACGCAATTAAATCACTATCCAGTAACCAGCTTCGCGATAAAACATCTCCAGCCATAATAAACAAACAAACGAGACGCTTTCGCCAAGTGTCAACACCAATTCGTCCGCCGCCCAGCCTCGCTAAACACATCGAGATACGTAAGAGGCTTCCTTCGGCGAGCGACCTAAAATAAAAACCCCCCGACCCACCGTACACCTCGCACTAATTTCGTAAAAAATGTTTCTGCCCAGCACGCTTGAAATGTACTTAGCCACAGTACGTCATATAGTGTACTTGGCAATTGTTGAGAATAATTGATAGTAATAATACTTCGTAATTTGGTGTCAGTTGATGGAATGATTGAGGTTAGGTGAGGTGAATATTCTAATTTGTCGGATGGTGCTGTCTGTTTGTTGTAGGCAGGGTTTTACTTTAGGGAGGTAACACCTTCTGTCGGGCCCCGCGGGAAATGGCAGATTTGGGGGCATGTGCCACCCTTATTTTACAACATAGTAACCTCCCCTTTATTAACCTATTTATCTATACAATCAACACATCATAATGCCTGAGAAATCCCTTGATTTCTCGATTCTCGAGACCTCTTTTTATACTCAAATAACTATAGTTTTAATGTATTTGCAGTGTTATTGACACTTTTTTGGTTAGGTGGAACATGCCTTCAAATCTGCCACTTCCCGCGGGGCTGTAGAGCACCTTGAGACACGCCGATCATGCCTATTAACCACATCCATGCGACAGACGAGATGAGTTAGGCTGGGATGGTATGGGATGAAAGTCAGTCAAGCTTTCGCTGGCAGGGGAAAGGAAAAAGTATATTCTGTGGTGTCGCGAAGCTTGATCAAACCGCGATATCTGAAACTAATATTGTAATCTTACCATGGAAAGAAGACGAGGAGAGATTGTAGACAGAATATTATCGTTTTCCGTTAATGAAGTAAGAATACAGATTAATTATTCAGTTATCCAAGCCCTCACGCCTCAACTCCTTTACCCATCGCAAAAAAAAAGTGGTACATCTTTGTTGTTCCTTGTACGCTTTCATTCGCTCAAGCTCAAGCTCAAAACCAAAAATCATTATTTCACCTCAAAGACGGACTTGGCGATCTCTCGTCTAACAATAAAGGGGCAGCTTCTGTATCGAAATCGTCATCTGTCGGGACGTCTCTGTACCCGCTCTTCGAGTGATTCCTTAGATTCAGGTCGGATAGACTGCGTGGAAAATGGATGCGCAGACGTTTGAGGGAGAGGGAGGAGGGGAGACGGCGGCGGTGTATGAGAAATGCTGCGGTGGTGCCGGAGAGCAGGGCGGAGAGAACCATGATGGTTAGGATGGACCAGAAGGATAGCTGGTCGCAATTAGCATCTACTCCTTCATTTGTGCTTAGGGAAGACGCAGGGTGGGAAAAAAGGGGACTCACAGAAGATTTCGTTGGCGCCGTCACGATGGCCGAAGAAGCCAAAACAGCATCCCTAGCACCCAACGCCACAACCCTCACAAACTTATGCTTCTTATCAAGCTTAATTTCCGTCTCGAACCCCTCCTTCTTCACATCCCTAATCGTCACAAACTCCTCCTCATCCTCAGCCTCCAACTCCGCCGCAACCTGCAGCCTCCACCCCTTCACCTCCGTCGCTCCATTCCAACTAGCATACGCTTTCCCATCCTTGACCACCACATCTGGAACCGTGTTCGGCTCCCCGACCCACGGATGCTTGAAAACGCGGTACGATTTCACGAAGCCGAAATCGACAAGCTCAAAGAGTAGATGTGGCGCGAAATGTGCGGCGCAGAGGACTTCGCCATTGAATGCGTACTCGACGTAGGTGGGGGAATTACCGAAGCCAACGAGCACGTTGCCGCTCTCGGGGATGATTTGTACGGATCCTTGAGATACGTTGAGAATTTTGTCGGGGTGGACGTATTTGTGTACGAGGGTCGCGGTCATGGCTTCCATGTCGAGGTGGATGATCATGCCTTTGCTGTGCTTGGAAGGCGAGTGTAGGACGGTGTTGGCATGGTTGTCGAAGAGAGAGAGCGTGTTGTTGCCTTGCCATGTGACGTGGTGCTGCCATGCGAAATTGAGCGAGTGGTCTAGATCCTTGAAGTTGTTGTTCTTGCCGCCAAGTTGCCAGAGGAT
The DNA here is from genome assembly GCA_002554605.1 of Helotiales sp. F229. NCBI lineage: Eukaryota > Fungi > Ascomycota > Leotiomycetes > Helotiales > Helotiales sp. F229. The sequence goes on along the minus strand of MXAW01000004.1, from coordinate 1,130,461 downwards.
TTCGCCACTTTTGCCGCTGACGCAGATGACGGCGAGCATGTACCGGGCTGAGACTATGTAGTCTCCTGCTTCGGTTTTGTCGATGCTGTTGATGTGGAAGAAGTCGAAGGCGTCTTCTTTATTCTTGCCGTGTCCATCTTTCATGGATGGGCTGCTGTATACATCTTTCATGCTGATGTGGTCTGTGGCTTTCCACTCGAAGAGTAGCTCATTGGTCTCGATGTTGATTTCTTGGAACCATCCATCTTGGATCCAGCACTTCTTGCCAAGACCCAGTTCGGTACAATCTGCTTCATGCTTCTTGTAGATAGCAATGAGCGCAGTACCTTCTGGCGTGATGCGAAATTCATGAGAATCCCCTTTGAGACCATGACCATGTGGCGTTATTTTATAAGCGACTTCGTACGCCGAGTTGAGCTTGAAAGATTAGATATATGATTTACTAGGCGGAGTGGAGCATACCATCACAAAAGCCTTCTTAGATTTTTTGACTTTCCCATTCTTCTTGATCTTTTTTTGTGTCTTGGTCCAAAAAGTCAGGTAATCCTCTCCCTTGTACTTCTGCATGTTAAAATTCATTGCCTGTTCCCACTTGGTGTTGTCCATCCATATCATCTCTCCGTTCGGGTCCAGAATAACGGGTCCTCGTGCCGCGCCAGTCACCAGAGGCCCTCTTGGCGTTATGAAAAGATTTCCTTTGTCGCATCGCGGATCACTTTTCGTTACTCTCGGTGCTGGCGGTTGAAAATCGACTGATTGAAAATGTTGCGTCGGATACATTCCATGGAAACCCAGGTCCCAGGTATTAAATGAGAAGGCCCAGGTCACGGGTAGGACCGCCGCCAAGAGTTGGAAAGACCTCATGTTGATCGTGTTATTCGGGTAGGGTTTTCGAAGGAAAATTGGAGAACAAGAAGAACACAAGATAAGAAGAGTGAAAGAAAAATATGTTAAAGAGCACACCACCCGAAACAAGGGCCGAAGGGAATAATAACGTGAGATGCGCTGTGCAGTGCTGTGCGTGCCGGATCACTCGGAGGATGCTTCAGTAAGCCGGCTGGTCTGCCATGCCCACCACCCTCTAGGATGCTATGCCGGCATGGTAAGATGGAGCGCAGGACGGAGATGTTGTGGACCAACTGCTATGCAAAGAAGCTGCTGGACGGAATTCGACGAATAGATGCTGTGCAAATATGTCACAATGCCCCAATCTCACATAAAGCTGGAGCCATTAAGGAGGCTTATATAGAGTTAACCTGCTGGGGCGCCCAGCCCTCTAGGCAGTGATCCAAAAGCCTTGTGGTTGTGGCTGGGTGACATTGGCTGCAGGTAGTGGGATACAGTCGGTGGCTGAAGATGCTGCTCTTTGCTTCAAACAGGATTTGGTGGAGCTTGCAGGATCTAGAAATTTACGGAGGTACGCTGCCACGGTCATGGCCAAGTTATGGTTGGGAACTGGCGTCTCGGCAGACGCGCGCTGACACTTCCCTGATCAGGTGTCAGATGAAAACCTGGAAACCTGGAAGCGAGGTCTTTCTTGGTCTTGGTCTTGGTCTTGTGTTGTGTTGTGTTGTGTTTTGGCAAGCTTTGAAAAGTAAAATTAGACGGGACGACGGTGAAGATGCTATTTATCACGACATCTGATTAGAGCGCTAACCGAGAAACCGAGACCGACAAGACGGAGATGGAGATGGATATCAAAGGACTTTCACAACGACCCGGAGCGGAGCATCTCTCGGAAACCGGCAGTACATCACATTGGCATGAGATGATTTATTGTGAGCACAAGAAAATACGTACACTAAACGAGACGAAGTCGTAGTTACATTCATTTGATCTAACTCGATTCACATTACGGTAATCAGATTAGACAAACACTAAGATCTGATAACGAAATCACTGACATTTCAATACAAATGTTTGTTTCGTCGTACAACATCTCAAATCGAAACCTCATACGTGAATACGGCGCGCCGAAGATACCGTAGGCACGCACGGATCCGCGCTTCACGTTTTTGACAGGTCGTTGCATCTTACTGAATCTGGTCTAGTTTACATACGAGGACTCCATCCTTTTGATATCAAAAGGGGCCGAAGGTGCCTGGTCGCAAGTCACGATGTCCTATGAATATGCATCCTTCACACAGCCTCGTCAGATCAGACTCCTGAAAGCGATCTTCGACCAGAGCAAAAGCGACATCATTCGATGCGAATTCCTCGTTGTCGATCTCGACGCTCTGCCGTGCGAATATATCGCCATATCTTACCTTTGGGGGTTGTTGGAGAAGCCTTACAAGGTCTGGTGCGATGGCTTGTCGATTGAGGTCACGGCATCCGCCATGTCAGTCCTCCGCATGCACTACGGTGGCAGGGGCCCCAGATATTGGGGAATTTACCCAGATATTAGTGAAAACCCCCAAATATTGGGGGTTTTTATCAGATTATGGGGTTTTTTCCTAAGACTTAAATGAAAGTAGAATCGATTTAATCATTTTAATAAGGGATTTCTTAATTTGACATAGAAAATCCCCAGATTCTGGGGTTTTCATAAGATTTCGGCTATTTTATGTACATTGTTATATATGGGAGTTTTTAAAACAATAATTAAACCTTAAATTTACCACTCCACATCACTTAAACCTTTGATTCCCCTTTTTATTTTTGTCTTTTTTATTTATTTTTCGGTGAGTTCTTTTGTATTGTGAATCCTCTTGTATAGTAAGTCCCCTCGTACGGTAAGTCCTCTTAATATATCCCCTCGTACAATAAGTCCCTTTGTACGGTAAGTCCTCTCAATACATCCCCTCGTATAGTAAGTCCATTTAACTTCTGAATAGTGGCATTTTTAAGGCCATGGCGACAGCGAGGAGGGCGACAGCAAGGGGGGCAACAACAAAGGAGAGAATGAGACAACGAATCAGTAGATAGTTACATATGAAAGTGACCTTGATTCAAAGGCCTTGATTCAGAATCAAGGCTTTTGGGGCCTTGGAAAAACCCCAGAATCTAGGGATTTTCATCAGAACCACCTATAACTTCGCTTTTAAACCGTGTTTCATTTTGTATAGGACCAGCCCCAGATACTAGGGAAATTTCCCAGAATTTGGTGAAAACCCTCAGAATTTTAAGTGATAATTCCCAAAATCTGGGGATTTTCCAAGGCTTACAAACCCCAGTATCTGGGGATATTCCCTAGTATTTGGGGGTCGTTGCCACCGTAGTGATGGTAGCCTTAGATGCCAGTATCGGATATATCTGGATTGATGCACTGTGTATCGACCAAAATAATACTGCGGAAAAGGCGACTCAAGTACGATTAATGTGTAATGTGTACCCCGCAGCGAAGAGGACAATTGCCTGGCTTGGAGATGCGACGCCAAGTACGGATAAGGCTATGGACTTTTTAGTCACGGTGTATTTAGCGCTGGTAAGTTTCGAGGAGGCAAATGTCACTGATGTGACGAGGTCTGCTCTTGTTTCCAGAGAGGGCTGCCAGCGCTTATCAGACTGGGAAGCCCTCCGCAGTTTCCTGGATCATCCGTTTTATCGTCGTGTCTGGATCCTGCAAGAAATGGTCCTTGCAAGCGAAGCCGACATCATCTGTGGTCAACGAAGTTTTCCATGGGTGTCACTTGCACATTTCTCGATGTTGATGGCAAGCTACGGTTTGATGCAGCTTCTCCTCATCACCAAAGAGGGTGAGCTGGACCGCATACCGAGAAGTACGGATACCCTCCGTGCTGCCTTGGTTATTCGCGCCATGCGCAAACCTACAGCACCACCCACGCGCACAGCAAGTCTGGCGGATTTGTTGGTCGGATCTGTCTTCCTGGAAGCTTCAGATGATCGGGACCATGTTTTTGCTCTAATCGGCATCGCAGATGATGTCGACGATTCCAGCTTCGAACCAGATTACGAAGGCTCGCCAGCTGAGGTTTTTATCAAGCCGGCAGTCAGACTCCTTACACGGGACCATTCATCCAACAAAATTTTACATTGTGCTGGCATCGGCTTTGATCGGAATATGGAGACCCTTCCTTCCTGGGTTCCAGACTGGACGACACATCATGGCAGCAGTGTGCTCGGGTCCCTCGCTCAAACGGCATTATACCGAGCGTCCGGCGACCGAATCGCTCCCTTGAATGCAATCCATGATGAGATCAAGAAAAGTATCAGTTTCTCGGGTGTTATTTTCGACAACATTACTGAGTTCGCAGAATCATATCCCCAAACGGTCTACCAGAAGGGAGCGGGAGGATACGTTAAAGATAATATAGCGGGTCTCCAATGGCGAGCCAGCCTGATAGATCTGTGCAGATCCGCGGCCTTACATCCCAGCGGATTGCCACACCATCCAGATGTCTTGTGGACGACACTGTGCGCTGGCATTGACCACTCTGGAAATCCAGTACCAGCAAGTTATCAGAGCCACTTCGAAGCTTTCGAAACCTACTGCTCGGATCTCCTCACTTACTATCGAAAACTTCTGAGAGATCGTGAAAATGCCGGGGCTTTTGAATCTAACGTTAGTGATGCCCATAGTAGGTTCCTCACGTCGGTGGCGCTAGTCGCGCTCAATCGGAGGGTCTTTGCTACACACTTGGGTTATCTTGGACTTGGTCCCATGAAAATCGAGGCGGGGGATAGAATTTGCGTATTTCAGGGCTTTACTACCCCCTTCATTATTCGTCCGGGGGAGGAGGGTGGATATCTTTTGGTAGGGGAATGCTACATATATGGACTCATGGATGGAGAAGCACTTGTCGATGGCAGAGTGGAGGACATAATGCTCCTCTAGGCCGAGACGGGTGAAAGGCAGGCGCGAGCTACTTTTGATTTAGTTGGCAGGCATTCGAGAGAAACTCTTGCAAAATCCATACTCCAACGCACATCACATCCAAGCATGGTATACGGCAACTCTAACAACACCAACGCAAAGAGACAAGCCTTCAATACCCCTATCTATAACTTCGAAGGCAACCACCTCGGTTCCCTCCTCTCCCTAAAAGCCCTCAATCCCTCCCTCAAATTCTCCCCACTCATCAACCTCTCTGCATACTTCTCTCCCGTCCTCGTAACCGCATCTTCCACACTTCCCCCCTCCCACCCCTCCCTGACCCCACTCCGACTAACAACCACACTATCCGGACTCATGCCCGCCACCACTCCCGCCAGCTTAATAGCCTCCTCCACCAACCTACCCCCCTCAACAACCCTCCCCACAAACCCCCACTCCCTCGCCTCCTCCGCACTCAATACATATCCCGTCAACGCCAACAACATTGCTCTCTGCAACCCAAAATTCCTCACGATGCGCGGGAACGCACCTTCTAGAGCAGCGGTGCCGCGAAGCACGTCCGGGAGGCGGAAATCCGCGTTCGGGGAGGCGAGCACGAGATCGCAGTTCAGTGCTATTTCAAAACCGCCGCCGTGGGCGTGCCCGTTGATGGCGGCAATGATGGGTTTCTTGCCGGTGCGGCGCGTGAGGCCTGCAAAGCCGGTGGATGGGTAGAATTTGGACCAGGCGCCGATGGAGGAGGTTGATGAGGCTGTTTCGCGTTCTGGGTTCTTGATTAACTTTTTGCTATTTTATATTGAGGGCGAGGGTGGTTATAGATAAACAAATACCCTTTAAATCCATGCCAGCTGAGAAAGCCTTCGTTCCCGCTCCAGTGATGATACCTACCCTCCTACAAACTGTCAGCGTCCTACACTTTGCCGTGTTCAAAAAACGAACCTCAGAAAAGAAGAGAAAACCTACAGCTCATCCTCTTCATCAAACCACTTCCACAACTTATCTAACTCATAACAAGCCGCTACAGGTAAGGAGTTCATCTGTTTCGGCCGATTGATAGTCACCAGCAGCACATGTGGAATTGGGAAGGAGATCAGGACGGCGCTGCATGGCGGCGGTGGTGTTTTCGTTGGCTGAGAGGCAGACATGTCGAGATGATGTGAAGGTTACGAAATGAGCATTTGTGCTGAATTGTTGTTTGGGCGCTGAGCGCGCATTTGTATCGCTCAAGGTTTCTCTCAGGTGTCTTACCTGAGAAACGTGACCTCGTCAACACCTGGGCACTGTCCCATTTCGGAAGGTTCCCAGAAGCTCTGCTTATTCAGCAGCATTATACCTTCTTGCGTAGCACGTTGCACGATCGTTCCACGATCTGAGCTACAGTGTGCGTACAGTCGAAAGGTTTATACAACTTGACTTGAGATGGCGTTTATTTAAGTTCTACATGCTATTTTTTAGTGACTTTCATGGTCCCCAGGAGCCCAAACAACGGGAGCCTCGGCTCGCTCCAGTTGCACCGCTTGCGGGGTGGTCTCGGTAAATGACCAGACGACTTTCTACCATACACCTAACACTTCAACTCAACATCAACGTCCTAGAGCTTTCAATCTTCGGGTTTTGATCGATTTTCCGTCCTTGGAAAGCAGATATTTTTCACCATTCTGTGCTTTGTCAAAAGAGGTTTTCACCCCACTCATAAGCAGAAGCAGGAGAGACAGCAAAAATGGCATCAGATCTCAAAACCCAACCTCCGCCCTCTGATTCCTTCCTCATCTCATATCCCGCACCTCACATTCTGCTCATTACCATCAATCGACCTAAAGCCAGGAATTCCCTCCCATACCAAGCACACTGGGATGCTGATGCCATATTAAACTGGTTCGATGCCGAACCATCCCTTCGTAAGTTTTCCTACCACATATCCTCTTCATCTATCCTCATCCAAATATCCAAATCCCTCTCCCATCTCTCAGCTCTAACTCGCGAGACTTATCAAATTACTTACACCTACTTTACTAACCTCAAACACAGGCGTAGCGACAATCACCGGTGCCGGCCCAATGGCTTTCTGCGCAGGCCAAGATCTCATCGAGCAAGCCAAAATCCGCGCTTCTTCCCCTCCAGCGGCAATGCGTAGACATCCTCCCTCAGGATTCGCGGGTATCAGTCGGAGAGCGGGGAAGAAACCTATTATTGCGGCTGTGAATGGATTTGCGCTTGGTGGCGGGTTTGAGATTTGTTTGAATTGGTGAGTGCTTTTTTGTTTCGTGGTAGGGGAGGAGTGGAAGGAAGAAGGGGAGTGGAGGGATGCACGTAATTCTGAGAACGGATGACGGGTGATGTCGACTGGAGGAAATGGTATACAGTTTGGGATGATGACTTGTGTTAACGAATGTGTACAGTGACATCGTAGTCGCCTCACCGACTGCATCTTTTGGGCTCCCGGAAGTAACTGTCGGTCTGTACGCCGCAGCTGGTGGTCTCCCTCGAATCGCTCGTATTGCAGGTCTTCAGGTCAGTATGCTTTCATTACTCCCTCAGGACGTCCAGGACTACAGCAATCAGAATGACTTAATTCAAACCAAACCCCCTTCTTCATCCAGCTCTCCGCTCTATTCCCCAACCCAAGAAACCCACCACTAAAACCCGCTAGATCGCATCCGAAATCGCGCTCACCGGCCGCCGTCTCACTCCCCAAGAAGCGCTCTCCTACCAACTCATCAACCGGATCTCCTCATCCCCTGAAACCGTCATCCCCGAAGCCGTACAAATCGCCCAACGCGTCGCGAGTCTCAACCCCGACGCCGTGATCGTCACTAAAGCAGGAATCAGAGAAGCATGGGAGTCGGGGAGTGTAGAGGAAGCTGCGAGGAGGATCAGTGAGAGGTATGATAAAGCGCTGTTTGAGGGTGAGAATGCGAAGATTGGACTTGAGGCGTTTGCGGCGAAGAAAGTGCCGGTTTGGGTGCCGAGTAAACTTTGAGGGGGTGGGTTGGGTGGCGAGTTAGCTAAGACTGAATTTTAATGTAATGAAAATGAATTGGATCGGCTAAGGTAGCTGTGATATAACAGTGGCGTGTTTGTAGGAGAGATATACTCTGGAGAGCTTCTCTGGATATTGAGAACTGAACTATGCAGAAATCTAGGTGCACTCTGATAGCAGTTTCTCCCTTGTCCATCTACCGAAATATTGTATTTTTGGTCAACGGCTTCAGAAAATTCCTTCTCAAGATATAAAAGTGTGACTTGCTAGCAAACAATTTCATAACGAACAGCTGCGAGCCTCTCTCTTTGCTTTTCTTTTGCTCTCTCACAATTATACATCTCTAGCAAAATCTCCTTTTATAGAGAATGGCTTCATTCAATTGGCACATTTTTTTACGATCCAAATCAAGTAGAATAAAGCATTACTTATTTTGTCACGGATCGAATCTTCTTTTTCGAGCTCCAGTTACTTTCCTAGTCTACTGTGTTCTTGTTTTGTGAATAGCAAGTACACTGCCGGATATCTGCAGGTTTGGATCTCATTGATCGGATCACTCATTCTTGGTTGCCATATCATCTCATCTTATACTATTCAAGTACTTGGTAATGAGCTAAAGCAAGAAAAAGCACTTCATAACGCCTCCCCTCCCTCTCAAACCATCTCCAAGCTCACTCTAAGTTCATCCGGGACATCAAACACCCTCTCCCTCGGCACCAACCCCTTCTCCACCAACATCTCCCAAACCCCATCATCTATCACACCCTCCCTCTTCTTTCCTCTCCCCTCCACCTCAGCGCTAGCCCACCTCCCCAACCCCCTCGCCCTCTCACTCACATCCTCAATCCGCACAATACCCCCACCATCAACCCACTCCCTGACCGCCGCCCTCCCAATCCCCACCTGCAGACTGCGATACGGCAGGATTTCTAGAGCAGGTCCACGTTCTGGATCCCATTGTACACGAACGGGTTTGTCTCTCTCGTCTGTGGAGAGGGGTCCGTGGTTGCAGACTGCAGCGCGGGAAAGCAGTGAGAGAAAAGAGGAGTGTGTGAGTGTGAGGGCTAGGATGTGTGTCTGTCGGAGGTCTTTGGTGGCGTAGTTGGAGCGGTACCTGGGGGTTAGATTAATTTGACATCAATATATAATGAACATGAAATAATGAAAATGAAAATGAGAATGAGAATGCGAATGAAAATGACATAAGAAAATCATTGGAAATCCTGGATAGCGAAAGGTAGGTTGAGATGTGATGAAGATATGAGGGAATGAGAGTTGCGGTGAAGAAGGGACGGACATAAGAAACGAAAACATACATCATCCAACACCAACTCGGCTTAATCCATGTCATCCGCTCGTACCTGAACGCAGGACTTGCATCTAGCTTCTGTTCTCTAACAGCTGCTTCCGCAATCTCCTGTGAATAACCTTGGTACACTGTTATAGTATCATCATCGTACTGGGCGCGGATTTGGCGATAGGGTGTTGATGTTTTTGTGTTCGTTTTCGCTTCGGGGTTTGTTCCTGATTTGGGGATTGTGGTTGAGCTTGCGGTTGCGGTTGGAGGTGTCATTGTTGTTTTTGAATCGCAAACAACTCTGGAAGCTGCGGATTGAGTGCTGGATTGTGATATTTCTGAATTGTGGGCGAATGTACTGTATGCGAAGATGAATTTTTATAGCACCGACGGTAGCTTGGATGTAAATTTCGGTCGTTTTGTCAGCGCTTATAAGCGTTGGTCTTTGAATACTGATTTCTGGAAATTGGAAGGGGAGATGAATGGGTTTCTTTTCAGCTACCATAGAGAATTTTACAAGAAGTATTTCAGTTGGTTTGTCTTGTCTACCTACTGTAGTTGCGGGGCAAGAGTCACTCACCGCAGCACACAGTGATGGTGGCAGTGCCAAGCCGCTGTTTCTGATTGGCCCTTCTCTCTGTACTGTATCATTTCTTTCAGCTGAGTCAGGCACTCTGCAGAATCTTAACAAAAGTGATCATAGATGTTCTCCGGAATAGTTTGTACATATTTCTCCATTCTGTAAATGTGTATAAGTGGTATGGTATCATAAATAAGTAACGTCGCTAAGCCGAGATCCACATTCGCGTGTCCAAGTAAACAACCACTATAGAAACGAAGAAAACCATGACTCGAATTATCTGGAACAAAAAAAGTATCATTAATTTGACCTGATCCTGAATATGTGTCAAATTCGCTCAGCTGAGCTCAACCCGCACTACTCTCCCTCACAACCCGAACCTCCCCCCTCCAGAAACCACCCAATACCTCTTCCACGCCCCAAACACCCCTCTCCCCCGCCTCCTCAAATTTCCTCTTCCTTGCCCTCCTAAAGGCAGAAAGTTCCATCACGACATCCACCTCTCTCTCCTCCCCGCCTCCAATCCCAACATCAAAACTCCCCCTCCCAGGATTCGGACTATCGATTCTCCCCTCACTAACCAGCAACCCGCCGTCGTCTTCGCCGAAGAAAGAGAAATCGGAGGAGATGGAATTCATGAATGATTCGCTGTCTGGATCTTCGGTTGAGGATTTAGTGTACGTGTGGTGGCTGCTGAAACTAGCGCGTTTGCTCATGCTTTGCCTGTTAGAGTTTGTTCGTGTTGATAGGGGGTGAGAGTGATGTGGTAGGATAGGATCAGGCTGGCTCGTCATTTCTAAGATCAGGCATTTGAGTTTCAACGTGCTGGTTGGGGAGCGGTGAGGCGGAGGTTGGTTTATGGATTGGTATTTTGCGAGTTCGCGGAGGCGGGCAAGTTCTTCTTCTTCCGCGAGTTCGCGGATGAGGAGTGATATTGTGGAGGGGATGGAGTGTCGGTAGGTGGTTGAGGGGATAGAGGTTAGGGTTAGGGATTTGAGGTTGGGGAGGAGGGACGGCTTGAAGCGACCGGGGTGGCGTTCGTGGGTTGTGAGGTTGTTGAGGCGTTGGGTTGAGTCGGTAATGAGTTGGCGGATGTTCTTGGGTTGTTGAGGTGGTTGGGAAGTGTCGACTTTGGTGTATGTGTTCTGGAATCTTTCTGGGCCGTTTGGTGCAGAGCTTGGTGGCCGAGGTGGGAGTTTGGGTGAATGTGGTTTTTCTGGTGAGACGGAAATGGGTGATGGTGTGCTTCGAGGACTGGGACGCCCTTTGTCGGTATTTCTCATTTGCCAACATGTACCTAGGGTTTTCATCTCATCTGGCATTATGATTTTCATCTGTGCCTCCAAATCATCCGATGAATCGAAACTTGGAGGTTGATCAGCTGGTGTCAAAACCGCATGCGGTCGAATAGGAATGGGTTGTGAGGACTTTGTCCCTTCATCAATAGGTGCAAAGGTCACCCGGACTTCTGGTGTTGACTTCACTGGTCTAGGCTCTACCGCTACCGAATCCGGGGCACTGTATCTTGGACCAGGTTGCGCAGCATATACCTGAGCACCAACATCGCCCGGCGACTCAAAACTCGCATGCACAACAAGCCCGTCCGGTTCTGGAGGCTCAATACTCGTATCATCTAATTCAAAAATCGTTGGTTGTCCAACCTCCATTGAATCAGCCTCATACCTCAACTCCTCACCATGAAGTTCAAAACACCGATCCACAACCGACATTCCATCCCCAGAAAACGGCTGCGCGGTAATGACCGAATGATGTATACGCAAGTATCTCAAATCGCGAAACGCATGAGTGAAGATTGCAGGGCTGAGTACGTCCATTTCCAGCGGATCGGAGAGTCGTCTTGCTACTGGTCCGGGGGAATGTGGAGAACGTGCTACATGAGGCTTTTGACAGAGATTTAGAGAGCCGCAGTCGAGATGTTGTAGATTGTGAGGGCTGGCAAGATGGCCGAGAACGTCCACAGTGAAGTAATTTGATGCTACATCCAGATGTGAGAATGCTGGTGGGAGGCCCTCGTCAACGCCGAGATAGCCATCGATTCCGCTCGTCAATCGCTTGACGATAAACCTATCAAGTCCCTCGGCTACAACACGGGTTGGTAGTGGAATACCGGAATATCGTCGTGCAAATGGCGATAGATTTCCATTTGAAGCTGCTGCGGTAGGCAATTTCGCAAACAGCTTTGCAAGGCCTCGTTCTGTGAGGACATTGCAACTGACATCCAGACTTCGAAGGCCCGGGAAATTCAGATGATCGATATCATCGTCCCTCAGTCCACAATTTCTCAACTTCAGAACTCGCAATTCGGTCAACGTTCCAATCTGACGTAGTACATACGGACTTCTTGCTCCCTGGGCAGACGAAAGATCTAGGTAGACGAGTTCTGGGAAATGGAGCAATGCAGTAGTCAAGCTTGATGCTGTCGTGTTCTCGCAGTTTGATGCAATGAGGAGTTTGAGTGGATATGTGGTGATGGATTGGCGGCGTTGATGGATGCCTTGGAGCGATGAGTGGTCGAAAAATGAGAGATTTGATACGATTAGCGCTTGGAGACATGGAAGTCGGTCGAGGATGTCTCGGAGCCAGCCGGCTTGTGGACCATCGTAGAATTCTGGCTGGGCTGGTGGGATGTGAAGAGTGTGCGCTAGTCTTCTGACTTCGAGACGGGCTCGAGTGAGGAGACGTTTGAAGCGTGTGAGATTTACTGATCAGGTGAGTAAGTAGACATTCCCAGTACACGAATCCCATATTGGGGAGCCCCAGAAACAATAAGCGTGAAGAAACGAAGGATACAGCAACAAAGAATTCTCACAGCACCAAGAAAGCAAGCAACATACAATAAATATTATCATCATCAAAACCAAACTTCCTCGCCGGATCCCCCCACAAAAACGGCGCAAACAGCTGATGCCACTGCCGACACACCAGACATGCTCTGTACAGATCGTAGCTGTGTACGTAAGGCGCGACGATGATCCAGAGTTGACGGTAGGCTGCTGCTTGGTAGGACGGCGGTGCGTAGGCCATGGTTTCCGAGATATTCTTTTTTTTTGTCTTTGCTTTTGATGGAGAAGCAGGACGGTGGCTTGGAGTTGTGTGAGAGTGGCCTATCTCGAGGGTCGTCGTCCCTCATCCGCAGCGTCGTCACATGCAGCTTCCAACCCACTCAGCCCAAGTAGCATCAACAATATCAATCCAGTCTCGCCCTGTTGAACAACAAGCCTCAAGCCTCGCCGCGATTCGAATATCTATCTATCAAAGCCCAAGTCGTGGTCGCGTCTAGTAGATTTCGGTCAAGTCAAGATAAGCTCCAGCCCATAAAGTGGGCAATGTTCTAGAAGGATATCGGTCTGTTAATGGAAGGATGACGTTCAAACGCAGCCTGCCGTGGTAATTCCGTCTTGGTGCTGGTGCTGGTGCTGTGATGTCGTGGATGGTGGCATTCAGCCGATTGGTGAGGGTGCACAATGCACGTCTTGGCGGCTCTGGCAGGAGCCAACGGGGCGGGGTGAACCAAGAGAACTGCGCCGCAGCCACAGGCAGCAGCTTTTGTTGCAAATGAACGTTGAGAGTTGTGGATTTGGGATTGGGCTGGCTTGGTGTCATAGGGCTGTGGTAGAATGAGATGAGATGAAAGTGCCCGGTTCTTTGTCGCTGGGTTGATATGGGATTCGAATCCCTCAGTAAGTAAATAAACATCTACTCTTTCTGGGCGAAGCGGCACTGCTTTTTCCTCTTTCCTCTTTCCTTTCACGAGTTGGCAACTGTCTAAATCATTGGGTACAGCTTTCATTTCGTTCTCATTTTCAAGTGAAATGTAAACGAGGGTTTACTTAAGGTAAGATATCAATCTTGCATGATTCCTCCTTTTTTCCACACAGTTCAGACCAGCTGAATCGAGCTCGCGAGTCATTTCCTATTCATCACCCTCCTTCATCCTTATTACCCCTCATCCCATCCCTTCCTAAACCCGTAAAATCCAACAGATCCAACTGCGGCACACTATCCCATTCCCAAGTTCTAAGCCGCTTAACGACATCTTCCACAGCCTTTCCTTCTCCAGCATTCGCTAGATCGTCGTGATGCATTTCAGCATCAATGTTGCTATCACTATCGCCATTTCCAGACGAAGCGGAGGTGTCAACGCGTGGGATTGCGGGGAGGATTGAGATGCGGTGGATGGGAAAGGGAGACAAGACGCTGGGTGTGGTGGGTGATATTGAAGATTGGGTTGGGAATATGGAGGGTATTGTGGGTGTGGATGGAGATACTGAGAGTGTAGAGATACCGATTGTGAGCGAGCGAAGTTCGTTGGTTTCTACCCAGTCCTCATCTTCGTCTTCGGCACCAGATGATGGATCATCGTAGTAAGATGTAAGCTCGTTATCAAGATGAGGCTCAGGAGTAGTGCACGGTGTGTCGGCAGACAACTCATAGGTGTTCGAGGTCAAGGTTGTTCCTACCGAGGAGCGGTTGTCAGCCATAACTGACTGACAGGTACAGATATTCGAGAGTCGCTGTCGGAGGTTCTGCATACGGAGTCCGTTGCCAATCTGGTCGGCTTCTGTTGCTGATGCAATGATGTCTACGCTGCGAGGTTCAGTCACTGCAGTGAGTGGAGATCTAGGCTCAGCGTCCTGCTGTGGCTCTGTCGTCTCCACAGGAGTACTCTGAGGTAATCCGCCCTGGTCATCCCGCAGAGCACCCCAAAGATTGTCTTCCGTAGGTGCCACCGGGGCCAAGACCGACAGAACAGCCTCACTCGATCGAGTCTGATGCTCAAGACTAAACAACTTATAGTGTTCATGGTGAAAATGATAGCCTGACTTGCGTTCAGTGACAAGGCTTGCTTGGAGCCGCTGGAACTTCTCCTTGTAGTGGTTCTCTGAGTGGTCGGTTTGTACTTTCATGTTAACCAGCTCAGCCAGCTGAGCTTCGTGGGCTTCTTGCATACGAAACTTCTCCTCTTGGTAGCGAATAATCTCTGTCTTGTGTCTTGATTCCATGCCAGAGATGGTGGTTTTGCAGCGAGTCTCTATTTGAACAGTTTCCGTTTGAAGGCGGATGTTTTCCATTCTTAGTGCATGGTTGTCCTCCTGTGCCTGCTGTAAAAGGGTGGTTTCTGGAGAGCTGGTTTCTTGGGAGCTAGATGTCAGTGCTCCGGTCTCATTGTTTGCTTGCAAAGAAATTTGGATCTCGCGTCTTGAGACTGTGGCATCGATGATGAGATCAGAGGATCCGTCCTTCATCAGGTCGCCATTTTCAGAGACCATGTCAGTGAGGCTGATCCATGAAGTCTGCCGGCCTTTCTGCACTACTGATTTTACTCTCCCCGACCTCACACGGTGCAGAAGCGCCTCTACGCAAGAGGGGAGGAGCCGATAAGGCTCACGGTAGTGTCGAGGTAACTTGCTTGAACACTTTCCGAGGCGCATCGTTGGAATATGGTCTTCGATCATTGCTGTAAGACCCTTGGATCTACCTAGATCGTAGTGCCGTCGATGGTTGGATGTCACCGACTTGTTGCTTCGGATCATGATTGACCCAGTCATTGACCGGATGGATCGAGGCTTTGGAGATGGAATTTTATGACTCACCTCCTTTGAATATGGGTTAGGAGAGCAGCTAGCAGCTCGAAGCACGTGTGAGGTGAAGTCGAAGGCAAGGCTGCCCTGGCTTTGACAAGGTCGCGGGGTTCTTGAGGCCACCAGCGTTGGAGATGGAGTCGAGACCATTGAGTGTGGTCGCTGTGTTGAGATTTGGTTCTGAAGACTCCCCGAGCCACTGATGCAGCGGGGAGATTTCGGAAGGCTCACGGAGGGTTTTTTCAATTGTCGGGAGTCCATGTTGGGCGTCGGAAATGCACTTGCACTGTTCTTGTATTAATATGAGAACTAGGAGGGATGAAAAGAGAAAAGAAGAGACTTCGCAGAAGCTCGACTTGAAAAGAAAATCCTGGATGCCAGGTATGAGGTATATGTAAGTATAAGTAACATGGCGCGGTTGTTCAATAAGAATACCGACGATGCACTATACCCCCAGCATTGTTCTCGAGAATAAAGAGCTTTGTTTTTCTCAAAGATGGGATTGGGTGTGATACTTTCAGCGAATTAGCTATGCGACAAAGAGCATGACTCAAGCACATTATCCCAGCTCCCCGCCCATCAGTTAGCTGTCTAAAATTAGCAAGGTAGAGCAAGAGGTATAGCAAGATTCCATTTCGAGATCAGTAGAGATTGTTTCCGTTCGAAAACATATTGGAGGTTGAAGTAGGGCGGTATGCTGAGTTTTGGGTCGTAGAAAAGCCCCCTGAGACGTTCCTTTGAGCAACTACTACATGTCAATAGAAGTCCGCATCCACAAAAAAAAATTAGACCAAACCTTTAGGTCTCACCATCGGCCTAGCAGCTACTCCGTTCGTAGGAGCCCCGTTTAGATTGCTGACCTTGAGACCAGCACTCATACCATAACCAGCGAAGCCAGAAAGACCTGTGTTGTTCCCGTTGACATGTCCAAGGGGCTGGCGTGGAGAGATGCGGTGTTGTGTTTGCGGGGTTGCAGATACACCGTTGGTCTGGAATCCATGTCCTAGCCCTAGCATAGGATAAGAAGCAAGTCTCTGGCGGTTGGATGAGGGTGTTTGCATGGGAAGATTATCTGTAAGTCAGCTTAGAAACACAAATCAAGGCTTGCGTTGCAGGTGAATTACGATTGCTGCTTCCTTGGTTGCTGAAGCCAGCCCATCCAGAGTCCGCACCACGTCCTGTCTGAGGGGCACTAATTCCACCGGCTCCTGCGGCACCCGTTCGTTGAACACCAGTATTTTGTTGACCAGAAAAGAGAGGTGGTTGGGGTGGTCGCATGGTTTGGTTTCCAACTTTATCGACGAAATGATTCGCAGCCACCGAGGCTTGAATGGCATTGCCGACTTCGTCCGAGGCTGCGTCTTGGACATGGCCCAACATGGATCGGCGTTTAAGCTTATCGTATAGCTCTAGTGTTTGCAAGTACTTGCGATTCTTCTCCTGTAAAGCAAGACTAAGCTCCTGAACCCTTCTCCTGAGACTGTCTTGATCTGACTCCATGCCTGCCTCATACATTAGTGATAAGGTTGATTGTTTGTCTGGGGCAACATACTCGAGATATTATTCTGCAAGTTGGAAATCTGGGCGTTGGCATTATGGACCACTTTATCAACTTCGGAATTCAACATGGTGTACTTGTCGGTCAAGTTTTTCGCGCGATATTCCTGATAGGTACTGCAGTCGTCAGTAAAGGAACACGCGATTCATGCTAGTGGAACGAACATCTCGGAATTGGTCTGGTAGGCCCAAAAGTTCAGAGCTCTGCTCGCACATTCCAGGATCACGGTCGGACTCATTCCGCTGAGAATGCAGCTCTTATACTCTTCAGTGGGATTGAGTGTCACACCGACGACATCGTCTGGATTCGAGAGCTGGCCATCGCACGCGGTGCAGATAGGACGCTGGCCCTCACGAACGCTGTAGAGCTGGAGGATATTCGCGCAATCGGTGCAGTAGATGTGACTGTAAAATCATATCAGTCACTCCGAATGCTCCGGAATTGATGACCCTCTTCCAGCTCACCTGCATGTCGTGACAACAGCAACGCCACTGATCTCCTTGCGACACTTCAATGAATTGCAACGTAATGTGAACTCGAAGGCGGACATGGTGGCTTCGACAGAGCTCTGGGCAGGGAGGATCATCAGGTTTCTTGGAGCTGAGAGTCGAGAAGACAGTACAATGCAAGAACAACGATTGGTAGTCCTAGAGAAAAAGGATCTGGGTTAAATGTTGGAGACTGAAGGTTGAGAAGGAGGAAATGTTGAGAAGAGTAGAAGTTGAAGAAAGAGGATGGGAGGAGAGAAGTTGAAGCGCAAGCTTCTCGACGCCAATCCCTTTACGGTGCTAGCCAGGAACAAGATCAGCATCAGCATCAACATCAACATCAACATCAACCCCCACGCACCGGAACATTTTTCTCCACTCCGCTCGCTTCTTTCTTTCCATCCACCGATGCCGTTCATTGCATTGACACCATGGCACTCCGTCATCATTGTAACCCAAGGGTACAACGACTTGATTCTTATTTCAACGACACATCAAATCATCAACCCGAAGTGGCCGAAGATGGCTCATCCACACACGTGCGAAGAGAGGAATTCATATTGTCTCCAAGCTCCTCCAGGAATCTCGACCTGTCTGGAGACTACCGTATATATCTATCAGCATTCTGACCACATCGGCAATTATGGATGTTACCTGTGCCTCAACCAACGCGGACAACGAACCTAGAACGTCTACGAGAAGCATTGCGGCGACCGAAATCCATTCGGTCTTTACTCTACGAGAGAGATGAAAGACGTGTCTCGGAATATGATGATGTCGTACCCGCCAAGGGTTTACTTGGGGGTTGCGAACTGCAAGGCATGGTGATCATCGCGAGAAGCTGTTCAGAGTGGGGGCAGAACAGGGCAATCTGAAAGCGCTGCTCGCTGTCAGCGATGGGAAAATTGCGACTTGTGAACATTTTTTTCATACGGCACACCACAAAATCGCATGTCTGCTTCCTCCCGAAATCGCCGAGACGAAGTTATCAACTTGTCATGGCTTCAAGAATCTGAAGATGGACTGGGCTGGGCTGGAAATGACTGACTTTGGATTCGACGAAAAATGTGAAAGGGCTTCAGAGCGGCGTCACCACATTGGAACAGAGACGGGATCCATCAGAGCTGATGCGAAGCTGTGTGCACTTCGAGGGAGCCTGCTCCCTTCATATCCGAAAGATCGAAGGTAGCAAGCCTTTGGAATGCTCTACGCCCTCACTTCGCTGATTCCACCGAATCGGCCATCTATAGACGGTTGGATTGGCTGCTACCCTGGTGCCTGGGCCGACCAATGGCTGAAATTGGTGAGCAGCCCCGACAACACTGCCGAGGGAAATATTGAATTTCTACTCGATGCGAGCTTGACTGCTGTCTTAGTCTTAGAATGCAGACTTTCCCTCACCTATCCAAGAAGTCCCGGATTTGGTACGAAGTTTCCGAACGACATTGAGGTCTCATGAGCGCAGCGCAAGTGCCGACCTCCGAGACGAGGTTTGGAAATAACTCTGCCGTATCAGAATGCTAGAGGAAGTTGGCAGAACTGGGCTTACATTGCAGAATGCGGCTAGCTCTTCTATGGAGTTGCTGTATCACTCTACGGACTGTTATGTTCCATGTTCCATGCTCACAAATGGCGTAACAACATATGGAGGTAACGTCAGGAAGAAGCGACACTAAAGCTACTACATTCAAATGACAGCCTGGCCACACGTTATCATCAGCAGAATTCAAGAAAAACATGAGCAACATGCAGCTGACGAACATAGTCACGGGTAAATGCCCCTGATCAGCTCTGCGAGATGCTTTGTTCTCGGCCAAAAAATACCACAGGAGAAGGAGACACTCATCACGCAGCCTGGTATCTACAACCACGCCATAAAATATCTCCCCAAGCTGCACAGCACCTCTTCGAAGGGTAGAGGAAGAGGGAATGTTCTGCTGACAACTGTTTAGAATTCCGGGTCTCAATCTCTGGTGCAGTCCTGAAAAATCTTTCTTACAGTGCAATATCGCAGCAACCTCCCTGGATTTCTCAGCACCTTGGGTTTCAATAGTGAGAACCACTATCGGCAAATTCACAAGCATTGTCTCTCACCAAATCTACCGGCTGTCGCACAATCAGCGCTATCCTATCGATCCTCGCCGCTGTAACCGCAACAACATGCAACTATATTAAGCTTCCTGGATTAAGTGACAGTGGCGCTCTTATGATACTATAGTTGACGACTTAAGATTCTGTTTGGAACTATTTTCTGCATGCCCGTCCCTTTTAAGCGAGGAATTCACATGAAACCCCCTTTCGCAATTGTATAGCTTCGTCGGGCGATACAGTGCTGGGGATTCGATTACGAAGAACAATCTCTAGACTTGGTGGCCTTGGCTCTGCTAACGGTGCCAGACCATCGCCGACGATAATCAGCGTATTATAATACAATCGATCCGCATTTGTTTTCAGGGGGCCTTAACATCAGACAATTATGCATCGTTGGCTTCGTTCTCGGATGCTTCTTACCCCGCAATGCAGCTCAGTGTTTCCAACACGACAATTCTGGCGAATTTTTTCAAAACCGAGAAGCACCACTCGTCAATACGGCCTTGATTGAATTTCTATCGTTGTCGCAAGTCTTGGTCAGAAATAGGAGTCAGGAACAACAACTACGACAATCGACTAGTCGGGGCTTCAGGTCATACGCAGTGGTAGATATTGAATTGCAAGGGTTCAAGTGTGGTACTATGATAATAATTCGTCGGATAAATTAACAATGTTCGGAAATATGTGCCTGAAAGGCACTTAAGTGAGGGGCTTGACAACGCTTTATGATGGCTTCAATACAGTAAGGCGATCCAGAGCCGATAAGAGAGAGGGGGGGTATAGAGGGACTTGCTTGTCCCCCGCATTTTCACGTTTCACTTGCTTGAGGCAACCCCTGAGGATACAGGGTCACCATGTGGCCGATGGTGTCGTCTCTCACGTTCCTGCCTCGATGCAAGCCAGAGCTACGCTCGTATGTACCAATTGGGAAACCCGTGCTTCTATTGGATCTCTTGAGGATGATGGGGAGCGTCGATACTGACATTGCACAGACGTGTTCAACTCGGAAATTTGCCCCAAAAAAAAACTTCAGTGACCGCTACCTGAATGAAACTGGTCGTGGTTGATTGCTATTGGCCTTCGGACAACTGAAGACTCTGCAGCGCTGTAGGATTCGACTGTTAGTCCTCGAGCTGCCGAAGAACGACAGCGGATGCTCCACACATTCTCTAGTGTTGATCCCCTTTCTCTGATCATGGAGCCTTGGAGAGCCTCAAAATGCTGTCAAAACAATGTGTAACAGATCACTAGCTGCCCACAAGTTGCAAGACATTTCAGATCCCACACTTATCTCGATCTCTCCATGCACGTACCATGTGCTCCTGTTCTCCAGAGTCGAGACCATTGGTACTCCATGTGGCGGCCAGACTTTTCACAAGTGGGCAACTGCTGACTTCATGGGGCATACGACTATCGATACAGTAATTGGGACAGTGGCATGTTCCTTGGTAAGTGGCAGCTGATACTTCGGTAAACAAGGGGAGCTTATTCTGTCGAAGGCTCGCTTCTATTGATCATCACCTCTGTACTTCAGGCTTCACATGCCCTCTCTTGCCACAGAAGACCGGAACGGCAGGCCAAAGCGGCTGTGAGAGGCGGCCCTCGTGGGTACCTCGAGCGGGACATTTAAGCATCGGCAGGGCACGAGTGGATAGTCCGCTGATGGAGGCTGGAGCAGCCGCTGGCCAAAAAGTCGAGAGCAGTTCGTGGAGCATTGATGATCCCAGCTTTCAGCATACCGTGGTAGCGTAGCGTCGCTAACATGGCTGGCAGCTTCGGCGTGGCATGGTAAAGTGACCAGGGATGTGGTCTCATCAGAACACCGCTACATGTTGGTCTGATGTTATGAATGGACAAGTCCAAGTGCTTGGGGGCGTTAAGGGGCCTACTTACATGATGGAGTCTAATATAATAGACTTTGATATGGCAACGGCATCGCTGAACTTGTGGCTGGAGGCTGGAGGCTGGAGGCTGGAGGCTGCCTTACACGTGCTACAAGCGAGAGTAAGAACATGCACTTTTGCAGCAAGCAATCATGTCTCAGCATGCAGACCCCCTGCTATCTCTCCCGACATTTCACGGCAGGGGTCAGGATTGCGATTTTCCGCCTGCCCGTGCCCTGACTTTGTGGAGCGAGCCCCCCTGCATGGTTGTAGTGCATCCATCACGATGTGTGGGGAAAAAGATAACGGGCGGATGTTACTCGACCAGGAGCGAGGAGCGAGCCAGGGCGGCCAGCGATCAGATGGAGAATCGACCATGGAAAGGGGGGAGCCGGTATGTGGCGTGGAGGGAAGGCAGTCCAGGGTCCCAGCCCAAGGCATGCGTGCCCTCAACTATTATTATACAGACAGAATACTTCTTCGTACGACAAGAAGCTGAAGAAGCCCTGATGAACTGAACTGAACTGAACCGATCTGAACTGCTAGAGAATATTTCGAGGTTTCTTGGTAGCGATGACCTGCACCTACCTGCACCTGCATCTGCACCTGCACTCCAGTTTATTGGTCACGCTCGAACCCACTTCTCGTCATCCTTCTTCCTCACTCTCATTCATTCATTCATTCATTCATTCATTCATTCATTCATTCATTCATTCATACATTCATTCATACATTCATTCATACATTCATTCATACATTCATTCATACATCCATACATTGATACATTCGTTCATTCACCATCCATGCCCATCCGTTCCCCTTTCGCGGCTAGCTCCTCTTCGAGCTCCTACTCCGTGCTGGCTTCCCCAGATCCCAGACCAGCGGCTTGGTCGGCGAAGAACACCGATCAGTCAGGTCAGGGACAGTCAGCAGTCAGCAGTCAGCGAGGAGCAACGGCCAAGAGTACAAGAGACTTTCTACAGCACCTCTTCAACCACACCTCGCACCCACCTTCTTGCCCCTGTCTGATCATCTACTGTACAAGTAGTGTCCGGGGGTACTTGTATGTATCTTCTCCACACTCACTAGGAGGGGGGTATGTAGCGATATGTACCGTTCGGCCGTCTGGGCACAAGAAGAAAAGTATTAAAGCAATCTGAGTGCTGCAACCTCAAACCATATATGATTCCCACCTCCCTCATTGGCAAGGCAAAAGCACCTTCCTCTTCTTCTTCCTCTTCTTCTTCTTCCACTTTGTTGCCAATAAGAATCTGCCTGGCAGTCGGTCGGTCAGATCAAAGAGTTTCGTGCCGTCCCGTTGCCACGCCGTTGCAGTACATCGATCACCTCACCGTACCACGCCGCAGCACACTGGAGAGTCAGTATCCATACTAGCCACAAGCCCCGGTCTTCAGTCTCCAGTCTCCAGTCTCCAATCTCCAATCTCCAATCTCCAATCCCCAGCAAGAGCCTTGTCTCAGTTGATGTGATTGCCGTGCAGGACTTATCCGTTAACTGTACCGCTGCCAACACCGGGGTCGTGGCCAGCAATCTGCTCTCTCTACCGCACCCAACGCAAACCAGAATTTCTATTCCAAGGGTCCTGGGGCGGGCCTGACAGACAGTCAGTCAGAGCTTACCAAGTCGGTGCGAGATTCCGCGCTGGGTGCAGTTTATATCCTATTTCTCCATAGGGTCCGTCACTACCGACGACAAGTTGAGACGAGCTCCCCCCCCCCCCCCCCCCCCCCCCCCCACACACCCCCCGCCATTCCCATCTCATCTCATCTCGCCTCATCTGCATCGCATCGCATCGAATCGCATTTGCTGCTGCTGTGCTTTCACTTTCTCCCACGATATCTAACCCGCACTGCGGCTTTTCGAAAGGGCAGCCTCAGCCAGTTCGAACTTCTGGTTATTAGACCGGCGAGAGTGCGAACTGTCCAGCCAAGCAGGCAGTCAATTAGTCCGGAGGGACAGTTGGTTTTCATATGCCTCCTTCATTCGGAGCTTCCCAGGCTGCAATGTTTTCCACCTGTAAGCACAAGATACTTCCTGCAAGATGGCCTTGGATTTGGATTTGGATTTGGATTTGGAAAAGGAACAAAAGGACTGACTCGGTACTACTTTGCAGTTCAAGCTGGGCTTGCGCCACCGCCGCGGCAGATCTCTGAACATGAGGCGCCTAAATCTGCTACCAGCGGCGTCTCCAAGAGAATCACCACTCCCCATGCATGCGCGGAATGCAAGCGCAGGAAAATTAGATGCGATGGAAGACAGCCATGCGGTCAATGTTTGGGCTGCAGGTCTCCAAAACCATGTTACTACGATAAACATCGCCAGAGAGTTATTCCTTCCAGAAAGTACGCTCGCGGCATGTCCTCAGATCCTGGGGTAGTGGGGTAGAAAAAGTAACATTGCTAACGACGACAACCCAACAGAACCCTCGACGCCCTCTCTCAATCTTTGGAAGAATGCCGCTCCATCCTCAAACGATTATATCCCACTCGAGATGCGCAGTCTCTACTCCCTCTTTCCCGGCAAGAGCTGATTTCTCTGCTGGACCGCTCTGGTTCGCAGAGTGCACCTTCCCAACGATCGCCCACAGGCTCCAACACGAACACCTCGCCCATCTCCCAAGAATTCCAGTCTCCTCTTGCATCAACTTCAGAAGATGACCGCAGCCTCGCACATCTCGAACAAATACCGAGTCAAGACACAGAATGGGACGAGGAGCGGAGGAACCGAGATCCAATACCCGCAGAGGCGGATGATGTGAATGCGCTGTCCCTATCAGTGGACCGGCAGTCCTCATACCTCGGTGCAACATCTATCAAAGCCGCATTCCTGGTGATGCTGAAGGTCGCACCTGTCTTACGATCGTTTCTTGCGCCTACGAATGGAAATAACAAACAGTTGAGCACCGCCAGCAATTATCCTACACCTCGACCCGGTGGACCTGTCAAAACCCTCTCATCAATTCTATGGTCCTCAGAGGGCCAGACTTTGATTGATGCCTACTTCAACAGAGTCCAAATATTTGCGCCCATGCTCGATGAACCATCTTTCAGAGCTGATTACTTGAGTGGCCGAAGAAATGATGCGCCATGGTTAGCACTATTGAACATGGTATTTGCCATGGGCAGCATTGTAGCGAACAAGTCGGACGATCACAGTCACGTCACTTTCTACAGCCGAGCCAAAGAGCATTTAGGAATCGACTCTTTTGGCAGCGGTCACATTGAAACTCTTCAAGCTCTTGCTCTGATGGGAGGACTTTATTTGCACTATATCAACAGACCCAATATGGCAAATGCCATCACAGGCGCTGCTCTAAGGATAGCTTGTGCTATGGGTCTTCATAGGGAGAGTGTTCCAGAACAAGGAGCTGTCGATGCTATGATGATCGAGCAAAGAAGGAGAACGTGGTGGAGCTTATTTTGCCTCGACACGTGGGCATCCACTACTCTGGGACGACCTTCGATGGGACGATGGGGAGTTGGGATTACCATTCGTGCCCCGGAAGGTACTCATGATCCAGTAAGTACCACCGGACCTTTTCTCCCTTCCAATGCTAATTCTTCACAGAACGTGATCGGCCAGCATACAGGCATCATTCCTTTGATTGAGAACATCAAATTCTGCAGAATCGCCACGCAAATCCAAGACGTCCTTGCACAATCGCCGCTCATGAGACCCGAAGATCGCGCAAATCTTGACCGGCAACTCGTGGAGTGGCATGACAATCTTCCCTGGATCCTCCGCTCCACCGAGCCATGCCCAGAATCGATTTACACTGCAAGGTGCGTCATGAAATGGCGGTATCAAAACCTCCGCATCGTTCTCTACAGACCTGTTCTCCTGAATCTTGCAAACCGTGGAAATGAGTGCACTCCAACCCAGGACGATCTCGATGCGATCGTCAAATGCCGCATGGTGGCCAAGCAGACCATCGAGGACATCGCTCGTGAATGGACGCCCAACCAAATGCTTGGTTGGAACGGGGTCTGGTTCCTGTATCAAGCCTCCATGATTCCACTGGTCATGATATTCTGGGAGTCTTGGAACACGCAGCAGGTACGGGACTGCCAGGAACAGATCGAAGTCGTACTGGAGGCTTTTGACGGCCTTGCCGATTGGTCTCTAGCAGCGCGACGCAGCAGAGAGGTCGTCAGCAAAATGTACGAGGCCAGCAAGCGACCCTTGACCAGGCAGACTAGTCCGCGATTGGGTCCGGCTATGGTCAATGGGACCGGCAACGGGGTCAACGGCAACGTTCCCGGTATGACGTTAAATGGGATGAACGGAGTCAATGGAATGAATGGAGTCAACGGCATCCACGGTGGCAATCCGATGGCTATTATGAATGGAGCCAATGGCATGAATGGCCACATGATGGACGCGAACGAGATGCACCAAGTTGAAATGATTGGAGAAGACGGCATGCTTATCATGGAGCAAGGAGTGTGGGATCTGGATGGAATGCTCTGGCAGAATCTACCTGATGGTCTCGATATGCCTTATGATGGTATTCCTATGGCGGAGTACGACGACGCCCAGATCATCGGGTACGATGGCAGCTACATGATGCATCAATAGGCCATCATCAATCCTCACATCAACGAAGATGAGGATACAGTTTGAACATATTTGGGAAGAAGGAAAACGTGTTGGCGTTGTGGCTGCAGTGGCTTTTCGATACCCCACCATATCTTGAGAACCAGTCTCTTTGAGTATATACGCCATGTCCAGTTTTTTCATTTCTTTTGTTACTGTTTATCGTCTTATCACCATATACCCCCGTCGTTCGTTAGGAACGCTGCTGCTGCTGCTGCGCTGCGCTGCGAAATCTGCATTGCATACATATCAAAATCAAAATCACGATACATTGAACTTCAAGACCAAGCTCCAGACCTCGCAATCTGTGACCTTCCCAAGTACCCAAGTCCGAATAACCTCAAGAACAGAACATACATGTGCAAAAAAAAAAAGGACATCTGCATGCACGCCACAACTCGCCTACCTACCTGCCTTACTCACCTCCGAGCTCCAAACCATGACATTCACACTCAATCGAGTCACCTCACTCATCGTATCTTCCCAAAGTAGTCAGTACCTATCTGCACCTCAAAATAGAGCACACGCCCGCCTGCCCGCCTGCGGTGCCCACATGCAATGCAATGCAATGCGTTGCAATGTAAAGTTAATAGATACCCAGCCACGAGGCTGGCAATATATCGAGAGGTTGTGTAATGTAATGTAATGTAATGTAATGTAATGTAATGTAATGTAATGTAATGTAATGTAATGTAATGTAATGTAATGTAATGTAATGTAATGTAATGTAATGTAATGTAATGTAATATATTCTGAATGCCCGACATGGCTTCGCGGCTTCGCTTGAGGGTTTGTGAGGGTGAGTGAGTATGTGTGTGTGTGTGTGTGTGTGTGTGTGTACGCATATTGACGGGTTGGGAAGGAAGAGGATGGGGAGGCTGGCTGGCTGGCTGGCTGGCTGGATGGATGGATGGATGGATGGATGGATGGATGGATGGATGGATGGAGGGCTGGGTGGGGGGAGTGATGGAGGGGGGCTTGGCTGACGCCTTGTATTGTGTTGTATTGGGGGGGTGAGAGTGCTTGTGGGGCTTGTGGGAGGCAAATGGGAAGGGGGAGGAGCAGTGGTTGAGAAGAGAAGAGAAGAGAAGAGAGAGGTGAGGAAAGGAGTGAGTGAGTAGCAGGGAGTTCATGAAGAGGCGGGAGGGAGAGAGACGGACAGGGAAGTGTGATGATCCAGAAA
Source organism: Helotiales sp. F229 (assembly GCA_002554605.1). Lineage (NCBI taxonomy): Eukaryota > Fungi > Ascomycota > Leotiomycetes > Helotiales > Helotiales sp. F229. The sequence goes on along the minus strand of MXAW01000004.1, from coordinate 1,103,383 downwards.
TGCCACATGGTTTGTTGGCTGAATTGGAGATTTATATTTTTTAGGGGTTAGTGTAGGTGTAGTACTGTACTGTACATCACATCTACGGTAGGCGCATCTTGTGTTCATGGAATCATGGTATGACGAGGTTGGCGTGTATTGCGCGGACTAAAGGAGAGGAGAGGAGAGATAGTAAGCATATCATATCATGTCACTGTATGTTTCCTTGGCTGCATGCTTCACTTGCTGACTGACATGTCACTAAACTCCACGAGGAAAGATACACGTTTGGGTGTCGATCAAGGGTCTACGGATGTGCATGGCAAACATGGAATTTAGCCTATATTGCTTGTTGATCACCGCCTTGCAGCACCATCCCATCCCATCCTCTGCTTACCCCACAAAATCCACCAAAGCCAAATGATCCTTCACGTCTTCCCCAAGCCCCAAGCCCTGCACAATACCACAAAAGCCCCTCCCTCCCCCTCACCAGTGTACACATGGCAGAAGGGATCAGGGGTTGAGGACGAGAACAGAAGGGATTTACATGTACCGGTGTATCTTTTTTTTTTTTCATTCTCGCTGCTGCGAAGGCGATTTGTTCCTAGTAGTACGAGACCGAGAATGCGAGGAACATGGGGCGGCCGAAATTAAATTCACAGCATACCATACCATATTTGGCGTTCAAAATAGATGAATTGGTTTTCCTTTTCTCCTTGTCGGGGTCGTCGATATGCACGTCACAGAAGTTGACTGACTGTACCAGAAAACGGAATACAGCGGTTCAAAGACAACCAAGGTAGCGAAAGCATGAAATAGTGATCGAGATTTTTTGATCAGAGGAAGTGCAGAACAAAGAACAAGAAATGAAAGAATGAGTGAGAGAATAAGCCAAAAGATCAAAAATGGACAGACGAGGATAAACGCAAATCTGGGGGGGGAGTGTGCAGTAGCTTGTCTGACTAGCTAGGTTCTCCAGTCTAGTCTAGTGTATAGCTCATCCCAAGTTTCTGATATTTGGGTTTTGGTTGAGTGATGTTGATCTGGGGTCGGACACAGAGTGGGATGGATGGCGAGACTGATGTTGGGAGCTGGAAAGATCGGTACGAGCCGGATGTACACTCATGTACCACTCCTCTGTACCGAGAGACAAATGTGGAGTTGATAGGTGTCTAGTTTCTGGGTCCGGTGTCTCGATTCAGAGGGAAAGATGCAGCTTCATTGTATGTGAAAGGCTGTAAGTATTGAGGCTAGATGTCTGATGGAGCTGTGGCTGGAAGTAGGTTTGTAGGGTTAAAGTGCCGACACTACACTGGGAGGCTGGCAGATGTAGTGATTTGCAGATAGGGTTGTGCTATGTGCTGAATGATAGGCCGGCCAGGTTTCGAAGGTGATGTGGAGGGCCGAAACATGCTTCTCGGGAGGGAGGGTTGAGGTGGGATGTGGATGTTGCATTTCGCGGGGTAAATTGGATAAGTACTGTAGTTAGGTACGAGAAGCTGGTTGCTGCTACCTAACTGAGTAACGGCTGTATGCATTCAAGCTTAAGTTTTGATATGCAGGTGTCTGACCATCAGTGTTCTGCTGGATGCGGGACCTAGGCCGGTACTCAGTTGCACTGTTGCTTCGGCTAGACGTTAGACGACGTGCATTCAAGGTCCCCTTCTCGTCACTCTCCCGTTTTTGGGTTCAACACTAGGTTGGGGTATTTGACAAGCTCTTCTTAGCCGGCAGTGATCTCCATGACTAGCACCCAGCAATGTAGCATTGGAAATCAAACTCAGCATCTTGCAAGCAAGGCGAGGAAAATTCGCTTCTGCACGTCCACTTCTCATGCTTGTTTCTCCGCATCCACTGGAAGAGAATTCTGGTACCGTACGACTACGCGCAGCTATTCATACGACACCCCGATGTGATGCCTGGATTGGGTATTTGCCTTTCTGAGCTGCCATTCTGTCGGAGTGTTTTACTGCTGCTCGCGTAGCCCTTTTGAGGCCGTACAAAGAACTGGCCTGCAGTCGAGGGGCCGTAAATACATGCATGGACAACGCTATCGGTTCAGAGAGCCGAACACAGCATATTTCTCTCACATTTGCCTTTCTTTCTTCTACTTACTCACTCACCTTCACCGCAAGATAATAACACTTGTACTATTACAGTGAATTGAAGCGAAGGGGGGCTCGATCTGCAGGCTTTGTCGCATCATTCATGCAGAGAGGCCGTCACCGGATCATCTCTATCCCGCTCTGAAGCAGGAATTAAGAATTGGTTATGGGCTTGACTGTCATTCGGGCTTTGGGGGGCCAGGGGCCCGTCCCGCCCACCTCGATAGCGCGAACTTTGGGCGAGAACTGGGCGTCACTGCACGGCTTGTCAGACATTGTGGCTGCAGGGGTGGTGCTGTCCTGCAGCAAAAGTATGCATGCAAAGGCGACAGTACAGTGGGGTATCATACAGTGGGGTATTATAGGTATTTGCACCCCCCCTTGCGCAAAACGCCATCAAAATGCTGAATTTGAATGCTGCTTTAATATTTTGTATATCATCCTTTAGCTTTAATAATTGCTTTTACTTTATGAATTATTATATTAATTAATCTATTTAATAATTTTTCCCCAAATTTTTCTTAAATATTAATTGCGCATTTAATTAAAAGATCCAAAGTTTTTGCATTATTAGGTGCGCTAATAAGCTTAAAATATAATATATATATTTTTGCTTTTAAAAGAGCTCACAAATTTTTGATTAAATTTAAATTAAGGCTATATAAAGGCTAATTTATAATATTAATTTCTTATATTGCAAACCAATTTTATATAATATGTATTATATAAATAAAGGCATTATTTTGCATAAAAATATTCCCTAAACTAAGGATTAAAAGCAAGTATTAATTAAGAATTATTTAATATATACACGCAATTACCTCTTTTTTTAAAATTAAAAGATTGCTTTTTATAAAACGAATTATGTTTATATTCCATAGCCAAAAGCTGCCCAAAATATTTTGCTTTTTTGCTTACCACAATATTGTTTTTATATAAAATCAAATGCTAATTATTATTAATATTGCCCTTTTCCTTTTGGTACAAATACTTATTTAAGCTTTTGCCTTTTTTTAAATTAAATAAAGCACTTATTATTTTATTATATTTTTCGCTAATTTAAGTATATAAACAAACAATATCTTTAAGCCCAATTTAAATATGCATATGCATGATTTTATATAAAAGCTAAGCATTTAAATTATTATTATTTTCAAAAATTCATTTTTAAAAAAAAGCATTTAATTAATCAAATTAACGCATTAAGAATAATATCTTTTTAAAAAGTTTCATAAGAAATTAAAAAAATTAAAATTGCTATATTATATAAAAAATTACGCTATTTTTTTAAAATAATATGCTTTAAGCCAAATTATATTTAAAAAACATTATTAATTTGTTTTAATTTTTGATAACACATACTTACAATTATTAATTTGCAAATCTTAAAATATTTCGCATGGATTTAATTATACAATTATTCAATAAAGCATAATTCGCAAATCCTAAAACGCATTTGCGAACTTAATTTAAGGCTACGGCGTTCTCCCATTGTTGCATATAAAGAAAAAATATAAAAATTTAGGAAACTCAAGTTACAATAAAGCAGCATGTAATTTGGTGGCTTTGGTAGCGTTTTGCGCAGGGGGGGGTGCAAATATTTATAGTGGGGTATTATAGGTATTTGCATCCCCCCTTGCGCAAAACGCTATTAAAGCCATTAAATTACATGCTGCTTTATTATAATTTGAGTCTTTTAAATTTTTATACTCTTTTTTTATACGCAATAATGGGAAGATATTATGGCCTTAAATTAAGTCCGCAAATGCATTTTAGGATTTGCGAATTATGCTTTATTAAATAATTATATAATTAAATTCATGCAAAACATTTTAAGATTTGCAAATTAATAATTGCAAATATATGTTATTAAAAATTAAAACAAATTAATAATATTTTTTAAATATAACCTAGCTTAAAGCATATTATTTTAAAAAAATAGCATAATCTTTTATATAATATAGCAACTTCAATTTCTTTAATTTTTTATAAAACTTTTTAAGAAAATATTACCCTTAATGCATTAATTCAATTAATTAAACGCCTTTTTTTAAAAATAAATTTTTGGAAATGATAATGATTTAAATGCTCAGCTTTTATACAAAATTACGCATATGCATATTTAAATTAGGCTTAAAAACATCATTTATTTATATACTTAAATTAGCGAAAAGTACAATAAAATAATAAATGCTCTATTTAATTTGAAAAGAGGCAAAAGCTTAAATAAATATTTGTATTAAAAAGAAAAAGGCAATATTAATAATAATTAGCATCCAATTTTATACAAAAACAATATTACGACAAGCAAAAAAGCAAAATGTTTTAGGCAGCTTTTAATTATAAAGTACAAACATAACTTGTTCCTATAAAAGGCAATCTTTTGGCTTCAAAAGAAAAAGTAATTGCGCATATATATTAAACAATTCTTAACCAATATTTGCTTTTGATTTTTAATTTAAGGAATATTTTTATGCAAAATAATGCCCTTATTCATATAACATATATTATACAAAATTAATTTATAATATAAAAAATTAATATTATAAATTGGCCTTTATATAACCTTGATTTAAATCCAATTAAGAATTTGTAAGCTCTTTTAAAAGCAAAAATATATATATTATATTTTAAGCTTATTGGCGCATCTAATAATGCAGAGACTTTGAATTTTTTAATTAAATGCGCAATTGATATTTGGGAAAAATTTGGGGAAGAATTACTAAATAAATTAATTAATATAATGATTCATAAAGTAAAGGCAATTATTAAAGCTAAAAAATGGTATATAAAATATTAAAGCAGCATTTAAACTCAGCACTTTGATGGCGTTTTGCGCAAGGGGGGGTGCAAATACCTATGACACCCCATTGTAGTTCTCTCTGTGTAACGCCCGCCAAACCCCTGCTCCTCCGTACACCTCTTTACCGGCCACGGCCGAAATCTGGGGATGGAGAGGGAAAAACTATTTAGGCGGCTTAAGCGGGAATTGTTTTCTCTCTCCTTCTTTTCAGTGACTGGTGTGCTGAGTCGGGTAGATGCGGTGAGGCAATCAATGTACACTTGTACCTACCTTATCGTGATGGTAAGATGGAGATCGAGTGCTCGTCAGATCGGAGATAAAGACTAAGAGACGGTGGTGCGAGATGAAGATGTGCGGACAATTTGGAAGACGGGCCGAGAGTTGCGAGGAGAGCGGGTATTGGCTAGTGCACTTGCACTCCATCTTGTGTCGCTGGTGTGAACCATTGCGGCGAGCTGATGATAGAAATGAGTGACTTTCCTGAGGTGGAGAGGAAATAGAAGTTTGGTAACGATTGTGATTGTTGCGGGGAAGAGATATGAAAGGAAAGGCTTCGCGAGGAGGCGGGTGAAAACAGAGGGGTGTTGGTCTAGATCACATGTGTTGGACTGACACGTGCTTGTTGACCAGCCTCCAATTGAAAACGCCCGCGATATTGAAATATTGGAAAGAAAGATGGGGCTCTGTTCCTTGTCCAGAACCCTGTCGAGATGTGCGAAAATATAGTGGATTGTGGCGGGAGCATAACATGACTTGATGCCAGGGCGCACTTCTGTCCAGCTGTTGGTTCTTGGAGAGCGTGGAGCGGGGTTGCCAACGACGCGCGGGATGAGAATCTATCTCATGTAATTTTCTTTTGTAAAGTGCTTTTATGGGGCTTGTTGCCATTCTGTCGCTCTTCTAGGCTTGCTCCATGGGCTCGCAATATAATGTGAGGTCGAGGCCTTGATCGAGATGCCATGAGATCCAGCCAACCCCTTCAATGCAGACTTCATCGTTTTTCATAATGCCTTCCCTCGTGATTCATCGTCTTCGTGTAAGTGGTCATATTCTTAGTACCTGAGCTCTGCTTGTGATACCGTCGAATATGCAAAGATTGTCGATTGGGATGTATTGCTTCGTAATGATCTTGATCACTTCTTGGGCGACCATACCACCAGTTAAGGCCGAGATATTGTGCAGTTCTCCACCTTTGCCACGGGCGACTTCTGCGGCAATTTGGACTAGGCGTGGGTTTGATAATGAACCAGGTATCGTCTTGTCGATTGTGGCAAGAATCCCATGATCAGTGATAGAGGGTACATGAGATGTTGCCTCCAGTGATAGATAGATTGGCATGAGAGACAGTGGTGTCATAAACAAGGCAGCACTTTCGTCACTCTCTAATTCTTTTTCTAGTGCAATGTTAGTATCTGGGGAAAATATCTAGACGGGACTACATACTCGCCACATCCGGGTCGATAGGCTTTCTGAGGTCACTTCCATGAATGAGCTTGATGAAAGCAGCATTCTTGCAAAAGCTCTCAACTTCGGCAACATCAACTTCTTTGCCACCTGGATGGGCCCGAACAGTTTCGAGGACCTCAGCAACGTCTTGTCGAGCTTTGCTCTTGTAGATGCCCTGTAATTGGACATATACTGTTGATTGAGCCTTCATGTCTGGTACTGAGCCTGGAAGTGGTAGTTGATTGTGTTTTTGGTAGAATTGCTTGATAGCATCTGCAATAATCCAAAAGCTTGAGCTTGACTCCCGCTATATACAGTCAGATGAGAAAGTGCAAAATGTATGATCACGTACATCAGTTGGTTTGTGGTCGAACACTTCCTTCACCGCACTTGACAGAGCAGGAGCAGAAACAGTCTTCAAAATCGCTGCAACCGCCTCGTCGAAATTTTCTTCGCCTCCTTCAGGGTTGTTGGTCCGAGTGCCATCTGCAACTAGCTTTCTGAAAGTAGTCTTGTCTTTATAGGTTGACGGTAGTGATCCATGATCCTCATTCCACTTGGTCAAGAAATGCAATATCAATGCAATCCATGGTATATGGCCGTGTTCATGAGCACTCTGATCATCAATATCCTTCGTCAAATCTGCAGCGAACTTCGAAAGCTCCTCCCAAGGTGTGAGAAGTCTCAAATCAGTTGTGGCAGTTGAATCAGGGTGCGTATCGACAATTGGGAAGCTGCCAGGTAGAAAGGTTCGGAAGTAAGAATAGAAGCCCGCGGAATGAATGGCTATCAAAGGTACTTTATGCTCCATGGCGTAAGATTGGGCAGCTTCGAGGGTTTGAGGTTCAATGGGGTTTGTGTAGAGGATTATGGTGTACTTTGGTTGGGGATCAAATGGCAACTCGCACTAGATGCCAGAATTAGTTTTCGAAGCTTTACATATCAATTAGCGGAGAACTCATACCTTCTTTGACTGAAACCATTCTCCTTTGGCATCTGGATTGAGCTCCTGAAGGAGCTTAACACAGCCCTCGGCCCTCGACTTTCCCAAGCTCTCTTCGTCCAGAAAGAAATTAACTCCAAGATCAGCTTCTTCAACATTGGCAGGATCCGCGATAGTGAACTTTCCGATGCCTTACAAGCCGATTAGCTGAAGTATGTAGACCAACTAGCTTCAAAGCTCACCTGGAAGAACGAGATTCTTCAGTGTTTCAACACCAACTGTGCCTGCACCAGAATTGAGCAAGAGAAGATGGGCATCTTCAAGAGCCTGTTGTCCGCTGGCTGCCCAGAGGCGCAACTGTCTGTCATATTTCTTCTCCTTGTCTGAGGGTCCATGGAGGATTGGAGGGACCTGGTCAGTAATCACTTCTGTCATATTGGATGTTGGAAAGAGAAAGAGGGATGATGCGGTTGCAGCAAAGAAAGAAGCAAAGACTTGAACTAATACGTTCTTGACAAAGACAATCTGCGATCGTTCCCACGGAGATGGTAGATCTAGAAGCTGCAGAAATTCGATAAATCCTTGGTCTGTCTGTTTGTCTTCGATTGAACGCGGTTGTCAGCCTGATAGATATCTCCTTATCCTTATCTTCACGTGAGTGTCAATAAGCCGCTTTGGGTTAATGCAGATCTGTCAAACAGATGCTGATTCAGCAATGCCAAGGATAACCCCTCAACCAAAGCAGAAGTCAACAAACCCCCACCAAGCCCGGCCCTTCTTTCCTCACCTTCTTACCTCTCCTCTCCTCACACTCATCGCAACCTTCATGGACGCCTCCTTATGCCGGAACTTACTACGAGGAACAGCACACACTAAACATCATACGACCACCGCCACAGCATTCTGGCAAACATCACCAGTGTCATCAGTTTCCAGGTCTGCCCAGTCTTTAGCACGCCATTATTCTAGAGCAAAGCTTAACGTTATCGGCGCAAATTACTTATTCTCAGCCTCCCCGCGCATTTCGCAGACACCAAGGTCTCCGCGGACTGCAAACCCCTTCAAATACCTGAGTTCAATTCGAGGACTTCTCAACCCCAAATCCTACTCCTCGCAAACCCGTCCTGTTCGAAGCAGTCATACAATGGCAACCGTTGTTCCAGAGAATACTGCCGCTCCGGGTCACGAAGTAGAGCCTATCAGTGGAGTCGAAGCCTCGAAGCGTCTGGCGGCGTACAGAGCAGTTGAGGACCATTTCGATCCATCATACAGTTACATTGGAATCGGGTCGGGTAGTACAGTGGTCTACGTCGTGGAAGCAATTGCTGCTAAAGGACGAGATGTCACCTCGCGCATGACATTTGTACCGACTGGCGAGCAAAGCAAACAGCTGATCATCGAGGCTGGTCTTCCATTGGGAAGTATAGACGCGCTACCCCCTGTTGAAGTTCAAGAGGCTGAGGTGGGCGGTATTTCAGCACTGCACGTCGCTACGGGGCTTCAAGACTTAGGCTTGAGAGGTAAACGGCAAAGCATTGATGTGGCATTCGATGGGGCCGATGAGATTGACGAGGAGCTCAATTGCATAAAGGGAGGCGGAGCATGTTTGTTCCAGGAGAAGCTCGTTGCAACGGCCGCAAAGAAGTTCATTTGCGTAGCTGGTGAGTTTTCTCTCCCTCCCTGTCGTCCCATTGTCTGATAAATTGGCAGATTACCGAAAACTCTCACCTCGACTACTCACGGCTTGGAAAGCAATTCCAATTGAAATATCCCCTATGGCTGCACCAACTATAAAGAGAATCCTCATCACTCTTGGCTCTCCAGATCCGAAAATTAGACAAGGGGGAAGTGCAAAGGCTGGCCCTGTAGTCACAGACAACGGAATGTGGATCATGGATGCTCCATTTCCCAAACTGCTTCTGCACTCTGATCTGAAGCCGCATGACCATGGTGATGGGGAGCATGGCACTTGGGAGGTCCATAATCTTGGGCGTAGATTGAAGAGGATCGTGGGTGTCTTGGAAGTTGGATTATTCCACGGCAGAAACGGAATTCAGGTCGCCAGTGCTGGCGAAGAAGGTGGTGGGCAGAAGCCAATCGCTGCATACTTTGGAATGGAGGACGGATCGGTTGAAGTGAGAGAAGCGAAGGAGGTTCATGCAGTGAAGTCACGACCATGATCCATCCCTTCGGTAATTGGGAAGACACCCGCAAAGCCACGGCGGTATAGGCTACCGCTTGTCACCAACAATTGTTGGAGCATAAGGAATGAGATATGAGATACGAAGTGTGGCATTACATTTCATTTCCTTGCGTTCCAAAGATTGTCTCTATTTGGGTTATATCCTTTGCAGTTACCACGCCGGGTTTCCCAAGGCGAGGATGGGGTCGAACTGATTATACCAAGACCGCTTCTTATGCTACCAATCCAGCCATTGCAGTACTTCCATCACCCCTTCAACTTCTCCTCGTTTTCTTTTATCTCCTTCTCTACCCTCGCGACGCGGTCTATGGTTGCGTTCTCTGGTCCATGGCCGATTGCTGTTTTTTCGTGCGGTTCGACTTTGTCGAGGTAGCGGTCCGTGGGCGAGAAGGATGGTAGGTCTTTCACATCGAGCGATTTTGTCCCTGTGTCTGTTTGACAAGTACGGCTGTTCAAAGTTTGGTCAGCGGTGAGTTCAGATCAGCACAGCTTGCCCAGTCATATACAGGTACGTACCCTGAGTCCGATCCGTTTTTGGCTTTATCGGACATTCTCACAACTTTCAATCTTTGGTCGACAGCCTAATGGTATCTCGTTGATTCATTATCGTCGGATTTGGTGTTTTATATACTATGTTGCCATTACCAAAACTCTATACTTGCCAAAGCATTCTTTGACCGCTTCTTTTTCGCATTGCGAATCATCGATTAGATTGTAATTGCAGCAATCCCGTATCTACTTCTTGTCCATTCACATACTCTCAGCAGAGGGCGGCTGCTGCTCTAGCATCTGCAACAAAACGTGGGTCCATTGCGACGATGCCTTCATCCTTTGAAAGTACTTGTCGTCCGCTACTTAATCACTCACAGGCATCCAGGCATCCAGGCATCCAGGTAGCCTGTCGCGTTGGGAAACTTAAAACACCATAGCATTTCTTCAGCAATTCCGACCAATACAATGCCCCGCCAGACGCTCGGATTTTAGAAATGAGCCAGCGCTGCCCAACGTCGATCGGGCTCCTGACTCATCCTGAATTTTCAAACCCTCCTCAAGCCTATCAATTGACTTTCACGACAGCATATGAGGCGTCGAAAACAATCGTGCATCGATGCAACGGTCGCTTGTGATCAGCTCATCTGCTGAAGTTTGCGGCTCTTGTGTCCCAAATACCTGCTTCGCCAACACGTGTTATCACAAGTTAAAGCATCGATGCCCAAACTCTCAACTACGAGCCTACGAATGGCCACTCCATCATGCTGTACCTTAAAGCTAACGTGGTGACGAGGACCCTCCCTGCTGAAGAACCTTTCTGTCCCACCAAGAACTGCATCGCCATTGTGGGGAAATGGGATCGATTTTATTTCAAATGACCATCTATGAAGACGGTGACAGGTCATCTCACCCGGATTCTGTCCCTTCGTGTGGGTGTGGTGTGGTGTTTGGAATGTTCTGTTCGTATCTCTGTTGGTTGATGCGCTGGCGACTCTGGGCCAGGTCACAACACCGATTTCGTCCCAGGTGCGAGGTTTGGGGATCATGCGAGGTGCGAGATGGTGGCTTCCGATGCCTGCACGCCAATCGCGAGAAGGGTCCTGCAGGCTTTCCTTCTTTGAATTCATGCATGCCTTGCTTCACTTCCAGTTGTTACTGTTGGTTTTGGCTCTTCGCTGACTGCAAGATATCGCTTTATCCGGCAACGGCAGCCGTCTTTATTCTTGAAGAATAGCCTTCTATTCTTTATTCTTCTTTCGGGTTGCTAGGCTGACGTGTAGAATCGATTCTTTAATCCTGAGATGGTTATAGTAGGAGATGGTTAGCTCAGTGCAAGCCTGTCCCCGTTCATTTACTCTTCTTAAATACTTTTGCACATATACCATACCTTCTCAATATTCGAGAGTTTACAATGATAGCATTTGAATTTTGTAGACTTAAGCCAACTAGGAAAAGGAAAACATCAAGCGAAAGTCTGCTACTGAGTGATTCGTTCATGTGGATCAAGCCGGGTTCGCTGCATTACGGAGACTCAGCTCGAAATCTCCACCTGTGTGAACTTACCTGCAGATACGCATGTGTTGAACGTTACAAGTCTCTATTCGCACAAAGTTTACCCACTTCAAGTATAGATCATTGGTTCTAGCATTAGTACTGCATAGAAACATACTGTGTTACGGAGTCATTTCATATTCGGGGGTTAGAAGGAGGGAAGGGCGTGCTTGATTGCCATTCATGTACTGCCCATGTTGCCCAAACTGCTCGATATGAGTGTTATGGGAAGGGGTGTCTACTTAAGATCGGCATGACAATTACATATTGATGCGATGCTTAGTTGAATATTCTCAATCGCAAAAAGCAATGGTCATATTTTAACAGCCGGTCAGTCCAGATCGTGCTAATAGGCGACGCTCCCTCTCCCTCCCAAATCTTCAGCGTCCGTGCCTTGGACGGCGTTCCTGGTCTCGCTTACAGCAGACCCCTAAACAATGCCCCTCCCTTGCTCGACAACTGCATCACCTGAACGAACAAGTCGATCCCAACCTGCCACTAGAGCATTTTAGGGCTCAAAATTACAGCCTCCGGCCCTTTGAACGACGAAATATATCCTTGGAAGATGAGCTGTCCGGATCAAGGCGGTCTGTGAAGAGAATTCATGGGGTGAAAATCTGGAGATTGTGGATGGGGAACGGGGGATGGCTCGCAAATCCAGACGAGGCAACAAGTCTAACGCAATTGGATCGTACTCGGTGAGTGACTTTATTTTGCGGCTCGAGTGGCGGTGTGGAGGCTTGGGGGTTGGACTGTGGAGGAGGAGGAGGAGGAGGAGGAGGTTGGTAACTCAGTGGATGATTGGTTGACGGTGTCTAAAAATGCTCTTGTTTTGAAAGGGGTTGCAGATGGGAGACCTCAACGTCATGGGTATCGGAACGGCCGAGGATTTTGTTACGGATTCATTGGAGATTATGTTGTGGGAGGAGGGGCTTGGTCGAGGAATTTGAGAAGGTAGGACTTCTGGGTGAGAGTTTGGAAGTGCTCTATCATTTGAACGACTCGCAGTAAATGAAATTGACGGGAACATGGTAAAATAAGATTAATATATGAATGCTGCCTGCAACATCCCAAAGAAGAGAAGAAAAGAAAATTCTTCTTCTAAGCCCTGACAAATTTCTCAAAAATACGAAAACCATGCCCGCGTCGCTCGTACTTTGTAAGGAACTGCTTTAGTCTGCTTTTTTCTTTCTTTTCCCCATGATGTTCGGTTTGCTGACGTGACATATAAGGTAAAGAAATTAGAATAACAAAGTGACAGAACCCGCCTGCGGAACTCAAGAACGAGAAAATTCTTAACAAATGTGGCAACCGAGAGGAGAAGGTAACAAGGGTCCTGCCCATGTCCTTACTGAAAACCAGCAATGAGATGAAAGAAAAATTATCAGTCCATCGTGGAACCGTCATGAACCATCCAACCATCAACCCATCATCAGATCATCCATTCGTCCCAAACATAATCATCCCATCATAAGGCAGTTGCATCGTAGCATTTACTGACTGCGGCGAGACTCATAATCAACCGCATCTTCATAAACGAGACGTCGCTCTTCCTCACTCGGATATCTCCACAGTCCCAAGCGGAGTCTCTCCTCTGGAGATTGCTCGGTGGTCCAACGCTCAGTAGTGGGTGGATGTGCTCCATTAGGCTGGTTGCTCTGGCATTGTTCGGTTTGAGCTGGTGCTTGCTGAGTGTGTTCGCCATAGTAGGGAGCCTCGGTAGTGGTGGTGGTGGTGTGATGGTCGTCGTCGAATGTAAGTTCATTCTCGTAGCGAGGATTCTCTCGTTCGTAGACTGGGAGGTAGTGCGGTCCTGAGCTGGTTTGAGTGCTGGCATATTGCTCAGCTAAGGAGGAGTTCTCATGCGTGGTGGTAGACTGGGAAGCGGTAGCATTCCGGTTCCGTCGATTGTAGCCGGCGGCGGAATGGTAGGTGAGCTGTCGTTCAGGTGGATTTCGAGAGTTCCCCGTACTGGCAACATAGGAGCCACTTTTGTTCACATCAGCTTGGAGAAGATAGAATTGGAATGGATGTTCCGAACCTGTCATATGCTGAGCCATTCTGAGCTCCCATAGACGATGAATTGGATTGTGGCGACATGGTGATTGGGGTTTGGAAGCGGTACTGAAGTAGCGGTTCGGAAACGACTGCAGTGAAGAGTAATGAAGCTGAAGAATGGACAATGCTTGTGCTGAAGTAGAATGAGTGAGAGGCGGTCTGAGACTATCGCTGGCAGAACTTGGCTTCACTTGACCGGCAAGGACTCTGTCTTATGTTCTCATCTCCATAGTGTACGACTCTCTATCAACGAGGCAAACAGAGCTAAGTAAGATCGAGCAAAGTAAGATAGTTTCAAACAGCTTGAAATAGCAGGCTAGAAGTGCTGTGATGGAGGTTGGACCAATAAGGCTATCCTCATCCTCAGCCAAAGAAGCCGCGGCACTATCCGGGCCTTAGACTACCAAGCCACCGACAATTTCGTAGAGACGTTGACAGATCGATCACGACATGAAAAGGTACGATACTAGCGAGGAAAGGACTCCGAGCCGCGCTTGACGTTGATCTGTCTGCATGGTACTCCCCGATGCAGTGATCGCGCCGGAATATCGAAAAGAGCTGGAAGGTTTGCTTCCCCAGACCTAGAATGGACCATCTCCGGAGATCGATGCTCAAAAGAAGAGAAAGGAGAGGAGCACGACATTCCCAGACTTGCTCAAGTTGGCTGACCCGAGCAGGCCATTGTACAAACAAGTTTCCTTGCCAATGCTGAAGGTGTTTCAACAAGTAACACAGATATCAGCGGTATTGTAGCGAATAGCACTACAGAGAGAGGTAGGTCACTGGATGAGCGGCCAAGATTCGATCGCGGGAAGACATGGGCTTCGAGATTAACCACCAACTGGGATCTGGGCCGCTTTCGAGGCTCTATCTTTCTCTCTTGTGAATACGGTGAAGATATTGGAATACCGAAAGACGACGAAGGATGGGAAGCCGGAGAATAGTCCGTTGATGTTACGAGAAGCTTCATTCGCTACCTAGTCTACCTCCCTTAGTCTACCTCCCTTAGTCTACCTCCCTTAGTCTACCTCCCTTAGTCTACCTCCCTTAGTCTCTTCTCCGCACAGACCTCATCTGACAGCTGTGCATCGTGTGTTCCGCTTCTTTCTCTTCTTCTTCCACGACCTCACCGGGGGGGGAGGGGGGCAACCATGATCTCTTTCCATCCATCACCGCCTCCATCGTCGTCGTCTTCCTCATTTCCCATTGTCCGCAATAAGGGGCTTCGGCACAGCAGCAACAGGACCAGCACATATGTACTCCAGTACCTGCGGCGCAAGCAAACTCGCACGAGTCTGACGACGGCCCTTCGATCGAAGCCAAGTCTCGCAGGGTTCAGATATAAAATTCCCGAACTAATCGCCGACCCCCTCGCGCATCTGTCAGGAACGCCTCTACTGTCTACTGTTTTGTGTAGCGTGCCATGCACACTGCATGCCGGGATGCAGATCTGGAAAGCCTACCTCGGCCAGACCCTACGAGGCAGGGCAAGATATATTGTGAAGAGAATCCTAAATCGGATTCCCGTAACAGACTTACGACAATTTGATGGGATCCCGACAGAATTGAAGGTCGCATCGTCGCCGGGCGACAGTTGTCAGGCAACAGCGACCACAGCGACGAGGCCGGTTCTCATGCAGGGAAAGCCCCTGAGTTATCGGATCAAGAACATTCGGCCTGCTCAGATGCCGCTGAGGAAAAGCCTGCAGTAGTGTTTGTTGCAGCTGTGATCTGCATAGAATAAGAAGGAACAACATTCTGTTGCACCTATTTAAAGCAACAATCTTCAATGGCGTGGGCTACATCCAAACGTCCCAAATGCGACATGTCAAAAACTGTCGGATTGTCCAATGCAGAACGCAGACTGGAAGGCAACCGACCATCGCGAGAAACAAACTCTCTATCTGAAACGACACAGCTCGATTCCTCACGCCAGAACTAAACACAAGCCCCCTCTAAAGCCCCTATTTTCGCCGTTGGCCATAGCTGGCAGTTGCAAAAGGCTGCGAACCATTGAACTCCTCTGCCCTGGCACCGCCACTGAGATCGTGGAAATTGCAAGCATCTCTGTTGAGCGGACATCGACTCTGGAACATCCAGTATACCGCATCTTTCCGATTTTCTGTTTCGCGTCTCGTTTGTTGTCATGCCATTGTACTCGGGTCTACGTCGTTTCGGGCTCCGGTGTTGCTGTTGTTTGGGCGTTTCTTTATCTCTCGCCCCAATGCTGGAATACAAATTCAAGGCTCAATGTACGCTCTTGTGCTCAGGCTTTCCGGGCTTCCGAGAAATTAAAAGGTATCCGTAGTTGACTTATCACATGGAGTTCACGCGCCTTTAACTCGTGGAAGCCATGATTCCTGAGGGGGTCACAGGCGCTGCAGAAAGGCTTCGATTGCTGTAGTGCAGGGCGTGCCCTGTGGCTGTTTATTATTTCCATTTTAGCTGCAGCCATGGTCAGACCGTGGGGAAGAGGGCTGGAGACGCTCTAGAACAATAGACGTTGTGCGCCAATTCGAAGCTGCGATCAAGTATTCGTCGAGCATCCTTCTCGACGCAGTGCACGCGGGACATGCATATCTGTGGCCCAAGTCCGTATTCAACAAGTATTGCAAATGGCAAACTGCTTGTCCAGTACGTGTTTGTTCAAGGACATACAATCCCAGGGACAATCGGTACTCTCTGCTTCCAGCTGTCGATGCAACATCCACATATCCCCTGCGGATGGCTGCACGTTGGGAAATTCCAGAATGTTTCACCGATGATGTACAAGTGAAAATCTCATCTCCTTACAGCCAATAATGTTTCGTCATACCAACCCTCGTAAAATTATGAATGAGCTTTTCGCAGATAAACACAGCGAAGAGCGGCCAATTAAGATATGTCTCATGTCCGGATTTCTGGGTTATTCTTGCGCACATATTGTAACAGCACGCCTTACTTTTGACCAGCACGCTGCCTCTCAATTATGTTACAAGAGATGCGTGGTCCTTTACGGGTTCCTACGCATAATTGACCGGACGAACGCCCCCGAGAGAGATGCATCTCCCACATCTCCAGATTTCGGTGAGAGATCCGGTCATCTGCTCCATCCTGCCTCCGGAGATCTTCGTCATTTGACCCCCACACATCCGTCTTTGGGTTTCAAACATGGCTGGAAACGTTAGCCTGTTTGAGTCCAGAGCGAGTATCACAGATCTGTGGAACAAATCCCCTCACGTGGCTTGAGGTCGGCTGTTGCGGATGCGACAAAGATTATATTCCTGTTCTACACTTGCTTTTTAAGGGCGTTCTCTAAAAGCAGAAATTTCCCGATAATACAGGGCTGCCCCTAGATGGTTGATGATCATCTGGAACCCCCAAAGTTTGTTATTCTCGTTGTCCAACGTAGCCAGTCTGTAAGGCTGACAGCCGCCGAAACCGTTACAGCCCACCACTCAGTTCCTCTGACACCATGCTCCCATGCCTGCCAGTTCCGGCAAAGCTTCCGTCAGATTCCTTCTCATGGCATTGATATTTTTAATCTTCAGGGAGAGCCTGGAGAAGTTGCATGCTAGAATCTCATGTCGTTGAGGGTCTTTGAGAAAACGGCTGAGCATGACTTGTCTCGTTCGCTTACGAGATCTCATGCTCAACCTCGGCCCACCGACGGAACTGTGTTGTGTTAGCAGTTGGAACAGAACTCCCGTGCTCTGAAGTGAGTTATACCCTTCGATAGAGTCTGGCATGACTTGTAAAGAGTTGTTTGAGGCGAAATCCATCTTGATTGTTGAAAGCGAACGTTCTCAGATGATGCCGTTATTGAGTGTGTGGGCTGACGATTGTGCCGATGGAGGATGAAGCCAAGGGTAGTGGTAAAGGCAGACGAAAACGCTTCGCATTCTTTTTCAAGATATCCGTCAAGAGTGTAAAGGGCCAATGGCGCTTCGAGACAGAGAGGAATTGCTGGGCTTGGACGATGAGAACACGCGGATAGGAAGCAAGACTTATACCTTATAATAACAGACCGACAATCATGCGTACGTACTTTTACTCCGACCAGACAGGAGGAAAGAAACTGACAAGGAAGAAATTTTCATTTCGTCCAGATGTCTCCCAATGCTTCTTGGGAAATCACGTTGAACAAAGAAAAAGTGATTGATCATATGTCCCCCTTATCATGACAATTCTGCAGGAACGACAGAAGTGACTGGGTCAGACATGCTTCCCTCTCTCATTGGATTCTGCACCGATCGTAATATGCAGCCAAGTCATACTTCGGGTGACACCCGTCTGGCAGGGACAAGGCCTTGTCATCAAGTACCGACGGTGCCGAGTCGGTATCTGGTACCATCGGGATGTAATTGGAAGTCAGGAATTCCTGAGACGGAAGGCCCTTGCGTCAGCCACAATATAAACAGAACTTTCTTCTGTATGACCATTGTGTTTTAGGAAGGTGGTTGTACTTATTTTATGCAGGAATCCTCTTTCACTTTGGGAGTCCTCCATCGCTGGTCAGCACTAGCGTGAGCGCCTATCAAATTCCCCGGATTCTCCTCAAAAACCAACAAAATGGAACCACCTTCACAACCTAAACGCTTGGCCTGGGGAGCTTGAGGCGAGCGGCAACCAAAAAGAATGAGGCTCCAGCTCGATGAAGAGAAAATCCCTCACTACACTGCCATCTTCCAGCTGTACGCTTTGACATTCTGCAGCTCGCTTTCTGCAGATAATCCTTAGGGAATGAGAAGACAAGGCAGCCCAGGGCAACAGGGCAACAGAACAGAGTGCTGAATAACCTTGATTTCCAAACACGCCAGTGTTGATCCGGCGACCTGGTCTGAAACAATAGTCTTCCAAGGCACGGCGGCATGACAGCTGAACCCAAAGTCTCAAAATCAACTTTGCACTTGCACTTGCACTTCCATCCCACGCCGGCATGATCCCATGCTGCCCACCGACACTCTGGCGGACACATCCCCTCACACCGACGTCCCAGAAACGAAATACGGTTTTCCCAAGACGCATGCAGATCTCGTACCAAGTCTAGTCCAGCTTTATTTTCTCACCAGCAGCAATATGCAACCCCCTTTCTTTCCCAATTCATGGCTGTCAGAGTTTTCACTCAGGCGTCATCGGGCGTAGCAACCCCCGCTGCACTTGCACAATCAATTGTCTGCTCTCGCTCTCAGGACCAGGTCTCACATCTTGCTCTGGCTAACCTACGCCAGCCCAGGGCGCTCGAATAACTCAACGCCGATGCCACTTTCCCGTTTGTGTTCCCCTTCCGCCCTCGTGGGGGAGCCTTCTGCAGCGGTGTGAGCATGGATCGTGCCGCTGTCTTGTGGACGGAGACTGGGCCACTAGGTACCTGCAAGACATTTGGCGTCGTTTGCGCTGTGACGATCAGAAGGGGAGTCCGGCTGGTGGGCGGGCTGGACTGTTAGAATCGACGATCCCTTGTCCGTGGTTACAACGTGGGAGACGGGATGTTTCGAAGAGCGAAATGACATGGGTTTTTTCTGTAGTTTTCACAGTTGATTTTGCTCGGGAATGGTGTGAGTGGGTGGAGACCGAGATGAGATCCAATTGTGAGTTGTTCCCTCAGCCCGATTCCAGAAGCCAGCGATCAATGTGTTGCACTCTGAGACTTGACCCAATAGTCAGAAACCCGATTTAGACCAGTCGCTGCTTCCTGCGATGCTTACGTGCGTTAGGCATTTGATCGCCCTTTTATTTTTACGTCGATGCTTGCACTTTCCTTCTGACAGTATGAACTTCCTACCGCGGGTTTGGATCGCCCCCATGCTTCGCTCATTCCTCTTGGACCAGACAACCTACTGTAGTGTCAATTTTCGAGAGAAAATATTTTCATAAGTCGACACGTTCAGCAACTTTGTGGTCAGGGCAGTTTAGGCGAACCAAAACAAACGTGTTGTTCGAGAACCCCGGTTTTTAGAGTCTACGAATCATTGACGATCGCTAATTTGGAAATTGTGGAAATGGACTTTCTTTTTCGTGATCATGTTCTGAACCACCAACAGCAGCCACCCAGTCCAACGAGATGCGGACACCCCTGTCGAAAATGACAGTTCAGCTCAGCTTCCGAACCTCAGCCTCACCACCAGGAAGAACATCATTCCTCTCTCGTCGCAAAACTTTGTCCGCCGTCCCTACCGGCATTCCCATACATAGTCGTAGCGATCATCCAGACTGAGAAGCTTACCACTGATATCACGCCCCATCACTGACTCCCACTAATCCACCCTCATCATGCGGCTCCTCAACACCACGACACTCACCCTCCATACCTTCTTCGATAAGGCTGTGCCCGAGTATGCTATCTTATCTCACAGATGGGATGAAGAGGAAGTAACACTTCAAGATCTTCAAAGCGGCCGGGGCCCTGACATGCCTGGCTTTGCGAAGATCGAAGGCTGCTGTGCCCAGGCCAAGTCAGAGGGCTGGGAGTATGCCTGGATTGACTCTTGCTGTATCGACAAGAACAGCAGCGCTGAACTTTCAGAGGCTATTAACTCTATGTTCAAATGGTATCAGAATGCGGAAGTTTGCTATGCATACTTATCAGACGTCATTGGCCGACGAAACATTCCATCAAAACTTAGCCAAAGCGCTTGGTTCACACGAGGCTGGACACTCCAAGAGCTGCTAGCGCCAGCAATTGTGGTTTTCTACAATAATATGTGGTTCGAAATCGGTACCAAGAGTAGCCTTGAAGACGTCATATCTGACACTACTGGCATTCGAGATCTTTTCGCATGGCAAGAATGCTGTACCGCGGAAAAAATGTCATGGGCTTCCTTCAGGATAACAACCAGAGTTGAGGACGAAGCATATTGCTTGATGGGAATTTTTGATGTCAACATGCCGTTGCTGTACGGCGAAGGAGATAGGGCTTTCCGGAGGCTACAATTGGAAATTCTGGAGTCGTCAGATGATGATTCTCTTTTCGCTTGGACAGCCTACGAGAGATCGGGTGACATTTTGGCGCCAAATCCCTCAGCATTTGAGAACTCTAGCCACATACGTCGATCAGGTGGCAGCAGTTTGACGGACAATAATTTGGCGTCGGACTCGCGAACATATTTTCAACGCGATGAGTACCCAACCACATCATCAAACAAAGGCTTGCACATATCGTTATTCCTCATCCCTATAAAAGCTCTGAGCCTGGACTTGGAGACGTTCCCGGAGCCAGACAAGGTGTATGTAGCACTTTTTCAGGATCTCTGGATGGCCACAGATATACAAAGAAGCCCTGCCATCTTTCTCATGAGAGTCCAGGCGCCAGGTGAAAACAGAAGGTACGGGGACCAGAATTGGGTTTGCATCCGCATTCAGTCTGATAAGCTCCCCTCATTAGATTTAAATGAGGCTAGAGCTGAGTGTGAAGTATGGCTCGAGGACAAGACTCAAGATGTCTACCATGATGTGGGCGATGGAGATTCCTGGGCCAAGCAAACCAATTTTGACCTACAATATCCCAAATCGAGACTGATATATATCAAACGTCTCTCAACAACACCTCTTCTCCGATCCAGTCCTCCAGAATACGATATTGTGGTGGACGCCAGCTCACTTCTAGCTCATTCCTTCCTACTATCACCACCGATACCCTTCAACGGAAGGGAAAAACACGAATATTCTGATCTGTCGAAGTCAGAAGCAGACGACTACCAGTTCCGCTTCAAAATCAGACCATCGAGAAGAACTTCTTACGACCCTCCATACCTTCATGTCTTCTTCACCAATTACGAGACGAGAGAGACTATTCTGTTTGTCGTGACGGATGAGCGTTGGGGCAGGGTGACAGACGAAATGTTCCGCAGCGCGCAGATCCTTTTACTGAAACTCGATACCCACCAGAAATTCAAGAATATCACATTGCCGAGTCTCACAGAGCAGCTGACTGGGTCGAGGGATGGACAAATTATCGGAGTCGACAGAGTGTCAGTGGCTTTGGCAAATGGATCGTCCGTGTCGGCGTCGATTCATCGCATCGCTGACCCGCAGCAGCTTCTCAGATATCATGTTGATATAGTTGTAGACCCAACCGGCGCCATTCGATGGCCTGAGTCTAGCAGAGTCTCAGCTACGACGGCTTACCTGATGGAAAGATTGGTCGCTCGAAATATGGACTCTTTTGCGCTAGAAGACTTTGCGGAAGACAGGAATGAGAGGAGGCAGGAGTATAGAGTATAGCTCACCAGTTGACCGAGCGTGCTTTCTCTCTGAAACTCCTCCAGCATATCCTTCACCAAGTCAATAGTTTACCGACCAAGCAGACCAACTTATGAACTGTGTCCTGTTTGCTGTACTTCAAGCGGTTGGAATCATCAACATCGTATTTTTCTCGAACTTACTTCACGATCCACCTCCAACATTTCGAGTCAAGTCACTCTGAGATCGACTTGAAAGTCGTGTAGAGATGCGACTGGTACGACCAGAACGTTTAATAGTAGTCTCATTATTTTGTGTTTTTTTCAGAGTACAGTAAATACTCTTCTTATTCCTCGTGCAGAAGTTCCTTATTTTCACATGCTACTTGGCACTTTTGTCAATCTCCCGCACCTGGCCTTCGCCCTATTTTAAACAGGCGGGGTAGAATGGCGTACGAACCGATGCAGCTGCATAATGGATCCCAGTCAGCACACCAGACTCAGCACTAACGAAGTAAGGCTCGGATCGGCTCGGGTGTTGTGCATCTGTTGCGAGTTGTCTGGTCCCCATCCCATCTCCTCCCAGTTTTTCACATGAAAATTTATAAACTTATAAATAAGCTTCGAAGCCACCTTTGCAACTCCACTTGATGAAAGCTCTTCTACAGACTCCCACATATTCTCCAAGCTGTACTGTACCTCGAAACCAAACACATATTTGCTGTAGCTTTTTGTTGTCCTCACAGCTGGAATACTTCTTCTTGATAAGTAGAGAGTAAAGAATGGCGAACCCCTTACGAATCGTCCTGTGTGGAAAAACTTCTCAAATCGCAACGGCAGTAAAAGCGGGTCTACAACCAGAATGCGAAGGTTATTTCCCCCATCCAACATCCATCTATTCCCAATGTTGACCCATCTCAGTCATTCACGTCATCCTCTCAACCTCAGCGGGAGTTTCAGATCTTCCCAAGCTGTTCGCAGGACAGACGCCGTCAACTCAAGACCCTGAAAATATCGGCACGAAGAACTACTCGCAGGCGCCTCAAGCGGTCGTTCTGGGGGGAGGGTATGACGACGAAGCGGTCAAGACGATTAGAGAGGCTTGTGAAGGTGTCAGTAGTGGTGACAAGGGAGTTCCGTGGTTGAGACCAGATTCAAGTATTCCTGTTCCACCGCTAGGGTAAGCTTTCCTGGGAAGGACATCTTTCCAAGCAGCCACACGGTCGGGTTCTCAGCGTTTTCTTAAACCTTCTGAGAGCTGGGACAGAACGACTACTAACGAGATTCACAGGCCAAAGTATGGAGCGGCAATGGTCTCAAGAGTTAAGGCGGCGCTGAGGGAGCTTGAAGAAGAAGGGAGGGCGAAGGGTGATGGAGTATACTTCTTCTGAGTGGTTGTTGCTTTTTTCGATGGACGATGAAATCTTGGGAGGATATTCACTTCTGTTTGAATGTACTAATAGCATGTTGATTTTTCGACTTCAAACAATACTGTTTTCGTTGGATCGACCTTGTTGCTGCCCAGCGTATCGAAGTCTGCGGATGCGCATACCCGTGTTTTCTCCCTTGCTTAGTACCACCATTGTTTCCCGGGTTGACAGCTGAAAATGTGCTCTTACTTAAGAACTTAGGTTAGCGATGTATTAGCTGTTATTAAAAGTACTCGAAGCCGGTAGAGATTAAGCTGGGTACTTTCGGATCGGTAGAAAGAATACAAGGACGAATTCACCATTCGCTAACCCTCGCTTGCCTCCTTTATTAAGTTTAGTCGAACCCGAGGAAAATCCGTAACTACTTGTAGTGAAATAAGAGATTTTAACTTCAAGCACCCACGTTCATACGTCACGGTGATGCCTCTTCAAAATCATAACAGGCTTATGGTTTCTAACTGACTAATTGCTTCTCGGTCGGATCATTTCCGCCTCATCGCGATTAGTCTGTAGTTTTGCCGTTTTGTCAATACTCCCTCTCTCGCTGGTTTGAATATTGTTAAAATGTTGAAGTGCATTAAATGTGAGGACGGTATGTTATGGATGAGATTTTTTTGGTTTAAAATACACAAATATGGTTTTCAATTCGGGATTTTTTTGGTTTGATGGCCTGTTTATTTGGGGACTCTGATAAGCGAGCTCTCCAGGGCCATATCTAGTAGATCCATAAGTTCCACAGTCATATAGCAGAAGATAGGGGTGCGCGTATGTATAAATCAGGATACTGTCTCAGAATAAAGTCAAAGTATCATGATAATTCTTAGACTCAAAACGACTAACATCTCATGTTGCGGTCGACTGTGATGCATTGATAAATACTTCAAAAGCTGACCCTCAATTGTTAAGAAATCAAATCACGTCACGCACCAAGCCAAAGAATATCCGCCAAATCAATCATAAGAACTCAACCCCAAAACCCCGTCTTCCCCGCCCGGAACATCTCTCTCTGTTCCTGCCTCAGTGTCAACAACATACTCGCTCTCCCAACTCCAACTCATCATGGTGGCTTGAAAAGATACCTACCTTGAGCAGCACAATGAGGCCTTATCAACTTCGAATCAAGAAAGTCGAAGTCGAGGTCCGAATGCCGCGAATCGACTTTTTCCAAAATGTTTTCATTCCCAGATTCATCTTGTGCAACCTCGCTTAGCTAAAAGGGGGTCGAGCAAGTCACAGTCACCATTGTGATGTGAAGAGATAGCTTCAGGTTGAATAACGACCTGGCCAAGATACTTACCATCTGACAGAGTCCTCGCAGTAGAGATAAATTAAAAGCATCACTCAGCACTTTCAAATAACACCTGCATCATTTCGTGATCAAAAACCATCGATACATCCTAAACAAAACCAAACAAAGCTTTTTATCCAACACCACAATCTCGAACGCACCTCAAGATTACACGCATCCTTGACACAACACCCAATATACCAACATACAAACAGATAATCCTCACATCCCCGCCCACGTATGCCCCATCAACCGATTCGCCAAATCCCTCACATACCCCGCCGTCGCACCCAACGGATTATTCAACTGACTCCTATCCACACTGCCACTATTATACTTCCTCGCCGCCTCATAATAATTCCCAAACTCATCCATCGCCTGTCTCATACCCGGCCCATTCCTCGTCCCCAGTGCTCCATCCCTAATCATCTGCAGAATACTACCAGCGGGATCAGACGGGTTGAAGGACACCCCGTTGTACGACTGCATGATGCCCGTATTGTTGACCCCATTGAACGTATTTCCGACACGAACATTACCGCCGGATTCCTGCATGATCATACACAGGATGACGCGGGCGTCGAGGCGGGATTCGCTTGCTACGATGGGGATGGAGGAGCCGATGAGTGCGATTTCAGAGGAGCTGTTGGAGAATGACATTAAGGAGGAGTTCTTTGCCCAGAGAGCGGCGTAAGGGGCCCATTGTGAAGGGTTGGGGAAGGAGGTTGCTGGACCGCTGTAGGAGACGTAGCTTCCATTGCTGGGTGGGACGGTGCCTCCTCCTCCGCCTCCTGTGTTTCCAGATCCGGGTCCAGAGCCAGAGGGGAGATTGATGGTCTGGCCTACTTGCAAAGAGGTCGGTTTAACGTTCGGGTTTGCAGCTTCGAGTGCAGCTACGCTGACACCGAATCTCGCTGCGATAGTCGTGAATGTATCTCCAGACTGAATGACATGAGTACCTGCTGAAGGAGCGGTTGGCGCTGGAGTCGGATTAACAGGTCCGGGACCTGGTTGAGTGGTTGATGGAATGTTGATCTGGCTGCCAACTTGAAGTGCATTCGGATTCACCCCTGGATTTGCAGCTTGGATCGCGGCGACGGTCGTACCCAACTTAGCTGCGATAGTACCGTAGGTGTCTCCAGATTGAATTGTGTATTTTGCTCCTGGTGCTGGAGAGGGTTGTGGAGGAGCTGGAGTTGGTGTTGCATTTGAGGGAATGGAAATCTGAGCTCCGATTTGAAGAGCATTCGGGTTGACTCCGGGATTTGCAACTTGGAGTGCAGCGACACTTATACCCAACTTGGATGCAATGGCGGTGAATGTATCACCGGCCTGAATTATGTACTTCCCCGAGGGAGCTGGTTGTGGTTGCGGTTGTGGTGCTGGAGGTGCAGGTTGTGTAGGTGTGCTGGTAGCAGGAACGACAATTTGTGCTCCAATCTGGAGGTTATTCGAATTGACACCAGGATTGGCAGCTTGTAAAGCTGCAACTGTAGATCCCACTTTTGCTGCAATCAAACTGAATGTATCTCCTGCTTGGACCGTATATCGAGATCCAGACTGTGAGAGCTGGATGACCTGCCCCACTTGGAGATTGTTTGGATTGACCCCTGGATTCGCTTGTTGGAGCACCGCAACGGTTGTTCCCGATTTAGAAGCAATTGTTGCCAGTGTATCTCCTGCTTTGATGGTGTATGTTGACATGTTTGTCGCTGTGGCTTGCAGTTGTCGAGGTTTTGATGTGGAGGCTCGGGAGAAAAGTCGCCGAATTGTTGATATTGAGCGCTTCATATTCTTACTTCACAGACAGCATTTGGCTGCATTTCAAATTGGAAAATTCCATTGAACTTACTTGCGGCCTATATAGATCCATGATTGAGGTTGAAGCTACCGTTGGCTTGCCACGTATGAGCTTGAAAAAGGAATAGACCTACGCCGGTTTCCTTGGCAGGCACTTGCGCTTCGGGAATAGGTCAGGAACCATCCAATCCAAGGAGGTAATACAAATATATGTTTCAGATCAACCTTACACTAGCTTTGAACTGCAAGCCACGAATTTAATATCGATGTGTTGACAAAGCGGTGAAGGAAGTTGATAGGGTAGAATCGCTTGTTGTGGTTATAAAAATACAATACATCAAAGTTGAGCGCTGAAATCAATGAGTAACCAAGCTACTCCGCTACATACCCGGCCGACACCTCTCTCCATCTACTAGCGGACCAGCAGCATCACATTACGTAAAAACCCAGCATAGCTCGTTGGAAACATCACCAGGCAGTGTTTTTGTATCTCCTCAGCTGTGACAGAGCGATCGATGTGATACCATGAGTTTCTGTCATTCGCCATAGCTATGCAAGCCTTCCAACCGTCCCTCTTTCGTAGCCACGGGACAACGTTTGCGTCTAATTTTTCAACTTTCCCAGAAACTCCTTGAAATGCTCGAGAAGACTGTAGTTGGTGTCGTGACAACCCCCAAATGCGTCTTTGTTTTCCGTTGCCCACAATCGAAATGCATTGATGCAATGCATCCTTGCCTCCTCATCACTACATCTCTTTAGAGTCATCTCGCATCCCAGAGCCACATTCATGTGAGCAGCATCTCTTCGCTCTTGCATATCCGCTACTATTTCGCCCGTCAATTTCGAACTACTATTAGCGATGGTCGCGCAGTCGCTTTTATGCTTTTTCCGGTCCTTCTGTTGGCAATCCTTCCCACAATACGCAACTACATCGCAACGGCATTTCTTGAAGGTACCAGCAGAGGGTTCAGTGACCTTGCAATTCCGGCACTTGAGAAGAAGTGGCTGCGGAGGGGTGTAGTTTTCGATTATGCTGATCAGCTCATTAAGAGCTGGAAGTGGATTCGTCGTCACAGCCTGTCCACTCAAAGCACGGCCAACACCATCCAAGAGCGCCGAGCTAGCAGGAGGATCCCTCATCGTAGCGTGCACCCTCGGCGATTCGTTTTCTTGCAGTGGTACATCGTCCGCTGGATCAACATCATCAAAGTCCTCTTTAACCGTAGCTTGCATCCCACATCCATCCGTGTTGGCAGGAGCCATTTTAAGAGACTGACGAGGACCTCGAGAGGGTGGGTGTCTTGTTGATGGATAGAGTTTGGGGGAATGGCGTGGGGCGATGTATGATGGGTCGAGGTGGATGCTTTGTTGATGGATGGGTTTGATGGATGGCGTGGTAGAGAAGCTGTGCTGGATAGGAGTAGATCCGGCAGGGAAAAGCTGAGTGGGAGGAAGTAGAGGACGTGAGTTGGCTGTTATGAATTCTTGATGAAGAACTGTAGTGAATATCGTGTCAGTCGCAGGTCGAAGGAAGGGATTCAGTAAGGTGGTGGGTTGGTTGATGAAGCCCCAATGGGCGCGGTAGCGGAGCCTCTGTTGCGCAAAGACCGACGAGAAGTGCTCAGAAAGTAGTGGTGCTCTGCAGACAGACTCCGTAATCGTTGGAGTGTGATTTCGATGAGGGTAGTGTTGGTTGGAGAAGCAATCTCGCATCCGATACTACGAGAATTCAAGACCGATGGAATGGAAGCATTGATATGTGATGGACAGCAGTTTAATGATACTAAAGTCAAGCTGGTGTTGACGAAAGAGATATAAGTTGGGTAGAGAAGAAGAATCTGGCTGGGAGAGAACGAGATCTACGTAGAAGAAAGCTGCGAAGGAAGGCACGCACGAAAGTTTGAGAACGCTTTGAACAACAGCAGGAGCATCCGATGTGAGAAAGTTGAGAGCAAGGACAACGACAAATTCTTCTTCAAGTTTGACACCGGGTGATAACTACTTCCCAAGTTCACCATGACCTTGGAGTAGGTGAGAATAAGACGAAAAAAATACTGGGAATGCGTGTAAGCAGGCGGGCAATGAACAAACCCACTCTCATGAAATATCGTGCCTCATTCAGACTACAGTCTACCAAGTAACCTACAAGAATGGTGTGTAATGCACAGCGAATGAATATGTTCCAAACCATCCTATCCCATCCAATCCCAAACGCCATGCATGCATGCAAAGCTAAAGAACAAATAGGTCCAATACAATCGCTTTATCCCACCAATATCGAAGTTTTATTTCCATCCCTTATTCTATCTTCATACCCTCATATCTCGTGGCTCAAGGAACGAACACTCTCGAGAAACTTGCAACGTCTCTACGACAGCAGACACACTTATCGAAATTGTTCATCGCGAGAGTGACACGACAGTCATCACACAAGCTCAAGCATCGACAGGGCCAGACGATGATACTTCTCGGCGAGCTCTGGCATACCACACATTGAGGTCCGCCATCACCCATGCCAGACGCGCCTTTGGCCCAACTCTTTGACTGGCCTGAGGATGTGGACGCATTGAAGTTGCGGCGGGAGATGATGAGGTGTTCGAGGATCTGCGCTTCTTCTTCCAGCGTGAGCTTTCCTGTCGCAGAAGACGCGGTGAAGTTTGAGGGGCGGTAGAGAGTTGATGTAAGGACTTTGGCACGTTCGCGCTGCATGATGTTGCGGTATCGAGAACGGGTTACGATGTTGTCGCTTTGTAAATGGGCGGATAGAGCTTGAGCTTCGGCTCGTTGCTCCGGGGTCTTTGGGTGGAGGAGTTGTGCGAGGTCAGATGAAGTGAGAGGAGTGTCGGTAAAAGGGCTCGACTCTCTAGCGAAGAAAGGATTTTCTTGAGTGGGTGTCCTCCTACCATCGTCATTCCCGCTGTCCGACGCCCAGTCTTGTTCATCATTAGTTGTTGAGAATGATACAATACTGGTGGTATCTTCGTCTAACTCGGCTTGAGCAGGGTCGAAGTTTCCACTGCTATCATCACCACCCCACCAACCTCCATGAAGCCACCAACTATACAGATTCGAGTCCAGCTTCTTCTCCTCAGAGTCATCCCAGTGCCCCTGCGATTGTCTAATCCTGCTCCTCATTTCTGCCTCAACATCCACATGCTCATCCTTGGGCAACGTCATCTCCCCGTCAATGCTGAGAAGCCAGAAATTGAGCGAGTCAGGATCGTTCTTGTCTGGCGTTGATGCCGCGATTTGGTTCGCCTTGGGCATTCTGACAAGCCACAAAAGCCATCGTGGCCGGCTTCGGTATCCTGCTCGAGAAAGTAGCTTCAGAGTAATAGATGCCCACCAGCTCAGTAACAGCCTGACGATTCCGAGGAAGAATTCCATAGCCATGATCCATCTGCCGCTTCGTTCCGTAGCTCCGACTCCATTGACACCAACGCCTCTTTCCATTCCCTTGCCATTCACTACTGGCTTCTTTGCCGTCATCTCTCTAGCATAGCCACTGGATGACTTTTGAAGCAGATCCATAGGCTGGTCCTTGGCAGCAACCAGGCCAATATTATCAGTCAAGCCATCTGCGAGGCTCGCATCTGGATCATTTAGCTTGAAAGTTGGCCCGAGCCACTTCGCTCCAACAGCCTCGATTTCTCGAATTCGATCCTCTTCGAGCCATGTCCTTTGCTTGATACTGACCCCGCGACTCTCATTCAAGTAAACCGCTTCACTTGCCATTGTCATGATAGCAAAGCCAGTTCTCAAAAGAGCGGTATAGAAGTCCATGTGGAGAGTGATTCGTATGCCAGAGAGTGGAACGTTTGCCTGCATATTCCGATGTGCTGCCAATATCCTTCGGTAGAATGGACTATGTGACGGCAGTGGCTCGTCATCAGGGGAGCTGACATCTTCAATGGCTGGTGGAGCCAAGGCAGACAAGACGAGAGCGGTGGCATAAATGAAACAGCATCCGATGATGCCGAACAGCACCAGAACGTGAGGGACGAACCCGATGATACAGACCGTTGGGAATCTGAGCAAGCTCTGGTTTGTAAGATCATCGATGGAGAAAGACCATATACTCCAAACAATGGCTGACATAAATGCCAAGCCCCAGAATCCTGTGTTAGCAAGGCGGCATCGTCCTTGTAAATTGAAGATTGCCAGTACATGACTTGTGAGGTGGTTCATGGCCGACAGGAATCCAACGAGGAGTACTTCAGGTGTCGTATTGACCTTCTTCATGATCATGCTGCGTGTAATAGCAATCTTGGTTGCTTCAGCTGTTGAGGTCGAATTGCCGTCCTTAATAGTGCCGAAAGGCCCGAAGCCAAGTTGGTTCCCAATTGCTGCATCCGCCTCTGCAAAAGCCAGCGAATGCTCAAATAGTGTCATTCCAGTTTCTGCAGCTACTGGACGCCCTGCCACAGCACAAGAAAGAGTCTCCACAAACTGACTGAAGCAGAAGGTCTTGAAAAGCGGCCAGAGTAGCGACAGAGACCCTGTAAGTTCCATCTTTTGCATCTTTCCTTCAGACGTTGTACCTGCGATATCCTCGTCGAACTCAGGTTCTATCATCCCAACAGCCACGCATGAAGCCTCGTCACTTGCCCCAAACAAGAATACTGAACTGAGCTCGTGTAGATAACCCCCATTTTGCGTAAACATCAACTCAGAGTGTTTCGAAGAATTTCCCCAGCGTAGAAGCGCAAAATCTGGAGATGTCTGACATTGTATCGACTGAAGCATCGACCGGCACTGAACCAGTAGTAGAATAATCGGCGCGAGTCGGATAAGAAATCGAACTTTCCAAGGAAGGACCAGGTTCCGCCGGGTTGAAGCATAGACAAAGGTCCTATTCAAGATCACAGCCACAAAAATGCATCCCAAAGCCCACTTGCTGGTAGCATAGCTAAAGACGTTTCCCAAGCTCCGGACGCCTTCCATTGTAAAGCGACTTGACATACCGGCGGCCTGATCGTCCATGTCCACCAATATCTGGGTCCCAGCTTGTATAGCGTTTGCGGTTCCTGACCCTCCAGCAGCAGTTGTAGTAACCGCATCGACAATTCCACCGTTGCCCGTAGCCTCCGGTATGATTCTTTGCCCTAACCGTACCCCTCCAAATATGTTGTCAACAGCTTCAGGTACAGCTAGGAAGGACCCCAGCTTCATGAACATGCGAGGTCCGGCAAGAGCGAGGTCTTTCGCAGATGGTACGTACTGCGTAGCGTTGAAAGTCCAGTTCCAAGCTCCTCCAAGATCGAATTTGGTATGTTGCTCGAAGGCCTGGGCGGCCATGGTCGTGTGTTGGATGCGGGGGTTTGTTGCCGTGGAGGTGGAGGGACGTCAAGACGAACAGGAACGAGAGGTAATCAGTTGGAGACACCTCGGCTCACGGGAGGATAGAGCTCATGGCAGAAAAAGAATCCAAGAGAGCGAAGAGCGAAGACTGAAGACTGGAGGCGCCAACTTTTTCAGTGTCTATGTATGCTGTCGCCATAATCTCGGGTGGTTGGCGCATTTGGGAAGGAGGGAAGGTGGTGAAGGTGCGGCGGATCTTGGTTTCCCACGTCCACCATTCGGTCCGCGTGCTCCGACGATCAGGAGCACAGCAGCACAATACCTCAAGACAAGTAATCAATCAGTATTAATTGTTGTTAAATTGTAGATGATCTCACACGATGAGCTGGTTCAAACATGGTCTATGTCCAGTCACATAGTCTTCCTGCATTATCACGGTTCCACAGCATATTGAGCAGTTGGCAACGACTTTCATTCATTATACTCGAGCAACATAGCGGTAGCTGAACATAGATGGGGTATCTTCGCAACATGCCAATCAAAAGCCATCGTTTCCAACCATCTTACATCCCTCCCCATTCAATGCAGAAGGTTCTAACCTTATCACCGCTCTTGGTCCCCTCGGCCACTAGATCTTCACCACCTATCAAGAAGCCTTTCTTCACAGCGGTACCCAGTCTGCCACCGCCAATGATGTCAAACATGGGAATGTCCTGATCGAAATCATAACTCGTGGCAAGAAAATGACTGTGGAAACGAAGTGGGTCACCTGGGTACACATTGTAATTGCATCCAAACCGTAGGCCAGGCATGATGTAGTAATCTTGCGAGTGCAAGTGGGCAAACAGTGCGTATGCAGTGGAGACTGCTGGGTCGGGCTGCTGCGAAGGGTTCTGTGGTAGCGATGATGTGGGAGAACTTATGGTAGGAGTGACAGCAAATGGGGTTGATGCAAGAGCTGCTGCTGGTTTGATTGTGGCGCTTGATCGTTCAGACTGACTTGACTCTTCCTCAAACAGCGAAGAGGTCGAGGCTTCCTTGACGCTTGAAGTATCATTGAAGGAAGTGTCGGGACTACCGCTCTCAGGTGTGTCTTTCGTGCCTACAGCTGCGAATTCTTGGGCCTTCTTAGCAGCCTGCTTTGCCAGGCCAATTGCAGTCTTCTTCTTTGCCTCATGAAGCGCAGCCTTTCTTGCATTCAGACCTGTAGATCTCAGAGACTCGCGGTATGTTTGCTTATCTGCACCTTGCAGCGTGGTGAACAGAGTCTGTTTGTGCCAAGCCTTGTCATCGATGATGTATGCCACCTCTTGCTCGACAAGTAGCTTTGCTTCCTCGGGCATGAGCTCCATCGGCAAGCCAAAGAAGACATTCTGTTGCGGAGCTTGTGGGATGCTACCAATGAGCGAACCGCATATGTGGTGATTCCTGCGAAGGTAAGTCACGACATTGACATCGAATAGCAGATAGCGGCCAGCAATCAAGGAGATTGGGATAGGCTCCGTCACGAAGTCGGAGGACAACGCCATTGTAGAGACTTGGTCCGCTTGAGTAGGGAAGGATCACTGTATCAAGTCTCGCGTTAGCATGCTGTCTTTGCTAGATTTAAGATCGAGCTCGAGGTGAAATGCAACAGAATCATAAATTAAAACATTTTTAGACATCATGTCCAGTTTAACTGGTGTCAGGGGATTGACAGATCGGATTTGTAATCATATTGTGCGAGAAGGAGTTCCAAGGATAGAAAGGACTTGTGCTTACCATATGCTCGCGAATTGGTTGTCGTGGTATTTTGTTGAAGAGGAAAAAGAAGTTGGAGGGGAAAAGGAAAGGTTTTTGAGCTTGAGATCTTTAGTGTGGATGGGAAGCACCCCTGCAATGCGCCTTTCCGTTTACGCGATAGCGTCCTGGACTTTTTTTGGGCTTCGACTTCACAAGAGCAGCGACGAGGGAGTGGAAGCAAGAGAAGATATCCCGCAGTGATCATAAGGGTTGCACAACATGACAGACAGAAGAAGGATCAACGGACCCTCAGGCGGGAGTTCCGCGCCAATATACTCAAAATACATCCAGAAAGATGCTGCGTCGCAAACAGAGAGGCCGTCAAGGATCAGACAACCTA
The DNA here is from genome assembly GCA_002554605.1 of Helotiales sp. F229. Classification (NCBI taxonomy): domain Eukaryota; kingdom Fungi; phylum Ascomycota; class Leotiomycetes; order Helotiales; species Helotiales sp. F229. Next base: position 1,069,703 of record MXAW01000004.1, on the reverse strand, counting down.
ATGTTTTGAGGAAGATGTGTAAGAGAAATATGCACCCAGGAACAAGGCAGGATGCTGATGGAACATAGTCTTGAAGACAGGAGTCACGCCATCAGCTTCAGGATCCGCATATCTCGAATTGGAAGCTTCCAAAGCCCCAAACTCTAGAGCTCCAGGCTTGGCATCTCTCTCGACTTCCGGGTTGAAGCTCACATGTACCGTCCATGGCCCTCGACCGCTCCCCAAGAACGCCCCCTTCTCTCCTCATATCATCCTCTCAACACACGTTAAATACGCGCCCTTCGCTACAAGAAAGAGGAGAGGCTACCTGCGAGATTCGAGCGAGCGAGATTTGGGTGTCCATCTAGAAACGGCTCTGAGAGGTGTGATCATTGGGGATAGATGGCCGAAGAGTGGAGTGGAAGTCATAATCACTATTCTGGAAGGCGAGGAAGATCAATGGTGGGGCGACGATCGGGGAGGATCGGTTACAGCTGGAGATTGGGGAATGATGAGTGTGCTCAGTGGCTGCATTACCGTTGCATCCGCTGCAATCGCAGATGCAGGTATTGACTGTGTGGATGTGGTTTCTGGCGGTGTCGCTGCTGTGGTTAAAAGCAGTCAAGGGAAACAAGCAACCTTGGTACTGGATCCTGTTCCATCGGAGCATCAAGAGATTCTTGCAGCCTGCATAGTCGCATACCTGCCTGCCCGAGACGAAATCACAGATCTCTGGGTCAAAGGAGATATTGGACATGGAGACCGGTCAGCAAACACTGCTCAGAGTGCATCGTATGAAGAGCTTGCAGACAATGCCGTGCAGGCTGCCCTGGGTTCGCACAGAGTCCTTGTTGCTGCTTTGAAGGAGACCGCCAATATGAAGTTGGAGAGACAATGAGATTTACGATTTTTCGCATGCTTACAGGTTCTGGCGTTCGCAAACAAGAGGGTTGCATAGTCATTGGACGATCTGGCCGTCTGATGTTGGAGTTAGGATGGTTTGCATGAGAAGCGGAGTCTTGCATATTGTTCAGATCATGCTTTGTCAGAGGCATATGTTGTGTTTCAATGAGATACCACTTCATGCTTCTCCCTGCTTGGGCCAATCTAATAGCTTTGTTGTTGACTGCGTTTGCACTTGGTTTCTTGTTCGCTTGTTAATTATATGTTCTATGATCAGCGTCAAAGAATGTCCCTTGTAGTTGTGTTGCGGCAGCTCTATAAGTCTCTAGTTCCTTGCGATTTCCAACATTTATGATCGTAATCCTAATTTGCTTATGAAGGAGAACATCACACGTACTTGCTCGAACCACCAGCAAATTGAGCAAAATTGCAACCTCAATCCATCATCGCCAACAGCAAAAGTCCCCAATGCCTTCTAAGATCCAGCTCGACGAGAACCTCTGGTTCCTCTACATCTGCCTCCAAAAATCGGATCTCAAAGCTGCAAGTCTCTCCCCCCTCCCCACATCCAAACCAAACAATCATTTCCAAACTCCACACTAACAATCCCCTTAGATCGACTTCAACGCCGTCGGCCTCGCAACCTCCCTCAAGCCACCTGCAGCACGAATGCGCTACACACGCCTCCGGCGACAAATTGAATCCGGGTCTTTGAACATCGCTCATGGCCCAGGGGTTTCTTCTTCCTCTCCGCCTCCGTCGTCCCCCAATCTACAGACCACGTCTGAGTCCACATCAGTTCCTGCGACGAAGCGGAAGCGAGGCAAGAAATCCGAAAACACAATTGCGTTTACATCTACAGCTCCAGCTACAACCGGAGCTGTTGCAGCCAAAGATGAGCAAGTCGAGAGGCAAAGGGAGAAAGATAAGGACAGGACTGAGAGCAGTATGAGAAATGGTACCACGACTACAGAAGCCATCACCGGTATGGAAATAAACAATAAAGCCGAGAAAATGGAGGTGGATGGAAAGAAGGACAGCAAAATCAAACTCGAAAACCACAGCGGCTCAGACGCCGACTTCGATAGCGACAGCGAAGCCGATGAAGACTCGGAAGATGAGATGCCACTCGCCAAACTACGGCACCGAAGGGCTTTGGGAATGGGCATGGGGATTAGATCTCCTCCGCCTGTCTCCTCCACTGCTTCTATCACTGAACAAGCTCCAAATTCGGGTTCTGCACACCCTGCGCAGGCGTACAGTACGTATGCTTCTGCCCGCCCGTTGACATACTGCCCTCCTGGTTCAGCAACTGGAGAAGGGCATGCTGGTGTGATGGAGAGTCTGAGATATGTACCGCAGGGATTCAGCCCCCTCGCCATCGATCGTGGAAATGGTCATGGAGGTTTGGATGGAACGGGATTTGGTGGCCATGGCAGTGTAGATGGGAGAGGATTGTATGCAAGTCCCTATGCAGGCTGGATTGATGGTCGGAGTCATGAGGATCAAATGGGTAATCCTGGGCCGGGATGGGAGAATCGTGCGAGGTTTCTGGAGCAGCGGTTTGCCAGTCAGCGTCAGGAACGCGAGCGCGAGCGAGGTCAGGATGCTGGGAGTGAGGTGTCGAGGGAGTCTGTTTGAGGCGGGTGGAGGTCGGACCTGGAGGGCGGCTGATGTTGGAAGAGCCTCGGTATTTGGCCTTCGAAGTCATAGGGCTCAAGGCTTATCGGAATGGTTTAATGACATCGTCACTTAAAGTATGGAGAGGTTGGGAAGGAAATCATGTATGATTTACACAGCAGTGCGTCGCGGCGTCGCTTAACCAAGGACATGAATAAACAAACAGAGAAGATGAAAATTGTGATGCAGGATTTCACAGAACTCATCAATGAAACTTCAGGTTCAATCACCATGTCATAGCAACCTCTGCTATATTGTACTTACTAAACGCAAATCCCTCCGCACATATTTATCTATATCAACAGAGAGGAACGTTCGGAAGATATCATCGATAAACAGAAGTCTCTATTGAAGGGCCAATTTTTCTCGCTTCATGAAGATGGAACTGACCAAGCTGACAACACCCGCAACAACCGTCAAGATCCATACCCTACTTATAGTCTCCACGATAGCATTAATAGCTAGATCGCGAACTGCAGCGTCTCCACCAGCCAAGATAGCGGATTGCGCACCTCCCAGGGCAGCTCTCAGCTCAGCAGATGTAAAATCGTACTCGACGAGAGAATCTCTCAATTTGATGAAGCCGACATTCTGGAAGACACAACTCGCGATAGACAGGGCAATCGCCGTTGTTCCAATTTGCGCAACATTCATGAGACCGATTGCACCTTGGATGTCGTTCTCCTCCACAACAGCTGGTGCGACTGAGTACGCCACTTGCATTGTGAGTCCAGCTCCCATTGCCATTAATGTCTCATAGCCGTAGATGCTACTCTTGGAAGTGGTGGAGTCAACAGTATGCATCAAAGCACCACCGATGATGAGGAATATACCAGCAAGAGCATAAAACGGCATATAGCTTCCAAGCACTGGGAGAACACCTCCAGAAATGAAGATCAGGGTAATGAGGATGCAGATGAACGGTAGAAGTCGCACAGCAGCTTTCATAGCAGAGTCACCACGCGTGAACTGGAAGAAGAGAGGGATGTAGTATACGCCGACAAACAGCGCAGCTGCCGAAGCTGCAGTGCCAAAGTACAGCAGAAGGATAGTTCTGTTTTTCAGGAGATGGACGGGGAATAATCGTTGTTCGGCGGTTGTTGTAAAACTGAAAATTTGTTGCACAATCAGACAAGCCAGCGAAACCGCGAAGACAATCCAGAGAGTGATGGGGCTAGCAGAGCTCCATGACCAGGTAGAACCTGAGAATGTAGCTGCGACTTGAAAGAGTGTGAAAACAGTGGCGTTGAGAGCTGTGCCCACCCAATCGATGCTGGCAAGCTTTTTGGGACCCGAAACATCTGGCATGCCGTTGTGCTTTGGGAAGAGGAATATATAGACAGGTGCGAGTAATGCGGCCAAAGGCAAGTTTATGTAGAATGCCCATCTCCAAGTTGCGCTGCTGACTGAAAATGCCTACTCAGCATCCCATAATTAGTACACTGCTTGTAAGTCTTTGGGAGTAGATTTGCTTGAGGACTCACCCCACCAACAACCGGACCCAGAATACAACCCGTCCCCCAAGATATACCAATAAGCGCATTATATATCGGCTTCTCTTTCAAGCTAGTGAAGACGGCAACGTAAGTCAATGCACTGGAGTAAGTTAGCATCACTGCAAAGCTCATCGAAGCAGAATCACGTACCCCATATACATCCCAGCTCCTCCAGCTCCTGCAATCACACGTCCAACGATCATGGCATTCATGCTTGGTGCAGCGCCACAGATTGCGCTGCCAATCTCGAAAACAACAATACTCCCAATCATCAGATATTTGATCTCGAAAAGTGCGTAACACCACCCGAGAAGCAGGATTACTGCAACGGATCCCATGGGGAATCCAATGCCGACCCCTTTTAGTCAAATCAGTATATGTTACGTGCTAGATCTGACGAGGTTCAAAGTGTCGGGATACTCACAAGCCAGCTTATCAATCTCGCCCAACGAAACCAGAATGGGACCTTGTACATCTGCCGCAATTGTTGTATCGAGCCCTGTGAGAAGCTATTGTCAGCCATCAAGTTCATAATCATGATGCAGTCACTGACCATAGAGAATGGAACCCAAGAATAGGCCAACGCAGACCAGGATCCATTCAACTGTGCTGATCTGTCTTTGGTATTCGGGGATTGCTGGGTCCTGTGCAAGAACCTTTTCGACATCGCTTGTAGAATCCCCGGAGCGTGGAATGCTTTTGGGAGCCTCGCCTTCTTTTGCTTCGATGGACATCTTAACGTGCGGTTTCTCGAACTTTTACCAAGTTCTGTATTGGGAAGTAAGAGAAGGTTTCGAAGAAGGTTGAGTTTCGTATCTGACTCGCAAAGAAGAGATATAGATTATGCTGCAAGATGGGATTGAAAGAAAGTAGGTAACAGAAGGTAAGATCTCACTGATTGTAACAGAGATGATATGTAAAGACAATTCTTTTATGATTGTACCCCGGCAAAATGGATGAGTACATTGAATATCCGTCCTGGTGGCGATGCTCAATGCCCAAGATTCTGTCCGACACAGTACGGACGTAATCGTCAACCCCCTCTACCTCCGTGTGTTATTCTCATTGCCAAAGAACATACGGACGTAGTAGCCTACCCCCTCCACCGTCTTCTGTTTTTGTATCGCCAGACGGAAGCCGTAGAAGTACCCACTGCTTGGCATCTTACCGTCCCAAGTTTCGAGTCTCGCCAAACTTTGACAGTGAGAGGGCTTGATCTTACTTTAACAAATCATTTCGTGGGGCAGCAAAGCTTTCATAATCTACAGACTTATGATTTCCTGCCCAATAATGTCGACAAGACTCTGCTGATGTTCGTTTGCCAATATGTAATATTCGCTAATCCCGCCTCGAGCTGGCTGACAGTAGGGCCGAACACGAGCGGGGATGACATTGCCTACCTCCAGAAGTGATTTCCCTAGATCTGAGTCAGACCACAGTCATGTTAAGCACAAACGAAAAGTGTAATGACTGATATTGCCCCTAAAATCCCCAGTGAGATGCGTTTTACGAGCTTGAATCTTTGTTTGTTTTGCCCCTTTGAAATAAATTTCGCTAAAGTTAGACGAGATTGTGACCTTGTTTGAGTCATGGTATGTATAAGAACTCCGACCTCCGCAAGACATCATGCTTATCTACAAAGCTTAGGAATAGGGTAGGTGATTGACTATGTTTTGCCATCCGTCGTGGACGATGTTCGTATTGAAGGTACGGCAATTCGACGTGGTGTTGGTCGTGATCTGGACTGGCCATCAACATACCTCGCGGCGGTCGCATAGTGGTCGAAGGTTGTCACAGTACCATAAGAATTCTACCTTTTAGGTTAATCAGTGGTGCTATTCCCACTGTGGAATGGATGCTCTCATACGCCGCATTTGGAACCGAAAGTAATTCATCGGCTTGAAGTCACATTGGTTGACACAATGCAGCCTCTGCGGTTCCTCTACAAGTACTACATACCCAGTAAACCCTAAGGAATATCAATAGTAAGCTTCCAAGAGACTACTTTCAGGCATTACCTCCACTTCTCCAAGGCCAAAAACGGGCATCAGATGAGCACAGGCTGATGAGTGGCAGTCTAAAGGACATTCATCAAGGCTTCAACAGGAGAGATTGGGATAAGTTCGTGGTGAGAAGCTTGGGTATGCACGTTGTGCTGGTCGAATCAGGACTCAACTATCATTACCTGCGAACGTAATCTGACAATTAAGTTCTATGGACCATGGCCAGATGATGATCTGGCTTCATTCCCAATTTGGGTGCTTTCCCCGTTCGCTTGTACGCTTGTTGTAGATTCATTCGATTCTAATATGCACTCTGCGTAGACCATGGTTATATCGCTCATGGTAGTTATGAGCGATAAGCCTAAACTTTGTTCTTCTGCCGAGAAAGTTAAGTTGGATGTGCCTCTTGTTAGGGATTCAACATCAGGTAAGGTTTACGGTTTGTGCTTGTGTTGATTTCTCTTCGTGGATTTATGTACCGAGATCAAATCATGACAGCGGACTGAAACCGCCGGTCAGGTACTCAGATAGAGCTGGTGAACACGCGAGTATGGAACTCCATACTCCTTTGACCAGCCCCTCTTCCACCGAGATACCTAACCGCCTTTTAGTTTCCTGTTGTAAGGGATTGTTTGCACACAGCTCGTCTAAATCCTCTTTCGTCTTCCCCTCATTCGCTATTTATCGCAAAGGAGATTATAGTGTTTAGCACCACTAGAGACGCCCAAAAATGATGTGATGTAAAAACATAGATATTATTATGATTATTATTTGGACGTAGTTTGCTGTTGTCTTAAGAAAAAGGAAGGAGAGGGGGAGGTACGTTTGGGAGTGATATGCGTATGGTAATGAGGGGGGGGGGGGGGGGGGGGGGGGGGGGGAGTTCATGCTGGAATGATCATATAGAGTTGCATCAATATATGTGTATGTGTGTTATGGCGGGCCAATGATGGTCTTAGATGATAAAGCCGCGAAACTGGCGCTGTGCTCTGTTTACATTGGTAGCTGCCCGCCTCGCTTACCTGCCAGGGGTCACGGGGGGGTACGATTAAAAAGATGCTACTCGACTCGTCCAAACCTTCAGGGCAATCCTTATGCTGTCTGTATGCATTTGTACTGGACTCGTCCAAGCAACTGCCAGATATCACAGGTATTTGGATCAACATTAGATGCCGTGGCAACACAATCATTTTCATAGCTATCTGCCTACCTACCTCTGTAGGCAGTTATGTGGAGAAAATGGAAAAGCCTTCAGAGCTCTCTCGCGAACAACCTACGAAGTATGCTCACCCCTCAATTCCCCCACCACATCAATTTTCCAAGGATAAATTCGAGGGCGCTAAAGTTTTCTACTCAGCTTCCGCTTTGGGAAGATCACCGATGCACGAAACCATCGAGAGAACAGCCGGCCAAAGCTCGATGATGTCATTTTCAGAGGAAACCATGCGATGGGTTGTTTGATGTTTGATGGTTGTGGTGCTCGAGTCCCGTCTCGAAGAAGGGATGATCGCGCGGCGTTGTTGCAGATGGATGCAAGGCAGGAGAGAGGCAGTGGGGGGATCTGGAGATGTACTTGGCTGGACGATGATTGAAGGGAGGCAGAAAGAGAAACCGAGTCTCGTGCCCCCTTATAACAAATAACACAACTTTTTCCAAAGCAATAAACGATCTCCCAAATAAGAAATTCCAAATCAATTATTTTCATCGCGTTATTGAATTCAAGGCTGAACGCCATGCAGCCTCAAGATCTTGGCAATCTGGCTTGCTGCAATAGCGTGGTGGGAGTTCAAAGTTACCTATCTCTGAAACTGAGAGGCCTTATGCAGGCCAATTCAGGCCCAAAGGTATCGAATGGCTGCAAATCGCATCCCGACTCATCGCTGCGAGACATAGCCTGTGGGATGCGAAACGGAGAACTCGTAAGTGTTGGTGTTTGGTGAATTTGTTGGTTTTTATTAAGAGTTTGGTAGAGATGAGGATTGGATGATGTGTTGCGGCGTGTCAATGCAGCAGCTGGCTGGAAAGAGGCAAGAGTCGTGCTGCTGTCCGCTGTTTTGATAGGGTGTGGTGTGGTGATTCGATATCTCTGAGGTGATGTGTCCTGGTCGCGATGTTTTGATGGATGCAGGGAATGCTAGCTGCATGGGTGAGGGAACGTCCATCACATGCTGTTGTTGACTCGTTGTTCGTAATGGAACAGGCGATAAGAGGAATAGAAAGTCTAAGATATCGAGTAAGGGAAAGGCAAATATATTGATGGGACAAAAATACAAACTATTAATACTACAGTTCTACGAAAACTCAGTTTATCTGCGGTGTTATCAACTCCAAATATATGCCACTGGCTGCTTCACATAAACTCTCCTTTCCTTCCCCACAACAGCTTGGGGTCTCCCCATGGGTCCTCTCCTCTGTGACAAACTAAACTAAAGCTCTGATATAGACCAACATTTCTACTAGAAACAAACCATCAAGAAGTCAAAACAGCGCCCGAAATAGTGTACTTCATCGTATGACGATCTGATGATGCTCAAAACTAAGCCTTTCATTGTCCCTAATACGAGATTCCAGCTGCATACTTCGTGATCTGGGTCTGACTGACTGACTTCTGAGTATTGATTTTCTTGTTAAAGCCGATTAGTCCGATTATTCAGCCGCTTCCTTCCCCTCTCGATCCACGCCTCCCCCAAAATAGCGACCACTCAGAAAAGCCAATCCCAACGCTGCTATCCAATCACAACACGCATATCTGGCGAAATTCTCCATGGCCCCCCGATCTGGCCACTTGTCGTCCAGCATTTTTTTGCTTGGAGTCGGCCTTGTTTATCTCTCCCGACGCTAGACACAGAGCTAATCCAGATCAGGCCCTGGCCTGGCTGTTATCTTAGTCTAGGAGATTCGTACACTTCTCTGCTAATCTTCTCTCACCAAAACACCCCTACCCTGCCCTTCCACCCTTACCTCATCCTGCACTTCTCTTCTCTTTACTTCAACACATTCGTTCACTCATCGAAACCATTCATCTTCGCAGATACAAGGCGGCACAGTCTTGAGATTCCCTCAGTTTATCCATAACATTCAGCCGTCTTAGACGCCCACATTCGTTTCCCCGTACTGTCCAGAACAGAGTGACGACCCGTTGCCCCCTGCGATCAATGCCTTCGCGATTATCCAGAACACTCCATTCTTGAATCCCCAACAATTGGAAGGCTCCCTTACCTCGCAACCTCCACGCTCTACTCGAATACAAAGAACTCGCCATCCTCATGGGTAAATGTACGTCGCGATGCAGCTGCAGCCTTCCCTCCCTTTGCTGACCACTTCCCAGGGCGATGGGGCGTTATCCTGGACGCGGGTTCGTCAGGAACTCGAGTTTACATCTACAGATGGCTCAATGCCGCCAAAGCCATCCACAAGGCCGACCCAGAAGACCTGCTCAGTCTACCGAAGATAAAAACAAAGTCGACCAAGAAGATCAAGCCGGGCGTGTCAACGTTCGGTGACAGGCCGAGTGATGTTGGCCCGGAACATTTGAAGGAGCTACTCGACCATGCTCTGAACATCATTCCTGAGGATCAAGTCAAGGATACGCCCATATTCTTGATGGCAACTGCAGGTGTACGATTGTTGGAGCCGTTGCAACAGAAGGCTCTCCTGAATGAGATTTGCGCTTATGCTCGGACCCATACCGATTTCTCGTTGCCAGATTGTGATTTACATATCCAGGTGATTCCGGGAGAGACGGAGGGCTTGTACGGGTGGATTGCAGCAAACTACTTGCTGGGAGGCTTCGATTCACCAGATAAGCACAACCATGGAAAAGGCCACCACACCTATGGGTTCCTGGATATGGGCGGTGCATCAGCACAGATTGCATTCGCACCTAATGCCACGGAAGCCGAGAAACACGCAAATGATCTCAAATTACTGCGGATGCGAACCTTGAATGGACAATCTGCAGAATACAAGGTATTTACTACCACTTGGCTGGGATTTGGTGTGAACCAAGCAAGGGAGCGTTATGTGGATGCCTTGATGGATGCAACATACACGAAAGCAGCACATGAACTCCCGGACCCATGTTTACCATCAGGTTTGAAGACCACATTGCACGGTCAGGTCAGTGATGGTGCTGCAAGCAAGGACCCCGTTTTGGTTGGAACTGGACGCTTCGACGAATGTCTAAGACAGACGTATCCTCTACTCGACAAAGATGCCCCTTGCGCGGATCTACCGTGCTTGCTTCACGGCCAACATGTACCAGCTATTGATTTCGATGTCAATCACTTTGTTGGTGTTTCGGAATACTGGCATACCACCCACGAGATCTTCGAAATGGCACACAAAGATACAGCTTACGATTTCTCTGCATACCAAGCCTTGGTAAAGGAATTTTGTAGTGAAGAATGGCACGATATTGAGGCTGGTGTAGCTGCAGGGAAATGGGGCAAGAAAGTAGACGCGAAGACTGCACAAGAAGTGTGTTTCAAGGCATCATGGTTGATCAATGTTCTTCATGACGGTATTGGAATACCGAGGGCTGGAATTGAGAAGGGGACAGGTGGTGGGTATAACAGCACCAAGGAAGTTGCCGCTCACGCGAAGGACAAGGGATTTTTGGATCCATTCCAAGCAGTGAACACGATCGGGGGGATGGAAGTTAGCTGGACACTGGGAAAGATGGTTCTTTACGCCTCAGGACAAATACCGCCATCGTCAATAGATGCTGGACCAGTAGGATTTGGGTCCAATCTGAAGTCCAACGACTTCCAAGAAGCAGGCTCAAATTCCAATCCAATCCCCGTTGGCGAAGAGGATACCTGGACAGAAACCGCAGAGGAAATATCAGAAACCGTCCATTCGCGAACCACGCCCGGGTTCTTCCTCTTCATGGTCATCCTGATCCTCATCGGATTTATCTTCCGGAAACGCGACAGACGCATGCGAGTCTACAGAGGATTCAACAGCCTCCGCCGCAACCGTCGACCAGGTAGTCCGCGCAAAAGCGGCCGAAGCTTCTTCAGCTCCAGCAAACTTTTCGGCCGAAGCTCAGCCAACTACGAACGAGTTCTCGAGGACGGCGAAGCAGCAGGCGAGTTCGAACTTGGCGATGTGGATTCGGATGACAATGAACACTCGGATAGCAGTGGTGGATCACGTATCGGTCGGACTTCAGGCCTGGCTACCCCGAAGATGAACGTAGTGAATTTCGATTCCAGCAATTACTTCGAGAATGCACCTACTGAAGGCGTAGGACTTGGACTGAATCATGTCGGCGCTGTCAATGCCTTTGATAGGGCGGGCTTGGTGGTCCGAACGGAGAGTCGGGAGCGTCTGGGCCCGAATCTGCAGATGTTGGGTGCGGGGAGGAGGAGTAGGGCCGCAAGTCCGACGAGGATGAAAAGTCCGTTAATGATGCCTTTGGAGGAGGTTTGAGACTTCATCACACGACCCAGTACACACAGACAGGGACCAGTACACGCGGAACGGAACGTGGGAACAAAATGAGAACAGAACGAAAACAACACACCTACCTACTTAGCGCGGCGCATATGTTTTGGATACTGGACTGGACTGGCGTTTGAAAGGATGAACAGGGCTGGTGGGGCGATTTTATTTGTTGCTTTGCTTGGGGTTCAAAGGGATTGATTCTGGCGTTTAAATGGGTCAGATGGATGGAAAACGCGTTTTCTTTGGGTGATGAGTAGATGTGTGAGGAGTCTTGCTTTTACTCGCTTGCTCACTTGTTTGGGTGGTTGAGATGGGATGAGATGTGTATAAAGACATTGTGGGAACAAGGGGCGAAAGGTGGAATGTTGAGTGACAAGGGGAAGAGTACAGTACAGTAGTGAATGAAGAGTGTTGTGAAATATCAATATGAGTTTCATCAAACCCTCGCTTGTTGGTATCCGTTCCTGTGCTTGTTTACTTTCAAGTGACTGACCTGGAATAACTCATATCTCTCACCTTCTTTCAATCCTGTCCTGTTTTGGGCCATCCTATATCTAAGGTATTTGCTCCATTCACCTCATCCCATATCCTCAACCCGAACCGATCCATCTCCTCCCTCTTCAGAAAACGGTTAACAAATGGATAGATAGGACTGATGCAAGGTACGGGTTCCATCTAGATCTAGTCCGTAGCTACATAGATAGATCTAAGACAAAAGTTCCAGTTCAGCAAGTGGAGATGTTAGCAGTATGTGTTTCCTGTTTGATTGATTGATTGGTTTCCACGTATCTATGCCCCCCTTGCACCCTGGCTTGCTACCACATCACATCACACATACCCTACGCAAATGTTTCTCTATTCATTCCTTCGTTCACCCTCCATTTCGTTTTCCTTGTCCTACTGCTTCTCGTGATAGCTTCCTTCCTTTCTTATCTCCATCTCGCTCCTATCTTGTCATCACCCCCCCCCATCATAATAACGTAACAATAGGTAATATCTGATATCGCGGTAAACTTACTACATATCTTAGTCTGAATTTCGGTCCTCCAAATCTCGCTCCCCCTTCAAGCTCCCTTTCATCTACCCTAAAATCTCACTCTAGTCTCAGCCTCCCTTCAACCTTCCTTAAATCTCACTCCAAAATACTATCCCTGCTGCTCAAATCTTCTCTTCAATCTCTCAATATACCTCTCAATCACCATCCCTCTCCAAAAACCCCGGATCACTCCTAACCCTTCCCTCAAATTTCCTCCACCAGTCCTCAAACGCCTTCAGCGGCACGACTTCCACGCCACCATTCACATTGCCGCTGAAACTAGCTAGGAAGTTAAAGGCGTTCTTGATGATTCGCTGCGCTAGAAGGAGGGTGTCGGGTTTCTGTTTGGTCGCTGGTGTGGATGATGATGGGTTGGAGAGCACGAGTGCGGAGGAGGGATTGCTGGTGGTGAGGGAAGAGGATTGGAGGGCGGCCATTTGAGAGGATACTGAGTCGGCGCTTTCGAGGGATATGCCGAGTGTGATTTCGCCTCCTCCTACAGAACTGGTTGTAGGGCTCTCATCGGCGTCCATATCCACCTCTATAACCCCTCCAGTATTTGCATTCTGAGAAGATGACAGGCCAGAGATCTTAAACACAGCACTCTCCTTCCCCGGTCCAATACCGCCTAGGAATTTGAATGTTGGGGGAGGTGGCTGGTTCGGATTGGCATTTTGTGAGGGGATGGGTGCTGGGAGGGAGATGTATACTGCTGCTGCAGTGGAGGGAGGTAGGGTTATGCCGGGGAGGAGGAAGACAACTGTGTTTTATATATCTATCAGCTTCTTGATTCTTAAAACATAAAGAGAATACGGAAGGGGGTGGGGACGAAGGAAAGGGGGAAAGAAAATATTCATACCGATATGTGAGAATGGTTTAGGTCCAGTAGGAAGTGTGTACACGAATGAAGTCTGTGAGGGCGCGGATGTGGGAAGCGTTATGCATGGTGCGCCGGTGGGTATTACGCCGAAGAGTTGCGGGAGGGGCTCTGCCATGGTTGGCTAGTTGGTGGATGAAAAGCTGGAGAGTCGTTCACTTTGTTTCCGGGGGAAGAGAGTGAGGTTTGGTGGTGTGGAGGTTGGAGGCGCAAGGTTGGGAGGAGGACGACGAACGGGGCCGATTGGTCGGGTCGAGGGATCGTTTTAGAAAGCTCCTTGGGTATTGGAGATGCAGGAGGAGGTCTTGGGATAGTTGGGCTATAGGAGAAGAGGAGAGTACTGAACTATTATCAGCTGAGAGGAAATGTGACTGTTGAGGCTCGAATGTTCGTGGCTTGTTCCACGACATTGGAGAAGAATCGGGTGGAATGGAAGAGGTGGGGTGAACAAACAGAGCTCTGGTGGGGTTCTTCTTGGCATCCGATCTCAAGCTGACCGTAAACATCGAAGCTACATGATATTTAAACAACACTATCACGACATTTTGGATCGATTAGATCTTGAGAATCTAAATATGACGAAGAGTAATCTGGATCTGGTTGATGAGTGCGATGTGTAAGTTAAATACCTATTTCGTTACTTGTTATTTCGCGGGAGAGAAATGGCGGGGTAGTTGGACTCCTTCCTACTTGGTTATTTCTATGTTATGTCCAGGTACAGATATTTGTATAAAGCAATTTTGACATCTAATACTTTGTCACTCCTTATGTACCTCTTTCTAAGCTTCATCCTCTCCCATTCTTCTTGCCCTCCACCAACTAACCTCACCAGATTCCCCTACCCCTTCACCCCCGCCCACACCTCTCCTCTACCAACCCTCTACACCCTCCTCTCCCCCTCCGGCGTCCCCATCGGCTACCTCACCGAACCTGTCTTCACAGCCCTCGCAAAAGTCCCAATATCGATAAAAGGCGAGCTTGAGGTAAACCGTACTAGACGCACCATCCTCGCCTTCCAGCAAGCCACCGAACCCGAACGCAGCGCCGCCGTCGCAGCCACTACCTCTCTCTGGCGAGAAAAGCAAACATTCGAAGTACTCAAAGGCTGGCGCGACGAGCTCTACCCCGTGTACGGCCCCGGCAATGAACTGTTATTCAGCGTCGAACGCTCAGCGAGCTGTCTATTTGGGGTCGTCACATACGGCGTACATCTCACAGCCTACGTACGCGTACCAGAATCAGAAGCCAGTCATGGAATCAAGATCTGGGTACCTCGACGCGCGAAGAATAAACAGACATATCCTAGCATGCTAGATAACACCGTCGCGGGCGGTATGGCAACGGGCGAAACACCACTCGAATGCGTGGTCCGTGAATGTGCGGAAGAAGCTTCTCTCCCTGCCGACCTGGTCCGTCAAAACGTCACACAGCACGGCACAGTCACATACATCTATATCCGGGATTCACGAGCAGGCGGTGAGACGGGATTGATACAGCCAGAATGCCAGTATATTTTTGATCTGGAATTACCGGCTGAGGTAGACTGTAGGCCGGGGGATGGGGAGGTGGAGGAGTTTGGGCTGTGGACGGTGGAGGAGGTGCAAGCTGCGCTTGGGAGGGGCGAGTTTAAGCCGAATTGTGCGATGGTTATGGTGGAATTTCTGGTGAGGTGGGGGGTGCTGAATGGGGAGAATGAAGGGGATTACGAGGAGATTGTGAGGAGGTTGCACAGGGATTTGGAGTTTCCTGGACCGCATAGGAAGGAGTGATTTGCGGGAGTGACAGAGGCTTGAGCTAGATATGAATCTTTGGAAACGGAATACCATACAGCAGGGAGTTGATCTAGATTGGTAGTTGGTTTTGATGTCTTGCTTTTGTATTCAGAGGTATCTATCTACCGGTTCTGCCAAATTGCTCAGGGATCATGCTTTTGATATCCTTAACGCCTCCTGGTACATCTAACCAGTCTTTTGCATGAGGAAGGAGGTGTACGGAGCAAGATGCTTTACCAGTCAACCTGTTGCGGAGGCATAGAGTTCATGACATCTTAGACCGTTGGATGAGAGACTGAAAAAGTGGGCATCAATAGGAGCGGTCAACGGCGCCAGATCTTTCTCCAGACAGCAAAACATTCCAGAGCCCATGTTTGCTGAGCATCCAGCTAGATGCACGAAATAGAAGATCGTGAAAAGCGAAGAACTGGGGCAAGGACAAACGTCAAGCCTCAAGCCTCAAGCCTCAAGCCTCAAGCCACATGCACAGGCAAATGTGTTTCTCCTACTTTCCAAATCCAGCCAGTGCTTTCCGAAATCTGCGAATGAGTGCTTCGATGGGTGTCCGAATGTCAAACGAAGAAGATTAGCCAGAAAGTGAACGCCTAAATGCTCAATGTAGTGGTACAGCGTTCGAATCATCTATTTCTTCATAAGAAGATAGACATAGTCGACCCTCAGCGGCGTAAGCTTCTTATACTGACCCTCAAGCGCCATCAACAACCCACCAAACGAGACATACGCCTTACTACCAAACAGTCAGCATCTCCCTCTTCAACGCCCCTCCACATCCAACAAGCCAGTCAAACAAACTCACATTGTATTCCCATCATCCCCATCCTCAAATTTATAGATCTTCCCATGACAGACATAATCAAACATATCCGCCAAGGTGGCCTCACTCCCAGGCCCGCTCCGACTCACATCCCTCCATCCCTTCCCATCATCTTTCGATCCGTCGAGTGACAACGAGTTCGCGAGCACGACGTGCAGGTTGTCGCCGACGGCGCAGGGATAGAGTTCCGTGTTGATGTCGAGCGTCATGACGGTTTGGGAGTCG
This sequence comes from Helotiales sp. F229, assembly GCA_002554605.1. Lineage (NCBI taxonomy): Eukaryota > Fungi > Ascomycota > Leotiomycetes > Helotiales > Helotiales sp. F229. Next base: position 1,053,446 of record MXAW01000004.1, on the reverse strand, counting down.
CTGGATGTGCCGCCGATACGCGCGACTCGGTCGTATTTGCTTTGGTCGAAGGTCGTTACGGTGAAGTGCTCGTCGAAGAGTTGGGAGTCGCCGGAGGTGGCCATCTTGTCTTCCTTGTAAAGCTGTTGCTGTGTCAAGGTCTAGGGTTTGTGGTGCGATCTGAACTTGTAGTAGCTGTATTTGAAATCGAGCTGTGCTGGTGCAGACTCGGGCGCGCGGAGAGATCGTGTTGCGATTGAGTAGGTCTGGAGAAATAGTGAGGTTTTGAAGATGTTGACGATGTCGCGCAGATAGGTAGAGGTACTTGTGGGAAGATCAGGGAAGTCGACCGCGCTACTGAAGTGCCAATCGCGCAGGTTGAATTTGTTGTCTAGGTAGGTGGTATGAGGGAGTGGTTGCACGGGCTTGGGCATCGGAGGGGTAGTCGTCGAGGTTCAAACCGTTTTTTTCGCGCTCGCTTCAGGGATAGTGGGGAATGTGAATGTGAGGCAAGACTGTGAGATTGATTTTAGGAGGTTGCAAGCACAACATTCAGTCAATTGAGCTCCAGAGCTGTAGAAGACCAGAGTCTAAGTTCTTCTGGAAATATAGGAATATCCTTTTAATTCTTTCCTGCCTATATTGAAGTCACAAAGACGGGCAGAAAGTTCATCTTCAAATTCGGCATCGGGGATACCTTTCTCCATCCCTGCATCGCAGACAGAGTAAATAATTAGCCGACTTCTACTTCCTCCTCACTATCTCCGAGACACAAACTAAACAAACATGGCATTCAGAAAACGTAGTGTAGTCCCACAATCCGGAGGCTCACTCTCAACCCAACCAGCAGCAAAAACGACTCTCCCACCAGGCGTACGACCATCTCCTCTAGACGGCCGTCTGACTACATCCACCGGAACACATTCACTGGACTCTCTCTTATCCGGACACGCGGGCCTCGCTTTGGGAAGCTCTTTGTTCATTGAAGAGAACGGCACTACTGATTTCTCTGGGGCGTTATTACGGTACTATGCAGCTGAGGGCGTGGTTCAAGGTCATCATGTGCATGTGCTGGGTATGAATGAGGCGTGGGGAAGAGAGTTACCGGGACTGGGTGTTGAAGCTGGAAAAAAGGAGGTGAGAAGAGATGACGAGAAGATGAAGATTGCGTGGAGGTATGAGAGGTTGGGGGAATTTGGGGCGGGTGCGAGAGGTGAGTTGAGTCTTTCGATGAGGAATTGAGCTGAGAAAATGATCATAATTTAACTTGTAATAGATAGGAATGCATCCCAGCCGAGAGCAACGTCGGATTCGTCTAGCACGGCAGTCTTTTGCCATGATTTCGATTTGAGTAAACGGCTCATTCTACCTTCTCCTTCAAACATAAAATTCGTCCCCTTATCGACGCGGCCAAATTTTGATTTCAAGGACTCGGACAACACAGTATCTCCATTCACAGCTTTCCTGGCCCATATTACTTCACAATTATCGGCGGCTCCAAATACCACGATTCACCGCATCGTTATCCCAAACATCCTATCATCCGCTATCTACCCGGCAGAGGCCTCAAGACCCGAGCATCTCCTCCAATTTCTCCATGCTCTGAGGGCACTCCTTCGACGTTACCCCACTCAACTAACTGTCATCACAACTCTTCCATTAAATCTCTACCCACGGAGTACAGGCCTGACACGCTGGATGGAACTCCTCAGCGATGGAGTACTTGAGCTTGCACCCTTCCCGTCCACAGCAGTAGCAACAAAATCTAACCCTACATCCACCATCCAGGAGGAACCTGCCCAAGGCATGCTGAAGATTCATCGGCTGCCGATTTTCCATGAGAAGGGTGGTGGAGAGGCCAGTGGCTTTGAAAACGATTTGGCTTTTACTCTTAGTAGGAGGAAGGGTTTGGTTATTAAGCCGTTCAGTTTACCGCCCGTTGAAGGGGATTCCGAGGCTCAGCAGGGTGGATTGGAGCATGATCATGGGAAGGCAACGAAGGTTGATATCGATTTTTGAGCTGGAGATTGACGAATGGCGTTGGGGACTTTTGGGACAGCTGAGAACGCCTGACTGGGAATACATGACCGGAAAGTGGTGGTCTGCTGTAGCATCCTGGAACGGTAGATTCGATAGACTTAGCATTATACTTGAGCATATCATAGGCGTTGTATTGAAGGCTACCGGCGAACAGAAATAGAATCCAACGAGCTGCGAGGACTTTCTCCAAGCATGTCATCCATCTCAATTTGGTTCCATGAACCCTGGCCATTTGAAGTGACGGTCCTGAGATAATTCCGATCGAATAATGCCCGTCGAGGATTGATGGAAACATTGGAAACTCGCATTCTCAATGAATCTCCGAGACATGAAGATACGATTAGCCATGCTGTTGTGTTGTTAGTGGGTTAGGAAGAACAAGATTGGAAAGTGGTCACATGCCTACGAATAAGACGAGCGGGACAGTAATTAGGAAAGCTAATAGCCAGAGCGAAGCCATGGTCTTTTGACGGAGAAGCTCCTTAAGTTGAAAAATTACTTGATGTCTGATCTTGTCAATGTTGACTCTGATAGTCTTGGTTTGAAAATTCGAGATTCGGAGTCGGCTTGTCAAGTTGAGAGTTGAGTCGAGCTCGAATCCATGGAGCGGCCGCTTGGACCGTGCGACGCTACAGTAGCGCCAAAAACCCACCTTTCCACCGCTCAAAAACTTCGCAAGAGCTTCAACCTCTTGCCATCCCACAACAAATATTTCTTCAACGCGCAGCTTCCAACTCGCAACTCGAGGACTGATGGATATCTCCTCCGCAATGACTGACATGCCAATGACTTTGTCTATTGCTAACGCGCAGTTTATAAGGCACTAATATTACAATGGTGAGTTCGATCTGGATTTCTTTCCCACTCCTGCTCCTGATGATTCCTATCACAACAGTTCTTCGGCGATCTCCTGAGCCACTGAACAAACATGCATCACCATCTGAAGCACTGCGCTCTATCTGGACTTGCTACCATATCTCGATATTGTGCGGGCGCTGACTTGCAACAGTACAGGAAATATTAAAATCTCGACTTCACCATGGCTATGCGACTCAGCGATCGCGACATAATGACCAGGCCACCATCCTTGGGACATACCGTGGCAGGGGGACAACAGTGGGAAGGCAGACCAGGAGACGGGACCATTCCATCTACACTCCTCATTCTGACCTTCCTGTACGGTATATGGTTAGTACTCTCTTTTGGTCAATCGACTTCCCCTCCCCCGTTTTCCTGATGAGAAAAAATAATCAGTTCTGCTTCTGAACTACATTGTTGATAAACCTAAATACCAAAAAACTTTCTGAAAAACGATCAACCTCCTTGTCACTTGTTATCTGCAAACTGGATGTAGCAAACTTACTGACCATACATAGATCCAACCTAGGTTCAACGCAACTCGAACGCAACTACGTCCCACCTGGTAAGCTTTAGCCTTTTCATCAGCTTTTCTTTCAACCTTCCGCCCTGATGACAACAGCTTATCCATTCCATGAATGCGTCTTGGCCGAGCTCCTCCCTCGTACAGGACTAATCAATTTATTGATTGGGATGATATGTTGTGGGGTAGTGAGTTTCAGAGCTTCAGTTCTCTGCATTGCGTCTTGTAGTGTAGAGGACTGTCGCCGGCCGGGATTCTTGAATAAACTGGCTTATCTGAGCAACACCTTTATGTCCTTACACATTTGAGTATTCTGTTGCAGCACATGCTGACTTCATCTCAGAAACAAGTATGATGATTTGGCACCGCAAGATGAAATACTAGATGCGATTGGGTGTGTGGAGGGAATTTTGGTGATTAGCTTAGGTAGAAACCTCCAATGAAATCACAGTAGCATATGGATCGTTTCGTCCTTTTCTTTGAAATTCAATGCATTGATTGTGCTTTGGCTTCCCCTGATGAGTATTCCAAAGGCCAGATTCAGCCCCGCAGTGCGTCTATCTTGACTTTTCACTGGATGATGCAAGTACATTAATTCCCCGAAGGCAGACAGAACAGATGTGTTGACAAATAGACATACTTTTGAATATTATTCGGAGCAAGAAATACAAAATTGGAGTTTGAATGAAAATATCAATCAAAATCTGGCATTTCTCGGGTGGCTCAAGACTGAGGATTTTCCGCCAGATGAGATCATCGTTGAGGTTCCTCTTCCAGAGATCCAGCAGCGCGTTTGTTTCAAGATGCCAGTCGCCAGTCTATTTTAAGCGAAAACGGCATCTGCTCCCCTAAAATAATGCCTAAGAATAATTCAGACCATCTGTCTGGTTTCCGCTTCATGCCAGTGCCAACACTTGAATTGTACCTTTGTACACCGCCTTGAAACACGACAGAGGAGGTTTGATTGACAACATTGTCGCCAGAGTCTGCCACGATAAGAACCTCGTACAGATCCTTGTCGATGCTACGGTCTAGGGGGTGAACACGAAAGTCAGCCATTGCGAATCTCTCATCTGGCAAAGTCGCTCCTTTCGACAATCCACGCCCTCGCTCCTCCCCCCAAGTCACTCTTTTGAAGATGCTTCCCAGGCATCATGCGAGCAATGGATATCCAAGGCAGAAGAGCGAGAAGGAAATCTACTCAATATCACCTCATAGGTACGATGATTTCAAGTACGCCTCACTTTGAAGCCGTGGAACTTCTAGGAAAACTGCCCCCAATGGTTGTGCGATACTTGGAAAACGTACTGACGTTCGATCTTCGCAGATTCCAGCCTCGAACAACGCCTGCAGCCATTCGACGTCGGCGACAACTCATATTTCGATTCTCCGTGTGCATAGTAATTTTCCTCATCTTCGTCTTCGTATGGCCCGGCGCCTCCATATTTCCCATTCTTTCACTGGGCTTTCTGTCATCAGGAGAGGACTTCCAACTGGAGACTGTACGATATTATGATCTTACGAATGTCCAGGGGACAGCTAGGGGCTGGGAGAGGGAAGAGCGGATTCTCCTTTGCGCCCCTTTGCGCGACGCTGAGTCCCATCTTCGAATGTTCTTTGGGCATCTGCGGAACTTCACATATCCTCACCACTTGATTGATCTGGCTTTCTTGGTTTCCGACTCGAAGGACCAGACTCTACCCCTATTGTCACAATTATTGAATGAGCTACAAGCCGATGAGGACCCGAAGCAGCCATTTGGAGAGGTTTCGATCATCGAGAAGGATTTTGGGCAGAAGGTTAACCAGGATGTTGAGAGTCGTCATGGTTTCGCTGCACAGGCAAGCAGAAGAAAGTTGATGGCCCAGGCGAGAAACTGGCTGCTTAGTGCTGCCCTGCGACCTTACCATAGCTGGGTTTACTGGAGAGACGTGGATGTTGAGACTGCCCCTTTCACTATTCTGGAGGATCTGATGCGACACAATAAGGATGTTATTGTACCCAGTAAGTGCAATTCAATCTATATGGGACACTGAGACCGTGAACGCTAACAAACAACTCTAGATGTTTGGCGACCCCTTCCAGACTGGCTTGGCGGCGAACAACCCTACGATTTGAATTCATGGCAAGAGTCTGAAACAGCTCTGGCATTGGCAGATACACTTGATGAGGATGCTGTCATTGTTGAAGGTTATGCGGAATACGCTACCTGGAGACCTCATCTTGCCTACCTTCGAGACCCATACGGTGACCCTGATATGGAGATGGACATTGATGGTGTTGGAGGTGTCAGTATTCTGGCCAAGGCGAAGGTCTTCCGATCTGGAGTCCACTTCCCAGCATTCAGTTTTGAGAAGCATGCCGAAACCGAAGGGTTTGGAAAGGTCAGCATACCTCCCGTGCCCGTTTGAATATTACTGACTCCATGGAGATGGCAAAGCGTATGCAATTCTCCGTTGTTGGATTACCTCACTACACCATCTGGCATTTGTACGAACCTAGTGTCGATGATATTCATCACATGGAGGTAAGATGTCCGAAGATTCCTAGTGAGATGTGATATTGACTTTGCTAGGAAATGGAGAAGGAACGTGTAGCACATGAAGCTGAAGAAAAGGAGCGTGCCGACCGAATGAAGAAGATTAAGGATCAGTTCGCGGACCCTAACAGCCAATGGGAGAAAGACAAGACCGACATTCAAAACGAAGCCTTAAAAGAAAAGAAAGCGAAGGAGAAGGCAGAGGCAGAGGCAGTAGCGGCCGATGCTACCAAAGCTGACTCGGCAGCTGCTGCAAAGCCAGACGCAAAGGTTGAGACGAAGCCTGAATCCAAAGCAGAGACCAGAGACGAAACAAAGCCAGCACCAAATGTCCGTGCCATGCAGGACAAAACATAAAAGCACAATAAGCCACCAAAGGTAGATATCTTCTCCATTCCCCACTGATCACTTATTGACATCACTAGGTATTGGAGACGTACTTTGAAAATGGAGCATTTATTTTACTGTTGTCGACCTTGTCCTTATGAGAAGAGAAATCGGCTTCAGGTCAGCTGTAAAATTACGTTTGCAGCGGACGACTCTGTCTTCGGACATGGTGAGCAATCAGGCGCAGGTTCGGGATTTCATAGGCTATTCATCTGAGGATGATATCGGCATTCTTTGTTATAAATTGGGGCGCTTGTTCAGCTAAGCCTGCTTCGTTAAGTAATTCGGGACGGGAGTTGTGTAAAAGTATAGACGGCGCAATGACAGAACATATGAACACCAGCGTGAAGTGATGTCAAAAAATTGAAGAATCAAATTCCTATTCGATTTTTGCTTGCTCCATTCTCGGACTCTAGAAAATAGGGGCAAGATTGGCTGAAATGGCTGGTCACGGGACCAGACCACAAGGCTCAGGACACGTTCAATCCGTCATACGGCTCGGGCTTTAAACTAGACGACTTGGGATTTATATTTGTACCAGGGGACATCCATAGCACGACAAGAATTTGGTCGTTTGCTAGCTGCCGACTGCTTAGACCAAACAATCAGCTTCTTGTATTTCATAGTTTCGAAGCTGGATCCATGCTGCGCCAGTCCACATTATGAGCAATGATGCCGTCGCCGTGAACTCGCAAGCACCTGGAAAGATAAATTATTCTCCAGCCTCCTCCGTACACGACACCGACACGTCCTCGATCCTCGAAACAAGCCGCAACATTGAGCGAGTACCCCGATACAACGGCGCCATGAATTCCTCGAGGAAAACTTCCATTTCAGTGGCGGTTGACCCCGTCGCTTTGATTACCACAGAATGTATCACTGTTACTTCTGCCATGCGAAAGCATGCTCGATGGGCGCATTCTTCGGTATCTGCTATCCTGGGTGGGAGCTCTAGTCCTATGAGTCCAAGCTTGCAGAGCTCGAGACCTTCGACGCCGAGAGATGAATCTGGGAAGACGAGAGGGCACAAGAATAGGTCCTCCACAGGACTTGCAGATGGTGATGATGGAGGTCTGGCGAATAGATGGGGGCTGCGAGGGAAGAAGGGGAAGAGCATGCAGGACAATCCTCTGATGGCTGGATTTGGACGGCTGAGGCGTGAAATCACGGGTTGCAAAGGTAATAAGTGCTTGATGATTGGAAGAGCTGTGTATTGACGAGAAGCAGATATACACAAGTTCGATACCCCGTCGTTATTACATCCATTTCTACAGGTCATCCAAGCTTCCGCGACCTCGGCCCCAATCACCTCCCTCGCGCTCGTCGCCATCACGAAATTCTTCTCCTACAACCTCATAAGTCCCGAATCCCCAAGGCTGCCACTTGCTATGCAATCCCTGTCTGCAGCCATTACGCATTGTCGATTCGAAGCCAGTGATTCTGCGGCAGACGAGATTGTGCTACTGCGGATATTGAAGCTTATGGAGGGAATGCTGTCTGGACCAGGAGGAGACCTACTAAGTGACGAGAGCGTCTGCGAGATGATGGAAACTGGGCTGAGCATGTGCTGCCAGGCCAGGCTTTCAGAGCTGCTGCGACGCTCGGCTGAGATATCAATGGTCAAAATGACCCAAGTGATCTTCGAACGGTTAAAACATCTGGAGATTGAGGCTGGGGACGATCTGGAGGCTCTGGATGAGAAGACAAAAGAGGATATGGATACTGTGAAAATGGATCCTTCGGCGAATAGCAATGATGCTATCAAGTCTTCGCTGGCAGCTCCGCCGACAGACTCGAGGCCATCATCAAGTTTTGACAAGGCTAGAAGTGGTGGAGCTCCGGCTTCTGGATCGACATCAATGGACAATGGCTCCGAGATTGGAGTTGCACCAGCCTCAGAGGCTTCTGATGAAGCGCCTATCAAGCCATATTCATTACCATCAATACGGGAACTTTTCCGAGTTCTTGTGGATTTGCTAGACCCCCATGATCGTCAGCATGCCGATGCGATGAGAGTCATGGCTCTAAGGATCATTGATGTAGCTCTGGAAGTTGCTGGACCTTCAATTGGAAAACATCCCTCGTTAGCGACCCTTGCAGAAGATCGTCTCTGCAGGTATTTGTTTCAACTGGTCCGGTCAGACAACATGGCCATTCTACACGAGTCGCTGATTGTGGCGGGGACGCTCCTCGCCACGTGTAGAGGTGTTCTTAAGCTGCAGCAAGAGCTGTTTTTGTCCTATTTGGTTGCTTGTTTACATCCGCGTGTTGAGATACCAAGAGAACCAGGGATTGACCCATCTCTTTACGCAGGTGTACCACAAGCTCCAAAGCTCGTCAAACCACCACCTTCGCAAACGAGTAGCGGGAGATCAACCCCTGTGCCCGTCAAAGACCGCCAAAAACTTGGTATGGAAGGCGGATCACGGAAGCCAGATGCCAGAGAAGCAATGGTTGAAAGTGTGGGCGCTCTTGCGAGGATACCAAGCTACATGGTTGAGTTGTTTATCAACTACGACTGTGAAATCGATCGGAGTGACTTGTGTGAAGATATGGTGGGACTACTTTCGCGAAACGCAATTCCAGATTCAGCAACGTGGAGTACGACCAGTGTTCCGCCGTTGTGTCTGGATGCACTTTTGGGCTACATCCAGTTCATTGCCGACAGACTTGACGATAAACCCCGGGTTGAAGGGTACCCGGATCAGTCAGTTCTCCGTGAGAAAAGGAGGAGGAAAAAGATCATCATCCAAGGAGCTCAGAAATTCAATGAGAGCCCCAAAGCGGGACTTGCGTACCTCAACAAGCACGGTATCATTGATAATTTGCAAGACGCCAAGCAAATCGCTACATTCTTGAAGGGCACTGCTCGCATATCGAAGAAACAGTTTGGAGAGTTCATCTCAAAGAAAGGCAATGAGCCTATCCTTGAAGCTTTTATTGATACCTTCAACTTCGATGACAAGCGAGTAGATGAAGCGCTACGAGAAGTCGTGGAGAGCTGTCGTCTCCCTGGAGAATCTGCTTTAATTGAGCGAATTGTGACTGTGTTTGCCGAGCATTACTTCAAGAGCAAGATCCCAGAGCCAATGGCAAATCCAGATGCCATCTTCGTGTTGACATACGCTATTCTCATGCTGAACACCGACAGCTACAATCCTAACCTCAAGAACAGCTCTCGCATGACTGTCGAGCAATTCGGAAACAATCTGCGAGGTGTCAACGGCGGCAACAATTTCGAGCCCGCGTACATCCAGAGCATTTACGACTCCATCAAGGCGAATGAGATCATTCTCCCCGATGAGCATGACAACAAACACGCTTTCGACTATGCTTGGAAAGAGCTCTTGTTGAAGTCCGAGTCGGCAGGCAATCTGACTGTCTGTGACACCAATATCTACGATGCGGATATGTTTGCAGCAACTTGGAAACCTGTTGTTGCGACACTGTCATATGTGTTTATGTCTGCAAGCGATGATGCTGTTTTCTCGAGAGTCATCACTGGTTTCGATCAGTGTGCTCGTATCGCGGCGAGGTACGGTCTGACGGAGGCTGTGGATCAGGTGGTGTACTGCTTGAGTTACATTACCTCGTTGGCTACTGAGTCGCCGTCCAATACAACTCTTAACACCGAGATCCAAGTTGGCGAGAATAGTGTTATGGTTAGCGAGCTCGCAGTCAAGTTCGGACGTGACTTCAAAGCGCAGTTAGCCACTGTTGTTCTATTCAGAGTCGTCACTGGCAGTGAAGCTATCATCAATGGCAGCTGGAAACATGTAAGTTCTTCTCACTTCTTTTCAGGATTACGAGACTGACTATGTTAGATCGTTCGTATCTGGGTGAACCTCTTCGTCAACTCCCTAATACCGCCATTCTTTGCCCCAAATCGCATAGAAATCTCACCCATACCGTTACAAACACCTTCTCAGATCATCGATCGTGGTCAGAAACCAAGCGACACGGGTCTCTTCTCAGCTTTCACTTCGTACATCTCCAGCTACGCTGCAGATGATCCACCAGAGCCTTCCGATGAAGAGTTGGAAAGCACGCTCTGTACGGTGGATTGTGTGAATGCTTGCTATATGGGAGACGTCTTTGCCAATGTTGTGTAAGTTCTGGAATTCAACTGTTTGTTGCTCAGCTGACATTCTCAGGGATATGCCTGTGGAATCTTTGAAGCCGCTCATTGAATCACTGCTTGCTCAATTACCTGATGATCCTACATCGATAGTTATCAGTGTCAAATCAGAGACCGACACAGCAGCGCCAACAAATGGCCAGAAATCCGCGAACAGTGGACCTGTCTATGATCCAGCGATGGTCTACATCTTAGAACTTTGCACGGTGCTTGCTCTGAGGGACAAAGAGACTGTTGCAGCTCTAGGTGCAGATGTGGCCGAAGCTTTGCAAAATGTTATGCGACATGTTGCAAGTTACCACAACATTATGATTTCGAGGACGATGTTTTACCTACTTCATCTGTTGCACGCTAGCTACGTAAGGATCACTGCATCATACGCTCAAGACCTGACTGACATTGATAGGAACATGATTTCCTCCGAGTTCCGGTTGTACTTCACACGGTCTCGAGCTTCAAGAAAGATGTCCTTGAAAAGTCAGCACCACTAGTTCTTCAAGGGTTGACTCAATGCATCAAAGAGCCTGGGCCACTCAGGAATGAAATCATGACATCGCCTGATTTCTGGGTTATTCTTCGTAATCTCACAGGCAATGCTCAATCTGCGCCGACTGTATTCGAGATTCTAGAAGGTGTTGCTGTTGGGTCACCCCCAACAATAATGGCCGACAACTACGAATCGGCTGTAAAGCTGCTGAATGACTTTGCTTCCGCTGGAAGTGTTGGGTCTACAGTTGAGCAAAAGCAGGATAAGCGAATTCGGAGAGGTCAGCAGCAGCAACAGAAACAGCCAAAACCTCAACCCCAGCCACTGTAAGCTTCCGCCCAATCCTCCACCTGCCACAAAGCTAATATATCACAGGATCGATGCTGCCGTCGCAAGAGGCGTCAAAGCCATCAGCATGATCTTCTCCCTCACAACCCGAATCCCCGTCCTAATGCAACAATCACACCTCGAAAGCAAAGAAGCCTGGGCCGCCTATTGGTCGCCCATCTTCCGTGCCCTCACAACGCAATGCACCAACCCCTGCCGCGAAATCCGACACCAAGCATTCTCCTCCCTCCAACGCTCGCTTCTCTCCCCCGAGCTCACAGCCGGCGAACACGAAGAATGGACCGCCATCTTCGGCGAGGTCCTATTCCCACTGATCCTGCGTCTTCTCAAACCAGAAGTCTACTCGTCGGATCCGGTCGGTATGAGTGAGACTAGGGTGCAGGCTGCTACGCTGTTGAGCAAGATCTTTCTGCATTATTTGACGCTGCTTTCGAAGTGGGATGGCATGCTTGATCTTTGGCTCAAGATCCTGGATGTTATGGATAGGTTGATGAATAGTGGGCAAGGTGATAGCTTGGTATGTCTCATTTACACCCTAACCCCGACGCCCAAAGCCAAGTATGCAGACATAGAGCTAACAACCCCCTAGGAAGAAGCCGTCCTCGAATCCCTCAAGAACATCCTCCTAGTCATGTCAAGCAGCTCATTCCTCGTCCCACCCAGCAAAGACCCATCGCAAGAAAAGCTGTGGGTTGAGACTTGGAAGCGTATCGATCGCTTCTTGCCTGATCTTAGGAAAGACTTAGATTTGGATGCGACGAAGGAGGTTGAAAAGGAGAAGGTGGTTGAGAAGGAGAACGAGAAAGAGAATGAAGTCAGGCTTGCTGAGAGACCGAAGGAAGAGATTGCTGCGGGGGCGGAGTAGTTGATTGATGGGGGGAGCGTTGAAATGTAGGGGTGGAGATGTGGGGATGAAAGATTGGCAAGGGGGAGTAGGAGTAGTGGGTTGCGGGATGTGGGATGTACTATATTATTCATCTGGTCTGGTCTGGTCTGGTTGTACAAACAAATAAAAGCGCAGGAACCTCATTCATCGACCTGGGATCGAAAGTCAACATCGAGGATGAAAGTAGGCGGGTGGACAAGAAGAAATTGGAGAAGAGATGAGAAGAGAAGAAACTATGGAGGCAGGAAAGGACAAACCACTATTTCAAGAGCATATTGCGGCATAGATAGCGGAGTGATGGGTTGATCGCGAAGAATAGGGGGTAATCTTGTATAGAATGGGGTTGGTTTGGCACTGAAAACTTGTGCAGACGTGTTTGATGGATTTGTGATGGTGACAGTGATGTTTCTGAGTCCTGTGTGAAAGGTGGACAGGTAAGGAGATGAATAATGACTCGTAGTCTTCTCATGATAATAGGAGTGCATCGGGGTCAGGCTCTTTCTTGCCTGGTTCTCTCACGACACTCAAAGTAGGGAGTGCTTTGAGGTATTGAAAAGACTTCCTGCCTGTGTCAATGGCCTTCCAAATTTAAGTCCATTAATTGGCATACAACATACTTGGTCGCTTCAGTAGATGCCAGGGATAACGAAAATCTGGCTGATTAAAAACGGGCTGTGAGGAGCATGTAAAGCTTTCTGTTCTCGTCAGCACATAGAAAGGCTCTTCACAAACTCTCTCTTCAAGACCGAAAGCCGTTTTCTTTATGGTTAAGTTGTGATTTCTCGATTTCATTGAATATTCTAGAGTTTCTTGCCGTAGTATCTTTGATGATCTTGGTCACTGTCACTGTTCTAGGTACCTAACCCTGTTGGCCTCAAAAGTGGGGCTTCGCTTAACTTTATTTACATTACACCGGCTTGTGTAATAGCAATGGCTTCCCTTATTGAGTTCAACATAGGCGTAAGTCTTGAAGCCTTGAGTGTATCCCTGAGTCCTATCTCCCTACAAGCACCAAGCACGGCTATTATGAGCCCCATGAGAATATGAGCGATTGGCGCCGCGGTTTGACATCAATTACGAACCTTTTGCGGGATTTCTGTGGCTTAATCACCTAGGAGAGTCTTTGACATTCAGTAGCCCAATTTTCAGCAATGTAGTCATGATAAGTCGGTTTTTATTCTATGACTGTTTGGCTTTCTGTGGTCTGATCTTGAGTGTATGGTTGTTGAAGCGAATGCAACATGACGCCAGTGGCTTAATATTCGGATCCTTATCGCCCGATTTGCGAGCCTGGATGGATTGTGAAGCTTAAGGATCTTAATCTGCGGAAACAGCTAGTCTTGAGTTGATAGGTGCTTTAAAGCTTGGTACTAAAAAAGGATACTCCACGAGTGTTCAAACTATACAGGGGAATTCTGGAAGCTGCTTGTTGTATTTACGAAGTTGCAAACACCACAGTAATGAATAGGCCCGCCAACTCCCTTCGCACCAAGTTCTTATGTTCTAGGAGCCCGCGCTGCGAATTTAGGACCAGCAGTGCAACGCGCAACTATGATGCGATCAACTCGTGTTGTTTTAGAGACTCGGTGAGCTCCAGAATTGGGGAAGAAATTTGAGGAGGCTGGGAAGTTATTTCTGCTGGCGTGGCATTTCCTGCTGCAGGATAGCTCAATTCAGTCTACGCTGCCCCCGAATATCCCACGCATGAAGGTATTTTAGGCATGCTTCGGGATGCGACCAGATGTCACGGGCGTGTCACAGGCTCTCTGACCCGCCAAAACCAAATTGACCCCCCCGACGCTCGCGTTGAGAACCTCCTCATGCAGGCACGACGACACCAAGATGGTCCTCTTTCTTTGTATCACCCTGCAAAGCCCAATCATACACCCTTCGCATATTCGCTAATGTGGTGGGTAATAAAAATGCGCCTTGAATGCCACTGGGAGCGTGCTGTACAGTACCCCTCTTTCACGTTGCCTGGGTGATAGAGCTCGGTGTTGACATGTCAGCCAGTCAAGATGCTGTGTGCAACTCAGCCCCGGTCGAGAATAAACAAATCCGGTGAGTGTCAATTCTCCTCTACTTCTATTCTCCAAGCAACTTCCACCGTACTTAAACACCGAAATTTTACAAAGCTCGCGGTATTTCTTACCATACATTGTTGAAATAGACTTCGATATTGCACTCCATCTTCGCTAAACGAATAGATAGGGAAGGCCGTCAAAAACAACACCCAACTTTCATCCCCTCGTCAACCATAATGGATGTGCTTGTGGAGCATATACCGGCATCCCTCTTGCCCTCTGTCCAGGACATACCCACTTCTAAATCACCCAACTATGCCAATTGCACTCCAACATCGGCACAGAAACGGCAGCGGAAGTTAACTGCTCAAGGAAGGCTCGATGCTGCTGCAACCAGGAAGAGAGGTGCTTGCACGAGATGTCGACTGAAGAAGATAAAAGTACGGAAAGGGTTTATGATCACTCTATCATTTTGGAATCGTGCACTGACTGCTTTACAAGTGCTTCCACTCGTCGCAGAATTCTGTGGGCCGCGAAACTCCTGCTCTGTTGACTTTCCAACAAGCAATTCCTTCGACGTCAGGAGCCACACAACACACTCTCGGAATCCTCGAAGTTACTCCCTCTTTTCACCCAAGGCAAGAACATGGAATGCACAATGAGTCTTTCGAGCAATTCAACGAGGGTTCGGACCGAACCTTGGCCGAAGTTGATGGAGAGGAATGCCTTGGAGCTCAGGATGAGTCTTGGAACTGGACCGAGTCGCTGTTGATGGACGGGAAACCTTCGAGTGGCTGCTTTGGTAACACAGAACATTTTTCTCGGATGTTCGATATGGCCTGGAGTCCATTCAACGACACGTTGCTTCTACAAACAAACACCCAAACCAAGCCCCACAACACCAACTCTATTGCTCTGGAACAATCAAACCCAGACTCCTATGAATACCAGCTCACGGTACCTTCTCAGTCTACGTCTTCACAGAGGAGTTCTGCAATGCTTCAGTCGCAAAATTGCAACATGATCATGCAGAAAAGCGCCGTGGATGACCGCGAAAGAGCAGATCCAGTGAAATATACTGCAGTCGAGCAGACAAACGCAAACCCAAAGCGCAAAAACACGCCAAACACTGGATTTCTCACAGGACTGGAGCACTCATTGCACTCGACAGCATGGCCTGTCTCCTTGCCAAAGTTGAGATCTCGCAAACGCACACTCGACCAAAGAACATGCAATACGAGCCCTACATCTCTATCAGCATGTCGCCCATGGTCGGATAAGAAGCCGGCTACTTCTCAGACCTGGAAATGCTGTTGTGGACGATCTGTTTTGAAGTCTCCTTGTTTTCGGCCTGGTAACTTCGAATTCCAGTCGTCACCGCAATTTGGGCAGAAGTCAGTCGCAAGCGAAAATCTGGGATCTTCAGCTCTGATGAAATACAATGCCGAATCCAGGGATGCAGATCAGCCGAAGAGATTTCGACCTCGTGGGAGCAAGATGCAAATCTTCGTCGACCCTCCCTCTCCAACAATTGATCGAGGCTACAGAGCCAGCATGACGAGGCCAGAAGCTGCGTATCATTCTGAAACTAATTCAGATCTCGGCGACTTTGTTTCACCTATCAACAGCTTCGACCAATTGCATGCTTCAATTTCAAATGGAGCGGGTACTGACCTGTCTCTTCTTGGTTCTCGGGACATCTCTACTGGCTATTCTCCTGTAGCATATTTGTCCAATGAAGGACCACCAAGACCCGTCAGGCCTTGCAACGTCAACAATCTCGACGCAGATATCTCTGCTAGCTCTTCTTTCAATCTGCAAACACCATCAACGAGACGTCAAATGCAAGTTCCAGATCTGAGCTTTACCTCGTCGTCTTCAGTATCAGACACTCCACAGTTCATGGATATTACCCCCAGCACTAGGGGCTGTCACGGCTCATTTCGTAATGTTGGGATATTCAACGAGGCTCCGCGGAAGATAGATTTTGGAAGTCAGCCTGCGAAGCCAGCCGTGGGAATTTCCGGTAATGATGGATTCAACTTGGATTTTGGACTCTTCTCTGAAGATAACGGATGGTCCTTTCCTGACTCTGGCTGGTTCGCTTCCCAATGAACCGAATTTTCCCAGGAGTGTATTCAAGCATATCGGGTGCACATTATTTCTTCTCGACGTTTCGCTTCTTTTGTTGCTCTCACATGTCACAAAGCGATTTCTTATCTTTGCCGTTTTCCTGTTCTCATGATGAGGCTCTAGAGTTCACCGGGGCAGTCTTTGGGCGTTATGGTGTTTGCGGACCGAGTCGACAGACTTCCTTGGTAGTTAGATGAACTATTTGCCTTTCAAGAGCTATTTTATAGCTCAATATCATCATGCTTAAAGCACTTCTCATTATCACAGCGTGTCAACAAGGCTAGTGCTGACTTGTCGAATGTCTTGATGGCTGCCTTCGCACTTGGCTTCCTCAGTAACAACAATATCAACAGCAAAGCCAATACCAGAGTCTATCTTCATTTTCCGCTCAACTGCATCTCTCAGTCCACCACATCATCCTTGACTTTGCGTTTGTAGCGAAGCGAATAACCAAGCCTACCTGATTGCACATGTTGGCCCGACTGTGGGGAATTTTGATGAAGGGTGGAGCGATATCATTGGTCAGCCTTGTGGTGACAAACTCCCAATTCTTACAACTTCTGCGCTTTACTGATACTTAAATCTTAGATCGCATCCATATCTTGGGCATAGATAAATTTGGTGAAGGGGATATTCCAGGTAGCCGTCAATGCCCAACGCAACCTCCGGATAGAGTGCAGTTTGACGTGGAGCTACCGTTCTCCAGTTGAACGCACCCTCTATTTCCTGTTGGGGCTTCTTTGTATGTAACGAGGAGTGTACACAGTCTTTTAGCAAGGTCCGCCTACGATACAGGTATATATATATCTTGCGGAAACCACCAAGGCCCGAGGCCATCTTTTCTACCAGACATTAGCAATTGATATACTTGATACGGCCTTGTTTTTTCTTCTTCAGATGCTATCTTTGACATCATTACCTTTACGGTAAATTTGATCGTATCCATACTTTCAATCATGACTTGTGAGTTTGTGAGCTGCACAAGACGGTTCTATAAAACTTCTTCGTACTGCCGTCATCACAACTGCAAGGTCAGAGACTGCGATAACCTCCGTCAAAGTGGAAAATCAAGGTGCAAGAAACATGCATGTACCTACTCTTCATGCAATGCTCAAAATCTTGGTCTGTTCTCTACTCCCATCTGATCTCGCTTCTCTAATATACGAACCGTCTTCTTTGGCTGCATCGGACAAGCTCTAATCTGCATTCGTCGCTTCACACGGGGCTGTGGGAGACATAAGTGCCAGCTGAGCAATTGTTCCCGCGTAAGAAGCCCTCGAAAACTCTACTGTACATACCATATGTGCACATACACTGGCTGCATGCATCCACGCGACGGAGATACGGTAGTTTGCGAGATAAATCTTTGCGGCATGCTAGGTTGCTCTTCGGCGTGCCAAGATGAACCAGACTCTCGAGCATGTGTGATTCATGTCTGTCAAGCAGATGGGTGCAATGGTGTTCAAATGTCATTAGAGCGGAAGTTCTGCAAGCGTCACTGTTGCCAATGGACTAATACCCCCTGTCCGAGACAGTGACGGGTGGCTCTCAGTTCTGTGACCAACACAAGTGCCCATCTTTAGCATGCAAATCTAGCTCCCGTGTTGCAGGCGTCTACTGTGACTCCTGCCGAAGCTACTACACCGACTGTCAATATCCCTCCTCGGGGGCTGGAGGCTATTGTAGCGACCACACATGTGGCTCGCTTGGATGCTCCCTGGCAGTTTTGGAAGAGTCCGATTACCAGTTCTGCCAAACCCATACCTGCCAGTGGCCAAACGATGGGAATAAGTGCGGTTCTGAAGTTGAGAACGGAAGATAGTGCTGCAGAAGTCACACTTGCTGGGCGAAAGGCTGTCTCAAAGCCCGCTTAGAAGATTGCCAATACTGTGACCAGTATACCTGCTCCTACGACGATTGCAGCAACTACACAGACTCTCAGAATGGGACTACATGCGGAACACACAATCCCCAGGCAGTCGTCCTACTCATCACCACAAGAAGCTCTCGTCGAGTGCAACCCACGCAAAGAGGGATGGCTCAAGTCTATGGTCGTGGTTATTTTGAAGGTGTATATCATGGCATGAACTTGAGTCCGGAAGACCACGAAAGTGCTCGGACTCTATTCGGAACCTTGAACATCAATGCCTCCTCGAAGCAAGATCCTGGCCGTAGGGCAATGGAAGATATAGTGAATAGCGCCATCCGAGGAGGGAATCGTGGCATTGGAAGGTATTCGCCAGTGCAAACCAAGGCGGTGGTTGAAGGGATTGAAGAGGTTGGAATTGGAGTCGAAGAGGTCGACCAGGCCGAGGAGGCCAAACACAAGGACCGTATATGATTTTCGCGACAATTTGAGTGTTGAACGGAGGGAATTAAGTGGAAATTTGCAGCATCGGAGGAGGTTCTTTCAGGGAGTTAGTCAATCTAGTGCAAGTGGGCTGGGACTCTGTTTCGTGTTCTGCTTTCTTTTGATAACATGTATCTTTCACCATAGTATTTTGAAGAGACATGATAGCTTGATATCTGTCTGATGAGTTGCAATATCCTGTATCGCGGCAGTTGTCGTTGCTGCACAGCTTGCATCTGGACGGGACAAAGCGTAATTCTCGGGACATCATTGACGTCTGCAGATCAATAAAATGGTACATTGCTGCCAAATTTCCACCTTTGAAGCATCAGGCGATGTACCATGAAATAGAGTCCGCCAGATCGGATTCACATACCCCTCGAGGCTTTTCAGATCTCTAACAACTAGTCGTGTACGATTAAGCGGAGACAGATTTTGCTCACTTCCATTCCAAATGCAACTGCTTTGGGGCTTTGAACATGACAATCTGACTCTTGAAACTATAGAGAACCTTTCAGTGGAGTGGCTGGGAGTTCTGGACCGAGCTTGGAGAATTAAATACAAGATCTGAGCTGCATACTACAAATCGCGACACTATGTCAAATTTCGCTAGCAAACTCGCAAGCCTGTTATTCGATACATTGAAGGGTAAACGCAGGATTGTAGCACAATAAGACGGTGTGAATGGACTTGGCTCGGTTGCTGCGGTGAAACTGCCCCTTCAATTCTCGCTTAATTCATGATCAACAATAGGATATGGCCGACCGACCTACCTATTGTGTTCTAAGAAGAATCGCATACTTAATAAAGTTTTTCCATACACACTTGTCTCGTTCTTTTCTTCCTTAACATCTTCTCGTACAACAGCTTCTATGCGACCAACACCACCGACCTCACAACTCAACAGACTTCATTCTCCAACCTCAATTCAGGATGAATCCAGCAAGTTCCCTCGCCAAAGGCAAATCCACCACCGCAATACCGACCAAGAAGAGGCCTGCTCCCTCCGAGTCTGATACCAAGAACACTTCCTCCCAACCCGCTCCAAAGAAGGCTCGCATCGCCGCGTCGAAGTCCACGAAAGTGTCAAAGCCGAAAAAGGGACCAGCCTGCGCGACTTGTCGCAAGAAGAAGATCAGGGTTAGTCACTCTTTCTCAATCACTTGGAGTTCCAGTCGTTAATCAAGTCAATAGTGCGCTCACCGAGTTGAGCTGGGCTCAGTCTCGAAGCAGCCAACTGCTCCCTCTCCTCCCGCCAACGAGCAAGCAGCTTCATCATCTTCCGTCAACGCCTCCTGCTCCCCCTCCGCCCCAACCAAAGCCGCCAATCACAGGGCATCTTCATCATCGGCAACCAGGCCTTCAAAGAAGGTCTCTCCAAAGAAAAAGCCAAATCTCGACGAGGACCGAAATGCTACACCCGAGTTCCGCGAGCGGATCAAGCGAGACCGACAAGAGTGTGCCATCCAGCTCACCGACGAAGACTGGTACCAAGAGCCAAAGTGGGCAAGCCGCGTCTTTGGAGAGTACGATAGCGTGGACGAGCTCCTGCTCCATGCGCAGGCACCATGAAACGGAGAGTCCGAAGCAGGTAATACACCCAGTCTTTCGTTCAGCAAAACGATCTCCAGTTCAAAATCCGATATTAACAGCCAGCAGGATCTCGCTAAGCACCGTTCTTGATCCTACCTGGCCTCGCCGCTGAATGGGCCGCTGGCATCAGTTCTTGATGCTTGTCTTGAGGTCAGAAACCACCACGAAGAGCATCGCCTTGCAAATCCTCCCATCGCCAGTCCAGGGCCTCGAAAACCCACCAGCAGCACATCCCATTTGACCAGTTCTGTCACAGATGCCGAGCTGGCTTGGCTGAAGAAGACGGAATATTGGAAAGCAAAGGCGCATGCACTTGTGCATGATGAGAAGTCATTCTGTTGGGATAGGAGTCGGTAATCTTGGGGTATTGCGATACAAGAGCAACTATCAGCGGAAATGGTGCTTTTTTGGAGTATCTTTTGTTATTGTAGAAATCACTTTGCTCTTCCCTTGTCCTCCAGAGACTGACCACAAATCGAAGGACTTTCTATGCATATCATTCTTGAAAGTCGCTTCAATGCTATGTGAATAGTGACATGGAAACCGTTCATTTCTCAGGCTTGATGATTGGCTATACCTGATACCTAAATAGACATTTTGCTGTGATCTGGGAAAAAAGAAGTTGGCGAGATGCAAAAGTAAACAATCGACAAGCCGGACCCACTTAAAATTTGCATATTGTAGGATATCCCATCCTTCCTCGTGTAGATTATATCATTGCACTTCCATAAAACGCTGGAAATTAATCAACAGAAAGCCACGGGCTCAACACCTACAAGTCTTTTTCGTCAGCTGACAACAAAAAGATCCCCTCTTTCCAGAGGATCTCGCTTCACAGCCCTACGTCATCCTCCCTCCCAACGAAGCATGATAGCCCTGCCCGCAACACCAGCCATATTTTCGTCCTTCATGAGTGGTACCGGGTGTATGTATGCAGGCATGCTATTGATAACCTCGTCATCTCTGGGCTCGCTGTGCCGTGAGCTTATATTTTGCTTGATCCGCAGCTGCCTTAATGCCCCATTTCTCCTGCATCGGTTCACATAAACGGAGATGGGCTACGTAAGGAGGCGTATTGGAGAAGCAGTATTGTGAATTACCATGTGAATGTTTGCTGTACCTGTGATTGAAACTCGTCATGTAGAGGAGCTGTTGCTCCGTACATAGTTATCGCCTCCTTCGATATTTTCTTGCCACCCGTCTATAATACACTCGACATTTCAAAACTATAGTACTGCATCTTAGCATTCTCAATACATCCAAGTCAGACCAAACTCCTAACAATACCATGACATCCATAACACCACAAAGCGGAGGTACGTCCTTCGCACCCTTACCCTCACCACCATCCTCATCCTCAGGGCCCTCACAAACCGCCTTCAGTACTTCCAAACCTCAAAAAGTCGAACCCAAATCCGAACTCCCCTACCCATCTCCATCAGTAGAAGACATCTCCGGCTTCCCACGAATAAATGCAGGACACATCACCGAACATTCGACAGACAGTTCGGACTGCGATGTAGCAGCATTTCCATATCCGAATTCACATCCAAACAAAAGCCCAAGCCCAAGCCCAAGGACGAGTGAAGACCCCTTTGCTGCGCAAAGAGGCGGCTTAGGGACAGAGAGGAATCCATTTACGTTTCAGGCTAGTAGCAGGACAGAGGACGAGGAGGAAGATGATGGCCCAAAGCCAGAGAGGGCGTGTGGGAAGCCTGCTCAGACGTTGAGTAGTGAGAGTGGTGCATATCTCCCAGAAGAGAGAAAATACATAGACTGATTCATGTTGTCTATAGATACCTCAAAAACATTACAAACAGCAACATCGAGTCGCCCACAACATCCTCGGGAAAACCAGCTGGTTACACCAAGCAGTCGAGACGGCCACACTGAGAAGACGCATAGCCATGATGGCAAACACTATGCAAGCTTTGCTGATTCTGTCGAGAAGGGATGGGCGAGGATGACAGGGAGGAGCAGTAAAGGGGAGAAAGATTAAGCTACGACTGGCAAAGCGAAATTACGATACCGTCAGCATACAAATTTGGGCAAGGCAAAGTGATACTGGAGTGGAGCACGATGGTTCGGGGCTTTATGGACAGGCAAAAATTAGGTCAAGAAGGAGTTGATTTGATTTGCCTTTGTCTTCTTTTTTTGATACGCCTAGCGTTGCGTTGTCTTCAATGATACCACAGATTCTCATACTGTACATACAAAGAGCCTCGTTTGCTCATGATGCTCCGATCACAGGCGCAATCATCACTTGCCTATGAAAGCCAAAAGCCCCGCCGTAAAAACGCCATCCTATGCACAGGCTGAATCCAGCCTCCAGATTATGTCCAAACTCCATATGGTCTCGTGAATCTTCCAGAAGCCTAATCGTCGTCCATACCATCTATATCGATAGCGTCAGGGTTGGAGGCAACGACTGCTGTCTCCTTGATGTTTCCTCCTTGCGGTCCTGTGCTTGCCGCAACGAAACCCACAGGAGCTCTGGCTTCTCGCTCCAATGCAGCCATTGCATCGGCCCGTTCATCGTCTGTCTCACCTTCTGGCTGGGCTTGACTACGAGCCAATGCTTGCGAAGCGATGAAGTTGACGTCGGTGTTGTACTGCGCTTGTACACTTCTCTTGATGCGCAGCATTTCTTTGAAGGTGTCCTCGTTTCCGTGTTGGACTTCGAAAGATTCCCACTTCTGCCAGAAGTCGGGACTTGTACGAGGGTCGCAGAACTGCGATGCATGACCGTAGATGGCTCTTGCACGGTCGATTTCGCCGAGTCGTTTCTCCATATCTGCAAACTTCAGACACATGTCTCGAGCATCTTTGTCAGGTAGTGCCGCGATGGCACGTTCGTAAATTGGTCTTGTAGATGGCAGACCAAAGTTGGAGGCGGATTTTGTGATGTAGAAGTTGAATATATCTGCTCGATCCTCATCAGAGACGGCTCGTGTTGCGCGTTCGTAGATCCGCATAGCATGCCTTGCGAGACCTCTCTCCTCTTCTAGGTTCCCGTACATCAAGTACAGTACTTTGGCGAATTTAGGTGGACAACCCTCCACGGCTTGCTCGAATAGGTCTCTCAACCGCTCGATACCGATCTTCCGATCCACTGCCTTGGTCAAGTACAGGTTCCACAGTTCAAAGGCAACTGGGTAGCTGAACAAGTCCAGACCTCTTTCGTAGATCTTGAAGGAGTCCTCAAAGTACTTGTTCTCTTCCATGAGGTTGGCGTAGTTGACCACTGTCTGTGGCGTTGCGATTCGAAGCTCGAATATCCTCTCATACACCTTCTTGGTCTCATCCAGAGTGCTGACACTTTCAACAAGGTCAACATAAAAACTCCAGAGCTTCCAACTCTTGTGAACTCTTTGCTGAGGTGAAAGGGTCTCATCGAAGTAGTCGACAGTCGATCGTTTGGGTGCTTGAACTGCCTTTGCCATGATCTTGACGGCTTCGTCAAAGTTGTCATTTCTCAACTCCATCTCAGCCCATTCAATCCACATATCAGCAAGCTCTGCCACGGACTTAAATGGCACCTTCACAGCTTTCTCCATGATGACCCTTGCGTTACGGATGTCTCCGCCCTTCTCATAGAATTTGGCATAGTTGGCCCATAATTCGTGGAATCGGCCCACTGCCTTCTTGGGTTGCACAGCAGCAATAGCATCTGTGTAGGCCTGCACCACTTCGACTTTATTGTCACCCCACAATCCTATCCGTACGTTCCATTCTGAAACATTATTGGGGTTCTGCCGAAGTAACACATCGTTGATCAAGAATGGTCGCCGGTCCATCAGCTGCTCAAATCGCATCATGCGGATATCCAGGTCGAAGTCCAAATTCTCATCCACTATTCCCTTGTCAGACCGAGCTGCAGCATCGTCCATAAGCTGGCCAGTTATGGCCTCTTCAAATTCGACGTATGCGTCAAATACCAGTGTGAAATCACGGACAGTCATCACTGTAGTGATTCCCTCTTCAAAAATGTCGCGTGCCCTTTCAAAGTTTCCTCTCTTGATCCAGTATGTTGCCAAAGCTGACCATAATTGACCCCTCTGATCCGCAAACCGATCGATTCCGCTCCGAATGATTTTGTCCACGTCGATTCCCACCTCATCCCCAGTCTCGACGGTTTTTGCATGACCAACAATCAAGTCCACCATTTCAATCCACAGCTGATAATGACCCTTGCTGTTCTTGCTTTGGAATTTCGGGTTGTTCAGGATGTCCATGTACTTCTTCACAGCCTCTGTGTAATGACCCATCTCAACAAGCAGCTCGATGAAGTCCTCGACGTCTTCCGGATGAATTTGCATATATCTTCGCCATATCTTGACTGCAGTCTGGCCAGATGCCGAGTTTGCGAAAGGTCGGTACAGCCCCCATATGCGATTGTGCTGGGTCATAGGAAGAGCTCGGAGCGCACGATCGAAGGTTCGTCGGGTGAGAGTAACTATCGGCTGGAGCAATAAGAATGATAGATACATTTCCCATATTCGCGGCATTTTGTTGAGAAGGATGAGAGCTCGTTCGTACAAGGCGTTGACTTTCGCATACTCGGATTTGAAGATGGCGGGATTAAGTTTTCCCAGATGTTTCATTCGAAGGGTTAGATACTGTTATATGTTAGCCATAGCTTCAATTTCAAGGGAGAGCAGGATCCATACTATCTTCCACAGTTTGAAGGATCGTGGGAGCTGCCGACAAGCTCGCTCGAGAACGAAAGCCTGTTCGAGAAGGGTGCCATGTTGAAACTTGAACTCGATGTATGCCAGCCACGGTTTGGTACTTCCAGGATCTCGGAGGATGTCTTGCTCGTAGATTGTATCTTCTTCGGACTATAGAACAGTTAGCGATTCAGTTTGCTCGTCGGTATTCGTCTTGCTTACAATGAGATATAAGTCTGCTCTGGCACGAGACAGCTTCGACTTTGAGACGCTGGGAGCAGCCATGATTGGCAGAAGCTCACCAGGCATTCTCTGCCTACTATAAGATCTTGCAACAACCTGTGAATTAAATAGAAGAGAAGAGGGGTGAGTGAAGAGGAGCGATAACACTGTCGCGCTCCAAGTTCGAGAACGAGTCTGAGAAATCACCAAGCTAGCCCGTGTTGGCCTTGCAGCCTCATCCCGCCGCAAGGCAGAAATGTACGAGGGCGGGTCCAATCAGTGGGTGGGAGCTTCAACAACAGCCTTGACAGCTTATCGGCAGCTGCCATACCAGCCCATCATAATCAATTCAAGGCCTCCTTCCTTCTCTCTTTACTGACTTTGTGACTCAAGTCACTTGATAATATCCAACCCTACTTGAGTCAATAAGAGCGTCAATATGTCTGGAGCTGCCGTAAGACTGCAACTGCCCTGGTTCAGCTTCAAGCTAACAGCTCTACAGAATCGAGAGGCTGTCTTCCCAACCCGTCAATCCTTGGGACTGATGAAGGCGAAGCTGAAGGGAGCTCAGACTGGTCATGATTTGTTGAAGAGAAAGAGTGAAGCTTTAACAAAGTACGTCCAAGATCAATTGCTACAAAACCATAGCTAACCAACTGTTACAGGCGTTTCCGAGGTATTTACCAGACCCTACACTCACGAACACAGTACCTAACTTTGCACAGAAATCACCAGACGAATCGATGAAGCAAAACGTAAGATGGGAAGGGTCATGCAGATTGCGGCATTCTCGTTGGCAGAAGTTACCTACGCAGTTGGGGGAGATATCGGTTACCAAGTCCAGGAATCCGCGAAGTCAGCACGATTCAGAGTACGAACGAAGCAGGAGAACGTTTCCGGTGTATTCCTCCCAGCATTCGAGAGCTATACGACTGAGGGTAAAAATGACTTTGGTTTGACTGGTCTTGGAAAGGGTGGCCAACAAGTACAAAGATGCAGGGAGACATATGCTAGAGCTGTGGAGACGTTGGTGGAGCTTGCAAGTCTGCAGGTATGTTGAAGTCAGGGCAGAGATACAGGTCGGAGACTGATTGAGTAGACTGCATTCGTAATCTTGGACGAAGTCATCAAGGTTGTCAACCGGAGAGGTAAGTTTGAATATTCTCTGTTGACTTGAAGTATTGCTAACTTTTATAGTCAACGCCATGTAAGTGTGCCTAACAAAGCAGAGTCTATGCATACTAACAGATCCAGCGAGCATGTCATCATTCCAAGGACCGAAAATACTATCAAATGTATGCCCCTCTGACACCTCCCGAGAGTTCCCTGCTAACAGCTTCAGATATCAACTCCGAGCTTGACGAACTAGACAGAGAAGAGTTCTTCCGATTGAAGAAGGTCCAAGGCAAGAAGCAGAGAGATACGGCCGCTCAAGACGAAGAAATGAGAATCCGGCGAGAGGCGAAGGAAGCAGCAGCTGCTGGCAAAGACAAAGGCAGCGACAAGGAGAACGAGGGCGGTGGAGACATCTTGGGCGAGTCGGAGGATGCCGACGTCATCTTCTGATCATGGCATGTGTATTCTTGTTTTCAAGTACGTATTTCACAGGTATTTTGTAGCATTAGCGTCAGGGATTGGGGTCGGAGCATCCATTGCTACCTAGTATTTTTTCCCCACCAGCGCCGGAGGAAGAATCAAAGATATCATACACATTCCAGATCTATTGTCTTTGATATGTGACCTTCATGACCTGTCCATCACCCAGTGCCATACCCGCCGTATTCTCCTTCGCACTAATAGCACCCGCCTCACCATCATACTCCACGAAAGCAATACCCCTACGACCCGGCACCAATCTGACTTCCCTAAAGCCCTCGAAGCGACCAAAGATAGAAGTCAATGCATCGATATCGTAATCCTCTGGCAAGTTCTGCAAGAAGAGAATCTTGTTTGGGGGAAGGTATTCGTCGGGAATGACAGCTGCAGCACCAGCATTCGTAGACTTGAGACCAGCACCACGAGTAGCTTTGATAGGTCTTGCGCCAGCATCTGGAGCCATTCCAACAGGTGCAGTATGCTTGAGTCTCTTCTGCTCCTCTGCTTGCTCGGCCGCCTTCTTCTTATCTACCCAAATATTAGCCTCATCTACTCCACCACTTCTCCCAGTAAAGAATCAACATACCCTTCTCCGCAAGTCTTCTCCTCTTATGACTCTCGAGCTCTTCATCGCCCGCAGTCCGCTTCACAAAAGCATCACTCCTCGTCTTCGCAAACGCCAACTGCATCGGCTTTCCAAAGAGGTCGAAACCTTGCACATCCTCAATACACTTCTGCGCGCTCTCCACATTATCGAACACGACGAATGCCTGGCCTTTAGCCTTCAGGTTCGTCTTCGCGACGACATCGATGATCTCGCCGTATTCGGAGAAGAGCTCTTTGAGGGCGTCGATGAGCTCGCCAGGCTTGATGCGCTCTTCGAGGTTGCGGACATACACGCTGGGGTTTGTTAGTGCCTGGTCTGGGGGAACGGAGTGTACGTGTCGGAGTGCAATGACACGTACGTTGCGTTTGGTGGTGGACCACCGCCTTGGAGTTGAGTTGCCATTTTTGTGGTTGTGGTTGTTGGGAAGTTGACGAGGCGTCGAGTGATTTGGAGCTTCAGCCTTGAGTTCCATTTGAAAGTCTGTCGGTAGAACTTCGGCTTTGGCTTAATAAATACCACAGGCACTCCACTTCATCCTGGGTCAACACCAACATAGTCCGGACACAAAAATGACACCAGATAACAGGTCATCGTCTACGTAAAAGTTTGAGCCTTCCAGTCTTTGATCCTGAAGCACCACTCCTCCAACTCCCTTGTCCAGACTCACCAGAAAGACACCGTATATTCATTTTCTACCTGGGCTCTTTTCTCGGGTGTAAAGTTGCTAGAGTCCATCATTTCCTTTTAGTCCTATGTTAAGGTACTCAAAACCTTTCACCAAGTGTGTTATAGAGAGCCTTACTCTGCTTCTTACTGTGCTTCTCTCTCGTTTGCTGCAATAAGACATGCTTCTTCATCATCTGGTCCAGATGACAGTTCCTCATGGCCTCGGACTACGTTGTCTTCCATACCTTGCCATCATACTTTGTTATTCTATCTACGCTTTCATGTAATCTTACTTGTTGTCCCAATTTGATTTCCTCTTTGCAGACGTATTCGTATTCTCATTCAATTACAAGACTTACAGATACATTGAGTTTCATGAATATTGTGGTACATCTATTTACTTGAATTTTTCGCTCTCTTTTCTTTTAGTCTCTCTAGAATTTGCCATTACAGCGTCCTTCTTAAGTTTTGAAACCTTCGTAATACAAACGAGTGGGTATCGTTCTTATTTTTGAGATATCGAAGACAGCCATTCTTCCCGATTCTCCAACTTCTGTCTTTAATTCCCTTCTCGCAACATCTCCTTGATCCTCTCAACCAGCACCCCATCCCAAACTGCATACCCCTTCTCATTCAAATGCACATGATCATCCAAATGTGCTTCCATATCCACAATCGGCGCCTCCATGAAGTCCACCCTCTTCCCCAACTCCTCCACTTTCCCCCTCAACCTCTCGTTCGTCTCCACCACACACTCATCTCGCACATCCTTCCTCGCAAGAACTCCACAGATAAGTACCCTACTCCCCTTAGCAACCCCACAGAGTGCCCTCACAAGCAGCCCATACGCCTTTATATCACTCTCCCCTACCGCCTTGTTCTTCTTCAAATCATTCGTCCCCATCATCACGACCCATACCTTTACATTAGTTGGTAGGTACGGGAGCATGATGAGGAATCGGTAGATGACATTACTGATTTTATCGCCGCCGCAACCGGCGTTGAAGGAGGATGGCAGGTCGGCTGTCTGGGTGGTGGAGCCTGTTGTGAGGAGCCGCTCGATCATGGAGTCGCCAAGGAGGATGGTGGTAGGGGATGGGGGTGTAATGAGGAGGGGGAGATGTGTTGAGTGGCAGGTGGTGTGGGAGCGGTCTTTGAATTTAGAGAGGATGGTAAGTAGATCTAACAGGTCTGGTGAAAGCTGTGGTTTTTCTGGAGGTTTGGGGTCCGACATCTTGTTTTGTTCGAATTTTGACTGAGGTAAGATCTTATTGTTGCATGCAATATTGCGTTCTTTACGTTCTATTTGAAGGTCATATTGCACTTGCTTAAGTATCTTGTTTATTTTTCAGAGAGTTCATGTACTTCGGTCAAGTGACTCATGCGGTCCACTCCATACATGCCAAGATTCTGCACGATGAGCTGAAAAGAGGTTCCAGTGAGGCTGAGTTCAACACCCTGATCGGAAAATGAGCTGTTTGAACTACTTCATTTTGAAGATCACCATACATGCACACTAATTATAATTGACCTGGCATGTTTCAATAATCAGTCCACCCACTCGACCAAGTCGTAAATGTTAGGTGAAGTTGATAATTTTCGCACCCCTTTGCCATCTCGCTTATTGAGATCGCCACCCAACAAGAATAAACATCAACATTGAGTAGCCTACTCAAGTAGTTTATTTCACATCTACTCAATAAGTAGTGGGTTAAATTATGCCACAAGGTAGGTCGTTTTTTTCTTCATACATCTGATAGCTTTAGCTCACCAAAAACTTCGATTCCTTGACATTCCTCTCAATCAAACGTCACATCTACAGCGTACAGCAAGATCTTCCATAATAGCGAGTCGAAATATTGAATTTCGACTAAGCCATCTATCTAACTCTTTCTTAACATCTGCTCATCCAACCCCCCCCCCCCCCCCAAATCCTCCTCTCCTTCTCACCCACCTCCCCGTCCCTCTCTAACCCAAATAAATCATCCTGTCTCACCATTCAACCTTCTTCTCCCCATTTGGGATGTTATGTAATGCCCTTTACATCCTCCCCGCAATCGTGAAAGTTGGTAAAGTAGCAGTTCGCGAGATCGTGGTCGTGACTCCGAATGGAGCCGCGAGAGTGCAGACGCGAATCTGTTCAAAAATACTGTCAGACACCTTCTCTCGGGCAGCATTTTGTTCCTATACCGGTAGATGTTGAATATAGATAGAGATAGGATGTAAGAGAGGTTAGAGGCGGGCAAAATAGCAAGGAGAAACTTACAGCCCCTCCACTAACCAAGCAGCAATACGCGGTCGTTGGTGCCGCGCAGGTGAAGTCGGCTGTTGTGCCTGTTATGGGTGAACCTATTGCACGGCAGTATATCAGCATACCAGCGCACACCATCACACCAAGTACAACTCAAATCCGAAGTCAAGTAACCGAGAAGTTTTGGGGAAGTAACAAGTTAACAAGGAGATGGGAGGGAGATGTGTGAGGAGAGATAGAGAGGAAGAAAGAGGTGTCATACATCCAGCACCAGCCGAAACGCAGCACTGCGCAGTAAGCTGTCTCGAGCAGGAATAGTGCGCCTCTTGACCTGCAACAAGACCCGAGACAGCGAGAGCTAGAGTTGCGATGGTAGAGGTATTTGTAAGGTGCATGTTGTAGTAGTATTTCAAAGAAATAGTAGGTGAGAATGAGGGTGTGGACTAGGTAGTTCAAAGACTGTTGTGTGTGAATTGAGTTGAATTGATGTTGAAAGTGATCTTGGGCCTGGGAACCTAGTATTTATACATGCCCACCACCCTTTCTTCCTTCTCCCTTCTCCTCTCTCATGCGCTCTTCCTCCTGGCCCCTCTGTTCAAATTCCTTGGCTTAGATGTAGGTAACACAAACTTTTCTTAAGCACCCCTTTCCCCCTATAGTATCATGATTATGCCCTCTCAAAACAGCGCTAGCGCTGCAATGACGTTCTGGAAAAGACCCACAAAGCCAAAATCTGAAGTCTGGAAATTGCACAAGCGAGTTTTACTTTTGACTCCTCTCCTTCTCCAACTTCCTCTTCCAGACATCCGGACATGATGTGCTCACCCCCTGACTCGACTTAATCTCAACAATACACATACCGATATCCCAAAGCTACCTACGAATTCAAGTAAGCAGCGTAACAACCATGACAAGATTTGAAAAATAAATATACCATCAATCCACTCAGCCCTAGAATCGAGTGCTTGCCGTCGTCTTCTGAACGTATTGTGCTCTTGCCGCTGTACTTTTCTATAACCAAAACAACAAATCAGAAACCTCGCATCCAAAATTTCAGTTGACGTTGTACTGGAATGACATTAGACATAGAAAGCTGCAGGTAAGATGGGCACAGTCTACCGTATATCGGGTTTGAAAGAAGGATGTTGACGTAGACGTGAAGGGGAAATGCGGGTCGTATGTGGTGTACTCGTCCAGTAACCATGTCGCTCTCGTGTTGTAGTGTTTTTCTTTTCCTCCTGTGGGGGTTTCTTACTCGTTTGTTCTTCCTTCAAGGGAGAGGTACAATGGTACGCTGACCTGACTTTACAGCAGATAATGCGGCGAAGTCTCGGTTCTCGGCTCCACCTTCGGCTTGTTGACCGACGAACTAGCACCCTGTACTGTAAGCCGACTTAATGTCATACTGATCTTTGTCTCCAAGCTTGAACTGACGAATAGAGAAACGAGCGAGAAGGTGATCCGCAGCCGTTGAATTCATCTTTCCATTAGTTTTGATTTAGACTCACTTGACTAGTGTGGTGGTATTTTTCAAAAGCAGATTGTAAACCAGAGTGTCATTCAGTCATAAGTACATCGGTACGGCCACCGGAGAAAAGATCCCATCAATTCATCCTCTGAACTCATTTCGATCGAATCCATTCGCGCAGCTTGGCAAGCGAATACAGATCATGTTTTTTCTCCGAGGTGAAGAAGATCTCCTCGTACCATCCTTCCGTCCCAAGCGACTGCAACCTATTTCCCACAGGTTGGCACGAGCCAAAATCAATGAGCACAGGCGAGCCATCCTTCACCATGATGTTGTCTGGATTAATGTCGTTATGAGCTAAGCCCAAAGAGTGAATACACTCCATGGCAGATTCCACTCCCGCAATGAATAATTCCTTGTCGAGCTCCTGAAAGGCAGCAAAGGCTGTTGATGAAGGATCGGCTACGACCTGCGTCAAAGTCTTATCCAATTTCTCGAACAAGAGCGATGTAATCCTGCCACGTCTCATACGACAGCCGTAGTAGGTGACAATGTTCGGATGAGCGGTTTTGGAGATCAGTTCCATGGTGAGGGTCTCGTCGAGGAGTGCCTTGGTAATGTAGCCGGTGCCCTTCATTGTCTCGTAGCAGTTGAGGCCTGGACGCTTGATGAACGCCGAGCTTTCGTCCAAGTCGTCGGGGGCAATCTTCAATGATTTATTTGCAGGTGCTTCTGGGTAGATCTCTTCGTCCTTGATTCGCTTCAAACCTGCGTTGAACTCGGCGATTGTCATGTCCCGCTTGTTTTTCGACGACTCGCCGAAGTAGACTACTTCATCGGGGGTGACGTGGTAGAATGTCAGGTATTTTGGTTTGTCTGTCTCCGAGTCCCATGCTTCGACAAGAAAGAGATCTTGAAGCGATTTTATGATTGGTTTTTGACTGTCTATAGTGGTCGATGCCTCGTTTGGCGGCAAATTTTCAGAAGCCATTTTGGGGGTGGGCAGACAATGCCTCAGTTGAGATAATTTGGAATGAGCATCGGTATCCTCTGTGTGCGAATGGAGGACGAAGATGACTTTACACTGAGCAAGACGTGTGTCGTGGAAGTAGATAGGGGAGGCCGTGTCAGGTGGCTTGAGGTCAGTGGAGGAAGAGCGAGGATTCAGGAAATGCTGTGTCCGTTGGCAAGTGAGCCAGTACGGTAGCGAGCAAACCAAAAGCTTTGTGTAACAACCAAAAAGTTTCTGATTCTGAATCGGGAAGGAGCGGTCAGCCCCCAAGCCGTCCTCCAATCACGCTCCAGGGCATTCACTTACAGCGTCGTGGGGCTTCTTGAGCCGGCTGTTCAAAAGATACTTGCAACATTACTATATAGGTATCTATCTTATTGAACAACTTGAATTTTTTGGCAAGGTATGCTGTACTTGCGCAAGGTTGTCTATATCAAGGCCCTGCTCTCTGCGATGAGTAAAATTAGCTGTCTTGTTTCTCATTGTCTGGTCTGCTACCGTGGCGAGTTGAGTTAGTACTTCTTCCAACCACGTTGTAGTACTATTGCCTACTAGGAGACTCATGAGGCTCGGTTCAATGAGTGCTAATTCACGAGACGTTACTGCGCGCTCACGCATCATCATCAAACGTCAGCCGATCTACGACAGAGCCTTCCAGCCTTCCCATCTCCCAGTCTACCTTTCTGACAAGTCAATATCTGGAAAGCGGCGAGAACCAATTATTCGAATTCTAGGCTTGCCCGAGGTCAGCTGTGCAAGATTTCACGTTCCGACGTCTAGGTATGCATACATAACTACTTCGACGCGTGTTTTGCTTCGACTGGCACCACGGGAGATAAAAGACGGTTCCAGACACCCAATAGCAAGTTCGTATCTGAAAACTTCGGGGAGCACTGGCGGTGCTGCGTATGTCTGAGCCCCATCACCAAGACATCGACGCCCGGCTGGAGTGCTTGCACTACTGCACCTGCCCAAGTTCGCCAGTGAGAGATGGGATCTCTTCAACCGTTAGCCCATTGCCGTTCAGTAGAGAGCCGCATGAAGTCATGTTTGACTGTGGCATCAGTTTTTGTATTCCCACACCAATGTTACCTACACCACCCTTCTCCAACTATATCAAAAAAACAGAAAAGCTTCTCCGACATCAGGCCATGAATAGCATACAGAATTCCACTGGATTCTATCAACACCCGAGTGAAGCGCTCGTACTACCGCACCTGGATGAGTACCCAGCCCAATGATCATGGATTGGCAGCCAGTGCCAGGGAAAATTCCCCATCCCCCATTCCCCAACAACATCCTATTTTACCTAATAACCTGCTATCGAGGGACACAGGATCCAGCAGAGCCTCTACTGTCAAGTATAAGATGAGGGCTTTGTTCCGCTAAGCAGTGTATTGGCAGAACTATACTCGAGTCCGAAAGCACCGCCTCGTCTCCCCAAACCACCCCATCGATACCCCAAACATAACATCACTTCGACCAAACCTCTTTCCCTCTTCACCAAGCTTCCCAGTATCACGCATCATGTACGTCCGCTGAAATACCCCTCTTCTGACAGTCTCTAAAGGCTTTCGCAGGTGCACCCGAACCCGCACCAGGAAGATTACCACAAAACCAGATGGTACTAGGGTCGTTGAAGAGACCACTAGAGTAGCCGACTGCGGCAAGACAACTTGTAGGACCTCAGGGAGCTATATACCTCCGTCAGCGAATCGAAACCGGGTATAGGAGAAGTCAGGACATGAGAGCGTCTGTCTGCTTGACCAATGGGCCCAATGGGCAGAATGTTTGATTTCCAGGACGCTATTTCGACGTGCTTGCAATTGGCTGGTGTCTCGTTGGTTTGGATTCAGGGGAAGGGAAAGGATCTCTTTCTATATTGATGTTTCAGCGGGGTAGTGGAGGATGCCATTAATTTTTCAGTTCCTCACATTGAGAGTCGCGTCATG
This sequence comes from Helotiales sp. F229, assembly GCA_002554605.1. NCBI lineage: Eukaryota > Fungi > Ascomycota > Leotiomycetes > Helotiales > Helotiales sp. F229. Next base: position 1,018,717 of record MXAW01000004.1, on the reverse strand, counting down.
AGGATGTGGTGCAGCAACAAATGGACACAGGATATGAGCAATGGACACATTCATTGACACCGTAGCAATTCAATGACTCATTACGCGGTCAAGATTCACAACAATTATTCTCCATTCCACTCACAAATGATCAGAGTATGTGCGAGCGAACATAGAATCCCAATGACGAGATCCAAACATACGCCCAAGTCCACCCATGGGTAATCTTACAATCACACTGTAATTGTTAAGGTTAACGCGGAGTACTAGTTACACTCAGCCTCTTTAACACAACAATCTTTCCAATCCTAAAGACTTGTTGATCAATTAACGAGTAGAGTGTACATTTGCTACTTGCGTGCCATATTATCATCTCTAGGTATGCTGCATGCACCACGTGAAAGGAAAGAGCTGGGTTTCACTCTCCAGCTTCACTCGGAATGATGAGCGCAACCGAGTGAGAATAATAGATGACATGCAGGCTTCCCTGAATACAAGCCATTGTCAATTGCATATGTACCACAGCTTGTAGCTCACAAGTAGCATATATACAGCTACGAAAAAGTGGTTGGCAGAATGTGCAAGTATCACCGTATTTAGTCAAGGAAGTTTCCTCGGGAGAAGCAGCAATGTCAAAAAAGCAGAAGCACAGCAGAAGCACAGCAGAAAACCCATCTGACATTAAACTACTCGCTTAGTAGATCACTGACTACTTAGTGAGTGGTGCCACCTACCAAGGTATCTAGCGAAGAAGCGAAAACACAGAAATCAAAACAAAGCTATTTATTCAGCCCAACGTACCATCAAGGGTAGGAAAGAGCAGAACTGAAAATGATTTCTTTCAGGGGGAAAGAGGATATCTGAAAAGCAAGCAGTTCCTAGAGCACCCATGTCTACGACCACAATCAAAGCATCTCACAATCACCATTTCCCCTTCTTCTAACACTTGACTCAAGCAAGATATCCAGCACACCCACTTACAGCTATCTCAAAACTACCTAGCCCCCACCTCCGTCGCGACTTGAATAACACAGCATCATACCAGATTTTAGGGTTAGCGCAGTATTCTCTTGTGTCTCAGTATATTGGTGTATAATACAATAATATCAGTACCCCTACTAATACGTACAGTCTTAAAGATACGGCACGACGTACGTATCAAACCGACTAAATGAGTTAGTAATTCAAAACGTACACTATTCGGAACACTGGGAGGGAGGAAGGGATGGGGATGGAGATGGGGATGGAGATGGAGATGGGCATTCAGATAAGAGGAGGAAGCGTATAGTGTAGACGGCGATGGGCGAGGCGCTGATTAGAAGCAGGGCGTAGATATTATTGCGGATTTCGAGAGGGAGGCTGGTGAATGTAATGTAATGTAATGTTGAGGTGGGGTATTTAGTGAGGCAGAGAGGTGAGCCGGCGTGGTATCTGAGTCGGCAGACCATGGGGACCACTACCTTATTCATCGATATGGGATGGGAGTTTGAGATTTGATTGATTGAGTGACAAAGAATAGATGATCGCTTATAAGTCAATACGTTGCAAGTGTGACTAACACATGTGAAGAAGAAAAAGTAAGGTAGTAGTTATATCAAATGAGAGAGAAACTTTGAAAACGTCACGAAAACTCTCCCTATTTCCTTCCTTATTTACCGAGATATTAGAATATCTACGCTAGCAGGGGTAGGTAATGCCCACCTGATGTTTAAGAGGCGAGTCTGCCCAAGATCTTGGGATATCTAGGCCTTCCTACGAAAGTGATTGTCCCGGGATGTGCAGGTATTATCGCAGTGAGGGAAGTTCCTCGGGAGGGAAATTAATCATGTCAAGAGCAGAAGCAATGCAAAGCAGAAAAGTATCTGTCATTGAACGAACGCCCAGCTCCCAACTAGCTCTAGTAGCAACGGGCTAGCTGTTGACGCGAAAATAAAGTAAAGCTACTTATTGAGTGAGCCCAGCGCATCATTAAGGGCAAGAAAGAAAAAGTGAAACAAAGAAGCAAGCAGGCACGAAAGCAAGAAGCACAGTACACTATATTCCAGCTCAAACCAGCATCCACTAAGCTCCAAGAACGCACACATCCTCGCCTGCAATCGCACATCCCAGTAACTCAACGTGCTCTTCCCTTCCCCTTGCCCTCAACAACAGGGCTCTCAAGAACCGGGAACTCATCCCTCACGCTACCATCCGAAGCTCCACCGGCAGCAGCAGCATCCAAGCGACTCCTCTCTTCAGCAAGACTCAATTGCAACGCATAGTCAAGATCATCAGCCGCGACCTCTGTCTTGCGACTCCCCTCTCCTTTACCCTTCCCATTGCCCTTCCTATTCCTCGACGTAGAGGGCGAAGCTGACGGCGACCGTCTCGATTTCTTACCAGACTGCTTATACGTGATCGGGATATCGTACTCGCCCGCCCCTGAAGCTTTCGGAGATCGGCCACCTGAATCGACACCATCGAGGAGGGAGAGACGGATGGCTTCTTCAAGGTCGGATTCGAAGTCCGAGTCTGGTTTGTATTTAGGAGGAGAGGAGGCTGGTGTGACGGTTGCGTTGCTGGACCAGGCTGATTGAGAGGTCGAGCTCTCGTTGATATCGCCAAGATAGCCTGTATCGCTTGGGCGGCGTTCTTCTTCTTCCTTTTGGAAGGCTTCGGCGGAGACCATTTCTGCGTAGCGGATGGCTTCTTCTTCAGACAGACCACCGAGACCAACGCCGAAGCGGTTTTGGAGTCTGGCGTCTTCGCGGGATCGGCGGAGTTTCTCTTTCTTGAGTTCGTCTTGTTCGGTGGCAATATAGTCCATGAGTGCACCTCGCCCAGTATTGGTGAAGCGGTCGGATGCACCGTTGCTTCCACGTTCGCCACGACGGACACGACGTTTCTTGCTTTGGTATTGATCGGCTGCAGAGGAGCTATACGACCAGTACCTAAGATGAGTTCCCAGGGAAACCATGCCACGAAGGACGGTTGGATCGGGATCAATGGCAATAGCACCTGCGGCATAAAGATTGATACCAACTCCGAAGATTGAGGCTTGAGCTTGGACCAAGCGACGACGAGCTCGAGACGAGAAGCGAGAGTTCAAGGTCCGGATAGGCTGTAATGTTGATGCCAGAGGATCCCATGTCTGAACCAGACCGTCATTGCCACCATGCACAAGGTACAGAGCAGAGACTGCGAGGCAAGAGATCTCAGGCGAGTCGGTATAGATCGTACGGAGTGGATGAAGTTCGTTGATGGTCGACGGATTGGTTGATTGAGGACCACGCATGTTCCACATAATGACACTGCCAGTTTTGGTGCCAACAGCCAAAAATCGAGCTCTGTGGCCAGGGATATGGGCCGAAGAGGACGTATCTAGATCCGATGGAGTAGCAAATGGAGACGAGAAGTTCGAAGTGCCATTGACTGTTCTTAGAGGATCTTCGTCAACAGTCAACAAGGCATATGTAGACATATCGATCGCAGTGGTCGTGATTTCAATGTTGGGATGATTCTTCAGGGACAGGATGGAGCAGCGCCATTCTTCGACAAGTGCAGTAGATGCTCTGACTGGACTGCCAGGGGTGTTTGGCTCAGGTGAAGACATCCTAGCAGGTGTGATCACTGTACTTCCACCGAAGATCGATGTTCTTTGAGAGCGATCGGGCGAGGAGTTTCGAGGAGGACTGATCACGGTGCCTCCACCAAACAATGAAGCCATTGTAGTGGTCCTGGAAGCCATTGGCGGGGTCTTAGGCAGAGGGTACTCATCAAGAGAAGCCTGTTCAGACTTCCATCTGGTGAATCGGCGAATCTCAGCAGACTGACCATCGACAGCTCCACACTTGATAACGAACAATGCCTCTCCAGCTCCATTTCCATCATCGCCAGCGAAGTCCACTTCGAGTCTTCGACGCATATCCCAGCCCTCACATAGTTTGCGGAAGTGAGCTGGGCGATGCCCGAGGAATTTCTCAATCTCAACAGTTTCCGCAATGATCTGTGCTCTCGATAAACGTTGAGGCTTCGAAGAAGATCTTGGTGAGTAAGATCCATGGATCTCAGCCTCGTGATACGGATCTTCACGAGCAAGACGTCGAGAAGGCTCAGCTAGGTTCCAGTATGCAGTTCGACCAGTGACCCAAGGATGTCGTCCAGCATCATTGTCTTCAACCTTGGCATCGAGTAGGGCAGATGAAGGAGTTTCAGTAAGGTAGTAAACCTCACCGAGAGCATTCAAGGCGACAGCCCAGACGCGTCCAGCAGCTTTACGCTTGGCACTGTAGGAATCGTCGACCTTTATGGAGATGATGGGAACACCTGGGCTGAGGACCCATTTTGCAGTCAATTGGCCCTTTGTGATACGACGCCCAGAAGTAGTATCAGCACCTAAAGAGTATGCGGAAACAACACCTAGAGTTGACCCAGTCAAGGCACCAACCAGTCCATCCGTCATGAGAGGAACAAATGCAGACTTGGCAATCCAGACCGCAGAGATAGCTTCAATGAGCCCTGGAACTTTGGGAATACCAGCTTCCGGTACAGTGATATCGCTTGGTTGGCTCAAGAACCTACCACGCATCTCTTCCGAAGAACGAAAGTATGTTTGACCTCCAGGAAACCCTTCACCGTATATCATGCCATAAGGTTGACTGACATCCATAGTATTCGGCAATCCTGTTGGTCCATCACCTTCTCCATACGGCTGATCACCAACAAAAAGTTCTGAGAATTGTGGAAGAGCTTGAGGATCAGAGAGACCCCAATTGTCAATCTTGCCAATGTTCGGATCACTAGTACAAGCCGTACCAGTCTCATCAGTTCCATGGATGAACCTCGGTGATTTCTTGCCACTCCCAAAGACAGCATGAATATGATTGACTGTAGCGAACAACTGCGAGCTGTACGTCACAACAGCATTCGCATTATTCGCTGCACTATTTGACCTCGACGAAGCACCATGTCCAGGAGCAATCTGCGCCGGTTTTCCGCGGCCGAGACTTCTTAGCAGTCGTGTACGGAGAATGTATTCGCTACGCCAGGATGCGAGAGCCGTCAATCGTGTGAACAAACGCGTTTCTGATCGAAGCTGTTCTCTAGCCTCAAGATCTGAGCCGCGACGGTTCGTAGCGACTGGTACCTCGATCGCATCTTGGCCTGGGAAGAATCGCGAGAAAGCTGTGCGCCAGGCGTGTGGTGTGGTGACGAGACTGTAGAAGCGGCGAGAGACGATGGAGACGGCGGAGAGGGAAGCTGCTGGGAGATGGGACAGGATGTGCGTAAGGACCTCTGGTATACATTAGCTGTCCGCCTCCACAGGAGATGAAGTGAGAAGCATACCATTGGGGAAATGCTCAAGCTGAGGACCATCAAGTCGATGACCTTTCTTCTTGACAACCTTGAATCCAAGACCATCACTCGACTTCCTAGCCGGCGAAGGCGACAACGCATTCTCGTATTCCGAAATCAGTTGAAAGGATGCTTTAGGTCTATTCTCGTCTGACTCCTGTAGACTCAATCCTCGCAACTGCTCCTCAAGCGCAGGCGACTCGTCATCGTAATCTGCGAGCCGTTGACCGGCTGCAGATTCAGACTCATCATTGAGCTGTTCTCGCGAGTCACTGTGGACTGCGGAAGACTGGGGGAGATCGTGAATGCCATATTGGGGGGTGGAAGAGGACTCGGGGGCGTTAAGTTCGGGGGTATATGTTGAAGGTTCGATGGGCTCGGGTTGCATATAATTAGGTGAGGAGAACTCGGATTGCGTAGTTTGACTGAGCCAGGTGATTCTGGGTCAGTCTTTGTGTTGGAGAATTGGGGCTTTAAGAGTTGTGGGAGCTGCGTAGTGTTGTGTGTGATGTTAAAGGGAGATTCTGGTGACGCGACGATCTTTTTGGAGATTGCTGAAAGTGAAATGTAATTAGCGCTACATTGGGCTTAGCGTCTTTGAGGCGTCCTACATCCGCGAAGCTTCCTCCTCGACTTCAGATGTCTGACTTGCAGGGACTTTGAAAGGGTTATATTCAACTTTTGTTCTGCTCATCCATATCTCTATATATTATACGAGTACATATTACGACTTCTGTTGTTTTCATTACATCATCAGAAGACCTAAACTCCGGGGTATATGCAAAAATATCCTTTCCTTTCCACAACGCCATTTCAAATCCAAGTTGCCTCCCTGCCTCCCATTATCATATTTCATTCCTGTTCATCCAAATCAGACAAAGTAGCACATAGCCACTACCATCAAACCCCATACCTCCCAAACGCCAAACCCAATTTTGAGCCTCCCTGCGCCGCCCTTTTTCTTACTCGAAGTCTGCGCCGCCGCAGTCCCGGTAGGTCTCGAAGTCAAGGCCGTGAATGTCGTAGTTTTGAATCCGATCCCGCCTGGTCCTATACTAATGGTTTGGCCGTCAATCACAGTCGTAGTTTGCGGGGCCCCAGGCCCGAAAGTGTATGTCTTGTCACCGATAACGGCAAGCGACGCACCGACTTGGGAGAATGTGATGCCACCTGCAGTGACTGCTTGCGTGATTGGGTTGAAGGGAATGGTCAATGTGGCGCCGCCGATTACTAGGCCGTTGGGTCCTGCTGTGATGGTTTGGCCGCCGATGACTGTTGTCATTGGAGTTGTTCCTGGTCCGACTGTGAATGTCATTCCATTGATAACGGCTAGAGTAGATCCGACTTCTGAGATAGAAAGTCCACCAGCAACTGCGTATTGAGTCCCAGATGCATGCGCAGCCCCTCCAATCGTCGTGCCGTCGAAAATGACACCTTGAGGTCCTACTGTGATAGCCTCTCCATTCAAAACCACAGTCTGAGCTGCAATTCCAGGTCCATAGACGTATGATGTACCTCCAATAACAGCCACCGAACTTCCGATTGCTGAAAACCCTTGACCTCCAACCACGACAACATTCGTCGGCATACTTGGCGGCGGTGTAATCGTGGTCCCAGAAAATCCAACCCCTCCAGGTCCAATCGAAATGGTCTGTCCCTTGACGACAAGTGTCGTAGGTCTAGCACCTGGCTGAATTGGAATGGTTGTCGTTTTGCCTCCAACGCCTCCACCTGGAATCACTACTCCTGTCGGTCCAACTACAACTGGCACCCCTCGAATAGTAGTCGTTTTTGGCGGCTCTTCAAAAACGCCCCCATTACCGGTATAGTTTGGAACAAGAATGATCATCAAAGGGCCCTCCACTTGATCCGGGCCAACTGTAAACACATCCCCACCTTCCGTGATTGTCTTTGGCGGTGACCCGATACCCACAACCCGACCTCCTATCACTGCCTGACTCGGCGAAACAACAACCGTAATTCCATCCACCACGTACGTGACCCGTGTCTTCGCTGACCGATCGCCATTGACAATAGTCGTGACATCAAGAGGTGGATTAGTCTGTGGGGGAGGGTTAGGAAAAGGAGACCACACGTGGGTGTCCATATAAGTCCCAGGATCCACAGTCTGTTTATCTGTTTTCACTCCGGGAAACGTGGGAAGAGTGGCCTGTGTCGTGATGGTAACAGCATTCTTACTGGTTGTAATCACAGTCACAGTGAGACGCGACACCGTAGCGATGACGGTCTGAGTCTTTGGCGGGAAGAAACCGAACGTCGTGCTTGACGACGCGATAGCACTATCTGTTGATTCCATGCGGCCTGTAGTCGAAGATTTTGATGGTGTGAGAGGAAATGGGAAAGCGGATGAAGTCGTTTCTGGGCAGTACACGGGAGGAGTAAACTCGGGCGTTGCGGAGAACGGTGTTGAATCATTGCCCGTTAAGGTAAGTGTAATTGTTGTCGTATTTGGTACGATCGACCATACTGTGAAGGGCTCCCACGGCTTCAGTCTCGAACAATCTTCTGTCGTCGAAGAGTAACTTTCTGGCGGCTCGGTCTTGGTGGGCCGTTTAGTAGGACCCGACGAAAAATTCAACCGAGGAGTCGTTGTGCTGGGGTATTGAGTCGATGTATTGAACCATTTCATTGTACTACTTAACGAAGATGTTGTGGGGTTGGTGGTGGTGGCCTCGTTTGAAGAACTAGAATCGGTGGTGATGTACCAGGTCGTGTACATTACAGGACTTCCATTACTATCAAGACGGGTATCGTATGGCGTCTCCATTGGCCTCGAAACTGACTTCGTGTATGAGATCCAGTAATTGGTCGTAAGTGAATGCGTTCCAGGTGTCAACGTCGGATATGAATACGTCGAAGTAACTTTCGTGACGTCTGAAGAGTTCTGGAATACTCGAGTCTGGGGGATGAAGCCTGGGATTTGTCAGTACAGTGCTGGGCATTTGTTCTCCTTCTTTTACATACCTGCGGCTTCCACCCAAGGACAGCACAAGATGGTTATCCATAGCAGAATTCCACACGAGTAAATCATGGCTGGACTTTACGCTGTCACCAGCAGGAGAATGGACGGGGTCACGATCTTTGAGCGACACATGTAGTGGTGGTCAAACCGCGTGTTGGTTGCAAATGGACGGTTGATTTGGAAAGTGGGCATTAGGTGGGAGAGACCTAAAATGTCCCATAGCCGGCAAACATGGATAGCCGCGTGTGTAGGAAGGTAGGTAGGTAGGTAGGTAGGTAGATGGAGTTTGGTGGTATGTAGATAGGAACAGAAAAGGCTCAGATGGGACAGGAGGGACGGGGCGAAGATGCGAAAACGACAGTGGTCTGGAACGACCAGATGAGAGACGGTCCAGATAGATAGCTGGGTAAAAGAGAGGAGTCGTGCGGAAAATCTGAAAGGGGATATGGAGGTGGAGGTTGGAATCTCCTACCCTAACCTGGCAGCGAGTATATGATGTACATATTAAAAGGTTCGTCGGGAAAGTTGAGGCAGAAGTAGCATATGGAGGGGAGCTACACCGTAGAGCTGGGCCTCTAGCTGAGAAGGGAGGCGGTGGCCGGGGGGAGGGGGAGGCTAATTAGAAGAACCAGGCATCGTGGAATTTAGCTGTTTTCTTCTTGTAGGCCAAGCCCGACAGACAGATAGACAGCATGAAATCTCAGCTTTGATGTTGAGTGGTAAAACACTGCACCTTCCAGCTTGTGTCCCGAAGAGGCGCGGTGGAGTGAGTGCAGCACATCGCAGTCTCTCAGCAAAACAGACCTCCACCTCGCAAGAAAGAGGGGAACCTTAAAGTCGAGTCGAGTCGAGTCGAGTCGAGTCGAGTCAAGTCAACTCAAGTCAAGTCAAGTCAACTCAAGTCAAGTCAAGTCAAGTCAAGTCAAGTCAACTCAAGTCAACTCAACACGGGCTGAAAAACAAACTTTGCGTCTCTTCAACGGCAGTGGCTGACCTCTCAGAAGCCAGCCATGGCAAATGGTTGGCAGCCATCACAACAAAAAACAAGCCTGCCGAGGCGTGGCTTTTCATTTCACCCAGTCCTTTCAGGACATGCACGCATGCACGTCAGCAACTGACCCACCATACGAAGGTTATCGGAGAAACATCAAGCCATAACGCACGCTGATTGGGCAATTCGGAGCCAGCGATCGCCGGCTGATTATTCTCTTCCCCATACAGTACCTACCTACAGTACATACTGTAATCCGAGCCGGCGAGGCGGGAGGGAAGGGCAGCAGGGGGATCGTGTCATGTCATGCCATCTCGGTAAGACTCAGAAGAAATCAAACAACCTTAATGCGTTGTTAACACTGGACGAAGCATGAATGATCATCAAGAAACGAGATGAAAGAAGAGATTGGATGATGCTTCATCTCCAGTTATTATCTTGAAATAAGCTTATCTCATCTTTTAGCAAGTCTTGTCTCGTCTCTTCTCTTGCGTCTCATCTCCTAATCTCCTGGAGAAACACCACGCGAACTGCGGCCTCACCAGTATCACGAAATGTACGTCCTCGCCGTCTCGTACTCCCCTAGGTACCTCGGAAGGAACCAAGCCTGTGTCTCGGAACCTCTAGTTCTCGTTCTTCCCAATCCCATCAGCCCACGCGGGCTTCGAGTACTGTACCTCCGAACATGTAACTCCACCTTCGTCTTACTCTTCTCGATCAACCTCTTTCCCCTCGACCAGACCAGAGACCATCCGCCGGCCATGCTGTGCGACTTTCCAAATTATCAAGCACGAAGGGTACATCGCATCTCCAAACACAAATTACAAAGACCCCTTCAAAGCAATCCCGCCATGCACGTAATATCCAGGTCGAACGTTAAAGTGTTCTCACCCCACGGGACCGCCGCCACCCCGCGTGATGGGAGACACGGATGTTCGAATCGATAAACTTTTCCCGCTCTCGCAGGATGAAGAGGTACATGGACAAGTTATTAAACTTTACGGCTTGTCAAACACCTTCTCTTGTTCAACCACTGACCCTAACACATTTTTGTCCTTCCAGTCCAGCATAGGTACCAACAGGTACAGTACATTCTCACATTCATACCTTCCCAATTTTCCAACCAACAATCCAAACACCTCATCTCATCTCATCTCATTGGCCATGCCGTGTGCTGGTTCTGAGGTCCTTTTGTTATATTGTGGCTGTCGAGAATCTGGCCCATATCTAAACAACCGGTCTGTTTATCCTCCTCACACTTCATTTGCTTTGATTGCATGCCTGGATACCTACATTACGGGCAGGGCCGTTCGCGACAATACCGACAGAGTGAATGCATGGATTTGTAGAAGTTAATATGGTAATTCTCGAAGAGCAAGCAGCCCACGTTTTTACTCCGTCCGAGAACTAAGGTAGGTAATTTTCCTTCCCCGCGCGCGTGAAGAGGAGAGCGAACGCGGTACTTGGGGCCCCGTGATGCAGACACTCTTTTCAGATGCGAACTGCACAGTACCTAGGTCTAAGTTTAAAGCAATAGATGTTGAGTGGCTGTCAATGAGACCTTGAACTGCTAAATATCAGCTCAGATCAAAATCTTATCTTCCAGCACAAGAGAGGATCAATCCCAATAACCGAGAAGAGAAGACCCAAGCCAAACAATGGAAATCATGGCCAGTCCCGGACCTGGACCTTGCATCGTAAAAGAACCCAACCAGCCCAGCCAACGAGAGACTTTCTTTCTGCCACCCAGGCCGGGAAACCAGATGATGATCTACCGGGCCTGCTTTAGCTTTTGAAATGGCGGGTCTACAGTCCAGTACTCGAGTATGACTTAAATGCCAAGTCACCTAGATCTATTGAATTAGACTTCATAGAGGAAGCGGATTTTGACAATGGTTGAGCTTGAGGGGTTAGAGTAGCAGATAGGGGAGAAAGAAGAGCGTCAGCTGAGTGATTTGACTAAAGTTCTAAATTGGTATACCTACGTGAAATACTCTGCCCTTTCCAAATTGTAGAACAGCAGTTGAAAGGCCTTCAGAATCCAGAATCGATGTGATTCTCACCCCGTTCAAAAGAAAGTGTGTAACAACAACAGCCTAGAACTTCCTTCCAACTCATTTATCCCCGTGTAACTTGCTGTCCCATCTCCATCTCCTCTCGAAGTATTCCAAACTTCCACCACTACCATACCGTACCATACATACTCACTGTACCGTATCACCAACCCACCTCGTAATTCTTCCAATCAACATCTATTCCATACACACGGGGAACCAGCACCCGGATACTTGCCTGCATAAGGTACCTACCTACCTACCCACCTACCCTACATTACTGTACTCTACAGGCAAGCAATCAATCTGCACAGCTCGCGTCCTTCTTTCTCTCTTCCCCTCCCTTCCCACCTTTGCATGCCCCTCCCTACGCTCCTCCGGTTCGAGGTCGTGACTTGATGCCATCCATGCCTCCCCGGGTTCCTGACATGAGCATGAGCATGAGCTTGAGCATGACCTGACCCGGTCTTCAGTTACGGGTCCTAACAGGCCGTGCACGAACTCATCCGAGTATCTTCATCTCATCTCATCTCATCCTATCTCATCTCGATCCCTCTCTCACCCATTATTTTATTGATCGAGTAAACATCAATCCAAACGCCACTTCACGCCCAACTCCACTAAGACAAGCCATGGCGTAAAGAGGGGTTCAAGATTGCAAGACACCACACAGGGCTGAAGTCAGTCTCGCTGTATCGTATTGATCGTACTTTATCGTATCGCAGCATACCTAAGAAAAAAAGCAAACAGTTTCGCTGATACCGATCATCGATTCCAGGTCAGCCAATCCCCGTGAAGCCCCACCAAGGAGCATTACTGTCAATCTAAGCCAAGACAAGAACCTTTTCCAGTCCCTAGCTCCAGTAGCTTTCCAGCGCCCCGTCTTCCCCTCTCAGGCTGCAGTCCACTCCACTGCGCCCACCCACTTTTCTCCTGACTGCCCCGGCCCTGAGGTCAGGACTTCCTGACCCCCGGAATCTTGCCGGCAGCTTCGACTTCAACCTTCTCGCGACATGCTGTCTGACTGACACAACACAACACAACACAGCAGCACTCGTTTGTTCGTTCCTTACTTCACTGTACCATGAACCAGACAGAAATGCACGTCTCTACGCCTCCATAACGAAACCGACCATGGATTCGAAGTGGAAGCGCGCCCGTGTCATCGCTGCCGCATTCTCGCTGTCGATATGTGCTCGCTGTGTGGAGGGGGCAGATGCGAGATCTAATGCAGCGGGGACGACGACGGTTAAGGCGTTGAGTGTTCCGCCGTCTGCGAATTGGTGAGTTTGGTCGCACTGCAATGAGCAGTTTATGTTTTCTGTTTCTACAGTGTATTCTGTGTTTGTGGTGGAGCATATGTGCTGATGAGAGATATGATAGGTATGGCGACGATGGGACTTGGTCTGCTATTTCCATTCGGGTGGGCGATCCGTTGCAGTGGGTCGATGTTATGGTTAGTACTGTGAGCTCGGAAACTTGGGTTGTTGGGCCTGGTGGATGTGGTGTTGGTGGTGAGTTGGTTTTCCATTTGGGATGTTACATGCGGGAGGTTCTCGAAATGGTGGAGGAATGGAAGTTCAAATTGAGTACCCGAGATGGGAATTGTTGTTTTGGAGTTTTAACTTTCGCATTTCAGCATTGCTGATTTGGGAATGTCGCATTTTGAATAATACTAACTCCTCCCAGACAGTACATGCTCCTTCACAAGAGGAGGCATATTCAACCATTCCAAATCCTCAACATGGCAAAACCAAGGATTCTTCGAGCTGGGAGCAGACAAGCAGCTGGGTAACACAGGATACGCTCAATACGGACTCGACAACTTGACTTTTGGAGGAACTGGTGTCATGATTCCATCCGCAATCATAGGTGCATTCGATGGTACCGGACCGATCAGCGGAACTTCATACTTGCTTGGATTATTCGGTCTCGGAGTTGTTCCGGGGGGTTTCAACAATACTTCGCCGTTAAGTGCTCTCAGTGCTTTGGTTGAGCAAGTAGGTGGGGTTCCTAGTCACAGCTGGGGATATACGGCTGGAGCTAAGTATCGTGAGTTGCTCGCCCATGATTGATGGACCAGTATTGATGAAAACAGAACAAAAAGGAGTAGTCAACTCTTTGACACTCGGTGGATACGACTCCAATCGCTTCATCCCACACAACATAGCTTTCAACCTCAATCCAGGAAAACAGCTCTTAACTTTCGTCAATTCGATTTCCGTCGCTTCGTCCGCAGCCTCAAATAACTGGACAAAACCGGTAGAGCTTCTTAGTGATACGGATCGGGTATCTGCAATCATCGACAGCTCAACGCCATATCTGTGGCTACCTCAAGCTGTATGTGAGAGGTTCGCTCAGAGTTTAGGCTTGACTTACAACACCACACTCAATCTCTACACCTTCGACGGCAATCTATCTCAGCACAATGCGCTCGGCGCGTCTTCACTCTCGTTCACATTTAGTCTTTCGGACCTCTCATCTACGCCAGCTACAGTTGACATCACACTACCATATGCTGCATTCGACTTGCAACTCACATACCCAGCAATTCCATTTACTAATTTTGGCGACGCAAACTCGACGAAACATTACTTCCCACTTCGTCAAGCAGCAAATGAAGCTCAGTACACCATCGGCCGAGCATTCTTACAAGAAGCATACGTAATTACAGATTACGAACGCAACACCTTCTCAGTCCATCAAGCCATCCATCCAACAGACTCAGTCGGAAACACCAGCATCGTATCCATCACCCCGCCACCAGATTCCACATTCTCTGGCCTCCCAGCCAAATCAGGATCAAAACTCTCAGCCGGAGCCATAGCAGGCATAGCCATCGGCACCGTTCTTCTCGTTACCATTTCCGCCCTCTTAATCTTCTACCTCTGTCGTCGCAAACGCCAAAGCAAGGGGAAAGACACTGACTCCGAGAAACCACTCTCTTCCTCCCAAACTCAACGAACACTCCTCTCCCGCCTCTTAAACCGCAACCGTCCACCTCCCGCAGGCATCCATGAAGCCAGCGGTTCCTCCTCCTACCCCACCGAAGTCGGCGCCGACGCAACCCACGAACGTTTCGAGCTTCCCGCTCCCTTAGGACCCGCAGAACTCGATTCCGAATCCACAGGAACCGACTCCCTAGACGGCACAACCGAGCACGGAACCTCAACCCAAGATTCCGCAAATCTATCCGCCTACGAGCGCGCAAGGAGGAAACTAGAGCGTCAACAAGCAGCCGCATTCGCGCTCTCCTCATCTCGAGAAACCTATCCCGTCGAAAAAAGCGACGCAGATGTCTCCCAAGTCGCGCATTACCGCGCTCCTGAATCCCCAAACATGGCTAGGGACAGGGACAGCCCCCTCGTAAGTCCTATCAACGAGACACACTGCCACTCCGCCGGCTCCCTCACCAATAGCGGACAACCCTCGCCCGTAAGTCCCGGCTTCGTATCTGCGCCTACATCGCCTGCAGGTCCACCGCCTACATATCGCCGCTTCAATCTCAATCCGAATAATGTCGTGTACGCCGGCCGACTTCCTGATAATATTCAGCTGCCACGTATAGTGCCCAGGGTCATTGGACCTGATGGTAGAACGGTGACAGCGGAAGAGACGATCATCACTGAGCCTGGTGTCGGCACGAATAGTTCCCTCGGAAGCCACTTCACTGAACATGAATCAGAAGACCTCTACGGTAGTGGCAGTGGAGGCACGAACCTCATTTCTCCCGTGGCACTCAGCTCTTCATCTCATTCGGGCCCAGCCTCTTCCCCAGCAGGCGTAAACACCGATCAAGTATCTTCGCTTTACAGTAATAGTAATAGCACGGAGGCGCGAACGCAGCTTAGAGATGACAATGCTGGGTCGATGCTGGATCCGTGGGGGAGTAGGAGGCGCTTGGATGGTGAGGATTTGGTGCATGTGCCGCAGCCGGCGGAGAATAGGTTTAGTTGGGAGGAGGAAAGGATTTCGGGAAATGAGGAGGAGAGGAGTTTGTGATATTAAATAGTGATAATGCAGAAGAAGATGGGGGGAGTATTGTTGAAATAGGGGGAATGGGTGGATAGGTGGTGGTGTACGAGGACAAAAGTCTTGGATTTAGCGTGGCGTTTTGGGGAGGTCTGGTTTAATGGGATGGGGTTGACAACATTGGGTTCCTCTGGATTGGGTTGGGTTGGATATCCACGCCCTGTATTTAGTAGATGGTATCTTGAGTAACCATCCAAGCTTCGAAATACTGGGTATCTATATGTACGAATGAATTACACACACATCGTCGATATATTTCCCTTCCTTCTATGTACAGTACAGTACAGTACAGTAGATGCTCCTATCATAATCAATTCAACTCCATACAGTACAGTGTACTGTACAGATAAAAGATAAAGATAGACAGTATTGACTAAGGAAGGACCGTCTCTCTTTCTTTCTATCTCACTTACGAAGTTGCTCGCTATCAATCCCTGAAACAAAGTCACAGCAGCGATGCCAACGATCCACAATCCACACACCGATCGATCTTCCGACAGCAATAAGAATAAAGGAAGTTCTAAATTGCCAAAGGCTTCGAAAATCTAAATCGAAATCTAAATCTGATTCTGATTCTAAACTTAAATAAACAACAGTTTAGAGTTAGGGGAAACCACGCACTTCATCCTTTCTATGTATGGGATAAGCAGCGTCACTTTGGCTGAATATATATATATATATATATAGTCTTTTAACTCCCTCGATCTTTCGAACTCGGCAAAAGTAATCAACTCAGGAATAGGAATGAAAATGAAAACTCCTCTTCTTTCTTTGTCAAGTCTTGATTTGTTGACTTTATCTAAGCAAGCTGATCAGTCAGGTTGCGGTGCGTAGTAAGCCATGACCGAAGGAACCCCATATGTATAGTGCCATGACAAAGAAAGCCTCACAGATTATTTCCTAGATCCTGCTGAAAATGTTTGTTCTCCACTTCCGTTGGTCGCTGAAGCAGTGCCTACACAATTTGAAATGCTAGCGTCACCACATGATGTAAGGACATCGAGCTTGCCCATTCTACATTCTCGCAACATGAAACCACGTTATCATTCTCGTAAAGGGAATTACGCTATTGGAGTGAAAATGGCTGTGTATACCGTCTATTACGTTTCTTCTTTGAAACTTTTCTTTCTTTCTCTCTTTCTTCTCTCTCTTCTTCATTGTTTCGACTGAATGCCTAATACGATCTCACCATTACGCATTCCACGTTTCTTTGATACCCTTCGCATTTCACAGTAATTGATGTCGTCACTTTATCGAAACCACAGTGAAATATCTTGGTATGATGCCTTCGCTTAATCTCATCCATTTCCTCTCACTTCAATTCACGTCATCTCATCTCACTTCCTCCCCCACTTCAACCACGCCCTCTCTGGCTTCTTTAACCCGAATTTGCCTCTACCTGGCAGTGGACCAGATCCATCCTTCCCACCATTACTCACATCACCCCCCCAATCCCTGCATCTCAATCTCTTGTACTTCGAACCTATCTTTATCTAAACTCCTTCTCCCTCTCCCTCCCATCCCCACTCCCAACCTCACATCCTCAAACTCCCTCTCCCTCCCATTCCACCTCTCCAGCACACCTTTATCAACCTTCCCCCTCAAACCCTCTTTCCACCCCTTCCCTTTCCCATTCCCATTCCCATCCTGCTCCCCCCCACTCCCCCATCTATCCCATCCCCTCATAAACCCACCCTTCCCAAAAACCCCCCAACCCCCTTTCCCTCGTCCAGCATTCCATCCTCCATCCCCTCCACCACCAAACATCTCTCCTTGACTTTCCAACCTCAACCCAGGCGCATAAAACCTCGCATTGCCCCCATGAATCCTACGTTTCAACTGTTTATTCTCCCTCTTCCACCTCTCCTCCCTCCACTTCCTAGCCCTCGCTTTCCTCCTTTTAATACAGACATAACAAAAACAGGCACTGAACAGCGCTGTGATGAGCGTGGTAGTAACGATCAGTGCGATGAGCTTTGCGGAGATTTTGGCGCCTGATATGTATGTGGAGGGGGGGACGTAACGGGCATGAAGGGGGTGGTGGAGGGGTGCCATCTGACAAGGCGAGGAAGGAGGAATTGTCAAACGTCGAGTTGAGCGAAGTTTTGCGGACGATGCGTAGATAGCTTAGGTACCAGGAGTCGTGATATCCTAGTCACAAAGCAGAGCACGACCAACACAAGAAGGAATTCCTGCCTGCTGTCTTGAAGATTTCCTCAGGTCGTCGGATTTTGTATGGAGGGGAAGGACCAGTCTAGGCACACAAGACTAAAAGCGCAATTTCCCCCCCTCTCTCTCTCTCTTCCTCAATTCGATAAAAAGTAGATATGGCAAGTCCAATAGAATGAACCAAAGACAATGATACTTTCAAAGGAAGAGTTTAATTCAGGAATGAGAAGAGAAGACAGAGAAGTTGAGATGAGATGAGATGGGATGAGATAGGATCAGTGGGATAGTTAACTTATTAAATAGCAGCCTAAGTTACCTCCCCCTCCACCTCAACCCCCCTTCCTCAACTCAAAGCCTCATCACTAAAAAAAAGCCCCCTCCCTCATAGACAATACAGCACGATAATAACAACCCGAACATACGAGTGATGTAATCACCATCCACCAATCAAGGCAATCGAATAAGGTA
The DNA here is from genome assembly GCA_002554605.1 of Helotiales sp. F229. Lineage (NCBI taxonomy): Eukaryota > Fungi > Ascomycota > Leotiomycetes > Helotiales > Helotiales sp. F229. The sequence continues at coordinate 1,000,707 of MXAW01000004.1, read as the reverse complement.
AATTACTTACGAGAAGGCGAACACCACCGCGTTCTCGATACGTATACGTGATCACTTGCGAGGTTTTGCGGCGGTGGAGGGGGGGGGGGCTGAGGGAAGGGATTACGCGGATGCCTGTTGTGTTGTCCAAGACAGTCAGATGATCATCACGTGGTGGGAGGAGAAGCCTTGCTTGCCTCCATGATTGGATTAGGTACCTACTGTAGGTAGGTAGAGAAGTATCATGTTCTGTGATTCAACAGGTATGGAAGTTAGAGTGATGGTGGACAGGGTAGCTAGGAAAGATTCTTAATAATGGAAGGCAATGCAATGCAGTGCTCTATTCTTTTATTTTCTCAGAAATCATGCAATGTGAAGGTATCTCCCACCTATATCGTTGATGTGTACCGGAAAAGAAAAAAAAAACACAACCCGTTCCCTTCATCCCTTCGTCCATCCACCCATCCATCCATCCATCCATCCCAACCGAGCCTTCACCTAATCAAGCAACTCATTTACCTTCATGAAACCGTTCCTCTGGAAGATGCTCGCCTTCGTCCCTCCCCTCCCACACCACCAACTCAAACGACCACCGTCCCCAATCCCTCCCCCACAACACCGCCCACACCACCATTCCCAGCACCAAAAATCAACACCCTTAAAATCCTCGCAAACCTCCTCGCAATCCCCCACCGTCCACTCTGCTCTAAAAGATCCGCCAATCTCCCCAAGCTAGCCGCCTCTGTCAACTGCGGCTTGCCAGTCCCGAACCCATTGACAGCAGGTAGATACTGCATGGGATCGATATTGAACATCTTGACTTCAGGAATATTGAAGGATTCTTCGTATGTGAGCTGTGGTTGAGAGGGGGCTTGGATTGTAGAGGAAGAGGAGGCGGGAGTGACGGATGGGTCGAATTGGATGTAGCAATACCAAGCGCGAGCCGCGAGGAACATCGAGCGAGGGACGTGTAGTGCGGGTTCGCTGTGGTAGGGTATTCCTTCGCACTGGCGGTGGATGAGCGAGGCGTGGATGATGCAGCGTTTGGCTTCGATGCTGGTGGACCAATTGCGGGCATATGTAATAGCGTCTGTGCCTTTAGCTGGACCACCGATTGCGCTCTCGAGTTGTGAGAAGTCGACTAGCAGAGTCATGAAGATCTCGTGGTAAAGGACCATGAGGCAGAGCGGGTCGGGATCTTGCGTTGTGCGTGTTTGCTCGTAGGCGTGGTACCAGCAGATGAGGGCTGCTTCGAAACTGTGCTTTTGCTTTGCCGTGAGTGTACCGGCGATTCGGCTGGCTTGGACGGAGGCGCCGATGCTGTGGAGGATTACGTAGCAGGAGAAACGGCTTTCGCGGCATGAGAGCTCTTTAATGAGAGGTGCTGTATCAACATGTTCCAGTTGATTGACATGGAGGTGGGTGCTCAATTTGCTAGGTTCGGGTGACAATCGGAGAAGATGTGCCCACCGTGTTGGAGTAGCTGCAGCGAAGAGTTCATCTGTTGATGCTACAAAGAGGCGAAGAGCATTGTGTTGCAGGATCGGAGAATTGTGGAAGGTACTGGCAAATTGTGCGTCATGTACGTACAGCCCCAAGGCGGTTCTACTGAAGTCAATATGGAATAGGAAAGGAAGGAAAGATTGAAACATACCTCGAGATCTCTTCATCCCTTGCCCACATGTTCCAAGGCGCATCGAGCTCTTCTTGAGGCGTACCACTGACATTTGGAAGAGTTCGAGTAATGTCAAGTACTCCACATCGTCTCGCAAGCTATGTCCGGTCAGCAAAATAAGCACCAAAATCTAGAAATCATCTTACATCAACCAAGTTCACATGAAATGGCTTGACTAAAGCGAGATACTTAGGGCTCTTTTGACTATTAGCTTCGGTTCGCTGAATGCAATCGAAGGAAACCTTACACCACATAGATAAGCAAAGAACTGACTAATTAGCCCAGCCTGAATGAAAGAGTTTCTCTCCGGTACCGGCTTTGCCTGAGCAGACGCCCACTGTTCACACATCATTAGCCGCTCCAACCCCAAACACATCCCGACAAACTCTTACCGATTCTGAAACAGTTTTATGAACAGTCTCAAACATCTTCGCGCCTCTAAGACACGCCTGATCGGTATCCATCAACAAACTACCAATCGAGCAGATCGAAAGCAGAAGCAAGGAGCTATGATCAGTGGGACGGAAAGTCGGGCCGTGGAAAATGGGGAAGATGGGGTTGAATCTTGTGAGGAAGAGTTGAATGGCGACGTTCTACGTATCTGTTAGTGGTTTAATTTCAGTGTGGTAAGTACGAGACTTACCATGAATTCAACGGAAGGCACTAAGTCGGCCTCCCATTCCATATGCAAGGAGAGATTCCCACCCGTATCAGGACTAGGCATATCATGATTCTTCCACTGGCTATCAGACAAACCTCCATTCAAGCTAAGAAACTCAGCAGCGGTAGGAGCCTTGAAGGATGTGTTGAAGGCCACGAGATCAAAGTCATGAGTGAGATACCAGGACTGGAACTGGTCGATCTCGGGCGCGAATGGCATTTGATAGCCATTGCCCTCAGATGGTGGAGGGTATTGTTGTAAAGCTGGGTCAAGGTACGAGGTAGAGAAGTCCATGGTAGGACCAGCACCAAGATTCTCTGATCGTCCTCCCGTCAGACTAGGGTCTATCTGAGGCATTGCTGGACCGCCACCATTCAGATGTTGATACGGTCCCGGGCTGAGTTCAGCGGGAGCGTACATGTCATGGCCATACATCTCATTTCCCATAGGATGGAAGTCCACGGGACTAGTATCAAAGTCTTGACCTGTGAAGTCTGAGGCCGTGATAGAGGATGAGATGGATGACATCGGTTGATGAGACGATGTCATGCGGTTGGATACGACGGGTGTAGCTGGGGGATTGACCGTCCCGTCAGCTGTCGTTGCTGCATCGTTGTTGCTGAAGACATCGGGAGGGACGATGGCTGTGTTGCTCCCATGGGTTCTTCGATGTCGAATCAAGGTATCACTAGGTGGTGAGGGAAAATGTTAGCCGTTTGCTTGTTTCAAGAGCAGATGTTCGTTTGTTCGTCCATCCATCATCCATTCCACACCGCTTCGCTCTGATTCTTTCCACCTCATCCACTCCACCCACTTTCATCGAGTCTTTCATCACGTATCATGTCCTATCGTATCATGCCTCTTGCCTTCCCTCCCCTCCCCTCCCTTCCCCTCCTCCGTCCCACCATCCCATCCCATGCCCTGCCCCGTGACAATGGTGGGGATGTGCTGCGATGCGGGGCAGGCAAGAATGTATTTGTTGTGCAGCTCCCACTCCCACTCCCACTCCCACTCCCAGACCTGCCCGACCAACCCATCAAACAGAAAGACAGCCACTAGGAACTCTGTATCCACTCGTCTGTTTGTTTATTTGCCCTTCCCCTCCCCTTTCCCTTTCCCCTCCATATTCACTATCCCGTCTTCCCGTCTTCCCATCATCCCCTTCATCATCATCATCATCATCAAGAAAAGGAAAACCAACTCACTTGCGACTGTAGTTCTTGCCACAGATACTGCACTGGAACGGGCGCTCCTTAGTATGACACCTCTCATGACGAATCAGATGCTCCGTCTTCGCGAACACGCGCGCGCAGAACCGACACGCCTTGCCGACTCCTGTGCCTGTGCTGCTGTTGCCGCTGTTGCCGCCGCCGCCGCGTCGTGGGTTTGACATGTTTACTTTTGGTAGCATGAGATGAGGGGAGGGGAGTGAGGGGATGGTGGGATGGCGGGGAAGGGCGGATAAGGACAGGACGACGTTGGATGTTCGAGTCTCGCGAGTGCAGTCGAGTCCCAGTCGCTCGTTTCGGGTGCGCGAGAGAGAGATGTGCCGAGGGCCCAGGATGCCCAGCACCAAATGCGGCAGAATTTACGAGATAAAGGGGTTGTGAAGAAAGAAGGAATATCACGAGATTATGCCTCGCACAATTAATTGTGTCTCCCAAAATGAAAGTAACTTTGGTTCACTGCCTAATGCGCATCTGGAGTGGAGGATGTTGTCGCATATCCCCCCCCCGTGCGGCTCGCTCTCGGATTGGAAGAAGCGATGACGTGTTTTTAGAGTTTCGCCGACCGGCTGTACTTCGCTTAATCTCGAATCCTTCAAGCTTCAGAAAGGAAAGTGATGCAGAGGCAGGGCTGGAAGTGAAGGGCATCCATTGCCTTGATGTGTTGGAACTGCTGCGGATTCAGATGTCTGGGGAAGAGACCAATTCAATCAAATAGTTTCATTTTACAAATCTACAAGTGATGCCGCAGTATCGCCCACTCGGTCTCTATCCATCCATCCATGTAGAGCATCAGCCAACCCAACTCCACCCCTCTCAATCCGCACGCCGCGTTTTATGAAGTAATAATACAATACAGAAAATAGCAAGTATGATGGCGCAGACGCGTGTCTGTATCTCCAGTTGCTCCATCCTTCTTTCTAGCCGCAGACTCCGCAGAAGAAACAAAACGAAAAAGATGCACACAGGAAATCGAATACCGAAAACCAGAGCATCGCGCTGACACATTGTGAGAGTATACCGTCCGTCATCCTCCCATACCATTTAACACCAAATAGTAACAATCAAGAAGCTGCCATTTCTGTCGTTCATTCAATCAACCCTGTCAACAACGCCGAAGTTTCACACGCCCAATCGCTCCTTCTTAGCTGGCTTAAGATCATTGAGCTTAAGCTTGATCTTGCGCTTCTTCGTCGAACTATTGGTGTCGTAATCGTCGTCGATGACAATAGGAGTATTGACGCCGTTGGTTTCGATGGTAGTAGCATCTGTCAACGAGCCAGCTCTTGTACTCATCTCCCGTTCCCGGGAACCGTTTCCGAACTGGTGCTCGTAATGCGACTGGATGCCTTCGGCGAGAGTGTTGATCACATCAACGTCGCTTGGATTCTCCTTGAAGTGGTTGGTGCAAGGTGGGCATTGAATGTAGTAGGCATGTGTCTGGCCAGGGTAGCCTAGCAACTCGTACTCCATGAGCGTATCCCCAATGAGAGTGGTCTGCTCGAAGTCAAGACAGTCCTCACAGAAGGCTCGCTCACACCATCGACATCTGTAGAGCATGCCACCTGCATCTTGGGTACCTTGGTGACAATCAAAGCATTGATGTTGTGGGCAATTGAACTGCCAGCCTTTGGCCTTGACCTGATAGTCTTTCTCCAAGCAGTCGAAGTGGTAGGCGCGGGGGCACCACTGGCAGCAGTGTAGTTCACCGCCATCGATACATATTTGACAATGCTCTTGAGGCACTACCGCGGCCTTCTTCGCACGCTTAGGATCTGCGAGACGAGGATCCTTGCCAGCCATCGTAGGAATAGCTTCACCCCAAGCACAGTTCAGCGACTCCTTGGAGACTGCAAAGCCATCAACCATGACAGTCGTATTCTTGCCAATGCGTCGATCCTCCTTATTGAAGTATTCTTGTGCGAATTCCTTGTGGGTTTTGTGTTTGCTAATCTTCGACAACTTCTTGCCATCAAAGACCGAGGACTCAACACGTTCCATCTCGGACAACCATTTCCGCTCTGCTTCTTCATCGACCTTAGCATCGGGGATTGCATCCTTCTTAACATTGACGTCGGCTGGCTGATCTTTACATTTAGCGACAGTAGTCTCCCAGTCCCATGCGAGCATCTCATTGACATCAATCTCGGGTCGAGAAATGGCAGAAGCACCACGTCGGACGAGAGTCATAAGTTGGTTGGTATTCAATTGAGGCATGTTGTCATCGTCCTTGGCGGGGCCTCTCTTTGATTTCTTACCTGTGCCGAACTTGGTATGAATATCCTGCATGGCTTCAGTGACCTTGGCGGACAGGTACAGCTTCTTCTGAATTCTGCCCATCATCTGCTCTTCGACTGTGCCTTGAGAAACGAACTTATATATGGTGACCGGATTCTTTTGACCAATTCGATGTGCTCGTGCTTCAGCTTGGAGGGTAATTTGGGGGTTCCAGTCTTGATCAAGAAGAACAACATCAGAGGCAGTCGCAAGATTGATGCCAAGTCCTCCGGCTCTGGTGGAAATCAACATTACCCGATAATCGCTGTTCAAATCATTGAACTGTCTGATTCCCAGATTTCGGCGAGCTCGAGCGGTTGCTCCATCGATTCGCATAGACCTGAAGCTCGAGCCATCACCGCCTCTCAACATAAGCATCTCGTCAACGAGATCTAACATCTTGGTGAACCCAGAGAAGATGAGAATCTTCTTTTTCTGCTTGACGACGAGTTCGTTGACAAGCTTCTCCAAAACAATGAACTTCCCAGAAGCTGTGATGACGTGATCTCCAGTCTCGTACGGATCTGGCTCAGCGTTCTGGATTTGATATGGATGGTTGCAGACTTTTCTCAACTGCATGAGCAAGTTCATGAGCTTTTGCCAGTCCGACTTCTTGCCTTCATCTTGGTTTTCCATCTGCTCACGTTGAACAGTCTGTTCCAAGATGGCTTTGGTCTCCTTCCATGCATCACTGCCGATCAGTGCATCGTTTTCGAGGACTGCGAGGGCTTCCGACTCGATCTTCATGATCTCAGCCTCGCGTTCCTCAACGATCTTCAACGCCTGCATGTTTTCTTCCTCCTTGGTCTTGGCACCCTTGAACAACTCATCAAGAAGACCTTGGTCTGCCTTTGTAATCATTCTGGTGTACCAAAAGCGCTGCATTGGACTTGACGTTGTAAGCACATAACATCAACAGTGGCTTGGGAGACTTACGATAGAGGGACGAATAACAAAACTTCGGTTTTGGGTGGCAGATTCAGATCAACTCCAGGAGAACTCTTCATGCGACGAAGCATGATCAATTCCAAAAGCCGACGGGAGTCATCTAGAACTGTGTTGGAATACTGACCCTTGGATAGGTTGAAAGATGTATCAAATAAATGATTAGTCTTGTCGATGAAGACTTCGGGGTAAAGCCAATGGAGCAGCGACCACAGCTCGGAGAGGTTATTTTGAAGAGGTGTACCAGTCAGGATTAAGCGGTACTCGGCCTTGATGCCATGCAACGCCTTCGAGGTGAGACTGGCATGGTTCTTGACTGTATGACCCTCATCGAGGACGACATATCTCCATACAAAGGCAGTTTTGAACCAGGATTGTTCAGCCTTGAAGCAGTCATAGGTCGTGACAACAAGATCGACGCCAATATCATCCTCGTCTTCCGAGTCGGTATCCAGGGAGATAATCTTGCCAACGTTCTTTCGGCCCTTCATCTTCTGCTTTGCCTGAGCTGTCAAATTGCCGTACACGTCAATCTCACCAACGACGATCTTCTTCAGGCGTTGACGTTCTCCAAGGGGTCCATGAAATCGAATTGCCTTCAATCCGGGAGCCCACTTCTTGACCTCAGACATCCAACTGCTCAGAACGGAAAGAGGGCAAACTACCAAGAAAGGTCGTTGAAGTCTGCCAGTTCCAGCCTTCGGATCGTTCTCCTTCAAGTACTGGATGAGTGAAATGGTTTGCAGGGTTTTACCAAGTCCCATTTCATCACCTAGAATGCCAGACAAACCCTGAAACTGTTAGTTGTGACCGGAAAGAATAGGGAAGTACGTACATTGTGATGTAGATACATCATGAACGAGAGACCTGACAATTGGTATGGCTTCATGGTGGCAACAATTCCTCGAGGCTGTTTCTCAATCTCCTTGTATGGAGTGATTGTGGGGAGTTGTGCAAGTTCCTGAGGGGTCATTTGCCCATGTTTCTCAACCAATTTCTTAACATAGTTGTATTCAGTTGGCAAGAGAGGCAGGAAGAGATCCTTCTTCTCCACGAAGAAATGATTCCGGTATGCTTCGGTCTTGCTCGCGATCTCCTGTCGGATCTGGCTTCTCTTACTGATCACCGGGGTGAGGTTCACGCGTGCTAGATCAGGAGCTGGATTTCCCTTCACTGGACGAGATTTCTTCGGTGTGGTGTTTTCGATATTCTCCAACGCCTTCAATGACATGTTCGGCTTTCGAACTCGAAGGCGTGAGCGACGGACAGGCGCAAATTCGATCTCGGCCTCGTCCTCCTCCTGGCTGGCCTGCTTTCCTTGGCTCACCGTAATTGTATCATTGTCACCTTCCAGATCGATGTATTCCGTGACTCGTTGCTTTGGAGAAGAGTCGAAGGAAGGGTATGTAGAGACAGATTCTGTGTACGTAGGCTGGATTCTGGCAGCCTTTTGAGGACTGCGGTTTATCTGGTCCATCTTGTGTACTGTGCTTACACCCGGGAGGTATTTCGAGAGAAGGCTTGATGCGGCAGATCTAGGAGGCGGTTGTGGTTGCTCATCTGGCAAGGCGTAATCTGCAAGAGTTGTAGGGCGAGGATCAAAGGTTTGCTGATGCGGATCAAAGTACTCTGGAGCTGGTGTGCTCGGAGGGAAAGATTGTTGATTGTAGGAGTGTTGATTTTGGTTCGCAGATCGCGGATCGAAGTATTGTTGCTCGTGAAAAGAGTAGTCTTGGGTGTGTTGGGAAGCGAATGTTTGTTGATCAGGAATTTGGTATTGTTGCAGGTGGTGAGGTGAAGGGCGGGGAGCGAGGGGTGGGAGAGGAGAACACGAGTGCTCAGGCACTGGTGGCCGTTGCTGAGAAGCAAGGGAGGCCTGATCGGTTGTGGAGTATTCGTACGGATTGGGATATTGGTGATTAGGAGCCTGCATCGTGAACGAGTTCCCAGATTCCAAGCTGACGCAGGAATGGAAGTTCGGATCTTGGTGAATGATGAGGCTCAAGGCGAGGCGACGAGATCAGGACAACGCACATGAGATGGAAGGCGAGAGTCAGTGGAGTCCCATTGATCTGCAGAGACCAAAGGACCGTGGAGATGTCTCAAGAACTGGAGAAGGAATTGCGATAGAAAGACAGTGATGCGCAAGTGGTGAAGTTTTGCGATGGTGAATTTTAAAGAGGGAATGTTTGAACGAGCGCGATCTTGTAGGCGAGCCGAAAAGCTCCCTGACTGGCAGACGCAAACAGCACCTGAATTTGAGTTTGTTATATGTATATAAGATAAGATCAATTATTTTCCTCAGAGTTGTCGTAAAGCATAATTACAAATCTTGTTTGCTTTAATACTTGCTACGCCCCTGATCCGAGTACATTTGTAAATCCTAACAAATGAGTTAGCTCCCGCGTCGGCGCATGCGATCAGCCTCTTTATCTATTGGCTGTCGCGATCCCGCTCCCTGCATGAGATCTCGATAAGGATGCTAAAATAGACGCTAAGATTACCCCGGATTTTGAAATCGCGCTATGAGATTATGAATTACAAGAATCTTAATAAGATAAGCCTGATGGTCACTTTTAACGAAATGGGGGTTTAAAACCAGCTTTTATGAGTTTTGTGACGGATGATACGGATTAAAGGGCATTTAGAGGAGCCTTTTTAATTAGGCATTACTAAGCGCCTAAGCAAAATTAATTTGATAATGCTTTTTATATATAATTTCTTTTTTTTTCTTACCTTTTTTCCTTTTTAATTATAAATTTTAAAAGAATTTTAATTACTTTCACTACTTTTTATATAATATATAAGGCTTTTGCTAAATATTAGCATTGATTTTTATAAAGCAAGCATTATATTATCTATAACTTTTTTTTAACTTATTTAAGAAAATAATAAATATTTTCCCCTTTTCTCATTTTTTTATGAACTTTTATTATAAAAAAAGTTCTTTATAAAAAAGGCTTATATTAAATATAACTTAATAAATAGCATTCAAATAATTAATAAACCTAAAAAAAATTAATAATATTAGCTTCCCCTTTTTATGCCTTTTTAATTTAATTAAGCCAAAAAAACAATATCCTCTTTTACATAAACATATTTTTAATACATTATATAAAATTTAAATTTTTTATAATAAAGCATTTTTTAATAAAAAATGCTAATATGTTTTTTGCTTTTGCCTTATTTATTCTCCTTATGGGATTTTTCTTTTAACCCTTTTTTTTCTTTAGCACAACATAGCTTATCCCCTAAAGTAGCCAAACTATTATAAATACACAAACAATAAAAAAAATAAAAATAAAGCTGGATTAAAAAAAAGCGTTTTAAGCAAATGGGTAAAAACTTATTTACAATGCAAAAACAGCTTCAACGCCTTAATAAAAATTATGCTCTTTTTAAATTTGTTTTTTTAAAAATAGCCCCTTTTTATTTACTTCTTTTTTCTTTATTAAAAAAAATATCAATATTTTTATTAAAAACAAAAGTAAGCAAACCACTGCTGCCCTTAATTTTGGTAATAATAATAATGGAGATAATAGCAAGTTAAGCTATTATTATAACAATGCTTTATATTATCCCTTTTCCAAAGACATCTTTTAAGTCCCATCTTTTTTTAAAATCTTTTTCATATTTTATACTACTTACATTAAAAATTTTTCAACCTTTTTAAACAAACTCTTTAATAATATTAAATATTTCCTAAAGCTATAAAAGGTTCAAATGCATAATGCTTTACGTTGTTATATCATTTATTTTATTAATAAGAAATATAAAAAGGATTGGCTATTAAATTAAACTAAAAGAATGGCATAAACATTCTTAAAATTAGCCTTTTTAGAACCTAAATTTAATAAAAATAATATGCTTATAAATGCCTTGAATTTAATAAAACAATTTGTCTTGTTTTTATCTAATTTTCATAATAAATAAACAGCCTATTCCAAATACTCCGCTTTTCGCATAAATTATCAAAGCTTTTTTTAAAGCTTTTATTACAATTTTAAATTTTTTACTTATATTACTAGCATTAATAATAAATTCGTCTTAAAAATGGATTTACAAAATAAGCTTCCCCCCTAGTTATACAAACAATTGTTTTAATAATATAAAACCTTTTAATTATTAAAAAAGTATATAAAAGCCATTTAAACTAAAGATTAAGGCTAATTAATTAAGTAAACTTTTCACTCAACTTCTAAATCTTTAGCCTTTATTAAATTAAACTTTTAATAAATCATAAATACAATTTCTTAATCTTTTATTCCCCTTTATAATCACATTAATTATAAGGCAAAAGAACATTGTAAATAAAAGAGCTTTTAATCCTAATAGTAGTATTAAAAACCATTAACCCCTCTTATGCATGCTAATACCCCTTGCGCCCAATTACCGGTAAATGCATTTTGTAATTATATTATATAATTATCTTAACAACCTTTTATTCTTTATAAAATTAATAAAATTAATGTTGGCTATTCTTTTAATAACTAATTTAAAAATAATAATAAAATGCTGCTAAAAAGCAAATGCTACCTTTTTTAGTAAAAAGCCAAGCTTAAAAAAAAACTCTTTCTTAAGTATATTAAAAGATATACAATATTTTAACTTAATAAAGCTTTTTGAAAAATAATTTATTATTATTTGAATAACCTTTACCAAAAATGGATTATTATATAAGCTATTCACACTTCTTAATTCTAAAGTAAATAATTATTATTTCATTAATTGTATTTTTTTAAAATCTCTTTCTTTTTTTTAAAACCTTTAATTTACCTCTTGCCAAGCGCTATTATTATTAAAAGCTTTAATAATATTAATAATTAAAAAAATCAGCCATTATACCACTTTAAACTTAATAATAAATAAGCGCTTGCAAGCTTTTACTCCTTTTCTTAGTATTTGATTAAAACATTATAATATAATCCTTAAAAAAGCATGATTATTAAAACATTAAATTCTTTTTAATACTGCCAAAAAACGCATTATTTGGCCAAAAGCTTTTCCTTCAATTACTACTTATAATACTCTAATTAAAATTAAAATTTTTTGCCATTATTGCATTTAATAACGTTATTAAAAAAACGCTAAATGACAAAATTAAAAACTTAATTAATATTAAAATAAACGCAATGCTTAATTTAATAAAGCTAAAAGTGCTAAATCATTTAATTCTTATTAATTTTTGTTCGACTGCAAAAGCAACTTTTTTAGCACCCCTTTCCCTGCTTCTCACAAATTAATAGTTATAATAAAAAAAATTATAAAAAAAATTATAGCTTTTTTTTATTAATTACGTTATTTCTTGCTAATATTAATTTTACCCCTGTTATCATTTTATTAAAAAAGCAAATATAATTTAATTTTAATGCCTTTTGGATTTTGCATAATAAAACAACCTTTAAAGCAGCCTCCAAAGCAGCCTTTTTTTAATATAATATAATAAAATAATAAAGACTTTAAAGGAAGGACCTTCCCCTTTGCCTTTGCCAATTAAATCACTATTAAAACATGTTATTTTTTTTTTTTTTTTTTTTAATAATAAGGCCAAATATTGATTTTAATAACCATTATTACTGCTTACTTTGATCTTAAGCTTAATTAGCTATGTTGATGATTATTATTATTAAATTTATTTTTGTTATTATTTCCGCCCTTGCCATATTTTCATATTCTTATATATATTAAAATATGAAAAAGCCATTAAACCAAATGCAAAATAGCAATAAAAATAATATAAATATCAATAAGAATATTACTTTAAAATAAGCTATGTTACAAATAACAAGCCTAGCTTTTGTTTTGCATAATCTTATAAATAAAAATTATATTATTCCCTTTGTTTTTGTTGGTCCACAGGGGTTATGTAATCTCATCATGCTGTACAGGGAGCGCCACTTGAATAATACCATGATAATCTTCAAGGATTATGCCTTGGCTACTAAGAGTAATGGATTTAACAATTCCAAGGGGTAATCGGAGCTATAACGGACCTATTACAAGGGTCATTTGGAGGAGTATATAATAAGGGATCTCTCCCACTTTCTTAGGAATAAAAACAGATTTTACTACCTACTTTACTAAAGACTATATTGAACCCTTTGCTTTAATATATTTTTGCGTGATCTACTGATATTGCATTAACATTAATTAATGATTAATTTGTATTACAAATAGCAAGGTCTTAAACTGCAAAGTTGATTTGAAGCATTTAATTATTTGTACTTTTAATTAAGGCCTAGCCATTGATTGGATTAAGGAATAAATAATTTCCCCTTTTTGAGAATATTGATGAAGGCACTTCGACCAATTAAAAATCCAATAGCTATATAACCTATAGCAAATACAATACAATAGTTACTCAACAACAATTATTAAAACAGCACCTTAAAACCAAACCAACGAATTATTTAGGGAATTATACCTGAACCGACTTCGAACCTACCTTGATACGATGTTTTAGTTAAGGGAGCACATAGCGGAGCTGGTAAAAAAGTAGGAAAGTGTTATCCCACCAATTTAAGAATTAGTAAATAATATATTATTAGAAATTAAAAAAATGCTAGCCAATTACACAAGGTATTTACAAAAGTTTTGCAAGTATTATTATAATGGAAAAACGAAAGGAAAGTACCTGTTTTAGAACTTTTGGGAGTTTTTTAGCAAATAAATAATTGCCGATTTTAAAAAAATACATAAGCAAAAAAGAACTTAATTAAGGGATAATCTTAGATTTCATGGTTATTATGTGCAAAAAGCTAAAGAAATAAAGGTTACGAATATATTAAAGGACATAATAATGGCTAAAAAGAACAAATGGCCTAAAAAATAATTGAAAATGCAAAACCGGATGTACCCTAAATTTGTTCCAAATTACGTCCAAGACATACTTATACTTTTTATATAATTTATTTAAAATTAATTAAAAGTCCTTATACTTGCGCAAACCCCTTTTTCCCTTATTTCAAAAATTGAAGAAGGTTAAATACCCTTAGCGTTAAAGGGAAAGACATTAGGCATTATACCAGGATGTTAAGATGACTTGCTTAGCACCCCTGCCCCTATTAAAGTCAATATTACGAAAAAGGATTTGTATAATGCAACGCCACCTATTAATTTAAAAAGGGAATTCTCATTTACTTTTAATAAGGGGCCTTTTGAAAATAAATTAAAATGAAAATTAAACAATAATGCATTGCCCAATTCAGCACCATTGCCAAATATTTATTTAAGAAATAGGATATTATTTCTTTTTATAATAGCACCAAGATTTATTAAATCTTATTTCAAATTAATATGGCCTTTATGGTTTATAATGAATTCATTATTTTTAAATTAAGCCAAGTTTTTGATAAATTTTAGCAAAATGTATTTAAAGGAGCTTTAGTATAATGGCGCTAAGGATTATTTTAATAAGAAATTACATATTTTTGCTAATTTGTGTTAGCAAGCTTTTATTAACAATTTCATTTAAAACCAAGCTTTTCTATTTATGCTATAAAACAAAGCTAATATATATTATTATTAATACCTTTAAAATAAGGGATATTTTTTTAAGGATCTTATCACAGCTACCTAAGGCAATTTTGAAATAAAGGAGCGTGCAAATAGGTTTTTTAGCTAATAATTTGGCTTAACCTTCTTATCATTTTAAGCTAAATTATACCAAAAGGGTAAACTAATGCTAAATCAATTAGAAAGCTTTGCTAGGGAATTGCAAAGCTTTTAATTAAGTTTTAAGAATAATAATATAAAAAATAATAAAACGCTTTAAGATAAGCTATTACAAGGAGTATTAGGCAATTTATTTTTTAAAATGGCCTTATTTAAAGCATCATTAATGTTTCCTATTTTAATGAACGGCCTTTGCTTTGCTATTGGCATAAAAATGATATATAAGCCGGGATCATGGGTTAAAAGAACTTTTGGATTAAATTCAAATTGCCACCAATTTTATATTGCCAACGGAAATGTATATTATTTAAATAAAAGAATAAAATTTTTATAAAATAATAAACATGGGAACAAATTTTAATTTAGACCAGGCTATTTTGGGTGCATTATATGCAAGAAAAAGAATTGTTATAATAGCCAACATTTTAAGAAGGAACGAGATGCTGCAAAAACGAAGTATTTTGCCGATTAAAAAGCGAAAAGAATAAGAGCTATAAAAAGCTTATTTAAGGCTTATTTAGCATATGCTAAAAGGTATAAACCTGATTTGAATATGGATTGGACTTAATTTAAAGGATATAAGGATAACCCTTATAATAATAAAGCAAATACTTTATTAAATGATAATAATTTTTAAAGGGAAACAAATAGCAATAATGGCAATGGTATGGCGAATTTTACGGCTGTATTTGCAGCAAGTGAAATCAAGTATAATGCATAAGAGGTATTATTATAGCTTAAAAAGCGAAAAGCGGCCCACATTTTAAAAAATAGGATTAGGAAATTTTTATGCAATGAAGCTTATATAATATAATAAATAAACCGATTTTTTTAAGGTTTTTTTATTAATATTGAAGCTTTAAATAAGAATATTAAAGGCATTAATTAATTGCAAGCTTTGCAATGGATTTAAGATATCAAGTTTGATATAAGCTAAGCAAAGCAGAGTTGAATTATATTTAAAGCTGGTTCCCATGCGTTTATAGGAGTAATAATGATTAGTATTTTTGCTAAATTAATAAAGTTTATAATTATGAATGCGGATGTTTTATTTTTAATATGCTTATAATAGTTAAATAAGCTTAATGCCTAATATAATAACTTATGGAATATGTTAGTTTAAGGCAAGAAAAGACATTTGATTATATAAAAACAAGGCCATCCATGGCTTTTCCTAAATCAGCATCAGCAATTACTAAATTTATTAATTAATACAATTAATGCGTATTATTTGATTAAAATAAAGATTTGGGGATTATATAAGCAATTTGGGCATTTCTTGATGCAACGCCTACAATACCTATTAAATTAGGCTAGCCATATTTTTGATTTTAATATTATGCTTAAAATTAAGAAAATATGTAAGCATTGCCAAAAACACGCAAATGCTTTATACAAATTTTGATTCAAGCTGCAAGAAAACGTAAATTTTAATTACATAATTTACGTTAATATAGCATAATTTGAAAAAAGATATGCCTTTTATATAATTAATAAAGCTATTGGCTTTGAAGCAGCAAAGCTATTTTAAAAAAGACCTGGATTGGTTATGGCTTGGGCCATATTTAATGCTTTTAAATTAATATAAATGGATATATATATTAAATCCCCTAATTTTGTAATGTATAATTACGGGACCAATTTCAATTTTAAGGAATTCCGCAGCTTCTTACGCTTTATTGGGAATATTTTAAAGCTTATTCTTATGAAAACACATCACTTGATTAGCAAAATGAAAAGATATTATTATTTATTTTAATATGCTTATAAAATTGTTATGGAAAAGCACCTTAAGCTAAATAACAAAAATTAATTGCAAATGGCAATTAAAGCAATAAATAATATAGTTAAATTTAATAAGCTGATTTTTATATTGCTTATTTTTGGAGCTTATTTTAAAATGATAAAGCTAAATTTTTTAAGTTTATTTATTAAGCAGCGCGCTATTATTATTAAAAAGGCAATAAAAGAAATAAGGCGGATTTATGCAATCCGCAAAATCAATAATGCGCTAGCGATTTAAAATAGCCTTAATATTATTTTGATATATAATTTATATTTAAAGGATCAAGTCTTGATATATAAAAAAAAAAGGATAAAAGGATTATATGAGTTTTTAAGGATGGATGGCAAGTTTTGCAAAATTGCCATAAATAATAATTGGATTTGTATATTTTGATTAACATTTGTATGCCCATTTAAAACAAATATGCTGGGCATTAAGCATTAAAAAAAAAATTTGCTAAAGAATTTTATAAAAATAATTTTTGATCCCGAATTATTAATTAATAGCATACTTAAATTAATTAAAATTATTGCTAATCCCGAATTATTAATTAATAGCATGCCCAAATTAATTTCAAAATTATCCCAAATCACCGTTGAGCTCCCATTTGTGCAACCCATTTATAGGTTATTAATAATTAATAATAGCTATAATGCTAAGGTGTTTTTGATTAAAAAGGAAATAAGAAATTAAAAGCTTTTTATTAAATTTTGGAATAAAGGCAAGATCACTACTCCTGAAGCATCATTTCAGCAATTTTGTTGAATAAAGTATAAGGCATTTATTAAAAGAGGGGTTTTTATATTTATTTAAAAGGACGATCTTAAAGTAAAAGGCCAATGCATTTTCAAATCTAAAATGGTAGATAAAGTAAAAGGCAAGGAAACCTTAACGCTATATGAAAAATTAAGATTTGTTGTTTAATGCTTTAATAATAAAAGCAAAAAGAAGATATTAATTTAATTTTCAATAATTTAATATATAAGCCAATAATTGCTTATTTTCCTAGCATTTGCGATTAGGCAGCTGAAGAAAATCTAAAATGAATCCAAATTATGTTTGGCATTTTGGGATATTACCTAAGCTTATGTATAAGCATAAACAAAACTTTTTTGAAATATTTTTGCATGGCCTTTTTAGGAAATTGCAAATGAATTCCTTTTTGGCATAATGTTTATAATAATGCTTTTATTATATAGCATTTCGAAATTAGAAAATCATTGATTTAATATTTATTATAAACATTATATCAAAAAGTTATAAATAAAGACCTTCATATACAATTTTTGCTTATTAATTAGTATTAAGGATAATTAAAAATTTGGAATAATTGGAATGCAGATGGATAATACCTTGATTTTAGGAGATAACGACTTTTTGGCTAGGGAATAAATGGAAATTGCAAATGCGAACTTTTTAATAAAGCCGATTTAGGTCCTAAATGCTTTTAAATTCCTTATATTTAATAATTGCATTATTATTATAAAAGAAAACAATTTTTATATGTTTTAAAAGGAATAAGGGGCCAAGATTGAGCTGATTGATATTAAAAAAAATGATTATAAAAAGGCTTATATAAAGCAATGCGCTTATAAAGCCTATATTGCTATAATTTATTAATTAAAAATCATATTTGATTTTTTAATGGCAGCTTAATATTAAGATCTTATGATGGATAATGCTAAGGCCTTAAATTTGCGTTTTTAATAGCAAATGGATAATTTGAAAAAAGGTTTACAATACATTCTCATAAACTTATATTTAGCAAAGATTTACGTTTTTATTAATAATTCTTTTGCTAATAATAAAAATTTAAATTCCTAAATTAATTTTATAATAATAATTGGAATCGAATTAAAGGGGAATGCTAAATTTACCTTTAATAGCAATATTATCCATATTAGCTTCATCAAATGCAAAAGAGTTACTTGCGCAATGCTTGCTTTAAAATTATATGCTATGGTTGCCGGCATTAATATATTAATTGCTATGGCAATTACTATTAATATGGTAATTAATAAGCTTGATTTTCCAAGGCTTCCTACCGTCGTTTATATAAACTCTTTTTTGCTATATAAATATATTATCAAACTCGGTACCATAAAGGGAAAGCGTTTGATGATTAACATAATGGCAATTTGTTAATTATATAAGCGCAAGGAATTTATGAAGATATGATAAATTGATGATATTTGTAATTCTGCTAATGCTATGATAAAAGCCATTTTAAATAAGGCTTTTTAGGATTTTATTAACATTAACACGCTTATTATTAAAATAAAAGAATGGGTTTAAAAACTTATTAAGGCTGATTTGGATTAATAATAAAAGAGTTTATATAATTATTACTTTTTTTTGCATGTACTTTTTTTAATATGCATTTCTTATTTTATTTACTTATTTTATTTTATTTAATTGCATATTATAATTATTTAATTTGCGAAAACGGAAAATAGCTTGAATTTGCATTTATTTATCTTTTAATTTAAAACATCAATAAGCGGCCTTGCAATAATATTCCAATAAGGACCTAATTGCCGGTTCTACCACAAAAAGCTACTCCCATATAAGGGTTTAAGAAAAGCATTGCTATAAAAAACTTATTATAAAGCTAATCCAAAATAGGGCCTATTTATTACTTATGCCGTATGGGCCGTCCATAAACAGCTTCAAACTTTTTTATTTTTATTTTTATTATTGGCATATTACAATAAAAGCGCTTATTGCTAAGTCCCGCTTTAATAAAAGCCTTGCGCTTGCTTTAAGCTTTTATGGCCTAAGCATAAACGCCAAATATTATTTTATTAACATGGCTTAAAGCCATCGCCATTATCTTAATCTAAATGCTTAGGTCCTATATTTGAATTAATTATTAATTAAAATCGAACATTACATCGGGTTATATATTAGCTAGGTGTTAGCAAGCTAACCTAATTTAATTCAAAAGGCCTAAGTCTTTTTTAATAAAGCAAACGCCAGCTGGTTTTTTATTTTTAATGCTTTCGCCAAAGCAATTAATAATATAGCAGCAATCAATTTTGCAATAGCAAAAAGGTTTGCTAAAACAAATAATTTAGCATTAGCCGCATAAACCAAAATATTAAACTTGATATTAACAAATTAAGGAAATTATATTCATATCAAATATAAAATACATTTAAATCTTTTTCGAAATTTATGATTGATTTATAAGCCGGAATCATAAATGGTCCTTAGGAATTTACTTATAAGGCGGCATTTCTCCTTTTGCTTAATGCAATAGCTGCACTTTTTTAATTTAAAGTTATTAAAAACATAAAAATGCTTTAAATCATACGCTTAAGCGCAAACGCATCAAATGCAACATTTGCGGTAGGCAGCCGCAAAGGCGCTAAATGGCATTGGAATTGGTATTATATTATTATTAGCATTAAAATACGAAACCAAAATAGCCTTGAAATAAGTTCAAGTATTAATTTAGGGAATAATTAATTTATTATTAATAAATTAAAATTATTAATTAAAAGATTTTTAGGATTATATTAACTTTAATATAAAATTAATGGATTTTGATACATGAATAGTAATTTGTTATTGCTAAAAAAAAAAAGTAAATTTTTAAGGAGCCCTTAAAGTATATATAAAATAAGGGAATAATAGGAAAATCCATGGGCCTTGCTTAAGTTATTAATAAACCTTGCTTAACCTACATATTATCAATTTCCGGCCTTGGATCAATACTTCCCCTAGCATAATTAATACAAAGCTATTACAAGTGGATTTCGAACCTTTTTTGGGCCCGTATTATAAGCTATTGCATTATGCTATTTTTCGGCATCTCCTAATCTTTCTTTTCAATAATTTTAATATTACATCTTTTATATTATTATTATTTTAGCTTTTTTTGCTTTATATATTGCATACTATTATGCTTTTTAACGTACTATTTTTATAAAACATTTTTGTTTAGCTTATTAAAGTTTATATTACCCTTGCTTTTTTCTTATTATATTAAAATTCTTATCTATTTTTTTAAAAAAAGTATTGCTGATATTGGTTCATAAGGATTATATAATCTTATTATGCTATATAGGGAGCGCCATTTAAATAATACTATGATAGTTTTTAGGGGTTATGCCTTGGCTATTAAGAGTAATGGATTTAATAGTTCCAGGGGGTAATTGGAGCTATAACGGACCTATTATAGGGATTATTTGGAGAAATATATAATAAGGGATCTTTCCCACTCTCTTAAGAATAAAAACAGATTTTATTACCCACTTTATTAAAGACTATATTGAACCCTTTGCTTCAATATATCTTTGCGTGATCCACCGGTACTGCACCGACAGTTTTAACAAAAACCTTTTTTTATACTTATTAAAATTAATACCATTATATAATAAGATCTCTTA
Source organism: Helotiales sp. F229 (assembly GCA_002554605.1). NCBI lineage: Eukaryota > Fungi > Ascomycota > Leotiomycetes > Helotiales > Helotiales sp. F229. The sequence continues at coordinate 980,090 of MXAW01000004.1, read as the reverse complement.
ACTTACTCTTTCCTTATGCCAAACGCAATTACATGATTTTATAGTTTTATTTTGCAAAATACAAAAGCAACTTTTTAAATTACTTATAAATACTTTTTCTTTTTTATTAATAGGCTTTTGCTAACGACATTCATTAAGAAAATGAACCCGTTTATGCAAACCAACTGTTGAAATTTATTTAATTGATGCTGCGGCATTTAACTTATTATTAAAATAAAAATTTAAAAATGAAATATTTATAGCAACGCTTTAAGAGATTAAGTCTTTAATTAAGCAAAGACATAAGGAAGACAATATTATTGCTACTATTAATGATTTGATTATTAAGCTTATTACTTATTATTAATTTCTAGCATAATTTGCCATCTTTTTAACTAAACTAAATATTAAACTTGCAATTCCACCTAAATATACTAAATGAATTTATATATTTAATAAAACAACAAATAAAATATTCCTTTCGCATTATTTATATAATTATTTCATTAAATTAAAAGGCAAAAGGGAAAAAGCTCTTAAATATTCCCCATTATATAAAATATTTATAATAAAGCTTGAAGCTATTAAAGACTATATTATCAATAATTTTAAAAAAGGGTTTATTAAACTATTTTAAGCATTATTTATTGCCCCCATTTTTTTTATTAAAAAGCCAAATGAATTTTTATAATTATATATTAATTTTCAAATATTAAATTCCTTTATTTATAAAGATTAATATCCTTTTCCTTTAATTAATAAGACATTAGCTAAAATAGCCAATGCTTGCATTTTTATTAAATTAAACATTTATTAAGCATTTTATTAAATATAAATAAACTTAATATTAAAGAAATACATAATATTTCGCATAAAATATAAAGCATACTGTAACGGCCCAGTATTTACTTGGTGTAAACATAGAAGGCTGCGGTTAATCTTTAATAATCAAAAAGTAGGTATATTACATATGGGGTAAGATAATTATTAATATGATTAAGAATATTATTTAAAATTAAGCACAAAGCTCTTATTTAATGGCAAATATGCTAATTTTATATAAAACCTTTATTCCCTTTAAATCCCCTAAATTCCTTAAAATGCTGGATCCCCAAATCCCTAAATCCTTTTTATTAATATAAAATCCCAGAATCCATGGATTTATTACATGACCTAATGTTTATTATGATTTAAATTATTATTATAACTAATATTATGATTATAATATGTGTAATAATACCAATTGTTATCCTATACCATTCCTTAATTAATATCAGCCCATAAACTATACCAATCCTTTATTAATATCAATACTCTTATAATACCATCCACTTAATAATACCATCAATATCCTAATGCTAACTACTTATTAATGCAAAGGGGTTTATAATACTATCCCCCTTCCTGCTTAGCGTGGCCTTCATATTTAAATATAACCTAAAAATTTATTAATGGCGGCCAACAATCATCTTCCTTATTTATTATGCTTAATATTATAAAGAAATCAAGTATTGCCTAAACAAAAAAGAAACAAAATATTCAATTTGCGTTTTATATTAAAAGCGCCGCGTGTTATGCAAAGCCTTATTTCTTCTGCCGCAGTTTTTCCCATACTTGCTTCCTAAATTTGTTTATTTTAAAAAAATGTTCAAAATGCGTTTGTTTTAAATATAGCAATTGCAATTCTTTGGGGTATGCCATGAAATTCTCCTGGCCCAACCGGCCGATGTGCCAATTTAAGCTAAGCAAAATGGTGACCTCCGTTTATCCTTCAACGCCTTCTTTTAAGCTTGCTACAAATATTCCTAATCCTTGATTTTCTGCTTTTAAATCTAATGCTTATTTTGCGTCCTTTTTTAAAGCGGGGGCTAATGTGCCTAATTTTGGTTTTCCTTTTTTTTAGGCAAACCTGGATTTTAAAAATAAAATTCCCAAAGCAGCTTAAGGCAATGAAAATTAAATTTGGGTTTTTAGGTATTTTTTGATTATGGGTACCTTTTTCATTTAATCAAATATTTAATAACACTTCAAAAGTATTAATAATTTAAAATAATCTCAATTTTGTATTTTGCATTTAAATTAATTGATTATATTTTAATAATAAAAGCAGGTGGTACTTTTAATAATACTAATTTAAGGAGGGATACGTAAAATACCAAATAAATGTTTATTATTTTAAAAAGCGCTAATTAATAATTAATTGATTCTTTTACCTTTGCAATTTTAAATGGCCTTAGCTTTTTATAATTCAATTTATGATTTGATCATTTTATTGCAATATTCTTTTAAAGTAAGTAAACCTTATTCCCCTTTTTAAGCATTAGTCTTATGTTATGCTGTCGTACAGGCACGGCTGCAGCTCGCCTAAACTGCTCTTTTGGCATTGCACATTATTTAAATAGGTTTTTGCTGCTATATATCGCCTTAAGGGAGCACTTCCCCCTTTCACACTTATTACTTAGATTTTATTTAATTAATTAATACATTTTATTAATTTAAGTGCTCGCAAAGCTTGAGTTTTATTGCGCATGTTAATTATAAGCCTTGTGATAAAGCTATTAAGTTAGTATTTTTTTATATTATGCGCAGCCAATGAGATTAAAGCTTTTTAAGTTCCTTAAAGTTTTTAAGGTTTTGCAAGCTATTTGTTGCAGAGTTTTTATCGCTATTTTAATACACCGCTTCTTTGACCCCAATAACCTGCAAAAGAGCCTAAAAAAGAGTTGGATTTAAATCCTTTAATTGCTCTTTCCTCACTTTTCCTCTTTTCCTTTAATTCCTTGAATTCCTCAAATTTTCCCTTATGCTTTAAGCTCTTGAAAGCAATCTTTTTATAATAAATAATAAATCCATAATTAAAAAGCTATTGCTTACTTATGATAAGCGCATTTGGCTTATATAATTTTAAGCTTATAAGAACTTTTGTTGTTTAAATAAGATTTGAACAAAGCTTAATTCAAATGCTTTTAATTTAATAAGCCCATTGAACATAAAACCAATTGCTTTAATATTCCTTATTATCAAATATAAAATTAATAATATATAAAAGGCCAAAGCAATAATTAAGGCTTAGGTTGCTTAGGAAAGAAATATTAGAGATTTTAAGGCTAAGGGAGCAAAACCTGATAAGGCGAATTATAAGATAGCAATTCTAAAAAAGGTTGCAGCTAGGTTCAAGCTGCTTTCAACAAAATACTTAATGCTTATGCCCTTTTAAAACAAAAAAGCAAGGAGCTATAAGGCCGCTATAAAGTGGGTTTAAGAGCATGTTAATAATGATGTTTATAGCGCTATCTCCTTGGAAAGCAAAAACACCTACGGGCGCAACTGAACTATTCAACAACTGAAGAACTACACCGCAATGCTTCACAAAGCAACCCATTAACAACTCAAGCCTACCATTTGAATTTAGGAATAAAAACATGCTTATTAAAAAACGCTTTTTTATAATTTGGATTTTATAATAAAGGATTTAGCAACTCACATCTTCTTAAAAATAGTAAAGGTTTAATTAGCTCTTTAATAGGCGCAACACAAGTCCGCCGAGCTTTGGAAGAATATTACCTTAGGGAAACCTCATTTAATTATTTTAATTTAATATAATATAATGTTTGCAGCTTTGGTTAAATGATTGCAATTTAAATTGTTCTTTAAAAAGCCCATTGGGTTATATTCAATTGCTATTCTTAATGGCAAATTAAATGCTTTTAATAATAATAACAAATCCTTTTTTTTTTTTTTGCTTTTGCCCCTTTAAATCGGGTAGCTTTTTTAAAAATTGCGCTTGCGCAATAGGTTCTCATTAACATAAGCCATTGAAATGCTTCCAATTGCGCTATTCCTTTAATAATTCCATTGAAAATAAGTTGCGCAATTTACCTTTAATTAAAGAAATTAAGGAAACATGCTTAAAGCTAGCCATTACCTTTATTGCATTTTAAAGCAAAGCAAATAAATATGATTGAAAAATGTTCCCTATTTAATAAATTATAGGCTCTTTTAATAACCGCTTTTTTAATTGCTCTTTTTTAGTTAATAATACTGGAGCAATCCAATCGTTAAAACCTTTAGCGCTAGCATATCCTAAAAAAATAGTTTTTGCGATAATCAGCTTTTAATTGCTTAACTCTGCAATAAAAGCAATTAAAGTATATGCTATATGAGACTTTAATTATTACCCATTCTTTAAAAGCATTTTGGTTAATAATAAAGCCGCAATTTATTTAGTAAACTTAATTAATTTTTTGGTCCCTAGCTCCTTTATGAAAGCAATTATTAATAATGCTATTAAAGCTGGTATTTCAAGCCTGCCAATAAAAGGACGGGATATTTGCCTAATGTTAGGTGCTTTCAATGAAGAGAATGGGCCAAATATAATAAACTTAAAGCTTATTAATATTGCTATTATTAAGGGTTTTAATATTAATATCATCTTAAAGGCTTATTTATTAAAAAAAAGAATTTGATATAATAATTTAAATTATATTTTGCGCTATAAATTAATAAAAAGCAATATGATTATCAAAAACTTAAAACGCTACGCAAATTTAGCTTTTTTTAAATACAAGCTTAACAATTATTCTTTTGCCTCATCAATTGCTCTTAATGCATTAAAACGCCTTGATTTCAAACTTTTAATATTTCCAATAATAACAAAAAGCATTTAATAAAAATTTTAATTAAGCAAGCGTTACTTAAAATTTTAATAAGACATAGCGCATTTATAATACTTTTGCGCAAGGCACTTAAGGAAAAAAGCATTATAAGCATTAATAAAAAATGCTCGCAATATTAAAATTCTAGGCCTTATAAAGGTAAAATGCGAGCAATATGCTTTGGCAATAGCACATTAAAATATTAATTAGCGATTATCTAAAAAAAAAGCTACCCAATTTTTTTTATCAAATTACCTAGGATTTATTTAATTATCCTCCCAGGTTTAACAAAAGCAATTGGCTCCTTTTGATTAAAAACGAATTTATAAGAGTTTTTTATGGCTTTATATTTAAAAGCAAAGAATTAAATATAATATTAGCTGTTTTCCAATTTTTTGAATAATGGATAAAATAGCAATTTAGCTTTTTTATTTATAAAATTTGCTAAAATAATAAAACCTTAATTATTAAACTAAATAAAGCAATTTAATTTAAGAAATGAACTTATGAAAGCGGTATTAACCTAAAATTTATGCTATTATATATTTATAAATTAAATAAGGAAGCAAAGCAAGCAAGCAAGAAAATCATTAAAAAAGCAATTAAAATGCGCCTTGCCATTAATTTCCTTAAAGTATTATGGCCTAAAATTATTTTTGCGGCAATATATTTTTATAATATAAGTTCTTTAGCATAAAAGGCATTTAAAAATTCAAATAAAATGCTTTACCTTTGATTTAAATAATACTTTAAGTAATATAACCCAAAATTATTTATTAAACTTACTATTAATTTATGGCCTAACTAAAGCGGGATTTATGCGTATAAGTCGCGCGCATACCTATTATCAAAAAATCGAAAAGCGCTTTGCAAAAGGAGAGCTTTTAAAATCGACCTAAAAGCGCATATCGGATACTTGATTAATTATATCTTGTTTAATATATACAAAATCTAAGTGCTTTAATTATAATATGTAATAGTCATAAAAAATGTTACTTTTAATAAAACCCTATTCTTTATCTTTTTTAATATTAAAAAAGCGGCCGGCCAGCCGCGTGCAAAATTTTAAAAAATAGCCAAATTGCTTTAAGAAAATGAGATAAGGGCTTAGGACGCTAAATACATATTAATAAACCGCTTAAATGCTAATAATATGCTATAATTAAACGCTAATATTTTTTTTAAACAAAAGCAATTAAATAAAGCTTTAAAAGCTATAAAAGTTAAGGAGCCTATTAATTTGGGAGTGGCAACAATGCCTTCAATTAAATTTGAGTTTATAACCTTAGGAATAAAGCAATCTCCCCCTAAATTAATGAACTTAAATACTAAACCTTTAATTAAGCCCTTAACTGACTTAATGCCCATTAATAAGAATTTGGGGATAAAAATATAAAAAAGCATTAAACTTTTAATTCATAAGCACCCTAATCAGATTTCATAAAATATCAACATATCAAAATAATTAGCAGCACCAAGCGTAATTAAAAAAAGTATCTTATATAATATAACAAATCCTAAAAGATTTAATATGAATGCAAAGCGCAAATCAATTCCACAAGTTGTTTTATAAGCTTAAAAGCCACACAACCTAAAGCAAGGTTTTAAAAAGCAATAAAAAACATTTAAAAATATTAAATTTAAGCTTATAAAAGCTTTACCTTAAGCAATTAAAGCTAAAAAGCCTTTTAAACATAATAATCTTTATAATATTAAGCTGCGGATAAAATAGCTCCTATTGCTCCCGGCGGAAGATCAAAATCAAAAGCTACCTAAACCCCTAAAAAGGAAAAAAGTGCCTTTAAAATTAAATAATAAAGGTTGAAAAACTAGAATTATAAAATAATTAATATAATCCAATTATAATATGTATTTTATTATAATAAAAAAGTTATTAAAAAGCGCATTAAACCCGACAAGCAATCGCAAACACTTTAATAATTTTTTGGCTACCTTTTGGCCTAATCAAAAAAAGGTGCGCAATAACAAAAAGGATTTAAAAGCAGTCCACGCTATAATTGCAGCATCTGTTTTTAATAATATTAAAATTCAATAATCAATTGCTCTTCCCAAAATTCATTAATCGCAACTTCCAAAGGCATTATTAAATTAAAAAGATCTTTAACACCACCTTTTTGGGGAGCACTTCAAAGCCGGAGCTATTATGGAAATTACTAATTTAAAGTCGCGCAATTGCTGGAAAATAATAAAACATAGCTATGCCTTTAAGCAATTAATTCCTTTAAAATAGATTTTTACTTATAAAATAAATTCCAATAATTATTTAATCAAATATCGCTTTTGAATAATAATTAAAAGGAACTTACAATCTAAAACCTTTATTTTATTAATATACGCCGCAATTTTAGCTGCTTGCTCATTCAGAACTGCCATAGCTATAATAGCTTAATTCGATTTGGAAATGAAGCAGTTCAATATTATTAATATATTTATTAATGCAAAAAAAGATGATTTAGCTGCTTGCATACGCTATTATCTTTTTAATAGCTTTAAATAAAATGGAATATTAATAAAGGTCAATCGCGCTCTTTATGGACTCAAAAATTCCCTAGCATTATAATACGGCAACTTTATAACAACTCTTTAAACTCTCAAGTTGCTTTTTTATAAAAAAAAAGCTTTATATATTTATAAATAAGCAATATATAATGTTTATGGTATTTTATATCAACAATATTCAAATGCTATATCACGCTTTAGCAATTCCAAAAGCGCAATTAATAATAAATGGATTAAACTTGGCATATAAGCTTATTAAAGGATAAAAAATAGCATAATTTCTAAGGATTTAAATTATTAAAAATTAATAAGCTAAAACAATTTTCTTAATACATAATAATTATATTTAAAAAATTGCTTTGCATTTTAAATCCATTAATGAAAATTGCCTAAGCACCTTATTACCTTATATGGAATTTATCAAAAATCCTAGGAAAGCAACCTCTAAAAAAGTCAAAAAATATTAAAAGAAAATTAGTTCAATGCTTTATATTGCGATCATATTGCGCGCGAACATTGCTTTTGCAGCTTTAAAGCTTTCTCACTTTTTAATTAATTCCTTAAAAAAGCATCTTATTGCTATTAATTAAATAATTTAATATCTTTTTGAAATCTGATTTTTGCCAATAATTTATATTTACCAAATGCGCGCTTCCCACTTAATTATAGCTTCAAATATTTCCTTTGGCAATAATCTTAAAATTAAATGCTTTTCTTAAAAATATATTATTATGCTTTTTAGTAATTTGATTTTATAAAAAGCAGCTTGTTAAAATATAATTATTATTTTAATTACTTAAGCAAAGCTTTTTGGGATTGAATATATAGCAAAGGAAATTATGGCACTTTAATAATTTTTTTTAAAATTACGCCTAAGCATAAAAGCAGCTTAAATAATCTTTTGCGATAATATTCAAATAATTTAATTAATTATTGGGGAAAATAAGCGCATTTTAATCAAATTCCATTATATTAATATTTAAAATATATGATTATATTAAAAATATTAAAAGGGTAATTTTTTAATAAAGTATTTATTCATAGGCTTTATGCTTGCAAATGGATTTATTAAAAACCTAAGCCAATAAAAATTTAAAGATTTTGTTGCTTTTATTAATTTAATAAATATACAGGCTCAATTAGAGCAACTCTTTAAAAAAGCTCGTTTTTAAATAGCTTTCTTTTTATACTTTTTATTCTCTTATTTATAATATTTTTTATATTTTTTATTATTTCTTTTAAAAAGCTTTTGATTTTAAATTATTTATATTATTGCAATATTTACAATTGCTCTCAAAATCATTTCATTTTAAAAAAACAAACGCAACGCAAGCTATAATAATAAAAGAATACTTTAAGATAATAAAAAAGGTTCCCAAGCTTTAAAAAAAGCAATTTAGTTAATTAAAAGGCCTAAAACAATTTAAACAAAATTATTAAAAAAATTGGCAATTGCCTTAATAATTTCAATAATCTATTATTTTGCAATAGCAGCTTCCTCTTTTAAAAAAAGGCGCACCTGAATTCCATTACCTAAAAAAGCATCAAAAAAACCAATAAAGCCATTAATTGCTTTCAAATTATGCTTAGGGACAAATAAGCCGGCAGCAACCTTTTTTATTTTAACCCAAAGGCCAGCAAGCAAATCAAATTGCTCCTCCTCCTTCTTCTTCTCCATACCCTTATTATGCTTCTCTTTATTTTAAGTCTTTTTATTTATATATAAAAGCAATTAATTAATTGCGTTTCAAAAAATAGATTTAAAATATTTTAATAAAAAAAGCAATTTATTATTAATAACCTGGCCAAGGCCATAATAGCAAAAGAGGCCACCAATATTAATACCAAAAGCAACCCAAGCAGCGCAAGCTGCGGGAGCAGCAGGAATAGCATTACTCATTTTTTTTATTATCAAATAAGCGCTTTTAAGCTTGATTAATTCTTATATAAATTAATATATTTAATTATTTTAAATTAAATAAACTTATTTCAAAAAAGGAGCTCTTATTGCTAAAAGCATCTCAATATTCCAAAAACGCAACTAAAATATTAGGGAAAAGGGGGCGGCAAGCATAATTATTGCTAGCGCAATTGAAATAACGCAAGCCACCCATAATATTATAATAAAAGCTTATGCCTTTGTTTTGAATTGCTTTTTTTATACAATCTTAGCAAGGGACTAATTTCTTTTCACCAGCAACCTTCTCCTTCCAAACCCAACCAATAAGAGCAGCCCAAATAACGCGCTTACCTAAGGCCTTGGCCAAAGGTCTCTTGGCCTATAAGCAATTAATTAATTATTTAAATAAATTTTATATTTCTTAAATTGAATTTATGAGGAAAAAAATAGCGCTTTTGCAAGCAAATTAACAAAATTCAATACCTATTTTTGCAAAAGAAGCAATTAATTTGATTATTTATTTATTTAATTAATTATAATTAATATAAATCAAAAGCAAATTAAAAATTGTTCTTTTATTAAAAGCTTAAAGTTTACAAATAAAAAAAAGCAACTCTTTATTTATATAATACAATTATTTGCCTAATTTTTATTATTTTTAATAGCTCGCCTAATAGCCAATTATAATAAAAGCAATTCCTATTGCTATTTAACTAAGGGGTATGTTATACAAGCACGGCTACAGCTCGCCTAAACTGCTTTCTTAACATTGCACATTATCTAAATAGGTTTCTGCTGCTGTATACCGCCTTAAGAAAGCACTTCCCTCTTTCACACTCATTATTTAGATTTTACTTAATTAATTAATACATTTTATCAATTCAAGTGCTTGCAAAGCCTAAGTCTTATTGCGCATGTTATATGCCTTTTATTATAATAAATTGCTAATCTTTGTGCTATAAATAAAATATTAGCTAATAATTCCTTATGCAATTGCTTTAGCTTATCTCCTTGCAGCATGGATTCTTGCGCAATTTCTTAACCCGCAATTGATGTATTATATGCCATTGGGTTATACCCATAATTCGCATAAAACGGCAATATTCTAATGGTCTTTTGATTTGCGCTATTATATGCAAATTAGGCAAGCAAAAGTAATTAAATCTAATCATTTTATTTATAATTCACATAGCATTAAAGATAAGTTTTTATTATTTAATTAATTTGTTTTATTTATGCATCCATTTAAAAGTAAAAGGCTATTAATATTTTTTATTTTATTCCTAAAAATGCAACCAAAGTTTTCCAGAATTTTGAGATAAAAAGCTTATTTTTGTCTAAAATAATTTTGTTTAATATTTTATAATTCGCAAAAATTATTTGAAAAAATACCTGCATCATAATAGGCGCATCTTATGTCCCTAATACCAGTACCATATATGCATACTTAATAAACTTATCCATTATAACACAAATCAAATTATATACAATTCCTATAGCTAAATCTTTTGAAAATAATAATTTGATCACAAAATCCAAGGCGATTAATTTTCATAGGCGTAATGATATTATTAATAACTTCATAAGCCCATATAAAGCATGGTAAATTGCTTTATTCCAAATGCATGTATTGCATAACAATATCACGTTTTTGATTACTTTTCTTATACTTGGGAAATAATATCTTTTAAAAAGCCTTAATAATATTTTAGCAACTCTTTAATGCTTATGGGCCGATAGCCCATGCTGTTTTTTAATAAAATCCGTTCTATTTCATATTGGGACATAAATCTGTTTTTAATATAAAAAAGCTTTAATAATAATAAAAAAGAATCCTTCGCCTAATCATTTTTTTTGCTTTATTATTATTAGGTCTTAATTGTAATTTTTTCAAATTTTTTTAAAAAAGCAGTTTATTGCTGCCAATTGCTTATGATTAATAATTAGCAAATTGCCATCTCTTTATAATATAATATAAAATTCATGCGTTTTGTTCGCGAAATATTTTAGCTTTCTGCTTAAAGCATTAGCTTAAGCGTTTTTCATTTCTTTAATATAAAAAATTCAAAGTTTTATGGTAAAAAGTGTTTTATACCACCAAACCTAGCATCGATTTAGTTCTTTAATAATAATAAAATAAATGAGATTTTTATGATTTATTAAGATTTGTACTTTATAAGCAGCGCTCTTAAAATAAACCCTTCATTTGCGTATTGCGTCCACAATTGCCAATAATTTTTTATTATATATATTATAATTAAATTCTGCTAATAATAATTTTCGCAAATAATAAGCGATTAATTGCTATTTCCCATCCTTGCCCGATTGGCTAAGTATAGCGCTGATAGCGTAATTCGAAGAATTTGTTTTTATGCGTATTTCATTATTAAATGTAAAAAATATAAAAATAGGTTTTTTAATAAATATTTCCTTAAAAAACTTGAAAGCCGCATTGGCTTCCTTTATTTACACATATTTCTTGTTTTTATGGGTCAACTCCGTGAGTACTTTAGCAATTTTTAAATAACTTTTAATAAATTGTTTATAAAAATTGGCAAATCCAAAAAAAAATTGCAATTTTTTAATATTAATAGGTCCGATTTAATTAACAATTGCTTAAATCTTTTTAAGATTTATAATTAATTTGATGATAATAATCACATAGCCTAAAAAAACAATCTTTTTTATATGAAAATTGCATTTTTTTAATTTAAAAAGCATAAAAGCAGCTTTTAATCTTTTAAAGATTGCTGTTATATTTTTCATATGCTATTTTTTATTTTTGAAATAAATCAAAATATCATCCAAATAGCAAATGCACATTACGTTCAAATATGGCCGCAAAATATTATTAATCAAATATTAAAATATAGCCAATGCATTGGTTAAATCAAATAATATAATTATATATTTATAATAATTAAAACAAATGCAAAATGCTATTTTTTTCTTTTCACCTTTAGCTATCCTAATAAGATTATATACATCTCTTAAATTAAGCTAAATAAAGATTTTGGCCCTTATAAGCCTATCTCGCAATTTTTTAACTAATGATAATGCGTAATAATTCTTTTTTATGGCATTGTTTAATTAATGGTAATTAATGCATATTTATTATTCGCCATCCTTCTTTTCTGCAAAAAGAACATTACTTCCCCACAAGGATTTGGACTCCCTAATAAACCCCTTTGCTAAGTGTTTATTAATATAATTTTTAATTATTATTAAATTTATTGCCAAATATTCCTTAAATAATTGAAATATTAGCTTAATACCTTTTTTTAACTTAATCCAATAATCATAATCCTAATATTTAAGCAAGGCCTTAATGCCTTATTCTTCCTTAAATAATGTCGCAAATTTATAATATGCTAATAATATATCCTTTATTAATAAACCCTTATTTTAATATTTAATCTATTCTTCAAAAATGGCGCAAACCTTTTAAACAATCAATGTTCTTGCTTTATTCTAATAGCAATTCTTGCAACAATTAAACATTAATTATTTCTTAATCTAATTGATTTTTGGATTATGTTTTTTTATTTAAAGAAATCCAAAAATAATATCATATATTCCAATTTAAATAATATTAAATTAAATTCTTTTAAAATGGCTGGCAATGCTCATATGCAAAGTTTAAATTTGCATATTTATTATCCCATTAGCAGCAGCATTACTATTGGCGAATATTAGCTAATACCCCTTTTTCCTAATTTTAATTAATAGCAAATGCTTAAGCATAATAGCAGGAAATATAAAATTCCCTTATGCTTCAAAATCCACCATAGCCTTAAAAATTACTTTTTTAATTTTCGTTTTTATAATCAAATGGCAATCCCTTATCGCCGCTAATTAGCATATAAGGAAATCCTCTTAATAAAAATCTTTTATTAAAATATTTCTCCAAACCTGGTGATTTAATTTCATAACCATAATCATAAATAGCTAATTTATTCCTAAAATCTAAGCTGGTAAAATAAAGCGTTTCTAATATATTTAGGTATTATTAGCTGCATTAAACCAAAGGCGCCATTGGCTGCCTTCCAATATGACTTCCCAAAATTCTCCTTCTTTTGGCTCATCCTAATTCTTAAAAACAGGCGATAATTTTTAAGGGATAATTTGCATATAAATTTAAGAATAGCCGCTGCTATACTTAATCTGCTTTTATTTAATATGTTTATAATCCCAATAAATTACCTAATATTTTTGCCCTATTATGGTTCTTTTGCAAAAACCAGTCCTAGCTTCTTATAAGTAACCCTTATAACCTTATTAATTTAATATTAAAAATTTAAGGCCCAAAAGTATAAATTCTCCTCTCATTAAATGATTTCCTAAATCTTGTCTTATAATAAATTAAAAAAAGGTGAATAAGATGGCTTTGGATTTAAAACCTAATAAAGCTCCTTGTCCTTTTTTTTTGCTATTTTATGCTATATTATTATCGTCTTTCACTTAAGCATGAATTTTATTATCCTCAAATTCATTAATAATCATTTGTCGGAAGTTTAAGGCGTTAAGCTGCCTGATGGGATACAATGATATGAGAATGCTGGTAATATCATAAGCGCCTTATTTTATTGCATTAATTTGCTTTTTTCCTAATCATAATTTTCTTTGGCAATGGGAGCTGGCCATATGGCCCAAAAGACCATATTTAAAGCATAGCTTATCCTATTATTATTTGTTCATAACTTTCTTAAAAAGCCCGCTATTATATGGCTTTCCCTTGGCTTGCTTTTAAAAGGTAGCATCCAGCTTCATTTCCTTAGAATAAAAAGGTTTTCAAGGTTTATTATGCTTTTAATAAAAGTACTGCCCCTTTTGCTCCAAGCTTCGCTTATAAGCTTAATTATTAATCTTGATTGCAAGCTTAATTAATTCCTAAAAATCATTAGGTTGTTCAAAACAAGCGATTTTGTTTTTAATATTATTTTTTAATTTTTTATAATAGCAGTCCTTTAAAGCGTCCTCCCCCCATTTGATTTGTTCAGCATACTACTAAAACTCCGCCATATAATTCGCATAAAACCCTATTTGCTAAAGCTTTTATATATTGCATATCATCATGCGCGCCATATTAATATTATCAAAAATCCGGATCATAAATCTTTTTAAGCCTTAAAAAAATAAGAACATTTTTTAAATGGCCTTAAAAGCATTAATTATCATACTTTCCACTAAATTCTTAATAGCCATATAATTATTAAAAAATGATTCCATTCAATCCCAAGCTGCCCCTCTAAATAAGGTAATAATCCATAGGACTTTTTTAATCTTAAAAGTAAATTATTCTATGTGGAATTTAATGTACATATCAACCTATATTATCCAATATCAATACTTGTTGCAATCGCCGTTAAAAGTCTCCGGGATAAGGACTTTGATATCCTTATTAATATTGCCTAAAACAATGACAATAACGTCTTTATCAAATAAGAATTTTTTAATAAACATGGTATATGTGAATTGGTACCTTTAATAAGAAGGTGCTTAAAATATAATGGCCTAATATTTATTTGATGTAAACACAAAAGGCTGCGATTAATCTTTAATAATCGAAAAGTAGGTGTATTATGTATGGGATAAAATAGTTATTAATATGATTAAGAATATTATTTAAAATTAAGCACAAAGCTCTTATCTAATGGCAAATATGCCAATCTTATATAAAACCTTTATTCCTTTTAAATCCCCTAAATTCCTCAAGATGCTGAATCCCCAAATCCCTAAATCCTTTTTATTAATACAAAATCCTAAAATCCACAAATCCATCACATAACCCAATGTTTATTATGATTTAGATTACTATTATAACTAATATTATAATTATAATTGTCGTACAGGCACGGCTGCAGCTCGCCTAAACTGCTCTCTTGGCACTGCACACTTTTTAAATAGGGTTCTGCCATTGTATACCGCCTTAGGGGAGCACTTCCCCCTTTCATACTTTTTACTTAGATTTTACTTAATTAATTAATACATTTTATTAATTCAAGTGCTTGCAAAGCCTGAGTTTTATTGCGCACGTCAGTTATGAGCCCTGTGACAAAGCTATTAAGTTAATATTTTTTTATATTACGCGCAGCTGATGAGATTAAAGCTTTTTAAATTCCTTGAAGTTTTTGAGGTTCTGCAAGCTACCTATTGCAAAGTTTTTATTGCTATTTTAATATACCGCTTTTTTAATCCCAATAATTTGCAGAAGAGCTTAAAGAAGAATTGGATTTAAATTCTTTAATTGCTTTTTCCTCACTTTTCCTCCTTCTTTTTAATTCCTTAAATTCCTTAAATTTTCCTTTATGCTTTAAGCTCTCAAAAGCAACCTTTCCATAATAAATAACAAATCCATAGCTAAAAAGCTGTTGCTTACTTATAATAAGCGCATTTGGCTTATATGATTTTAAGCTTATAAAAACTTTTATTATTTAAATAAGGTTTAAACAAAGCTTGATTCAAATGCTCTTAATTTAATAAGCTTATTAAACATAGAATTAATTGCTTTAATACTCCTTATTATCAAATATAAGATTAATGATATATAAGAGGCCAAAGCAATAATCAAGGCTTAGGTTGCTTGAGAAAGAAATATTAAAGATTTTGAGGCTAAGGGAATAAAACCTAATAAGGCGAATTATAAAATAGCAATCTTGAAAGAAATTGCGGCTAAGTTTAAGCTGCTTTTAACAAAGTATTTAATGCTTATGCCCTCTTAAAACAAAAAGGCAAGAAGTTATAAGGCCGCTATAAAGTGGGTTTAAAAGCATATTGATAATAATATTTATAACGCTATCTCCTTGAAAAGCAAAAACACCTATGGGCGCAATTGGACTATTCAATAATTAATGCGAACCCTTCAATAAAACTATGTTCCTTCAGCATTAAGTATTTTAACTTAAATTAAAGAGAATTATATTGCAATGCTTCATAAAGCAACCCATTAATAATTTAAGCCTATTATTTGGATTTAGGAATAAAGATGTGCTTATTAAAAAGCGCTTTTTTATAATCTGGATTTTATAATAAGGAATTTAGCAATTCACATTTTCTTAAAAACAATAAAGGTTTAATTAGCTTTTTAATAGGCGTAATACAAGTCCGCCAAGCTTTAAAAAAATATTATCTTAGGGAGACCTTACTCAATTACTTTAATTTAATATAATATAATGTTTGCAGCTTTGGCTAAATAATTGCAATTTGAATTGTTTTTTGAAAAGCCCATTGAATTATATTTAATTGCTATTTTTAATAGCAAACCAAATGCTTCCAATAACAATAACAAATCCTCCTCTTTCTTTTGCTTTTGCCCCTTCAAATCGAATAGCTCTTTCAAGGACTGCGCCTGCATAATAAGTTTTTATTAATATAAGCCATTAAAATGCTTTCAATTGCGCTATTCCTTTAATAATTTTATTAAAGACAAATTGCGCAATTTACCTTTAATCAAAAAAATTAAGAAAACATGCTTAAAGCTAGCCATTATTTTTATTAAATTTTAAAGCAAAGCAAATAAATATGGTTAAAAAATGCTCCCTATTTAATAAATCATAAGCTTTTTTAATAACCGCTTTTTCAATTGCTCCTTTTTAATTAATAATACTAAAGCAACCCAATTATTAAAACCTTTGGCGCTAGCATATTCTAAATTTTTTTTTTATAATAATTAGCCTTTAATTACTTGACTTTGTAATAAAAGCAATTGAAGTATATGTTATATGGGATTTTGATCGTTATCCACTTTTTGGGAGCATCTTAATTAATAATAAAGCCGCAATTCATTTAGTGAACTTAATTAATCTTTTGGTCCTTGGCTCCTTTGTAAAAGCAATTATCAATAATGCTATTAAGGCTGGTATTTTAAGCCTGCCAATAAAAGGATGGGATACTTGCCTAATATTAGGTGCTTTTAATAAAGAGAATGGGCCAAATATAATAAACTTAAAGCTTATTAATATTGCTATTATTAAGGGTTTTAATATTAATATTATTTTAAAAGCTTGTTTATTAAAAAAAGGAATTTAATATAATAATTTAAATTATATTTTGCGCTATAAATTGGTAAAAAGCAATATAATTATTAAAAACTTAAAACGCCACGTAAATTTAGCCTTTTTTAAATACAAGCTTAATAATTACTTTTTTGCCTTATTAATTGCTTTTAATGCATTAAAACGCCTTAATTTTGGATTTTTAATATTTTTAATAATAACAAAAAGCATTTAATAAGGTTTTTAATTAAGCAGGCGCTATTTAAGACCTTAACAAAACATAGCGCACCTATGGCACTTTTGCGCAAGGCACCTAAGGAAAAAAGCATTATAAGCATTAATAAAAAATGCTTGCAATATTAAAATTCTAGGCCTTACAAAGGTAAAATGCAAGCAATATGCTTTAGCAATAATATATTAAAATATTAGTTGGCGATTATTTAAAAAAAAAGCTACCTAATCTTTTTATCAAATCACTTAAAATTTATTCGATTATTTTCCCAGGTTTAATGAAAGCAATTAGCTCCTTTTAATTAAAGACAAATTTATAGGAATTTTTTATGGCTTTATATTTAAAAACAAAGGATTAAACGCAATACTAGCTGCTTTCCAATCTTTTAAACAATGAATAAAATAGCAATTTGGCCTCTTTATTTATAAAATTCGCCAAAATAATAAAACCTTAATTATTAAATTAAATAAAGCAATTTAATTTAAGAAATGGACCCATAAAAGCGGTATTGACCTAAAACTTATGCTATTATATATTTATAAGCCAAATGGGGAAGCAAAGCAAGCAAGCAAAAAAATCATTAAAAAAGCAATTAAAATGCGTTTTGCTGCCAACTTCCTTAAGGCATTATGGCCTAAAATTATTTTTGCGGCAATATATTTTTATAATATAAATCCTTTAGCATAAAAAGCATTTAAAAGTTTAAATAAGATGCTTTACCTTTGATTCAAATAATATTTTAAATAATATAATCCAAAATTATTTATTAAACTTATTATTAATTTATAGCTTAATTAAAGCGGGATTTATGCATATGGGTCGCGCGCATACCCATTATCAAAAAATCGAAAAGCATTTTGCAAAAAAAGAGCTTTTAAAATCAACCCAAAAGCGCATATCGAATACTTGATTAATTATGTCTTATTCAATATATACAAAATTTAGGTGCCTTAATTATAGCATATAATAGTTATAAGAAATGTTACTTTTAATAAAACCTTATTTTTTACCTTTTTCAATATTAAAAAAGCAGCCAACCAATCGCGCGCAAAACTTCAAAAAATAGCCAAATTGCTTTAAAAAAACAAGATAAGAGCTTAGAATATTAAGTATATGTTAATAAATTGCTTAAATGCTAATGATATGCTGCAATTAAATGCTGGTGTTTTTTTTAAATAAAAGCAATTAAATAAAGCTTTGAAAGCTATGAAAATTAAAAAGCTTATTAATTTGAAAATAGCAACAACGCCTTTAATTAAATTTGAGTTTATAATCTTAAGGATGAAGCAATCTTTCCTTAAATTAATGAACTTAAATACTAAACCTTTAATTAAGCCCTTAATTAACTTAATGCCCATTAATAAAAATTTGGGAATAAAAATACAAAAAAGCATTAAACTTTTAATTTACAAGCATCTTAATTAGGTCTTATAAAATATTAATATATTAAAATAATTAGCAGCACCAAGCGCAATTAAGAAAAGTGTTTTACGTAATATAACAAATCCCAAGAAACTTAATATAAATGCGGAGCGCAAATCAATTCCACAAATTATTTTATAAGCTTGGAAGCCACACGATCTAAAGCAAGGTCTTAAAAAGCAATAGGAAACATTTAAGAGTATTAAACCTAAGCTTATAAAAGCTCCACCTTAAGCAATTAAGGCTAAAAAGCCTTTTAAACACAATAATCTTTATAATGCTCAGCCGCAAATAAAACAGCTTGTTGTACAGAATAGGGGTTTGTCGGCTGGGAGCACCAACAGAGCCTTAATGGCGCTGCAGCCAATCAAGACTGCTTATGTAATTAGATCTTTGGAGCTCCCTTTTAAGGGGAGCTTTATTATATTCTTTTATAATTCAAGACTTTCACACTTCCTAAAGCTTCTCCCCTATGGTACTTAATAATTAAAAGCCATAGCCTTATTTTATAAGTTATTAAGATACGATTATTATAGGTCAAAAGAAGCGAAGGTAAGTATTAAAGAATATTTACCACTATTTGGAAAACTTTTTAAAAGCACATATTCCCCCTTTTTAATATAGCAACACTTTTTCAAACTTTTTAAACGCTTAATAATAATAGAATGTTTTTTTAGAACATATTAATCGACAAGAACAACGCTTTATTAAGCAATCATTGCCAATGGCCGCAATGGTGGACAAGATTCTAATACTATGCTTAATTTAAGGGCATTATCGATTTCATTAATCCAAATAGATATAATATTTCAAATCTTTTTAAATCTTGACCAATAGCTCCCAATATTAATGAATACATATAAATTAAGACAAATAATCGGTTTGCAGGATGGATGGCGTTAATAAGCAATAGCAAGCAGAAAATATATTATAAGTGGGAGATTGCCAATAAAGATAAGAAAAGGACTCTTATAGAGCCTTTATAGGCTACCAAACCACCAAAGGCAACCTTTAGCGATATTAAGGAAATTTGGAAAGCTTGCATAAGAGAATTCTAGAATAACCTTGCCTAATGAACGCTTTTTAGCATAAGATATTAATACTTATTTAATTAGGTTAATAGCATTATTAATATATTAATTTTAACAAATGCTATTAACAATAATAAATCAAAGAATTTTATTAGATTTTAAGCATTGGTTAGGTCAATTAAGCAAGAGCTCGCTTTCTTAAATGCCTTTATATTATTATTTATTATCTTAAATTATCAAAAAGCTTTAATAAATACCTCCAAAAAAAAGGGAAAATGAAAGCTTGTACTTAGCATAAGAAATAGCAAAAAAGATACCATTTTGCTAAAGCACACAATATTCCGGAAATTTAAGGCATTTTGGGCATTTAAGATTTTCTTTTTGCAATTTTAGTTTATGCCAAAACATAGGCCACTTAAGCTTTAGCTAATATTATCAAAAACAATGTTTTAAAAAGGAAACATCATATAATGCTTAAGGAATATGGTTTAGCTTTTAAAGCTAATTTGAAAAAGCATTTCAAAAATAGTTTAAAAGATAAAAAAAATAGCGAATAAGCTATACGCCTTTCTTGGAAAGCATTCAAAAATTCTTAACAGCTTTAAAATTACCTCTAATGCCAAAAGCTTAAGCATTCACAGCAAATAAGGCTTATTCAATCAATTTTACTTCAAATAATTAAAAAAAAAGCAATTGCCCTTACAATTCCAAAAATAGCCACTTTTAAGCACCTATCAAATGCTAAAAACTATGGTATGCTTATAATAGCGATTGTGCAAATAAATTAAGGAATTGCCCCAGCGATGACAAGGTCAAAAAAACTTGCAAAAGATTTAAAAAAGCAAAGTACGCTAAGCTACAAAAGGAAATCATTAAAAAGGATTAAAAAATCCTTCTCATCAATCGAATTATTAAAAGCGTCGCCCTAAATAAGAAAAAAAAGGAAAAGCCATTATTATCAATAAACAAAAGCAAATACCCTAAAAATATTAATGCTACTACCATTAATCCAAAGCTATTTAACATCAATAAAGCAATGGGAATATACGCCGCAAATTTTATTAGCAATCCACATGCACTCTTAAATAGCATACTTATAAACAACTGCAATGCTTAGCATTTTATTAATAATAAAAAAAAGCTTATCCCAAGCACTTTCATGAAATCTAAAAACAACAATTATATAAAAGCAGGTATACAATGCCTTCCAATCATTGATCAAGGCCAGCGATTTTTCAAAAATATGCTAAAAAGCAAAAATGATTTAAATATATAAAACCTAACCTTAAGCAACATCACAATTATGATTGGTTTTAATATCAACATCATCTTTAAGGCGCTCTTATCAAACATTAGGATCTGGTACTCAAAAAAAGACACCATATTAAAATATGGGGAAGTTTGAAATAGCGTGATGCTTTAAAAGTTAAAGCAAAAATATAATCTTATCTTCTTTGAATACAAGCCTTTCAACTACTTTCATTGCCCTTATAATTTAGTAACAATGAAACGCCTCTCAACCATAATATATTCAATTCTCCATTGTAGCTTAAAACAAAATTTTCAATCAAATAAAAAGCCACTGCAAGCTTACTATGTAATACCAAAGATATAGTACCTAAAAACGGGCCATCTTAAAAAAAAAGCACTTTAGGCGCTGTTTCATATAAGGAAAGGGGTAAAATTCAATAGTGTTTTCAGAATCAAGTGCAAAGATTATGCTATAACATATGCCGAAAATATTATTTCAAAAAGGGAGTCTAAGAATAAGGCGGCTAAACCATTCTTTAAAATCCTTTGGAACTTATTTGATTTCCTCCCAAGCTATGATAAAACGCAATAATTATTAATAATCAAAAACAAATACAGTGGGAAGCTATTTAATTGGATTTTGATAAGCAAATTGCTAAACCATATTATACCAATATTACAGAACTTCAAGCATTGAACAAGACGTTAATATAAACTATCCATCTATGTCATTAAGCATAACAATAATACTTCCATTATTGCAATCTTTGGAATAATACGCTATTAAGACTAAACAATAAGAGAAGGGATTGAAGTGGAAAACCCCCCAGCACACACCAAAAAACCAATTGGCAATTCAAAGCGCGCAGGACAAAAAATTATCATTAAATTCATTAAAATGCGCATTCAAGCAAAACTCCCAAAAAAACTGTACTCAAAGATGTATAATACGGCGGTCTACCTATATAACAAGGCACCACTCGCATAACGAAAAATAAAGAGCCTAAATCAAGTGCTTTAGGAATAGTTTTGGGGCTACTTTTAATAATATAATCTACTAATTGTAAAAAGGCTATCAACCAACCTAAAACCAGATTAAAGCGGGGAGTACGTGTATAAGGCGCGTGCTTATTTAGTAAAGAATAATAAAAAAGCCGGAAAAGACAAAAAAGGCTTTAAAATCAATTTTAAGAGATATTTAAATTATTTAATTAATTATGTTGCTTCTAATATATACAAAATCTGGGTGCCCCAGCTATGTCATATTATTATAACGCGCAATGTTCGCTTTAATAAAACGAAGTTCTATTTTTTAAAAAAAGAGAAGTCGATTGGCCAAACCGCTTCTGCTCTAAAAAAGCTTATCACTATAATAGAAGAAAACAACATCTCCTTAAACATAAGGCTTAACATAAGCAATATTATAAAGAATATTGCGGAGGAACAAACGGCCAAGCTAAATGCTATTATTGAAATGCATGTTGGAGAGCTAATGAAAACAGAAATTATTATATCAAAAGTGCTTCCCCCGCTTATAAGAATGCTCCCCTTGGCGACCAAATCACTTGCAATAATACCAATAAACCTTAATTTTCTTAAATTATTAATAAGCTTGAAGGTAATGGAAAATGAAATGGGAATGGTTTCTTATAAAAGCCAGGAGATATAAAGCAATGAAATGGTTCCTTATAAAAGCCAAAAGGGGAAGAGCAATAACATAATCCCTTATAAAAATCAAAACTTGGGGGTAAATGAAATGATTCTTTATAAAAATAATATCAAAAATAATAATAAAATTCTAACTCCTTATAAAAGGTTAAGTTCAGGCGCTTTAAGACTTGCTAAAGATTAAATAATTGAAAATCAGCCTGAGAAGAATGCTTTATATAATAAAAATATAGACTTAAGTATTAAGGAAGCATGCCAAATATATCCTTAAATCATAATATTAAGTTGAAAGCCACAAAACCTTAAGCAGCAGGTCCCCAAACTATTAAAAGCTTTGCTTATAGCAATTGGGATAGATGACAATTTCTAAATATTAGCCAAAGCAAGCCAACAACAGCAATAAAAATAAGAATATGACCAAATTTATGTAGCATAAGAAGTGTAAAGGGAGCATAATAAATTTGCAATTTGGGGCCATTACTCTATAATAATGGCTTCATAACAAAATAGCCACTTGCGCATAATGGAATTTGTTAGCATATTTTATGAAGCTATTCCAATGCAAGCAAATGGCGAAGACATAATTATATTATATGCGGTAATAGCAATAGTTATTTTAAGTGTTAAAGTAAAAGCAGACCTCACAATCGCTTTTAACTCACATAACCCACATTAAGGGAAGCTTTCAAAGGCTTCAAAAAACTGGAATAAGCTAAATAGCCATACTTGAGGCGAATACTTTAGGAAAAATGCCAAAAGAGAGATCGCTAATTTGAAAGCTTAACATTGCTAAAAAGTGATTCTTAGGGAAGACGCTATTACATAGCCTATTCCACTGAAATAGGTTTTCATATATAAAATCGATTTAATAAGCAAATTAATTTACTGCTGCTTTTGCATCATAATGCAAAAGGACATGCAAAACAATTCAACAATCTTTTTAATATATGCCGCAATATTCGCAGCATGCTTTTTTAAAGTGGTAATAGCGCTTGCAGCATAGTTTGATTTAGAAATAAAGCAATTTAATATAGTCAATGCATTTGTTAACGCCAAACATAATAAGAGGAACATCTTAATATTATATTACCTCCCAAATGGCTAAAAAAGACCTGGAATAATAATGGAAATCGACCAAGCATTATATGGCCTAAAAAACTCCCTTGCGCTGTGGTACGGCGACTTTGCTATAATATTAAATAAACTGAACCTCAACCCTTTGGCAAAGGAGCCATATATCTTCACAAACTCTAATAAGATAATTTTTGTAGCGTTTTATGTCAACAATATTTAAGTTTTGTATTATGCCTTAAATGATGATAAAAAACAAAAAATTATTAAAGGGTTGCATTTAGCTTATGAATTTATTATATTAAAAGATGTGGAATGATTTTTGGGGATGCATGTAATTAGAGATCGGTCCGCAAAAACGGTGTTTTTAATGCACAACATTTATATAGAAAAAGTGGCTTGAAAATTTAATATAGTGAATGGGAAGTGCCTAAGTATGCTTTTGCCAAACTATGATTTAATTAAAAACCCTAGAATCGCCATATTAAAGTAGGTTAAAAAGTACTAAAAGAAGGTTGGGTTAATTTTGTACATAACCATCATGCTGAGACCAAATATTGCATTTGCAGCTTTTTAGTTATCGCATTTTTTAATAAACCCAAGCGCCTAGCACACAAAAGTAGTTAAATAAATCATTAAATACTTGTTTGGATTACGCTTTCTGGCAATAGTTTATTAATGCAAAAATTAGGAGATATATTTATTAATAGCCTTAGATGCCTTATTCGCAAATGACGAAGAGTTAAGACGCTTCTCCCAAGGTTTTATTGTAATATTATTTGGAGGTGCGATTATTTGGAAAGCCTTAAAGCAAAACATTGTGATCACTTCAATAATGGAAGCGGAGTTACTAAGGGTAGCAAGGATAGCAAAGGAGGTAATAGCGCTCCAGCGCTTTTTCAAGAAATTAACACTTAATGTGGGAGCTTTGTGGAACATATTTTGTGATAATAAACAAACAATTTGGCTGATAATTGAAAAAAACCAATGCATTTTGACAAAGCTGAGATATGTCGACATATAAAACATATGGCTATGCCAAGAGCATAAAAGGGGGAGCTTTTAAATAACATATCTCCCCATCAATAATATGCTAGCAGATGGCTTGATAAAGAACTTGCCCCAATAGAAGTTTAAGGTATTCATAGCTTTCCTGAACTTTTAAAACGCTTAAGCCGCTATTGAAAAGCTCATTTGAGCTAATGCCAAGGCATATTTATATTTATATTTAATACATTTTATATGTTAATTTAAATTAATATTGCAGAGAAATAATGAGCATAAAGAAGAATTGTGTGAATTCCAAGGACCCAATTTTAAGCTGCTATTTTGGGATTGCAAAACTGCTTTAATATATTTGCAGTATTATAATAACATAAGGAAAACATTCTTAAGCTGCGATTTTAGGGTTGCAAAGCCGCTTTACCATTAGGGTAATGTTCCCAAGCTACAACTTATGAGTTGCAAAGCCATTTTTATTTATAGAGGTGGGAGCAGAAAGTTTATCAATTGCTAAGCGGCATTAGCCAAAATATTAACCTTTGCCAAAGCAAAAGCGCAAGCGGCAGCATACGCTGCAATAGCAGCAATTAAAGATCCACCAACATTAATAACAGCAGCTATATCATTATTATCACCTACCCCAACGCCAAAAACAGGGCAGGGGAAGAGCACAGCGGTCTTTCGGCAAAAAGAGGCTATAATATATTAAATATTGTCTTAAATCAATAAAAATAATACTTATGGAGCAACAAACCAAAAGCAGAATTATCCTTTTCCTTATTTTTATCCTTAGCCTCCTCAATCTTCTTCTTTTTTAAAGCAGCTTTAATAGCAGCTTAATAGGCGGTAAGGGCCTACGGCTAATTAGCAGGAGCTTTATACATTGCTCTCATATAATATTTAATATTATATAAAATAATATACATATGCGGGAGCTCTTTGGCATCAATTTTGCTATCAGGTAAACGGCAAAAAAGGCGGCAGTGGCCCAAGGCGCGGCAGCGCAGCTAGATTTATTGTTTTTATAATAATAAAAACATTGCATTAACAACGCTTTATTATAATAAAAGTTGCTTAACGCACTATGCATACCACTGCAAATGCAGTGGGAGCATGGCATAGCATAAGCTTCCCTAGCCATAGCGCAACGCCAAGGGATTAATAAAGGCGGGAAAGGTGAGCAAAAGGGAGGGGTGGCAACCCAAGGAGCGCCGGCTAACTATATTATGCATATTAGCATATTGATTTTGGATTTTTAAATATTTGAAACCTACTCTCTTTTTTTTTAATGCCTTAAGGGCAGCGGCAGGGGCGCGTTTCTTGGTATAAGCCATTTTTAATAATATAATCGCTAAAAAACGCAAATTCCTGGCATGAAAGCTTTAGTATAACTTTACTTGCTTAATTCCATTGCCTTAGCAACAACGCTTTTATTATAATCAGTTATACTAGCACTATTCCCAATTATATAGCAATCTGCATTTACGCCACCATATTATACAAATTATATTTAAACATTCTTATGGCTTTTATAGTTGCTTTCAGCCAAGGGGGTATGTCGTACAAAATAGGGGTTTGTCGGCTGGGAGCACCAACAGAGCCTTAATAGCGCTGCAGCCAATTAAGATTACTTATATAATTAGATTTTTGGAGCTCCTTTTTAAGGGGAGCTTTACTATATTCCTTTATAATTCAAGACTTTCACACTTCCTGAAGCTCCTCCCCTACGGTACTCGACACAGCTCCTATTGCTTTTAGCAAAAGATCAAAATTAGGAGCTACCCAAACTCCTAAAAAAAAAGAGGGTGCCTCTAAAATCAAATAATAAAAATCAAAAAACTAAAATTATAAAACAATTAACGCAACCCAATCGTAGTATGTACTTTACCACAACAAAAGAATTATTAAAGGGCGCGTTAAATCTGACAAGTAATTGCAAGCATTTTAATAACTTTTTAATTACTTTTTGGCTTAATCAAAAAAAAGTGCATAATAATAAAAAGGATTTAAAAGCAATCCATGCTATCCCCCGTACTGCCATAAACACATGGTGGTGCGCACGTGCCCTAAAGGTGATTGCTATAGCGCCTGCATTTACAGGGGCCTTTAGCATGGGTGAGGGGCATTATCAAAACATCAACAAACCCTTATTTCCCCACCTAAATCATCCACTTTTAAATGAATTCAAAATGTCAAAACCAGTAATTAAAGATACTACCAATGCAGGCACTTTACGGCCCAAAGTAAAGCCTTTACCAAAAGCAAGAACCTATTTTCAGCCTATGAAGCTTAACGATTTCGACTTTAAGGTGCATATGCCGGAGGATTGCTTACCAAAGAACCCTATTTCCCTTTTCATTTAGTACTACAGCCCAAACATTGTTGATATCATCATTTCAGCTACAAATGCATACCAAAGAAATGCAAGGACTCCAGCATCTCGTGCAGCGGCATGAGAACCTACTTATGCAAAGGAAATCTACTTGTACTTGGCCTTTTGTATTTACATAATAATATTCCCTTTTAATGCGATTAAAAACTACTAATCTATAAAGAAATTGACGCCATTCCACCATATTACATTAATATTCTCACAAAACCAATTTCAAAAACTTCGGCAACAATTCAAAATAACAAACAATAATATTCTCCACCTATATCAAAAAACCAAACCTTTGAATAATCATATTCAAGCCACAAACCTTTGATTTTAAAAACCTGGCCAATAGGTAGCTATGAATGAAGCTATGCAATAATATACGGGCCAATCAAAATTTATAATTATGATTCTTGGCAAATCAATACCTATTAGCATTAAAATTTGGGTTCTTGCACAGCATGGCTTTTTCTTACAATGGGCATTCCATACACCTAAAAAAAAAGGTGGTGCATACGATGTACCAAAATGCAAAAATCTTAATTTCACTTAATCAATTATACCATACTTATTAAATTCACTTCCAACAGCAATATACCATATTTACTTAAACAACTTATTCACCTTGCCATAATTATTTAAGCACCTAAAAGCAATAAATATTGCTGCTACCAGTACATGCTGTATTGCCTTAGGGATAATAAAGGATTTGGTACACTTAAAAAAGACTTGGGAAAAAGGACCAAACGCAATGCCATGGGGAGAAATTTACGCATTCCCTACTAAATCAAATCTTATTAATTAAATTGGATTTTAAAATGGAGCCTTTGCCTTTGCTATATCAACATTTTAAGATAATAAAACCAAGGTTAAACGGGTACAAAAACGTCCCAAATTAACCGCCAATAATGCAACTATTAGTCAAAGGCTTTTTGGCAACGCATTTACCAAAAAGCTTAAGATCTTTAAGTTATATAACGCATACAACCAGCATATAGGAGCTATCAACCTAGGGGATTAATTACAAAGCTATAACAAAAGCCTCCAAATTATTAAAAAAGGGCCGATACAATGCCTTTACCAGTTCTCACTCTTGATTATAATAACCAATTATTTCTTAATCTATAGCTATTCAGGCTATAATATTAAAATAATAAATATGCGAAATTAAGACAACTTCCGCATGCAACTTGTAAAAGCATTAATCAATCTTGGAAAAAATGCACCCAGCTTTTATAAACAACGTATTTCAAGGCTATCTGAAGAGGCTTTTAAAGTCCCAATACATCAACACAAGCATATTAAGATATCAATATTCAAAAAAAAACAAAATTGCATTGCTTGCAAAGGTGGGAAGTATTTTAACCGTCCCCAAAAGAGAATAGCCCTTAAAAGCCTTAATACCAACCGCCCAAGGCAAAGGAAGGCTATTGTATATGGCTATAAATAATGCAACATTGCACTTTATGAAAGGAATAATTGCTTTCAATTATATTATAACAAATCATAAAAATTGTACCTGAAAACACTACTTTTAGATATCCCGCCTGAATTTTGATGTTCCTCGCTTAAATAAGCTATCCCTTGCTTAATTTATAAGGCCTTCCGTGCCTACCTTTAGGTATGTTTCTGGTGGCAATATGGGGGATAATTGCAGCGTTTGTTTTTAATAATATTAAAATTTAATAATCAATTGCTTTTCCCAAAATTTATTAATTGCAATTTCCAAAGGCATTATTAAATTGAAGAAATCTTTAACATCATCCTTTTGGGAAGCACTTCAAAGCCGGAGCTATTATAAAGATTACTAATTTAAAGTCGCGCAATTGCTAAAAGATAATAAAGCATAGCTATGCCTTTAAGCAATCAATTCCTTTAAAATAGGTCTTTACTTATAAAATAAATTCCAATAATTATTTAATTAAATGTCGCTCTTAAATAATAATTAAAAAGGACTTATAATTTAAAACCTTTATTTTATTAATATACGCCGCAACTTTAGCTGCTTGCTTATTTAAAACCGCCATAATTATAATAGCTTAATTTGATTTGGAAATGAAGCAGTTTAATGTTGTTAATGCATTTATTAATGCAAAAAAAAATGATTTAGCTGCTTGCATATGTTATTATCTTCCTAATGAATTTAAATAAAACGAAATATTAATGAAAATTGATTGCGCTTTTTATAAATTTAAAGACTCCCTAGCATTATAATATAGCAATTTTATAATAATTCTTTAAATTCTTAAATTGCTTTCTTATAAAAAAAAGCTTTATATGTTTATAAATAAGCAATATATAATATTTATGATGTTTTATATTAATAATATTTAAATGCTATATTATGCTTTAATAATTCCAAAAGCGCAATTGATAATAAATGGATTAAATTTGGCGTATAAGCTTATTAAAAAACAAAAAACGGCATAATTTTTAAGAATTCGAATTATTAAGGATCGACAAGCTAAAACAATTTCCCTAATACATAATAATTATATTTAAAAAATTGCTTTGCGTTTTGGATTCATTGATGGGAGCTGCCCAAGCACCCCATTACCTTATATGAAATTTATCAAAAATCTTAAAAAAACAATCTCTAAAAAAATCAAGAAATATCAAAAAAAAATTGATTTAATGCTTTATATTATGATCATATTGCGCGCAAATATTGCTTTTGCAGCTTTAAAGCTTTTTTATTTTTTGATTAATTTTTTAAAAAAGCATCTTATTGCTATTAATTAAATAATTCAATATTTTTTCAAAACCCGATTTTTGGCAATAGTTTATACTTGCCAAATGCGCGCTTTTCATTTAATTATAGCCTTAAATACTTTTTTTAGCAATGATTTTAAAATTAAATGCTTTTTTTAAGGATATATTATTATGCTTTTTAATGATTTGATTTTATGAAAAGCAGCTTGTTAAAATATAGTTATTATTTTAATTACTTAAGCAAAGCTTTTTAGGATTGAACATATAGCAAAAGAGATTATGGCATTTTAATAATTTTTTTTAAAATTATGCTTAGGCATAAAAATAGCTTAAATAATTTTTTGCAATAATATTTAAATAATTTGATTAATTGTTGGGAAAAACGAGCGCATTTTAATTAAGCTTTGCTATATTAATATTTAAAATATATGATTATATTAAAAATATTAAAAAGATAATTTTTTAATAAAGTATTTATTCATAGGCTTTATGCTTGCGGATGGATTTATTAAGAACCTAAGCCAATAAAAATTCGAAGATTTTATTGCTTTTATTAATTTGATGAATATATGGGCTTAATTAAAGCAATTTTCTAAAAAAGCTTGTTTTTAAATAGCTTTCTTTTTACACTTTTTATTCTTTTATTTGTAATATTTTTTATGTTTTTTATTGTTTCTTTTAAAAAGCTTTTGATTTTGAATTATTTGTATTACTGCAATATTCACAATTGCTTTTAAGATTATTTTATTTTAAAAAAACAAATGCAATATAAGCTATAATAATAAAGAAATATTTTGGGATAATAAAAAAGGTTCCCAAGCTTTAAAAAAAGCAATTCAATTAATTAAAAGGCCTAAAATAATTTAAATAAAATTATTAAAAAAATTAGCGATTATTTTAATGATTTTAATAATTTATTGCTTTGCAATAGCAGCTTTCTTATTTAAAAAAAAGCGCACCCGGATTTCATTACCTAAAAGGGCATTAAAAAGACCAGCAGGGCCATTAGTTGCTTTTAAGCTATGCTTAGGAACAAATAAGCCCGCAGCAACCTTTCCCATTTTAGCCCAAAGGCCAGCAAGCGGATTAAATTGCTCCTCCTTTTTTTTTTTATACCCTTATTATGCTTCTTTTTATTTTAAGTTTTTTTATTTATATATAAAAGCAATTGATTAATTGCGTTTTAAAAAATAAATTTAAAATATTTTAATGAAAAAAACAATTTATTATTAATGACCTGGCTAAGGCTATAATAGTAAAAGAGGCTATTAATATTAATACCAAAAGTAATTTAAGCAGCGCAAGCTGCAAAAGCAGCAAAAATAGCATTACTCATTTTTTTTATTACTAAATAGGCGCTTTTGAGCTTAATTAATTTTTATATAAATTAGTATATTTAATTATTTTAAATTAAATAAACTTATTTTAAAAGAGGAGCTTTTATTGCTAAGAGCATCCCAATACTTTAAAAATATAGCCAAAATATTAGAAAAAAGGGGGGCGGCAAGCATAATTATTGCTAGCGCAATTAAAACAATGCAAGCCACCCATAATATTATAACAAAAGCCTATGCCTTTGTTTTGAATTGCTTTTTTTATACAACCTTAGCAAGGGACTAATTTTTCCTTATTAGCAACCTTTTTCTTTCAAACCCGACCAATGGGAGCAGCTTAAATAGCCCGCTTACCCAAGGCCTTAGCCAAGGGTTTTTTGGCTTATAAGCAATTAATTAATTGTTTAAATAAGTTTTATATTTTTTAGATTAAATTTATAAGGGAAAAAATAGCGCTTTTGCAAGCAGATTAACAAAGTTTAGCATTTATCTTTGCAAAAGAAGCAATTAATTTGATTATTTATTTATTTGATTAATTATAATTAATGTAAATCAAAAGCAAATCAAAAATCGTTCTTTTGTTAAAAGCTTTAGGTTTACAAATAAAAGGAAGCGACTCTTTATTTGTATAGCGCAATTGTTTGCTTGATTTTTATTATTTTTAATAGCTTGCCTAATAGCCAACCACAATAAAAGCAATTCCCATTATTATTTGATTAAAAAGTATATTATATAAGCATAGCTGCAGCTTGCCTAAATTGCTCTTTTAGCATTGCACACTTTTTAAATAGGGTTCTGCCATTGTATACCGCCTTAGGGGAGCATTTCCCCCTTTCACATTTTTTACTTAAATTTTACTTAATTAATTAACACATTCTATCAATTCAAGTGCTTGCAGAGCCTGAGTCTTATTGCGCACGTCAATAATATATGCAATAATATTAATCATTATCTTATACTATTTTTTGATTAATACCAGCCCATAAATTATACCAATTCTTTATTAATATCAATACTCTTATAATACCATCCACTCGATGGTACCATCAGTATCCTGATGCCAACTACTTATTGGTGCAAAGGGGTTCGTAACACATACAAATGTAAAAAAATTCCATTTAAACTTACTAATAGCCTTGCCACATACTAGCGCTATATAAATAATATTCTTTTTAATTACTTTAATGATTTTTATACAATATACCTTAATAATATCCTTATTTATTTTAAAAACCCCTTAAAACATTAATTACATATTAAAAAAGTCCTTCAAAAACTTTTTAATACAAGCCTTTAAATAAATAAATAAAAAAGTGAATTTGTTATTATTTATATAAAGTATTTAAAATTTATTATCTTAATCTTTAAACTAAAAATTAATCCTAAAAAAATCGTTATCATTAATAACTAAACTTACCTTAGTATTATTAAAAGTGTACAATCCTTTTTTAAGTTTTGTAATTTTTATAAATGTTTTATTAAAAATTATGATATTATAATAAAACCTTTTATTTATTTAATAAAAAACAATATTCTTTTTTACTTTATTTGCAAATGTAAAAATGCTTTTAATCTTTTAAAACATATTCTCACATTAGCTCCGCTTTTTTGGCATTATTAACAGCATTTGCTTTGCTTTTTAAAAACAAATACAAATAATGAAATTATTGCAGGGGTCTTTTTTTAATAGTATAATAAAAACTAATTTCTTATTGCTTTTTTTTAAAGATTATGCTCCTTGCAAAACTTAATTATGTTATTCATAATAATAAAATGCTTATTATTATGCGCTTTTTTGCCTATTAAAAAGCAAAGCTTATAAGGACCCCTTATTAAATCTATATTATTATAAATCATAAAACCTTAAAATACTTTATAATCTTTAAGCAATTAAATACTTAATAAGCATAATAAGCCAAACTATTAGCCAATTATTATTTTATGATTATTTATTAGCCAAATGTTCATAATTTGTTAACAAATGCGTTTTTTCATAAACCAAACAAACTTAATAAATAAAATTTTGCTAAAAAAAACATAGCACTTATAATAGCTTTTATAAAAAAATCAAATAAATTTTATATTTATTACTAAGAATTTCCGCTTTTTTAACTAGTATAATAGCTTTATTCTTAATATTAAAATAGCGGATTTCTCCCTAGTATTTTTGATAATATATTAAACATTAAAAGCCAATCGTTTAGCCCCTTCTTTTTAAGTATTACGAAAGCAAGCTTTATTAAATTAGCCGGGTAAGCTTAGCATGGAAGGCGATTTATTATTTTTTAATAATTGCCTTATAATCCTTAATATTACTTATTTTTGCATTTTTTTTTGTTTAAGAAATATATAACCGCATTAATATAGTTTATCCTAATGTTAAAAAAACCCTGCAACTTTTATTTTCTTAGTATTAATGATATAATATTATGTTAATAATTCACCAATATTGCCGCAATTATCATATTTGTTAATGTATTTAAGTTTTTTAAAATAAAAAACCTAAACTCTTTCAATCTTTCCCCATTTTGTTTTAATCTTGGAAACATATTATTATAAATTACTATAATTTTAATAAAAACAAGCATAAATTTGACAATATTCTTATTTTCATTAATTGCTTTAGTAAATAAGTTATAAGTATTTTTTGCTAAAAGATTTTAAATGCTCGTAATTTTGTAAAGTTGTATATATATTATATGTATAAATATTTTGGTTTTTTAATTAGTATTACTTTCAATAAAGGACCTTAATTTATTTCCCGCTTTTGAATCGCCTTTTTTTAATCTTTAGCATTAAAAAACAGCTTTTCATAATTAACCACTTTTAAATGAATGATTAAACTAAAATATATAATCAATATTTTTAGCGCTAATTCCGCCCTTTTATTTCTTATTATTAAAACAATTGGTCTAAGTTTTTACCTATTATGGATTACGCCTAAATGTTTCTTTTATATAATTTCTTAAAAGGCCTTTTGCTATTTAAAATAATTTATGAATATGCATTATACATTAATTAAGATTAAAAAATTAATTTGCTAAATTTAGCATTTCTTGCTAACAAGTTGAATATATAGTAAGCTATAGAATATGCTATGCGCCATTACATAATATAAAATGCAGCTAAATTTAGCCTTTTAAAGTCTTAAACAAAAATGGCTTGATTTTATAATTGCTTTTGTCACACAATCAATTTTAATATAAATGATTTTATTTAACTTGATATACGTTACTTTTTAATCATTTGCTTTTTTAAAAAAACTGGACTTTTTTATTAATAATCTATTTTAAGTATTAAAAAAAAATAAAAGCTTATATTGCCTAAAACTGCCAGTAAATATAAAAGTACATAATGTTTTCTTTGCGGTAAAGCTTAGGAAAGACCTTAGTAATTTTTTGGTAGGTTAATAAATTGCGCCATTTTTGTTGATTAATATTATTAATAATAATAAATAGGAAATCAAAGACTTACTTACTTGTTAAAAGCAGCGTGATAGCCTTTTTATAAAGTTTTTTAATTAAATTAAAATGTTGATCTTATTTGGTATAACGCCTTAGACATTAAATATACTTTTGTAAAAATTTAAAAGTTCCATTTTAATAATCCTACGTAAGCAGGTTCCCTTGCAAAGCTATCTTAATGGCTTAAAGCGTTTTATGATAAAGTAAACGATTATAATCATTTTAATAAAGATAAGAAAATGGATAAACGCTTAAGGATAAGCTTTTTTTAAAAAGGGAGGTAATATAATAAATAACATGAATTAAAGGGCATTTAAGGGAGCCTTTCTAATTAAGCATTATTAAGCGCCTAAGCAAGATTAACTTAATAATGCTTTTTATATATAATTTCTTTTCTTTTCTTATTTTTTTTCTTTTTAATTATAGATTTTAAAAAAATCTTAATTACTTTCACTACTTCTTACATAATATGTAAGGCCTTTGCTAAACACTAGCACTGGTCTTTATAGGGCAAGCGTCACAAGTTTTATATATAAATACTTTGTTTATTTACTTAATTTAGATTTGATTCCGAGTTATATTTATTTTATTTTTTCTAATCTAACGACCAGACTGCTTGCTTTAGGTAAACAGGACATCGTTCAAGTTACCAAGGTATAACCAGCTGTTCATTACAGCTTTCATCTTTGTGGGACGTGTAACAGCGAACTGCGTAGCGGGTTAACAGAATCGCCGTTTTCATTTTCCCCGGCCTTGGCAAATATGCTCTTGTCCCTTATGTTCATATAGTTTAAGCTTCTGATATCCACCCACCCATCTTCAAAGTAGTGGTTGGAGTTTGAACGTCGGAGACGCATCTATTCTTGCGTTCATAGAGCAACGCTTTCTAAATTATCGAGACACACAAGTCAGTTCATAACATGGTCTCTAATTCGTATAAATTAATAACGTTGTCGTGCATCTTAAGATGATTTTCAACAATTTCATTCATTGTTTCTATGAGAGATCAAAAAAAAGCCTGTCGCCTGTTCCCCTTCCCTTTTCCTTTAACAAAGAAAGTTTAGATCGCCAGCATGCCGAGAGTAAGGAGGTACAATGGCTCAAGGTCTAACTCCGACCTAAAGTGTGACTCCACAATTTCGGCTTTACTACTAGATTTTACTATTAGGGAGCTCATTTCTTAGCGTACGTGAAATTACATAAGATTTTAAATAAAATCACTAAATTAAAAGGGAATAAAAATAATATAATATAAGGCTTACTAATATTAACTTAGTTTTAAGTAATATAATTAAAAGAAGAACTCAAAATTAAGGTTTCAAAAGGACTTGAAATTTATACTAATCTCGTGATTTAAAAAAAGAGCTTCTAAATGAGGGCATTCCCAGCTCTTGGCATATCTCCCTGCATCACTATATAATACAAAGTAAGTGTATAATTGATGATTCTTTACATTTAAAGCCAAATATATCTCTTAGTATAACGCCACGCAGTGCCAGTGTGCTCAGGTAATATAATAGCTCTCGGTTTCATGTCCGCAACGCGGGCATCATAGTTAACGGATTGAGTCAGGGGCGATCAGGGATATTGCCATGGTCATGTGACTCTGCTTCGGCTTTATGTTCTTCCGGCGGCTGACCTTGAAGCTCTAACTCTCACATATCTCTCTGCCCACCAGCGTTCAACACGAACAGTCATGAGTGCAATGGCCTTCACGCGACTCTTCTGAGGAGCTGTGAATCACAGATCTAGTATATTATACCTTCGTTACAATAATTTCTCTTCATAGGCCCTTTCGTGGCGTCTTTGAGCAACATGGCCACTTCCAATACTTGGTATCAGTGTTGGGTAACACGCTCTGATGGTTGCAGAGAGACATTCACTGGTAGAGATGGGGCCAGAGAATTCAATGAGCCAAGTGCAGCACAGACGGACGATACGCCAAAACCTCCAAAGAATTCCAAGGAAGCGGCTCCAAAGTTTCTCATCATGGATTACTACAAGAGGCTGGACCCCCAAGAACCAAAAGGAGTGGAATGGAGGCGGAAGCTTGGTGGTATGATGATGACTATCATGGTGCCAGAGGAGAACAAGGTGATGAAACGTATGTCTGGCTTTGAGGCTGGTGTGCTCTCTACTGACTATTTTAAGGCAGAAAATGGATCCTCAAGGAATTTCCAGAAGGTTACGAGCTCTGGGAGCACTTAAAGTACAAAGTGCTTGCTACCAAGTCGGGGGAGGGTCAGAAGAACAAGCCATATAATGGGATTTTCGAAAGACAAGACGCCTACTTGTATGGACATCCCGAAGGTCGCAAGAAGCGGTTCCGAAGCCCGGCAGATTTCGTTCCTCACCTGCTATGGCTCGAATCAGATAAAGATGGTGATAGGGCGAATTGCTCTTGCAAACTTTGCAGCCCAGATAAAGACGATGAACCGCCAGCAGAGATTAGGAAGGACGAAACCAAGATAGATCGACACTTTAAGCCAAACACGACCCCCCAGGTTATCATTCCATGCTCAAATCCTCAAGCACTCGCAGCAGCTACTTCGAAACCCGCACCCACCCCTGCCCCGAAACCCGCACCCACAGTTCTGAAGACCGCAGTTCAATCTCTGGAGCAACAGTATGATAGTCAAGCTGGTGGAGCATACTTGTATAGACCGGGTGAGCTTGTGTGGTGGGAAAATCAGCCCGCGAACAATTGGCGACTGGGAGTAATTGCAAAGAGAGGATTGATGAATAACAAACCTCGATATCTTATACAACCTTTGTCCAATCCGCTCCAGCCCCAACCGACCAGAATTCTGGACAAGGAGAGCTCGCTTCGGCCGTGGCTTGCCTGGAGTCTACCAAACACCACTGTACCTGCATTGCAACATATGACATTCGAAGCTGTGCCCTGGGATCGCGTCCTAAGTCAAGGGCAATTCGATCAAGGCCATGCTCGAGATTATGTTGTGGACGGCAGTATACTCGCAGCCAGGGGTATCGATGCCAGCTACTCGTTCTTCGATCGAAACGAGAAGGCGTTAGCTGGTCCGGGCGAGGTACATTACAATGGCATGTTCTTCGGCGGCGAAAAGGTGTGGGTTGGAGAGCCTCTCCGGTTGAAAGTCCCACCAGCAATTGGACGCAATGCACCAGACATATCAGTCCTCATCATCAGCAAGCTCATCGAGCAAACATTACCTGATTCATCATCAGTCACAATTGTTGGCGAAGTCTACAAATGGGTCGAAATGCCTACACTCTACAACAATCGATCCGAATGGCCAACCCCCGACCTTCCTCCTCGAATGGTAGCTGACCTCCGATTCCGAAACGAAGTAGCCGACGCAGCAAAGACAGGCACCTGGTATGAATGGCGACTCCTAGATCCTCTTGCCAAGAAATCCTTGACCGATATCAAAGGCCGTTGGTATGATACCAGAGCACTGCTTCCGACCATAATCGGCGGACAGAGATTCCAACAAGATGCAGCGGCCGGCAAGTTCCAGGATGTAAACGAAGCAATGAACTCCAGACTTGACGGCGATAAATTCCCTAATCAGAGGCGCAAGAACAGAGCTGATACTTTGGGACAAGCTGTACCTCCTGATTTCAAAGTCAGTCGGGGATTGGCTGGGGATCCTGCCGATGATCAGTTTCCTGATCAGCAGTCGTCTGGACTGGAGAATCAGTATATGAATATGGGTCAGCAGTTCTACGGGAATACCATACAGCATTGAGTGGTGTACCAGGAGTTTCAAGGAAAGGGTATAATGTAACAACAATGGGCATGGATGGCGTTAGTGGAAATGTTTCAAGGGTTTGCAAATGGCGATGATTCGCTATGAATGGTTGCGTGCATGTGAGATTAGATACCCAAGATGCTTGAGAGAGGCTTTGCTACTTGTTCAGCTAGCTGCAAGATAGAGAATGAATTATTCTTCATGTATTTTTTTTGTGCCCTCAGCGCACATTTCTGCTTTTCGAGAGTACTCGCAGCAAGGGCCTGCTGGTAGATGTACGCCAACTCCACGAAGAAACTCCAAGCCTCTATCCTCGTTGCGACATCCGATATCTGGGCTCAACCAAATCATTGATCAATATTCACCTGCATATATATCGTCCCAAACCGAGCTTGTAACATAAAAGCATACTTTAGAGTAGCGTACATGATGTCAAGCCAAACGGCTCAGTTTCTGTCGCAATTGCATTCGCCACTGTGTGCTCTTCCCGAACAGTCAGGAGTCTGAATGAGAGACTCTTTGGTGTTCCTCAAGCTACACTTTGTATTTGTAACGGTAGACACCCTTATCATTGATCGGTTTCGAGAGCACTTTGTATTTTGCGCTGTTTGGTGGAGTGAGTCGAGGGTGGGTGACAGTGAGTCAAGACTTGACAGTCAACATATCCCAGCAATGCCTAAAAGTTAGATATCCCCAAATCAGCATTCCAGAAGGGTCTTACTATCTATTGAACCAACTACACTGCTGAACCAGACCATACTCCGTATCTGACTCTAAGTTGGTACCATTGATTCTTGGGATGCAGGCAGTTTGATACTTTGCAGCTATGATTTCGCCTTAGATTCCATACTTTTATAAGTTCCGCATTTCAGTGTTCCGGACATTGTTGGCAGAAACTTTTGGTCACTCTCCTGGACTATTGATTGTTTTCCTGAGAAATACACCTCAGAAAACTGCATCCACCTAGGACCAGTGGTGCTATAAAGTTGAAGCTCTCTGCCCTCTCTACTCCCGGGCAATTACAGTAGAACATAGCCAGGTGCAGGTATATGCTTTTAGGAGTAGAACATGAATCGTTCCGCATATTTGAAGTGGTCAGCACATGGTGTCAATTGGTGTTATCATGTTCTCCTCACGACGTTTGCTGCCGTCTCGGTACTCTCGTGGATCTAACCACTGAACTATTGTTAAGTTATTGCCCGTTGTCATGGTTTTCCCATCAGTGTCTTGCAAATTGAAACCCACTGCATCGATCAAGTCATGGGCTCTTGTCCCGCAAGCACTCACGAAACCCAGGATTTGTGCTTCAAGACTCTTCACATTTTTTCATCTTGTCTTCTCAATGGGCAAGCTGGTCCATGAAGTCCTCCTCAAATTCGAAATATCCTTGAATACAAAATTGAAAGCGAGCTGTAGGCGATTTTAGGAAAATCTCAACAGGTATGCGAGGCACTGGGGAAGAAGACGGTGAATTTCCAGCGAACGTTTGGAAGATTCTCTTCTAAGATAAAATTCATCGTTAACACTCTACTCAAACTTCGAGACTTTGGTCAAAGCTGAAGAAAAAAACATGGAGCGAACATGATTATACTAATCGGGGCAGGGGAGGAAGATGGGTGATTGAGGGAACTGAATCCTACTGTAGGCATTTGGAACGGAAGACCAAATTGATGAATGGGTACATATGTCTTACTCGCAAGGTTATTTGTATGTTATAACAAGCAGCTAGAGATTCGGAGAGCGACTGATAATTATTCACACGATCATAACTTGTGAAGGTGTGGTGGCAGCAGCCGAACGAACCGGACAAAAATCCACCGCCTTCACTTCAAAAGTTTGACGCAACAACTTGACGCTTCGCTTTCAAGATGAATCATGGAATAAAGGCATGAATGAATTATAGGAGTCATGTCTTGGTTTGGTTTTCTGTGCTTCTCCCGATGTAGGAAAAATTATTCGGAACGAAGAACAACTCGGGCCAACTCCGTAGCCAACTCCCCTGCCTACTTACTTTTCCGATCCGGGGTGATGTTTGACTTATATATTTGTCCAAGTAGAAATAGAAGTGCGGGAAAATGATAGTAAAAATAGTTTTATTCAATATTGAAATCTTCTAAGGGTTTTCTGGGGACAGCATTCACTACGCACCTGGTGGGCAATGCCTCGCCTCCCGGGCTGATGTACGCTGAAAGTGCATCATTGCGGGGTAAAAAGGTAGGACGAAAAAAGAGGAGGGAAACCCCCCTTAGAAGAAATAGTAGTTCATCGTGGGCCAGAGATTGAGTGAGAAAAGCCAAAAAGCAAACCCAACATTGAATGTTAGAGGTCGGATCAAGT
Source organism: Helotiales sp. F229 (assembly GCA_002554605.1). Taxonomy (NCBI): domain Eukaryota; kingdom Fungi; phylum Ascomycota; class Leotiomycetes; order Helotiales; species Helotiales sp. F229. The sequence goes on along the minus strand of MXAW01000004.1, from coordinate 939,407 downwards.
CCCGAAGGTGGTTCGAACACTGATGCTTGTTAGATTGGGTTGCTTGCATGTGATATTTCGTGTTACATACCCTGACCTGAAGATATCTTGCGGTGTGGCTACTGCAATCTTCCGCTCTACCACTGAGCTATCGAGACTGGTTGGATGCACGAGAAGTTGTTATCTGATGTTATAAAAGAATTAAAAATTTGGACACTTTGCAGCATTTAATTGGTGTAGCGTAAGCCGGGCTGTTCTCCACCACCAGTTCACGGACATAAGGCGGGGCTTTGGGGAATGATTAGGCAAAGATTAAGAAATAATCAATTATTCCTCTGCTTGAAGGGTTCCGCTGGCGACTTTCACGCTTTTGCTGGAAAGTCTTTCCTGGCTGCCTCGGTCTGCCACTGTCCGAACTGCCATTTATGAGGGATCTCCTCCAAACAATTCCAGGAATAAATGCCAAGATTCTTCAAGCTCTTCGCAGATCTCGAGACACGACATAATGTGCTCCCCGAGTTGAAAAACGTGTGTCAGCATCCACACGGAAGTTGCTACAGCCTGGAAAAAAAATCCTTATAAAGTCTATTCCCTCTGTCATTTTAAGAAGCCGATTTGGTTGACGATAAATATTTACGAATTCTCTCAAGCCAGGGAGCATGTCCCAGAAACAGCTTCACAACATTCCACCTCGACTAAAAGTAAACAGATTCCTCCCGTCCTCCCCGACCATCACCCACCCACTTCTTCCAATCGGCTCCTTCGAAGAACTCGATAGCTGTTGCAAAGTACTATCATCGGCATGATTCGCAAGGAATCGATGGCTATTGCTTTTCAGTCGTCCAACAATATGACCTCGTTGCGAAGTTCCATCTCGCTCAAATTCAACAGTATATGTCTATCAGAATCAGCACAACACTTGAAGAGAATCGAATTCCTACCTCAATAGTGGCTTCGCCTTCGGCTTGATCGTCAACTGTAGGTATAGGGCCGTCTCTCAAAAGCTCTGGGAGCGGGTTGCGATCGGGATAGTGCGAATTGCGAGGCTCGGATGCAAGGCACACGACATATTGATAGGTTACTATTCCACCATTCGCAAGGACAAGCCCTTTCTTGGCTTCTCCTTTTCTCAATTTTCTAACCATCTCTGTAAGCGCCTGGAAACATTAGTACACTCCATTGATTCATTCGAGCAGTACTCACATGCATCGAATAATTATTCCCAGCACCACCAAAATATGTCAACCCGCCCAAAAGCGTAATCGGCTTCGGTTGCTTCGTTAGAGGAAACCCAAGGTGCTGACATGCCAATTTGGGAACAATTGGAAAACAGGAGTAGAAGTCAAAGATGTCAATCTCATCTTTCGTTACACCCGAAACCCGTAACACCTCGTCTAGCGACTTCGAGATGGCTGGACTCGAGTGGAAATTCGGTCGATGCCAGACTGCATCATCAGTGTTGTTATTCATTCTCACGGGGAATACATACACTCAGTAGCATCGCTCGAACCTGCTCCACCTAGCGGATACACCCATTTACTTTCCGGAATTCCAAGTTCCTTCGCGTACTCTGTCGAAGTCAAAATACACGACCCCGCCAAATTGATATTATTAGATGCATTCATCAAAAGCGGATCTATAGAGTCAGCTAGGGCCAAGAAAGAAGATTAAATGAACACACTTACATGGAAAACAAATCATCCTGTTCTTCTTGGATACAGTCCCAATCTCCTTTTCAGTCGCAGCCGGCTTGCCATAATTCCAAGCGAGAGAATTCCCCTCAGCCACCTTTGCAAAATCGGCATACAACTCAGCTGACTCTTTATTATTATTTTGAATAGACTGTCCTCTGTGGGCCCTGAATCCGTTTTCATAAAGTGGATAAACATGGATGGGCAAGCCAACAGAGTGAAGTGTTCCAATGCCTTCTCCGTTAGCCATGTTAAAACCAGGGATGTCCCAACTCACTTTCTCTCATTCTCGAAACGTCAGAAACAGATACGGATTTCACGCTCTCATCTGCACCGGTCCACGGCGGAGATTTTCCCGCTGCTGCACATGCGCCCACTTCCAGATTTCAGCGTTTTTCTTCCACAACAAGAGACACTTACATGAGGCGAGAGCCTCCCCTCCTGTTATGATCGCGACTTTACTTTCGCGAAACGAGACTCTCCTTGCAGCTGCATCAAAGAACTTAGCCGGAGAATCTCCTCCATGATGACTGAGTTCCTTGTACTTTGGCTCGATTCCGAGATTCTCAGATATTAAGCCCGGCAAGTCCGAGTAGTTCCATGACCAGGTGTTGACAACTCCCACGCTACCGATGCTCGCTTGGAGTTCTTTGGCTGCAGAAGATGATAGACCGGTATCTTTGATAGCTGCTTGGATGGCCTGTACCATCAACTTCATGGGCTCGATCGCATCTTCCACTTTTTTGAGAACGGTTCTTGATGTCGCTGACACCGACAACGATAGGGACTGCTCTCCCGGATGCCATGGGGAAAGAACGTATTGAAAATTAAGCCAAGAAACATAAATGGTTATAACATTGAGAAAGGTTCAAGGACTGCGAGTACATTGCTTCAACAGACACTGTCTTCCACCCCTCTGGGCAGTTTTTACTTTCGCGGACCCGGTCCGCTCATTGTTGATCTGCCGCACAATGATGCCTCGGCATGTGGAGTGCGGGGAGAACTCATCCGACAGTTCTGTAAAATCTACAGCAGATCTTGGCTTCTTTGAACTGGAAATATCAGCACAGGAGAGAGTCGTCGGATCCGGAAGTAACCACCCCCTGGAATTGTGCTGAGTAACATGATTTCGGTAAAGTCAAGGGTCCACCAGGTCCCAATTCTTTGGGTCAGATTTCACGTCTTGGCATTTTCTTCCTGAAAAAAAAAACCATCCTGATTGCAGCCCACAAGTCAGAATTGGATGTCCACTGTCTGTCAGACCGACAAAGACAAGTCTGCTTGTTGTTGGAAGAGACTGCACTCGCCTGCTTCCGCTGGATTGCCCTGGCCTCAGCCATAACAGGTACCTGTGGAAGCAAGGGAACATCTCTGTCTGCGCCAGATTCCCACAGAGACTGGGCACCTGTAAGCTTGGACTGCAGCTGCGCCCAGTATTGTTCACCGTTTTAATTTTTATTCATCACATGACTGCTTCTGCCTCTCTCTACCCATCTGGGACGTAATAGGTCGTTCGAAGTCTGTGCAGGATGTTTGTGGTGTTTTACCTATTTCATCAGTGTTTGCTGCCATCGGAGGTTTTAAGCTTATTTTAGGGCTTGTTTGGCAAAAACTTTTGAGGGTTTCGGGAGATCAGTTCAGTGACGACTCATCGTATCAAAACTGTATCGTAAAACCGCAGTATAACGCAACCATACGAAAAGTAATTCCTATTAAATTACCCTCATTAGTGGAGTTGAATTGAGTTGAATTGTGCTCGAAGTTCGTGGTTTCGAACCCCACTAAAAATACAATTACCAGTGCGTGCATCGGTCAAACACAAGCCTTCTGAAGTCCGAGTATTCCTCAAATGCACGCAACTACTTACCAAAAACATATTAACGTTAAAACCAGAGTCTTAGATATCTGTTTCGGGAAACTGGCCACGAAGCAGTCCTGCGATACCCTGATTTCTAGAAACAAACCTTTTACCAAACGGCACCCAAAACCAGCTATGATTATAGCACGGCTTAGCATGGTTGTTGCTATGTATGATTTGGAAGAAGTCTCAACCTGTGTGATGTTAAGATCGGTTATACTCCTGCCAAGTCTACATTGCGACATGTTCTGTTTCGAAGACCCCTGTTTGGCTAGACGATCACGGCAAGCGGACTTATTCATCGGCCCGTCAATAACATACAAGCTTTGGAGTCATGAAAATAAGAGGACGTCGATGGTGCAGGGCATTTATGCATTTCTTTGTCCAGGTCCCTGACTGGTGGAAGATGACCCATTCTTGTGTCAAGCTTCTGGCTGTGGTGAGCCCGAACCACTGTGTTGTCGATACCCCTCAGAATCAAGCCACAAAGTCTGTAGACACTGTGAGAAGTCCATACGGACAGGCGGACATGGCAGAGAGCGTTCTTTGAAACCACCTCATCTAGTGTGTGTTTATCCCCAGACTCGATCGACGATTATAGTTGCGGGATGTGGTCCCGGTCTCAGCAGAGTCCACTGGACCCATTGCTCGTCGTTATAAATCTATATTATATTCGGCTTCACACCCACGAGACTTGACTTTGAAAACTTCAATGCTGGCTACCTGAATTTGGTCAATAATCTACCCGCCTCAATAGTTTTCAGCGGCCTCCTGGTGAGACCCTCCGAGTACATTCAAGCCCAAAATGATGGACAAAGCGGGAAACGAATCCGTGGAAGAGAATTTGGGTCGGGTTCAGCTTCGATCGGAGTCTGGAGAGATCATCTTAGTGCCCAAGCCGTCAAGTGACCCCAATGACCCCTTGAATTGGTATGTTATCAACCTTCTGATCTTGAAGAAGAGAACGAGCTCATGAAGACAGGTCCCAGCCTTTCAAGTACTACATTACGATCGTGACATGTGCGGGGATGCTCATGACGACGTTTTTGGCTGCCGGCCCAACTGTCGCACTTGTGGAAATCGCCTTGGACTTTGCTGGCGGTGATCCTACAAAGCTGGGAACAACAATTCCGCAAGTTGCGTACTTCTTCACCGTATCAGCTCTGACTCAAGGAACCGGAAATCTCATTTGGCAACCCCTTATCAACAAGTATGGAAGGCGACCTATGTACATCATTTCATTCTCTGGTTACCTCGGGACAGCACTCTGGTCAGGATCAACCACCAACTATGCTAGTGAACTAGTTGCTAGAACTCTGCTGGGTTTCTTCTCGGGAGCTGGAGAGTGTCTTGGTCCAGGAACTATCTCCGACTTATTTTTCCTTCATGAACGAGGATCGATGATGGCGTAAGTGCTGGACTCATGAAATTGATTCGTTGCTAACTCTCTGGTAGCATCTATAGTTTTGCTGTTGGATCTGGAGTCTCCATTGGAATAATAGCCAGCGGTTTTATCGTCTTGAAGAATACCTGGCAGACGATTTATTTCGTTGGGGCAGCATTGATCGGCGGCCTTCTCCTCCTCATCATCTTTACGATGCCCGAAACAGCTTATAATCGAACATACGATGACTCAGATGGCGACAATATATTCAAGACAAAGGGTGCAGGCTATGGGTCCTCGCTATCCATCATCCTTAATGATACTGAGAAAGCAAAAATGACACGCTACTACGAGGAAAATGACCGACCCGCAGATATGGCATCCTCAGAGCAGTCTTCATTCATGAGCCGTTTGGAAGAAAGGATATGTAGGCTTGAAGAGGCTGTGATCGGCAACAAACAATATGCACCTCTGTCATCGGGTATTCGATCGGCAAAGAAATCCTACTGGAGCACGTTGTCTTTGTTTACTGGGGAGATTTACACAACGCAATCCCTTTGGACCATGTTCTTGCGTCCTTTTGGAATGATACTACTGCCACCTGTTCTATGGGCAACCCTTGTCATGGCTACTCTCATTGGATTCAACGTCGCGATCTCATCAACTTGTAAGATTTTGAGCTCTTTTTCGGAATGACTTTGGTATTGACTCACTTCATAGTTGCAAACGACTTTGCCCGAGTCTATAAATTCACTGCCTTCCAGTCTGGGCTATGTTATTTCGGAAGCTTAGTTGGAGGTATCTTGGCTGGTCAGTATCATCGAAGTCAACATCTGATCCTGATGCTTATTTCTACTCAGTACCTGCTGGTGGACCGGTTGGAGAAACTGTCGCCAATTTCTTCACAGTCCGAAACCGAGGCGTTCGCGAACCCGAATTCAGACTGCCAGCAATGTGTATCTCAATCATCACCGCCCCTCTCGGCCTCGTTCTTTACGGTGTTGGACTCGAGTATAACATGCACTTCATGGTACCCATCACTGGCATAGGCTTGCGTGAGTAGCATTCTGTCCATCGCCAGACTTTTTACTAATCTGTAATCAGTGTTCTTCTCTACTGGCCAAGCAATCAACATCTCGTTTGTTTAGTAAGATAAAGCTTTTGTAAGAAGAGATCACCACGCTGACGAGACACAGTACCCTTGATGCGTATGGTCCTGTTGCAGGCGAGGTGACGATCGCTCAACTCGCATTCAAGTGTAAGTCACATTCGACTCCCACTCTTTCTAAATAAACATATCCTTGTTCTTGATTCCCTGCTTGATACTGAGACGAAATAGCTGTCATTGGATTTGGTCTCTCGGCGACTACAAATTCGTGGATTGCCAACTCGGGATTGATACTTGCCCTCAGCGAGATGGCTGGAATCACCGCATTCGTCCTTCTCCTCTCGATCCCGATGTTCTTCTGGGGTGCTAGATTGAGGAGATGGAGTCTGGGGTGGAGAGTGGTAAAGTTTGTGAGGTGGGAAGGGTTGTAAAGTGGCAATACGTATTTGAAGTCGCTGGTGAAGACAGTGGAGCAGAGAGTGTTCGTAAAATCAAGTCACATGGACACTACTCATAGGCTCCACAATCCGCCAGCTGGTCTGCGCTTGACTTACCCTGGAGTAATTTTTTTAATACTAGAGATTCTGTTTATTTGCTAGCTATGTATCACATCTTGCACAAATTTCGAGTGAGGTTTCTTTTACCAGTCAGCTGGCAATCAGGGGCTCGCTTAAAAGTGAATTTGGCTTTCCCCTATGGCCTACAGACCCTTCTGATCTCCGTCTCACAAAAGTTTCGAGTGCAAGGCTGAGTAAAGGCGAAAATGAGCAAACTTTTGCGGCTTACTGAAAGTGTACATGGCTACAGGAGTGAAGAAGATTTTAACAGGTGGAGCTGTAGAGTCTCGCGCCAATTCTGGTCTGAACGACAAGGCTGGAGGTTGCCTAACAACGGGAAGTGGCACAAACCGCTTCTTATTCTGCTACATGCATAGATGGGTGTTTTCGGTGTCAAATTATTACACAAGGCTGGAAGCTGGAGAGTTTTAATAGCCACTCCATGCCCCCCTAACATTCTCGACTTCGCAACGCCTAACAGCAGTGAAAGAGAAGCTTGAATGGGAGTACTAGCATCTTTCAATCTTCGTTTTGCTCTTATTTTTGCTTGCTTGATTCTCTTGATTAACGAAAAAGGCACTTCGAGGTATGATGATTTAGGGGGTGCGGCCTTCGTTGACTACCTCATCATTGAGCTGGGAAAGAATGAGAGGCTAGGGACTAAGTAAAGAGTATCTTATCAATACCCAAACAGATTCTTTAGATATTCTTGGTGAACCTGTATGCCGTCCATTTATCTCTGCCATCTAACGCCGTGAAGCTGAACTCATAGATGAGTGGCGGTGGAAGATGGTCTTTTCCATGGTTACCACCCATGTTTGAGACAGACCAGGGAGGGGAAGTCGAGCTGGATCGGCTCTTCGTCGGTGCTAAGAATGCTGAATGTAGATGGACCAAAAGTTCTGAGCGTATTACGATGATTTGCATCTTCGCTTACTTACGGCTGTGATTCGCTAGCCGCAGGTGCAACCTGAGTACCACCAACAAGTCAGCCTGAGGCATGAGATGCACATGATGAGTCGCCGCAGAACGTGGTGAGATATCTAGCTTTCGATCAAATACACGCAATCAGTCGCCCAAATACGCTAACTGCTAGATATGCTTCAATATTCTTAAGATTTTTGAGCTGTCAGTCTTTAGTCCACACGGTGATAGACTTGATAGCTAACGCTAGTGCTGTCCGTGACGTCGACCGCAAGTATACCTGTCGCAACCTCAAAACGTTGGTGAAAGGTGTCGGGGTAGAAGCAATGTATTCTACCAGTAGCAGCAATGCATCGACGATCTCAAGCATGAACGATGAGTTCGACTCCTCTCAGAGCGCCGACCAAGATCCTATTCTGCCCACAACCGAGCAAGCTGAGCAAGTTTTTGCGAGAAGCAGACACGTCTGGCAAGGCTATCTCGAAACGGCCAAATCACTAAATTCTATACCTCAGGAGAGCTTGAAACTTTCAAACCGACTACATCGATTTCCAGCACTACCAGATGATCTGAAGGGAGTGTCGTTTCTCCAAGGGCAATCTTCATGGAAACGGAGCAGTCCTGGCACTTGTTCGTTGGTATTAAGGACTGGGACACAGCAGCGATGGAACCCAATCCTGTCAAGGAGCCGTCCGACGAAATGCGACTTCTCTCCCCTACTACCCTTTTCAAATTGGCAGGGTGAGACGGACAGAACAGAACAACCTTCTGAAGATAGGAACGGCCTGTTTATCATGCTTACTGGATGGGTATATATCCTGGCCAAAAAGCTCCTGGAGAAGCAAGATCTCCCGATACGATATTCAACAAACCTCGCACCAGTCACAGATTGCGACCAGCAAAGAGACGAAGGTGAGCATTGTGTCACTGTTGATATAGGTGACGCCACACCAGGTGAACTCTTATGGTGGCGAGCGCTCTTAGCGCCAGGCCAGGGATGGCAGGCACCTACGGCTCAACAACCACCATGGGCAATCACATACGAAGGAGATTTGATTTTTACAGTGGCTACCACTACTCGGAGTATCAACAGTCCCCAGCTTGACCCACCACCCTCTAGCAGTCAAGCTGTGCAATTCCTCTCCAAATTTTCGACCAGGTACAGTCTAGGTACCCAGTCGTCTGCTGCTCTCGCTATGGCATTGACATTACCACTTCTAAACCTATCTACATCAACTGTGCATCTACCTAAACCAAGACTTGGTCGGCCCTGCATTATATCGTCAATTGCTCCCGCAAGTCCGTGTCAGCTACTGGAAAACTTTGAGAATATTTCCAAGGATATGACGATGAGTTCAAATCCACGGTTTCTATCATCTGCACTCTGGAGTACATTCTGGGAACCGGGTGTGGATTGCAACCTGGTTAGTCCTTGGTGCGATGGGATAATTGAGATTCTCGAACCTCTCGTTAGGAATGATCTTGAGCTACTAGCTCATACCCTAGCAATTCGTCGACCTGGTCTTGCCCCGTTCTGGTACGGTACTTTGTTATTTGGACGGACAAAGCTTACTGAACGCCTTATCCCTTTTCTAAAGACGCAGCAAGCCCCTACACCAATGGGACCGATTCCTGAAGTTGCTTTATGGACACGATCACCGCAATCATACATGGACCTCTGTGGTTCTGGGGCCTATTTACAAGAGGACAACACTATTTCACGGGCGGATGCATGGCGTCTTCGCCACGATTGCTGGGAAATTGAGGCTGGAGGTCTTCTATTTAGAAACACGCCGCTTTCAGGGTGGCCCCCATTCGGGTTCATGCACCCTGATGAGCTAGAGCTTGAGGTTCGTCAACATACTAGCTGCGAAAGACACAGGTGGCAGTATGATCACTGGACGTGGCAGTTCGAAAATGGACATAACATTCATGATGAAAGTTGCAAGGGACAACATGAGGAATGGAAGTCCGAGTTCGGGTCGCATTCGAGTTTTCACTCTGATCACAACATTACTTACATGCCGAATAATATTGCGACAGAAAGGGCGGTCGGGGCTGCATTTCAATGGGCCGCTACAGAAATAGATGTACCAAGTCGCAGCATCTTTGCCCATCCTTGGGTAGGAGGAGGAGGAGCCTTTCCACAACAGGACGAGCCACTAGTAGACTCTCCTCCATCCTTCTCCGAAGAGGCCAACGAGCGCGTGGGCATGTGGCGACAAAAAGTATGCGAGTGGACACATTCAAATAGTGATGTTGAGATAATTCTCCATCAAGCGGATTGTTGATTTTGGACTTGTATCTCAAGCGGAATATACTGGTACTTTTCCGACGAATCTTCTCGCGGAAGTGAATTAATACCCCCCATGTTCAATCCACAGCACCGGAATTATATCAACTCTGCCCGATAATATCCTCCTCATCTAGCCCATTGAGATTTACCCTCAGGATCAATGTGGTAGTACTGCTGTGAGGTGGGATCCACTAACCAGCCTATCTGCTGCTGTTTAGGAGTCAGGTTGGGACACTTGAAGGGTAGCCCCGGGATATGAACTGGCAACATCAGGTTACGTCTATCAGCATGAATGATCTAAAAGTTGCCTGCAACAAAAAAGATCAAGAGTTATCAGCCAATTCCAACACAATCCATGTTTTGAGTAGACACAATCAGCAGCTTCAAAGAAGTGTCGCCCATCGAGACAGAATTGTTTCTTCGACCAGTCAAAATAACGGATTTGATATTCAAATGTTTTTGATCGTTATACTGAGATGGGAAATTGGTGAAACCGTGGCAAACTGAGTCAAATCCAACATTCTCAAGCCATGTTACTAACGAACAGCAGATACGAGAAGTTCATGCTGCAGACCTTCCTGTCGAAAGATCCAAACTTCCAGTAGTGCCTCAGCCCGCTCTGCGAAACTGGTCAACTATACCAAACGCCCCCGAGGAATCCGAAAACTTCTTGCGAAGAATGCAACCATGAGATGTGCTTCAAACACGAGATGCCTTGGCACGAAGGACTGACATGCGATGAACATGACAGTGTTAGAGACTATGGAGATCCGAGCTACGGAGAGATACAAGAATGGATTAGAACAAACACAAAGCCATGTCCGGGCTGCCAAGTTAGGATACAGAAGGGTGAAGCATGTTTTCACATGACTTGTAAGCTAGCCCACACTTCTTCAAAATTGGTGTTGGAAACTGACTCCATTCTGTCAGGTTCTCAATGTAGTCATGAATTCTGTTGGCAATGTCTCGTGAACTGGGCGGAGATTCGAGCCAATGGCCAAGACGTGCATGCAGAAGGCTGTTTCTTCAGGACGAATGATGTCCGTCCTACGGGTCTGAGGGGCGAGAATCTCGAAGAAGCTCTACGTGCCAGAGCTGAGTAGACAAATGATATAGTTCAGCTGTCCAGGTTGCAACCATCCCCATTCAGGTGTCACTTGGCAGGTGTGCCACAGGATCATGGGTCAGAGAAGCAGCTCAAGGAGAGCAGGTTTATACAGTTCTTGGAAAATACATGCGACTTGATAACTCTTAGTGTTGCACTAGTTTATGAGTAAATACTAGCATAAAAAATGTTGTTTGAATCCACGCTGACCAAGTGATTGAGCACTGCCCGGGGCTTTGCAGTTTGACGGTGGGGAAACATATGAAGCCATCAGCTAATTGTGGGGTGCATGAAGTGTTTGAACTGTCTTGTGTAACCACTCATCCCAATCCTACAGTGCTCGGCAGCTGAACCACAACCACAACCATAGGTTAGAAATCCTGCACAGCCGCGAGGCGACACGCAAATGATCTGGACTCACCACAGTGTTGAAGCGCAACTGGTCGAAGCGCCTTTATGTGGCTTTTCAGCTTCACGTGTCAGCTCCTTTGGACGCAGGCTTTCGGAGCTTGTGACTTAGTCGGTTGTCCATATCATTCTCGCGCCGAGAAGATAAAATGTGGGATGAGCTCTACCAGCAGTCCCACCATGCAATGTCGCAGATCTTTCTTCTTACTCAAAACACTGAAGTTTTTTCTTGCCTTTTCTTTCGAAGATCGGACCGTGAAAATGGCCAGCGAACATCTTAGCCGTCTCATAGGCAGCGATTCAAGGTGGGACAGCATCGTTTCCCAAGGCCTTCTGTTTAGACTGTCAACTAGACAGTTCACCATCCTCATATCTGCTTTCACCTTCGCGTTTGCTTTTCTAGTTGCGCGACTGTTCCGAGTATTTGGTCTCCTCATCTTCTGGGGTTTCCTCCGTCAAAGATCACATGAACATGGCATGGAAGAACTTCGAGTTGCTGTTGTGAACTTCCGTACACCTTTCCATGTCATCGGTGAGGGTATATCTTGGAGGACGGCAGTCTTTGGACGGAAGAGGGAGAGGAGATTTGCTTTGATTTGGCTCGCTGGGGCGTTCGCTTTCCTGCTACTTGGAATTGGATTGCCGTTTACTCTTTCATTGTTTCCGGTTGCTAATGGTAAGTTATGTCTCGAGTTTTATGATTCAAGAAAACTGATTTGTTCAATCAGGCTTCTCGGGTGGCTTCGATTGCTGGTTCGGGCCAGGAGACAACAATGACGCACATGAAGTTTTTCAGGCATACCTTCGTCTTGAACAACAAACTGCGCTTACTGAGACTGATTCGATGAATCACGACTACAGTGGAGAGTACGCAAATGACATCGGATACATGGGAGCCGAAGATACTGTGTCCAAGTCCCTAGCCTGTCCTGAATATTCTGTGTCTACTGCTTGTGAGGATGGAGATGCATTGAGTTTTCACGGACAGTATACGATCACACCTCGGGACTTGGGTGTTGGAAATCTTGAGGGGTTGAATTTTACCACAACTGTGGATTGCTACAAAGTCATTGACTCTGAACAAGAACTAGCACCTCCCGAGGTACAGCAGTTACGACCACTAGGCCTGTTTTATGGACCGAGCTCAGTGTTTGCCAATTCTTCTCAACCCAATATGACTGCCCTGATATACCGTGAAGAAGTCCATGGCCGGGGATATTATGTATTTCCTTTCACGATGGCAGAAGGAGATAATATAAGTGAAAGTGGTCAAATCCCATGGACACCAAGGAACGATCTACGTCACAAGGGTGACATTTCGCTGTTGATATACAATTTGGGAGCCGTCTATGCCCTACGGCCAGGAGATGATTCGATGTTTGCAACCATTCCACTGAACACGAGCAAGTTTCCGGCGAAAGACTGGGCGGATCAGAACATTGAGAATAGAACGGATTGGAACGGCCATCAATTATACAAGCCGAAAAGACAGACAGTCTCGGTTATTTGCAACACAACATATACAGTTTGCGATCATATCAACATACCTCAGGAATCCGGGTACTGTTCAAGCCCTGGAGGGTGGAGGAAGGTCCAAGCGTTTGTTGACAAGTTACAAGAAGCCTCAGCTAAGGAAAACACATCTGCACGAGAAGGGTTTCTTTATTTGCTGGCAGATACAGCGCATTATTCTGGGATGGCCGAGTCCGCAGCAGTCATCAACGGCGTATCTGCGAACGATCTTCTCCAGACCGATTTCAAAATCCAACGCTTTCTTGACGAAATTTCAGGCCAAAGGGAGCTCACTCGCCTGTTCCTCTCGACACGCACCCGATTTATCCTAGCCGCTCGCAGAGCTGTGCTTACTGAGTGGAGTAATAGAGTATTTCAAATGGGGTTCCATGCTAATGATATCGATGACACCTTGGTTGGAAACCCTGATTTGTCGTCAATGTGCAGAGCCACCCTGATACCGGATTCCAATTTCAAAACTACAACTGCCAGACCATGGATCATAACGGCGTGCATCTGGCTGGCAATTGTCTTACTGACATACTCGGCACCGGTATTGCGAAGGTTGCGATGGCATTGGATAGAAGACATTGAAGAAAGTTGGTCATCGAAAAAGGCTAGTAAGCTTCACCATCAGCTGACCAGGGGAGCTCCTATGGGGATGAATTCCAAAGATTTTGGATTTCAGAGTGGGCAGGCAAGTAGTTCACCGTTGTTGGAAAGACAAGACCCATTCACGTCTGCCGCTCAAGCCAAAGCCAGGCCAATGGAGGAAGAAGTTACAATGTCTCATGCGCGGGAAGAAGGCACATGATCGACAAAGTACCGGTCTCCGAATAATCTACCTTATCAAAGTGCTGTAGAAGTGTGAGGTGAATAGGAGCGATATTTTGCGGTTTTTCTTCGGCAATTTCTGGGTCTTTCTTTGACCGGGTGAGCTCATGAAGATCCGGATGTGGATTTGGAAGTGATTTGGGAATAACCTTACTAGAAGGAGATTCATTGCACCTATACTGTTCTCTTGATACAGACTTGTGTTTTGTTCAAAATTACTTCGTGAGAGGAGAATATGTTTCTTGGAGGAAACGAGGCGGGGATCGCGGGGTACATCCGGCTGCATTGGATGCAGATGATTCGTAATGGTGCAGAGCAGACCCTATCTTTTTCGTTTGATTTTCCATTGCATATTGGGAAAACGAAGAGGTTGGGGTTGAAGTCTGACAGATTGCAGCTAAGTGCCAAGCCTCGGGCGTGAACTGAGGCCTGCAAGGGAACTCGGCAGAAAAGTAAACAGAGCAGAGGCATAGTCGAGGCAATTATAATTTTACATACATGTACATGTATTGAAACTGTTCACTTTCTACAATAGCTGCTACTTGCAGAGTGCAAAATGAAGAGCGCATGATTGGATGACACTTGCTGAGTAAACAAGACATCACATGGGCTTCACACAATCGCGATTTCTTCACGCAAGTTGGAACACCTAACTTCCAAGTTTTCGGCAAGGCTCTAAAACTTTACTTAAGGCTTAAACAGGACCACAAAAGGAAAACACAAGGGGTCGTTTTCACTAAAAGGTAATGTTATGGGCGACGGGCCGAACGGGAATCTGCACCGCCACCTCACTTAGTCGCACAAGTTTCCCCACTACCTGTGAATGCTGGGAAGACGTCGGGAAAGCAAAAAATGTCAAAAAAGAAGGCGTGCCATTGAAATCATGTGTTTCTATTAACTCCCAAGAGTGTCTTTGAACTCGGGTGAGATGAAGAGATACACAGCGAAACTATTGTTGACACCAGTATTTGTTGATTGATGACCTCAAGTGGTGAGCGAGCCAGCGAGCCCTAACTTTGTGGGTAATTTCTCGCCAAGCATCGCTTCCCTTGGTAGGCCACGTCGGGTCGCTTGTTTGGGCTCGCTTGACGGAGTAGTGAAACCTTGGCTTGGACCAATTCCCACGCCAATTTTTGAAGTTAATATGTACTGAATTATGCACATGCTCACCATCCAAAGGCCTGATAGTTCAGTGGTAGAATTCTTGCTTTGGGTTAAACCACCGTAAGGTGTACCTAATTGTAAGAGGTCTCCGGTTCGATCCCGGATTAGGCCCTCACATGACATGTAAATGTAAATTTTTTTGTTGATTGATGTTTTAATCATAATTTATTATTATTAATCTATTATTAATATAGTAAGTTGGTAGGTAGGTGCTGTGGCCTAAATCCCGCAAACGGGACATTCAGGGAAGGCCAGATGTTCGCGGCTGATTTGGTGTGTTTTTTTATTAAAATTCTACGTCTTACCTCATCTTCGTTTTGTTTTGATTGGCTGTCAGAGTTTTTTTTGGCCACATGATGCTGCTGCGAGTTTTACCCCATGGAACAGTCCTCATGCTTTCTAGCATCCATACAAAGATCATATCCGCATGGAAGTCCACAACAGACTCGTGGTAGTGACGAGCATCCTCTTGTTGTCAACGAGTCTGTAAATGTCCGGTTATAACTGATCAACGATAACGAGCTACCTAGCATCACGAGCGTTCTAGATGCTACAGTTCCACATGATAGTCCTGCCACTGAATTGGAACAACTAGATGCCATTGCAAAGGACAATGATGCAACTCACGACGAGGTCTTGATGGCAAGTTAATTAGCTATTGAAAAGTGGCGGGCTTCTAGCTTATTTGTCATGCCTTTGTGAAAGTTGTCGCATACGCGAGCGACATACATCTGTACATCAGAACATACCACATGCTGCCTATAAAAACGGATGGTTTTGGAGGAAGCACAGTACATGTTTGTGAACTCTGGGAACTTCGGCAGTATAAACGACGGATTTGACCCGATTCACATATCAAGATGATTGTTCACTGGGGCTTGACAAGGGGTTTCGTCTTCGGGACTATGTGTGGTCTCCAAATTTCTTGCGAAACACTGCCAAATCTTTAGAAGTCGAAGAATATAAATGGTAGGTGAGTTTCTCCCGAAACCTCGCGTTGCCATCAAGAAAGGAGAAAGCTACAAACCTCGCAGAGAAACTCAAGATCCCCTACTCAGTTCGTCTTCCCTTATGGCCTTTTCCTCCCTAGACTCTGCTCCAGCACGCAATCGCGCTTTCCGCTTCTTCGCCGCCTTTACCGCCTCTGCCAATTCCCCTCTCGATGCTTTTCCCAACGCCTTTCTCTGGGCTTTGGTACGTCGACGATCCTCGATGGTCTCTTCGATTTTCTCATCTCCTTCTTTCGCAACCTCAGTCTTGATCTCAACAGCAGCCTCCACTTGATCTCCATATCCGCTTTGCCTGGCGTGAGCAACTGCATCCGGATTCACAGCTCCATTGACTCCAGTTTCATCTCCAGTTCCGACCCTCGCGGGTGTGCCCCTGGTATGTTCAACCTCACCACCAGCGGGGTCGATTTCAGCAGGTCTATTCCCATCAGTGAAATCGGACTCTGATTCTTCCACCTTCACCTCATTAACTGCGATCTCTGCATGATTGATTGTAGTAGTAGGGCTGCTATCAATGCCGTTTCATTCGTCAAAGTCATCTTCGTGATTTTAGTTGTTCCCCTCAAGCACTGTGCCATTTCCTCCCATCTCTGCCAGAATCCAAAGGTTTCCTCGCTGGTCCGACTTCCTCGATCAGTTTCTTAAGAGAGAGAGCTCTGGAGAGGAGGAAGACAGAGCGGAAGATAGCGAGGAAGACGGCAAGGGTGGTCGCGCTGGCGGCGAGGGTCGCATTCGTCGTCGTCAACGACTCCCTCAACTAGGCTTTAGTCGTTGATGGTCGCCACTTGGCTGAACTGCTGGAGAAGGTTCATTGCGTTGCGTTTGTCGTAGGAATCTACGGATTTTCCCGCAGGATCGCAAGATCCTTCGAGTTTCTGTGGGTGGTTCGTCTTTGTATGAAGCTTCTGTCGAACAGACCGCGAGGTCTCAACTTTGTGGCACTTTCCATTAGCTCGCCGTTTTCTTCTGCGCTCCTAGCATTGCGCGGTAGATGATGTTGGTTGGGGAGATTGTGTGGAAATTAGCAGAATTCTTTGGATATCTCGGTGGTGCTTCGACTGATACAACGGGTGCCCAATGAAAACAAGCTGTATCGTAATCTACAATGTACCCAAGATCATTGGCACGTTCTCATCTCCACCGCCTTCTATGAGTCCTGTCTGCAAATAAAACAAAAATCTGCACCCATTTGCAATGGAGTAAACAGTCAGAATATTCTAATGCCATGAAAGACTCTTCACAAGTCTCGAGGCTTGTTATGCACAGAATGGTGGAGTTCTGCTTTTCAGCCATCGAGGTGAAGAGATATGCGAGAAATTCTTTCTCCGCGTGAAACTCACCGATGTCCAGTGCCTTCATTTCTAGCGTGCCAATAAACATGTGCTTTCTAGTCCCGTTCTTTGCCTAAACTTGCCATAACAAGAGGCACTGAATATCGAGGATCTGGGGGGGGGGGGGGGGGGGGGGGGGGGGGGGGGATATGGTGCAAATTGACAGGAAGGTTTAGGTCTTCAAATAAATGCATGAATACTGCATGAGTGAAAACAAATCATTTCAAACGAAGACAAGATGCTTCGAGTGGAAACACATCAACATAGATGAACATGACAGGTCGGCCGTGATGTGTCGGAGTATCTACATTCGGTCAACCTTCTCATGAAGTTCATTCTCTGGAGAGTGTTTCCGAAAAGAATCAGAGAGCAGGCGGGCGCCCTTCAACTACGCTGTGAGTACTAGGGATGAGAGATTAACGAGGAGGAAGAATTACAAGGAGAAGGCGATGAGATGGATATCGATAGGGAAGGGGTCGCGCATGATCACACTTCGAATTTGTGCTCCATAGATATGCCGTTGTCTGAACATCATGTGGTGAGACGAGTTTGTAAACGAGAATAAATTACCTCGGATGAATATCAGACGTACCAAGTATGAACTGAAAATGATTGATATAGCCAATGTAGGATGATACATGATGTGAACTGGACAGAGAATTGAATGTCCTAAACATTGAATAATACTTAGAACCTATCGTCCTAAATAACCCGATGATACGAACAATACGATCAACTTCAGACGACAAGCGAATGTGAAAAAGCCAGAATCAGAGTATGAACTGAATCTCTGCCAAACGAGAGGCAGGACAACGGTCAGGTATCTAATAATGTCGCATTCGTCCGTAGAAACATGGCTCATAAGTCAACAATAACAAGCGCTACACGATAAAACGGGTCGTAGATCCACGACTTTGGGTACAATCTTACAACGTCCGATAATCTGATTTTAACAGAGAGACAAGGAAAGGAACTAGTCGGACGTCAAACTGCAAAAGCAAAATACGGATAGTTGGCAGTAAATCAGTAGCAATTAAGTTATCGCATGATGAGATTGCATGGGCATGGGGGAGCGTGCACGACATATGTCACGAACAGCTCAATCTTAATCTACAGAGCAGGCCATACCTCTCGTGGAGCCTCGATCTATCACATTCAAAAGAACGGT
This sequence comes from Helotiales sp. F229, assembly GCA_002554605.1. NCBI lineage: Eukaryota > Fungi > Ascomycota > Leotiomycetes > Helotiales > Helotiales sp. F229. The sequence goes on along the minus strand of MXAW01000004.1, from coordinate 921,078 downwards.
GAATGAGTGAATACAACGTAGTGATGGATATACGGTGTGATAAAGAGAAAACCGACTCACTGAACGTGGAAGACGATGTATGGATTTCTAAAAGTGGAATCTATATACAACATACGCCGTGTGACGGTGGAAAAAGTCGTGAAACAGACGACATGCGAGAAGAATGTCAACAGCAGGCAACATAGCACCAAAACCGCTTCCAGAATTTCCTTCTCATTATTAAGGGTCAGGAAAAGACAATCAATGTATAAGTTCGGGATGTATGCAAGTGATAGACGATCGACTGCTCATATGCCACCTTTTGCAGCCGTCATCAATGCACTCTGCATCGAGACTGCATGGCAGTGACCATAGGTAAAGCAATGGAACAAAATCTCTACGGAAATACGTAAAATGTATCTTGGATTGTGAAGTGAAGTGATAGAAGCGGCGATCTGGACATTCGAGACGACAAACCCACTCGGTAGGTATTCTTGAATGACCAAACGGCCAAATGGATGATGCAGTAAGAGCGCGACGCAACGTAACAAGAAGACAAGTACAGAACAGTCAGAGGCCAAGTTAGCCAGCTTAAGAACCGAATTTCATATACTAAACGACGAAGTACTAAAAGCAATCGCGAAAATGAAGCGGTGTGGAAGTTAAATATTAAAAGGGCATTGTAGAGACATTCCAGAATAGCCTCCTGCTCTGGGGACATAGATATCGACGCTGCATTTTAACCATCTAAGATCAGACCCAAAAAGAGCTAGAAGACTTCTCGAACACGACACCATCTTTAACGACGATGCTAAAATAAACCACGAAGACTTTCTGGAGTTTCTCGAACTTCGGGAAATACATGAGGCAATTTCCTGACATGTCATCGCGACTAACGATACACACTCGAATAGGCAGCGAGCGAACGTGGAACAAACAAAACTAAACTGACCGCTCCCAAAAACCCACCAAGTACGGAACGCTAGAAAACTTCTCGAACGTCCGTCACCGCACCTTGAACCCCTCAAGTGCAAAATAGAAGACAAATAGGGAAGGAGCTGGAAGACTGAGGGATTTACCGGATCTCACTCACGAAGAGCATAAAGTGACAAGGCGCTAGAATTCTCAAAAAACCTTCTAGAAGGCCGGGAGAATGAAACATGCCTGCATGAAGGATGCATGACAGACAGACACAGACAAGCCAGCTTCCGAATAGCCGCACACATGTACAGTATGCATGCGCATCAAATCAAAACCAATCAACGTTCCATCTTTCCATGCATCTATCTACCATCCTCATCCGACCAGTAAACTTTTAATAAAAAAAAATTCAGTGCATGCCCAGCAAGCTCAAAGTTCCAAACATCCATCACATAAAATAAATAACCCAAGCCGGACCAGACCAGCGCACCACACAACTTCTTCCCCCACCCCATCCATCCAGAAAAGAAGAAAAAGAAGAAGAGGAAAAAAAACAGCGGAACGAACGCCGAATTTGCTTGCATACAGTCTACACTGTAGTCTTGGTGGATCTTCTACAAACCTTCGCTCGTGAGATTGATTCTCGTAGAATTAATCAACCGGAAGAATCCATCCATCCAAGCTTACTTACTTACCCGCACAGTAAATTACAGCCCACCAAGAATCTTGGGAGAGCGGAAGAACTCGGGGTACTTGGTTTTTTCCCCCTAGGGCCTAGGGCCTAGGACCATAAACACAAGATAACTTATTTGCAGCTAGTGTTTTACCGAACTGTACGTACTTACTTGCGAAGTTGAAGCGGCGGTCTGAGAAACGGAAACAGAAACAGAAACAGAAACAGATTTTTTTGTGGAGTTGAGTACTTACTTACGAGTAAGGGAAGGTAAGGTAAGCAACGATATCGGACCGGGTCTTGGCTCGGTGCGGTATTCCCCCCCCCCCCCCCCCCCCCCCCCCCCCTCCCTTCCATTTAATGGAGAATTAATAAAAGAGAACGAGAGAGAAAAAAAAGGTGGAGAGCTTATGTGGATATCTGATATCCAGCGCTGCTGGGGGGTGAGTGAGGTGCACGGTCACAGTTAGTTGAAGCCGCATATCCTCTCCTCTCCTCTCCTCTCCTCTCTTCTCCTCTCACCTCTTCATACGAGAAATAAATCACCGACCACCAGTGAGAAGACCTTTTTTCCTTTCTTTCTTTCTTTCTTTCTTTCTTTCTTTCTTCTTTTCTTCTTCTTTCTTTTCTCCAAGTGGGGATACTTCAGTAGAAAGCACAGTACAGTACAGTATCTCTCTCCGTCAGTCGTAGATGTGTACTGTATATATATACCCTTCGTATTTATACAACATATATATGGGTGGGGAGAAAGAAACGCGAGGACGAACTTCCTCCAAGCTCTTGATAAAATAATAATGAAAATTACAATGAAAATTACAATGAAAATTACAACACTGCACAAATCCTCACTCAGCCAGCACACTAGTAGAAAGAAAATCGGGAATTAATGGGCTGGCCGAGATTAGATCTGTACAGTACAGTACAGGGGTGGAGTTTGACAGATGGATGGATGGATGGATGGATGGGTTTTCCCATTTACGGACAGATTTTGGAAAGGAAGATTTGACGCGAAATTTGATTGATATGTGCGTTTGTGGAGAGGGGAGGGTAGGAGGGGGGGGGGGGAGAGAGGGGGACTTGGAGATTTAAAATTTGAGATCTGAGATTTGAGATTTGAGATTTCGGATCTGGCTTTGGCTTTGGCTTTTGCTCGGAGAAAAAAAGCCTAGTTGGAGATGGAGGGTTGGAGGGATCTTGGAGGGATGTGGTATGGTATGGTATGCAGGTACGGTGAGGGAGCGCATGGTGGGGTATGGATGGATGGATTGATGGATGGATGGATGGGTTGATGTAGTAAGAGTGGCTGATATTGATTAAGATACCTGGAGAAGGCTGGCTGGGAATGGGAAAGAGAGCAGGCGTATTGTCGGTTGAGTGACGAGAGATTGTTCAATTGAAGTCAGTCACTTAATCACATGGCGATAGAGACAATCTTTTAACATAGAAAAATTTATTTGTTTGTGGTATCACCCTGACACCATTACCCCTGAAATCTAGACAACAACATATGTCAAAAGAGTTAATTACACACTAAAAATCGCACACATACAACGGGAAAACCCAACACGTCGAGCACGTTTCATAACACTTTCAACGACCACCCGACGACAGCTCCGTATCCAATCAGAGACGTGAGTGAGAGGTAGGGAGTAGATCTGGCATGTGGATGGTCGTAGCGAGATGTGATGAGAGATGGTGGGTTGTCTAATCGTCCTCCTCGGCCTCGGTGGCCTTGGGGGTAAGGTGCCATCTGCTGTTTCCGAGATCATCCTTCTCGTGGGCAATGGCAACCTTGGACAAGTGGGACAAGATGTTCTCCATCTGGGTATCTGCGCGGGAGCGCTTGGCACGTCCGAGGTTGTCGAGCCACGCCATGCGGTTCATGAGGAAGTAGACAACGGCGCAGACGATGATGACACCGACCGAGTAACCCCAGACGATGACGACGGTGACGATGGATGTGCGGCCGTCGGTGGAGAGGAGACGGTTGACGGTTTCGGGGTCGGAGGGCTCGCCTGCTCCGCCGGTCAACCAACCGAAGACGGCGAAGAGGGTGGAGAGGACGTCGACACCGAAGATGGCGCCGATGAGTTGCCAGGATGGCCAGGTCTCGCCTCCACGGGTGACGAAGATGAGCCAGTTCTCAGTGAGGGAGACTTCGAGGAAGAGTATGCCCTGGATGGAACCGAAGTTGTTGATGATACCTCCATTTGGCATGAACATGGCACCACGGATGACCCAGGTACCGAGAGCAAGGAGTATACCGAGGACGACGGAGATGATCCAGATCTTTGGTAGTTGCCACTCGACTGGGCGTTGCTCGAAGTGTGCGTTGTCGTAGGCGACGGCAATGGTGGCAAGATCGGCGAAGAGAGCGAGGAAGACAATGAGCTCAGCGCGGATGGTCTCGTTGATGATGATCATGGATGTGACGAGGTAGATCTCCAAGTGCAAGCAGAGGGCGATACGGTATTGGATGTATGCCTTCATGCGTTGGAAAATTTGACGGGCGATCTTGATGGCAGAGACGATGGTGGAGAGACCTGGGGCGAGGAAGACAATATCGGCGGCGGCTTGAGCGGCTTCAGTGGCACCCTCGACGGCGATACCACAGTCGGACTTCTTGAGGGATGGGGCATCGTTAACACCGTCACCAGTCATGGCAGTCAAATGTCCACGTTGTTGCAACATCTCCACGACCTGGTACTTGTGCTCGGGGAAAACTTCAGCGAAACCATCAGCCTTCTCCACGAGATCGTGCTGAGTGGTACCGGAGAGACCGCCGTGGATGAGACGCTCAGAGTTGTAGACCTTGGTACCGAGAGCCAACATCTTGCAAGTCTCCTTGGCAATAGCGATGGCATCACCAGTAAGCATCTTAACAGAGAGACCGAGAACTTGAGCTTCAGCGATAGTAGAGGCAGTATCCTCACGGGGAGGGTCGAACATGGGCAACATGCCGAGCAATTGCCACTCGCCGTCACCTTCTTGAACGGCAACACCGAGGGAACGGAAACCACGACGAGCGAACTCGGTTGTCTTGGCCTTGTACATGTCGGAATCTTCGCGGGAGCAGTTGGACAGGTTGAGGATGGCCTTGGGGGCACCCTTCGCGCAAGTGTAGCGGACACCATCCTTGATGACGATAGCAGTGATACGCTTGGAGACGGGGTCGAAGGGGGTGAATTTCTCAGTCTTCCAGCCTTGGGAGAGGATCTCCTTGGCTCTTGGGTAACGCTTGAGAGTGAGAATGGTGACTTTGTCAATTGGGTCGAGGGACTTGACGTTGTGGGAGGAAGCGAGAGCGGCAACAGCCATCATCCAGTTGACATCGACGCCATCGGCAACGAATGGTTCACGGATGGAGAGTTGATTGGCAGTGAGCGTACCAGTCTTGTCGGAACAGAGAACATCGACACCCTGGAAGAATTGTTAGCTTGTGTTGCTACACATGCGATTGGTATTTGAGAGCAGTGGCCGGCATTCTGCATGCAGCCTTTACAGAAATCCAATGCGAAGCAGGCGGGATAAACAAGGCGCTGTCTAAGATCCAACCAATGATGACTGTGGAGGCTGCGTGTGCAAGCGACCCGCCACAGCACCAGCTGCAGACCAGATGCAACATCCGTGCAAGTGAGGGGGAGCGAATAATGAGGGGAAATAAACTTACTGCGAGGGATTCAATGGCAGTGAGCTTCTGCACGATAGCCTTCTCCTTGGCGAGGTAAGCAGCACCGACAGCGAGAGTGGTGGTGGTGACGACTGGGAGACCGACGGGGACACCGACAATCAACAGGATAAGCGCGTAATGGAGCAAGTTGTTGGAGCTGTGCTCTGGAGTAGCGATTTGCAAGTGATGGAAGAAACCTCCAATCCAGGCAGCGAGAATCCAGCCAACGACCAAAACCAAGAGCGACGTGCCGATGGAGTTCATGATGGCCTTGAAATGACCTTGATCCTTGGCGCCAGAAACAAGAGAAGCAGTGCGACCGACGAAAGAAGTCTTAGCAGAGTGTGTGATGATGGCGTATGCCTTTCCACGCTTGCAGCCGGTAGTGTAGTAGATGACATCTGCGACGTACTTGTCGACAGCGAGAGACTCTCCAGTCATGGCAGATTGATCGATGGCGAGAAGAGCGTATCCCGATCCGTGCTTGTGTTCCAGCTCATCGTCATCCTCGTTCTTCTCAGCAGCAGACTCGCCAGCCTGAGCTTCCAACTCGCGGAGGTATTCTTGGTATCCGTTGGGGTTGTCGTAGGCAGAGATAATTCGAGCGTCACCGGGGACGACTTGTCCATCCTCGATGATGATCTGTAGGTGTTAGCTAGATCAATTGAGTGGAATCCAATGCGACTTACAATATCACCGGGAACCAATTCACGAGCCTTGATTTCCTCCTCAACACCGTTACGGACGACAGTTGTTCGCATGGCGATATCACCCTTCAAACTGGCGACGACGTCGGCAGCTTGCTTTTCTTGGTACCAACCGACGATAGCATTGAGCATCAGAATACCGATAATAACACCCAGATCAATCCATTGGCGCAGACCAGCCGCGAGCAGGACAGCGATTTCCATAACTGTAGATTGTTAGGTGATTGTCCAAAACCTTCAATTGCATTCAATTGAAGCTTACCATAGAGAATGGGTCCGGTGAAGAAACCCAAGAACTTGAGGAACAGGTTCTCCTTCTCCGTCGTCAATTCGTTCCACCCAGTCTTCCTTCTTCTTTGCTCGACCTCGTGTGTTGAAAGACCTTGCTTCCAGTCGGTGGTCATCCACTCCTCGGGGGCCTCGAAGCTGCCATCGGCACCAGGTTGCAACTTGTTCTTCTTGCCGAATTGGTACCACTTCTTCTTGGGAACATCGTCGTAGATGGAGCCAGCGACGGAAGCTCGGCGACCGTCTCTGTAGTTGGAAATGTACTTCACGAGGTTACCGTACTCGCCCAAATCGCCGCCGTCATTGGGGTGGGCATCGCGTCGAAGCTCTTTTTCGGCTTCGCCGTTCTCAATGTCCTGATGAGGAGCCATGATGAGATTGGAGGGAAGAGGGGAGATGGGAGAGAGGACGACAGCAACTCAGAAGACCACAACACGGCACCTGCACAAAGACGAGAGAAAAACGGATTGGAAAGAAGAGTTGTGCTCGGGGGGGTGGGAGCTCTATTTAATCTAAAGGCTCGCGACGGGCTGGCAGGATCATCAGCTAATTCTTTCTGGTCTAGCGACATCGGTTTGGACGGCCATTGCGGGAGTCAAGCTGTAACGGCGTCACTCTCGCTCGGACTTGACGGCATCTGGTTCAGGATGGGATGTGATTGATGACCACTGACCAGGTGAAGAAAGGTGGAGGTGGACTACTCTTTTTTTTCTTTCTAGCTAGGGTCTGGAGTTGGCCACCACTGGCCTGGTGGTCTGGCGGTCCGGGGGGTCAATGGGAACGAACCGTGGGATGGATGGAGGGGGGTGGTCAAGGTAGTGTGGGCATTCTGGTGTAGATTTCCAGGTGTTAGTGTTAGGTGAGGCATTTTAGCAGCCAGTCCAAAACACAGCAAGCGGCTTTACCCATTCGCAGGCGAGCGAGCTAGAGGATAGGAGAATAGCAACTGAGCACGGTGCAGGTAATGATTGCAGGGTAGGGCAGGGTAGGGCAAGGTAAAAGCAAATCAAAACAATCGCTGGAATTGGCGCGTTAGTGGGGGTAAGTGATAAACATCCAGAGTGGCAGAATGGAGAAACGCAAACAGAGACAGACAGACAGACAGGGGTCTGAGTCGCTCGGCCCTTGGCTGGCATGGAGGTAGGGGTACGGTAGGGAGGGTAGGGATGAAGGTGTCGGGGCTTTGTAGGGGGAACTGTAGGGGGAACTGTAGGGATGAGAGCAACACACGGAGATGCAGGTGGATTGTGTCCGGACGGAGCCAGCCAGTCGTGTGTCAGTGTGTCAGAGAGGGGGCAAGGAAGAGCATTGCGGCGAAATTTCCCCAGTGGACTCTCCGTGGAGTGCTTGGAATGCGGATCGGGGATCAGGTCAGGTAAATAAATTTACAGGAGATTTGATAGCAAGAATGAGGTATGATATCGATAATAACAAGAAGGAATATCGATTGTGTGCCGATACTACTAATGAGAGGTACTTTGGAAAAGAGGAACAAGCATTTAATTGGTGGGGGCATGAGGTAAGAGAAGAGAGGACAAGAAAGGAGAGAGAGCTCTATCTATATTGCTGTAAAATTGCTCTGGAGCGCTCTGGAAACCGGCTCTGGAAGCTGAAGTGTCCACTGGAAGAATCCTCATCGTGCCCTGAGTCCACTGGAACTCTTACTGGGGCACCCTAAGTGCACTAATTCCGGCGTGCCATCAATAGCTTGATTTAGCTCGGTAACCGACCGATACATACGAAGTATACTCAGGATGTCCCCATCCTCGCACTGCAGTAGCCCGCTACAGTACGTTTTAACTCTACAGTCATCAATCATCAATCATCAATCACCAATCGTCAAGCTTCTCGAGCAACCTAATCCAGACGACAAAACTGTTGACTAAACACTCGTCCTGCACAGTCTGCACCGAGTCTCGGAATAGCATCATGACTGGACAAGACAGCCTCACCAGCCCTTCCTTCGCTGAGCTTGCTTGCTTGCTTGCTTGCTTGATGACTGTGCAAATCCCGAATGAATGAATGAATGAATGAATGAAATGCCATCATCACCGTATCCGCCAAAAAAGACCTCAATTCACAATTCAATAGACAACGACTCCCGTAGCCCATCTCAAGCCCACATCCACCATTCCGCCTTACTAACCCTCGGCCACCGTAGACCCCCCTGGACCAGCAGGGAACAGCAGCGTAAGATGACGGTGAAGCGATGGGGGGGATCCCAGTTTCTAGCCTGCCATGGCCGAAGCCCACCACTCAGAGGAATCCGGGCTAAAGCACTGGCGCACGACTCGAGGATGACGAGGCGAACGGTGCAGGCTGGGCGAAAGACTCCCGATGCTTAATTGGCCAATGGCGGCTCGCTGAAATTATTTGGCAGATGGATGGATGGAATGAATGATAGACGGAACTCTGTTTTTTGTTTTTTTTTGTTTCCGTTTGCTTTCCGTTTGCTTTCCGTTTCCTTTGATGCTGGCCTGGTCCTTGTTTGCCGCTTGCATCGTAGTGCGGGCCGTGAATTGGACACGACGGAGCGGAGGGAGGAACTGCGCTGCATGTGGTTTGACAGTTGGCTGTTGGCTGTTGAGAGCTTAGCTTAAGATTGTCATACTTATGAGAGATCTGATTGACTGTTGTGCTGGTGCTGTGGTGGAAAGGAAATGTGGATTTTGGTCGCCGTATTGTGCTTTACTGCACTGCACTGCACTCTTTCTTGGCTGGGCACGATGCAGCACGCCATAGAAAATCTCCGCTGTATGTATCTTTGGTTGACTTGGGGATGCTGTGGATTGTGGATTGTGGATGCTGCGAGCCTGTCTTCTCTGCATATCCCCACACAAAAGAGGCATTTTATTACGAGGGATTTACAGCTTCACTTAACGGCTTCACGCTTCCTTCAATCTCCAGCAGCAACAGCAGCAGCAAGCCTCGGTCTGAACCGGAAGCAGTTTTCAGGACTTCTTTGCAGGACCTCGTCGAGTCCACCGTAATTCACCTGAACGTGCCTATCAATCAATCGAGTAGCTCGGCCTAGACGGCTATTTGCAGGTGCAGTCCTCGAGCCGTCGCGGTATATACACCCCGAAACAGCCTAGACCAACATTCGCATGGGCGATTATCCAGCGCACTATTGGCAAAAAGGTAATTGGCATCCCGATATGGCGCTTCTGGCCTATCTGGTGGACCTGATTTGATTTGATATAACCTATACTATACTTCGTACAGGAATAAATAAATATTAAATCGCCACATCACGCTGCTTTTAAATTTATATAAAAATCATACCATGGAGGCAAATCTGATTAATGATATTAGTTACCACTTTATGTATCCTCCACAAGCTTCAATAACATCATAACAGCGCTTTAGCATAATATAAATTAAGGCTTTTATTTTTGCATTTGTAATTAAGTTTCAAGCTTTTAACACAACTGCATAAAGGCAGGAAGAGTTTTTATGGACCTTAGGATATAATGCAGCTAAAATATCCTTCATTCTATCCCATAAAGCCTTAATTAAAAAAAGATCTAAAAAAAAAAAAAAAAAAAAAAATCGATATAACCTCTTGATCTACCATTTAAGCTAAAATATACGCGAATTTGTGACCTAATCCTCCATCTTGCTAAAATTAAAGCTTTATATAAGGCGTCTCGCCATAAAAGTAATTTTAAATAATTGGAAAGGTATGTTCATAATAAGTTTGGCTTATAATCGTCTTCCAAGCTTTCTCCCAAAAAAGGCTAGGCTTTTTATCATATTTCCCATTTATTAAACCCCAAAACATTCATCCTATCTTTCTTTGCCATCTATAATTTATACAATCGGCGATATATAGCTCAAACGAGCCCTTCTTTTTTGTACACTATTACCATTTATAATACCCAGGCTAAACCTAACTTTTATCGCTTTAAAGGATTTTATTTCACTAATTTAATATTCAATATTCATGCTTATATGCCCACATAAATCATAGTTGTTAATTCATGGCTAATAAAAAAGGTTTCTTCTTTCATATCCCTCACACATAACCCTCTTTCTTAAAAGCAATACAAATAGCAGAGCTTTCTTAACACCACGTATCCCATTCTAGCTATTTTAATAGCTTTGCTTATAATATATTACGCCAAAATAAGCTTCATATAACCCAATAAATAAAATATGCACAATAAGGAGTATTAATTTTAATATAGCAATTGCAATTATGCTTTTAAAAAATAAAACAATTCTCAAAAGCATATTGCACCTGCCAATGCATAATATAAAAATTCTATAATAAAATATCATCAACAAACCACCCTACAATATAATACAAAATTTGAATACATAGCCTATCGTCTTTAAACGCCATATAAATCGGCGTCTTAAATATCAAAACATTTATTATTGATTCCGAAAGTGAATTCATGGTTTTATTAATTTTGATAAAAAAAATAAAGCAATATAAGCTTATTTTAAAGCAGCAAAAAACACCTAATTTCAAAAACACCTAATTAATCAAACCATCTTTCGCTTGAAGCCTTATCTAATAACATTTAATATTTATTTCCGCTTATAAGTAATATGCCCTAAAAATAGATAAACAAATAAACAGACAGGTTAGGTAAAGCAAGCGGCATGCTGTTTGCGGTCTTCCGTTTCGTTTCTGTTAGCAAATGCCAAACTAGCATTGGTCTAATCTTCGCTATCATTACTCGCAGATTCGCTGAAATTGTCGATGCTGCATACGGTGGCTGGCGGCGGCGCCCATCCCATCCCATCTCATCTGTTCTGTTCTGTGGAGTTAGGGTATTGCTATGAGTGTTTCCTTGCTTACCGTACATCCAGGTCTGATGTATGTGGAGAACAACAACAACAACAGTGCAGCAGCCACCATAGCAAGGCTCAAGCCTCAATCGTCTTCGTTAACCCTCTACTAACGCGAGTCAGTTAGGCTGGCGGTCTGGAGAAGGGCCTCGAAAGCTTAGCAGCCGATTGACGTTTGAGCTAAGGCGAGCTCTTGTTTACCTGGCTGCCCCAGGTCCAGACGAGCCCGAAGCAAGCCTCCCAGTGTGCCCACTTCAGCCATGTTCCCCTCAACGGCAGCCTCATCTCCAGCGTGTCTGCTCCCTGTGGCATGCTGTGGCTTCAAACTGGACCGGCCTGATGCAGCCCATAACGCCACCTGCATCGCTGTGCATTTCTCTCTCCCATGGACAAATCTGCAACTAATCTATCTGCATTCTGCATGCGCCTATCTTGTCCACATCTCGCATCGCTCTTTGCCCGTTCATCGGTTCCTAGTGAAATCCGTGACACTCTTCCGTACGTATCCAGCCTGTACTGCCCGTTCCAGGCTCCGGCCTCTCCGACCAACTTTTACAGAACCTTACACCGACCAACCGACAAGACCGAGATGGAGAAAGAAAGACAAGACAAGACAAGACAAGACATGGACTTCACCCACAACAGCGCCCGATTTTTCTACAGTATGCGGCATTTAAATCTTCCTCTTGGTCACGTGTGGGGTACAGAAGATTCCTCATCCGCTCCGCTTTTTCTCCGGCCGGCCCACGTCGGCGTATGACCGACTGACTTACTTTTCGCTACGATCTGCTCCACGCCGTGGAGATGTTGACTCGTGAGATCTGCCTGATCTTTCTGTTCTGGGGCACCGGAGACGTTTCGACTGACTGGTCCGTAAGTTGTCGTAAGACTACAGTTGCGGGACTAGATAAAACAAAACACTCGTCTGTTCTTGGCAGGCACAGACATGGTTTTCGTCTGCGTTTGCGTTTACGTTTGCGTTTCTTCTCCGTGTTCTTCCTGCTTCTCGAAGCCAGCCCAGCCTTGTGATAGAGAGATCGGCCTGTGCTGTGTGTCGTCTCATCGGCTGTCGTGTCGCACGCCAAGTTTCTCCACAACAAGACGGTGCGAAAGCCGTTGCCAGCGGCGACGCAACACAACAGCCAGCCAAATCAGCCCCCAGAATGGAATCAATCTCTAGTCTAAAATCGAAATAACATCAAAGAACTAAGCGGCTGAATCCCGCGTTGCGTTTCTTTCCTCTTTCCTTCCTCGCTTACCGATATTCGTCCAAACAATCCCTTCCCTGCCTATCTATCTGTCTTGACCTAGCAACGCAAACCCATCCAGTCACCCAATGCGTAGACAGGGCCACCCCAACTCCCGACCGATCGCCAGCGCCGCGACAGCCAGTCAGAAAAAATTTGCTTTGTTTTGAAACAAACGTTCTTCACCGTGCGTCATCCATCACAACACCCGCACGGCAGTCTGTGGACTGACCAAGCGAGACGAGGGAAAGAGAATTTCAAGGAGAGTTCGACACAGAGCATGAAATCTGAAATGCTGGGCACGTCGCGAAATCCCCCTTGTTCCTCCGCAAATACCCTACATTGACAAAGTCGGCACGACAGAGCCGTTTGGGGACCCCAGGATTTTCGCTGAGGCATTTTTCCATTTGTTATTTTTATACCTACCTGCCTGCCTCCTGTTGGATCGGATTTTTAGGGGTCTTGGAGACATGATAATCCAAAAATGCACTTCTACATTGCTGCTCCATATAAATTTGCATGTCTTGTCCCTTGTTATTTTCTTCGCTTAACATTGGGGTTATCGTGTCCCGGCTCTAGTCCTTCCTTGTAGGGCAGCAAGCAAAATAAGAAGCATTGGCAGCCATGGCACCTTCAAATCCGACGCATCTTTAATAGCTCAAAGTAGGCAGAATATCTTTGATCTACGTACCTCGTGCGTAGGCACGACACGTATGCATGTTGCTCACAATTCGATTTGTCTTGCCCTTCTCGCCCTTTTGCTCGGCACTCTGGCAGATGATTGAGAGCATGGACATTGATCTGCTGTAGAGTAACCCGCCAATGCTTCTTGTATTCGGGTCTAAGCGGAAGCGCCGAAGCACTGCTTGCCATGCCATCCTTCCTTCATATCTTGCCTTGCGAGCTTGCGCATGCTGGCTTGACTTGATTAACTTGTCTGGTGCTGTCCTCCTTACGTGGACCGACTCGCAGTGCGCACGTAAGAGAGGAGCGAGATCTAAACTAAAAGATCTCAGATCTACATACGAAGCTGTGATTAATCCCCGACCGAGATCGCTAGGTGGCATCGTCATTTTTCGGCCCTCGAGACTCCATTTTGATTACTCTGCCAACTCAGCGATTATAGTACAACTCACTCACGAGGTCGGCGGTCCTCGTGTTGGCTCATCTCAACGACATTACTGTACTCGTACTGTACATAAATGAAGCCCTGGAGTCTTATCACGGCATACGAGCGAGATATATCTAGCTCATTCATTCATCTTCCTTCCGCCCTGGGAACAACCCAACCTATACAAAAAGCTACAATATATAATTGCAATCCACTTTCCGGTCTCACCCACTCTGCAACCCCACATATAAAAGACAGCCAGGAACACCAGACATGCCAACGAAAGTAATCCCGCAAAACAGACTTTTCCTTCCTAGGCTCTCTAGACCAAGATCCCGCTGCCAAGCTGCACGACCCGACCAACCACCAGACCACAGTTTCACGCTCGCTTATCGCTCACAAGGCCTTGTCTCCTGCGGTGTGATCGAATTTTCGATTCCGTTTCATCTTCGTCCAAGAACCCCTCGAATTGAAACATTTTGCCTGGAGGAATATCCCAGCCTGCAACTCATTCTCGGCCTTGTTATTTCCTTCCCCACGTCCATCTTTCTCTACAAAGTAATCTGTTCACGGACTTGTCCCCGTGCCCTCCCTCTCGCATGAAACCAAACCTCCGCATTTGAATCAATACCAAGAAAAGTCCAAGACTACCAAAGCCACCGAGCGAACACAACCGTGTGACCTGGTTCCTAGATGAGGAGCCCTTGGCAATACTACTCTGGAGATTTGTTTGTGGTCGATCATATCATATTGCGCTGCTGATTGCGCTGCTGCACCCTGGTCTATATCATATTTTAGAGATAAGCATGAAACCTCCACATGCCGAGACTGGGACTAAGCCGGTAGGTATTTGCTTGGTGAGGGATTCGAGGTCCAGTGCCGGTGGGGGGTTTATTGTTCATTTTGTGATGTGATGAGCGCTCTGATGTTAAGACGTGTCTGAACGCAAAGGGGTGAGAACAGACGGTATGGAAACATTCTTCGTACGCAGCCGGGAATACAGACAAGAACCACTCTGTATAGTTCGCCCAGCCTCCAGGACTTCAACAGGGCTACGAGAAAGAGAAATAATCGACAAACGTGATGCGAGATGAACCACCCTCCCATCACAGGCGATCAAACAGGAGACGAAGACACAAGCCAGCCAAAACACCAACGAGGCCAATTATACCGATTCGTTCGACTCAAGTGCCGATTCAAACTCGAGCCTCAAATTCTCGAACATGAAGGAACAACATAGTTTGATAATCACTCACGCGCCTCGACAATTCCAGCTTCATCCAACCCAGCCCAATCCACCCCTCGTTCTCAAAATAGGCACACTTCGAGAAGATTAACTTTCCCTCACAAGTTGACAGCCCTACCATACCAAAAACCTAATTAATCCAGGACAGTACCAAAAGTCAGAAAATATTTCTACTTATAATCTTACATTAGATGTCTCTGAAACGACGTTGCAACTCCGCCAATGTTCTCGTCTTTCTCACCAGCCAACTACCGAATCTCATCCATCCATACCCAGCCCGGCACGGCACTCTAACGCAATACTCCCGAATATGGGAAATGGAATAAATATCTCGAAACAAAAGTCGGCGGCAAAAATAAACCTCCCCCAATCTGTTTCCCCGGCTCTGTTCACGGTCGTCCTGCTCGGCCTTGACGGAGATGACATCTCACATGTCTCCGCAGAGTCATCCGTGGTGTACTACGTACGACCTTGCGGCACACTTCTCTTGCAGACCTGTGACGGCCAATATTTCTGGTCGTTTTGTTCCTCGTATCGATTCCATCCGTTGTATTTCTGCACGACCAACCAACAACCGCCGTTTCGTTTCCTGTCGCCACTTTTCCTTCCTTCCTTCCACACAAGTTTTCTATTCTTGGTTGTCCTTCTTGGCGGTGTTCTGTATCCTCTGTTCTATGTTGGTTTGATCTTTTCTTTTTTTCTTTTTCCTTTTTTCGCAAGACGATCGATCCCCGGATTTTGCTCTTCGCCCCGGATTGATACTCCGGACTCCATGCTGCCCAGGCCAGAACGCCCTGCTCCTCAGATGCCCAGCCGGTCTTGGTTTCGGTCAGATGTAAATCAAGCAATGATCTGTCCTTCTGAAATCTCTTGCGTGTCTTGGTTCATATCTCTTGCATGTCTTGGCCGGTCTTGTCGATACGATTCGATTCGATCATGTTTCGCCTATCCTCCCTGTCCTGTCCTGTCCTGTCCTGTCCAGTCTGTCCCAAACCAAACAAAACAAAACGAAAATAAATCAACGGTCAGACATGAAGTATCATATCATATCGTATGGGGTACGAGTACTGCATGTTCATTACCCCATATCTGTACCAGTCCCCCACACCACATCAGAGCATTGGCGTCAGAACACCCAGACGAGACATTTTTGTTGCTGTTTGAGGTTTGGAGCTTTCTCAAAAGATCTCTTGGTACTATTCTTGGTACGTCTTGGTATCATATTTAGGAAAGGGGTTTGGATAGGCAAAGCAAGTCGTGCCGATCTATGTACTGTAGGATAGACGGATACAGTACCGGCAGGCCAAGGTGTATGGGTGTAGTGCGGTGCGGGAGGTTGGAGCCTCAATCGCTAGCTGCTTCAGCTTTATTCGTTCCGCTGTACTGCGTTTCTCTGCTTAGCAAGATAGATGGATGGGGATCTGGGGGAATGAGGTGGGTTTGGAATACCGTAGAGCCAGGGAGGGGATGTTGAGTTGTGGTTTTGCGTTGTGGTTTTGCGTTGTGGTTTTGCGTTGTGGTTTTGCGTTGTTGGTTGGGGATGGGGGTATGGAAGAGGAGGGTGGTGTTTGGGGGCAGAGGGTATAGAAAAGGTAGGAGCCTGCTCTGGGTGTTTTTGTGCGTTTGTTTTTTGATGTTTGGCTGGTGTTGGTGTTGGAGTCATGTACTTCAACAGAATGGATGTCTATTCTGAGATGTCAGAATTGAGAGACTTCTTTTTTAGTCATGCATACTTCATCTGGTTGAAGAGACGATATATTGCGGAGGCACGTTGATCTGTGTCGTCATGGACATGACTCTTGGTGAAGCTGTCCGGACGGTTGAAACTTGACAGCAGCACGCACTATCTCATGGCGCTGAATATATACATGGTCGTAATTTTTTGGTTGGGTATTGGTGCATCTCTATTGCCTTTCTATGTCGCTTTCTTGACAAAGAATGGTTTGGGTTACGGAGGAGAGTGCGGTCATAAGCGAAGAGGCATGTAAACACGATGTCCCTCATGACTTTCATTGCTGTATATTATAAAATGTGCTCATGTCGTAAGTCATCATGTCAGATGGATAGAACAGGTCTATTGTTGTCGAAGTTTTGTCTTGAGATGTGGCACTTAGCAGACGAAAGAGGTAGACATTTCAAACCTAGAGACGAAACATAGACATCAAAGACAGTCATAGTTTTGGATAATCTTCCCATGCTCGCTCGACTCCATGGCTGCTCAAACTTTCGACTTTCTTCAACATGGTATCACATCTTCATCTTGGAAATGTCTCCTCCCCCTCTATTCAAAAGTCCGACTCAAACATTCCTTGCACGCCCAAGTCCTCATATTTTATCACCGTGATCTCTGGCGTTTGACTTGATATGGACAGCCCACCACCACCTCACAATCGCAGACAAGCCCCCCAGATAGAACGGGTAATTAAAAATATATATCAAGCCCGGCGAATTCATATCCTGCCGCGATCTTGAAGATTTTGGAGTCATGTCACAATCCGCGATCACCTGTACTCTTAGGGACACCACTATAGATGAAAGTGTCGCTGACATGCACTTCAATGCCTCTCGCCTGACAAAACGTGGCAGCCAGCTCTCCCAAAATCGTTATTGGACGAACAAAGAACTCCAGGGGATTGTGATCAAGAGTTGCATAATAATCGGCACTCTTCTCTAGCTCCTCGCTCTAGTAATATCATATTTCGGCCTTCGCATTAAGAACTCGGCCTTGCGTTGGGTCGTTAGGAGCGGCTTGATCTGCAGCTTTGGCTTCTTCCACTTCGCTTGCCCACTCTCTGATAACCCCGATGCAGACTGGCGGATCTCATCAGCTTTAGAGTAAAGGCGCATATCGCAAGACCACATCGCATCTGAACCCCCCCCCTGGAGCCTTTAACACCACGCGAATCCTAAAATTTGTCCAGGTCTGGGAACACCTTCCAGAAATGAGGTTGCACGTCAAGCTCATTGAGATAAAGCGGATATTCAGCTACTTCCTTGTGCCCGAGGAAAATTAATTCCGCAACTCCGTCAGTCATACTTAAATTCGGACATGGCCATGGTGAGATTCTCAACATTGCCAAAGTCGGCCAGAGTATTCTGATCAATAAGCCTGTAAAAGCCATTAAGTCCCTTGAAGCAAGTGACGCTGAAATTCTACATCAAAGGAAGTAGAGACTAGTTATGAAGGCAAGTATAAAAGTGATTAATCCCGGAGCTATTTCTAATAACAGCAACCCTTGGTAAAAGAGCTGTTAAGAGAAAATAGGAGTATAATAAGTTTCAAAGTAAAACTGCGGAAAAAGTAAACAAAGTAAAGGGATTAGCCCTAAAATTAAAGTGAAAGATAAAACTAATAATAAATAAGGCAGCTTCCTGTCCAGAGGACACTGCGCTCTAGGTTCTGGCCTTAACGCAGCACTACAAGATCTGGCTTCAGAAAACAATAGGCGGCTATCCAGGCCAGGGAGGAGGCGCCATACTGGAGAAAGGTTTATTACAACGAGAAAAAGGCAGCAAAGCCGGCTGGAAAATAGCTTTGTAACTTCCGGTTCTGACATGGAGAAACGAAACACCACCGAACAGCAATTCGCCCCCTTTTCAACCCGACACTCAAAAGACTACTACTAAACTAAACATTGAGATGAACACTATCAATTTTAAGATCGGTTCTCACTCCCTCTCGAGCCTTGCCGGCAAAGACCACGACTGTGAGTGCCCCTGTCGACAAGCCCAAGTCTTTGAATGTGGATGAGGACGATCGAACGTCTACAATGGGGCGCGAAGCCAAGTATAAAGTGCTCGCAGAAACTTTCATGTATTGACAACGAATCTCATAAACTCTTAGATCGCACTCTACTAGATCCCGGCTTTTTTTGGATCTGAGCTCCTGTTTCCAGCCTCTACGTATGTAGATGTGAGGAGGCTAGCCAGAACTCAAATGAAGCATTTGAATAGATCACCGGCAAGACGGTGGTTTGGACCACAAATCAAATGTACGTCCGGTCCAATTCTCATAAGTGTAGCCTCCTTATGTCTCACCTTTGTGTGACTTGGATTATCATGCATCCCCTTAGACGGAGAACGGAGCTTCAACAGGCACGCAGGCGACTAAAGACCAGCATATAAAACCCCGAGATCAGTCAAAAACTGAGAAGGTGAAGTTGTGGCCTCAAATCATGAGACTAGGGAGAGCCATTCTCATCATTGAGATTCATAATAAATATGTTTAGTGTAATGTCTTCGCTGGCAAATCTTAGGCTAAATTTTAGTATAAGACGTCAGATATCAATTGGCTCTTGTATGCCTTACTTGTCCTTGCCAAGCCATGCCCTCTTGCCAGCCCTGTCTCGTCATGTTGTTTCTAATACCTAGTTGGCAGCTTCCGCGTTCTGACATATGGACTCTAGGAGCTGCCCTTGCCATGTTTCTCGCATTATAATAAACTGGAATAGGCCCAAAGTACCGAATGGCAGGGTTATCAGCAATTGCAGTGTTTTTCAGATACATTTCCTGATCAGCAGAGGAGTCCTTGCTGTTATCATCGTTGTTGACATATCCCATCGGCTAGTGCTATAAGCCATCTGAGCTGAAGACGATAGTTAAAAACGAAGGTTAGGCCTTGCCGCTATTTAGAATAGTATTGTTGTTTTCAAACTCCTTGGGATAGTCTTCGCTTGTCTCCGAGTGCTTCCCTTTGTATTTGTACATTGCTTTCCTGATAGTGCCGGACATTCTTTAGTGAGGACTAGGTTGCGTTTCAATCAAGTTGGCAGTTGCAGTTTCTTCTACTTCTCTCTCTATTAAGCCTTCCTTATCAATCTCAGTATCAATCTCGCGCTTGGGGGCGCCACACAAAATTTAGCGTTCAAGTCGTCGTTCTCTGAGAGTGCCAGGCCCTGATCACGTCATTCCTGGCTTGATTTTCCATGTTTGATGATACTGGCATTGGTTCGTGCGTTAGATGTGGGCTCCGACCTTAGAGAAGGTTTGATTTCGGTAGGGCGGTATCAGTGATGTATGATGCGGTTCTGAGTCGCGAATCTTTTCTGCAGAAGGTCAGCTAATTTGCACTCAGCCACCTTAGTCCCCTTATCGGGGGTCAAAGGTAAATCTGATACCCCAAATTCCCGCTGCCTCTCTTTTACTCTCAGTGTGTTCGCTCAATTGGAGTGGCGTCGAGTTCATCTTCAACCTCGAGGCGGAGGTTCGGGGGTGACGAGGGTTGGTCTGTGTGCATTGAGGGGACATTCGAAGGCAACAGGGAGGAATGGCGATATGAAGTGCTATTCAGTGGGATTTCAGCCTGCTTGTGACCAGCTGTGTTCTGAGAGCGATGACATTAAAAGTTCGGCCGTTATAAAATTCTTTGAGGAATTTAGTGATGCCAAGCCGTCGCTTAAATCAGGTCAACAAGCAGAGCATCAGCCGCACGCTGAAATAAGCTAGGCAGATGTCTAATTATCTGTAATGTTTGCTAAAAGAGAGGGGTTAAGTTGAGAATGATGCAATTGGAAATGGATAAAATTGTATTGGTGATTACTAACGTAGTCCCAAGTGGTCAAGATCGGTCAATTTCAGTCAACTGGGATGTATCATACACTTTGGAGCGTCCATTTAACTAGGAGAGGGGTACCTTGAATATAGAGGGGTCCAACTTGATGACTGGAAAAAATGTCCTCGTATTAGAAGGGCTTTGCTCAATCGGGGAGACCACATCTCATTTCAAAGAGTGGCAGCAAGTCTTCTTTGGCACGCATCAAATTATCGTTCTCTTGTGAACCTCCTCTGAGAGCAGAAGCAGAGAACCACACTTTATCCTTTTTAACCCTCCTTATTAATCTAGCCAAGTAACCTCTATATCAAGTCAAGCTCTTGGGAGTAGAAGTGAGGAAGCAAAGAAGCTGGCCGGTTGTATCGTGCCAAGCGGCGGAACCGAATATATGCTGGGATGAGGTAAGTGCAATCCCTGGCAGACTCTTGGAGAAAGAGGTGGAAACAGGTACTTTATCGATTAGATGAATGTGCTGCTAGTTCTTCAATAGAGATCTTTGCAGAAAATATGGCTTTCGAGTCGACGAGGAAGCAACAGCAATTTCTCTCATTGGTTCGAACACATGCCTCATTTCGCCTTGGGTGCAGACCCGCATTCCGGCACCAGCTTTGCGCGGCAAATCAATCGAGAGTTTGGAAATGTTTGTGGGAAATGGGAAAGGAATGTTGACAGAAACCAAAAGTACGCTTTGCATCCCAATCCATCTTTGGCATGTATCGCTCATGGAAAGAACTCAGCTGATCCTTTTCTTGACAATAGAGTCCACGGTCTCGAATAAACATGAAGATCGGAAAGTCTTGGGCTCATTGCTTGACGAAACTGTTTGTGATGTAGTCAATTTACTCTGCGACCGACAAGCAAAACCGAAAGCAATCGGCTTCCTCCATCGTCCCGCATGGCCTTCACTTGAAAGTGTAGAAATTTGGTAAGATAATCCTCAATATTTCCAGAGCCAGAGAACAGTCACGCAGTGGATCTTATATGCTTGTTTCTGGTTTACTCGGAACTCAAAGCTGGCTTCCCATCCAGGTGGCGACCATTGCGAACCGACGAAGAAGAGTTTCAATTCCGCTTCAAGCTTGCCAAGGATCTGGGATTTCCAAATGACATCGACTTGTTTAGACAGGGCTGGAAGAACGGATACAAAGAACTTCCTAAACTCATGCAGAGTAGAGTTATGCTCAGCTACATCTCTGAACCTGAAGGCGATGGCTCTCAGATGATCGAATGGCTCGACTTCGGCCCTCATGTCTGAGAGTACAAAAACAGTGGCGAGCCCATAAGCGAGAAGCAGCGGATTCTTGAGGCAAACATTGATGCCTGGCTGGCAGTGCTTCCAGACTTGCTGAACCATTTTCGCCTAATATCTTCAAAGTAAAGAAGCCATTAAAGTCACGAAGTTGGCGGTACCAGAAGAGTCGAATGGTGTAGACCGGGTGGGAGGAAAGACTGCGGGGTTTCTTAAAGTCGGGAAGGCAATGAAGATCAGTGCAGGTTGCCTTGAGGTGTTGGCAAGAAGGCATGGCGTCCAAAAGGAAAATGGTTTGCTTTATTTGCATCACGAATTCGGCCCTAATTGAGGAATGCTATGAGAACTTGCTAGAACTGTATTCTGATAGCTTCGATCGAAATTTTCCGGGCTTTAGTCGGATATTCATGATTTTCCATCAGGCTTCAACGTTGGAACTACTCACTTCCCCTTCCCAGTCCTGCTAAAGCATTCTTCATCACCACCGACTCCTCCTTATCCCCCTCCAACCTGGTGACGGGTACCTTCAACTCCTTCAGCCACTCCTCATGCATTCTCCTACTCCTGCCTTCATCTAGGGCAGGATCGTCATAACCCTCCGCCCACTTCAAGAACGCCATCGATTCGTCGTACATATCTCCGCCTTTCTTAATTCTTTCGCCATGTCGCGAATACTCCCTATGTCTTAGCCTAGCCATTCGCACGTTCTATCAAGGAAGTCAACATACAAATTTCTCTTATAGAATAGAAGCTCGGATCTTCAGCGGGACACCAATGAAATGTATAGCAAAACGAACAATTGGGAAAAACTGACCGTCGGCGTAACAATAAAAAGCACATGCTCCACATCCCTCAACAACTCCTCACCCCAAGAGAACATCGAGCCAGCCAACACCCACCCGCCATGCTCTTCTTGAGCACGTGCAAGAAGCGGTTTGATCAAAGAGATACGACCGGTGATGTCTCGCTTGGTGGTGAATGGTGGGTTGGTGGGAAGCCAATAGTAATCGTCGACGTCGAAGATGGGAATCGAGAGGGTTGTTGAGAGATGAGTGCCGAGTGTGCTGACGCCGCTTCCGGAGGCACCGAGGATGTGGATTCGTGATGGTTTCTTGGCCATTTTAGTCTATGGTATCAGAGTTAGGAGGAAGAGAGACGTTGATATATAGATTAAAGTGGTTCTCTGTGGGCCTTATGGCATAAGCGGTCAAATAAGTATCCTTTTGCGGTGGAGGGCTAACCCTTCAAGGATATTTTGCGATACAAGGGGTCATGTGACATGCATCAAATTACTCCGTACAAAAAGGTTAACACCGGCGTGAGTCACCCGGCAACCTACTTTCCATTTTAGATTCCCAGAAGGACATGTGAAATGCCTTCATCTTGGTTCTAAGTTCATTCTACTGCTGGTTTCAGAAAATCTTGAACCATGTATCTAGCCAGATACTGAAGTGGCTAATACATGCGGCCATAGACTGAGGAAAATTGGGCAATCTCTTCTGTCTACTATACATGAAAAAGTCATTAAATTTTTTCTAGGTTCTAGAAGCCGGGTTAGCGACGCAGGTGATCGCTGCCGCTTAGACACTGAGACTGAGACCCCGGATCCAGGATCCTATCGTGCGGATTCAAACCACCTGCTCTCGGATCGGATCATCCCTTCCTGTACCGATAAACAGAATAGGTTCAAAGAGATAGCACTGTGGGTGTAGTGGCAAGGGTATCAATGGTCAGTAACCTGGAATAAGGATCTTGAATCGGAGCTCTCCAACATCGACATGCATTTCGAGCTATCACCGCCACCCTCCTGGTCTCCACCCTTATTCCTCCACCTCAGCTATTATCACTAGCGTGACCGCACTAGCCACCATCTAATTAAGTTCAGCCCGTTGACGATGTCGCTGTATCATTCGGTGTCGCCAGTTCTTTCTCTTCTTTCTGCCCTTCATTGTTCCCTCCTGACCCATGGGTCTATTCTGATTTGGGGCCCTATGGGAACCCAAACGACAGCCTAGAAGACACTTGGGAGTGACAAGGTTTAGTTGGATAATATGAGGTATTAATAGCGTGCGTCGTGTGCGCGGCTTGAAGAAAGGAACGTAGGTTTGACTTCTGGCGGAAAAAAACCAGTCACGTATAGTGTACTCTCCGGTCCTGTTGAAAGGTTGGGTGTGCGGCTAATAAAGACCATACTGCTATTACTCTTGGAATAGAACTGAAGGACAGATGCCCCTTATATTAGAAGGCCTCTCGATAGGTCTACCTTAGTTAGTTAAACTAAATAAGATATATTATTAAACTTATAAAACTTAGTTTTTATTAGGTTATAAGCCTTATATATTAATATATTAACATATATTTAATTATAATTTAAATTATAATATTAAATATATTTCTATATTATAAATTTAATTTTTGTGACGACCTATACCAGCTCTCATGTGTACTTTCTAATACGGACTAGCCCGAATTCCGAGCCGTTGCCTTAGAAATTGGAAGATATCATTCAGCATTGCGGGAGAATACCAATGATCCAAGCCCTCATACTCCACCATCTTTACATCACCCCCAACCAGCTCGATACATTTCCTTGCGTCCCTTCCCATCTCGACTGGAACTATGGCGTCGTTGTCGCCGTGGCCTAGGAAGACTGGGATTTCTTGAAACACCATCCCAGCCTTGTCTTCCAAATCTACCTGGTCTCTGAGAAATTGCACAGCTTGCGTTGATAGAGATCCCTTGTCCGAGCTCTCTCCTTCGAATAGACTTCCTCCCTCTTCATCGTCGGAAAAGGATATTCCATCATCTTCAGCATCTGCAACCTTGCCTGTTGCAGTCTCCTCAATTTGGGTTGCGAATGGTAAGTACCCACACATTCCTACCGTGGCAGCGAAGGGCTTGCCGTCCCAAGTAAGAAGCGAGGTCAAAGACATCGCACAACCTTGGCTTAATCCCCATAGAACAACATTCTGCTCGCCGATGACGTCAATCTCTTTTTGCAGGATGCTGTGGACGTACTTGCAGCTGGTGTGAAGCCCCGGCTTCATTAAATCCTGTCTGTTGTTAAAGTCATCCATCTTCCAGCTATTAAACCATTGATGGGTATATGCTCTGCCGTACAGAGTTGCTCTGGTCCTAGAGGCAGTGAGAAAGACCAGTTTGGCGTGTGGAAAGGCTTTTTGGAGATTGCTCTTTGAAGTCGTCTCCATTTCTAGGAGAGGCGGGATGAATTTCTTGGCCGTAGACCCCCGACCGTGAAGGATCACGAAGGTCTGCCGATGTTCTGACTGTGGTGAGATGATTTCTGGTTCTGGATATTGTCCGTTTGGAGTTCTCGGCTTCTTCTCCTTGAGGAGGCCGCCGTTGGCGGATTCTTGTGTGGAAGACATTTTGATAGCTGCTGAGGACAACTAAACTTGGAATTGTGTTGTTTGTGTGATTTTGATGATGATCGTCGGGTGTGAAGTTTCGTGGATGCTGGTTCTTCTGAAAATGTTTGTGTTGTGCGGAGAAATGGAATAGGCGGCGTAGGTATTTTTACAGGCGAGAATTGCGATGCGGACTGAGGCCTGTGACTCACCCTCTCCCAGCACCTCTGGAGTATAAATTGATATCTGAGCCCGACCTGCACTGGGATGCCGTGAAATCTTGTGTCACAAGTTTAATACACCTTTCATTAACCATTAACCCTCTCTAACACTCTACATGATCACAAACTCCACTGTCTTGAGCTTCAACTCATCGGTACTTAGCATAGTTATTGCTTCGCCATCCATTCCTCCGTAAATGTAGGCTTCCCCAATAAATTGAAAGTATTTGGCGCCACCCTTGCAGACACGAGGGCGAAGAATGCAGGGAACGCTGCATCCGAATAGTATACAAATCTGGTCCGTGTTTTCAGTGTCGGGAGGTCCAAGCCCAAATAGCTGTTGGGATGGATCTGCGCGAGGAGTTCCTTCCAGAAATTTGCGATTCCACGTTACAGCTTGTACGCGTTTCAAGTAGTCAGCCACAATCTGTGGCGGTCTATTACCGGACGGCATTTCCTGATCCAGCAGCTCACGAGTTCCGATGTGACCGTTGTTGTCAGCAAGAGCCATGCAGTGAAGTGCGGCTCTGTGATACCATGGAGGAGGGTTCCCTCCTTCAGCACTCCTGTCCGCGACAAGAGTGCGCCACAACTTATCAGGGGTCTTGGTGACAGGCTGTCCATCGTTTTTCCAACCACCTTTCTCAAGACATTCTTTAGTGATAACACCTTTAGACACGGGACCAAATGTCCAAGCGACGGTGTCGACTATCATGCCTTTGATGTACAGCCGATGAGCGGGGCTCTCTTTGCCGCCCGGATAGTCAAATTCCATCCGTGTAGCACTCGGCGTCTGGCCCGTGCCAGTCCTAGAAGGGGCCGAGTTCACACGACTATATGGCCGGGACACGCCAGGTAATTGCCAGCGCAAGCCAAACCGTACTTGGGGCTTTTCGCCGTATGATGCGTTGTACCGTCTTCTTCCTCCTGCTCGGCCGACCAGGCTGTCACCGTTAATTCGGCCATGAAAACCCGTCTCCTGAGTCCCCCAAGCTGACTTGGAGGTTGTTTGCACCCACGAAGGAAGTTCAACTAACTTGGTCGGGTTTTTTCGTCCCCCAAGCGCGATTCTTTCGGGGGTTGCCCATTGCCGACATACAATGTCCAAGGAACTCGTAGTATGGATGACCCATTCCAGAAAATCGGTATAAACCTCCAGGAGATCCTTCTCGTAGTTTGCTTTCGGCGGTCGAACCATGTTTTCAGCTTGTGCTCGGGGCAAAAGTGACTCCCGAGCAATATTGAGCAGGGCGAATATTGTGTCGCGTGGATCAGAAGATTCAAATGTCGAGAGGCTTGACACAAGCGTCTCAAGGTCGAAGACTGGCTCAAAGAGGTTACCGTCCACGCTTCTCCGGAAAGTGTTGGTAATAGCATCAACAAGTAGCTTTGCACCAAGCGGCTCCAAGTCGTTGAAGTATTTGTAGTTGCAATAGACTTTGTTGTCTGCAGATTGCCGGAACAACGCCCGAATACTGTCAAACTTCATGGCAAAGAGTCCAATAGCGTCTGCGAAGTCTTGCCAATGAACAAATTTCTCGCCGCAATGAATTGTGGCATCGCGTGCCAGTGCCAGCTCTTGAATTACCCAACGGCGTGAAAACCAGCTGCACCTCATCAAATCCAGCAAGTCGCTCCAGTTTTTTGTTGCTTCCTTGTCTTGCGAAAGACTTTCGAGATTTTTGACGTCTAGAATGGCTTTGCTGAAGTCCATAGCAGCTGCGAAATCTTTGCTCCTGTCCACATCTCCATGACCAATACCATCACCGAGCCAGATACAAACATTCACAGCCTTGTTGTATATTTGATTCATCTTTGCAATCTGGGCTGGTTTTTCGACCAGATTATCAGGCTGGTTTATACATATTGCGTCAACCCATAAAATGACAACATCAGTCGTGTGGCGCAAGTATCGGATTGCCTTGTCCAGATTTTCCCTCACATAAAGCCTCTGCCCTTTCTGATAGTCGGGAACGAAATGCTTCAATTTGAGCAGGTCTCCAAGATCACCTTTGGGTTGCTCGAATCCAGAAAGAAAGATGGGTTTGTCCGCTGCACTGTAGCCCCAGTGATATGACAGTGCTTCGTATTCCTGGAGAGGGTCTAGTCCGACGTCGCTATCTAAAATCGTTTTGATAGACACAAAAATATCCATTTCGCGTCGTCGTGCAGGGTTGATATGTAGAAGTCGTATTTCGGTTTCCTGGATGGGCACGTACTGATAACGAAGCTTGTACTTGTCCAATTGGTCCCAACGCTTCGCGGCATTCAATAGGATCTTGCGTATCTCCTCTCTACTCATGGTAACTTGGGGCTTCTTATCCCAGAAGAGGAGCCTTTCGGGTTCAACGGCAGTTCGATCGGTTCGTTTCTGAACTTTCAGGCGAGTTGATGTAGGGTCAACGGATGCTTTTCGCTTTGGAGGTGCCGTTCGTGGTTCACCATCAGCCCCCGGAACGGTATCTGGCTGTTCTGAAACCATCTTCAATATGGCGTTTGTCCAGCGAGATATCTTTTTAGAGAGAGATAATTGCGATAAATAAAAGTGCAGATAAGAGAGATTCAGATAAAGAGTATTAGTAGGAGGACGACCTTCGCATGTGGGCATTAATTAGCAGCCAGCCTCAAACTCACCGAACCCGAAGGGGACAAGATGTAGAAACAGTGCATCGAGGAAAGACGCCTCGTGTGATCCAAACGAAATGCGACCGCTTATTGGACGAAACGTTGACATTCTCCCAATAGTTACATGATATTATGCACAGGGCCTGCATGCGCACGCTTACTGACTGGGCGAGGGCGACCTCGTGGAGGCTGTGGCTTGGGGCGAGGCCAGACTTAGTATCCCCTCCGCCCTCAATATTGATCAACTTACTGGACGTCATTCATTCTGATGTTTGATTGGTAGCTATGTTGATGATGCCAAGGCCAGATTGCCAAAGGGAGAGCCCAGCTGGAGAGCAATCGAATAGACTGTTATAAGTGTATGCACGACAGTCGCCTAGTTTGAGTGAGTTTTAGTTGACATGCGAGGCGGCACACCATCCCAAATTGTGGCTGTAACAGACCATTTCCAGATCACAGCCTGTCGGCTGAGCACTGATAAGAACAAAAAATCCATCCCTTCGCAGTCAGCCTGCAGCCTGCAGCCTGCTGTTGGTAACAAGCACGGCTGCTGCTTTGATACCGTTCCGACCACGAGAGCGCAGCCTTGTCATCGACGTCGATGATCCTGAAAGCCCCTTCTCTCTATTCTAGGAAAAATTCTCCCAACTTTCAATTCTGGGTGCAAATTCTTTGATTACTCTTACTTCGCTCGTATCTCTTGCCAGCTCTAGGATACCTCTTCAAACAATGGATCCACTCACAATTTCCACGGGCGTAATAACCTTATTGCAGGCAACTACGGCTATCATATCCGTGTGCTACAACTTTAAAGCAGCCTTGGCCAATTCCCCGTGGTCTTTAACAAAGATAATTGAGGAGTTGAAGTGCCTCCGCAATGTGTTGGAGGGTCTAGAAGAGCTTACACAGTCTTTAGAAGGGTCCCAAGGCTTTTCTAAACGGCCAGTACTCGAGTGCCTATCTCAACCTGATGGTGGTCCATTAGCTCTATGTCTACAAGAGTTGCAACTCCTAGAACTCAAGATCAAACCCGCGCGCCATTTTGGACTTTCAGGTATGAAGAGGATGGCAGCTATCCAGGCATTAGGGTGGCATCTAAAGGAAGGAGAGGCAAAGGAGTGCTTGCAGCGGATTGAAAGATGTAAAACGACATTGAGCCTTGCTCTCACTGCAGACCAAGCGTGAGTTCACATTTCACCTTGAACAACATATATTAGCTCAAGTGTTTAACATTGTGAAGGACGCTACTTATCAATATTCGAGAATTGACATTAGATTTTTGCTGTCAAACTCACAATATTGACAGCAAGGTGACAGATATGACGGAATATTTGCAAAAAAAAGACATATGTATTTCTCCGAGCCGGACAGCCCCAATATACAAAGTGCTAAAGTTTCTAGTCAGTGAACACGAAGCGATGATGAAATGGCTATCACCTGTTGATCCCCGTGAGAACCACGACTCTGCACTTGCAGCGCATCAGAAAGGAACTGGATCCTGGATCCTAGACGCGTCAGAATTTACACAATGGCGCCAATCTCAGTCGTCATTCCTCTGGATCAGTGGGCCTCGTATGTTCACCTCGTCGACAGAAGCAGAAGGAAAGCAAAGACTAATTTTAATTACTAGCTGGCGCAGGAAAGACTGTACTTTTGTAAGATGCCTCGACCAGAGTCTGTCTTGTCTGGCTATGCCTAATTTCTACCAGCTCTAGTATTGTGGAATATTTAGCACAGCAACGAAATTGTAAGGACGAAGAGGCTGCCATTGCCTACTTCTATTGCGATTACGCCCGGACTGACTTCCAAGACACGAAAAACGTCATTGGATCTCTAGTGGCGCAACTCTGCTCGCAGCTGCAGTGTCCAGAAGGTCTGAGAAATGCCTTTCAGGATAGTTATACCCCTGGACAACAACGACGTCCAAGTTTGGAGCTTCTTCAGCATATTATGACATCACTTTCTACCCATTGCAAAGTATGGATTCTTGTTGATGCTCTCGATGAATGCGAGACCCACGAAAATCTTATCTTCTTTCTCAAAAAGCTTTTTGACGAGCACAGTGGTCAAATTAACGTCATATCCACCAGTCGCGAAGGTATGAATTTTGAAGAGGAATTCAAGCTTTTTCCACGATTGCGTCTGGAGAACTATCGTATGCAAGTAGATGGAGATATCAAATCTTACATTGATCAACGTCTCGATAACGACTCCAAACTGAAAGGCCTTGCACTTCCTATCAAGTCCGAAATCAAATCCTCTCTTAATCTGAAATGCGCTGGAATGTAAGTCATCACAATACTAAGCGATGCTACCATGTCTAATTCTCTTAGGTTTCGTTGGGCCCAGTGCCAACTTGATACACTATCCCGGCTTCGCACAACAAAGTCTATCCGCGCCAATCTGGATCACCTACCAGAAGGACTGAACGAAACTTATGCAAGTATTCTGAAACAAATCCACAGAGACGATATCGAGTTCCTCCGCCGAGCTTTACTCTGGGTCGCGTTTTCGGTCCTCCCTCTCACCCTCGAAGAGCTTCAAGAAGCCATAGCAGTGGAAGCTGGCATACACCATCGTGATGAAATTGATGAAGGGCGACTAAAAGACACTGGAGAGATTCTTAGCCTAGGTAACAGTCTTCTGAGCGTCTCTGAGAAGGGTCACGTAAGGTTGGCGCATTTGTCAGTGAAGGACTATCTACTCTCCTCGAATATGATGTCAACTCCCGAAGCGATCAAATTTAGCATGAGTACCGAGGCAGCAAACCAAGAGCTGGCCGTCAACTGTCTCACCTACTTGTCTTTAGAGAGCTTCTCTCAAGGACCGTCTACCAGCGTCAAGCAGTGGGAAGATCGTTTGGTACAACACCCACTTCTCAAGCACGCAGCGAAGGCGTGGCCGTACTATTTTAGAGGCACAAAGCCAACACCAAGACTAGAAGCACTGGTATCCACTTTGTTCAATACACGGCCTCAAAACATCTTCATGTCCTGGATTCAAGTGTTGAATTCCAATTGGATTTACAACTGGAACGACTACCCAAAGCACGGCACACCACTCTACTACGCTGCATCATTCGGCCTGAGTGGCATTGTTCAGACTTCTATCAACAGCGGAATCAATCTCGATGCTCCCGGGAGCCGATTTGGTGGCACCGCTCTACATGGCGCGACGCTGCGCGAACATCTACCTATAATGGCAAGTCTTCTGAAGGCAGGAGCAGATCCGTCTCGGCCAGATTCTAATCTCATCACTCCGCTTCACACTGCGGCTAGAATAGGCAATGCCGAGGTGATTCTATTGCTGCTGGAATTTGGTGCATCCAAGGATGCAATGGACCTTATTGGCAAGACGCCAGGTGACTGGGCAATGGACGCGGGACAGGTGGTGTCACAGCAATTGCTTCTGGGAAAAGTCTGTGAAAATAGCTCAAGCAGACCAAATGTAACGATCCAAGGAAGTGTTTACCAGCGGCCCAATGCCTTCTTCCCAGCCCTAGCTATCGCCCAAGGACTCCCACGACCGAGATAGAGGATTCGAAAGTTGGCACGGACCTAGATTCTGAGATCGTGGGACTTTATATGTATCATTGAAGATCTAGTCAAGAACAATACGACCCATGATGTTGTGTTGACAGTGTTGCTCATTTTCAATCAATTTCTTGGCTTTCCACCATCCTTCAATCCCACTGGTACATCACCATACATAAAGATTAGGGTTAGACCCTCGTAACTCATGCCACCTTTCTCCAACTCCAATGCGTAAATGCCAGTCACCGCTCCTAGTCGCTTAGCCATCCTGCCGATCTTTGTACCCTTGACGATATACCAGAATTCTGGCTCCTTCATGCGAATCACTCCATTTACCTTCATCTTTGCGAGCACTGGCTTCGTGGTCTCCTCAACAATGTTGTTGACGATGACGAACTTCGGACTGATATCGTGGCGCTTAGCGAATTCGGTGATCTATACAGTAATATTAGTCTACTAGATCAGAGCCTCTTGTTTAATTTGAGGTCACTTACCAGCTCAGACAGATATGCTTGAGGTAAGTTCTTGATAGTGTTTCCATGGCCGAGGTTATCGAGAGCAAGGACTTCGTTTGCGGTGCTGAAAGCCATTGTTGCTTCCAGATTCGTTGCAGTGACCTTGAAGCTGGTGAGGGCGGGATTTTTTTCGGCGGCGCCCAAAATTGTCCAGTCTTTAAACTTGTCGTAGTCTTGGGCACCATGCTCCTTGTCAGATGGAGTCTCTTGGTAGTTGGAGAGTGTCATTTTTGCGAAGTGTGATGTAGATCGAGTGTGTCTTGGAAATGAACACAGGCGGGGAATTGTAAACAAAGTTCTATGAACAAGCTGAGAGTCATCGTCAAGAAGCAGATCACTTAACAATACTAAGTCACTATGGAGTTAACTGTTGAGATTATTATTATTATCATCAATTACGATTTAACAGCGGGAAGCGATGCTAAGGCATCACTATTGGGGCTGCTTGGAGATGGAAATAATGGAGCCTCGCTTAATTTGTTATTGTCAAAACTACAAATAAGCAACTGTTTAACCTTGCCTATCTGCCCTGCTCATAAACGCACTAAACAGGAATCCATTCCTAGATGTCTGCCTTATTTTCATAAAGATAGCTACTGTAAGTAATGTTCAAGTACTTTCCAAGTTAGAGAAATTTACTGAAAGCACGGAATGCTTCGGGATCGGATGGTTGTATCCCACGTGACGAGTGACGTCACTTTAGCGTACCGCGCTTGAGACACCGTCCCAGACGCCAAGCGAGGTTTTCCTTCACTGAAATTTATCAGAACAGTCTCATTTCTGAACACTAGACACTACTCAATCTACATCTATTGCCAGCATGATTAGCAAGATCTTACCAGCAGCTTTAGAAAGCTCGAAAAGCTCGAAAAGCTCGAAGAACTACTGCCTTCCCCACTTTACACAATTTCCCACTGAAATTCGCGATTATATCTGGGAAATTTGTGCTCAGAATTACCCTCCACGACTCGTCGACTTGAGAGAAACTCGCCAAAAGGTCCCGCCACAGTCAAATTCCGGAAGTCCTCGACAGCGTTTGGGAGAGTCCAGCACGGCAGATACTACTGGTCCCACGGCAATAATCGAGACGAAAGTGGTAGCAGGATTTAAGTCTCGAACCCCGGCTCCGACACTTTTATATGTATGTCAGGCCTCCAGACATATGGCCAAGAAATCGTATACAAAGGCTTTCGGGACTGAGGAGATGCCACCAGAGACCTGGATTAATTTCGAGAAGGATGTGCTATATATTACGAAAGACTTTTGCTACCTGGGGTTTAGAGATTTGCCACTTGCAAGACACCCATGGCAGGTAACTATAAGATTCAATACAGGGCAAGAAGAGCCATTCGGATACTTTTACAAAGACCTCAAGCAGGACATTCGACAAGTCAAGGACCTGGCCATTTCTGGATATTGGACTTTCGGCAGTGATATACCATGGTATAGCGACGAGCAAGCCGACATGGGAATGATCACAACTCACTTCGCATGTGCAGAAAGAGTCACTTTGGTCGACCCTCAGCACGCTCCCGAGCGAACTTCACATCTGCGCTTCGCAAACATAAGTCCGTACGAAAAGGCTCGTTCCGAAAAGCCAGAGCATTATCAGGAAATGTTGGGATATAGGAATTACTTGTTTGATAAAATGGCGTGGAGCAGAGGTGGCGTTTGGATGGGCTGGGACCCGTATCCATGGTTTGAATTTGGGACAGTCGTGGAGATGGAACAGGACTGCAATAACGCTGGTATCAGTACACGGAGCTCTGAGAGTAGACTAGCTACGGAGGAGGACCGCTGTCGGGCAATTCCGGATGTGGCTGAGCGGAGAGACGATGAGGAATATGCTGAGAAAATGTCGGTCTTGGAGACAGACGAGGAATGGGTAACGGCAAGCCTGCGTAAATACATTGGCATAATTCCGGGCCAAGTAATTTCATAGCATTAAATAACATCTCACTTAACCTCCGGCAGGTATTCCAAGTTGAAAGGCATCGTACCGGTAAAGAGATGTGTTCCAGGAATTAAAGGTTCAAGCTTAGCAAGGACCGCAAATGTAGCCTGTGGCCATTCGTCTGTAAAACTCGAGAACCACCACTATTTTTAGATGAACTATTGGATAAGCAACTGTCTGCCACATACGACCACAGACTGAGGAAAATTGAGCAATGTATCTTGTCTACTATATAAAGACCTGTGAATCCCCCCAGATTTTTCTAGGTTCCAACTTGGAAGAACCGGGTCTAATTGCGCACGTGATCGCCGCTTTCCTGGGTAGATACCGGAACCGAGACCGCGGATCCTATTATACTGATACGCCTGGATCTCGTACGGGTACGGGGCTGAGTAAACGGGCGGGGAGTGGGATGGATGATGGAGATGAAGACTGGGACATCGAGCGCGCAGTGCAAAACCGTGTCGTGCAGGTTATGTTCACGGTCCCGAAGGAGAAGTTGAGGGTTGTTAATGCGGATGAGGATGATATGAGGAGTGAAGCCGCTAGTAGCGTGCAGGGCAGCTCGAGGAGTAGGACGGGGAGTGGGAGGAGGGGCGTGATTCCTTTGCCTTTGCCGCTGAAGAATGTGACGGTAGTTGGTGGTGAGGCAGGAGAAGTGGAAACAGAGGTCTTGGTTGATCTTGATGAGGAATTGAGGAGTGTTTTGGCGATGGATCCGGACGATGATGTTGATGTCGCGGGTAGGCTGGTAACGGCGGACGAAACTCATACATCCGACATTCCCCCAAGCAAAGGGAAGCAGAAAGAAATACTCTCCTCTCACCCCTATGACACACCGACCCGAACGTCAAAACCCCAAAATCGAGACCGTCTCACCGAGCGCGAAAGAGTCCACGAGATGGAGAAAGAGATGGAGAGGGAGGTAGCAAGACAAGAAGCAAAGAGCCCTAGTCCAAGTGGAAAGGGGTTAGGGAAGAGTACGGTGCTGGATCTATGAGAGTATTGAGAGGATGGGGAGTCCTGAGCGGTGATTTTGGGGGGCTTTGGGGGTTGAGTTTGGTTTTGGGCGAGACGTGTGATAAGGATTTAGATCTACAGGACGAGGAAGGGGAACTTTGGAAAGGAACTTGGCAGGAAGGGGCTGGCGTTTGGGTCTTGTATTCGGGTTTGATTTCGGTCCGACATGGTATGTGCAGCATTTACGACTTCGTTTCGTCCTTGGCACAGTTCATAGGAGATGAGATGAGATGAGATCTAAAAGCAGGACTCGGATCAGGGGATCGGTAGATAGGAGACCTTCGCTTTTTGTTAATTCAAAATAAACATCAATATATTGAAAGAAATGGGTAGAGCTAGAAGTCCAACAGCCTCGGACAAGCGATGTCGCTTCACAAATTATGGCACACCATCAATGAGAAAGCCGTAGATTTAATTTTGTTGCTCGATTGCCTTCCTGCATCAAGGAAGGAAGGAGGACAGGAGCAACGGCACCCGTGGACCCGTGTTGAAGTGACGTCTGCTCAAAGTCAACATCGTACCTTCCACGGGCAAGAGAATATGGCAGCTTATAAGGGATCCTCTTCCCCTCATTTCCTTCTTCCTCTTCTTCATCCACTCTCATCATCATCGACACTTCATCAACGCAACGCAGTCAAGCTGCATCCTTGATTTATCATCTCCATACTCTCTTGTACCTCTCCATTCAGTGCCTATCTTCTTTCCTCAAGTTCATCGTCGATGAAGGCATCGGTAATATGTCGATGGGGCTGTCGACCAGCGCAGGTCACGGTCAGATGTAAGCATCCCGTCCATCATCACAGCCCCCTTTACAACATTACATCACCTTCCCAATTTCTATAACACCCTTCCCATCATTGCAACGTCTCATCTCTTCGCTACCTACGACTAACCCTCCATGGTCTACAGAACGATGATCTCTTATCAAGGCCATGCTTCCAATCTCCCTTACTACACATACACTTGCAAAGGTAGGGTGGTTCCTGTCCTTGCCTGTTGTGGAAGCTCTGGGAGGGGTGTTGACAGACGTGTCAACGGAGTTTGGTTCGATTCCATTCTAAGCAGAGGGCGGGGGCAGTTATCTTGAGTTCCCTTCGGGTGTTTCTCTTCTACTCAGTAACGTGCTGACCCTTGGACGGACCGCTAAGGTATCTTCAGACGGAGTGGCTGGATTTGATGCTTGGAATGGATCTCGAATTACCTTGGTAGGAAGGCTGTACTGGTGGGATGGCAGCAACAGTGAGGGTGGTCAGATAGTTTAGCTTGTTCAATGAATTGTGCTTCTACCTCGCTCCCAATTCCAGTTTCACCAACCCGAGATCGGTAACCTCACCATATGGCAAGACTACCGCTGGTGGTCGAGATCGTGTTCTGGCTCTTGCTCGTGCTCTCTTTGTATTGGACTGAACTTCAAGAACTCTATCACCTTGTTTGGCTGAAGGAGTGTAATTCGCACCTCTTCTTGCCGCATGCCTCGCACGACGGCTTCCCTGGACGATTTCCGTATCCGGACCCCAGCGAAGCTCCACAGCAACACCACAGTCCCTGATCTTTTCTGCCGCAATAATGCCCGGCTTCAGGAGAAACTTCTGGCCAGGAACCACTCCTACGACCCCCTTCTTCATCCTCTCGAGCGCTCTACGAGACCCCGTGTAAACAACAACAGTCGTCGGCTTTCTTTCCGCTCTGGAGACCTCTTCAGCGGCGATCTGAAGAGCCTTGGAAACAGCTGCTATCTCAGCTACCCAGTCCTTTACTTCTCGCTGGATTTGATACTCGAGATCCACCCAACGATCGCGGCTATGCATATATGTGACCCCTATACCGTAGCAGGTTTTCCCTGCGGTGCCAATTTTGGAGTTGGACCAGAGCACCATCCTTTGTCCTTTCGGGCTTTCGTGGAGATCCGGATCGGGGCTGTATTCTGCGCGAGCGAAGCGTGTGGCTGTGACGGAGTCGTCCTCGATCTCTATGTTCGCAGGGAATGGCTGGATTATATGTTTCAGCGTCGCTTGTTTGCCCTGGGTACCAAGTGATTGGTTGTATGGCAAATCTGAAGACATGGAATTGTTATCCAAGGAAGTGTCCGTCGAAGCCTGCGGCCAGTGTATTTGCGCAGTCGACGACATCGTGGCGTTAGAATGGGAATGTCCCCGAGGGTGGAGTTGTTTCGATATCTGAGCAGATTTTGTGTGGTGGGTACGTAGATGAGTTGTGGAAAAGTGTTGGTGGAGTATGCCTTCCAGGATATTTAATTAATGAGCAATGATGTGGGAGGGTAAAAGTAGTTAGTCGGGTTGTGAACGTTATAAAGGTAGCTAGCAGCAGGGAGGCTTGGTTAATGGTTACGGACATACCTAGGTAGCTATTGTGCGGAGCACTAGAGCAAGCTTCCGTGCCATTGTCCTGCCGCTTCGCCTCAGCCACATTCGGCCCAAAACCGGACTTCCAGAAGTCGACGTGGTGGTAACGCCGGAGCTAGTACGTGTTGAAGGTGGAACAGACCCAACGGTGCAATGCCATTTCGATGGAGAGGGGGAAGGCAATACTCGGGTTGGAAATGAAAGAGCACACTTGGATGGAAACCATTTGGACAAGACGCCTTTGGTGGTAGAGCTGTCATCAAAGAGGCAATTTCTATTCACGCGAATCTGCTCAAAACAAGTCTTAAATTTTTCATACATTTCATCCTCGGTGCCGTTGCAATTTATCTTGTGAACTGAGTTAATACACGTACCTGCAAGGGAGGAGGTGGATTAGCTCACTTCAAAAAAGGGGTTGGGTGCTGTTTGACTCGTAAATTCCGCAGCTTAAAAGCTTTGACTCTGCTCTTAATCGTGTCAAGTCGTCGTCTAAGCGATTCGATGATACGCCTCGGTTTTATAGACGTTTGATTAAGATATTAACATCACAGTCTAAAAGAATTATATTAAAACTAGGACAGATCTCTTGAAGTAAGCGCAAGTTGGCAAATGGCTCCTAAACTTACTATACTCTCAAACTCATTTGCCTGCCCATTATTTCTTAGGAAGCTACAAATGAGGAGGCATTTGGTCTACTTTGGTTCTAATACCGCTTTACTTTTCTTTTCCAGTAGATCGACGATTAAATGTAAAGGCACAGGTTATGGTGGTTTAGACTTTATATGATCAGATATTACATATTCAGACCGGTTACGAGTAATTAACTTCTTCCTTCAAAAGTTCGCTTACTGAAATCTGGCAAATACCAGACTCTTGTACAAGTCGGGCACTTTGAGTGGTCTTGCCTGAACCAGGAGGGCCTAAAAGTATGAGAAGTGTTCAGTATGAAGGGAAATGATAGGACGATTAAGAATACGACATGGCTGTATGGTCTCTTTTCTTTGAAAAAACTTTGGTTCAAGTGGGGGACTTTACTAAGTGGTAATGGAGACATGCCTCGGATCATTTCCTATCGAAAGAGCCGTGTTGGACGGAACTGAATTGGAAAGAAGTCTGCAGGCGCGATGCTATGAGTTAATTGCACTTACACTTCAAAATGAAGCATTGAAGCTGGAAAGAAATGAAGATATATTATCTCAGCAGCCCAAATCATTCCACATCACATCACGGGAGGAAAGCATGCATGTAAACATAAAACTTCGATGCCAGATTCAGTAGTAGGTACACTCATTGGTGCTGTAGAAGGTAGCATATTCGGTCTGAATTTTCGAAGCTAGAACGAAGCTAGAATATTCATTCCTCATGGTCCCGAAGTCAATTTTGGAACTCGTCAAATTTTCTCACTCGAAAGTCGCCGACGGTACAATGTCCAAGATGTGATTCGTGTCTCCTGGACGGAAACAGCTTTGGAAGTGGGCTAAAGACTTTTTATGCTCGCGAAGACAACAATTTGAACTATCAAGCATATGGCAACCATCTGGAACCGTTACGGTCTCTCTTGACGACGCTTTGAAAGTGGAGAAAGGCGCGGAACATTCTCCTCCAGTCACAGCGTACGAGAGAGCGACCGACCAAGTTTGCTTCATTCCTCACTTTTCCGGGCCTTGGCAAAGCCCCCCTTCTTTTAAGCCTTATTCCAGTATTCACGACCATAAAAAATCTCGGAGATCTCAAATTAATTGCCTTGAAATTCCAAGGAAGAAAAGCAACAAGAACTTGAAACCAAACTCCTTACCGATTCTGATTCAAACCCAGCTTAGATTAGCTCCACCACAGCTTTTCGGCTAATGAGAATCACGGGGCGCGCCTGACCTTCGGCTCCCAGCGGAGTTTTGGCGCTCAGCTGAACAAGCGTTACACCTCCCGTCCACCTCTTCAACATCTCCACCTAAAATGGAAAAACAAGGGCAACAAGACAGAGTCTCCAACATCGTCCGAGATGAATTTGATCGAAAATACAAAGGAAACGTATCGCGCGAAGATCAGAACGCCCTACCAACCTTCGATGGACAATGGCCGCCTTCCGAGCACTATCTTGCTGGGCTAGCAGGCTATGCTCGTGGTTTGGATCCAAGTCTAGATCTCAGTAACCCATCAATACCTTACTACGGAACTCTTCGATTCTACAGCCTCCAGCATATGTGTCAAGAGTTAAACGACCTAGGCAAAAAGACTCTGGATGATGCAAATGCATCATGGCACGATCTGGAACGATTGAGATATCTTCTTCACGAACAAGGTAAGATCCCCATGCCTCAAGCAGGCCACCTCTAAGTTCGCCCAGCTATTGCCATGAAAGACCTCGAGTATATCAACGAACACCTTCTCGGAGTTTCCGAGCAGACATTCATCAAGACCCCCCAAAGTCTCCGCGATAATAGCCTTTCTGCAGGACATGATTCCAACGGCTGGCTTTACAGCGCCCCCAGTACTCGCTCCCTCGGCAGTCAGCTCCAAAAAGCCCTACAAGACTACCTCCCTAAATGGATTACCTGGTCGTCATCCGAAAAGAAATTCCAGCCAGCGTACTACGCCAAAGGGAAAGCGCCGACGAAAGTCTCAACAGCCGTCCGAGTCATCTCCAGTACGATTCTGAGCTTGTGTAGTGGGGCTAGCATCATTGTCCCGATGATAGTGATGAGTTTTGATCCGAGCAAAGAAAAGAGCTTAATTGTTGTGAGCGTTGCTGTTGTGCTATTTAGCTTCGTTCTTGGAGCGGTTGTGCAGGCTAAAAGTGAGAATGTCTTCATTGCAACAGCTACCTATGCAGCAGTCTTAGTGGTCTTCGTTGGGGTCAGTGGTTCAACAATTGAGGGCGAGTAGCCAAGCTTTGAAGCAAGTACCACTCTCTTGTTATGATGGGTCAAACAAAACCGGATAGGCTCCAACCATCTAGTGTCTCGACATACCCTCTGTTGTGGACGCTTTTGTTAGTATCGAGGACTCTGCTTATCAGGTATCTCGAGAAATCCGGATTTGTACCTCCTGTCCTATACTTCATGATAGAATTATACAAGGAAGTAGTACTGCTATTTCCAAACGAAAAGAATCTATGTCATCGACATAAGCGAGTTTCCACATATATATATATTGGTACAATAATAATCGCGATTAGATATTCAACTATGTCTTCTGCCCGACTGGGCGTGTAGAACCGTGCAATGCTTCGATCCGTCCGCGACGTGGGGTGCTAGTGTCCTACAGAATATTCGCAACCGACGACGGAAATACCGAAGAAATCCGACTCTCCATCCTCCGCACCTGCAAGACTATCCACAGCGCATGTCGAAACAAGCTGTGGGAAAGGAACACCCTTGATGTGGAATCCTTGATTCGCAGTGGTGGAAGACGCCTACACTCAATACCTGAACTGCCCTATTCTTTGATCGACTCCGTCAAGAGCATCCAGATGGGTATGGATATGATTGGCGAACATCACTGCTAATTTCACAGAAATATGGCTGAGTTCACTTCCTGGGCCAGTGATGGTTATCTCGGGTCGATTACATGTCAGGGATGGCCAACCCTCTGGAGGGGGAGGCGAAGGGACGGCCGAAGGGATATATGCTTCCAACTTCCAAGCACTCGTCGGTGGATATCAGTCGATGGTTGATCATACACAGCCGGTATTAGTGCCTATCTAGAGACAGTATGTTTTGTATCGGAATACTTTACTGTGCGCAAGCCATGCGTGGGAGGGATTGGATATAACGACGAAAATTGACTTGAATGTGGATTCTCATTTCGACTTCGACGAGCATTCCGCTAAGGTCTCCATAGAGCTGATGTCCTGTCGACCGGATGGCATGTTGCAGGACCTGGGTTCTGCATGGGGATGTGAAGTGGAGCTGGACGGCGTGCCCTATTGCAGGCTAGAGAACTCATTGTACCCACCATGTTCTTGTTGGATACCAATAGACCACCAAGCGGGGGAAATGAGGAAAATTTATACATCTTCAAGTGCGCTCTCGATATACTACATGTAGCAGACACTGCAACTAGGCAGCTGGCCACTTGTGATGAGGAGAGGGAGGCGATATTGTGGGTGCGGGAAATGGAGAATGATGAAGATTTTTTCGCCGTGAGCTCTTCCTGAGGGTCAAATCTTTGATCGATGAAGAGAGAAAGACGAAAGGATTCGAGTAAGCTGCGGAAGCCATCGGACAGGGCAGAATGGTTTCAGAAAGACATAGCAAGCGATGATGTGTACTATGGTGTGTTCATGTGTATTCGTGTTGTTTCTGGAAAAATATGCGATGTAACGGCTTGTCAAATCGAACAGCGAGCAGCGATCTAATTAAACTCCTCAAAGTTTCCAGTGCTGTAGATTCATAAGCTATATCCTTGTCTCTCGTACGTTTTCTGCAGTGAGCCAGGCTGGTTTGATCTCGCTACCCCTTTTTTCCTGGCTCGCGTAGCTATAGAAAAGACGCGAGCATCAACAGTCCCATTGATTTTCTTTAATTTGACCCCAGAAAGTTTCCCATCAGAACAACTTTGATCCAGAATCTCGAATGGATAGTTTACATGATATCTTACAGTTCCGTTCCTCCAAAACCACAAAGGAAGCAATTCAGCAGCGAGCAGCTAACGATAGCGGGGTTAAGCGAGGGGTAATGCTGAGACTGAGATCAAGAGACATTGCAGCATCTGCCTATCATGCGGAATATTCCTCGATTATGCCTCGCACACTTCAAACTGGGCATGGAATGCGCTCATTGGCTTCTCACAGCTTCTTGCAACAATCAAGAAGCTTCGAGCCCAGCGCAACAGTGAGACCGGTGAAAGCATTAATCTCCAGCATAACGACCACTCAACATCATCCAAAGATCATACAAAGAAGACCCGCTCTAGTGGTACATCGTTCTATTCCTCACCTCATTCGATGCCATTACTGCTATGTTCGCAAGTGATCATCTCTACATACCGTGGTGGACGTACCTGATTTCACTTCTAACTGGGGCGATCATCGCCACATCCATTGGCTGGTTCTACGCCATTTCAAAAGTTTCACTGCCTATTGGGACGACTAACGATTTGTTGTACGGTTTCATTATAAATTCAGTAAACGGGCACAAAACCCCGACAGGAGCTAATGTTTACAGTTCTATCGCTGGTGATGCTTGGTAGTAAGCTCAATATATGTTGCAGGATCAGAAGATTGGGTATGCACATGTCGCCTCCCAGATCTTTGATGCTAAGATGGGCATTCATATCAACTATGTCGTCATTAAATAGGTCGTTGATTCGAAGTTCGACTACTTGACTGGAGAGAAATACGATCCAACCCATCCATAGACCGGCCAAGCTATTGCCAGTAGTTTTTCGACGTCCGTGCAATACGTGCTTGTTGTAAGCCCATATAACGACCCCTAATCTGTAGAAACGACTGACAATACTCAGGACCCAAAGAACTCTTCCAAGAACCGCTTTTCAAAGCCGTACCCCACGGTTCCCTTGCCGGTGTCGTAGCGCTCCTTCTGATCTTCCTCTTCCACAAAACCTTCCCAACATCGAAGCTTAAGTTCCGCCCGAACACCACGATCTTCTACTCATGCCTCTCGAACTTCTACGGAAACACCAGCACAGGCTCCACGTCCCAATATATCGGCAGTTTTGCTATCATATATTGGGATTTCCGGTACTGGTACAAGCTCTGGGCGAAGTATAATTACATTCTTGCTGCGGCGTTTGATGCAGGTTTCATTTTGAATATGTTTTTGATCTTTTTCTGTTGTGGGAAATAATACGACGATGCGGTATTTGGTGGGGGAACGGGGAGGAGAGTGAGAGGTGCTTTGCTCTTCCTTCGTAGAACTTTGCGGTCATGCTGGTCATCGCAGGGCGGAAAAAAGGACCACGTATCTAAACTCCCTCGTGTCTGATATCCAATGATAGCCTCGCAGCGTTGGCTCGCACATGCTTCACCACAGACCGCCTTGGTCTCATGTTTTGACGCGGGGTCTGGCTGGTTGGGTGGGGAGGGTATCACCATCACTTGAGAATTATGAATGCCTCACTAGAGCACACAGTCCAAAAATACTGCGCAACCAAAATATAGAGATCAAATCTCACTTCACAGTTCTTTGATCGTCTCTCTAGCTTTTGTATCTTATCAGGATTTGAAATTGGAATCCTGCTTTCCAGCACAGACTCGCTCCTATGGGAAAATGATAAAGGCTGCACAGGCCATCAATTTCAGGCTGAGCAACACCCCCAGACATAAAGGAAGCAGCGTTCGCTAATCCCTTTCAGCTTGTAAACACCCATGGAATAGACATTTTAATTTCACATCACGTTCACCCACTTCTTCCCATCTAAGACATACCACTTCGCATTCGCCATTGTTCCAAAATATGGCTAACAGTTCTCTCGCAATCCATCCAGTTAAGGCGACCTCATCGGCTTCAGATCCCAATTAACCAGTTCTGCGGCTCGCTTTCGCTTCCGAAGTCTTTCGAGCGGGTTCTCCCTCTTCGTTCGTCCAAACGGAGAATTGAATTGAAGGAAAATATATGCAACAACGAAAATAGGCGTATCTGTTGGCGTTTTGAATGTCTTCTGTGGAGCTGGGATATCAAGGGGCAGGCTCTGTGGGCGAAATACACGGAAAGGAGGAAAGTTTAAAGAGAAGGTCTTTCCTTCTTTTTTTCCAGTCTGGGCCTTATTTTCTACTTCCTGGATTTCTGGAACCCTCTCATGAATGGCATCGCCTCTCCGAACCAGCAAAAGACAAAAAGTATCACAGACAATGTGATCTAGTCCTCGAAGAGCACTTGCCATTGTCGATTCAAAACTGATTCGATCGAGTATTCCAACAGCCATTAGACACTCGAAATGCTTCATCGTCCATCGCAATGATGCTTCATGTCCCACCTCAAAACGCGACCAGAAACCTTGGCTCGTCAGAGATGATGTGTCTCAGCACAGTATTTTGGTACATAGCCTATGTGCTTCAAATGTCGACTCGCGTATCTTGCGAAACCAATGCCGACAGTTTGCAGTCAACATGCGATCGCAGCCAATCTGCTGTGGAGATCTTGTGGGATCTCTTGGATTAGGAGTTAAGACACAACGACCTTATCTCTTGTTATTAAATTCTACTGGCATAAGGTGGAAAAGCTGGATATAGGGCATGTACAGAGACCTCTGCTGGTAACATTGACCATTTGTCGCTGATCTTGAGATGCACCTCGCTCGCGCAGGTAGTCTGTAGGCT
This sequence comes from Helotiales sp. F229, assembly GCA_002554605.1. Lineage (NCBI taxonomy): Eukaryota > Fungi > Ascomycota > Leotiomycetes > Helotiales > Helotiales sp. F229. The sequence continues at coordinate 876,752 of MXAW01000004.1, read as the reverse complement.
TCCGCCCACGGATCACATCACTTCCAGAAAAAAAAGTACGTGCTAATTACTTTGAAAGTTGATTGGATCCGACAGCACATTGTTGCATGGTATATTCCCGCCCTCAGCATTAGACCAGCCGAGTTGCCCATACATTCGAACCTGTGTCCCTGCTTTGATCCGCTTACAATACCTGGACACAGGACCAGAGAAGGAGCCCGGTGTCGCTCGGACAAGACTATGGACGTGGTTCATCAAGTGTTAGACGATGGGTAATTACTCCTCCCATGTATCAATTGCTAGTTCCGTTCGACAATAGTGGTGTGGGCTTTCGCAGACTCACCTCTTACTCCATATGGAGAAGCAATTTCAATGGGTTGAAGGGTGTTACCTGCGCTCAAGGACGAAATCAGACGCACCATTTCTCCAGGATTGCAAGTGGAAGTATCAAGCCATGACTACTTTCTGCATCACAAACAGGTGGCCATGAAGTCATGGCTTAAGCAATATTGTTTAAACCCAGAGTTTATCCAACATCCCTCGACAATGTCTGCTTACTTCTCGCGTTCCTTGAATGTTACAGTTTTTGGTTGTTGAAAAATGGACATCGAATCCACATGGGCCACAGTCTTCTCGGAGCCTTGACGAATTACACTACACTTGTTTCGACACCATGTAACGAATACTTGTGATCGCTATCTGAAAGTTGTTACATAACATGAGAGAGAAGTGGCCATGCGAGTCCTCCACACTTCCCACACAACTATCAGATGTGTTGTCGTGCCGGTATCGCGATCCTGCCGACAAAAACTAGAAATCGATACTGACTTTTATAGAATCAACAAACGGAGAGTTTACTCAGCGCGGGGTTCAACAAGCGTGTCAATTGCGTCGTCCTCGCATGCAGTCATTGTATTCCCTTCGCTGCCCGTTTACGTTGCTCTGTCATTTCCCTCACTTCAAACGCACATGCCGTTCCAACGCCTGCATTGTGCTTACATGGTGGGATCCAATCGAGAGCCTCAGTGCAAGTGTTGCCTTGTATCGCAATCTAACCTAGATATAGTGGATTCTCACCAAAGTTTGGGTGGCACAATTCGGTAAGGAGATGTTTACTGTTGGCAAAAGACCTTGCGCCTCGGGCCGCTAATGTACAAGTATGCTTTCGGTTAAGACGCACCGGGCGTTACAAGGGGGTGTTCGTATGTTATAGCCAATCGAAGCGCGCGATTTGCAGTTAAAATGGCAGGGAGCAGCAACGGAGATCAGATCGTGGGCGGCTGGGCGGTTACCTATGTGAGATGCTTATCCGCACAGGGGGTGGACTGACAGATACAGACACTGTCCTGTCAACAATCGCGGATATGGCTGCTCTTCATGACTCGCTCTTCTAGCTTCTACTGGCTACTGACACGAGACCTAGTGTCCGATTGGTCTGATATTCGGATATTTGCTAGCGTTACTGGGGCTGAATCTTAGGTATCATATTAATGCGTGGTTGGGCTTTTCGTTTAACCACCGCTACGGAGTTCGCGTATAGGTCAAGGGATTGATTCGTTGGACTGCGAAAACATGGATGGAGTGGGAAACAAGGCTGATGATGCTATCTTTCCAAGGGTCGCACGGCGGGGGGACGACCATCCCCATCTCAAGTCTTCTCCGAAAAGGCAAACAAGAGAGCCCTCTCGGTAGGGATCTGAACATGGAACGGAGGTATCTGACAAACTACCTGGCATTACCACATCTGAGCCCCTGAAGATTAGCCTTATGGCTCAATGCTGCTTCCAGGAAACTAGGTCTTCTTTGGGCTCGCTGGAGCCGAGAGAACCTATCAGGATACAAGGTCGCGCATAGCATCTCCTCAGTCTTCCCATAGTGGAGTAGAACCCAAGTTTCAATTCGCTACCGTCTCCATTGGGCGGTGCATTTGCTGTTCAAGGAGCGGAGTCATGTGGATCGTCCTTCAAGCCCCTCAACCCGGAATCCATAGGGCTGAGCCTTCCCCAAGCGAAGGCATTCCGCGTGGGAACAACCCAGTAGAATTGCAACAAACTGAAAGGCCAATCCATACGAATGAAAATGGCGGGGGGGTTCAGACACATCTGGAGCCTTTTATAGCTAGCTGATCAAGACTCTTTGTCATCTGGCTAGAGCACCCTTCGTCCATTATACATCATGGCAAGATATGCCCACGACTTTAATATCTATAAACAATTGCTCCTCGTGCTGATTTCTTATTTATCAAGTCAAGATGTCTCAAGAATACACCAAGTCTCCCAACATGTCTCGCAGCGGAAGCTCACAGACGCCTGAAATGGATGCGATGTTCGTTGGCTGGACTCCTGGAACCGACAAGGAGGTTCGCAAAACAGCCCCGAGGTTACACCATAAGAAGAGTAGGACGGGCTGCCAGCAATGCAGGGCACGACGGGTTAAGGTATGTTGCTCGCTTTCGTTCTCTCGTGTACTTTCTTCCTGAAGTATCACAGCATTCATCAGATTCTATCGTGCGTCCATAAAGTCAGAACAATCGTTCCCCGTCTTGAAACTGAGTCATTGAAACTGAGACAAAAAAAACTTTGAAAAGTACTGTACATGTACTGACAACTAGATAGTGCAATGAAGTGCATCCGGTTTGTGGAAGCTGTGCAAGGCACAAAACAGCCTGTGTCTGGGGTCGCCCAGGGACATCACCACACTCCCAAAACACAAAGCCAAAGACATACGAGATCAGACCCAAGATCCACCCAAATCAGCAGACGGAAACAACAGAAAACGATGCTCCCCCAGAATCAAGTTACCGACGCCTCACTGAGCTCAAGCTTCTCCATCAGTATATGGCTTTCACTTACATGACATTGAACTTTCCCGACGACCACAGACAACAACATGAGTGGGGAATTGCCATCCCACATCTAGCATTCCAACACAATTCTCTTTTGTACTCAATCTATACGTTGGCTGCACTCCACATCGCCAAACTCGAACCCAACAACCCCTCACACATCGCCACGTACCAAAAATACCTCGGCCTCACGCTCCGCGAACACCGCGACGAAGTCGGCAAACTCAACCGCTCAAACGCAGACGCAGCTTGCATAACCTCCTCCTACCTCCGCGTCTGCACATTCGCACTCCTTCAAGAACGCCCTCGCACACCCTACACGCCTCCCTCGGAATGGCTTCAAATGTCCAGCACCACCGGTCGCGGCCTCAACGTCGAAGCATGGAAGTACATCGCCGACGACAACAACTCCATCATGCGATCCATGATCCGCTCCGCACCAGGCATGAAACCCGGCGGTTGGCTCCGCGAAGAAGCGATTCTCTTCCACCCGTCCAACCGCCAGGAACTTTTACATCTCCTCCGTCGCACCCCCTCCGACATCCTCGAAGAGCCCTGGAACGCTCACATCGAAGAAGCCTACGAGTCGACAACCAGTTACATAGGGTCCATCCAGCTCGCTATCGCAGCACAGGAACCTCCAGCGTCGATCTTTCGCCGGCTGGTCCTCTTCCCTACTATGGTGCAGAGTGAGTTTATCTTTTTGGTGAAGGAGCAGAGACCGAGAGCGTTGGTTATCTTGGCGCATTTCTTTGCGTTTTTGGCGGATTTTAGGGATATTTGGTGGATTGGTGAGACGGGGACGAGGGAGGTGTTGTACAGGCACGGCTGCAGCTTGCCTAAATTGCTCTTTTGGCATTGCATATTATTTAAATAGGTTTTTGCTGCTGTATACCGCCTTAGGGGAGCACTTCCCCCTTTCATATTCATTATTTAGATTTTACTTAATTAATTAACACATTTTATTAATTCAAGTGCTTGCAGAGCTTGAGTCTTATTGCGCATGTTAGTTATAAGCCTTGTAATAAAGCTATTAAATTAATATTTTTTTATATTATGCATAGCCAATAAGATTAAAGCTTTTTAAGTTTCTTAAAGTTTTTGAGGTTTTGCGAGCTATTTGTTGCAAAGTTTTTATTGCTATTTTAATATATTGCTTTTTTGATCCCAATAATCTGCAAAAGAGCTTAAAAAAGAATTGGATTTAAATCTTTTAATTGCTCCCTCTTTACTTTTTCTCTTTTTTTTTAATTTCTCAAATTCCTTGAATTTTCCCTTATGCTTTAAGCTTTTGAAAGCAACCTCTTTATAATAAATAACAAATCCATAGCTAAAAAGCTATTGCTTACTTATAACAAGCGCATTTGGTTTATATGATTTCAAGCTTATAAAAACTTTTGTTGTTTAAATAAGATTTGGACAAAGCTTAATTTAAATGCTCCGAATTTAATAAGCCTATTAAATATAAAATTAATTGCTTTAATATTTTTTATTATTAAATATAAGATTAATAATACACAAGAGGCCAAAGCAATAATTAAGGCTTAGGTTGCTTGGGAAAGAGATATTAAAGACCTTAAAGCTAAGGAAGCAAAACCTAATAAGGCGAATTATAAGGTAGCAACCTTAAAAAAGGTTGCGGCTAAATTTAAGCTGCTTTTAATAAAATATTTAATGCTTATGCCTTTTTGAAATAAAAAAGCGAGAAGCTATAAGGCCGTTATGAAGTGGGTTCAAAAGCACATTAATAATAATATTTATAGCGCTATTTCCTTGGAAAGCAAAAACACCTACGGGCGCAATTGGATTATTTAATAACTAATGCAAACCTTTTAATAAAACTACGCTCCTTTAGCATTAAGTGTTTTAATTCAAATCAAAGAGAATTATACTGCAATGCTTTATAAAGCAATTTATTAATAATTTAAGCCTATTATTTGAATTTAGGAATAGAAACGTGCTTATTAAAAAGCGCTTTTTTATAATTTGGATTTTATGATAAGGGATTTAGCAATTCATATTTTTTTAAAAATAATGAAAATTTGATTAGCTTCCCAATGGGCGCAATACGAGTTTGCTGAGCTTTGGAAAAACATTATCTTAAGGAAACTTTACCCAATTATTTTGATTTAATATAATATAATATTTGCAGTTTTGGCTAAACAATTGCAATTTGAATTATTTTTTAAAAAGCCCATTAAATTATATTTAATTGCTATTTTTAATAGTAAACCAAATGCTTCCAATAATAATAATAAGTCTTCCTCTTTTTTTTGCTTTTGCCTTTTTAAATTGGGTAGCTTTTTCAAGAATTGCGCTTGCGTAATAGGTTCTTATTAATATAAGCCATTGGAATGCTTCCAATTGCGCTATTTTTTTAATGATTTTATTAAAAACAAGTTGCGCAATTTATTTTTAATTAAAAAGATTAAGAAAATATGCTTAAAGCTAGCTATTACTTTTATTAAATTTTAAAGCGAAGCAAATAAACGTAGCTGAAAAATGCTCCTTATTTAATAAATCATAGGCTTTTTTAACAACCGCCTTTTTAATTGCTTTTTTTTAATTAATAATATTAAAGCAACTCAATTATTAAAACCTTTAGCGCTAGCATATTCTAAAAAAATAATCTTTGCAATAATTAGCCCTTAATTGCTTAATTTTGCAATAAAAGCAATTAAAATATATGCTATATGAGATTTTGATTGTTATTTACTTTTTGGGAGCATTTTGATTGATAATAAAGCCGCAATTTATTTAATGAATTTAATTGATTTTTTGATTCTTAGCTCTTTTATAAAAGCAATTGTTAATAACGCTATTAAGGCTGGTACTTCAAGCCTGCTAATAAAGAAATGGGGTACTTGCTTAATATTAAATGCTTTTAATAAAAAGAATAGGCCAAATATAATAGATTTAAAGCTTATTAATATTGCTATTATTAAGGGTTTTAATATTAATATTATTTTAAAGGCTTATTTATTAAAGGAAGGAATTTGGTATAGTGGTTTAGATTATATTTTGCGTTATGGATTGGTAAAGAGCAATATGGTTATTAAAAACTTAAAATGCTACGCAAATTTAGCCTTTTTTAAATACAAGCTTAATAATTATTCTTTTGCCTTATTAATTGCTTTTAGTGTATTAAAACGCCTTGATTTTAAACTTTTAATGTTTTTAATAATAATAAAAAGCATTTAATAAGGTTTTTAATTAAATAGGCGCTATTTAAGATTTTGATAAAATATAGCGCATTTATGGCATTTTTGCGCAAGGCATTTAAGGAAAAAAGCACTACAAGCATTAGTAAAAAATGCTTGCAATATTAAAATTTTAGGCCTTATAAGGGTAAAATGCAAGCAATGTGCTTTAGCAATAGCATATTAAAATATTAATTGGCAATTATCTAAAAGAAAAGCTACTTAACCTTTTTATTAAATCACCTAAAATTTATTTAATTATTTTTCTAAGTTTGATGGAAGCAATTGGCTCCTTTTGATCAAAAACAAATTTATAAGAGTTTTTTATGGCTTTATACTTAAAAGCAAAGGATTGAATGCAGTACTAACTGCTCTTCAATCTTTTAAATAATAAACAAAATGGCAATTTGGCCTTTTTATTTGTAAAATTTGCTAAAATAATAAAATCTTAATTATTAAATTAAATAAAGCAATTTAATTTAAGAAATGAACTCATAAAAGCGGTATTAACCTAAAATTTATGCTATTATATATTTACAAGCCAAATGAGGGAGCAAAGCAAGCAAGCAAGGAAATTATTAAAAAAGCAATCAAAATGCGCTTTGCCACCAATTTCCTTAAAATATTATGGCCTGAAATTGTTTTTGCAATAATATACCTTTATAATATAAGTCTTTTAGCATAAAAGGCATTTAAAAATCCAAATAAGGTGCTTTATTTTTGATTTAAATAATACTTTAAGTAATATGACCCAAAATTATTTATTAAATTCATTATTAATTTACGGCCTAATTAAAGCGGGATTTACGCGTATAGATTGCGCGCATACCTATTGTCAAAAGATCAAAAAGCGCTTCGCAAAAGGAAAGCTTTTAAAATCAACCCAAAAGCGCATATTAAATATTTAATTAATTATGTTTTGTTTAATATATATAAAATCTGAGTGCTTTAATTATAGCATATAATAATCACAAAAAATGTCATTTTTAATAAAACCCTATTTTTTACCTTTTTTAATATTAAAAAAGCGGCCGGCCAATTGCGCGCAAAATTTTAAAAAATAGCCAAATTGCTTTAAAAAAATAAGATAAGGGCTTAAAATGCTAAGTACATATTAATAAACCGCTTAAATGCTAATGATATGCTGCAATTAAATGCTGGTGTTTTTTTTGAATAAAAGCAATTAAGTAAAGCTTTAAAAGCTATAAAAATCGAGAAGCCTATTAATTTGAAGATAGCAACAATGCTTTCAATTAAATTTAAGTTTATAATCTTGAAGGTGGAATAATCTCCCCTTAAATTAATAAACTTAAATATTAAACCTTTAATTAAGCCCTTAACTAACTTAATGCCCGTTAATAAAAACTTAAGGATAAAAATACAAAAAAGCATTAAATTTTTAACTTATAAGCACCTTAATTAGGTTTTACAAAATGTTGATATATTAAAACAATTAGCAGCACCAAGCGTAATTAAAAAAAAGTATTTTATGTGGTATAACAAATCCCAAAAGACTTAATATGAGTGCAAAGCGCAAATTGATTTCATAAATTATTTTATAAGCTTGGGAGCCACATAATTTAAAGCAAGGTTTTAAAAAGCAATAAAAAATACTTAAAAATATTAAATTTAAGCTTATAAAAGCTTTATCTTAAGCAATTAAAGCTAAAAAGCCTTTTGAATATAATAATCTTTATAATGCTAAGCCGCAAATAAAACAGCTTTTATTGTTTCTAGCAAAAAATCAAAATCAAAAGCTACCCAAACCCCTAAAAAGGAAAAGGATGCTTTTAAAATTAAGTAATGAAAATCGAAAGATTAAAATTATAAAATAATTAACGCAATCTAATTGTAATATGTATTTTATTATAATAAAAGAGTTATTAAAAGGCGCATTAAATTTGATAAGCAATTGCAAGCATTTTGAAGACTTTTTAGCTACTTTTTGGCTTAATTAAGAAAAGGTGCGCAATAATGAAAAGGATTTAAAAGCAATTTATGCTATAATTGCAGCGTTTATTTTTAATAATATTAAAATTTGATAATTAATTGCTTTTTTCAAAATTCATCAATTGCAATTTTTAAAGGCATTATTAAATTAAAAAAATCTTTAATATCATCTTTTTAAGAAGCACTTTAAAGCCGGAGCCATTATAAAAATTATTAATTTAAAGTCGCGCAATTGCTAAAAAATAATAAAGCATAGCTACGCTTTTAAGTAATCGATTTCTTTAAAATAGGTTTTTATTTATAAAATAAATTCCAATGATTATTTAACCAAATATTGCTTTTAAGTAGTGATTAAAAGGGATTTATAATTTGAAACCTTTATTTTATTAATATATGCCGCAATTTTAGCTGCTTGCTTATTTAAAACCGCCATAGCTATAATAGCTTAATTTAATTTGAAAATAAAGCAATTTAATATTATTAATGCATTTATTAATGCAAAAAAAAATGATTCAGCTGCTTGCATGCGCTATTATTTTCCCAATAACTTTAAATAAAATAAAATGTTAATAAAGATCAACCGCGCTTTTTATGAACTTAAAAATTCCCCAGCATTATAATACGGCAATTTTATAATAACTTTTTAAATTCTTAAATTGCTTTTTTATAAAAAAAAGCCTTATATATTTATAAATAAGCAACGTATAATGTTTATAATATTTTATATTAACAATATCCAAATGCTATATTACGCTTTAGCAATTCCAAAAGCGCAATTAATAATAAATAAATTAAACTTGGCGTATGAGCTCATTGAAGGATAAGAAATGGCATGGTTTTTAGGGATTTGAATTATTAAGGATTAATAAGCTAAGACAATTTTCCTAATATATAATAATTATATTCAAAAAATTGCTCTGCGTTTTGAATTTATTAATGAGAGCTGCTTAAGCATTTTATTACCTTATATGGAATTTATTAAGAATTTTAAGAAAGCAACCCTTAAAAAAGTCAAAGAATATTAAAAGAAAGTTGGTTTAATGCTTTATACTACAATTATATTGCGCATGAACGTTGCTTTTGCAGCTTTAAAGCTTTCTCACTTTTTAATTAATCCCTTAAAAAAGCATTTCATTGCTATTAATTAAATAATTTGATATTTTTTTAAAACCCAATTTTTAGCGATAATTTATATTTGCCAAATGCGCGCTTCTCATTTAATTATAGCCTTAAATATTTCCTTTGGCAATAATTTTAAAATTAGATGCTCCTTTTAAAAGTATATTATTATGCTTTTTGATAATTTAATTTTATGAAAAGCAGCTTGTCAAAATATAATTATTATTTTAATTATTTAAGCAAAGCTTCTTAAGATTAAATGTATAATGAAGGAGATTATGGCATTTCAATAATTCTTTTTAGAATTATGCTTAAATATGGGAGCAGCTTAAATAATCTTTTGCAATAATATTTAAATAATTTAATTAATTGTTGGGGAAAACAAGCGCATCTTAATTAAGCTTTGCCATATTAATATTTAGAATATATAATTATATTAAAAATATTAAAAGGGTAGTTTTTTAATGGAGTATTTACCTACAAGCTTTATGCTTGCGAATGAATTTATTAAGAACTTAAATTAATAGAAATTTAAAGATTTTGTTGCTTTTATTAATTTAATAAATGTACGGGCTTAATTGAAGCAATTCTCTAAAAAAGCTTGTTTTTAAATAGCTTTCTTCTTACACTTTTTATTCTTTCATTTATAATATTTCTTATGTTTTTTATTATTTCTTTTAAAAAGCTTTTGATTTTGAATTATTTATATTATTGCAATATTCATAATTGCTCTTAAAATTATTTTATTTTAAAAAAATAAACGCAATGCAAGCTATAATAATAAAAGAACATTTTAAGATAATAAAAAAGATTCCCAAGCCTTAAAAAAAGCAATTTAATTAATTAAAAGGCCTAAAATAACCCAAATAAAATTATTAAAAAAATTGGCGATTATTTTAATAATCTTAATAATTTGTTGTTTTATAATAGCAGCTTCCTCCTTTAAAAAAGGGCGCACCCGAATTCCATTACCTAAAAAGGCATCAAAAAAATCAGCAAAGCTATTAATTGCTCTTAAATTACGCTTAAAAACAAACAAGCTAATAGCAACCTTTTTTATCTTAGCCCAAAAGCCAGCAAGCAAATTGGATTGCTTTTTTTTCTTCTTTTCCTTTATACCCTTATTATGCTTTTCTTTATTTTAAATCTTTTTATTTATATATAAAAGCAATTAATTAATTGCGTTTTAAAAAATAAATTTAAAATATTTTAATAAAAAAAGCAATTTATTATTAATAACTTGGCCAAGGCTATAATAGCAAAAAAGGCCACTAATACCAATATCAAAAGCAACCTAAGCAATGCAAGCTGCGGGAGCAGCAAAAATAGCATTACCCATTTTTTTTTATTGCCAAATAAGCGCTTTTAAGCTTGATCAACTCCTATATAAATTAATATATTTAATTATTTTAAATTAAATAAACTTATTTTAAAAAAGAAGCTTTTATTACTAAAAGCATCCCAATACTTCAAAAACGCAGCCAAAATATTAGGGAAAAAGGGGCGGTAAGCATGATTATTGCTAGCGCAATTAAAATAACGCAAGCTACCCACAACATTATAATAAAAGCTTATGCCTTTGTTTTGAATTGCTTTCTTTATATAACCCCAGCAAAGGACCAATCTTTCCTTATTAGCAATCTTTTTCTTTTAAACCCAATCAATAAAAGCAGCCCAAATAGCGCGCTTACCCAAGGCTTTGGCCAAAGGTCTTTTGGCCTATAAGCAATTAATTAATTGTTTAAATAAGTTTTATATTCCTTAAATCAAATTTATAAGGGAAGAGATAATGCTTTTATAAGCAAATCAATAAAGTTCAACACCCATCTTTGCAAAAGGAGCAATTGATTTGATTATTTATTTGTTTAATTAATTATAATTAATATAAATTAAAAGCAGATTAAAAATCGTTTTTTTATTAAAAGCTTAAAGTTTATAAATAAAAAAAAGCGACTTTTTATTTATACAACGCAATTATTTGCCTAATTTCTATTATTTCTAATAGTTCGCTTAATAGCCAATTACAATAAAAGCAATTCCTATTGCTGTTTAATTAAGGGATATATTATACAAACACAGCTGCAGCTCGCCTAAATTGCTTTTTTAACATTGCATATTATTTAAATAAGTTTCTGCTGCTATATACCGCCTTAAAAAAGCACTTCCCCCTTTTACACTTATTACTTAAATTTTACTTAATTAATTAACACATTTTATCAATTCAAATGCTCGCAGAGCCTGAGTCTTATCGCGCACGTCAGGAGGTGAGGGGGATTGAAAGTGTTTTGCCGGAGGAGTGGAGGGATTTGATGATCTGGCCGGTGCAGACTATTGAGGACTCATTTTTGTTGTCAAGTCTGAATATTAGTGCCTGAATTCAGGGTTGATTCTTGTTGGTTGGGGTTTGGGAGTCTAGTTGTTGGTGTAAGGATGTTGGGTCGGTCTTTGATACCTTCTTGGGGGATTGGAGTTCGGAGTTTGGGGATGGCGATGGTTCGGGAGAACGATTGGCGTACTTTTCAGATTATGAAAGCTTCTAAAAACCATGAAACCTTAGTCCACGATCATCTGGCCAAATCCGCCACCATACTGTTGAAGTGTTGAAGTCGAACTGAGCCCTGAGTTATGCCGTATTTGATGTTTTCTGCCGAAGCGTGGTTTTACCATGATATATTTGCAAGCGTCAGCTGAATGCGTTATTATGTAGTGATTGAACCTTACATACCAATACGTTGTATATGGCGATTCAAGAAACAAGATCGCAGTCATCTCGCAAAATATGGTCTGATATCACGTGGACACAAGTTGAAACTATTCTGGGGTAGGTATCGACCTCATGAGGTTGTTTTTACATGATTGATTAAACTTCGGAATTGAAAGCCAATCATGTATTGTACAACAAGACTCCTTACTAATCCAAGGGCCCTTGTGCCCATGGTAAATATGCATCCGAGACGCCATATAGAAACAAAAGACCCCAAACGCAGATTCTTGACTAAAAACAGAGAACTTGGTCAATGTAGATCACTCAAGAGCTGATCTAGGAAGAAACAACCTGTCGTGAGAAACGGATTCGCTTCCATGCCAGTCACGTGACACCAACCACAGGCCATCCCCACTGTGTCTTCATTTGTAGTTGTATCGCAGCCGTAGGGCGAGCATGGTCTCTCTGAGTCTCGATTAGAAGGTTGAGCAGTGCTTGTTGTTCCAACGGATCCTTGAAGCGATCACCACCTGTACATATAATCAGCATATTGCATTCCAGTCAAGCGAGACTCGAGTTTCGAGGGGATCCGTCACCACTCACACAATGCGATACCCATACAGGCTGTGAACATTCCAGGTGGTGTAGAGCGGTTGTGTAATCCAATGCCGCAGAGTTCGCGGAGGTTGTCTTTGATATCAATCTGCGTGGTAATAGTTGAGTGCGAGTTGAGGGGTGATGGGGTAGAATGGGTGGACTTACAAGCATGACTTGCTCGGCTTCAGAACGATTTTTCCCTATGCGTGGGATTCTTGGGTTGTAAGTCGAGAGCAGTATTTGTCCAAGTTTGTGGTGTTGGATTCCGATAACTTAACACAACATCAGCAAGCGAATGGTGCTTCAAGGGAGAGTTTGGGGACGAACTGTGACATGGATGGATATGCAGAATCTTCGGGAAAGCCTCTCCCTTCTCGCGGTCTGCTTTTCTGAAATAGTAAGGGGTGAAAGAGTCCGGCCTGGATTGCTGCCATCGATCACTCTCTGCTTGAAGTCGAGACCAGTGAACGGGGTCGACGCCTTGTTGTCCAAAGCAGCAGTTCAGGACATCTGCTAGATGGACAACAGCTCGATTTGCCCAGGCAAAATCCGTTACTGGATTAACGGTACGGTCTATGTGACCGATTTCAACCTGTACAGCTCTGTGTGTGATTGTAGCGACGTATATTTCTTGTCGCAAGCCAACCCAGAACGCGGCTTCGCTTAGCCCGCCTCGCATCACATTTGCGCCGTGCTCACGAATGAAGCTTTGGATTCCCTGAATGTGAGTTGTGTCTTGGGAGCCGGAATCGAGAACTATATCATGTCAGGACATGTATGATGTGGATGCGTGATTTAGCTTACGGTCAATCTCTTCCAATACGCGGAGGATGATCAATGCTGCAAACAAAGTTTCGTCTGCTCTGGTGACAGCATTGTCAAGCATAGGAATGAGTAAATTGATGCACTGATCGTAATATACCCTTGCCGCTATCTCATTGGACTCGCTGGCTCGGTTGGTGAGCATCAATTGTCTTGCTGATAAAGCTAGGATGGCTTTCAGCAGAACGGGGCATGTAGCTGCGCGTCTGGGTACTTCGACTTGGAAGTGTTGGTTTGGATCGCAAAGGTCAAGCTGCACCCGGCAGTCAAAATAGATTCGGCTGTAGATGGGAGACACCCGACTAACTTACCCATTTCGCAAGATCTAGAACGTAGTGGCCGAAAAGACGGGCTTCTGTGGCATCTTGAAGAGGCCACGCGGAATCGCCGGTACGCAGGGAAGGTGGTTGGTTGGTTTCAACTTAACAAAGTCAGTTACTGAACCTTTGTTGGATGATTGATAGACCCACCTCTAGATAACTCTCCTAGTGGTGATATGTTTGGAGGTAAAAATACATTGTGAACAACATGAGAAACTGCTGGCTCCACCGGCCCATACGGAGGGGTATTGAAGACATCATCGGATGTTCTGTTGAAATGTGCTTGCCAGGGAGAATGTGAAGACTCCCTCTGATGAGGGCTGATTGCTAAAGATGGAATAGGTGAAGGCAAAGGAGCATGGTTACGCATCGATGTGTTCTCGGGCGAGAGGCTGACAGGCTCTCCATCGTCATCTTCCGAGGCAGATTCGCCAGTGTCTTCCATGTGATTGTTACTCTCATCGATCCATTGGTCTGTCGTGATGTCAGTGAACGTGTTGAGGCCTCCATTGACCAAGGGGGAAATGCTGAAGAATGGTCTAAGGTACTTCGGGGACTTGGCCCACGTTGACGGTATCGCCCGAGAGACCATAGCTCGGAGTGGTTGACAGAGTTGGAATAGCAAGAATTCAGTTGTCCTGACAGGTGTGCCAATTTGCTTACATTCATTAACTGACTTCAATGTCACCCATTCATGGTCACATGAGAATTTCTCTGCGAAACATCAGCTCTTGGAATTGGAGAGAAGGAATTGAACTGAAGTACGGTTATGACTTCGAAACACCAAGCCTCGGGTGCATCGCCTCCCCGAGGAAGCACATCGACTACAAACTGGTTCGGTCTTGTCGCCTAGATGAAGTTAGTAGGTGTAAATATGCGCTTGACCCCTGCAGCATCTCGAGTATTTGCCTTGCATAAGCGTGCAAGTGAGAAGAGTGAAGGGAAAGCTAGTACTTACATTTCACATGTTTGTCGCGGCATTCCTGACTATAACCATCGATATCAAGTCAGTATGGTCTCGCCAACATTGAAGCCGAGCAAACCCGAATGAGACAAGCAGGCCAACACATACCATCCTGACCGATTCCTTGCCACCATCCCTACTCACCCTCTCGACTAAACCGATGTCATAAACAGTATGGGAGACCGTGAGTGTACCAACATTGGGTTTGGGTTGATGCTGTAGAAGTTTGTGATGTGTTGAGATGATGTCGTGCAAGCTCGAAGTGGATGGGCAGGCGGGCGGCGGGGTCTAGATTCGCTAAAAGGACAACCCTGGCAGCCTCGCCTGGATTGTTGTGGAGCACCAAAGTAATAACTCACAGCTGATAGGACAGCCAAGCCTGTGTTTGCCCCGAGGAGCCGTCAGAGCCCGACTATTATTAAAGGGGCTGCTCAAGCGAACCAGCAAGGTTTCTCCAGACATGATCTGTAAACATCAACATGACAACACCACAGCTTCTACCATGGGAGACAGATGCACAGTTAGGCAAATAAGGGAATGCCAAGATAAATTCTAGAGACATGTGGTCTTCTAAAGATGCCTTCGTTTTTCAAAATAGTTTAGGTCCCAAAAAGTCCGGTAATTTGTGGATCCCAGGACAACCCCATGACGGCATCTTAGGATCATGAGACTGAAGGCCTGTAAGCTAGGGGAGCTTCAACAATGACCGGACGCAAGAAGTGGACATTTGCCCAATGACAATCCAATGGGGCTCCGATTCCCCAGATTCAATCGAGGCTCCGGCCACAGGTACGAAGGTCTATAAGTCTGGGGCATGCGGCTGAAGAAACTGTGATTTTCATCCCAAACCTTTCTCTCCTAACAACCTCTCATATCTAAAGTTCCCACCAGTTCTCATTGAAGTATCTTCTTCGCAAATCGTCACCATCAATTACTAGCGTTGCCCACGATGGTACTGATGTGGATAACAAGAAAGGCGAAGCGAGGATCGAACGACCCGATATCCCAGCACATTGAAAAATTCTTTTCGAGATGTACCAGCAGAGGGCCAAATGAGAGGAGGCCCCCATCTCTCCCACCTCCCTATACTGCACAGACAAGAGCTACGGAGCAAATCCTACCGTCCGGCGGCAACACCTTTAGGGCTGTCGCTGATGATATAGCAAATGCCAAATTGTCTTTGTTCGTCTATTTTGTTGTTGTAGTTGTAGCTCTCGGAGGAGCTCTTTTCGGTATGCCATCAAGAAATCCCAAACACATTTCAATACTGATGCTTTCCTCATAGGTTACGATACTGGCTCGATTGGTCACGTTCTCCTTCATCTTCATAACTCCATGGAGGGTGGCATATCTGCGGAGCAGAAGACAACGATTGTGGCTATGGCACCTACTGGAGCATTCATCGGAGCGAACTTTGTACTTCTCGCTGTTAGACATGGAAGGAAAGCTGTGATGAACCTGAGTGGCGGGCTCTACATTATTGGTTCCGCTGTGCAAGCTTCGGCCAAGTCTGTGCCTCAGTTGATCATTGCACGGTTGGTGATTGGCCTGAGTATTGGCGCTGCTTCAGCGGTGGTTCCGGTAATATTACACTTTCAGTGCATAACATAGCTAACTTTTGTCAACAGATGTACATCGGGGAGGTCGCTCCACCCAGGCACCGAGGCAGAATGACCGGCATTTTCAATATGGCAATCACCGGAACTCAGTTGATTGCTTATGGCATCGGAGTTGGACTTGGACAAAAGAAAACTGGCTGGAGAATCATGACCGCAATTGGAGGCGGGATTGCAGTCCTCTGGATAATCCTCCTCATGTTTTGTCCAGAGTCACCTCGCTATCTCATCACGCTCGATAGAAGCAGAACAGAGAATGCTGTTAGAAGACTTAATCCAAATGCGACACAAGAGCAAGTCAATCAACATGTGGAACAGTTACACAGACACATGGAAGATGCTCAGCTTGCCAGAGGGGGTAGAAGTGGGTGGTGGCAGTTCAAACAGCTCTTCAGCAAGCAGCATCGGACAAAGACCTTCGCGGCGTGTGGTCTGATGGCACTCTCTCAACTCAGCGGCTTCAACTCTCTTATGTACTTCGCTCCCACTCTTCTCAATGCATTGGGATTTCCCCCGATCGTCGCCATTGCGATTCCTGCAACAAATTTCGTCGTCACCATGTTCTATATGGCTTTCGTCGACCGTTTTGGAAGAAGAAGCCTTTTGTTGACGACTTCCTGGGGAATGGTAAGTACTCATTGTGTTGATTCTAGATCCAGGTGATTGACAAATGTTACAGACTGTATCCCTCATAATCAGCCTCCTCGCTTGGGAATTCAATTCTCTGAACTATGCTCTGGCAGACGAGATCGGCGATGCCATCTTGGCAGGACATAGACCAAAACCACCACTCGAGAAGTCCTCCTTCATAATCCTCGGGTCAATGATTGGCTTCGTCGTATTTTACGCTGGAGCTATCGGCAACGTTGCTTGGACATCATCGGAGTTTTTCCCTACGGAACTACGCGCTCATGGAACCATGCTCATGAATCTGTTCAATTGGGGCCCTAACATCGTCGTATCTTCATCATTTTTGCCCCAGTTCGAGAACACAGGTGCACCAGCTACTTGCGGCTTTTATGCCGGGCTCTGTGCCATTGGGTCAATTTTCGCATTTTTCTTTTATCCCGAAGTGAAGGGTTTGCCGCTCGAAGACATCAAGGAGATCTTTGCTACCGACGAATCGCCAGTGAAAGCGGCAAACAGGAAGCAGAGAGAATTGAAGGAGGCGAGAAGGAACAGAGAGCAAACGGCAGATGGAGAAAGCGTTGTTTGATTGGAAATGGAGTTTTGACTTTTGACTTTTGTTGTTGTTTGGCCACTTACTTTTGACGCATTTGGAGTCATGACACTCGCTATACCCTCTTGTTACCGATTTCAAGATACCCTCAGTGAGAGGCACTTCTTTGAAGCCAATTCACTGTCGCTATATATTGCTGTTAGTTTCAATGCACTTTTGTTCATGCCTGCTCCGGCAGGATTCAAGCTGTCCTGCGCGAAAAAAAAAGAAAAAAGAAATCTTGCCATAAGGTCAATCATAGATTCTCGCTCATCGTGTGATTGACAACCAAAAGATCCAAAAGATATTCAGATCAATCATATCAAAGTGGGGCCACAGTGATGACGAGGAACGGACCTCCACGGTCATGACGGGGACTCTGTGAGTGAGCCATGTGACTCTCGGAAGTGGCGGACATCCCATGGTCCAATCCACCAACGAGAAATTGTGTTTTTATGCTACATGGAGTTCATGTACAGTACCTACTATTGATTTCTATGTCGCCTGTGGATAGATGTTTGGATCGCAGTTCACAGGATTCAATTTCTTGACATTCTTTTCAATAACTCTGCTCGCCACTCTTGAGTCCGACAAACCTAAAGCCATAGCCATTTCTCTTGCAGCTGCAAACTTCATTGGAACCCTGGCCTACATTTTCGTTGTCGATAAGCTGAGCAGAAAGCTTTGAATGCAGGTCACACTCCTATTAATCGTACGCTGTATTCTCCAAAGATTACATGCTCTTTTGAATTTTTACTGATACTGTTGTTAGGTAATCTCATGCGGGATCTTCGTTGCCTGTTGGTGCCATGCTAGCGTCGATATCGCAGGATTCCATCCGCATCCAGATGCAATATTGGGATGGGCAGTCTGGGTCATACACACCTTCATGATCATTCTTGTGTTACCATACTCATTGGCGATCGGCAACGCAGCCTTGGCATCTGTTGAATTGCTTCCCAGTGAAGTTCGTGCCCAAGGAGCCAAGGCGATGGCGACTGCAAACCGGCTGTCGAATATCATCATCTCTGCCAAATTCCTTCCGCAGATGTCGGGGTCTACCCCTACTTGGACGTACATCACGTATGACATTATCAACCTTGTGACAACTGCCTGTGTTTATTTCGCGTACCTAGAACCAAGGGCATGCCGTTGAAAGCGATCAGTAATCATTTCAAAGATGGGTTTAGAGTCAAAAAGGCAGAATTGTGGTAGAAAGAGCACAAGAATGCAAGAACACAGAACATTGTGGTTTGAGGCCCTTTCACTCAAGTTACGACTGTTTATAATAACAAAGGCGTGTTCATTTCAAATGTCCGCCTCATCAGAAGCGAGACGCTCGCTGTTCTTGTACATAGTTAGTTACATTTTTGAAAGTAGTACTAAATCATATGTTACTTTGGACTTCTAAATGCAGAATACTTTTTTTGACTGGTAAGAATCACTTTAGAGTAATGTAATTTAATCATTGCCCTAGGCGGCTCTTAGACTTTCTAACGTCCCTGGCATGACGACAATTTTGACTCACAAAAATGTTTCTTTATGATGTCAGAAATACTTTCGAGACTAATATTCTAGCGTCCAATTTTTAGTATCCTTCATTGGCAGGCAGCAGTATCGGAGTCTGCTGGTCCCTCATCCAAATCAAGCGTGACCTGTGAGGAACGAATGTCAAGTTCCTGTATAGAACTCTGCCAACACTACAGGCATGATCATAAGCTCTATTCGGAGTATTCAAGCCTCACATCCATCCTTACGGTAGCGTGTGTCGGGGAGCTCGGGAAGTGGTAGCTCAGCCCTATTCATGAGCTAACCACTAGATCCTAGCACTACTGCAGTCGGCATTTGACCTGGAACCAATGTTAAAAAGCTGGGTTGCTCGAATTAAGGTTAAAGTTACAGACTAAAATACTTGGTATTTCTAAGTCAGACATGAAACATAAGTTTTGGTAGAACGTAGTTCGAGAAAGGCTTGGTTGGATCGTCATATCTGTCAGCTGAGCCACCCCGCGAACGTGAGGGGGTTTGCCTCGTTCCCGAATATCCTTGCTGGCATACAGCCATCTGCAGGACATGATCAGCAATAGCTACATCTGGCAAAGATCACCGAGCGAAGCAGAGAAATTTTCATAGCAAGTTGAGATGTCCAGCCAAAGCAAATCCAACCAGAAGAATTAGTTACCCCTCACGTAATTAAGGAATGAAAGCGGCGAACAGCTTCAAACCTCTCAAGGACGAGCTCAATACCACACTTGACCACGAGTAGCTCTTCACCTATTGTTTGTCTTTACGCTCGTTGGGTGTTCCTTGGCAGGTGAGCTTGTTGCCACGAGTGGCACTTATTCCCAATTCTACGACGGAATTAGAAAGAGAGAAAAATCTCAGCACACTTCACAACCACCGGTGACTATCTCCTCTTCCAGAAGTTCAAGAGACATTCCACACTGCCGACTGCCGAAGTGTGCCTAGTCCCCAAATTCATCTCAACGCAGGTCCACACCATCAGGCTCAGCCACCCCCCCTGCCGCGCGTCTCGTGAAAATCCCCCTTTTCTGCCAGCTGTACGGATTTGGTATTTAACTCCGTAGATTGGGTTGTCTCAGCTTGGAATTCACTGGTTCCAGTCGCGACCCCATCTCCAGGTGCCGTGCTCTTCTACTTAACAGGCCGTCGTCCGAATCAGAAAGCAAAGCCCACGAATCTAAGTATGATGAGGAACCTAAAAATTGCACTCAAATATATGCTAAATTTCGCACCTGTTGATGCTCTGGACTATGACCTCCTTGCTTGTGAAGGTGGTTCTTTGTTCCTTGATCTTTGAGAAGCAAGATCTATAGATGATGTGCTTGAATAGTTGATGGAAATTGTTGTTACCGCGCTGCTTGGAGATTAGACTAGCGACGAATTTGATTGTAAGCATGATAATTCAAGCATACCCGAATATCTCTGAAGCTTGTTTGATTCTTAAAGATGCTCCCAGTTGCTACTGATCCCTCCTAGGTCGAGATTTTGATTCGAGATGACATCATTACAAAGGGTGAGTGTAAGTCAAGTGTGAAAAGTACGATTTCTTGGCGATAGTACACACCTCCTCGGGCTGAGAGAGTGTGGACCCTACATCATTTTTGACGCTCTATTGGCCCACGACAAGATATTTTTCAGAAGTAAGATAACAAAGGATCGCCATGCATCATTTATAGATACACTTAGTAGTGATAAGTTTTGCCACGAAAGAACAATAATTTTCTTTCACGAGTAAAAGCAAGTCTTGAATGAGCAAGAAGCCATGAAATCCGGAATTAATCTCTTTTCGTGGATCTCCGAGTCTCACAGCTTGCTCCAACAGTTCTGAACAATCGCAATAATGTTCTGCTCTCTACCCACCTTCTCTGCCAAAGCTATGTCAATACAGCCTGAAGCTCGCTCCAATCTCACCGAAGTCGCATTCATCAAACCCGGATATCTTCCTCCGTTTCTAGAGACATTCGAAGGTCCCAGTGGCTCGCTTCCTTCTTCATCTGACTGGATCGTTCAACTTGGAACTTCCTACCCAGGTGGACCTCTGGACGAATCGAATCGCAATAAGGCTTTGCAGCCGCTCCTCTGGGGAAATTGTTGATCGAAGCTCGGATCAAGCTCGGAACAGCTCCAGCTTCGCAACAACAAGAAATCTGGAAGGACTTTAGAGGAAACCACTGGAATTGGCCAGCTGCTACTGATTGGGACATCCTAGAGGTCATTAACGGCGATTCGACCATGCATTTGACTGTACATTGTGGTATGCGTCCTGGTGGTCCTTGCAATGAAGATACCGGGATTGGGGGTCCTGGGGCTGCTTTCTCAAGAGGCGACTTCCACACTGTCAGCCTGTTGGTTGATAGGAGTGTGAAAAAAAAATTCAGCGGGCGAAGTGAACTGGAGAACAGAGTCGATGACTTGGTCTGTTGATGGGAAGGATGTGTTTGTGCTTAGCAGCGCACGCGTAAGAGAAAAAGCAGTGTGGGGGAAATTAGCTTACGATGAACATTTTCTGTTATTGAACATTGCGATAGGTGGGAACTGGCCAGGTGCTCCGAACTCTCAAACTGTGGATGGGCCTTCTGTGGCAATGGAAGTTGATTATGTGGGTGTCTGGAACTCAGTGTGAGGGGTGTCGTCGTATTGATCTAAACGAGCTATGTTGTATTTGAGGCGCAGGCACCTCCATATAGTTCTGTTGCAAATTAAGGTCGATTTAATAAGTTGACCTTCATTCATATATCTTCTCGCTCCTTCAATGTGATTGTTTCGCGACCAATTCGAAGATCAGTCTATCCATTCGCTTGGACTGAATCCAATATTCTCCACAGGCCAAATCCCACTAGCAGCGAGTTCATAGACCTGTTTGTCCTCCACTTTGTTCGCAAACCCATACAGAAATCTCAACATCCATACATCCATCTTGAAAGCTGTGTCCATATTCCTCCGACAGGCCTCCCTGAATGTCCGGAAAGCCCCGAAGCTGATCTCAAGAACGGGCCAAAAATTCCTCAGTTCCAACAGAAGTTCAAAATTCTTTTCCAGACGTCTCCTTGCCTCTTTAATCTCAATTTCAGATGCACTGAATAGCAGTGTATGGATCTGAACAGTCGAGGCGACAACTAAATTGTGTCCGACCATTGTGTAAAGAACTTTACAGCCAGCTATTTGGTGAGACTCGTAAACGAGGTCACAGAGTGAAGACGAAAATAACTTGCATTTATCTACATAGTAGCGACATGGCCCTTTTGTAGACGATGAGTGTTGGCATTCGTGGAGGTACTGATAGAAAAGGAGTTGTCCGAAATGGTAGTATCCAAGATGAACGGCAACGAAAACTCGACCCAGACCTTGATTTCCGTAAAAAAGCAAGTTTTCGGATGTATTCTGCATGTGTGGAGGCAAAGATGAGCACCAGGATTCGAGTTTGTGGGAGAGATGTTGGATTGTCTGCTCGTGCTGGTCTAGACTTTTGGGAGTTCCTGGGGTGCTGATTAAAAACTTGTGGAAATCGTTGATGTCTATCAGAATCCGATTCAGGATGATCATTTGTGTGAAGAGTGACGAATTATCAGAGCACGCATCGATCTCGGATTGCTGACTTTGAATTCGCAGTCCGAGGAAATATCCTTCTTCGATAGGCAATGGAACTTCATTCTTTTCAGCCATCTGCCTTGGCAATCCTACTCCAGCTGAAGACCAGGTATCCAGCTTCCAGATTGTCCACCAGACTGTCTTCCGTCAGTCGACCATTATCTCTTGATAATACAACTTACCTCTGATATTCACCTGCCTTTCAACCGCATTTTTGGCAGCCATGTGTGCCAAGTCAAGCAAATTAGCCATTCTGCTTGCCACCGAATAATATACCGACTCGGCAGCTGCATCCCCTTCCGATCTGCTCACAGTTCCAAGAAGGATGCAAGCCTGGATTGTGGACAGTGAAACATTCCTAATGTCCAGAAGCCGGGCACTCTCTCTGGCATATCCGGTACTCCTGTCCCAGGAACAATGGTCTTTAAAAGCAATATTTGTAGAAAAGCTAGCACATTTAGTTGCTGTTGTAAACATGGATGGAGACATACCGAGCTGACAAAGCTAGCATCGCATAGAGAATAATGGGCTGTGCTTTGCCTCTGGCTACCGATTCCGTAAAGCTTGGACGATGGAATAGCGTGTGGAATTGGTCATGGATGAGATCGAAGTATAGTTCGACAATCTCAAGGATAATTGGTGTTGGAAGTTCCAAGGAAGTGGAAATGACCGTGCTTGGCTTCTCAACCGCTGTTGGGCGAGCAGAGAGTTCATGTCGAGGCACTACTTGAACCCCAAGACGTGGTCCGGTGCATTCGAGTTGCTTCTCCCGGCAATGAGTGCAGACGGTATGTTTCGCAAGGAATATACATCTCTTCCTGCGGGACCTGGGTTATTTCGAAGGCAATTAGATCAAGATGACCACGGAGATCGACCTCTACATACCGACAAGCGACACATGCGGTAGACGTTCTCATGTTTCCTTGGCCGACTCGATGGTGGATTCGTTACCGTTTTGATGGGACGTTTGGGTTGCTGTCAAGAGTGGGGTGAGGGGGTATTAAACGAGGTCACTCGAATGGCTTGGCCGTATTTACGCCGCAGTGAAGAATATCTCCTGTGCAACTACAAGATGGCCGAGTGTGAAGCCGTCTAACATTGTGGCATAGGGAATGAACTCAGTTCTTCTGAAAAGTTATGGTCAGAAGATAGAAAATATAGTACTGGCACAGTGGCATGCAAACCAAACACAACTCTGATCATATCACTACAATTTTACCTCGAAGAAGGGACTGTATAAGTACAGGTATCTCCGGGAGGCAAAATTGACATGGCCATGAAGTTAAATAGTCAGGTAGAAAGTGGTATGTCTGCTCAAGGACACGAAATCGCAAGCTGTCTACGTAATGATTCAGCAACTCCTGGGTCTTTTCCAGAATGATGCTCTCAACTTCTTCATCCTCGTAACCAACAGCCTTAGCAGTTCTGTAGCTTTCAGCTGCAATCGTGATCACATATGGACCAATAAATGGGAGCTTCGATTTGAGGTTGAACAAGTTAGCTGAGACACGCAAAGTCTAGAATTCACCATCTTGAATCTGATTTTGGGCACCGACTTATTCATTCTTCAAGTAACCTGGGCCAATTTACTTGATAGCTGGCTGTCAAACTGAGCCACAACTTGCCGTAATGCAGTAATGCTTTGTTTGTGCATTTCGAAGCAGTCAAACTCGAGCGTTGCTAGTTCTACTGGGATGAAATCTTGCAAATCCTATGCGAATTAGGTCCACGTTGTCCCTTCGGTACTTTCATTGTAATATTCAAGAACCATTAAACAGCCACTGGATAGAAACGAATGATGAGGTACAATCCTCGTCGCCATTTCCACATTCCCCAGGAACTGAGGTAAAGCTCAATATAGCTCTAGAAGTTGAAAGGAGGCAAGCCGTTTTGTCTTGGCCCATTCATGGCGTCGCCATCTGCTTTTTGGATTGGCCGCCAGATCGACGTCTCGAGCTTGAGCGTTCAGCATCTATTTGACATTTGAAGTGTGTAATCCAGCGACATTGGACTGCTTAGTCCAGTCTGGAAGAATTCAGCTATCACAAACGGATTTTTTGGTGGACGTGGCCCGGTTTTAAAAATTTCGAGTTTGGTATTTCTGCTTACCTTTTTCTCTACTTCCAGGAAGGAAGGTGTTAGATCTAGTCCAGCGACCAGAGATCGTAACAGTGCGTTTACGTTTTCGCTCCCTCCTGATGCTTAAACAATGATTATTAGTCCCTAAATGCTAATTACTTGAAAGTCCTGAACCCAGGATACTAATTCTGCGTATAGAGCGAACCTATTTCCGGTTCTGCCCTCAAGGTAACACAGCCAAAAGGCTGGCTTTGTACTATTTTCTGGCCTGATTTGATTGTTCTGCCATTGACCCTATAGCTTCTCATGTTGATGTTTCTCCTCCACCTTGTCTTTCGCTAAACCCTCTTTTCACGTCTCTGTTTGGGTTTCGTAGCCTGAAATTCTCAATAGAATGTTCTTTGACCATTGTCTTCAATGTCCCGTGAGGGTCAACTCTCCCAATCCTCTTCCCCAAAAGTCGAGGATCACCATTAATGATACCCAGCTCGTAAGGTACTTTAGTAGAATTGTACCAGTCGAAGTCAGCAAACATCGCTAGTCGAGCTTCAGGCAATGCTTTCAAAACATTGTGTGCATCTCCATCATCCATTCGACTTGCCCACAGATCATGAATATCCCATTATTCCTCCACTTGTAGTGCTTTCCCAGCTTCGCGAATGAATATCTCCTTCAGAGTCGCACTCATTTTCACATCCTCATTTGCAGCCTTGAGAAATCCAACAGCCTAGTTTCCACCGAACAGCTTCTCGCTCCAAATTTGAATTTAGTCTTGGATGTATTCATCTTTAGCGACAGAAACGTTGCGGTAGATGCGGGCCGCAGATTTGGCAAGAGGGTCGCAAGAGGGTCTTGATTTATGGCTATTACTGCGGGGTTGTTGAGTATCGTAAGAGCGATCGGTGAGAGAACACTCAAGCCATTGGCCATGAGCAAAGGAGAATTAAGCATCGCCCACATTGAGAAAGGAGCTTTATACTGTGGATGTTCGTCAAACTCTGATCATACTAAAGCTGGGCAGGTCTACCTCATCGTCCGACATGCCTCCGTTTCCCACCTTAAGTATGTCTATGTTAGTCCAGGCTGCAGGGGTGCTTTTATTAATATACGGGGCAAGTCGATTGATGATATTGACAACAGAGCAGTTCTTCCCTGGAGCAATACACATTGGATCCGACGGATTGTCGCAACTGCAGAGATCGTCTGGCCGAGTGAAGAAGTCATACGAGTTCGTGATGGCTGTTGCCCACTGTAGAAAGTTAAGTTGAGAACGAGTTGCTGGGGGAATCTTCCATACTGCTTGCGTATAATCCTCACCCCAACTGCACAGACTATACAGAATCGGCCGTCCCGTTGCGTTGAGAGCTTTCAGCATTACTTCGTACCGCTGATATGATATCTGGGGAGTCCCGAATCGGCCTTTGTTGAAGCAATTATCATATTTGAGTAATCGAGACCCCAATGAGCAAACGCTCTCGCGTCGTTTGTCTCGTAATTAGTCCAGAGTCCCCGCTAGAGCCTGTCAGCAAAGCAACCAAAGACACAGAAACCTTGCATCTCACGATATCTTGCGTAAGTC
This sequence comes from Helotiales sp. F229, assembly GCA_002554605.1. NCBI lineage: Eukaryota > Fungi > Ascomycota > Leotiomycetes > Helotiales > Helotiales sp. F229. The sequence continues at coordinate 850,647 of MXAW01000004.1, read as the reverse complement.
ATCTCTCCCGCACTCGAGTCCTGTACATGCCAATAACAGTCTCATCTCATGTATCCGATCAGAAACATGCTTCATCCCATTTGGGAACTTAACTTATCGGCTTCAAGCATCTCGTTTTCGTCTCGTGCCGTCGATGCGCAGCAGACGTCAAGAACGACATAATTATACCCCACATCTCGCAAACCTGAATATACCAAGATTTGGGCCGTATCTAGGATCAGAGATTCCGATATGTCACAGCCTATTGCATTCCAATGGTTCTGTATTATGATTCAGTGCTTAGAAGAGCCAGCTAGATGCATGCTTATCACTGACTCCATACACTAATATGTGAGTGTTAAACATCCCAAATTGAAGGTAATTAGCAAACACGACGTACTGAATCATGCAGGTGTTTTATAATGGGTCAACTCATAGCGGCAGGTGTCCTTTCTTCCCTTAGCACCCGCGACTGGCCAATGGGCCTACTGCATCCCATTCGCCCTCTAATGGGCGTGGCCTGTCGCCCTCTTCCCAATTCTCCTCTTCGTACCCGAAAGTCTGTGGCATCTCGTCCGCCACGGCAAGCTCGACGAAGCCGAAAAATCTCTCACTCGCTTAGTTCGCAAGTCCGCCAACATCGACCACAAGAAAACGCTCGCTTACATCGTCCACACCAATGATCTGGAACTTGAGATCCAGGCGGGCACTTCATATCTTGACTGCTTTAAGGGGGTGGAGTTGAGGAGAACGGAGATTGCGTGTATGCCTTTTGCGGGGCAGGTGTTTGCTGGATCGTTGTTTGCGTATAATTCGACATGTTTTTTCCAGCAGATCGGGCTCCGCACGAAGACGACGTATCGTATGAATGTTAGGGGAACGGGGATGGCTTTGGCGGCAACTTTGATGTAAGTTCTTCTACTGAAATTCCTCTCTGGGGATTACTCATTGATCCATCGAGTGCATGGTTCGCCATATGTCGGACGACGTACAACTACCTATGGGGAATGGGTACTATAACAATACTCCTCTTCCTCGTCGGATTCCTCAACATTAAGCAGAGAGACGACAATATAGTGATCACCCAAGCAGCCCTAACCCTGATCTGGACATTCGCCTTCCAACTTTCCGCCGGGCAGCTCGGCTGGGCTTTCCCAGCCAAAGTCGGATCCACACTCCTGCGTCAAAAAACCATTTGCCTCGCACGAGATGCATACTACATAATCAATTTCGCAGCTCGTACACTCGAACCCTATTTCCTCAACCCGCGAGAGAGGAAGCTGAAAGGTTATACTGGCTTTGTGTGGGGCGAAACGGCCTTGTTGACTTTCATTTGGGCGTTCGTTCGATTGCCGGAGACGAAGGAGAGGACGTTTGGCGAGATTGATATTCTGTTTGCGACCAAGGTGCCGGCGAGGAAGATTAGGAAGTATAATGCGGATCTATATAATGAGAGTGCGCCGATTGTGGAAGAGTCTCGGAGTTGATCGGGAGATTGCTTGCTTTCTTGCTTGGCATTAGACCGCAGGCGAACTTAAAATGTATATTCTGCCTGAAATATTGGAGGCGGTGTTGCTCATGGAGTTCTGGATAGTGCTAGTAGTCGCAGGTGCATCAATTGTTGGGATTCACCATTATATTGACAGTGACAAGAGGAATAAGCTAAATTGTTCGGCTCGAGCAATCGCTAAACACGCCACAGTTGGAACTATCCCATCGTGTGGCAGACCGGCTTTTAGCGTCTTGGCTGGAACCCCACCAAAGTGCACGTCAACAAACCATGTAAACAAAGTAAATAATTATCATTCTACCTCCACCAAAATGCCCCCTAAAGCTATGCAACAAGTTGTCGCTGATTTCACTGATCCTGCAACTACACGACCTAATTTACCTCCGGTTGAAAAGACTGGTTCGGGCTTTATACCTATGGATTTACCCCGCTTTTCATCGACTGTCAACCTACCACCTCATGTAAGACCTATCGACGCCTGGGAGTTGTTTCTATTATTCTTCCCTGAGGATCAGATCCGGATCATATGTGATAATACGAATGCACGTAAAACAAGGGAGTTTCAGGACCGAATGGAGGCAGATGAGCTACCCAAGCAAGCTCGGATCAACGACTGGAGACCTGTGACTGTCGCTGAAGCCTACGGATACATAGGAATACGTATGTATATCGGAATCCATAAAGAAAACAAGGCTAGGCATTATTGGAAACCAGGGAGTCGAGCGTGGCCGGATCAGAAAGTTACAGCTGTCATGAGCCTTCAGAGGTTTGAGGCTCTACACACCTCATTCAGGCTATGTACCGCGGATCCGGACCATGAGTTTGAGGCTGTTTTTGACCGGGTAAGCCTCTCTTTCAATGATCCGGCATTCATTCTGACAGTTCATTAGTTAGAGCCTCTTAATACTTATATTCGGGAGACCTCACGTCGGCTTTGGACCCCCGGTCGAGATATTGCGGTAGATGAGGCTATGGCACGCTTCCAAGGCCGATCGAAGGATACATTGAAGATCCCAGGCAAACCGATTGATCGGGGTTACAAGGTCTGGGTCCTAGCTGATCAGGGCTTCTTTTTTGACTGGGTTTACCACCGAAAAGGTACCAAAGTCACTGATCCAGCGAGAGGTAGGCTTGGTCCTTGGAAGGTCACCCAACCGAAGGCTCTCGGCACCAATACCTCTTCCGCTGTCGTCGCGCACTTTATGGCAAGGCTCCCCAACCAAGGCAAAGGCAACGTGGTCTACCTCGATAACTTATTTACAAATATCAAGCTCTTACGATATGGGAGAGAGCGAGGATGGGGAGCTACAGGCACGTGCACAGCTAAAAGTGGCATCCTAAAGCGATTCTCTACGATGAAAGCTGAAGATGCGAAAAGGGATGAGATCTCTTGGGGCTCTCTATGGACGGAAGCTACCGAGGACAATCTGATCAATATGATGGCCTGGAAAGACAACGCTTTAGTGCTCTCGATGTCGACTCATTCTGATGCTCAAAGGACGGTAGAGAGGCTACGCAAACGGCCTTCCGAGACCTCATCTTCAGCCAAAACAGCCAGAGTACCCTTCGGGACACATGCCCGTGCCTGGCTTGAGATTCCTGAGTACCAGAACGATTACAACCACCAAATGGGTGCTGTAGATCAAGGGAATCAACTCAAGGCAACAAATACCTTGACACGGGTCTGTCTAATGGGTGGTCAGCAATCTCTAGTTACGTGGCTAGAAGATACGGCAATTACCAACGCCTATAAGCTTAGTTATCACTCGCAGGTGCCAGAGGAGGATAAATGGACTGACCAAACCATGTTCAGAACGGCGATTATTGACAGATGTTTTGAGATCGCTACTGAGAGCCGCCGAAAACGCAAAAGATCTTCAATTTTTATTATTGAAGAGTCAGAAGAGGAAGGAGACCACTCTCTAGAGCGTATGGAGTACTCGCGGGAGTGTATTGTGTGCTTAAAAGAGGGTGTTTCTCGGGTAGTACGAAGGAAGGTTTTGGGGGAGCTTTCAACGAATGTCCCACCAAATGTGACAGGATCCGGATGCAGGAAAATGTCTATATTTGGCTGTAAAGTGTGTATGGTCTCCCTTTGTAAGGACAGCAATTGTTTTACCCGGTATCATAGCAAATAATCAAGGCGTTGTGGTTGCAGTCTGAATGCCCTCAAATTTTGGTGGGGGATCTCCCCGCCAAGACGCTAAAACCCGTAGCCGAACTGCCACACGATGGGATAACGGCAGTACGGACGGACCGTCTCTTGAAGTACGTAGAGGTTATTCTAACCCAGGTAACGGAATTTAACATTACAAGCCATTCGAGATGCTGCTGAAAGACTTCTCCGACATAGTCCAATCAGGAAGTCCATTCTGCGGTTTCCTTGACGCAGCCGAATCCCCCACCAGCAAAACCAAAGTCCTCAAATCGCCACCAAGCCATCTCTGAACAGCCATAAAACCCTTCAAAGTGACCATAACTGTATCCCAATCAATAAGTCCCATAGCCATTGTCGTCGCCGGAGTCAGTGCTTTGAAGAACTTCCCCTCGGGTTTGTCTCTAGCGAATGGGCTAGCCACCAACAGTATCCAGATGAAAATGCCGGGGATCTGCTTCCAGCGCTGCAGAGGAACTCGCCACATTGATACCCAAAGTTGTTGAAATAGTTGAGGTGTGCAGGCCATTGAGAGTTGGGTTCGTGTGAGGATCGCCGAGCTGTAGATTATGGCTGTTGAGCGGCAGGCTTGGTAAACGAAGTCCGCAGCGTAACTCGGATTCGTAACAGGGGAGGAAGTGAGTCGTTGATGAATGTCGTGGATGCCTGCGATGATTCCTTTGTTTGTAGATGGTGAGAGATTATTTTGGCTCATGCCCAGGACTGAAAGTGTCAATGATCTTACGCTGTCGAGGATCTCGGCGGTCTCAACACCGATTTTGTGAATTGTGATGAGATCCATAAACGGTATATGCGATTGTAGAATTGGGCTGTCCAGCTCCAGAGGAAAGGAATTTAATACTGGCACGGGTAGCCCACGACTGTTGTCATCCAGAACTACCTCGCATTCGTATGTAGTCGCAATCTGATAGTCGGTTCTGAGAAGTCAGCTTTGCGTCTAAGTGATGGCAGAGAAGGCTTACCTCAGAAGCATTTTTCGAAGAAGGCAGAAATTGATATTATCTATTCCTCCCCTCGTATGAATCATGTCTCGAAGACCTCGCATATGAGCCATCGTGCTTCTCTGGTCCGAGTAAATAGACTGCATCTGCAATCAGTATGTACCCGAATTGTTTTGGGGGGAGGGATTTACTTCATTGGAGGCGAGCGACATGACTGCTGCAATTGATTCATTACTGACCCCGTTACCATGCGTGCCAATATGCTCGTTGATAAGTGTAATCAGTCTTGCTTTCGACGACATCGCATCGATGGATTTCTCAACATCCAAATTCCGCGAAGAAGCTTCGAAGTAAGCAGCCGATAGAATTGCGACATGGATTGCTATTGGGGACTGGGTCACGAACGGCAGCCATTGTGTTGTGAAAGAGGCGGGAGGTTCACTTCCATCGATCGATGACATGAATGGGGAAAGTCTTTGGGCGACTTCTCATTGTCAGCATGAAGGCTTCCGGGGAGGTATGGCACTTACAAAATCCGAACAACTGAGCGTTCCGTCCAGTGGGTGGTATTGGTAGGACCTCCAAAGGCTCCATTGCTACACCTCCACCACTGATACTGATGCGTCCACGTTCGGATATCCTGTTATCTTCCGGGTCCACATCGTATTGGCCAGAACGGAAGGCGACCACAGCAGCCTGACTCGACCTGTGTCCATCCCGAATCCTAACTTGATCAGGTGGGACGGACTCCAAAGAAACATCATGAAACCCCAGAGTTACCGTTCGATCGGAAGGAGAAAGACGATATCCTGGCGTCTGAACTTGTGGTAGCCCATCTTGAAAATTCTGCTCCACTGGACTTTGTATTTCGCGTATGGGCGAGAGAAATTCCAACACGTCCCATTCTGATTCTTCAACCTTCGTCTCAACGACGTTCAGGTCTATTATGCTCTCCTTGTACTTTGACGCCTTCCTATGTACCTTTAGTTATCATGCACTCGGCTGTCACCTTCTTCGTGGGACTTAGTACGAACCTGAAACTGTCATAAGTACAAGGAACTGGAGGAAATCTTCTCACACAATTGTTACACGGTTTATCTTTGGCTTGATTACACTGACGTCCCTGTCATCAGCCACGCCATTACGACAATGGATGCCTGAACATGTTCTCACCTTCTGTTTTCGTCTTCGACACTCCGTACACGAAGTTGAGGCTCGTTGACGAGTCCGGATCTCTCTCTTCTGTAAGCCGTCGGAGGTAAGTCCCGGTTTGGCGTCCATCCTTGAGGTCTCTCGATGTTGCAGAACCGGCGGCACGCATATTACTTGTGAGTTCTGGTGATGCATGACACAGTTATATGGACAAGGTTACACAGAAGGCTGAGTCTGCAAGGGATCGGCCTTGGACAGAATCGGTTTAGGAGGTGGGTACCACAGCTCGAGGCTAACGAAGCTTGCGAAGCCGAACCAAGCAATCGATAAAAGACGCCTCGGCATCTGTATCAAACCATTTTGTTGACAAATCGAGTGTACATGATAACTGTATCTAGCCCTCGCTGACGTGCTTGCCTCGACCTCTGTCAAGACGAGCACAAATCGTGAGTTAGTCCGACATTGACCACAATCCTCCAGCTACATCAAGATTTCCTTATATTTAACGTCAGGAACAAGATAATTGCTCTCCTAAATACACATATCAAATATTTAGATTTGTCAATTAAAGTTAATGGTACTAGGAGAGATTTAGTCAGCGGGCTATACATATTGTACCACTTGGGGTCTCCACTTGTCTTCCGGGAACCCCGCGTAAGCCAGTGTTTGGAGTCTAAAGCCTAGTAAAGAATACCATTGTAAGGCAGAATAGTGAAAACGCCTCTTTTCCCTCTGATATCTTGTCGTCTGGTTCCACCTCTAAAGTAAGTGGTTATTGAAACTGGAGAATGCTGGCATCTGTGCGGCTGTCGAGTCTGGATTTAAAGGCCCGCCACAAAGCTAATGGCTCTTTGTGTTGATGTCTCATCCACCCTTTCTTCCCATAATCACTTTTTCTTTGCGTCTCTGTTTGGACAAATAATTTTAATTTCCAAACAATCGCTTGTATAGAATGAGATGAGATGGTGGCGTAAAAAGAATGTATGGCTATTCAAAGAAAGGGAGCCGACATGGGGTGTTATTATTTCAAGCTACATAAGAATGATGTGCCCCAAACAAAAGCTTGATGTCCCCTCTTCCATTCCAAGGCTCAGGAAAAGGGAAAGTCCAACTTGATGTGTGGACGAAAGGACAACCAGAGGGGGGCCTTCCTTCACCAGTGCTAGCTTCTCGATCTTCTCACTGCCCTGCTTTTTGGCTCGCAACTTCAAGTAATAGCCGTAAACCTCCGGGTGAAGCTCGAGCGCTGATTTAGCCTCGAAGTCATTCTTTTACATATCCAGGACACATTTATAGCAAGCATCGAGAAGAGCTGCATGTCTTTCCGCACCTGCTGGTTTCTCCATGATACGTTCCAGAATGTCGCGATTGGAAGAAATTTGCCGTTTTTGTGGGGATCTTCTGATCATGCTGACAATTCCAACGACGCAGGAAATGCAAGAGAGAACAAGTATTAGAAGCATAAGGCTGAAAAATCGAATCATGTATATATTCCCGAGCTCGTAGAGTGCATCCAAAGACAATGCTGTTGGGGATGGAATGGCCGGCATCCCCATATGGGTTGCGAGCGTTGCCATTGTACTAATCTGCTGTGAATCCTTTTTAGTGTCTTGGATCAATACATTCGGAGGAGGATCATACATAATCACTGTCCAAGGGTGCACCAGGGGCGGGCGTTTGGAACAGCTTGTGGAGAAATAATGGGGGTCGCAAAAGCACTGATCGATACGAGATAGATGATGTTAAAGTTCAGGCAACTTTCTTGCCAGAATAATTATCGGTGACCTTAAATATCTTTCGTCATCGTTGGGTAGGTCGAACGAGGAGGGGTTAGGCTAAAGAACCAAACTCTCACTTGATCTGAAACGGTCTGGAACCTATGCTTCCGGTGATTTTCCGAGGCGCAAAATCAATTTTTGGCTGGCTGAGGTCAAGATTGATACTCTCCTAAAAGTACACATATCAAATGTTTATAGTCTTAAATTTAATTTTAATAGTATTAAAAAATAATTAACGAAAAGGCTATATATATATATATATATATTATACCACTTGTGGTCTTCTCGGGAACTCCGCGCGAGGCAGTGTTTGTAGTCTGGAGCCTAGTGAAACACCTGTTCAATGAGGAAAAGAGAAAATACCTCAGGATGTCCTATAACCAATCTAGCACTTTCGATCTTGCAGCTACACGGCTAATGACAGGTATCACGACCAGCGCCATAATGCTGGAGTGCGAATCTGCTCGAGGCGTGACCTCAGGAATTGACAGGAGTTGGGGAGAATGACTGGGAAGTTTGCATTGACCTCTAGACAAAAGACGGATTTCAGTCTTATAACAAAAATGGAGGGATGCGAAACATGATGCTGAAGAATAGGTAAGAGATAAGAGAGTTGTGGTTCGCGCGAGAAGCTGCGGTGTGGGGCGGAGTTTTATGGAAGGCACCTCCGGAACATGAAATCAAACTTCTTTACTGCACTATTTGTCCACACGCAGCTCTTTCAATAAAGCGATGCTAAGGAACATGCTTTAAAAGCACCTAACAAATCATTCAATGCCTTCAGATTATCTTATTACTTTTATAATACTTATGATTTTCGAGCATCGGTTGTAAAGGACACATACGAGTACATCTCCGCCCCACAGCGAAGGGGGATGGGCACTAAATATTAGCGAACACTCGCTAGACTCGACGGCTGTGCTCGGCCTTCAAAGCCTGGGACACTCCTTGTCCTCCTTGTCCTCTTCAGCTTCTCATCACATCACCATCCCATGCAACAACATTGAACATCAATTTATATACTAAGTCCATTGCTGAGTAGAAATCTACCTTGAATCCTACAACCAATCATTGAACCACTCCACTGCTCCACGAAAAGCACGCTCCTTCGCCAATCTCACCTCCTTAATAGTCAAATCTCCACGAACACTGAAGCCATGCTCAGTACCACTGAACACAGTACTCATCCAAGTAGCGCCAATCGAAGTCATCAAATCCTCAGTCTGTCGTCGCTTCTCAGCTGGTAAGATATCATCTGTCTCTGCCGCATATATGGCCAGCTTCTTCCCTTTTCCCAGCTTCGCAATTTCCTCCATGGTGAAGAACGATGGATGATTGACCACGCCAACATCGATAATTCCAGATCCCATTAGACGGATGATATACCGTCCACCGAAACAATATCCGACGCCTCCGATCCTAATTTCGCTCCCGTATGCCTCATGGATGTGCTTGATGATACTGGCAAGAATCGGATCAGTGACAGGTGGTTCGTGGCGCATCTTCCATTCTTCGAATGCCTTCGGACCTTCCTCTATCCACCATGGCGGCTTAACAAATGGATATGCATCTGAAATCTCAGCTTTGTCTTGCAGCGGAGTTGCGAGACCTCTAGATTCATAATTTGGATCGTCTTTATCTACCGTCCAAGGCACTTTGGAACCCAGTGGGTAGCTTGGTGCGATACCTTTCGGGAGTCGACCTTGTCCGGCGAATTGATCTGGCATCAAGACATCGCAGTTGAGGTGTGATGCGAATAAATCGGCTAGAAGCTGGGCGTTGGGTAGGTATATCCCGTGGCCTTCAGTCAGGAAGAGAATCACCCTATTCTGGTGCTCGCTTTGAGCGTCTGGTTGTGGTAGCTTGATACCCTCTGAGGCTGCAGATGGCTGACTGGCTCGAGATATATACGCCTCGATTCCGTCGATGTTAATGACTTCCCCTCTTGGGTTCCCCTCCCAGATGGGGCTCGGCGAAGATGGATCACAGCAAGGATGAGGAGCTTGAGACATAATTTCAGAACGATGAGAATTTGGTGTGATACTGGAGGTAGGAAAGAGCTTTTATTCCGGTCATTTGAACAAGGCTACTCCTTTCCTGTGGCAGTCGGTGCAATGTTCATCTTTGCTGACTGGCACCCTCAAAGCCCAGTCACTTTCTTACCACCTCATTGTGATTGGATCACTGCAATGGGTTTCTGGAGGACCGCCACAGATCAACCAATACTGAACTTCTCTCATAGTAGTCTCCCATTCAGGCACAATGCTTGACAGCGGCTGACAGAATCCGGGGTAAATCTCCTGCTATGACCCTTGAACTTTCCTCCCCGCGCCTCGTGGGGCCCTCTCCCCGAGATCAACATTGACCCGAGAGGTAAGAACTACTCAAGTCCTCTCACCAACACTCTTCGAAAATCAGATACCCACACAAAAGCAAGCCTCATCCGAAAGTCTCAGAGTCAAGCAAAGTTCTGTCTATTCACAAAATAATGCAAAATGCCGGGCCTTCTCACAGCACCCGACTTCAAGCACATAACCGTTAAAGAACTCCACCCTACATTCGTAGCCGAGATCCATGGGGTCGATTTCTCAAAGCCGATTCAGCCAGATGTATTTTCTGAGATTAAAGATGCGATGGCAAAAGTGTGTTCACATCCCTCCAAGCTCATCACTTTCCCCCCTCTTCACTCTCCGTTGAAATGCCACTCTCCTAACATGAACTTAGTATGGTGTCTGCGTCTTCCGATCCACATGCCTAGATGACACCCGGCATGTTGAGTTTTCACGTCTCTTCGGTGACTTGGACGATATCAGACCATACTTGACAGGAGGAAGGAAAGCCAAGTTTCCGTACTTGGAGCTGTTTGATGCGGGGAATATGGATGAGAATGGAGAGGTGGTGAAGGTTGATAGTCAAAGGGCGCATTATAATAAGGTATGTTATAATCATTTCGTAACCTTTGAGGCTCTTCGAAAGGTCATCTGTCTAGGTCAGATCAGGTCAATCTTAAATGTTGTTGGATTTGCTGTGTTTTTGTTGAAAACCTCCCTACCCTTTGCACATAATCAAGCGAGAAGAAAACATCCTTCCAGTAACATAAACTCAGGGCAACACACTCTGGCATATCGACTCCTCCTTCAACCCGCGGCGGACATCTTATTCCCTCCTCCTCGCCCACACCATCCCGCCCCCAGGTACAGGCGGCTCTACTTTCTTCGCCGACACGCGGCACGCCTACTCCACTCTCCCCTCATCCCTAAAATCCAAACTCCAAAGCAACTCCTACACCGCCGCCCACTCCCTCTTCCACTCCCGTAAACTCGGTTCACCAGCCTATTTCGCTGATCTCCATCCCACCGCACACCCCATGACCCAGCACAAAATCCTGCAAAAGCACGAGCCGAGCGGCCGCTATAATCTCTATATCGGTGCACACGCGCATCATATTGTTGGTGTAAGCGAGGAGGAGAGTAGGGAGGTATTGGGTGCGTGTATGGAGTGGGCGACGAGAGAAGAGGGAGTGTGTGAGGTGCATTGGGAGGGTGAGGGGGATCTGGTGATCTGGGATAATAGGTGCGTGATGCATAGAGCTGGGGGAGGGAGTTTTGAGGGGAAGTGGAAGAGGGATATGAGGAGGACGACGGTGCATGATGATAGTAGTATGGCTTGGGGGGAGAATGAGAGGGGGATGGGGAGGGAGGGGTTTAAAATGACTTCTTGAGATTTGAATAGAATAGGAATTGGAGAGCAGGGGATGAAGCAATATCAGGCTTTGGTGCTTGATTTCATTTTCAGGATCTTGCTCCCTCATACCAGCTCGATTCCAACACCCGCCCCTCTTTATCACCCCTCCCTGAACTCCTCCGGTGTATCCTCCTGACATCTCCAACTCCCCCTCCTAAATGCCTCTAAGCCCCTAACATCGTTATAAACCTTCCAAACCGTCCCTCCCCCAAGATGCTCAACATCAACACCATACCTAATGGCGCCCTCAACCGCCGGGGCAAGACAAACGTCCGCCATCGACAACTCATCACCAACACTATACCTCCCCGAATACGCCTCCGCAATTTTATCATACGCCAGCAATCCCTTCTCCATGAACTCTTTCGCCCATTCTTTCGCTGTTCCGTCTGCGGCTTCTTCGCCAACTAGTGTTTTCACTTTCTTGAGAATGCGGAGGTTTGTGACGGGTTGCACGTCGCAGGCGATTATGTTGACTAATTCCCGAACTCGGGCTCGACCCACGACATCGGTCGGTAGTGGGAGCAGCCTTGGGGTATCTGGAAAGTACTCGTCCAAAAACTCTAGGACGGCGATGGATTGCCGTATGATTATTGTCTCGTTGGATGAGGTAGTGATAGTGAGAGTCGGCACGCTGGCGCTGGGATTGAGGGATGTATAGGAGGGAGATGTTTGCGTGGATTTTAGTAAGGGGATATAGGTATAAGTTAGGGAGAGGTTCTTGAGATGGGCGGCGGTGCGGACGCGGGCGCTGCAGGAGGAGCGGAAATAGCTGTGAAGGTGGAGGGTTGGCTGAGACATTTTAGCTGGTAGATGGGAGGAATAATATGTGCTTTCTTCTGTTCAGATGAAGATGAAGATGGGGGTGTTTGAGACTGTTGAAGGCAGTTGTTCTTTATATATAAATATACGCCCAGACACATGTCCCTCGAGAAGATCATGCTGGGTGCTGCGGAATACTGCGGATGGGAGCTGGGTGTTGGCGAGGACACCCTCTCCAGAACATAATGCCGTCGCCAGCCATCAGATCTGATTTGATGGAGTAATGAGAATGGTGAAATCTTGGATGTTGTGCTGTATTGAGAACTGAAGGGAGGAAATGTCAGGAGAGACACGGTGCGGGGTCGTCCTGGATTGCGGGGTACAGTAGCGCAACAGAGGGCGGAATTAAATCCTCGCTGTGAACACCGTACCTTAGTCATCATGGGTTAACGAAACGAAAATAGCAAATGACTAGTATTCTATGAATAAGGCCGAGGAAGACGTATAAAGAATAAAGAGGGTCTTGAAATTTTGCTGAAGCGAAAGTAGTTCTGATGTTATGGACAAGTTGAGTTTTCAGCGAGTTGCAAGAGGGGACCAAGAGCAGAAAGAAAATAAACGCCAAAGGAAATAGCGAACGTCGTCTCATTGGGAAATCAAGTAGAAATGCCTGGCCAGTCTATACACATGTCAGCATAAACACAACAGGGGTTCTGAAAGCGCAACTCACAAAATCTCGTCCTCTCCTCATTTCTCCCACTAACTTCAACCTCATCTCCCACCCTGATCACCTTGCCCTCATCCCCCCTCTTAACAAATCCATACCGCCCGAAAATGGGACTATATTTCATCCCCGGATCGACCCTCCTATCCTTCTGCAAAAGCTTCAACACCTCACCATCTCTTCCTGTTCCACTCTTTCCAGTATGGTAATCCACATTCAGGCTGTTGCAGCGACCGCAGTTGCCTGTCAGGATGATCTTCGATCCTGAACCTTCCATGTCCTTACCTTTCTCGCCAGAGCCGAATGTCAATTCGCCCCAGTAGTCCTCAGAGTAAGCAGCTGCAGACGATCCAGACCCGCTGACGACAACATTAGCTCGAAATTTGGAGAGATCCATTTCCACGTCTTCTGGTAGTCGAGTGGAGGCGTCCGCAACGGATGATTCATTAATCACGAGATATGGCGCACAGTCGTTAAATGCTATAACCTCATCATCCTGCTCAAACATTGGTCCAATGATTGGAACCGAGCCGAGGAGTTTTCTAATAACGTTCTTGGTTGGACCCTGACTTGCTGGTTTTCCAGGAAGGTTTCCTAAGACGGGTCGAGGATTCCCGCCCCAATACGCAAGAATGACTTTGAATCCAAAGCGGTCTGAAAGCCAAGAGTTGTACTTCTCGCCCATGTTGTACCCAGTCGTTGGACTTGAATGCATAACAACAGGGATTTTCTCCAAATTCTCTAAGAATTCAGGCTCGAGTGGGATCTCCAGACTGTCGGCTTCGCTATTGGATTTCGTGCCTGGAGGCCGGTATGTTACGACCAGGGTGTTGTTGTCTTTGATGGATGGGTGGAAGAGACACATCGTGGAAAATTGGGCGATGTGCATGTTCTCTAGCTTTTGGGGTGTTTCGGAGTGGGCTTTCAGAACCATGAAGCGTCGGTCAAGGTAGAATCCTTCTTGGGTTAAGACTGCACTGGAGACTTGACAGCCTCGGAAGGACTTGATTGGGTAGACCCAGAGCTATCTTTGAATGAGCAGTGTTCTCAATCTTGGGACATATTGCTCACCTGGCTGATTTTCAGCGTATCGGAATTCTTGCATGATCGTCAGCGTTGGTTTGATACTGACGTGGAGTGCACTACCTTGGTGCTTGCTACATTTTTGGTAGCTCCATTTTGGTTTTCCAGAGAGTTAAAAGTTTTTCTCATGGCCTTTGCCTGTTGAGCTTTCCTCGAAGAAAGTCCGGTATTCTTCGATCCCGTAAGGCCGAAGTACGAAATCAGGCCGAGAATGATGGCCACACCAGCCCAGAGATAAAGCATCTTGAACTTATGGATCTTTGGAGGGGTTAAATACAATCTTTGATCAGTTTATTGTTCCAGAAGGTTATCACATCGCACAAAACAAAGGGTGTTACCTGATCACGTGTCCAGGTTATCCGAGTAGGAGAGCGGGGTAGTTTCGGGACAGAGGAGCTTCCGACCTCTATTTTGCTCGCTTTGAAGAAAAAAGATATAGAGTAGGCCTCGAAGTGTTGATGAGAAGCTTTTGAAGATTGTTTACCTAATATCTTGGTACCGTTGAGGATGTTTCGTGGTCGGAATCCTGAAGCCGGCAATGGACTGTTCGGGAACATCGGGATTTAGGGTTTACACTTGACGCCATCTGACAAACCCAATTGCGGCGTTGAGCTGAATCCCACTCTTGGAGTAACATCCCAGCAACACTGGTGTGATAGGTTGCTGGATTGTGTTAATAACAGGGACAAATCTAATCGGAGATTCGAAGAAGCATCACCCACGGCCTCGAACAAGGGGTAATATGTGGTCTTTGTGAAGCGGGATTCCGGCCCCTATTTGGGAAGGAACATGCATCAATAAGACTTCGATTTGAAATGAAGTAGCTTGATGCTTATTTGGAAGTTTTTTTGTGTGTAAAACATTTCCTAACGGCAAAGTTCCTAAGTGTCAGGACAACCAAGACAAAGTCCTCTCAACGCATCTTCATAGAACTCTGCAAACTTCGTCCCAGGCTTCAACAGCAGTCCTTATTATTCTCCTCGCGTCTCATCTCTGAATCGACCAGCTCACAAAGCCCGTACACTGTGGGAATCTGCTCTCCATATTTCTCATTCATGAAGAAACTTTCGAGAACGGGAACTCCCCAGCAATGCTTAAATCTTGTACAGCCCTCTTCAGATGCACGAAGAAGTCGAGAAAGAGCTTTCAAAATGTCTGACTCATCAGTGACATTGAGACGCGAGTATGCCTGCAGAAGATAGACGACATGTCTTTGCTGATATTTCCCGAGATTTGGGAACACGGTGATAATCTTTCCCATTGTGTTGATGACTAGAGAACGCGGTCAGCCAGCGCTTCATTCACGTGGAAAAATCTTGAGGGATCTGTTTCCCATTTCCACTTTTTAGAGCATTCAAAATATACTTCGCAGCCGGTGAAGATCAATCTGCAACGAGCGTATATATCCTCTTGGTGTGTCCAACCACGCGTGCTCCAATACGAGTTTGTAATCAGACTCTCTCTGGAGACTACTTATTGAATCTGCGAATCGGGCGTCTGCGCTTGATGATAGGGAAAGCTAGGGTGATGGCTGCCTGCCAGGTAGCCTGTAGTGAGGGTTCACCTCGCAAGCAGCAATAATAGTGGGGCGGATTGTTGATAAATTTGATCTAGTATAGACAGTGACTAAAGCACCTAAAGCTTGTTGCCCTGATCTATCTAATACCGGTCAACCCGTAGGTATTCGTAGCCCAAAGTAAGAGTAACCGTTATGGAATCCTCTATGATCTGTGGATAGGTGGATGTGGAACTGGCTGAATTTCCGGAGGCTGATTAGACACCCCATACAAAGCTTAGAGTCACGCATGGCTCACCGTAAGCCCAAACTAGCTTCCGCTGCTCACAATCAATAAATGTGGCAGCAAGAACCTCGCTATCACCGTGCTCAGCATTGCATAGGAGGTGAGCAGATGCAATGTACTCCCCAATCAGGCGCAGGAAAAGTGCGTAGTCCGGCCAGGATTCGGGGTGGTAACTGAGCGCTAGATACTGGTAGCTGGTTTTTCCAAACGTAGGAGCGATGCGAGGATCTGCTCGTTCCCCTCTCATACCAAAGTTGGAGCAAGAGGTCTATGCCCCCAGGTTGGCCCAAGTCCTGGGATAGGAATACTCTTGCCGTTCTGCAGATGTTATGGGGGTATTTGGCGTTATTGAATCATAAGGAAGAAAGGTATTGAGTGGCGAGTGGAAATTACAGGTACTACCTAGTCGCAAGCTGTGAGTATTCACGATTTGGCCCCACTAAAACAAGGCCGAGCTATTTTAGCACGAACTACTACCTAGGTGTTTTTATCAATCCCACCAGCTACAACAAATGGACAGATTATTTTCCTTTCCGGACAATTTCCTCCAAACTTATTCATCTGTCTGACAAACAAGCAAAGAAGGTTGAATGAACCCAACACAACATTCAATATCTTCAAGCACACCCGTCTCCTCACTATTTGCCTTGATTACTCTTAAGTCATCGATTTCATCACTTTCTCGACGGTCATCTCCCCAGCTTCTGTTCACGTATTCATCACCTCAAGGCAAACTAAGCACTCACCTCTGCGCCAATATGAAGGTCGTGAAGAGAAAATACGTGCCAAGCCCCTCGGGCTCTGATGATTATCATAGCGGTATGTCACTATGATTTTGATTCGTTGAAATATACTAATGTTAACAAATTAGATTCCGGTGTCTCTTCAATTGAGTACTACATGTCATTTAAAGATGAATATCGTGCTGCTCCAAATGGCAAACATACGATGCCATGGCCATACAGAATATCCCGCCCTTCTCAGATGACGAAAGACATGGTTGGACTTATTCAATCGGAAACCCAGAGCATTTTACGCAAACACAAGATTCATCTGCACGCAGTGTCCACTCATCGTCTGTCCCCACCACATACCTCTTCAACCAGCCGAGACACCTTCATTATCATCACACGCGATGACAATCCACATTTATGGGTTCAAGCCGCCACCGAAATACAAGACCTCCTTGATCGACAACTCGGTATGCGCAACACCGCCCTCAAGGTGCGAGTGGAGATCAGAAATGATTTGAGGATGTATAAAGATGTTTCATACGCAGTGAAAGGGGGTACCGCTGAGGCTACATTACTTGAGAAAGCACAGCAATGTGTTTTTGCTGAGGTGAAGAAGATCAACCTGTCCCAATGGACAACCATCGGTTGTGCCATGCGAGGCGAAGGTGGGCAAGGCAGTGGAATAAAAGCGACCATCGTTGTGTCTGTGTTACCTGGTACAAAAAGCTTGTGAACTTACACTGAAGAGCGGTTGGAGAAGGCAATGGCATCCATCGCTGCAGAAAGCAACAACGTTAACTTGCATCTCGAAGTTGTTCCAGGTTTGCTGATCCCATCCGTCTTCTCAGACATGGAAGATCCGGAGCCAATCTTTTACGATCGTCTGGCAGTCAACCCTGACTCTGGTATGTCCATTGGCCCTCGTGGTTCACAAGATGCTGCAACGCTTGGTGCCTGGACTTGGTTCACTGCACCCGGTCAGACTCAGAAGCAGCTTACCTTCTTAACCTGTCATCATGTCGTGGCTTCTGGTGATGCACTCAACCGTACCTTGAACGATGCGCAAGGCATAGGACTGCAAAATCATACAATCATCAAGCAAATAGTCATCGACTATCCCGCTCCATACGATGCAGCCAGGACTAAGGCTGAGCTGTCGAGCCAATTGCTCAAGCAACCTGGAAATCAGCAACTTCAGAAATCTCTCGATGACATGCAGAGACTGATTGATGCTGGTGGATTCGGCACGGTCATCCATTCTTCCGGATACTCTCGAAGAAATGATCATAAGCCTCACAAGCACAGAATGGACTGGGCTATCGTTGCAGTCAACGATGATAAGTTCTGTGGCAAAAACATCCCCGTCCCTCGCAGTCAGTTGACCCGCTACCAACTTTGGGACAACAGGCTGGATTACGATGCTGCGCCTGACGATGTCATATCAGGCATTGGTTCAGTAGCGGAGGGAAAATGGGCTGCGAAGAAAGGCAGAACAACGGAAAATACAGTTGGGAAAGTCACATCACTATCAGCTATCTGTCATTGGAAGGATGGCACTGTGACTTATGAGAACGAGATCACTAGCGGGGATGGAACACAGTTTGTGAGGGGAGGTGATTTGGGTTCTATGGTCTACAACCAACACAAAGAATGGATTGGGATGGTCATTGCTGGAAATTCGTTTGAGAATGCCGGCTACTTCACTTCTGCAGAGGAAATCGTAGAAGATATCAGGCTACAGACAGGCGGTACAATCGAGCTGGTTTAATAGGCTGCACTTTCGATACTTCTTACTAGACTTGTGGTTTGCGGTGACGGTGATACCAAAATCAAATGGAGCGGGAAGTCGCCTTTCGAAGAGTATTAAACACGAAGCGTAATTCTTGCAAACTTTGGGCTGCTATGAGAAATTTTCCTAAACGTATCCAAACCCTCGCATCAAGAGTATACAGCATATTGATGCTCAGACGAATTTGAAGTGAGGTATTGTAATGAACGTATGAGTTTTCAAATATGCATCTCCCTGGTAGCAAAAATTGATCCAGGAAGCTCATCGTGAGTGCGGTGCGTAACGTTTTCTTTTGAATACGATGACTAGGCCAGTAGAAACACGGATTGTTGCGAAAACTGTGATTATTCTTTTCATGACCTCGAGGCTTTCTTGAAGCCGTTGCAGGCTGATACTGTGTCAGTTACGTGGCTCTGGGTACAACTCTGGGTTTCAAAGTCATGTCTCCGCTACAGGTATTGTGGATCAGCGTTCGAAGTCTTAACAGTCATAGTAGTTGCAAAGTGGCTAGACGGATAAAGCCCAAAATTAGTGTGTATATGGAATGCATTAGACTATTACGGGACTTAACAGCATGCTTCTGCAATCGGATACCAGCCTCAGCGCCACCCCAGTCCTCTTGACTACTTCCAGATAATCAGAAAATCCAAACCGATAGCCTAGAGCATAGTAAAATGCTGATCATTCCTGGCGACAAGTCCATCCTTCATGCCCCAATTTTTACGCCATCCAAACGGGGAATCTTGTCCTTGATCCTCCGCAGTATTCTTCTCTTGGTCGTTGTATGAGACATTCGGCCACCAGCTCTCAATGCACGGTCGGAGTGAAAAACCCCGTTCCGATTGTACCCATCGATGTTAAAGTTGTGTGCATCGTAGCCGTCAGAGTCGTACAGTTCCAGTACCTCACTTCCATCTGAAAGCACATCGTCTTCCCAGCCGAATTCCCACATGATATCGTCTTTACCGTCTGGTCGCTCGTCCCAAGACTCGTCTATGCGGTCTCTGTCAGATATGGACGGGTCCCTGAGATGAAGCTCCGGTGCAGTTGGTGATAGTTCTGTTGGCCAGGGCCCCTGGCCAAGTACAAACGCCCCTACTGCCTCACTCAGAAGAAATTTAGGGTCCTTTTCATAAGCAAAGCCATCTTGCAAGAATGTTTGTTGAAGATTGTTGCTGTAGAAGTCGTTTGCCAGGTCATGCCAAGCCTTGTCGCAAGGAAAAGTCCGAGGTTGCAATCGCCACTCCTCATCAAGGTACTGCAAAGCCTTGAGATGTCCCCAAATTCGAAAAGATCTCAGCTTCAATACTGATCTCAGCCGAACAAAAAGAGTCTTGAGGCTTCCTTGCCACAATCCAATGCTAGATAGCTCTAACGAAACCAAGGTAGTCGCGTGTCTTTCGAGAAGTTCCATCAAGCCTGCTTCGCAAAAGAGCATCCCGTCCATCCTTAAGGTCTTCAGCTTTTTCCAAGTGAAAGTACCAAAAGCCTTCCAGAGCGGAACATACCAAATGGAAAGTTCATCGGAATTTTGCCAAGACCTCCCATTTCGGTTCTTATCGCGTATAGGAAAAAACCCAAAGCGAAGATCGCTCAATTGCACAAGAGATTGTAAAAGCCGGCCTAGTCCGGTCCAAAAAATCTTTTGTGGTGGTACAGTAGCGTCAAAGGTAAGGTGCAGACTCTGGAGTCTTTCGAGAGGCTGTAGAAGGGGTTGGATATGCTGGAAGTCCCATCGGAAGAATGTGACAGGGAGTTGGTCGTGACGAAGGCTTTGGATCTTTGTGCCACTCTCCTGCAAAGCCTCCAACAGGGCTTGGAACTCCGCCACCGCCCGTTCGAAATAATCCGCGTGTCGATAAAAGTTCCAGGCATGGAGCAGGAGAGGGCTGTTGATCCTTGGTGACATCCGAGTAATGTGGATTGATTTTAGGGTTTTGAGAGACTGCAAAGTAGTTGTAAGGAGTCCGACGTCCCGGAATTTACTGTTATTTTTGTGGGCCACAGAATTCCATTGAGCGTAATCGGCCAAGGTCACTGTGAAACCCACTTCGAGTGGATATTGCGCCTCTGCCGACATCGATGGGTGAAGCTGCTGTTGCCGGTACAGCAAGGCCAGTGCCTCTGAGATCCACTGCAATGTCGCCAGGTTAGTTCAGTACTTTGAAATCACACTGGATGGCTGCTTACGAAGATGCCCATCTTTCCGGACTCCAAGAATAGCTCATTAATCCCTACTAGAAACTCCTTGTTGAGTTCTTCAAATCTCTGAAAATCCTCCCGGCCGAGGCTGAATCGGAAGAAGGGAAACAGGTGTCGTGCACCTAGCTTGGCCCATGGTCTCCAACTGGCACGGACTGCCTTTATATCGCATACATCCAAGAGGCAAAACACGATGTCCCAAATTTCATTGGGGACTTTGGGAGGATCATGCTTGCTGAGTGGTGAGATCGTGGTATTCATGAGAGCATTTGATATGGTATGGATTTCGGAGAGCCCAGCTGGAAGAGCAAGAGTGGTTTTACCGGCTAATTGAAGAGACCGAATGTCGTCGGCCTTCCTGGTGACATCCATAACGATGAAAAATTGTTGAATCCTGTTTCGATGTCAATTGCTGGTCGAAGATCGAGGCTGTCTGCACAAACAATAAGCGCGATGAAGATGTTTTGTTGTAAAAAACCGAGCTAACGACTAAGCGAGATCGGCCTCGCGTGTCAGGTCATCCTGAAAATTCAGGTTGGGGAAGAGAGCAACTAGTGCATATCGCTGGTCGTGAGAACCGGTCTGAGTCATAAAGAGAAGCCTTAGTCACCTTAGCTTGTGTCTTCTTTCGATAGAACTTAAATCAACTTTTTTAGAACCCCTATCTCGAGACCACTTATTCCATTCTCCACCCCAATGAATGTCACAACTTTAAATGGGACATTCAAGTGAACAAAAGCTAATCAGTCAAGACTCTCACGGGTGTCTATTGAGCGAAAAATCTTTATTTGTTTGGGAGCCCTCATCGGCCCAGTTTTTCTCACACCAATGTTGATATCCTCTAGCAGTGTTTCTAATAGTATCTCCCGTATTTTGAAACGCCCTGCTTCAGTAGTAACAATATCGACTTAAAGATACGGGGGAGTAAAAACACCCATTCGAAAATACTCACTCATATCAGTCCAATATTTGAATGTAGATTGCGGGATGACTGCTGGTAAATGGGGCTTCGAAATGAGGATATACTGCACCACCCCATGAAACATGTCATATTTTAGGGTTAGAGCAGTATTATCTAGTGTATCAGTAAACTAGAGTACAATAAAGTATTGTGACTACCCCAATTGACGCCAATAAACCCAGTCTCAAACGACAGAGCTGTAACCCCCGTTGCCATGCTCGTATTGTCCATAACTTTATGTAGTCTCTCGATATCTTTGTGGTCTCGGCGAAGTACAAAAGCTGTTTGAAACAGATATCGCGATGCGATGGGGGTCCAAACACTCCAAGCTACTCGCACCGACTTGATGTCATCAAGGTCCAGGAAGAAGAACACCTTATCCCATAATTCGGCAGGAAGCGTCAGCTGAAGAGATTGACTCGTCATCGTGGGTTGTGCACTGGGAGTGTCATCGAGGTTGCGGAGGTGGACACCAGAAACTGTTTTAGATCATCAAAATTAGTGGTTTTCAGGCAATGAACAAAATCGTACTCACGAGCAAAAGCTATGTGCTCCATTGCTCCCTTATGGGCAGTTATTTCCATGGCGGAGTTCTGTGTGATCTCGGTGTTGGTGTTGACAGCATGGAGGTCGAGAAGAGCGTTTGCAGAAGAGCAGCGCGCTCTTGATATACAACGAAAGCCACGGTAAAAAGGAATAAGCGAGACTTCGCAGTATAATGTTGAAATTCACGACTTACAAAATAACTTAGTCCAGCAATGAATTGCAGAGCGTGAATTTGAACTTCACTTTGGAAGCTCGGTTTTGAATATATACATATGTCAAAGTATTGACCAATATATTTTTTGGAAAATTAGACTGTTCTCTGTCGTCACCCCTTCCCCTCCACCCTGAGCAACACGGAGGTAATGTATTGGGTTCAGCTGATTAAGGTACTGAGAGAGAAAAAACAGTTCAAGGTGATTATAGGGTCTTTGCATCATCTGGAGTATCAATTTAAAGGGGAATGAAAAAGGGACTATATATTTCTACTTGTGTTTGTGTGGTCCCATGGCTGTGGCGCGTGATTTGGCTCGAAATCATGTTTGGCGATCATGGTTAACAGATGTCCTTATTCACCCAGTCCTGAGGGTATTTGGTAGCCAATTTCAAGTAATTCTAGGCCTGAGCGAACTCTACTGGCGCCTGGCCCCAAAGAAAATTTCGATCACTTCTCCGTCCAGTATCATGCGAGCCATAGCCGTTCAAACTTCAAACTTCAAACTTCAAACAGCCAGTGTTCCGAATAGTGTACGTTCTGTATTACTAGCTTAGTATTCAGTCGGCTTGATACATACGTCGTACCATATCTTTGAGACTGGACGTATTGGTAGGGGTAGTGATATTACTGTATTATACGCCAATATACTGATACACTGAAGAATACTGCCCTAACCCTAAAATATGACTTTTTTCAGGGGGTAGCGGAGTATATCCTCATTTCCGAAGCCAAGAAAACAAGAAAGCCTCATTTACCCCGCAATTACCCCCGTACTTTGTATTTTAATATACGGCGCAGTGATATTTAGTATTGTGATCTTAGGCTGATATTACTCCGTATTTTTAAGAACGGTCCCATATCACTGAAGTGGGGGGTGTGGTCGATACTGCAGATATTATTCGGAACACTGCAAACAGCCACTGTCCGACGTGCGAATACAGACAGCTGTGCAACGCTTACCCAGAATGATCAGTATTGCTTTTGGTGAATGTTCATACAAACTTTCCAAGCTATCTCATGTCACTGTCCAAATCACTGGACCAGATGACAGCCCCAAAGCTAGGGGGTGGGGGCTTTGCCAAGGACTACAAACCATTTCCAGCCAAAATGGGTGATGAAGCAACCTGGAACTCCGAGTACAGTCCAACTCTAAGTACAGTACTAGGATCGCATGTCATGTCGACATGTTTGCTTCATTCGCTTGCACAATCGTCTAATGTATCGACGAATAAGAGACTGTGTGGGATTTAGCCCCGAGCTTACCACAAAAGGCAATTTATGTCAGTCGGGGCTGACAGTGCAGCCATCCTCTAGCCCTCTTGAGCATGTCAATGCAGCAGCAAGTGGTCAAGAACTCTCACGATTGTAAATCAATAATCGAACGGATTTAACGAATTCCAGGCATCGAAGCGTACAATAGATAGGACAAGTTCCGCTCCCAGTTGACAAAACAGCCCCATGAAATCCCTTTTTCAAGCTTCACGATTCACGAAGGAATACCTTGACACCAAATATACACCAAGATTCCACCAGCCCCAATCAACAACTTCAATCATGGTTGAAAGATACATAGAAGCTCACAAGATCGAGAACCGTCGCGGGCCAGGCGATGCTCGTCCAACCGCCCTCCAAATCATCGATGATTACGGTCGCAAAGGAACCATGGCCGACAAAGTCTTCATCGTAACCGGTGCATCTGCAGGAATCGGCATCGAGACCGGACGAGCACTCGCAGCGACCGGCGGAAAACTCTTTTTGACTGTCCGTAATCTCAAGAAAGGAGAAGAGGCATGCAAGTCATTTCTCCAACCTGGTCGTGTCGAGCTGTTGGAGACGGACAACAACTCGCTTACCAGTGTCCGAAAAGCAACGAAGGAATTCCTCAGCAAGAGTGACAAGCTGAATGTTCTTGTCAACAATACTGGGATCATGGCTGCACCTTGGACAAAGACTGAGGATAGGTTCGAATCGCAGTTTGGGACGAATCATCTTGCGCATTTCTTGTTCTTTAATTTGTTGAAGGATACATTGATTACTTCATCAACCCCGGAATTTCACTCACGTGCTATCAATGTTTCGTCCATAGAACATTTGAATTGCAACGTCTTTCGCAAAGATTACAGCTTCGAGAAGAAGGAATATTCGCCTTGGAAAGGGTATAGTCAGTCTAAGACAGCCAACATTCACATGGAAAATGAGATCGAGAACCGATATGGTTCTCAAGGCTTGCATGGGCTGTCTCTCCATCCAGGAGGTGTCTGGACCAACTTACAGGTACATGTGACGGATGAACAAATGGCCCAGTGGAAAGCGGCACCGGGTGTCAGTGAACTCGTCAAGAGTCATGAGCAGGGTGCAGCGACTTCGGTGTTAGCTGCGGTGGGGAAGGACTTTGAGGGTATTGGAAGGGTCTATCTGGCGGATTGTGCTATCGAGCCGGCAAAGGCTAATGCGAAGGAAGGACAGGATGGGTATGCCACCTGGGCTTTCAATAAGGACAGTGAGGCGGGATTATGGGAAGATTCTTTGAAGATGGTGGGATTGGAAAAGTCAGCATAAGTTGCAGGCTGGTTGAATACGAGAGATCCTATGCGACTTTTTGTTTTTGTGTCTATTCTATTACAATATACTTCCTCTTGTCAAATAAATCGAGAAAAGGGAATGATATCGAACTGTGCTGCATCGAGATATTAGCCACCACAAACCCTTCTATAGTGGTAAGAGGCTGAATTTGAGTAAGAAGAGCGTGGAGTCCTTCGCTCAAAAGCTCGCACCAATTGAACGTCAGCAACCAAACAACAATGCCCTCACAGTTTGATAATCACAGCTAATTTCTAAAAGACCTGCTACTCTCATAGCCCTATTAGTCTTAGTGATAGATCAGAGCTACACCATTTTGTTTGCAAGATCATAATTCCAAAATCTCCTCGACGGTTCAAGAAAATAAGCCATTTTTACAAGGGGGAACAACGGGCCTTTCGCAAAATCAGTATTTTGGGATCCATCGATTTATACACCAGCATAGAAACATGTCAGTTTTATAAAAGGGATGAATTGGTTTTATCTAGACATCATACCAGCTAGAGTTTCGTAGTCCCACGCTATCGGGTGGTGAACTGACGTGGTACCGATCATTTAGTGCTTGCGCTACACTAAAAATGTAGCGACACTCATCAACTCTATCTAGTAGAGTCCCTCGAGTTTTCTAGGAAATATACTGTTGCGGGTAATGCTTTCATAATTCACTATGAGTTCTTTGCCATCCAGAAGCACGTACCAAGACCGGTCCCCAATATGTCCCAACGTTCTTCTATACCAGGCCAAAAGGCTTGCAGAGGGTGCTAGAAGCGGATGGTTTCTTTTCGGTGGAAGGTACGTCACTTTCGTCATACGTAACAGATCAATAACTCACAATCAACTTGCAGGACTGAGCAATGGGAGCTCGCGGCCGAGATGTATGAGCGTAAGTCGAGACACGCTACGTTCGTTTTCCACAAGATCTAACCTCATGTCTTAGGAGCTGGAAATGCGTATCGCATGGAGCAGGACTATACTACCGCTGGAAGGGTTTTCGAACAATGTGTGAGTCGCACAGTTCATTTACAGGAATGGCAAGGAAACTCATTCAATATTTCCAGGCGGATATCCAAAGACTAAACCTAAGCGAGCCGAACGACGCCTCGAGTACCCTCGTCGAGGCATCTAAATGCTACCGTACACACAAACCTCAAGATGCTGTGCATTGCCTCGGCTTAGCCATCCAGCACTTCGCCAGGACGGGATTCGTCAGACAAGCAGCAACATGCCAACATATGATGGCGGAATGCTACGAACAGGAGCTCGGGCAACATCTCAAAGCAATAGGGGCTTATGAGGTAGCAGCTGACTGGTTTGAGAGTGACAATGCTGATGGGTATGCTGCTGTTTTCTTTTTTGTCCATTTACTCCTCCATATTTTTGACATTGTGTATATATAGTGAAGAAGCTGACCACCTGAAATAGACTGGCAAGTCAATGCCGCAAGAAAATCGGTGAATTAGCTAGTTATCTAGAAAACTGGCCGAAAGCTATCTCAAGTTTCGAACTGGTTGCTTCTAAGAAATCATGGCTAGCCAAGGGCAATTTATTCAACGCTGGACTGGCGCATCTAGCTTTGCTGGATATGGTTTCGTTCGACAGGTCCATCGACCGCTACGCGAATATCGAAGTTTCTTTTGCGAACTCAAAGGGTATTGACGATATTCACAGTTCTTGGGACTTACAGCTGATAACATACAGAGCATCTCTTCCTTCTCGATCTTGGCGACACGGTCAGGAAAGGTGACGAAAAGGGGTTCTGGAGGACATGCAGGAGATACCATGAAGTAAACCAGTCAGAAACTTGGAGATTATTTGTTCTGACTAAAATCAAAGAGAGGATGGAGCCGCTGGATATGACTTCTCTTGATATGGTCCACGTGGCAGAGGCCAATTGATTTGGGAAGCTAGAGCTGTCAACGCTGGACAAACATCTTAAGATTCAATACATCTCGACAATTTGGCCAATCTGTGTTCTCTGCAATTCTGGTCCACTTCGGATCAAAGTAATCCTACTTTTGAGACAAAATGGTGCTCACAAGCAAGAAGATCTGAATATTTTGTAAACAAGGAGGACAAGAGATTGATTGCCCCACACTCGTTTTTGAATTGAGTCTCTGTTTACAAACTCCCATAGATTCCCTCTCATCTATCTCTGCCCAGAATCTCCCAAGAAGCGTCTGCTTCAGAAATCTACTAATGAACAGGGCTGAGATAGCTCAAACACAGATCAGCGGGTGAGCCACGTGCACCTAAAGTCGTCAGCTTTCAAGTCACATATTACCCCATCCTCGATTCCAGAGCACTTCCATGCAGATAAGCAAGCGAAGATACACGTACCAACCAAGGAGCAAAATGGCAGCAAAGGCTGTGCTCGTTCTTATCAGAGCAGGTAGACAGGCTTGCGCCAGCGGATGAAGCATCGTGACCTTCGACTTCTCAGCACCGGCTCTCAACTGTTCGAATTTCCCAAAACAAAGTTGACTTAGAGGTGTAAGTATACTTACAAGTATGACCTCCTCCATTCTCGTCAATCTCGGCACAGCACCCTCCCCAAGTCTTCTCAGGACAAGAGAAGCTCTTGTTTCGTACTGCCAGAGCCATTCCGCTGGAGAGGAGAAGGGCGAATGTCGCGAATCCTTTCATCGTGATGATGAATTGAACGAGATTTTGTGATAGTAAGAAAATCGAAGTAGGCTATTTGGAATGTTGCTCTCTCCCAAGCAACAGTTGTATGTACTTGTCAGCTTTTATATCTCTTCTCCTAAAGCACAGCCTAACAAGGTTTTCCCTCTTCGGATCTCGGCCCCACAAATCTTACTAAAAAGAGTACCTTGAGACTAACACAGCCAGCAGCGACGACGGATACACGAGAAATAAGCTTTACGAGACCCTCTAGCCCATGAAGGAGGACAAAATAAGCAATGAGGCTGACGTGATCTTCAGCTCAAGGATTTTCATTTCTTGAATGATCAGCCATGATACTACCCGAGATGCAGATCACTGAGTTGTTTCGGAATGCAGAGTAGCACAAAGGCCAGACACTCGTCGGCCCAAACCAAAATAATTTTGGTTATCCGCCAATGAGAAGCTGGAATAGCTGATTTTGGATAGGATTTAAGCTGAATGGAAGTGGAGAAACTGGTGTGGGATGCGGACGGTGTCAGCTGAAGCTGAGATCAGCTGTGGATGTTCTCGCGAATTCGTGTAACAGCAAGGTAGGTAGGTACTTTTGACAGCAATCAATTTTATGACTTTCGCATTTTGTTGTTCTCATATGAGATCTTGTGGTGTTTGGATGCCTTTTAAAAGAAATGTCAATGCCTTCATTGATTGGTTGATTTAAGCTCGGTCGCTTGAGCCGATAATTGACTGTTTCAATAAAAATACGGACCGTAAGCAAAGCTGTATATTCATAACATTAATTGTTGTCGTATTCAAATTTCCTTTGAATTGAAATGCATTCCAGGAACCCTTGTACATCCAAGAGAATTCGGACGGCAAGGCTGACGTCCAGGTTGAACCCCGCGTCTCAGCCTGACCCCGCCATCTTGGCTCGGTTCGCCAACCCCAAGTAAACACTAACAAAACATGCATGACATCACCAATTCCAATTCAACTTCAACTACCTCTTCTTTTTCTCGTAACACTCATCTAAACAAAAATCTCGTCAACAAAGCATCAGAAATCAAGTACCTCAACACCAAAATGTCAGCCCCAAACTCCAACGATAAGCAAGCAAGCATAGTCTCCGGACATGCACAATACGCAAAGGGATATGTTGAAGAGACCGTAAGTATCCTTTTTCTTACACACCTTTCTACTCTCTTCCCAATATCATGAAACCTGAATTGTCCTAATGAGCTGACACTTCAACAGGTTGGCAACCTGATCGGTTCAAAAGAGTGGCAAGACAGTGGCAAGCAAGACGTGGAGGCTGGAATTGGGGAGATGAAGGTTTGTATTGCTCGCCCCTACAAAGCAGAAATTGCACACCCCACGCAATCGTGGAGAACTTATACTGACATTTGATTTGCAGGCAGCGAACCAACAACGCACATCCGAGCCAGTCGCAAGTGGAATCGGTGGCAGAGTCGAGGAGTTGGCAGGCAAAGCAGCTGGATGTGAGGGTATGGAGAAGGAGGGTGCTGAGAGGCAGGCAAAGTCTTCTTGATATCTTTTACTTCTTGGATGCATTCAACAGAAAAGATAACATCTATGATGCAAGCAGGTACAATTATGCACAAACATCTTGAGCGACGAGCTGGTTGGAAGCGCACAAATCGATGTTCTTCCTTGACAGAGTAACTAATAAGCCAATCAGTCAGTCATCAACTAGGGGATTTCTTCAATTGACTAACTGACGTATAATTTACTAACTGACTGACTTAACTGATTAACTAATCAGCTGCTTATAAGTTACAAAGGTAAAAAATGAGGCTATAAAAAATCATATTCTGAGCTAAACTATATTATTATAACTCATAATATCAATAACACTTTTGTACTCCTAATTCTTCAAATATTCCCTATACTAAAAGTACTCTCTTATTAACTTAAAAACCTCCGGCGTAGTTTACTTTAAATAAAAGGAAAAAATACACTTACACTCAGAGCTTATAACTAATATAACTAAAAAATCAAACGCTATTTACACAAACTGTAACTATTGACTCTATTTAGACTTCCAATACAAAAATAGTAAAATATTACACACTAATTCTTTAAGATACAAAGTTAACTGATTTCTCCGACTTGAGGTATATACCGTAAATACAACTCCAGCTAGTACTAACCTATTCAATATTACCTCGAGAAAATCTACTTGATTTCTAGGCTCTAAAATAACTGACTCTTGCCATACAATAGGCTTTGATTTATAATCCTTCTCTTATAATACCTTCAAAGTTCTCTTCCCATTAGTAACGTAAGTACACTTTACACTTATCCATTTCTCCTCAAAGTACTCCCATTTTTAACAAAAATAAAGAACAAAAGTTACTTTCTATATAATCGAAAAATCGGTTTTAACATAATACTCTTTAGCCTTCCCCTAAGCCAATGTAATTAACGACTATATATACTCATTAAACTCTTTATTCTTTACTCTCCGTTATAAACCTTTAAAATGTGCTAATATTCCTTCAAACACAAATAGAACCTCCCAAAGAACTCTATAAAATAGTTTACCCGCACCTTTATTTAGCTTTATATTACCTTTAAGTGATTTTATAAAAAAAAAAAGAACTTTTCTAACTATTTAAAAATAAAGTCAAAGGTTAACTATTCGTCATTTATTAAATAGTTTTTGTTATAAGTCTTTTAATTAAAGGCGTCTTTAAAAACTCTTAACTTTATAATATATATATCAAAAGCGTCATATAAAAAGAATACTCAAGTAACCATTAAATATAAGGCGTTTTAATATATACCTCCGTTAAAAATAAGCTTTAAACTCCGATTTATAGCCTTCCCTTGATTCTATTCTTTTTATAACTTCTCAAACAGTTCAAACCGCTTTCTAAAGGCCATAATATATATTACCAAATTATGTAGCTTTCTAAGCTCTCCACGTTGTCTCCAGAGTTGTCGTCTTGCAAAAGTACTTACAGCTTTATAGTCTTTTTCAAAACTTATTATGTCTTAACTAAAGAGGTATACTTTTACAATAAAATTAAAGATATATCCTATATAACACAATTATCTCTATTTAAGGTCAAATTTAAAGGTTTTTATTAACTCTACAAACATAATATTATTATTCGGCGCATTGTTAAAAACAAAATAACTAAAGTTATAAAAAGTTATACCAAATCGTCATAAAAGAAGAAAAAAAACCGATATTTACTCTATAATATGTCAGTATTTAGACGGTTTTTAAGAATAAAATACATACTAATTCTTGTTTTTCTGTGGCTTAATAACTCTAAAAAACCAGCCAGTCTTATAACTATCTTTCTTCTGGCATTAATAAAATATAATACAAAAACTACTATACTGATTTTCTCTCTTTTTAATCCCTAGCCATTAAAAGAAAAAGAAATTTATAATTATATTATTTAAACCTCCGTAATTATCTGTAGTTCAAAGTACTCAAACATCTGGTTAATCTAAGTACCCATAGTTGAGTTTAAAAAAAAAGAGTATTTAAAACCTCAAAATTAACTATCTGAAACAGCTGTTTAAGGTGTTTTAATATAACTTTTCGCTGTTTAACATTATTCAAAATAACCTATTTCAAAAAGGCATTTTTAAACTCTTTTTGTCAAAAAAGGATAATATAATTTAAATTACTACTTATAAACCCAGAGGGTTATACAAGCTGTTTTATAACCTCCATTCGCTATATATCTCTTCTTTCGTTTAAAAAGTATATATATAATAGGTGTTTTTCGGCGTTTTTAAAGCTATTAGTATTAAAGACGTATTCTTTATACCGAGAGAATCGTTGGTTATAATAACCTAACATCGTTAGTTTAAATACATAAACAACGATTAACAGTTCTATAACTTACAGCGTTTGTAGGCTTAGAACTAGTACTTCTTTAAGTGTACCAGATCTATTAATCGGTATCTTAACTCCTACGTCTAAGAGCGTTAAGATCTCTTAACTATAAAAACGAGAGTCTTTCTTAAGGGTAACTTACATATGTCTACTTTTCTATTATTAAATAATAGTTAACTAATGATATATAATGAATAGTCTATAAATAAGTCGTCTTTCTGAGGCTAATAAAAGTCGTAGAATTCATTATATATAGGAATAGGCCTCTGGCAAATATCACAAAAAACTATAAGAACTATTAGAACAAATGGCCCTATTACACTTATTCTGGCTATTATAGTACTAAAAATGCTAAGGGTAAAGGTTATAGACTGTGATTTAAAGGCCTCAAAAGAAGCTCTGTCAACAATAACAAGTGAAGTACAATAAGACATGATTTTAATAAAAATACTAATAAAATTAAAGAGTTAATATATATAAGTAATAAGCTTTACGAGTTTTTCTATTATCTTACCCACTTTTACCGCCTTTTTTTGGCTTATCGGGGAGGGTTTTTCCGCCCCAGGATGCTTTGTTTACTAAAGTAAAGTACAAAAACCACATTATTACCCCTACTAAAATAACTCCAAAATCACTTATAAAAATGACGCTAACTTATAAGCCGCTAATCAGCTGAAAATATCACAGCTGATTGGCTAAGGCCAAATATCGAACTAACCGACTGACGCCAAACAACAAGCTAATTGGCTGACTAATAAACTAGCCGGCTTAATAGTCACTCTATTCTTTGACTTTCCACATACTCTTCGAAAAACTGTCGAAGAACAGAAAATTTCAGGTACGATACATGGCTATTTGACCTGTGTAAAGTGCCAATTCTTGCCGCCCATGAGGGGATATAGTGCAATCTCCATTCCGCAGTGCAAACAATTCCAGTCATTTCGTTAAGTATAATGGTTCAACAGCCTTTCTGACTCCATGCAAGATACATTGTATCACCTTCCTGCATATTCAAGCTATCTACTGTATCATTGTCCAACACTCCTGCCCTTGGAGGCTTAACACGAGCGTAT
The DNA here is from genome assembly GCA_002554605.1 of Helotiales sp. F229. Classification (NCBI taxonomy): domain Eukaryota; kingdom Fungi; phylum Ascomycota; class Leotiomycetes; order Helotiales; species Helotiales sp. F229. The sequence continues at coordinate 818,395 of MXAW01000004.1, read as the reverse complement.
CCATCTGTTTTGAAAGGCAATCTGCTAGTGCCTTCATAAGAACACCAAGTTTGACATGAGCGTTGACGCGGAAGTGGATTTCTTGAGTCTGGAAAGCATTGATAGTGATATTGATGCGACCGTCGCCTTGGTAGCCAATGTCAACAGGAAGATTTTGAGGAACATGAGCAACTGGTGTAGGAGGATGCCGGTCCAGTGGTCTGGTGGAGAAGAACACTTTGTAGATTCCTTCCATAGCTGTCAACCTCTTTCCGCATTGTTCGGTCTCGTCGTCACTCGCTCCCTCAGGCCGGTGGTGGATGACAACTCCCATCGCCTGTTGCAGACTGGCGTAGAACTGGGTATCGAGGATTGCTGCATGCCACACTTGATCCACTACAGAAGTCTTAGAGTCAGCCCAAAATCTTCAGAGGGCAATTAGTCTAGGAGACTGCTTACTGAGTGGGGTTGGGCTGATCTTGGCAGCCTTGTCATCAGACATGAACGCCTTGATGGCGAGAAGACGGCGGAACTCCTCGATAGCTTCACTCTTCGTGACTCAATACTCGACAGCAACCCTGGAGGCGATGGTGTCGAGCTTAGCGGAGAAGGCAGGGCTGTACAAGAACTTGTTACTGGAGTCGGGGTTGTGAAACAGTTGACTGTAGGTCGTTCGCAGAGCGTCGGAGACGTCAAGTGCTGAGGATTAAGCTCGTTGACATTTGGAGGAACTTTCCAGTCCTTCCGGAGCGTCTGGAGACTGATCTCGTTCGCGTTTGATCCGGGGGTTGAAATGAGACGCCATCGTGTTGGGTATTGAGGTCGAAGATATTGTTGAAGATTGGACGTGAGGTTGCTGGTTTATGTGGGAGCATGAGGAAATGGTGAAGAGTAGAGCTGGATGAGAGAGGAAAACATAAAGTCTGGCACTAGGATACTCTGGGTTCTGGCTTATGTGTTTGGGAAGGTACGGAATTGATGCGGAATCGCGCCTGCCTTGTGGAACTATTTTAAAAACTCAATCATTTGGATGTCACATCATTCTTGCTAAAAGATACCTGAGTTTCTAATATTTTCATTTCTTGTCCTCATGCTGTCCTTGAAAGGCCGTACATGCGCTCATCATGCATGGCTGTCTTCTAATCTATGGTACGCCCCCCAGCCCAGCCACAGAATCAGAAGCCCCGCAACCTCCATAAACCATCAGGCGAATGAAATACCACCCCGATATTAACATCCCCTAAGAGTCAATATCAGAAAGATAGAAGACATTTGGTCAATTTGAAGTTCCTCAAGAGTTGCTTCGTCCATCATCACCTGTCCGTCACAAACCAATTTCTGCTGATCGGGAATAGTCCCTACAATGCCTTGAAGGATAGACTTGATGGTAGCCACAGTATCGGTCTTGCTAATGTTGTCCAGTGGAATTGTCACTCCCGTGCGAGTCTTCACCATGAGGGTCATGAGTTCTGCAGAGGCACTAGATGATTCTTCGTCAGAGTCGGAGTTGGAAGAGCGAGGAATGTGGTCGTCACAAGGAGCTGCTGGGTATGCTGGTGGATCGGTGTGGAAGAAGGTCTTGTAGAGAGCCTTCATTGCTGCCAATCTCTTTGACTTCTCGTGCCACTCGGTGGCGCCGTCAGGTCGATGATGGAGGGTAAGACCGAGAGCCTCTTGCAGCTTGACGTAGAACTGGGTATCGAGGACAGCGGCGTGCCAGATCTCATCCACTAGATTATCACGTTAGCTGCTAACTCCGGACATGGAGTGAAACAGAGGTGAAAGCAGACATACTGATTGGGGTAGGGCTGATCTTGGTAGCATATTGGTCGGAGGTGAAGACCTTGATTGCAAGAAGTCTGCGGAACTCCTCAATACACTGGTCTACCCTGTAGCCAAACGACATAGCGGCAGAGCGTCCAGCCTTGTTGAGGGTCTCGAAGAAGACTGGGCTTCTTAAAAAGTCGAGACTGGCGGCGTTGGGTAGCATGAGGAGATAAGCTTTGGTGAGCTCATCCTGACTGATCGAAAAGATGGGACAATCAGGAATATTGTTTCCACATTCGGCCTGCTCGTGAGCTTTCCAGTCGAGGACATCGCTCGACATGGTGGATGTGTGTCGGAATGGACGATCTGGGAGATATTTGTCTGTTGATTCTGTTCAAGGCCGCGCACTCGGGTCCGAGAGCGCGTTTGGTTTCGTGATGCCTCAGCGTTACGATGTCGAATGTCGAAGAAGGAAGAAAGTTTTTTCGAAAAAAATCGTGGCGGACGAAAGAAGTAGGTGCGCCAAGCATTTGATTCGGCTATTTGCTGCTTCTTAGTGGCTAAAGCTGATTGTCGAAAACAAACGGCATGACTGATACAAGCGCTGCTCCAGCCTTATTGCTAGCGTAGTCTTGAAGAGAAAAAAAGACTCTCTGAAGCGCTCGAGGACTCATATTATTTCCGGGTCCGTGTGAGACGAATAGCTGCATGTTTGAAGAGGGATTTTTATTTTATTGTGTAGTATTCTCATGTTTTGCAAAGAAAAGCTCCAGGATATGAAAAGCTTGCTGAATCGCCTCTCGTGTTAAAACTCTCATTTCCATTATCCGGCGCTGATCGTCCCAGAGCTAGACCACATCCAATGAGAGGAGTAAGGTCGTCCACGAATATGAGAAGCCCTAACTAACGCTCAAGACACTCCTCCACTCAGCCACCACTGAATGATTAGTAAAAGACCAATGATCATCTATCTTGGGACCATATTCCTCTAGAGTCATTGACTTGCCCCTCATCTCGCCACCAAAGGCGATTCTTCAACTGCCCCTACCTCTTCTATTAACACCCTTTCTTAGAAGTCCACGCTGCTGCCTCTCAAACTGGTTCTTCGTCTGAGCACGACCATGTTTTTTTTCTGAAATTTGGGGATACGACTGTGATGAGAAAAGCGTCGGCATCGAGATCATCCAGATCCTTGTTTTCAAAACGAGAACAACGAACAGCGTCTTGATGACATCGGATGGGGATGGCAGGTCATGCGGATCGGTCGAGAAGGAAGTTTTGGAGATGCCCTTCATCGAAGTAAGTCCCTTCTCAAGATGAGACCTTGCTCGATGTCTCCTCCACTTCGGCGATGTAGGATAGTTCCTAGCGTAATTTGTAGGTCGGAGTAGCAGGCTGTGTTGAGGATAGCTGCATGCCACATCTGCTCCACTACGTCAAGTCAGAAACGATCAGCAAGGTAAGAGATGTGGATAGCTCGTCCATATCTTAACAACTCAATCCATTCGTTGGTAACCTTTATCAGAGAAGGGGCCATTACTTACTGCGAGGAGTTGCGCTCATCTTGCCATGATTGTGGTGAGAGGTGAACCTTTGATAGCGAGCAAGTGTCAAAATTCAATTCTTTGAGAGAGATTATTCTTAGCAATACTGTTCTCGGTGGCAAATTCACCGGCTGTGGTATCAAGGGTGGCTTGGAACCTTTTACTGAAAATAAACTCGACTCCAACCTTAGATAAAATCAAGTGCTTGTGTGCTTTCAAATGGTCCTCTGCGATGTTGAGCGCCATGGTAATTAGTATGGGAGTGTGACTTCGATTGAAAATGTTAAATGAGGAGTTGCGCTGAAGTTAGTGGTGGTGAGGAGCTTCTGCCTTGATAAGGTGGTGAAGCTGAACCTGGCTTGATCTGTTTAGTTCTGTTCGAAAAAGCTTACAGTTGGCAGAAATAGATCCAAAAAAAACCTCGAGGACACTGTTGTAGACTGCAAGCAACTGTTTTGGGATTGGAACTGAAAGAAGATGGAGTAAAGGTATGTTTACATGAATTTGCACTGAAGACCATTCTTCAAGTGTTAGATATAAAGCCCCCATTGAGAGAGCGTGTATAACAGGAGACAGAGTGTGGGGTGTATCAAGCTTTATTGTAGAAGATAGGCCAAAGCCACGGCTATATACAAAGAGGTAGGCTCGCTCCTACCTTGCCACCTAACAACGTGAATACCAAGAGCGGATGCAGCATTAACGGAAGTATGGACCAAGGCTTGGGAGGCTCGTGGACCATGTTCTCTTATGGTGATAAGATATGAGGAAATCAATGGGAGATGGATGCATCGTTCAATCAAGCTATGTTGACGGAAGCAGCGTTGAGCGGTCTCAAAAGCTGCTCAGATGGTTCATGACATTTGCAAACTCGTGTCTTTAGCAAATGGCAGTGGCTAAGCTACCAATATGATCAAAATACTGCCAGCTTCCAGAAATCTCCCATAAAGCCATGTACTTATGCAATAAATGCCATCAAATCAACATCTAAGCATCGGTCTTGAAACCCCCCACTTTCCTCCAATCGTTCTTCTATTTAGGACCCAGCAATTGCACTTCCTCCACTTTGATCCGATATCAGCATCCACTCAAGCGCAATACCAGGTGAAGCATTGATCCTTGAATAATTCCAAGTTCCTCTGCCGTATCCTTATCGTCCAGCTGTCTGCCAGCAAACACCAGCCTCTGGTCTTCAACTAGTCACTCCCCAGCGACCTCGATTGCAATCTTCAATTCTCAAATTGCCCAGCCTCGTTTCACCGTTGAAGCTGAGGAGCCTACCGCCCATGGGTTGGACGAAGATTGCTAGTTTATTGCAGGGTTGTGACGGTTCGTTGACGCGCTCAGGGCGGAGGATTTGTGTAGGAGAATTGTAGTTGATGAGGTCGTTGGTGAAGAAGGCTCTGTAGAAACCAGCCTTGGTTTCTAGTCTTCTCGTGCTCTCTTCTGCATCTTGATGGAGAGCACCTTATGGTCGATGGTGGAGTGAAATCGATTTGGAGCTGCATATAGAATTCAGCATCAAGGATAGCTTCGTGCCACAGATCGTCCACTGTATCTTCCTAACAGTATAGAACTCAACAAAGCTCCACCTATGCCACACATGCAGATACATACTCATTGGGTTAGGACTATTTCTAGTTGCCTTTCTGCCAGAGCTGAAGATCTTACTCGGCAGATATCTTCGGAACTGTTCGATGGCGGCCTCTACGGCAGTCTAGTAAACCTGGCCGTACGAACGGCGACCACATCTAGTCTGTAGGGGAAAGTAGGAGCGAACAAGACATTCATAGCCTCCTTGGTATCATGGTTAGAGAATAGCTGCTGATAAGCGCTCAAGTGCTCACCAGCATCGATGGCGGATGCCAGCCGTGGGCGCTTTGCTGCCATTTGCGATCAAGTGGAGGTAGAATCGTCAAAGGAGATAAAATCCCCGGGCCCACGCTTCAACATCATGTCTCTTGCAATATTGTGGTGACTTGGGTGTTGATGATGTTTGGCGTTTTGGAATTGAGGGTTTTCAAGTTGTGCTGTGCTAGGTCGATATTGGAAGCTTTCGAGAGCGATGGCGAGGAAGGAGGCTGTACCTAATAATCCTCGCATTCAAGGGTTTAACCGAGAGAAGAAGTAATGGAAAGAAATACCTCGAGTTGTTAAGATTTCGACTGTTGGCATAAACTTGTTGGTGCCTCGGTCCTGATTGGTCAAGCATGGAATCCAAACAACGCTCCTACTAACATTATTATTAAATTTACAAAGTCTTCTGTAGTATACAGAATGGTATGACCATAATCAACTGTTTCGAGATTTGGTCAGATACAATTCCCATCACCGCCACTCCTCGAAGCAAGTAGTACCATTTTATCATTCCTGTAATCCAGCCGCGACCGCGGCTGTAGATGACCAGCTGCTGTTAGTACAACTCTAATCGACAAGAGTAAAGAAACATCAGAGCTCATGTGCTCAGCACACTTTACGAAGATGGCTCGTCTAATTCAACCAGAGCTGTTTGAGTACTTTATGCTCAACTAACACACTATACTTGTGTGTTAAGGTCGATTGGAGTTACACCATCCTCCACCAATGGTAATTTTATCTTTGCATGTGCCCGGAGGATTTAAATGCTTGGTCATTGTAACCTCTCTTGCTGGGCATACTCCAAATCAGTATCCAAGGAGAATGAGCACCCGTCAGGCCTAGTCAACCAGCCTTGGTCTTTTCCTGAGATCAAGCATAGATATTCACAGGCTCGTAGTCAAATGTCATATCACCGCTCTTTGTATGATCCCAATGCATTTTCAGGAGCGATGTTCGTCATGTGGTATTCATTTTTTCCATGTTATTCATTACCTCATGCTCCGCCACAGACGAGCCACAACCTATCTAGTCCTAGGAACCTGTGGACGGATACTATCTGAGGTGTTGTTCTGTTGAAGATTTGGAAGTTTGGTATGAGGTGTGTGTTGTTGGAGGTTTGGAAGTTTGCTGAGGATTAGGGAAACTCCAAGCCCATAGAAACCCAGTTCTTACGTATAGGCAAAATTCGTCTCCTTGTTGACTGTGTGCACAATGAAACCAGCACTTGTAATTGTTCCTTACCCCATATATCTTCTGTAAGCTCGTCTGATCCACTTGACGTGGAGCCACGGCTTGTGATTGGATTTACTCTAGGTGTCTGGTTTGATCTCTTCGGTCATTAATTTGGCACAATACCATGCAAGTAGTCTTTTGAAGACAATACAAAGCCATACCTCCACTTGCGTGGAGCCTGCTTGAGTCTCCAAATCAACCCATGTAAATGCTAGAGATGTTCCACCTCTCACTTATGACATGACTCGACACTGTGAGTGGAAGTATGTTTGAGAAGGCGTCACAACTTATTGCAATACCCTACATTCATCATGCAAACCAAAGCACAAGGCTAGCTCATCCAAGAGTGGAGATCACGGAAAGTAAACGACGTTTTCAGACAAGTCCGCGAAGAACGCAGCTTTCTCATCCCTTCCTCAACTCCAATCTAAAATTGTGAACTCCAAAGCCCCAAAGTCCCTTTCCTGTCTGTGTACAGCACCTGACTCTTTCCATCCATACAATCTAGCTAAATGGTTGCCCGCCCCACTTATCTTATCTAACAGCAAGCCGACACCTCATCTCAGAGCCTCCGCCTCACCCCAATCATGCAATTTAGTATGTATCTAAGGCTTACTGAGCCTAGTACCACAGCTGCCGCATCTTACATGAAGACATGAGGGGCATTCTTTCTCGCTAACACTGATATGTACTTGCTCCCCATTATTCGCGCACTATCGTCTCATTAATTTTATAAAAACCCTTCAGTACCAGATGAAGTACTTACAGTGCAGCATTGCCATTCAAGTGGTTTGGCGTAGTTGCCGGATGATCTTACTGTTTAGTTGAAGTGCACATGTTTTAAGATGTTCTTCGATTCTCGGTATGTGATTGCTGGAATTGAAGGTGTGGGATGTCAAATTCTTGTATTTGCGTGCCTCACCCTTCTAAAGGCAGAGTGAGAATAAGTCTGTTTATATACATGAGGAAGAGTTTCTAGAACTCTCTATGTGTTTACAAATCAAGGCTTCTAGAGCTTTCGGTATTCATGTGATTTGAGGATTACCTGAAATCCAATACGCCCCCTTGATTCGAGCCTTCACATAACCCGATATTAAGACGACAAACAATAGCTATACAGCTGTACCAAGCTCTGGCTCTACGGCTCTGGCTTATTGCCCTGGCTCTAGTTTTGGCTTTATGGCTCTGACTTTGGCTCTGGCTACGTAGTTGTGGATTTTCGGCTACGGCTTTGATCTCCTCCTATGAGGAAACGATTCTTAAATAGAATTATGCTCTTATATAAGACAACACTTGATGGCATACTTTATAGGTTGCTTTTGTAAATGTTTGATTATGCAGGTTTTTTTTGCGGCTTTTGTTTTAATGTAGGACTGCGTTTACGGCTTGAATTGACGATAGTAAGCTCTATCGGGAGTAATACACAGTGACACAAGCAGAGGAAGTTGATCTGACTTGAATTGCTACCATGTCAAATTCTTGTATTTGCGTGCCTCACCCTTCTAAAGGCAGAGTGAGAATAAGTCTGTTTATATACATGAAAAAGAGTTTCTAGAACTCTTTATGTGTTTACAAATCAAGGCTTCTAGAGCCTTTGGTATTCACATGATTCGAGGATCACCTGAAATCCAACATGGGATATATCTTGCAGAAGGGTTGTTACTGTGGTTGAGAACCTACAAGTGTGGTTTCTCACTACTGAAGTTTCGTTGAGTAAAATAAGCTTCAAGATGGCAAAAATTCATCTCTCATTTATAAGACAATCTCTGTTGGATGGTTGAGTAATGGAAGCCAACTCTCCATTGATACGTACTTTGTGCTATTCTGGTCCACATTTGTCTCACCCTCTTCCCCTTTCTACTCCTTTGCTTCTCCTGTGGTACTTGAATATTTTAGATCTAGTTTAGCAACATTACGCTTCTCTTTGCTGTCAGAACTTCAAGTTCTTAGCCCGGCTTCGTCCCCGCTTTCAGTGATTTTGTGCCAGTGAAAGAGAACTTGCTATCGAGGTTGTTTATCCTAATCTCCCTTCAGGCTTTCACTTTCTAGATATGGACCAAAAAATACTTTCTTTCACTATGATTAAGTTTGTTCTATTCTAGGAAATCTTTGGATCGATACTTGCCATTTGATTCATTCCACTGTTATGGCTCACCAGAAGTCCCAGCTCGAGAAACAAATGCCTGCAGTTCGCATGTCATGTTAACTCATGGTTGAGCCTTATTTTTAACTTTGCTTCCCAGTCTCTCGTATTGTAGTTGATGACGTTTCTGACTGAAAGACAGAAGGGTGGATATACATACATTCGCACGAACTCAACACATCACCTTGGCTCTAAATCCAACATCACTGCACTATGATTCATACACAGCTTCCCTACTTCCTAAGTAGTATCTTCAACAGTTTAGAATAATTGCCACCACAATCCATCTCTCTTGCTTCTTTGCTTAAAAAATATATTCATAGTTCTTCTAACCAATCTCCCGAGCTCTACATTTATCAGTACACCTCGTCCCTCAAAGGTTCAAAGCCTCGACAAATGGTCAAAAATTGGACCGAACGGAAAGTAAACAAGCAAAAGCTAAGCACACGCGACACATAACTCGCGTTTCCCTTATAATTCTTCAAGAACCAAAAATATCACCTACAGTAGGGCATTTTGCTGTGTCATAGAATCATGTTCACAAGTGCACGAGGTTTCTTGCAGCCAGAATGTCAAGCAGGGAAAATGAAAAGAAATCTGGTGTAGAAAATGCGTCTTCAGGAGCCGAAGTACCGGACTGACAATGAGAACTTTACTGACCCGAGTATGGATCACGTAAGAAAAGTAGCTTACTTTAGCGATAACCTGTTATTACCAAAGGCAACCGCCAGTGCAAAAAGCAAAAAAGATCAAGTTACCAAGTCTCCAAATCATGACAAGCCATCCCACGTGACGTCCGTCAACTCTCGCCTTCTTTTCTTTCCCCTTGCAGCGGATCTCGCGACGACTAAACCTACGCCATGAACGAACCACACAATCGTCCGACTTGCGAATCCATCCTTGTAATGATGATCTCATCCCATGATCCATGATTGCCTCAAACACAACGTACCAGCCAGTCGCCCGCCTTCGGCCCGCTCCGAGTTTCCCCCGCCGTCATCTACGGAGGTAGACCCGGGATATGAAATATCTTACCAACCACTCAACCAAAGCCACTCCTACAGTACAGCATCCACAGCAGCAACCTTATCTGATCAAACGCCACGGGCCTTCCAGATCTCCAGGAGAAACATGTCCTGCATAAGTCTTCCCGCAGCATAGATCAAGATGAGAAGCAACCATGCCCAACCCGTGCTTGCAGTGCATGTACCGAAGTTTATTTCAACGTTATGTTCGGGGTTTGGCCATCGAGTGAGTCTAGATCCGGGGTATGGAATGAGATGAGCTCATTTGCGTAAGTTGGAAGGGAGGGGAGGTGACGTGGGTGTCGGGATAATAGTGTTCGAGATATGTGTTCTGTTTTCTTTCTTAGTGGAGATAAGGAAAATGCGAGGATGCGTTTGGAGGTGATGAGGGAGATAGGGAAATGAAGTCTCCAGTTCATGGGTAGTGCTGTGGGATAAGATGAGCTTGCAGTGTCTGGAAGAGATTGGGGAATGAATTTTCAGTTTCCCGTGAAATGGACAGGGAAGTGGTGATGGGGGGACAGATAGGGGACATTCTCCTCTCAGCCGGGCTGAGAAGTGCTGATTCAAGCAGAGATAGGGGAATGAAATTCCGTTGACGGAAAGGGGAAGGGCAATGTGGGATCTGGAATCTCCGTAGAAAGAGGAGATATGCTGCCGGCTGAATCGGGATGTGAGTCTTGTGGAATAGATGCAGTAGCCGGTTATTTATATAGACCGTGGACCTGCTGCCGAAGACTGCAAGAACGTAAGATTCTGAAAAATCTTCCTTGCTCGATCCCAATCGGTTGATAAATCAAGTACTCGCTCTTTCAAAGGACATTGAATCTCTCCGAAGTTCATAAGGGCCCGCAAGCATGCCAGCATCAGGTTCCCTTCGAGGCATCACGAAGTAAGACATCCTCCATCAACCCACAAACATGTATTAAACCAGCATTACAACCCTCCCGTTGAATGCCCGCATCCATGCCATCAAAAATGTCTGACAAATGTCCTCTAGGCAACCCGGGTTTTCAACCATCTCTCTACACGGCGGACAGGAACCCGATCCAATAAATGGCTCCCGCGCCGTCCCTCTATTCCAAACATGTTCCTACAACTTCATGGATGCCGCCGATGGAGCAAGTAAGTTTGCGTGGGAGAAGGACGGGTATGTGTACACGCGGATGGGGAATCCGACAATTGCAGTATTTGAGCAGAGAATGGCTATGCTTGAAGGGGGAGTCGGGGCTGTTGCGACGGCGAGTGGTCATGCGGCGCAGGTGAGATGGACCTGAATTCTATTTCTAGTTGGTGGTTTAATACTTTTTGAAGAAAGACGGTTTGGAAAGGGATCCAGGGAGAGAAGAGCACAGGCTGACTTCGGTACGCAGTTTATGGCTCTTACTTCGGTTATGGAGAGTGGGTATAACTTCGTGAGTACTTCTTGGCTGTATGGAGGCACCTACAACCAATTCAAAGTGTACCTCAAGAAGTTCAACATCCACGTCAAATGTAGGTAATGGGCTAAGCCGTCATTCCTCTTTTGGATGTTTCAAGATACTCTTGAGACATGTCTTTTCCCAATATTAAAATACCCCAGATGTGACCATTACTGAACCCCTGTTACCTAGGGGTCGAAGGACAAGATCCCGCCGCAATAGCAGCGGCAATCGACTCCAAGACACGGGCAGTCTATATAGAAACAATCGGCAACCCAAAGCATAACGTTCCCGACATAGCAGCCATCGCGAAGGTCGCTCACGATGCCGGCATCCCCCTGATTTGCGACAACACATTCGGGATGGGCGGTTACGTTCAGCAGCCCTTCAAGCTCGGCGCAGATATCATTACGCACTCCGCAACGAAGTGGATAGGCGGCCACGGGACAAGTATGGGCGGCGTGGTGATTGACGGGGGCAAATTCGACTGGTCGAAGAGTGGAAAGTTCCCCGGCTTCACTGAAGTCGCGGATGGGTACCATGGAATGAAGTTCTGGGATGCGTATGGCTTCAAAGCACTCGCTGCTAAATTGCGGATGGACGCTATGCGTGATCTGGGGCCTTGCATGGTACGTATTTGTCCTCTTTTCAGTATTCCAAGGTTCTCTGGGGACGTGTCGTATCTTTTCCTCAAACATCCCTTCGGCCATTGCTAACCGCCTCATTGCTTGCAGAGCCCCTTCAACGCGTGGTTGTTCTTGATGGGTTTGGAGACATTGAGTTTGCGTGGTGCCAGGCATAATGAGAATGCGCTTGCGTTTGCGGAATGGTTGGAAGGGCATCCGCTGGTCAACTGGGTGTTGTATCCTGGGCTTAAATCACACCCGGATCACGAGTACGCGAAGGAGAATCTCCAAAACGGATTCGGCGGCGTGTTGACATTTGGGGTGGATGGTAATATTCACAAAGTTAGTGCTGTGGTGGATAACCTGAAACTGTGCAGTCATCTGGCAAATGTCGGGGATGCGAAGACGTTGGTTATCCACCCTTGGAGGACGACTCACCAGCAACTTCCAGACGAGGAGAAGATACAGGCGGGTGTTACGCCTGACCTTATCAGGGTCAGTCTCGGCTTGGAGAACATTGAGGATATCATCCACGATTTTCAACAAGCTTTTGATGGAGCTGAGCTAAAACAATCACCTGGGAAGGAAGAACCAATGGAGTGAAGGTCATGGAAGTTTGAATGGGTTGCCAGCTTCTTAGTTCAAAGTCGCCTGGTATTTTCAGTCCTTACAGATCAACATGGACTTCTAGGCGTACTCGGCCGATGAGATGTATTGGAAATTCTTAGTGTCATTTTCAAGCCACCGTTATTGAACCACAAATACGACTTCGCCCCATTAGTTCCCAGCTGCGACTTCCCCATGATAGGGTGATGTGAATGTGGTATAGAAGTAGCTGCACAGTCAGCATCTGCCAACAGTCATGTATTTGCAGGGCTGACTGACGCTACAACATGGGAATAATCACCTCAAAGTCGAGCATGGAACATGGCTGCCTGCAAGGGTGACAAGTCTCCGCCAGGGCACTTCCTAGGATTATGAAAGCAATGTAGACAATTGAACAGGGGAGGGGACCATAGTCATGATCGAACGATGGCAACTGTCTCGGGAGCAGTTTTGCCAGGGGACGTTGACTTTCGTACGGGATTTGGACTCAAATCCCGAAGGTGCTGACCAATTACAGGTCTCTTGCCCAGCAAAAGGCTTTCCCCCATCCCTGTGCTGCTTGGCACCCATCGTTCTCTTATCACCCCTTCAAGCCCGCCGACAGGGCAGATGTCCACGCTGCAGCAGTCTCCCCTCGTCCTCCGAGCATCAGAACACGCCACAAGAGCTCGGATCAGACAGAAATGGCCAAAGGCAGCAAGATGTAGGTTTGTGAAAGAAAGGAGCGCAGATCCCATATAGTCTACTAAAGCCCAGAATTTTAATCCTTCCCGTCTGAAGTCGCGAATCGTACTCAATACCTACTTTCAAGGAAATTTTTCTCTTGATCGTACGAAGATGGACTTTGACTTTCCAACTGACATCTGGTCGGACAGCACCAAAGTCGGCTCAGCGACGAAGCCCGCAAAACCGATCAGAAAGAAGTTTGCGGTTCCGCCAGTGAAGCTCGCATGCTTGGAGTGGTAAGTGAAGCAATCACGGGATCCGGATCCGAGTTGACAGCCTGTGAACAGCCGAGCATCTCGAACACGATGTGATGGAAAACCTGAATGCTCAAATGTAAGTCAGGAATATCTTCTTGTTGTCTGTTGTACTTTGCTGTTTCAACGTTCCGAGCCGAGCGCTGCGCCCGAAAACGAGATGCACCCGAGCCGAGATTGGTTGCGATTGCAGGAGAACAAGGGCACCACCAACAGTGCTAGACGGTTGAACCGGGGCATCACCATACATTCAATGTCCCGTCGCGAACTCAGGGCATTTGTCTAACTAAACCCAGTGCATCAACAGAGGCAAATCATGCGTGTACACGCAAAGCAAAAGGGGTGGCTCTCGCATCCGGCGCCGACCAGTCTCGTTAGGCGATGGTGGGAGCGGCGAACGCTCCCCAACCATCAACAACAACTCTTTGAATGCGTGCACACTCTCCATTATGCCGGAGCTAGAAGAAGGTATCTTCACTCATGAATCTCTTCCACGTGTTTCCGTTGAAGAAAAGTCATCGGGAGTATTTAATAACCCGGGGAATCAAGGAACGTTTGCTGCTCCGTTATCTCTGGTTACTCCCGGTGGTGGATTGAAGCAGCTGGACTTCTCGCTCGATGATACGGATTTCATCTTCGATTCGATATTTGCGGCTACTCAGCCCGAGGGTATGGACAGTGGGTATGAGACGTCGGAGCATGCAGGAACGCTTTCAGAATCGGGGAAGGAGGTGCCGATTCGTGTTTACTCGAGCGAGGAAGACATGTAAGTCCTGAAAATACCCCATGGCTTTCAACATGATCCGTACTGATTTCCAATCAGATTGAGCGCCTACTATACCTACATCCACCCCTATTTCCCCATCCTGCCTTCTCCAGAGGCAGGTCAGGTGACCGACAATCCAGACCTAGGTGTTCGACGGGCACCAGACGCCATATTTAGCAGTAGATCTGCCCCAGAATTCGAGCCATCTTCCCCAATAAGTCTCGCCATCTGCGCTAACCTTGCACTGATCCCACACCCCGAAGACAAAGACCCGACTGGAACAGAATCGCTTCATCTTCGTCGAGAGCAAGCACAGGCCTTCGCGCAATCCGCATTCGAAAGCATCGAGATCGAATCAGAACTTATCGACTCCGTGATCCAGCCAGGTGAGGCACTAAGCAGCGATCCCTTGCCCATTCACCGGAAACCATTCCACCCCAGAAATCCCCTGGAAAACGAAAGTATCATTGCCTTGATCATGTTGAGTACATATGAATATGCTCAGCGCGGCAATATTGCCAAGATGCGTAACCGAGCTGGACAAGCGGTAAATGCTGCAATCAACCTGGGATTGCATATCAAGGGCGACGAGGAGGGGTATTATTCCGAAGCAAATAGGCGAGTATGGTGGATGGCTTATATCACTGTTTGTCAGGGCTCAATATTGAGTAACTCCACACCTCCTATTCTGTTGTATGATCCTCGCTTCACGACTTCCGGACCGACGTATGCTGGTGATCCAGGGGCATGGCCGGTATTTTTGCAGTCGCAACAGGCGATTACTTCGGCGACGCAGTTTGTCATTGATTTGGATGCGACGCTGAAGCAGGGCTCGAATACAACTGCTATTTGGGACCGGATGCTGGAGTTGGAAGCCATTATCGAACCGTTGATTGTGGCGGCTGATTCCTGGACATTATCTTCAACGCCTCCTTTGTCGTTGGATTCGTCCGAGATGGTTGTGGGACAGGCGTTGAGGGGTATCGCGAGGATAAAGCTCAATAGGTATGATGACTCTTTTTTTTCTCCACTCTACAATTGTCTGTTCCCTTTCTGTTGAAACTCTCGCTTGTAAGCGAGAGCTCGCAGCCTCATACAGGGGTACCGACTATCAGTTCTCTCCGTCCAAGTCGCGGCTTTTCTGTGTTGACCCCCTCTTCATCACATCATTACATCATCACGTGTCCTCCCTAACACGCTTCTTACCAAAACAAACTAACCTTCCTCCAGCGCACGTATAAAACTTCACCGGTTCTGCGCTTTCTCCGACGTCCCCATCTTCTCCAAGAAACACTGCGACCTAGCCGCCGTCCCCAGCACCAACTCACCCGCCAACAACACCTCATCCACGCCCAGCGCACCCAATTGCGCCTGCAGCAACACATTCCACAACCTCCCGTCTTACTCCGACATGACCACCTCCCCAACGCTCCAATCATTCTCATCCACCACCCCACCCTCAAGCCTCAATCAAAACCACCACCCCGCAAACGGCATGGGTCTAAGTCTCAACGGCCTCCCCTCTAGCCTAGGGATCGGCCTAAACTGCAATATCCTCCCCTATACATCACACTACTCCGCAAAAATATGCTTGAAATCGGCATTTGCAATCGCTCGGTCTTTCACATCCTTGCCATACCCGCAGCCAGTCCGCCGGTTGGACATCCCTGGTCAGAATCAGAATCAGAATCAGAACCAGAACCAGAACCAGGGTCAAAATGGGAATATGCAAAATCAGGATCCATACTCCTACTTCCCGGCCATGCAGACACCAAACCCCTATACAAAGAATTCGCACTCACTGAGTCCGACGTCAAATCCAACTTCCGGCTCGGGATTGAGTCCGGGAAGTTCAGGCGCGCACGCACCGAGAATGATACCCGTCTTCGCATGCTGCGCCATGCAGAGTAGCTACGCGCTCATCATGCTCTCATACAAGACGAAGGCAATGGGATTCGCCGGTCCGCTCTCCAATTCGAATTCCACCAACAACGGAAACGGGAATAGCAACAGCGACGCAGGCAAAGAAAACCAAGCGCAGAAGCTACTCTGTCAGCTAAGCGAGGGACTCCAGATGATCCTGGGTGCGCTGAGGAATTATTCGATAGCGTACGAGGCGTTGGGTGGGATGCGAGGTTTGTTTTCCACCCTCCTTCATTCACCCCTCTACCCACTTTTGTTACCTTTCATTTTATTTATCTCACTTTCGTCTTCCCTTTCCCCAAATTACTTTGGAAGCTGAAACTAACCAGGAAAATAGATCAAATCGACGTAGCCGCTCAATCAGTCGGCGCAGCAGCCTCCGTCGTAGGCGATGTGCGATGGTGATCCCCCCCCACCGCAAATCGATCGTGCAAAAGCTCGTATGATACAGCACAGCAGTGTAGGCTCGATAGGTGGTGGCAAAAGCGTCCGAATTCTAAAGTAGGAAGAAGCTCTTGCACAACTGAAGATATACCTATGGGAATAAGGGCTGGCCTACCAAAGCGAACCTCATCCCGCACGACGAAATCTGTTCCCCAATTTGCATCTGGTAATATGTACAATTCCATCAAAAAAAGACAACGACACAGGGTGTTAAAAAGGACAGGATAGGATTGGATAGAAGGAGTTCAAGGATATTCCTCTCTCATGATGTATCTAGCAGGAGTTCCGGATTTTGGAAATGGTGTTCAGGAAAAGAGATGGAGTAATGGTTGGTACTGTACGAATTTAGATGACGGCGCCGTTATGGGAATATAGGGTTGAAGGATGATTAGGAGTGTAACAACCATGATATGGCATTCAATCCCCAGGGAACATAATGATTGAACAGACCGGACTCACTTGGGTGCTTGAGACCTGTACAAGAACTTCAAAAAAGGTGTCGAGGCTGATTTAAGTCAGGTTGGTCTCCTATGGAAGCAGGTTCTGCATGTGCTATGATATGTGTGCTATGATACCAGAAAAGCCTGATGCTAAGTCGAAAGCAAGAAAGCAAGCCTCGAAGAAATGATGTCCTCCGGGTTGTGTTGCACTCCCAGCCAGCACCTCTACATGAACCACATGAACCCAGCTCATGCCGACATCAGATACCACATAGAATACCACAAGTCTACAACTCTAACACAGCTGTATGAAAGCACAGTAACATATCGTGGACGCATCTCAAATCCTGCAATTCGTTTCCGCCTCGTCCTCTCTAATCAGCCAGACATTGTCGTTTCCCGCCGGAGCATCCACATCAAGTTGTCCACCGTATCTGATCTCACATACTGGCCGAAGCCGGGAACGCCACATGCTAGGGCAACAAATCCAAATTCATGATCGTTTCGGCATTTGGGTAGGTTGTCAATCTGTTCGGCAAAGACTGCTCTGTGTTCTCCATCACCAGCCCATTCATCCTGATCTCGGGCAAATTCAAAAATGATTCGCAAAGCGCTCTCAGTAGTCCCTCCCCGTTCATAGAAGTTTCGAGTGACTGGAGGCCACTCCCCAGAGTTCCTCCAGGTGTCGATGAGGTTGGTGATGGTTGGAGCCTTATTCGCACGTAATGTTTCGGCCGCATGATCAAATATGTTGCTGAAGCCTCGGCGTAGACTCTTGTTCGTGCGGAAGTTCTGCTGGATATCTGGTGCTACATGTTTCGTCGTGTAGTCATTCATCATGCACCAGCTCTCTGCATCGTCAATATCGGAATGCATCATATCATGGCGGATTTCGGCTTCGCATAAGAGGGAAAACTTCATCCGAGGTGACAAAAAGCCATCAATGCAGCCGCCACAGGTGCAGCCAAATTTGAGTTGGAGAAGTTGCAGGCTGCTTGGGGCCTTGATTCCGTGGAGAGCAGCCATACAGATGATGGCATTCTCACCAAAGCCACTGAACGCATCGGAAGTAACGATTGTCGCGGAACCTTGTTCTCGTGTATTGCGTTTGGTCTCCAGCTGATCGACTAGTAGCTCCAAGGGAGTGTACCCATCCACATTTCTGCCATAACTCAGTCTCTGATCCTCATCGACATTTTCTAGTAGCCACTGCAAACTCTTGACCTGCATTGACTGAGCAGCTTGGTGCAATACGTTCTTGCCGAATCGCTCTGTCTTTACCCACTCTTGGCTATTCTCGGGCGTCATGAAGCTTTTGAAATATTCCACACACTCGGGGTCCGATAGAGACAGGGCTGCATGGTGTAGGGGAAGCTGTTGTCTCAGTCGTTTCATCTCAGCTTCCTTAGCCTTTTTCTCGAAGAAGTCATTGCTGTGATCAATATCAATCAGTCCCGTCGCTGGTCCCGGCTCAGGCAGATCGAAGTCGTTACTCATCACCAGCGTGTGGGATTTATGGACAAGGTCAGTGGCCAAACCGAAACATTTGGATGCGCCTATCCTACGGAATCCAAGTGCCCGATAGAAAGCTGTCGCCGCGTCATGAGCGCGGTTCCGAACTTCTTTCTGCTCTTCTTCAAACATACCCTTCGATTCGTTCTCAACATCACGAGTGAGATAGCCTAGGCTAACAAGGGTGAAAGCTGAATTTCGTTCTCCAGTGTGTGCTTTGCTGATCAGTGCACTGCTGATGGCGTTGCCAACACCCTTCCGGCGCCACTGTTTGTTGACGAGGACGTGTTCAAGGATGAAGAGGTTTCCAAGATCCAGCTCATGACCCCAATGCCCTGTGCCTTTACGGATTGGGTGGGTGACGAATTCTTCTTTAAGGCGTCCATAACGGTCGAATAACTCGAATGCGACTGATGATAGTTCTTGACAAGGCTCCTCCATGTTCCGCCAAAAGTTGTCTCGAATACAACCCCGCTTCACGTATCGGCCGATAGCTCTGGCTATCTCCTTGCCTTCATATGTGCAGGTAGCTATGAGTGAGTGCATCCATCCTCCGAATTCATCGTCGTCTTCCTGCCTATACGACTTCAAGGTGATCTTGGATTCGTCGGAATTTGGTAGTCTGATTTCTTTCTCCTCCACCTCCAGCTCTGGTGGACCAGAGTCTTCTTCGTCGAAATCAGACATAGCATACGGATCGTCGAGAGAGTCTTCATCCTCATCTACTCCATCTTCCTCATCAGAATTCAGTCCCTCGTCGCCTGCATCCTCACTACTATCGGCAGACCGAGATGAAGCATTCTCTTCATCTTCCTCAATGTCGTGCTCAACAGTAACTTGGTGAGCAGAAAACATGGTAGGACCAGTAGCACGTGTTAGAATCGCGATGCAGAGGTAACTGTAAAGACCTATCATCACCACGCGAGACGCGTCGTTTACGATCGTTCCCAGACATTTCAATGGATCTGGCCTCGGATGTGCTGTTTCCACGCTCGGGGGATGGCGACGCAGCCTTGCGCTTGCCGGCGGCGACACCTGAATCACCGGTGATGACATCCATTGTAGGAGGCCAACGAGTTGAAGTGAGGTTGTTCGTGATGATTGAAGACGGGGTTGAAGACGCTGGTGGCTTGATGATGACGAAGGTTGAAGAATAGGTAGGTAAGGTTGGAAAATCAGGCTCCAGCGACAACGGGAAACGAAAAGGTGGCATGGACGGAATTCTAGTTTTGGAAGGAACCTCTGCAGGTAAGTCCCTGGTACCTATGTAACGAACCTGAAATCAGGAGTCTGTGCGCCATAGGCATTTTCAGCGCCTCACTAAACGGTGTGAGAAGCGAAACCGACGAGCATCATTTCCAAAGTTCAAAGCAATTAAAACACATATTCTTATTGTAATTTCATATAGTGCGATAGATTAATCGCAAGTAAGTTTTACTTAAATAAAATTATTATTTTTATAATAATAACGATCTTAGTCAATGAAGTAAGTGCAAATGCCCTGTAACGCACAGACCTATGATTCTGGGTTCGTAAGCGAGCTAAAGTGAGCTGAGGTGACTTTCTTTTCCGGAAGGGAAGGCGCGGCCGCCTCACCAACCAAGGCAACACCATGCAATCATTCACGTCGGTAACTATGAAAATTACCAGCTCACGGCACTTACCTAGATGTTTTCTACCTCATACCACGTAATGAAAGCGAACAGATTAGGAATTTTGTATATATATTTGCATATTCAGGTGTCGGGAAAATATGTGGTGTCTGGCGCTATTTGAAGTTTCTTGGTTATACGCTCTGATTGTGAATGGTTAGTGACACTGCTTGGGATCGATGGATAGGATGGGAGTAGTTCTGCTCACAATTGACCGCCTGCCTGGCTTGCGATGCCTTCAGATGTCTCCTCGGGGCAGCAGCTGGACACCGATTCGACGAATTGTCCCGTCTTGAGAGTGAAACAATAACAACAACAGCAACACTTCAATGTACTCTCCTTGAAGTGCACTTGGGGGGTCTATGTGAATCTATTCCAGTTATGGAACGTTACATGGATGCTGGTTCTCTCCTCAACCTGCGTGTAAGACAATTTATCTTGTCCTCGCTGCCGTGGATCCTTCAAAGCGGATTCTGCTGTGTATCCTCCTGCTGTGACATCTCTTCTGCTCCAATTCACATGGTCGATGCGGTCTCTTCGCTCGAGTTTGCCCCATCAATCCTTTTCCAGTACACACCTCTTTCACCACGCACGAGGTCTGCTCTGCGAAGAGGCCCACCACACAAGCGCGCATGCTCTTCCCACTGCTGTACATCCCACATCCCTCAATTCCCGCTACTACAAATTACACTGCCCCTCTATTTCGCACCTAGCGAATCTTTCTGCTCCTCATCACGACTTCCATTTATTCTTCATTCTTGCCACCCTTTCCCTTCAACTCTCATCAAACTTCGCCCTTCCCTCCTCAATCCACGCCTCCAGCAAAAACTCCCCCGCCTCAACAAGCCTGACCGGCACCGTCCTCACACCTCCCAAGTCCCTCCCAATCGTCTCACTCCCGCCCGTGTCTCCCGTTTGTAAACTGGGCTCACTCGGGATCCAAGGCTGCGGATGTCCAATCGGTGGTTCCACACCTGGTTCATCCCTCAATTCGACTGCTATGCTAAATGTGCAGTTTTCCGGAAGCGGAGTAAGGCGACTACACGCATAATCCAGGCGGCGTATCGTACCGCGAAGTTGTTCCTCGATATCCGCGCGTTTGACACCTGCTTTCAGTTGTGCTTGTTCTCCCCCCTCAGTACCCCGACCCGTATTCGCATCTCTCGCCTCAAACTCCGTCCACTGTTCCTTCTCCCCAACCACAGGAAACCTCTCCACATCAAACATGAACCTCTCCATTACTTCTCCGTCCTCACTAAAAATCGGCACGGCAATCCTCTTCACGGTACCTTTCTGTAGTAGGACAGCGACGGAGGTGATAGCGCTGTTAATCCATTCGCAGACGGCGGGGTGGCGGGATTGATGGACGGGGAAGTTGTAGGCGCGGGTCGTGAGGAAGGTTGTTGGTGGGTAGAGGGCGCGTGTGTAAAGAATTGTGTGAATGGCGACGGTAAGGAAGGAAGTTAGAGTTTGGTGGAGGGAGAGGGGAGTGGTGAGTTGGAGTGGCTCGATGTATGGAGTGGTGGAGGCCATTGTTTGTAGCGGGGTTATGCGGATCGAGTTGGATGAAGTAATCAGTGGTGATGCAATCTGGAGATGGATGACTGCATAATTCGTTGAAGAACAGTTGCAGAAATTGGCGGGCAAAGGGTTGATCGGAGGGATCTCGAATAGAGGTGTGGCAGCTACCTGAGCTCCTGCTTGCGTATAGCGGGGTAGAGGGTGGTGTTTTGATGTGAAGATTTAGGAGAACACAGCAAGACGAAGTGCGACATGCAGCTAGAGTTCTGCACAGTCAGTAGACTGAATAGCTGCAAGTACTGCGAATAAAAGATATCGAAGCTGGACACTCGAAGTCCATGTTGGTGGTGGTGTTGTAGTAAATAGCTCAAATGGTGGCTTCTGTAGTCAGGAACATGAGTCGCGTCACCGTCGCGCTTCCTTCAAAAATAATTTCCCGAGCCCACCTCTCTCGCGTGTTCCCGCTCCCTCAAGTACGGACCATCTCCGTATCCAAACACACTCGATTCTACCCACCTCGACTCATCTCAACACAAGATCAATCCCCATACAAAACACCAAAGCAAAAGAAAGAAAACAACATTTTGGGATGGCCGGAACCATGGAAGACCAACTCTTGTCCCTGCTAGCAGACACGCAGCTTTCCGCCGAAGCCCCCCGCAAGCAAGCAGAGCAGCACCTCGAGCAGGCCAAAATCAACCCCGCGTTCCCCGGCAGTTTGGCTGCGATCGCCAGCCATTCCAGCGTGAGCCCGCAGATTAGACAGAGTGCCTTGTTGCTGCTACGAACGTTCGTAGAGCGCAATTGGAGTGGAGAGAGTGATGATGGCCCGGTGGTGCAGATTGATGAGCAGGTCAAGGAGGCACTGAGAGGTCAGATGTTGGAGTTGGCTACGAGTGGTGATGCGGATAGGAAGATCAAGAGCGCTGCTTCGTAAGATCTGCCCTTTTCCCGGTGTTATTGGGCTTGGATTGGGATACTTGGGGTGTATTGCTAGGTAGCTAATGTTGGTTAGGTACGTGGTGAGCAAAATCGCCAATGTCGACTATCCTGATCAGTGGCCGAACCTCCTTCCTGCTATCCTACACCTTATCCCGAATGCTACGGATGACCAGCTACATGGTGCTTTGAAGGTGCTTTCAGACTTGGTGGAGGATTCTCTGAGCGAAGACCAATTCTTCTCTGTTGCGCGGGATATCGTGAAGGTTGTCTATGATGTTGCGATCAGCGATTCTCGAAAGCTACTTCTACGCGCCCTGGCCGTGTCAGTCTTCCGTGGTACATTTGATATTATGGATATGGTCAAGGACGAGCATGGACCGGAAGTCAAGGGCTTTGCAGACGAGGTGTTGAATGCTTGGAGTCCGTTCTTCATGGATATTATGAAGAAGACTTTACCTGCGAGACCGGCTGGTGGTGACGAGGGATACGAGAGTGGGCGAGATGATCATCCAGAGGCTTGGCGAGGCTTGATTGCTCTCAAGCTTCAGGTTGTCAAGACTTTGATGAAGATTCGTTCGGTTTTCCCACAGCTGTTGCTCCCACAGAGCCCAGTTCTCTTCAGTGCGACTTGGGCGGAGCTTTCGTTACTTCAGGATAATTATCAGGATATGTACGTGGACAATGATGAGCAGGGACGTCTGGAAGATGCAGATGGTCTGCCATACACACTGGACTTTCTGGTTCTGGAGGAGCTCGATTTCCTACAATCGTGTTTGAGAGCACCACCTGTTCAGAAGGAACTCGAGGCACAATTACAACAACAAGGAGGTGTTTCCGGTACTTCGTGGGTTATGGATGTTATGAAGTTGGCTGTTGGATATGCGCAAATCCCAAAAGAGGAGGAAGATCTATGGGATATCGATGTCAACCTGTTTCTGGCCGAAGAGACTTCCGTCACGGCAAACTATACTGCTCGTACGGCTTGCGGCGATTTACTCATTAAATTGGGAGAGTGGCTACACCAGGGTGCTCTTGAGGGTCTACTGGCTTACACTCAAGTTCTGTTCGCCTCCGAGTCAGCCACCTGGCGAACAAAGGAGGCATCCTTGTTTCTCCTCACTCAGCTTTTAAGCGACTTCTTAGATGTTGACAAAGCCATTGCTCCAGAAGTCGCTGGCGCTTACTTGCCACTGATCGATTACGCCATCAATCGGACCGAGGAGCCTCTATTCCGAGCTCGTGGTTATCTGATCGCAGGAATCTTGGTACAAAGCATTCCAGATGTCGCACTTGGACTTCTCGATCGGACAATCAAGGGCGTCAACAGCGACGAAGCCGAAGTCGTCAAAGTCTCCTGCATCAAATCCCTTCAAGGTTTTATCAGCGCACGCACTGTACCAGCCGATCGCCAAGTCCCTATCGTTGCATGTATCTCGGAATACCTTTACGCCAAGGACTTGACCGATCTCGAGGATGCAGACGACTTATTGCTGACACTTGTCGAGACCCTACGTGCTGCTATCACCATGGACCCAAGAATCACCATTTCTGGTGACAGTGGCGCTTTGGACCTCTTATTTATTCTCGCTAAGCATGGAGCCGCAACTTTCCAGTTGACCATGTTAGTCAGCGAGACTTTTGAAGAGATCGTTACTTCATTGTCAAGTCGTGATTCTTACACTGCTTTGTGTGCAAAAGTCTTACCTTCTCTTACTGGAGCTTTTGATGTTGGTAACATGACTGGTGATGATCCTTTGGTCGAGGTATGTATGGCTCTTGGGCTGTAGCCACTCCTGCTAACGTAGACTAGCTCGCCACTGAATTATTGACTGTCCTCACTCAAAACGGATCCGAACCTCTACCACCTGGATACGTTGCAGCCGCCCTGCCAAAGCTAAACCGTCTCCTTATGGCCTCCACAGAAGGTGGTGTATTGCGACCTGGAGCTGAGGCAATCAAGTACATGCTTATGCATGATCATCAACAAGTATTCGCTTGGCATGATGAGGCCAACCGATCGGGTCTTGAAGTCTGTCTGATCATCATTGACAAGCTTCTCAGCCCTACGATTGAAGATAACGCTGCTTCAGAAGTCGGTGGTCTTGCTGCTGAACTTGTGGAGAAGGCGGGTCAAGAACGCCTTGGTCCATACCTTGAACAACTGCTTCGGGCCGTTGCATCTAGAGTTGCAACAGCCGAGGCAGCATCATTCATCCAGTCACTAATTCTCGTATTTGCGCGACTGTCGCTGGTTGGAGCTCACGATGTCGTCGAGTTCTTGGCTCAGATTGAGATCAGTGGTCAGAATGGCCTACAAGTGGTCCTGAGCAAGTGGTTAGAGAATTCGATCAACTTCGCCGGATACGATGAGATTCGACAGAAGTAAGTCCATATCCCCACTGGCAGTCTCATTACTAACGGAGCAAAGTGTCATCGCCCTGTCAAAACTATTCACACTGAATGACCCACGTGTCGTACAAACAATGGTTAAAGGTGACCTCATAATCCCCAAAAGCAATCGGATCATGACCAGGTCACAAGCCAAACTAAGTAGCTTCCCTGCTCACGATCCCCCTTCCATCCTTCCCCGAACACATTTGCTAACACTCCCTCTTCCAGACCCCGACCAATTCACCATCGTCCCCGCCCCCCTCAAAATCCTCAAAGTCCTCATCGAAGAACTCCTCTCCGCTGCAGGCCACGCCAACGCCGCCTCAGCTGCCGCCGCAGCCGCCGAATTTGCAGACGAGGAAGCCGATGACGACGGATGGGAAGACGTCCACACTAACGTCCTGGATCTCGGGCTCGGAAGCACCAAGGCCGAACTCATGGCGTATGGTGAGGGTCAGGGTAGTTTTACTAGGCAGAGAGATGATGAGACACAGGCTTATCTTACGGAGTTCTTCATTAGGGCTGGGCGAGAGAATTTGGCGGATTTCAATGCACTTTATGAGGCGTTGAGTGCGGACGAGAAGGGGAAGTTGCAGGAGCTTGCGCAGGGTGCTTAGAGTTGCATTCAGGAGAAATAAGAAGTGAAAAATGGCGATGGATATGGTTCGATCAGGGGGCAACGAAGCAGGTACATACAGATGAGTGAGACGGGACGGCAGACGTGTGTTTTTCAGTTGTAGATTTGTCTTTTGTTTTTGTTCGTGTTCGATAGGGCTTTGCCCTCCCTCCTTTTTTTCAACTTCACGGCCGACTGAATACCTTTATGATATGATGGATAAGAATGCATGTTGTTTGATTGATTGATTGATTGATCACTTGCTTGGACATGGGAAGAGGAGAGAAGAAACAATGGGGGATGTTGAGGTGGGGTTGGAAGGGTCAGTACTATAGAGCTGTGTTCGATTGGATTGGATAGGATATGATTGAATGGGACGGATGGAAGTATATGGTATGGCCCTTGGCTTTGAGCTTAGCATGGGATGGGATGGGTTTATTGCCCTCCCGGGATACAGGGGAGATGAAACCCTACATTGAATATGATGCAGAATACATATATCACTTGCTGGGATAAAAGAGCAGAGTATTGAAGCTACATACTCCCTCCTAAAATCAACATCTATCTGTATAATTCCCAGTTCGTTTACATACTCCCAGTATCGAACTGTTCTCTATCTATCTATCAATCATAGACATGTAGAGCGACAGCAAGGAGTCAGTCAACTTCACGATTCTGATTCATGACCTGGGCCCGGGTCGTATGTTCTAGGTAGCAGAAACCGGCAGCCTAGGTGTTAGGTGGCAAGGAAGGAGCGAGCCTACCTCTTTGTATGTAGCCGTGGCTTTGGCCTATCTTCTACAATCAAGCTTGATACACCCCACCACTCTGTCTCCTAATACTAGGTAGAGCGTTGCGTATGGAGGGTGAGTGACTGGGTGACTGATCCCACCATCAAACAAATGAATCCCCTCCAACTCATCAACAACGCAAGCACGACCCTCTTCCTATTCAATTCATCCTAGGCTATTCTTCGCATCAGTGGCATTATCGTCTTCGATTTCTAACCAGTAAAACCATTAAAAGGAACCTGTTTAAAGAAAAATCAGTAACAACTCTGGAAAGCGGAATCCGTCGCCGACACAACTTTTGGATTTCAACTGAAGCTGCCAACGAGAACGACAACTGCGAGACTGAATGCACGCACGAGCGTAGACACACACAAGCGCTTTCCGCATACGGAAGATCGCTGAATGCTAGGCTGCTAGGTATGTCGGGATATATGCATGATGGCTTTTCTTGCTGGTCTAGTGGTATTAACCTGACTTGATTCGTAAAGAAGAAGATACATAATACGGGCAGAGGTGAAGCGAGCACGTTTTTGAATTCGAGCTGAGGTTGATTGAATTCGACTTCAAATTCCGATTTTGAACGCCATTTTGATCTTGGAATCGATCTTGAACTGGACTTGGAGCGACCAGACAACGAATTACAAGGCCAAGTGTAAAGCCAAAATACAGATATGTGCCAGCGAATCACCCGCTCTGATCAGCCATGGTTATGGATGGGGAAATATGCGGAGGGGATGTGGCTTTGTTATTGGGTTCGTACTCTTTCCCTTTCTTTTCTTCCCCTTCTTCCTCCCCAATCCCCTTTCCTTCCTTTCTTTACTTCATCCTTTCCCCCGATGTCTCCCTCCTTTCGAGACCTTTCGAAGAATCTAGATGAAGATACAATGGATTTTAGAAGTGGGTTTGGAACTGTTACTGCTACTGATTGGAAATGAGGACCTAGTGTAAATGCAATGGCGTGAAGACTTGGAACGCTCAGAGTGATGATCGCTGTTGGTTGTGTTCGCTGGAGAAGACAGTTGGTCATCTGTGAGTGAGGGAAGAGGGACTAGGGGGAAAGGGGGAAAGGGGGAACTAAGATTGGAGAGTTGGATATAGAGAAGTGCTATTAGGGGTGTGGTGAGTTGGGCGTTAGGAGGATCTGGATTTTGATAATAAGAAGGAGTACAAGGGAGAGGGATGTATACTTCGATCTTCCGAATTCAAAAGATTAGGACGATGTCGCATGTTATCTTCCCTCAATATCACACACCAGTATCTCTCCCTTCTCCCCTCTCAAATTCAATTCTCTATCTACCCTCCTCGTTCAACCTTTACTCTTCATGTTTTCCTCATTCGAATCCTCCAAATCATACACCTGCCCTCTCGCACGTCCTTTCAGACTGTGACATGGTCCAGGAAGCATCACGATCCCACCAAGTTTTATATCACGGGGATGGACCTTCCAGCAGCCAACTAGTTTCGCGTAGAGTGGCTCGGTGCAGAGTGCGCATTTGTAGCGGATTACTGAACACATTTATCTGGGTGTAGATATGGGGCTTTGGTGGATGGATGTGGGGATCTCTGTTTCGGTCAGTGACGGGTTTGGGGAAGTGTGTGGTTGGTTGAGGGCGAAGATAAAGATTGTCTTTATATGTGTTGCGAGCTGTGTACCACTGTCTCTTCCTGACCGTTTCTCAAGATGATTGTGATGTAGTCTTCGTGGTGATGGTATTAAGCTCAAGCGATTCAACCAGGGCATCGTCTAAGTCTGTGATTGAGTTTCAAGTGATTGATTCTGCCCTAGTACTCTGTAATTCGAACATGACTTGAACAGTTTGCTCTCCGAAAATCGATATACCACAGTAACCTAGATCCTTTGCGAGTTAAAACAGACACTTCTGATGTTCGTTTGTTTACTGTAGGCCGAAATCCGCCTAACCTGCCTCTATACCTCAAGCGAGTAGGGGCGGGGAAAGTAAGCACACATGAATGGAAAGTAAACAAAACCTTTCCAGTGCAATTTTGAAAATGAAAAGAAGAACAGAGGAATAAAGCCGATGGAGGCCACCGTACCAAGCTCCGGGGGAAAACAGGGCCTGGATGTGGGTTTACGGAGAGGCCAAGGAAAATAAGCCCGCCAGAGCAGCTTAGTGCGCTCGTCCGGTTGGTTGGCTTGTTGGCTATCTCGCCCACTCCACTGCACGTCTTCTCCAAGCCTCCAAGATTCAATCTCACGCTTCCAGGTTCTTTCGAACCTTCGAAGAATCATTAGCCAATGGATAATGGAGCTTCGGAGGACCCGAATAATGCTCCCCGCAGAAGGATCAAATAACTGTGGGTAGGCCTTGGCAACGGATCATCGTGGTCTTTGATGTCGCGTCGTATTGAGGTTTTCGTGCCGTGCCGTGAGTTGCTCGAGGAGAAGTTTGGAACCGACTAAAGCGCATGAAAGCGCCGTTATCGATCTCCTCTGGCGTGCCTACTCTGATGCTAAAGGACAACTATGAGTAAGATCAAATAGAGGTCACGAGATTCAGTCAGGTTGGTTACTTGAATTCCCAGGACTCGGCACACTTGGAGGCTGGCCTCCACATACAGATAAGAGGCTAACACCCATGTCAATATTTATGTACTAAGTAATAATCGTCCCTCGGCACCCTGATAAGAAAACATAAGTATGAGGGGTCCTGCTGTTCTTGGTTTAAGTCCAACCGTTCCCCTGGATCGCTGTCAAATTTCTTGCAACAAATCATACGCCATAGCCGTTTCCAACCTTTGGAACAAAATACCCGACCCCAATTGAGCGAAACAACAATTCATGATGGGTGTCGAAGAGAAAAAGGTCAATCAGACGGGGCTTCCCCCCTCTCACAGCCCGTTAAACGATGAAGAGAGTGTTTATGTGACGACTACGACCGATTTACATCGCAGATTGAGCAACAGACAAGTCCGTGAGTGATTGGCAGAACTCTCTCATTATTCTAATGGCCTATCACAACTGCATTTTTCAATACAGTGTCGTACAACAGCCCCTCCCAGAAACTAAACTAATTCGTGTTGGTTTTTTAGAACTGATCGCCATCGGTGGTTCAATTGGAACAGCCATTTTCGTCTCAATTGGCGGCGCTCTCATAAATGCCGGACCAGGAAGCTTGCTCGTAGCATGGGTTCTCTACTCTTGTGTCATTGGTCTCGTCAACAATTGTATGGCAGAAATGGCAACCTATATGCCCGTCAGCGCGAGTTTCATTCGTCATGCAGGTCACTGGGTTGACGATGCCTTCGGATTCATGGCTGGCTGGAACTTCTTTTTCTACGAGGCCATCTTGATTCCGTTCGAGATTGTCGCGTTGAACCTTGTGTTGACGTTTTGGAGAGATGACATTCCTGTGGCGGCTGTTTGCTGTGCGTGCATTGTAGCTTATGGGTAGGTTGAATTCTTGCTCGTCGAAAGAAGGTTCAGGATTTCAAGGCTGACTTGATACAGGCTCCTCAATATTTTGGCCGTTCGAGTTTACGGTGAAGCCGAGTTCTGGCTATCGGGAGGAAAGGTGTTGTTGGTGGCTATTGTCTTTTCCTTCACATTCGTGACCATGTGTGGAGGCAACCCTCAAAAAGACGCCTATGGCTTCCGCCATTGGAACTCTCCTGTGAGCATCCCTTCGAAAGTTACGCAGGATAACTGGAAACTTTTCTGACTGTATGTATCCAGGAACCGTTCCTCGAATATCTTTCAACAGGAAGTCTCGGTCGGTTTGAGGGCTTCCTTGCCGCTCTTTGGCAAGGAGCTTTCACCATCGTCGGTCCCGAGGTACGTTCCATCAGTAGGCCGAGACAGATACTTTCATCGGACTTCAGCCTCTTCTCTCAATGCAATAAAATCTAACTTGGTTCTATAGTACATTGCCATGGTCGCTGGTGAAGTTCGCAACCCGAGACCTGTGCTCAAGAAAGCGTTCAAGACAGTCTACATTCGCTTCGCTCTCTTCTTCATCGGCAGTGCTTTCTTCGTTGGCATCGCACTGCGTCCCAATGACCGGACCTTGAAAAATATTTATTCTACCGGCGAGGGCAAGGGGACAGGTGCTGCATCTCCTTACGTAATTGCCATGCAGAACTTGGGCGTTGATGGACTTCCACATTTAGTCGTAAGTTTTCCCCAGTCCGATCTACCTGTCGATTGTGTCTACAAAATCTTTTTCGCCGTATAACATTTGCTAACAAGCTTGATACCTTTCTAGAATGCACTCCTGATCACGAGCATCTTCTCTGCCGGAAACACCTATGTCTACTGTGCAACACGTACCCTGCACGGTCTGGCTACAGATGGCCATGCACACCATTGGCTTCGAAAAACGACCAAGAATGGCGTACCAATCTACTGTTTCCTCATCACCATGATTTTCCCATTCATATCCTTGCTTCAAGTATCCAACAGTTCCGCAGTTGTGATCACCTGGTAATTCTACAGCCCCCACTTGCAATCTATCCAGACTAACCAAGCTCCAGGTTGGTCAATCTTGTCACAGCAGGCGGGCTCATCAACTTCATCGTCATGTCCATAACCTACATCTTCTTCTACCGCGCCTGCCAAGCCCAAGGACTCGATCGCCGAACCCTCCCATATCGCGGCTGGTTCCAACCATGGAGCGCATACATCTCATCCTCATTCCTGATTCTCGTCGTCTTCACCTACGGCTACTCGGTATTCCGCAAGGGCGGATGGGATGTTGGAACATTCTTCACTTACTACACGATGTTGATCCTGGCACCTCTTAACTTCTTTGGTTGGAAATTACTCAAGAAGACGAAGTTGATCAAGGCTGCGGAGTGTGATTTGATCTGGGACTTGCCGGCTATTGAGGCGCATGAGGAGGAGTGTGCAAATGATTCGCCGTTTTTCTCTGTTCGGAAATCTTTCCGCAAGAGGGTCTTGAGGCGCAACTGAAGGGACGTCTAGCTCGATGGCCAAATGCTGTCGCTTATGATGGATGTTTATTTAGACCCCATCAATGCTCAACACATATCTGTTGTGTTCTGACGAGCCAGGCGAGGGATACGTAAAAGTGTCTCCACAATTCAACCAGAAAGGGCTTCTCTGGCAGTGATTGACAAGCATTTCTCTTCAAAATTCTGGAATCCAGCCTAGCAACCAGTGAATACCATAGATCTGAGCGTAAGGTCCTAGGCGTGGCACTGTTTACTTTGACATTTTGAGATTTCTTGGTAAGCGAGTTTGACGTTTACCTCCTTGGCTTCCCATCCTTACCAAAAGTCATCTGCACTTGATACCACGGTTCCAGAAGTCATTAAATATCTTGATACTTCTTGACTCTTCGTTTGTCGGGTCAAACCCTTTCAACCTCCGGAAACGAAACATGATGGGTAAGGCTTTTTTCGTTCTGGAATCGCACCAGCACGCATTCAAACACTACGCGAGGCCGATTTCCTCGTCACGGAAGAGGTTCGAACGGTGTGCCAGCTCTCACAGCATGTCTCTAAGGCGCTACAGCGGTCGTATCAGCGCTTCAAGGTCTCCGCGACGTCATGATTGGAGTTCAAGGAGCTCTTCTCGACGCCGCAGTCAACCTCAAAGTCAAAATGATTCATTCCCTCTGACCTCTCACTAGACTCAAGGGCTATCGAAGTATTGTGGTCAACTTCTCGTGTCTAGTGAAGTCTCACGGCTTGGGTAGCGCACTCGCCTTCTGATATCAGCTTACACGAACTCAAATCGTTCATTCCACTCTCAACATTGGAAGGTCTCCAGCGTTGAAATGCTTGGTGTTCCTATCTATTTGTACATAGAAATTGTTCTCCATGTCATTAAATGCATTGCTCGGCGTTCCTCGGTTTTTGAAAGACATAGACATCCATCACGCCCACCTCTAGACCCAGGTACCCAAATCAGATGCCGAACTGATACATGTCGTCCAACGCCATACAACCGCACTGGAAATGCTCGAAACGCTCACTGGAAAGTACAAAAGCCGGGGAATTGGATTTAAAACAAAGGTTGACTGTCAGAGCTACAGGAGAGTGAGGATGCCCGTGGCGACACCAGCTAATCCCCAGACCATCATCGTCTTTGAATTCAAGGATGTGCCTGCACTTGCAGGAGCGCAAGTTGCTGTGGCAGCAGCGGTCTTCTCAGCACCTCCTGTAATTGTGACGTCGTGACGGTGGTAATTGGCGCCAGTATAGGTTGTTGACACACTAGTGGCGGTCTTCGTGCCCTCGGCTTCTCCTTTGATAGTTCCAGTGCCTGCGAGACACCCATCAGCAAATGTTCATTGATTAATGAATGCGAAGTATAGTAGTAGTCATCAGCCAGGAGAATCTGGGAGTCTGATGTACTTACAACTTGCGGCGGTCGTTCCAGCAAGCTTGCATGAGTCAACGATGGTTGCAGATACTGTTTTGCCCATGGCAAAGGTTGTCAAGGCGCTGGAGAAATAGTATGATGTTGCCCCCATTGTCACAGTTGCAGCCTGAAATTTTCTGTCAACTCTCAACTTCAAGAATCATGGAGACGTGGTCAAACATACCACAGCATTAGGGCCACAGGTCGCGGTCCCGACACCATAGCCTGCAGATATACACTGAAGTGCGATAACCGTCTGATCAGCACAGGCTTCGACTATAGATGCAGCGTATTTCCATTCTTCGTCCGTAGAATCGATGAACATGTTGATGGTAGCATTTGTCGCTGGTGCCGTGGTATTTTGTCGTGGGTGGAGAATTGGGTATGAGTTGGAACCGTACTCGATACCACGGGCACCAACTCCAGGGCTGACGAAGTCATTGAAGTTCACGGCTGCTCCTGCTACTGCGAAAGACATCTTTTTGGGTTGTTGGGTGAGGTTGGACTTTGAGGTTGCAGATTGAAATTTCAGGTAAGATTCGAAGTGGAGGAATGGAGAAGCGCTTGAAATGAATGATATTTTTCTCTTGTTTTGACATGGCGGCGATGGTTAATTATACCATTGGTAAATGTTATGCCAGTCACTTTGTGAAGACTGTGCCGTCAACCTGCAGCACATCCAATTTTGATTCTCGTGTCATCCCGTCCAATTTGGGCGTGGCAGACTGAATGTAACCGAGATAAACATAGCTGAGCCGCACCTGGTTAGCCAATCAAGGGGCTTGATCCGTCTATTCCCCAGTTAAAGATTGTGCTGCGCCCTGCATCCCCAGCCACTACCGCTCACTAGATAGGCTGGGGTACAAGATGCTAATCGTGACTGGCCTCTTTAGGTTGTTGAGACGCAAGACTCCCATAGAGGCTCGCATATACTGTCTCCCGGTGGACAAAAAAAGCCGGAAAACCCAGAATTCACACCAAAACCCAACCACTTTACCGAATCATCTGTCAATAACCAATAATAATAGAAATATAAATAATTATATAATTATAGAACTTTACTCGCGTTTTCTAATGGTACAAGTCGCATCTGATTTTATAAAGTAATTGTTGAGGATATGGATGCACTTTTCATTTTGTCCCTAAGAAACTTGGACAGCATAATGACCAAGTAACTATGCGTTGATTTATGATTAATACTACGTCACGATTTATTAATGGAAAATCTTCAGTTTTAAAATCAATTAAATGCGTTGTTTTAAAAAAAAAAATTGCGTATTGCACATCACTTTTAATTATTATAGTTGTTGTGGAATTAAATCATGTAAAAGGCTGAGTTTTGGTGGGATTCGGGATCTGTCCGGCTAAATTGAATATATTGCCTTGGTTTAGGCGAGGCTTTTCAGAAGGCTGGGACGGTTAGGCTGACTGCTGACTCGAAAACATGCAGCCTCCCGAAATTGCGATCTGTAGTTGGTGGTCTTTGAATCCTGTGGGATTTGAAGCTAAAGTTTGAGGCGATCTTTTATGTCAAGGATCTTGGCATTCAACCCCAGGCCTGTGAAGCGGAGACAAGCTGTTTAATCATTTGGTGAATATTAAACCACATACAATAGGGAAGTGAGGGTTTGAAACCCTTGAAAATAGGGAAATATATTTTAAGGATCCAAAGCCGCAAAAGTCCCACCTCCAAAGCCAGTCCTGCTTTTTGGATACTCGAGTTCCAAGCAGAGGCTGTAGTCTGCCTCTAGTACTTACTGGAGGTTCTTCATATCTGGCTCTGCGGTACAAGCTCAATAGTACAAATTTGGAGCTAAAAACGTTCGTCTTCGTGCCGATCTTTTCAGCTTCAGATCTCAAGTCAACACAAGTGATTTAAACATCAAGCCCTCCGGTGGGACTGGTAAGAATGGCACGCCCGACGTCGAGATATGGAACGCCATGTTCGAGCTGGTCGCACGCACAAGTCCGAAACAAGTAACGGCTCGATTGCCTTCGAGAATGAACAAACATATGACGAAGTTGATCAGCGAATACTCGAAGAACTTACCGGGCGAGTCTACGATGTTGGAGACTCCTACAAGCGATCCTTTGAGGGGAAGTGGTGGACGAAAATTGCGAGGGAAGAGTCACAAGCTCAATATGCTGAAGGTCGCTGGAGTGAGTTGCCAGAGCCTTTACTTCAAGGTCCATTCTTTGAGTGGTTCATGAAGTTCCAGGACGCGGTTTCTTTAGCGGACTTCGCTCGTGGGAGGAGATTTCGGCCCTGCTGTTGCAATTCCCGGGATCCATTCGGGTACACTACTCCATGAAGTTTAGTATTGATGCTGGTTCTAGGAGTCGCTAAATGTAAACAAACGCTTGCTTTAGAAAGAACCTCATGAACGATATCCTTACTGCCCTTTCGTGTGACAATGTCTTCACGTAAGAAAACCAAACGACCAATTGGCATAAGCCAGCCCTTCTTCCGTGCCATTTTCCAGCGCTTGATCCTTCAACATATAATTAAGTACTGCAATCAGAGACGATCTTCATTATTCTGCGTCTTCCAAGCCACCCTACCACCCATTTCCAATCCCGCCTCTGTAAGCCATCACCATCATCGACAATAGCAGAACCCAAGTAACACCGCCCTAGCACTGAGAATACCCCGCATCTCGATGGTTGGGGCACTGCTGGTGAGCCGTGGTCTTACCACCATAGGACTGAGTTGGGTCCGGGCAAGTGTTCCCAGAGGCCTCGGCTTTCTGGCAAAGTACCAACCGAGTGGATGTAGTATCACATGTATCAGGACAGCCTCTGTAATGGACTGTGATTTGAGTTTCAAATGTCGCTTCAAGTTCAAGTTCAAGACAGTTTTGAACAGAGAGGTTTGTGCGGCAAAGACAAAGGTTCGAAAAAAAAAAAGGTCTTTCAACGGAGGGCAAGCTCTTCGCTTCATACACGTTGAGCAATTGTCTGCGATTTGGGCTGCACCTACAGAGGATTCTTTCTTGCGGGCTTGGCTCTGCACTGCTTGGTGCTGCCTCTTTGGCCCAAAGCATTCAGAGAAGCATGCATAATGGTTGACATACTCAGGCCAGAGCCAATCGGTGATATGCTCCGCTCCAATCCATTGTTTTCTCATGCCACCTTTCCTTGTATGGGTGAAGTCGTTATGACTCAATATGCGCCCAGCAATGGCCCATGTCTTTCACTTTTCGTCAGGGTAGGAAGGTCATCAAGGCACAATATACCACAGGCACCAATCATGCAAAAAAAAAAAATGACCGAAGCACAAGACATTTCCAATTGGAGTCCTGTTCGGCCAGCCCTATCTAACACAGTCCGAGATCAAAGTCCCTCTTCCGCCTTGACTTTGTCCACAAGTTCACGAACCAGCTGGCTGAGTGAGCCTCTTGCAGCCAGCACAACTTAATAATCTTTCCACAGAGTACACCCGCTAGATCCGGAAAGTCTCCATTCAAATATTTTCTCTCAATCTCTTCATCTGGAAGCTTGTCGAACGGTGCTTGCCTATGATAATGGAGTAAGCGGTCGAGCCAAGGCTGAACAAGTCCTCCTCAACTGTTGGTGGCTTTCCCGGTTTCCAATACGGGTCTGGTGCAGTATATCTTGTTCCGGGACAAGCCATCGCGCCCGATCCATCAATCGACAAACCGCTGAAGTCTGCGATCTTAAGGTTCATAAGGGCGTCCAGTAAGAGGTTATGCAGCCCAACATCACAGTAGATGACGCCCATGGAGTGCAGCAGGTGCAGAGCCTCGGCTGCTTCCGCTAACCAACAAAGGCGTTGGGCTATCGAGGTCTGACCGTGGTGTGATTTCAAGTAGTCCTCCAGCGTGCCGTTGGGCATGTACTCCAACATCAAGACGTGGGCGTGGGAGTCCCAGCCTTTCAGTTTCACCAGACGAGGATGTTCGCCCAGCCTGTGATAGATTCGTGCCTCGACAGCGATTTCCTTCCGGCAATCCTCCTCTCGAATGTCACCCGCCCAAGGAGTCTTGATGATGTCGCCCGATGGCAAGCGCTCCACAAAAGATGTTGTTCCCGCGGCTACGAATTTGCTTTTCGGATGGATAACAATCAAGTCCTCGGTAGGCTGAAGGACATCGGCTATATTCTCGTAGGAGTTCATCGCTAGTCTCATCAACGAAGTGCTGGTTGAATTGTCCTGCTGTAACAATACTGCCCTAGAAGAGGGTGTAGTAGCGATTGAGACACCTGCGACAGGTCGATTATGCGTCTAAGATGATTGCAATAGTGTCAAGAGAGTACAGATAG
This sequence comes from Helotiales sp. F229, assembly GCA_002554605.1. Taxonomy (NCBI): domain Eukaryota; kingdom Fungi; phylum Ascomycota; class Leotiomycetes; order Helotiales; species Helotiales sp. F229. Next base: position 781,589 of record MXAW01000004.1, on the reverse strand, counting down.
TAGTAGTGGAGCGATGGATGTCATTCATTCTGGGGGGAGGTTCCCCTGAAAGTGTAACGTAACGGCTGATACTCTATCGAACCCGTCACAGCACTTTGGGCGCTGAAATGCCAAGTCAGCAGGCTCATACCATTACCTAAGATAGCTTAATTAAACACTTTACTTTTGATGTCAAAGGGCCGATGTACTCCAAGTTCTTTGTGATCAAAGTTGGACTGACCACAAGGAATTGCAGTCAAGTAAGATGTTCCTCTGACGCCGCTGTTCGCTCTTTGTGCCCCTTGCGAGCATTGTTCCGTAGTTCGACCTGTAAACAGACTTGTGCAGCAGCTGAGTCAGGGGTACAAATTTAGAGCCAGGCAACACTTTGCAATCTCAGGTTACTGAACTTCAGAGTCATCTGCTCAATTATCAAAATGAGCTTCTCAACAGATGCCGATAAAGTCAAGGCTTTCTATAACGGTGTGGAGGATCTCGATTCAGACTTTCGCAAGACAGCAAGTCGAATCAAGGGACTCCGAGCTTTCAACAACTGGATCAAATGTGCCCTGATCCACAAATTTGCCGTGGTCAACAACACCCAGCCAGGACCTGATCCCCGGAACACGATGACAACGTCCAGTCCAAGCCCAGGCTCTCCAGGCCTTCACGTTCTCGAAATTGGTTGTGGCAAAGGCGGCGATTTGCATAAATGGCATAAAGCCCCTGATAAAGTGGCTTTTTACGTCGGTCTTGACCCAGCAGATGTCTCAATCCAACAGGCTCAAGAACGATGGGAAGGATATCAACGAACTTTAAAATATGGAGACACAGTTGCACGTACAGAGTTCTACACTCAGGACTGCTTCGGCGAAACACTCGAGCGGATCCCTGCCATCCAAGAAGTGGGCTTTGCACGTAGTGTTGGTGGTGGGTTCGATATCGCCAGAATGATGTTTTGCATGCATTATGCCTTTGAAAACGAAACCAAGATCCGAAGGATGCTGGAGAATATCACCGCAGCCCTGAAACCTGGAGGGCGAGTAATTGGCTGCGTTCCCAATTCGGATGTCATCAGTAAGAAAATCCGGGAGTTCGAGGCTGCGGCTGGACAAGCTCACGAGGACCAAACACCTCTTACCTGGGGTAACGACATATATACCGTTCGATTCCCTGGGACGACACCACGTAATGGGGTTCTTGGTCGGCCATTCGGAGATCGGTATTTCTTTTCTTTGGCGGAGGCCGTAGAAGCTCCCGAGTATGTTGTTCCATGGAAGATCTTCTGCGATATTGCAGAAGAATATGGCTTGGAGCTGCACTACTACAAGTCACTCGATGAGGTCTGGGAATTGTCGAAAAATGATCCATTCTTAGCTCGCTTGAGCGAAGAGATGGGTATTGTGGATCAGCAAGGGACATTCCTTGTAACCGATCAGGAGATGGAAGCTGCAAAATTCTACCTGGCTTTTTGTTTCACTAGGAATTGAACTCTAGCTGACGTACATCTTTAAGTTAAACCTAGTTTTATTGTATCTGCTGTCTACTTTTCTACCCAGACCTCACTTTCCACTAATCCAAACACCATGATTAAGAATCTCCTCCTCTAAGATGCGCTTCCCACCAATTCAGACAATGCGATAAAGAATATCCTAATCTAGAACGTGATTTTACTTGTCTCTTTGATATTGACGGAAGCATCTGGTTTGACCTAAAATTCGGAGTGACAAAGAAACACTTAACCCTCTTTGTCCTTTGTATTAATATTGCCCCTAGCTTGCTCTTTCCAAAGGTGTCACCATTTAATGTCATTGTTTTCTTCAGTATGAAATCTGAAAATATGAGGTCTGCAAGTATGGGCTTCTTGGCCATAGGAAAGCCAGACGTGCAAGCTGCTATGCGAAGTCCACCTGTTCTTCCTGTGGAAAGAATCGACTCATCGGTCCAGACATCAATCAATCACCATACCCACTGTCGCATCTATCACACACCGAACTCACCGGCCTCTAATTTGAAACATCCTGGACCTCCACCACTGCCCCCAACGGTCCCGAGACGTCTAAGACCAAGAACCAAAACAGATACAGAAAGGAGTCGAAAGTCATTGATCAAGCACTACAACACGAGAATATCAAATTATAACATTGCACTTGAAGCATATAAGGCCCAGAAGATTATCTGGGAGGCACAGTATGAGGAATATATGGAGTCTCTGAATCTCGAGATACTCGCGAAGGTCACTGACGACCAAGATGCCGCACAGGTGGAGGAGGCCAGCAATGCAAGGAGGAGAAGCTCTCAGATTGATCCCATCGCAGCCGCCAAACCCTTAGTTGTTTTCACCCACGGCCGGAATTCCACACTCGAAGATGCGCACATCACGGCTTTCTGCACAGGATTTGCTCGCGAAGCAGCAATCCTGCTTTTTGAGGATACGCGGCCGGAATTACAGCGGATCCATGTCTTTCGCACATTGGCAGATAGTTATCCAAGTATCAAGGCCTTTTCTGGTCGGAGTGCTGGGGCGAGGAATGCTGCCAAGGCATCTAGTAAGTTCTTCAGGCATCTCGGTATCTAGATTCTTAAAGCTAATTGCTTGATTCTAGTCCATACCCCAGCGAAGCGTTTGATTTTCTTCACGTATCCTCTTGTCCGAAACCTCAACTATCGCTACGCAGACCTTCTCGCTCTCGGCTCAGACATCGAAGTCCTCTTCGTCGTAGGAGACGGCGACCCCTTAGCCGTGGAAACACATCTCCGCGAGGTCCGGCATCGAATGCGAGCCAAGTCCTGGTGGATAAAGCTGATCAAAGGAGATCATTCTTTCTTGGTCTGGACCCAAGAGGAGATGGAGAATACTTTGGATATTGCAGGCCAGCTCTCTGCTATTTGGGCTAAGACAGAGAATCTGGATCCGGATTTGTCGGAGTTGGTTCTGAAAAGCAAGTTTGAGACTGGGCAGGCGGAATGGACTGCCTGGCAGCCGCCGGAGCCGGGGACGCCAAAGCCTGCTATGTTTTTTAGTATACAGGCTCATTATGGTGCGGAAATTGAAAGCAGAGACGAGGATCCTAAGTTTAGCCTTCCGGGTGGCTCTCGATGGACAGTTAATAATGGAAAGTAAAGCATTTGGTGGGAAGAGCTTGCATTCATTCTCCGCATCCAGCTTCAACGATGTGCAAGTACAGGTGCTGAGCCTAGATACAAAACATGTTTCCCGTCTCTCCCGTATCAAACAATTGCATATTTGACATGTTGAACATTCAGTCCTTTCATCTGAGGACGTTCCCCCAAAAGACCCTCCAGCATCCGAACCTTCGCTTCAAGTACCCCCACCTCCTGAGCCGCTCTCTGAACCCCGTGCTGCAGGCCAAATATATGTTCCCTAGCACACTTCAAAACTGCCGCCTTACTTGGTTGCACAGAAGTAACAGATTCCGGGATGACAGCCCACAGAGCGTTGATGTTGTCTCGGACTCGGTGCCGGTACCGTTGCTCGACTTGGTTGTGGACGACGCGGAATTCCTCTAAGCGAGCGTTGCCGTTCTGCTGGGGAGATTCGCTCTCCAATGATCGTGATTGAATCTCTTCCGAGTGGCCCGGAAGGAAACGTGTCTCTCGATCCGCAATATTGTCGGAGGCACGAGTTGGTAATCGCAAGTCGTCGCCTGGACCGCTGAACATGTTCATCTCATGGTTCTGATCGTCGCACTGGCTTGGTGGGAGTGGGAAACGCGAGCAGTATTCCTCCGATAACTCGCTATTTGGTGATTCCATGTCCAGGGGCGATTGTGGTGAGAGGAAAGGACCATTATTCCAGAAATACTCCGAAGCTGCGGCGTATTGTTCCTCATCAGGCGATGTGAGAGGTGTTGGTGCCGTGAAATTGGTCCATGGTGGCATGACTTGCTGCTGGAAGTCGCCGGAGTGATAATGGAATGGGTTTTGTCTATCGTGTAGAGATGAGGTGGTTGGGTTGTCCATTTGGCGGGGGACGTAGTAGGTTGAGACTGGAGATAGCTGGAAGGAGCTTTCCATAGAGTTCTTGGTGTTGTTGTTGAAAGTGGACTTAGACGCCATGTTCTTTTGTCAGATGATTGGATGTGAAACGGCTTGGGAAAGTCGGTAAAAGTGTGGAGATGGATTGATGTACAGATAGCAGGGCAGTCCTTCCGGAACTCTTGCAAATCGAGGACTCGTGAAGTTTTTGTAGACAGTTTCTATGATGTTGGGCAAAAGTGGGACTTGGCTTTCCAGCAAACTCCCTCATTTCTGGATGTAGATAGGGTCCGGAACTTTCCACTCTATGCCCTTATCTCTGGGACCTAGCAAACAGGAGCTGCCTCGATGTAGCTAGCAATGACACTCGGCAACACATTCAGCTCTTGGCAGTGTATCTTCCCCTCTAGATCGGGCATTGCCAAGGCACCCGATGCCAATCGTGGCTCAAAGATATCGAGATCCAGTTAGCGGAATCCGGGGTGCATATGGATGCAACCAAGTCCTTGGGATTGTGCCAAGTCTACAGCTGATGTCTTTGAGGCTGAGTTGAGGGATCTCGATTCAATGAGAGCTATATATAAAAGTCTGTGCTTGATTGGCTGGGGTGGCGAGGGTGTGCAGGCCTAGACGCTTGATCTATTCCTTGAGGGGTAAAACTCAACGGCTGTGAACATTAGCTCGAACCATTCTTTCTGATAGATAGAAAGGCATTATACCTATTGTACCACCTCAGTAACCTCGACCGTCCTAGTGACTTTGAGAGGCGTCAAACCAAATGAAGAATGCTTGCCATATCTTCACATGAAAACATTCAGCAAGATTAGGCTCTCTATCTTTGTATTTGAACAGCGGGTTCTGTCTAATAACGAGGCAAGTACTTTATTCATCATGACAGTCTTCTCCTGAAGAATAGTTCATCTCATCCAGCGCGAGGTGCCTCAAACTTACCCCGGGTCCAGCTGAAATATCCAACGCCTTCCAACGCCAGTGTTGTAACGAAGCCATTTTCAACGGTTCGCGAGGATGATGGCCAAGCAAAAGGCATAGCATTGTTTACTTAGCTTACCAGAGTTATTCACAGAGGTATCAGATTACTAATATGTAACCTGTGCCGATGTGTCGGTGTTCGATCTTGGGCTCTTTCAGTTAAGTGCGGGGTTGGCGCGGGGTAATTTCAGGGCTGAAATTCAGGCGGCGATAGCATAGCGTTGTGCCACTGCAATCAGCAGCAATACTCCCCCTCCCTCCCACGTCCCACGTCCATAATTTGCTACCAGCTCCTTACCTCAATAGTCCCCCCCTTAAAAAGACTAAGCCCCTTTCCCCCTCCCCAAAACCTCCCAAAACGCCACCCTAAACCTCTCCCTCGACCACGCCGCATCCTCATCGTACCCCAACCGGATAACGAACGTCCCCATAAAAACCAGACAAACCAACGGCACAGAAACAGCGAAATAAACCCAGAAAAGATGCGAACCCGGTCGGAACTCATCACTCATACTAAAAAGCGCGCAAGTATATGCTAAAGGTATGAAAACCAATCCCACAACCGTGAGCGTTTTGGTGCTCTTCGCTTCTTTGACAGACCGTCGTGCTTCGGAGAGTGCTTGTCTGCTGCCGACGATGTTGGATAATCCCATGGTGGCGGATGTCATTTGGTCGACTTTGGTTTTCATTTTGAGGAGCCGGGTGTGGATGGAGTGGAGGTCGGCGGCGCTGGATTGCCAATCTATGGTGCTGCTGGGTGGCCCTGGGTCTGTTGTGGAAATACGAAGATCTTGAAGGATGGATTCGATGTCGTCGCTGAAATCTGAGAGGCGACGAGCGGAGAGCTGAAGACTGCTCCATTGTTCTTGGACGCCCGGGATGGAGTAGTCGGAGTAGTCGCTTTGGCGGGAGAGTTGCCATTCGGTTTTTGCGAGTCTGTTGATTATTCCTTCGAAGTAGTCGAGTAGTTTGAGGTAGTGTGAGCACACAATTTTCAAGGGAAAAATTGTAGCGAGTTTTGGTGTAAGGGATGGTTGAGATCCTGGTGGAGTTATTAGAGCCTCGTGGTGGTGCTCGTAGTAGAAGCATAAATCATCGAGGAATGAGGTTCTAGGGGGAGCATCAAGGAATTGTGTCTCGCTTGGATGACCATGCCCCCTCTTGATGAAGTCCGGATAGCCTCCTTGGAATGGTTCGCTTCTAAAAATATCCGCAGTCATAGGAAGGCTTAGGATGTGCACTTTTTGGACAGGTGGATCGCAGAGAATTACAACTGGACGGTGTCAGAAACGATGGCAGCAGTTCAACAACTTTGGAAAATCACCATCCCAGCTGTCGTTTCCACCCGTTCTTGACCAGAACGAGAACTTCCTCGCCACAGCAGCACAGCTGTCAAGTCTCCCCTCAAACCCAATCGCCGCCAGATGTCGCCCTGTCAGACCGCAAACCGTCCGCCAGTCTCTCAACTGCGGTCCAAACTCTCGAACCTCGCGATACTTGATACGAAAGTATCTCTCTGGATCGACAAGAGAGGGAAGAATTGCTGTATCCTGGATGACAGACCCGCCCATCTTGAGATTCCATAGATCAGTGCGTTCGTGCCTGACGAAGAATTTGGGATCCATGAAGAAATACGATCCGTAGGCTTCGACGAAGTGTGGATCCAAGCCTTCAAGGACGTAAATTCTCTGCCTGGAGCTTGTAGAAGTCCCCAAAGTATCACTTTCTTGCCGATATTTGAAGTGATCTTTGATTTCCACAGCGTTGTTGAATATTTGCCGTGACCACTTGTGATCTGGCGTCCGTTCCAGGACAACGGACCGCGATTGACCGACTCGTAAGCCGATGTGGTGGTTTAAGGGATCAGGAGTTCCGCTTCCTGGATAGAGTGCATCCATTTTCGTGACATAGTCCTGATACGGTCCCTCTGTGCACAGCCATTTTTTGGGAGAATGGGCTGCTGCCTGTTGGTGGTGATGGAACATTAAAAAGACTGGAGTTCTTTGAGGAGAACTTCTACCTAACAATCTAATGGTGATAGATATACAAACGAAGTCAATCGGATACTGCTGGGACGCTTGCTGTTTGTGAGATCCGGAAGCTGAGCGTGGAGAAGTTGAAGTTGAGCGGAGATGCAGGGTCAGCTGCTTACCACGTGATCTACATGATCCCGATGCAGGTCTGGAACACATTCGCTTTGTGCAGCCTTGCATTTGGCTCGAAGCGAAGGTTGTACAACATGTAAATAATGTAGGGAGTTTCTTCGAGGAATGTTTGTATTGGATCACTCCTTCTGCCGGATCTACATTGGACACCGCAAACAATAGCGGAAAGATAAAACATAGTGTTCTGGGCTCTGGGCCAGGGGTACCTCACCTCACATCTACAGTGTGATCACTCCCCGACCCGTTGTACAGAGTTGGAAGCGAGTCCGCGGACTATCATAATACTCCGCTCAAATACACGAGTTACATTGTATCGAGCCTCGTCATGTCCGTCTCGAAAATGGGCATCATCCCTGAGTTACCGGCAAGGTAATTATCAAACAAAAACGACATATTATCCGGGTTGTCCAACTGCAAGGACGTCCAATCCTCAGGTACCGTAGTAGTCCAATCGGTTTCCATGACGCCAGGCATCATTAGATCTGACTGCGTGCCGTTTCCCATGAAAGTGGCCGTTTGAGGTCGTTGGTGGTATGCCTGAGGTGACAGAGGGGCACCACTGCTGAGAGCTTGCTCCACGCAGGATTTGGCACCTCGAAGTAGGATCTTACATATGCTGTGGAGCTTCTTGGCTCCAGGGGCGAGGACGGATGCGCGTTCTAGTGACACAACAACCTGTTCGAGGAGATGCATATCGGCTGCGTTCGTGTCTAGGATTGCCGTACCGAGGATGACGATGAAAGGGGTAAAAGGTAGAATAGAGAGGTTCCTTTCGATTATAAGTAGTTGATGGTTGATAATGGAAGAGCAACTTACCAATCAATGTACATCCTGATCTGATGCGGGGATCTGTTGAGGAGTTTTGTACACAGTGTTTCGTGTAGCTTCAGCGTTTCTCTGGCTACCGCAATACATTCATCGGAGAAGCGTAGAGGATGAGCAGGCTTCTGTGAAGGTATTGCGCGATACACGAGCGTCAGGTTCGCCAAGATGGTAACTTCAGTATCTAGAAATGCCTCCCTTTCGACCTCGTTCATCTGGGCAAAGACCATCTGTCATAACGAAGTTAGCATGTGAAAAGCATTTGATCAGGACAACGTACCTGCAACCTCTCCCGTGTACGATTCAACTCTGATGCAATATGCCTCGCGTTCATAGCTTTGACTTCGGGACCATCTTGCAGACCCTTTGCAGAGTACAACTTCTCATATATGCTGCCTTGCAATTTCGCGATATCGAACCAGAGGAAGATTGCATCACGGCCGGGCTCTTGGGGCAGTTCAGGATACCCTACTGATATATCATAGTCCGAGTAATTCGGCGATCGACCGAAGTTCAATGACAATGCCTTGTCGAAGCAATACGTGAACCAGAAGCAGCTCTTTCTTCTGTTAAGCTCTTCGATATCTTCTGAATTATCCTTCAATCGGTTGAGTCCACTATCTAGGCACAATCGAGAGGCGAAAGATATGAGATACCATGCTTTGTGGTGGTCTGATTCTCCCATCGCAGTTTGCACCTAGTGAGGCATTGACTTCAGTACGGATATTCTGAAGTTTTGCAAGTCAGGGTTGTTGCAACCTACTCCAAATAAAAGGCACTCAATATTGATGATTCGTGGTTCGAGAAAGATGCTGAGCTTTGAAATAGTGACAGAGATGTTGTTCGAGCACATTTCAATAACTTCTGCAGCGACAGCTGGGTCAATTCCATGTGATTCGAGTTGAGATGCGGTCGCCAGTCCAATGATCCAAATGAGTCCCCCGTTGGCGATGATGAAATCTGAAGTAGAGTAACCGTCAACAGGAAAGTAATACTTCTGGCATGTCTTGTGGAAAGATTCCCCATCTCCGAAGGGCGAGCATATCAAAAAGCCACGAGGCAGAACTGAGCACGTGTCAGTTGTTTCAAGCAGTTGATCAACGGGATAGAGCACGCACCGTTTATCAGCCTCAATGCTGCAAGTGCGACTTGGACTGGGGGCATAGGTAGGTCAGTTGCGAAGTTAACATCGCTATTTTGAATGCTACCGCTATGCAGCGCTCGTATGGATTGCAAACTGGAGGTAACATCTTGCCCCTGTCTTGCTGCTGGTGAGTTGTGAAGTGCGATATCTAATATTTGGCCTGTTTGATGTGAATGGACTTCGAAGGAAGACTCGCCGAGGTAAGGTGGCTCATCGGAAGGCAATGATTTTCCAGAGGCAGAGTTCGGAGTTGCTGCACTGGGGGCTTTCGGTTTTCTAAGTCCAAAGTCTCTACTGGATATAGGAGAAGAAACATCCGATATTTGTTTGGAAGGCAGTTCCGATTTCTGTTTGGTCAAGGTGTCGATTGAAGTTTGCAATTGAGACAGTTGCTCGTTAATCTTGGAAAGGTGATCTTCACTGGAAGCCAACCATTAGCTTTTAACGAAATGTCATAGATGAACTCAGTGATATATGAGACTTACAGACGTGCAGAGGCAATGGCCTTTTGTCGTTTCTGGTGCGAGGTTCTTGGTGCGGTCCAACATGGTATGTTTGAGGACTTGCATGCAGAGCAGGGGTTTAATTTATCACATCGTACCTATTGGGCGTCAATAAAGTCCCTGGGGCAGTGAAGGCACTGGCTGTTTTGGGATTGTGGCTTGCCTTTCTTGTCTTGCAAGCCTCACAGGCCCTCAATCGTGTGGTGATGATGGAGTGATCGTGCTCTTGGCCATCTAGCCCGCTGTGATTCTCGTCTTCTCCACTCATCTCGGAAAGCTCAAGGGAACAAAAGTCCGGTGTTGCACAAAACCCGTGAGTTTCTTGTTCTGCTGGAGCAGGATGTACCACTGCTGACTACTGCTGGGGTTGCAGATAATAGTTGTGTGGCATGGCATGGCAAAGCATGGCATGGCAAAGCATGGCATGGCATACAACGGGCATGTTCTGCGGCATGTGGTTTTGCCACGGATTCCACGGGTCCGAATTCCCCGTTCTGCCTAGCGCCGAGATTTGCCTAGCGATGCCGAGCCACGGGTGCTCCTTGGCGATTATGTTAACACTTCCCCTTCCATTCTTTCTGCTGTCGGGTGCTCTCCAGCTCTCTCAAGAATGTTGACCATCGTTGCTCCTCTCCCCTCCCCTCCCCTCCTCTCCCCGCTGGTATTCTTGTTTTATTGGACACCGCACATTAGCATCATAGTCATTCCAAAAGCTTGTACAGTACAGTACAGTACAGTACCGTTGCTGACAACTGACAACATTGGCGAGACGTACCCACTCTACAGTAACGCATTTCAGTGAAGTCATCGGCGGGCCTTCGGGCTTTCAAAATTTCCACTTGGCATTTCTACAGACTGGACTGCATTTCGACTCATCGCTTTGGGTTCATCGCCGTAGCGTGTCAGCCGGGAATATATCACCCCGCAACATGTCCACATAACAGATACAATTCCAACTCGAACATTGTCCATTAGTACTGTACTCTGAGGGCCAACTTCGACTACCATCTCTCAGAATGGAGGAAAAGACACCCACCACCCCGCCTTCTCGAGAGGATTCTCCACCTCCCAAAACAGCCGGAGACGAGCAATCTGTTGCCGCGAAAGGAGAGGGCGGATCGTTCAAAGACTTTACTCGTATCTTCCACTACGCCGACCGAACTTCATGGATCTTGAACGCCATCTCTCTCGTCACCTCCATTGGGGCTGGAGTTACGTTGCCTTTGATGACCCTCGTATTTGGAGATTCAATCGGAGAGTTCAACAATTTTTCTAAAGCCGACATTGACCCTCAGTCTTTTAACAATACGATTTTGAACTCCGTGTATGATGTTCCTTTATGAGTTAGAATGAGCTTGGGCTAACAAGACACAGAAAACTGTTTGTTTACCTCTTCGTCGGCAAACTATTATTGTCCTACATATCTACAGTTACAATTTGTATCTCTGCAATCAGGACTACTCGTGACCTTCGTCAGGACTTCCTCAGTCACACCTTACGGAAGGAGACGTGGCATTTTGACCTACAAGATGCTTCTTCTGTTGCCGTCCTGGTCACTACTAATGGATCCCGCATCAACAAAGGTGTTGCCGACAAGCTTGCTTTCCTCATCCAGGTAAGAATATTTTGTCTGGTTTCTTCAATCCCTCGAGAGCCAAATGCCTGATGAGAGTGTCTGGTGGCCAGGCTCTGATCAACGGACTTCAGAAAAGGACTTTGCTGACGTAGTAAATAGTATATAGCCATGTTCTTCGCTGCCTTTATCGTGGCGCTGGCAGTTCAATGGAAGCTTACACTCATTACAATGAGTGTAATCCCAGCAATCTTTGTCATCACATTTGGGGCTATTGCAATGGATGCACCAATAGAAGCTCGTGTTATGAAAATTTACTCGCAAGGTGGATCGGTGGCTCAGGAAGCCATATCTACAATTCGAACGGTTCATGCCTTTTGGGCGCAATCGAAACTGATTGCCAAGTACGACAAGTACCTCAAAGGAGCACACACCGAAGGCAAAAAGAAGTCCATCATATACGGCGTTCTGTTTTCCACAGAGTACTTCTGTGTGTTTTCTGGGATCGCTCTTGCGTTTTGGCAAGGCTATAGAATGTACAGAAGTGGGGAGATCGAATCTGTTGGTACTGTCTTCACAGTTGTATTCTCTGTCCTCATCGCATCTTCGACAATCTCTGCCATTGCTCCCCAGTTTCAAACTTTCACAAATGCCGCTGCAGCTGCTTCAGAACTCTTTGAGTTGATCGACTCTCCATCTTTACTGGACCCTTTGTCCGAAGACGGTGTCAGGCCAGAGAAATGTCAAGGGCAATTGGAAGTCAGAGATTTGAAGTTCTCATACCCATCGAGACCAGGCATTCAAGTTTTGAACGGCCTCAATCTTTCAATCCCAGCTGGCAAGACCACTGCTCTTGTCGGGGCCAGTGGATGCGGCAAGAGTACTTTGATAGGCATGCTGGAACGATGGTATGAAAGGAAGGCCGGTGAGATCCTCTTAGATGGCACAGACATTGCTTCCATCAATACTCGCTGGCTGCGCAGCCAGATCGGACTTGTTCAACAGGTACTCCCCCGGATTGTCCCAACATGCCCACAAGTTTAATTGACAATTCAATAGGAACCTGTTCTCTTCCAAGGCACAATCTTTCAGAATGTTGCCAATGGATTCTTGGACCATCAGAAACTTCTTCCTAGAGAAGAGCAATTGAAGTTGATCCAGGAGGCTTGTGAAACAAGCAATGCCCATGAATTTATCTCGGAGCTTCCACAGGTATTTATTGTTTAGTCATCACAAAAGCATGTTCTAACAACCCCAGGGTTATGACACTGATGTTGGCGAGGCAGCTGGTTTACTGTCTGGTGGCCAGAAACAGCGAATCGCTATTGCTCGGAGCGTAATCTCAAACCCGAAAATCCTACTCCTCGACGAAGCTACCAGCGCGCTGGATCCAAGAGCCGAGGGAATAGTTCAAGCAGCTTTGGATAGAGTCTCTGCGGACAGAACCACGCTGGTAATTGCACACAAGCTGGCGACGATCAAAAATGCAGATAATATCGCGGTCATCTCGTATGGGCGTGTTGTGGAGCAGGGAACACACGACGAGCTTCTGAAAGCGGACGGTCACTACGCACGACTAGTTGCAGCACAAGACATCAGCAGCGAGAATGACGAATCTGACAAGGAATCTACCGCCAACGAGAAGGAGGGGTATAGTGGTCTCGCCAAGCAGAGTTCGCTTTACAGGACTCAAACACAAGCTAGCGCTGCGGCGATGGAAGACAGTTCTGGTACTCTTGGATACTCACTCATTAAATGTATCTGGTAAGTGTGGTCTGTCTTTTTCTTTTTAAATACGATGAGGCCCGAGGTCACTTCGATGGTCTGCTGACTACTTGAATAGGATTATGTTTGGAGAACAGAAGGCCCTCTACCCCCACCTCCTTATAACTGTCATATCAGCTCTTGCCGCTGGCGCTACATTCCCAGGACAAGCCCTTCTCTTTGCCAGAGTCCTCAACGTCTTCACACTCCAACCAAGCGAGGCCCAATCAGAGGCCAACTTCTACGCTCTCATGTTCTTCATAGTCGCACTTGGGAATTTAGTCGCTTACTTTATCATTGGAGTTCTGTGCAATATGATTGGACAGGCAGTCACATATCGTTACAGAAAGGAGATGTTTATGGATATGCTGAAGCAAGACATGGAGTTCTTCAATTTGCCAGGCAACACGTCAGGAGCTTTGACTTCGAAATTGTCCTCATTGCCTACCCAGTTGCAAGATCTGCTGAGCGCCAACATCCTTCTCATCTTCATTGTCTTCGTTAATGTCATCTCGAGCAGTATTTTGGCTATTGCCTACGGATGGAAACTCGGCTTGGTAATGGTCTTCGGTGGGCTACCTCCTCTCATCGTCTCAGGTTACATTCGAATTCGTCTCGAAACAGCGCTTGAAAAAGAGAACTCAGAGCGCTTTGCTGCGAGCGCCAGCTTGGCTAGCGAGGCCGTCCTGGCCATCAAGACTGTCTCATCTTTGACACTCGAATCTTCGATCCTCGAGAGATATGATGACATGCTCAGCAGTATCGTCAAAGTCTCCATCAAGTCACTCACGTGGACAATTGGCTGGTACGCGATATCGCAGTCTGTGGAATTTCTCGTCATGGCACTTGGCTTTTGGTACGGATCTCAACTCCTTATCCGGGGCGAGTACACCATCACACAGTTCTACGTCATCTTCATTGGTGTTCTTTTCGCGGGTCAGGCAGCTGCAATGTTCTTTTCATACACGACAAGCATTACACAAGCAGGAGGAGCAGCGAACTACATTCTCTGGCTCCGATCCCGCAGACCAGTCATGCAAGAAACACCAGAGAACATGGACAAAGGACCCGGCGGCGACGGCGGTGAAATCGAACTTTCGTCTATGAACTTCCAATACCCAGGCCGAACCACACGAGTAATCAAAGGGATTAACATGACGATCAAGCACGGAGAATTCGCAGCGTTTGTCGGCCCTTCAGGCTGCGGTAAATCCACAATGGTCAACCTCCTAGAGCGTTTCTACGACCCCACATCCGGCGAAATCAACTTCGCAGGTAGCCCAATCCAAACATACTCTCCCCGTCTCTACCGCCAGAACATTTCTCTCGTCCAACAAGAACCAACTCTATACTCCGGCTCAGTATTCGAGAACGTCTCTCTCGGCCTCGAAGAAGTCGCCACCGAAGCCCAAATCGTCGAAGCATGCCGACAAGCCAACGCCCTCGAATTCATCGAGTCTCTACCCGAAGGTTTCCAAACCGCGTGCGGAAACCGCGGTCTCCAATTCTCCGGTGGTCAAAAACAACGCATTGCCATCGCACGAGCCCTGATCCGGAAACCAAGACTGTTATTGCTGGATGAGGCGACGAGTGCGCTCGACACACAGTCAGAACGAGTTGTGCAGGAGGCGCTCGATCAGGCGAAGGAGGGGAGGACGACGATTGCGGTTGCGCATCGGCTCTCGACGATCAAGCATGCGGATGTTATTTTTGTGTTTGGTGATGGGAGGGTTGTGGAGAGGGGGACGCATGCGGAGCTGCTTGCGCTAAAAGGAAGATACTATGATATGTGCCTGACGCAGAGCTTGGACAAGCAGGTCTGAGTATTTTATTTCGTAGTTTTTACAACCAGCGTGTTTTGTATAGATGTAACCATTAGACTAATTTCACCCAATTTCCATTTATTTCTCAATAACTACTCCTTCGTTTGTTCAGAAGCCAATTTGCGATGACCGGTCCCCTGAGGCGTGTCTAGATAAGTAGGAGGAAGTATACCCTCCAGCGCAGCTTTAATCTGCACCGTCAACGTCCTCGAAGGCCACCAACCAATACAACGAAGTATACCCACCCATAACCCAGAAATCTCAACCTTCAACTGCCGTTTCCACATCACACGAAGCTCACCCTCCTCATCCACTCCCCACGTAGCATCAACTGGTAGCTCGGTCTTGAATATCTCAGTCGCTGTATCACGAGCATTTTTGTCTGCGAATCTAGTACACCAGCTCACTGCATCGGCATCGAGGGTACTGCCATCAGAGAATCGTAATCCAGTGGACTTGTAGGTTGCCTGTTCGACGTTGGGTTTGAGATTGACGTTGTGGCAATCTTCGAGGATGTTGAATGTGGTGTTGAATGAGCTGATGATGAGGACGGTGTTGATGCCTTATTTTCGTAGCTTGCTAGCACTTTTGTATTGTTTGGAGTGCATGCTTATGCCAGAGTAGAGGTGCCTATCCCTGATGACTGGCATGTCAAGTGTATGAACCGATTCCCGTGGCTTGAACCAAGTGCCGCGCAATGACAGTATACACTCCTTCAGGAGTCTCAAACTTGATGCTCCATTGCTTATAATACATTTCCTTTGTCCCGATTATCTCAGCCGAAGTGGTGAAATTCAGATGAAAAGCCTTGACATAGCGCCTAACCTGCTCGGCGAGCTCATCCTCCCTGAGGAGATCAAACGACTGCAAATACTTATCTTAGAGCATATAAGGCAATTCACAAAACGATGCTCGCATGTGGAAGCGCATGCAGTCATATGCTAATGCCTAGTTATCGCCAACGTGAGCTTGTCGATCATGATGCTCTCAACCCCTAGTGTTTTGAGACGTGACGAAAGAGAAATGGGTCCGCTGCCGCCATCAACGACGAAAACGTCTATCTCGATTGTTTTCAGGTGGGATAATACTCGACCAGGAGATTGAAGTAAGCTGGCGTCTTCTGTACAGATGTCCAAACTTTGAGCTTAGCGCTCAGAACATGAATCTTTCATGAGAATGACTTGGTGCTGCGATTCTGCCCGTCACTTTGGCATGGTAGGACCAATACTCGTTCACTACACGTTGCGGTTGGAGACCCAGTGCCGAAAGAAAATTTACAATCAATGAATTGCTGTAAAAATGAAAAATCACATGTCAGGCATTTCAGACCTCAAGACTAAAGACTGGGCGAAGTGTGTAACGGAATATAAGCCGTACCAGCACCGGTGTCGCGGGTATGACCTGGGCTTTTCCCTTGGATCAATGCGTCCTTCAACCTCTCCGAGCTTCTTTGTATCCAAAAACAGAAGAAATGACAAGTGTTCTCAATAGTATACGTCCTGTATCACTGGGGCCGTATTCGCACCCTACCCAATCAGTCAGATATTCACCCCACCTCTTGCCAGTATCGAGAAAATCTGGCCTGGGTTCACAACTTCATCAGTATCTCGCCCAGAATAAAACAAACATTTGAGATGTACCAGCAATCCCCGTCTATTCCGCATCGCATGTCCAATCACACTCACAATCGCTACCCTCCCTCATCACCCCCACAACCCCACACTTCCGGAAACTCCCCAGCACATTTTCCACCTTACCGTCCTCATCCAGCCAACTCAACGCCAGACTAACACTCTGCTACTCGTAATCAGATCTGTCACCGCGTTTAACGCATCGAGACGTGTGTTTTGGTCGTGCGGTCGGAATGGATGTTGATTCGGACGATGGAGCCCTTTGCTGTGAGTGTGGTGGGAGTGTGCCGCGGTTGAGAAGAACCGTAGTAGCCATTGGCGGACACAAAGGTGCTAATTTTGGTGTTGGGGAGGAAGGTGGCGGATGGTGGCGTGGGTGGTGAGATCGTGCCTGTGGATGTGGATGTGGATGCTGACGTGGTCCTTGGGTGGAAAAACCGCTTTGAGAAGGATAGATAATCGTCCCACTCCCAGAAAGATTCTTCACATTATTCAACCGCAATGGAACAAATGCATGTCGTATCTGATCCATCGGGAATGGATGTCTTACCACCCATATTCTCGTTTGCCTGTGCACCCAACAAATCAAAATAGGCTAAGCGAGACGAAAAGGGGGCGGGGTACAAACCTCGCTTCGGTAGTATGTTAATTCGGACGCTTCTTCGAGCGTAATGGTCGCGAGTAATCTTACTGTTGGAATCTTTCGTGGATCGGTGGTGAACCTCCCGCCAACTTTTCCCAGATCTGGAGTTCGGATGCAGAGCGGGAGACGACGGTCATGGCGGCGCAGGGATCGCTGTACCCCCGCCCGACAGACCGGAGCATTGAGTTAGGCATTGGTCCGAAGAAGCCTACACGACTTCCTGAGTACACAAGCTCCGCTTTATGTGAAATAAGAGTATCCGGCTAACCTGTGATGTGATCACAGGGACACTATCCCCACAAACTCAACCTGCCGTCCACTTTCCACTGGAAGGGTGTAAAAGAACCGTGGTCGCAGGTCGTTGATTGCCAGCTTTTGCTGAGCCTGATCTTCTCTAAATTATAATCAGCCTTATGAACATGTCTTAACAATTTGCACGAATCACTACTCAATCGGTGACGACTGCTGCTGCATGAGCTTTGCCGGCGTCCGGCTTCGACATTCGGGATTTAAACTTCTCTAAAAATGAATCCATATATGCATGGCCCCCGGTTTATATGCATTGAGATATGCCGTAATGATAAAGAACGTGTAGGTTTGTTTCTTAGAGACTCGGATTTGTCTGCGGCCGGAAATAAACATTGAAGGATGAGATGAGGCGCAAGTGTCTGACATCCACTGGATGGCTAAATCAGCAAAAAAGAAGAGATACGCCTTCCGCAATTCTCGAAGGAAGGGCAATGGAACATAGAGACATTTGAAACTGCGCAATCCTGGATTTTAAGTGTTTCGAACTTGCAAGCACGCTGTCCAAGCTTTGAAGCCAACGTCTACAAGGACAGGCATTCTACCCTCATGGTCTACCACCCCAATTCACCCCAGCCAAACACACTATCAACGCACAACCTCCACCACCCCCTCCTTTCCACCAACCGGCTCTGCTTCATAAATCCACGGTAACCACTTCCTCAAAAACCCCTCAATCAAAAAGACCCAAAGTCTAAAACTCCAATCAAAACCCATCATGTCCCTCCCTCGACTCAATCATAACCAATCTCGCCAGAGAGAATAAGGTGAACTTGTCAATCGACATCCTAGAGAAAGACGGAGCAATACTGCACTGCACAGCTGTGTTGATTGACACCGATAGGACCCTTCTCCGCTGCCATTGGAAGGTACAGTACAGCATAACCTTCGGATCCTTCATGCGCTCTCATATGACTGACCGCGATCACAGGTTGTACCAATTGAGGCAGAGCGGTTGATATGGAGAAGAGGCTCTGGTGACTCTGAAAGTTGTTGATGTTGGATTTGGAAGGATTGAAGGCATGATCTGCTGGGAAAATTACATACCAGATGCGAGACTAGCGCTGTATCAGCGTGGGATTGAGTAGTCTAGCCTTACGAATACGGCTATGTGCAGGTACTGATGTGTAACAGGATTTATATTGCACCAACGGCTGATGACCAAGTGACTTGGGCTGCAACCATGCAGCATATAGCCAAGCAGGGGAGATGTTTTGTGATATCGATCAACCAGTTTTGCAAAGTAGCTTCCGATGCTGGTGATAGGACTTCGAAGACATTGCTGACACTATCAAGTTTCCGACTTTCCATCTGATTGTCCGCCTTTTACACTAGAGCACTCTGATCGCAACCCAGACGAAATCCAATGGGCCAGAATGATATCTTGAACCATGGAGGAACGTGCATCGTTGGACCGATGGGAAACTTCCTTGCTGAGCCTGTCTGAGACAAGCAGGAGATAGTATATGCAACTCTCAATCTTGCTGATTGACGGAAGCTAGGGTAAGCCAAATTCTAATTGCGGACTGTCGATTGATGCTGACGATTGGTGTATATGGATTTTGATGCCGTGGGAAGTTATGCCAGGCCAGACATATTGTGAGTCCTCCCTCTCTGGTTTAAATAGCAGACACTAATCTTGAGTTCAAAAGCACGCTGAACGTCAACACAAAGCCTGGGGTGAACGCAAACTTCAAGGAATAAAATGCAGGACACGAGGAATTGCAAGTCAAGCGTAGAACTGAAAACATGTGCATAGAAATCTCAATAGATTGCCCAAGCGATTACCCACTGCCTAGGCAAATATGATTTGCTTTTGGGGAAGCCATGCATGTTGTCACAGTGAAATACTGAGTCTGGAGCTTGGGCCAGTCTGCCCCGTCATGCTGTTTCGAGTCGCTAGATTCTTGCGGTTCTAGAGCTCTCCGGCTAGGCTCTCGGCTCCAGTTTGTGACTTTTGTTTGGTGCTGTGAAGCGCATTCGAGATGCTGAGACAATGGACACGAATTTAGTTTCATAGGATGGCTCCAATGTCTTGGCGAAACTTCGATGCATGTGTTCCTCCTCTGGCTTAAAGCACGGCCGATCTGACTGAGATTGCTAATATAGGTCCTTGCAGACACTTTCTTGTGCCCATTGACCACATTGGAGGTTCGTAGTATCCCGCAGTTCGTCCATCAATCTCCAAGAAAATAGATATTCACGAAGCCCACAAGCGGCAGAGTTCCTGGCCCGCTGTATGCCAGTCCCTCCCATCGTCAAGGCTTCTATGAATCATTTCTTCTCCAACCGGCTCTTCGCAAACTTCTCATGCCACTTATTGACCTTAATCTCCTTTTTCTTCCCCTCCTCTTGCAGAATCAACTCTATCGTATCTTCAATCTTCGACACGGCCGTAACACTAGGCTGAGGTATGAACGTTTCGGCATCGTCTGCCTGCGTTGGACCCGTTGAAGAAGGCTGCAGAATGAGAATCGGATTCGAGGTATTCTTCTGTCGCATCTGATACTGTTTTGTGCTGTGGCAGAGGAGTGCGTAGCCGGGTGTCGTGGCTGTAGCTGGGGATGAAATGATGGAGAGTCTGCAAGGCGTTAGTGGGGTCTATCAAGCGGAGCGGATATTTCCTACGTGGGAGGATCTTCTGATTCTAGGAGGGCGAGCAGCTCGGGTGGGAGTTCGAGGAGCTTGAATGCTTGCTGGGTGTGACTTGACGAGAAGGGTATATCGGTGGTATATTGTGTTGCCATTGTGGTCGACGGCTGGGATGTCTGATTATGTGCTCCGTGTGCTTCGTGACGAAGCTGCGAGAGCAGCTTGAGCTCGTGTTGGTTTTCAGGCCAGACAAGTATTATCGTGAAATGACCTTGCTTTCTTCCTGGATGCCTGCAAGATTATCGTGATCTCCATTCAAGACGTTGTGCCTTTTCGCTGCTCATGCATGGGAAAGTGACGGATGTTTCGACTTAAACATTTGTTTGGCGGGGTTGAAGAAATGGCGTGTTGACAAAGTCGCCAGCTGGCCAATCATCGCGTCGAGAAAAGTCTCGGAGGCACGAGCTCAAAACGCCATGGAGCAAATCTAAAGATAGCATGGAATGACGCTGGAGAAAAGCGTATCATAACTCTCAGCTAATGCATGCAGTGCAGCGGTGGACCAAGTCAAAATACCCAGTACTTGATTATGATTTGATTTGACGAGTTGCATCCCGTCCTGCATCTTAGTTGCCTCCTTGCCAGCAGCTGCATCAATCATATTATTCGGACGAGTCAACAAAGCAACGCAAGCCACACGAGGACATCCAACGCGTCGTTTCCGTTTGTTTTCTGCGCACCACACCACACCAACCCGACCAGACCCAACCAAGATCCCCCCCGCAGAACTATTACACCACGCTCATCGCCGCAGTCAGGACGACTCTCACGTACTCAATTGATCCGCTGTCATCGAGAGTCTGTCGCTATGCCCGACGAGGCCAATTGAACGACCTGGACTAGCCATCGATGACCTCGACCGTCTCGACGATCCTAAGGACCTACAGTAGAGTATCTGGGCATCGTACACTATGGTTCGAGTCACCGACGAGCTGGCTCTGTCGCAAGACGAAGTCAGTCTCTACTACACCACCGATACGAATCTAGGCCATCTCCCAGTTCTCGTCTTTCACGGCCCATCTACGACAACAAACTCCACCCTCAACAGCTCGAGAATTCAAGTCCACGTCTTCAGCGCAGCAGGGTTTCAAAGCTACCCGCGCATCACTATCTCTCCCAATTCACCCTTCTACCAATCCGTCAACCATCTGCCGCGCGACAAGCAAGGAGACGAAACATGTCGAGGTATCGCATTCGGACTGTTGAAATACTTCAAGGAGCTGCCCGAGGTAGTCAAGAGCGGTTTGATTGTCCAATCTGCGAGTTCGAGAGGAAAGAGACCTGGATCTGCGCCAACACTATTCGCGGAGCAACATGCAGGAGATCTGGCAGCTTCTATGGTTCGGGTGGAGAATATTGGGGACGTTTTGCGAGATGTTGAAGCCGCTTTGCGCCCACAGAATGTTCAGCATGTAGATGTTGATTTGGTATTGCCTCCTGGCTCGATTGCGCCATTCGAGGAAATAGACCCAGAGGACCAGATGGATGATGAGGAATTGTTGGACCCGACTTTGAAGCAATATGGAGATTATGCGCCGCTGGTGAAGCTGTTTGGAGAAGTGGCATTTCTTCCGACCTCGAAGTTGCGCCGAGCCCCCTCCAAACCCACATCTCTCAATCGGACAAAATCTTTCTTGAAGGACCAAAAGATGTCTTTACGGAGAGAGATGGGAGAACTGGTTGATACCGAGGAGAGATATGTGATCAAGATGCATGAACTGGTCAACCATATTGCAGATGACTTCCGCGACAAGGCAAAGAATAAGGCGTTTGGAAGCTTCAGTCCGACAGAACAAGATTTACAAAAGTTATTTCCCAAGTCCTTGGATAGGATTCTCCAAATCAACTCGGCTTTTCTGGCGGATATTCGGAAGGTCATGGACGATACCGAGGAGGATGCGATGCAAGACCTCGAGACCCCTGCAGCCAGTTCTACGGGATCTCGATATGGCGGTAATGGACGACTGAAGGACCCAACTGGAGCACTTGCATTTGCCAAAGTACTGTTAGAATGGTTTCCACAATTCTCGGAGTGCTACCAGGATTACATTCGAGCCAGTCAGGAATTTCCACAAATTATCAGCATGTTCGTCAAGCAACAGTCAAGTTTCTCCCAGCGCGTACAGCAAACTGGAGAGCAAAGACTTCGGTCTGCTGTCATCGAGCCTGTCCAGAGACTACCACGGTACAGTCTATTCATTGACAATATCGTCAACTACTTGCCAGTACTCCACCCAGCTTTACAATCAATGCTCAAGGCCAGAGATATCATCACATCAATTTGCTCACTTGACCCGCCAACAACAGACAAGTCACAAATTGTCGATCGATTGAAGAATCTGATCGAGTCATGGCCAAGCTCACTGCACCCACAAGGTCGGCTCATCACCGCGGTTGACTTTGCTGAGCTTCCGGCGCCATTCATAATCTCTACCGGTTCATACCGAGAGGGTATGTTCTTGGTGTTCGCGGACTGTGTAGTGGTTCTCAAAAAGTCAATCCAGTGCAGCCTATCTGCTCGAGGACTTATGGCGGAGGTAGACAAGCCGTCAGCTGCAAGTATGATGGCTTCCATCACGGCCAATGCAGGTGGGCAAAAGAAGACATTCGAGCTTGTGTTCTCTGGCTGGCAGGTTCTTGGCGATACTCGCTTCACAATGTCTGACGATGGTCGGCTTGTATCCATGGTCTCGGTTCACGAGCTGAAGGATGCTGGAACTGGTCGAGAGCGCAATTCGTCTGCTGCCACTGTCCGCACTTTTGTCCTTCGAGGTGCTTATGATGGAAAGGCTCTGAAGTTTACTGAAGAGATTACGAAGGCGAGAGTTGAAGGTCGATTTTCAGAGAAGGAGAGAGAGACTGATAAGTGGTCGTTGAGGTCAATCAAACTCGGAGCTGCGGAAATGACTCTTCATACCGCAGTTTTCGAAGAAGGCATTGATACCCTAATCGAAGGTCGAAAGGAACCCGCACCGATTCGTGTTGTTGTAGAGCATGCCAAGGGCACCAAAGGAGCTCCAGTTGGCCACTACGGTGTTGATATAGTTGCCAATGTCAATGCCCTTCCGGGTGGATTGACTTATAGGCTTGAAGTCGACGGCCTGCATGATAGAGTGTTTGTTGATGAAGTCGTAGCTGAGCACTTCTTACCCACCTTTGTAAAGCGAGGTATGCTATTCCCCCAGTATGCTTGAAATTGACTAACAATTCTAGTGAACGATTTACTACGGTCACAACATCACATCAGCAATCCGGCTTTGTCAACCCCATTCGTCTCAGCGAACGCCAAGATCCTTAAATCGATCACAATTCTTGCCGAAGGAGACAAGTCGAAATCATTCCGTCCAAACTCTCCCGTCAAATTACTCTCATTCCTGTCCAGTGGATTCAATAGCTCAACTTCAAGTTTCCATGGTGGATCAAGTCCGCCTAAACACGCTCGAACCCCAACCCTAAACAACGTTCCATTGATGCAAGCCCCGCCATTGATGAGAACGAATAGCAATAAATCTACGCATTCGATCCAAGATGTTGACCTCCGAAGCAGCGTACGTGCTGACGAGAAGCCAAAGAATCCCCTTGTTCGGCTGGAAGAGACATTCACGGGTTACATTTCCGCACTCTTAGTCCGCAAAGGCAATATTGTTGGTAGAGTGTTGAGAAACCGTAGCACCGCAGATGAGCTTGCCATCAATGCTGTATACAACACTTTCATCGAGAATCCCTTCGACAATAGACCAGCTTCGGAAGCCTCTGTTGACGTTCTCTTTGTTGCCTTTGAGAAGTATCTGAGAATGGCCTGGAAGGATCAGATGGGCCAGGTCATGTCTTCACAGACTTTGGATGAGTTGCAAGAGAGAGCTTTCAAGTTGATGCCAGCAGACTTTGCGGATTATGTTCGGTTGATCTTTGGTGAAATGGCTCCTCAAAACAGGAGAGCTTTCATCGCTATTATCAAGCTGCTCGCAGATCTCCTAGATGGATGCGGAAATGATGGTGACCGTGGTGCTCTTACCGCCGCATTTGCCGAACTGCTTGTCATCGATGGTAACCCGCATGACTATATCAATCTACTCGATCGTATGGTTGAAGACCAGGAAAGACTGTTTGAGAACATTGGACCGGGAGCAATTACTTTCGGTGGTGGCAACAACTCTGCTTTTGGCTCTATTTCTGGTGCTCGATCAAACCATTCCGCCAATGGTTCTGTTGCGTCGAATGCATCTTCTTTCCGAAGAAGATTTGCAGATACCCTACTTCGACAAAATAGTGCCAAGGATAATGATCGGCCATCAGTCTGGCGAACCCTGAGCAAGACAAGTCGGAGCACTGCTACTGGCGAAGTCCTCACCACATCAAGCTTGTCAAAGGGATCAGTAATGCGTTCCAAGTCCATTGAATCACCTGGCAGACGGCCAATTTCTCGAGACCGACCGACCATTTTGGGTGCATTCGATGAGCGTCCTTCCAGTAGTGGATCTCCTTCGAGACTGAGCACCATCGGAGCTTCACCACCACCAGAAGAGAAGCAGGAAATGAAAAAAACATTGAAGAAGAAGAGACGAAGCTCTCTCTCTGATTTGAAGAGTTTGATGGCAGCAGCGACCCTAGGCAACTCACCAATGTCGATGGAACGACGAACATCGAAGTTCAACTCCTCACCAAGGACCCCCTCACCAACCAAGATTCCTGTTGCTGGAGGTATCATGGACCGAAATCGTGCATCTATGTATCGAACCGGCTCACCAAATCAAAAGGAAAACTCGCCTCTCATGTTGTCAAGGAATATTGGCAACCTCACCGAACGACCACAAAACATTCAGTCTAATCCAGATGTCGTGGTCATCAAAGACCTCTGGACACTCAACTCCAACAAAGGTCACACCAAGACCCCCTCTCTCTCCTCCAACATTCCCACGCTCCGTGGCCGCGCTCCGTCGACTTCACGCCTACCAACAACACCAGGCAAGCCATCTCCTCAAAAGCTCCGCCTTCAATCACCCCAAAAACTCCGCGAACGTCTCCAGAATGAAGCCAAAGCCATCAACGAAGCCGAAGCATCCCTCCAATCCGAACTCTCCAAAATCGGCGCCGAAATGGCCAAACTCAACTCCTCAACCACCACCGGTGCCCGCTCATCCTCCAACATCCAAAAACTCACGACCTCAATCCAAGCCCTCGAATCCCGCATCCCAACCATAATCGCCGACCTCACCACCCGCAACGACACTATTAAAGCCGACTTGGAAAAAAGCCTCCAAGCCTCAGAATACAAAGTCAAGGGCCTCGATCAGCTGTACAAGGAGAGCAGTGCGGAGAACGAATTGCTGTATGAGAAGTTTAATGGGGAACTGGGCAAGATTGTAAAGGCGCTTAGGGGCAAGGGCGAGAAGGAAGAGTTGGTGGGGAAGTTGAAGGGGGCGACGGAGGAGACGGCCAAGACGAAGAAGGAGAATGCGAGGTTGAGGCGGGAGGTACTTACGCTTAGGGCGTTGTTGAAGGGGAATGAGTAAGTGAGTGAGTGAGTGTTGGATGACAGGAGGGACGGTTTGATGATTGAGTATTGCGTGGAAGAGTGTGCAGCTCGAGGTCTTTTGTGTTATTTTCATGAGGGTTGGATGGCGTTTTGAGCGTGTTTATTCTGCGTTCTTCTGGTTTGACATGATCTCGTCTGGGTTGGTGGCTGGGTCGGCATTGCATTCTGGTGTTTGGGAAGGATGAGATATGTTCCTCTGTTTGTTTGTCGATGTTTGATCGGAATTGAGTGTGCTGCATATACCAACCGAACGGGCATATGAAGTAAGAAGTACGAAAGCAAGGGAGGAGGCGACCGTCTGTCATGGAGCAGTTCATGGTTGCTTGTCTGGATGGATGCATGGATGGATGGACGGGACAGCATTGGCAGAGGCGATGTACATTATTAGACCACGCACCACAGAGCAACCAGATAATGTATGTGATGAATTACGAACATTGCAATCCAAACTTTCACGTACTGTACTGCATCCCTTACGGAAACGGGCCTCAGCCTCATCATCTTACCTGAAGAAGTTCTCCCGGCATTTCGAGAAAAAGCTTCACTAGCAAGAGCGAGGCGGGGACGGGATTTAAGTTGACGATCAGAAGCTTACTAATTACAAACCGTGTCGCTGGATGTAGCCTTGTAAGATCCGTCGTCGTTCATACCGTGTGCCAGCTACTTTAGCTCTTTTATCCTGACTAATTATCAAATCCGATTCTTACGGCCGACAAAGCTCATATCCGAGTCTTCCTCGCTTAACCCCTGGAAAACCTTGACGACATCCACATTTGCTTTCCGGGTTCACAACACATCATTACCCGGCCCGAATATTGCCCTCCCACTGTGAATTTTGCGACTAACTGGAAGTCTAGAAGCATATATACAGTGGGTACAGATGTCGCGCGTGGCATGGCATGGCAAGACCATGGATGATGCCGATTGCGACATATCCAATGAACCACGCTGGCGCGGGTGCTCACAATCTCAGCCTCGAACATGTCCTTGGCCCGAGGTAGGTACGATTCAAATGTTTCTCAAGCAGACGCATGTTTGGTCCTCTCACTTCATAAGTGGCGTTCTTCGACACCTTGAACAAGCTTCCCGTTCTTGGCACATAATTGAGGCTCGGCCGTGCCGACGCCTCCATCGGCATCTTGCGCTCACCAGGACGGGTCTCTCGCCCATCTACGAACCGTGCACACACTCTATACATCCAGTGGATCTTTTCTCATGATGCATTTTCCCATCGACCCATTCTTATCCCATCTCTCATCTCTGCTTACAAAAGCAAGATGCGTGCGTGCCGAGGTCCAGCGATGGGTTGTCAATGCCAATATTTCCTGGTGAGTGCAGGAAAAGAGGATTTGACGGTGGTGTGGATCGGCATTTACGTTTTTGACTCGCTTTCCGATTGCGTGTCTGGGATTTCCACTGCCTCGGGATGGTGACATTAATCGATGGTACGATGGAGTCGGACGAACCATGGCATCGTGCGGACCACTCTACCGGTGCCATATTGCTCCGCTTAATATGCTCCCAAATCTTGCATTGTAAATAAGTACTTAATACGCCCCTTCTCCCTACTCGAGTTTTCCTATCGAGGTTTTCGCTTCGCTCTTCCATTCCTTCGATACTTACCTACGCACTCACTAATTGTTTCCCTCGACGATATATTCATTTATATCGAGTAATAAATATCAAGATGATAGCCTTCGAAGAACCAGAATCAGGGACTGGACATGAATCTCCTTCCTTGCCGAAAGAATATGGTCTACACACAGCATGGGATTCAGCATCCGGTCCAGAGACAGCAGTCAACACGGCGGCGCCTTCACGCACCACTTCTATCGACGAACCATCATCATCATCATTATCCTCCAACACTCCAGATCAAAACCAAGATCAGAAGCAAGACCAAAACATCGACCTAGAAGCCGGACCAAACGAGAAGCCCGCCTCAGATCCTCTCTCATGCGTCGACCCTGCCACGCATATAGTCGGCTGGGACGGGCCCGACGATCCAGAGAACCCGATGAACTTCCCGCGGAGCAAGAAATGGCGGATCACGATGGTGACGGCTATCATGACGTTCTGTGTGGCGTTTGCTAGTTCGGTGTTTAGTACTGTGACGGAGGTTACGGCTGTGAAATGGGGTGTTAGTCTGGAGGTTATGATTCTGGGGGTTTCGCTTTATGTGTTGGGTTTTGCTTGTGGTGAGTGCCTACCTCTTTCCTGATTCTGTCCAGGATCAATCTCGTTCCTTTGATATCTGACATCTCTCCATGCATGCATGGATGTATGAGATGAGAGAGAGTATTTACTGACACTCACAGGTCCCCTCGTCTGGGGTCCCCTCTCCGAAGTCTATGGGCGTACACGGCCTCTCTTCCTGGGCTTCTTCCTCTTCACCATCTTCCAAATCCCCGTCGCAACTGCTCCCAACCTCGCCACCGTAATGATCTGCCGCTTCCTTGGTGGCTGTTTCGGCGCCGCGCCCATCGCCATCGTCGGCGGGACGTACGTCGATTTCTGGGACACACTCGACCGGGGCATCGCCACGGCGGGATTCTCAGGCGCGACATTTGTTGGGCCCATCGCCGGACCCATCGTCGGCCAGTACATCACGAGTAGTTATCTGGGCTGGAGATGGACGGCGTGGATTACAATGATTATGAGTGCGTTTGTTGGTCTTGTGGCTTTGGTGACTGTGCCGGAGACGTATGCCCCGATCCTGCTGAAGAGGAAGGCGGAACGTATGAGGCATGAGACGAGAAATTGGGCGCTGCATAGTGTGATTGATGAGCAGCCCGTGCATATGAAGGAGTTGGTTGAAAAGTATTTTATGAAGCCATGGGTTATGTTGTTTCGGGAGCCGATTGTGAGTTTGCCCACCCCTTGTTTTCCTCGCTTGTTGATATCCCGCTTCACTTCACTTTACTTCAATTCCCATCTTAACCCAACCATCACACGGACCACACCACACCCACGTACAAGAAAGCAAAAAAACCCCAAAAAAAAACACTGCTAACTCACCACAGCTCATGGCAATGACCCTGTACGGCTCCCTCGTCTACTCAATCCTCTACCTCATCTTCTTCGCCTACCCGTACTCCTTCCGCGTCGTCCGCGGCTGGTCCCCAACCATCGCCTCCCTCCCCTTCCTCGGGATTTTCGTCGGCATAATCATCTGCTGCATCTACATAGCAATCGACACCAAAACGCGCTTCGCGCGACTCCTCCACGCCTCAGCCAAACCCTTCATCCCCGAAGCGCGTCTCCCGCCCATGATAATCGGATCCGTGATCCTCCCCATCGGACTCTTCTGGTTCGCATGGACGTCCGACCCGTCCATCCACTGGGCGCCACAGGTCATTTCGGGTTCGTTAGTTGGGTGTGGGATCTTCCTGGTTTTCTTGCCGAGTCAGATCTATATTGTTGATACGTATTTGTTGAATGCGAATAGTGCCCTGGCGGCGAGTAGTTGTGTGAGGGCGTTGATGGCGGCGGGCTTTCCGCTGTTCGCGACGTATATGTATAAGGATCTGGGAGTAGATTGGGCGACTAGTTTGTTGGGGTTCTTGTGTGTGGCTATGATACCTTTCCCGGTGTTGTTTTGGATGTATGGGGAGAAGTTGAGGATGAAGGGGAAGTTTGCTTTTGCTTTGTAGGGGGTGATGGGGTGAGTGAGAGAGGGAGGGGAGGTGGTAATTTAATGATGTGGAAGAGTGCCGGTGGGAAGCGTGGGTTATGATGCATAGCGAGGGCGTTTAAAGGGTTGAATTTTGCTGCTGCCTTATTGGCATTCTTTTTTGCAGACTTAGACATAGATATAGACATAGATAGATCAGATATCCCCACCAGACAGACAGACACCTGGTAGACAATACCCATCTCATAGAATATACCGAAATCTCGGGCCCAGATTCTCCTCTCCCAGCCCACCATCATCCTTTCCCGGCTCCACAACCCCATACTTCTCATCTAGTTTCTTGTTCTCCCATTGCAACAAAAAGCGTAACACCACAGCCAGAGCAGCATTGAACAATATGAAGCCAGCACAAACCCACATCCCTCTCCTATACAACGGGCCATCGCTCTTCGGGTACATTCTCGTGCCAATAATGGGTCCACATTGTCCAACCAAGCTCAGCATTGCGACGCTAGTCCCTCTGCGCGTATCACTGCCTTGATTGTTCAGTACCCAAGGTAAAATATTTCCGATGGAAGGGAAGATCCCCGCAACGGCGAGGTAAACGCCCGCATAACGTGCTCCGACGCTAGTGGTAACAGCGAGCATGATATAACCTGCAGCACCCAGGAGTGAGAAAGATATGATCATGAGGCCACGCTGGGACGTCTTATCTGCTATTCGGCAGGTGATGAGGAGGATGGTGAAGGCAATGAAGTATGGTGGTGCTGTAAGGCCTTGGGCATTGATCTTAGTGAAGCCCATTTCATTGAGGATGGTTGGCAGGAAGGCTGGAAGAGATGCGAAGGAGACATTGCATGAGAGGATCATCAGGCCTGTAATCCATGGCTGATTTCGAATCAGCATTTGATTTGCGCTGCGGAGGCTTAGGACATACCTTGATATCAAACAAAGTTGCCACAACCTCTGCCCATGTTACTTTTCCGACTCTGCTTTCACCATCGCTGCCGACTTGCATGATGGACCTGGCTTTCGCGATAGCACGCTCTTCTTGGTTCAGGAACTTGGCTTTCTCTGGACTGTCGGGCATCACGAACCAAGTGATGACTGCTACCACTACACCTGGCAGGCCTTCTACGAGGAAGAGTAATCGCCAGGATGAAATACCCTTGTGATCTCCGGATGTAATACCATAAGCCAGAGCACCTGCAAAACAGGTCGCTAGAGGAGCAGCACCAAGGAAGAGACCGCAGCGAAAGCCGATTTCGTTCCTTCGGTAGAAGAACGAGAGAAGGAAGGGAACTCCTGATGATACAACATGTGAGTGACGAACTCTGCGCAACAGACAACAAGAGAATCGAGAAAAAAAGTTTCCTCTGACATACCTGGCGCAAAGCACGCCTCGAAAACGCCCAAGAAGAATCGAGCTACCATCATGCCGGCCCAACTGGTTGTCGCAGCCTGAAGTGTCCCACACAGTGCCCATGCCATGACAGTAAACGCTGCCCATCGATGAGGCGGTATGACTTTCCACATCAACGCGAATGGCTCAAATAGAATATACGGTATGTAGAAGATGGTGAGCAGCCATTCGTATTGGTCGTGACCGAGCTTCAAATCCTCCTCCATTCCTGCAATCCGGGCATTTCTGTTGGTAACATTTAGCTGTGCAATCTCAGTACAGTACATATGGGCTTGAGGCTCTTTACCCAATGTTAGAACGGTCAAGGTATGCCAGGAGATCTGTGATGATATTCCTCAGTCTCTCTCCCGTTGAAGGTCAGAGATTGGCTAACATACAAAGAAGCATGAGAAACGGCATCAGATGTAAATCGATTTTCCGCACGACTCGTTTCTCCAAGACAAGATCGAATTGACGAGCTTGTGGAGGTGTATCCTGGGACTGCAAGGCATATTCCCCGTGGTGCTCAATGTCTTTTTCTGGAGTATCCTGGACCAGGTGTCCGATCGCTGTTTGTCTGTCTCCGCTCATCGTTTCAATATCCTTCACTTCTAGGATCTTCGGAAATATTCTTAATATCTGGCAGCTGGTGCTCAACAATGGGTGGGTGAGGGTCCTTTCAAAGAGTGCGTTCGAATGCCATTCTCATGAAGTCTCCGAGGTAGGAGTGGTAGATATGAAAAAACGAACTTAACTTTCCTATACAAGTACAGTACAACCTTCAGAGGTTGGAAACCCTACCGAAACTGGGCCGGAATAATGCTCCTATGCGCGGATCGTCATGATAGTGACCTTTGGGAGGATAGCGTTGAAGGTTGCAGAAAGCTTAACAACTGCCGCTGCTCTGGGTGGATTATGCATACAGTGCTTGTGGCAATTAAGCTTTGCGGGATTTGATAAACTTCCGAGTCCGGGGACTTCATCATTTGACTTCGAGCATTTTGGGTTGGTGTTTGGGGAAGTGGAAGGAGACGAGCTGACGAGTGTGAAGTGGGAGAGATTGTGACTAAGCGGACTTGGCAGCCCTACTTGGCAAAACTACCATGTATCAAATGAGAATAAATTTCGAAGAACAACATTGTTATACGGAGTCTTAAAAACACTCTGGGAGCTCGACAGGTCAAAATCATCACTTCGGCACAATGCCGCAAACTCCGAAGTCCGAACTCAATATATTGACATAGCCTGGCCCGTCGCATGTCCTATCCAGGATATTATAGCCGTTCTTGAACCTTTTCCCTATCTGCCTACCTCTCTTTGCATGGCATTACATTTCTTTAGGCCGTAATCTGGCCTCCAGGCTCAACCCCCCGCCCTCGTGACTCACCCCTCTTCACCCTTGACTCATTTCACAACAATATCGCCATTCGAGTACCAGAAAGCTCATACAAAGCAACTCTGCGAGTCAAATCAAACTACATCGATCTTGATCTTTTCACGTCATCAGTCTCTGATAAACTCTGCGGACTGATGTCACTCTCAACCCCAATTTCAAAATGTCATCTTCATCTTTACCGTCCCGGCAACTGGCAAACGAGATATCAACACCCGAACACACAAGCGAATTTCCCATCCCGCCGAATGTATTAGAAGCCATGAACAACATCCAAAATGAAGGCAAGAAAGTCATGATAATGACCTGTGGCGTCGCTGGTACTTCTCTGCCTCCCTACTCCACTCACTCCAAGTCAGCTAACCCACCCCAGGCTCCGGCAAATCCACGCTCGCCCGCAGTCTAGAAACTAAGCATAATTTCTCACGCCTCAGTATCGACGCCTTCATCTTCCAACACCACGGCGTTTACGGCCGTGATTACCCTACTTCCGCTGTCTCCGAGCTTCAAGACGAAGTTGAGATCCTCCTACTGTCCCGTCTCATCTCATCACTAAAGGATAGAGAAGAGAACATAGTGCTTGATCTCAGCCTGTATTCGAAAGACGATAGGGAGTTCTATAGGGATGTGGTACAGAGGGAGGGCAGGGGTAAGTATGTTGTTGTGTTGGTTGTTTTCAAGGCTAGTGGGACGCTGGAGGAGCAGGAGGAGGTGTTGTGGAGGAGGATTGAGGGGAGGGGGGAAGAGTGGGTGAGGGAGAGAGATGGGGGGATGGGGAGAGAGGGGATGTTGCTCGAGAGGAACGTTTTGAGAGAGTATCTGAGGGGGTTTGAGTGGCCAGCTGGAGAGGCTGAGATTGTGATCGATGTAATTTGAAAATGTATGAAATGGAATCCGGTGAATGCACTGCACGTTCTTGGGGATGTTTGCTAAGTCATCGTCAACGGTGGGAGAAGAAAAGAACGAATGACTGATGACTCCAGCTGACCAATATTAAATATGGCCTGGTTTCAACTCACACCAACCAGTAAGACAATATACTTAGTCCTACTATCCAAAGGGTCAATTCAGTCTTCTCTTTCAAACGTCTCCTACATTTCCAAGGAATTAAGTTTCCGAAACGAAAATGTATATATACACTGTACAATTTTGTTCGCCACCTCACGGCAATGAACTCTGTTTCTTCCATTCTGAGTTACTATAGAGGGCCACGCCCTGGAAATTGGAAAGGGTAAATCCGCACCTCCGTAAATCGAAACTCCCATACAAGGCTACACGTGCATTTTAACTGACAGTGGTCGTCTTTATCGGTCTCACTTAAAGTTACAACTTAACTCCAGCGCATGCGATAGCAAAGCATCAACGCGAGGACCAGGCATGTGAATACCCGTCATTCGACGCCCTTGCGCAATGAATCGCCTAGATTATAGAATTTCCCGACTAGCGCTAGCTTTCGGGCACTCCCCCAGTGTTTTCTTCTAGGCATTTTCTTCGCAATGCCTGCCTAGACGGCCAGAGGGAATTAGAAAGTGTACCATCTGGTATAGCTCTAGTCTCTTCTGGATTGGCGGGGTGCTCGAGGAATGCTGACAAACAATCCCAACTTGCCGACAACATCTCTGTCTTCTGCTGTTACTCATTTTGTGTCGCGAATGGAGATTCTTCTCAGAAGAAACTTCTGTCTTCTCATAGCCGCTAGAACAGTGATAAGATTATCATTAAGAAGATGAAGCTTTGAATGAAGGCTGTGTAATTGCCTAATGAGCTTGTTCTAGCCTAGGTCTTTTCACTATTTATCAATGCTATTATGCAGTGTTCGATGTGGCCAATATCTCTAGACCCGTTCACAATTGCTGTATTAGTTCTAGTAGTTAGCTTTTGAGAAACAATTGGCTCGAACAAACCAAGATCTAGATGCAATAAAACTTGGGAGCAGAACTTAGTAATAAGATATTAGCATTGGAAACCGTGGACGCTTGGTGGAGAGGTACTGTTGGGGGAAGCATCTTTCGCTTGAGTCGCCAAGGCCCAAAGTCCGCTTTTCCGAATGTCCGGCCTCCGTGCTGACATCTTGCCACGGCTCAACAAAACAACTCCTTTGAATGGGATATAATATCACGGAAGGTCCGCAACAGCCATACCCACATGTGTTCACATGTTAAAATGCCGTACCGAATTTGTTAGAATGTCCGCTATCATACACTTTGGTTTCGGGATTCAAGCCCACTCACACGAACAATCACCAGATTCTGACCCGCCTGAGCCGAAGAAGGAACCAAACCCGAACCGACAAAAGTCAAGGATATCACGGGGATGTGATGAGTGCAAAGCGTGAGGATTATTCGTCTCTTTTGTGGATCGTCTGATTTGTTCAACAGCAAGCACACAAAGTGCAACGGAAAGCTTCCATGTGAAAAATGTGTCAAGTACTCGAGGGTGTGCAAATATGAGGCTCCGTACACTCGCGGAAAGAAACCACCAATTTTTGCAGCTGTTTTCTCCCATGATCCATCTAACGGTCGACCCACAAGCCGTGAACTGGAAACCGAACGCGCCACTCTTGGATCTAACATTCCCTCTAGCCGAATGCCAATGAGAATGGTATCGGAGCAGGTCTGGGATCAAACTTTGCACGGAACTGCGAATGGTGAAGAGTCAAATGAGAGTATCAACGCCCGACCACAGAAGTTTCTTAGAATGACTGTGGAAGACGAAGTGACCCAGCCTCACGAACCTCGCTACCAAAGGGACGAGGGGCAATTGAATGGCGCGAGTATTTTCCAGAGAACACAGAATAACCTCAACCATAAAGCCATGTATCATCAAAACCCAATATTCAGTTTTGGAGATCCCCCTGTGCCTGACATGGACACATCGTTCTTCGCTCTTCCCACCTATAGGCTTGCGCAAAGTATGATCACGCAGTACTTCGACTTTGGCGCTTCACTCCATAGGTTTTTGCATCAAAAGACGGTCGAGGAATGGATGGAGAATCTTGTATCAGCCCGTCGCTCAATGGGTCGGGGAGCGTTTGAACACAGCAAGAACGCCGTAGCCCTGATGATTTTCGCATTGGCTTATGAAAACTCCTCGACAATGTCTGAGGAGATGAACGAGGACATTAGGTCAGTTTTCCGTCCGTTTTGACCCGCAGCTGCTAATTTGATCTAGCTTCCATTATTTTCACGTCGCAGAAGCGCAACTGAAAAAGGAGACTGGACCAATTCAGCTTCCAACAATTCAAGCCCGGCTGCTTCAGTGCATGTACCTATGCTCTCGTTCTCGGATCCATCAGTGCTGGAGTATCTTTACTGTGACTGTTGGGTTGATCTTTGCCATGGGGCTTCAGAGACAAACTAGATGCTCCGAGAGCGGCGATATGATTGAAGTGGAGTGCCAAAAACGAGCCTTTTGGTTTGCGTACACAATGGACAAACATCTCAGTTCGTCACTCGGACGTCCAAGTCTGATGAAGGATGAAGATATTGACCAAGATCTTCCACGAGTAGTTGAAGATGAGGATCTTTCTTCCACTGGTCTCATGACCATGCGCGATGGAATCCAAAGTTCGATGAAGGCAGCTCTTTTCTCCATCAAGTAGGTATGCTTCCCAACAGTCAAAACAGACATTGATTCATTCATTCTAGTCTTGCTCAAATTCTTGGCGACATACTCCGAAAGCTGTACAGCATCCGCAAGTCTCCCATCGAGAGCCAGCTCCAAGCTTCAAAAGGTTTGAAGATTCAACTTGAAAGATGGCAGGCAGATGTTAATGAATTCTTTGAACTGGACCCCGCTATCCTTGAGCCACTCTTCGCCGCACAACACATTGGACTTCAGATTGCCTATGCCCACGCTCGAATCCTACTTCACCGACCCTTCCTACTCCAGGATATGAATTGTGATACATTCAGGAGCCTGGATGGTTGTAAGCTGCGTCAAGAATGCGACGAAAACACGACCGAGTGTGTCAGGGCTGCTATAGATATCGTGAAGCTGATTGATGGTATGTACCAGCGAGATAAGGATTTTGCCGCTTCCTGGGTAAGTATTTATTCTGTGGGGTACGAATTGAAAAAGCTGCTTCTAATGGGAACAGTTCGCGCACTACTGCGGATATTGTGCCGTTGTCGTCCTTTATGTTCGTGTCATCAAGCTTCAGTCTGAGCCTGCGTACACCTGGATCTCGCTCTTCGAAGCCGGTGCAGCATGCCAGTCGCAGATAAAAGTTGCGAACGAAAAGGAAAGCTTTGCGACTCGGTGCAGTGAGGTTCTGCAAGAACTCCGTTTTGAAGCACAGGGCCATATGCAGAAGGCTGGGAACCGCCCAGAAACTCGCCAGGGAAGTGTTGACACTGACGGGAGTGGTTTGCCCCAACAAGCCCAGGGCACTGCATCGCATTTCGGCGGGAAATGGGATGACATGAACTTTGTAAGACGAAAAAGATGCTCATATGTCAAAATACTAACGTTTAATCTAGGACCAAACAGCCCCTGGAGGCGGTATCTTGAACTCGCTGTTCAATACTGTTGAGGGGATCAATGTTCGAAATGCCTCTGGATCACTAGTCGACCGGATCGATCGGTGGGGCTTCTCAAGCTTGACTGAACACTGACGACTAGTCACCTCCACCTTGCTCAAGTTGCAAGAAAAATATTAAACCTTCTGCCCTGTGCCTGTCACGAGTTACGGTATCCTCTCAGATCCAAGAACGCTTTCCCCGTAAAACACAATTTACCACTGCCATCTTTGCGACATGAGTTCAACAATGCAAATTCACGAAAATCACACCATCCGCTGTTCGACGCTCATATCAAATTCTGCACGTTGTTTAATATTACCATGCCATCCAATCCAAGGAATCCCACTTCGAAGTCCAGACTTTCTCGCCACTTTGGCCACCGGAATCGCTTCTTTGAACTCAAACTGCCAGGACCGCGGCTCAAAGCCCGGCGCATTTGGGGAACACCTTTTCAGTGCCATCCAACTGTTCAAGGTTTTGCTTCAGGAGCTTGCTGCCCATACGCATTTGCTCAGTGTTCAGATAGATAAACACTCGTTCAACAAGCATCTCAACGAGCTTGGATACCTTGTCATGGACCGGCATGTCGGGATGAATGAGATAGGACAGCACTAAAAGCGGCGTTCAGTCGGGAGAGAGCGTTTGAGGGCTTTAGTCGTGTGGCGAAACGCGTTTGTGATGGAAATAGAAACCCCAGGTTCTGACTTCAAGACAGACTTGAAGTCCGGGAGGTCATCTAGGAGCTCGACTTCGAAGTCACGTCTTAGGCAATCTCCTACACGCATCGCTAGATACGCAAAGTCGTCAAGAAGGAGGCGGTGTCCGTAGACGCTTATGACATCAATGATGTGTCTGCATTTGACTGGTGGGTTGTTTGATGCGAGAAGGCTGCGCTTATGTAGAGACATTGGACTCACTAGATCAGATACTTCCTTGAGTGTAGTTGATGGTTTCTGACCTGAGTTACTGAGCTGCCGAGTTTCTGAATAGCTGGGTCTCTGAGTTGCTGGGGTACCGAGGTGCTGTAATACTGAGGGGAGCTCGTCGTTATAAGCATATTCATTTGACGGGCAGAGAATGGCAGCAAAGGTAACTGGCTGACTGCATATGACTTGAAAGATGAAAACACCAGATGTAGCCATGAAATTACTTTCAACGTCGCTCTTCACTGACGATTGGTGTTTGTTCCCAAAGTTGCCAAATGCTTGTAGCATTACTCTTTCATTGACGTAAAATTACGTCCTCGTTCCATGTGGGATCTCCGAGCCTCCGCTTTCGTTCAGTCAGTGTCTTGCGTGTCACAAACTTCTTTGCCAGTGTTTTAAAGCTCCGGAAGTAGATTTTCGACCGTCAGAAGTCCGATGGTGACGAGTTTGAGGCCAACTTGGCGTGGTTTCTAAAGAGGGGCTTGTGTTTACTTTCAGAATTAAGCGAGTCTCACTGAAATCGAGCTTTGAAACCATCGACATGAGATAAGAGAGATACTTATTTACAATGTGTGGACCCAAACTACAACATCCCTGTGGCAAATGGTGTCAGATTCATGGAGGTGCCTTTCCGCCACGAGGCCTGTCTGTACTTGAAAAGCGTTGGCTTTGACATGCCGAGCAAGGCACGCATGGGCCAAAACTCTGCAAACCAGCAACTCGATGACCAGCATATTATGCACCAACCCAAAAGACACTTGGCCAACTTCAAAGGCAGAATCTAGAGCGTGAAGCAGTTGCCACCCACAGCTGCCACATTGATACTGCATGATGATACAATAGGCAGCTCAATCATTGGTTCAACCTGTGAACTAGCTCGAATCGGAGAAATCTTAGGATCGTTGTTCGACACAATCCGGGCAACCGCTAGATTGAGAGTCTGCAGCGCGAAATTCTTCGGCATCGTTCCAGGGCTATGACGCTTCAATTGCTCTTTGAGGAAGAAATTGATGGGTAGCAAATCCGTCTTGTCCATCTGCTCATCCAGGGCTAAGCAAGACCAGTAGGCTGTGTTTCTCATTGTGTTTCCCAAAGCAAACTCAGTCGCCTGACCAGGATAGACTTCGAGCGAAATCTGAACGCGGATGAGAAGCCATGTGATGACTGCCATGTGATGACTGCCAGGTTCACTTCTATATTCCCATCGATTTCATCTGCGTCTTTGATGTATGCGGCGACTCTTTTGGTGTAAGTGACGAGGTCATCTTTGGTGAGACTGAAGAAGAAGACTTGCAGAAGATCTTTCACTTGGTTCCGCTGAAACGGATTCTGGATGAGAAAATTAACTGGGTTCTGTAGAAGAAGTTCATATGCGAATTAGGAGTGCTGGTTTATAGCTTACAAGGTCAGACATGTTGGTGTGAAGATTCGGAGATTGTGAGTAATGTCCCCAGGTAATCGTGGATGGGAAAAATCTGGATGAAGAAGGTTGTTGTTTATATCTATGCGTCGTTGAAAGAAGGAGCCTTGAAGCAAGAAGCTTCCAGGTCCTCTTGGTACGGAGATGTTCCGAGAACTTTTTCTGCCTGCCAGATTGACATTACGGAAATGTAAAGAAACTGGGCGAGGCAGCTGGATATCAGGTCCAACATTCTCACATTAACTTCGGAAAGTTCGCATTATCAGTTGCGACATCACTACATTGCCATCAAAATGATACTACCAGATAATAACCCAAGCACCAAGAGTCATATTGCCACTTTCCAATCTCAACACTCGGGTTCAAGCCTCCATCAAGGGTCACTGGGGTGCCTGTGCTATTGTACATAGTTCTCCCCTGATCATAGCTTCGAATCAACTTTCTTTCGCATGCAGCATGCTGGCTTTTCAAGTTTATTGGCCTTACAATCAGGTCGGGTCGGTCGTTTTGGATATTCCCGGCACGCCGGTATGCTTCGAATTCTTTGTCTTCTACCATTATCAATGCCACCCCTTTCGCGCCAAAAAAAAATACTTATAGCATACCGTAGCAGGTAGAACCAGCTAGATTAAATTGATTGGGCTCGATAGAACAGTACCATTACGGGGGAGACCGTCAGGAGAGCATCCCATGACGTACTGAGGTTAGCGAGACTTTCTAACCAGGTGGTGAGGCAAAGAAACTAACTTCCAGTCCAAATTTTATCTACAGCAGCGCCACTATATCCCCATCCCTTGAAGGCTCGTTGCATGTAGCTGCCAAAATATTGTCTGATCGATGCAATCAATTCACTGCCATTTAATTTCCCCGGACTTGGCAAATCAGGATACTTTTGGCAAGATGCACACATGCTGACCAAAGAACTGTATGGTCTCTAGCTGCTTATGTAGCATTAGAAGCAATCATTTATTCTGGTATCATCAAATGGTGGTTGAATAAGTCGTTATTAAAAACAGGAAGGTTGTGGAGGGATTGGAAGGGTATATCTTGATGTTCCATACGCTTTGCGCCTAGAACCAGTTTGGAGCCGAGCAAGTTGTTCACAAATCCTGGCATCGAGGAACTTGAAGTGTATTGGCAAACGCTTTGCAGCGGTACGTAGAAAGACTCGAATGTAGCCGAGACAAAGCGGATGTACGAACATTGGTACAAGCTTCTGGATACTCTACGCAGGTTAGCGACGAATCATGGCTGTCTCACCAAAGCATTTCAGTCGCTTGGTGCATTTGCGGGCTACATGGGACACGTATGGGGAATTCTAGCCATTTGTTGCTACTTCTCACCATGAAAGGTTGGGGAAGGCTGGCGAATGGGTGGTTGGGAATGCTTCCTGACGATGCAGGGGTTGGTGATGTTGGCAAGGGGAGGGAGGTTCCGTGGATTCTAAGGAAGGAAAAAATCGAGGGAGAGAAAAGCAATGTGTTTGTTAGTGAGGCGCGTATGTCTACGGTATCATGGATGAGGAAATTTGGGACGAGGAGAGTAAGGATATTGAAATCCATCAGCCTACTAGTGGCATTGTAATCCGAGGTATTAAGAGGCTAAATCAAACTTCGGCTTTTCCTCACGCTTTGGCTGTGATAATGCAAAACGCAAGGAAGAGAGCGAGAACCCCCCTCCGTATTGAAAAGCTACCCATTCTTGAGTCTCGAGTGCTGAAATTTCTATACGACATTTGCCATCTACATTCCCCCTTGCTTGTTTATAGATCTCGAAAAGCTACATGGTGCCCCCGTTACGTGACTTGACACATCATGTGGAGTTTGGGGCTTACAGGAGTTGTGGAGAGCCGATCCTTCGATTTTCATAGAGCGACGCGAGATTGGAGACTTTGATCTTTTTGTTAGAGCGCCGGTTCAAGACTAAGAAATCTGATATTATTACTTCAATTTTGTTGAAGATTTGATAATTGGCTTTTCAGAACTTCCGAGGTTGTACAATCATTTACATCTTATCGCTGTGTCTAGAAATTCTGGCTATAGGATTCAGGTATTTGTTTTGATTCCCCGAGAGCATCAGCAAGAACGAGCCAGTCAGGGAGCTGCCCGCGGTTTGCGGCCGCTGGACCCGTCATGTGTTTGTCCTGTTTGCCCAGCGGGACTTTTGGCCTCTTCCTTGGTTTTAGATTCACGAAAACCTCAATTTTCTCTCTCTGCTTTATTGTGGAGGGACGACTGGCTACACTTTGCTTGTGCAGGTGTAACAGGACTCGAAAGGCATAGCTTGGTGCCACGGTGCTACGAGATCTAATATCAGAGGTCTCTTCCCCTCCTTCTGCGAGCTCCAACCATCAACGAAATCGCCATGAATACCCCAGGATCAGCTATGGGTCTCGTCAAAGCCGCCAAGTTACCTGCCATTGGACCTACCGACCAATTTGCCAGGGTAGTCAAGACATTGTCCCAGTAAGCAAACCTCAATTGGAGTCTGCGGGTCTGTTACTGACTTCGACTAGTTACTTTGTTGACGAGCTCCATGTGCCATCGACCTTCGAACAGCTACGAACTACATCTGCGGGGAACAAGATTCGAGTTCTGGTGGAACATCTGGTACTGAATGTCACGAATCCTGCTCTGATCAATGCTCTATTGTCAGTTTTTTCGACTCTGCCAGCGAACATAACTCATTGAATCTGGATAGGACGTTGAAATGGCACTTCTCTACCCTTGAAGTCGACGATCGCGGATTGAACGAAACTCGAGCCAACGCATGCGAAATTGTGGCCTGGCGATTTCTCACACGAATATCCGAACGCGATGCCGTAGACTTTTGCTTGTACGAGCTGCCAGAGGTTCAGACAGCAGAGGAGGAGCCACAAGATGAAGATCCATGCGGTGCCGAAGCCAACGAACAATCGAGTCTCCTGCCACAATTCAGAGCGCGTGATCATCCTGTCCCTACATCTTCTATAAGACCTACAAGCAAACGAGTGGAGATGTTGCGATCGATTTCGCATATGGGCTCTATGTCAGTTGTGCCAGATGTGAATCCGGAAGATGAAGACGATCCAACATCTTCGTTCACCGGTCTCAATGCGCTGGAAATTGCTGCTGTGGCAGATTGCAAGAAGTTTATAAGTCAGAGAATTGTTCAGAAAATCATCACTGGGATATGGAATGGGGATATCACTTTTTGGGCAACACTGAGCGTCCACACGAAGAAGAAGCCGCAATTCTACAACAAGAAACGATCTGATTGCTTTA
Source organism: Helotiales sp. F229 (assembly GCA_002554605.1). Lineage (NCBI taxonomy): Eukaryota > Fungi > Ascomycota > Leotiomycetes > Helotiales > Helotiales sp. F229. Next base: position 739,498 of record MXAW01000004.1, on the reverse strand, counting down.
CGAGGTTACGGGTACCAAGGTATATCAAGGCGTTTGAGGTTCTCTTCTTTGCGACATTCCTGTTCCTCTACTATGCGGTCATGGTAGAGAGAAACCAGTAAGTCTACCGAACTTGTTTCTTGTTGATATTTTGTTAACCATAGCAGATTTGAAATTACTTTCCTCGAGGTGATGCTATACATATGGTTTGCAGCTTTTGCATATGACGAGCTCGGAGAGTTCATTGACGCAGGGTCAATCTTCTATGCCGTCGATATTTGGAATGGTTGTGACCTAATCATCATTCTGATTGGGATAGCCTTCGCTGTTACGAGTAAGCGGCCAGTATCACTTATTCTGACATAGTCTGATTTGGCGTAGGGATTGTTGGGCTCTTCAAAGACACCGATGCATATCAGCCGATTACGGACACTGCATTCGACATTTTGTCATTGGAAGCTCTGTTTATGGTTCCAAGGTGGGTTGAGACGTATAAGTCTGGGATACCAGCTAATAAAGCCTAGAATTTGCTCACTGCTGAGTCTTCATCCATATTTTGGAACTCTGGTAAGATATCCGATTCGACTTTGATTTTCGTTGCTGACTGAAACAGATTCCATGTTTGAAGGAGATGGTATGACCTGTGTTCCATTGCTGAGATTCTTCTAAGAATATGACAGGCGAAGGACTTTGTCAAGTTCATGGTAGTTGTGGCAGTTTTATACGTTGGTCAGTATCTCCCATACCTTTTCGTGCGAATTACTGCTGATAAGCAACCAGGATTCCTCACGACCTTTACTCTCCTTGCTCGAGATAGTTTTGGTCTGTCTGAAATGAGTTGGATCTTGATCAAGGTGTTCTTTGGTTCAAGCTACCTGGGATTTGTAAGTTCGCGTTATCCTTCGTGGGAGAAACAGACTAATCTGAATCCAGGATATCATGAGTGATGTAGGCTCGCCCTCCCCGTACTCGAATTATACTGACCTTCTAGATCAACCCAAAACTTGGCCCACCTCTGATGGTAACCCTCTCTAGTTCTTTCAACAACAACTTTGCTGACTGTAAATAGCTCATCTTTGTCTGCATGACCAATATCCTACTCATCACATCCTTGATCAGTATTCTTAGTGACAGTTTCTCAAAGGTCATTGCACATGCAAGGTTGGCTTCTTCCGCTCTTTTACCGGATACCGGCTGACACATATGCTTAGAGAGGAATATTTGTTCGTTTACTCGGTCTATGTTCTCGAGGTACGGAAAATCTTCCCAAGTCGCTTCACCGCTAACAGATGTAGGCGTCAACCAGCAACAGGCTCACTCACTTCTATCCACCTTTGGTATACAACTCCGCGCCAACAATCACCAAGTGCTAACCTTGACCAGAATCTGATCCCATTAATCCTCATTCGGCCACTTCGACTGTTTCTCTCATCAGATGACCTCCGACGTACGCGAATCGTAATGCTCAAGGTCACCCACTCACCAATCGTAGCCGCAATCTGGCTCTTCGAAAAAGCACACGAAAAAGTAAACGGCGGTGCATTAGCATTCTCATCCATCGGTCCTGGCCTAGCACGGCTCACGAATGAATCTACCTCATCCTCGAAGAAGCAAAGGCCGTTCCTCGCTAGCCGTAGCGGGAAGACCAATTCGCAACACTTTCCCGAAACGCCCGCCGAGGATGGGGCGCATAGTCCTCCGCATGAGAATGCACCCAAAGGCAAGAAAGAGGGAGAGGCTACTGTGGTCAACAACATTATGCTTGAACAACAGGTTCAGGATTTGAGTATGAAGATTGCGGAACTGACGGCGTTGATAATGGCTTCGCAGGGCACACCTCAGGAAGAATGAACCCGGTCATGGGATTGTTGATGACATGTAACGAATGGAAGACACGGGCATGAACGGGTCTGTATATATGGGGTGCAAAGCTGGGAGCGGCATTGTCTGCATTGGCGTTTTGTTCGTCTCCTTGTATACCGGTCATGCGGACCTTTTTGGGCGTAAGTAATGAACAAAAGTAGTGTATTCATTTCGTTCTGCTGTCTTTTGCTTTGCACGCTGAATTGTCTCGTTTCCCTCCCTCAAAAGTCCGAGGCATCCAGTTCTGTTCACTCCTGCCAACCTACCTCCAAATTCCCCCGTCACGAGTCCATGTTACCGCAATACGGTTACAGTACGTACGAAGCTAGTATCGAGGTAAGATGTATTATCTGCACTGCCCACCCCATTCCAACCCCACTCCCATCCATTCAGGGCCCAACGTCTCCTCGCACCCAATGAAAAGCATCAGGAAACACGTCCGACAGCCGATATCTCAGATCTACACATCCTTGCACCTGCGTCCCGGCGCCCGTAGAATGATCTACCGCTTGCAGGTGGCATAATTCTGGAATCTCTGCGTTCTGAGGAGCTTGGCGGTTCGGGGATTTAGAGGGGAGGGATTGCCACTTGTAAAAGCGAAGATTCAAAGTTGCTTGCCGCGAGGGACTTGTATCCGTATTTTCATGGGGCCAAGGATATTCACTGAAGAAAATTTCTCTTGATACTCGTTTTCTAATAGCAAGTGACGCTGTGTATGACGCGCGAGGCATAGTGGCGATTTCGGATGCACTGGGACGGACGAGTAATCCCGCAAAATTCCAACACACCCAATCTCAAATCAAGTACCTAGAAAAGTTGAAACACATCTCGAAAGTGGGCACGAGTTGGCCGAGCTTGAAGCTGCCGTACCAAATGCCTGGGGTCAATCCCTGCAGTGATCGGCATGCAGCCTAGTTTATTTGAACGTGCTTCCTGTCAGCGTGGACCCCTTAGCTGCAAGATCTGGGGCTCACCGATGGAGGGGTTTTAGGGGACCTGCTGTTTTATTTTGTTTATTTTCGTTCGCGAGCGAGGCAAGAGAAGACAACACAGCAAAGAAAGAACGAAGAGGGATAAGATAAGACGCGCGGACGGACGACGGGATCAGGCAATAGGAAATTGGTATGTATAGCACACACTGGGGTCGCAGCACAGATCGTGAGCTAGGATGAGTGAGTGAGCTGACCAATCTCCCAGCGAACCCGGATTTCATACTTGATTCTCACTTCCCGAGACACAAAAGAGGCGATACCCCGCCGGAGTGGAAGGCCCTTTTCTCTCGCAAGAACCAAGTATATTCTTCGAGGCTTGGCAGGCATACAAGACTGGGACCAAGCTCGTCCTATCGCACCCACATCTCAGATCAAGATCTCCGGAGCAGCAGAGCTTGGTATTGGGATACTTGATTTGTGTCTGGAACTCGTGGAGATCCTCGGTGGACCTAGCGTTAGAGAATTCGACCGGGCTGAGGATTGTATTAGAAGGAGAACCCCCCGCTTTAAAGAGGGGAGCTTAAGTATTTTCTTGATCGACAGACAGGAAGACGGACGAACCATATTCAGGCTTACAAACTATCCCCGGAGAAGTATTTCGGATTGAGACAGGAGCTTCGACTGCAGGATAAGGCTACCTGTTTGGAGGTTTCGAACCGAGTATCGAGTTCATCGAATTGAAGAGGTCCTAGGAAGGATACATCGCAACCATGGCACCAGCAGCTCTCCTCACCCTCAACCCCTCGCCCAACACCACACCTCCCTCTATCCTCGAAACTTCAAAGTCCTACACTTCACATACCAAGACCATCTCATCGTACACGAAACCACTCATCCTCCGAACACCCTCCCACCCCCTCACCCTCCCCTTCACTACCCTCGACGTCTTCACTTCCACGCCCTACACCGGCAACCCGCTCGCCCTAATCCGCATCCCCTCTCCCCTCCGCAACCTCATCACACAAACGCAGAAGCAAAACATAGCCGCGGAATTCAACCTCAGTGAAACGATCTTCCTGCACGAACAAATCGACCCCGAGATTCCAGAATGGGACGTCGAGATCTTCACGTCTGATGCGGAATTACCCTTCGCAGGACATCCTGTGATCGGGACGGCGGCGTATGTGCTGGGTATTTTGGGTGCGGGGAATAGGAAGGGTCATGAGAGAGGCAGAGGAAGATTGATGACGAGGGCGGGGGCTGTGGATATCGCGCTCGTGTTTGATGATGAACGCCGCGATGAGGAAGAGGATGAAAGCGTCATCGAAGTCAACATGTCGACGCGAGTATCCGCCGATGTCCCTCATAATATGCACATCCACTCGCACACGATTGGGGATCTCGAACGTCCCATCCCAGGCCTATCACTTCTCCCCGCGATCCGCAAAGCAGAGCTCCAAGCACCCATCGTGAGTATCGTCAAAGGCATGACCTTCTTGCTCGTGCAGTTAGACAGCCTGGATATGCTAGGTGAAGTCCAACTCGTTGCTGAGGATGTGAGTTTCCACGGTGTGTTGGATGAAGGCTGGAGGATGGGCTTTGTGGCCAAGTATTACTACGTTGTGCTTGAGGAAGGAGGAGGCTGGAATGATGGGATCACGAGGGCGAGGAGTCGCATGCTGGAGGTTGCTATGGAGGATCCGGCGACGGGAAGTGCGGCTTCTGCTTTGAGCTGCCATTTGGCTCTTCATGGCGGGGAGAGTGGGAGGAGGCGGTTTGAGGTCACGCAGGGGGTCGAGATGGGGAGGAAGAGTGTTATTGGGGTGGAGATCCTTGTTGAAGAAGGAGAGGGAGGGAGGAAGGTTGAGGGGGTCAGGATTAGTGGAAATGCGGTTGTGGTTATGGAGGGGAACTTGAGGGTATGAATTGATCTCGGATGGGGCCCAGGACAATGTCCTATATGGACGATGCGACATGATGACGTCGGGATATGGCATACTGGGATTTCAGGTTACCTGGGGCTGGATTGCTTTTTATGATACCTCCATACTGCATGGAAACAGCAAAGGGCGTCCAGGCACTTTTGGCATACAATTCAATTAATTGGTCAATTACCTTTAAAAAGGTATTAAAAGGAAGCACATGAGATTATAGGCACAATAGAATAGTTCTTAAAAAAGACAATTATATTTTATTTGTTTTTAACAAGTATGGAGAAAAGAATTCACGTTTCTAGTTTTTTGAGAGGATGAAGCAGGGAGTTGTTCTTGGCCAGAAGTTTTTCTTGAAGCCGGGGATTTTTACGGCAGAAAAGATCAGGGACTATAGTATTGCTATAGAGTTTCGTTAAGATCTAATATGGAATTTGTTCAGGAAGGCCGTTGTACGAGGTATACGGCAAGAAGAGGTACGAAATATACTCTGTTAGCCAAGTAGGGTGATGTTTCAAAACTCAGTATACTTAGGAATTTCGTACTAGAAATTGTGAAAGTATCAACGCTCAAGGAGCTATGATATTTAATTATAGCTTCCTTCTCCTAAACTCCACTGTTGCAAGTGGATCTGGCAGGAATTGTGTTTCCACACGCAAACTCCCCGCCCGACTCTGACCTGAGGAAAATCGCATATCGAAGTTCTGCAAGAGATAAGCCATGATAGCTTTGATCTCCTGCGCCGCGAAATGACGTCCCGGACAAGCGTGCCGTCCGTATCCAAAGCTCAACGACTCCGGGTTTGATGAAACATATTGAGCGCGGCCATCCATCTCTGGTTGTTCTTCTCTTAACTTGGAGAAGCGAAATGGATCGAAAACCTCAGGACTCGGATAAAGAGATTCATCCATAGTGATGGCCTGTGTTGGAATACCAATCGTGGTATGGGCTGGAATAGTAAATCCCGACGACAACGTGAATGGCTGATGGACCACTCTCTCGAACGTGACTATTTTTAGAAAAGATTAGCCAGTTATCGTAGATGCTCATCTGTTAGGGACAATGCTTACTAAGAAGAAGAGGGTTGAATCGTTGGCTTTCCTTCATGAAACTATCCATTTTTACCATTCTCAGAAATCCAGACTTTCCGATAAGCCCGTCACTACCGACAACATTGTTGATCTCTTCCCGTAACGGTTCAATGAATTCGGGTCGTTCGCACAAATCATATATCAGCTGAGCAGGTGCTGATGCGCTTGTGTGTATTGCAGCAAAACTAACTTTGAGGAGAATGCTGGCCAGAAATTTCAGATCTCGTTCTTCGCCTTTGGCCTGATCCTGCATCCAGTACAGCAGATCGGCGGCTGTTTCCCCTGTGCGATGTCGTTCCTCGAGTAAGGGGATCGCTACTGCTTCGGCAGCGGCATAGTGTCCTGCAATCTTTTGGATTTCAGGGATGAATCGTGCTACAATGGGTTTCAGGAACTCAGGGTAATTTTTGATCTTCTGAGCGCCAATAAAGCCATCAATTGCAAAGCTTATAGATGACTGAACCCACTCCTTATTATGGGATAACTCTGTGCCGCCAAACATGCAGCTGGACACTCTTGCAACGATTTGAGTCAGTGACTGTACAACCGGGACAGGTGTCCAGTCTATGTAGAAACAGTTAAAATCAGTATATGAGGTTCTTCAAGAGGCCGGGATTACGTACCTGCACAAACTGGAAACACGTCGCAGAAGGCGTCCACGATTTCCTGCTCCACTGCTGGCATAACCTCGGCTTCGAATTGTCAAAATGCACTCAATATTTTAAAGAATTCGTCCGACTGACCGAGGTGGTGATTGAGCTGTGCTTTGACAACCCGAGGATGCAACGTCGACCGGCTTCCCATGGTTGTATATTTACCCTCAAACATCTCCAAAATCCCATTAACGCCAAGTCATGTAACAGTGAACTAAGAACCGCTCACCTCGATGAAAGTCGCAACAAAGTCAACCTGGTCAATTGGGGCCGTCTTTAATTCCTCGAGATATCTCGTCGGTATCATAAGCCGCTCCCCGAGCGGGCTTGGAACGTAGAAGAAATCGCCTCCAGTCTGGGACGATTCAGTATTTCTTCACCAAACTTAAGGCCATATTAATTTAAGCACTGACTTTGCTGTATCCTTCTTCAAGCATTTCTTTGGCGTTTTCACGAAACCGCTCCCGGTTTGCTTTGATGCTCTCGGTGTCGTTCCCTCCCACGACAAAGACGCCCGGAACAAGTTTTTCTGTCCTTGATCGACGCCGCGTGAACAGTAACGCAACCAACGCAACCAACGCAACCAACGCAACCAACGCAACCGGAAAAACTAAATACACAAGAGTCCATTTCATCTTCTCAATGCCGTGGACGCGAGCTAGGCCAGGCAGAATGGACGCCTCAACCTCAAACGAATATCCCATTGTGATGTCGAGAGTGATGTTCGCAGCCCATGCGATTTGTTGTGATGGAGAAGCGACGGCTTGAATACTCAAGAGCAACAAAGATCTGCGTAATTGAAGGGGCACTTAATCCTCAGGCCAAAAAAAAAAAATCGCGGGCAGGCTCCAGAGTTGCTTGGGGACGTGAACCCTAGGAAAGGCAAGGTACAGTCAGTATACGGAGTCCGGCATTGCGCACGACCTAGTCCCAAAACATCAATATCCGACGCTTCGGAACGAACCTTAACACCTAATTACGGAGTACTCAATGAGGAAAGTGACCGACCTCCGAGGCGCTGGAGCGTACCGAGAAGTATCAAAACAATCTGCTCTGATAAAATGGATCCAACGCCGTCACTCATCGGGCAAGTTCGGGCAACAAAAACACCCGTTGACATCTAAATCCACCTTTCCCATTTTATCAGCAGACCAAGAATGGGAGAAGGAATTGACGCCAAGGCACAGCCTTCTGAAATGCCTCAACTCAGTGTGTTACCCGAGGGACATGATCCTTTCCAGCCTTACAAAGTGGAAAAGTTTGATGAGGGACTGAGATACGACACTCTTCAAATCCATGGCGGCCATCGACCCGACAGTGAAGTTCATGCTCGAGCAGTCCCAATCTATAACAGCGTTGTGAGTCTACAGCAGATGCTGAATTCTTCCCACATTGCCATCGTTTAATCTCACTCCTTCAGTCGTTCATCTTTACCGATAGTGCTCACGCCAAAAGAGTGTGTGCAACTGAGGAAGCCGGGTTCTTCTACAGCCGTGTCTCCAATGTAAGCGAATGATTACCAATCATTTGGCCGAAAGTATTGACAGTCTCGCTTTAGCCAACTGTGGCAGTGTTTGAGAAACGAGCCGCCGCTCTGGAAGGAGGCACTGCCGCTGTTGGCACGGCATCTGGGCAAGCAGCAATCTTCAACACCATCATTTGTCTGGCTGGGGCCGGCGACAATATCGTAGCTTCTATCAATCTGTATGGAGGCACGTACAGTCTCTTCAAAACATTGCTGCCGCAACTCGGAATCACGGTGAAGTGGGCCAAACGGGAAACACGAGAGGAGTTTGCCCCGCTCATCGATGAGAAGACAAAGATGGTTTTCGTCGAGTCCATTGGTAACCCACGCTGCAGCATTCCTGATCTCAAAGATTTGGCTGATGTGGCCCATGAAAATCATATCCCATTTGTGGTGAGTAAACCCATGATAGTCTGAGTGCTTTCGAGAAACAGAGATTGACAAGCCAAGGTTGATAACACATTTGGTGCTTGTGGTACGTGGTGCCGGCCTATTGACTTTGGGGCCGATATCATCCTGCATTCCGCTACGAAGTGGATGGGCGGTCACGGAACAACAGTTGGGGGAGTGATCATCGACTGTGGCACATTCGATTGGGGTGCAGCAGCCGAAAGATTTCCTCGAATGCTCAAGAAAGATGGTCCCATGAGTTTCTCGTACTGGAAAGCTTTTGGCAACATATGTTTTGCCATGGCCATGAGGATCGACATCGTGATGGAGGTGGGTTCAATATTGAGCGCGGCCTCTGCCCAGCAACTTCTCATTGGGATGGAGACATTGACATTGCGCTGCGAACGACATGCAAAAAATACCTTGCAGGTTGCTCGCTTTTTAGAATCACACCCAAGAATTGCATGGGTCAACTATCCTGGTATGTATCAACCTTTGGCTGGAGATCTATTACTGTGGTGACGTGATAATGTGACGTATGCTGATCGTTCTTTACTAGGCCTCGAAAGGAATCAATATTATGCAAATGCCCAGAAATATCTCAAAAATGGTTATGGAGGAGTTCTTTCGTTTGGTCCCAAGGGCGGGGACGTTGCTAGCAAGATGCTTATGGACTTCGTGAAAGTTGTTTCGCATCAAACCAAGTGAGTAATCGGAGACTTCTCTCCAAAAAAAAAAGAAAAGGCATTTTCATCATTCTAACACTGGGCTTAGCGTTGGCGACTGCAAGACATTAGCTACCCATCCTTGGAACTCAACACATGTCATCATGTCTGAGAAGGACAGGCGAGAAGCGGGAATCACCCCAGTGAGTATTTGTCGAAAACGATCAACTGAGTATTTCTCTAACGGAATGTGTGATAGGCTTTTATCCGACTTTCAGTTGGAACAGAAGATGTGAGGGACATCATGGAAGATCTTGATCAAGCATTGGCCAGGCTCCCCAAGAACATCGTGAACACCCATGATGAGAAGTTGGAGGCCAAAGTGACAGCGGCCTCAAACGGTGTGATTGATACCGACATCGATCAAAAGATTGACTACATTGATGCGGATGTCTCGTTGTCAAAATCCAATGTTCCGCTGGGACGTCAAACTATAATCGGGAATTGGTAGTGTGGTAGGAATGCACCTAGTCACGTGAATGCACGTGCAGGCCAACCCCCGCATGCGGATTTTACAGTAGATTTAAAAAAAAATTACAATATAATAAATATTTTTCTTTATACTTTCTTATAACTTCTAACTTCTTTTATTAACCAATTAACATATCCAGCGATATAATATTTAGGATTAAAATAGGCGACAGCGGCCCTACTAATTTTCACGTGACGCGGGTGCTTACGATGTGAAAACGTTACATTGTTTCGTACACTGTGGCAGAAAGAATGAAAGATCTGATTGAACATACACAGAAGTGAGATCCATAGCCTAAGTGTATACGACGAATTTAAAAAGCAAACAAACAATTCAGCCTTCTAAATTACTCCGTGATTCAATAATCGAGCCAAAACAGAAGTACGATGTGCTAAACTGAATGGTATCTGGGGGTGATCTCGCTCCATGCCTCGTTGCCACTCATTTGATATTCCAGTCCCTTGATGAACGCTTGAAGGTCCTCGCTGCATGGCTCAGACGACTGTAACTTCTTTCTCTCAAGCTCTCGGTGAACTAATTCCCATTCCCGGCACATAACCCACAGAACACGCTTAGACGCTGCAAAGTCTAGGCTCGTCTCTGAAGTCAAAACAGAAACCGAAGAGCACAATGCCGATCCCTCCTCATGGCCCGTCTGGGAGGCCTTCAACTCCTTCTCCCAGCTGTAAATATCGTTCACAACGGAAATATGCTTCGAGCAGTTTAACTCAATATTGTCAACCGATTTCAAGTCCGCCGGGGTAAGATGCAGCTTCATGCTGAATCGCATAAGAGCAGAAAGCAGTCTGTAATCTAGTAAGTCGAGATCGGAGAGGCCGGTGGAGCCTGGAGTAACCTACGCTTTGCCAACATCCCTTTCTCGGTACTTCAGGTAGTGACCCAGTTCCTTGATGCAGAGGCGGGATTTGTCGGTTTGAGCTCTCATGAAAGTGGAGACGGGCTCCAATATCTCATTTGCAAGAGCTTCGTCACAAGCACGCAATTCATTCCATAAGTCGTAGGTGATCCATTCCACTGGCACGATGCGATCTGGAACAATGTCGCCCCTCGAGAGAAGAATCAGTCTTTCATTGTACACAGACCCATCATTCAATGACATACCTTCCAGGAGGTCTGTCATCGGAATATTACATTAGCCTGATTCAGGTTGTCAGAATCGTGATTCGCGGCCAAATGCTTGCCACGCCACCACTGAAGGGAGATTCTTACCATCAATGAGGAATAGGAGTGTAAGAAGCCGACACGCAAGAGAAATTCTGTCGTCCAGAGCCACAGGATAATAAAAGCATGTGACCTGTGGAAAGCCCGCCTCCACAAATTTCCTTCTCGCCTTCTCATTGTCGAAAGGCCAATGATCAAGGAAGAAACCGTTCACTGCTGCCGACACCTCTGCTTCTCGGGGATGGATTTTGGCGCTAAAAATCGGACCGGCCATTCTATCTCCTGGGTTGTACAGTCTTGCTTTGTACTTTGAAGATGTCATTGTCTTTGGCGGCGTAGCGCTGACAGGGAAAATCATCGATGCCAAAGTTTGAAGGAACAGCATTTTTGGGACAAGATCGACGGCGAACCGAATTAGAAAGATAGTAGTAGCGTTGGCTTTACAGAGAGCGGGTGACATGGCCTGGTTCGACGGTCGGTTCTAACAGGACTGTTGCTGGCGTTGCATGTTTAAGTCGGGGCGTGTTAAGGTTTGCTGGGATCATTCCTTTTGGCTTTGGACATTGTCCAAGATGTGACAAAACAGGAAGCTTTGCGAAATGGTGTGTTCGGAGCCAACACCGATCAGGAAACGAAGCGAACATAATATTGGGTTTACGCGTCCCGTAACAGTTACAAGATAAGGTATCCACATGTAATCTCCTCAAAAGAGAGATACGCAGAAATTGAAAGGTTGATGATGTCTAATGCCTTGGTGCGGGTTCATTTGGGGGTTTCAAAAAGTAGGAAGACAACGAAGACTTATGCAGGGTCACGCAAAGTTGTGGGGAGAGAAAGGAATCATACGTAAAAATAAAAAATAAACATAACACATTATATATTCTCATGAGATCATCTTCGTAGGCCCAACCGAGAAACTTGCGCCGAGCTTAGACTAGCAAGTCCTCAATTGACATGAAGGGAGCACCTAATGTTTGGTTTTTGGAAGGCTCATTCAAGATGCCGCCGATAAATAATCGCAAATGGCCTCGCGATTCGGAATGTCTGGTAAGCTGACTTCATAAAGGACGATAAAAGGTAGTGTGATTTTTGCAAAACTTTTGCTTGAACCTCACTCCCAGAGTGTTGGCCGAAACGTTTGTCGTTCTTTCATTGGTCCGCTACGAATAGTTCCTGATTTCCACCACGTTGATTTCTGTCGGTTCACTGCTCAAATCCAAGAAATGGTATTTCTGTTAGGTTGTAATACACTACCTACAATATCAGTTATTTCATCTGAAGTCGGTGGCCATTTGTTGCAGCTTGGTTTCCTCCAAGTTCTTCGTCCCTAGCCAGACGCCAGCCGAGTCCGCTATTGGTCCCTCCAACTCTGTATATCTCTCCCCAAGGGTCAAAATGGTTCTTCCGTTCCAATGGCCTGGTGCTTGCTCCCATTCCAGCGTGTCTTTTCCATAAGCTTTGACCTTTCGTGGCTCCGAGGCCACAGCTGAGTAGACTACTGCGAGCCCTACAAAGTGCGCTGAGCTGACCGGGAGACCAGCTGCAATGATTGGAGCAGCCAAATCTGCTGGCAACAGTTTCGTGATGGTTGCGGCTGGGGCAACAGAGTTGATTGTAATTCTGGTGTCTCGGAGAATAGAACGCATGGCACGAAGGTAGTTAACCAGCTTTTTATTCTATTAGCTTTGGCTAGATAAAGATCAGGGCGAAACTTACTGCTGCCTTTGTCCCACTGTAAACTGGCAACGACTGCTCTGCAGCATACGCAGTCGCACTCGACGTAATTACAATGCTTCCTGAGACCTCGTTCTTCTTCATGTTGTGCAACGCAAGCTTGATAAAATTCAGTGTTCCTCGGAAGTTGACATCGATCACTCTGTAGCTGGGCTCCAAAAGGTTGCCATCTTTATCGTAGGAATCGGCTAAATATGACCCATCTTCGCCCACTCCCGCATTTGCAACTGCAATATGAACGGGGCCCACGTTTTGGAAGGCATATCTCAGCTCAGGCCATTTACTGATGTCGCATTTGTGGTAATGTATGGCAGAGTGAAGGACCTCTTCGGGCTCATAGATGTCAAATATTATGACTCGGGACCCGCGTGAAGCTAAGATTTTGGCAGTGGCCAAGCCAATACCGGATGAACCGCCTATACCGGTAAGTTCAAGACCGCTGGTTGTGGGGGGATATGGTTTCTATTACCGGTAACAATTGCGGTTTGCCCATCCAATCGCGGCAAATCCGTCTCTTGAATTGTGAGTGTGGTCATGGTGGCTGCAGTGCTGCGGAGTGGCTTTTGAGACTTGAATTTGCAGCTGGTGACGAAGTTCAAGGATTGTGCTACATTTAGTAATCGGCTGAGGTTCTATGTAAGTCTTTCCTAACATCCCGGTACGGTACTGTACTGTCAGAAAAAGGCATTGCACAGCATTTCAGACCCGGCAGCAGTGGCAGAATTTTGAGCCCCGCCACTCCCCAGCTTTCGGAGTATTACTCGTTTAGGTTTTGACTTTGACGACAACCTCCCCTCCCACATGGGCTGATCCAACCTTCTCTATCTCTACACCATTGACCCTTGTCTACATTTTCGACACAGAACGCCTACCAAGTTCGCGAGTAAGCGGCGATTGAACGGCATACACGTTGTCCATCCCGATCATGACAGCCTTAAGCCAAACCGGCCTTGGATTTGGCATCTGGACCTTGACGCTTGTACGTGGGCGAACACCCAAAAGCAGCATCTTGTCTCCCAGATACTACTTGCTGACGCCGACATTGACGAATAGATTTTCGCGTCATTTATTGTTACAAAGTTGATAAGCATTCGACGACACCCACTATCGAGGTTTCCGGGTCCGTTTACGGCCCGTTTCAGCAATGTAAGTTTCAGGAGCAAGAAATTAACAAACCGGTATCTTATAGTCGCTGAGTTCAACCTGTCAGTTTTCCCACTGTCGCAGGTTCTTGGGAGGGAGACAGCCGTATGAGCTCTTGAAATTACACCAGAAGTACGGTATGTGAAACTTGTCATTTTTTTATGTCCGTGTTGCATGCTCACATGTCTGGCAAATAGGCCCAGTCGTGAGAGTTGCTCCCAATGAGCTCTCGTTCAATACCTCTCAGTCATGGAAAGATATCTACGACAAGCCGAAAAGCCATGAAACCTTCGTCAAGAGCGAATTTTACGAAGGCGGCAATTTCGCTGCTGAAGCGCATTCTATTGTGAGCGTACGGGACCCGGACGAACACGCCCGCATGCGAAGATACTTACGTGACGCCTTCTCTGATCGTTCTCTTCGCGAGCAAGAACATCTAATAAGTGCAACTATCGACAACTTCGTGGATCGGATTGGCGAGTTAGGTAACAAACCATCTGGAATCAACATTGTGATGTGGTTCAACTTGGTAACTTTTGACATCATTGGCGGTCTCGCCTTTGGCCAATCTTTCGGTGGAATCTCCTCTGGTTAGTCACCTCATCATAAACTTTGGTTATAGGCTTATTTTGACGCTTAAAAATTAGGTAGTGAAAATGCCTGGGTGTCCATCGTCATCAAAAGTCTTCAGATGGGTGCTCTGGCAGACTGCTTTAAGAGGTTTCCACTGATAGGTACAATCATCAAGAAAACGTTCCCGGGTCTTCTCAATCAAGCAATGCAAGACGCAAGAAAACACGAGGGGAACTGCATGGAGCTAGTTCAAAGGTACGCTGTCATAGAATAGTAACGGCATGGCAACATAAATATGTTTAGCAACTAATTCGATTTGTAGGAGGATCAATCAGCCAACCAACCGCAAAGACTTTCTAACGAAGATCCTTGAACACCAACAGTCCGACAATCTCTCTGATGTTCAGATAGCAGCCCACTCTTCTGACTTCGTGTACGATACTCATTGGTCTCCTCTCTCCCTCTCGGTCCCCTCCAAAAATAAAGGAAAAATAATAACACTGTGGCCACTTACTGACAGGAGTTCTAGCATTGCGGGGAGTGAGACAACCGCGACGGCGCTTTCATGTATTACGTACTACCTTCAAAAAGACATCGAAATCTTAGAACAGCTGTGTGATGAGATCCGCGGCAGCTTCAAATCATATGACGAGATTAACGACGCATCAACTGCGGGTCTGCCATTCTTGAACGCCGTCATACTGGAGGGCATGAGGATGTATCCACCGTTACCATTCCCACTACCGCGAGTTGTGCCTCGAAATGGCGACACGGTTGACGGATACTTCGTACCCGGAGGTGTATGTATGACCGCAATCAAGGCAAGAAGAGCATGAGGTTGACTTTGCCCTTACAGACCATCGTCTCTACCAACCCGTTCGCAAGCTCAATGTCACCATCGAACTTCCACGACCCCTGGGTCTTCAAGCCCGAAAGATGGACCGCTTTGAATAAGAATGATATTCTTGACGCAAGTCAGCCATTCTCTCTCGGCACGCGGAATTGTCTTGGGAAAAGGTCTGTACATCGTATTCTTCCAAAACCTGGCGTGTGGTGTGATATCGATGGGGATTAAATGCTAACGAATTTTTTGACTTTTTATCTCGCAGTCTCGGCTGGTTAGAAATGCGTACAATACTTGCCAAAATTTATCTCAGATACGACCTGGAATTGGTTGATCCGACACTTGATTGGCACGCTCAGTCGGAAATGCACACGCTCTGGCAGAAGCCCCAGATGGACGTTATTGTACGGCCTAGGGCTAACTGTGGTTCTTAATGTCATGCGACTTTGGAAAATCATAGATTATGATGCAGGAGCCTGGATCTGGAACGACGCCAGGGATGCTGAGTTGTCGGGTCGGTACGTATTATTTATAAAATGGCATGCTGACTTGGTGGATTTGGCCTAAATAAATGTTCGATGGGAGTAGGTAGTGTATAAATAACTATAGGGTTGGTTAAACTTTACATAGTGCCCTTCATCCAGTGTAAAATAAGTTGGAGAAATATAATTAAAGTCAAACTTATACTTGCAAAAGGGCCTTTTTGGCCACTTTATTAAAATTTTTCAATGAAATCTTTAATACTTCTCACGCGAAGGTATACTTTTCATATGATGTCAAGGAATAATAATATAAAATTAATATTAATTAATTAAAAACAAACATTTATACAAATTTTAATTAACGAAAACTCGTCATGTTATAGTTATTGAAGTTTTAAAACAATTTCTTTAATAAAATATATGATAAAAGGTTTTTAATAAGTCAGTAAACGTATAACGAAAAATCTTCAGACGTTTTATAGAATGATAAGTAATGTTATGATTTATAACGTGATTTAATTAGGTAAAGTCTCTCTAATAACTCTTTAAATACACCTGTCCGTGCCCTTAAACTACTCTATAATACCAGCCCACTTATTACCCACTATTCAATAAGGAGCGGAAGATTTGTGAAATAAGCTGCCTGCCTTACGACTCAAGGGCCTTAAGAAAGCCTACTGCCTGAGGCCACCAGCTGCAGGTTACCTGTAGCACCTTGGAGTATAAACAGGTTGTGGGTCACCTGAGGGGTGGCTAATGGGCCCGCCTAGATTATAAACAGAGATTGATGGTTGGTTCGTTTATCTTCAATCTCTGAGGGGTGTGCTGTGTGACATCCAGGGGTAATGAGGTCTAGAGGTTATATAGCCAGATACGTAGTTTACAGACAGCGGGTCCGCTTTTTCAAGTTGTACGTCATTTAATAGTTCTAAGGGGCAATTAGAGCTGTAACAGATCTGAGTTAAGGGTAATTCATTTCAAGGGGTATATAATTAAGGATCTTTCCCACTCTCTTAATAAAACACAGTTTTTATAAGCCACTTTTTTCTAAAACTTATACAGATATATATTGTGTGAGACTTTTACTGGTACTATACTGCATCGACATATATAATCTAATTAACTTATATAATAATACCTTATTGAAATTTTTTTTTGATTATTAATGAAAAATCCGAATTTCATAAGATCTCAATAAAAAAGTTAAATTAATTAAATTAGCTTAAAAAATATATCTGAATTATAATATTTAAAATTAATTAAGAACCCTCCAAGTTAAACTTAAATTTTACTTAATAAAATCATGTTTAAATATGATTAATTCTTCTTCGCATATTGGCCTTTATTAAGGTATCGTGAATACATTGCTTCAAATTGTAACTATATCATATCTTGCACACCCTCCAAGGACCCTCTAGCTATCTATCCAACGGTAATTGTCTGGCTCTCCTTGTCTTTCTCAGGATCCCAATATCCCACGTATCCCTCCCTCCCGGTCAGGTAAGTTCCTGTTGCTTGTTCCTTAGCAGTGGCACGGAACACATCATGTTTCTTATTTGTCCATTCTAACCCTTTCCATGTCACACCCTCAAAGTCAGTGAACTCGGCGTCCATTTCCGGCCGCAGAAGATAGACAATGGAGTATTTATGTCTCTGCGTCTCGTCTTTGTGAGGAATGATCCGATGTAAGCTGGACTCCAGAACTCCACCGGAGATGAAGCGAAGTGCATCGCCAACGTTCACGACGGCATGGCCGGGTTTGGGTGCAATGTAGTACCACTGGTGCTCGTTAGGCTTCAATACCTGCAGCCCGCCAACTTCAGTGAAGACGATTGAAAGGCTGCCTGCATCAGTGTGTGCGATCTGGCCGACTTTTTCAGGTTCGTATTCCGCAAGGGTGTACTTGAGGAGCCCGAGAGCAGTTGGGCAAACAGCATCTTTGCGGTGAGACTGTTGGTACGCCAGCTTCTCGTCCAGCCCCAAGGCAGTCGATAAACGCGTCAGAAGCAAGATACTAATGTCTCGGAAGGTTGACATGGCTTGTTTCGTCTGAGCGAGCTGGCTTGCAATCACTCCGGGCCCCGGAAGCGAAGCAGCATCCGTAATTTTGGAGAAGGGATGCTCGAAGAGCTGATCGAGGTCAGCTCCCTCAATGGGAAACGAAGAGTTAGAATAACTTACCATGAGTCCCTCAAACCCATCCTTTTTTCCCTCAACAGGTCCGTTGCCATGGCCTGCGGGCTTGTACCTGTCGCAGAAAAGCATGGTCAGTTAGTTCACCTTCGAGGTCGCTCCGACATAGAACAAAGACTTACCCCAAGACCAAATGCTCGTCATGGTCCCTATCAACCTGCCATTCCGACTTTTCGTGCTGAGGTAGGTCGTAGAAATTGGTGGCCAAGTCGTACATAGATTGAACCTCTCTCATCACCTGTCCCAAGGCGACATCGCGACAATCTAGGTAGAAGAAACCAAGATCCGTGCAGGCTTTTAGCAAGTGTTTACTATGGAGCTCATCTCCATCCATGAGCTTCTGGAGAGACACAACGTCTAGAGCAGCATCTTCCTTGGCAACCTTCTCAGTTAGCAAGCCGACAGTAGCCATGGTTTTAATTTAGAACCGCTAGCAGAAAATCAAAATGACCTAAGTGAGGCTTTTAAATGTCTACGGGACGATTTCTTTGGGGCAAGGGCACAGCGAGAAATAATCAATCGAATCTCATTCTATGACAGAAAATACTTAACTTGCTTGCTATTGGTAGTCAGCGCAGAATGACGGTCTCCATTTGTGACCGGCCGGTTTCCAATTTAGGCAAGTCCGAACATTAGGTGAAGTGATCCGGCGGATTGCCTAATCTGGAAAGTCGCCGTAGCCAACCAACAGCCGCAGAAGTAATCCTAAAATTCAATTTGGTAGTGGTTCACTGTTTGTTCCGACGTCCGGTTCCACGATGGATGTCAACAAAAGCCCGTAAATAATGAGCTAGCTGAAGAGAAGAAAGACGATGATGCATTCACTATGGAAGGGACAGCTATCTAACTATTCTGTAGCGTCGGCTATAACTTATGTCATCTAATAACTCCTTGCACTTTCCCTCCTTCAACACTCTGTGCCGGACTGAACCTGACATACAAGGCCGGCTTCCACCACATTACATGCATGTGACTCTGCTGTAACCAATCCAAAGTCTTTTCCATGAGCTCCATGTCATAGGTATAATGCAATTTGGCCATGATCAGATTAATCTCAACGAATGCGAAACTACGTTAGAAACAAAAAAGGTCAGCCGAATTCTGTCAACTTGGGCGAGTTCGACTCGCGACACGCACTTTTTGCCGAGACAACCCCGCGGTCCAAGCGAGAAAGGCTGGCTTGCTTCGAGTGTGTCTTCCCGGGTCAGGTCCAGCCATCTCTCGGGTTTGAAGGCGTAAGGACTATGAAAATATTTTTCATCGTGGGTAACCGTCCATGCACTGGTGTAGACTTCAGCCTGTCCACTGCTGTCAATAGCAGATTCAAAAGCTGGATTTGGTGACTTACGCCTTCAGGCACCCAAACCCCATCAATAGTGGCCCCTGGACACGTTCGAGGAAAGCCCTGCGATCCAGGAGGGTATAGCCTTAGCGCCTCGGATATCACAGCCTGTAGGTATGGGAGTTGCTGTGCCGTCGTGGCAGTTATCTCAGCCGCGATTTGATATCGTCCACGAATCTCCTGTCGAAGCTTGTTATAGGCCGACGGACATTTCAAAAGAAAATACGTAACTGCAGCCAGGAACGTGGCGACTGTTTCTCCACCAGCAATCCTGTCAGGTTAAGTAAGAATAGGATCCCCGAGATCCCTGAGCCCATACTTACACCATTGTTGATGCATGTGCTGTCATTTCTTCCTGGGATACTTCCCCGGCTTCGACCTTTTTGGAAATGTTGGTCAGGAAATCTTGTCTGCCAGATTTGTCTTGGAGCCTCCTGATTTACTGTGTAAGTCACCGAGACAGGACCAATCGACCGAATGGAGCAGTAACCTTTGAACTTTGGTTCTACTGTATCTTGTATGTCGATCGCGCACAGAAACAGTCAAACGAGGCAGCATCTTTCGTCCTATGGATGCCAGCAGTGGATATCGGCGCAGATTGTCAAGGACAGTAACGAAAAACAAATGCTCAACGATCATGTCAGACCAGAAGTGCGATTTGCCTGCAGGAACAAATCAGTCTCATTTTTCTCGCAGCGAGCTTGGCCATCAAGAACACACCCGTTTCAATGCAATGGAAACTTTCACCAAAAGCCATCTCGCCTAAGATGTCAAACGCGACTATCTCGTACCATTTGGTCATGTCTAGCCCTGTGGCAGATGTACCATCAATGCCGATTCGGCAAACAAAAGCGTCAACGCATCGTTGTACAATTTCCTCCTGCTGTACAAGTGCTTTGGTGGAAAAGGCGGACGAAAGCGATTTTTTCATGCGAGCGTGCTCCGTGGGATTTTTCTCACTGCCAATGCAGAGAGAGTTGAAGCCGGAGCCGTACATATCATAAAACTCACTCTTTGTCATTGTGCTCCTGCCTCCCGTTGCATGACCGTAGATGTCTTTCCAAGACGACACAGAAGCAAAAGACAGCTCGTTTGGCGAGACCCTTACTATCGGGCCTAGGATATGTTGGTATAGTTCTCAGGGGCAGGGGAATTGTAGTCAACTTACCAAATCGTCTGTGTTGCTCTTGGATGGCCAAATGGAAATGACCGGTCATCGAATGTCGGATTCTCCACAGCTTCAGAGAAAAACGGTGTTAGTTGCAGCCACGCCATGAATGCGTATGGACTTGCTCGAACGTACCAAGCAGGAGCGGCCTAAAAGTGGCCCAGGAAAGCCCGCTAAGGGGTGGCAAAACAAATTGAAGATAACATAGTATGCTGAATAGACTGAAATCTGCTCAGCGGGGTCAGAATGAGTCGAGAGACAGGCAAGATCTGGAAAGCTTTACAAAAAGTAGTAGGAAAACAGCTAATGTGGAAGGCGAACACGCTCCAAGGGGAAACATTTTTTCTGCAGTTGTCGGCGTGGCGTGGCGTGGGACATCAAAAACAGAGCACGGCTCGAAGCCTCAAAAGAGGTGATTTCTACTAGTGAGATTTTGCGTAACCAATGTTGACAACCTGCAATTTTGCATGCGAGGTACCCCTGTTAGCCACCGGCATGTCTCAAAACGGAACATGACCGAGGCTCAACGTCGAGGCAATGCAAGTGTGGGATGGACTTTGGTCAGACGTACATCTGACCACCTTTGTAAATCTACAGGTCTTGTCATCGAATTGTGCTCCGTTACTTGATGACTTTTTTATAAATGAATCATCTATTTACCCTACAAGACCTTGATTGAAAACATACAAATTCCAATAGCCAGCATTGAAACAAAACTTTGCCCGATAGGTGCAGCTATCGATCGTGTTTTGAAGAATATTATCATGACCTGTTTACATCGTCTTCATAAAAGACTAGTACCCTGACTTCTATGCTCTCCCTCGGCTCGCCGTCATCCCATTCGGGGTCTGTGAACGCTGCATGCGGGACTCTCCGAGCACGCCCATCTGTTTTCCAGTCGTAGCACTTGATGAGCATCACCTCCTCCGGTGTCTGGTTGTTCTTGTAGTACCAACGATGATCACTATTCGGTAAGATCGTGCAAGGCTCCCCCACCCAACCAGGGTGTACCAGCTTCACGGGGAGAATGTCTTTCTCGGGAACTGAGTGGGAGTCACAAACAGCTAGCGGGTCTTTGTAAATAGTCTTGATCGGACGCCAGACGTTCACGATTTGGAACCGCGATTGAAGAAGTCGGGGAGCGTCCTCTCCCAGATGTCTGGTAACGTGATTCCATGCAGCCCACTCGGATTGATCAATGTGAGCTCGCTTTACTGGCCGACGCTCCTCGTCAGAGTGAGCGGCAGTTGGGTTCGGCCGCCGAATTGTGTGATCAAAAATGTGCAGACGAGAGGCGCCAGTGCTAATGCGGCGTCAGATTCTCAGCTCGGGCAAAGTTATCTGATAGTTACTTACACTTTTTGAACTAGGTTTTGAACCTCGGGATAGTATATATCTTTGATACGTTGGTCGTTGTCGAATGTCTTTTCTTGGCTCACGTGAGAGCAAAGTTGGAAACCGTGGCTATCCAGCGTGTATTGATCCTCGCTTCCGGTGATATCGGTGACGACAGTAGCCCAGTCGATAGAAGGCTGACTGAAAGTGCTTCTCTTTCCTGCAATGCTTGGAGCATGTTCTGTTCCGTCGCCTGGATCGCGGTAATAATTGATCGTGGTGTGTACATGACGAGCCACTCCTGCCTGCATTTTCTTGTCCGTCTTGGAGAATTCGAGAGAAGGCATCAAGGCTTCGGGACAAGGCATAGTGTCGCACAATGTTATTCTCAAAGAAGTTGAAGATGATACGGAGGTAGAGAGGTAGAGAGGCTTTGGACTTCTTATCCCCTCGACGGTACGTGGTCTGTGCTTCGCTTGATATCGCTTAATTTAAACGTAGTGTAAGGGGTCAAGAGGAGGGAACCAGGTTTTTTTGCTCTACTAAAATTACATAAATTGTGACAGCACTACAGAGAGTTCCTGCAAAAGCCGTATATTGACGAGGATACTAAAGTACAAAGCTTAAGGTGGCGAAAGGCCGCCTTATATGCTAGGAGCCCTGTAGCACTAGGCTCTATGAGGATAGGGGGCAGCTGTCCTAGGAGCCCCCTCAAGCTGTGCAAATGACCGCCGATTAGCCGACCTCCAATACAAATGAAATATCCTTTAATATCCCTGTTCAGGCATAGACTGTTTCATCTCTAGTGTATGCTGTTCAATAAGATCCAAACATTCCACAAATTGCATCTGATTCAAATAGTCCTTCAATTGATGCATCTGTTGCGGTGAAATTGTATTAACTTTGGCCAAAGTTAAAGGATCCTTGTCGATAACTTGAATAACCTGGCTTGTTTGCTTGGTGAGTAAGAAGCCGGTGGCTTTGCAGTTGAGTCTGGTAGTCTTGTGATTGGGTTGATTAAACTAGCTTTGGCTTTAGGTTTGGGCGTAGGAATTAAGGGCCGGGCCAGAACCAATTCACTAAGTAACCAGGTAAAAGGATCAATACTATCCCCCCCTCCCCCCTGAATGAATGTTAAAGTGAGGAAAACTGGAGCCAGTGTGGGTCGTCCTTTTGGTGTCTATTCAACAAATAAAGGTATCTTAAGCCTTGAGCAGGGCTTTGAGTCTCTCTTGAACCTTCTATAGTTACCCTTGCCTTTACAAAAGATCAGATTTTGGCTCGAGCTTTAATTATAACTCATAGTGGTTTTAGCTTTGTGAAAGTTTTATTAGCAGTAAGAACTTGATTTATCCTATTATAGCCATTAATATCATAAGCTATAAAATTAAATCAAATACTTTTCTTTTTTATTACCTCTTCTTATAACGGCGCGAATATTATTGTATTGTTATACTACATATAAAAGACAATAAACGGGGATAAAAAAAGGTTAAGGAAAAAGAAAGACTATATACATGTGCCAAGCCTTAAGTTAGCACCTGTCCTTAATATATAACTTATCTTAATATAATTCATCTTAGTATAACTCATTAGTGAATCATTGGCGTATAAGTCATTAATAAATCATAAATATATGACTTATCTTTAATATAATTTATTAATAAATGAGTCATTTAATTAATGACGTATAAATTGTTATATTACCCCCCCTTTTAAAGAAAACCTGTCCTTAGGTCTTATAGTGATTAAAAAAGGCCTTTCGGTTTTTTGGCATTATGGCTCAATTATCGTCAAACTTGTTGTAGTCGTTTATTTTGTCCTCTTATACTTTTATTTATTATTATAATTACTATAATGAATTTGATATTATAAGTAAATTTTTTAAACCTTATATGAACAATATTTAAAGTTTTTAACAAAGTAAAATTCTAGATTTAAATCATAATCAAGCTAGAAAATCTTATATCATAAGTTCCTATCCCTTTCTTATTTATACTCTAAAATATCTTACACTTCGTACTTAATATTGTTTTCAACTATAAATGTTTCATGTAATTATTGGATTTATTTTAATAAAAGGTCTTTATAAGCCTTATATAACTTATTTACAAAAAAAACTAAGTAAACCTTTATTTCTAATAATAAGTCTAATTTCCACGTAAATTTGATGCCGTGAATACTATTATATTATTATGTTATATATAAAAGACAATAAACGGGGATAAAAAGAAAGTTAAAGAGAAAGGAAAACTATATATATGTGTTAAGCCTTGAGTCAGCACTTATCCTTAGTATATGACTTATTTTAGTATGACTTATCTTAATATGACTCATTAATTTGACTCATTTGTGAGTCATCAGCGTATGAGTTATTAATAAGTCATAAATATATGACTCATTCTTAGTATAAATCATCAGTTAATGAGTCATTTAGTCAGTGACGTATGAATCGTCATAGTAAATCCAACTTTTTTAATAATCTCAAAAGGGCTATCCCATTAATTTAAGAGCTTTTTTTTAATCTGAATATTAACTAATTTCTTATTATAATTTATACTTTATTATAAACATTCTAATCTATTTCCCTTTAATGTTTATTAATATCTTGTTGTTTTTTATTTTAAGCTTTCTATAAAAGTTTCTTAGCTTTAAGCCACGTATTATATACTCTTTACGCCACGGTTCTAACATTTTTAATGTTTAGCTTTTATATAACTATAAGTGACGTATTTAAAAGAAATCGTTATTAATTAAAAGATATACGTAATATATAACTATACTTGAGCTTGTATAAGCTCATATTAATGGATTATTGTACAAAATAGGGGTTCGTCGGCTAGTAGCACTAACAGAGCCTTAATGGCGCTGCAGCCAATCAAGGCTGCTTATGTAACTAGATCTTTAGAGCTCCCTCTTAAAGGGAGCTTTATTACATTCCTTTATAATTTAAGACTTTCATATTTCCTAAAGCTTCTCCCTTATGGTGTTTAATAATTAAGAGCCACAGCCTTATTCCATGAGTTAGTAAAGTATAACTATTATAGGTTAAGAGAAGCGAAGGTAAATGTTAAAGGATACTTATTATTACTTAGAAAACTTTTTAAAAGTATATATTCCCCCTTTTTAAATTAATAACATTTATTTTATTTTTTTAGACGTTTAATGATAATAAAATGTCTTTTTTAAGACGTATTAATTAATAAGGACAACGCTTTATTAAGCGATTGTTGCTAGTAGCTGTAGTGGTGGACGAGATTCCAATATTATACTTAATTTAAGGGCATTATTAATTTTATTAACTTAAATGGATATGATGTTCCAAACCTTTTTAAATTTTGATCAATAGTTCTTAATATTGATAAGTACATATAAATTAAAATAAACCGTTGGTTTATAAGATAAATAGCGTTAATAAGTGATAGTAAGCAAAAAATGTATTATTAATGGGAGATTATTAGTAAAGATGAGAAAAGGACTCTTATAAAGCCTTAATAAGTTATTAAATTATAAGAAGCGATTTTTAGTAATATTAAGGAAATCTGGGAAACTTATATAAAAGAATTCTAAAATAAACTTGCTTAATGGACGTTTTTTAATATAAGGTATTAACACTTGTTTAATTGAGTTAATACCACTGTTAATGTGTTAATTTTAATAAACGCTATTAATAATAATAAGTTAAAAAACCCAATTGGACTTTAAGCATTAATTAAGTTAATTAAGCAAAAGCTTGTTTTTTTGGACGCCTTTGTATTATTATTTATTATCTTAGACTATTAAGACGTTTTAATAAGTGTTTTTAAAAAGAAAGGGAAAATGAAAGCTTGTATTTAATACAAAAAGTGATAAAAGAGGTACCGTCTTATTAAAACACATAATATTCTAAAAGTTCAAGGTATTTTAGGTATTAGAGACTTCCTTTTTATAGCTTTAGTTTATGCCGAGATATAAGCCGTTTAAGCTTTAGTTGATGTTATTAAAGACAATGTTTTAGGAAAAGAATATTATATGATGTTTGAAGAGTATGGTTTAATTTTTAAAATTAATTTAAAAGAGTATTTTAAAAATGGTTTAAAGGGTAGAAAGTTAGTAAATAAATTGTACGCTTTTTTTAAAAAACGTTTAAAAACTTTTAATAGTTTTAAAATTACTTTTGGTATTAGAAACTTAAGTATTTAAAATAAACAAGGCTTATTTAATTAATCTTATTTTAAACAATTAAAAAAAAGCGATTGTTTTTGTAATTTTAAAAATAGCCATTTCTAGGCATTTATTAAATATTAAAAATTAAGGTACGCTTATGACGGCGGCTATATAGATAAATTAAAAAATTACCTTAATAATGACAAGATTAAAAATATTTATAAAAGATTTGAAGAAGCAAAGTACGTTGAGTTATAGAGGGAAACTATTAAAAAGGGTTAAAAAAAACCTTCTTATTAGTTGAATCATTAAAAACGTTACCTTAAATAAAAAAGAGAAAGAAAAGCTGTTGTTATTATTAAATAAGAGTAAATACTTTGGAAATGTTAGTATTATTATTATTAATTTGAAGCTTTTAAATGTTGATGAAACAATGGGAATATATGCCGTAAATTTTATTAGTAATTTATATGCATTCTTAAATAGTACATTTGTTAATAATTATAGTGTTTAATATTTTATTAATGATAAAAAAAAGTTTATCCTAGGTATTTTTGTAAAATCTAAAAACAATGATTGTGTAAAGGCAGGTATATAGCGCCTTTTAATCATTGATCAGGGCTAATGACTTTTTAAAAATATGTTAAAAAGTAAAAACGATTTAAATACATAAGACTTAACTTTAAATAATGTCATAGTTATAATTGATTTTAATTGACAGCTTTAGCTGTCTCTACGTTTTCTTAAAATTTAAAAGCCTTAGGCATTTACTTAATTACGCGGAAATCTTTATACTAGCTTGATTTTCCTAATAATGAAAATTTTTCTTAATTCTTGCCCTCCTATGATTAATCATAAATACGTAAACCAAGCTTTAATTATATCGTGACTTATGGCCCCGTAACTATTTTACGTATTAATACTTAAGCTTTAATTAAGCCTCAATAATAACTTAATACATTAATTGCCAGTTATTATTTTATAATGCCTTTTTTTTATTATTGCCATAATTTGCCATAATGTGAGGTACCTTTTTAAGAGCGAATTATAGCCAATAAGTTTTTTTTAAAAGAATAATAAACTTCTTAAAATATACTTTATTTATTAAGAACTTATTACGTTTTAATATAAAATAAAGTCTACAAATTTTTAATTCTTAACCCCATAAAATATAAACTCTACTGCCCTTTTACATAAAAGTCCCCAAAAATACACATTTACTTCACTTCCACTTATTCCCGCTAATTTTTTATTAATTAATATTACCCCTTTTTATAAAAGCCCTTAAAAGCACACTGGCATTAAACCTCCATTTAATAATGTTTTCCTTTTGCTTTAACAACTATATCAATTGCTTACTTTTAAATTAACTATAATTTTAAATAAAAACGATAACATATCATCTTTATTTTAACTTTCCCCTTTTATTTAACCACTGCCGTTAAACTACAACTTATCTCTTATACCTTTTGCCTTTTCACAATATACCCAACTATAGCCCTTAACTTTAAATATATAAAACACATTTAAAGAACAAGAGGTTCGTAAAAAAAATAAAGTATAAATAATACTCTTAATATAAAGGCAAAAATCGCCACTTATATTATAAAAAATAAAATAAACATTTAAATTATTTTACCCGTATATTAACCATTAATTTATAAAAGGCCATTACGTTCTATAAACGCCACTATATTTGTACTTTTACTTGCTTTTTAAATGTGCTCTTTTTCTTTTGCTTTAAATAATGACCCCTTTTTTTCCTCCGCTAATTTTAAGCCTATTTATATTTAATAAGATAATAGCCAAAAGTCACTGGCTATTAAAAACGCCAAAAGAGCCGTTGCCTAAGCACTTAAGAATATAAGGCTCACTTAACAAAATGCCCCATTGCCTTTTTTACTTTACTTTACAGCGTTAATTTTTTAATTAAATTAAAAAGGCAAAATCCCTTAAACTTAATCAATGTTAAAGGAAATTATATTAAATAAAGACTAGCTAAGAATCCGTCGATTCTATGTAAAAATATTATAAAAAGAGATAATAACTTATAGCCATTATAATAAAAGATGATTTAATATACGTTTAAAAAATATTAACAGCATAATAATATGTTACTAATATTAAAATCAAAACAAAACTCATTTAAAAAGGCCGTTTTTAATAAAAGCTAAAAATAAAATAAACCTAAAGCCAATACCTACATAACTCCCCATGTTTTTTTAATTTAAAAAAATAATAATCTCATTAATCCACGTTCATATGATTATTAAAAAACATCGTAGCTATTAATATAAATACGTTAATCATTATGTTTGTTTTACTTAAAATAATGTCAGGTTTTTTAATCGTTTACCCCTTTTTTTTAAAAAAAAAATGTGAATATAATTATTTTAAGGCCTAAAGGTAATAAAAATAATGCCTAAATCATACGATAATTTTAAAGGGATTTTAATATATAAAAATGGGTTATTATTTAATGGCTTAAATATCTTAAATCCCATCACTTAGATTTTCGCCACATTAACATTAATAAAAGCGCATTAGATTCTTTACCCCTTAGGCCAAATAAAGCCGATCTCTTTTATCTCCTTTTTATCATTAAAAAAAGATTTTATTAAATATTAACAACGTAAGTAATAATTTTACTAAAAACGCCAATGCCAAAATAAATAAAAATATTCTTACCCCCCCTTTAAGAAAATCCATAATCTTTTTAATCAAGGAAAATATTATTAAAATAAACAAACTTTTAACAAAGATATCAAAAAAGGTGGAAAAATTATTACTAATGTTCCCGATTATCGATTAACCCTTATTTCTAAATTTTAATAAAATAATCACATCTTTTTTATGGCTTTTTTTACCCTCTTTCTTAACGGCGTTAATAGCTTAATTAACCCTCGACTTTACGTAATTACCTTAATTAAATACAGTTAACACCTCTTAAAATATAAAGACGATTAATTTAATACTTATCTACAACTTCGTTTTTTTGTTTTTAACCTTTTTATACGTTCTAAGTCAATTAATAAAGCGCGATTTTTTATTAAATTAAACGTTAACGTTATCAAATTAAATCTATCAACGTTTTAAGCACGGCTAAATGAAGATCTTTCCCTTTTACTACGTATTATACATTAAAGGTAAAATATTCTTAAAACTAAACCATATTAAAAAAAGCGCAATTATAATTTTAAAGCGTTGGCTAAATTTCGTAAAAACAACTTAATTGACTTTAAAATATTTAACATTATAAACATATAATAAGACGACTTATAATGGCATATACTGTGGTATAAGAAATAAAAAGCCGCTATAATATTCAAAAAAGGCAATATTATATAAAAAAAACGTTTAAGATTATCCTTATATTATTATTAATTATATTTACTTGTATTTTAAAGCTTTTTTTTTAAAAAAGTCATTAAGTATTCCCTCTTTTACGACGATTTTTAATTTTAATAAGAATAAGAAGATCATAG
The DNA here is from genome assembly GCA_002554605.1 of Helotiales sp. F229. Taxonomy (NCBI): domain Eukaryota; kingdom Fungi; phylum Ascomycota; class Leotiomycetes; order Helotiales; species Helotiales sp. F229. The sequence continues at coordinate 710,310 of MXAW01000004.1, read as the reverse complement.
TAGTGAGTATATATACGGTATTTTTTAATTTAAAGGCAGCTTAAAAATGTTATTTTAAATTTTAAAAAAAATAACTAAATTCGTCGACTTTTAAAAAAACAAGGTTATAATACAAAATCCCGCCCTAGCGCGTTGCCCTAATGTTTAATACCTATCGTCTCTTTTGTTTTATTAAATCAAAAATACTAAAAATCAATTTATAACTTTTGTTAATTAATTTTAAGTCCACTAGTAATATAGCTACGCCTATTGTTTTTATATAAACAAAAAAACCAAGGTCATAATGTGCCAATTCTATTACCCCCGCCCTTTAGCCACTAAGGCATTATATGACAATAAAATAAATCCTAAGCGTTATTAGTTTAAGCCTTAATAAAACGCCAAAAACATTAACCCCTTTTACCCTTTGTTTATTCTAAGGTAAATGGCAAATATAAACATATAACCGTTCACGAGCTTATATAATTTATTTAAATATTATAATAAATATTATTCAAAAGCCAAGAAATCCTTATTTATATATAAGGAGCTTTTTTCTTAAATCAGGGAATATGTTAATTCTGCCTTTTCAGCTTTTTTTCTTATTATAAGAATATTAAATAAATTAATTAATAAAAGGGACTAATTTACATAAAAAGTTTGCCATATTATTCTTAGCCTCTTATAATAAAAATCAAGCCGGGTTTTTATAAGTTATAACTATCGCTTGAACAAAAATATTAGCCTTAATATAATCATTAAGGCTAATGGTATAAAAGTCTTTTAATTATTAATTTAAAAATATTAGGATTGTGTTATAAATTTTAAAAGTAAAAAGAGCTTATATAATATTATTTTTCAAGATTAATTATAACATTTTAACTATTAAGCCTTTAAGTGTAAAGGCTTTACATATAATGAAAAACCTATGGTGATTAATTACTTTTTAACTTATAAGAACTCCGTCGTTTTTAACAAGTATAAGGATTATTATTAAATTAAGTTTATGTTCTATTACCTTCATAAGGCCGTTGAAGAGCTTTTTATAATGTATGGTAAAGATTATGGCATTTTTAATTAAATTTATAATATATACCTAAAGTTTTATTATTATTTAAATCACGACTATTATAACCCCCCGGACTTTTCTAATAACATTAAAAAAAAAATAAGTTTAAGCTAACGCCGTCTTAAACTTTTAAAGCATTTATTAATTAGGAATAATACGTTTACCATAATCCTTATAACGATAAAGCCATTATAGTTGATTTTGACGACTTAAGGCGCCGGTGTGACGCGAAGGCAAAGCATGTGGTTCGAATGCTTAGAATATTAAGGTGCAGAACCTAAAGGGTTCTGCGAGAGGTTATATACATAGAATAAGGGGTAGCGGCCTGAGGCGCCTAAGGCACTTATGCCAAGTTGTCACACTATCCTCCCTTCTAAAGAAGAGCAAGTCTTAAGGAGCTTAACTTATCCTTGAGTTATAACCTGTATACGTCCCTTTGCACCTAATATTCTTTTGGCAAAAGTAAGGTGCCAACTAATAGTCGTCTTTTTCCCGTTTTTGTACTAATCATTTTATTTAATCAAATATATCTTAAACTATCGCGAGTGTTTGTTGAATAGCCTCAAAGTCAAGAGAAAGAGCCGGCTTAAGAGCGGCAAAAAGTCATCGAAAGACAAAAGAGGCAAAAGCAACAAGTTCAGCCTAAAAAGCCTTTTGAGTTGAAGAGTACGTTTGTGGCGGACTAATATACGTTTAAGTGATCTATCGAATCAGTTACTTTATAAAAGGATTGAAGTTGTAAACAAACTAATGCTTATTATTGATGAGGGATTAAAACCGGAAGGCTGATTAAACGAGCTTTGGATCCATCGAAAGGGGAAGCAGAGGAGGCTCAATTAAGAGGTCTGTGAGTTATCGTCTTTATAATAAGGTACAAGTTAAAAGGGTAATAATAAGGTGTAAACTAAAGGGGTAACAATAAGGTACAAGCTAAAAAAACGATTAGTTATACGCTTTTAGTATTAAATCAGATAGCCGGCCGTAGTTGTAACTGAATCCTCGAAGGGGGCAATAAAGTGCAAGCTAAGGGGGCGAGGGGGTATCAATGCCGTCAGGTTTAAAGGTCCTTGAATAAGTCTAAAAGGTAATCGAGACGTCGGATGTCAGGTTTAATCTTAATATAATGTGACATAAAGGCAAAGCATGTGGTTTAAATACTTAAAATATTAAGGTGTAGAACCTAAAGGGTTTTATGAGAGGTTATATACACAGAATAAGGGGTAATGGCCTGAGGCGCCTAAGGCATTCATGCCAGGTCGTCACAGCCGGCTTATAGATTTAAAGGAAAGCTGGCTTAGCTACGTTAAGAAACACAATATTTATAAAAATTGGCTTAAGGCAAAAAAAGTAAAAGCGTAGTTTAATAATTTGACAATTACTATTAATAATAATTACAACATTACGCGCTTAAATGGCAAATAAGCTAAATTTTATATTAAGTTCATAAACTACTTTACGATTATCTTTATAAAAGACGAGCCCTCTTAAATGCTTAATTAATTCGATAACAAGGCAAAAACTAGTAAAACCTTTGTTATTAAAACAATTAGCCTTGAGTTCTAAATAATAGCTACAGCTGTGGGTAAAAATAACCCTATGCTTAAGGCCGCCTTAACGGGGGTTATTATGTATAAAATATGCGGAAGTACTTTCCACAGCTTCTTTAAGATTCTTATTAAAGGTAAAGCAATAAATAATTCCTTTAGTACTTTAAGGCATATTTAGATTAAATTTAAAAACGTTTATTATATTTTTATAAATAAAAAATCTATGTTTAACTTAAAGGTCTTAGCTATAATTAAGCGCTGTTGTTAATAAGTAAAACCTGGCGTTAACTTTTTATTTAAAGGAATAAGCTTATGGCTATATAAAGATTTCTTTTAACACCTTCTTATTATTAGCGTTGCCTTATATAAAAATACTATAATTTTAATAAAAGCAAAGGTAAAGCGGGCTCTTTATCGCCTTTTTAAAAATACGCTTTGCTTTAAGTAAATTATACGTTAACTAAGAAAAAACGCCGCCGTAATTAGCTTTTACTAGTTACTTTTAAAGCTTTAAACGTAAGATCTTAGCCGTAAAAGTTAAAGGCTTTTGTGTATTCGTATTTAAATAAACCTTTTTCTTTAAGAGCTAAGCGCCTTTAAAAACGCCATCCACATTTATTATATTAAAAAAAAGTGCGCTTATATAACTATAATTAGTTCAAAGCACTCGGCGTTTTACTTAAAAAATATTTGATTATAAATAAAAGGCTAAAAGTGCGCAATGCCATATTAAATGAGGCTAAAGGCTTAGTAAATAAGCTTATTTTTGGCATTAAGGTACGTGTAATGTTAACAAATAATAATTAAATCGCGAAAGGCCTTGTGAACGGCATAATAAGAATAATAAAAAACCTGTTTTAAGAGGCCGGCGTAAACCTTCGTATAAATTATATTAAAGGGGTACTGGTTCATTGGAAAAGCTATATTAGCCCAACTTATAAAAGCACTAGCTACGCCCCGGTGTTTTTAGCCTATTATTCGTTTTTATTATAAAGCGGCGCTTACGATTAAACGTAGTTCTTTCTTTAAATTATATATATAATAATTATATATAAAAACCAGGGAATGTCTTTTAATAAAGCGGTAATTAGCTTTACGGGGAGGGAGTATATTATTAGCCTCTTATATATTATTATATCTCATATTAAGAAATTGTTTAGATTGTTTATTAAGTCCTTATTTAACTTTGAGTAATTTAAGAAATACAATACCTTAAGCTTACAAAATCACTAAATAAACCACATCTTTAAAGGTTTAATTGCGTAACGTTTATAATTTAAAATATTAACTTAAAATAAAATCTCTTTCTTCGTATAGCCTAATAATATATTATATTTTATTTATATAATATATTATATTTCGTTTATATTATATAAATTTTATTTTAAAAGCCAGGCCTTTAAAATCATAGGCCTTTTAAACTTATGGGGTCAGGCGGCGGACTGTGCTTTAAAGGGCACAAGCTTTAAAAGCTAGCTTAAAATATAATATTTCAATTATTTTAAAATTTATGATAAAGCCAAGTCATTTTATTTATTTCATTTATTATTTGGGTTATTTAGAGTACGCGTAAAAAGCGCGTATAATATATTATTGGCGTTGTATAAACCCGATTTTAAAAGCCGGGCTTTTAAAATCATAAGCCCCTTTTAATTAAAAAGGGTTTTTTATGAAAATTTGTTTATACCCGGAAATATTAATCATTTAATCATAAATCTTTAAACTTATTATCCTTATTATCTTTGGCTTTTGAAACGCTATTACTGCTCTTATGAGTATAGCCGGCGTTATTTTTAAAGCCTTTGGCCCTTATAATACTACTATTAATACCCTCGTAATCTTTGGCTTTTATAATATTATTGCCACCCCTGTAAATATAACTATTATTACCTTTATAAGCGTTAATATCGTTGCCACTAGCCGTGGCTTAGGCATTAGCTTTTAAAACATTTAACTTAACCTTATTTAATTAAAAGCATATACCGTAAGTAAAATACTTTAAATTAACATTTTAGGTATAAAATTACCCTTTAATCTTTAGAGCGTAATTATAATATTCTTAGCTATTATAATAATTATATTATATTATATTAATTTCCTTTTCGTCGTTATTTAAAGGGTCGTTTTTATTATAATAACAATTTATGATGTCATTTTCTTTTAAGGCCTTATTTGTTAATTATAAAGCTATTAAATATAAAATAAGCAAAGGAAGGCAAAAGTAAAAATGGCGAAAAGACTTATGTATTAAGTAAGCGTCTTTAAGTAACATTAATTTAAAATCATAGGCGTTTTTCTTTTTAATAAAGGCCTTTTAAGCCGCGCCTTTAATAGCCGTACCGCGCTTAGCCTTATTCGCAATTATAAGCTTATTCGCCTCGCCTTTGCCTATGGCTTTACTTATAATTATAGCCTTACCTTAGCGCTTTTTATTAAGGCTCTCTTCTTTAATAGCGTTATTACCGCCGCTTTTTAATGCCTTTTAAAAAACCTTTTTTTATACGAAGTAATAGTGACTTAAAAGGCCAAAGTACGGTAAGTACGCTTATTTTTATTAATAAAACTAAGGAAAACGGCGTTAATAGTAAAAGAAAAATCATAAAGGCCGTTAATATAAAACTAATCAAGGTGATTATTATAATAATAAATTACATTAATAATATTGACGCTTAACGTAATTAATCTTTTAAAAAGATAAGTAAATTAAGGGGCGGGGCCGGCTATAATGGTAATAATATTATTAGTAAAGGCGTTAATAGGATTTACTATAAATAAGCCAGCGGCTGGGGTAGCGGCGGCGGGGTAACCCTTTCTATTAAATACGCGTTTAAATTAGGCGTTATAATTGGTATGCCCTAGGACATCGGTAAGCTTTAAGGGGGAAACAGCTATTATAGTATTATCTTTATAAAACTTATATTTATACTCTTTTTAAATTAGGCCATTTGGTAACAAAAAGGCTTAGTCAAATTAAATAATGTGGGGTACGTTACGGAATTTTATATCTTTATTAAAAGATAACGTAAGAAAGTAGCCATGGAATTTCTTTTAACCGTTAAAAGGTAAACGAATAATAAACACGGCTATTTTAATATAAAAATCACTTATATGATTTTAAATATACTTATTATTAAAGAATAAAGCCAAAAACAATAATACAACAACTGATCTTATTAAAAGATCAAATTAGCGGCAGCCGCAAATAACACTTGTAAATGGGCCTTAATTGTAGGCGGATATGGCGGGATATTACGGGGATTATGATATAAAAAAAGGGCAGGATATTATGGGGATTATAGTATTAAAAAAGGGCGGGATATTACGGGGGTTATAATATTAAAAAAGGGTATATAATAGCTTAGGAATAGCTGTTAATATTAAAAGGTATATAATGATTTAGAAATAACTATTAATATTAAAGGCGCTATTGTATAAGGCAAGTTAGTATTAATTAATAGGCCTTGTTAATTTATATGTGTGCGTAAGGAATAAAGGCGTCGGAAAAAGTAAACAAACTTATAAAAAATAAACTTTGGAAAAATTTATTAAAAAAAAGAAAGTTAAAAGCGCGTGAAATTTAACTTTTAAGGGCGACGCATTAAAAGGAAATTTAAAAAGTGAATTTAAAAAGTGAATTTATAAAAGAATTTAAAATTAAAAGTAAATTTTAGAATTAACTTAATAAAAGATTAAATTTCTTTTAATTTTTAAATTTAGCCTTTTTAACCTTTTAATAATAAATAACCTTTTAATACCGCCATTAAATTCTAACTTTATTCATAAGTTAAGGCTATAAATCGTTAAAACGAGCTTTAATTAAAGGCGTTAATGGCTCGCGAGGTAGTGCCGGAAGACGTTAAAAGCTTAATTAATAGCCTTATTCCTATTGTCAACGCCATTAAGTGTTATAAAAGCCAATAAGAGCTCTTAAAATAACTAATAAAAATGCATAATATTATAAACAACTTAATTAAACAATTTTATAAATACATAATACGAAATAAGGCATATAAATCAGTGAAAATTAAACTAAAATTTAAAATAAAATATAGCTAGGTAAAAAAGGTTAAAAAGTCGAATTAAACTAAAAAAAAAGAATATAAAAGTAATAAAAAAGCTTAAAAAAAGGTGGGGAAACAAAGTGACTTCCGTATTAATAAAAGCATTTGGCAAAAGCCTATTTAATATGTTATTATAAAAAATGCGCAAGTTAATAAGAAAGGTTAAAGCTAGTAAAAACATTACACACGTTAATAAGGCTATATATAATTAAATTACGGCGCCAAGAAAAGGGTAAAAGCCGCAAAAGAGGTTATGCCATTAAACGTAAAAAAGGCAAATGGCGTATTTGATTTATTGTTTTTTATAATATAAAAATAAAAGCAAATTAAAATATAAATCAGCCTATTAAGGCTATTGATTACTAGCTTTATTCACAAGCTAAAGTCCCCTATAGCCGTAAATAAGCCACTGTATTTAGGAGGCCCGGCTTCTAAAATTAACAAATTCGAGGATATACCCTTAAAGCCCCCTTTAAAGCCTCTTTCAATAATAGCCTCTTAAAACTAAGTATTTAATAGTCTATTGAATTTCCGCTAAAAAAATAAGCGGGTGCCGCCAATTGTTAACTCTAAAAATAAAGCAAGTAAAAAGGGCTTTATAACAAAAAGGCCGCTTTTAAAAAAACAGCGCCATTATAGGTGTTTATTAAATAAAGCCGTTATTTGAATAAAAAGAGTCAATAAAAGGGCGCCGATTATAGAAATGGTGGCTTTAAGGTTATTAACGAAAATAACCAAAATAAGCTATGTTTACTATAAATACTTTAAAAATGTGAGTAAAAAGGTTAGGCTTTATGTAAAAGCTTTGTTTATAAATGCGCTTTAATAACGCCTTTAGTATATCTTAAAGCACTAAACTAAGATAAAAGATCTAAAAGTAATCAATGACATTATAACGTGATTCTAATACAAAAACAAGCCGTTATATCCGGTAAATAAACTTAGTATATATAAATTCGTTCCCTTAGATATTAAAGCTGTTTTTAACTATGACTAGCCTACGCTTAAAAATAGAATTAATAGTATTAACATTAAGGACTAAAAGCGGGACAGGTTTATTAATATTAACTTATTTAAGTAATAATAAAAAACTAGCCTAATTGACTTGATTTTATTTAAATTTAAAATATATAAATACTACCTTTAGGAAATGAACAATAACAAAAACTAAGATTAATTGAAAAACAAATTCCATTTTACAAAATAATAGCTAATAAAATAAAACCTTTTATATTAGGCCCTTTACGTCGCCCTTTAATTAAACAAGTATTAAAGGCTAGCCTTATACCCTTATTATGCTAAATATAATTAACTTAACAACTCAACGTATTTTAAACACATTAACATTAATATGTCAAATGCGCTAAAATACGGCAAAGGGGTAATGTAAATTTAAAGGTCGCTTTCTTTAAATAATAAAAATAAGTCCTTTATTATAATAATCCTTACTAAAACGCACCTAAAGTAATTAAGACAGCTTTAATTGAACATTTATAAACGAAATTAATAAACGAATGGTTTTATTTACAGGTTTATTAAAGCAATAATAACTAAAGAAGATTAAAACAAAATCGGAATTTCGTAAAAAGCTATACCTTATAAAAAAGGGTAAGTGCGAATTATAATACCCACTTTACCTTATAAAGCCGATAGGCCAATTAGCGGAATTAGGCGTACAATGTTCTCTTGATTTATTAGTATTTTAAATAACTATTAGTTTTTGAAAATCATTAACGGGGGAACTTGGGAAGGCTTAGTTAAAGGATATAAGGAAATAATAACTAAGAAAGCCTTATTATTTAGGTTACCCTCTTTATTTAATACTATTTTATATTAGTTTTTAACGGCTATAAAACTCTTTAAATTAGGCCCTTTTTTAAACGTACTAATCGCCCAAATAAAATGGAATTTACTATTTGTACTTTAAGATCAAAATGTAATATTTATTAGGACTAAAGAAAAAATGTAAAGATATGTGTATATTTAAAGGACAAAGGCGGTAATAGTGTGGCGGGGCTACCTTATTTTTGTGTGAAGTTATGTTATTAGATGCAGCTTCAGCTAGCATTCCATAAATTTCTTTAAGGCAATACTTAAAAAATGCATTTATTATTCCTTATCCATAATCAAAAAAAAATTTCTATAATAATATCATAATTATTTGATTTAATTCATTTTTTCCCCCTAATCTTTTTTTAATAATTTATACTTTTTAAATATATAATATCTTGAGATTTTGTTATTTTGTTTTTTTATATCAAAATTATTTTTTATGCCTTAAATGCATCCTCTTCTTATTATGTAATTGCTTGGGATTTGCCTTTTCACATATTTTATGATAATTGATGCAGAAACAAGTTTTTGATAAGGAAAAAACTAAGTATAATAAATAATTAAGTTTTTATACTAATAAAATTAAATATGAAAAGAAATAATAATTGTATAATTTATGGGAGCTATTTAATTAGTAATTTTATAGCTTTTAATATAAAGCAAATATAGCAAGTATATTTTTTAAAAAAACAAAGACTTAGGCTATTTTATTAAAAGAATGATTTCAATTTTTGGGGCATACTTAGGTATTGGAAATTTGAGTGCTTTTTTTTTGAATATGTATATTTTGTCCTAGCGCTTTGTTAAAAGATTATTACTCTTTTAAAGGATATATTTTTTTTAATAAAACCTTTGGCTAATTAGGCGTTTTTATGCGCTAAAGCAATTAAGCATTTAATAGCTGGGAAGTATTGGCTTTTGTGAAAAGTTCTTTAGGGGTAAATGCTTATAATATAATATTATTTGTTTTATTTTTTATGTTTGCATTATTATTTTTGAGAATGCCAAATTTATAGGCCATTTTAGTTCTGTTTTTATAAGGAATTAAGGAGTTTTTCAGATAATATTATTTGTTTTATAGCATTGCTTTAATAATTTTAATTTTAGAGGAGATTATGGCATTATCAAAATCATTATTTTAGCTTATTAATGTATTAAGCCAAAAAGCTTTAATTAAATAAATTAAAAGTTATGGGGTTTATTAAATTATTAAAAAGCCTATGCAAATTTATTTATTTAATTTTTTTTGGGAATTTTGATTATTAATTATTTTTTAGTTATTTATAAATAATATTTTTAATTAATTTTTTGTATTTTGATTGCCAACATTTGCAACATTTACATAATCAAAGTTATATAAATTAATGATATTTATTAATAACAACAAAAACAATAAAAAAAAATAGCTTTTAGGCTTTACTTATTAGATTAGGCTTTGGAAAAGCGTACGAATACCAAGACCAAGCGTTTTTAGGCTTTTTTACAAGCTTTATCCCTATTCTTATAGGCATTTGCAGCTTTGGAATTCATTTGCATTACTTTAAAAGCTTGGGAAAAAGGAAAGCCAAAACAACATTGTTTAATGAGGAGAAAGATTTTGTAAAAATTAAGGGTGCTAATAATGATTGGATTATTAATATTACAAGCTTTGGCAGGTTTTAAGTTATGCTAAATTAGCTTATGCTAATATTTGGAATTATTAAAATGCCATATTTTAATAGCTTTAAGGCTATTATATTTTTTAAAATTATAAGCCAAATTTTTGCTATTTATAATATTATAAAAGCCAAGGATCGAAAGCAATAAATTATTAATTATTTGCACCTTTTTATGGCATGAAACCTTAAGTATTTTATAAATTATTTATAGATATTATATAGTACTTTCCAAAACGCTATTAAAAAAAAGTACTAACTTCAAGACTTTTAATATTGATTTTATATTATGGCTTATTTGGATTAAATTATGACGGATTTTTGGGAGCTTTAAGATAAGGTTGGCAGGCCAAATCAAGCTTAGTTTTAGTAGTTTTTTAGGCTTTTTTAAAATATTGGGGTAGCTTGTAAAAAGAAAGGAGATCTTATAAATAAAATGGGTTTTTTTAAGTTTTTTTTAAGTATTTTCAAAGGATCTTAAGACTAAAGGGCTAGCTTTGGTAGCAAAGCCTAAAAAGGATTTTAATCAAAATAATTATTAGCCATTTGGCAAAGTGTTTAAGGAAATTAAGATTAAAATTTGCAATAAAAGAAATATTAATGCTTTAATAAAAAAACAAAATATGGCAAATGCTAAAACCCATTAAGTTCAGGCTTATTAAAACGTTTTTATAAATAATACTTATACTATAATTCTAATATTATAGCCATCCTGCTTTGATTTTATTACTTATTAAGATAATATTTTTGCAAAAAAAATTAAAATGGTTTTTTAAAATAAAAAACGCCAAAAAAGCCATTATTAATATTTAACAATGCCGCCCAAAACATAATTTTAATTTTATAAAAATTTGCTAATATAATGCAATACGCTATTAAAAATAAATTGGATATTATCATTAAAAAACTTAATAAGCTTTAAATACTTTAAGTTTTTATTAAAAAGGTTTTTAATTTAAAATTTATAGCGAAAATTAATAGCTTCAAGTATTATAAGTTTTATTAAAATATTATTTTAATGGCGTATGGCCAAAGCTTATATAATAAGAATTATTAAAATAATTAAAATAATTATATTAGGGGATATAAATAATGCAAAAACAAGCAAAAGCCTAGAATGCGGCCTTAATCTTGCTATAATTTTATGAATTAATGCTATAATTATAAAAAGTTCATTAGCTTAAGCATTATTCATAAATTAAATAAGAATAATTATATTTGCATTAGCTTATGAAAAAAAAAGCAAATGGCTTATCTTATGAATTTCCTTTTGAATAATAAAAAAATATGTTGGGAATATGTTATTTAGCGGACTTTAAATATTATTTATAGCCTAAACCTTAAGCGTAGGGCTAAGGCGATTTAAAAAAAAAAGCTTAATCAAGCTTAAAAAGCTGCATTTGCTAAAAAAGCATTTTATGCTTTAAATATAAGTAGCATAAGAATAATTAAAGCTATTTGGAATTTTGATTATAAGTTTGATTTTCTAAATAAAAAAAGCTATATTATTAAAAATATTGCCTTAATTTAAAGTTTTTTAGCATAAAGTAAAATTGAATTTAATATTAAAAATATTGCTATTATTAAGCTAATTAAAATTAGGTTTTAAAAAGGAAATTTTATGCTAAATTTTATGACGCTATTTTAAAGCTTAAGGAAAAAGCAAAAAAGCAATTTTTATATAAAAAGCCTAAGACATAAAACGAAGTCAAAGAGGCGGTTTGGTTTAATAAGCAATTTAAAAAGGCCTTAAAACATATGGGAATTAATATTTTAGCTAAGATAACCCTTATGCCAACCCAAATTTTTATAAAAAATTTATTTAAAAGAAAAAAACGCTAAAACCAACAATTAAGAAAGCTTTAATATTAGTATTTATTAAAATAAAAAAATAAAAAATCGCTAAGCCAAGCTCAAAAGGCTTGCTATTATTATTAATTCTAAAGCCCGCAATAAAAGTGCTGGCTAAAAGCCCTAAGCTTTAAGAAGCTTTAATTAAAAAAAGTTATAAGCTAAATAATATGATTAATAAGCTTTTAACGCAAAAGGAGCTTTTTAGAAATTTGTTTTTAAGGGAATTTTATATGCTTATTAATTGGCCAAAGTTTTTAATAGCTTTGCGGCAAGGAATTATTAATTAGCACATATAATAATAGCTAAAAAAGGCAAATATTAAAATAGTTTTTTTTATTAAAAATGATTTTGAAAATAGCATTTTCATTTATTAATAGCCTCTTATTTTACGCAATATTAATATATTTATAAAGGAAATTCTGGAAATCTTTATTAAAAGATTTATTCCTTGCAATTTGCTTAAGCCGTTTTCTTTTAGCATTTATTATATTAAGCGATATTAGAAAAATAGGGTTAATATTTATTAATAAGTGCTATAGCATAAGCTTGTATTAAAAATCAAAGCATATTAATGCTATTGGCGGAATTAAGTTTATAATACTTAAAAGTATATGATTAAGCATTTTATGCTATGGCTTTTTATTAGCATTGTTTTAGTTATGGGGCTATTTTTAATAATATTAATAGTAACATTTAGGTATTATTAGTTAAGCTTTTTTTAAGCTATCATATAATATTTTATACCTTAATTACTTTGCGAAAACTCCATTTTTGATAGCTAAAGCCCTAATCAATCAGTTCCTTTAATTTGATTATTTAATAATATAAGCATTTTAATAAATGCTTTTCATTCTTTTACGCCAAAGCTAATGATTATTATCTTTGGAAATACCTAAGTTAGTAATATCCGCATTATTTTTAATAATGAAGCCGAAGTCAATTATATAATCTTAAATACTGCTGCTAGGTTAGGTCTTTTTATTACTTGGAACAATAATATAGTATTGAAAATTATTACTAAAATCAAATTAAAATTCATTGGCTATGCTAATAATATTGCTATTTTAATAAGGGATTTGGTAATTTGCATAAGATTTTATATTATGGATATTCTTAGCATAAAGATTATTTTTAGCTTTTTATTCTTTTGCCAAGCTAAAATCTTCTTTTAATACTTATTTAATAAGAAAAGCAGAATTATATTTACCTAATTATAAAACCATTGATTTTAATAAGGGATTATAATTTAAATCAATTTTTTTATTAATAAAGCAAAGGACTTTTTAGCATTAAAAGGCAAGCATGGAATTGGACAAATTTAAAATAATATTTATAATAATAATTATGCTGAAAATGGCAAGGATGAGTTTTTGGGAAATGAATAATTAGTTATAAAAAAAGCATTATAATTAATGTTTTGGAAAGCTTTTTTTAATTCGGCAATTTTATGCTTAAAAGCAAGCATTTTGAAGAGGGGGGCGATTTTGCTTTTGATAAATTAAAAATGATTATTATTAAATATTTTTAAAAGGAATTTTATATGTTGAAATTAGATATTAAAAATGGATTTTTAATGCTAAATGTTGATTTTATAGAAATATTAATAAGGAATAAGCTTATATTAGGCATTTTAATAATTATTAATTTAAAGCTTATATTTAAATTTAGCATAAAATATAATAAAATATTATTTAAATTTTTATTTTGATTTAAAACGCAAATATATTAAATATGAATAATATATAAGCCAAAATCAAGAAAAGTTTAATTTGTGGATAAAGCTAATGGAATTGAAAATTCCCTTAGTAAAAAAGCCAATTAATATAAAAGATTAAAAACCAAAAACACAATTCAAGCGTAGGTTGGCAAATTTTAATATTTATTATTTTTAAGATTTATGGCGATTCCTAAAGGTTTAAGGCTTATTTTAAAAAGGTTAAAATCATTGGATATGGGAAATATGCTAAGGCCAAAAAAAGGAGCGCTATTTGATAAGATAATGCTAAATTAAGAAAGCTTAATTGCTTTTGAATAGTTTAAATATAAAATGTTTTATGAAGATATTTTTTTCTTAATAAAACTTAAAACTATTAAGCATAAGGCATGGCAAGCTTTTAATTATGTTTTATTTTAAGTATTAGTTTTTGAAGTTATTAAAATGATTTAAAATAAATTTAATAAAGATATATTGGAATTTTTAAAAGGCTTTTATTGGAATGCTTGGTTTTTTATTAAAAAAAAGGAAGCTGAAAAATATCGCTTAATCAATTTGGCAATTATACTTAACGTAATTACTTAAAAAAACGCCAATTTTTTTTTATTAATAAATAAGTTTTTTAAAGAATTTGCTGGATATTACATTACAAGCCTAATGAACCTTTATTCAAGCTATAACAAACAAGTATTATACTAATTGAATTATAATATAATGGCATTTTAGGTTCCAAATATTAGCTTAATCCAAAACACTTGATTCCCTTAAAGGTGTACAAATTCAATGGCATAATTTATATAAACTATTACAAAAATCCTCAAAAACATTATTTTTGATATTGTTATGCCCTTTATGAATAATATAAGGATGAAAGGCCTTTATTTGGATTATAATCAAAAAGAAGCTTTTTCTGAAATATAAAGGTTTATATTAAAGCATATTATTAATTTGAATCAAATACTTAAGCAATTAAAATAAGCTAAAGCTATTATAAAAGCTAAATTATAATTTTGCTGGAATAAAATAAACATTATGGGGTACATTATAAATTTAGAAGGAAAAAAGCTTTCAGCGTTTTATTTAATAAAGGTTTAATGCTAAAAAAAGCCTAAAAATATTAAAAAGATTAAGGGTTTTTTTGATTTAATGGTTTATTTCCGCATTTGAATCAAGGATTTTTGATTTATTATAAAACCACTTTATTTATTAATAAAAAAAAATCAAGTTTTTTTAGGATTTTGAATTTTAAAAAAAAGCTATAGTAAAGCTATAAGACATTTTATACTTTATGCCAATATTATATCAAATCAATTATAACAAAAGTACTAAGGAAATTATGATTTTAATGAATTTAAGCGGTAATAGATGAGAAGGCTTTTTAGCCCAAAAAGACAAAGACAACAGCAAATTGCATTTAGCGTAATACGAAAGCAAATACTAAAATAAAACCAAACGCAATTACAATGCTATAAAGCAAAAGTATAAAAGAATGCTATATTTTTTAAAGAAATTAAAAATTTGGCTTATAAAAATATATTTTATAATAAAAATAAATGCTAATATACTGGTGGCTTAATTAAATGGTACTGCTTATGATTACCTAAGCATTATATTAATATAATGGCTTATTTAGATTTGCCTATTCGATTTCAAAATTTGCTATATTAAAGGCTCTACATATACTGCGACTGATGCTTTATTTAAAAGACCTAGGCATTTTAATAATATTAAGGATAGCTTTGATAATTCCGCTGGAAAAAGCATAAAGGATTAAGTACTTATAAAGCTTAAAGCTTATAAGATTTGCTTTATGAAAGCTAATAATAATAAAAAATTAGAAACTTTTATTAATTCGAAACTAAAAAATTAAAATAATATTTTTTAAGATATATATGTTAAAATATAATAATTTTAAAATTAAAGCAAAATTACTTTTTTAAGTTTATTAAATAATAATTCTTTTTTTTTAAAAGAAGATAGGCAATTTTTAGTGTTATTAAAAGATTATAGCAAAGACTTTTTAAGAATTTTAGTATATTTCATTATCTTAAAAATATTAAAAGAAATAGATAAAAAAGAATTTAAAGCGTTTAAACGCAAAGCATTAAATTATAATATTTATAGCCAAAAAAATTGGCATTTATCAGCAAAAGGATTATTAATCAAACTTATTATAAACATTAAAAAGCATAAATCTCAAATCCTTAAAAGCTATTATAATAATTCCGGCTATAAAAAAAAAGCACTTATTATTAAGTTTTAAGCTGTTACTTTTGAAAAAGACTTTATCAAAACTCCGCTAAGTACATCAAAAGCTATGCGAATTATTAATATCGAAATGCTAGAAAACAAAAAAAGCCATTATTTTTTATAGCATTAAACGGATTAATAAAAAAATAAGGCATTAATATTACCTTTATGCTTTTGATTGATAGCAAAAAATATTTTATTATTACTTAAAATAATATAAGTATTTGAATAAAAGCTAAAGCTTTGGCTTTTAAATTAGCAAAAGAAATTGCGAAATTTATATAAGAAAATATTATTTGCTATTATAAACTCTTTTGGAAATTTGTTATTAATAATAAAGGCAAAAATATGCGCAAAATTATTAAATTATTAAATAAGATAAAAATTTGGCGAATTTAAGTTTTAACATATAATTTAAAAGCAAATAAAATAATAAAAAAAGGCTATGGCCTATTTAAAAACGCTTTTTCAAAAATGGATAACAAATAAGTTAATAATTTATTTGCTATAATATTTACAAATCAGATAATAATAAATAGCTTTATTAATTATATACTATTTTATTTGGTTTATAAAAAAAAGCCGGTTTTTCTAATTAAGATTTAATATTTTATATAAAAATCTTTTTTTATTAAAGAAATTAAGGATTATGGCAAGCTTTTGCAGCTTAAGGCATTATAATTTTAGATAAAATAAAAGCATATTAAAAAAGCTATGCATTGGAAAATTAGGAAATAACAAGAAAGTAAAAAAGCTTTTAATATTTGCTATAATATACGAAAATGGCCTTTATAAATTAAGGATTTAGTATTATGCTATAATACAGCTTAAGAAATTGATAAGACTTTTGATTATATATTAAATTTTAGATAGCTTGGTTTTTATGAAATTGCTTAAGTTAGCCTTAAAGGATATTATATTTTTAAGGAATTAGGGGATAATGGCCTTAAATTAAAAGAAAAATATTTTGGAAGCCGCTTAAAACTTTTTTATTAAAAGAAATATTTTATTTATAGTGCCGAAAATTAAATTTTTGAGCTTTATAATATTAATGAAAAACGTTTTTTAATATTTTTTTATAAATCCAGCCAATTTAAAAAATTATTAAAGGCTTATTAAATAATATATTATGCTTAAAGGAATAATGATTTAAGTGCCTAAATTGATATTAGCATAAAGAGCATAATATAAAAAAGTTTTTAAGTTTAATATTGCTTTTGTTTAATATATGCAAAATTGCATTGCTTATTTAAAAAAGGGGGCAGCTATTTTTTTGGCTTTTTTGTTTTTATTAAATCGATTTTATTTTTGATTATATAAATATTATTTGCCGCGGCTATTTTAATTTCTTGCACGCATATAATAAGCTTAAGAATGCTAAATTATTATATAATGCTATGATTTATGTATAGCATATTCAAAAAAGCGTATAGCATAAAAGCTAATAATAAATAGCGCAAAAAGAGCTTGCTTAATTTTAAAAAATTAAAAAAAAGCTAGTTTTATAAAAAAAACTTATTTATACAAAAAGGGAATAAGAAATAAAACTTAAAATTTTTATTATTAATAACCTTTTACGCAAATAAGCACTTCATTTTAACCTTGTTTATCTTAACCTAAAAAAAAAGAAGTTCAGCAAAAATTTAAGGCATTTATTATCAAGTAATTTAAAAAGCCTTTAATAAATTAAATATTTAATATAGGTAAGTAGATTAGGCAATATTTGCTGGCTTAAAGCCTAATGCAATAATATTATATTATAATCAAATTAATTAGGGAAATATTTAATCATTTAAATAAGCCCCAAATTAATTGCATAAAAACCTAAAATGCTAAAAGCTTTTTAAAACAACATCAATAGGCCTTTAATAAAAGATTTCCCCCAAGCCTAGCTACTGCAATATTAAACAGCATCTCATACAATGCAGCTATCCTAATAATAAGATTATTATAATTTATTATTAAAAACTAAATAAAAAAGGAAAATTTAAATAGCGGAAATAGCAATTCAACCTAGTCTTAGTAACCATTAACTGTCGTACAGGCACGGCTGCAGCTCGCCTAAACTGCTCTCTTGGCACTGCACACTTTTTAGATAGGGTTCTGCCACTATATACCGCCTTAGGGGAGCATTTTCCCCTTTCACACTTTTTACTTAGATTTTATTTAATTAATTAACATATTTTATTAATTCAAGTGCTTGCAGAGCCTAAGTTTTATTGCGCATATCAATTATAAGCCTTGTGATGAAGCTATTAAGTTAGTATTCTTTTATATTGCGTGCAGCTGATTAAATTAAAGCTTTCTAAGTTTTTTGGAGTTTTTGAGGTTTTGCGAGCTATTTGTTGCAAAGTTTTGATTGCTATTTTAATATATCGCTTTTTTGATCTTAATAATTTGCATAAGAATTTAGAGAAGCTGTGGATTTAAATCTTTTAATTGCTTTTGACTTTTCCTTCTTTCCTCAATTCCTTGAATTCCTCGAATTTTCCTTTATGTTTTAAGCTTTTAAGAGCAATTTCTCCATGATAAATAATAAATTCATAGCTAAAAAGCTGTTGCTTACTTATGACAAGCGCATTTGGCTTATATGATTTTAAGCTTATAAGAACTTTTATTATTTGAATAAGGTTTGGATAAAGCTTGATTTAGATGCTCCCAATTTAGTGAGCCTATTAGACATAGAATTAACTGCTTCAACACTTCTTATTATTGAATATAAGATTAATAATACACAAAAGGCCGAAGCAATAATTAAGGCTTAGGTTGCTTGGGAAAGAGATATTAGAGATTTTAAGGCTAAGAGAGCAAAACCTGATAAGGCGAATTATAAGATAGCAACCTTGGAAGAGGTTGTGGCTAGGTTTAAGCTGCTTTTGATAGAATATTTAATGCTTATGCTTTCTTGAAACAAAAAGGTAAGGAGCTATAAGGCCGTTATAAAATGGATTCAAGAGCATGTTGATAGTAACATTTATAGCGCTATCTTCCTGGAAAGCAAAAACACTTATAGGCGCAATTGAATTATTTAATAATTGGTGCAAATCCTTTAATAAGATTACGCTTCTTCAGCATTAAGTGTTTTAACTTGAATTAAGGAAAATTATATCGCAGTGCTTTATAGAGCAATCTATTAATAACTTAAGCTTATTATTTGGATTTAGGAATGGAAATGTGCTTATCAAAAAGCGCTCCTTTATAATTTGGATTTTGTGATAAGGGATTTAGTAACTTACACTTTCTTAAAAATAGTAAAAGTTTAATTAGCTTTTTAGTAGGCGCAATACGAGTTTGCCAAGTTTTGGAAAAATATTATTTTAGGGAAATTTCACTTAATCACTTTAATTTAGTACAATATAATGTTTGCAGCTTTGGCTAAACGATCGCAATTTAAATTGTTTTTTGAAAAGCCCACTGGATTATATTCAATTGCTATTTTCAATGGCAGACCAAATGCTTCCAATAATAATAATAAATCTTCCTCTTTCTTTTGCTCTTGCCCCTTTAAATTGGGTAGCTTTTTTAAGAATTGCGCTTACGCAATGAGTTCTTATTAACATAAGCCATTGAAATGCTTCTAATTGCGCTATTTTTTTGATAATTTTATTGAAAATAAATTGCGCAATTTACTTTTAATTGAAGAGATTAAGGAAACATGCTTAAAGCTAGCCACTACTTTCACTGAACTTCAAAGCAAAGCAAATAAATGTGGTTGGAAAATGCTCCCTATTTAATAAATTATAGGCTCTTTTAACAATCGCCCTTCTAATTGCTTTTTTTTAGTTAATAATATTAGAGCAATTTAATTGTCAAAACCTTCGGCGCCAGCATATTTTAAAAAGATAATTTTTGTAATAATCAGTTCTTAACTGCTTGATTCTGCAATGAAAGCAATTGGAGTATATGCTACATGAGACTTTAATTATCACCTACTTTTTAAGAGCATTTTGATTAATAACGAAGCCGCAATTTATTTAATAAATTTAATTGATCTTTTGGTCTTTGGCTCTTTTATGAAAGCAATTGTTAATGATGCTATTGAGGCTAGTATTTCAAGCTTGCTAATAAAAGGATGGGGTACTTGCCTAATATTAGGTGCTTTTAATGGAAAAAACAGGCCAAATATAGTAAACTTAAAGCTTACTAACATTGCTATTATTAAGGGTTTTAATATTAATATTATCTTAAAAGCTTGTTTATTAAAAAAAAAATCTAATATAATGGTTTAGATTATACTTTACGCTATGGATTGGTAGAGAGCAACATAATTATCAAGAATTTAAAATGCTATGCAAATTTAGCCTTTTTTAAATATAAGCTTAACAACTACTCTCTTGCCCCATTAACTGCTTTTAATGCATTAAAATGTTTTGATTTTGGATTTTTAATGTTTTTAATAATAATAAGGAGCATTTGATAAGGTTTTTAGTTAAGCAGGCGCTACCTGAAACCTTAATAAAATATAGCGCATTTGTGGCATTTTTGCGCAGGGCATTTAAGGAAAGAAGCATTATAAGCATTAGTGAAGAATGCTTGCAATGTTGAAATTTTAGGCTTTATAAGGGTAGAATGCGAGCAATATGCTTTGGCAATAGCATATTAAAATGTTAGTTGGTGATTATTTAAGAGGAGAGTTACCCAACCTTTTTATTAAATTATTTGAGATTTATTTGATTATTTTTTTAGGTTTGATGAAAGCAATTGGCTTCTTTTAATTAAAGACAAATTTATAGGAGTTTTTTATGGCTTTATACTCAAAAGCAAAAGATTAAACGCAGTATTAGTTGCTTTTCAACCTTTTGAATAATGGATGAGATGGCAATTTGGCCTTTTTATTTATAAAATTTGCTAAGATAATAAAACCTTAATTATTGGATTAAATGAAGCAACTTAATTTGAGAAATGAATTTATGAGAGCGATATTGATTTAAAATTTATGCTATTATATACCTATAAGCTAAATGAGGAAGCAAAGTAAGCAGGCAAGGAAATTATTAAAAAAGCAATCAAAATGCGCTTTGCTGCTAATTTCCTTAAGGCATTATGGCCTAAAATTATTCTTGTAGTAATATATTTTTATAATATAAATCCTTTAGCACAAAAGGCATTTAAAAATTTAAACAAGGTGCTTCATTTTTGGTTCAAATAGTACTTTAAGTGGTACAACCTAAAGTTACTCATTAAACTTATTACTGATTTATGGCCTAATTGGAGCGGGATTTACGCGTATAGGTTACGCGTATACCTATTATTAAAAGATTAAAAAGCGCTTTGCAAAAGGAAAGCTTTTAAAGTCGATTTAAAAGCGCATATTGAATATTTGATTGATTATATCTTATTCAATATATACAAAATTTAGGTGCCTCAATTATAGCGTGTAATAGTTATAAGGAATGTTATTTTTAATGAAACCTTATTTTTTATCTTTTTTAATATTGAGAGAGCGGTTGGCTAGTTGCGCATAAGATTTTAAGAGATAGCCGAGTTGCTTTAAAAAAATAAGATAGGGGCTTAAAACGCTGAGTATATGTTGATAAATTGCTTGAATGCTGATAATACGCTGCAATTAAATGCTAATGTTTTTTTTGAATAAGAGCAATTAAGTGAAGCTTTGAAAGCTATGAAAGTTGAGGAGCCTATTAATTTGGGGGTGGCAACAACGCTTTTAATTGAATTTAAGTTTATAATTTTGGGGGTGGAGCAATTTCCTCCTAAATTAATGGATTTAGATATTAAACCTTTAATTAAGCTTTTAATTAATTTAGTGCTTATTAGTGAGAACTTGGGGGTGAAAATACGAAGGAGCACTAGATTTTTAATTTATGAGCACCCTAATTAGGTCTCATAGAATATTAATATATTAAGATAGTTAGTAACATCAAGCGCAATTAAAAAAAGTGTTTTATGTGGTATAATAAATTTTAAGAGATTTGATGTAAATGCGAAGCGCAAATTGATTTTATAAGTTATTTTATAAGCTTGGGAGCCACACGATTTAAAGCGAGGTTTTAAAAAGCAATAGGAAATATTTAAGAATGTTAAACTTAAGCTTATAAAAGCTCCACCTTAAGCAATTGAGGTTGAGGAGCCTTTTGAATATAATAATCTTTATAATGCTAAGCCGCGGATAGAACAGCTTTTGTTGCTTTTGGCGGAAGATTAAGATTAGGAGTTACCTAAACCCCTGAAGAGGAAGAGGGTGCCTTTAAAATTAAGTAATGAAGGTTGAAAGATTAAAGTTATAAGATAATTAATGCAATCTAATTGTAGTGTGTACTTTATTACAACAAAAGAGTTATTAAAAGGCGTATTAAATTTGATAAGCAATTACGAGCATTTTAAAAACTTTTTAATTACCTTTTGGCTTAATCAAAAAGAGGTGCGCAGTGATGGAAAGGATTTGAAAGCAATCCACGCTATAATTGCAGCGTTTGTTTTTAATAATGTTAAAATTTAATAATTAATTGCTTTTTTTAAAATTTATTAATTGCAATTTCCAAAGGCACCATTAAATTAAAGAGACTTTTAATACCATTTTTTTGGGGAGCACTTTAAAGCTGGAGCTATTATGAAGATTATTAATCTGGAGTCGCGCAATTGCTAAAGGGTAATAAAGCATAGTTATGCCTTTAAGCAATTAATTCTTTTAAAATGGGTTTTTATTTATAAGGTAAATTCCGACGATTATTTAATTAAATGTTGCTTTTAAGTAATGGTTAGAAGGGATTTACAATTTAAAATCTTTATTTTGTTAATATATGCCGCAACTTTAATTGCTTGCTTATTTAGAATTGCTATGGCTATAATAGCTTAATTTAATTTGGAAATGAAGCAATTTAATATTGTTAATGCATTTATTAATGCAAAGAGAAATGATTTAGTTGCTTGCATGCGCTGTTATTTTTTTGATGGTTTTAAATAAGATGAAATGTTAGTGGAGGTTGACTGCGCTTTTTATGAATTCAAAGATTTTTTAGCATTATGGTATGGCAATTTTATAATAATTTTTTAAATTCTTAAATTATTTTCTTATAAAGAAAAGCTTTATATGTTTATAAATGAGCAATGTATAGTGTTTGTGGTGTTTTATGTTGATGATATTTAAGTGTTATATTATGCTTTAGCAATTTTAGAAGCGCAATTGATAATAGATGAATTAAATTTGGCATATAAGCTTATTGGAGGATAAGAAATGGCATGGTTTTTAGGGATTTAAATTATTAGGGATTGATAGGCTAAGACAATCTTCTTAATACACGATAATTATATTTAGAAGATTGCTTTGCGTTTTGAATTTGTTGATGGGAGCTGCCTAAGCATTTTATTACCTTATACAAAATTTATTAAAAATCCTAGGAAAGCAATCCTTAAAAAAGTTAAGAAATATTAAAAGAAAATTGGTTTAGTGCTTTATACTGCGATCATATTACGCGCGGATGTTGCTTTTGCAACTTTAAAGCTTTCTTACTTTTTAATTAATCCTTTAAAGGAGCACCTTATTGCTATTAACTAAATAATTTAATATTTTTTTGGAACTTGATTTTTAGCAATAGTTTATATTTGCCAAGTATGCGCTTCTCATTTAATCATAGCTTCAAATACTTTTTTTAGCAATGACCTCAAAACTAAACGCTTTTTTTAAGGGTATATCATTATGCTCTTTAATAGTTTAATTCTATGAAAAGCAGCTTATTAAGATATAATCATTATTTCAATTATTTAAGCAGAGCTTTTTGGGGTTGAATATATAGCGAAGGAGGTTATGGCATTTTAATGATTTTTTTTAGAATTATGCTTAAATATGAAAGCAGCTTGGATAATTTTTTATGATAATATTTAAACAATTTGATTAATTGTTAAGAAAAATGAGCGCATTTTAATCAAGCTCCACCACATTAATATTTAAAATATGTGGTTATATTAAGAATATTAAAAGGGTAGTTTTTTAGTGGAGTATTTATTTATAAGCTTTATGCTTGCGGATGGATTTACTAAAAACTTAAGCTGATAGAAATTTGAAGATTTTGTTGCTTTTATTAATTTAATAAATGTACGGGCTTAATTGGAGCAATTCTCTAAAAAAGCTTGTTTTTAAATAGCTTTCTTTTTATACTTTTTATTCTTTTATTTGTAATATTTTTTATGTTTTTTATTGTTTTTTTTAAAGAGCTTCTAATTTTGAATTATTTGTATTATTGCAGTTTTCATAATTACTCTCAAAATCATTTTATTTTAGAAAAACAAATGCAACGCAAGCTATAATAATGGGGGAACATTTTGGGGTGATGAAGGAGGTTTTTAAGCCTTAAAGAAAGCAATTTAATTGATTAAAAGGCCTAGAACAATTCGAACAAGATTATTAAGAAAATTGGCGATCACCTTAATGATCTTAACAATTTATTGCTCTGCAATAGCAGCTTCCTCCTCTAAAAAAGGGCGCACCCGAATTTTATCACCTAAAAAGCCACCAACACCAACACCAAAAGCAACCTGAGCAGCGCGAGCTGCGGGAGCAGCAAGGACAGCACCACCCATTTTTTTCATTGCCAAATAAGCGTTTTGAAGCTTGGTTAATTTTTGTATAAGTTAATATATTTAATTGTTTTAAATTAAATAAACTTATTTTAAAAGAGGAGCTCTTATTGCTAAGAGTATCCCAATACTCCAAAAACGCAGCTAAAATATTAGGGAAGGGGGGGCGGCAAGTATGATTATTATTAACGCAGTTGAAATAGCGCGAGCTACCCACAATGTTGTAATAAAGGCCTGTGCCTTTGTTTTGGATTGCTTCTTTTATATAACCCCAGCAAAGGACCAATCTCTCCTCATTAATAATTTTTTTTTTGAACCTGATTAATAAGAGCAGCTTAAATAGCTTGCTTATTCAAAGCTTTGGCTGAGGGTTTTTTGGCCTATAAGCAATTAATTAATTGTTTAAATAAGTTTTATATTTTTTAGATTGAATTTATGAGGGAAGAGGTAGCGCTTTTGCAAGCAAATTAATGAAGTTTAGCACCCATTTTTGCGAGGGGAGCAATTGATTTGGTTATTTGTTTGTTTGATTGATTATGATTGGTGTAGATTAAAAGCAGATCGAAAATTGTTTTTTTGTTGAAAGCTTAAGGTTTATAAATGGAAGGGAGCGACTTTTTATTTGTATAGCGTAATTGTTTGCCTAATTTTTATCATTTCTAATAGCTTGCTTAATAGCCAACCATAATAAAAGCAATTCTTATTATTGTTTAATTGGGGGGTGTGTTGTACAGGCATGGCTGCAGCTTGCCTAAATTGCTTTTTTGGCATTGCATACTTTTTAGATAGGGTTCTGCCATTGTATATCGTTTTAAGGGAGCATTTCCCCCTTTTACACTCTTTACTTAAATTTCATTTAATTAATTAATACATTTTATTAATTCAAGTGCTTGCAAAGCCTAAGTCTTATTGCGCATGTTATTAATTAAAACTTAAATAAATAAAATATGTTTGCCGCATATTTTATCTCAAAAATAAGATACTAAAACCTATAAAAGCTTTAGATTTAAGATTGCTTATATGCCTATCCCGCTTGCGCAATAGTGAAATTGCCGGCAAAAGCTTTAATTATAGCTTTCAAAAATAATGCAAAAGCAATGCTAATTAAAGATTTTATTCTAAGTAAGCTTTAATTATTAAGCTTATAATTTATTAAGCATGTTATATAATATGCTAAAAGCTATTTGCAATAGAATATTAAAAAATGAATTATTTAAGGAACTTTTATATTAAAAGATTAAATATGCTATTGGCCAATGCTTAATTAACGTTTTTGAAAGCCTAAGCACTTAAATCAAACATTTTTCATAACCTTTTTAAATTAAAGGAAAAGCCTATAACTTAAATAATCTTTCCCGCCTTTTTAATTTAATCAAGGCTTTTATTAAATACCAATAGCCTATTTAAAAATTGAATCTAATATTAGGCTTGCAATTATAAAATGCAATAAAAAAGTTTAGGCCAAAAAAAGCAAGTATAATATAATAAAATAAATATTGCAAAAGCCAAAATAGCAATTTAATAGCCTTTTTAAGATGCACCTTAATGCTAAAGTTTATTAAAACTCCAAATGGCTTTTAGCTAAAAGCATTAATAGATTGTAGCTAATAGCCCATATAGCTAAGGACTTATAGTATACTAAGCTTATGCTTAAAAACGGCAAATGAAAACTAAAAGGATATAACCTTTTATTATTTTTTCACACGGCTTTTATTAAACAAAGGGATAATATAGCTAGCCTTAAATTTAAAAGAATATACTTAATAGCAAAAAATTTAAGATGGTAACCCTTATTACTTTTAATTAATTTAATAATTCTTGCAATTTTTAAGGCTTAAAGCTTATTATATTATCTTAAGGGTTTTATGGCTAAGCAATTTAGATTTTAATTAAGATTGATATATTTAATGATAAGTTTTTTAATAATAATTTCTATTATCATTAATCAACCTAAGGTTTTTATATTCCTTATAACATTAATTCAAAAAAACCTGCTGCTTATTATTATTTCTTATGCTTATATATG
Source organism: Helotiales sp. F229 (assembly GCA_002554605.1). Lineage (NCBI taxonomy): Eukaryota > Fungi > Ascomycota > Leotiomycetes > Helotiales > Helotiales sp. F229. The sequence goes on along the minus strand of MXAW01000004.1, from coordinate 683,790 downwards.
TTTTTGGGATATGTTAGCGGAGTTTATTGCTTTAAAAGGAGAAAAAAAATATAAAAAGAGGTTAAGCTTGGATTTGATAAAAGAGCTATTAATAAAGCTATATTAAATTGGCATAAGCAAAAAATCAATTTATGAAGATTTAAAAGTGTTAGCATTTATGTAAAGGCTTTGGCTTTTCCTTAAGGTACTTTGGCTATAATGTAAATTATGCGATTAAGCTTTTAGCGATTCAAGATTTAAATAATCTTATAATATTATATGTTTTATTTTTAAAAATAAATTAATATTAGGGATAGCTAGCCTAAGTATATTTTAAGCCTAAGAAGTGAAAGTGAAAGTGTTTTTGCTTAATATTATGGCTATTCCCAAAACGATTTCCTAAATAAAAAAAGTAAACGTAAAAAAAACAAAAAAAAAGGGAAATAGCTGCTTAGCTTTAATTTAATGGCAATAGCAATAATAATTTATAAAAATAACGCGTTAATAATTAAAGACCAATGGCAATAATAAGGTCATAAAATTATTATTAAAATTATTATTAAAAAAAGATTTAGAATAAAGAAAAAAAATGAAATTATAATAAGAAAATAAATAAAATTTACCTTAGCAGCTTTGCAGCAAAAGTTTGATTTGCGACATTTTCAAATTATTTTAATTTTAGGATAGGAAACTTATATAAATCGCAAAAGATACTTAGCCTATTTTTTTGCGATAATATAAAAAAATGGTGAAATTATTTGAAAAAGGGAAAAAATGATAAAGGTAATAATGGTAATGCCAAAACTATGACCAATAAATTTGTGAAGATTAAATTAGCGGATTTTTAAGGTCTTAAGAAGAGGTGATGAAAATGTAGCTTAAAAAGGAGAAGGAGAGATTTTATTTAAAGCTTTTAGAGATGAAGGAGTTGTGGTTGTAAGAAGTTTATAAAAGTAAGAAAATAGTAAATTTAGAATATTGGCAAGAAAGCTAAAGTTATAAATGCTGTTATTTTGAATTTAAGGGAATTATTAATAGTAAAGGCAATAATAACATGTTGTAAAATATAAAGATTACTAAAAAGCTTTTTTAAAATTATTTAAAGGTTTATGAAAAATAGTAGCCTTAATTTAGGTTAAATTAAAAAGGCAAATTTGCTTTTGGAGCTATTTTAATCTTGCTGGCTTTATTGTTGATTTTACCGCATTAGTAAAAAATGGATAATGCGTTGTAAAATTAAAGGTATTATTAATAAAAAAGGAAAAAAAAAGCAAAAGTAGAATAAAAGTAGAGTTGGTGGTTTATTTTTGAGATTAAGGGGAAAAAAAAGTTTGAAATTGAAAAGGTTAAAGGGAAAGCCTATCTTAAAAGTGGTAGTGAAAAGCGCTAAGCAAGTTAATATTTGCTTTTAAAAATAAAGGGATTTTGATTTATTAATTATTATATGATTTTGGCAGCAGCAATGATTTTTATTATTTGCATTTTTTTGATATTTAAAGCTTAAATGAAGCTATTATATTTTTTTATACATAAAACTCAAAAACAAATTAATTGTTTTTAAAAAGGGGGGCGCATATGGCGGGGCTACCTCATTTTTATGTGGAGTTATGTTATTAAATGCAACTTTGATTAGCATTTTGTAAATTTTTTTAAAGCAATATTTAAGAAGTACATTTATTATTTCTTATCCATAATTAAGAATCTTTTTTTATAATAATATCATAATTATTTGGTTTAATCCATTTTTTTCCTTAACCCCTTTTTAATAATTTGTACTTTTTAAATATATAACATTTTGAGGTTTTGTTATTTTGTTCTTTTATATTAAAGTTATTTTTTATGCTTTAAGTACATTCCCCTCTTATTGTGTGGTTGCTTGGGATTTGCCCCTTCATAATAGTTGCCAAGGAATTTCATTAAGTGATTTGAGAATTAGAAATAAGGGCCTATGGGAAGAAGTCCTATTATTATAACTTAAAGAAGAGCATTATAAATAAAACGCTTATGCCTATAATATTAAAAGACTTCGCCTCGGCGTTAATAGATCAGAACTTTTCAAATAATAGGAAAAGCGAAGATACCAAAGGTGAGGGGGGGGGAGGCGTAAAATTCGCGGAGTAAAAAGAGGAAGCTAAGAAGTTAATATAAGAAGAAGTATAATGGAAACCAAGATATTAATGTAAAAGGGAGTATAATAAAGATTAAGATATTAATGTAAAATGAAATATAATAAAGGCCGAAATATTAATATAAAAGGGAATATAAAGGCTATATGACGTGCGCGATAAAACTCAGGCTCTGCGAACACTTGAATTAATAGAATGTGTTGATTAATTAAGTAAAATCTAAGTAAAAAATGTGAAAGGGGGAAGTACTCCCCTAAGGCAGTATACAGTGGTAAAACCCTATTTAAAAAGTGTACAGTGCCAAGAGAACAGTTTAGGCGAGCTATAGCCGTGCTTATACGACACACCCCCTAGTCAAACAATAATAAGAGTTACTTTTATTATAGTTAACTATTAAGTGAACTGTTAGAAATAATAAAAATCAGGCAAACAATTATGTTGTACAAATAAAGAGTTGTTCTTTTCCATTTGTAAACCTTAAGCTTTTAATAAAAAAACGATTTTCGATCTACTTTCGATTTATACTAATTACAACTAACCAAACAAACAACCAAATCAACTGTTCCTTTTATAAAGATAAGTACTAAACTTCGTCGATTTACTTGTAAAAGCGCTATTTCTTTCCTCGTAAGTTCGATCTAAGGAATATAAAACTTATTTAAACAATTAATTAATTGCTTATAAGCCAAGAGATCCTTGGCCAAGGCCTTAAGTAAGCGGGCTGTTCGAGTTGCTCCCATTAATCGGGTTCAAAAAGAGAAGGTTATTAATGAAGAGAAATCGGTCCTTTACCGGGGTTATATAAAAGGAATAATCTAAAACAAAGGCATAGGCCTTTGTTACGACGTTATAAGTGGCTTGTGCTATTTCAATTGTACTAATAATAACTATACTTGCCGCCCCCCTTTTTTTGGTGTTTTAGTTACGTTTTTAGAGTATCGGGATACTTTTAATAGTAAGAGCTCTTCTTTTAAAGTAAGTTTATTTAATTTAAAACAATTAAATATATTAATTTATATAAGAGTTAACCGAATTTAAAAGCGCTTATTTAGCAGTAAAGAAAATAAGTAGTACTGTCCTTATTGTTCCTGTAACTCGCGCTGTTTAGGTTATTTCTAGTGTTAATATTAATGGCCCCTCTCGTTACTACGGCCCTAGCTAAGTCATTGACGGTAAATTGCTTTTTCTATTAAAATATTCTAAATCTATTTTTTAAAACGTAATTAATCAGTTGCTTTTATATATAAATAAAAAGACTTAAAATAAAAAAGAACATAACAAAGGTATAGAAAAAGAAGAAAAAGAGTAATCCGATCCGTTTATTAGCCTTTGGGCTAAAATAAAAAAGGTTACTATTAGCTTGTTTGTCTTTAAACGTAATTTAAGAGCAACTAATAGCCTTACTGGTCTTTTTAGTGCCCTTTTGGGTAATAGAATCCGAGTACGCCTTTTTTTAAAAGAAAAAGCTATTATTATAAAATAACAAATTATTAAAATTACTGAAGTAATTGCCAATTCTCTTAATAATCTTGTTTAAGTTGTTTTAGGCTTTTTAGTCAATTGAATTATTCTTTTTGAGGCTTAGGAACCTTTTTTGTTACCCTAAAATGTCTCCCCGTTATTATAACTTATGTTACGTTTGTTTTTCTAAAATAAAATAATCTTAAAAACAATTGTAAATACTATAATAATACAAATAATTCAAAAAATCAAAAGCTCTTTTAAAAAAACAATAAAAAACATAAAAAATATTATAAATAAAAAAATAAAGAATATAAAAAGACAACTGTTTAAAAACGAGCTTTTTCAGAGAGTTGCTCCAGTTAAGCCTATATATTTATTAAATTAATAAAAACAACAAAATCTTCGAATTTTTATCGACTTAAGTTCTTAGTAAGTCTATCCGTAGGTATAAAGCCTGTAAATAAATACTCCACTGAAAAACTACCCTTTTAATATTTTTAACGTAACTACATATTCTAAATATTAACGTAATAAAGCTTAGTTAAGATACGTTTGTTTTCTCTAATAATTAATCGAATTGTTTAAATATTATCGTAAAAGATTATCTAAACTACTCTTATGTCTAGGCATAATTCTAAAAAAAATCGTTAAAGTACTATAACTTCTTTTACTATACGTTTAACCTTAAAAAACTCTACTTAAATAATTAAAGTAGTAATTATATCTTAACGAACTATTCTTTATAAAATCAAACCACTAAAAAACATAATAATATACCTTTAAAAAGAACGTCTAGTTTCGAGATTATCGCCAAAGAAAATATCTGAGGCTATAATTAAATAAAAAGCGCGCATTTGACAAATATAAACTATTGCCAAAAATCGGGTTCCGAAAAAATATCGAATTATCCAATTAATAACAATAAAATACTCCTTTAAAAGATTAGTCAAAAAGTAAAAGAACTTTAAAACTACAAAAACAACGTCTGTGCATAATATAATCATAATATAAAGCACTGAACTAACTTTCTCTTAATATTCTTTGACTTTTTTTAAAGGTTATTTTCCTAGGATTCTTAATAAATTCCGTATAAAGTAATAAAGTACTCGGGTAACTCCTATTAACGAATCTAAAACGTAAAACAACTTTCTAAATATAATTGTTGTGTATTAAAGAGACTGTCTTAGCCTATTAATCCCTAATAATTCAAATCCCTAAAAACCATGCCGTTTTTTGTCCTCTAGTAAATTTATACGCCGAGTTTAATCTATTTATTATCAGTTGTGCTTTTAGAATTACTAAAGCATAATATAACACTTAAATATCGTCGACATAAAACACTACAAATACTATATGTTATTTATTTATAAATATATAAGGCTCTTTTTTATAAAAAAGTAACTTAAAAGTTTGAAGAGTTATTATAAAGTTGCCGTATTATAATACTAGGGAGTCTCTGAGTCTATAAAGAACGCAGTCGACTTCCACTAACATTTTGTCTTATTTAAATCTATTGAAAAAATAACAGTGTACATAAGCAGCTAAATCATCTCTTTTTATATTAATAAATACATTAACAACATCGAACTGCTTCATTTCTAAATCGAATTGAACTACTATAATTATAGCGGTTTTAAATAAACAAATAACTAGAGTTATGACATATGTTAACAAAATAGAGGTTTCAGACTATAAGTCCTCTTTAATTATTACTTAAAAACGATATCTAATTAAATAACCGTTAGAATCTATTTTATAAGTAAAAACCCACTTTAAAAAAATCGGTTATTCAGAGGCATAACTGTGTTTTATTACCTTCTAACAATTGTACGACTCTAGATTAATAATCTTTGTAATAGCTCCGGCTCTGAAGTACTCCTTAAGAAAGTAGTATTAAAAATCTTTCTAATTTAATAGTGCCTTTAGAAGTTACGATTAATAAATTTTGGAAAAAACAACTAGTTGTCGAATTTCGATATTGTTAAGAACAAACGTTATAATTATAACATAAACTACTCTCAAATCTTTTCTATTACTACGCACTTTTTTTTAACTAAGCCAAAAAGTAGCCAAAAAGTCTTTGAGGTATTTGCGGTTATTTGTCGGGTTTAACGCGCTTTTTAATAATTCTTTTGTTATAGTAAAATATATATTATAATTAGGTTATATTAATTGTTTTATAACTTTAGTCTTTTGACTTTCATTATTTGATTTTAAAAGTACCCTTTTTTTTTTAAAGGTTCGAGTAACTCTTGATTTTAATCTTTTGCTAGGAGCAATAAGAGCTGTTTTATCCGCGACTTAGTATTATAGAGATTATTATGTTTAAAAAACTCCTCAGCCTTAGTTACTTAAAGTAAAGCTTTTATAAGTTTAGGTTTAATATTCTTAAATATTTCCTATTGTTTTTTAAGACCTCGCTCTAAGTCGTATGGCTCTTAAACTCATAAAACAACTTATAAAATCGATTTGCGCTCTGTACCCACATCAAGTCTCTTGGGATTTGTTATATCATGTAAGACACTTCTTTCAGTTACGCTTAGTGCCGCTAATTGTTTTAATATATCGACACTTTATAAGACTTAATTAAAGTACTTGTGAATTAAAAGTCTAGTACTTTTTTGTATTTTTATCCCCGAGTTTTTACTAACAGGTACTAAGTCAATTAAAGGCTTAACTAAAAGTTCAGTATCTAAGTCTATTAATTTAGGGGGAAATTACTCTACCCCCGAGGTTATAAACTTAGATTTAATTAGAGGCGTTATTGTCACCCCCGAATTAATAGGCTCCTCGACTTTTATAACTTCCAAAACTTTACTTAGTTATTTTTATTTAAAAAAAACACTAACATTTAATTTTAGCGTATTATCGGCGTTTAAGCGGTTTATTAATATATACTTAACGTCTTAAGCCCTTATCTTGTCTTTTTGAAATAATTCGGTTATCTTTTAAAGTTTTACGTACGACTGGCCGGCCGTTTTTTTAATATTAAAAAAAGTAAAAAATAAGGTTTTGTTAAAAGTAACGTTTTTTATGACTATTATACATTATAATTAAGGTACCTAGATTTTATATATATTAAACAAAACGTAACCAATCAAATATTTAATATACGCTCTTAGGTCGACTTTAAAAGCTCTCTTTTTATAAAGCGCTTCTCGATCTTTTAACAAAAGGTATATACATAACCTATATATATAAATCCCGCTTTAGTTAAGCCGTAAATCAGTAGTAAGTTTAATAAATAACTTCGGGTTATATTACTTAAAGTACTATTTAAACCAAAAGTAAAATACCTCGTTTAGACTTTTAAATGCCTTTTATATTAAAAGACTTATATTATAAAAATATATTACCGCAAAAATGATTTCAGGCTATAATGCCTTAAGAAAGTTAATAGCAAGGCGTATCTTAATTACTTTTTTAATAATTTCTTTGCTTACTCGTTTTATTCCCTTATTTGGCTCGTAAATATATAATAACGTGAGTTCTAAATTAATACCGTTTTTGTAGATCTATTTCTCAAATTAAGTTATTTTATTTAGTCCAATAATTAAGGTTTTGTTATTTTAGCGAATTTTACAAATAAAAAAGCCAAATTACTGTTTTGTCCATTGTTTAAAAGGTTAAAGAATAACTAATATTACGTTTAATCTTTTGTTTTTAAATATAAAACCATAAAAAACTCTTGTAAATTCGTCTTTAATTAAGAAGAACTAGTTGCTTTTGTCAAACCCAAGAAGATAATCAAATAAATCCCAAGTGACTTAATAAAAAAGTCGGGTAACTCTTTTTTTAGATAATTGCCGATTAACATTCTAATATATTATTACCAAAGTACATTACTCGCATTTTACTCTTATAAAGCCTAGAATTTTAACATTACAAATATTCTTTACTAATACTTGTAGTGCTTTTTTCTTTAAGTGCCCTACGCAAAGGTACTATAAGTGCGTTGTGTTTTGTCGAGGTTTTAAGTAACGCCTGTTTAACTAAAAACCTTATCAAATACTCTTTATTATTGTTAAAAATATTAAAAGTCCGAAATCAAGGCGTTTTAATGTACCAAGAACAGTTAATAAGATAAAAGAATAATTGTCAAACTTATATTTAAAAAAGGCTAGGTTTGTGTAGTGTTTTAAGTTCTTAACAACTACATTATTCTTTACTAATCTATAACATAGAGTATAATCTAAACCACTATATTAAATTCCTTCTTTTAATAAACGAACTTTTAAAATAATATTAATATTAAAACCCTTAATAACAACAACATCAATAAGTTCTAAGTCTATTATATTTAAACCGTTTTTTCCATTAAAAACACCTAACATTAGGCGAATACCCCGTCCTTTTATTAATAGGCTTAAAATACTAGCTTCAATAACGTCGTTAACAATTGCTTTTACAAAAAAGCCAAAGACTAAAAAATCAACTGAATTTACTAAATAAACTACGGTTCTATTATTAACCAAGGTATTCCCAAAAAGTGAATAATAATCAAAGTCCCATATAGCGTATATTCTAGTTGTTTCTATTATAGAGTCAAACAGTTAAAGGCTAATTATTATAAAGACTATTTTTTTAAAATATATTAGCGCTAAAGGTTTTAACGATTAGGTTATTCCAATATTATTAACTAAAGGGGAACGATTAAAAAGGCAGTTATTAAAAAAGCCTGTGATTTGTTAAATAAAGAACATCTTCTAGCCACGTTTATTTACTTTGCTTTAAAGTTTAGTAAAAGTAATAACTAGCTTTGAATGTGTCTCTTTAATTTCTTCGGTTAAAGGTAAGTTGTACAACTTGTTTCTAATAAAACCATTAAAAGAATAGCGTAGTCGGAAACATTCCAGTGGCTTATATCGATAAGAACCCATTATATAAGCGCAGTCTTTAAAAGAACTACCCGATTTAGAAGGGCAAGAGTAAAAAAAAAAGAAGGACCTGTTATTGTTATTAAAAACATCTAGTCTATTATTAAGAATAATAACTAAATATAACCCAGTAAGCTTTTTAAAAGACAATTCGAGTTACGATCATTTAGCCAAAGCTATAAACACTGTATTATATTAGACTAAAGTAATTAGGTAAAGTCTCTTTAGGGTGATGTTTTTCCAAAGCTCGGCGGACTTATGTTACACCTACTGGGGAGCTAATCGAACCTTTACTGTTTCTAAAAAGGTATGAGTTACTAAATCCCCTGTCATAAAATCTAAATTATAAAAGAGCGCTTTTTAATAAGCACGTCTTTATTACTAAATCCAAATAGTAGGCTTAAGTCGTTAATAAGTTACTCTATAAAACACTATAATATAGTTCTCTTTGATTCGAGTCAAAACACTTAATACTAAAGGAGCGTAGTCTTGTCGGAGGGTTTGTACCAATTGTTAAATAGTCCAGTTATACTTGTAAGTGTTTTTGCTTTTCAAAGAGACAACGCTATAAACGTTATTATTAACGTATTCTTAAACCCACTTTATAATAGCCTTATAACTCTTCGCCTTTTCGTTCTAAAAAAGCATAAACATTAAGTATTCTATCAAGAACAGCTTAAACCTAGCCACGACTTTTTCTAAAGTCGCTACTTTGTAATTCGCTTTGTTAGGTTTTACTCCTTTAGCCTTAAGGTCTTTGATATCTTTTTCTTAAATAACCTAAGCCTTGATTATTACTTCGGCTTCTCGTGTATCATTAATCTTATATTCGACAGTGAAAAGTATTAAAGTAATTAGTTCTATATCCAATGGGTTTACTAAGTCAGGAACATCTAAATTAAACTCTATCTAGATTTTATTCAAATAACAAAAGTCTTTATAGACTTAAAACTATATAAGCCAAATACGCTTGTCGTAAGTAAACAATAGCTCTTTAACTGTAGATTTGTCATTTATTATAAAAAGGTTACTTTTGAGAACTTAAAACGTAAAGGAAAATTCGAAGAATTTAAGGAATTAAAAGAAAAAATAAAAATAAAAAACAACTAAAGGATTTAAATCCACAGCTTTTCTAGGTTCTTATATAAGTTGTTAAGGTCAAAGAAGCGGTGTGTTAAAATAACAGTGAAAACTCTACAACAAATAGTTCACAGAACTTCAAGAACTCCAAAGAACTCAAGGAACTTTAATCTAATCGGCTACGCGTAATATAGAAAAATATTAACTTAATAGCTTCGTCACAGGGCTTATAACTAACGTACACAATAAGACTCAGGCTCTACGAGCACTTAAATTAATAGAATGTATTAATTAATTAAGTAAAATCTAAGTAAAAAGTGTGAAAAGGGGAAGTACTCCCCTAAGGCGGTATACAGTGGCAGAACCCTATTTAGAAAGTGTGCAGTGCCAAGAGAGCAGTTTAGGCGAGCTGCAGCCGTGCCTATACGACACTATATAAATAAAATAAAAGATAAATGTTGTTTAGGTTTTAATTATTATAAAATTTATTTAACGCTATAATCGCGTGTAAAAGCGCCTATTCGTGACTTTTATAATTTTGACTTTAATTAACTTTGACTTTTTTACTTATTTTACTTACCCCTTATTTATTTATTTAAAGCCATTATTATAACACTAAAATAAGGTATAAATAGGCGCCTTTATATTAACTAATATTAATTCTATTCTTACAACAATATAAAAAAAGATTTATATATTATTAACCTTCGCCGCGCGCCAATAGCCGTGCCTTTTCTCTTAAATATTACGCCATTATTAAATCTTTAAAATAATAATAAAAAAATCAACTTTAATAAAGCGTTTATATTCTTATTAATAAAAGAGGAGGATAACGCTAATATTCTTAAGGCGAAGTAATTTATTATATACCAAAACCTAATCTTTTATTACGCATTAAAGGCCGCCTTTAAAAAAGTTATTCTTTTACCTTTGACTGGTTTTTAATACGCCCCAACTAAAGCTATAAAGGCCATACTTATAATGTTACTATTACTTCTAAACCAAATATATTACGTAAAATATAAAAAATTTCACATACTTAGCCGATTTTTAATAAACAATAAAAAACAAAAAGATGAAATATACGTAACTTGTTTTTATAATAAACGAAAATGCCTAACCGGTGGTTATAAAAAAAGGAAAATAGGGGCTATTATTACTAAAGAACTTGAACTGAACTTATACTACAAAAAGTACTGGGCCTATTAATAAAAGACCCCATAAAAAAATGAACAAGTATACAACTTGTTATAATTATAAAAAACAACAATATTAATAAAAATACACTTATGGGAACTTACAAGCCAAATACTTATTAAACAACTTAGTCAATAGGTTAGGAAAAAGCCAACAGCTTAATGTACTTCGCCGGCCGTTAGTTGTTAGCGATTATTAAGCTTTTAATACTTAGCCAAGAAAACATTGGTTTATAATCAAAGATGATGTTTTTATAATCGGCCATTAATACTTATAATAATACTTATAATATGTTTTATATAATAGATTCTAATTTGGGATTCTCTTATTAAGTATATTATAGGACTTTTTAATAATAGCTCTTAAATACAAAATATTAAAACCTTAAAAACAATTAAAAAAATATTTATTAATATTATTAATATATAGTACTACTTATAATAATATTATATTAAAATTAAGAAAGACTAAAGCTATCACCTACTAATCTCTGATTAATCCCCTAATATTAATATTATTTTTAAAGCGCTTTTATTACATATTAAGATTTAGTACTTAAAGAAAGACACCATATTAAAGTATAAAGAAATTTAAAATAATGTGATACTTTAGAAGTTAAAACGAAAGTATAATTTTACTTTTTTTTTAAATATAAGCCTTTTAATTATTCTTGTCGTCTTTATAGCTTAATGATAATAAAGCGTCTCTTAACTATAATATACTTAATTCTCTATTATAGTTTAAAACAAGGTTTTTAATTAAATAAAAAGTTATTATAAGTTTATTATATAATGTTAAAAATATAATACTTAAAAATGAAATATTTTAAAAAAAAAAAGTACTTTAAAAGGTATTTTATATAAGGAAAAGGGTAGAATTTAATAATGTTTTTAAAATTAAATATAAGGACTATGTTATAATATATATTAAAAACGTTATTTTAAAAAGGGAGTTTAAGAATAAAACGACTAAACTATTTTTTAAAATCCTTTAAGACTTATTTAATTTCTCTTTAAGTTATAATAAAACATAATGATTATTAATAATTAAAAACAAATATAATAAGAAACTATTTAATTAAACCTTAATAAATAAGTCATTAAACTATATTATACTAATATTATAAAACTTTAAACATTAAATAAAATATTAATATAAAATATTTATTTATATTATTAAATATAATAATAACACTTTTATCATTATAATCTCTAGAATAACATATTATTAGGAGTAAAATAAAAAACCTTTTAATATATACCAAAGAATTAGTCAGCGGCTTAAAACATATAAGATAAGAAGTTATCATTAAATTTATCAAAATACACATTTAAGTAAAACTTTCACAAAAGATGTATGGAAAGTATATAATACAATGGTTTATTTATATAATAAAGTATTATTTATATAACAAAAAATAAAAAGCCTAAACCAAGTACTTTAAGAATAATTTTAGGACTATTTTTAATAATATAATCCACTAATTATAAAAAGACTATTAATTAGTCTAAAATTAAATTAAAGCGGGGAATATACGTATAAGGCGCGTGCTTACTTAGTAAAAAACAACAAAAAAACAAAAAAGGCTTTAAGATTAACCTTAAAAAACACTTAAATTATCTAATTAATTATATTACTTTTAATATATATAAAATCTAAGTACCTTAATTATACCATATTATTATAACACGTAATATTTATTTTAATAAGACAAAGTTTTACTTTTTAAATAAAAAGAAGTTAGTTAACTAAACCGCTTTTATTTTAAAAGAACTTATTATTATAATAAAAGAAAACAACGTCTTCTTAAACGTAAAGCTTAATATAAATAATATTATAAAAAATATTATAAGGAAACAAACGACTACGTTAAATGCCATTATTAAAAAATATGTTAAAAAGTTAATGAAAATAGAAATCATTATATTAAAGGTGCCCCCCTTGCTTATAAAAATGTTTCGCTCGATTATTAAACCACTTGCTATAATACTAATAAACCTTGATTTTTTTTAAACTATTAATAAACTTAGGGATAATAGAAAATAAAATGGGAAAGATTTCTTATAAAAGCCAAAAAGTAAAGAATAATAATATAGTCCTTTATAAGAGTTAAAACTTAGGGGTAAATGAAGTGACTTTTTATAAAAATAGTATCAAAAACGACAATAAAATTCTAACTCTTTATAAAAAATTAAATTCAAGCGTTTTAAAACTTATTAAAAATTGAATACTTAAAAATTAGTTTAAGAAAAACGAATTATAGAGTGAAGGAACAAATTTAAGTATTAAAGAAATGCGTCAAATACACTCTTAAATTATGATATTAAGTGAAAGGTTATAAGACTTGAAATAATAAGTCCTCAAAGTAATAAAAACTCTTCTTATAATAATTAGGATAAACGACGATTTTTAAATACTAGTCAAAGTAAGCTAATAATAATAATAAAGATAAAAACGTAATTAAATTTATATAATACAAGAAATATAAAAGAAACATAATAAACTTACAATTAAAGGTCATTACTCCATAATAATAGCTTTACGATAAAACAATTATTCACATATAATAGAGTTTATTAGTACATTTTATAAAGTTACTCTAATATAAGTAAATAGGAAAAACACAGTTATATTATATATAATAATGACAATAATTGTTTTAAGTATTAAAGTGGAAATAAATTTTATAATTGTTTTTAATTCACATAACTTATATTAAAAAAAGCTTTTAAAAGATTTAAAAAACTGGAATAAATTAAACAACTAAGCCTAAAGTAAATACTGTAAAAAAGACGCTAAAAAGAGATCGTTAACTTAAAAACTCAATACTATTAAAAAGTGATTCTTAAAGAAAATGCCATTATATAACCTATTCTATTAAAATAGGTTTTCATATATAAAATCAATTCAATAAATAAACTAACTTGTTGTTAATCCCATATCATAATATAAAAAGATATATAAAACAACTTAACGATTTTCTCAACATATGCTATAATATTTATAATACGCTTTTTTAGAGTAATAATAGCGCTTATAACATAATTTAATTTAAAAATAAAACAATTTAACATAGTCAATATATTTATTAATGTTAAACATAATAAAAGGAACGCTTTAATATTATATTACCTCTTAAATGGCTGAAAAAAGCCTAGAATAATAATAAAAATCGACCAAGCATTATATAGCTTAAGAAACTCCTTTACGCTATGATATAATGACTTTGCCATAATATTAAGTAAACTAAACCTTAATCCCTTAGTAGAAAAGCCGTATATTTTTATAAACTTTAATAAAATAATTTTTATGGCGTTTTACGTTAACGATATTTAAGTTTTATATTATACCTTAAATAACAATAAAAAAAAGAAATCATTAAAGGATTATACTTAATTTATGAACTTATAATATTAAGAGATATAAAATTGTTTTTAAGGGTACATATAGTTAAAAATCAGTCCATAAAAACGGTGTTTTTAATACACGACATTTATATAAAAAAAAGTGGCTCAGAAATTTAATATAATAAATAAGAAGTGCCTAAGTACGCCTTTACTAAATTACGCCTTAATTAAGAACATCAGAATCGCCACACTAAAATAAATTAAAGAGTATTAAAAAAAGGTTAAATTAATCTTATATATAATCATTATGTTAAGGCCAGATGTTATATTTATAATTTTTTAGTTATTTTTTTTAATAAACCTAAGCGCTTAATATATAAAAACAATCAAATAAACCATTAAATACTTATTTAGATCACGCTTTTTAACAATAATTTACTAATATATTTATTAAAAAAAAATTATTAATAGCCTTACACGTTTTATTCACAAATAATAAAGAGTTAAAACACTTTTCCCAGGGTTTTATTATAATATTATTTAAAGGTATAATTGTTTAGAAAGCCTTAAGGTAAGACATTATAATTATTTTAATAATAGAAACGGAGTTATTAAGGGTAGTAAAAACGGCGAAAGAAGTAATAACGTTTTAGCGCTTTTTTAAAGAATTAACACTTAATGTAAGAACTTTATAAAACATATTTTATGATAATAAATAAACAATTTAATTAATAACTAAAAAGAATTAATGTATTTTAATAAAGTTAAAACACATTAATATATTTTCCCATTAATAATATTGTCGCGCAGGAAAGCAGTAGGTCTGGTAGTGGTGGCAAAAGCGTCTGATTTTATAAGAGGGAAGCTCTTGCGCAATTGAAGATATATGTTGAATAAGGGCTCGCTTAGGTAAGTAACCCTATTTTATATAATATACCCCTTAGTTGTATAATGTATTCCCGACTATATATATAAAAAAACTAATATATAAGAGAGCTTTAGAAGTTTGAAAACAATAAAGAAATGTACCCCCTAAAAGCTAGCTAAAGCGCCAGGGGCAAAAAGAGAGTGTATATAACTTCACTAGTAAGTAATACTAGGAGGGAGGGGTCTATTGAGTACACAGTTAATAATTAGTTAATTACTATCGTTTAATTGTTTTAACGTATATAATTCAATAGCCAAAAGAACTGAATAAGCCAATAGAAGAGTTACCGCTTATTGTGCCTGAACTAATAAAGGTCGTGTCGAGCACCGTAGGGGAGGAGCTTTAGGAAATGTAAAAGTCTTGAATTGTAAAGGAGTGTAGTAAAGCTCCCCTTAAGAGGGAGCTTTAAAGATTTAGTTATATAAGCAGTTTTGATTGGCTGCAGCGCTATTAAGGCTTTGTTGGTGCTATTAGCCAATAAACCCCTATTTTGTATGATATACTCCTTTGGCTAAAAGCAATTATAAAAGTTATAAAAATGCTTAAATGTAATTTATATAATATGATGGCGTAAATGCAGATTATTATATAATTAGAAGTAGTGCTAATATAATTGATTATAATAAAAGCATTATTGCTAGGGCAATGGAATTAAGCAAGTGAAGTTATATTAAAGCTTTTGTGCTAGGAATTTGCGTTTCCTAGCAATTATATTATTAAAAATGGCTTATATTAAAAAACGCGCTTTTACCGCTGCTTTTAAGGCATTAAAAAAAAATAAGTTCCAAATGTTTAGAAATTTGAAATTAATATGCTAATATATATGATATAATTGGCCGGCGCTTTTTGAGCTGCTACCTCTCCCTTTTGCTTGCTTTTCCCGCTTTTATTAATTTTTTGGCATTGCGCCATGGCTGGGGAAGCTTATGCTATGCCATGCTTTTATTGCATTTGCAATAGCATGCGTAGCGCGTTAGGCGATTTTTATTATAATAAAGCATTATTAATGCAATGTTTTTATTATTATAAAAACAATAAAGCTGATTGCATTGCTGCGCTTTAAGCTGCTGCCGCTTTTTTTGCTGCTTATTTAATAGCAAAATTGATGCTAAAAAGCTTTTGCATATATATATCATTTTATATAATATTAAATATTATATAAAAGCAATATATAAAACTTTTGTTGATTGGTTATAGGCTTTTATTGCTTATTAAACTGCTATTAAGGCTGCTTTAAAAAAAAAGGAGATTGAGGAGGTTGAGAATAAGGATAAGGAAAAGAATAATTTTGCCTTTGATTTGTTGCTTTGTAAGTATTATTTTTATTGATTTGAGATAATATTTAATATATTACAGCCTTTTTTTGCCAAAAAACTGCTATGCCCTTTTCTTACCTTGTTTTTGGTATTAGGGTAAGTGGTAATAATAATGTAATTGCTGCTATTAGTATTAATAAACTTTTAATTGCTGTTATTATAGCGCGTGCTGCTGCTTGCGCTTTTGCTTTAGCGGAGGTTAACGTTTTGGCTAGCGCTGCTTGGCGGTTAATAAACTTTTTGCTTTTACTTTTATAAATAAAAGTAGCTTTGCAATTTATAAATTGCAGCTTAAAAATGTTATCCTAATAATAAAACGGCTTTGTAACCCCAAAATTGCAATTTAGGAATGTTTTCCTTATGTTATTATAATATTATAAGTATATCAAAGCGGCTTTGCAATCTTAAAATAGTAGCTTAAAATCAGGTCCTCAAAATTCATATAATTCTTCTTTATGCTTATCATCTTTTTGCAATATTAATTTAAATTAATATATAAAATATATTAAATATAAATGTAAATATGCCTTAGCATTAGCTTAAATAAATTTTTTAATAGCAGCTTAAGCATTTTGAAAATTTAAGAAAGCTACAAATACCTCAAATTTTTATTAAGGCAGGTTTTTTATTAAGCTATTTATTGGCATATTATTAATAAGGAAATATATCACTTAAAAGCTCTCCCTTTTATGCTTTTGTTATAACCATATATTTTGTATATTAATATGTTTTAGCTTTATTGAAATGCATTGGTTCTTTTTAATTATTAGCTAAATTATTTGTTTATTATCATAGAATATATTCCATGAAGCTTCTACATTAAGTGTTAGTTTTTTGAAAAAGCGCTGAAGCGCTATTACCTTTTTTGCCATTCTTGCTATTTTTAGTAATTCCGCTTCCATCATTAAAATAATCATAATATTTTGCCTTAAAGCTTTTCAAACAATCGCATCTTTAAATAATATTATAATAAAATTTTGGGAGGAGCGTCTTAACTTTTTATTATTTGCGAATAAGGCGTTTGAGGCTATTAGTAAATATATGTCCTAATTTTTGCATTAATAAATTATTACCAAAAAGCGTAATTCAAATAAGTATTTAATAATTTATTTAATTGCTTTTATATGCTAAGCGCTTAGGTTTATTAAAAAATGTGATAATTAAAAAGCTGCAAATGCAATATTTGATTTTAATATAATAGCTATATATAAGATTAACTTAACCTTTTTTTAATATTTTTTAACCTGCTTTAATATAGCGATTTTGGGGTTTTTGATTAGGTTATAATTTGGCAAAAACATGCTTAGGCATTTCCTATTCATCATATTAAATTTCCAAGCCACTTTTTTTATATAAGTGTTGTGCATTAGAAATACCATTTTTGCAAATCAATCTTTAATTATATGCATTTTTAAAAATCATTTCATATTTTTTAATATAATGAATTTGTAAGCTAAGTGCAATCTTTTAATGATTTTTTGTTTTTTATTATTATTTAAGGCATGGTATAAAACTTAAATATTATTAATATAAAATGCCATAAAGACTATTTTATTGGAGTTTATGAAGATATATGGCTCTTTTGCTAAAGGATTAAGGTTTAATTTATTTAGTGTTATAGCAAAGTCGCTGTATTATAGCGCAGGGGAGTTTTTTAAGCCATACAATGCTTGGTCGATTTCCATTATTATTTTAGGTCTTTTTTAGTCATTTGGGAGGTAACATAACACTAGGGTGCTTTTCTTATTATGTTTGGTGTTGATGAATGCGTTGATTATATTGAATTGTTTTATTTTTAAATTAAATTATGCTGCAAGCGCTATTATTATTTTAAAAAAGCATATTGCAAGTATTGCGGCATATATTAAGAAAATTATTAAATTGTTTTGCATATCCTTTTGCATTATAATGCAAAAGCAATAGCAAATTAATTTGCTTGCTAAATTAATTTTATATATAAAAACCCATTTTAGTGGAATAGGTTATATAATAGCATTTTTCTTAGGAATTATTTTTTAGCAATATTAAGCTTCCAAATTAGCGATCTCCTTTTTGACATCTTTCCTAAAATATTTGCCTTAGGCGTAGCTATTTAGCTTATTCCAATTTTTTGGAGCTTTTGAAAGCTTCCTTTAATATGGGTTATATAAATTAAAAGCAATTATAAGATTTGCTTTTATTTTAATATTTGAAATAGCTATTGCTATTATTGCATATAATATAATTATATTTTCGCCATTTGCTTGCATTGGAGTAGCTTTACAAAATATGCTAGCAAATTTTATTATACGCAAATAATTATTTTATTATAAAGCTATTATCATAAAGTAATAGCCTTAAATTGCGAATTTATTATGCTTTTTCCATATTTCTTATGCTGCGTAAATTTGGTCATATTTTTGTTTTCATTGCTATTATTGGCTTGCTTTAGCTAATATTTAAAAATTATTATTTATCCCAATTGCTATAAGCAAAGCTTTTAATAATTTAAGAACCTGCTGCTTAAAGTCTTGTGGCCTTTAACTTAGTATTACAATTTAAGGGTATATTTAATACGCTTTCTTAATACCTAAATTTATATTTTTATTATATAAAGCATTTTTTCTAAGCTAATTTTTAATTATTTGATTTTTAGCAAATTTTAAAGCGCTTAAACTCAACCTTTTATAAAGAATTAAAACTCCATTATTATTTTGGATGCTATTTTTATAAAAAACCATTTTATTTACCCCCAAGTTTTGATTTTTATAAGGGATTATATTATTACTTTCCCCCTTTTGGCTTTTATAAGGAATCATTTTATTGCTTTATACCTCCCGGCTTTTATAAAAAACTATTCCCATTTTACTTTTTGTTATCCCCAAGCTTATTAATAATTTAAAAGGATTAAAATTTATTAATATTATTATAAATAATTTGATTACCAAGAAAAGCATTTTTATAAGCGGGGGGAGCATTTTTAATATAATGATTTTTGTTTTTATTGGCTTTTTAGCATGCATTTTAATAGTGGCATTTAGCTTAGCCGTTTGTTTTTTTGCAATATTTTTTGTAATATTGCTTATATTAAGCCTTATATTTAAAAAAACATTGTTTTCCTTTATTATAGTGATAAGCTTTTTTAAAGCAAAAGCGGTTTGGCTGATTGATTTCTTCTCCTTTGAAGAATAGAATTTTGTTTTATTAAAGCAAATATTACGTGTTATAATAATATGGTATAGTTGGGGCACCCAGATTTTGTATATATTAAAAGCAATGTAATTAATCAAATAATTTAGATGTTTTTTGGGGTCGATTTTAAAGCTTTTTTTATTTCTTCCGGCTTTTTTATTATTTTTTACTAAATAAGCATGCGCCTTATACGCATATTCCCCGCTTTAATCTGGTTTTAAGTTAATTAATAGCTTTTTTATAATTAATGGATTATATTATTAAAAGTAGCTTTGAAATCATTTTTAAAGCACTTGGTTTAGGCTTTTTATTTTTTATTATGCGAATGGTGCCTTATTATATAGGTAAATCGCTGCATTATACATTTTTGGGTATAGTTTTTTTAGGAGTTTTGCTTAAACGCGCATTTTGATGGATTTAATGATAATTTTTTATTTTACGCGCTCTAAACCGCCAACTGATTTTTTGGTATATGCTAAAGGATTCTCCATTTTAATCTCTTTCTTTATTATTCAATTTTAATAGCGTGTTATTTTAGAGATTGCAATAATGGAAATATTATTATTATGCCTAATGACATAAATGGATAATTTATATTAATATTTTATTTAATGCTTAAAGTTTTGTAATATTGGCATAATATGGTTTAGCAATTTGCTTATCAAGGTTTAGTTAAATAGCTTTTTATTATATTTGTTTTTGATTATTAATAATTATTGCGTTTTATTATAGCTTGGGGGGAAATCAAATAGGTTTTAAAGGATTTTGAAAAATGGTTTAATTGCCTTATTTTTAGATTTTCTTTTTGAAATAACATTTCCGGCGTATGTTATAGCATAGTTTTTGCACTTGATTTTGGAAACACTGTTGAGTTTTATTCCTTTTCTTATATGAAGCAGCGCCTGAAGTGCTTTTTTTTTAAGATGGCCCGTTTTTAAGTATTATATTTCTGGCATTGCATAGCGAGCTTGCAGTAGCTTTTTATTTGATTAAAAACCTTATTTTAAGCTATAACAAAAAATTGAATATATTATGATTAAAAGGCGTTTTATTATTATTAGATTATAAAAGCAATAAAAATAATTAAAAGGCTTATATTTAAAGAAAGTAAAGTTATACTTTTGCTTTAGCTTTTAAAGCATTACGCTATCTTAAATTTCCTTGTATCTTAATATGATATTTTTTCCTAAATACCAAATCCCAATATTTAATAAGAGCGCTTTAAAAATGATATTAATATTAAAACCAATCATAATTGCAATATTGCTTAAGGTTAGGTTTTATATATTTAAACCGTTTTTGCTTTTTAGCATATTCTTAAAAAATTGCTAACCTTAATCAATAATTAAAAGGCATTATGTATTTGCTTTTATATAATTGTTGTTTTTAGATTTCACGAAAATGCTTAGGATAAGCTTTTTTTTATTATTAATAAAATGCTAAGCACCGCAATTATTTATAAATATGCTATTTAAGAATGCATATAAATTATTAATAAAATTTGCGGCATATACTTCCATTGCTTTATTAACATTAAACAGCTTTAAATTAATGATAATAGCATTAATATTTCCAAAATATTTGCTTTTGTTTATTAATAATAATGGCTTTTTATTTTTTTTTTATTTAAAGCAATGCTTCCAATAATTTGATTAATGGGGAAAATCTTTTAATCCTTTTTAATAATTTCTTTTTGTAATTTGGCGTACTTTGCTTTTTTAAGTTTTTTGCGAATTTTTTAATCTTATTATTGCTAAGGCGATTTCTTAATTTATTTGCATAACCGCTATTATAAGCATATCATAATTTTTAGCATTTGATGAGTGCTTGAAAATAGCCATTTTTGGAATTGCAGGGGCAATTGCTTTTTTTTAATTATTTGAAATAAAATTGGTTAAATAAGCTTTATTTGCTGTAAGTGCTTAAGCTTTTAGCATTGAAAATAGTTTTAAAGCTATTAAAAAATTTTAAACGCTTTTTAAGGAAGGCATATAGCCCATTTGCTTTTTTTTCATTTTTTAAATTATTTTTGAAATGCTTTTTTAAATTGGCTTTAAAAGCTAAATTATATTTTTTAAGCATTATATGGTATTCCTTTTTTAAAATATTATTTTTAATAATATTAATTAAAGCTTAAGCAGCTTATGTTTTGGCATAA
The DNA here is from genome assembly GCA_002554605.1 of Helotiales sp. F229. NCBI lineage: Eukaryota > Fungi > Ascomycota > Leotiomycetes > Helotiales > Helotiales sp. F229. The sequence continues at coordinate 662,147 of MXAW01000004.1, read as the reverse complement.
ACTAAAATTGTAAAAAGAAAATCTTGAATGCTTAAAACGCTTTAAACTTTTGGAATATTATATGCTTTGATTAGATAATACCTTTTTTGCTATTTTTTATGCTAAATGCAAACTTTTTTTTTTTTAAAGGCATTTATTAAAGCTTTTTAATAATTTGAAATAATAAATAATAGCATAAAGGCATTTAAGGAAGCTAGCTCTCGCTTGATTGATTTGATTAATGCTTAAAGTCCAATAAGGTTCTTTAATTTATTATCATTAATAGCATTCATTAAAATCAATACATTAATAATATTATTAACCTAATTAAACAAATATTAATATTTTGTGCTAAAAAGCATTCATTAAGCAAGATTATTTTGAAATTTTTTTATGCGAGCTTTCTAAATTTTTTTGATGTTGCTAAAGGTTGCCTTTTGTGGTTTGGTAGCTTGTAAAGGCTTTATAAGAGTCCTTTTTTTATTTTTATTAGCAATTTTTTATTTATGATATATCTTCCGCTTATTATTGCTTATCAACGCTATTCATTTTGCAAACTAATGGTTTGTTTTAATTTATATGTATTTATTGATATTAAAAGCTGCTGATCAAAATTTAAAAAAATTTAAAACGTCATGTTTATTTAGGTTAACAAAATTAATAATGCCCTTAAGTTGGGCGTGATATTAAAATCTTGTTCATTATTACGACCACTGGCAATAATTGCTTAATAAAGCATTGTTCTTATTAATTAGTATGTTTTGAAAAGATATCTTATTATTATCAAACATTTAAAAAGTTTAAAAAAGTGTTATTAAATTAAAAAAAGGGGGAATATATGCTTTTAAAAAGTTTTCCAAATAGCGATGAATATCCTTTAATATTTACCCTTGCTTTTCTTGACCTACAATAATTGTATTTTAGTAATTTATGGAATAAGGCTGTGGCTCTTAATTATTAAGCACCATAAGGGAAGAGCTTTAGGAAATGTGAAAGTCTTGAATTATAAAAGAATATAGTAGAGCTCCCCTTAAGAAGGAGCTCCAAAGATTTAGTTACATAAGCAGTCTTAATTGGCTGCAGCGCCATTAAGGCTCTGTTGGTGCTACCAGCCGACAAACCCCTATTCTGTACGATAGGTCGCGAATCCACTACTTCTAATATAGTCTGAACGTTTTCAGCGTTTTATATTAAGAATGTGTATTTTACGCTTTTTAATGTCTTTATTATTTTAGTATTCTACATTTTTAAAGTAAAGTAAGCGTTATATTAGTTGTTTCCCTAAATTTGCCTTTGATTATAGCCACCCTTTCTTTTTAAGTGTTTCCTAAAGCTTACTGAAAGTCGAGTCAATAAGACGTAATCGGAGAGTAGTTTATTAACTATCTGTGAAAAACGTCGAAGGATATAAAAAGGACTTTTTAATTAAGGCTACTTTTACCCTTAAGTAATTTAATGTAGACTAGACATGTTGTTGTCCGGCTTTAAGGCAAAGGCAGGCGTTTCTAATTGTATTAAGGTGACTTCCGAGTATTGTGTAAGCGCCGGTTAGTTTTCTATTTTTACTTTATTATAAATACCCTTTTAAAATCATTTTGTACTATTCTAAAGTACGTCCCGTTGACTCTCCTATTGTTTTAGCTTTAATGTATTGGTTCAAGTGTTGTACCCCCTATTTAGGTATTAGCTTAACAAACACAGCCTGAAGGAAATCCTTAATTAAAAGAACGCCTTCAACTTTAGAGAGCCTATAGCTTTGTGTTTTAAAGAATATCATAAACTATTTAATAAGTCATACTAAAGGAATAATACTTTTAGACTTAGCCATTTCTAATAATTGTTGGTACTTATTTTTAACATATTCTTTAATAATGTCGTCATTAGGGGCGAACTTAATCTTAAGACTTTGTATGACATTCTAAAGGGAGAGCTTTTTTTCTAAAGTCAAGCATTATACTTAAGGTTCAAAAAGCGCCGGCTTTATTGTTTGTTTTATTTAACTCTAAATTGCGAGGTATGTTGACTTTTGGGCGGTTCAATGAACCTGTCTTTGAGTGAATTCTTTTTGTCGAAACTGGTATTGCTCTTTTATGTCTTAAAAAACGGCTTATTGGGCCGTCGGGCGTTGCCCTTTAATTAAGACATTTCGTAAATCGTTATTTTACTCTTATAATAGCGCGAGCCTTATTGTATTTTTAATATAGAGTATCTCGTTAATCGTAAGAGGCAATGGAGGTTTAATAATAGGGAGATGTGAAGCGTCTTAGCCATAAGGATTAACGTAGTCTTAATTATTTAAAAAAGTAGTTTAGTTTTTAAGCTTTATGAACTATTATAAAAAAAAGATTCGGTTTTTCAGGTATATATGTGAAGTTTTTAGAAGTTCTATTGTTGTAGTTGGATAAGGAGAGAAGAGTTGTCTTAAAGTATTAATAAAAAGGAAATATTAAAGTTTAAAAGGTAAATTAAAGAGATTTTGAATAGGGGAGAACGTCTTGTATATTGTAGTTTGACACTACCACAGTCTTTATAAAATAATACAAGTAGTTTGAGTGTAAATGTGGCTCTTAATTGTCGCGTAAGAAAGCAGTAGGTCTAGTAGTGGTGGCAAAAGCGTCTGATTTTGTAAGAGGGAAGCTCCTGTGCAACTGAAGATATATGCTGAATAGGGGCTCGCTTAGGTAAGCAACCCCATTCTGTACAACAAATATACTAATAAATGGCTTAATAAAAGACTTACCTTAATAAAAGTTTAAAATATTCATAATTCTCTTAAACTTTTAAAACACTTAAGCTGTTATTAAAAAGCTCACTTAAATTAAAAGTACTAAAGCACATTTATATTTATATTTAATATATTTTATATATCATTTTAAATTAATATTATAAAAAGACAATAAATATAAAGGGGAATTATATGAATTTTAATAACCCAATCTTAAGTTATTATTTTAAGGTTATAAAGTTGCTTTAACATACCTATAATCTTATAATAATACAAGGAAAGCGTTCTTAAATTACAATTTTAAGATTATAAAGCCGTTTTACCATTAAAATAACATTCTTAAACTACGACTTACGAATTATAAAGCCACTTTTAATTATAAAAGTGGAAATAAAAGGTCCACCAACCGTTAAACGGCGTTAATCAAAACGTCAACCTCTATTAAAGCAAAAGCACAAGCGATAATACGCACTATAATAACGATAACTAAAAGTCCACTAATACTAACAACAGTAGTTATATTATTACTACTATTTATTTTAATGTTAAAAACAAGGCAAAGGAAGGGCATAATGGTTTTTTAACAAAAAGAAGCTATAATATATTAATTATTGTTTTACAATAATAAGGATAACACTTATAGAGCAATAAACCGAAGGCAAAATTATCCCTTTTTCATTTTTATTTTTAACCTTCTTAACCTCTTTCTCTAAGGCAGCCTTAATAACAGCCTAACGGGCGGTGAAGGCTTATAACTAGTTAGTAAGAGCTTTAATCATTGCTTTTATATAATATCCAATATTATATAAAACAATATATATATACAAAAGCTCTTTAGTACTGACTTTGCCATTAAATAAACGGCAAAAAGGGCGGCAGTAGCCTAAGGCGCGGCAGTACAATTAACTTTATTATTTTTATAACAATAAAAACACCGCGCTAACAACGCCTTGTTATAACAAAGGTTGCTTAGTACGCTATGTATATTATTATAAATATAATAAAAACACGGCATAACATAAGCTTCCCCGGCTATAGCGCGACGCCGAGGGGTTAATAAGGGCGGGAAAGGTAAGTAAAAGGAAGGGGTAATAACCCAAAGGGCGCCGGCCAATTATATTATATATATTAATATATTAATTTTAAATTTTTAGACGTTTAAAACCTATTCTCTTCTTTTTTAATGCCTCAAAAACAACAGTGGGGATACTGTCGCGCAACAAGATCCATTGTTATGTCAGTATATCTGATGAGGTCTAGTATATGCTTACGTAAGTATTCCATATATATATCTCTAGTTTATAGTCCTATCTTAGAAAAGGTAACGTTTAATTTAATTAATTTAATATACTTATATATTTTTTACTTTTAGTAATTATAGAGATCTTTTATATTTAAAAAGACTTATTCTATTTTCTGTATTATAGTTAAGAGCTATAGGCTGTTATTATTACTCGGTATATATATAGATTTGGACTTTATTTAAGTCTTTTATTTTTATTTTTAATCTTTTAGTTCTTTTGTTTAATAATCGTTTAATTATTTTAATATGTTTATAGACAATAATAATATTAAAACATTAAATATAAACATCGTTTATAAGAAACCCGAGTAATAGGCTAACTAAAATATTTATTTTATATTTAATGTAAATATCCTCGGATTATAGCCCTTGGTTGACTTTAACATTACGGATATTTGTACTCTTACAGAAGTCTTCAATTTTATTCTTAAAAGTACCGAGTAAATCGCAATAATAAAGACTGCTTAGTCACAAGTTAACTTTTAAGTTATATAAACTCAGTATAATATAGACCTTATTATTTGGACTATAATAATAAAAGTTTACTTAGATCTTTTGGTTATATTAACAAATAATACTCAAAGTAAGACTACTATTACTATACTAAGTAAAAACAAGACCGATTAATTAACTTTAAATCTTCTTGTTTTTATAATCCCGAGAACCTTAGCTATGGCGGTTTTGTATAAGCCAGAATTATATATTTTTAATATTAAAAACGAGAAAAAAAGTGGAAATCAAACTATACGATTTAATAACCTTAAACGACTGTGTACTTCAAACTTTATAAATAGATCTAAAAGACTATAGTATATAAGTATTTTAATATTACCATGTTATAGTTTGTCTTAGTAGAAAAGTATATGAATATTTAAATACTTATCTGTTTTTTTTGCTTTATATTTTAATAAACGGACTAAACCTTACAAACTAACGTTAGACGAAAATATACTGCTTTATTCGTTTAAGTAAAAAAAGAAAAATCAGTTTAACTAAATAGATTATAATATATTAAACCTTTTTTTAAAAGGCTAGATTATATAAAGTTACTGATATTAAAGGATCTTAAGGGCTTATAGAATTCTTAATTATTACTGGATAATTCGATAACAAATAGTCTATTAATTAATATTAAAAAATCAAAAAAGCTAACGAGTTTAGAAACCTTTTTTTATATATTTTAGAATAATTGTGCCGCCTTTTTTATATTAATAAAGTAGATCCGATGTACTGTGAGTTTATTAATAGTAAACTATATACTAGTTATTATGTTATTTTCTAAAGAAAATCAAAGAGTGTAAGATTTAAGAACAAAAGCTTATTTAAGGCCTAAGGTAAGAAATCTTTTAAGAACTTATTAAATCAACAAGTTCTAGAACGGTTATATTTATATTCCAAGGATTTATATAAGTAGTCCTTTAGTTATTATATAAAACTCTAACTTATTGTTTATAAAAAAGTCTTTAAGACCTTTTTTAATAGATCACTTAGAATAAGTCTAAAACAAAACGAAAATCAAATTAAGGAAATCTGTTAATAATTTGTAAAAGACAAGTAAAACAGCTTATAAAGCTAATTTAGTTAAGACAAGCTTTTGTTTTTATTAGTTAAAGATTTAATTAAAAAAATCAAAGAATTCGGAAAACTCGGGGAAACTTAAATCTAAGTTCTTAAGTAATATTTCTGATAAATCGGTAAGATTAAAAAACAATATGTTTCTAATACTTTTACTAAGTCTTAAAGAAAGGGCTTAACTAGGAGTTTACTCTTTTTAGAGAAGTACCTTATATTTCTTTTTAATTTAATACTTTTGGACAATTGTAAAACAACTAACTTAGTCAACGATATCTTGTTTTTAGAATTTAGATCTTTTGTTAAAATAAAGTCAAACGACATTGTAAAGATAAGAAACAGTCAGTTTCTTATTTTAAGGCGTAGAACTTAAATTATAAAAGACGTCTTTATAAGTAATAATAACTAAATATATAATCTTATTTTTTATAACGTTGTTGTTATAAAAGGATTTTATATTAATATTATCTTAGAGTCTTATTTGTTTAAATAAGATCTTTGGTTTTATAAAATAGATTGTACTTTATATTAAGGTAATAATAACGAACTTATAGTAAACTACTTTATTATTCGTTAGTTAAAACACTGATAAAAACTTATATTTTTTAAATATAAAAAACGTTTAAATTATTTGTGTAAAGTCCTTTTAAGTTTTATAAGAATTATAATTTATATAATTATAAAACAAAAGCTCAAACAAGTATTAAAGCCAACCCAAGAGTATAAGAACTTTCGGTTAAATATAAAAACAATGTAATATTTATGTACCGGTTATTTAAGCCTAGATATATTGAGAAAGTTAGTTAAATCAACTAAAAATGTCAAAATAACAGACAAAGTTAAACGTTTAAAATGTAAATTGTGGAATTGCGATATCAACTGAGGAGGAAGTGCAGGAAACACGTGATTGAAAAGACGATTCTTGAATTGCTTGAGGAGCGAGTGAATAGAGCTTAAGGCTCCTTATATACACTGTAATAGGCCTTCTAGAACATTCCACTTATGTTATTAATTATTAATAAGCCACGTAATAGCTTGCGTAATGGCTGACGTGTTTACATTATGTAATAGCTAAGCGAAGCTAGGTGAAGGCTTTGGAAACATTCAAGTGGCAATGATTACAAATCCAACATAAATAATGTATGCTTACTTATGTTTCTAACGCTAATTTAGTTCGCCCGATTTATCGGCGATTATTATATTTATTTTGGAAAATTACATAAGATCTTTTTAATTACCTGGATTATTTTAGAAATATATTTTAGTTATTAGTATTTAAATGTGAATATAGTAGAATATTAGTTGAATACGTTTTATATTTAAAAAAATATAACAAGGTTTTTGAATATATTAAGAATTTTAAATTATAAGTTTAAAGACAATTTGGACTTTTAATATATAAAATCAAACACAATTAAAAAAAAGCTGTTATTATAGTTAAAAGGTTTATAAGATATGAGGAATGGGTTTTTAAGTTTAGAATTGAACTTGAGCTCTTTTCAATTATAACTTATAAGCTAAATAGCAGAACCGAACGGACTAGCTAAGAAATAATCAATAAAAGGGTAAAAATACGGTTAAGATTTAATTTTTTTATTAAACTAAATATTAAGTATATACTTATAGGTATTTACGTATATAACAAAAACCTAAAGTATATAAACGACTAATAATTACTTATTGAAAAAAACGACAAATAGTTTTGTAATTATTTTTAGTAATATAATCTTGTATTTATAGTAAAAATTACTATTGACTTTAGACTAAATTAAAATAGAATTTATGTATTTAAATATAAGGCATATATATTAATAATAAAACGAATATTAAGAAAAGACAAAAGAATGTTTAAAATAAATGTATGTATATATATTAAATACTTAATAAAATAGGTTATTTTAAATATTTACAAAATCTGGGTACTATGCCTCAATAAAATCATTATTACTTATAATGTGTGATTTAATAAAAAAAGCTTTTATATTTTTTTTTTTAAAAAAGGATTTCAGTCTTAAAAACTTAGTTGATTTATGAACTTATTAAAAAAAAGGAGCCAATTGGTAGCTAGATTGAAATTTTTAAAGTAAAAAATAAAACTGTTAAAAAATAGAATATTATAAGAGAAAATATATCGGAATCTTTATTAAAAATTATGGAATAATGAAAAAAAACTCTTAAAATATAAAACTTGGGAGTAAAAGATTATACTAAAGACTTTAATATTTAAATTAGACTTTTAATTCTAAAAACAACATTTGTTTTAGATAAAAACATATAAAGAACAAAAGAATAATTGTTAGGTATGTTAGACTTAAGGTTTAATTTAAGTATAAATTTAGACTTAAAAGTATTTTATTTAAATAAATGTATATAATTTATTGATTAGGAGTCAAATATACCCTAAAATCAAATAACAGATTTGTTTTAAGTATTAAGATTTAAGGTTTGAATCTTATTATATAACCTAAGTATATACTAAGACGTATTATCTTTAAATCATAAGGAATTAAAATCCGAATCTTTTAAATTAACGAAAACATTAATATGTTTTTAAACTATAATGATTAAAGTTTAACTAATTGAACTAGAATTTTCGAGTACTTAAGGCAAGCCATTAAGAATTATAAAAAAAAGGGAAACAATCTAAAAGATATATTAAAGTATTTGTTATATTTAATATGATTTTTAAAAAAACAAAATTTTAATAAAAATATTTTAATCTTGGGAATGTTTATAATCTTAGGGGTAATATATCGGAGAAAAAGTATTTCTCTAATTTATATAGTAATCTTATGTTATATATAAATCTCATGTTTAATAAACTAATACTTAATTAACATATGTCTTTAAAAAAAACTAAAAAAACTAAAAAAACTAAAACAAACCACAAAGACAGTATATATAATAATCGCGGTAACCATTTAGGCAAATCGCCTAAAAAGACAACTATTATTAAAAGGGAAAATCTTACTTCTCAAAATTAAGGTCTAAGATTTTTTATTAAAGCTTAAAAGGTGGAACAATTTTAAGAATTATTTAATAAAAATGTGGTTTATTGAAGATATTTATTTAAAAATAAATAATATAAATAAACACAGATATTAAACGCCGGAATATTTTAACTCAAATATTATGTTAACGTTTGTACCGTTTATGTGGGTGTTTAAATATAAACCCAATAAAAACAGATATATTTCGAGATATTAATTATATATTATAATATATAAAGACTTTTAAAGTAAATTTACGATTATTTTAATATATATAAGTACTTTAGTAATTAAGTCATTTAAAATAGCCATAGCGTTTATAATTGAATTTGATTTAAAAGTCAAGTATTTTGATGTGATTAATGTATTTATTAATGTTTTCTGAGATATAAATAGGGAAATAGTATATTTTATGGAATATATGACTTCTTTTATTTATAATATAAATATATTAATAAGACTTTAATGAGTCTAGAGTTATCTCTTTATTTTAAAAAACTTTATATATTCATGGACCTTAAGCACAAAGTTTTAGTGTTATTTTATGTTGACGATATTTAAGTGTTTTTTTATCGAGATAATATAAAGCTTAGTAAAGAATTTATTAAAAAGCTTAATTAAATATATAATATATATAATATATATAATTTTAAAGATATTAAATAATTTTTAAGGATTAAAATAGTGTGTAACTAAAAGCGCAAAGCTATTTTTTTTGTTTATAATTAATATATTAAAAAGATTACTTATAAGTTTGAATAAATAAATAAGAAGTGTTTTATAATTTTGTTATTTTAAATCGAATTTATGAAATTTAATAATTAAGTATTAGAGAAAGTCATTAACGTATATTAAGAAAAGGTTAGATTTGTATTATATATAACAATTATTATATGATTAAACGTTGTATATATTATAACCCTATTTTCATAATTTGCCATAAACCCTAAATTAGAGTTTTTATAATTATATATTAACTTATTTATTATTTGTTTAGAACGTGTTTTTTAGGGATTATATTTAAAAGTAATTAAATATGGGTTGTATTTATTATTTTTAATGTTTTATTTATAAATGATTTTAAAATAAAACGATTATTATAAAAATATGTGATTTTAATGTTTAGTAATTTAATAATCTGGAAAATATCTCGATAGTTTATAATTATGACTTTTATAATAGAAGTAGAATTGCTATTTTTCGAATATATAAGAAAAGAAGCCATGGCGTTTTAGCGATTTTTTAAGGACTTGTCTTTAAATATTGGTAAAACTTAGGAAATCTTTTATAATAATTAATAAATAATTAAACTTATAGTAAATAATAGTAAAAAGATTATTACTAAATTATACTATATGAATATTTAAAACATATGACTTAAATAAGAGTTTATTTAGGGTTTGTTTAAGGTTATGTATTTATTAATAAATAATATACTTACTAATAAACTCACAAAGAATTTGTCTTGCTAGAAATTTAAATAATTTAAAGCTTTTTTAAATTTTAAAGATTATAAATCTTAAATCGAAAAGTTTTAAATATATTTATTAAAAATATATTAATGATTTATATATATTTTCATTTATTAAACTAACTTTTTTAATTTTAATAAATAAGTATCCTTTATTATTCTAAATAAAAAAAAAGTAAAAATCTAATATAAAAAACCACAAAAAACCCCGAGTTTATACAAAACCTAACGAAAACTTATTTAAGACTATAAAGCCCGGGTAATTCCTTTTAATGAATCTGCTAATAATTGATCCTTTTAAAAGATTTTCTTAATAATGGCACTAGTTTTACCAATAGTATTATCATTATCCTTATCTTTTTTTCCACACCTAAAACCAAGACAATAAAACCTAATTAGTAAGATCTCGATTTCTTCATTTTCTTCATTTTCTTCTTTTTTACTTTTATCATCTAATCTACTTTTTTTTTTAACAAAGTCTTAAAAGTTATATAAATTAAGTAGATACTTCATATAATATTAATAAAAGATTTATAAAAAATTCAAAAAGGCTCACTAGAAAAAAGAACTGTTTTTAGTTTTTAAGAAAGAAATCAACCGAATATTATAATAGAAGATTTAAGGAAAAATGATATAACAAATGTATTTAAAAGTATAATTATAATAATATAAACTAACAAAAAGGGTATTAACAAAGTATTTGCCTTTATTATTATAGTTATATATTATAAAATAAATATATAAAAAATAGGGCTTAGTAAATCGTTAACTTATAAATATATATTAATATTTATTTATAATTATATAATAAAAACGAATATAAAAAACATAATAAAGAAATATATATTATATTTACGTTTAATAAACGAGGTTTTAGATCTTGAATTATATTTTAAAAAAATGTAAGACTTATAAAAAGATTTTTAAAGACATAAAAATATATCTAAAATAAACAATAAAGATATAATAAAACGTTTTTGATTTAAGCTTTTATTATTTAAATATTGTGATTTTCTTAACTTTTCTTGTAATACGGAAAGTGGAGCAGGTCTTTTTAAGTGTGAAAGATCTCTACGATCACTAAAAGTAAAAAGTGTGTAAATATATTAAAATAATTGAATTAAGCGTTATCCTTTTTAAAATAAGACTACGAGCTAGAAATATATACATAAAATACTTATGTAAACATACACTAGACCTTATCAGATATACTAACACAACAATAGAACTTGTTACACGACATACCCCTATAGTGAGATATTATTTGTACAATTAAAAGCTCGCTATTCCTAATATATAATATATAGTCGTAGCCAAAAAGGATAATTATACTAGTTATATACCTCGGATTATAATACACTTATAACAAATTATATAAATGACTACATACAGGCGCTGTACAAATTAAAAAAAAAAATATAAGTACGCAGCTAATACGCGTAGTAAAATCGCGTAATATAAACAATCGTCGCATCCAATATAAACATAATACCTATTAATAATTATAAAGTACAATAAATAAAAATAAACAACAAATACACAATTAACGCGTATTAAACTAATATATCAAAACATATAAAAAAAATATATAATTATAAGTTTAACGTAAAAAAAATAAAAAATTATATATCATTGTTATCTTACTTAATTCTTAATACCTAATTTAAGTTTAAAATAATAAGGCTTTACACGGGTACTCCCAATGTTAAAATAACATCACATTTATACAGTTAATACTATAATTAAATAATCTAAAAATTAAATAATTACTTCAAATTAAGTTTACAAAAAATAAGAGTAAATTATACTCATTTATTAGTTGAGTCAAAATTCATTATATACTTTGTTACACGTTATTTATTAATTGATGTATTATTAAATGGCCCGAGCGCGTCAGTCAATAATTGAGTAATCGCGCCTATTGGGTTAATAACCATATAAAAAGTGTTTGTTTTAATAAACAACAACTTTCCTTTAATATTAACATTATATACATTTGCGCCTATACTTCTTTTGTCTTCTCTTCTTTGATTTTCACATATATTATTTAAACGACTTTTATTATTAAAATATTTCCTAAGTTAGCTAAAAAAAATAAGCGACAAATATGGCAAGTTTTATACTAGTCAAATAAATATCCCGTTTTCTTTTCACTTTTATTATATGTTTTATATATTATACTTTTTAGCTTTAAGTACTAAGCTAACTAATAATATAATTATAAATAAATACCTCTGAAAATAAACTCGCTCAATTATTTTCTCTTATATTATTTCTTATACGGCAAGTCGTATATTTAGATTCTTTTCCTCTCAAGTCAAAAATTCCTTTTTATTTGAACTCTAATAATACTCTATTTATTTTATCTGCCCGTTGTCGTCTTATATCTAATAACAAGTCCAGTATAATCTCCCCTCTTATTTATGTACTTTTTCTTATTCGAGCTCCTATTCCCCGGGGACGTCTTATGTCTTTTTGTCTTATTCTCCCTTTTCTTACTTTTGCCTTATCTTTTACTTAGATTATCATTTTATAAACTCTTATAAATAAAAGCAAAAGTCATAAAATAATTAATAATTATAACGCTTATATATTTATTAAAAAAAGTCAAGAAAATCATAATATCTAAATAATAAAAACTTAAGTCAAAAACATTTAATTATATCCTTATCATTTATTCCAAATATACTTTTGCGTTTTTAAAAATCTTTTCATAAGTTTTGCACTTTTTCGAAATATAATTCAAAATCCAAGATCTTATTTATCAAATATAAACATAATATATATTTTTTTATTATGTTTTATACTCGTTTTTATTATATAATTATAAACAAATATTAATATATATTTATAAGTCAACAATTTATTAAGCCTTGTCTCTTATATATCTGCTTTACAATATATAGCCACAATAATAAGGGCAAATGCTTTGCCAATACCCTTTCTACTAATTTGTACTATTATAACTATACCTTTAAGTACACTTGTTATGTCGCTCCTCTTTAAATCCTCTATTATAGCATTCGATTAATCTCCTTTTTAAAAACTAAAAACAATTCTTTTTTTCTAATAAGCCTTTTTGAATTTTTTATAAATATTCTACTAATATTATATAAAGTATCCGCTTAATTCGCACAACCTTTAAGACCTTATTAAAAGAAAATAAATTAAATAATAAAAGTAAGAAAAAAAAAATTCTTACTAACTAAGTCTTATTGTCCTAGTCTTAGGCATAAAAAAAAGATAAGAATAATAATATTATTATTAGTAAAATTAATACCGTCATTAAAAAGATCTTTCAAAAAAATCAATTATTAACGGATTTGTTAGAGGAAATTATATAAGCCTTATAATTATAAATGAGCTTTCGTTAGGTTTTATATAAACTCGGGGTTTTTTACGATTTTCTACGCTGGATTTTTTGTTATCTTTTGTTTAAAATAATAAAGGATACTTATTTATTAAAATTAAAAAAATTAGTTTAATAAATAAAAATATATATAAATCGTTAATATACTTTTAATAAATATATTTAAACCTCCTCAACTTAAAATCTATAATCTTTAAAATTCAAAAGAGCTTTGAATTGTTTAAATTTCTGGTAAAACAGATTCTTTGTAAACCTATTAATAGATATATTATTTGTTAATAAATACGTAACCTTAAACAAGCCCTAAATAAACTTTTGTTTAAACTATATGTTTTAAATATCTATATAACGTAATTTAATAACAATCTTTTTGCTATTGTTTATTATAAGTTTAATTATTTGCTAATTATTATAAAAAATCTCCTAAGTTTTGCCGATATTTAAAGACAAGTCCTTAAAAAATCGCTAAAACGCTATAATTTCTTTTCCTATGTACTCGAGAAACAACAATTCCGTTTCTATTATAAAAGTCGTAACCGTAAATTATTAAAATGTTTTCCAGATTATTAAACTATTAAATATTAAAATCACATATTTTTATAATAATTGTTTTGTTTTAAAATCATTTGTAAATAAAACATTAAAAACAATGAATATAACCCGTATTCAATTGCCTTTAAATACAATCCCCAAAAAGCGCGATCTAAACAAGTACTAAATAAGTCAATATATAATTATAAAGTATTTTAGTCCAGGGTTTATGGTAAATTATAAAAGGAAAGCTATGGTATATATAACGTCTAATTATACAATAATTGCTATATATAACACAAATCTAACCTTTTTTTAATATATTTTAATAACTTTTTTAATATTTAACTATTAGATTTTATAAACTCGATTTAAAGTAATGGGATTATGGGATACCTTTCATTTATTTATTTAAATTTATAAATAATCTTTTCAATATATTAGTTATAAATAATAAAAAATAGTCTTACGCTTTTAATCGCGTACTATTTTGATTTTTAAGAATTGTTTAATATCTCTAAAATTATACATATTGTATACTTAATTAAATTTTTTAATAAGTTCTTCGCTAAGTTTTATATTATTTTAATAAAAAAACACTTAAATATTGTCAATGTAAAATAATACTAAAACTTTATATTTAAGGTCTGTAAATATATAAGGCTTTTTAAAGCAGAAAAATAACCCTAAACTTGTTAAAGTCTTACTGATATATTTATATTAAAAATAAAGGGAATCGCATATTTTATAAAGTATACGATTAACTTGCAATAATTTTCTTAACTTTTAGAATTTAGGAAAAAATTTATAATATATATTTCTTTTGTTTATATCTTGGAAAACGTTAATAAATGCATTGATTATGTTAAAACACTTGACTTTTAAGTCGAATTCAACTATAAACGCCATAGTTATTTTAAATAATTTAGTTGTTAAAGTATTTACATATATTAAAATAATCGTGGATTCACTCTAAAAATCTTTGTACATTATAATACATAATCAGCATCTCAAAATATATCCGTTTTTATTGGATTTATATTTAAATACCTATATAAATAATATAAATATTGATACAATATTTAAGTTAAAGTATTCTGGCGTTCAATATTTATACTTATTTATATTATCTATTTTTAAATAAATATCTTCAATAAACCACGTTTTCATTAAATAATTCTTAAAATCGTTCCACCTTTTGAGTTCTAGCAGAAAATCTTAGACCTTGATTTTAAGAAATAAAATCTTCCTTTTTAATAATGGCTATCCTTTTAGGTAATCTACTTAAATAGCTACTATAATTATTATATATACCGTCTTTGTTATTTGTCTTAGTTCTTCTTATTCTTTTAAAAACATATATTAATCAGGTATTAATTTATTAAACATAAGATTTATATATAATATAAAATCATTATATAAGTTAAAAGAGTGCTTTTTTTGATATATTACCCCCGAAATTACAAATACCCCCAAAATTAAAATGTTTTTATTAAGATTTTGTTTTTTTAAGAATCGTATTAAATATAATAAATATTTTAATATGTCTTTTAAATTGTTTTTTTTGTAGTTCTTAGTGGCTTGCCTTAAATACTCGAGGATTCTGGTTTAATTAACTAAGCTTTAGTCATTATAACTTAAAAGCATATTAATACTCTCATTAATCTAAAAAATTCGAATTCCAATTCTTTATAATTTAAAAATAATACGTCTTAATATATACTCAAATTATATAATAAAATTTAAACCTTAAGTCTTAATATTTGAGGCAGATCTGTTATTTAATCCTAAAATATGTTCAACGCCTAATCAATGAATTATATACGCTTACTTGAATAAAATACCTTTAAGTCTAAATTTATACTTAAATTAGGCTTTAAGTTTAATATACTTAACAACTATTTCTTTATTTTTTACGCATTTTTATTCAAGACAAACATTGTTTTTAAAGTCAAAAGTCCAATTTAAGTACTAAAGTCTTTAATATAATTTTTTACCCCCGAGTTTTGTATCTTAAAAGCTTTTATTTATTGTTTTGTAATCTCAAGTAGAAATTCCAAGATGCCTTTTTTTATAATATTTTATTCTTTGACAGTTTTATTTTTTTATTTTAAAGATTCTAGTTTAATTATTGATTAGTTTTTTTTTTAATAAATTTATAAATCAACTGAGTTTTTGAGATTAAAATCCCTTATTATTTTTTAGAAAAAGTGTAAAAGCTTTTTTTATTAAATCGCACATTATAAGTAATAATGATTTTATTGAGGTGTGGTATTTAGATCTTGTAAATATTTAAAACAACATATTTTACTAAATATTAAATATACATGTGCATTTGTTTTAAACGTTTTTTTGTCTTTTTTTAATATTCGTTCTACTATTAATATATATGCTTTATACCTAAATACATAAATTCTATTTTAGTTTAATCTAAAATTAATAGTAATTTTTATAATAAGTATAGGATTATACTATTAAAAATAGTTACAAAACCACTTATCGTTTTCTTTGACAAGTAATCACTAGTTGTTTATATGCCTTAGGCTTTTGTTATATAAGTAAATACTTGTAAATATATACTTAATATTTAATTTAATAAGGAAATTAAATCTTAACTATATTTTCACTCTTTTGTTAATTACTTCTTAACTAGCCCTTTCGGCTCTGTTATTTGGCTCATAAGTTATAGTTAGGGAAAACTCGAATTCGATTTTAAATTTAAAAACCCATTTTTTATATTTTATAAACCTTTTAACTATAATAACAGTCTTTTTTTAATTATGTTTGATTTTATATATTAAAAGTCCAAATTGTCTTTAAACCTAGGATTTAAAGCTTTTAATATATTTAAAAACCTTGTTATATTCTTTCAAGTGTAAAACGTATTTAACTAATATTCCGCTATATTTATATTTAAGTATTAATAGCCAAAACATACCTCCAAAGTAACCCAAGTAATTAAAAAGATCCTATATAATTCTTTAGAATAAATATAATAATCGCCGATAAATCGGGCGAGTAAAATTAGAATTAAAAACATAAGTAAATGTATATTACTTATATTTTAAACGTCTAACTTTATTTATTATTTTGACATTCTTAACTAATCCAATTAATTTTCTTAACGTATTTAAGTTTAAATAACCGGCACGCAGATATTACATTGTTTCTGTATTTAATCAAAGGTTCTTATACTTTTAGGTTGGCTTTAATACTTGTTTAAGCTTTTGTTTTATAATTATATAAATCATAGTTTCTATAGAACTTAAAGGGACTTTATATAAGTAATTTAAATGTTTCTTATATTTAAAAAATACAAGGTTTTGTTGACATTTTAATTAATAAATAACAAAATAGTTTATTATAGGTTTATTATTGTTACTCTAATATAAAATACAATCTATTTTATAGAACCAAAGATTTTATTTAAATAAACGAGTTTTTAAGATAATATTAATATAAAATCTTTTTATAATAATTATATTATAAAAAATAAAATCATATATTTAGTTATTATTATTTATAAAAGCGTTTTTTATAATTTAAGTTCTATGCCTTAAAATAAGAAATTGGCTATTCTTTGTTTTTATGATATTGTCTGGCTTTGCCTTAATGAAAAATCTAGGTTCTAAAAACAAGACATCGTTGACTAAGTTAGTTGTTTTATAATTGTTTAAGAATATTAAATTAAAAAGAAGGTATAAAGCATTTCCCTAAAAAAAAAGTAAACTCTTAATTAAGCCCTTTCTTTAAAACTTAATAAAAATACTAAAAAAGTATTATTTCCTGATTTCGCCGATTTATTAGAGATATTTCTTAAAAACTTAGATTTAGGTTTCCCCAAGTTTTTTAAATTCTTTGATTTTTTAATAAAATCCTTGACTAATAAAAACAACGGCTTGTCTTAGCTAAATTGGCTTTATAAGCTCTTTTACTTGTCTTTTATAAATCATTAACGGATTTTCTTAATTTAATTCTTGTTTTACTTTAGACTTAGTTTAAATGATCTGTTGGGAAGTATTTTAAAGGTTTTTCCGTAAACAGTAAATTAAAACTTTATATAATAACTAAAGGACCACTTATGTGGATCTTTAGAACATAGGCAAAACCGTTTTAAAACTCGTTAATTTTATGTATTCTTTGATTTTTTGCCTTAAGCCTCGGATAAGCTTTTGTTTTTGAATCTTATACTATTTGATTTTCCCTAAAAAGTAGCAAAATAACTAACATATGGTTTGTTATTAATAAACTCGCAGTACGTCGGATCTACTTCGTTTATATAGAAAAGGCAGTATAATTGTTCTAGAGTATATAAAAGAAGGTTTTTAAATTCGTTGGTTTTTTTAATTTTTTAATACTAATTAATAAACTATTTGTTATTAAATTATCTAGTAATAATTAAAAAGTCTATGAGCCCTTAAAATCCCTTAATATTAGTAACTTTATATAATTTGGCTTTTTAAAAGAAGGTTTAATATATTATAATCTATTTAGTTAAGTTAATCTTTCTTTTCTTTGCTTAGGTAAACGAGGCTATATACTCTCATTTAACGTTGACTTATAGGGTTTAATCTGTTTATTAGAGTATAAAACGGAAAAAAACAAATAAACGTTTAAATATTTAGATGCTTTTTTAAGACAAACTGTAACATGGTAATATTAAAGTATTTGTATATTATAGTTTTTTAAATTTACTTATAGAGTTTGAAGTATACAATCGTTTAGGGTTATTAAATTGTGCAATTTAATTTCTATTTTTGTTTTGTTTTTGGTATTAAAAATGTATAATTCTGGCTTATATAAAATCGCCATGGCTAAGGCCCTCGGGATCATAAGAGTAGGAAGATCTGGAGTTGATTACTTGGCCTTGCTCTTACTTAGTGTGGTAGTAGAGGTTTTACTTCGAGTGTTATTTGATAATAAAGCCAAAAGATTTAAGTAAGCCTTTATTACTATAACCTAAATAACGAGGTCTGTGCTATACTGAGTTTATGCAATTTGAAAGTTGATTTGTAATTAAATAGTTTTTGTTGTTGCGATTTATTCGGCGTTTTTAAGAGTTGAATTAAGAACTTCTGCAAGGGTACGAGTATCCGTTATATTAGGGTTGACCAAAGGCTATAATCTGAGGATGTTTGTGCTAAAAGTAAAATGAATGTATTAATTAGCCTATTATTTGGGTTTTTTATAAACGATGTTTATATTTAGTGTTTTAATGTTATTACCGTTTATAAATATATTAAAATAATTGAGCGATCGTTGAGCAAAAGAACTAAAAGATTAAAAATAAAAAAGGATTATAGATTTAATAAGTAAAAGACTTAAATAAAATCTAATTTTGTATATATACCGGGTAAAGGTAATAGCCTATAGCTTTTAATTATAATACGGAAAGTAGAACAGGTCTTTCTAAGTGTAAGAGATCTTTATAATTACTAAAAGTAAAAAGTGTATAAATGTGTTAAAATAATTAAATTAAGCGTTACCCTTTTTAAGATAGGACTACGAGCTAGAGATATATACATAGAATGCTTATGTAAGCATATACTAGACTTTATTAGATATGCTGACATAACAATGGAGCTTGTTGTGCGACATTTCTTTAATAAATATATAAGCGTTATAATTATTAATTACTTTATGACTTTTGCTTTTATTTATAAAAGTCTATAAAATGATACCCCGGGTAAAAAACAAAGCAAAAGTAAAAAAAAGGAGAATAAAACGAGAAGACATAAGACGTTTATAAGAAATAAGAACTTAAATAAAAGAGGGTATATGAGTAAAAGGAGAGATTATATTAGACTTATTATTAAATATAAAACGATAATAACTAAATAAAATAAACAAAGTATTATTAAAGTTTAAACAAAAAGGATCTTTTGACTTAAAAAAAAAGGAATCTAAATATATAATTTATTATATAAAAGGTAATATAAAAGGTAATATAAGAAAAAGTGACTAAATGAACTCATTTTCGGAAATATCCATTTGTGATTATATTATTAGTTAGCCTAGTACTTAAAACTAAAAAGCATAATATATAAGACATATAATAAAAGTTAAAAAAGAATGGGATATTTACTTAGTTAATATAAAACTTATGATATTTGTTGTTTATTTCCTTGGCTGATTTAAGAGGTATTTTAATAATAAAAATCGTTTAAATAATATATATAAAAATCAAAGAAAAAAAAACAAAAGAGACAAAAGACAAAGACATAGGCGCGAATATATATAATATTAATATTAAAAGAAAGTTGTTGTTTATTAAGGTAAATACTCTTTTTATAATTATTAACCCGATAAGTACAATCACTTAATTACTAGCCGACGTGCTCGGGTCATTTAATAATATACTAATCAACAAACGACGTACAATAAAACATAAAATAAATCTTGACTCAATTAAGAAATAAGTATAATTTATTTTTATTTCTTGTAAACTTAATCTAAAACAATTATTTAATTTTTAAATTATTTAATTATAACATTAACTATATAAATATAATTTTACTCTAACGTCGGGAGTACCCGTATAGAGCCTTATTATTTTAAACTTAAACTAAATACTTAGAATTAAGTAAAATAATAATAATATATAATCCTTTATTTTTTTATATTAAACTTATGATTATATATTTCTTTATATATTTTGACATATTGGTTTAATATACTTTAATTGTGTATTTGTTGTTTATTTTATTTATTAAATTTTATATTCACTATTAGGTGTTATGTTTATATTAGACACGACGATTGTTTATATTATATGATTTTATTACGCGTATTAGTTGTGTACTTATATATTTCTTTTTTTTTAAAAATCTATATGGTGCCTATATACAGTTATTTATATAATCTATAATAAGTGTACTATGATTTGAGGTATATAACTAGTATAATTATCCTTTTTGGCTATAATTATATGTTATATATTAAGGATAACGAGCTTTTGATTGTATAGATAACATCTCACTATAAGGGTATGTTATATAACAAACTCTATTATTATATTAATATATCTAATAAAGTCTAATATATATTTACGTAAATATTCTATATATATATATCTCCAGTTTATAGTCTTATTTTAGAAAGAGTAATGCTTAATTCAATTAATTTAACACACTCATATATTTCTCACTTCTAGTAATCGTAGAGATCTCTCACACCTAGAAAGACCTGCTCCACTTTCCGTATCACAGATGCCTTTTTTAATATAAGCCATTTTTGATAATATAATTACTAAAGAACAGAAATTCTTAGCACAAAGATTTCAATATAACTTCACTTACTTAATTCCATTATTCCAATAAGATTATTTCTATTATAAGCAATTATATTAACATTACTTTTAACTATATAATAATCCATATTAACGCCATTATATTATATAAACTATATTTTAAGCATTTTTATTACTTTTATAATTACTCTCAGCTAAGGGGGTATATTATATAAAATAAGGGTTCATCAGCTAATAACACTAACAAAGCCTCAATGGCGCTATAGCCAATTAAGGCTGCTTATATAACTAAATCTTTAGAGCTCCCTCTTAAGGGGAGCTTTATTATACTCCTTTACAATTCAAGACTTTCACACTTCTTGAAGCTCCTCCCCTACGGTGCTCGACATGGATTTATATTAAAGAATAAATTAGGTGTAATCTATTATAAGAAGAAGGTTTAATTAATTGTCTTAATAATAGTTAATAAAAAGACGTAATTATTAATTGAAGTATTAATTTATGATCTTTATTTAGCCGTCCGTTTATGTGTAATAAGTTATAAAGAGCTTAATTTAAACAAAAGCTTGCTTAAGTACAGGAGGGAGTGCGGGAGTGCGGGAATAAGGGAATACCCGCGTTGAATTTAAAAAGCCCCACTTTTAAGGGGGAATTTATTTAAAAGTCGTGCATCATTATGAGTTTTTAAATAAAAGATAAAATAAGACCTGTTTTAAAACCAACTTAATTAACTAATTAAAATGGCTTATTTAGATTTATAATAACTAATATAATTATAAAGATATTAATTATTAAAGATCTTTTTTAGAATTTCTTTTATTGAAAAGTTGTGAATTATTATGAGTCTTATTTGAAAATCAGTTTAATTAGCTTATTGAAATGCCTTTTTTAGATTTATAATAATTAATAAAGTTATAAAAAATAGTAATTATTAAAGAAATATTTTTAAGTTTTTTTTTCAATTAAAAGTCGTGTATTACTATGAGTTTTTAAGTAAAATATAAAGTAAGACCTGTTTTTAAATCAGCTTAATGAGCTTATTAAAATGGCTGTTTGACATTTATAATAACTAATAACGTTATAAAGATATTAATTATTAAAGAAATATCATACGATTAATTAATTAAAAAAAATTCATCTTATCTTAATACATAAGTTAATAAACGGCTATTTATAAGAAATGTAATTAATAAAACTTATTAAAATAAAAAGAACATATTTAAAGATAAAAATATTATTATTATAATTTAAATATTAAGGATTTACCTTAATAATTTCTTTTTATAACAAATGGATTTAAAAATTAATTAATATATATATAATATTATTTATTAAATTATTAATTAAATTATAAAATAAAGTACTTATTCAATTATTTATAAAATTTAATAGTTTAATAATTTAATACATCTACAAATCTTTTAATGGCCAATAGCCGCCGGCGGCGGCTTTTTGTGCTTTTAACGCTTTCAGCCAAAAAGTTACATATTAAAAAAATTAGGAATAAAAGCTATATATTAAAAAAAACTCTACATTAAAAGCGCTAAAAGCGCCAAATTTAACTTATAATATTTATTCTAATAAAAAAATCTTTTTTAAGGCTTTAAGTACTTAAAGTATTTAAGGGGTATATTATAGGTATACATATATAATTAACACTAATTAAAATAAACTTTGCCTAAAAAAGCTAATACGCTTATTAGATTTTTATTAATATGAATATTTATAGTATAGCAAGCTTAAAAAACCTAATTTATTAACCATATACGTTAAAATATAGCCTTTAAAACAAATAAATTAATAATCCACTCTAATTAACATGGAAATTATTAAGCACTAGTTTAATTTATTAAAAAGCCGCTTAAAAAAACCCACTCGTTTAAAAGCGGCCTTTTATATTAAAAGCACTAAACCATTAAAATAGCTGATTTGACTAATTGATTAATTTTTCAGCGTTAATATATTAGCTAATATAATTTAATAATTTAATAATTTAATAATTTAATAATTTAATAATTTAATAATTTAATAATTTAATAATTTAATAATTTAATAATTTAATAATTTAATAATTTAATAATTTAATAATTTAATAATTTAATAATTTAATAATTTAATAATTTAATAATTTAATAATTTAATAATTTAATAATTTAATAATTTAATAATTTAATAATTTAATAATTTAATAATTTAATAATTTAATAATTTAATAATTTAATAATTTAATAATTTAATAATTTAATAATTTAATAATTTAATAATTTAATAATTTAATAATTTAATAATTTAATAATTTAATAATTTAATAATTTAATAATTTAATCATTTAATAATTTAATAATTTAATAATTTAATAATTTAATAATTTAATAATTTAATAATTTAATAATTTAATAATTTAATAATTTAATAATTTAATAATTTAATAATTTAATAATTTAATAATTTAATAATTTAATAATTTAATAATTTAATAATTTAATAATTTAATAATTTAATAATTTAATAATTTAATAATTTAATAATTTAATAATTTAATAATTTAATAATTTAATAATTTAATAATTTAATAATTTAATAATTTAATAATTTAATAATTTAATAATTTAATAATTTAATAATTTAATAATTTAATAATTTAATAATTTAATAATTTAATAATTTAATAATTTAATAATTTAATAATTTAATAGTTTAATGTCTTTACATTTTCTTGAATTTAAAAGCCTCAGGCACTTACGGTCACGCGGAAATCTCTATACTAGCTTAAATTTCCTAGTAATAAAAAAATCTCTTAAATTTTGCCCTCTTGTGATTGGTTGTAAATACGTGGACTGAGCTTTGACTATAGCGTGATTATAACGTGACTTTTATAATGCTTTAAGAGTAATAAAAGGTGTGTTAAGTGGTGTTGATTATACGATATATAATAAAACTTTAAAAATACGGGAATACGGGAGTACGGGAAGTTTATAAAGCCCCACTTTTCAAGGGGAATTTATTTAAAAATCATATATTATTATGAGTTTTTAACCAAAATATAAAATAAGACCTGTTTAGAATCAGCTTAACTAGCTTATTAAAATGGCCTTTTCAGATTTATGATTATTAATGAAATCATAAATATATTAATTATTAAAAGAATATTTTAAAGTTTTTATTATTTAAAAGTCGTGTATTATTATGAGTTTTTAAGTAAAATATAAAATAAGACTTGTTTGAAAATCAGCTTAATTAGCTTATTAAAATGGCTTTTTCAGATTTATGATTATTAATAAATTTATAAAAATATTAATTATTAAAAAAGAATTAGATTTTTTATTATTTAAAAATCGTACATTACTATGAGTTTTTTGAAGTAAAATATATAATAAGACCTGTTTTAACATCAGTACTTATAATAATACTTATAATATTACTACCTTTCATATTATTACTTTTAATATTACTACTTTTAATAATATTATATGAAAATTAAGTAATATTAAAGCTGTCACCTATTAATCTCTGATTGGTCCCCTAGTATTACCCTAAAGTTAATTATAACATAAAAAAAGATTAATTTTATTCTGCTATAAAGCATTATATCTTATCTTAAATAAAAGCATTATTATTTTGTATAATCATAATATAACTTTCACTTGCCTGTGTAAATAAGTGCCTCTTATTTTATTCTCAAGAATAACTGCCTTAGGAAAAGCTAAAAAACCCCGTTAACCTTGTCTTTTTAAATTAACACCTTCTTTACTTATTAGCACATTTGCCACAGAAAAAATAAAAACAATTACTTATATATACTTCCTTAATAAAGCACATGTAAAACCTTAATCCTTATATGATTTAATCTTATTATTATTATTAATATATCTTCTTCTAAAGATGTACCAATTTTAAAAAATAATTTACTTCAACCTTTAATTAAACTTAAAAAAAGCCACTTTTAACTTTTAAAATTAATACCTTTTATAATACTTTTCCAAAATTTACCATAATAATAAACGCCAACTTTACTAATGCTCAAAAGGCATATATAGAAAAATGATTCAAATAGTAGTCATTTCTGCACTTACTTTTAATAAAGCTTTTTAAAATAAATATGCTAAATCAGCTAATACTAATATAATACAACGCTTCACCATTTAAACTCTTATCATAAACCTTTAATCATCTCCTAATTATTACCTTCTTAAACTAAAATTTGATATTTCTGCTATTAAAGCCAATAAAATCAAATACTTTTGCATTTTATTCTTTAATCATAATAACAATATTAAATATAATATAAAACTCTGTATTAAAAAGTATTTAAAAAACTTTTAAATTAATAACTTTTAAATTAAAGCTTACTTTAAGTGCATAAGCAAAAAAGCGAAAACAATCATTCTTTAACACATAAACCTTAAATTTACAAATATTTTTAATAATATAACTAATGTTTTTAAAACTTTAAATTAATAATTCTTTAATCACAATCAAATATAAATTATAGAAGCAAAATATAATCATCTTATAATAAAATCTATAACATATAATAAATTCCGCATTAAATTCAATAATTACGCATTCATTAAAAAAATTGCATATTTTTATTAATTCAAGAATATTTAAAAAAAAATTTCACCTGTTTTAAAGCTTTATATTCTTATTAAGCAGTATAAGCTTAAAAATAATTACACTTGCCTTAATAAATTCTTAGCAGTTATAAATAAAAAAAATTGTAATATTTAAGTTTTGGGGGGCGCTTCCTCCGCTAGACTACTATTTTTTTCTAATTTTTTAAAAACATTAATATTTACAAAAATCGTACAAAAAACATTTTTAAAAAAGAAAACTAGCGTTAAAATGTTAAATCAAAAAAAGCTTTTTCTTTTTTCTTTTAATAACCCTAACTTTTACATAATTCGTAAATGTTATACCCGCCAGTACCTTTTGCTTTTATTACCGTAAAACCAATCATTAGGCTAATAATTATTTTAAGTTAAAAATAATAATAAAAATAAAGCATAAGATTATAAAGATTAAAGGTAAAAACATAAATTCTAATAATTTATTGGAGAATTCTGAAGCCATAAAACAATCTCCTATTATAACAAAAGGCTTAATTTATAAAACAATTTAAATACCAATTTTTATGCTTTTATTAAAAAAGAACAATTTCTAATTAATATTAAATTAAAAAGAAATAAATCATATATCAAATCCATTACATATATTAATAATAAGGCAAACATTTTTAATACTATTAAAACTTCAATAGTTTACCAATTTTAAAAACTCTTTAAAATTTCCCTTCTTACTTTACCTAAGTTTATCATCCCTATAAGCTATAAAAAAAGGCAGCGCCATTAAGTACGCTATACTCCTCACGCTAATCATTAATCGACGTCAAATCAATTTCCCCTTCTTAATCATTAATCTAAAAAACTCCAAAATATTAATAAGCCGAAAGTTCTTAAAACATTATAATTTTAAAGAAAATTATTTTAAAAAAAGACTTTTATAATTAAAGAATATACTTAAAAAACTCTATTTTCAAAAGCGCCTCTTATTTTCTTTAATATATATTAAGCCTATTATTAATTTATCATATTAAGAAGATGTTAATCAATATAATTAATTAATGGCTTAAAATAAATACCGCCGCATAAAAGCCAAAGTTATTAATTTTAATATAATTATAAAATCGCCTTTAAAATCGCTTTTAAAATGGCCTTTAAAATTACCTTATTAAATTACCAATCCTTAACCTTCCACATTTATTCATAAATAAATAAAAACTATTTAATATAAAAGCATTACTTTTAAGTTATTAAATATTAAATACCCCATTTTTAAAAAACATGAATAAACTTATAAAAAACATTTCTTTACATAAAACTAAGCCATTATTAAAACTGAGCAAAATAAATATTTATTGTATTGTAGCATTAGTTATGTACTAAATTTATCTTTAATTTAAGAAAATCAAAACCAAAACCAAATATATTATATTTTTTTTTATAAAATAAAATCAAAAATCCAACGTTGGGAAAAATAAGCCAATATGAAATTATTTATTATAAATAACAAATTAACTCCTAAGCAAACTCAAGAAGTTAAATATCAATTAAATTAAAACTTAATCCATTAAAAACTCCTACTCCAATACAAAACATTCAAGGAATTGTTTTTTAATAAAGCTTTAAATAACCTTTCCGCTTAACGTCCTAATATGAATCACAAAATCAAGCTTACGATTAAGAATAACCTCTCTTTTAAGCCCTTTTGTTGGCTTATAAATAAACAATTGTTTAAAATAAAATAATATATTATAAAAAACCTTTATAAAAAAATTCATTATTCCCTTTAACGCCCCTTTTATAATTTTAATTTCTTTTACTAAAAAGCAAATAATAAATTACGATTTTGTGTAAACTACTAGAAATTCAATAAATTAATTAAAAAAAACCCTTACCTAATCCCATTAATTAATAAAATAATGGCTCACATTTTTAAAGCAAAGTTTTTTACAAAAATCAATATTTAATAAGCCTTTTATAAAATCCGCATAGTTATTAATTTCAAGGATTTTATAACCTTTTATATAAAGTATAAACTTTATAAATACAAAATGCTTCCTTTTAGCCTTATAAATAGCCTAGCCACTTTTTAATGCTTTATTAATAATATTCTTATAAAGCATTTAAAAAAAGTTTACTTAGTATAGTTAAACAATATTTCAATTTATTTAAATTTTATAAAAAAACACAAAATATACGTCAAAAAAAGCTTTATAAATCTTAAAAAACCACGAATTATAAGCTAACATTAAAAAATCCGAATTTAAAGTATTAAAAACTAAATTCTTAGGCTTTATTATTAAAATAAATGAAATTAAAGTCGACTTCAAAAAAATCGCGATAATCAATAATTAAGAATACGCTTTTACTATATAAAATGTACTAGGGGACTAATCAGAGATTAATAGGTGACAGCTTTAATGTTATTTAACTCTAATATAATATTATTAAAAGTGGTAATATTAAAAGTAGTAATATTATAAGTATTTTTTAGTTTTTAATGCTTTGCAGGCCTTCCGGGGGCCTTCCGGGGGCTTTGCGAGGCCTGTATATTAATAATAATTATATTAAAAAAGCTTTTTTTATTAAACTATTAAACTATTAAACTATTAAACTATTAAACTATTAAACTATTAAACTATTAAACTATTAAACTATTAAACTATTAAACTATTAAACTATTAAAAAAACTATTAAAATAAAACTATTAAACTATTAAACTATTAAACTATTAAACTATTAAACTATTAAACTATTAAACTATTAAACTATTAAACTATTAAAACTATTAAACTATTAAAACTATTAAACTATTAAACTATTAAACTATTAAACTATTAAACTATTAAACTATTAAACTATTAAACTATTAAACTATTAAACTATTAAACTGTCAAATTATTAAATTTCATAAATAATGTAATAAGTACTTTATTTTGTAATTTACTTAATAGTTTGATAAGTAATATTATATATATATTAGTTAATTTTTAAATCATTTTTTTATAAAAAGAAATCATTAAAATAAATCTTTAATATTTATTTTTAATTATATATTAGGCTCAATATTTAAATTATCATAATAATATTTTTATTTTTAAATATGTTCTTTTTATTTTAATAAGTTCTATTAATTATATTTCTTATAAATAGCTGTTTATTAGCTTATATATTAAAATAAGATGAAAATTAGTTTAATTCACATCAGCAAAAAAATTTGAACGCGAATGGCAGGTATTACCTACTATCCGCGTATATTACAGTTATGGCTATATGTCCATATTATTAAGCCGATCCGTAGCCTGTACTATGCTATGTTGCGTAATATAGCGGCCATTACGCCCACAGCTGTAGACACCGCTATAAGCGTAAAATACGTAATGATAAAAAAAAATTAATTCCCTTAAAGCCTCTCATAATCCCTTAATCCTTTTATATTATTAACCCTACCCCTATTTCTAATTATACACACACATATAATTTACCCGAAAAATCATTTACACTAATTAGTTTTTTTTTAAAATAGAAATTTATAGTATAATACATTTAATAAAACAAATATTATAAACGTACACCCTAGCGGCCGTATAAGCTGTATAAAGGTTATACATTATTAAGTTACGATTCTAGCGATTGATTGCGATTTATACAAATGGCGCCTAAATCGTTGTGCACATTAATAACAATACAAGTAGTACAAGTAAACCTATAAGCATTGACCATTATTTGTTATCAAGGGTAATGCGCACAACGACTTAGGCGCTATTCGCATTCAAGAATTAAAAATAACCGCAGAACGCCGGCTAATATTAACACAGCTATTAAACGCTAATTTAATTCTAAGCCACGCCAGAAACTTTTGCTAATCCAAGTTATAATCATATAATATTCTTTTAATAATTAATATCTTTATAATAATATCAATTATTATAAATTTGAAAAAGGCATGTTAATAAGCTAATTAAGTTGATTTTAAAACAGGTCTTATTTTGTATTTTAGTTAAAAACTCGTAGTAATGTACGATTTTTAAATAAAAAAAACTTAAAAATAATTCTTTAATAATTAATATTTTTATAATTATATTAGTCATTATAAATCCAAAAAGCAATTTTAATAGGCTAATTAAGCTGATTTTAAAACAGGTCTTAGTTTATATTTTAGTTAAAAACTTGTAATAATGCACGATTTTTAAATAAATTCCCTATTAAAAGTGGGGCTTTTTAAACTTCCCGCACTCCCGCATTCTTAAAGTTTTGTTGCATATCGTACAATTAACACCACTCACTTTCTATTACTCTTAAAGCATGATAAAAAGTCACGAAATAGTCATGTTATACACAAAGCTTAGTTTATGTATTTATGACCAATTACAGGAGGGTAAAAATTAAGGGATTTTTTTACCACTGGGAAAATGTCGCACAGGAATCTGGTCACGTGGGGTCCTTCTTTAGTAAGGTGGTTATATAAGCAGTTATGCACTTCCAGGTGTGGATTCACTTTTGGGGTATCATTGCTGCGCAACAATTAAGAGCCACATTTGCTCTCTAACCTTAAGGGCAATGGTAGCCACTTTGCAAAGTCTTTTGAGCTCTCGTTGAAGGCCGGGGGTGTGCCAATCGCTACATAGCATGTGTTCTTACTCAATTATGATTGGCCGGCGAGGCGGGGTAATGGATTGCGGGTACAGAACTAAAATGGTTCACCTTGTCTTGGCGTCCCCAATTCGATTTAGCAATTGTAGGCTACATTTATACTATTGCAATTAAACCAAATTAAAGCCATTGTCTATTATCGCAATTTCCTGTCCTTTGATTGGCTCAAAAGCGCTGTATTCTTTAGCACTTCTGGGGGGTGTGTTATATAGGAATCTGGTCACGTGGGGTCCTTTTTTAGTAAGGTGATTATATAAGCAGTTATGCACTTCCAGGTGTGGATTCACTTTTGGGGTGTCGTTGCTGCGCAACAGAAAATCAAGCTAGTGTAGAGATTTCCGCGTGACCAAGTAAATGCCTGAGGCTCTTAAAATTCAAGAAAACGTAGAGACAGCTAAAGCCGTCAATAAAGTTATTTAGGTTTTTGTAATTTTTATTAATAATTCATTAAAAACTACAATTAAAAAAGAGTGGTAATTTAATACAAAAGGCGTATTTTGGCTTAAATATTACAAAAGTTTTTGTTTATAATAATTAAAAACTCATTAAAGCAAATATAATTATTATTAAGTTTATATTGTTTAATAAAAATATAAAGTTTGAAAATAAGTGAAATCTTTTTATAAACGTTTTTAAATCAATAAAAATATATAATCTTATTAATAATAATATAATTAATGAATTTAATATAGAATTTATTATATATTATAAATCTTATAATTAAGTGGTTATATTGTGCCTTTATAGCTTATATTCGATTATAATTAAAAAAAAATCGTTGGTTTAAAGCTTTAAAGACATTAATAGTGCTATTAAATATTTTTGTAAAATCAGGGTTTATGTGTTAAAAGATAATTGTCTTTACTTTATTACTTATATACTTAAAATAAGCCTTAATTTAAGAGTTACTAGTTTTAAAGTTTCTTAAATATTCTTTAACAAAGAGTTTTATGTCTATTTTTCATATATCATATTTAATATTATTATTATGATTTAAAAAGGGGAGGTAAGGGTATTTGACTTTATTGGCTTTTATAATAAAAATGCTAAAATTAAGTTAAAAAAAGTAATAGTCAGGGGAAAGTTAAAAATCTATGGTAAAAGCTCGAATTATAGAACATTGTATTATGTCGGTTTTGGCTAATTTAGTGCATCCATCTTCAGAGGCTTTATTAAAAGTGAGTATAAAAGTAATAATTAACTGAATCATCTTTTATATATATGCTTTTTAGGTGTTAATAAAAGTGGCGTCTATTATTATGGTAAGCTCAGGAGAAATATTATATAAAATATTGACTTTAAAAAATAAAAGTAGTTCTTCTTTTAACTTAATTATAAGTCAAAATACATTGTTTTCTAAAAAAGGTACGTCTTTAAGTCAAAGTATATATAATATAAAAATAAAACTAAGTCATATTAAGACTAAGGTCTTATATGTGCTTTATTAAAGAAGTATATATAAGAGGTTTATTGTTTATTTGTTATATAACAATTGTACTAACGAATAATTGAAGTGTTAACTTGAGAAAACGAAGTCAATAGGGGTTTTTAGTTTTCCCTAGTATAACTGTTTTTAAAAGTAAAGTAAAAGGCACTTATTTATGTAAATATAATAAAGGTAATATTATAATTATATAAAATAATAGTACTTTTTTAAAAATGAAATATAATACTTTATAATAAAATAAAATAAATCTTTTCTTATATTATAATTGGCCTTAAAGTAATACCAAAGTAAAAGTTACTTTAGGGGAAATGTTAAAGTAGAGGCTTCTTTTATATTTAGTCTTAAAACTACGTTTAATATTTTAAAAAAAAATAAAGAAAAAAAATCTCCCTTTCAACTAATTAAGGCCTTATATATTTCCCTTAAAAAAGGTTGACTTATCTACCGATTAACCCTCGCTTAAGGCTATGGGTTATACCGAATTCTTTGTTTATTAATAAACCACTTGTCCTCTAAAGCAGTTTATTATGTGACCTTTAAAGCAGCTTCTATGTACGGGTCGTAACAAATCAGTTGTTTATAATTATAACCATAGAACCAAATCACTAAATGTGAAGAAACATCTTAATAAAAGACTTTTATTAAAAGGATTTCTTTATACACTAATTAACGGCGACAAAGAATTATTACTTAACTATGAAAACAAAAATTAAGGGAACAACTTTTAGGGCTATAATGGACTTTAGGGCATAAAAGAACTTTATATCTCTTATTATTATGCTCAAGCTTTTATTACCAACTAAAATTAAAAAAAGGGGTATTAACTAATATTTACTAACGAGAATACCGCCGTCAATAGGACGGTAAATATACAGACTCAGACTTTACATATAAACATTACTAGCCACTCTAAAAGAATCCAATTTAACGTCACTTAAATTAGAATATACAATATTATTCTTAAGTTTTTTTTAAATAAAAAAATATAATCTAAAAATTAATTAAATTAAAAGGCAATTAATGTTTAATCATTATAAAAACTATTATTAAAATAAAGCAAAAACATTAATCATTCAAGAAATTTATGCCATTTCTAAAAAACAAATCAAACACTAAAATGAAGGTCCATTAATAAAAAATATATTATTAACATATCATAAGTTTATAATATTATTTAAAAAAGAACGAAGTATTAAGGCCTTACTTAAACACTAAAACTATAATCACTAGATTGAGTTAAAAAAATACTAAACTAATATTTTAACTATTTAAGGAATATTTAATAATAGACTTAATAACGATTTAAAAAAAATATTAACGAACACTTAACGAAAGGGTTTATTAAGGAATTCAAATCCCCATGAGGAAGTAACGTCCTTTTCACGGAGAAAAAAGACAGTAAACGACAAATATATATTGATTACCGTTAATTAAACGACGCCACTAAAAAGGATCATTATATATTACTATTAGCCAAAAAGCTACGAGATAGACTCGTAAAAGCCAAGATCTTCACTTAGTTTAATCTAAAAGACACATATAACTTCGTTAAGATGACTAAAGGTTAAAAAAAAACAGTATTTTGTACTCGTTTTAGTTATTACAAGTACACAGTCATATTATTCGGCTTAATTAATGCACCGGTTATATTTTAGCGTCTAATTAATAATGTTTTATAATTATACTTGGACGTAACGTATATTTATTATTTAAATGACATTTTAGTTTATTTTAAAAAATAAGGAATAACACGTGAAAGACGTAATAACAATCCTTAAAAGATTAAAAGCCACCTTTATATTTTTTAAACTAAAGAAGTATAATTGTTATTTAAAAGAAGTCACTTTTTTAGATTATGTAGTTATTACCACTAAATTAATTATAAATCTTAAAAAGATTAAAACAATCGTCGACTGAACTAGTATCGAGCACCGTAGGGGAGGAGCTTCAGCAAGTGTGAAAGTCTTGAATTATAAAGGAGTGTAATAAAGCTCCCCTTAAAAGGGAGCTCTAAAGATTTAATTATATAAATAGCCTTAATTAGTTATAACGCCATTAAGGCTCTATTAGTACTATCAGCCAACGAACCCTTATTTTATATAATACACCCCTTCGGTTAAGAATAATCATAAGAACAATAAAAATGCTTAAAATGTAACTTATATAATATAATAACGTTAATATGGATTGTTATATAATTAAGAGTAATATTAACATAATTAGTTATAGTAAAAGTGTTATTATTAAGGCAACGGAATTAAACGAGTAAAGTTATATTAAAGCTTTTATATTAAAAATTTACGTTCTTTAACGACTATACTATTAAAAATAACTCATACCAAAAAGCGCGCCCTTGCCACTACCCTTAAGACATTAAAAAAAAGAAAATAAGTTCTAAACGTCTAAAAGTCTAAAATTAACATATTAATGTATATAATATAATTAACCGGCGCCCTTTAGGCTATTACCCCTCCCTTTTACTCGCCCCTCTTACCCCCATTGACCCTTCGGTGTCACGCCGTAGCTAGGGAAACTCGTATTATGCCGTGCTCCCACTACATTCACAGTGGTATATATAGCGCACCGGGTGACCCTTATCACAACAAGACGTCATTAACGCAATGTTTTTATTATTATAAAAACAATAAAACTAGTTATACTACCCCGGGCCATTACCGCCCTCTTTACCGCTTACCTAATAATAAAGTCAATACCAAAGAGCTCCCGCGTATGTACATTATCTTATATAATATTAAATGTTATTTGAAAACGATAATTAAAACTCCTGTTAATTAGCCGTAAGCCTTCACCGCCTATTGGGCTATTATTAAGGTTATTTTAAAGAAAAAGGTTAAAAAGGTTAAAAATAAAGATAAAAAAGAGGATGACTTTGCTTTCAGTTTGTCGTTCTGTAAGTACTATAATTATTATTGTTAATATTAGTAAACCTTTAGTCACCGTTATTATAACACGTATTACCGCTCACGCCTTTGCTTTAACGGAGGTTGACGTTTTAATTAGTGCCGCTCAGTGATTAATGGACCTTTTACTCTTACTTTTATAAGTAAAAGTGACTTTATAACCTGTAAGTCATAACTTAAGAACGTTACCCTAATAATAAAGTGGTTTTACAACCCCGAAGTCATAGCTTAAGAACGTTACCCCGGTAGTGGAGCGGCTTTATAACCCCGAAGTCGTAGCTTAAGAACGTTACCCCATTGGTTTGAGTGGCTTTACAACCCTAAAGTCGCAGTTTAGGATCAAGTCCTCGGAATTTACACAACTCCCCTTTATACTCGTCGTCTCTTTATAATATTAGTTTAAAATAACATATAAAATGTACTAAATATAAATGTAAATGTGCCTTAGTACTTTTAACTTAAGTGAGTTTTTTAATAACGGCTTAAACGTTTGAAAAGTTCAAGAAAACTACGAATACCTTAAACTTCTGTTAGGGCAAGTTATTTATTAAACCATTTATTAGTATGTTATTAATAAAGAAATATATCACTTAAAAACTCCCCCTTTTATATTCTTATTATAACCACATATTTTATATGTTAATGTGTTTTAACTTTATTAAAATACATTAATTCTTTTCAATTATTAATTAAATCATTTATTTATTATCATAGAATATGTTTCATAGAGTTTTCATATTAAATGTTAATTCTTTAAAAAAACGCTAAAGCGCCATTACCTCTTTTCGCCGTCCTTATTACCCTTAATAACTCCGCTTCCGTCATTAAAGTAATCACAGTGTCTTGCCTTAAGGCTTTCTAGACAATTACACCTTTAAATAATATTATAATAAAACCCTGGGAAAACCGTCTTAACTTTTTGTCATTTATAAATAAGGCGTTTAAAATTATTAATAAATGTATCTCTTAATTTTCGTATTAATAGACAATTGTTAAGAAATGTGATTTAAATAAATATTTAATAGTTTATTTAATTACTTTTATATGTTAAGCGCTTAGGTTTATTAAAAAGTACGACAATTAAAATATTATAAAAGTAACATTTGGCCTTAGTATAATGGTTATATATAGGACTAACTTAACCTTCTTTTAATATTCTTTAAGTTATTTTAATGTGACGATTTTAAGGTTCTTAATTAAGTCATAGTTCAGTAAAAATGTACTTAAGCACTTCCCATTTATTATGTTAAATTTTTAAGCCACTTTTTTATGTAAGTGTTATGTATTAAAGACACCGTCTTTATAGACTAATCTTTAATTACATGTACCCCTAAGAATTATTCTATATCTCTTAATATTATGAATTTGTAAGTTAAATATAATCTTTTAATGATCTTTTGTCTTTTATTATTGTTTAAGGTATAATATAAAACTTAAATATTATTAATATAAAACGCTATACAGATTGTCTTATTAGAGTTTATAAAGATATATGGATTTTCTATTAAAGGGTTAAAGTTTAATTTATTTAGTGTTATTATAAAGTCACTATATTATAACATAGGGGAGTCTTTTAAGCCGTATAATACTTAATTAATTATTATTATTATTTTAGGTCTTTTTTAGCCATTTAAGAAATAACATAATATTGGGGCGCTTCTTTTATTACGTTTAACGTTAACAAATACGTTGATTACATTAAATTACTTCACTTTTAAGTTGAATTATATTATAAGTGTTATTACCACTTTAAAAGAGCGTATTACGAATATTACGGCGTATGTCAAAAAAATCGTTAAGTCGTCTTATATATCCCTTTATATTATAATATAAAAGCGACAATAAATTAGTTTACTTATTAAGTTGACTTTATATGTGAAAACCCATTTTAGTAAAATGAGTTATATAATAGCGTTTTCTTTGATAATTACTCTTTAGTAATATTAAGTTTTGAAGTTAGAAATCTTTTTTTAACATTTTTTTTTAAGTGTTTACCTTAAGCATAATTATTTAATTTATTCTAGTTTTTTAAAGCTTTTAAAAGTTTCTTTTAATGTGGGTTATATGAGTTAAAAACAATCGTAAGATTTATTTCCACTTTAACACTTAAAATAATTGTTGTTATTACTGTATATAATATAATTATGTTTTCGTTATTTACTTACGTTAGAGTAACTCTACAAAATATATTAATAAACTCTATTATATACGAATGACTATTTTGTCATAAAGCCGTTACTACGGAGTAATAACCCTTAATTACGAGTCTGTCGTGCTCCTTTTACACTTCTCGTATTACGTAAATTCAATCACGTTTTTGTCTTCGTCGTTATTATCGGCTTATTTTAGCTAATATTTAAAAATCGTCGTTTATCTCAATTATTATGGGAAAAGCTTCTAATAGTTTAGGGACTTATTATTTAAAGTCTTATGGCCTTTGACTTAGTATTACGACTTAAGGGTATATTTAACGTATTTCTTTAATACTTAAGTTTATACTTTTATTACGTAAAGCGTTTTTCTTAGGCTGATCTTTAAGTATTTGATTTTTAATAAGTTTTAAAACACTTAAACTCAATTTTTTATAAAAAGTCAGAACTTCATTGTTATTTTTAATGTTGTTTTCATAAAAAACCACTTTATTATTTACCCCCGAGTTTTGATTCTTATAAAGGATCATGTCGTTGCTTTCCCTGTTTTAGCTTTTATAAAAAAATCTTTTTATTACTTTTTACTTCTCGGCTTTTATAAAGAACCATTCTTATCTCACTTTTTATTACCCTTAAATTTGTTAATAATTTAGGAAGATCAAGGTTTATTAGTATTATAGTAAGTGGTTTAATAACCGGGGGAAATATTTTTATAAGTGGGGGGGCACCCTTAATATAGTGATTTCTGTTTCTATTAGCTCTCTAACATACTTTTTAATAGTGGCATTTAATGTGGCCATTTGTTTTTTTATAATATCTTCTATAATATTACTTATGTTAAGCCTTACGTTTAAAAAGACGTCGTCCTTTTTTATTATAGTAATAAGCTTTTTTAAGGTAAAAACGGTTTAACTAATTAATTTCTCTTTATTTAAAAAGTAAAACTTTGTCTTATTAAAGCGAATATTACGTATTATAATAACATAACGTAATTAAGGCACTTAGATTTTATATATATTAAAAGCAATATAATTAATTAGATAATTTAAGTGTTTTTTAGAATTGATTTTAAAGCTTCTTTTGTCTTTTCCGGCTTTTTTATCATTTTTTATTAAATAAGCACGTCCCTTATACGTATATTTCCCGCTTT
The DNA here is from genome assembly GCA_002554605.1 of Helotiales sp. F229. NCBI lineage: Eukaryota > Fungi > Ascomycota > Leotiomycetes > Helotiales > Helotiales sp. F229. The sequence goes on along the minus strand of MXAW01000004.1, from coordinate 624,074 downwards.
AATCTAGTTTTAGGTTAATTAATAACCTTTTTATAATTAATAGATTATATTATTCAAAATAGCCCTAAAATCATTCTTAAAGTACTTAATTTAGGCTTTTTATTTCTTGTTATATAAGTAATGCTTTATTATATAGGTAAACCGCCATATTATATATTTTTAAGTATATTTTTATAAGAGTTTTATTTAAATGCGTATTTTAATAGATTTAGTAATAATTTCTTATCTTACGCGTTTTAAACCATTAATTAATTTTTTAGTATGTGTTAGGGGGTTCTTTATTTTGATCCCTTCCTTTGTTATTTAGTTCTAATAATATGTTGTTCTAGAGATTATAATAACGGAAGTATTATTATTATGTTTAATGACATAAATAAATAGTTTATATTAACGTTTAATTTAATGTTTAAAGTTTTATAATATTAGTATATCGTGGTTCAGTGACTTATTTATTAAGGTTTAATTAAATAACTTCTTATTATATTTGTTTTTAATTATTAATAACTATTATGTTTTATTATAATTTAAGGAGAAATTAAACAAGTCTTAAAAGATTTTAAAGAATAGTTTAGCCGCCTTATTTTTAGACTCCCTTTTTAAAGTAACATTTTTAATATGTGTTATAATATAGTCTTTACATTTAATTTTAAAAATACTATTAAATTCTATCCTTTTCCTTATATAAAACAATGCCTAAAGTGCTTTTTTTTAAAATAGCCCGTTTTTAAGTATTATATTTTTCGCATTATATAATAAGCTTATAATGGCTTTTTATTTAACTAAAAACCTTGTTTTAAGTTATAATAAAAAATTAAGTATATTATGATTAAAAACGCTTTATTATCACTAAGTTATAAGGGTAATAAGAGTAATTAAGAGGCTTATATTTAAAAAAGGTAAAGTTATATTTTTGCTTTAGTTTTTAAAATATTATGTTATTTTAAACTTCCCTATACTTTAATATAATGTTTTTCCTTAAATATTAAATTTTAATGTCTAATAAGAGCGTTTTAAAAATAATATTAATGTTAAAACTAACCATAACTATGACATTATTTAGAGTTAAGTGTTATATGTTTAAATGGTTTTTGTTTTTTAATATATTCTTAAAGAGTCGTTGGCCCCGTTTAATGACTAAGAGGCATTATATACTTGCCTTTATATAATTATTATTCTTAGACTTTATGAAAATGCCTAAGATAAGCTTTTTCTCATTATTAATTAAATATTAAATACCGTAATTATTAACGAGTGTGTTATTTAAAAATACGTGTAGATTATTAATAAAGTCTACGGTATATATTCCTATTGTTTTATTAACGTCTAAAAGCTTTAGATTAATAATAGTTATGCTGACATTTTTAAGGTATTTACTCTTATTTAATAATAATGATGGCTTTTCTTTTTCCCTTTTATTTAAAGCGACGCTTTTAGTGATTTAATTAGTAAAGAAGATTTTTAACTTTTTTAACGATTTCTTTTTATAAATTAAAGTATTTTGTTTTTTAAGTCTTTTATAAGTTTTTTTTAATTTTGTTATTATTAAGGCGATTTTTTAGTTTATTTATATAACCGCCATTATAAGCGTACTTTAGTTTTTAATATTTAATAAGTGTTTGAAAATGGCTATTCTTAGAATTATAAGGGTAATCGCTTTTTTTTGATTGTTTAAAGTAAAATCAGTTAAATAAGCCTTATTTATTATAAGTATTTAAATTTTTAATATTAGAAGTAATTGTAGAATTATTAGGAGTTTTTGAACGTTTTTTAAAAAAGGCGTATAACTTATTTATTGATTTTTTACCCTTTAAACTATTCTTAAAATATTTTTTTAAATTAATTTTAAAAGCTAAACCGTATTTTTTAAGCATTATATAATTTTTTTTTAAAACGTTGTTTTTAATAACGTCAGTTAAAGCTTAAACGGCTTATGTCTTAATATAAACTAAAATTATAAAAGAGAAATCTCTAATACTTAAAACGCCTTAAACTTCCGGAATATTATGTACTTTAATAAGATAGTACTTTTTTTATTACTCCTTATATTAAGTGTGAGCTTTCATTTTTCCTTTCTTTTTAAAAGCACTTATTAAAGCTTCTTAATAATCTAAGATAATAAATAATAACATAAAAACGTTTAAAAGAGTAAATTCTTGTTTAATTAATTTAATTAGTGCTTAAAGTCCAAAGAGGTTTTTTGATTTATTATTGTTAATAAGGTTTATTAAAATTAATACATTAACAGTATTATTAACTTAATTAAACAAGTGTTAATACCTTATACTAAAGAACGTTCATTAAGCGAGTTTATTCTAGAATTCTCTCGTATAAGCTTTTTAGATTTCCTTAATATTATTAAAAGCCGCCTCTTATAATTTAATAACTTATTAAAGCTCTATAAAAGTCCTTTTCTTGTTTTTATTAATAGTCTCCTATTTATAATATATCTTTTACTCATTGTTATTCATTAACGCCATCTATCTTATAAACTAACGGTTTGTCTTAATTTATATATACTTGTTAATATTAAAAGCTATTAATTAAAATTTAAAGAAGTTTAGAACGTTATGTTCATTTGGGTTAATGAAATCAATAATACCCTTAAATTAAGTATAATATTAGAATCTCGTCCACTATTACAGCCACTAACGATAATCATTTAATAAAACATCATCTTTATTTATTATTACTTCTTAAAAAGACATTTTATTATTATTAAATGTTTAAAGAATTTAAAAAAGTATTATTAAATTAAAAAGGAGGAATATAAACTTTTAAAGAGTTTTCTAAATAGCGGTAAATGTTTTTTAACACTTACCCTTACTTTTCTTGACTTATAATAGTTGTACTTTAATAACTCATAGAATGAGGTTGTGGCTTTTAATTATTAAGTACTATAAGGGAGGAACTTTAGGAAATATAAAAGTCTTGAATTATAAAAGAGTATAATAAAGCTCCTGTCAAGCACCGTAGGGGAGGAGCTTCAGGAAGTGTGAAAGTTTTGAATTGTAAAGGAATGTAGTAGAGCTCCCCCTAAGAAGGAGCTCCAAAGATTTAGTTATATAAGCAGTTTTGATTGGCTGCAGTGCCATTGAGGCTCCATTGGTGTTATCAGCCAATAAACCCCTATTTTGTACGATATACCCCCTTGGCTGAAAGCAATTATAAAAGCAATAAAAATGCTTAAATATAATTTATATAATATAATGGCATAAATATAAATTGCCATATAATTGGGAGTAGTGCTAATACAGTTAGTTGTAGTAAAAGCGTTATTATTAGGGCAATGGAATTAAGCGAGTAAAGTTATATTAAAGCTTTTGTGCTAGGAATTTGCATTTTTTAGCGATTATATTATTAAAAATGACTTGTACTAAGAAGCGCGCCCCTACTATTGCCCTTGAGGCATTAAAGAAAAAGAGAATAGGTTTTAAACGTTTAGAAGTCTGAAATTAATATATTAATGTACATAATATAATTGGCCGGCGCTTTTTAGGTTATTATTCTTCGGGTTATTACCCTTTCCCTTTGTTTGCCTTTTCCCCCCCCATTAATCTTTTGGCATTGCGCTATGGGTAAGGAAGCTTATGCTATGTTATGCTTTTATTACATTTGCAATAACATACGTAGCGCGCTAGGCGATTCTTATTATAATAAGGCATTATTAATATGGTGTTTTTATTATTATAAAAACAATAAAGCTGATTACGTTATTATGCCCTAGGCTATTGCCGCCTTTTTTGCTGCTTACTTAATAATAAAATTGGTGCTAAAAAGCTCCTACGTACGTATATTGTTTTATATAGTATTGAATATTATATAAAAGCAATATGTAAAGCTCCTATTGACCGGCCATAGGCCCTTATCGCCCGTTGGGCTATTATCAAAGCTGCTTTAAAAAAAAAAGTTAAGGAAGCTAAAAATAAAAATAAGGAAAAGAATAATTCTGCTTTTGATTTATTGCTTTATAAGTACTATTTCTGTTGTTTTAAAATAATATTTAATAAATTATAGCTTTTCTTTGCTAAAAAACCGCCGTGCCCTTCCCCCGCTTTATTTTTGGCGCTAAGATAAGTAATGGTAATAATGTAATTGCTATTATTAATATTAATAAACCTTTAATCGCCGCTATTATAGCGCGTGTTATCGCTCACGCTTTTGCTTTAATAAAGCTTGACGTTTTAACTAGCGCTGCTTAATAATTAATAAACCTTTTACTTCCACCTTTGTAAATAAAAGTGGCTTTATAACCCATAAATTATAGCTTAAAAACGTTATCCTAATAATTAAACGGCTTTATAATCCTAAAGTTACAGCTTAAGAACGTTACCCTGATATTATTATATAACTACAGGTATATTAAAGCGGCTTTATAATTTCAAAATAATAGCTTAAGATTAGGTCCTTAAAATTCACATAATTTTCCTTTATGCTTTTTGTTTTTTTACAATATTAATTTAAAATGATATATAAAATATATTAAATATAAATATAAATGTGCTTTGGTACTTTTAGCTTAAATAAGCTTTTTAACAACGGCTTAAGCGTTCTAAAGATTTAAGAAAGCTACGAATATCTCAAACTTCTATTAGGGCCAGTTCTTTATTAAGCCATCTATTGGCATATTGTTAGTGGGAAAATATATTACTTAAAAGCTCCCCCTTTTGTGCTTTTGTTATAGCCACATGTTTTATATGTTAATATGTTTTAGCTTTATTAAAATACATTAGTTTTTTCAATTATTAGCCAAATCATTTGTTTATTATTACAAAATATGTTTTATAAAGCTTTTATATTAAATGTTAATTTCTTAAAAAAGCGCTAAAACGCTATCACCTCTTTTGCCGTTCTTATTATTTTTAATAACTTTGCTTTCATTATTAAAATAGTTATAATATTTTGCTTTGAGGCTTTTTAAACAATTATACCTTCAAATAATATTATAATAAAACCCTAAGAAAAGCGTTTTGACTTTTTGTTATTTACAAATAAAACGTTTAAAATTATTAATAAATATATTTCCCGATTTTCATATTAGTAAACAATTGTTAAAAAGCGTAATTTAAATAAATATTTAATGATTTATTTAATTGCTTTTACATATTAGGCGCTTAAATTTATTTAAAAATATAATAACTAAAATGTTACAAAAGCAATATTTGGCTTTAATATAATGGCTATATATAAGACTAACCCAACCTTTTCTTAATAATCTTTAACCTACTTTAATATAACAATTCCGGGGTTTTTGATTAAATCGTAATTCGGCAAAAGCGTACTTAAGCACTTCCTATCCACTATATTAAATTTCCAAGCTACTTTTTTTATATATAAATATTGTATATCAAAAACACCGTTTTTGTAAATCAATTTTTAATTATATACATCCTCAAAAACTATTTTATATTTCCTAATATTATGAGTTCATAAACTAAATACAATTCTTTACTAATTTTTTATTTTTTATTATTATTTAAGGCATAATATAAAATTTTAATATTATTAATGTAAAATATTATAAAAATTATCTTATTAAAATTTATGAAAATACATGGCTTTTCCGCTAAGGGATTAAGATTTAGTTTACTTAATATTACCGTAAAACTGCGGTACCATAATATAAAGGAATCTTTTAGGCCATATAAAACTTGGTCGATTTTTATTATTATTTTAAATCTTTTTTAGCCATTTAAAAATAATATAATACTAAGGCACTTCTTTTATTATATTTAACGTTAACAAATATGTTAATTATGTTGAATTGCTTTACTTTTAAATTGAATTATATTATAAGCGCTATTATTACTTTAAAAAAGTATATTACAAGTATTATAATATATATTAAAAAAATTATTAAATTGTTTTATATATTCCCTTATATTATAATATAAAAGCAATAACAAATTAATTTGCTTATTAAATTGATTTTATATATAAAAACCTATTTTACTAAAATAAATTATATAATAGCGTTTTCCCTAAAAATCACTCTCTAATAATATCGAGCTTCTAATTTAATAATCTTTTTCTTAGCATCTTTCTTAAAGTATTTGCCTTAGGCGTGGCTATTTAGCTTATTTCAGCTTTTTAAAGCTTTCGAAAGCTTTCCTTAATATGGATTATATAAATTAAAAGCAATTATAAAGTCTACTTTCACTTTAATACTTAAAACAATTATTATTATTATTGTATATAATATAACTATGTTTTCATCATTTATTCACATTAAAGTAATTTTATAAAATATACTAACAAATTTTATTATACAAAAGTAACTATTTTAACATAAAGCTATTATTACAAAATAATGGCCTTAAATTATAAGTTTGTTATATTTCCTTCACATTTCTTATATTGCGTAAATTTGGTTATATTCTTGTTGTTATTGTTATTATTGGCTTATTTTAGCCAATATTTAAAAATCATTATTCATCTTAATTACTATAAGCAAAGCTTTTAATAATTTAAAAACTTACTACTTAAAGTCTTATAGCTTTTGACTTAATATTACAATTTAAAGATATATTTAACGCGCTTTTTTAACACTTAAATTTATACTTTCACCATATAAAGCGTTCTTCCCAAACTAATCTTTAATTATTTGATTTTTAGTAAATCTTAAAACGCTTAAACTTAACCTTTCATAAGAAATTAGAACTTCATTATCGTTTTTAATACTGTTTTTATAAAAAACTACTTTATTTACCCCTAAGTTTTGATTTTTATAAAAGACTATATTATTACTTTTCCCCTTTTGGCTTTTATAAGAAATCATTTTATTATTTTATATTTCCCAGCCTTTATAAGAAATTATTCCCATTTTATTTATTTTTATTACCCCTAAAGTTTATTAATAATTTAAAAGAATTAAAGTTCATTGATATTATTGCAAGTGGTTTAATTGCCAAAGGGAATATTCTTATAAACAAAGGAAGTACCCTTAGTACAATAATTTCTGCTTTTATTAGCTTTTTAACATACACTTTAATAATAACATTTAACGCGGCTATTTGTTCCTCTATAACATTCTCTATAATATTACTCATATCAAGCCCTACGTTTAGGGAAATGTTGTCCTTCTTTATTATAATAATAAGCTTTTTTAAAACAAAAGCGATTTGGCCAACTAATTTCTTTTTATTTAAAAAGTAAAACTTTGTTTTATTAAAGCAAATATTACATATTATAATAATACGGCATAATTAAAGCACTCAAATTTTATATATATTAAAAATAACGTAATTAACCAAATAACCTAAATATTCCTTAAAATCAATTTTAAAGCCCTTTTTATCTTTTCCGGCTTTTTTGTCGTTTTTTATTAAATAGGCACACGCCCTATACGTATATTCCCCGCTCTAATTTGGTTTTAGGTCAATTAATAGCCTTTTTATAATTAATAAATCATATTATTAAAAATAATCCCAAAACTAATCCTAAAGTATTTAATTTAGGCTTTTTATCCTTTGTTATGTAAATAATGCCTTATTATATAAATAAACCACTGTATTATACACCTCTAAATATAATTTCTTTAGGAGTTTTGCTTAAACGCGCATTTTAATAAATTTAATAATAATTTCTTATTTTACGCGCTTTAAATTACCGATTAGTTCTTTAGTATATATTGGGGGATTCTCCATTTTAATTCTTTCCTTTATTATTCAATCCTAATAACATATTATTCCAAAAATTACAATAACAAAAGTATTATTGTCATGTCTTATAATACAAATAAATAATCCATATTAACGTCTTATTTAATACTTAAAGTTTTATAATATTAATATAATATGATTTAACGACTTATTTATTAGGGTCTAATTAAATAACTTTCCATTATACTTGTCTTTAATTATTAATAATTATTACGTTTTATTATAATCTAAGGGAAAATCAAATAAGTCTTAAAAAATTCTAAAAAATAATTTAACCGTTTTATTTTTAAATTCCTTCCTTAAAATAATATTTCCAGTGTATATTATAATATAATCTTTACATTCGATTTTAAAAACAACATTAAATTCCACCTTTTTTCTTATATAAAATAATGCCTAAAATGTTTCTTTTCTAAAATGGCCTATTTTTAAATACTATATTTCTAATATTACATAATAAACTTATAATAACTTTTTACTTAATTAAAACCCTTATTTTAAACTATAACAAAAAATTAAGTATATTATAATTAAAAAACGCTTTATTATTACTAGGCTATAAAGACAATAAAAGTAATTAAAAGGCTTATATTTAAAAAAGGTAAAATTATATTTTTACTTTAGCTTTTAAAATATCACATTATTTTAAATTTCCTTATATTTTAATATAATGTTTTTTTTAAAATACCAAATCTTAATGTCTAATAAAAGCGCCTTAAAAATAATATTAATATTAAAACCAATCACAATTATAATATTATTTAAAGTCAGGTTTTATGTGTTTGGACTATTTTTATTTTCTAGTACATTTTTAAAAAGTTACTAGTTTTAATTAATAATTAGAAGGCGTTATATACCTGCTTTTACATAATCGTTATTTTTAAACTTTATAAAAGTGCTTAGGATAAGCTTTTTATTATTATTAATAAAATATTAAGTACTACAATTATTAATAAGTATACTATTTAAAAGTGTATATAAATTATTAATAAAATTTGCAATATATACTTTTATTGTTTTATTAATATTTAAAAGCTTTAAATTAATAATAACAACATTAACATTTCTAAAGTATTTGCTCTTATTTAATAATAATAATAGTTTTTCCTTTTCTTTTTTGTTCAAGGCAACGCCTCTAATTATTCAATTAATGAAAAGAAGTTTTTAACCTTCCTTAATAATTTCCTTTTATAAATCGGTATACTTTGCTTTTTCAAGTCTTTTATAAGTTTTTTTGACCTTATTATTATTAAAGTAATTTTTTAATTTATTTGTATAGCCGCTATTATAAGTATATCATAATTTTTAGTATTTAATGAGTGCTTAAAAATGGCTATTTTTAAAATTATAAAAGCAATCGTTTTGCTTTAATTGTTTAAAATAAGATTAATTAAATAAGCCTTGTTTATTATAAATGCTTAAGCTTTTAGTGTTAAAAATAACTTTAAAGTTATTAAAAGTTTTTAAACGTTTCTTAAAAAAGGTATACAATTTATTTATTAACTTTTTACCCTTTAAATCATTTTTGAAATATTCTTTTAAATTAGCTCTAAAAGCTAAACTATACTCTTTAAATATTATATAATATACCTTTTTTAAAACATTGTTTTTAATAATATTAGCTAAAACTTAAACGGCTTATATTTTAATATAAACTAAAATTGTAAAAAGAAAATCTTAAATGCCTAAAACGCTTTAAACTTTTGGAATATTATAAGCTTTAGTAAAACAATACCTTTTTTGTTATTTTTTATATTAAATATAAGTTTTCATTTTCCCTTTTTTTAAAGGCATTTATTAAAGTTTCTTAATAATCTGAAATAACAAATAACAATACAAAAGTATTTAAAAAAGCGAGCTTTTGCTTAATTAACTTAACTAATGCTTAAAGTCCAATAAGGTTTTTTAATTTATTATTGTTGATAGCGTTTATGAAAATCGATACATTAATAATGCTATTAACCTAATTAAATAAATATTAATACCTTATACTAAAAAACATTCATTAAGCAAGATTATTTTGGAATTCTTTTATATAAGCTTCCTAAAAAAAAATTGTTAAAAATAGCCTCTTATAATTTAATAACTTATAAAAGCTTTATGAAAGTCCTTTTTTCATCTTTGGTAGTAATTTCTCATTTATGATATATTTTCCGTTTGTTATTACTTATTAACGCTATTTATCCTATAAATCAATGATTTGTTTCAGTTTATATGTATTTGTCGATATTAAAATCCACTGATTAAAATTTAAGGAAATTTGGAATATTATATTTATTTGAGTTAATAAAATCGATAATGCCCTTAAATTAGGCATAATACTAAAATCTTATCCACTATTACGGCTATTAATAATAATCGCTAAATAAAGCGTTGTCTTTATTAATTAATACGTTTTAAAAAACATCTTATTATTATCAAGCGTTTAAAGAATTTAAAAAATTGTTTATTAAGTTTAAAAAGAGGAGATATATGTTTTTAAAAAGTTTTTTAAATAGTAATAAATATCCTTTAACATTTACCCTCGCTTTTTTCGACTTATAATAATCGTACTTAATAATTCATAAAATAAGGCTATGGCTTTTAATTATTAAGCACCGGAAAGGAAAAGCTTTAGAAAGTATGAAAGTCTTGAATTATAAAAGAATATAATAGAGCTCCCCTTAAGAGGGAGCTCCAAAGATCTAGTTATATAAGCAGTCTTAATTGGCTGCAGCGCTATTGAGGCTCTGTTGGTGCTACCAGCCGACAAACCCCTATTCTGTACGACAGCTCCCCTTAAAAGGGAGCTTTAAATATCTAGTTACATAAGCAGCCTTAATTGGCTATAACGCCATTAAGGCTCTGTTAGTGCTACCAGCCGACGAACCCCTATTCTGTACAATAACTAGACTTATTAATGTTAAAGAATTATAATCTTTCTTAAGATTTGTTAACTTTTATAAACGATTTATTTAAGATTACTTAAGAATCGCTAAGGTATTCATAGAGTTAACTTATAAAGATAAAAAATATATGTGGATAAAAGAAGTTGACGTGGCTTTTAAAGCTCTTAAGGAGATATTTATTAAAGAACCCGTTTTTATATTTTTCACACTTAATAAAGGAATACACATAAAGACGGATTCTTTGGATTACGCCATTAGTGCCGTGTTTAGTTAATTGGGTGAAGACGGCAGATAATAACTAGTCGCTTATTATTTACGGAAACTATTATTAGTAGAACTTAATTATGATATTTATAATAAGGAGTTATTAGTAATTGTGGATATAATATATGAATAAAAGGTTTATTTCAAGGGCACCGCTTATGAGATATAAATCTTAATAGACCATAAGAATCTCATTTATTTCATTATTATTAAGAAATTAAACCGATGTTAAGTCCACTGGTATAAAACGCTCTTTATTATTAAACTTCAAATTTCTTATATTAAAAAAACAAAAAACATTCGAGCCAATGTTTTAAATAAAAAACCAGAATATCTCGTAAATAAAACGTATAAATCTTACACTATATTATAAAAGGATAATGATTTATTAATCGTTAATCATAAATAATTAATAATAACAAGCCGCCTCTTTAAAAAAATCTAAAAGAATTATAACTAAGACTTAATAATAATTGAATAAAAAAGACAATTAAGTAAAAGATTCTCTTTTACTATTATTAAGGCTCTTTTATATTAAGAACAAGTCTACGTCCTAATAAAGAATACGACAAACTTTGTTAAAGAACAATATAAATTATTGGCTCATAGGTATTAAGAAGTTATTAAAACATTATTAAGGCTTTTTAAAAAAAATTAAAGATGTGGTATTATCATATGACATATATATTTAAAACAAAGCAATACACCATGTTTTATATAAACTCATAAAATCACCTACGACGCTATTATACTTATAAAAGTCAGTTATTTTAAACTTCGTGATTGAATTATTACTTTTAAAAAACTTAGCCATAAGAATCATATACAACTCGATTTATGTCATAATAGATAAATTCACTAAATACACGTACATAATACTAATACTAAAAACACAAAACGTATTCACTATAACATAAATATTCCTCTAAACGATCTTTATAAATCATAAAATACTAAACAAAATCATTTTAAATAAAAATAAACCCTTTACCTTAAGATTTTAAAAAAAACTCTAATTACACTCTTAAAAATAAAACAAAAAATATCAACAGCTTTTTACCCTTAAACGGATACATAAACAAAACAAATTAACCAAATAATAGAAACTTATCTTTAAAATTATGTGAACTATAAACAGGACAACTAAGTTTAACTACTCTTACTTGCCTAGTTTACATATAATAACACAAATTAAAAGACCATTAAAGTATCGCCATTTTACACGAATTATAAATATAACTTAACGGCATATAACACATTAATTATAAGTCAAAGGACCGAGTAAAAAGCCATATTATAAAAAAATAAACTAAAACAGTTATATAAGGAATTATTAATTAATATTTTATTTATAATATAAAGATTAATAATTTATTATAATAAAAACATAACATAAGACTAACGCTTAAAAAAGGGGATAAAGTCTACTTATTCTAAAAAAATATTATAACTAAACAACTAAATCATAAATTAAATTATAAAAAACTAAGGTTATTCAAAATTATAAAAGTCAAAGGACTAGTCAATTATTAACTAACGCTTTTAAGAATAATAAACATTTACCTAGTATTTTATATATCCCTCCTCAAACCAGCACCACTAAAGGCATTACTTGCCTTTATTACTAAAATATAACCGATTAATCTAAACATTAAACACAAAATAAAAGCTATTCTTAATTATTAGAACTTCTATAATAAAGCCAAATATTTAATTAAATAAAAGGGATACTTATAATTAAAAAACACATAAAAACCCAAGTTTAACCTTTATTACCCTAGGTTACTTTAAAACTTTCACTAGCAAAACCTAGGCCCTCCTAAAATAAATCAAGTAGCCCTTTAAAGGCTATAAGATTAACGGCGGGGGACTTTAAAAATAAATAAAGGCCTCTAATAAGTTTATAGCACTAGCCTTTAGGTAAGTAAGCTCTACTTTCTCCTTATACTCTTTTTAATTTAACTCATTTAAAGTCTTTAAACCTGACTTTATCATTTTCTTTTCCTTTTTATCTAAAAAACATTATTACTTCTGGAGACGAAGGATCTTTATTATAGCCTCCTCCTCTTTTCCTTTAAGCGTTATCATTATTTATTAATAGAAACCCAGGAAATAATGGTAAAAAGCTTTTTAATAAAATTATATTTAATACAGCTATAACGGGCGTATTAAAAATAGTGAACGGCCTTAAGGCCCACCATAACACAATGATAGCGATTTTACACATAAAATCCACAAGAAGACATTTCTTCACTGGTCCTTTTAATTTTTATAATTAAAATAATACATTTAAATTTCACATTACGTTAAAAAGACACAAGAAAAAGGGAAAATAACTATGGGTTATTAACAACATTTCCTTTAACATACTTAAGCATAAAGGCACATTAAGCTAAAAAAGGAATAGTATTACGGATATACTTTATAAGAAGTATTACACACGTCTTAGCCTTAAGGCTCAATAGCCCCATTATATAGAAAAACTAAGACAAGGGGATTTTATAAGGCACGGGATAATAAGTCATATGATAAGATCATTAAAAATTATAATAATCTAAGAAAATCCTTTTACGATTACTTTAAATTATAATAATTTAAAAAGAACAAAGGTTTTATATAAAACTGGCACATCTGCTATTAAATAAGAGCTTCGTGTTTAACTTTAAATAATATCTTTACTTATATTAATAACAGTCTTCCACCGTACATAATACACTTACTTCTTAATTATTAAAGATTAACCGCAGCCTTCTATATTTACAGCGAGTAAATATCGGACCGTTACACTTTTTTAAAACAAAAGCGGTTTAGCCAATTGACTTCTCCTTATTTAAAGAATAAAACTCTGTTTTATTAAAGCAAATATTATGCATTATAATAATATGGCATAATTAGGGCACCTAGATTTTGTATATATTAAAAGCAACATAATTAATTAAATAATCTAAATATTTTTTTAAAATTAATTTTAAAGCCTCTTTTGTTTTTCCCGGCTTTTTTATTATTTTTTATTAAATAAGCACGCGCCTTATATATATACTTTTTGCTTTAATTTAGTTTTAAATTAATTAATAGCCTTTTTATAATTAATGAATCATATTATTAAAAGTAGCCTTAAAATTATTCTTAAATTATTTGGTTTAGGCTTTTTATTTTTTATTATGTGAATAATGCTTTATTATATAAATAAACCGCCGTATTATATACTTTGAAGTATAATTTTTATGGCAGTTTTATTTGAATGTGTAATTTAATAGATTTAATAATAATTTTTTATCTTATGCGCTTTAAGCCGCTAATTGATTTTTTGATATGTATTAAGGGATTCTTTACTTCGATCCTTTCCCTTATTGTTCAATTTTAATAATATATTGTTTTAAAGATTATAATAATGGATGTATCATTGTTGTGTTTAATGATATAAATGAATAATTTATATTAATATTTAGTTTAATGCTTGAAGTTTTATAACACTAGTATAATATGGTTTAGTAATTTGCTTATTAAGGTTCGGTTAAACAGTTTCCTATTATACTTGTTTTTAATTATTAATAATTATTACGTTTTATTATAACTTAAGGGAAAATTAAATAAGTTCTAAAGGATTTAAAAACACGGTTTTATTGCCTTATTTTTAAACTCCCTTTTTAAAGTAATGTTTTCGACATATATTATAATATAGTTCTTATATTTGATTTTAAAAATATTATTAAACTTTTTTTTTCATATAAAATAATGCTTAAAATGCTTTTTTTCTAAAATGGCCCATTTTTAAATGCCATATTTTTAGCGTTATATAATAAGCTTATAATAGCTTTTTATTAAATTAAAAACCTTGTTTTAAATTACTAGGGGACCAATCAGAGATTAGTAGGTAACAGCTTTAGTATTTCTTAATTTTAATATAATATTATTATAAGTAGTATTATATATTAATAATATTAATAAGTATTTTTAATTGTTTTTAAGGTTTTAATATTTCGTATTTAAGAGCTATTATTAAAAAGTCCTATAATATACTTAATAAAAAAATCCCAAATTAGAATCTATTATATAAAACATATTATAAGTATTATTATAAATATTATTAGCCGATTATAAAAACACTACCTTTGATTATAAACTAATGTTTTTTTGGCTAAGTATTGAAAGCTCAATAATCGCTAACAATTAACGGCCGGCGAGGTACACCGAATTGTTGGTTCTCTCTTAACTTATTAACTAAATCGTTCAATAAGTATTTAGCCTATAAATTCTTACAAATATATTTTTATTAATATCGTTGTTTTTTACAGTTATAATAAATCGTATATTCATCTATTTCTCTCTATGGGGTCTTTTGCCAACAGGCCTAGTACTTTTTATAATATAAGTTTAACTTAAGTTCTTTAATAATAACAGCCCTTATTTTCTTTTATCTAAGGCGTACTAAGCCATTTTCCTCTTTTTATAGCCGTTGACTAAGCCTTTCTGTTCGTTATAAAAGCAAATTACGTATATTTCCTCTTTTTATCCTTTGTTATTTATTAGAAATCGATTAAGTGCGTGAAATTTCTTATATTTTACATAATATATTCGGTTTGGAAGTAGCGGCAACGTTGTAAGTATGGCTTTTATAGCCTTAGTTAGGATATACTAAAAACCAACCGGAAATAAAAGAACAACTTCTTTAAAAGCGGCGTCTAGCGTATAATAAGAGATTAGGTTTTGGCATATAATAAATTACTCTGCCTCGAGAATATTAGCGCTATCCTTTTCTTTTATCAATAGGAATATAAACGCTTTATTAAAGTCGACTTTTTTATTATTATTTTAAAGACTTAATAATAGCGCAATATTTAAAAGAAAAGGCGCGGCTACTAATATACAGCGAAAGTTGGCAGTATATAAATCTTTTTTTATATTATTATAAGAATAAAGTTAGTATTAGTCAATATAAAAGCGCCTATTTATATTTTATTTTAATATTATAATAATAGCTTTGAATAAATAAATAAAAGGTAAGTAAAATAAATAAAAAAGTCAAAACTAATTAAAGTCAAAACCGCAAAAGTTATAAATAAGCGCTTTTATATACAATTACGGCGTTAAATAAACTTTATAATAACCAAACTTAAACAACATTTAACTTTTTTTTATTTATATAACTTTTATATTCTTTTTTATATTAATATCTCAGCTTTTATTATACTTTATTTTATATTAACATTTTAATCTCTATTATATTCCTTTTTATACTAATATTTCAGTCTTTACTATATTCTTTTTTATATTAACTTTTCAGCCTTTTTTTTTTACTTTACAAATTCTGCATTTTCTTTCCCTTTACTTTTAATATCCTCGCTTTCCCTATTATCTAAAAAGTCCTAATCCGCCGGCGCTAAGGCAAAGTCTTTTGGTATTATAAATATAGGCGTTTTATTCAAAATACTCTTTTTTAAGTTATAATAATAAGACTTCTCTTTATAGGCCCTTACTTCTAATTCTCAAACCACTTAATAAGATTCCTTAATAGCTATTATTGCCTTTGCCTTTTAAATATATATATATCCTTACATTTCTTCTTTAGACTTAATAAATATTATATCTCAATCTTAAAATATAAATAGCGAATTTTATTTTGTTCGGGCAACTAATGCGTCTAAAAGAGGGCTTAATTTAAAAAGTTTACAGCCGCTAAAAACCAATACAAAATAATGCCGAATAAAAAGGATAACTTAAATAATAAAGTTTCTTTAATTTTTTTTTATGTCTTTTAATTAAGCTTTCTTAAGTTTTCCCGTTAGTGATTTTTAAAGACTGACAATTATTTAAAACGCCGACAAACTAAGGGAATATCGTACACTTAATCCCGTTAATTGGCCCGTCGGCTCTATAAGATAAAGTGGGTATTATAACTTGTATTTGCCCTTTTTTATAAAGTATAGTTTGTTACAAAATTCCGATTTTGTCTTAATCTTTTTTAATTATTATTATTTTAATAAACCTATAAATAAAACCATTCATTTATTGATCTTATTTATAAATATTTAACTAAAGCTGTTTTAATTGCCTTAGGTACGTTTTAGTAAAGATTATTATAATAAAGGACTTATTTTTATTATCTAAAAAAAGCGACCTTTAAATCTATATTATTCTTTTGCTGTATTTTAGTACATTTGGCACATTAATGTCGATATGTCTGAAATACGTCGAGTCGTTAGGCTAATTATACTTAGTATAATAAAGGTATAAGGCCAATCTCTAATGTTTGTTTAATTAAAGGGCGGCGTAAAAGGCCTAATATAAAAGGTCTTGTCTTATTAGCTGTTGTCCCATAAAGTGGAATTTGTTCTTTAATTAACCTTAATTCTTATTATTATTTATTTCCCAAAAGTAGTATTTATATATTTTGAACTTAAATAGAATTAAGTCAATTAGGCCAGTTTTTTACTATTACCCAAATAAGTCAACATTAATAAACCTGTCTTACTTTTAGTTTTTGATATTAATACCGCCAATTTTATCTTTAAGTATAGGCTGGTTATAGTCAAAGGCAGTTTTAGTATTTAGGGAAACAAACTTATATATACTAAGTTTATCCGCTAAATACAACGGTTTGTTTTTATACTGGAACCACGTTACGATGTCATTAGTTGCCTTTAGATCTTTTACTTTAGTTTAATGTTCTAAAATATATTAAAGGCGTTATCGAAATGTATTTACAAATAAAGCCTTTATATAAAGCCTAACTTTCCTACCTATATCTTTGAAATATTTATAATAAATATGGCTTATTTCAGTTATTTCCACTAATAACCTTAAAGCCATTATTTCTATAACCGGCGCCTTCTTGTTAATTTTTTTTTATCCAAATGGCGGCTTTATTTAATAAATATCTATAACAATGCCGTTTTTTCGAAAGCGGCCTTTCTATTGTAAAGCCCTCTTTATTTGCTTTATTTTTAAAGCTAATAATTAGCGGTACTCGTTTATTCTTTCGGCGAAAGTTTAATAAGCTATTGGATGTTTAATCTTAAGAAGCTGTTACCGAGGGGGGCTCTGAGGGGGGCTTTAAGGGCGTATCCTTAAGTTCGTCAATTTTAAAAGCCGGGTTTTTTAAATACAATAGTGTCGCACAGGAATCTGGTCACGTGGAGCCCTTCTTTGGTAAGGTGGTTATATAAGCAGTTACGTATTTCCAGGAGTGGATTCACTTTTGGGGTGTCGTTGCTGCGCAACAGTTAAGAGCCACATTTACACTCAAGTTACTTGTATTACTTTGCAAAGATTATAGTAGTGTTAAATTATAGTATATGAGACGTTTTCCTCTATTTAAAATCTCTTTAGTTTACCTTTTAAACTTTAATACCTCCTTTTTATTAATACTTTAAGACAACTCCTCTCTTTTTATCTAATTATAATAATAGAGTTTCCAGAAACTTTGTATATATACCTGAGAAACCGAATTTCTTTTTTATGATAGTTCATAGAGCTTAAGAGCTAAGCTACCTTTTTGGGTAGTTAGGACTACGTCAATCCTTACGGCCAAGATACTTTATATTTCTTTACTATTAAACTTCTATTGTCTTTTACAATTGACAAAATATTCTATATTAAGAATATAATAAGACTCGCGTTATTATAAGAATAGGATAGCGATTTGCGAAATGTCTTAATTAAAGGATAACGCCCGACGGCTTAGCAAGCCGTCTTTCAGGATATAAAAGAACAATACTAGTTTTGACAAAGGGAGTTTACTTAAAGGCAAGTTCGTTAGACCGTCCAAAAGTTAATATACCTCGTAATTTAGAGTTGGATAAAGCAGACAGTAAAGCCGGCGCTTCTTAAACCTTAGGTATAACGTTTGACTTTAGAAAAAAAGTTCTCCTTTTAGAATGTTATACGAGGTCTTAAAATCAAGTTTGCCCCTAGCGACGACGCTACTAAGGAGTACGTTAAGAATAAGTACTGACAACTATTAGAAATAGCTAAGTCTGGAGGTGTTACTCTTTTAATGTGGCTTATTAAATGGTTTGTGGCACTTTCCAGAGTATAAGGCTATAGGCTCTCTGAAGTTAAAGGCGTTTTTCTAATTAAGGATTTCTTTTGGGTTGTGCTTGTCAAGTTAGTACCTGAATAGGGGGTACGACATTTGGACTAGTACATTAAAGCTAAAACAATAGGAAAGTTGACGGGATGTATTTTAGAATAGTACAAAATGATTTTAGAAGGGTATTTATAATAAAGTGGAAATAGAAAACTAGCCGGTGTTTATATAATATTCGGAAGTCGCCTTAATATAATTGGAAACGCTTGCTTTTGCCTTAAAGCCGGATAACGACACGTTTAGTCTATGTTAAACTATTTAAAAGTAAAGGTAGCTTTAATTAAAAAGTCCTCTTTATATCTTTTGATGTCTTTTATAAACAATTAATAAGTTGCTTTCCAATTATGTTTTACTGATTCGACTTTTAGTAAGCTTTGGGAAACACTTGAAAAGAAGGGGTGGCTATAATTAAAGGCAAATTTAAAGAAACAGTTAGTGCGGCGTTTACTTTACCTTGGAAATGTGGAATATTAAAGTAATAAAGACGCTAGAGAGTGTAGGGTACACATTTTTAGTATAGAATGTTAAAGACGTTTAGACTGTACTAAAGGTAGTAGATTCGTGACCCCTATCAGTTCGGGCGTAGTAGGCGGTAGTTCCTTTATTGGCTTATTTAGCTCTTTTGGTTATTGAGTTATATATGTTAAAGCAGTCAAACGACGGTAGTTGGCTAGTTATTAATTGCGTATTTAATAGACCTTTCTTTCTTGGTATTATTTATTGGCGAAGTTACACACACTTTTTTTTTGCCTTTAGCGTTTTGGCTAGCTTTTGGGGGGTATATTTTTTTGTTATTCTTAAGCTTTTAAAGTTCTTTTATATATTAGTTTCTTTATATATATAGTCGGGAATGTATTGTATAACTGGGGGGTATATTATACAGAATGGGGTTGTTTACTTAAGCGAGCCCTTATTTAGTATATATCTTTAGTTACGCAAGAGTTTCCCTCTTATAGAATCAGACGCTTTTGCTATTACTATTAGACCTACTGCTTTCCTGCGCGATAGTTAAGAGCCACATTTGCTCTCTAACCTTGAGGGCAGCAGTGGTAACCACTTTGCAGAGTCTTTTGGGCTTTCGTTGGAGGCCGGGGATGTGCCGACTACTACGTAGCGTGTGTCCTCACTTATTTATGATTGGCCGGCGAAGCGAGGTGGTGGATTACGGGTATAGAGGCTTTCTCTGTGTTATTTGAGGGGCTTCGTTTTGCTTGGCGTTTCCAACTCGGTTTAGCGGTTGTAGGCTACATTTATACTATTGTAATTAGACCAAGTTAAAGCCTTTGTTTATTGTCGCGATTTCTTGTCTTTTGATTAGCTCAGAAGTGGCCGTGTTCTTTGGCGCTGGCCGTATTCTTCGGTACTTCTGGGGGGTGTGTCGCACAGGAATCTGGTTACGTGAAGCCTTTCTTTAGTAAGGTGGTTATATAAGCAGTTATGCATTTCCAAGAGTGGATTCACTTTTGGGGTGTCGTTGCTGCGCAACAAATAGCTTATTCGCAACTATAAAAGGCTCTAATTCATAAACAAAGCCAATAGCCAATAGCCCCAATAGGCCAATTTACATCCTAATTTGCTTTTGTTTTTATATTATAAGAGGTAATAAATTGGATATACTACTTGCCTTTTTTACATCTAATAACATAACCTCTTTCGCGGCTCTTACCCTTTTTTTTAGTGCCGTAATCCGGTTATATATAATCTTATTGACACACGTAATTTTTTCGCCGGCTTTAACTTTCCCTATTAATTTACACATTTTTTATAATAGTATACTAAATGGGTTCTCGCTAAGTGCCTTTATTAACACGGAAATTACCTCGTTTCTCTACTTTTTCTCGAGTTCTTTTATTGTTTTTATGTTTTTTTTTAATTTAATTCGACTTTTTAACTTCTTTTATTTGATTGTGCTTTATTTTAAATTCTAGTTTAATCTTTACTAACTTATATACCTTATCTTATATTATATATTCGTAGAATTATTCAATTAAGTCGTTTATAGTATTGTGTATTTTTATCAGTTGTTTTAAAAGCCTTTACTGGATTTTATAACGTTTAATAGCGTTAGTAATAGCAGTAAGGCTATTAATTAAGCTTTTAACGTCTTTTGGTACTATTTCGCAAGCCGTTAGCGCCTTTGATTAAAGCTCGTTTTAGCGATTTATGGCTTTAGCTTATAAGTAAAGTTAAAATTCAACAATAGTATTAAAAAGTTATTTGTTATTAAAAGGTTAAAAAAGCTAAGTTTAAAAATTAAAAGAAATTTAAACTTTTATTAAGTCAATTTTAAAATTTACTTTTGATTTTAAATTTTTTATAAATTTACTTTTTAAATTTACTTTTTAAATTTCTTTTTAATACGTTGCCTTTAAAAGCTAAATTTCGCGCACCTTTAACTTTTTTTTCTTTTAATAAATTTTTTTAAAGTTTGTTTTTTATAAGTTTATTTGTTTTTTTTGACGTTTTTATTCTTTACGCGTACGTGTGAATTAGTAGGGCCTATTAGTTAATACTGACTTGCCTTATATAACAGCGCCTTTAACACTAACAACGATTCTTAAACTATTATATACCCTCTAATACTAATAGTTATTCCTAAGTCATTATATACCTTTTTTTAATATTATAACCTTTATAATATCCCGCTTTCTTTTAATATTATAACCCCCGTAATATCTTGCTTTTTTTTAATATTATAACCCCCGTAATATCTTATTATATTTACCTACAACTAAGCCTTATCTATAAGTATCGTCTACGGCCGCCGCTGATTCGACCCTCTAGTAAGATTAGTCGTTGTGTTATCGTTTTTGGCTTTACTCTTTAATAGTAAATATATTCAGGACTATATAAGTGATTTTTATATTAAAATAGCCGTGTTTATTATCCGTTTGCCCTTTAACGGCTAGAAAAAATTCTATAATTGTCTTTTTATATTACTTTTTAATAAAAATATAAAGTTCTATAACATACTTTACGTTATTTAATTCGATTAAGCCTTTTTATTGCCAAATAGCCTACTTTAAAAAAAATACAAATATGAGTTTTATAAAGGCAATATTATAATAGCCGTTTTTTTTTTTAAAACTTGTTAATGTTTTAGGGTATATTAATTATAGCGCCTAGTTTGAACGCGTATTTAATGAAAAGGGTTACCCCGCCGCTGCTACCTTAGCCGCCGGCTTATTTATAATAAATCCCGTTAACGCCTTTATTAATAATGTCGCCGTTATTGTAACCGGCTTTATCCTTTAACTTATTTATCTTTTTAAAAGATTAATTACGTTAAGCGTTAACTTTATTAATATAATTCGTTATTATAATAATTACCCCAATTAGTCTTATATTGACGGCTTTTGTAACTTCCCTTTTACCGTTGACGCCGTTTCTTTTGATTTTGCCAATAAGAATAAGCGCACTTATTATATTTTGGCCTTTTAGGTCACTATTATTTTATATAAAAAAAAGGGTTTTTAAGAGGTATTAAAAAGCGGCGGTAACGACGCCGTTAAAAAAGAGAGCCTTAGTAAAAAGCGTAAAGGCAAGGTTATAATTGTGAGTAAAACTATAGGCAAAGGCGAAGCGAGTAAACCTATAATCGCAGATAAGGCCAAACACGATATAACTACTAAAGGCGCGGCTTAAAAGGCCCCCATTAAAAAAAAACGCCTATGGCTTTAAATTAATGTTATTTAAAGACGCTTACTTAATATGTAAGTCCTTTTGCCTTTTTTGTTTTTGCCTTTTTTCGCTTATTTTATATTTAATAACTTTATGATTAATAAATGAGGCCTTAAAGGAGAATGACACTGTGTCGTACAGAATAGGGGTTTGTTGGCTGGGAGCACCAATAGAGCCTCAATGGCGCTGCAGCCAATCAAGACTGCTTATGTAACTAGATCTTTGGAGCTCCCTCTTAAGGGGAGCTTTATTATACTCCTTTACAATTCAAGACTTTCACACTTTCTGAAGCTCCTCCCCTATGGTGCTTGATAGTTAAGAGCCACAGCCTTATTTCATAAGTTATTAAAATATGATTACTATAAATCAAAAGAAGCAAGGGTAAATGTTGAAAAACATTTACCGCTATTTGGAAAACTTTTCAAAAGCACATATTTTCCCTTTTTATCTCAATAATATTTCCTTAAATTTTATAAACGCTTGATAATAATAAGATGTTTTCTTAAAACGTATTAATTAATAAGAACAATGCTCTATTAAGCGATCGTTGCTAGTGGCCGCAGTGGTGGATAAGATTCCAATATTATGCTTAATTTAAGAGCATTATTGACTTTGTTGATTTAGATGAATATAATGTTCTAAATCTCCTTAAATCTTGATCAATGGCTCCCAATATTGACAAGTATATATAAGTTGAGACAAACAATCGATTTGCAAAATGAATAGCGTTGATGAGCGATAGCGAGCGGAAGATGTATTATAAGTGGGAGATTGCTAGCAAAGATGAGAAAAGGACTTTTATGGAGCTTTTATAAGCTATTAAATCATAAAAGGCGATCTTTAGCAACATTAAGGAGATTTGGGAAGCTTGCATAAAAGAATTCCAAAATAAACTCGCTTAATGAACGCTTTTTAGCATAAGGTATTAACACTTGTTTAATTAAGTCAATAGCACCGTCAATGTGTTTATTTTAATAAACGCTATTAATGATAATAAGTTAAAAAACTTTATTGGATTTTAAGCGTTGATTAAATTAATTAAGCAAGAGCTCGCTTTTTTGAACGCTTCTATGCTATTATTTATTATTTTAAATTACCGAAAAGCTTTAATAAATGCTTTTGGAAGGAAAGGGAAGATGGAAGCTTGCACTTAGCACAAAAAGTAGCAAAAAAGGTATTATTTAGCCAAAGCACATAATATTCCAGAAGTTTAAGGCGTTTTAGGCATTCAAGATTTCCTTTTTGCAGCTTTAGTCTATGCCAAGACATAGGCCGCTTAAGCTTTAGCTAATGTTATTAAAGACGACGTTTTGGGAAGGGAATATTATATAATGCTTAAGAAATACAATTTAGCTTTTGAAGCCAATTTAAAAGAGCATTTTAAGAATGGTTTGGGGGGTGGAAAAACAGCGAATAGGTTATACGCCTTCCTTAGGAAGCGTTCAGAAACTCTTAACAGCTTTAAAGCTATCTCCAATGCCAAAAGCTCAAGCACTTACAGCAAATAAGGCTTATTTAACCGATTTTACTTTAAATAATTAAAGGAAAGCGATTGCCCTTACAATTCCAAAAATGGCCACTTTCAGGCACCCATCAAATGCTGGAGATTATGGTATGCTTATAATGGCGGTTATGCAAACAAATTAAGGAATTGCCCTAGCGACGATAAGGTTAAAGAAATTTGCAGAAGATTTGAAAAAGCAAAATACGCTAAGCTATAAAAGGAAATCGTTAAAGAGGATTAAAAAATTCTCCCTATTAATTAAATTATTAAAAGCGTTGCCCTAGATAAGAAGGAAAAGGAAAAGCCGTTGTCATTAACAAATAAAAGCAAATACCCTAAAAATGTTAATGCTATTATTATTAATTTAAAGCTGTTTAATATTAATAAAGCAATGGAAGTATATGCCGCAGATTTTATTGGCAGTTTATATGCATTTTTAAATAGCATATTTGTAAACAACTGCAATGCTTAGCATCTTATTAATAATAAAAAAAAGCTTATCTTAAGCATTTTCATAAAATCTAAAAACAACAATTATGTGGAAGCAGGTATATAATGCCTTTTAATCATTGGTTGAGGCTAGCAACTTTTCAAAAATATGCTAAAAAGCGAAAATGGTTTAAACACACAAAACCTAATCCTAAGCAATGTTGCAGTTGTGGTTGGTTTTAATATTAATATTATCTTTGAGGCGCTTTTGTTAGATATTGGGATTTGGTACTTAGGAAAAGATATCACATTAAGGTACAGGGAAATTCAAGACAGCGTAATGCTTTGGAAGCTAAAGCGAAAGTATAATTTTACCTTTTTTAAATACAAGCCTTTCAATTATTCTTATTGCCCCTATAACCTAGTAATAGTGAAGCGCTTTCCAGCCATAATATATCCAATTCTTTATTGTAGCTTAAAATAAGGTTTTCAATTAAATAAAAAGCTATTGCGAGCTTGCTATGCAATGCCAAAGATATGGTACCTAAAAACAGGCCATTTTAAAAAAAAAGCATTTTAGGCGCTGCTTCATGCAAGAAAGGGGGTAGAATTTAATGATGTTTTTAGAATCAAGTGCAAAAACTATGCTATAATATACGCCGGAAACATTATTTTAAGGAGAGAGTTTAAAAATAAGGTGGCTAAACCATTTTTTAAAATCCTTTGGGACCTATTTAATTTCCCCCCAAGCTATAATAAAACGCAATAATTATTGATAATCAAAAACAAATACAATGAGAAATTATTTAGCTAAACCTTGATAAGCAAGTTGCTGAATCATATTATGCCAATATTACAAAACTTCAAGCATTAAATAAAATGTTAATATAAACTATTCATTTATGTCATTAAGCATAATAATAATACTTCCATTATTGCAATCTTTAGAACAACACGCTATCAAAACTGAATAATAAGGAAAAGGATTGAAGTAAAGAATCCCCTAGCATATACCAAAAAATCAGTTGGCGATTTAAAGTGCGCAAAATAAGAAATTATTATTAAATTCATTAAAATGCGCGTTTAAGCAAAACTCCCAAAAAAATTGTACCCAAAGGTGTGTAATGCGGCGGTTTATTTATATAATAAGGCACCACTTGCACAATGAAAAATAAAAAGCCTAAATCAAATGCTTTAGGAATGATTTTAGGGCTATTTTTAATAGTATAATCCATTAATTATGAAAAGGCTATTGACCAACCTAAGACCAGATTAAAGCGGGGAATATGCGTATAAGGCGCGTGCTTACTTAATAAAAAATGATAGAAAAGCCGGAAAAGATAAAAGAGGCTTTAAAGTCAATCCCAAGGGATATTTAGATTATTTGATTGATTATATTGCTTTTAATATATATAAAATCTGGGTGCCCTAATTATGTTGTATTGTTATAATGCGCAATGTTTGCTTTAATAAAACGAAGTTTTATTTTTTGAAGAAGAAAAAGTTGGTTGGCCAAACTGCTTTTGCTTTAAAAGAGCTTATTATTATGATGGAGGAAAATAATGTTTTTTTAAACGTAGGGCTTAATATAAGCAATATTATAAAAAATATTGCAAAAAAACAAATGGCCAAGCTAAATGCCATTATTAAAATGCATGCTGGAAAGCTAATGGAAATAGAAATTATTATACCAAAGGTGCTCCCCCTGCTTATAAAAATGCTTCCTTTGATAATCAAATCACCTGCAATAATATTAATAAACCTTAATTCTTTTAAATTATCAATAAGCTTGGGGATAACGGAAAGTGAAATGGGAATGGTTTTTTATAAAAGCCGGGAGGTATAAAGCAATGAAATGGTTTTTTATAAAAGCCAAAAAGGGAAGAGCAATAATATAGTTTCTTATAAAAATCAAAACTTGGGGATAAATAAAGTAATTCTTTATGAAGATAGCATTAAGAATAATAGTGGAGTTTTGATTTCTTATAAAAGGTTAAGTTTAGGCGCTTCAAGATTTGCTAAAGATCAAATAATTAAAGATTAGCTTGGGAAAAACGCCTTACGTAATGAAAATACAAACTTAGGTATTAAGAAAGCGCGCCAAACATATTTTTAAATTATAATATTAAGTCAAAGGCCATAAGACCTTAAGCAATAGGTCCTTAAATTATTAAAAGCTCTGCCTATAGCGATTGAGATGAACAACGATTTTCAAATATTGGCTAAAGCAAATCAATAATAGTAATAAAGACAAAAATGTGACCAAATTTATGTAGCATAAGAAATATAAAAGGAGCATAATAGATTTGCAATTTGGGGCCATTATTTTATAGTAATAGCTTTATAACAAAATAGCTACTTGCGCATAATAAAATTTGCTAACACATTTTATGAAGCTACTCCAACGCAAGCAGATGACAAAGACATAATTATATTGCATGCAATAATAGCAATAGCTATTTCAAGTGTTAAAATGGAAGCAGACCTTATAGTCGCTTTTAATTTATATAACCCATATTAAGGGAAGCTTTCGAAGGCTCCAAAAAACTGGAATAAGCTAAATAGCCATGCCTGAGGCAAATATTTTAAAAAAGATGCTAAGAGGGAGATTGCTAATTTGAAAGCTTAATATTGTTGAAGAGTGATTTTTAGGAAAAATGCTACCACATAGCCTATTTCACTGAAATGGGTTTTCACATATAAAATCGATTTAGCAGGCAAATTAATTTGCTGCCGCTTTTGCATTATAATGTAAGGGGATATGCAAAATAATTTAATAATCTTTTTAATATATGCTGCAATATTTGCAGCATGCTTTTTTAAAATAGTAATAGCGCTTATAGCATAATTTGATTTAAAAATAAAGCAATTTAATATAGTCAACGCATTTGTTAATGCTAAATGTAATAAGAGAAGCGCTTTAATGTTATGTTACTTCTCAAATGATTGAAAAAAACCTGAAATGATAATGGAAATTAATCAAGCATTGTATGGCTTAAGAGACTCCCTTGCGCTGTGGTATAGCAACTTTATTATAATACTAAGTAAATTAAACCTCAACCCTTTGGCAAAGAAGCCGTGTATTTTCATAAACTTTAATAGGATAGTCTTTGTGGCGTTTTACATTAATGATATTCAAGTTTTGTACCATGCCTTAAATAACGATGAAGGATAAGAAATCATTAAAGGGTTGCATTTAGCCTATGAACTTATTATATTAGGAGATGTGGAATGGTTTTTGGGGGTGCGTGTAATTAGAGATTGGTTCGCAAAAATAATGTTTTTAATGCATAATACTTATATAAAAAAAATGGCTTGGAAATTTAATATGATGAATGGGAAGTGCTTAAGCACGCCTTTGCCGAATTATGACTTAGTTAAAAACCCCGGAATTGCCATATTAAAACAGATTAAAAAATATTAAAAAAAGGTTGGGTCAGTTTTATACATAGCTATTATGCTAAGGCCAGATATTGCATTTGCAGCTTTTTAGCTATTATACTTTTTAATAAACTCAAGCGCTTAGCATGCAAAAGCAATTAAATGGATCATTAAATACTTATTTGGATTATGCTTTTTAGCAATAGTTTATTAATGCAAAAATTGGGAAATATATTTATTAATAGCTTTAAATGCTTTATTCATAAATGACAAAAAGTTAAAACGCTTTTCCCAGGGTTTTATTATAATGTTATTTGAAGGTGCGATCGTTTGGAAAGCCTTAAGGCAAAACATTGTAACCATTTCAATAATGGAAGCGGAGTTATTAAGGGTAACAAGGATGGCAAAGGAGGTGATGGCGCTTTAGCGCTTCTTTAAGGAATTAATACTTAATGTGGAAGCTTTGTGGAACATATTTTATGATAATAAACAAACGATTTGGCTAATAATTAAAAAGAATTAATGCATTTTAATAAAGCTAAAATATGTCAACATATAGAACATGTGGCTATGACAAGAGCATAAAAAGGGGAGCTTTTAGGTGATATATTTTCTCATTAATAATATGCTAGCAAATGGCTTAACAAAAAACCTGCCTTGACAAAAGTTTAAGGTATTTATAGCTTTCCTAAACTTTTAAGATGCTTGAGCCGTTGTTGAAAAGCTTACTTAAGCTAATGCCAAAGCATATTTATATTTACATTTAGTATATTTTATATGTTAATTTAAATTAATATTGCAGAGAGATGATAAGCACAAAGGAAAGTTGTGTGAATTTTAAGGACCTGATTTTAAGCTGCTATTTCGAGGTTGCAAAGCCGCTTTAACACACCCGCAGTATTATAATAATATAAGGAAAATGTTCCCAAGCTGCGATTTTAGGATTGCAAAACTGCTTTATTATTAGGGTAATATTCTTAAGCTGCAATTTATGGGTTGCAAAGCCACTTTTATTTATAAAAATGAAAGCAAAAGGTTTACCAATCGCCAAGCAGCGCTAGCCAAAATATCAACCTTTGCTAAAACAAAGGCGCAAGCGGCAGCACGCGCTGCGATAGCGGCGATCGAAGGTTCATCAATACCAATAGCAGCAATTATATTATTATCACCACCTACCTCAGCGCCAAAAATAGGGCGGGGGGAGGGCACGGCGGTCTCTCGGCAAAAAGAGGCTGTAATATGTTAAATGTTATCTCAAATCAACAGAAATAATACTTACGGAGCAACAAACCAGAGGCAAAGTCATCCTTTTCCTTATTTTTATTTTTAGCCTCCTTAATTTCCTTCTTTTTTAAGGCAGCCTTGATAGCAGCTTGATAAGCGGTGAGGGCTTACGGCCGGTTAGCAGGAGCTTTATATATTGCTTTTATATAATATTTAATATTACATAAGATGATATATGTATGCGGAAGCTTTTTGGTATTAATTTTGCTATTAGATAGGCAATAAAAAGGGCGGCAGCGGCTTGGGGCGCGGCAGCGCAATTAGCTTTATTGTTTTTATAATAACAAAAACATTGCATTAACAATGCCTTATTGCAATAAAAGTTGCCCAGCGCGCTATGCATGCTATTGCAAATGCAGTGGGAGCATGGCATGGCATGAGCTTCCTTAGCCATAGCGCAATGCCGAGGGGTTGATGGGGGCGGGAGGGGCGAGCAAGGGGGAGGGGTGGCAGCTTGAGGGGCGCCGGCTAGCTATATTATGCATATTAGCATGTTGATTTTGGACTTTTAAACGTTTGAAACCTATTCTCTTCTTTTTTAATGCCTTAAGGGCAGCGGCGGGGGCGCGTTTCTTGGTATAAGCCATTTTTGATGGTATGATCGCTGGGGAACGCAAATTCCTGGCATGAAAGCTTTAATATAATTTTACTTGCTTAATTCCGTTGCCCTAATAATGACGCTTTTATTACAACCAATTGTATCAGCATTATTCCCAATTATATGGCGATTTGCATCTACGCCATCATATTGTATAAGTTATATTTAAGCATTCTTATGGCTTTTATAGTTGCTTTTAGCCGAGGGGGTGTGTTGTATAGAATAGGGGTTTGTTGGCTGGGAGCACTAATAGAGCCTTAATGGCGCTGCAGCCAATTAAGATTGCTTATGTAACTA
This sequence comes from Helotiales sp. F229, assembly GCA_002554605.1. Taxonomy (NCBI): domain Eukaryota; kingdom Fungi; phylum Ascomycota; class Leotiomycetes; order Helotiales; species Helotiales sp. F229. Next base: position 594,001 of record MXAW01000004.1, on the reverse strand, counting down.
GATCTTTGGAGCTTCCTCTTAAGGGGAGCTCTATTACATTCCTTTACAATTCAAGACTTTCACATTTCTTGAAGCTCCTCCCCTACGGTGCTCGACACACTGTGAATTGTTACTGTAGTAAAAGCAACCCTTTGAATAATAACAGAAAGGAAATTAATATAATACAATATAATTACTACGATGGCTAAGGGTATTATAATTACGCTTGAAAGATTAAAAGACAATTTTATACTTAAGATATTAATTTAGAGTATTTTATTTACGGCGTATATTTTTAATTAAATAAGGTTAAGTTAAATGTCTTAAAAGCCAATACTTAAGCCGCGGCTAATGGCGGCGATATTAGCGCCTATAAAAGTAATACTAACTATATTCGCGAGGGTAGTAATAATGTTATAAAAGCCAAAGATTACGAGAATGATAATAGTAGTATTATAAAGGCCAAAAACTATAAAAGCGGCGGCGGCTATAAAAATAACAACAATTATATTTATAAAAAATAATAATAGCGTTTTAAAAATTAAAGATAATAAGGACAACGAGTTTAAAAATCTATGATTAGGCGGTTAATATTTCCGGGTATAAACGAATTTTTATAAAAAACCTTTTTTAATTAAAAAGGGCTTATGATTTTAGAGGCCCGGCCTTTGAAATCGGGTTTATATAACGCCAGTGATATATTGTACGCGCTTTTTATGTATATTTTAAATAACTTAAATAATAAATAAAATAAATAAAATGACTCGGTTTTACTTTAAACTTTAAAATAATTAAGATATTATATTTTAAGTCAGCTTTTAAAGCTTATGCCCTTTTAAAGCGTAGTCCGCCGTTTGACCTTATAAGTTTAAAAGGCTTATGATTTTAAGGGCCCGGCCTTTAAAATAAAATTCGCGTAACGCAAGTAAAATACGACATATTATACGAATAAAATGTAATATATTATTAGGTTATATAAAGGAAGAGATTTTATTTTAAGTTGGCATTTTAGGCTATAAACGCTGCGCAATTAAACCCTTAAAAATATAATCTACTTAGCGATCTCATAGGCTTGGGGTATTATGTTTTTTAAATTGTTTAAAATCAAATAAGGACTTAATAAGTAGCCTAAACAGTTTTTTAACGTAAAATATGACAATATATAAAAGGCCAATAATATATTCCCTTTTTATAAAGCTAATCATTGCTTTATTAAAAGACATTCTTTGGCTCTTATATATAATCACTACGTATGTAATTTAAAGAAAAAACTGCGTTTAATCGTAGGCGCCGCTTTATAATAAAAACGAGCAATAAGTTAAAAACACTAGGGCATAATTAGTGCTTTTGTAAATCAGGCCAATATAGCTTTCTTAATGAACCAATACCTTTTTAATATAATCTATACGAGGGTTTATGCTGGTTTTTTAAAACAGGTCCTTTATTGTCTTTATTATGCCGTTCATAAGGCCTTTTACGATTTAGTCGTTATCCATTAATATTATATATACTTTAATACCAAGAATAAGTTTGTCTATTAAGCCTTTGGCTTTATTTAATATAATATTACGCGCTTTTAGCCTTTTATTTATAGCCGAATATTTTTTAAATAAAACGCCGAGTGCTTTGAACTAATTATAATTATATAAGCGCACTTTTTTTTTAATATAATAAATATGGATGGCGTTTTTAAAGGCGCTTAGTTTTTGAAGAAAAAGGTTTATTTAGATATAAATACATAAAAGCCTCTAACCTTTACGGCTAAGATCTTGCGTTCAAAGCTTTAAGAATAGTTAGTAAAAACTGACTGTAGCGGCGTCTTTTCCCGATTAACGTATAATTTACTCAAAGTAAAGCGTATTTTTAAAGAAACAATAAAGAACTTACTTTACCTTTGCTTTGACTAAAATTATAATGTTTTTATATAAAGTAACGCCGGTAATAAAAAAGAACTAAAAGAAATCTCTATATAGCCATAAGTTTATTCCTTTAAATAGGAGGTTAACGCCGGGTTTTGTTTGCTAATAATGGCGTTTGATTATGGCTAGGACTCTTAAATTAAATATAGATTTTTTGTTTATAAAAATATAATAAACGTCTTTAAATTTGGCTTAAATATGTTTTAGGGTATTAAAGGAATTATTTATTGTTTTGCTTTTCACAAAAATCTTAAAAAGGCTATAAAAAGTACTTTTGTATATTTTATACATAATAACCCCTATTAAAACGGCCCTAAGTATAAGGTTGTTTTTACCCGCGGCTATAGTTATTGTTTAGAACTCAAGGCTAATTATCTTAATAATAAAGGTTTTGCCAGTTCTTGCCTTATTATCGAGTTAATTAAGTATTTAAAAGGGCTCGTCTTTTACGAGGATAGCCGCGAAGTGGTTTATAAACTTAGTGTAAAATCCGGCTTGTTCGTTATTTAAGCGCGTAATGTCGTAGTTATTATTAATAATAATTATTAAATTATTAAACTACGCTTTTGCTTTTTTTGCCTTAAACTAATCTTTATAAATGTCGTGTTTTTTAATATAACTGAACTAACTCTCTTTTAAATCTATAGGCCAGCGCCTTAAGTCGTTAAGATTAATTATAATGGCTTTATTATTACAAGGATTATAACAAGTATATTGTTCTTAATTAATAAACGCCTTAAGAGTTTAAGACAACACTGGCTTAAACTTATTATCTTTTTTAATATTATTAAAAAAGTCCGGGGGGTCATAGTAATCACGATTTAAATAATAATAAAACTTTAGGTATATATTATAGGTTTAACTAAAAGTACTATAATCTTTATTATATATTATAAGAAGTTCTTCAACGGCCTTATAAAAGTAATAAAATATAAGTTTAACCCGACAATAATCTTTATATTCGTCAAAAACAGCGGAATTCTTGTAAGTTAAGAAATAATTAATTACCGTAGGTTTTTTATTACGCGTAAAGCCTTTGTATTTAAAGGCTTAATAGTCGAAATGTTATAGTTAGTTTAAAAAAATAACGTTATATAGGCTTTTTTTACTTTTAAGATTTATAACGTGATTTTAATATTTTTAGATTAATAATCGAGAGACTTTTATATTATTGGCTTTAATAGTTACGTTAAGACTAATATCTTTATCTAAACGGCAGTTGTAATTCACAAAAACCTGGCTTAATTTTTGTTGTAAAAAGCTGAGAATGACATAATAAACTTTTTGTATAAAGTAGTCCTTTTCGCTAATTAATTAATTTAACATTTTCATAATAAAAAAAAACTAAAAAGGCAGAATTAATATGTTCTCTGATTTAGGAAAAAAGCTCTTTATATATAAGTAAAGATTTTTCGGCTTTTGAATAATACTTATTATAATATTTAAATAAATTATATAAACTCATAAACGGTTATATGTCTGTATTTGCCATTTACCTTAAAACAAGTAAAGGGCAGAAGGGGTTAGTGTTTTTGGTGTTTTGTTAAGACTTAAACTAATAGTGTTTGGGATTTATTTTATTACCATATAATGCCTCGGCAGTTAAAGGGCAGGGATAATAAAATCGGCATATTATAATTTTTGTTTTTTTGTTTATATAAAGGCAATAAGCGTGGTTGTATTACCGGTGGACTTAAAATCAATTAACGAAAATTATAAGTTGATTTTTAGTATTTTTGACTTAATAAAACGGGAAAGACAATAAGTACTAAATATTAAGGCAATGCGCTAAGGTAGGATTTTATATAGTAACTTTGTTTTTCTAAAAGTCAACGAATTTAATTTTTTTTTAAAGTTCAAAACAGTATTTTTAGGTTGCCTTTAAACTAAAAAATACTATATATATATTTATTGCCGTAATTTTGCCATTTTTATTAAAACTAAAAGTTATTATAAAAAAGGGAATATTTAATAACTTTTTTAAAAAAAGCTTTAAAACAAAAGTAAACATAATTAATAATAATATAAAAATAGTTTTAAACGTTTTTTTATATAATATTACTTTTCCCAAATATTATAGCGGCTTTTTATTCTTTATATCGCGATATATGTCATTATAAGTCGTCTTATTATATGTCTATAATACTAAATGTCTTAAAATCGGCTAAGTCGTTTTTACAAAATTTAACTAACGCCTTAAGATTATGGCCGCGTTTTTTTTTAATATAATTTAATTCCAAAAATATCTTGCCTTTAATATATAATATATAATAAAAAGGAAAGATCTTTATTTAGCCGCGCTTAAAACATTAGTAAGTCTAATTTAATAACATTAACGTTTAATTTAATAAAAAATCGCGCTTTATTAGTCAACTTAAAATATATAAAAAAGTTAAAGATAAAAAAACGAAGTCACGGGTAAGTGTTAAATCAATTGTCTTTGTATTTTAAAAAGTACTGGCCATATTTAGCTAAGGTAACTGCGTAAAATCGAAGGCTAACTAAATCACTAGCGCCATTAAAAAAGAGGGTAGAAAAGACTATAAAAAAGATGCGATTATTTTGTTAAAATTCGAAAATGGGGATCGATTAATAATTGGGAGTATCGGTAATAATTTTTCTACTTTTTTTTAATATTTCCACTAAAAGTTTGTTTATTTCGGTAATATCTTCTTTAATTAAAGGAACTATGGATTTTTTAAAAAGGAAATAAGAATATCCTCATTTACTTTAGTATTGGCGTTTTTAGTAAGATTATTACCCGCGCTATTAATATTTAATAAAATCTCCTCTTTAGCGATAAGAAGGAAATAGGAAAAATCGGCTTTATTCGGCCCAAAAAGCAGAGAATCTAATACGCCTTTATTGATATTAATATAGCAGAAATCTAAGTGATAAGATTTGAGATATCTAAGCTATTAAATAATAGCTTATTTTTATATATTAAAGTCCCTTTAAAATTGTCGTATAATTTAAGTATTGTTTTTATTATTTTTAAGCTTTAAAATAATTATATTTATATCTTTAAAAAAAAAAAGTAAACGATTAAAAAACCTAATATTATTCTAAACAAAACAAACACAATAACTAGCGTATTTATATTAATAATTACGATATCTTTTAATAATTATATAAACATAAACTAGCGCAATTATTATCTTTTTAAACTAAAAAAGCACAAGGAATTGCGTAAATACTGGCCTTAAATCTATCTCGTTTTTAGCCCTTATTAAAAACGGCCCTTTTAAGTGAGTTTTGTTTTGATTTTTATAAGAATATAGACTCGCTTATACTATAGACTCACTTATACTCGCTTATACTTGCTTATACTCGCTTATACCTAAGGACCTAAGATCCCTTAAGAATTAAGGTCCCCTAAAGGCTCCTAGGGTCCCCTAAAGGCTCCAAGAGGCTTCAAGAGATCCTGTAACTCTTGGATCGATGCAAGGCCTTGGCACTAAGCCCAAATAGGCAATCAAAGCAATAATTAGGACCTAATATCAACTTGAGTTTGATAATCGGTTAAGCGAGGAAATCAATAAGTGCCGGTTTCAAAGCTATCAAAGCACTTTTAGCCAAGGTTTTGAAGTTATTAAAGCAGAGGCTTGATTATCAAAGCAAAGGCTTAGCTATTAAAGCAAAGGCTTGGCTATTAAAGCAAAGGATTGGCATTAAGCCCAAATAGGCAATTAAAGCGATAAGAGCCAAGGAGAGCTTGGCACTAAGAGTAGTTAAATAAACCTAGAAATCCCCTCCTCAATATAATTATCATTTGCACCAATATTACTTCTTTTCAGGTTATGAGATCCTGAGCACAATCTTTTTTATTCTATTTTAATTCAATTAATCAGAAGCTTTTATTCTATTTCATTTATACTTATATACTTTGCTTATATGTTATATTCTTTGTTTTCGAGTTCTATTGATTGGTTTGAGCCGAATTCTACTCCTTTATACCTTTTATTCTTGATTTTCAAGTATAAACCTATACTTCTCCTATCACCTCCCTTACTTATCATACCTCCTATCACATATATTTATTAGCTGGTTTAATAAAAGGTATAATTTCTTAATATACTAATAAGATTTGAAGATATAATTGAAGAATAGCACTTGATTTTCACTTAAATATCAAACACTTCAAAGTTTCTCAGCCAATATAAGGTATTTTGCCTTATAACTTATTATACTTACATTTCATATATTCAATAACTAATATCCAAAAATACAGATTCTTTGAATAAACCAACACCATCAAACCTTTAAGTGATACCCCTTTTTCACTTATATTAACATTTCAAAGTTTCTTAATCAATATAAGGTATTTTGCCTTATAACTTGTCATACCCACACTTCACATATTTAATAACTAATAATAAAAAACTAGACTTCTTTGAATAACTCAATTTTCCACAAATCTCAAAGATATGTCTTTTGATAAGATCATTATGGCTAAGTTTAATGGCTTGGCTAATTACCCTATTTGGGCACTTTGCATGTCGGCCTTTTTTATTAAGGAAGCGCTAAATACTATTATTATAATAGATAACGTAAGTGATGAAATTAATGGTAAAGCTCTTTTTAATATCCAATTGCTTATAAAGGATGGCCCCCTTTTGCAAATTCAATACATAATACGAGCTTTTGAAGCCTGGGAATTTCTTAAAAACCTCTATTCCTTAAAAGGGTTTAGCTTTGAGTTTTTAATATGTAGAGAGTTTTTTGATATCCACTTGTTGAAGTATAATTTTATGGAGGAATACTTAAATAAGGTAAAATAGCTAAGCGATTAGCTTAAAGCTAAAAACCTTGAATTACTTAAGCAGGTAATAATAGCATGGGTTTTTAATAATTTGATTGATAATTATGATGGACTAGTGTTTAATATAACTTAGTCTTTAAGAACTAATATTGATTTTTATATCTTTGAATTATTATTCTTTAATTTATTAGACGAATCAAAACATTAAGAATCAAATGATGCTAATACTAATCAGGCACTTATAACCTTAAGTGGTTATAAAGGGAAAAAACCTTATAAAATTATCAAATCCGGCGCTAGCAAAAAGTATTGTATTAATTGCAAGCAATATAGCCATATAATGTTGAATTGCGCTTTTTTATTCCCCGAGAAGGCGCCGAAGGGCTAGAAGAAACCAGGAGGGAATAAATCAAATAATAAAACCTCTATTACAAAGAGAATTGCATATGAGAAACGAGATAATAATATAAACATTTTATATAGCACTTCAAGTGCTATTGGTGATTTTGGTGATTTTGACCTTAATATTGATTTTATGAAAGATATACAAGTATTAATAATTATGCCCCTTATAAAAACTGACAAAATAATTAATATTAATAATATAGGCCCCAATTCAAGCTCTTTAAATAATCACGGGATTGGGAAATCATGTGTAAATAGTCAAATAAAAACCTTTGCACTTGATACAGCCGCAATAAAGCATATATATTATAATTTGTTATATTTTAATGATTTTAAAACTTATAATAAACTAATAAATTGGGGGAAAGCTAAGCAAATAATTATAAAAGGATATGGAGATATCTTTATAAAATCAAATATTAATAATAAAATATATAAATTACAAGATTATCTTTATATGCCTGAGTTAGGAATAAATTTAATAAGCCAAAGCCAATTAAATAAACAATATTATAGTATATTTAATAACTCTTTTTCTTATATAAAAGATAATAAAACAAATGAATTAATTATAAAAGGATTAATAAAGAATGGACTATATATATTAAATATAATTCCTTTTAAAAATAATAATAATAATATCTTAGTTATAACTGAGAATAAAAGTATTAATAAAATGGACCTACATAATAAACTAGGTCATATAAGCTTAGCTTATTTAGATAAAATAATAGATCAAACATTTGGTTATAATAGCACAATATCAAATAATATAATAAATCAACAAATATTAAATTGCGAAATTTGTTTTTAAAGTAAATTTACAAATAAAATAAATAAGATAATTAATAATAAAAGTTTTGAATTACTTGAAAAAGTTGCAAGTGATTTATGTGGGCCTATTACGCCTATTACATATAATAAATATAAATATATTATAACATTTTTAGAATTTAAAACCAAATACCTTGAAATCAAGCTATTAAGTAATAAATATGAAGCCTTACAAGCCTTTTTAGAATATAAAAATAAAAATGAAAATAATTCTAACAATAAACGTATAAGCATATTTGCAATTGATAATGGGGGGGAGTACATTAATAATAAATTCAAAGAATATTTAATAAACCATGGTATTACTCATCAATTAGCTTTTGCTTATACAAAAGAACCAAATGGTGCCATAGAACGTATAAATCGTATTATTCTTAATAAAATAAAATGCTTATTAGCTTTTGCTAATTTACCTAATATATTTTGGGGAAAAGCTGCAATTATAGTTACTTATTTATATAATAGAACCCCTTATTTAGCAATAGATTATAAAATGCCATATAAGCTTCGATTTAATAAAAAACCAAATATTGATTATATTAAAACCTTTGATTTTATATGCTTTTATAAAAATAAAAATAATTATATAACAAAACTAAAATCAAAAGCTAATAAAGCCATTTTAATAGGATTTAATTATCTTTTATATAAAGTCTTTGATATAAATAATAAAAAACCTATATGGGTTAGAGATATTAAAATATTAGAAAATAAATTTATAAGTACCCCTAGAAATAATACATTTGAACCTTATAATGAAATAAATATAAAAGAATTAGAGAATAACACTAATAATAATAATATTAATATAAGAATAGTACGAAGATGTATAAATAATAATAATACTATTAATAATACAAGAATAACAAGAAGCCAAACTAATAATAATAATAGTAATAATAATAATAATAATGATAATAATAATATTCCATGATCAAGTTACCCTCAAGTAATAATAAACTCTTTAAAATAGGCTTTAATATTACAATATAACCCTGATATTATAAATGACCCTATAATAGATTTAGTGTCGAGCACCGTAGGGGAGGAGCTTTAGGAAATGTGAAAGTTTTGAATTATAAAGGAGTATAGTAGAGCTCCCCTTAAGAGGGAGCTCCAAAGATTTAATTACATAAGCAGTCTTAATTGGCTGCAACGCCATTAAGGCTTTATTAGTGCTCTCAACCAATAAACCCCTATTTTATATAATACACCCCTTTAGCTAAAAGCAATTATAAAAGCCATAAAAATGCTTAAATATAATTTATATAATATGATAGCATAAATGCAAATCGCCATATAATTAGGAATAATGCTAATATAATTAATTATGATAAAAGCGTTATTGCTGGGGCAATGGAATTAAGCAATTTTTATTGCAATAAGGCATTATTAATGCAATATTTTTATTATTATAAAAATAATAAAGCTAGCTGCGCTATTGCGCCCTAAGCCGCTGCCGCCTTTTTTGCTGCCTATTTAATAGCAAAATTGGTGCCAAAAAGCTTTTGCATATATATATTATTTTATATAATATTAAATATTATATAAAAGCAATATATAAAGCTTTTGCTAATTAGCCATAGGCTTTTACCGCTTATTAAGCTGCTATTAAAGCTGCTTTAAAAAAAAATTAAGAAAGCTAAAAATAAAAATAAGAAAAAGAATAATTCTGCCTTTGGTTTATTGCTTCGTAAATACTATTCTTATTGATTTAAAATAATATTTAATACATTATAGCCTCTCTTCGCCAAAAGACCGCCGTGCCCCCCCCCCGCCCTATTTTTGGCGCTAAAGTAAATGATAATAATAATATAGCTGCTACTATTAATATTAATAAACCTTTGATTGCTGCTATTATAACGCATGCTGCCGCTTGCGCTTTTGCTTTAGCAAAAATTAATATTTTAGCTAGCGCCGCTTAGCGGTTAATGAACTTTTTGCTTCTACTTTTATAAATAAAAATGATTTTGCAATTTATAAATCGCAGCTTAAAAATATTATTTTAATAATAAAGCAATTTTGCAATCTTAAAATTGCAGCTTAAGAATGTTTCCCTTATATTATTATAATATTGCAGGTATATTAAAGCAGCTTTGCAATCTTAAAATAGCAGCTTAAGATTAGGTCCTCAAAATTCATATAATTCTTTTTTATGCTTATCATTTCTTTGCAATATTAATTTAAATTAATATATAAAATATATTAAATATAAATATAAATATGCCTTGGCACTAGCTTAAATAAGCTTTTTAATAATAGCTTAAGCATTTTAAAGGTTTAAAAAAGCTACAAATACCTTAAACTTTTATTAAGGCAGGTTTTTTATTAAGCCATTTGCTGGCATATTATTAATAAAAAAATATATTACCTAAAAGCTTCCCCTTTTATGCTTTTGGCATAGCCATATATTTTATATATTAATATATCTCAACTTTATTAAAATGCATTAATTCTTTTTAATTATTAGCCAAATTATTTGTTTATTATCACAAAATATATTTCACAAAGCTTCCACATTAAATGTTAATTTCTTAAAAAAGCGCTAAAGCGCTATTACCTCTTTTGCTATCTTTGCTACCCTTAATAACTCCGCTTCCATTATTAAAATGATCACAGTGTTTTGCCTTAAGGCTTTCCAAATAATTGCACCTTTAAATAATATTATAATAAAACCCTAGGAAAAGCATCTTAATTTTTTGTTATTTGCAAATAAGGCGTTTAAAGCTATTAATAAATATATCTCCCAATTTTTGTATTAATAAATTATTGCTAAAAAGCGTAATCCAAATAAGTATTTAATGATTTATTTAATTGCTTTTGCATGCTAAGTGCTTAAGTTTATTAAAAAGTGCAATAGCTAAAAAGCTGCAAATGCAACATCTGGCCTTAGCATAATGGCTATATACAAAATTAATCCAACCTTTTTTTAATACTTTTTAACCTGCTTTAATATGGCAATTCCAAAGTTTTTGATTAAGTTGTAATTTGGCAAAAGCATGCTTAAGCACTTCCTATTCATTATATTGAATTTCCAAGCCACTTTTTTTATATAAGTATTATGCATCAAAAATATTGTTTTTGCAAACCAATTTTTAACTACACGCATCCCCAAAAATCATTCCACATCTCCCAATATAATAAGTTTATAAGCTAAATGCAACCCTTTAATAATTTCTTGTTCTTTATTATTATTTAAGGCATGGTATAAAATTTAAATATTATTAACATAAAATGCCATAAAAATTGTCCTATTAAAATTTGTGAAAATACACAGCTCCTTTGCTAAAAGGTTAAAATTTAATTTACTTAATATTATAGCAAAATCGCCATACCATAACGCAAGGAAATCTTTTAAGACATATAATGCTTAATCAATTTTCATTATTATTTTAGGTTTTTTTTAGCCATTTAAAAAATAATATAATATTAAAGCGCTTTTTTTATCATATTTGGCATTAACAAATGCATTAACTATATTAAATTATTTTATTTCTAAATCAAATTATGCTATAAGCGCTATTATTATTTTAAAAAAGCATGCTGCAAATATTGCAGCATATATTAAAAAAATCATTAAATCATTTTGCATATCCCCTTATATTATAATGCAAAAGCGGCAGCAAATTAATTCACTTGCTAAATTGACTTTATATATAAAAACCTATTTTAATAAAATAGGCTATATGATAGCATTTTTCCTAAGAATCATTTTTTAATAATATTAAGCTTTTAAATTAGCAATCTCCCTTTTGGCATTTTTTTTAAAATGTTTGCCTTAAGCGTGGCTATTTAGCTTATTTTAATTTTTTAAAGCTTTTAAAAGCTTTCCTTAATATAGGTTATATAAATTAAAAGCAATTATAAGATCTGCTTTTATTTTAATATTTAAAATAGCTATTGCTATTATTATATGCAATATAATTATGTTTTTGCTATTTGCTTGCATTGAAATAGCTTTACAAAATATGCTAGCAAATTCCATTATGCGCAAGTGGCTATTTTATTATAAAATCATTATTATAAAATAATGGCCTTGAATTGCAAATTTATTATGCTCCTTTTATACTTCTTGTGCTGCGTAGATTTAGTTATATTCTTATTTTCGCTGCTATTATTAGCTTGCTTTAGCCAATATTTGAAAATTATTGTTTATTCCAATTGTTATAAGCAAAGCTTTTAATAATTTAAGAACCTATTGCTTAAAGTCTTATGGCCTTTAATTTAGTATTATAACTTAAGGGTATATTTAGCGCGCTTTTTTAATACCTAAATTTATATTTTCATTATATAAAGCATTCCTCCCAAGCTAATTTTTAATTATTTGATTTTTAGCAAATTTTAAAGCGCTTAAACTTAACCTTTTATAAGAAATTAAAATTCCATTATTATTTTTAATGCTATTTTTATAAAAAACCACTTTATTCACCCCCAAATTTTGATTCTTATAAAAAATTATATTATTGCTCTTCCCCTTTTAGCTTTTATAAAAAACCATTTTATTGCTTTATACCTCCCGGCTTTTATAAAAAACCATTCCTATTTTATTTTTCATTATCCCCAAGCTTATTAATAATTTAAAAGGATTAAGATTTATTAATATTATTACAAATGATTTGATCGCCAGGGGGAGCATTCTTATAAGCAAGGGAAGCACCTTTAATATAATAATTTTTGTTTTTATTAGCTTTCCAGCATGCATTTTAATAATAGCATTTAGCTTGGCCATTTATTCCTCCGCAATATTTTTTATAATATTGCTTATATTAAGCCTTACATTTAAAAAGACATTATCCTCCTCCATTATAATAATAAGCTTTTTTAAAGCAAAAGCGGTTTGGCCAATTAATTTCTCTTTTTCCAAAAAATAAAATTTTATTTTATTAAAGCAAACATTGCGTATTATAATAATATGGCATAATTAATGCATTCAAATTTTGTATATATTAAAAGCAATATAATTAATCAAATAATTTAAATATTTTTTAAGATCAATTTTAAAGCCTTTTTTATTTTTTCCAGCTTTTTTATTATTTTTTATTAAGTAAGCACACGCCTTATATGCATACTCCCTGCTTTAATCTGGTTTTAGGTTAATTAATAGCCTTTTCATAATTAATAAATCATACCATCAAAAATAACCCCAAAACTATTCCTAAAGCACTTGGTTTGGGCTCTTTATTCTTTGTTATGCGAGTGGTGCCTTATTATATAAGTAGACCGCCGCATTATATACTTTTAGGTACAGTTTCTTTGAGAGTTTTGCTTGAATGCGCATTTTAATAAATTTAATAATAATTTTTTATCCTACGCGCTTTAAATCGCCAACTAGTTTTTTAATATATGCTAAAGGGTTTTTCATTTTGATCCCTTTCCTTATCATCTAATCCTAATAGCATATTGTTTTAAAAATTGCAATAATAAAAGTGTTATTATCATACCTAATAACATAAATAAATAATTTATATTAATATTTTATTTAATGCTCAAAGTTTTATAATATTAGCATAATATGATTTAGCAATTTGCTTATTAAGATTTAGTTAAATAGCTTCCTATTATACTTGTTTTTAATTATTAATAATTATTGCGTTTTATTATAGCTTAAGAAAAAATTAAATAAGTCTTAAAAAATTCTAAAAAATGGTTTAGTTGCTTTATTTTTAAATTCCCTTTTTAAAATAACATTTTCAGCATATATTATAGCATAATTTTTGCATTTGATTTTGAAAACATTATTAAATTCTACCTTTTTCCTTATATAAAGCAGCGCCCAAAATGCTTTTTCTTTAAAATGGCCCATTTTTAGGTGCCATATTTTTAGCATTACATAGCAAGCTTGCAATAGCTTTTTATTTAATTGAAAACCTTATTTCAAGCTATAATAAAAAAATTGGATATATTATAATTAAAAGGCGCTTTATTATTATTAGATTATAAAGGCAATAAAAGTAATTAAAAGGCTTATATTTAAAAAAGGTAAAATTATATTTCCGCTTTAGCTTTCAAAGCACCACGCTATTTTGAATTTCCTTATATTTTAATATAATGTCTTTTTTTAAATACCAAATCCCAATATTTAATAAAAGCGCTTTAAAAATAATATTAATATTAAAACCAATCACAATTGCAATATTGCTTAAAATTAGGTTTTATATATTTAAATCATTTTCGCTTTTTAGCATATTCTTAAAAAAATTGCTAGCCTCAACCAATAATTAAAAGGCATTATATACCTGCCTTCACATAATTGTTATTTTTAGATTTTATAAAAATGCTTGGGATAAGCTTTTTTTTATTATTAACAAAATGCTAAGCACCATAATTATTAATAAATATGCTATTGGAAAATGCGTATAAACTGCTAATAAAATTTGCAGCATATACTTTTATTGCTTTATTAATATTAAATAGCTTTAAATTAATAATAATAGCATTAATATTTTCAAAGTATTTGCTTTTGTTTATTAATAATAATAGCTTTTTCTTTTTTTTCTTATTTAAGGCAATGCTTTTAATAATTCAATTAATAAAAAAAATCTTTTAATCCTTTTTAATGATTTCCTTTTATAGCTTAGCATACTTTGCTTTTTCAAGTCTTTTGCAAATTTCTTTGACCTTATCATTGCTAAAGCAATTTCTTAGTTTGTTTGCATAGCCGCTATTATAAGCATATCATAATTTTTAGCATTTAATGAATGCCTAAAAATGGCCATTTTTGAAATTGCAAAGGCAATTGCTTTTTTTTAATTATTTAAAATAAGATTAATTAAATAAGCCTTATTTGCTATGAGTGCTTAAGCTTTTAATACTAAAAATAGCTTTAAAGCTATTAGGAGTTTCTAAACATTTCCCAAAAAAGGCGTATAGCCTATTTGCTATTTTTCCATCTTTTAAACTATTTTTAAAATGCTTTTCCAAATTAGCTTCAAAAGCTAAATCATATTCCTTAAGCGTTATATAATATTCCCTTCCTAAAATATTATTTTTAATAATATTAGCTAAAGTTTAAGCAGCCTATGTTTTGGCATAAACTAAAATTGCAAAAAGGAAATCTCAAATGCTTAAAATGCTTTAAACTTTTGGAATATTATATGCTTTAGCCAAATAATACCTCTTTTACTACTTTTTATGCCAAATGCAAGCTTTCATTTTTCTTTTCCTTTTAAAAGCATTTATTAAAACTTTTTAATAATTTAAAATAATAAATAACAACATAAAAGCGTTTAAAAAAGCAAGCTTTTGCTTAATTAACCTAATCAACGCTTAAAGTCCAACAAGGTTCTTTAATTTATTATTATTAATAGCATTCATTAAGATCAATATACTAATAATACTATTAACCCAATTAAACAAGTATTAATACCTTATGCTAAGAAACATTCATTAGGCAAGGTTATTCTAAAATTCTCTTATGCAAGCTTCCCAAATTTCCTTAATATTGCTAAAGATCGCCTTTTATGATTTAATAGCCTATAAAAGCTTTATAAAAATCCTTTTCTTGTTTTTGCTAGCAATCTCCCACTTATAATACATTTTCCGCTTGCTATTGCTTATTAATGCCATCCATTCTGCAAACCGATTATTTGTTTTAATTTGTATATACTTATTAATATTAGGAACTGCTGGTCAAAATTTAAAAAGATTTAAAACGTCATGTTCATTTAAATTAACAAAATTAATAATGCTCCTAAATTAAGCATAATACTAAAATCTTATCCACCACTATGGCCATTAGCAACAATTGCTTAATAAAGCGTCGTCCTTATCAATTGGTACGTCTTAAAAAAAACATTTTATTATTATTAAACATTTGAAAAATTTAAAAAAGTATTATTAAATTAAAAAAAGGGGAATATGTGCTTTTAAAAAGTCTTTTAAATAGCAGTAAATATTTTTTAATACTTATTTTCGCTTCTTTTAACCTATAATAATTATATCTTAATAACTTATAAATTAAGGCTATGGCTCTTAATTATCAAGCATCATAAGGAAGAAGCTTTAGAAAATGTAAAAATCTTAAATTATAAAAAAGTATAATAAAGCTCCCCTTAAAAGGAAGCTCCAAAGATCTAATTACATAAGCAATCTTAATTGGCTGCAGCGCCATTAAGGCTCTATTGGTGCTCCCAGCCAACAAACCCCTATTCTGTACGACATTTAGCCTTAATAATAAATATAAATAACAAACCTAATACTTATAAATAAGCTATTAATAACCTTAATAAAGAGAATTGGATAAAATCCATGAAATTTGAAATAGACGAATTAGAATTACAAAATACGTGGAATTTAATTAAATTATCATTTAATCAAAACTACTTAAGAGGTAGATGGGTTTATAAGATAAAAATCGATTTAAATAATAATATAATAAAATATAAGTCTTGATGGGTTGTAAAAGGCTTTGATCAAATCTTAGGTTTAGATTATTTAGAAACCTTTTTGGCTATATGTAAATCTGAATCTTATAGGCTAATATTTATAATAGCAATGTTTAATAAGTGGAAATTATTATAATATAATGTTAAAAATGCTTTTGTATATGCTAATATAGATATTGATATATATGTAGAACAATTAATAGGACTAGAAAAATATTATAATAAAA
Organism: Helotiales sp. F229; assembly: GCA_002554605.1. NCBI lineage: Eukaryota > Fungi > Ascomycota > Leotiomycetes > Helotiales > Helotiales sp. F229. Next base: position 577,491 of record MXAW01000004.1, on the reverse strand, counting down.
ATAATAATAAATATGAATTAATAAATAATTAGTTTAAATCAATGCAAAAGCTATTTTGTAAATTAAATAAAGCTTTATATGGATTAAAACAATCCCTTAGATTATGGTATAAATACTTATTAAGTGCTTTTACAAAACTTGGTTTTAAATCTTTATTATACGATGAAGCTATATTTGTGCATAATATATTAAAAATAATAATAATATGTTACGTAGATGACTTAATATTTACAGGGCCAGATAATAATAAAATAAAAGATATAGTTATAGAATTAATAAAAATAATAAAAATAGAGTATATAAGCGAAGTCCACCAATTTTTAGGTATGGAAATAAAACTAGATTATAAAGAATAGTTAGTATATATAAATCAAAATAAATATTTTAATATTTTATTAGAGAGATTTAATAAAAAGGATTTAAATCCTGTAATTACTTTTATTGAGGCAGGGGTAAGATTACAAAAAGCAACCAATATAGCCAATAAAGCCGATTTATAATTATATTAATAACAAGTAGGCTTTTTAATATATTTAGCCATTAAAACAAGGCCTAATATAACATTTGCTGTAAATTAATGCGCTAAATATATGTCAAATCCTGATTTATCACACTTTAGAGCGCTAGATCGTATATGGAAATATTTTAATAAATATTCTAATATAGGAATATATTATTTATGTAATAAAACGTTTTTAGAACTCTTAGGATATATTGATGCTGATTGGGGGGGTGATATAAGCTCTTGAAAAAGTATTAGCGGCTTTTTATTTTTTGTAAATAATTGTATTATAAGCTGGCTAAGTATGATACAAAAAACAGTAGCTTTATCAAGTTGTGAAGCTGAATATATGGCTTTTAAAGAAGCCATAAAAGAAATATTATACTTATATAACTTAGTTAATTATTTCAATAATTTTTTAAATAATAATATAATCTCTATACCAAAGCTATTAATAGACAGCGAATCAGCTTTGAAATTAGCTAATAATCCCGAATTCCATAAAAGAAGTAAACATATAGATATAATTTATCATTTTATAAGAAATGAAATAATTAATAATAAATTAAGCTTATTATATGTAAATATTATAGTATAATTAGCTAATGGATTTACAAAAGGGTTAGATAATAATAAACAATTTAAATTTATATTTGCTTTAAATTTAAAATAAAATAAAAATAAGCATTTCATATATAAAATACAAAATGTTAAAATAAAAAGGGTAGCTTATATGTGAAAAATAAGATAAATATAATAAATAATATATATTTTATGGGGGGCTATAAGAATATAGACTTGCTTATATTATAGATTCACTTATATTCGCTTATATTTGCTTATATTTGCTTATACCTAAGGACCTAAGATCCTTTAAGAATTAAGGTCCTCTAAAGGCTCCTAGGGTCCCTTAAAGGCTTCAAGAGGCTTCAAAAGATCTTGTAATTTTTGGATTAATACAAGGCTTTGGCACTAAGCCCAAATAGGCAATCAAAGCGATAATTAGGACCTAGTATCAATTTGAGTTTAATAATTGGCTAAGCGAGGAAATCAATAAGTGCCGGTTTCAAAGCTATTAAAGCATTCTTAGCTAAGGTTTTAAAGTTATTAAAGCAGAGGCTTGATTATCAAAGCAAAGGCTTGGCTATTAAAGCAGAGGCTTGGCACTAAGCCCAAATGGGCAATCAAAGCGATGAGAGCCGAGGAGAGCTTGGCATTAAGAGTAGTTAAATAGACCTAGAAATCCCCCCCTCAATACAATCATCATTTGCACCAATATCACTTCTTTTCAATTTTAATATTAATAACATATTATTACACTATTAATATCTTTTAAATATATATTAAACTACTTCTCATTATAACAGCTATAAGTTATTATCTCTTTTTATAATATTCTCGCGTGAAATCGACGGACTTTTAACTAATCTTTATTTAGTATAACTTCTTTTAGCATTAACTAAGTTTGGGGGATTTTGCCCCTTTAATTTAATTAAAGAATTGATACTATAAAATAAAGTAAAAAAAGCGATGAGGTATTTTACTAAATAAGCCTTATATTCCTAAATGCTTAGGCGGCGGTTCTTTTGGCGTTTTTAATAGCTAATGACTTTTAGCTATTATTTCACTAAATATAAATAGGCTTAAAATTAGCAAAGAAAAAAAAGGGGTTATTGTTTAAAGCCAAAAGAAAAAGTGTATTTAAGAGGTAAATAAAAGTATAAGTATAATAGCGTTTATAGAATGCGATGGCCTTTTATAAGCCAGCGATTATTATGTGGGTAAAATAATTTGAATGTCTATTTTGTTCTTTTACAATATAAATAACGATTTTTGCCTTTGTATTAAAAGTACTATTTATATATATAATTTTTTTTTTACAAACCTTTTGTTTTTTAAATATGTCTTATATATTCGGAGTTAAGGGCTATAGTCGGGTATATCATAAAAAGGCAAAAGGTATAAAAAAATAAATCGTAGTTTAACGGCAATGATTAAATAAAGGGGGGGAGTCAAAATAGAGACAATATATTATTATTTTTACTTAGAATTATAATCAATTCAGCAGTAAATAATTGACATAGTCATTAAAGCAAAAAGGAAATACTATTAGGTAAAGGTTTAATGCCGGTGTGCTTTTAAGGGCTTTTATAAAAAGGGGTAATATTAATTAATAAAAAATCGGCGGAAACAAGTAAAAATAAAATAGACATGTATTTTTGGGAACTCTTATATAAAAAGACAATAGAGTCTATATTTCGCAGGGTTAAGAACTAAGAATTTATAGACTTTGTTTTACGTTAAAACATAATAAGTTCCCGGTAAATAAAGTATGTTTTAAGAAATTTACTATTCTTTTAAAAAAAAACTTATCAATTGTAATTCGCTCTTAAAAGGGCACTTTACGTTATAGTAAATTATGGCAATAATAAAAGGAGGCATTGTAGGGTAATAATTAGCAATTAATATGTTAAGTTATTATTAAAGCTTAATTAAAGCTTAAATATTGACGCGTAAAATAATCACGGGGCCACAAGTCACGACGTAATCAAAGCTCGGTTTACGTATTTATAACTAATTATAAGAGAGTAAGAATTAAGAAATTTTTTCACTACTGGGAAAATCAAGCTAGTGTAGAGATTTCCGCGTAACTAAGTAAATACCTAAGGTTCCTAAATTTTAAGAAAACGTAGAGACAGCTAAAGCTGTCAATAATGAAAAATTAAGTATATTATAATTAACAAATGCTTTATTATTATTAAATTATAAAAGCGATAAAAGTAATTAAAAGGCTTATATTTAAAAAAGGTAAAATTGTATTTCCGCTTTAATTTTCAAAATATTATATTATTTTAAACTTTCTTATATTTTAATATAATGTTTTTTTCAAAATACCAAATCTTAATATTTAATAAAAGCGTTTTTAAAATGATATTAATATTAAAACCAATTATAATTATAATATTACTTAAAATTAAATCTTATGTATTTAAACCATTTTTGCTTTTAAATACATTCTTAAAAAGTCGCTGGCCTTATTTAATGACTAAAAGGCGTTATATACACATAATCGTCGTTTTTAGATTTTACAAAAGTACTTGAAATAAGCTTTTTTTGTTATTAATTAAATATTAAGCACTATAATTATTAATAAGTATATTATTTAAAAATACATATGAATTATTCATAAAATTTGCGGCATATATTCCTATTGTTTTATTAATATTTAAAAGCTTTAAACTAATAGTAATAGTATTAACATTTTTAAGATATTTATTTTTATTTAATAATAATAATAGCTTTTTTTTCCTTTTATTTAAAGCAATGCTTTTAATAATTTAATTAATAAAGAGAATCTTTCAATTTTTCTTAATAACTTCCTTTTGTAATTTAACGTATTTCGATTTTTTGAGTTTTTTACAAAAGAATTTGATTTTGTTATTATTAGGGTGATTCTTTAGTTTATTTATATAGCCGTTATTACAAGCATACTATAATCTTTAGTACTTAATAAGTGTTTAAAAATGGCCACTCTTAAAATTATAAAAGCAACCGCTTTTCTTTAATTATTTAAAATGAAATCGGTTAAATAAGCCTTATTCATTATAAATACTCAAGCTTTTAACACTAGAAATAGCTTTAAAATTATTAAAAGTTTTTAACCGTTTCTTAACAAAGGCGTATAATTTATTTATTAACTTTTTATTTCTTAAACTATTTTTAAAATGCTTTTTTAAATTAATTTTAAAAGTTAAATTATATTTTTCAAATGTTATATAATGTTCTTTTCTTAAAACGTCGTTTTTAATAATATTAGTTAAAGCTTAGGTAACTCATGTCTTGGTATAAACTAAAGCTATAAAAAGGAAATCTTTAATACTTAAAACGCCTTAAACTTTTGAAATATTATATATTTTAATAAAACGGTACCTTTTTTATTATTTTTATATTAAACATAAACTTTTTTTCTTTTTTTTTGAAAGTACTTATTAAAGCTTTTTAGTAATTTAACATAACAAATAATAATATAAAAGTATTGAAGAGAACAAGTTTTTACTTAATTAACCTAATTAATGCTTAAAGCCTAATAAGATTATTTAATTTAGTATTATTAATAGCGTTTATTAAAATTAATATATTAATTATATTATTAACTTAATTAAATAAGTGTTAATACCTTATGCTAAAAAACGTCTATTAGGCAAGTTTATTTTAGAATTCTTTTATACAAGCTTCCCAGATTTTTTTAATATTATTGAAAGTCGCCTTTTATAATTTAATAGCCTATTAAGGCTTTATGAAAATCCTTTCTTGTTTTTATTGGTAATTTCCTACTTATAGTATATTTTCCGCTTACTGTTGCTTATTAACGCCATTTATCCTATAAACCAACGATTTATTTTAATTTATATATATTTATTAATGTTAAAAGCTATTAATCGAGATTTAAGGAAGTTTGGAATATTATGTCTATTTGAGTTAATAAAGTCGATAATACCCTTAAATTAGGCGTGGTATTAAAATCTTGTTTATTATTATGGCCATTAGTAATAATCGCTTAATAAAGCGCTGTTCTTGTTAATTAATATGTTTTAAAAAAATATCTTATTATTATTAAACGTTTAAAAAGATTGAAAAAATGTTATTAAATTAAAAAGGGGAATATATGCTTTTAAAGAATTTTCTAAATAATAGTAAATGTCCTTTAACATTTACCTTCGCTTTTTTCAACTTATAATAATCGTACTTTAATAACTCATAAAATAAGGCTATGGCTCTTAACTATTAAACACTATAAGGAAAAAGCTTTAGGAAGTATAAAAGTCTTAAATTATAAAAAAGTATAGTAGAGCTCCCCTTAAGAGGGAGCTCTAAAGATTTAGTTATATAAGCAGCCTTAATTGGCTGCAACGCCATTGAGGTTCTGTTAGTGCTACCAGCCGACGAACCCTTATTCTGTACAACAGTCACTTAATAAATATTCAGCTATAAGTTCCCATAAGCGTATCTCCACTAATGTCATTACTTTTTATAATTATAATAAGTCGTGTATTCGTTTATTTCTCTTTATAAGGTCTTTTACCACTAAGTCCAACACCTTTTATAATACAAGTTTAATTCAAGTTCTTTAATAATAACAACCCTTATTTTCTTATTTAAAGCATATTAAGCCATTGTCCTCTTCTTATAACCGTTAATTAAGCCTTTCCGTTTATTATAAAGGCATATTATACATATCCTTTTTTTTATCTTTTATTATTTATTAAAAATCAGTTAAATACGTAAAAAAAATTATACCTTATATAATATATTTAATTTAAAAATAACCGTAACGTTATAAGCATGGCCTCTTTAGTCTTAATTAAGGCGTATTAAAAACCAGTTAAAAATAAAAAAACGAGTTCTTTAAAAGCACCGTTTAAAGTATAATAAGAGATTAAGTTTTAACACATAATAAACTATTCCACTTTAAAAGTGTCAGCGTTATCTTCTTCTTTTATTAATAAAAGTATAAACGCTTTATTAAAGTCAACTTCTTCTTTATTATCTTAAGGACTTAATAACGGCGTGATATTTAAAAGAAAAGGTATAGTTATTAACGTATAATAAGGGTTAATAATATATAAATCTTCTTTTATATTATTATAAAGTAAAGTTAATATTAATTAACGTAAAGACGCTTATTTATATCTTATCTTAATATTATAATAATGGCTTTAAGTAAATAAATAAATAAAGGTAAATAAAGTAAACAAAGAGTCTAAAGTCAATTAAAGTCAAAATCGCGAAAATCACAAAAAAACGCTTTTATATATAATTACGGCGATTTAAATAACATCTCTCTTTTTCTTATTTAAACAACTACTATACTCTTTCTTAAATTAACATCTCAGTCTTTATTATATGCCTTTTTACACTAATATCTCAGTTTTTATTATATTCCTTCTTATATTAACATTTCAGTCTCTTCTCCTTACTCTGCGAATTCTCCGCCTCTCCCCCCTTTATTTTTAACACTTTCGCTTTCTTTATTATTTAAAAAGTCTTAATCCGCCGGCATTAAAGTAAAGTCTTTTAATCTTATAGGCATAGGTGTTTTATTTATAATACTCTTTTTTAAGTTATATTAATAAGACTTTTCTTTATAAGCCCTTATTTTTAATTCTTAAATCACTTTATAAGATTCTTTAATAATTATTACCGCTTTTACCCTTTAAACATATATATTTCTTCATATTTCTTCTTTAGTCTTAATAAACATTACATTTTAATCTTAAAGTATGAGTAGTGAGTTTTATTTTATTTAAACAATTAACACGTCTAAAAAAAGGCTTAACTTAAAGAGTTTTATAACTGTTCAAAACCGATATAAAATAATATTAAATAAAGAGGGTAACTTAAATAATAAAGCTTCTTTAGTTATTATTTCCTTATATCCTTTGACTAAGCCTTCTTAAGTTCCCTTATCAGTGATTTTTAAAGACTAACAGTTATCTAAGACGCTAATAAACTAGAAGAATATTATACATTTAATCCCGTTAACTGGCTTATTAACTAGAGTTAACATTATAACTCATACTTACCCCTTTTTATAAAATATAAATTTTTATAAAATTCCGATTTCGTCTTAGTCCTCTTTAGTCATTATTACTTTAGCAAACCTATAAATAAAACCATTCGTTTATTAATTCCGGTTATAAATATTTAATTAAAGTTGTCTTAATTACTTTAAATACGTTTTAATAAAGATTATTATAATAAAGGACTCATATTTATCATTTAAAGAAAACGACCCTTAAATTTATATTACCCTTTTACTATATTTTAGCGTATTTAATACATTAATGTTAATATATTTAAAATACGTTAAATCGCTAAGTTAATTATACTTAATATAATACGGGTATAAGGCTAGTTTTTAGTATTTATTTTATTAAAGGGCGGCGTAAAAGGCTTAATATAAAGGGTCTTGTCTTATTAACTGTTATCTTATAGAGTAGAATTTATTCTTTAATTAATTTCAGTTCTTATTATTATTTATTTCTTAAAAGTAGTATTTATATATTTTAAACTTAAATACAACCAGGCTAATTAAACTAGTTTTTTACCATTACTTAAATAAGTTAACATTAATAGACTTGTCCTGCTTTTAATCTTTAGTGTTAATGCCGTTAATTTTGTTTTTAAGCGTAAACTAGTTATAGTTAAAAATACCTTTAATATTTAAAAGAACGAACTTATATATGTCAAGTCTATTTACTAAATACGGCGGCTTGTTTTTATATTAAAACCATGTTATAATATCATTGGTTACTTTTAAATCTCTTACTTTAGTTTAATACTTTAAGATATATTAAAGGCGCCGTTAAAGTGTATTTATAAATAAAGCCTTTATATAAAGCTTAACTTTTTTGTTTATATTTTTAAAGTGTTTATAATAAATATGGTTTATTTTAATTATTTCTGTTAATAACTTTAAGGCCATTATCTTTATCACTGGCGCCTTTTTATTAATTCTCTTCGTTTAAGTGACGGCTTTATTTAATAAATACCCATAATAACGTTTTTTTTAAAGCGGCCTTTTTATTATAAAGCCCTTTTTACTCATTTTATCTTTAAAATTAACAATTAATAACACTCACTTATTATTTTAATAAAAGTTCAATAAACCGTTAAATACTTGGTTTTAAGAGGCTATTAATGAAAGAGGCTTTAAGGGGAACTCTAAGGGCATATCTTTAAAAGCGCTAATTTTAAAGGCCAGGCCTCTTAAATATAATGACTTACTTGTAGCTAAGGTTAACTTTAATTCGTAAATAAAACCAATAATTAATAGCCTTAGTAGGCCGATTTATATCTTAATTTATTTTTGTTCTTATATTATAAAAAGCAATAAATCAAATACATTATTTGCCTTTTTTATGTTTAATAATATAACCTTTTTTATGGCTTTTATCCATTTCCTTATCGTCGTAATCTAGTTATATATAGCCTTATTAACACGTATAATCCCTTCGCCGGCTTTAACCTTCTTTATTAATTTATGTAATTTCTATAATAATGTATTAAATAAGCTCTCGTTAAATGCCTTTATTAACACAGAAGTTATTTTACTTCTTTTCTTTTTTTTAAGTCCTTTTATCGCCTTTATGTTTTTTTTTGTTTAATTTGACTTTTTAATTTCTTTTACTTAGCCGTGCTTTATCTTGAATTTTAACTTAGTTTTTACTGATTTATATGCCTTATTATTGAAAGTATGGCCTTACTTGATGTATACGCGTAGGTACTAGTGGTAGTATTCACGAAAGAATAAGACGTCAATAGTTAAGACTATACAATTTAATTCTTTATTATATAATTTACAATAAAAGCTATAAATATATAAAGAAAACGCATAAACTATATAGCCTAGCCCTAATCAGGTTAACACATAACATTACACTAAACCCTTAATATTTTAATACTCCCCCTTAAAGCAGATCACATTTTATTTAATTATCCTTTTACTTATGAACTGGGATTATAAGTCCTTTAAATGCCTTTACTTCCCTACAGATCTTTAATAAGTCCCATTTACCCTTTCAACTTCTCAAAAGTAACACGTTTAAATGGCTTTATCATTCTATTAGCAATTATATTACTTATAAAGATATAATCAACCCTCAGGCTTCCTTGTTTTACTAAGTTATAAATAAAGTAATAAGCGATATTGATATGCTTTGATTGTTTACTTAAGTATGTGTTTTTAATTAAAGCAATGGCACTTTAATTATTTCCAAATATTTAAATTAATTTAAAATATTTTCTAATAAATTAAGAATATCTTAAGTCTTAGAGAATTTAGGCAAATCATTAGCCTTACTTTGCACAATTTACAAGTACCATATATTTAGATTTGTAACTTGACGTAATGACAAATCGTTGTTTTTTACTTAACTATAAGAATAGGCTATTGTAAAACATTAATATGCTTTCAGAACTATTCTTTTAATTTATCTTATTACTTACTTAATTCACGTTCAAAAAGAATATAATAATATTATACTTTCCCTTTAGTCTATAACAGATTCTTATCTTGATAATTGATTTAAGGTAATATAAAAGTGACTTTAATACGTGTTTATAGTGTTTAGCTAGGTTATTTATAAATTGACTAAGCTTTCTAAAAATAAATATAATGTCTGGTTTTGTGAAAATCATTACATATATTAAGCTTTTAATGGTTTACTGGTACTTATTAATATTAATCCGTTCATTATTATTATTAATAAGGTAACGTCTAACCCCACTATTCCGGCCACCCCCCCATTCTGGCTACCTCGCTTAACTTCACCGCTACTCTTATTTACTAACTTTAATAATTAATAACTTTTTTAATTCTTTATTAATTTCTTTGAAATTTGGAATATGAATTGTTTTAATCATAAAGCCTAAATATACTAAGTATAATATTCAAAGTGTTTTTCAGGAGGTTGTAAATGGCAAGTCAATATGAAAGGCATTATTAGAGTAGGGGGTTCTAAGAAGTACTCTTTAAGACCGTAATGTAATAACACTATTACACTAGGAGGCCTTTAATTACTTATAAAGGTTACTTATAATAGTTAAGAATCGACTAGCTAATTAAATGCTTATTTAAGAATATTTTAACTATAGAATTACATATGCACAAATCAAGGTTTTCGGCCAACGGCTTCTCTCCCTTTAAAAAAATCACCTACCATTTAGAAAACATTGAATTTCACAATTTCTAGTACAAAACCCTATTCTTAAAACCAAAAAGCAAATATACGTCAATTCTATACATATCAATAACGCTTATTCTAAAGTTATCAAGCCTTAATTCTAAAATTTAAAGATTTTAACTATTAAGGCTATTTCAGCCAGTTAATAATAGAATATAAATGAGATTAGTATTATAAAAAGCTATGGTTTTAATAGGCTAATCGTAGGCCATGTTAAAAAGCATAAAATTCAAGGGAAACAGCCAGGTTTTTGTAATTAAATATCAATTATTAAGTGTATCTCTACAACTAGAGTTTTTATAGTTCCGGCTATAATTTATAAAAAAAAACAGTCTAATAATAGTGGTTTCTATTTTAATTAAATAATCTCAATAATTAATACTTTACTACAACTAAAAATAAGTAAACAAGTGATAAAACGACTCTTAAACAACTAGAAAAGGTGTTTATTCCTCAAACGAATCCATGTAATAAATTAATAAAACTCCTTATTTTAGATAATCACAAGAGCCACAAGATTACGGATTTCCTTTAAAAGTGCCTTAAACATAATATCTATGTATTATTCTTACTTATATATATATCACACATTTTATAACCTTTAGATTTAATAATTTTCTCTCCCTTTAAGCGTATATACTAAAAAGAGTTATAGAATTTGAGTTCTTTATTTGATTTTATACTAATTAATAAGTATAACTTCTTTATTTATTATTAAAAGGCACATTAAAAGAGTATAACTTCTTTTAATATTAAATCTAAGTAAAGAACTATTAGATTATAGTTAGTATCTATAACAAACCCTCTTTTAAGTCCATTATTATTAGAAAATAATAATAAATCAATAACTCCACTTCCCTAAAACTCTTAAAATACGCTAATACTATCCCTAGAAGTTTTTAATAATTTACTTAAGTTATATATTCCAAAATCTAGGAAAGATATCCATTTATAATTCTATACTTTAGCTTCTAAGTCACATAATAACCTTCTAACCCAACGTTTACTTTTCAGGAAGGTTATAAAAGGAATTAATAATAAGGACTATAAATTAGAAAAGGCAAAGATAAGAATTCGAGAATTAAAAAAGAGGTTAAAACAATTAAAGCCAAAGAAAAAAAAGGAAAGTCCAAATTAGTCCAAATTCTAAGTTTATAATAACACATACTATTTATAAGGCTTAAATCACGGTTAAAAATCGCTAAATTGTACTTATAAAATTAGAATTTAAAGGAGATTTAGATTTTATAAAATTATATATAAAAGTTAAAAGAATATAGAATTATTAAGTCTTAAATAAAAAGTGTAGAATTAAGTAAAGTAGCCAGAATAGGGGGGTGGCTGGAATAGTGGGGTTAGACGTTAAAAGTTCTTATAATCAGTTATAAGGACTCTTTTAGGCTTAAAGGTCTTTTAAGTAATTCTAAATTTATTTAAAATACTTTAAAAATATTACTTTTAATTAATCTTTAATACCTTAGCTTATTTATTACGAGTGACTTTAGTCTTAAAAATCTTACTAATTTCCCTTAGGTTTTTAGCATTGAATTATAAAGATAACTTCTTATAAAACCAATCTAATTCCCCCTTACTCTTAGTATATATAATAATGTCATTAATATATATAAGGAACATGATTATCTTCTCCTTATATGTGAATATATATGGGTTAACGGCACTTTACTTAAATCCTCACTTTAAAAGCTCATTTTTATTAGCCTATTTCAGTTTCTAATAATCTACTTTAATTCATATAAGCTTTTAAAAACTTACTAAATAAATCCCTTCTTAATTAATATACCATCTAGGACTTTTAAAAAGATCTTCTCCTTAAATTATGACTTTATGAATACATTTTTAATGTTATATTATCTATATTCCAGGTCCTCTTTGGTAATTATAACTAAAAACAATCTAAATATATCCATTCTAATTATTAAGGTAAACATTTAATTATAATCCTCGCCATATACTTGATTAAACCGGTGTATAACTAGTCGGGCTTTAAAGCAATTAATTGTCTCAATTACTGTTATCTTAATTATATAAATTTATTTATAAAAAATAAGATTTATACCTTTTAATAAAATCACTTTTCAGAAAGTGCCGTTTATATATAAGGAAAGCATTTCTTTAGATATTACTACTCACTATTCCTTTATATAAAGGCTAACTATAACTTCTTTATATGTCTAAAAGATCTTAATACTTACGATTTCTTACACTAACATAATAATTTCATCATATACGTTACTCCATTCTTCATTAAACATATTATCTTTTAATAAAATATATACAATTATAGCACAAATCCTCTTTATTTTACCTTAGTCTTCTAAATTTAACACTAATCTTTTTCAAAATCTAGTAAAATATTTAAGTACTTTTTAATTATCAACAGATTACTTTTCGCCTTAAAGTTAATCAGAATCAACTTTAACGTTAGCTATTAAAGGGTGACTTTTTAGTTAAATGATATTAATGTTAAACTAAGGTACTTTCAGCTTTATTATTAATTAACTTTTATTAAGCTTAACGGCGATTTTAGAAGCCAGGCCTTTAGAATTAGGAATACCCTCTTTAAGGCCATTTTTACTAAGATTATAAGGACTTTATACTAAGTTAACTCGTAAGATAGGATCATGAGTTAATTTAATTATTAAAGAGGTTTATTATTAAGCTTCAAGAATATAATTTAACATATCTTCCTCAGTAAATCTTAATATATCAAATAATAACGTGAACAACAGGATTATAACTTATAGAGTTATCCTATCTTTAGTAATTAGTTCCATTATCTCTAATACCCTTAGTCTTCCACGGGCTCTTTTATTAAAGACGACATTTAGAATTCCTTATAATCCAGCTTTATAATTCCAAAGTCTAAAATCAACTAATCTTTTTAGGCTACTTTCCTTAATAATTACTTTATTTAATATAATCATCATTTCATGTTTTAAGGAATAAATTTTAAACTATTTAATCATATTTTCCGAATATCTTATAAAGACTTTAATTTCCCTTAAATTAATAAGCTTATCATATCACTTATTAACAGGAATCAGCTTTTTTATTTACATAATAAAAACATTTATTCCCCCATTTACAAATATAATCAATTAACAAGATTTCTCTATTAAAAGCCTTTATTGACAGCTTTAGCTGTCTCTAAGTTTTCTTGAATTTTAGGAGCCTTAGGCATCTACTTAATCATAGGGTAATTCTTATATCAGCTTGATTTTTCCAGTAATGAAAAAATCTATTAATTTTATTGTTCTTTAATTGGTCATTAATATATGAACTAAGCTTTGATTCTATCATAATTAGAACATAACTTTTATAATGCTTTAACAGTGTAATAACAAAAGTGGTATTGATTATATAATATATAATAAAACTTTTAAAGTGCGGGAGTGCAAAAGTGCGGGAAGTTTAAAAAGCCCCACCTTTAAAGGGGAATTATTTAAATATTTTGTAATATTATGAGCCTTTAACTAAAATATAAAATAAGACCTGCTTTAGAATCAGCTTATTTAGCTTATTAAAATGGCTTTTTTAAATTTATCATAACTAATATAATTATAAAGATATTAATTATTAAAAATATATTTCTAAAGAAATTTTATTTAAAAGTCGTGTATTATTATAAGTTTTTAACTAAAATATAAATAAGACTTATTTTAAAATCAGCTTAATTAGTTTATTAAAATGGCTTTTTCAAATTTATAATACCAAATATAATTATAAAAATATTAATTATTAAAAAAGTATTTTTAAAGAAACTTTATTTAAAAGTAGTATGTCACTATAAATTTTTAAATAAAATATAAAATAAGACCTGTTTTAAAATCAGTTTAATTAGCTTATAAAAATGGCCTTTTTAGATTTTTAATAATTAAGATAATTATAAAAACATTATATAATTAATTAATTAAAAAATGAAAATTAAAATAATTTTTATCTTATTTTAATATATAAATTAATAAATAACTATTTATAAAAAATGTAATTAATAAAGGTTCTTAAAATAAGAACAGTATATTTAAAAATAAAAATATTATTATTATAACTTAAATATTAAAAATTTACTTTACTGATTTTCTTTATAAAAAATTGTTTTAAAAATTAATAAATATATGTATAATATTACTTATTAAACTATTAAATAAACTATAAAATAAACTAATTATTAAATTATTTAATACATTACTAAATAAAATACTTATTAAATTATTTTTAATAGTTTAATAGTTTAATAGTTTAATAGTTTAATAGTTTAATAGTTTAATAGTTTAATAGTTTAATAGTTTAATAGTTTAATAGTTTAATAGTTTAATAGTTTAATAGTTTAATAGTTTAATAGTTTAATAGTTTAATAGTTTAATAGTTTAATAGTTTAATAGTTTAATAGTTTAATAGTTTAATAGTTTAATAGTTTAATAGTTTAATAGTTTAATAGTTTAATAATAAAAACAAAAGCTTTTTTAATATAATTATTATTAATATACAGGCCTCGTAGAGCCCCTGGAGGGCCCCCGGATGGCCTGCGGAGCATTAAAAACTAAAAAATACTTATTATTATACTTATAATATTACTTATAATATTACTTATAATATTACTTATAATATTACTTATAATATTACTTATAATATTACTTATAATATTACTACTTTTATTACTACTTTTATTATTACCGCTTTTAATAATATTATATTAGAGTTAAGTAATATTAAAGCTGTCACCTATTAATCTCTTATTGGTCCCCTAGTCAGATAAGTCTTCTTATTATCAATTATAGGTCTAATAATGATTTGGTTTTTCATATATAAGTCGACTTCAACTACTTTATTCCAGAGTTTTAATAATAATTATATCTCCTTAAATATTACACACAGATCAAATTCCATAGTTTAAATTAATTGTTCAATAAGTTCATTTTAATACAAAAATACAATAATCATTAATTATACCATTACTCCGTCTTTAATTCTCCAGTTATTAGTAGCTTTAAAAAGCTTAAGTACATTATTTAATCATATATATTAATTTTCTTTTTAAATTAAAGTTTCATAGCTATTTTTTAATCCTTAAGTACTTAATAAGCATTACTCTTAAATTTAATTAATAATACCTAATCTCTTCTTAAGCAAATGTCAATAATAAAAAAGAAATAATAATTATCTCATATTATTAATAAAAATAATATAACAACATCAAATTACACTAAATCTAAGATTTCTATAAACCATAAACTTAGCTTCTTAAGAATTCAATTCTTTATCTTAATAATCACACACATATCATAAATATCCAAGTCCACTAAAACCTTAATTTCCTTTTAAAGTATTATCACTTTATATAAGTTTTAGATTTTATTAAGGCTAAAATAAACAAATCATTTATAATACTTAAAATAACAGGCCAGATCTTTTCCTTATATTAGCATTTTATTACTTTTATTAATACTAACATTAATTTCATAAGCCAAACCCATAAAATCATCATCCTTATTGTTAATTAAGTCTTTATTTATAAGTAACGCCTTAAATTAATCATAGTTAACTTAGCCGGCAGTTTTAATTACCTTACTTTTAAATACCTTAAAAATATATTTCATAACATATAAGCCTTACAATTACTTTATTTTCAAAACTCTTTTATTTTCTTTAATAATTCAAATGTTCTTATTATCAAAAGCTCCATAATAGCCACCTTTACATAACTTCTTTATAAAAACCAGATTTATGCTTAACTTAAAAACATAAAATACATTATCTAAATAACAAGAGGTTCTATCTATAGCCATAACTAAAACTATTCTTTATATATAAAAATATAACATTCCTCCCCTTACTTATATATAGACTTTAAACATTAATCTTAACTCTTTAAACAAGTCAAATTAATTAGTCATAAATAAACTTACTCTTATATTAATTACTTAATCTTATAAAATAATCTTATTAATAAATTCTTTTAATAACATGACTTTCTTAATAACGTTATTATTAAAAGAAAAAGCAAACTCAGAATAGCCTTTATTATCTAAATCAACATCATCATCAGAATCTTAAATAACTACATATTCTTTCTTAAAAAAGCAGTAAGATTTCTTATAAACAAACTAAAAATAACAAAGTTTCTTATCCTTAATTCTTAATTTAAAATCATAAGTTTCTCAAAATATCCTTTTTATTCCTTAGCTCTTAATCTAAAATTACAAGTCTTCTTAAAACATTACTTTCCCTTTTCTTCATTATCCAAACATAAGTTTTATATAAATTCCCTACTTACATTTTAATATTTACACTCAATAATAAAGTAATCTAATAATCCATAATAGTAACAATCCATAAAGACACCAATAGTACTATGTTCTAAAAAGCTACTATCTTATCAAAAAAAATAATTAAGATATTAATACACCTACTTATACTATTACCATATAACATACGCTCTCTCCTTACTATTACTATAAAGCTTTGAGTTTTATATATAAGATTCCTTTTCTTAAAGAATTTTAATCTTCTTATCAACTCATAAGATTTATTATATCAAAAAGCCGTCAATCACCACAATATACTGCCCTTATTTTTAAAAAACCAAAGTTAATATAAAAAAAAGCTTCGTCAAAATACACATTCTTTATCACTAAGTTTACTAAGATAATTTTACATTAATACTCCTTAAGCTTTATCCACAACCCATTAATACTAATATCCTTATTAAATATAAAAATTTAAATACTCATCATATATTAATTGACAATTAACAAACTAGTCTTATCATACTTCAGCTTCAATTATATTTAAACAGCGGCAACAATTTCATACTCATCAATTAATACAACGTCGTCTTTACTAAATCCTTCCAATAAAATTTTCAATACCTTTACATCATTTTATTCCCATTACTTTACCTTTTCAAAATTTTATATACCACTTAATCATTCAAAACCACTAATAATATCGTCAATCACAAAACTTGGTAGGATATCTAATATTAATATTCCAAAGGCTACTTTAACTCTTCCCTCTTAAGAGATCTATATATACTCTATCCTACTTATTTTAATAATATAAAAAATGCCTTTACTCTTAACTTTAATTGTAACTTAATAGAACCAATCATTGTAACTATCCTTATTAAGGGCTAGCAGATATTTGTTGTTTTTACCCATTTTACCTAGTAATTACAACAAAGAACTTAATATTTGTGATTTAATTAGATTTTATATATATATAGTTAGCAAGGTTTTATTATGTATGCCGACTATTGAATTAGTATGTAGGAATTTATACTTAATTTAAAGTTTATAAATAACTCTCTTTTTAGAGGCCATCTGTTTTATTATATGTATAAATCTCCCCTTGGAATCTATAGATCGTTTAGTTTATTATGCGGTTTATAAGTAACCTTCTTACTTTTTACTTTCGTCAGCGCTTTTCCTTAGCCATTTAGTACTTTTACTTAACTAAAATTCCTCTATCATACTTATCGAGGTTAAATCAATCGCTTTACTTTCGTCGATTTTAAGTTACGTTTTACTAAGGCTTATAGCCTATTAAAAGTATGGCTTTATTTGATGCATACGTGTAAGTACTAACAGTAGTATTCACAAAGGAATAAGACGTTAATAGTTAAAATTATATAACTTAATTCTTTATTATATAATCTACAATAGAAACTACAAATATATAAAAGGAATGTATAGATCATATAACTTAGCCCCAATCGGGTTGACATGTGACACTACATTAAACCCTCAATATTCTAATAGTTATCTTATATTATGAATTTATAGAATTGTTTAATTAAGTTATTTATAATATTATGTATTTTTATTAATTGTTTTAAAAGCTTTTACTTGCTTTTATAACGCTTAATAACATTACATTAGCAAAAAATATCGGCGCTAAAAAATTAATCAATTGGCTAAATCGGCTATTTTAGTAGTTTGGCGCTTTTGGCGTAAAAGGCCGCCTTTAGGTGAGTGGGTCTTTTTTTGGCGGCCTTTTAGCGGATTAAGCTAAAGTTTAATAACCTCTGTGCTGATTAGAAGGGATTATTGATTTATCCGCTCCGAAGGCTGCACTTTGGCGTGTACAGCCAATAAACTAGGTTTGCTAAGCCTACCACGCTATGAATATCCACGTTAATAAAAATCTAATAAGCGCACTAGCTTTTTTAGGCAAAGTTTAGTTTAGGTAGGTCAATTACATATATATACTTGTGGTATACCCCTTAAATACCTTAAGTACTTAAAGCCTTAAAAAAGGGGTTTTTTACTATTATTAAAATAAACGCTATAAGTAAAATTTGGCGCTTTTAACGCTTTTGGCGTAGAATTCTTTTTAGTATATGGCTTTTGTCCTTAATTTTTTTAACATACAACTTTTTAGCCAAAAGCGCTAAAAGCATAAAAAGCCGCTGCCAGTGGCCATTAGCTATTAAATTTTTTTGTAGATATAATAATAATAAGATTATT
This sequence comes from Helotiales sp. F229, assembly GCA_002554605.1. Lineage (NCBI taxonomy): Eukaryota > Fungi > Ascomycota > Leotiomycetes > Helotiales > Helotiales sp. F229. The sequence continues at coordinate 558,754 of MXAW01000004.1, read as the reverse complement.
AATTAAGTTTTTAACGTCTTTTAATATTATTTTACGAGCCATTAATGCCTTTAACTAAAGCTCGTTTTAATGATTTATTGTTTTAGTTTATGAGTAAAGTTAGAATTTAATTGTGACGGCGCGAATACTATTGTATTGTTATGTTATATACGAAAGACAACAGACGGGGATAAAAAGAAGGTTAAAGAAAAAAGAAGACTATATATATATATTAAGCCTTAAGTTAGCATTTGTCCTCGGTATATAACTTATTTCAATATGATTTATTAGTTTAACTCATTTTAATATGACTCATTAGTTTGATTTATTAGTATATAAGTCATTAATGAGTTATAAGTATATGACTCATTTTTAGTGTGACTTATTAATCAGTGAGTCATTTAATTAATGACGTATAAATTGTCATATTACCCCCTTTTTTAAAGAAGATTTGTTCTTAGGTTTTGTGATAATTAAAAAAGCCTTCCGGTTCTTTGGCGTCATGGCTTAATTATTATCGAACTTATTATAGTCGTTTATCTTGTTTTTTTATGCCTTTATTTATTATTATAATTATCGTGGTAAACCTAGTGCTTTTTTATGTTATAAGTGAAAGTTATAAACCTTATGTAAATAGTATTTAAGGTTTTTAATAAGGTAAAATTCTAAGTTTAAATTATAATTAAACTAAGAGACCTTATATTGTAAGTTTTTATCTTTTTTTTATTTATAATCTAAGATATTTTGTATTTTATATTTAATGTCGTTTTTTACTGTGAGTGTTTCGTGTAGTTATTAGATTTGACTTAATAAAGGGTCTTTGTGAGCCTTTTGTAGCTTATTTACGGAAAAAACTAAGTGGACCTTTATTTTTAATAATAAGTCTAATTTCTACGTAAATATAACTTTTTTAATAACCTTAAAAGGGTTATCCTATTGATTTAAAAGCTTCTTTTTTAATTTAGATATTAATTAATTTCTTATTATAACTTATACTTTATTATAAATATCTTAATTTATTTCCTTTTAGTGTTTATTAATATCCCGTTGTTTCTTATTTTAAGCTTTTTATAAAAGTTCTTTAACTTTAAACCACGTATTATGTGCTCTTTACGCTACGGTTTTAATATCTTTAATGTTGACTTTTTACGTAATTATAAATAGCGTGTTTAAAAAAGGCCGTTACTAATTAAAAGATATACGTAGTACGTAACCGTACTTGAGTTCATATGGGCTTATACTGATAGATTCGTGCCAAAGAGTGAGTTAAGTGTAATCTATTATAAAGAGAAGTTTTGACTAATTATTTTAATAATAGTTAATAAAAGGATATAATTGTTGATTTAAATATTAATTCATAATCTTTGTTTAACTGTCCGTTTATACATAATAAGCTATAAAAAACTTAATTTAAATATTAAGGATTTTATAGAATTCTTTTTAAAAAGAAGAAATAAATTGTGGTTTTCGGTTTAAAATGATTGTTTTAAAGGGGCCATTAAACCTATAGTAATTTGTTATAAATAATATAACGAAATCCTTTATTGTGTAAGTTAAATAACAAAGAATTAATGTATATTCTTTAGTTATTCAGTTTATGATTATTAATATTAAGTCATAATTATGTTTATTTTTTAATTGGCTCTTAAAGTCTATTATTAAGTGTTATTAAGGCTAGTCTGGAATTAAGAGAAAGTAAAAATAACCAGGGGTTTTGTCTCGTCTATAATTTACGCGAATACATTTATAATAATTATTAATAAATTACGCAATGTTTTTTAATATTGTTAATTAAAAGTATTTAGTTTTTAATAATTAATATGTTTTAGTCTTTTTTAAATGTGCTGTTAAAACCTGATTATATGCCTTTTAACTTAGTTTTATGCGAATGTTTTAAAGGTTTAAGACTAAAAGGCAGTTATTATATAAAAAGAGTTCTTTTTTAAGAGTATATTTATTGTTTTTATTACTTTTAGCTTTTTATCGTAGTAGTTCTAAAACCTTTGTTGTTTTATTTAATTAGATAAAGTTTATAATAACGTGAATTTTAGTGTTCAAATCTTTTATTTAAACGGGGGATATTAAAATTATATCTTTTGTTTTATTAATTATTTTTAAATTTTTTAGATTAAATTGACCTAAATATAATAAAATTCCGTTTCGTTGTTTTAGTTTTAATTAAGTTTACGGTTTAACGTCTTTTTCTTTTTTTAATAATACGTCGGCTGTTATGTTTTACTTACTTAGTTAATATATAATCATAAAGTAAAAATCTAATAAAATTTCTTTTTATTAGGCTTATTTATTAATGAATTGCTTTATTATTATAAAGTATTCAAAGGCCCGATGATTTATAAAAATCTAGAATCGTTACGTGTCTTAATGACTAATAAAAGCCATTCTTTAATGTGTTAACGATTTTATAATAATTAATATTTTTTTATTATAAATATCGTAATTTAACTTTATAAGGCCTATAGTTTTTTTTAAAAAAAAGTCCATTAAATGCCATCTTATTATGTGTTTTTAAGAAAATACTTTAATTATTATTCTATTAAAAGCATTTGTTTTAATTTTTGTTTTTAACTTTAAATCGTAATGTCGTAAAACGTTTAATAAAAGTATTGTGGCTTTAATATCTTTAAAAGCTTTAAGGCGAGTAGGCGTCATTTTAAACGTGACTAAGTTCTTAGTAAGTTCTTATAAAAATTTAGCTCTTTAATTAAAGTTTTTAATAAACCGCTAATAAAAGTTATAAAAACTTAAAAATAATTATATACTTCATATCATTTTAAGAGGTTTTTAATACTAAACTAATACAATATCCTCTAAGTCTAGTTTTATCCCATTAATAATAATAATATACCTTAAGAATTTGACTTCTTTAATAAAGAATTCGTATTTTTTTAATATCTATAAATAAACCATAGGCTTTTAGTCTTTTGAGAATTTTTTAATATGTTCTTTATGTTTTAACGGATCTTTTAAATAAACAATAATATCGTTAAGATAAACTATATAAAATATATTAAAATAATCAAAGAGGATGTTATTTATATATCATTAGAAAGTGGCCAGTCCGTTTATGAATCTAAACGACATTACTTTATATTTATAAGTTTTATACTTAATTTAAAAAGTGATATATTCCTCTAATTCTAGGCTTATTTTAATCTAATAAAAAGCTTATTAAATATTAATCTTTAAAAAAATCTTAGCCCTTTTAAGTTTAACTAAGATTTTGTTAATTAAGGAAATAAATATTTATCTTTTCATATAATTTAATTTAATCTTTAAAAATCGATATAAAAGCGGAGTCCTTTATTAGGTTTTTAATAAAGAGGGTAAAATAATTAAATGGAGTATATGAAAGAATGATGAACCCTTTATTTAAATGTTTTTTTAAGTATTTCTTTATGATTTTTTTTGTTTTATTTATAAAAAAGGCCGTATTTAAAATTAATAGGTTTATTTAATTCAATCTTATGGTTTAATCTTAGTGTAAGCTTTTATATTATTTTTATAATATCTTTAAAAAAGACTTTTTTATAATTCTTAAATACTTCCGGTAAAAGTCTTTTTAAAGTTTTTTTATAAGTTTCCTTTAATTTAACAACTTTCTTTTAAGTTATTTACTCTTGATATTTCTAATTAATAGCTTTATTAATTTTAATAAAAGTAACTAAGGATTTTTTCTTTTTTTCTTTTTTAACGTTTTAATAAAAAGTAGTAGGGCTAATTTTATATATGTCAAAGACATCAAATCTTTCTTTATGGTTTTTATAATAGCTTAAATTGTCTTAAAGGCGTTCTTTAACTTATTATAATCAGGTCGTATAAAATTAAGTCATAAAAAGCTTTTTTTATTTTATTTAATTTTATAAATATTCGGCTTTTATTAATACTTAATAAAAGGGATCACTTTATAAAGGTTTTTTTTTATTAAAAGCTTAATTTCGTAATCGTTTACAGGTCTCTTTATTATTAAACACACGAATAATTATATAATTAATAGTCGATTTATTTAATAACTTATTATAACATGTTTTTGATTTAATTAAGTGTTTGGAGGTTATTAAAGAGGTTTCCGTTTTATATTTATTAGACTCTTCATTATTAAAAATATCAGTTAAATCATAGATTTTGTATATAGTTTTAGTTGTTTTATTATAATCAGCCTCGTTATTAAATTCTTCATTTAGTATTTTTTTTATAATAAGAGAAATGGCACGTTTTCTTGGGCATAAATATTTTAGTGTAGCTGTAATTGTAATTATTGCTTTTTTATAAAAAAGATATTTGATTTTAAATAAAACGAGTAATTCTACTCGTTCTTTATGTTTTTTAATAATTTTTTAATTAAAAGTTTCGTCTTTTTTGAAAGTATTTTCTTAACGTTCAATCGCAGTATATATATTTATAACAAGTCAAATGTCTTTCTTTTATATATATAATAACTTTTATAATCTTTTATATATATCTTTATTATAAGGTCATATAAAGCGTTAGTCTTTAACATTTAATTAAATGTCATAATGTTTTATTTAAAGGCGTCTTAAGATGACTTTTTATTGTCTTAAATCAATAATTATAAAAGGCAACTTTATATATAATTAACCATTAATGAATATGTCTAATTAAAGATAATAGGTTATTTCTTTATTAATAGTTCTGTCATAACCTTGAATAATTATTTAAGTAAAGAGTTAAGTATAGGGGATATAAAAAGATCATATAATATTATTTATAAGTTTAATATTAATAAAAATAAAACCGTTTGTTTTAATATTAATTAAAGCTTAAGTAGAAATTACTTTGTCATTTTTAATTAAAATATAATATTATAAAAACTTTTTACTATTTTATAAGTATCTTAAGTTAATCTTTTAAAAATTAAATATTTACCTTAAAAAAAGTCTTTTCTTAAGGTCTTTAATTTTCCAATAACTCTTTCTCGTTATTATTATCCTCATCTTCGCTTTTAATAGTTATATTAAAAAGCAAGAACTTTAATCAAAAAATCTCATTAAAACTAATCTTTTTCTTTAATTATAAGTATTCTCAGGCCATATGTCCGGTTTAATTATAATTATAACATAATAAGTTAACCACTTTACTTAAATAATAAGGGAAAATAGGTTTATCTGTAAGTTTAATTTAAAGTTATTCTTTTTAAAAGAGAACGCTAAAAAGAAGCATATCATATTAGACTAATCAAAGAATAATTGCAAAAAGAGTGAACTTCATAATAGAAGTTCTTTAAACATCTACGTTAATTTATTGTATCTTTAAGTCTACAAAAGCCATTTAACTTCCGAAATTATTATAATTAATACCAAGGGAATATTAAGAGAGTGCTTAAGTACGGAGGGTGGGAGTGAACTTATTAAATAGTCGAGTGGTAAAATGATCATTAATATAGACTCTAGCTTTTTAAATTACCTTAATAAATTTACTTTAGAAGTTATTAAATTGTTCTTTTTTTATAGTTATTTAGTTTAAAAAGGCTTTAATATCTCATTATTTATAAAAATTACCATAAACCATCTTTAAATAGTCTAATATCTTTATAACGTTAAGAAATCAAGCGTCTATATTGTTGGTATATTTTAAAAAGAATTAGTCTTAAACGGTCTTTTAAGTATATAAGTATATATATAATATTCGTGTTTTTTTTAAGTCAAAGTAGTTTTAGTTAATTCGTAGTTTATTTTATATATTTATTAGCCATTTATCCTAAAGAGTCTTGTCTTTAATAAACTTATTAACTTTGATTTTTTGTGTTTTTCGTCCTTTACTTTAAATATAAGGCTAGTCTAAGTAGGGTAAAGCGCGGTAGCGATAAGTAAGAGTATTAACGTTAACCTTTAAGTTATTATTGACGTTATTATTGACATTTTACTTAAAGAGGTTATTAAAAAGGACAGCACTTGTGCTTTATATGTTTTATGAATTTAATAACTTCATAAACTTTTATAAAGTAACGGTAATCTTATCTATAAACTTTTAAAACTTCTTTTTAGTAGATTTTTAATATTTCGCTATTTTTTGAACTTTTTAATGAACTTTTGGCTTATTAGACTTAGTTTTATTTATATTATATTAATCTTTTTTGTGTATTAGCCTTTTACTGCGTCATTATCTCAAGAATCGATTATTTAGTCGTCGTTATTATGGTCTTCATTTATGTTATTATAGTAAAAATAAGAGTTATTAAGTAAAAGAGAATTAAATATGGAGGGTTTGTTAAGTGTCGAGTCTCTTTTAAGTTTAGGGTAATGTACAGATCCTTCCCTCGGCTTTTAAAGGGTTTTAAGTTAAAATAAGTTCTTATTAGTTAATAAAGTTTTAAAGAAGATAGTTTTCTTTTTTTGTTTAAGCATTTTTTTAAAATATGTTTATTATTAAGTAAAGATATTATGACTTTTGTAAGTGTGTGAGTTGAGTTATTGATATTGTTACCTTTGTAAGTATGTGAAAACCACTTGTACTTGAATCATTAAAAGGGGATCGAAGAGAGTGGGTTAAATATTAAGACCTTCTTAAGTAAGAGAGGTCTATTATAGTATAACGGCGCGAATATTATTATATTATTATGTTATATATGAAAAATAATAGACAGGGATAAAAAAAAGTCGAAGAGAAAAGAAGACTATATATATGTATTAAACCTTGAGTTAATACTTATCCTTGGTATATGACTTATCTTAGTATAACTCATCAATTTAACTTATCTTAGTATAACTCATCAATTTAACTTATCTTAGTATAACTCATTGGTTTGATTCATTAGTATATGAGTCATCAATGAGTCATAAGTATATGACTCATCCTTGGTGTGACTCATTGGTTAGTGAGTTATCTAGTCAATGACGTATAAATCGTCACATTAATAATAATATTAAAAGATTATTTATTATTAAAAGGTTAAAAAAGCCAAATTTAAAAATTAAAAGAAATTTAAACTTTTATTAAGTTAATTTTAAAATTCCCTTTTAATTTTAAATTCCTTTATAAATTTACTTTTTAAATTCACTTTTTAAATTTCCTTTTAATACGCCACTTATAAAAGTTAAATTTCACACGCCTTTTATTTCTTTTTCTTTTAATAAATTTTTCTAAAGTTTATTTCTTATAAGTTTATTTACTTTTTTTAATGCTTTTGTTTTTTACGTATACATGTAGATTAACGGGGCCTATTAATTAATATTAACTTGCTTTATATAACAGCGCCTTTAACACTAATAATTATTCTTAAATTAATATATACTTTCTTTTAATACTATAACCCCCGTAATATCCTACTATATTTACTTATAATTAAAGCCCGTTTACTAGGGGACCAATCAGAGATTAATAGGTGACAGCTTTAATGTTACTTAACTTTAATATAATATTATTAAAAGTGATAATATTAAAAGTAGTAATATTATAAGTAATATTATAAGTAATATTATAAGTCGTGATTTTAAAACAGGTCTGATTTTATATTTTAGTTAAAAACTCATAGTGATGCACGATTTTTAAAAAAAAATCTAAAATAATTATTATAAATTCGAAAAAGCCATTTTAATAAGCTAATTAAGCTGATTTTAAAACAGGTCTTATTATGTATTTTAGTTAAAAACTCATAGTGATGCACGATTTTTAAATAAATTCCCTATTAAAAGTGGGGCTTTTTAAACTTCCCGCACTCCCGCATTCCCGCATTCCCGCACTCTTAAGATTTTGTTACATATCGTATAATTAACACTACCTTTTATTATTATAAACTCTTTTATAAATTATGTTTTAATCATAAAGTAGTTAAAGCTTGGTTTACGTATTAATGACTAATTAGAGGAGGGCAAAAATTAACAGATTTTTTCACTATTAGGAAAATCAAGCTAGTGTAAAGGTTTATATGTGTTAAAGTAAATGCCTGAGGCTCTTAAGATTCAAGAAAACGTAGAGACAACTAAAGCTGTCAATAAATGTCATTTGTGATTGTCACTGATTTAACCCCCCAATAAGATTAGTCATTATGTTGTCGTTCTTAGCTTTACTTTTAATGGTAAGTACATTTAAAATCACATAAGTGACTTTTATATTAAAATAACTGTGTTTATTATTTATTTACCTTTTAATAATTAAAAGAAATTTTATAATTACTTTTTTATGTTATTTATTCATAAAAATATAAAGCTTTATAACGTACTTCATGTTATTTAATTTAGCCAAGCCTTTTTATTATTAAATGGCTTAGTTTAAAAGGAGTATGGTTATAAGTTCTGCGGAGGTAATATTATGACAGCCGTTTTATTATTAAAACTCGCTGACATTTTAAGGCATATTGACTCATTTGTAAAAAAAAATTTAATAGCTAATGGCCGCCGGCGGCGGCTTTTTACGCTTTTAACGCTTTTAGTTAAAAAGTTGTATATTAAAAAAGTTAAGGATAAAGGCCGTATATTAAAAAAAAATCTACGTTAAAAGCTGACGTACAATAAAAGTGGACCATAGTTATAAATTATGTATTTGGATATATATGAGCTTTTGGACCCTGTGACCCTGAATTCTGTACAACACATCCCCCAGAGCTTGAAGATAAACGAACCAATTAGCGGTCTTTAAAGAGCCCCTTAACTACCCCCTAAAGTAAGAGCCACCAAAACCCCTGTTTGTAATCCAAGGTACTAATCACTAAATGAGTCAGTTAGTGGCCTTAGGTAATAAGCTTTCTTAAGGCCCCTGAGTCGTAAACAAACGATTCACTATAGTTAAACAACGATTGCCCCCGCTTATTATAATTAAGCAAAAAATGAACAAAATTCGATTAAAGCTTGGCATAAATCGGAGCCTAAAAATCCACAATAATACAGCTGCCTGGCAACTACAGGTTATTTAACTGGACCAGAGGCATTGTGGCTCTTAATTAATATACAATAAAAGTAGACCATAGTTATAAACTATGTATTTGGATATATATAAGCTTTTGGCCCCTGCGACCCTGAATTCTGTACGACAAAAGCATTAAAAGCATTAAATTTAACTTATAGTGTTTATTTTAATAATAATTTTTTTAAGGCTTTAAGTACCTAGGGTATTTAAGGGATATACCGTGGGTATACACACGTGATTAACATTAGTTAAGGTAAACTTTACCCGAAAAATTTAATACGTTAATTATATTTTTATTAGGGTGGAAATTTATAACATAATAGGCTTAATGAAGCTAGTTTATTAGCCGTGCTTTTATATATACGGTTGTTTTACAGCATTTATAGTTTTTGAGTAAATAAATCAATAATCCCCTTTAATTAATATAAAAGTTATTCAGCTCTGGCCTAATTCGCTAAAAAGTCGCTAAAAATAGACCCACTCGCCTAAAGGCGGCCTTTTACGCTAAAAACGCCAAATTGCCAAAATAGCCGATTTAACTAATTAATTAATTTTTCGGCGCTGATATTTTTTGCTGATGTTATTACTAAAAGCATTCTAATATTCCAAAAACATAACTAAAACACCAAAAAGGGGGCGCGGTAAATATAATTATTATTAACACAATTAAAGCAACGCAAGCCATTAATAACTTTGTAACAAAAGCCTAAGCATTTATTAGCAAAAAATATCGGCGCTAAAAAATTAACTAATCGGTTAAATCGGCTATTTTAGCGGTTTAGCGCTTTTAGTATAAAAGGCCGCCTTTAAGCGAGTGGGTCTTTTTTTTGGCCGTCTTTTGGTGAATTAAGCCGGAGCTTAATAACCTCCATGCCGATTAAAGTAGATCATCAATTTATTTACTTTAAAGCTAAAGCTTGGCTGTACCTTAACTTGTATAACTAATAAACTAGGTTCATTAAGCCTATCACGCTATGAATATCCACGCTAACAAAAATCCAATAAGCGCATTAGCTTTTTTAGGTAAAGTTTAGTTTAGGTAAGTCAATTATGTATGTATATTCCCATAATATACCCCTTAAATACCTTAAGTACTTAAAGCCTTAAAAAAATTATTATTAAAATAAACACTATAAGTAAAATTTGGCGCTTTTGGCGCTTTTAACGCAGAATTTTTTTTGGTATACGGCCTTTGTCCCCAATTTTTTTGACATATAACTTTTTTGCTAAAAGCGCCGAAAGCGCCAAATCGGCGCTTTTGGCGCTAAAGGCCGACGCCTACGACAGGAATTTTTTGCTGATGTTTGTTTTAAATTATTCTTTATATAACCCCGGTAAAGAACCGATCTCTCCTCACTAATAACCTTCTCTTTCTTAATTTAACTAATGAAAGTAACCCAAATAACTCACTTACCCAAGGCCTTAATCAAAGGCTTTTTAACTTATAAACAATAAATCAATTACTTATAAAAGTTTCACATTTCTTTAAATCAAACTTATAAGGAGAAAGATAACGCTCTTATAAGTAGATCAACGAAGTTCAGTACTCATCTTTACAAAAAGAGCAATTAATTTAATTATTTATTTGTTTATTTAACTAGTTATAATTAATATAAATTAAAAACAAATCAAAAATCGTTCTTTTATTAAAAGCTTAAGGTTTATAAATTAAAAAAGCAACTCTTTATTTATATAACGCAATTGTTTACTTAATTTCTATCATTTCTAATAACTCACTTAATAACCAATCACAATAAAAGCAACTCTTACTATTATTTAACTAAGGGGTTTATTGTACAAACACGGCTATAACTCGCTTAAACTATTCCCTTAGCACTGTAAACTTTTCAAATAAGATTCTACCATTGTATACCGCTTTAAAAAAGCACTTCCCCTTATACTCTTTACTTAGATAAATTTAAAAAGTTATAGTAATATTAAAAGTAATAAATTTAGGTATAAAATTAGATCTTGGTGCATTTAAGGAGTAACACTTTTATTTTCCAGTGACATTTGCTTTCCTTAACTATAAGCGAACCCCAAGTAAAACAGGATTAGACCAGCTAGCTAGTATACACTTGCTTCTTTGAAAATCTTTCCCCTGGTCCAACCAACCAGATGGTAATTCAGCTTAGTACGAGAGGAATCGATGATTCAGATGCGAAGTAATTGGGTTTCGCGGCATCCAGGGTCCCACAGGGCTCTAAAAAGGCCGATCTGAGCCGTATCAGAGTTCAGCGCTAGGAATAAAGTTTACCGGCCTTCACAACCGTCCGGGAGGGGAATATCGGAAATGGTTCAAATCAGGGAATTTCCGCTCTTAAACACAAGCATGTCCGTCTAGAACTGCGGAAACGCCTTCGACCCGAGATGCAACTTGCAAGAACCAGCCACTGACACGATGTTCGCGACGCTTCGCACCGAAGATCGGCATGGGGAAGTCGTCTGTATATCAAGCACAAACCAACTTCCACGACCTGGGCAGAACCAGAATCATTTTGCTTGCGACGGATGTCGAGCGAAGAAAGTAGGTCCTCACTCCGATATTCGGCCGAACCACAACGAAAGCTAAGCTAATTTCGCCGTATGGCTAGTTGAAATGCACTGGAGATAGATTTGGCTGCCAGCGGTGTCGGGAACGGAACCTTGGGTGCACATACTCGAACACATCGCAGCTTAGACGACGAAAGGTCGAAAGACCATCGGCATCCCATAACAGCACCTCCAATGACGTGCCTATACCGTCCAGCTTGGGAGGGCGACCGGTTACTCTTCCTTCACCGGCGGAAGAAGCTAAAGCAACAAGGTTGGCGCAAACGACAATTTCAACAAGAAGCGAAGATGTTAGACCCGAGCAACTTTTGTCGCCGGCACATACCGAAAGGAATAGGGAATCCCAGGTCGCAGAATCTCTGAACCAAGAACCCGGTCTCATCGGCTCAAACCAAGCATTCAGCCCCCAATCACGCGAGCTGCTGTCAATCACAGACCCCGATTTTCACGATTTGAACTTACCAGACTACCTGGAGTCAGAATTACTTGAGTTTGATATGGACGACTTACTTGAGGCCGATCCATCCTTGTCGGAGGAAGGAGAAGCCTTCGAGCTGGGGAACGCGTTTGCTCCTCGTGCATCCACAGAAGACAAAGCAGCTTTTCGCAAGAGCAGTATTGCCACAAACAATTCACTCCTAGGTTAGTGCTATCTTCTGCTCATTTCATCAGATTTGAATATTTTGTTGCGAAGTTGCTGTCTTTATATTGTATTAGAGTTAGCAGAGAGCTATGCTAAACTGTTTGCAGATGACGTTCGGTGGAATTCATTCGAGCCTTCCACGAGAAAGCGAGCTAGCGAGCACTATCCTCAAAAGTTCGTTCCAATGAAGAGGCTTTCATCTACTATCTCATCACAGCCTTTGAACCCTACAAGCCCACTCTTATTCCTTAGAGAGACAAATATCCCTGCTGCAGATATTTCGGCGGCAATGAGTGCACGAGGGAGCTCATTTGCTCCGGCCGAGACACATTTGAAAAGCACAACGCCGTGTCGCTGTGTCAGCGTCACTCTGACACTTCTGGAGAAAGTCCAAAGTCATGACAAAGCCACCAGCTTCTGCACAGCAGAAAATTTGTTGCAGTCACTCAAAAGGTCAATATCTCAGTGCCAGGCAATTTCGAACTGTTCATCATGTCGAAACCCCTCAAGAGTGATGGCATTTTCTATATTGTTGGTAGAGAAGATTATGGGATTACTGGAAGATGTAGCCTCCGTCTGGGAGACAAATATATTGGCTTCAGGCACAGATGGAAATGGAGGGGTTCTTATTCACCTCGGCCAGTATCAAATCGACACTGTCCAGGAGCGGTGCGAAGTGTTCGGCTTCTTGATTTTTATTCAGGTGAGAAATCTCAGTAGCTTCTTGGAGCATCTAAGGCTTCATGCCGCGGAAAAGAAATGGGAATCGCAGCAGAGTGCCCTTCGATCGCTCACCCTCAGGATGCGGGAATTGCAAGATGCACTGGGTGGAATACCCAGCAACAGTTAGATACTACAGTCCAGCACTTTTCTTCATCCGCGCTTCTTACCAATCTGCGAAGTGCGATCTGTTTCCGTACCTCCGTAAACGAGTCGTCAGATATGACTCCACAGGGTGGATAAAAACACCCCCAGGTACCCGTTTTCTACAAGAGTGGATCTGCGCAAGCTTGCCCCACTCTCTTCGAGAGTGTTCCTGGGATAGGTGTTACTTCGTACAGGCCCAAAAGATCACCCATTCGTAGTCTGTGCGCAATTGTAAAGGTTTCTTTTTCAGGGGGTTACGTACAAGGGTATACCCAATGATAAATTAATGTTAACTCGCCACTTTTAATACTAGAAATCAAGAGGTTTAACATAGAGCCAACATTTAGTGTACCTATACTAAAAACACCACGAAAATGAATCACTTGTGACGACTGATTAAAGATTAAGACTTTTTATTTTAATACCAACTAGACTCAAGATTACATCGCCCTTTAATTAAACCTGACCCACGATCAAATAAAGTATGTTCTTTGGCATTAATTAACTCTACAAAAGCCCTTTATAAAAGGAAGCTATACCTGAATACTCCTCAATGAAAACGCCTTATTAAGTAAATTACTTCTTTACGTAAAAATCAACGGACTTAATAAGGGGATATACCTATGATTTTTAGTTAAAAATATACCCTTCACATAATTTATATAACTTTCAAGAAAAAAGGCTATGCTCATTATATTACCCGTTAAAAACTTATTCTTACATATATAAATCAAGTCCAAAGGCTTTGATGGGCTATTAAGCATAAAGATTAGACTAAAGAATAGTAGTTCTCAGTTGTTTAAAGTGACAAAACTTAATGTCAAGCACCGTAGGGGAGGAGCTTCAGGAAGTGTGAAAGTCTTGAATTATAAAGAAGTGTAGTTGAGCTCCCTTAATAAAGGAGTATCGCGCAACCAGCGCCATCATTATGTTAGTATATTCAATAAGGTTTAGTGTATGTTTGTATAAGTATTCCATATATATATTTTTAGCTTGTAGTCTTATTTCAAAAAGGGTAACGTTTAATTTAATTTATTAAATACACTCATATACTTCTTATTTTTAATAATTGTAAAAATCTTTTACATATTAAAAAGCCTGCTTTATTTTTCGTATTATAATTAAAAGCGATAAAGCTATTATCATCACTTAATGTATATATGAAATTGAACTTTATTTAGGCTTTTTATGTATTAATTTGATGATCTTTTTTTATTTTTAATTTTTCAATTTTCTTATTTAATGATTGTTGAATTATTTCAATATGTTTATAAATAAAAGCAGTATTAAAACGTTAGATATAAACATTGTTTATAAAAAAAAAACTCAAGTAATAGGTTAATTAATATACTTATTTCATTTTCAGCGTAAACATTTTCGGATTTTGGCCCTTAATTAACCTTAATATAGTGAATGCTTGTATTTTTATAAAAATGCTTAATTTTACTTTTAAAAGTGTTAAGTAAATTATAATAGTAAAAATTGCTTAATTATAAATCAATTTTTAAGTTACGTAAGCTTAATATAATGTAACCCTTATTATTTAAGTTATAGTAATAAAGTTTTATTTAAATATTTTGGCTTTATTAATAAATAATACTTAAAACAAGATTATTATTATCATAATAAATAAAATTAAAATTAATAATTAATTTGAAATCCTTTTATTTTAATGATGTTAAAAGCCCTAGTTGTGGCGATTTTATATAAGCCAAAATTATGCACTTTTAATGTGAAAAACGAGAAAAAAGTAAAAATCAGATTACGTAATTCAGTAACCTTAAATGATTGTGTACTTTAAACTTTATAAGTAAATTTAAAAAATTATAATATATAAATACTTTAATATTATTATGTTATAGTTTGTCTTCAAAAAGCGTATAAACATTCAAGCGTTTATTTGATCTCTTCGCTTTATGCTTTGATAAATAAATCAAACCTTATAAGTTAATATTAAATAAAAGTATATAACCTTATTTACTTAAATAAAAAAAGGAAAGATTAATTTAATCAAATAAATTATGGCATATTAAGCCTTTTTTCAAAAGGTTAAATTATATAAGGTTATTAATATTAAGGGATTTTAAGGACTTATAAATTTTTAATCGCTATTAAATAGTTCAATAACAAATAGTTCATTAATTAATATTAACAAATCAAAAAAGCTCATACATTTGAAACCCTTTTTTTATATATTTTAAAATAATTATGCCGCCTTTTTTATGTTAATAAAGAGGATTTAATATATTATAAGCTTATAAATAGTAAATCATATATTAATTATTTTGCCATTTTTTTTAAAGAAAGTCAAATAATATGGGATTTAAAAACAAAAGCTTATTTAAGGCTTAAAGTAAAAATTCAATTAAAAGTATATTAAATTAATAAGCTTTAAAATAATTATTGATAGCTTTAGCTGTCTTTACGTTTTCTTGAATTTTAAGAGCCTTAGGCATTTACTTAGTCACGTGGAAATCTTTACGTGAATATGATTTTTTTAATAATGAAAAAATCTGTTAATTTTACTCTCCTTTAATTAGTCATTAATACGTGGACTAAGCTTTAACTCTTTAATAATTATCTTATAACACTTAAGGAGTTTAATAAAAGGTAGTGTTAATTGT
The DNA here is from genome assembly GCA_002554605.1 of Helotiales sp. F229. Taxonomy (NCBI): domain Eukaryota; kingdom Fungi; phylum Ascomycota; class Leotiomycetes; order Helotiales; species Helotiales sp. F229. The sequence goes on along the minus strand of MXAW01000004.1, from coordinate 543,208 downwards.
GTTAATTATATGACATATAATAAAACCTTGCTTAAGTATAAGAAAACGGGAATATCCGCGTTTAATATAAAAAGCCCCACTTTTAAGAGGGAATTTATTTAAAAGTCGTGTATTATTATGAGTTTTTAAGTAAAATATAAAATAAGACCTGTTTTAAAATCAGCTTAATTAACTTATTAAAATGGCGTTTTAAATATATAATAATTAATATAATTATAAAGATATTAATTATTAAAGAAATATTTTTAAAGAAAATTTATTTAAAAGTCGTGTATTATTATGAGCTTTTAAGTAAAGTTTAAAATAAGACCTGTTTTAAATTTAGCTTAATTAGCTTATTAAAATGGCTTTTCTGGATTTATAATAACTCATATAATTATAAAGATATTAGTTATTAAAGAAATATTTCTAAAGAAATTTTATTTAAAAGTCGTGTATTATTATCAGTTTTCAGAGCCCCCGGAGGGCCTGTGGGGTATTAAAAACTAAAAAAAACTTATTATTATACTTATAATATTACTTATAATATTACTTTTAATATTATTACTTTTAATATTACTACTTTTAATATTATCACTTTTAAAAATATTATATTAGAATTAAGTAATATTAAAGCTGTCACCTATTAATCTCTGATTAGTCCCCTAGTATATTATACTTAATATCACCATCATAGTTAAAAAACGGAATACCAGGGTATTTAACTTTATTAGCCTTTATAACAAAAGTACTAAAGTCTAATTAAAGAAAATGATAATTAAAAAATGATTAAAAGTCTATAATAAAAGCTTAAGTAATAAAGCGTCATATTAAGTTGATATTAGCCAGTCCTACACGTTCATTTTGAGGAGTTTTATTAAAAATAAGTATAAAAACAATTATTATTTAAATCATTTTTTATATATATGCCTTCTAAGTATTAATAAAATTAGTATTTACTATTATAACAGGCTTTAAAAATATATTATAAAAAGTATTAATTTTAAAAACTAAAAGCGGTTTTTCTTTAAGTTTAATTAAAGGTTAAAATAAATCAGTTTTTTAAAAGCGGTACATTTTTAAGAAAATGTATATTAATAATAGTAATAAAACTAAGTTATATAAGGACTATGGTTTTACACGTGTTTTATTAAAGAAATATATATAAGTGTTTTTGTTTTTGTTTTTATATAATAAACGTGCCAATAAAGAAAAGAAGTATTGATTTAAAAAGATAAAGTTAACAAGGGATTTTAGCTTTCTTTAAGGCAATTACTTTTAAAAATAAAATAGGAAGTATTTATTTACACAAATAAGTAGAAATAATACTATAGTTATATAAAACGATAATGCTTTTATTTAAAGTAAAATATAATGCTTTATAATAGAATAAAAGTTAATCTTTTTTTATAACTAATCTTAAAGTAATATGAGAAATAACACTATTTTAAGAAAAGACATTAAAAAAAAGCTTTTTGTTAGTGCAGTACCGGTGGATCACGTAAAGATATATTGAAATAAAGGGGTTAATATAATCTTCAGTAAAGTGAGTAGTAAAATCTGTGTATTTCTAAGAAAGTGGGAGAGATCCCTTACTATATATTCCTCTAAATAACCCCTATAACAGGTCTATTACAGTTCCGATTACCCCTTAGAACTGTTAGATCTATTATTCTTAATAACTAAGGCATAACCCCTAAAGACTACCATGGTATTATTTAAATGGCGTTTTTTATATTATATGATAAGATTATATAACCCTTATAAACTAACACCGGTAATACTTCTTTTAAAAAAACAAAAGGGAATTTTAATATAATAAAAAGAAAACAAGGGTAATATAGACTTTAATAAGTCAAAAAGAAACGTTTTATAAAAACGATATATTAAAAAACATAATAATACACAATATATATAAGAAAAAGAACTAAAATAATAATAACATAAAAAATATAACATTAAAATCATTAAAAAAACCCAAAAGATACTAAAAAACAAAATAACATAACAACTCATAATACAGGCCTAAAAAAGGTCTAAAATCCATTTATAACGGCTTTATACTAATTATGTCAAAGGAATTATTAATCTAAGGCCAAAAATCAACAATATATAAGTTAAACAAAGTCTATTAATAACCTAAACGAAGCCCATAAATCTTTTTATTATCCCCTTATTCCATATATACCTTAAGGGTTCTTTAGAAATTCACTTTTCTTTCTTTAATAATAACGAATTACCATTAATATACCAAAATCTATTAATCTTATACTAAAGCTAATATAATCCTAAAAACCTCTCAATTAACAACTTTAATCCATTAATAATAAATTAATTATTCCCTAAATCAGTACTCAGATTCGTTCTAAAGCCGTTTTAGTGTTATATCTTAATACTAATAATAACATAGTGCTAATTCTAGTACTATTTAACGCCTTCGCGATTACCCATTATAAATGTTACGTTTAATACGTCTATACTTAAGTATGTAGTTTAAAACACTCTTATGTCTTTAATAACTCTAAGTCAAAAAAAAATATAATTATTACATAAAACAAAAAGGAGAATATTATCTTATAAATAAATTCTTAAAGACTACCCGTGAGCCTGACTCATAGATTAACTGTAAATCTGAAAAAGATCCAAATATATTCTATAATTAATATAAATATAATTCCTTTAATTTATTAATACTAAGTTTAACACTTTAGTTTATATAGCTAACGCTGAACTATTTGTCTTAGTGGACCTCTTTACCGTTATAAAGTCAATTACTATTATATTATTAGTTATTTTAATAAAAGCACTAAAAACAAAAGACTAACTGACGTTTACTTTATTAAAAGAGACTTAAGCCTTTTAAGTTAGATTAAGTCAACTTATTAATACTTAACTAATATATAACTTAGTGTAATGTCTGATTTTAGTTAATAACCGGTTTAAATATAAAACCTAAACGTTTAAGTTAAGAAAATGGCAGTGGCTTTAAATTACGTTAATAAAATAATATTTAACGTTTACGCTTAAGCCGTAAAGGCTTAAAACAAGCATAAGGCTCTTATTAAAGTGGGACTTAATAATAAACGCCCTCGTCATAATATGCCAATAATAAAAGAAAAAGAAGAGAGTTTAGAGTTGTTTATAAATGGTTTATACGACATAAATAATAAGTAAGCCTTATTTTAGATTAGTTTTGTGGTAAGTTCTTTGTAATAATGTTTTTTTAAACCCTTATATAAAAATAGCCCTTTATAGTAAAACCGGTAATTAAGTCCTTGTTAGAGTGTTGTTATAAGGCCGCCCGTTAGTGCTTTAAATTCGAGGGTAAATAGATGTGAATTCAAGTTGTCTTTTGTTTTTATTGACAGCTTTAGCTGTCTTTACATTTTCTTGAATTTTAAGAGCCTCAGGTACTTATAGTCACGCAGAAATCTCTATACTAATTTGATTTTCCCAATAGTGAAAAAATCTGTTAATTTTACTGTCCTTTAATTGGTCATAAATACGTGGACTAAGCTTTGACTCCGTTGTGATTAGAACGTGACTTATATAAAGGGTAAAGGGAGGGTAGTGTTGATTATACGACATATAACAAAACTTTAAGAATGTGGGAGTGCGGGAGTGCGGGAGTACGAGAAGGAAGTTTAAAAAGCCCTACTTTTAAAGGGGAATTTATTTAAAAATCGTACATTATTATGAGTTTTTAATTAAAATATAAAATAAGACCTGTTTTAAAATCAGCTTAATTAGCTTATTAAAATGGCTTTTTGGATTTATGATGACTAATATAATTATAAGAATATTAATTATTAAAGATTTTTTTATTATTATTTTTTATTTAAAAGTCGTGTATTATTATGAGTTTTTAATTAAAATATAAAATAAGACCTGTTTTAAAGTGAGCTTAATTAGCCTATTAAAATAGCTTTTTGGATTTATGATGACTAATAGAGTTCTAAAGATATTAATTATTAAAAGAATATTTTAGGATTTTTATTATTTAAAAGTTGTGCATTACTATAAGTTTTTAATTAAAATATTAAATAAGACCTGTTTTAAAATCAGTTTAATTAGCTTATTAAAATAGCTTTTTTGAATATATGATTATTAATAAAGTTATAAAGATATTAATTATTAAAAAAAAAAAGATTTATTATTATTTAAAAGTCGTGCATTACTATGAGTTTTTAAGTAAAATATAAAATAAGACCTGTTTTAACATTAGTACTTATAATATTACTTATAATATTATTACTTTTAATATTACCACTTTTAATAATATTATATTAAAATTAATTAATATTAAAGCTGTCACCTATTAATCTCTGATTGGTCCCCTAGTAAATTAAATAATTATAATATATAAAAAGTGAAATAAAATAAGTAAATAAAATAAGAAACGTATTTTAAAAAAAGTACACATAAAAAAAAGGTAATAATTATACGGATTCTTCTATTATTAATTTAAATTAACTTTAATAGGTTTTTGAACCTATCCTTTTATTTAGATAATAAACGTATTAATATCAATAAAATCCTAAAAAGCCTTGTTTAGAGTGGCTTTTATTATAATATTAATAGGATTATAAGTATTATTAATCTATCATATCTCCGTAAATTCCTTACGCTTATATAATTAACGAATTACTATTATATTAATTATTAAACGCTTTTCCTTTATAATACTGAGTTTAATAATATATTCGTATAATAAAAAAGAGTTTATATAAATGACAATAAGAAGCCTTAAAAAATCGAGCTTATCAGTCACCATATTAATAGTAGTCACTATAACGATCAATATATTAACGTTAATAACTATAATATATAACTCTGAAGCGAGTATTATATGAATTTTTTTTTATATTTAATAGAGCTAATATAAATAATGTTACTATTAAAGGTAAACTTTACATTTTCCTATAATTTAGTCCTAATTACTATTATAAAACCGATTTAAGAACTCAAATCCTTATTATTAACAAAAGAACTATTAATAAAGACGTAGACTTTTATTAAATATAAATTTATAGGAATATACCGTAGGCTTTTCTTTAAGTTATCCATTTATTATTAAAGACGTAGATTTAAAGCCTTAATGTCATTTATTATAAGATTTTAATATTAAGCCGTTACTGAGAGATTGAATGTGGCTTTTGGCTAATAAATCATAATAATATAAGCTTTATAAACGTGTTACTCCATATAAGCCTTTTTATAATTACTCTTTCTAGTGTTAATTAGTTCAATTTTAGCCCCTTGTCTCTTTTAAGACATATAAAGATCGTTTTTTTTTTATAATAATAATATAATTATTAACTATAAAGGGTTTAGAGGCGTTTAACACTTAAATCGGCTTTATTAAAAAGTTTGTATTTGTAATATCTGTTTATTCTTTAATTAAAAAGTTATCATTTCTTAAAATTAAGGTGTCATTTGTTTACATTTTAATTATTCTAAATTTTTAACTATCTTTAATATTAATTAATAAATAAAAATCATATATAAATATTTTTATTTATAACTTTTTAATATAATGTTTATAATAAATATTAAACTAGTGATTTTTTGATTCTGAAATATTATATTATAAAAGTATTATTATAAACATTATACTAAGAGGGAATCTATTTATAATCTTTTAAAGAAGCCATATAAAAATGTTTCACAAAAGTCTTATTTATACTTAGACATAAGTTTAAGTAATATCCTGAAATATTAAATATAATTTAGATCCGTTTTAGACTTTCTTTAATTATTTAATCATAAATATTAAAAAAATGAGTAATCATTAGTTTACATGTTAAATTATTAAAGACTAAGTTAATATTTCCTTTTTGCCTTTATTATTAAAACATTAAATAATAAGTCTTAATTTTTTATATAACATCAAAGTCTTTTTACCTTTAATTTCATTTATTATTTTAAATTTAAAGATATGTTGGCTTTTTATTTTAAGGTCATCTTTTTAAATAAATATAAAAACCCTTTTTTAATAAGTGCTTTATATTTTATTTAATGAGATTATTGAAATGGTGCTTTAAGAGTAATAATTTTGCTTTTATTTTAAAGTTTAATAAAAAACTCTTGATCTTTTTTTTATTTAAAAACACTTTAGTATTATAATTATTATTAATCATTAGTAATTTTTAAATGGGTTATATAAATAGGAGTTTAACAGTAATTTAGGATGGTTTTGGTGTTAATCCGGGTATGTTATTAATTAATAATCCAGGGTTAAGAGTAATTCTTATAAAAAAAATTAGTAAATTTTTTTTAATATTTGATTCTTAACGTATTTGTTTTAAATAGGCGTACAAATGTTAATTAAAATGTATAAATCTGGTTATTATTTATGGCGATTTTATAAGACTTACCATTTATCCTTAAGAATTTATATGACTTTTTCTATTTTTTCTTTTCTTTTTATATTAAGGCCGTTTTAAGTTATTAACGCATTATTAATTTTACAAGTCACATAAATCCGTCTTATTTCTTTATTGCCTTTTGAATAATAATAACGCGTTATTTAATGGACAGACTTAAAGGGTTTAATTCTATTATTTTAAGGTAAGTTCTAAAAACAAATAACATAAGAATCAACCTATTAAATCCAGCTATATTATTTATTACTTTAACTATTATTTACAATTGATCTTTATCACTTAATTTAAAGTACTCTTTTATAATGATTTTATAAGTATGTTAGAGTAAACGATAATATCTTTTTACTTTATTAATTAAGTGGTATACTTCCATAAAGACAAGCTTTAAAATACTCTTAATAAAGTATAAAAAACTACGGAATTTCTTAGAGTTAAAATTAGTCCTATAATTATATATTACAAAGTTAAAGGGTTTAATATATATGTTTATTCATGTTAATTTAAAAGTATTAAATATAACCCAAACTATAATTAAACCGGGTCTTTTCTAAAATAACTTCATTACTTTAAAACTAGTGGCTTTATTAATTATATGAAAGGTATATTTTTTTTAAATTATATTATATTAATGTAAATTATATAATTAAAATTTATGTCATTTTATAGTTTAAATTAAAATTTATATAAAGTATTTGTGTGTTTTTAATAATGTTCACATATTTTTTTAATCTTAAATATAATATTAAAGTCAAAAATATAACTAGTTTAGTTTAATAAGTGTTATAGGCGTTATACTAAAGGGTACTCAAATTACTTGTATAACTTTTAAATTTTTATTTTAGTCAAGTGACATGTATTAATTATATTAGTTAATAAATTTAATAATTATTAGTACTAGTCTAAGAAGAGCCATAAATGGCTTTGTTTTTATATAATTAAGTGTTTTTTCTTACTTTAAACTAATACATTCTATAAGTTATCGTATTAAACATTAAGTTTATTTAATTATTATAAGTATATTAAGAATAAGATGTCCGTATTTATAATTATTGACAGCTTTAGTTGTCTCTAAGTTTTCTTGAATTTTAGGAGCCTTAGGCATTTACTTGATCACGCGGAAATCCTTATACTAGTTTGATTTTCCCAGTAGTGAAAAAATCTGTTAATTTTTGCCCTCTTTTAATTAGTCATAAATACGTGGACCGAGCTTTGACTATAGTATAACTATAACATGACTTTTATAATGCTTTAAGAGTATAAAAAGTGGTGTTAATTGTATGATATGCAATAAAACTTTAAGAATGCGGGAGTGCGGGAGTGCCGGAAGTTTAAAAAGCCTCACTTTTAATAAGGAATTTATTTAAAAATCATGTATTATTACGAGTTTTTAAGTAAAATACAAAATAAGACCTGTTTTAAAACCAGCTTAATTAGCTTATTAAAATGGGTCTTTTAGATTTATAATAATTATTATACTTATAAGGATATTAATTATTAAAAAGATATTTCTAAAGAAATTTTATTTAAAAGTCGTGCATTACTACGAGTTTTTAATTAAAATACAAAATAAGACCTGTTTTAAAATCAGCTTAATTAGCTTATTAATATGGCTTTTTTAGATTTATAATTATTATTATTATAAGGATATTAATTATTAAAATAATATCATATAATTAATTAATCAAAAAGTTAAAATTAAACTAACTTTCATTTTATTTTAACATATAAGCTAATAAACGGTTATTTATAAGAAATATTATTAATAAAACTTATTAAAATAAAAAGAACATATTTAAAAATGAAATTATTATTATTATAATTTAAATATTAAGGTTAATATATAATTGAAAGTAAACATTAAAAATTTACCTTAATGATTTCTTTTATATAAAATTAATTTAAAGATTAATTAATATATGTATAATATTATTTATTACATTAGTAAGTAGACTATAAAATAAACTAACTATTAAATAATTTAATAGTTTAATAGTTTAATAGTTTAATAGTTTAATAGTTTAATAGTTTAATAGTTTAATAGTTTAATAGTTTAATAGTTTAATAGTTTAATAGTTTAATAGTTTAATAGTTTAATAGTTTAATAGTTTAATAGTTTAATAGTTTAATAGTTTAATAGTTTAATAGTTTAATAGTTTTAAAAAAGCTTTTCTTTAAGTTAATATAATTATAATTAATATAAAGGCCTCGTAAAGCCATCGGAAAGCCCTTAGAACGCTTATAAAGCATTAAAAACTAAGAAATACTTAGAAGAATACTTATTATTATACTTATAATATTATTTATTAACTTACTTATTAAATTACTTATTAAATTACTTATTAAATTTAATAAATTAATAGTTTAATAAAAAAAATCAATAAATATATTATTAATATAAAGGCCTGGTAAAGCCCCCGGAAGGCCTTTAAAAGTCTTATAAAGTATTAAAAACTAAAAAATATTTAGAAAAATACTTATTATTATACTTATTATTATAATTATAATATTAATTGTAATATTACTTTTAATAAGATTATATTAAAATTAAGAAATATTAAAGCTATCATTTATTAATCTCTGATTAGTCCCCTAGTATTTATCATTGTGTTAATGGCGTTATAGAACTTAATGTTAACATAAATTTTGAACTTTAATTAAGGTATTATATATTATAATAAGAGGGGTATCTTTGAGTATACGATGAGACGGTTAGCGGGGCGCGGAAAACCGTGGGTCGGCTCGATCTGGTTTGGCGGGGCTGCATGCGGCATGGTGTGCGCCTATCCAGGCTTAGTTGCCACTACTTCAGGCAAGGCGGGCTCGCTTCGGGGGGGCGCTGCTTTGCCAACGTCGTGTATAAGAACCGCACCATCTCCCCATCGCCGTCCCCTCCCAACTCTTCCATCTTTACTATCTTCACGCTCCCACTTCGACTCCCTTCTTCCTGGCCCGCGCAACCCCCCCAGTCTGCCTCGCCGCGGTCTCAATCTCGGCCGTACTTCCCTGCTGCCTCCTCTTTCGCCCACCACCCCACCAAGTCCAATCCTTCTCCCTCAGCACGACGACCGCCCCGCTCGACCCATCCACAGATGGCACGAATTCGAGCAATGGCTCAGCTGGCCGGCGATGCAGCGTTAGAGGAGAGCGTCGACCTCGCAAATCCCCTCATCTACCCATGACCTTCAAAACCCGCCGAGTCCGAATTTCCCGCATCCTCTACCCTCGAGGCACACCACCTCTCCTCTCCATACGAGCCCTCCGCCTGATCCTGATCATCCGCCGCGAGGGTGTGCCCAATGGCGAAAATGCCTCTCGATCCTGAGATCGGATGTCAGAGAGTCCGCCTGCAGCGCTGTGCACAATCTGCCTGGCCGTGAACAAGTGACGGAGCTGGGCTCTCCTCTGCCACTAAGCCCGCCAATTGGAAAGATGCCGGGTCCGCCAATGCCACCTCTCGCTCGGTCGTTCTGCTCTCGCCATGCGCTGGCAACCCGTCATCGTCGGCCTCGCTGCAGCTGAATCCCCTTGCGACACAGCCTGTTTGAAGTCCAAATCCTCGATCTGCCACTCTGTGCTCGATTTCCTTGATTGTTATACCAGCGATCACTCTTCTGGATCGCGTTGTATTGGCCGAGATACGAGCATCAAATCTACCGCAGCTCCTGACCGTAGCACCAACACAATCCTTCCGATAATGGAGGCCTAACTTTAGGAAATCCTTCATGCGACGTTATCTGACCAATCCAAGAAATCCCTCACGACGATGCAGCTGGCTTCTGCCTTGCTCCGCCGAGAATTACGTCGCAGCCGTGGTTTGAGACAGGGGGAGGGAACGGTGATTGCATCTTTTGGGGGTTTGGTGTGCCTCACATTAGGAAGGTTCTTATGCACGAAGCAGGATAGGTTCTATTTCAGTCGTTTCGGTATCATTGGGGGTGAGATTGTATGAGACATGTAAGGCTTTTCAAAGGGAAAGAGGAGCTCAATTGGAGGATATTTTGTGATGAGGGGCTATGGCTATATTTTTTTTACGAGATGGAAACACAGGCGGCAGTATGCGGTTCTTTCCCGGCTGAGATATTCATGGACTATGTCATGTTCACTACAAGTGAGAATGGAGACCCACAAATGTTCCCATATGAACTCAGGAGTTTCTCTCTCAAAATCCACCCTTTTGGAAGAAAATCGAGTACAACCCTTTGCGCACCATGGACAACATTGTGTTTTACCAACCCCCCTCGGCCTCAAGGAGCCAGCCTCCTCGTTTCCCAGGAACAATCACGGCTTTACATCTCCCTCCGGGACCCATTGCGTCTTTTCCCGCCCGCAAAACCGCCACACTTGTGAGCGCTCTATCGAAGAACACGCATACTTCAGATGTGTATTGCGGAAATGATAAGCAAGGTACGTGCCGTAATTGCCGTGGGAATCACAACTTCTAACAGTATGGAGAAGACTTCACAGCCTCACGAAATCTTCCAAATCGCAGCGATAATGACGACGACGACTTCTTCCCGGACATGGAGGAGCTCTTGTCGGGCACATCGCAAAAGAGCATGCCAGCAAGCGCGGACCTAAACGGTGATGACCCCAACTTCTTTATCGATATCGACGAGCTCCTGTCCGGTGTGCAACAGAAGGGACCAACTAGCGTAAATCCGGACTATGGTGGAATGGCGGTGGACATAATTAACAATAGAACTCGAGGTGGCAGTCCTACTAGTTCTAGCCGCTCCACGGCAGAAAGCAGTCAAGGTGAGCATACTGCGTCTCCCAGTTCGGCCAGGACTTCACACTCACACAATGCCAGATCCGATTATACTCAGTGACGACGAATCTGTGAGCGCCGAGTCCGAAACCGACTACAGCAATCTTGAAATCGACCTCACAGCTAAAAGCGATTCCTCTTCTCCACGCATTGCAGATAGCGACATGGTGGACAGTGAGGGCTTCGGCTTCGGAACCACATACATTTCTGATCATCTTGTCGCCGGCCACCAAGACGACAGTAACGACAGTGACAGCGGTGTAGCCGATGGCGCAAGACTCCAGCTCGCTACTGACCTTCTAAGGCCAGCCTCCCCTGGCCACGGGTCCGTCACACACCAAGCCAGCCCCATACTGGTGAATACTGAGATCACACAAGGGAGCGCGAGCTATGATGACCTCGATGTCACCAAGGAGGCGGAAGAGGAGGGAATTGATGTCTTGGCCGATGATGAAGACGATGCCGACACTTACTCCACGAAGAGGTCAGGGTCGTCCGCTCTTGCTAGCGACAATCCAGCCTCTGATAGCAACGTTTCCCTTTCTGAGCTACGAGATAGCCAGCACGATTCCACTCAATCCCCACAGCCAGGTCCAGCAGCGGCGTCTCACGACCAGTTAGATTTGAGGAACGACCTTCTGCCGAGGCATCGTCGCCAAAGAGATGATACCAAAACTGTCCGCCGCAAGCGACTACGCATGCCATCCCTCACCCAACCACCTAGCACTGCTAGCCCCGTCTCTGCCGCACTCGAATCCAACAATTTCGAACATACCCAGTCAGTTGCTCTACTCGCGGCTTCGGCCAAGGAACGAGAGATCCGCAACATTGACCACGAAATGGCTGACGATGGAGGCACCAACAATTCTAACAACAAAGATTATAACGATATGAGCGACACCGCAGCTTCTAAGATACGACGCCCACCACGCTCTCGGAAACGGGTCAAGCGGGCGAAGGACATGGAACACAACGATATGGAAACCCCTTCCACCCCTTCCACCCATTCCCTCAACGTCTCATATCAAGCGACTGCAGCCACTTCGTCTATAAGTATGCAGGAGAGCGAAGAGATCCCAATCCATGGATACTTGACACTAAAGACCATCGAATCGAAAGTCGTGTACTGTCTCATATTTTCTCAAGAACTCTTACAGGAACCTGGTGGAACATCGCAGAGACAAGGCATTCCCAGGAGCGTCTCTAGCAGCAGGGACAGGAGTGACTCGGGGCGGTTGCCTGTGCAAGAACGGGCTATGAACAGATCCGTTAGGAATTCGCGATTCTCGTTCGAAGACGACAAACTTCTACTGCAGCTGAAAGAAAATGGTTTATCGTGGGATGAGATTTCAGACCACTTCCCGGGGAGGAGCAAAGGGACATTGCAGGTGCATTACAGTACCAAGTTGAAGCCTCGTCCAGAGACGTCCTTGAATTCAAAGAAACGCCGGAGGTCTGGGTGAGTTGAAGGCCACGTCTGCGCAAGGTTAGGCATGATTTCAGAACACTGATTCATCAGGTCATCGGAGGGGATGTGAGCCGCAACGGCTTTGTCAGAAATAATTGATGTACAATAAGTCGCGCGTTCATTGGCAGCCTTAGCAATTTCATTTTTATTTTCAAGTACAGAAGTTTGCCCTTTGGCTTCATTGTTTCATTATCTCTCCCTACCCATCGTGTTCATTACGTCAGAAGCCTTCATACCTTTGATTCCGTACCTCCACCAAATTCCCACGGTGCTAGACGATGTGGTATCAAGTACGGCGCTCCGGGAACACCAGCATTTTAGACCTTACTATCTATAACGTCACCTTCTTTCTCTTTGAGAAAGGAGTTTCCTTTCTACAACGTCTTTGCCGTATTTCCTTACATTGGGCAACAACTCAATCGTCTCGCACTCTCTAAATTTCCCATATGAGCAGGTAGGCTATTTCGCACCGTGCCTACTGCTCTCAAGCTAAATCACTGGTAACCTATTAGCACACGACTCAGCACCCAGAGATACTTGTCCGCGCGATGAGAAAGACACGATTTCAAGAGACAGTGTTCTAAGAATTACCTAGAGAGTGCCCGAAGACAAGCCACAAGGATGGCTGATTACCTAGGTCAGACAATGAGGTAAGCTAAGGTATCACGGAGGATTACCCGTCGTCCTTCTTGTAGCGGCAGCATCTCGAGAGCTGAGCTCCTGGTTCCGAGAGCTAATACCTGAGGGTTCGCATCGCGACTGGTTACCTCTACACCAGAGACTTGAGAACTGGTAGCACAACACCAAGCCCCTATGGCTAGCTGCTCCATTCGAGTCATTCGACGCTCTGTAGTGCCCGCAGTGGTCATATATTTAAAGACGCAAAAAATACTCACATTATTGCAGTTGAGAGATTCCGCATAATAGTCTCAGCAAAATGGATGCTCCACGAATTACAGAACGCAACAGGAGGATTCAAAAAAAGCGAGAAAATCAGACTATAGATAGAAGAAAGGAAACACTGATAAAGAAAGCCTTCGAACTTGGAGAGTTTGATGGTATCGACGTAGCTGTGATCATTTGCAAGCATGGCCGATATACTACATTCAAATCTACAGATCGGACAACATGGCCACCATCCAAGGAAGAGATTGTAAGTGGTTACTTGTCTTCTAAAGCCAAGATGAGTTCTGATCTGATTCAGCAAGCTGCCTATCCTCTCCCGAAGAATTTGCTAGCAGAAGATGTGAAGAAGCGCATCTCTAGGTGTGGTAAATTATCTCCGGAGAATGATGGGCTGATTAATGATATGCCGGGCCGCCAACGAAGCTGCTGAACTTGGCTTTCAAAAACGTCCACAGCGACTCTTCCTGCGTCACTAGGCTTATCATATCACCATACCTCGAGTTTTATCCTAATATGCATGTAACTGGAATGTCGATGTTTGTCCTGCCGTCCACATCGCTGAAGCACATATGTTATGCTCGATTGGCATGGTCTTCTAGGTTCACTCGAAGCCGTGGAATTCGTGAGGACAAGCATCGACCCGTTCGCAGCGTGGGGGGAGCAAGATGAGGTGGAAGAGGAGGAGCACTATGGCGAATGGGATGACGACGAGCTCGATTGGTTGGACACTGATACTGATGAGGATGACGAGGATGAAAGTGGACCGGAACAGAGGAAGCGGAAAGAGTTGCCAGACACCTGTTCAACTATTGCTAAGCGCCGAGAAGCGAGCCTTGAGATAATTTGATTTTTTCTTTCGCTGAGTCGTTCCTAGATTTGACATAGGCAATTTATTCTAGAGCATTTCAATCTTTTTATCTAAATAGACTCCAATTGAAGAACATGGAATTGTGAATGCCTTTAGTCGGCGGCCTGCAGGCGGGGAAGCTAAGGCCTGAAAGCTACCGGATCAGCGCTTTACTCTTTGTATTTCGAGCTAAGTTACTACATCGTACTTTAGCGCCATACACACTGGAAGTGAATGTGCATGTCAAAGTTAAGCGAATAAGTTACAGCGATTGAAGTTGAAGATACATCAAAAGCTTGTGGACTGAACACACCCGCCACTAATGGACGCTACCGCTGCGTAGACACACGTGCCACTGTGGGCGGGCCAACTCGGTTGGAATCGGCAATGGGTTGGGCCGTAAAGGATTCGAGAGTACCCTTGATTACCACCTACCTAGGTAGGTGGTTCCAGGGATGCCCCAGGCTCCGCTTAATGTACCTGCAGAACGGTACCTGAATCTTAGATCTTAGATCTCAGATCTCAGATCCCAGATCCCAGATTCCGATTTGAGTAGCTGCGCCAATTGTCATTAGCAGAATAAGCGCCCTATCTTGTATCCTGCATTGCTGGTGGGCTATATAACAGATTCGGAGGCTATCATTTTCAGGACATCAACACATTCTTATATCAAAAATCCAAGAGTCATTACCAAAATCCATCATTCAATATGTCATTTCCAAATATTTCTTGCTCAGTGGTGGACCGTCGCAACGACCGACCAGTCGCTGGACTTTCAGCCATTCTTCGTTGCCTCCAGCCCCAGCTAGACCCTGCTCTGCCTGATGATTACACAAAGCGCGTCCTTCAAAACAACGAGTTCAGAGCACAAACCGACTCCGACGGCTGGATACTTCAGCAATGGCGAGCGCGGGATGCTCCAGATTTGAGTCTTCTTCAATTCCTGTGGATTGGCAACCAGATCCGCGAAACAACTGTTTGGCAGATGGGATTCCTTACCACTGAGTACTTTGCACCTGCCCAGCCTCGCTACATATTCGTCGACGTCAATTTTGTTCTCCATCGAGACCGAGATTCACCACACATCTCATTGTGTCTTGACTTAGATGGCTACGGAGCTTGCCTTGAGCCTTTCAAGGAAGTTCAGCGACGCACTCAGCAAGCCAAATTCTCACAGAAGCAACAGAAAGCTCTGATGGAACCCTCTCCGAACGAATCGTATCCAGACCAGTCAGCATACAAACGTCCCTGGGCAGAACATTCAAAGCAGAAGATCCTCCACGTCCGTCGCCGCAGGTCGCAGTACACTGGAGACTCTCGTGGGCAGCAGTCGATGCTCAGATGTCAAACCGCTGATATAAGCAAGCCAAATGATACGACTTCTGGCCCCTTTGACAACATCATCGTTGATGCTGTAAACCAAACCAATCCGATCATCGTTGACGCAAGCATCCCAGCCGATCCTATCCTCGTTGACACGGCGGTTATCTTCAAAACTGACCAAGACGACACGATCATCGTTGATACCGGAATCAAAACCGAAGGAATGAACGTTGATCATTGCGTCCAACCTGGCACAAGTGTCAGCGTCCAGGCTAACATGGGTGCCGACACGGACAGCGAACGTCCCTGGCCCGCAGTCAATACTGCAGTTGGCACGGCAGGCACCGAGCCGAAAGGGCTAGGTCTAGTTCTCCGCAGAAGCACTCGCCAGGCAAAGAAAACGATGAAGTGATGGAAGTACGATGAATTTCGAAAGGAGAAGTACAGGTCTTTTTCAGGGGTGGAGAGTGGGGAGGCGAGGAGTCATTTTGGGTTTTTTTCCTTGGAATTTTTCACATATGTATAACAAGAGCAATGAAATGATCAAAATATATGGCGAAAGCATCACAGACCCTTTGCCACCCCCCTCTTCAAAAAAGAACCAAGCCACATGACTTACTTCTTCCTCCCTGCCTAATCTTGAAATATGGTTGCAGAAACCTCTCACGATACCACAAGCCCCTGGACAGCTAGCTGCTTTCGAATGACCATCACATATAACTTAGATCCTCCATATTTGTGGCCATACTTCAAGCGCTGCCTGAAATGCCGGCTCAACTGACGACGATCCTTCACGTTGCCAGGAGCATAATAGTGTTTATGGCAGCTTACTTAGTTCTTGTGAAAAGATTAAACAAGGCGGAAAGTCAGTAGGAAGCGACGTGGTCATGCTCCGAACTTCGCGTGCCGTCTGCCATCAAAGGTTGCCAACAAAGGCAAAAGAATCAACAAGATAAGACTTTTTGAATTGCTGTAGATGTACACCAAAACTACAACCTCAAATTTGAACCGGCGATCATTCCCACCAAGCACCAGCTCAAGCTCTCCACCATGTCTGGATGGGCAGCAGAAAATTTGTTGAATCCAGCCTAGGTGGAGAAAGGAATGAACGTTGGTAGAGGGAGATCGAGACCGGTCCAATCGCTCCTTGAGTAATCCAAGCTTTTGCAAGATTTTCTTACTACTACTGGTTCAAGACACCGTTCTGTACGGACATCAATGAAATTTGTGTCTAGTGGTAACATGCGTTGTTTCAACCTTGACGCAGAACTAGTTGCCTGCTTCTTGCCATGTTGCCCCCATATTCGAACCTCGCAGATTGTATTTGGTGAGATGGGCACGTTTGAAAATCTCCAAGTACCGGATCGATGAAAGTTCGTTTCTCAGGCTTGGGGGCCGGGTTCGAGGTGCGCGGTTTGAGATGTGGACGATTGTAGACAGGCACTTCGTTCTCGTCTTCGTGCCGGTCCTGGCGTGGAAAGAGGAGCAAACCAGAGACTGGGACTCGAGTTCCGAGGAACGGGCGATTCTTCCTTAGGGCAGTTGCAGTGCACATCGTGGATCGACTTCCTGTGAGTGAAATGAATGAGGGGATCAGGAATTGGCGCGTCCTGCCGCATGTCGACGAGTTGCTAAAACTGGTGGATTGAGTGGATGACGGACCGCCCGTGATACTCCTGTAAGCGCCCGGACTGGTATCCTGTCGGCGTCCGCAGCTTGGCGCATATGCATATTATCAGGGATGCAGGTACCTGAGTTCCTTGATCCTGGTAACTTGTTGGCAGCTCCAAGCCCTCACTTAAACATGTCAACTGCCAGGGTTGTTGGAGCTCGTTTCCGAGTTCCCTGATCTGACTTTCATGGAATATTTTTGAGTATTTTACTATCCAATACTTCAACAACATGCGGATTCGCTCACACCGGCCAATCTGCGTAGCAATCAATCATTTCGTCCCAAGCATCATGGCCATCCTCGTTCATCTCAAAACGGAAGTCCTCTGCCTATCATGTCATCGACGGGTCCTCACGACATGGAAGTCATATATGGTGTGTATCCATATTGTTGGGGTATGGAAGTTCCTCCGCATCGGCGCTGGCGCCGATTCCGTGAAGGTCGCCTTTTGCACAGTCTGCCCTGCTTGCCCCGGTGGCAAGGCGATTGCAACCGGAGATTCATCAGGTGAAGATATTGGCGAAGATGAATTTGACGAGGCTGAGGATAAGTTGGATAAGATACAGCTTTTGGCAGCATCGAAACCCTTACGTGACACCATGACCGACATTAAGAAGGGGAATGATATTGTCGTCATCATCGAAATATTCGAAGTGGTGGAGAGGTGCTTGACAAAAGTGCGGCCTCTAATTGAAGTTGGAAAGGACGTGAGATTTCTGTGTGATGATTTGCCTTGGGTATCTGCTGGGGGGAGAAATTCTGTCGTTCAGTCCTAATGCGAGAGCAGGTGTAGAGAGGTGTGGAATGGAGGAATGCATTCAGGAATTCGTGTATTATGTAATAAGTCTCTATCTACCACTAGCACTACACCACCTTTGAAAGTCGCATTGCAATCGATGATCGCACTCATGAAGATATTAATTTAGTTGGTTGAAGGCACACGTCTCAGGATTGGCCGATATTTCCCCAGAAGGTCAGGAGCCTGCTTACCCCACAGTAACAGCCGCGAATTTCCCCAGGCCGACGCTAGGCCAACGCTAATATGATCAAGGCTTTGTTTCGAAGAGACATTAACTTCCATCCCCTACTGTTGGCGGCATGGCTGGCGGTTGGAAAGATTGACGTTTGAGGACCCTTCAACACCGTGTGACGGATCACCCACAACCCAGTACGTGCGATTACATGCATTCCTGGACGAGACTGGACACTGTACCATCAAGATGATAACTGAAGAGCAGGGCGTGGCGGATACGACCGCGGCACTCTCAATGTCTCAATTTACTGCTATCAACGGGACGGAGCAACGCGCTATGGCCATACCAGATGCTGTTGACGAAAGATCTTATGAATGGCCCAGAATGTTTCCTCCAGAACCAGAGACTTTGACTATTTCCACTACGATAAGTCAGAGCATATCAGGTGCTCCCAATTGGAACAAGCAATCTCCTTCATCAACGCACTTACACTCCAGCACCAAGTTATCCGAAGGGTGGGAGAGATTCGGCTCTATAGAACGAGACTCGTTAACTGCAAATTCATCCGACCATCAAGCGAAACTCCATTCTTCCAAGCAACCAAATGGGGCTGACGGACCAGAGAAGATCGATCAGTCGCATCAGCAAAAGAGACCGTTCAACAATCGAACTAGGACCGGATGCATGACTTGCAGGCGGCGAAAGATCAAGTGTGATGAGAAACGACCCGAATATAAATCTGTCCAGAGCATCTGGTCTATCGTTTTTACTAAGAAGCCTTCTAGGTAACAACTGTTTAAGAGGAGGTCGAAAATGCATAGGTCCCCAACTACTGCGCTGGCGAGTCCCAGTGGCAGAGAGCGAGGATAAATCCTCAGGTTACGCCCAAGCGCCATATGAGTTTCCCGGTGTAGGACCGCAGGAAGACCATGATTATAGGCGAGAGCCTTTGCATGTCGGTCCCAAACATGGAAGTCTACTAGGCGTAGCAAATAGTTCGGCTAGTGATTTGAGTACGCCGAGTGCGCTGATGAACAGTCCTGCGAACTATCATCTGCCTGCAATCTCACCTGTCCATCAATTGCCGCCACCTTCGGACCACGCACGCCTTCGCCAACGGCTCCTGGATGCAAATGAGCATGCTAGGCCATGCCACGAGCTTTCTTGGCAAGAACCTAGACAAGACTTCGCGGTTGGTACGCCTCAATCAGCCCAATCGATAAATCAGGCCCGTATACCTACCCTGCAGACTTCCTCAGAGCCTTCATATCCCAATCCTCAAGCCATGGCACGGTTAGCACTGTCCAGCCTCACCCCCAGAAGCCGGCAGCGCTCACAGAAAGGCGAAATGCTTGCAGGTCGGCCTTATTTACCTTTTGATCGAGAGCTTGTCCTCGAGCGAGAACGTTGCGGTAAAGCTTGCTGGCGTTTCAATAGCAGTACAAATCCCAGCAACGGCGTATCACTCGAGGAGCGTGCACGTCTCTTCCGCGATATATTTGAAACTCATGAACATGTCTTCTCTTCAACGGAAGCGTCATCAGTGTTACCGTGGAGGAGCAGAGTTGGCGATAATGTCGTCGTCAAGTCCCCGTTTACTTGTGATTATGGGTACAATATCACCATCGGCCAAGATGTTCAAATTGGAACTGGCTGTATTATTCTTGACGCCTGTGAGGTCAAGATTAGCGATAGGTGCAATATTGGACCTAACGTCAGCATTTATACTACTTCACCGCCCGTCGGCTTTGAACGATTAGGTTCTAAGGGCCCGAGTATAGGTGCGAAGGTCACCATTGATCCAGACTGCTGGATTGGTGGCGGTGTTACCATTCTCCCGGGCCGACGCATTGGTCAGGGTAGCACTGTAGGAGCGGGCTCGGTTGTTTCTAGGGCACGTTGACATTTATTTGACATGCCCAGTCCAATTCGGTTACTTTCTCTACTGAAATGATGCTAATTCGATTCGTACAGGATGTGCCACCTTACACTGTCGCCTGTGGAAACCCTGCTCGAGTCATCAGAGGACCCCCCCCCCCCCCCCCAGTGAGGCAAGGACGAGCAGAACAGACTTAGTCTGAGGCGACGCGAAGCGCAGAGGTAGAAGCCCACCCATCAGCTGCCCAACAACGTCAGCCTCGGAAGTGGGCATCGTTTTGAAAAAGGGAGAGGACAAAAGATTATAAATGGAAGCCTGTTCTTTTCAAATACATAAATCGCTTGCCCTACGCTCAATAAGTATTTACATTCTCATTCCCAGTCCTCCGGAATCTACGAACCGGAAGGAAGGAGAGGGAAGCATGGCGTGATCTCTTGGGAAGCATGTTGAAGAAGGTACTCGGCGTGGGACATTCGGACACATTTCTGACGTGAGTGCAGAGATGATATGGCATCACTGCCAATCAATTCTGTGGGTAATCATACACCTTTTTTAGGAGGAAGAAGGGGGTGTTCAGGAAGTTGCATATATATAGTTTGAGAGAAGGGGAAGTGGAAGGGAAACTGTTTAGAGTGGGCATTGATTTTCACGGTTTGTATTGATTGAGCGTGAAACGAAGTGAGAATGCAGCAATGAAACCGAATATTCTGGTATCTTGGATTGAAATGATCTGCGCCCCTAACTTTCCCTGTAAGTCCCGAAACTAGATGGTCCCAAGAGAAACAGCACATGCAAGTGTTCTCCATCTTTACCAGAAATGACAACTCCACCATAGGAAGAATGTCCTATCCGCCCCATAATATGCACCAGTATCAAACCGCAGCTTCTAGATGCTCGACCCTTTTGGGCGACTTCGACGCCGCACAAGCCGACAACCGTGCCAACGGGAGGCGGATATTTGAAGAAGGCGATCAAAGATGGGGTATCACGCAAGCTGATGCTCAAAATTTCTCCAACTGTGAACGGCAGGGAAAGAGCTTTAACCCTCATATTTTCTGCGAGTCCTTCGCGCATCGACAATAACAACTGGCTTTCGGGTACGGCGAGTCCTCCTATGACCTCGTCCATTAGGCTGATCAATATCTTCACTCAACTCAAGTGGAAGTGCTGTGTCTTCGGACGACTGCGGCGGAGTTATTGGAGAGAATGTTGGGCCATCGGGCGAAGCGTATCCATTGCTTGCAGTGGAAATTTGCATGTAAGGATCATCTTCATTGTTTGCCGGGAAACTCGCATACGGCAGAGCGTGCACACAGTCCGCAGCAGGAATTTGCACAAACTCATCCTGGTTGTTTTCTTGAAAAGTGGCGGAAGGCGGAGAGTATACATTGTCCACAGCGGGTAGCGCAGTCGATGTTGAAAGCGACTTAGACTCCTCATTTGGTCCAGGAGTGCGAGAACGGGTGTGTGCCGCAGGGGCAGGTCGCGGATGGTGGAGAGTGTAGACGCCGTCGTAAAGTCGCAGACGTGGTAAGCGTGCGGTCATGGCAAGGGTGGTGGCGGTCGGGTGTTTCTGGCATAGAATGACTTAGGGACGGGGGTGACTTTTCCTCGGAGAGAGCTCATTACTACCTCATTGGAACCTTTCAGGCGGGCGCCTCGGTCGAGAGCTTCGACGGAGAACTCGAGAGTCAGGCGTGCCACCCAAGCTAAATTTCTTACGCCGTCTCCCCTTAGTCACTCGCGCACTATTATCCAGTACCACGCCAGATTTCGCAGAGTCTGATTTTGTGTTTGACGGTCTTAACGCACGGAGGGCTCGCTGAGAGCAAGGTTTCGAAGGCAGGGCGCTAGGATTAGTGTGAGAGCTCCGCATTTGCCTTGGCTGTTGGGCCGACGATGTCTCTCGAACAGTGGAGGCACGTGTTTTGCTCTTTAGGAGTGTGTGGTTCTCGCCGTCTTGTCTCTGCCGCTTCGAAACTGGTTCTTCGCTGTGGTCGTCGGTATGATTGCGCTTGAGCCTTCGCTGGCGTCCGCCATTCACTTCTGTTGAGTCCTTTTCGGATACCTTGGTTGGGTTTAACTCGAGTTCGATCAAAGGGACACGCTGCAGTATCCATCGCAGTAGTATACTTTGGTGGTTTGCATCACCCTTGGCGATTCTGTAGGATTTCGTCTGAAGTTTAAACTTGCGGATGAGTTCACGCCGTCTACTGATCTGTTCAAGAGATTTTGCTGCAGCGGTTAGTTTCGATCTGGCAATAGACAGCTTTTGTTCCATTTGCCAGAGAGATTGTCTAGTTAGACCAGCGGATTGCGCTTTCTGCAAGGCTCGATCTGCCAACTTCACGATCGATGTCGCAGATTGCACAGCCTTCTGAGCTTCGCTTTCTTCGCCCTGTAGCTGAATCGAAAAGAAGTAGTCGAAGGACTCCTCCGTCTCTAAAGGTTTCAGGACCTTCGAGTCCACGAGCTTCTTCCAGGCTTCGTCATGCTGCTGCTGTAGACGCCTCATAATATTTGCGTGTTTGTCGTACTCCATGTACTCAAAGCCCAGATACTCAATCCACGTCGTCAATTGGTCTTGCCGATCCGGGTCCTCATTCAGCTGATATGACCGCTCAAACCCGTGTCTTTCCAGACGCTTATGTAGCCCCCGGCAATATCCAGCGAAGCGTCCTGGCTCTGCCCGACGAGGGGGGAAGACACTCCCCGCCTCCAAGGGACTGTCTGTTCTCATCCGTTGTTGCGACTCGCGAAATTCTTTCCATTTCCCCAACTGCTCTCCAAACACCATCCAACCATACTCGTCACTGGGGTTGGCGGATGGATTCCAGAACGACAAGATCTCGCGGTATTTTTCCAGGTTTTTGGCAGCATCGTAGCTAAGACTGATCGGGTGTGAGGGCCGGCCGCCGTCATTTATGAGTTTATTGTAGCTCTCCCTCTCCTTCTCGAGATTGTGACGATAGTGTTCCCGGTAATTTTCCTCGTCGTTCAAGTCTATAGTTGTTGCAGGAGAAGGTGATCGAAGTGATGGATCTTTATCCACGGGCTCTTCGACAAGGCGAGCAGATACGAAGTTTAGATCAATCGGGCGGGACGGGGGAGCGTCGTTCGCGCCTGTTCGAGCCCTGCCATAGCGATTAGAAAATGGTAAAGAGGATACGACGGTGCAGAATTGTTACTTTAGCCTCTGAATAAAATCTTCGGGTAGATTCTCCGGGTCTTCAACATTAACACATCTATACTCTGAACTTTAGCGACCTAGGCAGGTGATAAGCTTCAGAAAATCCTAACCTTCCGTTGGCTTCCAGGTACTGGTCAAGCTCTGCATCGCTGTAAGCAGCTATATCGCGAGCGAACAATTTCGAAGTATCAGTTCGAGAGGGTGCCATTGCTTATAGTATAAAAGGTGCGAGTTGGAAGGCGGAGAGCTTGAAGATGGCTCGTTCACAAAGGTGCGGGAGAAGGATGAAGGATATCATGAGAACGTCCAGCCTGCGACGTAGAATCGCGAAGATTTATACCTCAGGCATTAATTAACTGTGAGTCAGCCGCTTCCAGTGCTGATCTGCATCGACTTCTCCACTTTTGAAGAGTCGCTAGCGGCCTATCATCCAGCCCTTGGCAAATCAAAAGGCCAATTAGAGAGCCTTGTCTATCGTCAGCTCCATCTCATAACCGCCCAAATACCACAAACCAATAATAGAACCCTGGATTGTTGTCACCAGTCGACAGAGGCGGCAGCTCGATTGGACTCCGCAAGCTGTAATGATAAAGATGTGTTGTGCAGACAGCACCCTTCCACTGAACCTGCCGCCCAGCATACATAAAGCATTAAGGCACTCCCCATATGTCCCTTCAGAAACCATTCTGCTATATATCGTTGAGAGAGACGTATTTCAATAATGGAAGACCCGAACCTGATTGCTTGCTTGTATCCTGGAAATGACGACACAAAAGCCACCATCCGCATGCGCGAGAATAGTGAGCGATTCATTCCAGCGACTGAAGACATCGAATCAGATTATGGCAGTCGAGAGTCAACTGTCTCAGTGGAGGACGAAGACGACAAATATGACCCCACAACTCAACCAGGACTCCAACTCACCTTCAACCCAGGACCTAAAGCTGGTCAAGGGTTGGTAATCGGACACGATAGAAATCGCTGCGATATTGTTCTGCCGAAACTACGGCACATTAGTGGGCGCCACTGTGTTCTTACATTCGATGCGGAGCGACGATTGATCTTGAGAGATCTTTCAAGGAACGGAACCATCGTCGAATACGACGGACAAGGAGGAGAGAAACGCCGAACTATCATCACATACGACGACAAAGGACGAGAGAAGCGTCACCACTTTACCTGGATCCTAAGCGGCGTTGGACCGGATGAGGTCGACAAAATCGTCATTGAAATCGATCAGATCAAATTCCGGATCATCGTCGCCAAGCACGAGACACATCCAGACCTATACAATGACAAGGTCGACCGATTCCTCTGCGAGGCAAACGCAGATGACGAGCTTCCCTTCGGTGCACTGGGCATTCAGAGTACGACTTCAACCGCGCAACAAAGTGGAGCTCATACTCCCACCCAAACGCCGATCTACATCAACCAATGGAATCTTGGCAGTGGTAACTTCTCGATTGTGAATCGTGTTTGGGATGTTAGCTCTGGATTTGTGTATGCTTCCAAGGAGTTTTTCAACATGAAAGAGTCAGAGTGGAGGAGGGAAGCGAGTGTTATGAACCAAGTCTCACGGCTCTCAAATGTTTGTTCCTCTCCGCCTTCCTACAAAGGTTTCCTGCTAATTTAGCATATTAGGCGCATATTGTACAGTTTGTTGCTTTAATTGAAAGGCCGTCGCCTCGGCTGATCCTCGAATATCTTCCGCTCGGAAATTTAGAAGGTCAACACACACAACAACCATTTTCAGATCAAGAAAGCTTGACTATTCTTTGTCAAAGCCTTGATGCTTTAACCTCCGTTCATGAAAACGGCGCCGTCCACCGAGATATCAAGCCGGAAAATATTCTGGTTCAATCTCGAAACCCGCTCCACATAAAGTTTGCGGACTTTGGTCTCTCGAAGGCGACCGCTGATCTCCAAACGTTCTGCGGGACACATCTCTACGCTGCACCTGAAATATATACAACCCCCCATGGTACATACTACAAAAAGGCATGTGACATCTGGTCGCTCGGCGTCGTTGTCTTCAAGTACGCCTACGGGCCCCTTCCAAATTTGAATAAAAGAGACGTGGGATTGCGTTGGTGTAAAAAAATCATCAAACGGGTTAATGACTGGGATTCTGACCCCCTGCTGGATTTCCTTTCAGCCGCAATGTTGGTCATAGAACCAGACAGGCGACTTCCAGCCAGGGAGTGTTGGAAGCAGGCATTACAGCTCTCTGCTCCGTCCCAAAGCCGCTGCCCAACTCCAACGCAAGCATCTTACTCCGCAAGCTGTTTGCAGGAAGTATCTGACCCCTACCCGGCCATGCCTAGTGCAACACCCACAGAAGTGGCTACATTTATTGCGAGAGAACGCCTCCAAAATCAGAGCCCAGTGCAGGAGACCAACACGGCGTCATCGCAGGCGGTAAATCACTACTTGATTGATTACGGTACCGGAGAGCAAGAGCTTGGAGATCAAGAAAGCTCAGGGAATTTATCAAACGAGGTAAGCAAGTATCTGGCGTATGATTTCGCGCAAACTTGGACTGCAACAATAGCGAGAGCGGTAACTAGAATCAGCAAGAGTTGGCATGCGATCCTATCCTAACTAATCAATAATAGGGGGGAAGTCGGGCACGGAAAATAAAGAGAAAGAAGGGGTCCAAAACGGATTCGACTCCAACACCGCGGGAAAGACGATCAAAAAGTCCCACACACAACACACGACATTCTTCTACGGTCCGACGATCAAAACGAACACGACGGAAGGAACACGGCCAGCATCTACAATATCTTAGTGTTGACGCTACGGACCTCTTCGGATCAAATTGGTTGCAGGATCCAAATTGCGTCGGCTCTTCTGTGGCTGACCTGGGTGGGGACGTGGACGAAGGGAGTGAGATGAGTAATTGGACACCGTTCCCTTCCCAGAGCCTTGCTTCAACACAAGCATCTGACGTTGTGCATGAGCAGAACAATAGCCACGCGTCTTCACTCGTTGACACGAGAGAGGCTTCTGCTCATGAGCCTGACGTCGAACGTCTCAGAACTGGTCAACCACGCAATGTTGGATGGACAAGACTAGACACCAAATCCAGTTCTCCAGAAGTGCACACCACCCCTAACGATAAGGCTGGCTCTTCCGGCTGGTATGCAAGTATTCCGAAAGAGAGCGATTTCGAATACCCGATAGGTGACAACGATGCATGGCATGTCAGTCGTACTCGCTGGGACTCCGACGCTCAGTTGGCCGAGCAACCTTCCACACGGGCAGGACTTCTCGACGTTGATCGAGTTCTTGAGAGATATATGGTACGTTCATTCGGTCCTACGTGTAATGAAGATCGCAGGGCCTGACAGAACAAGAACCCGGAGCAAGTGTATGAACACACCTCAGGAAGTGAGGACAATGCATCGGAAAATCGCTCCCTGAGCGGCCCGCAGGTAACGATCATTCGAGCGCAAGAATACACTGACCACTCGCGCCATGATTTGTCCCCTTGTCCAGACCTTGAATCAGTAGCGCCAGGGGTAAATCCTGAGCCTGAAATAGCCAATGCCAGGGGACTAGCAAAGGATTCCGATTCCGTGCCAAAATCCAAGACCATCAACCATCTTGCAACGAACGATATTACACCGGTCATAAAACAGGTACGACCAGTTCTACCACGTGGTTTCTCCGCGATTGAATGGAATGGCTGCTGGGTTGTACGACGGGGGAGTGACATTAACATTACGCAAGCATGTTTGGCGGTGGGTTTGAAAAAGTTGTCTCGAAGAACTCGGATTGCGGAGACTGTTGGTTATTATCAACTTGTCAACGGTACTTATGGGATGTATGTGCCGCCAGATTGTGCACGGGAGGTATTAGGAAGTGCAGGTGCCGATTTAATGCGCCAACTATGTCCTATGGAGGAGCAACCAGTGGCCAAGAAGACTCGAACACACCTCAGTAAAGCACAACGCGCTACTCTGGAGGCTACATATCAGCGCAACCCTAAGTTAAAGAGGACGGAGCGAGCGGAAATAGCCAAGGAGCTAGGAGTCGAGAAGGATTGTATTCGGGTGAGCCCATCTAGCAAGGCACCATTTCCTTATATGCTAACGGGTGCTGCCCTATAGATATGGTTCCAAAATCGACGCTATAAATCCAAACATACCACCACCCCAGGATTGCCTACTCTACAGGCCGAACCATCTTCGGAAATCAACATTCGGGTGGCTGACGGCACATGGAATACACTTCAGAATGATGCTCCACCAACAGAGCTCAAAAGACCCGCGCCGTATCCCCAATATGCCGACAACAAACAACCGTTCGAACTTCCAGTACCCGAAATACCCAGTTCGGATCAACGGGGTGCCGGTACAGCTACACCGAGAGACTGTGGACAAGATATCTAGCGTTCAGCCGCCGGTATTGCCGGGAGGGGTAGTTTGGCAGTGGTGAGGCATGCTACGCCAGCCAAAGCACATGGGGCCACAAGCGGGTTCATATATCGGGTGGGGAAATCCAGAACAACAGACTTTGCCGCCCATCCCCGTCCTCTCGAGAACGCCCTCCGTTTATAGCGGATGGGGGCCAGCCCCAGGACGAGGAGACTAAAGGAATGATGCTGCTGATGCGGTGGGAGCCTGGGAGCCTGGGAGCCTGGGGGGATGCTGAACTTTTGCATGAAATTAACTATACATTCTTCGTCACCATGGGTAGTTTGTCTCAATCAAACCACAATTTCGTGAATTTTGAAGCTGCCTCTGACTTGCGCGTCGTCCCATTTTAGAAGTCTCCGCTGAATAAGCGAGCGTGAATGGAGCTCACTGGACCACAAGCTTTTGAGGCTCAAGATGTCCAGTAAGCGACACTATGCCAAAAATAGTTAGGTTGATTGGCTCTGTTTGAACTTCATCGTCGACACAATTCACTCGATGACTCGGGATACGAAGTTCAGAAACAGAGCACTGCAATTCTAGCGTCTGGGAGGAGCTTGAAGTCAGTCAGCAACCAGTCAAGCCAGTATTCGAATCGGTAGTGGTGCGGAGGAGGGACAATGGAGGGCGTCTTGACGCGTCAATCAAGCCGAGAACGTGTCCAGACGCCGAAGGGAGTGGAATGGAACAAGAGAAGGTCCAGACCCGCGTCAAGCGATGTAGAGGATACGATTGAAGTTATTGAGGCCCCGGCGGCGCCGCAAGCAAAGCGACCGGAAGTCAGTTCGCACCTCTACTTCGTCCTCGGGGTATCAGTTCCAAAGTCTCCACATTGTCACCTTTCCTAAAAGGGTAGCGTTTCTCGAAATATAGATCTTTCATTGGTCCAACTGCCCCTGTCCGACAGAAATATCTAGAAGGCTTGGCTGAACTGTTACCCCAAGTACCAAAGTAGAACTGTGTCCAAGACCCCGGTTCGCAGTCATGGGGCTCTGTGCAAGGATTCCTTATCTTTACCCCACCTGTTCCGCAGAATCCACAAGCCACTGGATTTTGTCTCCGTATCTTATGAGCACCAACTGGTATGTGCAGCGCTTTGTCGTCTCCTCGAGGAAACCTCTGGCAAACAGCTGTCCTGTGCTCTCGCCTTGATACGGAGCGGGCCGATAAGCCCTAGCGGTGTTATGACCAGTTGGGAACTTGTGTGGGGTCAAACCTTCACAATACGAAACTAGGCATTTCAATCCCTGTCTTCGATGACTCATG
This sequence comes from Helotiales sp. F229, assembly GCA_002554605.1. Lineage (NCBI taxonomy): Eukaryota > Fungi > Ascomycota > Leotiomycetes > Helotiales > Helotiales sp. F229. The sequence goes on along the minus strand of MXAW01000004.1, from coordinate 514,129 downwards.
CATGGAATGACTCACCAATGTGATTTGTTGTCGAGGAGCGTAACGAACTAAAAGCGCATCACATAATTAGGTCAATTCATCAGCAGGATCAAGTTGAGCAAGTTGGGTTTGTTCTCTAATAGGTGGTTGCGATGTGGCATGCCATATTGAGATTCCAACTTGAGCCTCGCGCCTTGGGTTGCCAGAGCCCTGGCCTTTCGCGCATGCCAGTGTCCAATCCGAAGGCCTCCCTTCATCTTTCCCCACGTTCTGGAGAATTCTCCGGTACGGTATATCGACCAGCTCAGTCCTTCGTCCGCTATCAGGACCAGTGAATTATCCCGTATGGATGGCTGGAGACTTATGTGTGGAGTGATCTACTTACCTAGGAAGGGCTGCAGCAATGCACTCAGCAAGGGTACTGGCTCGGCCCTTCTTAAGCCCTGTATTTGCTTGCATATGCGCGTACCATGTGCTCCAGCGTCCTCCAACATGCTCCATGATTCCACACGATCCACTGTGCTCTATAAAAAGAGTGCATGAAGGACCCTCACAGACTCATCTCTCGGGCAAAGGCTGATGCATGCGATGTATATGATTGGCGTATTGCTGCGGGATTCGCATTCCGCTGCGTCGGACGATAGTGTGAAGGACTCACAACTTTGGAATATAAAAGGAGCGCGGTGTGAAAGTAAAACTTCCATCTAGCAACCTTCGATCACTACTCTCGACGATCAAAATTGCACTTGCTTCATCTAACAGAAAAAGAACTCAAAGTATGTTTCATCCCCTTTAGTCGGCAGGTTAGATTCCTCATTAACTTCCCTTTTCTAAGATGTGCGAGAAGACAGTGTCCAAGAAAATGTGGGCGTGTGGCGATGACGAAGATGAGGAAGTTAAATTCGAACCTTGCGACGATATGACGCAACCAGGTCATACGGTCAAAATCATCACGCTGGGCTCCAAACGAGTTGCAGGCAAATGCGGAAAGTTTGGCTGCCGCAACCCCTAGCGCTATGACCTGTAAGCACCTCCCTCGCCAGAACGGCATTGAGTGCTAATAATCGCAGAGAGAGATCCGCATTCTGGGTGGATCGATAGGTTTAGGCAACCAAAGAGTATCTCTGCGGATGGAATAAAATCCAGATCGGTTAGCTAGTAGTCACACTCCTTTACGCAGTAGTTTGCAAATGCCGATGCCAGTTCGTTATCTAAATGTTCAAACTCTCGTGACTTCCACCCAACAGCGTGATTAAGCGACTACCAGGCCTTAAAAATCGGCATTGTGCATGGGCCGTTTTGGTGGCTGGAAAATTGGCCTCGCTTATTCTCCAACCATCCACCTCCTTCGAAGGCATTGCAACGTCTCGCAGCATTTATACCTCAAAAGCTCTCTTCCTCTATAACCTTCACGTGCCCTCAGAGATCGAGCAATTATACACCATAGAATGGAGTCCCTAACGTACCGCGGTTCTACCTCCGACTTCTCTCGCTTTGACTCAGGCATTATCGTCAAGTCGCCCATGAAGGTTTGGGTAGGAAACCCCAACTGCAAAAAACTGGAGGAAGAAATGGAGGGAGCATTCTCTTTTGAACGACGGATTCTGGAAAAACTGGGTAGCCATCCGAGGATCGTTCCGTTTGTGCACCCCTCCAACCTCACATGGCCGCAAAGCTAAGCGTTGTTAACAGATATCTGGGAGTTCATGCCCCTTCTAAGGGCATTCTGCTTACCGAAGCAAGCCATGGGAATCTGCAGGCATATCTTGACCTCAACAACGCAACAATTAACAATTCTCTGCGTTGGAAATGGTCTGTGCAAGCGGTCGAAGCCGTTGCATATGTGCACAGGCAGGGCGTGATACACTCGGACCTGCGACCCGAAAACTACCTGGTGCACGCCACAGGTCAATCATCGCTGGACCTTTGGCTCTGCGACTTTGGTGGATCGAGGTGTGACGAGCTGGGATTCAATGTCCACCACCTGCCCGACGAACCGTTTTTTGACCCCCGAATGCCGTGGGAGTCGACACCTGCAGTTGATATCTTCAGTCTAGGGTCCATCGTCTACGCCACTCTGACAGGATATTGGCCATATAGGGATGGCCCGCCCCCGGCGACTGTGGAGGACAAAACTGCCTATGAGGCCCACGTGAACAAAATGTTTGCAGCGGGGATATTCCCAGACGTGTCCATGTTGAGAGGTGGGAAGGTCATCAAGGGATGCTGGGACCACCAATACAAAACGGCCGAGGAGGTGCTGTGGGCTCTCAAGTCGGAATTGGTAGCACAGGAGCGCACGACAAGCACGGATATCAGCAGAATGTAGTCATTTCCTACCTTTTGCTATGGATGCACATCACATTATTGCAGAAATATATGGCCGTAGAAACGGGAGAAAGAGTGATCATTACCGTGGGGCCATTTATTAAGTAGAATCGCTATAGACTACATAACCATATGGATTGCTCCAATCGAAGCACTTGCTAGGATTGATGAAAAGTCCGCCAGAAAGGCTTCGACGGGATGCATCAGGTCGAAGGCAGAGGTGCTTCCACTTCTGGCCGGGCGAAGGCTCTTTAAAATCTCTGAATGCTCGAAATCTACCAGTGCCACAATTCCTAGTTGGGGATTCCATAGCATGTTTGGTGGCCCGTACATCACGATGCACGATGCTCTACTCTGTAGCTAAATCCCCTCCCATGGCTTGCACCAAATCCTTGCTTCTTTTCCAAAGAATCTTCTCCGTTGCTGGTTATTCCGACTCAGTGCCACCTAATGCAACGCCGTCTGTTGGACCTATCCTACTTTGACCTCGGAATCGTCGTCCCGGATAAGTTTGTAGGTAGCGTGATTCGGCTACATTACCTATTTTTGGAATTGGCAAGCACAACAACTTGCTGTTGAACCTGAATCCTAACCGCACGGTATCTATTCCTATTCGGAAAGGGGAGCAAGAGGCGAAGTAGGATAGCAGATGAGTAGTGGTGAATAGATTCCATCCTTGGTCCCGGCCATCGCGTCGCTCAGGCACATTTAAATGCTGCATAGTCCAGATACAAAGATTATTGTGCACAAGCCGCTCCAGAGGATATCAAAGACGTAAAACCGTCATTCTGACGCCTTTTAACATTTTTCCAATTCCAATGTTCTAATCAATTTCGAAGACTTCGTGTGAGCCGCAGGCTAGCACCCATGTGAATATGTGGCGTTGAACTGGTAGCTCCTTCGGAATTCGGTCAATCTTATGACCGTCCTTGGCAGTCCGTCGTTCGGAAACAGTCATTCCTGCCACATCCTGAACGAGGCTGAAACCCCTCTTTTTTCGACGCACTTTGCAGTCTTACAGATGGCAGAGCATATTCAAGGCGGCTCGATTCCTGGGGAGGACATAACAACCGCAACATGTGCTGGCGGGGGTGCTGTCGGCGACGTTATCGCACCAGACGAAATTGCTTTTGAAGGCGACGCTGCGGGGGACGGCTACATCGTCATCAAGAACGCGATACCGAAGGACGTTATTACCGCAACGAACGTGGACAAGAGCGCTAGTAAGGACTCAAAAAATGGCCGACGCAGACATTTCGAAAAGGGTGCTCCTGGTGAGAAGATTAGAGAACACTTTTGTAAAGTAAGCCTTCCTCTTGGCTCATGGAGCAGTTACGATACTGATGTATTGAAAGAATGTCCCGAAGGAAGCCCTGATCGACCTCGGGGTCTCGCCAGAGAATGTGGCTGCGATGCCTGAGATAGTCTTTTGCCAATATTTACCTGACTCGGGAGACTTACGAGATGATAAGAGGTCCGCCGGATATGCAGGTCATGTTTATGTCACCATTGCCTTGTCCGAACCTTTGACAGCGCGTGAGGGGCTCCAAGAATTTATCCGGGGATCCCATAGACTACAAGTTCAAACTGTTGCAGAGATCTTCAATATGGGTACGGAACAAATTACGTTGCACATTGGTTGGGCTTTGGCTTGGACTTCGCAGCTAGCGTATAAATTGCCACCGGGAGGAGGTGGGTTTTACGCATTATTGGTCTATCCAAAAGGAGATTGAATTCACTGCACGTCCTCCATTCTAGTCCACGCTATGAAAAACCTCCATATCGAAATTGAAGCAGTCCTCCATGAAACTGAGCAGACTAGGACTAGAACCCTCCCTATCACCACTGAATTCCGAGTACTCCAATATCTGAGGGTCTGGGTGGTTGTGATCAGCACGCACTTCAATGTATAGAGACAATAGACACTTACTGAAGACACCACTTGGCTCTCCCGCTGGATCATGCTGTCAGCATGTGATCTGATCCAATGAAGATGATGGACTTACCCATACCTTTGCTTCCATTTGAAAAATGATTTGCCTCGCTCTGTGGAGCAAAAATTGTTGGTGCCGATGACGCAGTGTTCTCCATATTGTGCGGCAGTGGCGGTGCAGTATCTTCTTTACCGATCGGTGCACTGTCTTTGGACTCCATTTCGATACCTTGCTCCTCTGAAGTCGGGCTGTTCTGTAGATTACTGCTGAGTCTGTTTCCGTCAGAGCTCGACGCGGAGCGCGTATGAGTTCGTCGGCGTTTTCTTGGCCTCCGCATGGTATGTGCTGACCCTGTACAAAGAGTTAGTGTGAGACAAATTCCAAATGGATTGGACTTGGTAACGAACCTGACGAATCTGTGCCCTCATCTTGGCCACAGTTATCGTCGTCCGCTACTAAGCCTGCTTCTGGATGCAACTCTTCCTCCCCTTGCTTTCCTTCCCTCGCGCTTGGTGGTAAGGCGGCTCTTGTCAATTGTCGATCCAACCACTCTCTGCCAACGCCTCCCGTTGATGTTGCTGAGACGACTTCTTTATTGTGCTTTACAGAGCAGTCCACGTCACACGCACAGTCGTGCAGAGCCAGAATGATGTCATCTAATTCCGTGAAGTCGAGTTCCTCATCTAGAAGTGCCTTCTTGAGCTCGACTGCCAATTCATCTAGCTCATCGATGAAACCGGTCATCGAAGTCTCGCAGTACTCCCGAATCTGCGCGTACTCTATTGGAGGGCATTTTTCCCTAAACGATATCATCAGATCACATGAATCGAAATTTCAATAATGAAGCACTCACATTCCAATAGACGGAATGTCCCCAAGGGCTAGGAGCCTTCCATTCCTCAATTGATTGTATCTTTCCCCAGCTCGAACTCGTGATGTGACTTTACGCCTCAGCTTGTGGTTCATCGTCCAGCAGAGAGCGTCCAGTGACATTGATTTGTACTTTGTGCCTTTCCCGACATCTAACCGCCACTGCTTCACCAACCATCGAATCCTGCTTCGGACGCCCTCTTGAACTTCATGTAGAATAGTAAGAGAGAGTCGTTTTCGCATCAGGTTCAACTTTCCAGTATCCATGCCATCGATTAAGTCGCAGAGAAGGCGAACAGCTGCAGCTGGTGATGCTGAGCAGGACAAAGGGTCGACGCGTCCCCAGAAAGTGAGAGGGTTCTGACGCCATTCAGAAAGCCTTGCCTTCAACAAGGTTTCAGTTTCGACTTGCTGTTTTTCGAATTGGCTGGTAAACAAACGGACGCAGAAGTATCCACGTTTGGGCATCGGGTCTTTGGTTCTCTTATTACTTGAAGTTTGTCTGTTTGACATCGTGTCGAATTAGTTACATATCATTAGCTTCCGAGGGACTTCGTTTCTTTTGACCTGTACAGTTGTGTTATTGTGAAGGAGGGTAATCACGTGACAATAACAGAAAGCCATTCCTCCGTCCCCTGTTGTTGGTTGCGGTATCAGCCATATCCTGGTGAGCAGTAACGCAGACTTGATTGGCAGTCATTTACTCTGCCATGCGGGTTTGTCGAATAAACTAACTCGTTGAGAACCCCGTCGTTCCAAACGACGCTCAGCTTCGTATGGCGTTGGCACGATCGGGCGGAAGGCGTTGCCGTGCAGAATCGTAGAGTAACACAGGATTGATTGGCAGTAACCAGACGAATTCGTGGCATCAGACTTGTGCCAAGGCGCTTATCGTGCACTCAAGAATCTTGTCTCTCCCAATCAATCCAACCCACCATTTGATGTCGGCACGATTCGAGCGCCGTATTACTTCCTTGGAGCCACACTTACCCAAATTAGCCGTAGCATCACGAGCAACCCCGCAGAAAATACCAATTCAACCGCCAGCGCGTCCACCAACAATCCGGATACTGATGCCCAATCGTACCAAGACGCCTCTGAGACACCATCCAGGTTCGGCCCTTTGCCTGGAGACCTATCCTCCAGATCGCGCCCTCTCTTTTCTCCTCATCATTTCTCGATGTCTTGTACTCGAGAACAGATACCACCGCGTCGCAAAAGACAGCGCACTGAAGCAGGCTCACTTGACGATCCGTCCGAATCACAACCTTCAAAACGGCTCAAGCTAAGCATAAAACTCCATTCTGCGGCATTCTACGATTCCCTCTCGAAGGTGTGGCTCACTCGCCGAGCGTTGAAGGAGCTCGATCGACGAACAAGTCAAGCCAACAGTCCGCAGCGGCCTGCTTCTACGCCTCGACGCGTAACTCGAAATACTTCGAACAAAATACAGAGATTTGCCAGAGACGGTGGCCCAGAGCTTCGTGATCTTCGAGGGGTAAGACCGAATTGCCAAAGTATCTAGCTCTTTCTAACTGCTCCTTTTTAGTACCCAGCGCCGAGGAACGTTACACGCACGATGAGCTCCAGCAACTACTCCGGAAGCAGGCGGACCAAATCTACTGTGCCGACGAGTGCATCCTCGAAGACCAAAAGATCTTCCGCTTATGATAAAGATTTCGAGCAACACATCATCGACCACAAGATTTACCCTGAAGGATATGACTATCCTGATGGGCGTAAAACCCCAGAACCGGCATTAGAAGAGTTCCATCAACGCCTCGCACAATCGAGACCATCACTTTCGCCATCTCGGTGGCCGGATTCGAAGTTCAAAGATTTCAAGCAAAAGAACGCACGGGTGATCGACGAGGGCGATGTAATGAGAGACGTGATTCCTATTATGTGCGGCGACGCCGATATTCCAAGCAGGCAGAACCTGCTATTTACACGGCTCGACCCAATAGCCAATGATACCACTGTTGATGCGAAGCCAGACTTCTACGACGGAGCTCGCCTTGGGGACCTCGACAAGAGGGTCCGAGAAGACATTGGAGATTACATCATTCCCACAGGACATACGATGGCTCCAGTAGCACCCAACTTCTTCCTCGAGGTCAAACGTCCTAGTGGTGGTGCAGATGTGGCGAAAAGACAGGCTTGCTATGACGGTGCTATAGGAGCGAGGGCGATGCATAAGTTGCAGTCCTACGGTCAAGATGAGCCGGTCTACGACGGCAATGCCTATACGATAACCACGACCTATCATGCCGGCAACCTTAATATGTACGCTACACATGTAACCTCATCGGGTCCTGGAGGCTCTCCCGAATACCACATGTCTCAGGTTGATGGTTGGAACACTCTTGGCAATCCTAATACCTGCCGGAAAGGATTTACCGCATTCCGAAATGCCAGGGACTACGCCCAAGAACAGCGGGATGCATTCATCTTAGCTGCGAATGAACGGGCAAGGTCTGTGAATGCAGAGCCGCCCCCCTTCGAGTCATTCGATCACAATGATGGCTCGGATCCCACAGGAGTCCAGGATGCAAGTCACCTCACGCAAGCAGAAGGTCCCGTGGATGATCCTCAGTATTATATGTCGCAGCAACATGACCAAGAAGGGTACGACAACGACCGGTCAAATTTAGCAACGGATTTCAATGGCTTCACAGATGCTGCGGAGGTGCAGGGTGCTGCAAGTGAGGGAGCAGAGTGCATATACACAGATCCATCAACTTTCGAATCGTCAGATTACAACAGCAACTCAGATACGACGGCCGCGCACCCTGTTGAGGAGTCTCAAACCTCAGCTGATGAACTGGCTCTCGATACACACGCGCAACCCAAAGCATCCAACAAACGTCGGAAGAGTGCATCGGAGAAGACCATCTCCAAAGCTCCTCGTCATAGTGATGGTGGATCCGGGCGAAGGCATCGCTCTCAGAGATAAGTTCGGGTAAGAAGGATTGCAGAGGGACATGGACGCAATATAAGGGTACTGTTAAAGCCTGGTGTCTGGTGCCTGTCGGATAATCAAGGGGGCCCGGAGTTTCTCGGCGTTGTGGGTGCTTAAGCAGAGCTAGAATCTTCAAATTATTCTGCCTTCAATGGAATGATCCTTTGAGCTCGAAGCTAAATACACTTTGCACAATGAACATACAACCACCTGGTTTCCCTGTCATTAATCACCCAGCTCCTAAGTAACCAGTAGCACAGAAATGACTCATCAGGCTTTTCGTTTAATCATACCCACCTCATCAGCCTTGCACGGCTGGGGACTGCCCCGCTACGTGGGAGTTCCCGCTCCGAACTGCGATTAGACGGAAGCGCCAGAACCTGGAAATCATCACGTCTTCCGACCATGCATGCTCCGTAACAATCAATCTTTGATACTACCCACACCCTTGCGCTGAAAGGCAACGCTGCAACCGAAGGCAGTCTCGTTTACAAGTATACCCCCTCAAGATGAAGGCTCTGGTCTGTAATCTCCCAGTACATTTCACCGCACGGAGAAGCGATACTAACACCCAGCTCTCCAGGACATTCGAATCAAGAATAAATATCGCGTCGAACGCAAGATCGGGGGCGGTGGCTTTGGCGTTGTCTACTCTGGTACTTACTCCTCCCCTTCTGAAGGCAACGGAGACTGACTGCGAGAAAGGGACCGATCTCGACACCGGTGAGGAGATCGCCATCAAGCTCGAACACAGCGGAGACGGCATGCCCATCCTCGATCACGAAGCTAGTGTCTACAAAGCTCTCTCTGGTGGGATCGGAATACCGCGCGTCCGCTGGTACGGGTCGGAGTGCGAATTCTATGTCATGATCTATGATCTACTCGGCCCAAGCCTGGAAGATCTCTTCAACTTTTGCGACCGAAAGTTCTCACTAAAGACGGTCCTCCTGCTCGCCGATCAATTAATCCCTCGCATCGAATACATCCACAACAAATCTTTTCTCCATCGCGATATCAAGCCCGACAACTTCCTGATGGGAACAGGCAAGCTTGGAAACGTGGTACACGTTGTTGACTTTGGCCTCGCCAAGGAGTATATGGATCCAGAAACACACGTTCATATGGCATATCACGACAAGCGCAAGTTAGGGGGCACTACTCGTTACGCCAGTGTCAATAATCATATGGGAATCGGTACGTATAAATCCATCTATAGGAGATTGTGACTGAGTGTAACGTAGAGCAATCCCGGCGCGATGACCTCGAATCACTTGGATATATGATGATTTACTTTGCTCGCGGCTCCCTGCCCTGGCAAGGCCTGAAGGCTGCGACGGAGGACGAGAGAAACGAGCGCATTAAAGAGAGGAAGATAAACATCTCGATCGGGGAATTTTGCGGTGACCTCCCAAAGGAATTCGCAACCTATCTCAAGTATGTCCGTGATTTGGGGTTTGACGACCCGCCTGATTACTCCTACCTTCGCAAACTCCTCCGCGATCTCTTCGTGAGCAAGGGTTTTCAGTATGACAACGTATTCGACTGGACGACTAAGAAGTTCTTCATGATCCATGACAACATCGACCAGCCCGCTGTACCTCAAACTCAAAGTTCGAAGAAAGGTAACAAGAGTCGATGTGCTTCCACAACCACGACTTTCGCTGGTCAACCACGTCCTTCGTCGGGTCAACCCATCGGTCAGAGAGTCTCGAAAAGCACCAGGATTGGAAGGCTACGCAACGCAGACGCTCGCAGGAAAGGGCGAGCTTAGCTCCTCGAATACCTTCCGAGCGTGACATGTGTTAGAGTGTCCACATCGTTCATTGTTTGATGTCCAGCTGTGTTCTGGAGTTGGCGTTCAGGAAAGAACATCAGAAACAGACCTCTTCTGTACTTGTCGCATATTTGGCTGGCCAGTGTCGGAACTTCACATAGGATCGCGATTGATCATGGCATCTGTCATTGATCGCCACAATGCGGGAGCAATTATATTGTTGAGTAATGTGTGGATTGAAAAGCACGGAACTAAATGTGTACAATACGGCTGGAGTTCCGGCCTCCTCGCATCTGTCTCTCTTCAGCTCATCAATTCTGCGCGTCCCTCCTGTTCACTGCAGCTACCCCATTCTTGACAAGGTCGCTAAAGTCAATTTCTGTCTGGTGGGTATAAACCCCACAAACTTCCCAGTCGTTTCGGTCCTTCCTCCCTTTGGTGACCTCGCCGCTAACGCTTGCGCACCGGTCGTAGTAGATATCAGTATTCATGCTGTAAAGACCAAATTCGTACTGGTTCCCGAGAATACCAAGAGCAAGGGCATGATGGTATGGTACTGAAGGATCGGCTGGGCGGTCCCACTCAGAACTCTCATACCAAGTTCTGGCCCATTCAATCGCAGAATGGGATGTGATTGGCGTAGACGGGTCAAGGAGAATTCTCAGGACGGACTTCCAATCGTTTGTTGAGCCTCTAAGCCAGTACTCGTAGCGTTTACTACCAAAAGTTAGTTTCAAGCCAAACATCCGTCCTAATGACATCATACAGTACTTGATCATCTTCGTCTTCACACAGATAACTGAATGGAGAATTCGGTAGCTCCCGTCCATAGCTGAATGCAGATTCTCTTCTCAACAAAGGCCGAGGTGTCGCAGAATCTGCAATAAGATTAGGTAACTCGTCAAGTGAGTGGTTCGGAGGACGATGGTACATAATTGGAGGTCCTGAGGAGCAACATCTAGGGCCTGCATGTTCTGATAACGATAGAAGCTACCCTGAGGCTGGGGCTCGTAAATGCTGCAGTCCAAAGCCTGGAGCATATCCTGCGATTGAACATTCCCAAGCTCGGGCTCAATATTTCCAGATACATACTGGTCTTGGAGAGCTTCAGAGCCTGCTATAAACGGATTAGAGGCCCCGTTAACTGTACGGTCAGATGGAAGGATAAAACAAGGAATGTAGCACATACGATCGGGACTTCCTGGAGCATCAGAAGATACGGCGTTGATAGTAACGGGGTACTGGCACTTCCTTCTGTGCCTTTTGCACAGCCCGCACGGGTTAAATCCATCCCCATCGCAGTTCTTGCCATACAAGTTGCATCGGATACAGGTTGTCATTTCGTCGAAATATAAGCACCAATTTCGGGTGCTGTCAAAGATGGCTATCAAGTCTTAAAGTAGCTTTGGAAAAACAAGCCATCAACTAATTACCGATCACGCAGGAATTGCAATCCTGTTCGAGTACGCCACGATGCTCCTTGTCATACTGCCGCAATCCTGTTCGAACACGTTGGGGCTGTTTGGATGGGCGGGATGATTCGCACTGTTGCAATCCTGTTCAATACCTCCACCCTCCATTGGACAGGCGTGGTTCTATATTGAATTTTTTGAAATCGGCAGTACCTTCTATAGCGTAACAGACTTCCTCTCCTACAGCTGCACCACCGAGCTTTTACCGCCTCTAAAACTTATCAAAGGGTCTTACTCGAGCTTTCAAGCCTCTCTAAGAGATGCATATGCTCCCTGGACTGAGTTGGGAAAGTACTGACTGGCTACCTGACAGTACCCAGCAGAAATCCCGTCTCACACTAATCCTCCTATAGAATACAGCTGCATATGATTTGCTTCGGTAAGGATCACAGCTTCCAAGGTAGAAACCCGGCTCGACACCTCCCGCGGCCTGGCGTAGCTACACTGCTTTCTAATGACACCCAACAGATATCCCGTCTCACACTGCTCCCGGCGTGGCTGCATCTGCCTCTGAGCTGGCTGATACGTGCTGTCCGAATGTCGATGACCAATCGATAAATCTCATTGCAATTCTTCACAACCCCAGCTGAGACCTATCTTCTCAAGCCCCTTTTCAACGTATGATCCTCCTGACCCCTACGTAATCTTTGGCTGTCTTCTAATGCTGTTGCTACCGAGAGATGTAGACCTTCTTCAACATCGCGATGGGTACAACTCAGGTCATACATGTCTCGAAGAGCTGGAGAAGCCTGGCAAGAAAGACATTCGCATATTGTTCTTGACTTGCGTCGCTTGAAGTGAGCCCACAGCTTTCTAGACGACGTCAGCTTGGGGCTCGAGAATGATTGTGAGACTGAGATATACCTCCAGCTGAAAAAAAAAACATGTTGATCGTGCTAGTCTAATTGTGGTAATAGTCTTTTTTAAAAAAAAAATGTGGCTGGTATTTACTCGTCCACCATTGGATCGGGCATTTCCTTGTCCGGATTCCTCCAAGACACACCGTTGACAGTTGAGCAATGAGTGAAGCGAGTTGTGCGCGTACGACCAAAGCGATGGCTCGGTTTTGCCACGTTGGTAAGACACAGAATTCACACAATGCAGCTTTCGTCTTCATCCCCATAAGAGTCAGGAGCTGTATAAACAGTTATTTCAAAGTCCTTCGGGGATATTGAGGTATATTCTATCGATGTTGGTAATTCCGAAAGATCTACCTGAGAGAGTTGTAGGATAATGTATGGAATGAACAAGTCACAACGATGGGAACTATCAGTTCGATGAACCACATATCTTCCATTTCCTTTCTATTGTCCTCCAATATCTTATTCGCCGCAAAGAGTAGCAGTGTCCCCAAATTCAGATCCATCAGGCTCCTTCAAGGCATCTTCTGCTGGTTTTTCTTTCTTCTCATTTTTGTCTTTCTTATCTTGTCCCTTCTCTTTGTTCCCTTCACAATCTTTACAGCTGTCACGAAGCCATACCCATCCGTATCCTCCCACGCCCCAACAGTCCGAGCTACAGAACCAGCCGTGTCCCCCCTCAAACCAAGTATTTCCACACCCCTCGCACTCCACCCACTTTTTGGTGCAGCCCATGGTGAAGGGGTCTACGTTGGCTGAAATTAGGTTCCGTCTCATTTCTCAGGGGTTCAGATAAACACCTACCAGGTTCGCGATTAGAATTTGAGCAAGAAGGTAATCAGTGGTTGAGGCACACGACGGTAACCTTTGCAGTATGGAGTGCGGTAAGTGGCGAACCGGATCAAGATGAGGTCCAAAGATTCGGGGAACAATGTTTGTGAATCGAGAATGGTAGCAATGTCCATGTACGGGGTTTCAATTTGTTGTACGGACACTGGCGATCGGCTGTTATTTATATGTATGTGTCCGAAGCTTCGCTTCAGCTTACTTGGAGATGAACAGTGTGTGGAGGGCAAACGCATCATCGAGCAGGGTTCCTTCGCCCGGTTTGTGAAGACCTGCGATGCCGGTACAATTGTGCTTCCCCTCCCATGATGGTGCATATGCGACTCACTTCCTTTGGCATCATTCATACACAATATTGGCTTCGTGGCACGACTCGTCCTTCAACCCGGTCTCTCGCACATGTACCAAGACGATTATATCTTATTCGAGATCCGGGAGAGCAACTTAGTGCAAGCCTACACATCTCCCAGCTAAATTCGAGCCCTTCAGGGTGGCTGGCCAGCAGGTTCAAGTTTGAAAGGTTGAGGTTCCCCCGAGGCGTAGACCGCACGCTTGATCTCGACTGAACTCACTTCACTGGAATATGTTGGGGTGCGCTTTGGAGGTACTGGGCGGTTCAATTCAGTCAAGGGACTTGCTGGCATCTCAAGGCAGATGCAACTGAGTCCAGTAGATAAGTCGGGGGATGATGATATGTAGTTGGTCTGGATGTCGCGTTTGAGGAGGACGCTGTCTGGAAGGCCGTGGTGATTCGGCACCCAATCATATGCGAACTCTGATGAAATTTGCGACTGACTACGCGTGACGGATCGTCTGCTACTGCCCAATCAATGTGTTCCACTTAAACCTGTTCCAAACCCGTCGGTCACGGATCCTCCACTACAAACAGCCTGACAAAACGGCTAATTCTTGCAGTTCGGAGGTGTAACTGTGCGTGCCTTCGTTCCCAGACCTCTGGATGAGAGCAGTTTGAAGTGAAGCACTGAACACCACCTTTGTTGGTGTCGTATCATTCCTTAAATGCTGGCTAAATTGCCCCTTGCCCCTCAGAGGCCGTGTTTTATGCAGATAAAGAACCTCCCAGGACCAGTGTCGCTTCAGGCAACAGCATTTGTGCACGACTCATAGCGGCATGAATCCTAAAATACAAGAGATCAAAAGGAGATGATTTAAGGCTCTGCCCACCCGTGAATCTCTCCTCTCATACCCTTGATCTCCATGGAAAACGACATTATGTCTTCATACCATCCACTCCATCCCCACCTTTGCCCACTCTCAGCGTCCGATATGACCGATACCCCAAGGGAGGGTCACGACATCCTGCAAAGTGTGATGAATGAGAATGAACTCATGATCTGGATTCCTCCAAGTTACTTCAAAGACGAGCTCGAGTCATATTTGGCCACGCCACCTACCGCCTCGCAACGATGGTACAGCGGAAGGGAACTCATCCACCGGATGGCGCTATCCTATTTCACCACCTGCCACGTATTCGGCCTAGGCAAAGTACCGCGCTCATCTACGATAAAGCAAATCATGCTTCAAATTCAAGGACAATACACACTTGTCGCGACAAAGGCGGTCCAGCTCATTCAGGAGGGCGGGCTAGCGATGATGCATCCCTTGGAGGTCAAGAAGCTGTTTGAGACAATGTGGGAGGCAGATTGTGTCTTGAAGATTGGGAAGATTGTATCGCTGGAGCAGAATAGTCAAGAGTGGGCTAGGGGTGTGCTTATATGTATCGTGGATGGATCCCTTTTACTTGCGATAGATGAGGGCGATGAGGACGGTTGCGGGCCGATGTGCCGAGGAAGTTTTAAGCGGGAAAATTATGGCAATTGGATTGTTGTTGGTTTTGAATATAAAGATGTCCAAGACGGCTGGAAGCTGGTCGAGAAGGGGGTTGAGCCTCTCTGTCGGGGATCCCAATGTCAAGGGTTGACCGTCAATTAGACCCAAAAGGCGATAGTGAGAAGCTTCTTTTGTATCACAAGCAGATGGGTTCGGGCGGAATCTACCCTTAGCCTGGCTTTTCTTACAAATCAAATTGACACGTCTATGATTACATTTTCCATCTCTTTTTTGAGACAACGCCAAGCGGCCTTCAAGAAACCCGGTGTTACTACAAGTTGATCAAGAGTCCCGAGCTTTAGCTCTGCAGAAGTACTGTGGAGGGAAGGGACCCAATTACCACATAACAAGAGAGGTAGCATGAAGTGAGGAACGAGGAGGGTTTCTAGGTTAGGAAATTGCGAATCAATCAAATCTCAAGATATCACATATCTGATGAGAGTGAAAAGTCGGGAGGGGAGGAGAAAAAGATGTATTAGATAGAATCCAAGGATGAGCTCTTGTTGTTGAACTGTTTCCAACTGTTGACCTCTTTTTATGTGGAAAGAGTCTATCCGGTCAGGTGACAAAGAAATATCCGAGGGCCATCCCCACCACATTCGTCCCCCTCTTCAAAAGCTCTGCTCGCCCTCGAGCAACTCAACGTACAAAAGAAACATCCAACCAATCAAGAGCTTCAGAGATCGAAGTCGTCAGCAGGAGGTTCGGGAGCTGGGAAAGTTTCGTGACAGTTGCAAACAATCGTCTCGCTTAGCACCGCCAGCCCCCTCATATAAGGTTGGCCTTCCCCCACCAACTTTCCAACTTCAACTCTCCAACTACAACGACTCTCTCTCCATACCAATTCAACTCCACTGCACCTCAACGCGTCTTGACTCCTTCCATTCCTCTTCCATCAGTCAAGGCACTGCCTCTTCTCCGTTCCTGCACGTTGAAGCCTCCAAGGAAGCAAACAATCTCCTCTCGGCGTCATATTTCCCCGCAGATCGACCTCTCCACACTACCAAGGTAAGGTCCCTTCCCGATCTGAAGACTACCACAGCTAACCAAGCTCCCAGCACCAACGAAGGCCACCACGTCGTCGTCGCCGCGCCCCATTTCTCTACCAAAGCGCTCACTTCGCTGCCCCGCAAATGGGAGAAGATAGCTCCCAGAGTT
Source organism: Helotiales sp. F229 (assembly GCA_002554605.1). Lineage (NCBI taxonomy): Eukaryota > Fungi > Ascomycota > Leotiomycetes > Helotiales > Helotiales sp. F229. The sequence continues at coordinate 498,095 of MXAW01000004.1, read as the reverse complement.
CACCATTAAGGCAACTGCTGCCTGAGGGTCTTAGCAACGCCGCTGAGTATCTCCCTACTTGCCCTCTCCCTTCTTCCAATCTGACTTCAACCTTCACACCAACTTTAACTAACCTTAACAGGTCAACGATTCTTCCCGCTGATCAAACAAAGGTCCCTCAGCATTGTCAGCCACCTTGGAAGTGCCATAAAGATCAAAATTGAACCATCTCCCTCAGGCCAAGCGCCTTCAGCTTCAACGCCAAATATCGACACCATGGAGGCCTCAACGAGTCTCAACGCCGTCAGTAATGCTCCCATCTCCTCCTTTGTACACAGTTAACCACACACAGATCTTCCCAACACCATTCCGCGACTATTTGAAGTGCCACCACGAATGCCCAATCCCCAACTCGTGATTGAGGAGCGCTGAAGGTGAACTTCGGGGTCAAGCCACCGAGGAGCCTTTTGATCTTGTAAAAGCATCGAGAAAACAGAATCCTGTTGCAAAAGACTTGGCTGAGCATTTATCCATCTTTCTAAAGCACATCCGGTCACTGAAGGAGCTAATCGAGTTTGCAGTTCCAGTAATTGCGTCAAGTATCTTCCTAGACAATTCTCCTCTAGGCACTCATAGTAAGCTAGCCCTTTCTCTCCTCGGACTTATAAATCTGATAAAATCTAACTAAACTCTAGTGTTTGCGCCTGAGAGCGTGTTTCAAACCTTATACAGAGACAAATTTCACCAGGTGAGTAAGTCCAAAGTGATAGCATTTGAAGGGGCTCCAGAGACGGTCCTTCGGAGTGGGTTCATCAACAAGATCGAAACTCAGCTGCGAGGATTTTTCGAGCAATCTATACGCGGCAAGGGAGCGCCTTCATCAGAGATTCACAACAAGTATCTGATCATTGGGTACTAGAAAGTGATACGAAGATTCTTTGGCTGCCTCCCGATTATCGCCAATCCATTTCAGTCAGTTGGAACAGAAATCTTGTTTTAGGGCATTTTTCTGGGAGAATGTCATTATTCTGCTTTAAAAAAGCAGCACAGCTTGTCATATAGAATCAAGAGAAATATATTTATTTCTTGGAGGGTCTTAGGGAACCATCTGCTTTTTATATTATTTTAGGATCGCCACCTGCCTTCTAGCATTTTCTAGAAGGTAACATATCTCCTATGTCACGATGAATGGAGGCTGGATACCTTGCTGATGACTAGATATGCTAAGGCGGCAGCTTTCTATTGCTTTCTGGAAGTGATTACATAGGTGACTTTACGACATGAATATTGTGGCACGTGCGGGGCTGTTCCCCACAAAGATCAACATTCGCTTCGATCCGAGGTACCGACCCGCGTGGCGATCTTGCATGAATCTGCACGCCACAGCAGCTACAATAGTGTTGACGATCTCCCGTATACTGGGAAGGCCTGAGAGCTCGGCTAAGACCCTTCTATAGTTTGAGGGATAGTGTAAGCTTGGTGGTGTAGCCGTGGTAGAGGAAGTCTGTTCCGCTATAAAAGGAGACTCTTTGCAATCCAGGCGGGAGGGCGACGACGCGAACGTGATTTAACTTATAAGAGATATTGCGGTGTGCATAGATTTTATGACACTTGAAATCAATCTACCGGTTAATTTTTCCGGCACGTAGGGTTTTTGTTGGTCATGTGACGCCACACCTCCCTGCCTACCAGGCTACCACACTGTAATGAGTCACACTCCTGTATATACTTTGGTATCAAGGGTAATTGTTGGTGCCAAGCGTTCTAGTAGTTTCCATCAGTCCAGGGTACATAGCATGGGGTCTCACCAATGAATAAGAGATACTCCCATGCTGCTTTTACTACTGATTCTCTACTCTTTTTCAAATTTATCTATCACTATAACATTATGATTTCTGAATTCAAAGTACCCGTCCCTAAACAAGGGAAACGTGAGCTTTCTCGTGACGATAGACTGCTCTGCATCATGCAGTCCGCGATCCAACATACGAAGTACTACCTTCGCAGCTCTTGGAGTGGGGATCCTGGTTGATTTCAACGACATCCTGGCTCTTTTCACACCTATGTCCGGAAGTGAGCCTATCATGAATGCCAAGATAGTGCACCTGCCGCTGACTGCAGGTTCGAAGCGCCCACAATGAAGCTTATGCACTCGCATTTGGCTAGCATACCGGTGCCTTGGTAGCGAGCCTTGAAATGCTCAGCTGCTCCAGAGTCTTTGTTCTGAAATCTGGGGTCTGAGATCTGGGATCTGGGTTCTCAGATTCGGATACCCTGCTCTTTGACTCACGAGTTGCGCTCTGCATCATGCAGTCAGCTACCTCAGCATGAAGCATGCCTTGACGCCCTTGGCAGTCTGAAGATCCTTCTCGGAGCTGGGGGTACCCTGAGCGCCGCTTGAGGATCCCAACTAAATTGCCGGGATATACCTGGAGAAGCTGCGGGACCCGTCTCCAGACTCCTCGTAATGTCGAGATAGGAAGGTGCAGAGGCAACATGTTCAGGTAAGCGCCGAGCGCAAATGCATGACAGTGCATCGCATCGCTAGCGTTCCACTGCCTTGGTAACAAGGTGAATCATGTGAGGCTGCACATCCCGTTCTGGTTGGATCGACAAGACCGCATCTTAGATGAATCGGGCCGACGAGTTCATTGAACCAAAGTATCTCAATTTGTGGTCTTTGTTTCCGAAAACGCAATTTAATCCTTCATCCTCGATAAGGTGCTGCAGTCTGTATGGACAATTGCTAATCCTCTGGCTTCTGCTTGTGATCCCGTCGATTTTTACGTCGAGACTATGCGCAAGGGTGGGCACTGACATCTCGATACACCTCGAGAACGCAATTCCCCGCCCAGCCTCATCGTGAAGCTGTTGGCTGACGCATGGAACACTCTGGTAATCGAAGTAGAACCTCGAGCGATGTTCTCGTAGTTTGGCTATCAGAATTCGATACGCCTTTGATGTAGGCGCTATCCTGCAACGAACCTGTAATCGGCAAAACATGTGCCCAAGTTCATCAAGCTGAGGAACTCCAATCAGCTCAAGGTAAAAGAGCGATGCCAGAAGAGCATCGGCACTTCTTCTCGGCATCTCGGCGTCATTCTTCAAACGGAAGTCGGCCATCCATGTGGGAAGGCTCTCGGGTGTCCTTGGTTGATTGTAGGGGGGACTGCGAGCTCCTAAAGCCAGGAGTATATCTGGTGATCTGCCATCTCTTTTCCAGATGAGGTCTTGCTCTCGAAGAGTAATAGCCGTAGTTTCCTCTGGAAGATTGCGTTCGTTCGCATGATACCCATGTACGGATTTAGGTGAGAGGGCCATTCGCGCACTTCTCCTTGTTAGTATATATCATGCTGCTTCCGGATTAATTGGACTTACCATTGAGACAGCTGCACTTCGTTCTTAATCTTTGCTTCTCGAACATGCTTGTACGTCAGTGATCCTTTTCCATCCACGTTATAGTTCGAGAGGAGGCAGGTTGCCGAATCCTTGGATCGGCTCACAATCAGACCAATCTTGGTGCCCTCCGGTTGGCATTCCAGCAGGGTCGTGTCTCCAAATATTGCGTTCAGACTAGAGATGATCCTCATCGACGATTGCAGAGACCCACTCCAGCGAGGCAGGGCCTTGAAGGCACCCTCTATCCTTTTCAAAGCGTAGTTCGTCTCATAGCCAGAGACTGTGCTGGCATCGGAGAACCTCGAAACCGGCTCCTCGTTTGGCCCCTGAAGGCTACGTCTTATGTTTTGATAATTTATGTCCACATCTGAGTCCCGATCGTCTTTGCAGAATCTTTCCAAGACGACCCAGGCACCAATGCCACTCCCAACTACCATGTCAAAATGCTCTCGTATGCCCATAGGCAATTTCATTTCCTTCTCAAGCACATCTAGCAATTCAAAATCGCTGTAGGACCCTCCATCCAACAACACGCATCGCACTCCTGCCGTGGGGGGTTTCAATAGTATTGAAATCTTCATGGAAGCGTCGCACAGCGGGCATGCGTCAAAATGGAACCTCCATGGCTCGTCTAGCTCCGGTCGACCATGGATAACGACGCATGTATCACATAGCGAATGCTTGCAGGGCAGAACGGGGCTCGGTATTCGGGCAAGGCACGATAAACATGTGGAGTTGCTGAACGTAATTGCCCATACTTCAGAAAAGCATTGGAGGTGCTGCTTATGAATCCACGCCGTGTTCTTAAAGTCTTGACTTTCACAGAAGTTGCTTTCGATCTCTTGTATGACTTGTTCTGAATTCGGTACATCAGTCAAAGCAGTCTCCAGAGTCGATAGGTATAAGGATTGGAAGACGAGACGCGGGTCGAAGACTTCTGACGTTAGTATCTACATTCCAGGGAACGCTGCAGACTCACTGTGAGCTCCCGGTGGAAAGCTGTCCAAACGCAGGGCGGAAGCAATTACTGTAGCAACCACATACTGCTGCTCGCTTGAGACGCAGGCTGCGAAGCGTGCCAAGTGTGACACGAGATCCGTAGGCACTGGGTTAGGGATCCTCGATATTTCTATGAAATCGAGTGGTGCGGTGATACTGTTGGCGAACTGGCGGCACGCAAACTGAAAGAAGTATTGAAGATGTCTCGCTGTAAATGCAATTTTGGCTACCTTGCGGAAGTTATGGATCTCTTCGGATTCGCAGAGAAGTCGTGTCCGGAATCTCTCGAGATGCATCTTATTACTTGTGGCCGGAAGAGACAATAGCCGCACCTCAAAAGCATTCTCCTTCAACAGCTTTTCAAAATGAACATCTGGCAGACTTTCATCCGCAAACCGTCCTGGAAAGCTCTTTTCTTCACGAATCATATGTCGAAGCTGCTTCAGGAATTTGGTGGTAGCCAGTTTCTCATCAAACATTCCGTGCTTATCTCTTACGAAGATCATTACTCGAGCAAATGTCGATGACGGAAATACTGGTTGACTATTTCGAACTCTTAACCAAGAAGCGAGTACCTTGGCCACATTATCGGTTCCCTCGAAGTCATCTGCAAAAATGCATACGATGGTGCTAAATGGAAGCAGTAGCTGGCTGTATACCAGATGTGCTATTGTATTTGGTCCCATTGCCCGTGGGATATTTTGGAGCCATTTGAGAGGGTGTGTTTCGATCCCGCTACTGACTTTCTCGCTAGTAAGGAGCGCAGATGGAGACAGAGCGTTATGTAGCTCACAGTCTGCAATGAAAAGAGGGGTATCAGACGTGAAGTGGTCAGGAACAGTCCGTAGAACTATCTTTTTGTGTCTTTCTCTTGGTTGTAATAACAGGCTCTTTTCCATGTAGAGCTTTTTCGTCTTGTCTCCAATGAAAGCGAAAATTTGGGGTGTCTGCTCCTCTGGATGCAGGAGCATCTGCAGAGGCATGTATGCACGTAGATGCTCTCGAAGATAAACGTCCCGAAATCTACAGCATAAGTCAATCCAGACCGTGTCACCATAATAGTTAGCCATCCTGGCGTTATTCTGACGAGTGTGAAAGTTCGAATAAGTCGGAGCGATAGAAATATATGTTTCTCTCGCAACCCTGTCCCAGTGCCGTATCGGGTTCTGGGGTAGCTCATGAGATTGGTTTGTGGATAGATCTGAGACATTGATGTTTGCGGTTCTCAGAGCTCGGCTCTGAGCTCCCAGTTAGGTGTTCGGTAAACAAACCTTACGCTAGGGCCATCTCAGCTCCACTACCCTTGCTTCCACGATTCGAAGGTAATACCAGCAGGTGATACCATCCCTTGAAGCCGGGAACGTCATAGCCTAGGTAGTAGTACCGGGTAATGCTACCGCGCAGTTCTTGAAACCGGGAACTGGTGCTACCCAGTCCCACTTCCCCTATTAGGTACTACTACCAGTAATGCTACTTAGCATCCCTTGAAACCGAGAACTGAGTATGACCTAGGTAGTACTACCAGGTAATACTACCTAGCACCCCTTGAAACCAAGAACTGAAGGTGGCCTGGGTAGTACTACCAGGTAATGCTACCTCGCATTTCTTCAAACCGGGAACTGAACATACTTGGGTACCAGGGAATCCTACCCCGCATTTTTGGAAACCAAGAACTGGTCATAGCCTAGTCGTGCTACCCAATCCATTTCCCTAATAGTTCGAGGTAGTACTACCAGGTAATGCTACCCAGCATCTCCTAAAACCGGGAACTGAACATGGCCAGAGTATGGCCTAGGTAGTACTACCAGGTAATACTACCCAGCCTCCCTTGAAACCGAGAACTGAACATGGCCTGAGTATGGCCTGGGTAGTACTACCAGGTAATACTACCCAGCGTCCCCTGAAACCGGGAACTGAAAATGGCCAGAGTATGGCCTAGGTAGTACTACCAGGTAATACTACCTAACATCCTTGAGACCGAGAACTGAACTTGGCCTGATTATGGCGCGGTCGTGGTACCCAGTCCCACTTCCCCCACAGTTTAAGGTAGTACTACCAGGTAATGCTACCCAGCATCTCCTGAAACCGGGAACTGAACATGGCCAGAGTATGGCCTGGGTAGTACTACCAGGTAATACTACCCAGCCTCCCTTGAAACCGAGAACTGAACATGGCCTGAGTATGGCCTGGGTAGTACTACCAGGTAATACTACCCAGCCTCCCTTGAAACCGAGAACTGAACATGGCCTGAGTATGGCCTGGGTAGTACTACCAGGTAATGCTACCTCGCATTTCTTGAAACCGGGAACTGGTCATAACCTGGTCGTGCTGCCCAGTGCCACTTCCCCCATAGTTTAAGGTACCCCACATCTCCTGCAACCGGGAGCTGGTGGTAGCTTGCAGTCCCACTTCCCTATCGTTGAGGTAATACTACCAGGTAGTGCTACCTCGTGTTTCTTGAAACCAGGAACTGAACACGGCTTGGGTAGCACTACCAAGTAATGCTATCTAGCCTCCCTTGAAACCAAGAACTGAAGGTAGCCTGGGTAGTACTACCAGATAATACTACCTAGCATCCCTTGAAACCGTGAACTGAACATGGCTTAGGTAGTACTACCAGGTAATATTACCCAGCGTCCCTTAGAATCGGGAACTGGTCATAGCCTGGTCATACTTGGCCGTCAATCTACACGAAAATATCCGGATGGCGAGATATACTGTAGAGTCGTCCCCACTAGCTTGAACGGAGAAGAATGGATGGCGTGTATGAGCCTCAGTCTACTGATGCACCCGGGGTCTATTCCCCTCAAACTCTACTGTCTCAGTGGCAAACATATCTTGATACTACTCTATGGCAAACATCTCCAGATCCTACCCAAAAGTATTCAGATGGCGAGGTGTACTGTAGGGTCCGCTTCTGCCAGCTGGCTGAACTAGAATATCTGCAAGATGAGTGGATGTCGTGTTTGACTGCCTCCAAGCAACGCAACCTCTCATGGCTACTTGAACGAACGAGTTACACTGAACGACTAGATATGCTGGTAATCTTCCAGGGTCTATGGGTAGGGTTTGAGTTAGGAAATATCCGGCAACTTTTCGCACTCCGCTGTGACGAGGAACTTCAAAGGTATTCGTCGAGGATATTGGAAACGTGGAATAAAATAACTCTATATGACGATGAGATCGGAGCTTTAGTTGATGTGATAACTGCTCAAAGTTTACAAGGAAGGGCGCCTTTTGCCAGTATCTCAGATCGTGAAGCCATAATGAAAGACATGGATTCAGGGCTTCTTTTCTCGAAAGTGACGAATAAACGGACTCGGCAGCGTATCCAAGAGGAGATTTTGGGTCTTGACCTCATTATCCCGACCATCAAGACGCTCCATGAGAATTCAAAACTTTTGGGGATTGGCGTACAGGTTATAAGAAGAGAGTTGACACAAGATAGAAGTGGATCTCTTTTCGAGTCACTTTGTAGCATGTGGTCACCTCAAGCCTCCTGCTTTCTGGAAACACAGGAAGGTATTTTTACCTCTGTTATTGCCCCCAATGATGTTGATCCCGCATATTTGGCCTATTTCCTAGTTTTCATTGCAGCTTTAAGGAAATTTGCGAAGCTCGGCGACGATCCTCCACAAAGAGATATAAGAAGCGTTCCAGTACAAGCTCGAATTGAGCCTGTTGACCAGACCTTATTTGCCCGAAGAGCAAAATTTCTAGGCTATAACAGCTGTCAGATACAGGAGAATTGCAACCTTATCAATGGCCACCTTCCAGTAGCACACTCTCCACTGACCCCCTATCGAAAACGGAAGCAGGACCTAAGGGCAAGATGTGGTCGGCCCCATAGCTATGCCTATGCAGAAATAGAAAGAAATCTTTTTATTACCAACCTTGCTCGAGCCCGCCGGGATCCGAGCCGAAACCCGTCTGCCATGTTTATTCTGCAGGACTTTCTGAGGGCTTTCTTCCGTCCCAATGTCATTTATGCGGAATGGACGCTTATGCCAAGGGCAGTCATCGACTTGACAGGCCCATTGCCCATTGGTATTCGAGACACTGTTAGGCATCATGGATCACCACGGCAGATCATGTCAGAAGCGCATCAAACACGTTCAGTGCCTCCGTCGTCAATGAATCCTTTCCTTGCTTACAGGGAGCCCAACACACCCCTCACCGCCACATCTATCAATTCTCAAACATCTCGACAAGTTTCTACATCTTCATTACCTGTGAGAGACATGCACTCATCTCAAGTATTTGATCTTGCCTCCCAACTTGCGGATACGACTATGGAAGTAGACTCAGGAGATCAAATCCACCAATCTCAAAGTCCGCAGAGAATGAGTATCAACTCGAGCCCCAGAGGTGAATTTGGTCAGCAGACTACTACAATTTACACGCAGGAAGACTTTGAATTTGAAGAAGAGTCCAGCACTACCTCCACAGCTAATGGCGGTGACGATGCTTGGGTCTCTGATGGCTCTACAGTAGTGGCAAGTGGAGAAAGTGACGCGGATCGAAGTTCACTTGACAAATCTCAAGTTAGATCTAACCTAGACCTGAGCCAACAAACAGCTGACACTTCCTCCGCCCGGTCAAGATCCACCCGCAGACCAGGATCGGTGATCAATCAAGCTCGAAGAGGGAGGCATGGTCAAAGGTCTTTCATGATGGCAAATTTGCGAGTAAACAAGCGTCCCAATTCAAGACGTATGGGAAGATTTCTTGGGGGTCGACGGCAGGCGATCAGACCATCGCAAATCACTGAATGTAACGAATCGGAGTCAGCCTGTGGAGTGAGGTCTCCTAAGGGGAAAGCTATAATCCAAAACATAGACTTCATTGACGACACTCGACCTGGAGAAAGTAGTCAACCACGTGATCTTCTTCAAAGTGAAAGACACATTGAGGTTGGAACCGGGCGTCGAGCAAGATCGTACCTGGGACTTACTCAAGACGGAATTGAAAGCTACGAACGAAGGCCAGGCTTTATGCCTTGGAGGGATGAAGAAATCGGCTCAGCTGGCAATTCAACGAGACGGGGCAGGCCCGCACGATCCTATATTAGATTACAAACAGGATCTGAAAGCGAAAGTTCTTCGTCATCGACCAAGGGAAAGGAAGTTGTGCGCCTCGTAACGCCAGCAGAGTCTTCAGTGGAATTCCTCGAATACAACGGCATGAAACTTCTCACAAAGAACACCGCAAATCTCACGGAATATTTGAAACGAAGGAAAGGATGGGTGGGCATGATAGTTGTGAACAGTGAACTGAGAACTCTCAGACTCGATCATATTGCTAAATACATGGAGATCAACAGGTTGGAAGATAGCCATCCAAAACTCATCTTAGTTAAACAGCCACACGCCGAGCGTTTCAGAATGAACTACTTTAGATAGCTGTGCAAGAAAGAAACATGTGCAAGCGGGGAAAGAGCCAAGGGTTTGTAACATAACATGAATACATGATTGAGTTAAAATGTGCGCTTGCGAGACCCCGTGATACGGGCATTCGCCCTTCGACGAGACAATCCAGGGCGTCTTCGAACAGGTGTTGTAGGAGATACAAACAAAGGCGGAGACGTATTTGCGGCCGTCTGAAGTACGTTCGACAGCCGAAGAGTGCTTGGTCGGCTTGGTTTCTCAGGAGGGCCAAGGGGCTCGGTTGTATGTTGAAGAGCCGGCTGTGATCCCTCAGAAGGAAGTGTGGTCCCTTCTCCATTGGATGTGCCGTGGCCGAAGGTCAACGCTTCGTGTTGCTGCTCAGCAAGATGACGTTGCTGGGCGTGGGCAGTGTCCATAGGTACCTGCACCGCCAGTGGTCGTTCTGTATGTCCATTATTGATCTCTGAGTGATCGACCACGTCATCCGAACCGTCCAGGTCCATTGCAGAAGGCAAGATTCCTGCAATGGCCTCTTGATTGCTAGTATCGAAGGTACGCGCCTGGCGCTGAAGTCTACCCACCCAGTCTTCTGGGGTGTGCAGGTCTATGGTGGACGCCTACACTGGTCACTATGAGATAAGCAAGAGCTGGAAGTGTACGTACCCTGTTCACGCTTGGGAAATTGAGACGGGATTTGAAGACCCACATCTCGTCGTCGTCGTGTGGTAGTATGAAGAGGGCAACCTCGGCTCTGCATACATCTACCAACTCGTTCATTTTCTTCTCTACTGTCGGTATGCGTTGGTTGAACAACTTCCTTCGTTGGCCTTCTGGGGTGAGGTTCTTGCTAGGCATGCTTGCTTAATTTTGATAGTATGGGTCAGTTGTTTTGCTCGTACAGATGTGTGAGGATACAGATGTGTAAGGATACAGATGTGTGAGGATACAGATGTGTGAGGATACGGAAAGTGGGATTTAGGTTGAGAGCGGCATTCTTATGTTCTGTGATCAGGGTGCCTGTCTGCTAAGCGCCGAGTTCGAGGATGGTGTTGGAGCATCCGGATCTCGGATCCCAGATCCCAGAACGGGGGAAGACCAGGATCTGGAGGGTGCAGACGCGCCTCTGCACGACTCACTAGCTCCATGCACACCTCTGCGCATATTTATTAGTTGCATCCGCCCTTGTCAGCCCTCTTTAACTCCACCTTCCCGATCTGTTCGCTCTGCAGTAGTGCTGTTGGTTTCTTGCTGCCCCACCCAACATGATGTTGACCATCATTGAATGGCTCGAGACCATTTTCCCATCGACTTCCATCAGGTACTACGTGATCTCGCTTGCTGCACTCGGAGTCGCATTCGCGCTTGTCCGAGCTCGTCGCCTGCTGGCTGCCTGTGTCCTCGGGTTCAAATGGTTCTTCTTGCGGTTTCTTGTATATTTGGTCATAATTCCTCGCAGGTACTGGTCGAGTGTTACTGTGCTGCAAGCCTTTGTATATGTTGTGTTTCTAGCGGTCAATGGATTTTGCATCGGATATGAATCCCGGAGTGACCTGTCAGTAGTTGCTAGTCGATGTGCGATCTTGTCAGTGATCAATATGGTACCGCTATTCATGGCAGGCCGCTCGAATACCATTGTCTCCGTTTTAAGTCTGCCGTTACACGTCCATCACCTAGTTCATCATTGGCTCGGGCGTATCAGCATTGTTCAGGCGTTTCTTCATATCGTTTTTGTATACGCCTCCCGCACTGAAAGGAAGCAGATTCCTTCAGGAGCAACCGTGAGTCTTGCCTGCATAGATAGCGCCGATGCTGACTTGTATTTAGATAGCAGCTACGCTTGGATGTCTCCTCGTATTCTCATTTATTCCTTTTAGAAAATACAAGTTTGAAGTGTTCCTCAAAGTCCACTACTTACTGGCTGCAGTCAGCCTCGGAGGACTTTTATGGCATGTTATCGGAGTGGATCCAACCAAAGTTATCTTCCCGATTCTATTGGCATCACTATGGCTGTTCGGTTTCGTTCCATATCTGTACGGCTGGAGGATAAGGAGTCGAGACGTCCAGATAAAGAAGTTTTATCGTGAGCGCACTATTGGCCAACGTACTTCTCGTGAGATCGATGTTGTACGGGTTGACATCGAATTGATGCATCCTGTCACCATAAAGCCAGGGCAATATGTGTATCTTCGGGTTCGAGGCCGAGACTTCCATCTCAGTGACAAATTCCAAACACACCCTTTCATGATTACCTGGTGGGATTCAAAGGAAAGCACCCCTCGCGTTCAAGATGTCTCAGGGTCGAAAGCTCCGAGCATCACTATTCTCATTCAACCTGCGAATGGGCTGACCAGGCGCATCAGTAACACTGAATTCCTGCAGGGCGTGTCATTTGAGGGACCCAGCGGCCACAGCTTGCCTCTAGAAGAATATGAAAACGTTGCCCTTGTTGCTAAGGGCATTGGCCTTGCCGGGATTCTATCATATGCAAAGCATATTATTGATCTTAAATATGACCCTAAGCGAAAAAGTAAAGTACTCACCAGAAAGCTGGACCTGTACTGGGAGTTAGACGATAATTCTCAGGAGGATTGGGGAGGACCTTTCCTAAAAGACCTACAGTCACGGAGCAAGACTGTAAGATCACGGTACTCTCCATCCCGAGGAGCAATCGACTGACTTGGGCAGTTATCTGCTTCTATTCTACAGATTTGGTGCTATTTTCCGCACGAGAAAACATCGCCGCCAATTTTGAATGTCGATAGTTATGAGACCGAGTTCATATATTTCTATCCCGATAGTAGTTATTACATCGGCGTGGATGAAGGTATCAGTGGCGTCGCGGCGAACTCTGCAGGACGGAAGATTGTTGTCGGTAAGTTACATCATCTACATTGTCACAACCCTGCTAAGCTTACAGCATGTGGCACTTCCTCCTTCGTCGATGCAGTCAGGACCATCACTCTTAAAGCAATGTTTCCCAGTGGATCGATAGAATTCGTCGAGTCTGAATATCGCCTGAGTGGAGACACAACTTCAAGAGAGAATGCAAAAGAGACACTTCCCGTGGCTGAAAAGTCCCGAGCTAAATCGATGAAGATTAGCAAACCGAGGGTTACCTTTGCGTAAATTTTCGTCTTTTAGGTCGGGGGGGAGTCATATCTTAGACGCTGGTAGATTCATAACTTAGCAATGTAAGTTATGTAAGTTACAGAGTTTTAGTTGTTCAAAGACAAAGTACCCATGCTTTTTCTCGGCACGGAGGGTTTCTAGCTACGCGGGGACGGACGTTAGTCGACTGAGTGAGAATTACTAGCCGGACTTAGATACAATAGATTATTCTAGAATGAATTAAAGCATCGCAATTTGACTAGCAACGCACACGTAGGCAATCTCAATCTCTTCCTAGGGGACTAATTCAAAACTTCCCCGCTCACTGGATGAATTCAAAGGGTGAGATAATCTCATAGCAGCTTAGAGCCACTGACTATATTCGCATCTCCTGAATCCTGGAACTCCATTCCCAGATCAATTCGGGAAAAATCGGGAACAATGCAGCAGGAGTTATGGGTATGGAAAGGAATGCACCCTCAAATCTCTCATGCTTGGAGCCAAGCAAGCGGCAAAGCAAGCAGGCTTCAATGATTCGGCAAGGAGCTAGTTGGTTTCCGCAGTAAGTGGGATGCCTTGACTTGTTGCGAAGAATGTCCGTGACTTATACTTGCGAGATGACGGTAAAAACTTCCCTTCCTCCCCGTGTCTGCGAAGAACCTCAACAATACCCCTTAAGTTATGATGAGAGTCCGGACTTCTTTCAAGCCAGGGAGTGGGCTCCTGTAAGTTTGTGTACCAAGTATAATTGTGCTTGTCACTGATTTCATCACTTTGTTCCATAGCTAGGATTTTTTCAGACCAAGCAGGGTCAAGCTCAATTGACGTATTTCGAGATGTAAACATAACACAAGCTTGTGCGTTGGGATTGTGCCTCGTGGCGTTGTCTGTTGGCGGTACATTCGACTCGACTGTCCAGATATATGGCATGCTTAATGATTCACCCAGGCTGTGAAGCTCTCTAAGCAACTTTGTAGTAGCCCAGGAAGGACAATTGACTACGATAAGTACCCGTAGTGCAGACGGGACGTGAGACCATGATCTAACAGCTCGATTGAAATCGTGTAAGTCCTTTCCTATCACTGTGATAGTGCAGCCTTCAACCTTGAGTTTATTCACCCACTTCATGGTGTGAAACACTTCTCGAGTCCACTGTAAGTACTGGCGCCTCTCATAATCAGTAGTTACTAGCCCGGTTGCCTGCATAAGCGACACGATATCGCTGGGCTTTAGCATAGCCAGAAGTGCACGCCGTACAGGCTCAAATCCGAGACGAGAGATCTTAGCATTTTTGAATGGATGAGAATAGATCCTTTGGATTGTGGTGGGGTATTTATTTTTCTGAACTATTCTCTTGGAGCTGGGTTAGTGTGACATGAACCTTTTCTCGAAACCGAGATACTGGAACTCGGAGCTACGAAACAGGATTTAACTCACAGTCTCTCTGCCCTCGCTGGGAAACGAAAAGGTAGAGACCTGCTGTCTTTGACTCCGAGCCAGAGAGCGATTATGTGCTTGAGCAACTGCAGAAGTTTCGCCTATAACTTGATAGTTGCGCCCCTGAAGAAAAATAACAACGACGACCACGAAAAACCCAATCAGTAGCACCATCAATAGCACCACCAATAGCACCAGCACATCGACAGCAACATCGCCTTCTTTCAGTTCTCAATTCTGTCCTGAGATCCACACCACTCGAAGGTCTTCACCCTCTTTCTCCTTTTGGACTATCACTTTTAAAGTCAACATGAAAATCTGCAGCTCTTATTTTTACCTTTTCGGCATGATCGCTCTGGTCACTGCGAAATCCTGCGAGGTACCCCACGTCGCTATGACAGTTCAATTTGCCGGAAAAACTTCTCTTGGAACTCAGCAAGCTTCAGAGTTCGTGTTGCCGCTCTTTTCTGACTGCACATATCAATTCCCGGGCGATGCAGTGCTTGCCAGCGGTAAGTGGATCTTACGTCTCATTATATTAAATCTGTCTAACATAATCGACAGTCACAGGGCCAGCACCGGCGACGATGGTTGCCATGAGCTTTGCAGACAATGGATTTTTCACGGACAGGGAGGGTCAGCTGCTTGACTCAGAAAACCTTGATCGTTTCTTAAGTCACTTTGGCGAAGGTGTCGACGCGAACACTCTTCTCAATCTTGTGATATGCAGTGTCTTCACCGATGCTGGTGGGGAAATCACAATTGGGCCAAGGTCGCGATTTGTTTTCAATGGTGAGGCTTCGCAAGGTA
This sequence comes from Helotiales sp. F229, assembly GCA_002554605.1. Lineage (NCBI taxonomy): Eukaryota > Fungi > Ascomycota > Leotiomycetes > Helotiales > Helotiales sp. F229. The sequence continues at coordinate 482,976 of MXAW01000004.1, read as the reverse complement.
TCAGTCATTACCAGTGTATTCCTGGTTTCGTCTTTGGATGACACGCTCTCATCATGGATTTTCCGATATGGAAAGGGGTAGTGGGACCTCGCAAGACTGGACAGATCTGGATTTGGTGTATAACAAATAAGGCATTGAACATCTAAATTGGACAATTTGAATATCTCATTTGAAAGGCTAAGTCCTTATGCACTGCATACATACTTAAATAAAAAAGAACCACTTCCTCCAAGAGCGTCTAGTTTCACCTCCTAGAAGAGGGGCATGCTCATCGTCTTCCGTCTCAGCTACCCAAGTCTCATTTTTTATCCAAAGATCAGGAGCCCCAAATTGTGTTGCGTCAAGATTCTGACTGACGAGTTGAATGGCTATACTCTCAGTTGAGGCCGCGAAAACGTGACGTGACGCATACCTTGTTCTTCCTCAAACCCGGCTCGAATGAGAATCAATCTCAAATTCAAGAGTAATGTTCTAAATGGCTTCGGATTCCAGACTGGGTTCCCAAGAGCGAGTGAAAGACCTTGCATGATGTCCTGGTGATGCCTCTCTCGAGTAAGGGAAGGCAAGCTGTCCCAAGTCTCCTTCAGAGTGCACAAATCTTGCCAGTCAAGATAAATATCGTTCACATCGAGACGGCGTAGGCAATCGTCGATACGTTTCCATGAATATGTGTGTCCATTCATTAGTCGGCATAGTTCGTGAATAAGCTCAGCGTCTTGGAGTGCATCGATCCGCAATAGTTCACGGTATGCCCAGGTACTCTCAACAGGTTGCGACATTTTTCCTTTCAGCGAGATTGGCTATCGGATATTCCAGGGTGAACGGATTCCTAGCTTAATAAACCTCGAGAAGAGCCTTCCGAGCACTGAACCTAAGAACTGAAGATGCTGAACTTCTGCACGTGACGCCCCTTTCCAGTAAGCGAAGATATAGGGCCCAGGAACCGAGCACCGAGAGTCGCGATCTCAATCCACGCCAACTTCCCCAGAGTTTAAAAACCCCTATAAAGCGCACCTTTGATTGTTCCTATTGACATCAGTAGTAAGATTTTGCTCCATCAATCTATCCCGATATCAAATTTAAAATCCACAACATATCTCGATCTCAACCATATTGCTACCATGGGTTTCATCCGTGCATCGGTTATGGCGATTGGCGCTTTCCTTGTTGCAAAATTCATGTAAGCACTATGCGAAATATGACAGCTCGTTACTGACCTTTCAAGTCTTCACGAAAAAGATGTCGTCCAGGACAGCTACCCACACGAGTCTCGATACGAGCGTCGGGAGGTCCACAGATCTCGGAGGGCTTCAAGAGGCCATGGATCACGGGGTAGCCGTTCTACATACTCTAGCCGGGGCTAGTGTATTTGAGGACATGTAGCGAGAATTCTTGGTTTTTGAGCTCTGTATTACTGTTTCTGAAGCAATGTAAAGGGTATTCCGCGCAGTTCTAAAATCTAGAATGACACAATCTTTATATGATTATCACAACAGGAGGTTTTTTCATTTTGTTAAAGAGTATTATTTTGCTTTAAAACAATCCTCTTCAGTCTGTCAATTCATGACCCTTGATGCCAATCACGATTTCGCCACACAGATCCTCCATGATCATCTCCTCGTATTGCTTGTCAAGAATCTTGTCCGACAATGTATGCAGATGTTCCCATAACTGATCGCCAGCCTCAGCCGTCTTCTCTCGACAAAATTCCTTCCAGGCCTCTCGCCTCTCTTCGTCCGACTTTTTGATAGACTGACGATGGCGTGATTGATTTGAACTGAGCTCCTTGACGCACTGGGTCAATCGTTCCAATCTGGCCCGCTGCTCCCGATCGTGTATCTTGCGTGAGTTGAGGCAGCTGGATAGTTGTTGATTTTGGACGTATAATACTTCCACCACGTCTTTCAGGAGCCTGTTTTGTTTTTCCAATTCAGACTTCTCGACCTGGAGTTTCTCAAACAAAGGAGGTGTGTGTGGTAGCTTGATATTTTGAAGTGACATTTTCCCTAATGATGTTACGTGATGATTGCCACTTTACATATAAATATATATAGACACGAGACGTATCAAGACCTTCAGGAAACTGGCTCCAAGAACCCGTATCCCGTGTCGCTGGTACAGGCTTCTAAGCGAGGGGGCCAGCTGCGACAAGCGAGGAGATAAATAAGTCCAGTCACTCACGCCCCCCTCCAAATAAGCGAGATACTCCACAAAGATGGCCAATCGAAAAGGGATCATGGGCCTGCCTGCCATTCCCGAACATAAAGATGAACAGTTCCTGAGCAAAAGATGGGAGGACTTTGATCATTCCCAGAAATTCGGTCTCGGAGTGTGGGGATCCGCATGGACGATATGCGACAGAAAGACATCGACTCGATACGTTCTTCAATCGTGCCATCAATCATCATGGACCTTGCCCCGATTCAAACTACTCGAATTCGCAAGACAAAGAGAAGACTTGTTTGTCTCCCCACGGTTTTTGTTTTTTCGTGGTGAAACAGTATATGTCTGCTCTGATATCGGGGGCATCTGTCTGGCAGAATTGATAGACAGCACCGTGGCTATACAAGAAGACCAAGCAGCAGCAATTCTTAGACAGGTGAGAGCATCTTCGTCACTAAATCAGAGCGCTAACAGTTAAAGATAATTGGCACGCTACAACTATTGTTCACGAAGAGTATCTATTACGATGTGACCGCGTCGAATGTGTTCATCGTCGAAGATGGATGTGACGATGTCACTGTCAAGCTTAGTCAGTGACGAAACTGCAGAGAAATAGAACCTGGGCTGACTTCCTACAGGTGGCTTCGGGCGAAGACTGTACCCAGAGTTCAGAGTGGATCAGGCAGCTCTCTGCGAGGTCATTGGCCATCTTGCGTACCACATGATGACAAGAATGCCGAGGATCGTTCAAGAAGATGAAGTGCAGTCATTTGAGCAAATGATAATCGTCCGCACGGAGTCTATAACTATTCCTGTTGGGACGGAGCATCAGATGAGCTCAAGTTTTTACGATTTCCTTGAGGTTTGCATGGGTGGTGCATCAACCCTGGAAACCCTTGCCAGAGTAAGTTCAGGAGAAATTTAGAATAGCTAGTGAGCTAAATATTATGCTAGCATATGTTCGTGAGAAACGGACATGGTCGTGTACGGCCTCTGCTTGACCATGTACGACGTACTTCCGTGGTGGGGCAGTTGTGGAGCTCAATGGAAGGTCTTGGATTGCGATAGGTGACTCCAGCGGCACTACGTGAGGGGAAGTGTCGATGTTGTGTTGGTGTTTTGTTGGTGGCGTGTTAGTGTTTTGTTGGTGCGTGTTAGTGTTTTGTTGGTGGCGTGTTGGTGGCGTATTGGTGGGGCGTCGATAGCATGGTGAACAACCCTTTGTTGAACAGAGGGGAAGATGGGAAGTGAGATGAGGGCTGGAATGCGGACGCTCATGGTATCAATAGCACCTAAATATGTCAATGTATGTGAATTCATTTTACTTGAGCTTCATCTTTGATTGTACTATGAAAGTTCCATCCTCGTCATTCATCAAACCGTCGCCTCTTCGATGGCTCAAATAGATGATTAATATCATCATTCGGCGGGGTCCTTCTTGGATCATTTCCTGACATCGCTTCTCTTATACGTTTAGACACATGAATCCCTTGCTCCACACGTTCATAAAGCTCATCAATGGCTCCCTCTGCGCGCAACTCCGAGCGCTCAAACTTCTTGTCCACATGATCTCTGAAATCATTCAAGCGTGTGCTAGTAGCAGTAGCCATATCTTTGTTCGCAATCGCCATCTGTTGGTTCGCCTCGGCCATCTTCTCGATCATCTGCATAATAGTGGTCTGGTCTTCTTGAACCTTGACCAAGATAGAAGCAATTCTACCGAGCGTCTGAGAAAGATCAGAGTCACTGAGACGTCAGTTGTCTACCTCACAAAGTCATTAGGAGAGTAATCACCTTGCAGAGTCTACGGCCGTTGTGGCAGTAGACAAGTTGTCGTCGGAATTGTTGCTAGTCTCGCTTGCCCTGGTAGATGATCTCGCACCTCTTCCTACGCTTGACTTGGGGGACCTCGGAGGTCCTGATACAGGTCCTGATGATCCTGACTGAGGGCCTGATGATGTTGATGAAGGCGCGAGGGTTGAATCGGGTCCAACTGCGCAATGTTGGCTATCGAGTATGGCATCCAGCTCAGTCGCGAGTTGCGGGTCAAATGGCAATTGACCCCAAGAGCCTCCACTGGTCTGCCCTACGGATTCGAATTCAGGATTTTCGTAATACCTGGAGTTATTGTCTATCGGTGCGGGTCGCACCTGTCGAGCCTGGTCGATTCTCTGACTATCAAAAAGGCCTCTGCCTTGCCCTAGTGAGGAGTCCGTGTTGAAGAATTCCGGTCGTCCATGGTCAACTCTCGAGGCAATCATTCGACGATCATGAACTTCATATGACCGTGGAGCGGCTCTCGGGCCAGGTTCAGGTCCATATTGGCCTCGGACAGGTCCATGGGCGTCCATAGGAATGGGACGAAAGTTTGCGGTTTCGTAAGGCATTTGTGAGCCTCTAGGAGCCGAGTTCGAATAGACAACGTGTTGAGACATGATTGATGATTGCTTCTCGAAACTGTTTCCAGGGGCGTGCTGGTGCAATATCTATCTGTCGCCTACTGCGCCTACGGAAACAGATCCAGGTTCTCAGAGCTCAGTGATCGGTGATCGATTACGGGATCCAGCCCCCGCTTGGGGCGCCAGCGCTTATGGAGGAGTGCTGTATGGCCGCATGTTAGGCCAAGTCGGCATACTTTATAAATACCCTGGCTTGCATCTCAAGGAGCACTAAAAGGAATCGAGTATCAAGGAATCCATCTCAACGCCAGAATGAAGCTCACTATCCTACCAATCATACTGTTAGCTGTACAAGAAGCGAGCGCGGATAATCATCTGCCAGTGACTTGTATGTCCGCGCCAGTAACGCCGCTATTTCCCGGTCTGGCAGTAAATGCAAGGTGAATCACATCCCTTGCTTCACTAATGCGAAGTTGACTGTGTGAAGACTTGATTCCCAAGGGAAACGATGCGAGGCAACGCTCGTATTCAGCAACCCGGACTTCTTTCCTGTCCGATTCGATTTCAAAGCCATAGAATGCCCAGGATATGAAGAAGCCGAATTTCGTGTTCCACAAGAAGTTCCCAATGGAGATGCTTTCATTTTATGGTACGACACATCTATCTTCCCTCTGAAGAAGCTGAACTGAAATCATCTCAGGCGTTGTGCCAACCAGCAATCAACGACCTGTACTCAGGCCACAATCACAGGAGGATCCGAAGACGCAAATTCAATAGAGTTTAGCCAGTCCGGAATTATCAGGTGCATTCTTCCTGTTGCAACCCAAACTAGCCTGATCACCGTAGTGGAGCCATCCACGACATTCACAAAAACTGCAACCTCGACAATCCTTTCCACATCAGTTCTCGGTCCTGTGAGTCGTATGGACTCTGCCGTGTCAATGCCAAGCGCTAGCGTTCCATCGAGCGTCCAGCCCGTGTCAACATCAACTGCAAGCATTTCGCCCGAGGTCCAGATTGTGGTGTCGACATGGACTGACGGCACCCGCACTGCTGTGACAACTTTCACCTCGACCGCATCACCAACAGGTAACGTGCCAGCATCTTCTGCAAGTACAGGGATGTCACCCGCGGTCCAGATTGTGGTATCGACATTGACTGACGGCACCCGCACTGCCGTGACAACTTTCACCCCGACCGCATCACCAACAGGTAACGTGCCAGCATCTTCTGCAAGTACAGGGATGTCACCCGAGGTCAGAACCGGAGTGATAACGTCTGTTGACGGGACGCGCACTACTCTTACAACTTTCACCTCTACAGCTTCGACTACTAATATATCTCCTACTCCTGTACCATCCACTCCGGTGGCCTCGCCTGCTCTGGCAATGACTGCGCCATGTAAAGATTGACTGGTGGTATTTCCACTCTGTATTGTGGTATTCATTGGTCTCATTTTCTAAGTGTATTTGCTGTGAATGGCGTGCTTGGATTTAGTTAGCAAATAGAAATTGAAATACCCTCTTATCTGTTACAATCAATTACCTTACTTCCTATCGGTGATCGTCCCCTCGACGCATGGCATGCTTTGCAGGATCACCGTATCAGCTTGTATTGCTGACGGAGGTAGTTCGGATGGCAACTTGCATGACATTAACTAAACTTGGGCTTCTTCCACCCCAGAGAAAAGATTTACCCTTGTGCACTCGTCTAATTGTTCTCCTTTGGGCATTTGCGTCGTTTCATGGTGTTCTCTCCGTTCAGCTGCATGGGGAAACCTCACTAGTCCCGACTACTTGGTACGGAAGGGGGTTGACAGTGAGTCTCGTCCACCCTTGTAAGGCAGTAAGGTTATCCTTCCAATCAACAGTCTGGAATTCTAGAAAATTCTCCATAAACTTCCTCAAATGTTAGGGCAGAATTTAGGGGGGACGAGACCCACTGTCAACCCCCTTCCGTACATGTTGAAAATAATGTACATTCACTGTCTGTGCGGCTTCTAGATAGTTCTACAAATCCAGGGTCCCACAGCGAATTATCTTCCAAGTTAACAGTGCTTTACTTCCCGAACAAGTAAGGCTGGTGGCAACGTGCACAGACAACGAATGTATTATTTACCCTTGATACGAAGTAGTTTCTGTGCTGCCGAAGTGGGGAACCCAGTCCTTGTCAGCCATCTTCTGAGACCCCGGATCATGGTTTGGGTGGCTGCTGCCAAATGTTGGTGATGGGTTTGGCTTACTTGCATGATCTGCAGCAGCTGCATGCAAGGCGTTCTAACTTGGAGGTCCGTGCAGCAGTCCCCGTAATAATCCCTGCAGCCACATGACATGGATGAGAGACGCCATCAGAACCTCAGATCTTGAATCCAAGCCCTGAGATCTCAGTTCTGCGAACCTGAAAGCCCTCATGCCAGCAAAGAAGGGATTGCAACATGTGTTCAAGTTCTATGATAAATGACGCTTCCATCACCGTCTCAATGCTCCAAATCAACAGCTCGATTTTCGAAACAGATCAGTCAACACACAATCTCCATCACAATGCCAGCTCAATCTCAGATTAGTCCCAACTTCGACGCCCACATTGGGCAAGTCCGTCTCGAACCTCTAGGAGATTCGCAGCTTCACCCCGATTTCCATTATCGATCTCCAGAGTGCTTGGCCCCTGTCGAAGACTCCCACTTCGAGCCTGCGGTCACGGTCTTGTCAATGTCGCTTCAATGGGAGCGTCTTTTGGCCCAGGAGAAGCGCCGAAACCGATCTCTCATGTCCTGGGTATTCTCTTTGCAAGACCAACTGCGGCAGGCAGATGCGAGCTACAAGACATTGAGGCAGCAATATGACCGCCTTCACCCGTTCCTTGATGCTCAGCCTGGATGGGGACTTCAAGATGTAAGTTACATTTCTTGAGCTCTAAGTCAAGTTTTTTAACATCTTAAGGCCCAGAAAACTCCAACAGGCCCGAATACACCTACTTTTCCGACCCCATCGGATGCCGCCCATGCTTCTGCATCCATGCCGCCTCCACCCCCGCCCTCAGCTCCAGCTCCAACTCCGAAAGTAGACGCCTCTCATGGAACGAAGCGTAGGGGAGAGAATATTGGCGGTACGCCCAAACGCCTTCTGACTCGCAATATTACATTGACCCCATTCGATCGACCATTGAGCCCCAAGTCACTTTTCAGTCCGGAGACTCCAACAGCGATGAGCTTTTAGGTCGGGCGGATAAAGACTATTGCAAGTATCGGGGAATGTGATCTTGAAGCTATGTATCTATCTATCTACAAGTACTACGTCTAACGCTCTTTTAAATGAATTATTCGTCCCTTTTTGTAACTCAATCTCCTTGATTCCAAACTGAGCTCCGAAACGGCCAGGCGGAATTAAGGTCGTGCAGAAACTCTGACATTTGATCTTGAACCTGATCTGACCCCATATCCAAAGTCTCCAACTCTGACGTGCCGTACAGCTCCCCACTAAAGGTGATCTCAGGTTGCCTCTCTAGATCCCTGATCTTGGTGAAGAGACCTTGCCAGGAGCCATCAGTCAAGGAAGAATCATGCAGACCAAAGTGAGTCAATGAGTCTGCATGCGTCACCAAAATGTTAGCGAACTCGAACTCTGAGGTCCACATTCCTCGCAAATCTAGTCGTGTAAGACTCGGCCAGTGGGCAGACTCGAAAATACCGATAGTTGGTAGCGAACCTCGAAACTTTGCAGATAGCGTACGCAGATTTGGGAACCTCAACAGGAAAGATCTTATTGATTTCTCATTTTCACATCCCAGAAATTCTTCGATCTCCAAAGTTTGAATGTGAGGGAAAGTGTCAGATGGGTTTAGGTGCAGATCATCTGGATTGAAATAGCCAAGAACGGAAAATGCTGCCAGCTGGCCCAAGTTTGTTCCAGTCTTAGTTGCCAGAGACACCGCTTCTACAGTGCGGGTCACATCGCTAGAGTAAAAGGGAGAGAGCCAGATAGACTGTTGGAGTTTGTAATACCGGCGGTTGGACTTGGGATTCCACAGGTTCTCATGCATATTGGAGACTTGGATAGATATCAAATTAGGAAGGAGAGAAAATGTATCATATAATGCGGAAATCTCATCGAAGTATCTACGGCTTTCCTGCTCTGATATAAGCTCTTGGTAAGCCGCAAAGGCTTTGTCTGATAGCTGTCGCACTAAAGCTGTGGAAGGAAATTGGTGTTGAAGCCTTCCATTCCCACTAAACAGGAGATGGTGCGTCTCCCACTCCTGACGGGAGCATACCGGCCACTGTACATGGAAAATTCGTAGATTTTTGACGTTATTAGCAATTCCAGGATGTTGGAGAACATCTTGGAGGTCTTTGATATCGCGGGATGTATTCAGTACAGAAAGTCCATGTCTAGGGATCAATGATGCGGCAGCATTTGCGCAAGCTCGACTGGCGAGTCGAAAGTTCGCGAGGTCATTTGATCCAAGTTCTGAGGCGATGCAAGAGAGTAATTCAAACGGAACGTTCATTTTATATGCAGATCTCTGAAAGGATAGGCTCGGAGCCTTAAATCAACATTTTAACGACAAGAAACATTTCGCTATTTAACACTGTGCATATAACTTAGTTTGAGAACCAGGAAACAAGAACCAAGGAATGGAAGAAGGACCAGTATGAGGAGCAACAACGTAAATATGTTCCAGGACCATGAACTAAGATCTAAGATCTGTATCATGATTCAAATATGTGAATATATAAACAGGATCTCCCACCTAAAAGAAGATTCTCACTCACAAGGAGATCATCTTTCCATAGGATACCCTATCCAAAACTCACAGAATGCCTCATGGTGTTGGACGGCGAGAGCTAGCAGGTCTAGACGCCGGCAACATTGTTGATTCCCCACGAACGCCACGAACGCCACGAACAGCGGCTCCAAGAACACCAAGAACTCCAAGACCACCCCCACCTAGAGCAAATAGTTATCATAGTGAGGAAGGTGAAGAAGGGGAAGAAGTACCACAGCCACAAAGAAACCCCTCTCCAGAGAGACAGAGAACTCCACGGCCACCCAGAGACCCTTCTCCAGAGAGACAGAGAACTCCACGGCCACCCAGAGACCCTTCTCCAGAGAGACAGAGAAGCCCAGCCCCACGTCCACCAAGAGACCCTTCCCCAGAGAGACAGAGAACTCCACGGCCACCCAGAGACCCTTCTCCAGAGAGACAGAGAACTCCACGACCACCCAGAAACCCTTCTCCAGAGAGACAGAGAACTCCACGACCACCCAGAGACCCTTCTCCAGAGAGACAGAGAACTCCACGACCACCCAGAGACCCTTCTCCAGAGAGACAGAGAAGCCCAGCTCCACGGCCACCAAGAGACGCTGGAAGAGAAGTATGGGCTGCTGCAGCAGAACAACGCCGCGAGGAGCATGGGCCAATTGTAAATACTCGAATTTATCGAGAAGATAGGCGTGAGGAGAGACGAAGTGGAAGCCCCAGAAGCCCGCCTCGACGACCAGTGGCCGAAGGTCTTCGCAGCCTGCGGCAACGCAGAGAATCTCGACATACGGCGGAAAGTCTTGGTGGACGGGCTCCTTCATTGAGTCCGATGTCCCAAGATGTCCCCTTAGTTATTGATGTATCAGGAAACAGGAGACCATCTTTGGCAATAGAGTTCTGGCGAAGGCATGAGCTACATGAGTCGCAATACGTCAATCAGCTTCGACATGAGGGAATCTTTGACCTGATTACCATCGACGAGACAAGATCTCAAATGTGCGCTATATGTCACGAGAATTACATTGATGATCCCGATGAGAGGCATATCGTTAGGATGGATTGCATGCACGACTTTCATCAAAATTGTATCGAGGAGTGGCTCTCACAGCATGAAGATTGCCCCTTTCGTTGTACCCCAGAACGACGACCATCAGTTCAAGTTAATCTCGACCGAGGGTGGAACTCGGACCACTGGTTACGCACCAGGGCAGAGAGAGAGACTAGAGAATTTCAAAATCGGGTACAAGGCCAGTGGCTGGAACAAGAGCTAGAACAAGGCCTAACAGGACGAGGACAGGGAGTAAGAGATGAGACTCTAGAGATGAGGCAAGCACGAGAACGAGAGAGAGCTCGGCAAGACGGAGAGCATGCTGCTGCTTCACCACAACGAATGGGTAGATCATCAGATGTTGCAATGGAAGATGTTGGCGATCGACCTGTTATCGACTTGCTATCTCCAACACTGACCCCTCGAAGGTATGCATCTCCACAACGTATTGCATATCCACGACGTACTGCATCCCCTCGACATGCTGGAACTCCTCGACGTGCTGCATTGTCTCGCGGAGAAGACATGTCTTTCGTACGAGAAGATACAGTCGAGTTACCATCAATCAACGATGACTTTGAAGGCGAAGAAGGTTGGGAAGAGGACTACTTAAATCGACGCCCTGTGCGTGCAGGAGTGCTCCCTCCAACAGGATTCGTGATTTCAGAAGACCGCTTGAACCCAAGAAACTTTATATATAAAAGAATCGTAGACGTTCTTCCAGCAATGTCTACAGGTTACAACGTCGTGCTTTCTTCACCAAGCGCTAATCTTACCACACCAGAGTTGTCTAGGTTGAAGCAGTATGATCTTGACCCTCTCTCTGATCATCCAAGCGCTTTAGACTTTCTTGATGGCCGAGTAGGTGTCCCTGGGAAACCTTCCGACCTTGAAGGTATATCTCTTAGCGAGTTGCGCTGGGTAGGGATTGCAGTTGTCAAGCAGAACAACCGTCGATTCGTGGTTGATGGGGGAACGGCTGGCTCAGCTCCCTTAGTGCTTGCTCCTGTGCCGGCTAGAAACCCGTTTACTAGAGTAGGCCTTACACTCTTGCCTGGAGATAATCGGTGGCACCATAGGGCCTTGTGGTTTAACCAAAAAATAGTCGAAAGAAAGTATGGGCAAGCGACAATCCGGACAAAGGCGAGACAGCTTCGAGAGATGACTGGGCAGGCCGAGCCACGGTTCGCTGCAGCACAGAGGCCAGAACCTCGACCTAGAAGGTTAGAACCTGTCTATGATGTTGATAGAAATAGACCAAGAGAAAGACTTGCTGGTGTTAGACAAACAGGGAGAAACATCCCAAGAGCAATAGAAGACAGGCGCGAGAGAGATATTGAGAGAATTTTCGAACGAGAGAGAGATAGGCGCGAGAGAGATGAGAGACCTATCGAACGAGAGAGGGACAGGCGCGACAGAGATGAGAGACTTGTTGAACGAGAGAGAGAGAGACTGGTCGAACGAGAGAGAGACAGGCGCGAGAGACATGACAGGCCTATCGAACGAGAGAGGGACAGGCGTGACAGAGATGAGAGGGACAGGCGCGAGAGAGATGAGAGACCTATCGAACGAGAGACAGACAGGCGCGACAGAGATGAGAGACTTATCGAACGAGAGACAGACAGGCGCGAGAGAGATGAGAGACCTATCGAACGAGAGAGGGACAGGCGCGACAGAGATGAGAGACTTGTTGAACGAGAGAGAGAGAGACTGGTCGAACGAGAGAGAGACAGGCGCGAGAGACATGACAGGCCTATCGAACGAGAGAGGGACAGGCGTGACAGAGATGAGAGGGACAGGCGCGAGAGAGATGAGAGACCTATCGAACGAGAGACAGACAGGCGCGACAGAGATGAGAGACCTATCGAACGAGAGACAGACAGGCGCGAGAGAGATGAGAGACCTATCGAACGAGAGAGGGACAGGCGCGATAGAGATGAGAGACCTATCGAACGAGAGAGGGACAGGCGCGAGAGAGATGAGAGACCTATCGAACGAGAGAGGGACAGGCGCGATAGAAATGAGAGACCTATCGAACGAGAGAGGGACAGGCGCGAGAGAGATGAGAGACCTATTGAATGGGAGAGAGACAGATTTGAAAGAAGAGATATACCGGGACAGTATAGAGGTATTGACAGACGTATAAGAGAAGATAGAGGCATACGGGACAGGGAAAGGGAGACGGGAGACAGAGAGGGTGATAGGCCAACTCAAAGGAGGCCTGAAAGGAGCTACATCCAAATGCCTCCGAGGCCACCAGCCCATGAGCCTGATGATGAAATGGAGAGAGTGCGACAAGCCAGAAGAGAAAGAGGCCAACCGTCGCGTGATTCGACTTTATGATAAGATTGAAAATTGTATACCGCTGGATTGTAGCATAAATAGATTAGCAAATAGACTCTTGATGTTTTCTCTGTGCTTGAAAAACTTACTGTGCTGGGGGAAATGACCTGTCCATGACCAACGGCTGAAAACATGCACTAGGTGTTTTGTGTCCCTTGTGCGAAGTCTCACAACTTCCAGGCATCGTAGGAAAATGCCTCCACCTTACATTGTTTTTTTCCCCCGATGTATCGAAAGACGTGCCGTGATATTCTGAGCTTGTTTCGGGCCGGAATACCGGAGACATTCGGACTGCAGGTACAAAAGGTGGCGATGCTCCGCGGCTTTATTGAGGGAGGAGAAGTTGATGTTGCTTGAAGGTAACGCTTCACTGTAGTCACCTTCCTCTTATGCGGTATCGCCATTCTCTCGATTGTTGTTTTTTGTCTTCCCCATCTAGCTCTGAAACTGCCACCCCCCCCCCCCCCCCCCCCTTTACCCACCCACCAAAAGATCCTTCCAGATGCCGGTGAAATCGTTCTCATGCCAGACAGGGACATGTCTTTAGTGCTGGTGATGGAGCCCTACGTCTCGAGACTCTTTGTCTGTCGGACATTCGAGAGGAATGCAGGAGCGTATGTGTTCGAATGTGGTGGGGTCTGTGTTTTGTCCCTCGATCTCAGCGCAGGATTCGGCTTGTTGTCATTTAACCGTCCTCCGCAAGTCTGCCCTACATACTGTCGCTCTTACCCTGCCCTTTCATCGGCTTTCTTTCGATTGATTGTTCTGGGAGTGAAAGATTGAGTTGGACATCTCCTTGGCTGCGAGACAAGGCACTGATGACTAAGTCACTTCCCCGCGCCGACCATCCGTATTTCAGACCGCAGTTCCTTACTACCAACAGGTACTAACGGTAACTCGAAATAGCTTCAAACCCCAATAGGCGGCGCATAGTAATTGTTCAAACCCTGGGCATCATCTTTTGGATTAACTCTGCACAAGATATGTAGGAATTTTTTCTCCCTCGACCGAAGCATTATTGGAGACTGGATTGCTTCGTGGCCCAGGCCCCATCACTACTCGAAATCGCAGGTTGGTCGGATCGCCGAAGCCTGACTGCAGTTGGTCTGGTATCAGCCCTGGCTGCTCAGTAAAATCACATGACACTTCAAACCCCACCATGTATCCTGGTTCCAACAGATTCTGTTCGCCGCCGTTCGTTTCTCGACATCACCCCACATGTTCTGTTACGACGCAGGACGTGCCTTCGTTTTTTGAACACTTTTTACACCGGTATTCGCGTCTCGAACCGAACCACCCACCACATTCTGTGGCATCCCGAAGTAACGGTACTGCGATCTTCTCGAACCCCCAACAGAAACGACAGTATCCAACCTCTCCCGTTCCTACCTTACCATAGCGCGGTGGTACGCCTAAAAATACCGGGTTAATTCGGTTAGAATCGGAACATTGACCATATGATCAAACCTTTGCGTAATTCCCTCGTCTCCTCTTCAATTTTCGCGACAACGCTTCCTGATCGGCACAAACTCCTTTCGTTGAGATGGCAGACGTCCTACGGTTTAGTGCCAACATCACAGAGGAGACACTGTTTGCCTCAACAAGACTGTGAGTTTATGCCGATGCCGGCAGATGTTTCGCTGATCCAGTGTAGCCATAACCAATTTCCTTCGGACACAGCATTTCCCCAGATTGACATACCATCTGATGGATTCAAACAACTCTGTGCAATAATCGCGAAGTACAACGTCCAGAGCCATTTCCGACTGCGACTCCTCCATCGCCATGTGACGATTCCTGACGGGCAAATACTTTTTGGTGTCAGGATGACAGAACGCAAAACTCTACCCAGAACATTACTTCACGACCGCGGTCGTGGGGGACAAAGTTGCGAGATTTGAGTATCCGGAGGAAGAGCTGTATTATGAGACGGCTAGCATGACAAATGATAGAGCCGTTCGCATTCTTTGGTATGGGCACCAGCTTGTCAAGCTGGAGAGACTGTTGTTTGTGGAGGGTCGTTTCAAGTCTCGAAGCTGAGGCCTCTCCGGATTTCTCCAGGTTTCCTTTTTCGTCTGCTCGCACTGTTTGGCACTTCTAAAATTTCCTTCATGTTTACTCAATGTTTACTCAATGTTTACTCAATGTCAAGGTTATTGCTCTCAAAGAATGCTTCTTCCTCTTCATACATCGTGGCAACCACCCCAAGGGGTGAAAAGTAAACAAGACGTAGGCGAGCACGTGATAACCATTGGAAACCAATCACCTGTTAGGCTACTTACTGCCTTCGAGTTCCACGTTCCACGTTCCACGTTCCAAGCTTAGGTCGGGTGCTCAGATTGGACAGAATGCCGGAGGAGAAATGCAGATACATCTACGCACTTCGCAAGATACATTTCGGCGAAGAGTTGTTTATTGATGTATACGAAGAAAACCCTGCCTTTGGAAAAGCACGTTACGCAGACCACCATCGCGCTCCGAGCTGTCGAATGGAAGAGTGGACTGTAGGCGGATACATTCGATCAGCACTAACTGCTCAGAGAGACATTCCCGCTGGCGGCGAAATTACCTTCGAATATGAGAAGAGGTTTGAGCGTTGTCGATTTCCGCCACAGAAGCCGTCGTCCCAAGAATTAGGAACCTGACAGACTATACCCAATCGGGGCAAGGGGCATGGAGAACAACTTCCATTTCCACGACAGGCATCACAATACCCACTGCATCCTAACGTGCGTAGCCCGATTGCCAGGATGATCCCAGCGCGACAAGACCAATCCACGAGAGGAGCACGAGATCCCTCTACTACACATCATTTGAGTCCCGCCTTGGATAAAGCTGGTATTGGGAGGAACCCAACACTTCGGATACTATACGCGTAGCACGTCCTGGCCATTTCCTATCACCGCGGCCTTACGGGCTATGAAGTCTACTTATTGTCCTAACCACATCAAATCCTGACTCGTAAGCAGACTGGGCAGATTTGAAACGTTTTACCCGTTGTTCGTAATGAATCCGGCTAAGACAATCTGTCCTTGGCGGGTAATAAGAGGAGTTGCGCTGCTGAACATTACTTGTGGGTGTTGTATTTAGGTACCAAGATCTGTATTACGGCAACTAAGAGAGGAAGATAGAGAATTGCACAATCAACTTTCACGCTCTGCTCCATTTGAGTATTTCCCCTGTTCTCTCCTTGATATAAGACTAACAGGCACATAGCTGATCACATCAGGAGACTTAGACCGGCAATTGCATAGTGGGCTGTCCCGATCGAGCGATATATCGGTATGCTCAAAAGAATAGTCAAGCAAATGTCGATGGAAGAACTCTGGACGGTAGAAATCCAGCTAGACATTCTGGTCGATTCGTCTATTACCCTTTCTCATACTGCCCACAAGCTCCTTTGTGGTATTACGGACCAGCTTACTCACCAACAACGCCTGTTCCTTTATTGTATTAAGTAGGAGTTCAATGAAAATGAAGTTATTCACGCTATGAATAACTCTCGTTGTCACCAGCCTCCTCACCCTATCCCGAGTCTCAAAAAAGAGGCCCGGTTCAATGAGAGACAAGACAATAGCATGGGCCAACAAGAAATGACAACAGAAAATCAACCTGATTCGGAGGAGATCTCGAAGGCAGCTGGTAATTCGGTCGGGGAGACGGAAGCAGGCAGGAACTTGTGAAGTTGTATCTTCGGCTTGAGATTTTTGAGGAGGAACCTGGCGGCGCTAAATTGGACCAGTCCGTGCTTAGCGTGCGCCGCATGCATCGCATGTGACGCTTTCATGTCTCTGACTAAGCGACAGGGTCAATGCACCACGTGGCTCTTGCCTACATTTGATCTTCATAACTCTACAAACTTTCGTCACAAACTTCACCAGTTGAACATGGCTAGAATAAAATCATCATCAAGAGCACCTGCTGTTAGAAAAGAGATGGCCCGTCTTACAGGGCGGGAGCAGTGGTTTGATGATCGTTGGTGGCGAGAGTTCTTAGTAAGAGGATCCTATAATTATACCCTGACAATACCTAATTCTCTTTTTATTAGAGCGAGCGTCGACAATTTTTATCACAACAGATAATACCTGCAAAACCGTCTGTAACAGAGAAGCTCGATCTAGAGGCAAGTCTTAAGGAATGGGTAAAGACTTCTACAGAGTGGTGGGGTGGAGCTGGAGCTGGAGGTTGGGCGGAAGATGCAAGCCTTATCGAGTGGCATCTTACCCAATATCTACGAGGGAGAAAATACGAGAATCCAGGTAAGGTCCGATCTTAGTATGACAGAAAACATATAAAATAACACAAAATTAGGTGGTACTCAACCAGAGAATATCGCCCAGCCCTCGACCAGTAGTGAAGGAGACACCTCTGCACCATTTGATCCGGTTAGGAATGTCTGATTGGAGAAACGTGGCATAACTATTATTTCCCTGTAGCCCAAAATAGCAAGGTCTGGCCAGGGGGTTTGGGGACGGGACAAGAGGTCGGGAAAAGAGGTCGAATAACTTATTACTAAGACAAAGCTATGAAACCAACCAGATGATTGCACGCTTTGTGAGAATTTGCTGAGCGGCCCCCAGGGCCAATCACGCAAGATTGACATGGCCACCGCAGGTCTCATGCTTATCGACTCCAGGTCTAGGGGTAAGGTCGGCCTGTCATAACTCAAGGCTTGGATATCGTCTGCTATTATCCAATCATCTCAATCCTATTCTGAATTAACCTAAGATAATAGCATGTGACAGTTCCACAATGGTCTAGCCAAGTTATTTACAGTCCTCAAGGGCTAGGATTGAGCCCTGTATATATCTCGAGCCACTGTTGGCATTGATGTTCAGAAATCGAAGTCTCTAGCATTTTCTTTCACCTGCTTATTCACCCAATTGCTCATACGATTCTCTTCCGCAACTCTGGGTGATCGAAGTAGATAGGTACAAGAATCTGCGAGGTAAATTCGTGGACTTGAGGTGCCGAAGGCTCTCTTATATACTTGAAAACACATAAGACGTTGCTGGGTATACTTTCTATCTGAAGTCTAGGTCTCCACAGCGGTCTGTAATGGGACGACGAAGCGTGCCTGCTCAGATGGGCCCAGCTGCCCCACTCTTCGGGCTCGATAGCTATTATGAAATATAGGACGTTGCATACTATGGGCAGTCTCTCGAACTATCGTGAGCTTACTACACATTTCAAGACACGGCGAGCGCTGTTGCAACCTGTGACAGTTGATTAAGTTCAAGGATAAACGAGGTGGGTAAGGGGTCACAGCTAGATGGTATATCGTAAGTTCTTTCAAGTGGCGGCCATAAAGTGCGTAGTGCACCCTTTCAATGCTCGCAAAATCACATTTGCTTCTAATCTCCGTCTTTGCGTTTGTATTTCCACCAGTATTTACCCCATTTATTCAAGAATTCTAATTGTGCCGAATGCACTCATCACATTTATGGTGATCTATACAAGTGCCCTGACAGTAGGAGTTGACAACAGAATTCTCATGTTGGCACTACAGAGATTTAGTTATAATCAAGTAGTCGGGGTTACCAAGTGGAAATCCTGACCTCGCAGCATATCCACCACAGAAACCTGAAAGACCTTTCAGAAACTCTCGTCGTTGTGTATGTACCAACTGTACTCTCCTTGCTCCGTCGAGTGATCTTGACGAGGCTATTCCTAATAGTTAGCTTCACTATGATGAGAAGGGAGTCTTATTATACTTACGTTGTCGCCACTGGTGGACACGACGAGTAAAGCACCAAGCTGACACGATCAAACATCTTGTATGGACTAAAGTTGGAAGTATAATTACTCTACGATAACAGGAACTGCGGTATTATATACGTTTTCAAATGCGCTCGGATGATGTCTCGGTCTTCTTTTGGGCAATCAAAGTCCAATTACTGAAGAGGCCAAGAGAATCGATTGTCAAGATCGTTTGAATGACAAAACCCTACGTCCCATTCCCTCACCCCGCCTTTGCTATCACCTCTGTCCATAACTCGCTCGTCCCATTTATGAAAAGTCAAGTTCATCACTCGTTCTACTCCCTCTTCTCTCCCTTCCACTCATCTCATGTGATTCAGATGCGTTCAAATTTCCCCGGTCCATGTTGGATAGTTGAGGCGCCGCCCACCTCCTTGGCGTATACTGCACTCTGCTTTTCCCAAGACCATTAGGACGATACCGCCCGTTTCGCCCACGTCTCTGCCTCGTCGAAGTAGCGCAGGGCAAGTCACTGTGGAGATAGGTGGCAAGCACAAAGGCTGATTTTCCTTGACTCACGCAGAGGTGCCAGTCTCTATTTATTGTGAAATTCCTTATTGGGCACCTGATGCCCCGGCGCCAAAATCAACTTTGCTTCAAGATCGTCCTCCCTGTAGACTTCTGGTTGCACGAATTCCCCCATCCATTCATCATCATTCCACTCCATTTGATCGATGCCCGTAGCTTCATTAAAATTTAGCCCCTTTCGAATAATACTTTAATCGAGCTTACCAGAAATTGCTCCATTTGTACTGGTACCGATTTCTCCTTGAGACCATGGCATGGACAAAGCTGAGATGGAGACAATCCCGTCCAACGTTTCCTTCAGAGATATATTCTCTACTCGCAGGGCTAAGATCTCGCGATCCATAGCGTCGACCTTCGCCTGAAGGTTGTGGAACATACTGTAAATCTCCTCGAGGGCTTGAGTGGAGCTAGGAGCCGAGGGAGCTGAGGTTTGTTTGCCCATTTTTGGATAAGGAATAATTGCGTTCGGAATCTGCCTATCAATGGCAATGGCAAAGCATGAAGGCCCGTAAATATATAAGTATATTTTCCCCATATATTCCCAGCCCGTTCAACGCCCGGCCCGTTCAACGCCGCCCCAAGTTAGTCACTGCACTGCATGCTGTTGGATAATTGGACTATAGGCAAAGTTGGCATGGTTACACCTTCGTACCATTCATGCAGAAATATGAGTCATAGGTTGGGTTATGGCTCCTACAAGGGAGGGGGAAGGGAGGCGAGTTGCAGCGCGTTCGAGTCGGGCGAAGGGCAACAGCTCCAGCCAGACATGGGGCTTCTGGATCATCCTCCCTTATCCATGTTTTCGCATGTGAAGAAGGAATGCACGCAATAGACACGATACACGTCATACACACCTAAAAACAATGAGCCTGATGTTTACGGGACGAGCGAGACGAGCACAGACAGCCAATGGATCATGGCCAAAAATAACAATCCAACCTCCCGTTTCTATTCACCTGAACTGATATCTAGAATGGACTCTTTACTTATTAGAACGACCCCGCCAAAGATCCCGCTTAAGAACAGTTAACAAACGACATTCTTCTTATTATCACAACCGACTGTGCCGATCAGAATCGAATGGCTTATCACGAATCTTCTTCAACCTAAACAGAGATGTCTTCATCCCACCGCTCCTCCTCTTTAAACTCAAAGCATATATCTTCAAAGTCTAAATCCAAGAAGCACGACTGGTCAGAGATCACAGATCCTATAGAGAGAAGACGTGTTCAGAATCGAACCTACCAGAGGACTTTTCGTACGTAGTTCTTCTAGATCTGGAAGTCTTTGCCTAATAATTTGTAGGAGACAAGGCTAAAGAAGCAAAGGAGAATCTGGAAAGAGATGCTGAGAATAAAGCTCACGCTGGACACTCCTACAAACCACCCGATCCCGGTGAAATGGGAAGAGATGATGAGCTCTCTGGGCTGCCATGGGGTTCATTATCCTTAAAGCATGTAGTTTCGATGGGGAGGGCCAAAGAAGAGCAAGCACATGAATATCAGAAAAACGGATATTACGAAGCAAATTCGACATACAACGAGGACCCAGATAGATCATGTTACGATTGTGGAAGTGGGGGTAAAGGTACGGTGTGAAGGTTTTTGTGAGTCAGAAACTCACCAAATATTACCCTATTCGCTACTAACAAAACACAAGTGTGCGGATTGATGATCTCACGAAACTTCTTTCTTCTTTGACAGTTCTCTTTTTCTCTCTCCGCTAGGGAACAGATATCGGTTGTTTTTCTATATCATGGGAGTAGTAGCCAGCGGCGGATTTAGTTTAACGGCAGCAATAGAACATTACTTCGTCGATCGTTTGGGTCATGCATAAGAGGCCTGAAATCTTTGCGTGTGAAACAGGATTACCCTACTTAAGTCCCCCCCCCCCCCCACCATTCGGGCCACCTCGCTTAACTCCTTCATCCTCTAAACAACACTTAATAACTCTATAACGCTTCAACTTTTATATAATCTTTTATTAAATTTAAATTAATAGATACAATTTCTTGATCTTCAATTGCAATTTGAGCTTTTTAAATAGCCCGAATATCCGTAAACTTAGAATTTGGATTAGTTTAAAACTTCCGTTTTTCCCGTGGCTATAATTGATTTAATTTGGCTTTCAATTGTTGTATTTTTATTTTTACCTGTCTTAATGTAAATTCCTTTTGATTAAAAGCTTTAATAGCTTTTTTAAAGAGTAGTTGACGTGTTAGAAGGTTGTTATGTGACAATGTGGCTAAAGTATTGAGTTATAAACGTAATTCTTTTTCAGCTTTTGGTGTAGATCATATAAAAAACCGCTGTACCCATCGTTTTTTAAGTGGAAGGGGGTCCTTTTGAAGTGTATAAAGTCAAGTCCTAAAAAGCCGCACTTACGTATGAGTAACATTAAACCCTAATGTTTCTTAAGTCAAAATCCAGTGCGTAAGACGGTCCTTTAATATTGGGGGTAGCTTTTGTAAGTGACTAGTAGCCTTTTGATGGGTGTTTGGGTTATGAATTCGACGTTGAAGAATAAACCTTAGAATGGCTTACTCAATTAAGGCATAACGTTCGGACTTGCCATTTTTGACCGTATTAATAGCTTAAAGCACATTGTACTTAGTATACTTTAACTCTATTGTTGTCTTAACTTATATACCAAAAATCCAAAAAATTAATAAAGAAATAAAATAATTATTAATTATTAAAGTTGAATAAGTGAAAGTGGCGGTGTGCTAAGCGAGGTGGCCCGAATGGTGGGGGGACGTACCAACTAACCAACCACACCCCTCACGGACTGCGACATCACCCTTGGATGCTTAATGGTGCAGCCACTAGAATGTGTCGCCCGCACACGGTCTCCAGATCATGCAACCCTCCCTACTTTCGACTGGCCTTATTGATAAGGAAATGTTTACATGTGGAAGGGCATTGAATGGCAAGGAAACTTTAAGGTTCTATCAAACGTGATTCTAAGTTTCCAAATATAACAAAACAGTTAAATACAACAGGAGTGACAGTATTCTCCTTCGTAGCTGACATAAATTTCACCTCGAATTATCAGTGCAGGAACGGCTTCTGTGGCGGAGGTAGAGAGGTATCGAGAATATGCGAACTAACATCCCACGAAAACGACAGAACTACCCCTGAGTCCTCAGTAGCATCATGACGAGATAGTGGCAGCTGACAGTCCATAACGCCCAGCGTATAGTCTGAGGATGCCTTCTGGCAAGCCCTGAGGTTTAGAAATGATTCAGCCAGGTAGCTATTGGAGTTGTTGGAATCAGCTTATTTTTATTCGGCGAGATAACCACACTTACTTTCAGCTTCAATGCAATTCATCAGCGGCTGGGTATAGAGATGATTGGTGGTAGGTATGAGGTCATATAGCCCAGGCCAATCGCGACTCTCATTCAGAGTGTAATTGACAGATGTCGACGCCATTGGTTGTATTTGGGTAATGGTCGTGGGAGATGGCTTGTCCAAGGCAGGAATCGGGGGCATGGATCCCAATTCTGACAGATAGGACATCGATTGTAGGGAGGAATTTCCAGGTATCCAGAGTTCCTCTAGCTGAACTGGCGCCTCAAACACCGGTGCATGAAGTCCAGTAAGCTGTGCTCGGAGCTCTTTCACACCATCCTCCAGCTCCCTGTTCCGCTCGAGCAAGCTCTCAACTTGCTTTTCTAACGCGTCTATTTTTGCCTTTTTTCGTTGTCGTAATTTGATCTGTGCCTCGCGATTCCGTTCGCGAATCTTGTCGCAGCGACAACCACTCTTGCATATCGTAGAACCGCGACAATTCTTACTAGGTCTGTGGTAATATGGAGACATTATAGGCTGCGAGGAAGGCGGATGAGTTGTCGTTGAGAAAAGGAAGAAGATAAAAGCGGGAATGAAAAGAGAGACAATTTAAATAAGGGGTAAGATTATTAATGAACCAAAGAGTGTCGGGTATTATGGATCGATTGGATCGTAGTTTCTAAAGCGACCAAACTGCTGCGGTTGGCGGAGCAGCAAGCCAGCGGCCTTCCTGGTCCAATCAGATTTTATAATTTCAATAGCTGCCAGCCCTCTTCAATCTCAATGCCAATTCGCCGAGTCCATTTATTATCCCCATTCCTAAGATCCTTGCTCTACCAATGATTTAATTGAGTCCAAACACCGACAGAGCTACTTTACTTGTTGCCTGTCCTCCTGTCCTCCTATCCTCACTCCTACTAAAACCTTCCTCCAGCCGCCCTCTCTCTGAAGACGTGTCACACAGTCTCAATGCAAGCACAATGAACGCTACAATTCTAGACCATTATCGTGATTATGCTACTCAACTATGCATCCATTTATCAAAAACCTTTGGCGATCAAGAATATACCTGTCGTGAGTTTCTTTGGCAAACACGCACTCGAAATGACATTGACACTGGAGTAGTGGAGCATGTCATGCTCACCATGAAGCACGATTTCATTGAACGTGGCCAGCAAGCATGGGATGCCATGGCACCACCGTCGAGAATACTGCCCATGTGGAGTCTGACCCTATGGGCTTGTTTGACCTACGAAGACAATCCAGTCCGTTCTCAAACTTTACGAAGCAATGAATCAACAATTCAAGAATTAAAAGGTTCGTTATACTCTGTGTTCTATGAAAGGGTGCTAACAGCCAAGGCTTCACTCCTTTGAACCAACAAGATCTATCAATCAGAATGGAATACCTTTTACAACTTTCCACCATCGATGCAGTGAAAACCGGTCGAGAAGTGGCAAGGAAGGTGGCTATGGACCCTGAAAGCTATTCGGAATTCAGCAATCGGTATCGGAGGACGGATTATCCACCCTCCCCAACTCCCAGCCCAAACTATCATATGCAAAGCAAAGGCATAGGATCCAAAATGTCGTTCGTTTCCGATAGCACGAAAGTGGGAGAGATTCCAGAGCATAAATGGGCACACAAGATATCGACAAACGGGACATATCCCGTTACGATATGCTATCCCGTTACGATATGCTATCCTCGCTACATGGAGCAATCCGCACGACAGTCCTGTGTTAGGCGATGGTTTAAGTCCTTTGGCAGAGGGTCATAAGGAGAGACATCGCCAGCCTTTTTCTAATTCCTTCAGAGTCATACCACTCTGGAAAATGCACGAGGCCATGGGAAATGGATCGGGAAGAGGGGGGGGGGGGGGGAGGATAAATGATCTCGATAAAACATGTCCATTATGAACCTTGACCACGAGTCTTTCGCGAGCCTAGTCCAAATCTATCATTTCAGATCCTTATGTGGTTTACTGCCGAAGCTGCGGGTGATGCATTTTGCATTTATGTACACCAAATCAAAGTGGCAAAAAGGCATGGATTTTATGCTAAAGTACTTTTGGCTGTAATCAGGAACGAAGCTCTCCTTGCAGGTTGAGACTTATGTAAGAATGGAATCTTGCCTGTATCAATGTCCGTCCACGCTGTGACTGCTGCGATAAGTCTAGTAGCCGGTTTACACATGAGGTTGGGATCCCAGACGGAACGGCTCAACCCCCTTCTCGACCAGCTTCCAACCGTCTAGCACATCCTTATATCCAAAGTCAACCATACTCCAGTTACCATAATTCCCCTGCTCAAAACCGTCCTCGTCACCCTCATGCATCGCAAGTAAAAGGGATCCATCCACGATACATATAAGCACACCCCTGACCCGCTCATAGCCATTTTGCTCCAGCGATACAGCCTTTCCAATCTTCAAAACACAGTCTGCCTCCCACTTTGCCTTGAAGAGCCTCTTGATCTCCAGAGGATCCATCATCGCCAGCATGCCCTCCTCAATGAGCTTGACCGCCTTTGTAGCGACGAGTGCGTATTGTCCTTGGATTTGCAGCACAACTTGCTTCATATTCGACCATCTCGGTACTCTGCCTAGGCCAGAGACGTGGGAAGTAGTAAAATAGGCTGCCGCCACCCTGCGGATGACTTCCATACCGTTGAACCAGTGTTGTGAGGCCGTATGTGATCTGACCAAAAGGTTCCCAAGCTCCTCTTTGAAAAGCGTCGGAGGGATCCAGATCATGAGCTCATCTCCATTCATCATGCTTTGCAGGATCTTGTAACCCTCCTTGGGGATGTCCGTCATTTCGGAGGCGGAAAGCGGACGACAGCGAAAGTTGGGATCCATTGGATGGTACCAAGGCATATTGTCGATATTCTGGCTAGAGTTCACGAGAGGATTGACTGACGCTCGGGAACGGCCTTGACATATTCTCTCCCAACCTCGTCCATTTCGGGAGGACTAATCCGTTTGTGTCTTTCGCTCAACATCATTGACGTACACATTCGTCCTGGAGACTTCTGACTCACGTCACCTCTCGAAGGCCACAGAATCGTGAGACACGGCCAGCCCCCCTTCCGCGTTTGAACGCTCCTACACAAGCCATTCCGCACGCAATGTATCAGGCAACTAATAATTGGCTACCTGATAACATAGGAAGATGCGTACCGTCTCACTCCGATATTTCATGGGGGTCGAGTTGCCTCTGATTTGCAGAGGGTCGTTGAGGGGAGAACAGCGTTTCCCACAGGAGGCGTTGTTCCTTGTAAAGCCAACAGCCTTGTTTGCCGTCATGACGGGCGAAACCCGGGGTTTCGTACTTTGGCCAGTCAGTCGAGGTCATTTCTGCATCTCCGAACCCCTAGGCAGCCACTCCCCGCAGCTGCCTGCTGCTAGGGAGGCGCATTTGTGTTCACCGGACCACCCCTCCCCCCCTCCCCATTCTCAGGTCCCCCTGTATTTTCTTTTTGGGTGCATAGTAAGGCTAGCTGGTTCAAAACCGGTATCTGTTTTAATGTTCAAGAATACCAGGCAAGATTTGTTTTGTGTTCTGCCGATATTTCGTGGCTTGCGAGGAGTTGCGTCTAGAAATGGAAGTCCCCAGTCATACCCTCTCTTCCGGGGGATCATCTCGTCGAGTCCAATGGGGTCGTATCCGATGGAACTTGCTAACGCAGGAATTCCGGATTTGGCAGTAAGATCAGTTGCCAAAGCTGTCATTTGCACCGCGGTGAACTGTACCTCGTCCAGTAAGGTGTCTTGCATCGCGTGCATCGCGTGCATCTCGTGCATCGCGTGCATTGCGTGCATCGCGTGTGTTGCCTGCAAATCACGCGCATACGTTAATACGTCCATGATTGGATGTCTGGACCAACACGTCCTTCCCCAACAATATGCGGACAAGTGCAAGCCGCCCAGCATGAGTCATTGCTTTACGGTCCCCGAGCTAATGGTGCCATCTCTTTCGATTTATAGGAGCTACAGAACGATTGTCCTTTCGCAGAGCATCAAATACTACTCAACCTCTTATCATGGAGGTATCCATTGAATACAATCTCGACTGTCCTTTTCGTTTGAACATAGAAACCTCATCGTCATTAGGATCTAGCTTGTCGATAGCATTGCGGTCGAACCCTGATCATGTTGGATCCCGAAACAAAACCTACCTCGGTATCGGACCACGTTACCTTTGATCTGATCCCAGCATCGGGCACAATGGTCACATACAAGATGGATGGTACCTTCTCTCGGTCCCGACAACCTGAAGCTGGCTTCAGGCATTTCCCTCGTCTTCCTGCGGAAGTTCGATTGCGAATATGGAGGTTTTGTTCCCACCCACGCTTGGTCGTCCTTTCCCCTAGAGTCAAGGGATATCCGGCACCAACAACGGGCATGCGCGTTTGGAATATCTTTGTTCGATCGCCTTCTATTCCAATGCTGCAGGTCTCCCGGGAAGCAAGATCCGTAGGGGAGCGAATGTACACCAAGATTGGCACGCCAAATCATACGACTCCTACCTCCTGCAGCTATGTCAACTTGACTAGAGACACTATATACATCGAGAGTGGGTTCACCACTCCTCCATTTCAGATTGCTGTCGACTTCCTGGGAGAACACCTCAATTCCGTTCGATCCTTAGCCCTTAGTTTCGACTACGGCCCCCACGATCCCTCAGCATATAGCGAGCTCCGAAAGCTCACAAGCTTGCAGGAGCTCGCTTTCGTCGTCGCACACCCGAGAAGTACCAAAAATCGCACTGTTCAGACTTTGGAGGATGCGGAGGTTACTGCTTGGCATGATCCCTACAACTTCGAATACGTATTTGATCATATTGTTCGTCATTACTCCTCGAAGATGGCCCTGGACGACGCACGGTGGCCGCGCATCACTCTTGCGAAAGTTTCAGTGTCTCAGCAACTGCGGCAGCTGACCCAGCAGCATTATGTTGACGGAACTCCTCGCCTCTGGCATTCCCGAGTCAGCCAGGTCATGGGTAGACAAGAGGCAGATCGGCTTTCCCTTGTGTAGGACAATACCAAGAAAGGAATCAGGAGGGACACGGTTTTCCATAGGCACAATTAAACGTTATCCATTTAAATTCGCCTAGATCCTCGTTTGTATCCGCAAAAAAACCAGTGCTTCCGGCTTTGTTGTGACGTCTGCGACTTCTCTCTTCCTTATCTGTAGGGTCGTAGACGAGCACAAGCTTGTCGTTGAGCTCATCCATCGACTTCAAGAAGTTCATCTTGGCTTCTTGGAGTTTTGCCTTCTTCTCTTTCATTTGCTCCTCGAAGTTGACACGGGTTCCTTGGTCCAAATTGAGAAGTTGGCGTTGTTCGAGCTTGAGGGGCTGGCTCTTCTCTGCAAGGTATTCGTTGACAATATTGCCACCGACATGCTGCATTTGCCGGCTCTGCACGGGAGCCTCAGTTGAGGCAGAACCTGCATCTTCGAAGTCTTGGATGAGTGGACTGTTGGGTCGTTGAATGGTGATGTCATTGTGGTGGGAGAAGTAGGGTGCAAAGATGCAAATGCGTCGCATGTACGGCGGGGGGGGGGGGGGGGGGGGGGGGGGGCAGGACGGAACGGCGTTAACACCGAGTCGTCCTCCACCGTGATGGCGTTATGGTGTACGAAGTGAGGCATCCAGAGGCACATCTTGAAGTGATGGGTCCGTAGCTAGAGGCCCAAAATCAGATAGAGAGACAAAATGCTTCGCCCTTCTACATACCCCCTTTTTTTTTGTTCAGAAGATTGCGAACCTGCTGCAAACTGTTGTTGAGATTCTCTGGTCTTGACGTTCACTTCTTATACTTCTGGAACCAAGGCCACGGGATGCCAGGTGCCAGACGTACCAGAGTCTGGCTTCGGGAAACGGCTTTTCGAACCTGCCAAAACGGAGCCAGCTGCGACAGAACTGCTCATCGATGGCGTGGGCGATTATCAGCATTACCTATCGCAATTCAGATGAAGCGTCGCAAAGCCCTCAGGTATCACGTCTGCAATTGGTTCAGTAGCCGCGCAGGCGTTCTTCGCCCTTGCGCGCAAAATCCAGAGGCGACTGTCAAGTTTCCCGAGTCTGGGGTAGTCAATCATATTCCATGAAGCCACTGCCATATTTTGACGCTGTTTGGCTGATGACACTTGAGGGCAGCTTCCAGCTTCCTGAGAATGTCTTGAGCCAATCATCTCCCAAGAATTGATTGTGCAAATGTCCCACACGTTAAATTCTCATTGGTACACTCCACTCTCGCATTTCGCCGCGGTACGGAAGTACTTCCGTACCGAACCGGATGGCGGTCCATGAGCGTATAACTTGCCAAGACATATACGATTCAAAAAGCAAAAACGTCTTCCCCAACTTCAGCAGGCCCACCCATAGAAACCGCCTCCCCAAACAAAGGCTCAATCAAAATCTTGTACCCCTCGGATTCACCATTCTTCATTGTCGCCTCCTTCACTGATTCCTTCAATTTCTGCCCAAATGTCGCTATGGCAACATTCCATGCCTCTTCATCCCCACCATTTACTGTCAATTTTGTATCAGAGTACGGGGTGCTTAGTGTTAGTTTGATCTTCTCCATATCTCTTCGTATAACTTTGGCGATGCCTTCCATGAAAACTAAGAGTGAAGAACCTTGTACTTTGCCTTCGTCCCATCGCTCCTCTGTATAACGAGGAGCTTGTGAAATAATCCAAAGAGGGACTTTAGGTTTTTTATTCGCAGGAACATTGACTGTTGCTTGAGATGGGTCGCGGTATGTGTTCAGTTGACTACTCGAAGGTTGCGTCGAGTTTCGTGAATCGTGTCCTGCTGCAGACATTGGTGCTCGTTCATTGCTGACTAGTGGCGGCGGTGAGTGGCTTTGTCTGTCAATGTGAAGACCGAGCATACTAGAAGACGAGTCACTTTGCCTCATTCCAGTACCCTGGGCTGCAGCAAAGCAATAGACCTGCTGATGCTCCAAAAAGTTTGGCGAAGCGACAGGATTGCCCAGGCACCCTGACAATCCCAGCGACGCCATCGTTTGCAATGTCGTCGCTGCGTCATTGTCACCAAAGCCTTCTTCATTGGGGCCTTCTTTGTCAAAGCAGTCTTCATCGCCGTTGTTGGTTCTGTCGATGGAAGGCACAGTCTCAAATCTGGGTTTCAGACTCAAGAGATCATAACCCTCTCCGTCCGTCCTGACCGTTTCACAGTACTTGGACATGCAATCATTTATCTCTATCTCGCTTGCATGACTACGGTGGTGTTTCAACCAACGATATATCACGGTTTGTGCTAAACCCATGAAAGAAACTTGGTCGAAGAGCAAGAGCAAGAGATCAATATACCTATACTGGAAACGCGGCGATGGGTAGGGTGGCGCTTTCGGAGCCGGCTTTTGACAAGCTACTGATTGGTCGTGTTCTGTGAGGCAGGAGAAACACTCAACACCGGCCGGAAATAGGACATCCGGGGTCTCCTCATGGATGGCTTCGACAGGAAGCACGCTTTCAGATAGCGGGAATGGCTGAATGAGCGTTTCGCCGAAGAGCAACTTGTAGAGCTGAGACAGTATGGCTCCAGCCAAGTGGGCAGTGAGTTTGCAGCCATCTCCCATATGTGCTCTGTCTCTAGCCTGCCTCTCTAGTACGTGCAGGTTGTATATCAATTCGTGTACAAAGCTATCCGACACTGCACCATCCCTAACTTCTTTCAAACCAGGCCCCTCACTCCTATAGAAGTATGAAGCTTTGGAGATCAAAAGGAGTTTCTGGTGCATCACCTTGACTTGGTCCGCTCGATTTCCAGGCTCGATCGAGTCCGCAATGCCGTGGTTGAGAAGGTTGAATACATTGCTTCGTAGTGGAGAGCGAGCGGGGCTGTGAACAAGTTGCGATGTGGTTGTATCCGGAGAAGGCAGAAAATCACGTTGCTCATTATCTAACAAGTTAACTTACATAGGTCCAGTTAGAATGGGTGATTACTTACTCGCAGCTTTGGTCCGTATTCTCTTGTTTTGCCCCTCGAGGGCTGACTGCTGCCGTCTTTTGTTTGAGATTCCAACTTTGATCCTCTTAGCGGCGTCCATAATCTTCTTTCGCGATCCTGCGTGAAATGGATAGGTAATTGAAATCCAATCGTAGATCTCTTCTTGGGTTTCCTGCCCGTGTGCACGAGCTTGCCTAACGAGGTCGGGCACCGGTATCTCGGGGTCCTTATCGTCCGCTCGATCGAGGGCTAACTGGGCATCCAAGGTGACACGGGCCAGGCGGTTTTTTGGGACAGACCAGACATGTTTCCCTTCTGATGCCATCCCCGATTTTTCGTAATTCCTGCTCCTGATCAAATGAGCTTTGATTGTAGTCACGAGACTTGCTTCCGAAACCGAAAGGTCGCCACAGATAGGTTTTGTCAATTTGCAGATTTTCTCAGGTGACAAAGGCTTGAATGCTGCTTGAAAGAATGCGATAGGAACCAACCGTTCCACGGGTATTCGTTGTCCGGATTTGTGATCATTGGGCGCCCCGTCCTTCCAACCATTTTCAGTCGGTTGAAACTTGTCTCTAAGGGTTTTGTAGACAAGATATTTGAAACCTGACTTATTTTGGACCGCAGGGGGATATTTGTCAAGGATCCATTCGGCAATCGTCTCACGAGTTGGTGACTCGGGGAGGTTCTTCAGAGCTAGTGAGATCTTGTATTCCTGTGACCAAGTTCCAGAAGATTTAAGTGAAAAGTTTTCCAATCCTTGGTCAGCCTGAGGTTCTTGTTGGCATATATGAGCTGCTACATCCTCATCCGAAACAGAGCTATTCGTATTAGTTGAGAATTTTCTGATAAAGCTCCGCAAACGTACATCTCCTGGCAATGATCACATATGTATTGCCTCGGACAAATGCTGCTGTGCTCCCTCAAGTAATGCTTAATGTACTCATCTGCCCGTAGAGTGTACTCATCTGCCTGTAACATATTAGCGGGGTGTAGCATCATCAACACTACTTTCATTACCTCAGGATATTTATATGGACACTTTATGCATGTATCAGGCGCAGTGTGGGACGTGCTGTTGCAGTGCTTTACACAGCCAACCGGACCCTCAAATCTGTACTAATGTCAGAATATTCTTATTAAGGGGATGTTGAAAAAAATACGATAATTTGCAAGACCGGCAAGGAAAGATTGGGTCATCAAAGTGGATTGAAACATGACGGAGAACAAAAGTCGGGTTCTTGTATGTTTTATTGCACCCTGGGACGAGACATTTTGTTGCAGCGACCTCTTGGTGTCTCTCGTTGTGGTGAGATTGAAGTTCTTTGTCCAGTGGAAAGCTATATATGTATGAGCAAATATTAAGCATTGAAAAGCAATCAACTAACGTTTTCTCGCAAAAGGAGCAGCTGTACTTGATTTTCCAGTGAGTATCTATGCAATGCCGAGCATAATCGCCATCCTACTAACAAATAAGTTATGCAAATAGATTGAAATATGTTAGACTGACATTAATGAACACACTTGCACACCAAAGACAAGTTATGGCAGTAGCGCCTTGGTATTGTGAATCTGCCCACTTAACATTCTGGATTGATCGTTCGTCGTGGAGAGTTGGGGATTTCGATGTCATATGGGCTCTCAATCTTCTTAACTCATGAAATCTCCTGATAGTCAGTAAAATCCTACACGCTGCTATGGAACAGACCTTAGGTCATGTGTCTCGCATGCATAGAGCGCGGCCCCATAATGCTGTCGGAGAAAGTGTCTTTTCGTCTCGCAAGGCATCCCACGATATCCGCAAGAGCAGGTCCAATCGTTCTTGTCGGTGAGTGTTAGGTAGGGTTTCGAATTCGTGTCAGATGCCACGTCGATCTCGATAGTAGAGCCATCATCGTCGTCAAGGGGATCGTCCACAATAATAGAATGTTCTGAATAGAGGCTTCCGTCGGCTTCACTATCATTATCTAACGATAATCAGCCTTCTGAAATAGATAAGAGCCATAAATCAAACCGCTATTTGCCAACGAACTGGATCTTGTTTCCCTGCTTGGCTGTCTTTTGCGAGTACGTAGGTTCATGATCGACTGTGGACGTCAAAAAGGCGAAGGCAATGAAGAATAATGAGAAATTGATGGATCGGGATGTTAAGGATTGGAATGGTAATCGCACCTCAGACTTGGTGCGGCAAGTGAACGCTAAGCCCCGACTACATCTGCGACGAGACAGGTTGCTCAACGTTCACAGGCTGCAATCCCCAGGGTAGACGCACTTGCCCCCTTCAGGCCTGCTCCCTCTTCCCTGTGCGAGCCTCTTCCGTCCCGGGCGTACTTCTGTACGAAAGGGGGTTTGCAGTGGGTCTCACCCACCCAAGCATTCTGCCTCAGCACTTGAGAAAATTCTAGGTTACACAGGTACGAAGGGGGTTGACAGTAGGCCTCGTCCTCCATACATTACTGCAGCAAGTGGTATCTCGGGATAAGGATGCTAGATCACCTGCGGCACTACAACGAAAAAGTTACTAAATTAGTGCTGAGGCCGTTTTGCCTTCAGTCAGTTGTGGAAGATTGATAGGTCATAAGAAGCTGTCAAAATAACTGGGGGTGGTAAGTTACCCCTCTCCTCGCCCATATCGAGGCAGGACTTTGACAGGCTGCGGAAAGCCGCAACAGGAAACCATGTGGTTAGGGTGATGGCGAGTCCGAGCAGCGACAGGTCGGGACGATAGGTTGTGAGATGCCAAACAAGGAACAACAATTATTTGGTGGGATTATACGCCCTCCTAAGCAACAAGAGCCCGCGTCACCTTGAAAGCCTGCCATGCGCAAGGCTCGAAACGTAAGATTTTGGGAAAGCACTGTCATGAAGCAAGACCAAACCACCAATTTTCAAAGACTCCCCCCTCTCTTTGAGCTTCAACGCTGTGCAAGAAGGGCAAGGGACAGGATAACTTGACAATAAATTTTCGTAACCGAATCACATATAAAAATCCCAACTGAATTCTCGCGGTTTCGTACCGGTGGCTGTCGTTGACTCTGCTGTAATTGAAGACCTCGACTTGGAGAGCTGCAAAATGAGAACAGGGGGACGACTCAAAATTCACGTAATAAATGTCGGCATTCCATGGTGTAAAAGATCTTGGAAAGGTGACCTAGGATCTAACCTTTCTTGCACTTCTCTTCGCAACAGAAACGCCTAGGCGGACTGAACCTAGAAGCGATTTCCTTGGAGCTCCGTACCAGTCAGGTGGTTATTGAACTCGCATGGTACACTTGGAACCTTCCGTTTATAAAAATAGAACCACAAAAGTTACCAACTTCCTAAGCACGCCTTCCTCCTCCTTTCCTGATGCCCTAATCCCTCTCTTTGCCATCTAACCCGAACATCACAACGGTCTATAATAACCTTGCCTTGACTTTCATTCCTTCTCCAGCTTCCACCAAGGACGTAGCTTCACCTTCATCACATGTTGGTGTACCTAGCCTGACTTTTGGTATGGTTTAATTCACGGCGGTAGAGGCTTTGGATCTCGTTACAATATGGGATGGCTATCAGTCTTTGAATATTCGCTCTTCACACTTCAGGCGGAGACCCTCTCCTTTTCCTATGGTTGCTCCATCTTTCTATAGTCCCAAGGGCTTTACTCACGTCTCATCAATTCAAGTCACTGGGAGCCACTGCTTCTGTCCAAGACAAATGCTTGGATGCTCAATGTAATTACTTGCTTACGTGTGCTTCTGATGACTCATGTTCTCCACACAAGTATAGAGGAAGAGTGAACAGGTGGGCGCAACGAAACCTGGGGTGGGGACACTTTTGACCCTGAAGATACCATAAGGAAAATTGCGAACCATGGTTTGCCTCTCATTTGTTTGCCGGCTGGGACATCTGCGCCACAACAAGGCAACGCCGAACAACACACTGCTCGAGTTTCAAAGAAAAAGGAAGCCGGACCAGGGGTAGTACTGTATTGTGTACCCAATTTGGTCCCGCCGAGTGCC
The DNA here is from genome assembly GCA_002554605.1 of Helotiales sp. F229. Classification (NCBI taxonomy): domain Eukaryota; kingdom Fungi; phylum Ascomycota; class Leotiomycetes; order Helotiales; species Helotiales sp. F229. The sequence goes on along the minus strand of MXAW01000004.1, from coordinate 448,693 downwards.
CAAGGCACAGGTTCCGCTTCGTAAAGACACTGGCCCCCCACCAGTCCCTGCCCTGCTATCTGGTTCTATTGAGCCAATGGCGTTCTATATCGCCGGTAAAGAGCCAATGTTGACGACAGGCTGATGATGAAGACAATAAGGCAACATGCGAACCATCCAACGAACTGCCATTGATACGGGTATATAGGCCACCCAATTCCCTCTCACATTCTCACTCATGTCCACCTTCAAAACCGCAACAATCGAAATATCTGTTCTTCTCAGCTCGCTTTCCGTAGTCCCAGTGGACCGCAGCAGTCACGAAAACACTTTCCCTTGGCAGCTATCACACGTGAGTGAGGGCTTCGTCCCCCTATTTCCAATTTGAACCAAATAACTGTTTTGTGGATCTAACGACCGCTCATACTTGTACGAGAATGTTTACAATGCTAATGATCCGTATATAAATAGGACTAGGTACGATGCAGCAGCAGGATGAGGATATCAGCGACTTGTGGACTCAACATAAGCGGCGTAATGACAAATCTACGCAGAAGACATGGAATTGTACGTTCTGTCCCGACAAGCGCACCTTTGCCTCGGAACAGACGCTGTGGGCACACGCACAAGCTGATCATCGAAACCGGCTGGTCAAACGCACATACACGGAAGAGTGTAGGCAGAAAAGGTGAGTGCTTCCAGACAGCCAACCAGACTCCTCCTGTTGAGCCTTGCGGCTAGTATTGAGGCTGAGACTGATTTGGAGTCCGTAGGCTAACAAAGGACGACTCCTCGCTGAGAAAACCGATTTACAACGACGCGAATGCTGCACAGCCTGAACCGCCACTGGCAGGCAAACATCTACTTTCATCATCTGCGACAGTGCCGAGTTCTATTTCGGGAATTGGTACTTTGAATCTGAACACTCCACAAACAAGTGAGGACGTGGATATGCCATATACGAGTGAAGAGGCTGGCCAGGCAATAGAATATCAGCCCAGGAAGCGAGCGGCCAGAGGAGATGGAATATCAGCTGGCTCAGCCAGTCCATTTTTTGACTCATCAGCCCCGCCGCCTCCACGACGTTCAAAAGCTCGACCTACCTCCAGACCAGATACAGGAAGTGAGATGGAGATGTTGAAAGCTTCCGTTACCCGCTCAAATATTGCAACTATACAGGCTCAGAGATTGAGAACACAAGGGCTTCAAACTCGGCTAAAGAACACTTTTCCGTCATTCCAGAGTTTGCCCACTCGCGGTGACAGTTACGACATCATTATGCAGCCAATCTCTCAACAACAACTTGTTGCAGAAGTGAAAGGCATTTATGCCGGATTAGGTTAGTTTTTCTTACCTTACCAGTAATATGCAAAAGTTTTTGAATCTCCTTCAAGTTCCACGAGATGAGGCTTTGAAGACATTTCTGAAAGTCGCGTTCTAATCTGGCACAGTTATGATTGAAGAAAAGTGCATTGATGTGGATAACAAGCAAGCTACACTCGCACAAACTGATCCAAATTCTCAACCGAAGCTCAATAACCAACAATGGTATGTCTGTTCACTCTCAAACCATTATTGGTTAGAGAACCTAGAGAGTGTCTCCTAGTATCATGCAATGTGCAAACTGATGCTTTGAATAGGCAAGCACTCATCGCGTTACATCGGGCTCTGCTCCATGAGCATCATGACTTCTTTCTCGCAAGTCAACACCCGTCTGCATCGCCTGCTTTGAGACGTCTAGCTTCCAAATACGCGATGCCAGCTCGCATGTGGAGACATGGAATTTATTCTTTCCTTGAACTTCTAAGGCACAGACTCCCTGCGTCTCTTGACCATATGCTTGCCTTCATCTACTTGGCTTACTCAATGATGGCGCTACTGTATGAGACCGTGCCCGCCTTTGAAGGCACGTGGATCGAGTGTCTTGGAGATCTGGGTCGGTACAGGATGGCAATCGAAGATGGCGACATTCGCGACAGAGAAGTCTGGACCGGGGTTGCTAGGCACTGGTATTCGAAGGCTTCCGATAAGGCGCCAACGACTGGTCGCTTGTATCATCATCATGCGATCCTCGCGAGACCGAACGCGCTTCAGCAGCTTTTCTACTACGCAAAATCACTTTGTGTAGTAATTCCGTTCACCTCAGCAAGGGAGTCTATCCTCACTCTCTTCAAGCCTGTCCTCAACTCAGACAATGCATGTGGCCAATACAGACTTCCACCTCTGGATTTAGCATTTGTTAAAGCTCACGGCTTGCTTTTCACCAACCAAGACATTGAGAAATTTGATCTCATAGTCAAGGAATTTCTTAGTCTTCTCGACAACCAAATCAGCAGGGTAACAAGAAAGTTCATGGAGCAAGGCTATTACATCGCTGTGGCTAACAGTGTGGCAATGCTTGGTTTTGCTTCCGAGGACAATCTTGTTATCCAAGCTATGACTAAGAATCCCACAGGCGAATCTGATGTGGAGATGGCTAGTGACGATAGTCCAGCGATGAAGTCTTTTCAGCGAGCAGAGGGCTTGAGCAACGAGACACTGAAAATTGTGCTCCACAGGATCGGCGATCCTAACGTGTTGCCATTTATACATCTAACACTTGTGTTCATGTACCACTTGGCAAGACATCCTGTTGCGATGACGCTGCTCGAGACATCGTTCCCATGGAAGCCATTGATCACAATGTTGAATTCAATGATCACGCCATATCAGAAGCTGACAAGTATCTCGGCATCAACTATAAAAGGATTGCAAAACGTTCTCTCACAGCTTCCTCATATGCCCTCAGTGGCCAACATATTTGACAGTGAAGAATGGGAACAGACCAGAAATGAACTGTTTCCGGACTTTGAGAGTTCAGATTGGACGGAAAATGTGAGGGAAGATGTGAAGTTTGATTCTTCAAAAAGTGAGCGGTGGAGCGACATGATGTCTGATTATCCAGCTCGTAAGACACACGCTACGTGGGGAAAGTATGAGTGGGAGTGGAAAAAAACTATCCAACTCAACAACAGTGAGAGCTGGAAACTCCTGCCAGTGTGGACCAAGAGCACTGTTACAGTTACAAAAATTGGGGAATTTGAATTCAAATTCGCGCATTTCAACATTTGGACGGAGGTTATAGATAAGATGCGAGACAGAATCCGGAACAGCCACTGGGTGAAGCTTACGAAGGAGAGGATGGAAGAAGCCGTGAGGCTGGAGGTTGAAAGGATTCAAGCAGAGATCACGAAAGTTACGACATTCGATTTCTCGGCCGTGGCAGATTTTATTACCGTCTGTTTAACAGATTTCGACATGGACGTGATTGTTATGACGAAGTTAAGAGGGGAAGAAAAGCGGACATGGCCAGATTTCATACACTGGAAGGCACGACAAGTCCTGGAGTTGTCACTCCAACAAGTCAGCTTTGAAGTGAGCCTATCGAACAGATTCGTACACACCAACTTCCCATTGCCAATCAAGGATGACCTACGACCCTTTCCGGAAGACTTTGCTGTACGTGGCCTGCTGTGGGCAGACGGTTATTACCCCGAGAAGTGGTTCGCGAACGACAAGATAGATGATGCAGAGAAGTATCTCGAAGTCGCTTCGATGACTGCTGATCGGCAAGAGCGCATCCTCTGGCTTGCGTGTCGCATTGAGAGTCTTGGTGACTGGATCAAATATAACGGCGAGTCGAAGATGTTCTCAACGTCTTCGTCAAGAGCAGGACTTGAGCTCGGGTAGGCCTGGCAATGAATGTATATAACATGGCTGTAGGATGAAATTGAGACTACCCATGAGATTACTGCCTGGTCTCATTCTTTTCTCGGAATCTGCGAACAGGAGTTAGATGAGGTAGTTCGAACGTGAGGCTGTCAAGTGAGACCGATTCAGATCACTGCTGTCTCTCGCCCAACTTGTGGATCATGCACTGCTTCCATCTACATATTTCTCCCCTCCAGTTACAGAGTGAGGGCATGCACCGTACTGTTGAGTTTGGAGATCCGCGGAGAGCGTCAGCCTGATCTGGAGATCAGAAATGAGGGGGACTTTACCTTGCCAGAGATGCAACGTGGTATGTGCTTCGCGTCCTCCCCAGTGTCTTGCTCCCCGAAAAAGCCACGACAGGAGCGACTTGCAGCGGATGTGATGAGCCTCCTTTCGATTACTCAGCTCGAGATGGAGACACCACCTGGTTCATCAGCGTTGGTATTCAATCAAAACTTCAGCCGATCTTCTCCCAGGAATCCATATCCTTTGCTCAAAGTTATTCAGGAGGGCCTACGCGCAGACGTTCATCTCCAAGGCGTCATCTTCTCTACTGACCAGTTGGGTGAAAGCAGAGAGGAGAAACCTGGTATGGATTTCCTACACAGATTATCTTGATCTAACACCCAAAAAGATTTGATCGACCTTCGGACGGATAGGAAATTCGTATCATCGCTCCACAACCAAAGAGAAAACTCTCGAATATGGAAGGAACTTGGCGGATTGGAGGAAGTTGCAATTGTGCATACAACAAGAGACGCTGTTCGTCTGGTCAAAGAGCAGTATAAAGGCGCTGAAGTTCTCGTGACTGGAAGTGGTTATTTAACTGGCAACATTCTCCATATTTTGAGATCAACTACATGAGGTGTGTTGGACCTGGATTGGCATTCTGATCTAAAAGATATGACGACGTGTGTGCTCAGTCTCAAGAAGTATGAATACAATCTGACTCTCACTTCTCTTCAAAATTCGCCATGAACTACCTCTCTCAATCTATTCAGCTTCGAGTGGTTTCCGGCCGTATACAACAACACTATTTGACAATCCTGTTCAATATCAACGGGTGTCGTGGAGACTGACCGCCTTGAATACCTATACGTTACCCCTTGATCACCTATGGTACAGAATGTAACATGCCAACATCCTCTTGCCACAAAATCTGGTTCGCCGCTCCCGAATCTATGCTTTGGAATTCAAGAGACGCCCAGCTGGCGTCCCAGAACAGCGAGTCAGCCCCGGAGCACACCTGAGATAGACAACGGAATACTTGGAAATCCAAGACACGCCCAATCGATGTCCCAGAGAAGCGAGTCCGCCACCTGAGGTTGGAGTGGAGGAGTGCTCTGTAATCCGAGTGATGTCCAGTCGACGTCCAACAGAAGGGGCTCCAGACGATTGGTTTTGGGCTCCATTCGTATGCCTCGTGAACTGCCATCAGTCCACGGGCGTGGCCTAAGCTTAATATTGTTACATGCGAGCTTTTGTTCTTCCGAAATTGGGTTGGTCTGTAGATTACCGCTGGCGATAATTGATTTGCCTGATCCGCTTCCATCACTTGACTCGGGGTGCGCATCAATGCGACGACGTTTTCTCGGCCTCTGCATGACATATGCTGATCCTGTGTAATGAATAAGCATGAGATAATGACAAATACCTGAGTTGAATTCCAAATGGGATTAGAGTCGGTAACGCACCAGAGGAATCCTTTCAACAATAAACAACAACTCAACAACTTCGACCTGTGATGCCTCGAGCTGCGCAAAACTCCCGCAGAGCCAGGAATGGCGGAATGGCCTCCAATTCTATTATCGCGACAGCTTTGAAGTCGCCTGTACGAAACTGATTCCCCTTGCGAGGTGCAAATCCAATTCTAATATGCCCCCAAAATACCTTTGAACAACGATGCAAGAGAAAGCGAAGCGGCTGCAATCACGGCATGCTCTCCACGATATACATATAAATCAAATCAAGGCTGCGGCGTCTTTTATCCAAAACCCTACCAATTCCGAACGAGCAGGCAGTTATTCGCCATCCTTCAACCCAAAACACCACGACGAACACTAGTTGCTCCTGCACGTGCATTCGCTTAAGAAAGGGGCTGCCGAGGTGAAGCGAGCTGTCAGCATCATGGAACGAAGTCATATCTAAATAGCGAACTGAGTAATGGGTTGAAACATCCAAGGGAAATGTCATTGCTATAAAGAACGGGGACTAGTTAGAAGCAGCATGAACCCTCTTCCCAAGTCCCTTTCCCTTCCCAACTCTCTTTGCCTTCCTGACTCCCCTGTCCTGCTTAAGTCCCGTTCCCAACTCAACTTCTTTCCTACTTTCTTTACCCCCAGTCTGTTCCTTCAATTGTCGACGGAATCGACTAAGTCCCCTGCGATATGCTTCAACGCGCCTGCAAACAAATTCGAGAATGCCTAGTGTTGCCCTAGTCGCATCAAGCTCGGATCGCAGAAACTCCTGGTTCGATAAGTCATCTGGCCTGATAGTTCCTTCACCGTCATCTCTAGTCATAACCTGGATAGATAGCCGATCGAGAATTCTATTGGTTGTGCCCTCGTGATGCATTAGTTGTTGGTCAAGGCGACTTCGAATTCGATCTCCACGTTGAAGTTGGCGGGAGCCGCGATTGTCGAAGAGATCGTAATTGTCTTCCTTCTCATCAACGAGGTCATCATCATTAATGAGTCGGCGGACGAATTCGGGAACTTTGTATCCAGGCTCCTCTAATTCAGATTCCTCGTCAGCATCAGTGATCTCGATTGCTGTGTCGAGAGCTACTCCGTCCATGGGATCAGAGTTTGAAATCCTGCCTGGGGAGAGGGCATTGGACGACTCATCCGTGGCACTCGTAGGATCAACCTGCGCATCTCCGGTGGGATCCTTTGGTACAACCTCAAGTGTCGGATTGGATGGGGAGGCCTGCGCATGTCCGGGAGAGGGGCTGCCTGCTGTGTCCTCGACTGTCGGATTGGGCGAATCAGCCGCTGGACCAGAGCTCGCCATGTTAACCTTGCCCGAAGGATTGGCAGGCATACTCCCGGTTGGATCGCTGTGGTCATCTGTTGTGTTGTCCGCTGTCAGATTGGTTGACGCCCCGGAGGTTGGGCCTTCGTTTGTTGGAGTAGCTCTGGATGAGGCAGGTGCTACATCCTCTTCCATGGTGTTGGTGCCAGGATCTCCAATCATAGCATTAGAGGTGCCTGAGATCGTCGTGGCTCCTCCAGAACTGTCGTTCACAGGAAGCTCAGAGTCACCATTCGCAGCGATAGGAGGGCCTGCGATCATCGTAACTTCACCCGAAGCGTCGTCCACAGCGGCGGTGGAATTAGCGGTCGGAAGCTCAGAGCCATCATTCGCGGCGATAGGAGCACCTGCGAGCATCGCGACTTCACCAGAAGCGTGGATCGCGGCGGCCGTGGAATCAGCTGTCAAAGGCTCACGGTTTCTCGCGTTGGTAGGTGCCAAATTGACTTCAACACGTCGACCACTTCTGAGTTCGCGCATGATTAAGGTGAAGATGAGGTTGACGAATTTGAGAGTGAAAGTTGATGAGAGTTGGAGACTCTGCGAGGGGGAGTTGAAGGGTATTTATCTGCTGGCATTGGCTTCGCACACGCCAATCCAGGGTTAAATGTTGTCCACGGGGTCAGACTTCTTGCTTTCCATTCGCGAGTTAGTGACAGCCCGGTCACACTTGGAGCAGTCACACCGTTGGTGACAGATAAGACCAGGCCGACCGAGCGGTCGTGTGAGGCATGAATTATATAAATAGTTCAAGCTGAGAGCCAGGAGTTCCAACTAATTCTCCACACTACCTCGCCTATGTGACTCCCAACATCTTCCAACGGCACAGAAATTCCATCCCTAGGGATTAATGCTACACCAGCATACGCGCAAGTTCGATTGGCAAGTCGGAAGGTCGCGAGGTCGCTTGATCCAAGTTCTGAGGCAATGCAACTAAGCAACCCTTGGAATATAAGATTACATTGTGTGTATATTTTGGATGGAAGCATATGAAAATCTGGGATGAGGGATTTGATAAAAGCAGTAATACCAAGCATCTCGTGAGCACAGGCATAAAACGGGATTAATTTGGGCCATGTACCAAAGAATAGACCTTCGTGCGTTGTACTCCTCCGGACCCTGGGACCATAACACGTGACCCAAGACCGTAGTCTTAATCCCGTGATACCCCTTCAGGTTCTCTTTACCTCAGGCACTCAGGCCATAATCCAAGAGGAGTTTAGCTCCGCTAGGATAAAGGTATTTCCGCTTCCGACAGATCACGTTTTGCTTATACTTCTCTTGTATAAGGCCTGAGGATCCTGTTAAACGCGCGCATTGATTATTTGACAATTTGTATGTATTTTTCGCGATTCGATCTACGAACATCTTTCATTAGATCCATGAAGCCTTTAGCATTCATGTCTTGAATTGCCTGGTCAAATTCATTTTGTTTCAAAGTATTAATGCCGCATTGCTTGAGACGAGTATAAAGAAGGCCAATAACCCGAGCGTTGAAATTATGAAGAACTAGCTTTTCCAGAACCTGAAAGGTTGCACGGTCCGCGGGAATATTCTTGCGTCCCTAGAAGTTGATGTTGTGGTAGAGCGTTGAAGCGTCTTGCTGCTCTATCGTTCCATAATGTGTCCGTTTCATAAGCCAGAGGAAATTCATGCGCAGGTGAAACAGAGCAGCGACTCTTATTAGCCAGTCTTTTCTGTCGTATGCTACAGATGCGTCCACTTGTTCAGCCTACACAGATCAAATAAGTGAAGAGGTTTTCTAATCGCCAAATGCCAAGAACAAACGGTTGTTAAATTCCGTGTTACTTAGTTGGAACTAGTGTTTATAGATATTCTTCACAACCTCGTAGGAGCCATCTAGAGTACCTTCGTTGAAGAGAATCGGACCAAGGGTCTTGCTGTCTGTTTTTTAAAGCTCAAGCAGCTCGACTACTGGCATAGAGGGGTAAAGAATGTTAGACTTAGAGAAGATAGATTTGACCGATTTTGGATATGCTGTTCGAATTGCCTCCGCTATAAAGTAGGCGTTAATCTTGGCGGCAGTCTCGTCGTATACTGCTGTACCAGGAGAGTAGAGAAGATCCTTTATTGTAAGTAGAACCTTGCGGTGCAGTATTGACTTCTTTAATCTATCCGAGGGGATGTCGGCACCTCTAAAAACCTTTCCCGTTGTCACAGAGCGCATTTCTGCGTGGTTTAAAATGAGTTGATGCTTGACACCTTTTCGATAGTCAAACTGTTTCTGCGACCGCAATAAAGAGTGCCTGCCAGCACGATCTACACTTTCCTCCCAATGCTCTACCTAGGCATTCACCTCCGAGATCATATACAGAAGCCTGTTAACGACCACGTACAGAATTACCTGTCCCACAATAACCCATATCTTAGGGACGGGGCTTTCTGAACAGCCTCAACTATTTCAACATAACGGAGATTCTTCCCTCAAACTCCCACGCCGTCCAACCTCATTTCTCCAGGAGAACCTCCGCAACTGGTCTGCCGCGTCCTGAAGAGAGCTTGGGTTTTTCTATTGTCCGAGAGGCAAGGAGTTTCATTAAGTGATGTGTCTGAACCAGGGGCAGGTTGAAGCCAAACTGCACCTGTCTCGCGTAGCGATTAGGGGCTTCGCTTAAATAGCCGACGACAACATCCAGAAGTCCACCTGTTTACCCCTTTCCGTTTGTAGGAATCCATTCATCATGCATTTGCAGGAATGATAATGGCCAGCATAACGTGCGTCCCTGCGTAGCGAAAAACCTGGTTTGCCGGAAACGACCAATAAGATCACTAGGATCACGGATTAGTCTCCACCCATGTCCTCTTTAAATCAACCACAACAGAAAGTTTTCATATTGAAGATTAGTAATACGTTCATAACACTATTCTTATCAACATGGTGACTTGTGAATTTGGAAAATTGACCAATTTTTCGGCACACCAGGTTTTTCGCCACGCACGGATAGACGTTAGCTCATCTTCTTCATGAGACCTACGTATAATGCGGGGACACGTGAAGGCTGCTCGGCTGCACCAGGACACGATGCAAGTTCCCAGAAACCGAAATCGAGCCGGAGCATCAGTGGGTGTAGGAATGCGAACTCGATCTTCGCCTCCAAGTAGGCTGCAACGTGAGAGGTTATCTCCATGACGTGCTCCAGATCCCCCGATGTCGCCGTTGATATCCGGATCCCCGTTAGCAACGGGCTCCGTTGTGACCGACTACCATGTGCACGTATCTCACACGCCGGAGAGAACGTGTAAGGTGCTGGGACATTCGAATATGTCGGAGAGCTTCAAGATAGGTGCATGTTCCTTCTCCTTCTTTCTTCCGTGGAGCACGCACATGGAATGGCAAGATGTCATCAGCGTGACCCTTGAAATGTGCGCTAGAGCCAAGCACATGTATGTAAGCCTTCGTCCTGCCCAAGAATCTTCAATCCTCCATCTTTCTTCTTTCCTCTCCTTCCATACCTCAAGGAAATGCCCTTATAGCACATCTAAACCAAAATCAACCAACTTTGAAGTCTGATATTGAGAACCTGACGGCGTTCCTGATGCAAGTCGTGGAAGACCAGCGTGTGCCCAGCAAGAAAACTTAAACTCGAGATGTTGTCCGAGCACGATATGGAGTCCCGGGAGCGGGCAGGTGGGACGTTGAAAGACCTAACTGTTATTTGAGTTCTCTGATGAGATAGACTAACTTACACGTCCTTCTCAACAGACGAGGTGCTCTCTCCATTGTACCCACCTAGCCCCGTAACTCCGGCGTGCTCTTTCACAACGTCGGAACCAGCCAGCGATGATAACGGTTTCGATTATTCTCTCATTGATCCTCTGCTCCTCGACCTCGATAACAGCTTACAGTTCAAGCTCCTTTCACGATTTGTAGTCGCGCAGGATTAAAGCCTTGCTGTCATTTAGTATGGACATTGTTGTTAAAAAAACAGAATAACACTAACTCAGTCATTCTTTTTTTCTTAAAATTGTTATACGCGTGAACCTTCTGTTTCCTTTCCTACTTGGACCCAACTAGATAGGTGAGAATTTGGATATTAGGAACATACTTTCAGCTGGTTGCGGTATTGACATCCATTGCATTGTGGAGATCTGAAGATGGCCATCGAAACTTCGGAATGTGATAGTCATGCCATTCGTAGTAGTCCAGATTGTGTAGGTAGGTTCGGTATCCCTGAGACATCGGTATAAACCCGACTGTAATGAATGGACACTACCACTGCTCCAGCGCAATTCTCTGCCTTCTGGACCTGCTTCTTCCCTCCACGTCTTGCTCTTGATTTCTTCCATCGCCGCATCATGAAGTGCTAGCTCCTGATTCTCGTAGGTTATATAATTCTTGAAGTCAATGACTAGGCAACCGTCGTCCGCAATGCGCCTCGGATTCCACAGTAGATTCAGGTTCTGATTCACACCGATCATCTCCTTTGAATACGGGATTATCTCGAAACCCCTCTCTACGTACTTAGCCACGCACCGCGGAGCCTTCGCTTTCTTTTCCGGATGGCGAGTCCCGTCGAGCTCCCAGACCATTATCTTGTTCTGGGAACTAATTTTATGGTACATTGAGACCGCACACCATCCTGAAATGAAGCATTGGACGATGCTCGAGTGGAACTCCACGATGGTTCCAAATGCTCCCAGTGGGGCTTTATTGTACCACATGAGTTGAATACTTTGACCGCACAAAGTCCCGTGCAAGATGAGAAAGTTTCCATCATAGGCGTTTTGAGACTCATCATAGGTAGTTTGCCACTCAGCCCCCATATGCCAAAGCGTCTTGCTGAACATAGCAGCAGCAGCGTTGCCCCCAGTACAGTAGAAATCCCAGTCCGAAGTTTCAGTGGCGGCCGAGGGATAGAAGAATGCACTTGCTCGAGAACCAGATAAAACTACATTCCATTGTCGCATCGCAGACAAGAGTGTATCTGGGTATCGAACTAGACTCCTAAGATAAGGTCGCGGATCATTCCTGTGGTATCTTGCCTGGTCGATTGTAAGCGTCCCCGTCGCATCGCATAGAGATTGCAGGTCACCGTCGTTTGTATATACGGCTATATTCGCGGCGATCTCGGCAGGCACCCGCAAAGGCCGTCGAGGTTGTTCCATCTCTGTTCGAGAAAAGTTCATCGGCCAAGCCAATCGTCGACGCTATTGAAGGTCGTCGACTAGAGCCAGGTCGTTGGTCAGGCATGTTTTAAATACTTTTGTCTTCGATTGGGAACCAGCCAAGAGCCCGACTCACTTCCGGGACCTGTACCCCAGGACCTAAGATCCTAGGTCCTGGATCCTGAGAAGAGTATACTCTAAAGTCTAGAACTTTTTAAGATTAGTAGTTCCAACATCCTTTTGAATTACACTCTCCGTGCGAGGAACAGAATCGTAGCGGACAAGAGCACAGGCAGCCAATAATAACCTTTCTAATAAAATAAGACTACTTCCTTCTATAGACTAGGTTTAATTACCTTCCTCTGATTCGTTACTAGCCTCATCTTACAACCCGAATAGAGAATCCAGATATGAGGCTCTGCGATGTTGAGCCGCAGAAGCTTCTAACTGGACTATTAGCGGTCGCCACGCTGTCATGTGCCGTCCGTGCCGCAATGGTCTGGTATTTAGAATATTGCGGGCCGCTGCTGCCGGAGACTTCCGGGAATCGAGGTCCCAACCAACAGGATTCACTGACACTGCCATCCTTGGCCACGTGGATACCAGAACTCGGAACTCGGAACTCGGAGCTCGAATCTCAAGTCTACTCTGGTAAGTAGAGTACGGAGTGGGGCAGAATAAGCTGGCCGACTAACGGAACCAATTGGGGCGCAGGCACAGAGTTGCGCTGGAGCAGCGGCAGAATCCATTCATTCCACTGGGGTTTATACCGGTGTCTCAGGGAAACTGAAACTACCTACACAGTCTGGACCCATTCAAATGGCATAACGTCCATCCCTGCGTAGCGGAAAACCCTCCATGCAGGAAAAAATGATAGGTACTTTGGCTTTAAGCATATCAAAATCTGTACATATCTTAAAATCTCTTATATTTTATTATAAGCTAGATTTTATAGCTAATTTTTAACAACTTCAACTCCTTTTATTAGAAAATTATATTCGCGAAGTCGTTCTCACGCCTGATTTATAGAGTGTCTCCTTTTATAGCGCAACAGACTTCCTCTCCTACAGCTGCACCACTAAGCTTGTACTGCCTCTAAAAATAGAAAAAGGGTCTTAGCCGAGTTCTTTAGCCTCCCTACTTTGCGGGAGATCGTCAACAGCGTTGTAGCGGCTGTGGCGTGTAGATTTCTGCAGAATCGCTATGCGGGTCGGTACCTTCGGATCGAAGCGAGTGACGATCTTGGGAGGGGAATAGCCCCGCAGGCCCACAGTGCTCTGATGGTCAGTATCCCGCATCGGTGTGCTGTTTACAACTTAGGTTACAGTAGCACCAGCCTTCTTTCGTGAGTTGTCATTGGCGTATTGGGATTAGGCTATACAGAACGTCTTACCCCGCACGAAGTTGTCGCCTCCTGATTTGAAGGAACGTAGGCCGATGGGAAGCGCTTTCAGATAGGTCAAATTTGGAGATGAAATGGATAACCCGTCCGGAGCCTTTAATTATGTGACACGTTGCAAGGCGCTGACGTGCTGAAATTGCTCAAGACAGGGAGATTTGTCATAAATACAGTCTGGCGTCAATGAAAATGGGACATCGATCAGAACCCGTGCCACAACATCAGCTTGCTCATCTTGCAAGCCGAACCGCCAAAGCCATATTCGACAACCCCCCTGGCCGGAGACGATGTGCCAGTACAAAAGCCGAGTCAGCAGCTGCGGACACTACAAGGTGACGCTTTGGACTGCGTGCGATGACGCCAAGAAGATCAAGACCCCATGCGATTATAGTTCCAGTTCAGAAGATGCGAGTACCACAGGAGGATTATGTTATCTGGATGGATGTGACAATAAGCCTGGAGGTAAACGCGAGGGTCCAGGTAAGTTCTGTCGTGTTGGAAGAATACTTCAGCTACTTGCTTTCTACTAATACTACCTAGGTGCCCGCTCTGACGGCGGCTTTGACCCCGATGACGTTGATTGGGACGATGTCTGATATTGTCCGAGCAGATGCTGAGAATGAAAATATGGAAATTATATCTTGAAGTGGAATACGAGGAGGAATCTCTGTGGTGGCGAGGAGCGAAACCTTTCTCAACACCTCCTGCTCTACCGCGCTGTATGTAGCCTGAGACATTACAGAGAGAATCTGCCCTAGTGCCCAAATATCGTTCTGTTTCCGTGCTTCAATTCCCTGAGACCATGGTTCGGGTATCAGTCGCATCTCTGGCGATAGCCATTTTCGAGTTGTGCCTCCAATCCCACTCACATCGATCAATATGGCGTGAAAATCCTTGTTGAGAACGATATTTTCTGGCTTCAGGTCCATATGTGGGATGCCATTCTGATGGAGGTCATGGAGGGCACGAGTGATCTGGAGCGCCAAACATAGCCAGGGAACATCGGACTGCCGTATTTGCAACGCGTGTTGTAGTGTGCCGTTCGGATGATACTCGAGCAGAATCCCTTGTAGACTGGCAGGAGTGTCACCTTCTATGACCTTCGTAGTTCGATAGGGATTGTCGGACACGACAGCGGCAACGAGCTTTACAACATTCTCGCTATCACGCAACCGTTCCAGATTTCGTAGCTCCTGTTCTAGAACATCACTATCTCGCGGCACGTAGAGCGGCCGATCTACTTCCTTGTAGACGTAATCGATGTTACCAACATATACACGGTACACGCCCATACCAAGTTCTTGTATCTTCTTGATATCCAACAGGTGTCTCGTAGGGACACCGCAGCTCCTAACATCGTAAGGCGGGAATCGCACTCGGTATGGATCTTCCTGTACACGGAACCACAGATTGTCGACAATATTCGCGTACTCGCTTTCGAGGTCTAATGGCGTCTTTAAATGTAGTTGTTGGTAATGCGTCTCGCACTCTCGCGAGACAAGAAGCTCGGTAACCGTGCCATCGAGGAGTTGTGGAACGTCGAAATCGATGCAGAGGCAGAGGTTCTCAAGGTCTTTCCGGCGTTTAGCTACTTTAGCAAAGGTACTGTTTTTAGCAGATTGGAGTTTGCCATGAAAAGTAAGCTTCACATGCCACATGCGGTCAAGACAATGAAGAACAAATCTCAGTCCGCGTTTCCTAGGTTCTGTCCCTCTTCCCTCAGTCTCTTCTTTGTATGTCTTCTGCGTAAGGTGAATTGTCCATGAGTCTGAATTTGGCGTCGTAGACATATCGGCGAGAGCGATGGCTTTTGTTGGAGTCTTGCAGACGAGTTGTCAGGAAAACTGCGTGATAGAAGAAGAGCAAGAGCCGCTCTGAGCGAATGATGCATTTGAACGTCAGCTGTGCTTGGCATTGATTACATAAGCGGATATGACTATCTCGGTGCCCTCCGCAAATTTTCGGAGGGGCGTGCGGGGAAACGTCCGATCCGAAGTACCGAACGGCGTGGCGGTCTGGCATAAATTTGCACGCCACAGCAGCCACAAGGCTGATAACAACTTCCTTTATGATTGGGGGGGGGCGCGTGGGGCTTAGAGCTTGAATAAGACCATTTTAAGGTTTTAGGAGTAGTGAGGAGTTTATGGTAAAGTAGTGATAAAGAAAGTATATTTTACTACAAAAGGAGACCCTTTGTAAATCAGCTGTAGCGGCGACGACATAAATACAAGCTTCGAGTAAAAAAGGTTGGGGGGTGGTCTAAAATAACCATATAGTATAACTTTCAAAGCATTGAAGGGATAATTAAAGTATACATAGATTTTTTAATACTTAAAGTCGAAGTACTTATCATATTTTCCGGCACGGAGGGCTTTCCTGGACGCAGGGATATACGTTAACTATCTCATTCACAAGCCTCGATCGTCCAGAAGTTGTAATGTGCTTGATTCCATGGATGTCGTTACCGCAACCGCTTGCAGGAGAGAGTTTCTTCTTTCATATAGCCAAATTTTCACCTATCTAGTTTTAGTCTATGTAAAGTAGCAAAGAAGGCAGAAAGTCCCTAGGCATATAAAAAAATTTCCAACATCAAAAAGAAGTCAAAACCAACTCCTGAATAATTAGGGTATCGCAGTAAATCGATACTCAGGGATGTCCATTTAAGGGTTGGCAGGATGTGCACGGCCCATGCTCCCCGTTGCTAGGGGCGCCAATCAATGCAAAATCGCCTCGATCGCGTCAACAAACCTTCGACTTTTCAACAACACCAACCACCAAACGACAATTATACCTGCCATGCCTCAAGCTGCGCACAGCTCCCACAAAGCCAGGAATGGCCGAACGGCCTCCAATTTCATGGCCGCAGGAGCTTTGAAGTCGCCCGTAAAGTACGAAATTGGATTTTCCTTCCGGGTATCTATCTGGTTCTAACATTCTTCTAGAATCCCTTTGAACGACGATACACAAGAGAAAGCGAAGCGGCTACAATCACGGCATGCTCTCAACGATATGCAAAAGAACCAAATCAGGGCTGCGGTGTCTCCTATGCGGAAACATACCAACTCGCCATCCTTCAACACACCGCGACGAATATCACGAATGGAGGATGATCTCGAAGGAGGATTGACAAGTGTTAGTGGAACAACCTTCACTCCACTGAAGCGCGTACCAATACTTGCCCATTTCGAGGAATGGATCAGAATGGCTTCAGACAACAAGATCAATACGACGAATTCCTGGAACTTTGCCCTCATCGATTATTTCTACGATATGTCTTTGTTAAAAGAAGGTGACGGTATCGACTTTCAACGGGCCAGTTATACCTTGGATGGCTGTGTCAAGATCTACACCAACAGAGTCGATAGTATAGCCACCGAGACCGGTAAACTACTGAGCGGCCTGGCTTATAGTAGGAGTAACAAGACGAAGGGCGAGAGCGGAGAAGAGCAAGGAAGTGAAGAGATGGAGGATGAAGATGGTGATGTCAGGAAGAAGCCAGAGAAGCGGGTGAGTCATTGTGGTATACCGTACGTTTTTGTTTCGAGTTTCCGAGGTACATCTGCTACTGCAAACGCGTTTCGGCACTATGGAATCTAGAACATCGTCGCATTGCAAGCGCGATTTATCTCGACGACCTTTCAGGTGGACCGGGCTATCCCTCTACCTTGCCAAGCAACCGCAGCAAGCAACCACCTGCAGTGAGCCCAGTCACCGTTTAGGCCTTGATGCCTCAGACAGCTCGGAGGAACTTGCCTCCGAGCTGAGATCAGGCAGCAGTGCGGAGCTTCGCACCTGCCTTGATTGGAAATCCCAGGTCCAGTAGCCGGGAAAAAGCGGCGGTCGAGATCTGAGTTCCGAGATCCCGAGCACCAATCACTCGGTCCTGTTCCACAGCACTACGACATAGGTCCGTGACATTGTCACCTCCGAGGCCACTCCCCCTCATCTACCAGCCCCTCCGATATCTCTTTCCTGAAAGACTGGACGATATTCGTATGACCGGCTTGGAGAAGCCTCATCTTTCCCAGGGCAGCCTGGAGGATATAGAGAACATTGAGGCTATCCTACAAACACTGGGGAAATGGCTTCAAAAGGCCACATTCGAGCCAGGAAAAAAGGAGAGGACGCAGAACTGTGCAGATCATGGGCTGCCTGTTGCAGCTGACCCTCTCCTGGATGCACTAGGTCTCAAGAAGGTACATAGCTGCAACTGGACATCAGAGCTAACTGGGGATAAGATGAACTCTGGACGCAAGAAGTGCTGAGAATTCACGGACCAAGCACCACGCGGATTGTTTCGAAGGTAGATATAGTCCCAATACAAGTCTGGGGATTGGATCCAACGTTGGATGGTAAAGAGTTGAGTGCAAAAACAATAACGCATGTCACGAAAGGGGTTGAGGTAGGAGCGGTAGAGATCTCCCGGAAGAGTGTTGAATCAGGTCTATCTAGATAGGAATTTGAGCTGATAATAGCCCTGTGGACATGTCGTACACTCTTGTGAAACTTCGCTGGGACGGACAGAAGCTATTTATCGAATACCCTCTGTATTTGCAATTACTAAACTCCTTCAAGGGTGGATGACCCGGCCCCGTTGCATCGGTATATCCAGAAAGAATTATCAGTTTAATCCCGCTGAACGGCCAAAGGAAGTAGGTTCTGTTGACTCGAGATTGGGGTTTTTCACTAAGGTAAATTAGAATGGACTTACCGATGGAGAACTTGAGGAAGTTCTGGGACCGCATGAATTCGGCGAAGTCATAAAATCCAGAAAAGGGAGACCGATTTTACGCCTTCTTGAAATGCTCGATAGAATAACGTTGAATTGTTCATAATCAGGCTAGAAGTGGATGTTCCGCGTCCAATCTCACAGGAAAGTCTCCCAGAAGCTACAAATACGCAAAATACAATACAAATGAAACATTATAAGCCAACACGAAATAGCACCCTCTATCGCAAGCCTGGCGGCTTCTGACCAATCACAATGACACTAGATGGATGTGGTGAGTTACTAGAGTATGCATTTGGAAGGAAGCTGCTCACAAAGTTTGAGAAAGGTTTGGTGTTTCCTTGAGCGACATTTGTATACGCGCTTCATCGAGGTAGACATTTTCACTGTTCCTGCCTAGAGTTTCAATCATAGGCCGCCGACAGTAACTCTGTATCCCCTCAACCAATCGAAGTTGATTTAGCATCCCTAGTTCTATTTGCCGTTGATCATGGGGGCCGACTGGTACGGTAAATCTGAACTCTTGGATGTTGATAAAGCCCGTGTCAACTAGCCAGCCTTGGAACTTGTTGGCGACCTCGAATTCCATTCCAGTCTTCGTCCCTGACTCAACTATTGTTTGTGTCCAGTTGGAAAGCACCAAATCATCATGGTTCAGGCGAATACGATGTTCGGCTAGCTCTATCCATCCTCCATGTTTGATTCCCCTAGCGTAGTTAGAATACTCTGCAGAGGAGTGTAGCGATGATCTGAGCCTCACATGAACCATTTGCGTAATAGATCCGACCAATTTCTCACACCGCCCTCCATCTCACGAACGTGAATCAAGTCCCAAGTGTTCTCGGCCTCCTCATACAGACTTGAGTTGATATCATCTATTTCGAACTCGACGTTTGAAAGTACCCACTTAGGCTGTATAGGTGTGATATCTACGCCGGACACTTTAGCAGAGCTGTACGCGCCCGCGAAATCCCTATCATCATTCAGCATCAGAATTATTATAACGAGGAGCGGACAAACGTTGGCCACAGTCCTGTGCCGGTACCAATATCAAGAACCTTCTGCCTGAAGTTAGAAGTTGGAATGCTTAAGATATTGCGAATGCTTACCTGGGGGTTGGACACTGGCGTAAGTGTGAGCTTTCCACCCAACACTTTACTCCAGACGGTGTGGCTAGGAATGTTAGCTCTGGAATATGAATAGATACGGTTTTGAAATACCTCAACATCATACGGTCCTGCTCGTTGTCGTCATTTGGTGCCCAAAAAGGTCCACCGTAGCCTGCGATTTGTTAACGAAAGGTCTAGATCCAAAGGTTTCAGGGAAACAACTATTGCTATGATAACGCCTCTTGTTTTCCCATACAAACTCCAATAGGGACGGGTCCATCGACTGTGCATCTGAGGCATTGGATGCAGTACTATACCCCTCGTCACCCGTGTCGGAGCCCATCTGTGGGGATATAGTCTGAGGGCGGGGTGGCTCGATGTTCTCGAGGCTACATCGAGCGAGGTCTTGGACCTGCAGGGTGCTAATGAGATGAAGAGGGTTCTGGGGAAGCGGTTGACGGACTGCAGGCTGGCAGTGAGGCACACTGGCCGGCTGCGGACGAATTTGCTGGCATGTGATTTCTGGTGAATCAATAAGAGGAGATATCTCGGATGATGGCGACAGAGGCGGATGAGCAGTGGTCGGATACGGCTTGATCTCCTGGGGCTGAAGTTGTCTGTTCCTCACTGCATTCTTTACTGAGTAGTAATCACATGGCCAACCCCCCTTCTTGCATGCCTTACAAGATGGCTTGGCTTCGTCACAGTTTATCCTGCGAAACCTGCCATGAAGAGTACATTAGTATGCTTGTGTATGCAGAAAACGAGAGAGTGAGTCTGTACTTGCAAGTGGTACATCCAGTCTTGACTTTTGGCTTGGAGGCACGGCGTCGTTTTTCTGTCGAAACTGAAGTCTAGTGGGGAGTTTAGTATATGTCGGCCAGAAGGTTAGGAAACTCTTGTACTCACTTCTGGGTAGTGCTTTGATGACAAGGTCTTCATCATTCTCGGTCGTCGAGTTGGTACAGCAGGATCGGGCGTTCTTCCAGCAGATGCAGGCTAATAAATGTACGACGGGCACGATTGGGGCATTGGTCTGCATATGTAAGATCCGGGTACCGAATCGACCAAATTACCGTGGTCTCATAAACGTGCTGCCTTTGGCCATAGGGCATGTGGAGTGGGCTTCCAGGAGTGCAATGAACATCCAGGAAGGGAGGTTGGCGCTTGCAAGCGTCTTCAGTGGGTCTGAAATCGATTTTGAGGCGTCGGCCTTGTGTAACTCTGTCACTTGTCAGTGATAACTCTGCCACTTGCCACGCATAACACTGTCAGGTGTCTATGAAGGCTCAGAGGAGATTGCCATGAAGAGCGGAACAGGTATCCGGATGCTCTATGGTACATTGATCCAATATTGTAGGCAGCATCGGCATAAGGGACAATGAGACACGAGATAACAAGGGAGAACAAGAACATCATGAAATATAGCTGCTCAGTGATCTGGAGAAGGTAAAGTGGAAGGAAAGCCTACCAAGCCCTCCTCGGCAATATTGAACCTACGCAAGTTCCACAAACCTCGCTGGTTGGAACGGACCTGCAGGCACGGCGGCAGATCGACCCATATTCCCAGCCTCATCGCAAGTAATCTTAGGGCGACAGCTGATTGAAAGAACGCCTAATGTTCTCCGTCTTCTTGCCTTCCTTCCTTCCTTCCTTCCTTCCTTCCCTCCCTCCCTCCTTCCCTCCTTCTCTCCCTCCATCACTCCCTCCATCACTGAGTTGCAATCACACAGGCCTCTCTCCAATAGATGAAGAGTACCCTATGGTATTTATCAATTGTCCCTTCACCTTACTATTGCACTTGTCGGAGTACTCCAGTGGGTGTTCGGATAGCGCGTTCGAGTTGCATCGACAGGAGGATGCGTTTCAATCGTCCTGTGTTTCGTCCTGGAAATATCAGTATCTCACTCGGTGGGATGGATATGGTCCCTCACCCTTCTGTTGTTCATATGCAGAAGTTCTGTACTCCTTTCGACCGCCCTTGTCATCGCTCTCCAGCATTGGGGCTGCTTTCCGCCACTTAGGACATGGAGTAAGGGAAATCTGGCCTCAATCATGAATTTCTTCTCAGGGTAATCATTACCGCTTGAGAAAGGAAATTGAGGCTCTAGTCTGGTCTGTTGCGCGCCCGAAAGGTGTTGAACCAGACTCGAAGTCGAGGTCGGCTTCTCCATTAGGCAGATTTTTTTGGAGGGGCATGAGGTAACGCTAGCACGATATCTCGGCAGCCCAACCATCTCTATCAAATTCTTCGACAGCGTACACGTCAGGTTCAGCATCAGTATTACGGTCTTGTAGTCCAGGGACTGTTGCTCTTGTAAGGCTGAATAGTCTCCTAAAGAAGGTCTGCAACACGACTAAAGTACCCAGCAATAGCGATAATTTTCACCTTTCCACTGGAAATCCAGAGTATCTCGACAACACACTGCTGCACCTATTGTCGGACGAGGTCGTACCAGATGCCTGTTACAAACTCATTCCTACCTCATCGCCAACAGGAATTGAACATGAAAATCCGGGCAAACGAACCGGAACAGATGGCTCAGCTCCTGAAGGATGTCAAAGATCATGTAAGTGGTAAATCAAGCACAGTGACATTCTTGCTAATTATGCGCAGATCGAGGGGGGTCCTGCCGTTTACCAACAGAGTCCGCATGGCACAAGAGATGTGAAGTTGCCGGCGGAGAAATGTGTTGTCTTTCTTATTAGAGGCAGATTTACGGTCGGTGGGAAGAACGATTATGAGAAAGGGCAGGCGCATGTAGTCGAGAATGAGACGACAATTCAGTTGGAGCAGAGCGCAGCAGTGGTAATCATCAGTCTGGAATAATATTGGTAATCTCTACTCAACGATCTTCCAGCATATTATGATGCTCGTTGATTGCAATGCTACTCCATAGCGTTGGAACTACCGTCACGCAGGGCCCCGTCATCCTCTCCGGTCCGTTGTCCCTATCTCCTACGGAAACTCGACAGGTCGACCTTGCAAGAATGCCTCCGTAAAATCCCATGCCTCATCTATCACCTGTGGTTGTGTGAACTGCCCTCCCTGACCTGTTATCTGTATCTCCTGGGAACCAAATTCGAGAGGCCGGCCACGCAAGAATGACTCGTCGAAATCCCATTTATCGTCCACCATCTGTAGCTGCGTCATCTGCCCTTGCGACGAGTTCCATGGTTCTCCTTGATCCGTTATCTGTAACGGAGCTTCGAGAGGTTGACCTTCCATGAACGACTTGGTGATATCCCATGCCTCATCTATCAGCTGCGTGGACTGCTCCCCTGTTGCGCTCCATTGTCCTTGTTGATGCGATGGCGGCTGCTGGTTTGTATCGGAGCGTTTAGAGGTGCATAAGCTGGAATTCTGCGCGGCGAGGTCTCGAGTATAGCTTTGGTTGTTCGGAGACGTTCTCTTGGTAGGTGGTGGACAAGGCTGTGGTTGATGCGCTGGTGAGAAGCCACCTTTGTGAGAGGATGATAAATCTGGATCAACTCCAAGTGGGGTTTGTTTCTCAGCCGTCGGACTTAATCTCCGTCTCTTCGTCTCTGGCTCGATGTGTTGTGTCTCGCTCGCCGGTTGAGGACTCGAAGATCGTGAATCTTTAGTAGTCGTAGCATCCAGTTGCCTCTTTGATTCTGATCCACTGTTAGCATTAACACGACCATGTGGCAGATGGCTTACTGCTTCGGTCTCGAGGTCTCACGAAGGTAGGAGGTGGATCAGGAACAGTCTCTATCAGGAGCGTTAGCAGACGAATTAGAGGGGTAGTGCCATTACTTGCTCTTCGAAGGGACAAAGCCATCGATGTACTCAAGTATGCTGGCCTTCTTTGGGATACATTTAACAAGCTTGGCGAGCTTGATCGTCTCTGCTTCGGAGAGGTCGTCGATTTCTTCGATCAACTTGTTTTCGTGCTTTGCCAAGAGACCGAGTGCGACAACTCCTGCATCCTGTGAATATTCGTGGAAAAGGCGTTCGGTACGGTGTCCGTATTTCCCCTCACGACAGGCTTCGAGTACGCGTCGCAAAGGCTTATATCCCTCCCACGGTATCTGAAGAGCGGACTGAAAAGAACCTGTAATGAGAAGCAGCTTGAACTTGCTTGGTGGAAGTGTGACCCGACAGATTGCTTCACACAATGCATCCCCAACGGCGTTGGGATCTTTCGCAAATGCTGTAATTACATCTAGATCTTCGTCAAGTTGTTTCTGGGGGGATGTAAAGCTCAGCTTGACGTGCACTGCCATCATTGTCGAAGATGTGAAGAAGTGCAGGTATGGAAACTGGCAAAGTTATCGATGGCAAGTGGCAAGGTTAACAGTGGCAAGTGACAAGGTTAACAATGGCAAGTGACAATGTTAACAATGGCACGTGGCAAGGTTAACAATGGCAAGTGACAATGTTAACAATGGCACGTGGCAAGGTTAACAATGGCACGTGGCAAGGTTATCTGTGGCAAATGACACAGTTGCAGCGGTCAGAAACTGGATGGGGAAGCCCGCACTGAAGAAGGCCCATGCACTACTGTGTCCCACGCATTGATTGCGAAAGAAAAGGCTCGGCGCTCACGCTGACAAATAAGAGTGCTATTTGCTTTTGGCTGTGCGACAGCGTGCGGATCGTTCATTGTTGGAGGAATTTTTGAAACATCAATGGTGCAGTTCTCCCCAACAAAAAAAAGAAAAAAAGAAAAAGGGAACGTCTCGCGTGATACTCTTCGATTCATAAGATTCCCATTGGACTAAAGGCAAGCTTGATCGATTATCTTGTAAGCGAGTATGGTATTGACTCGAGTGCAAGGATTTAAAAACAATGTCAGGGTCCAGGGATGCTCCTTGATACCAGCAGCTAGGCTTATATTCGGTTCCAGAACTAACGAACGGACAGGTTTGAGATGCTTCCAGAGTTGGTGGCTTCCAGAGGACGAAACGGGTCAGCCTGGCATAGATCGGTCCAGAGGTTGATCGAACGAGTAGCCTTGATCCCTCACTTCTTTTAAAAGCAAGGCAAACCACCTCTGTTCGCCTTGTTCTGTTTTCTGACAACCCATTGGCCCCTCATACTTTGTAGTCTTCCTTCATCCACTACTGCGGAAGTACCTTGGACTGATCCGCCTTCATGTGTAATTATACGAAGGTCAAATTCGGCTGCAGACACCGTCGCTATATTGTTCGGGAGTGGTGCAGAAACTACGAGTTCTTCCACAGAAGATGCCCTGCTTACATTTCAGCCGACGAGCTCAGGTACCATTTTATCTTCCGTATCAAAGGTATTATCGTTAATAATTTTCATAGGCCTGACGATCGATGCGGTCAGTGTATGAGTAGTTCCCAGATATAGTATACTAATGAAAATTTCTAGGAGACTGCTGCAAGCCAGCAATACATCCAAGTTGGGTGGTTCGAGTTCGGAAGATGGGTTTCGACGAGTTTCTCGTCGTGGCGCCAACTCGCCCACCGATGCATCAAACCCTCGCCGTAACTTGATCATCCTCCAAGGGCCAGCCTTCTTCCTGGGCTTGAGAGATGCATATGCACCTGCAAGGAATTGGCATGATTTGTCACTCAGACACTGGAGCGGGCAGGAAGTGAGTGGACGTCCTTCTTGGCTCCTTGCCTCCTGATCCACCAACAGCTGTCAGCCGATGCTCTGGAGGGCATCTACCTTTTGTTTCTGGTTGACTGTGGAGATGTTACGGACACGATAATCGTGGCTGGGCCACGTTGCTTCAATGCAACCGAGCATTTTGGCCCTGTCCCGTTCTGCAATATCGCCCTTATGCGAGTGTTTGTCTCAGTTGCAATTGATTGCAGAAGCACACATCTATGATTGACACCCTCTCGGCAGCACCCAGACTACAACCGCTCTTATCAACCTCACACCTCTTACTCAAGCACGATTTCATATCAGCATCCATGGCCGATTGCATCCCGCAATTCCGGGAATTCCCTTCGGATATCACGCAAATGATCTGGGAGCAGCTCATCATCAAAGAGCCGCGAGTTTTACCTATCAGAAGGAATGGCAAATACGGAAGAGAAGCCGGCACGCAGGGCTGGGAGTTTCCCTTCGCACGAAACCCTGTGTTACTCCACATCAATCAAGAGTCCCGAGCAGTTGCGTTGCGGACGTACACTCTTTTGTTCCCAGAGCCTTGCCGGACCGATAAAAACCTCTATATCAACCGCGCTTGCGATATCCCCTTCCTACTGACCACTGATCAAGACTCAATGGATCCGACATTGTGGCATGAGGTTGATTCTGAAGAAGGGGAAACTTCCGACGGAAGTTTAGCCACAGATAAAGAGTGCTGGACGTGGGATGTGCACTGGCGTGAACCTGGATACATGTCTTCCGCGTTTGATATCTTGTGCAAGCATGGGGAAGTCACTCGACTGGCTCTGGACTATTCCAATTTTTGCCCACTCAAAAGAGACGTCGCCAATCTCAAGGTTACCAGACTAACCCCGGTAAGTACCACATCCAAGCGGTGTGGTCATCCTGATTTTACTGATATGATTTAAGGCAGAATTGTGCTTCGTTCGAGATTGGCATTACGAAGCCCTGATCTTCCAGGTAGCTCCAATGGTCGGACAGCTCGCTAAAGTTTGTCGCCAAACTCTGCAGGAGATAATATACATCGCCAAGGGTGACGAGATGATTCTCTCAGGAAAAGCAATCGAATGTAGAGCAGGTGATGCCCAGAGGCACATGAGGCTGGACATGTTTCTTGCCGAAAGTCTTCGAAAGCGAGTGGCAGATGGGGACAGGTACGTCGAGGACGGGGCTGAGTTCGAGCGCCCCAAAGGAGGAACCATGGGTCTTGAGGAGCAGAAGGCTTTGATGTTGGTGCGCGACGGTGATGAAGGGACAGAGCTACCTGTACTTCTTTTCGGAGTAGCAGTGGAACATATGGGACATGTGAGAGTTATGGCACACAACTACGCAGGGGCAAATTTTGGAGCAGCATCCTCAACGTAGCTGCGGATTAGGATTTATTTTTCTCTCATCTAGAACATAATCCATTTCACGAATATTACTCCATTTCCCTCTTCACTGCCCATCGATGGAGACCAAACTTTTTATTGTGTGGATTCCAGGAACTCATGTGCTCCCAAGAGTACCAGGTTTCCTGGGAGCCCGTGGACTCTTAGAATCAATATGGCTCCCAGGAGAAAAGACTCCGGGAGTAATCTAATTCTCGGGATAACCATAGTTACAGACGATTGATTGATTGGTTCACAGGCCCGCCCTTGGCTGTTCTGATCGCGCAAGTACCTCGCAACCACATTCGAGGTGATAGCTAACTATGGTGGGATGCGGTGGCGAACATACTGGGGAGGAACGAGGCGACTAAGTTGTCAGCTTAAGAGGGAACCAAAAGTCCTTTGTGGAGAACTGGGAGGCGCCCGGAGGAGGTTGGACGCCATTCCTGGATGAGGTTGGGTGCTGTTTGTGGATGGGGGTAAGCCGATTATAGAGTTACCAAATTGCAAGCATATCCGAGGGGCTGCTGCCAGGAATGACTTGAATTGACCGCACGGGCCACTCGGCTAAATCTGACCAATCAAAGAGTCGTATTCCACTCAAATACATTGAAATTCTGGCTACTCTCTATGAAATTATACAAAACAAGGCCTTTCTTTGTACAAGTGAATATCGCACTGTTTATACCCATATATAGTCTGTCTCTTCTGAAAACTGCGACCTTTATTTCTCGATATTTCACTCAATATAACCCTTTTTGTAGGCCAGTCCTCAAACTTCCCCCCTTTATATACAACACAATACCCTTTCGTGGCCATCTTTATCTACTGGTAGAAGTATAAAAGTCTTAAGTCAGTTTCGGCGCTGACAATAGAGACTCTTTTCTTTGGACTTTTATAAAAGGTCTTTTTTACCAACAAAAACAGTCTAGTTATAAGTATCCGGCGAAACTCTTGCTGGCTCCGGAAGGTCAATTTACGTGGTAGATCTACTTCAGTACACTTAGCTAAAAGGTAACAATTAACAAAGATAAGCCGGAATATCCAGTGCTTAATAACTTAGTAGCCGCCTCGACGTACTTCTCGTAGACCAGGTTTTTGAGCAATCAAATAATCGCCTTAATCGACAGCTCCCATGTTGTAGTTGTACGAATCGGCGACAATAGGAATAGAAAGTGTTTTGATAGTTTCTTCACTATTGAATGGCACTCTAGAAGTCTTTGCTTTTGAGCTAATAGCCTTTGGACGCTTCCTTCTACACTCGACGGTTTCATCTACAGACAGGACTAATGTCATGAAAAGGACAAAAGCCTGATTTTTCCACCCAATTTAAAGTGTTTTGCCGTCAATTATAAGGAAGGCATAAAGCTTTCCCCAAAGGATAACATCGTTTTTGTCCAACTTTTTTAAATCTAACAGTTTTTTAATAACTCCAGAGTTTGTTCGACACATACCAGTGACTCTAAAACCAAGTGTTCTTGCGTATATTACAAACTTCGCCGACACAAAGAGGTTATCGAGAAAGCAGTGGTAGCCATAACCCGTCAAAAGTTGTGGGAGTCTTTGGAACAGTTTGAGGACTACAGCTTGAGTCTTGTTTCTACCTTTTCCAGCTGCTTTAGTACTTCTAAGTACTACCAGCGTAGGCGTATTAACAGGTCCCTTTCTAGCCCCAGGTATATGCCAATTCCAACAGAGTATAAACCTAAGACAAGCGATTACCCACACTTTAAAACCTGTGGGTATCGGCTTGTTTAGTACAGTTATAGCCTCCTTTATATACCCCTCAAATCGTATCATACACTCGTCTACAGTAACATCCCAGCCAAAAATATATACAAAAAGATTGACGTCTTGGATATATTCTGCGAACTTATCTACCTAACAAAAGTTAATAAAAACCGTACCCGGCATTGAGTGTTACTAGACTTACTCTTTCGTACGGACCCGAAGCCTCGTCCCCCGCTAGTCTTACCCACATATGAAGCTCTTGGAACTTGTCCCGCGCCATTCGTTTAATAATATCGTGATAGGCCAAGTTCTCTTTATTTTTCTAATAGTCGGTAATCTCGTACTGAATATTGTAGGTCATATAAATCCGTATGCCAAAGTAAATATAAAGCTCTCTACGGGTAGTGGGGTACCAAGTGTTTGACCGGGCATATAGTGTCGAATCGTCCTCTAGAACCCGGATGTGTTCATTCGTCTTTTGAACTATCCAGTCCATTATTTCAGGGGTAAAATACATAGTAAAAAGGGACAACGGATCGTTTGTATTTACGCCTTCTAAAATCCGGACTTCTGGAGAGTACTATGGCAATTTTATCGGATAATATTTATCCCCGTGACTTTTGAGGGGTATAGTATCCGGTCTACGGGTTCCTGGATCTGTAGGATCGGCAACTGTATCCTCTGGTATTATGGTAATAATAAAAACGTCGATTTCAGGTACAAATTACGGTTTATTTATATATTAACAACAGCCCTGGGTTTTGGTGTTCTTTCGGAATAATGGTTATTACGGTCCCGGTCAGGGGTCCGGGCAAGTCATTCCTGGCAGCAGCCCCTCGGATAATAATCAGTGGATTTAAGCATATGACGAATTAAGCATACAGTAGATTTAAGCACCCAGCAGCATTCGGCATTCGGTAACATTTAGCACACGGCATTTACCGTGAAGCCACACTCCGGTACGCTTGCGGTCTGGGCCGTTTGGACCTACGAGGAATTGGAAGGTCCGCGAACTGAGAATCCTTATTGTCTACTTCATTTTTTGGGATGCTCTTCCCAACACTTTACTCTTCTAATCAAACGTTGTTCACTCACGTTGTGAGTTTTGTTGCATGTCGCGCAAAAACCAACAGATCATTGCTAAGCTTAATGACGCCATCCGTGGCTGGCGTATGCTTGGCAGATTATCCCTGGCCAATTAAAGGTGGGAACTTTTCTGGCTCAAGTGGAGTGCGCCAGTAAGAATCTCGAAGATCCATTGGTGAAAAGTCACGCCTGCCCCTTGCTGCTGATCAGCCTCCATCGCCTCGCCCTAGAACATTCTAGAAGCCAAGAGATTAGAATCTGAGGAAGACCTTCACCCTTGCGGTTCAGTTTTCACAGCCTATCATAGGGAGCGCATAGACATATGGACATTTATGATAACCCTTTTTGACAAAGTACGACGATGCTCCTCCCACATCATCTCATGAACCCACTAAAAACAAGAGCAAAGGCAAAACGAGAAGCGTCAATACCCAAACACCAGATGACTACATATAAGATCGCATATTTTCAGAAGAGCCTCCCTGTGCGTCAGCTTGGAATTCCTTGCCCGAGTCAATGACGATTTCTAAATGAGAATAGGACGTCACAGCCCCTTCCTGAGACGCCAAGGCATGCGCTGCCTGGACAACATTCCTGATCTGAAGGAGGGACCTGTCAGCGAATGAACTCATATGCTATTCCCACCAAAAACATCGTGGACCCCCATCAGCCAATCGGCATTTGGCGCCGCATCGGCGGGCTGCCGCGCGCAGGGGTTTTGAATGGTTTGAATTTAAATAGCGCCATTGGCGAACAGTACGATACCCCCGTTAAGCGCCCAAGCTATGGAGGACTCCTACTTCCAGTTATAGCTGTCGGGATCCCGCAGTTCCTGGGCAGATTAATGGCCTATCATATTCGAACCTAGCAAGGACCAGGGTAATCTGTGCAGGGATCCAGTATCTCGGGCCCGGGCCCAGACCTCAGACCTTAGATCTCAAATCTCATATCTTACATACTTTTCAGATTCGGATCTTATCTTATCAGATGTTTTTCCCGCCGTATGATTCGCGGGTCGAGTGGCTGGTTGTCGGGATCTCAGATCTCGACCGCGCTTACACGCCCCCTGGATCTTGACCTTGTAATTAAAAGAATTTAGTGTGACTAGAATAGGTACCTGCCGAATCCCAGCTTAGAAGCTTGACCGAAAGTTCGGGGGTGATGTCTGAGGCATCAAGAGTCCCAACTGTCAATCATCCAGGGTCTTTGTCTCTGCCAGTTGCTACTTAGCAAAGAAGCGATAGTTGAGAGAATCAGCGTCCCCGATTGGGATAAGTCGCGCTTGCACTTCAACCAAGTTGGAGCGTATTCAAAGCACATTGTCGAGACTCGGTGGCAGACAATTCAATGTATATCAAAACAGCAGCCGGGAATTCTCCGGGAAAAAATGAAAGAAAACCTAGGACTGGACTTACCGCTGGCTTGCCCGCTCAGCCATCTTTGTCTAATCCTCGGAATTGGCTGTTTATCCCCCCTCCCTCAAGATTATTTCCTTTCCCAGTGTTCGTCGCGATGTATATAGGGCTGAAAGATGATGCAATTGCCTGCTCGTTCGGAATTGATGGGCTGACCCTGGGAGACGCCGGAGCCTTGATTTGATTCATGTTTATGTCGTGGAAAGCATGCCATGGTTACAGCCCCTTCGCATTCTCTTGTCCATTATAACTCAAAGGCATCCTAGAGATACCTTCCTTTTTAAAAGTTGCGTTCCATATATTTACATATTCATACAGCAGGAATTAAATTCAAGTGCCACTCCCTCGTGATAAGCGATAATTAGAATTAGATAGTACTAAAGCAGCGAGACTATAGTAAATCACAAGGAGTTCACTTAAAGCAATCATCTCTTATATTTACACATGTTCGTTGACCAACTCAATAACAAGAAAACCTCAAACTCAAAGTGATTAAAAACAAACGGAAATCTACGTGACCAGTTTCTTACCCGGACCTCGTGAAACTGTCCCATGAAACCTCTCTGCGTGAACTAGCAATTCTATTCGGGTCTTGAGACGAACATTGCAGTCCATGCAGTCAACGAACTGGCCATCTTGCAGTTTGCTTACGTGCTTTCTCAAGAAGTGTCGACTCAGGGAACCGGGGGTCGCATACTCGGCGACCCTCTCGCGCATTGTCAGGTGCGGATTTCCAATACAGCAAAAACATACTTTGGGCCTCTTATCGGTCTTGATAGAAGATATCGCCTGGCGGAGTGCGACATCTGGCTCGGCGGCTTGCAGGGGAGGACCGACAACCGTGCCGGGAGGACTACGCTGAACATGGCGAGACGGTGCCCCCTCTTCTACGCCGCAGTACAACGTGACCGCGTTGATAGCCGTGATTCTCCGCTGTAGTTCTTGTTCTGGTGACTTCCCAGGTAAGGTGAGGATCGCGTCTATCAAGCCAAGCTGCTCTGGCGACATGTCAGCCCGGACCAAGGCGTCTCGAGTGTCCTCATCGACCACCATGCCTGAAAGCTGCCGTTCGCTATCCTTCACCGGCTGCTCTGACTTGTACCGTTCCTTAATATCCTTGAGGAGTTCTCTCCGCTTCCGCTGCTTCTCGTTATACAATCGCTTGATGGCCTTCTGGAGCCTGTCATCTTTCCGGCTCCCGACAGGAGCGTTGGACAGGTCGTTGACTCGTTTGTGCAACTTCAAGATATATGGAAGGTCGTTCACAGACGCGGTTTGTTCCGGTGTCAGCTTCCGCGGGCGGCGGGGGTCGATCGAGCGGCTCATAGAGCATGCAAACCGCATCAGGTCCTTTTGAGTGTCCAGCCTTCGATACACGCCCTGAAGGTCAACGTTGATGTCATTGAGGTAGTGTTTCAAGAAAGTGCCGATACTTGCATGCTGCAGGATTTTATTCTGAAGCGAATCGCTAACATCCGCTGTTTGGAAGACCTCAAGTCAGTATGAGGCCCGAGTAATGGAAGATCCAAGCACTTACGACTTTCATTTAGCCCTTTGGCTGAACCATCTCGGAGGTTGTAAGGCTTCAATGGCTCACTCATGCCGGTGATCTCGCCCCCTACCTTCATCCGGTACCGTACCGACCCAGATGAGAGCTGCAGCTCGCGAGCAATACGAACGCCTTGTGCTTCACGAACCGCCTCACAGAAGATAAACTCGTCGTTCATCTCGTCTCGTAGCGGCAGTGACTGCTCATTAAGTCCCTTGAGGACTCTAAGGCTATATAACCTTTCCGGACAATCAATACTCGGAGACTTGAATGCGCGAGCCTTGAATAGCATGCCGAGGAGGAAGACGTGCGGGCTAAGCACAAGGGTTGGATCGTAGATAATCTCGGGAATTTTGAATTCGTTCCTGGCAAGGGTTAGCAAAATAAATCAGGGTAGCTAGAGGCGAAGGAAGGGAACGTACATATCTTTTGAGCCGAGAAATCCTTTCGTGAATTCGGGCGTCAGTTCAACAAAAAGACGAGGACGACTACCTCCGTCGGGATCTCGAATCAAGGTCAACTTCAGGTGTCGATACCGGAGCTTAACCAGAGCCTCCGGTCGATTGCCTGTGATACCTGCAAGCTGACAGAATAGGACGAGTTGGACTCGGAGCCATCCGATGTCAAAAGTCATCTCGGTTGTAGCTAGAAGGACTCGCGCGAATTCAGCCAGATCCTCCGCATACATAGTCGCACTCGGCCGCTTTGTGAAATCGAGGTCCTTTTCTACTGCTACGATCTTGACGACCTAAGGATCTCGTTAGCATCAACCACAACCCTAGAAAGATGTGCGAAGGCTCACATCTTGACCATTCACTTGGATCATAGGATCAATCTTCCTCCCAGTTTCAATCCTGTATACTATCAGGTAGCACTTCCAGAATGTCTCCAGCGAACTTGCATATTTGATTCCTGGCCGCCTCCGGCCATCTTTCCCTCGTCGTTGATCGCACAACCAGCTCAAGAAGCCGTGGATAAATTGGGGCGAGATTTCGTCGTAGTATTTCGCAGGATCCCAGGTCTGGAAAGTGCAGTACCTAAATGCGAAACAGGTCAGTTAAATCCCTTTAATGCAGGTGAGATAGAGATTGCTCATACTGATCATGGTGCTCCTTCACTCGGTCAAGCTGAGCCTGCGTCTTGGGGCTGTATCGCTTTTGTCGGAGACGCTGCACGTCGAGGTTTGCAGCGTTGGCGCGGTAGTGTTCTGGAGGATGTCGTACTTCATCGTCGAAAAGATCGTCATCATCGTCACTATCCTCCTCAGCTAGGAGGCTGTCCAGGTCGGTATCGGTTCCAGAGTCTGCTTCGTCATCGAACAAGCTGTCCGTGTCGGAATCGGAGGTGCTCTCATCGTCGAGTGTCGGCACATCTTCACTATATCTCGCTCGAGGCATGGACACACGTCTGGGGAGAAGAGGCTGTGTGAAGAAGAGACAAAGAAGAGACAAAGAAGAGACGAGGAAGAGACGAGAAGAGACGAGGAAGAGACGAGAAGAGACGAGAAAAGACGAGGAAGACAAGGGACTAGGAAGATGGATGTCGAGAGAGAGAATATTGGTTAGGGAGTGGGCGATGAGAAAGAAGGAAGGTACGAAAGGGGCCAGCCCTCTATACTTCAGGTCAGAGTCGATCACAATGAACGGTTTCTGGTACCGTGGCACCCTCAAGAGTCGGGGGGGCCGCCAGGTGGGAAGTGAGAAGAGAAGAAGAGCGATGAGTGAGACGAGAAGGAAGAGGTGATTGATGACTTCGCTGAGTGCACGGTCCACGGTACCTGGATCGAGGTGTGTGTTGGGAGAGATGGGGTGTGGCATTAGCCGAGAGCTGGTTAGCAGACCCCCAAAAACAGCGACCAAACCCACCGAAAACAGCAGCCTGCTAACCGTTTCACCGTATAATAAAGTTAAAGTATGTTGTGTTTTATATTATTGAAGAATATGTGATGTTTAATTAGTTATGTTCTTTTTAAAATCATTTTATAATGACTTAGTTTAGTGATAAGAAAAAGTGTAAAGGATTATAAACTCTTGTTCATTATTAAGTTTAATTTGGTGTAATAGGTACCTTTTTATTATTAATATTACTAAAGCTTTTAATAACGATAATATTTAGGAAGGGTTAAATTAAAGGTTTTAAAAAACATTAAAAGAGTATAATTAATAAATTAATATAAAGAGGCTTTTTAAAACGTTAAGTATTTCTGAAAAAATAAAAATAAGTAAAAAAAATGGCTTAGGCGTTTTTATTAATATTGGTTTATTTAGTATTATTTATTAAGCTGTGTTTAATACAAGCCTTTTTTATAAAAAACTTGTTTTATAATAAAAGTTTATAAAAGTATTTAAAGGGGAGAAAACGTTTATTGTTTTTTAAACGGGTTAAAAAGAGTTATAAATAATGTGACAATTATTCTAAAAAATAGTAATTATTATTAAAATACGGCTTTATATAATTAAAAGGCGTATATAAAAATAATAAGAGCTTTTTAGAATTTAGAATTTAAAAAGTAAATGAGAAAAAAAAAGTTATATATAAAAAGGGGCAAATTAACCTAACCCTCATTTCGCTTAACCTTATTAAGACATCCTAATTAGGAAGTAATTACCGTACCAGCATACCTCACTCTGTCATATAACCCTGAGTGATTAACGCGTAAATGTCACACTGTTTTGAAATCTATTTGAAGAATGATTCTTATACTTTTGAGTTAGTTTTGGTGCTCGTTTAAGTTTTTACTTTAAAGTTAAAAAGATTATACCCTCATCCGCTGAGACATTTCCCAAGCTAGCAGGGGAGACCAGGTGAGGGACTGCTATTCGCTAGATGATGAGGCTCACTTGACATCCACCAATTAGAACCCCTTCTATTGGGACCTTGCTAGCGTGGGAAATGTCTCGGCGGACGAAGGGATAATACTTCGTACTTCCAAAACCCCAGGACGGACGTATTTGCTTCGTACTCGTGTCAGGTTAATGATAATGGAATTCTTGGCCATGCGTACACCCATGTAGTTAAGATACTTAGCAATGTTGCTTTACATGATTTTCTTAGTACTTCAAATATCATTGGGTGTACCCCTAGTTTAGTACCCCTGTAAAATAGAACCTTTTACTTCGTACTACGTACTTGAATCGTGCACAGATGTAGATCCGTTATCATTTCACCTTGTACGAAGTAAACCTCACCGCACACATCTCATCTGATCAACTCGCTTTTCACCGCTCCTTCAAAATCCCAATCAGCAATTCCCACTCGTCCCCACCGGCCCCATCCAAGCATCCTCCCTCGTAACCTTCGCACTCCCGCACTCCGGCACAACCAACGTCCGATTCACACTCTCCAGCACAGGCTCCTGTCCACAATTCTGCTCCCTCACATACCTATACCCCACCGTCTGTCCAGCACTCAAATACGTATCCACACTCCACAGCGGTCTCTGCTCTGTATACCCGCCAGCACCCATCGGTATGGCATTATTGAACTGCCATTCTCCAAGATCGGCAGAAGAGCCGGACACGTACAGGTTTTCGCCGAAATAGGTGCTAGCGTTGACGTTGAAGACGATGTTGATTTGGCAGGATGTTGTGACGTTGGGAGCGCCGGCTGCGGTGGCGGGGATGTAGAGGCCGGGCTTGGAGGAGCGGGAGCAGGTTGAGGGGGAGGGTGTGATGCGGCGGGTGTTCCATGAGGGGGGATATTGTCCGGCTCGACGTTCGGCCATCGATATAAATGCTGCGTAGGACCAGGTCAGATCAGCAGCTGAGAGGGGGACACCAGTGTTGCGGTTGAATTGCTCGGCGAGGGATCCATCAGCAGGTGTATATTTCTGCGCGATTTCCACGAACGAATCCGCGTATGCGGATACGGCATTCATGATTTGCGCAAAAGGAGAATTGGCGTTTCCGCTGTTGTATTGACGAGCTGTTACGACGGGATAGAGATCTTTGAAGAACGCAAGGGACGTGGAGTCGACGTAAAGGACGTGCCGGGCTTTCCATTGCGCGACGGCATCGTAGAGGAATTCGGCGGCTGCAGTGGTGGCGAGATACCATGGGTGTCCGCCTTGGTAGACATCTTCTGTGTAGCGACCTACAGCTACGCCTTTGTTTGGGGGAATGCCCGCGTTGATGGTGTAGGCGCCGCGGAAGGAGTCGATGAGTGCTTTGAAGTTGGCGAGGGATTTGCTGTTACAAGGCTGGAAGGTTGGAGAGTCGCACTGAATAGTGTTAGGTTGTATTCATTTGTTCTTGCGGAAAGCTTTTGAGGGCAAAGGCAGGAAGGAGGACATACATAAGCATCAATATCAAACACAGCAATGGGACCCAGAATCGAATTCGCATCCAATCCCGTGCGTGCAAGATTCACATTGGTATTCGACACAATATACTTCCCATTCCAGAAACTCTGCAAGAAGCACAGCACCTCAGGAGCTTGATCGCATCCAGTGCAAGTCACTCTCAGCGATTTAGCGAGCTGTGCTCCTTCAGCCAGAGCACGGTGTTGGTTCTGCACTGTGAAGAAGCTGGAGCCTTGGACTTCTTCCCAAAGGTCGAAGCCGGTACTGTTCCAGTATTGGCCGACGTACGAGAGGTCGTTGGAGATGATGGGCCAGATTATTTCGCGGGCTTTTTTGGATTGACCGTTTTTGATAAGGGAGTTGCTGTAGGTGATGAGGGTCTGGTGGGAAGCATTAGTATATGCATAAACATAAGTGCAGGTGGAGGAACACGTCTTACGATTGCCCGAAGTGCTGGCCCATCACGCTGAGGTCGGCCCCATGCACCATTGAATCTCGTTCCATCAACTTGATACTTTGGCTCGCCAAGACCGAGACCAGCTGGGAGGAAAGTACCGGATGGATTGGCGACTGTTTGGAGAACGGCTTGAGCGTGGACGTAGTCTTCGATGTAGGGCTGGAGCTCTTTCTTGCCGAAGATGAATTCGTCGACGATCATCTTCATGGTGAGTGCTGAGTCGCGGGTCCATGTATAGAAGTCTCGAGGTGGTTAGCAGGATTCGGCCGTGTGAGAGGGAGGAACATATGTGAGATCTTGAGATGCCAGAACAAGAATCCACTCAGCAGAAGGCATTGATGAAGTAAAGCAAGTTCTCAAAGATATAAGATCACCAAAACATCCCACCGCTCAACGACATCTCTTCAGATCACTTGCCCCCTCACCGTCTCACCATACGCCCCGGCTTGAATAGCCACCCTAATCCAGACTCCCAAAAATATCATCATGATCAAACAACCACCTTCCTCCTTCTCCAAAACTCAAACTCAAACACAAGAACGAACCAAAAAATCAAAAATCCGAAGAAACTCACAAGGCGGATCCACGCGACTCGGACTAGCCACAACAAACCCCGCCCCAGCACCAGGAACTTTCACTCCATGAGGCCCAATATTATCCTTCACGCCCTGCAGCGAAATAACTCTCTCGCTCTCTACGTAGGAGTTGAGGTCTCGTGGTGAGAGGTGGGCTGGGGTGGCGGATGTTAGGGAGAGGAGGAGGGTGAGGAGGGTGAAGGGTGTGGTGAGTTTGGAGAAGTGCATTTTGAGAGTGGGCGGAGGGGAGACCGAGGGAT
Source organism: Helotiales sp. F229 (assembly GCA_002554605.1). NCBI lineage: Eukaryota > Fungi > Ascomycota > Leotiomycetes > Helotiales > Helotiales sp. F229. The sequence continues at coordinate 411,204 of MXAW01000004.1, read as the reverse complement.
GGAGAGATATGAGGCAGAGGAAGGAGAATGAGGGGAAGAAGGATGAGAGGGGGGTGAGTTGAGGTGAGAGTATGGGTAGTGAGTGGAAGAGGAGGGCGGTTGGAAGAGTGAGGAGTTGTTAGATGGTGATGGTGATGGTAATGGTGATGGTAATGGTTATGAACTTATCGATGGCGTGGGGAACTGAGAACTTGAGATGATTTCTATTCCTAGTCCAAAGGCAGGTAAATCATACGAGGCTAAATCAAGACTACATGCAGCTCGCCGGATTCGTATCAGTAGGTAGGTACAGTACCATAAAAGACGACTCTGACAAAGTAGGAAGGGCCCAACCTGTCACCCAAACTGCAGGCAACGACATGAAGCACCCAGGACCGTTCGTCGTTCGTCCGATCTCCGGCCCGAATCCTCACCATAGCTCATTTCATGTCCTCCTCCAATCCTCCCAAACAATTGGTTCCTTTCCTCTCTTTCCATGGGGAAAGCGGGGTAGCAGGCTTCCTGCGTTAGCGGCATGCAGGTGGCAGCGGCGTCTTTTTTACCAAACCAAGAACTAGACATGAGGAATTTGGCCGAGATGCGGTTTTAGTCAGGCTTCAGTGTGAGATTGATTTGGAGGGTGATATAATGATAATGATATGATGGGGGAACGTGGGATGGTGTCGGTGAATTATGTAGATCTTGAAAGGGAGGCTCCGAGGGTTTGAGCGAGTGTTTACTTCAAGTGTTTTAGCTTCTCGCTTGGAGAGACCACCACTGACCTTCAAGATCTTTAGTTGCCACCAATACCAGTGTCAATGCAGCTGGAATGGTTGATCTTGAAGTCACTACGGGCTACTACAGACTACAAACTGCTTTGCTCATTGTTTAGCCGCATAATCTGTTCTTAATCTCTTCCATTGCCTGATATGGCTGAGATTCTCGGTGAGATACATACCTTATGTATGGTCAGGTGTGGTGTGGTCTGTTTTTGTGTGGTACTGGATTGATCAACTACTATCCAGGTATCTATCTACCACACCTCCAATCCCATTATCTGCAGTGCGGTATCTTGCATGTATTCCATTTCATGCATTTGCTCCTCCTAGTAAGAGGCTTCTGTCATCTATCAATCCATCCTTTCGTATCATCCAAACACACCAAAGGACAGTACAAGACACAAAGACCACCCGCTTACTTTTCCATGCCTTCCCTCCCATCCCTTCGCATCCTTCATTTCCCCTTTCATTCAATTTTATGGCTTTGCTCTCTCGCCAGGTATCATGAATTGCGAAAAAAAAAAGCACATAAACGCCGGATGCAAGAACCACACATCCCAGCGCATATCCCATGCACCATGTCCCATATCGCATATCGCTGATTGAAGTCAGAAGTCAAAATACGCAGCCAACGCACATGCCATTTGTAAATGATGCAATTCAGAGATTAGAAAGAAGAAGAGAAAAAGCAAGGGTATCCATTAGTAACATAAAACAAAACGGGACAAGAAAAAGAGCAGGAGAGCTCCGCCACGCAGCAAGAAAAATTAGAGGAGCTGGGTGCTGTCGAGAATTTGCGTGCGTGTAATGAAGGAAAATTTGAACTTGTTTACTCGCTTGTTGATGCCCGTAATCAGATGCAGAATGAAGAGATGGTCAGAATTTTGGTGAAAAAGGGGTGTCGTGTCGTAAATTGGCAAATGGCACTTCTGTGATGGCGATGAGACTCCAGCCTTTCATTAGGCTGCTCCTTGTCCGTCAACCCTGCTCTGCAACGTCAACACTCTCGTACTCCTCGTCAACTTCCTCGGGCTCATATTCCTGTGCCACAGGCCTCCCCTCCAGCGCCACCCTAAAATTCATAACATCGTCATTCATCCTCTGCATCTGCTCGAGATACCCAGCATCGCGCCTGTTACCTGGAGCAAGATTTCTCGGACGGTCGCCTACCAGTCGTGCTGCGATTCGCGCTCCCCAACCGGCATCTCTTACTTCCCTGCCTGCATGGTAGCGTCTTCCATACTGTCTGACATAATCGTGAAGGTTTCGGACGGGGGGTTGAGCTGGTGGAGGTTGAACAACACCTGCGATGCGAGCAACATTGACTGCCATGACTTGAGCCTCAGCTACTCGAGCTTGAGCTCGAGCTTGAGCTACTTGAGCTTGAGCCGCCAGGACCTGTCGTTGGCTTGCCTGATTTCGGGCAGCTGCCGCAGCAAGTACCTGAGCGCGGGCTTGAGCTTGTACTTCCGCATTTTGAAAAGCACGAGCTCGAACTTCAGCTAATTCTGGGGGAAGCAGGAAATGAGGTCCAGGTATAGGAGGCAAGTTGTTAATCTGCATAGGGTCGAAGGGCATTCGATATGCGTTGTGTGGAAGAGCTGGTCGGCCGGGGGAAAAGGCTGCACGTCTGGGTCGCGGCTCGGGGTTGTAGTCATAGTATCCAGCTCGGTTGGCAGCTGCATTCACGAATGGATTCGGATTTGGGATTAGATTCTGGTTCGCGTTCTCGTTTGCGATAAGATTAAGTTCCAGGTTGACAGGTGCATTGGCGTTAGCATTAGCAATATCCCGAAGCTCCTGCATGTGTTCGCCCCCGAGGACACGATGGTCCTTTAGAACAATCCAGGGGTTTGGGCGTCGGTAAATGGCTGGGTACACGTTGCCATATCCTGCTGGGCCGGGTGGTGGTAGCTCAGCATTCGCAAGTGCGTCAAGGTCGTTCTGGGCGTCCAATCGTTCTTGTAGTTGGCGCCGTCGTTGCTGTTGCTCAAATTGCTGTTGTGCAAGTCGATTTGCTTCAATCTCCGCCAGCAATATTTCCATTCCACGCTCGGGAAGAGCATGCTGCTGCTCTAGTGGTGGAGCCAGTGGTCGGAACAGAGCGGCGACACCAAGGGCTGGGTTGTGCCCATCATTGCCTTGTCCACGGTTCATCTGGTCTTGCAGAAGGTCCCGCCGATTGTGAGCCTGAGTTCTATCATGAAGAGACTCATCGCCGTTAGCATCTGCTGAACGAAATGGTTGAGGATCTGCCACTACGGCTGGACCGTCCTGTACTACTCCCTCCATAGCATCCAAGTTAAAGGCTGCCCGAACTCGGGAGATTCGCTCTCTTCGATGCACTTCTAGTGCTTGTAGCCTGGCTTCACTTCCTCCGTTCTCGGCATTTGTACTGCCCTCTCTGGCAGCTCGAGCAACTCTAATCCGATTTATACGCTCCAACAAGGCACCACCCTCGTGTTGCTCGCGAAGCCCATCGGCATTCTGTGGTCGATCATCCCCACGGATCTGCAGCCTCAATTTCTCAATATCATTGCCGTCTGCACCTCGAGGTGGCGCAGGAGGCCGCACAGTGTTGTGCATAACGACTGGCGGGGCAACTGGGGCAGGTGGTTGACGATTCCTGGCTGCAAGGATGTTGAGACGACGAATATCGACTCTTGGTCGCGAGAAAGGACGTACTTTTCCATTGCCCAGCTCTGCATCACCACCAGGAGTCCCAGGTCGAGGTGGTGCTGGCTGTGGTGCGCCTCTTTGCATGACTTCTGCACGCCATTGTTGATAGAATTCATCCAGTGGATTGTTGTTGACTGGTGCAGCCTGGCCGTCAACAACGGGAGCTGGCTCTGGTTGCGGTGCAGGGTCTACCAAGTCCACCTGAAATTGCTCGAGCTGAGGAACTCGTGGAGGCCGGGGTATCCTTCCAGGGCCAAATGCCCATGCTGCCCGTTGAGGATGGTGATATCTGAAGTCAGCCATCTCGGGATTATCGTAGACGGCGGCCAGGTCTGGAGAAAATTAGTCTAGATGAACAAAGAAACTCAGGTACTTGAATCTTCAGTGTCTTATGGAAAGGGGCTCATATTGCAGCAGAGGATTAGAACCCAGACTTGAAGCCTCCATACACATACCATCATAGACAGGGTCCAATTGGTTAGGGTCGTCACGAAGCTGTGGGAAATCAGGAAGATCATGTGCTCTGCGTCTCATTGCTGGGGGACGGGGCATCATGGGTCGGAATTCCATGAGATTCATGGGGGCTCGAAGGCCTTCCATTTATTAGCAGTGAAGTGACTGACTTCTGCAACCGAGGGGACGAGAAATTGTGACAGGAAACGCAAGAAACGCAAAGGGTAGATCACTTGATGGTATCCCATTGTTCAACTACTCCTATCCAATACAGTCGTGAAAGACACGTCTTGGAAATTATCTACTGACCAGGGCGTGCAACAGCCGCTCTCATAGCTTCGAGGCGCACGCGAGGGTCCATTGACTTTCGCTTCTCGTCATCCTTCTTGACGTTTTCGGACATCTTGATTTTGAGGTCTTCCTCGCTGTATTCTGGGTGATCGGATAGAACCTTCTGCAGAGCCTCCTTTTCGGCATTCTTGACCTCCTCATCATGTCTCTGCTCAACACTCTCAAATAATGGACAGTTGCCCGCTTTGCCGCCTCGAGAAGGGTCGTTGAAGTGGTTATAATCGCAAGACTTCGAGCAGACGTAACATTGAATGTTGCGACAACCATTCCGGGTACAAGTCATCTTATTACATCCTTCTTCCTTGACGAAAGGGGTTCCGCATTTATTGCATTTTCGGATCATGGCAGCTGACATTGCTTCTTCAATTTGACGTCGAATTGAGAGTCCATTCTCTTTGGCGTTTTCCTCGCAGCTCTTTGGAATGTGAGATTCAAGCTTGCAGAAGCGACAACTGACTCTCTCGCAATCTGGTGCTTGGCATCGAAATTCGCGGTCAACCTCGACTGGCGGATACTCAGCAGCAAATGGGCAAAATGGACAGCTCTCAAGATTCTCAATTCCAGCCAAGCGTAGATTAGCTTCTTGTTCATTCCGCTCTAATGCAACTCGAGTGTTGTCGTCGAGAAATTGAGTCCTATGAAGGTCAGTGGAGAGATATTCTATGATGCGAAATTGACGTACCTTTGCTCAAGAGAAAATCCACCAGAGCACTTGTCCGTTGACATGCAATGTAACTCGTATTTGGATTTCCCTATCTCGACCTCCGCAGTGCGTCTCGCACAGCCTCTGCAGAACCAATGGAGTGTCTCGCCATCACAGTGAACCATCCTATTCAGAGGATAGTCGCAGCAACAGCACTGGCACTCTGATATGGTCCCTTCGGCTTCGGCCTTGGCGACATTTTCCTCTTCTTCAATCTCAGCAGCACGCTCTGCGACTCTCCGGGCATCGGCCTTTGCTCTGATTCTTCTCGCAGCCTGTAGTTCCTCGAAGACTTCTACCTTTTCACGATCGATATAGCCATTGACTGCAGGAGAAGCGAGAAAATCAGCAACTTTCTGGTCAGTGTAATCGTCACTCTTCCTTGCATTCTTGAGTCTTGGGTATGGCTTGTTGCTGCTCCATGTTCTCTCGGCTTCTTCCAGGACTTCATATGCGGAGAAGAGGCGATATCCTGACTTGCTCAGAGTAGCGTTGATGAAGTTCATTGACGTCAAGGAGAATTCAAACGACATGATCTTGGCACTAGACCGGGTTAGTAATGAAAGACAAATTCGGGGAATGTTTGCATGAAACTTTACGGCATAAGGCTCTTCGCAGACAGGGTGCCTAGATGAGAGACTGAAGAGTATGTTCGCCCAGCCAAGTTACTTACATGAAGCTTCGAATTCCACCGATGTTCGTTGGCATGATTCGATCAAGAGCACCATACTTGCGGGCAGCTTCCGCGTCTACATCAACCTCTCTCTTTCTCTTCAGTTTCTTCTGCTTCTCCTTTGCGTTGGGGTAGGACCCTCCCTTGTCCATCTTGTCCAGTATATGTGCAATCAATCGTTCGGATGATTTGGAAATAGTGTCATAGAGTTCCGCGACATAATCATGGCAAATTCCAGGGAAAACGCTAACAACTGCGTCGACACAGTCGATTCTAGTTTCGATGATTTCTTCGGGGATATCTTCTTGAATTGGAGGTGCGACGGGAGGTGTTTGTGCGGCAAGCGGAGCTGCTGGAGCAGGATGCAGAGGATACTGGTGATCGAAGTCGTCGAATGCTCCAGCTATAACCTCGTCATCAAAATCATCGTCCAGGTCGTAGTCACCCCACACGTCTCGAAGGCGACCGTATTGATCCTCGGGGATGGCGGGAGGGTTATGAGGTTGTTCTGGCAGAACATCTGCTTGACGATCTGCTATTGGCGCTACAGGCTCCTGTCTGAAGTCATTCCTCGCCTCAAGTCTCTCTCTTTTGATTTCATGTTCATTGTGATGGTTCACCAGCTCCTGTGAATCCTCGAAGAAGTCATCTTCCTCGTCGTCAGAGGTGAGATCGATGACTGCATGGGGTTGGCGGACGGGACCCCCATTATTTCGCATAGCTCGCTGTTGGAGGATATTCATGACCTCCTGCGGGGAGAAGTTCGCAGGGTCTGGAGATGGTTGTTCGTTCCCCGATGGTGGTACGGGTTGCTTTGGTTGACGAATTCGCCCAAGGCCTTGCCGTAAAGCTTGTTGAACGGAGGCTCTGCGAGATAGGTTTGGGCTTTTGAGTTTTCTTGCTGGTGCAGGTTCGGAATCCGCGTTGTTTGCAGGTTTCGGTGCAGATTTCTGGAAATGCTTCGCGACAGCGCGGACGGCCTTTGACCTTGAAGGTAACGAGAGTGGGTTGCGTGATGGTCGAGGGCTTTCCATTGTGTCAGTGCATTCTGTGGCAGTTGTATTCACTCTACTTCGATTCGAGACGTGCTCGAAGTGCTCGAAGTAGATGGGTCAAGAAGGAACCAGAGATTGAAAGAAGAGTGAAAGTGTGAATTTGAATTTGAATCGATTGGACCCACAAGGCTGGCATGGCATGTTGGAGAAGAAGGGAGCGCGCAGATGGTGGTTTCGAGCGGGTGGATTGATCAAGGGCTGTGGATTTCACTCACCTTCATTATGTGCCAGACATGACGGTGTTCCCGTCTTAGTCTGGGCTGGGTTGGGTTGGGTTGGGTTGGGGTGGGTGTGTATTTGGTCGAGCATCCGGTGGGTTGGCTTGTCCAGGCAAGGCTGTCGGTCCCAAAGGTGAAGCTCACGACGGGGAACACAATCGCGCTGGGCGACCTGGACCGTGCGCGTCTGGCCCCGCCGCACATACCCAGGTCCTGGCGAGCCTGGTTCGAACGGCACGTGAAGATAAGGTACGTCACCCTTATCGGATGAACGCTTCTAATTGGCGAGTTGCGTATGTTCATTTCTTCAACATGACTTCCTATGCTCATCAGTCCGTCGGCGGCCGCCAATCTGGGACCGTTTATCACCTTACACCCTCGATAGTGCTCAAGCAGCCTTGGGTTGGGTCTGAGGCAGACATCGAAGTTGAACGTGATGTCTACGAGAGGCTTGGTCCTCACCCCCGAATCCTAAAATACCTTAGGCCAGAACCAATACCCACAAAGTCAAAGTCATTCCTAAGATCACTTGGGATCCGCCTCGATAGGGACTCTCAGACAACTGATTCTTTCGGATTCGGAAAGTCTTCTCGATCAAATGAGCAGAGCAGATCGCTGAAGGTCTTGATTATCTCCATCGAAACCGTATCGTGCATTGCGACATCAGTGCAAACAATATCCTCATCACCGACTCCTCGGATGCCGTGCTCCGCGACTTCGCCGGCTCATCGATCGACGGCAGGAAGGTAAATGGCGTTTCCTGCGAACGAAGATGTTCGCGTCGATACGACTATACAAACGACTTCAGTCATCGAGATGACCTATTCGCTTTTGGCACTGTAGTCTACGAGCTGTCTACCCTCAAGCGCCCATACGAAGATAAGACGGACGAGCAAGTACGCCAGCCCTACAGGAAGAGCGGATTTCCGGATGTGTCTAATCTGGAGATGGGGAATATCATTAATAAATGTTGGCAATATGGCCACGAGAATACATCGGATGTGCTTGCAAATATACGTAAGGCTCCTTGAACAATCTAATTACAATCGGGACTAATGTTTCTTATATAATTTTAAGGCAGCTCTTCCAGCCAACCATCGGACTTCAACTCGAGGGAAACCTGACGGATTTTAACCTCACTACTGGTGTTATTTCCTGGTGAGGCGAAGATTACTATGCTATTTCCGCAAGCTCTCCACATTTCGTCTTGTATTAAGTGATAAAAGTTATCGTCGTCATCTTCTTTTGTGGGCCCGAGACCGAGAGATACAGAGGTGTTGTTGGATTTATACACATCGAAGGCTCGACGGGAGCTAGGTAACCGCCATAATAGCCACTATCTATCACAGTAACAACTTACAGCCTGGTCCTCGGTAGAATATGACAGTAAACAAAGACCACACTAAGCGAGAACAGTCGCTTCTAATTGGTATCTAAGCTAAGTAACACACGCCTAGCCCATCCTCCTACGTCGTCCCACAACTCAAAGATCCAGCCCCTCCACTTTCGGGTCCCCATGTTACTTTAAGCGCTTTCGCCTGCTGATCAGCGATATGCCAGATCAGTAAGTTGGTGATGACAGCGTGACCTGCGGGCTGCGGGTGGAACACTCTTAGGATAGAATCGGAAATAAAGTCGCTGAAACTAAGCGATGAACGTCCGCGGTATTGCGGGTCAGGACCAGTATTGTCTGGTAGCGAGATCTCGAGACTGCTATTTGCCTCCTTGCCTGCCTGTAGAAGGTCGAAGATCTGTTGATCGAATGCAGGCGAGTCTCCAGACGGTGTTGAGTTGGCTTGGCGTCTATCAATATCGGCAAAGTCGCCGGTAAGTACTTCATCGAATCCAGGGATTTCACCACGGCGGGTCAGCGTGGTTGGGGGTTTATCTGTATTCCATTCAAAGAAGAGAAGGCCGTTCCGGTTCCCATTAGGCTCCTTCGTCGAACCTTCGCAGAATCTGCCTTGTATCTGGGTGAAGTAGGGGTTGTAGTCAACAAACACAAACTGCTCTCCTCCGCGAGTGACGGCAGCTTTGATCTGGGCGTTGACAGCATCGACTAAGTCATTCATGCGCTTACGACGCGCCTGCGTGAGGTATTGCTTCCAAAAGAGGTTGAAAAAGTACGACCACGAGACTTTATCACAGTCGGTGGTCGAGCTGTCGAAGAAGTGAGCGTACCCGGTCCAATAAATGTGTCGGCCGGAGGCAACTTTGCCCTTCAGGTCGGCAACGATCTTGTCGTAGTTCCCAGGCAACGTATTTTTGATCAGCCCCTCGGACTTGGTCAACTGGTCGTCGCACCCGTCCGTTAGAAGACTATTTTTGGCGTTCCACTGGTAGATGCATTGGTTGAGTATATCCGCGAGGCCAACATCGTTGCCCCCAGTGCTCAGCGTGATCATGTCGTATCCCGTCCCGAGCTTTGATACTTGCTTGCGCTGAACTTCTGGCGTCGTGGCACCAGAGCAGGCTATGAAATCCATGGTTGGCGCAGGGTCCGGCATTTCATGATAGCGTTGTAGCAACATGGGATACGAGTTATCATATCGACTGCAGCTTCCAGAATCCGACAGCTTTGATCCGGCTCCAATTCCGGCAGCACTAGCAATGTTAGCCATAGTGTTGACTTGCATAATTCGAGGATTTGCCTACTAGGAATCACCAATCGCAGCCCATTTGCGGATGAAGGCTAGATCTGTCACATCTGTTTCCTGATTTGAGCTCTGTCGCCCGAAGACGAACCGTTCCAGCGAATGCAACGAAGGCAACGCTTGCACAACGCTTGCTAGAATTACCGCGAGCCCGGCAAGAGAATGCAAACCAGGACGCATATTGAGCAACACTGGAAAGGCGATGTAAAGACGAACAAGAGTAGACAAAGTGTCAAAGCCTCGGGTGAGATTGAAGACGAAGTATGCTTGATGCAATCCAGTGAGAATAACGAAGAGAGAACGACGGGAACTACCCTTCATATCCTTTTTTTGACTTCAAATCTAAGTTCGAAATAATCCAGCTGACGACTCTCAGCGACACTACGCAGAACATAATGAAGCCAAGTTGTGGCCCAGGATCGACAAAACATTTATTTATATATCTGAGTTTTATCATATTTCAATGCCGTCTCTGGAGCCAGGAGTTCGGCTCGCTTACAGCTCCGGTCATTGAGCCAATAACTCCTGAATGTAAGAAAGGGGGTTTCAGGTGGGTCTCGCCCACCCAAGTCCTTGTATTCTATCTTAACGTAAAAGAAAACTCGGAGAGATTTCTAAAATTTCAGACTTTCAATTGGAATAATAACCTTGCTATCGTACAAGGGTGGGCGAGACCCACCTGGACTAGAACGCCCTTTTGTACTTGATAGCTAGCCAAGCCGCAACCCGCGTTTCATGCTGCGAACACTGCTTTCTGACATTTTACTTTTCCAGCTTTATAGTTCAGGATGTTTAGTTATTCATGCCACGCCTCGGAATAGCCTCCTCTAATGTCCAGTACGGAAGTATATAAACGACTTGCCTGTGAAATTTCATAAGTTGAGTTCCTCGGCGTTCTATATTTATAACAACACTGACACCTCATCTTCTCCTCGCGGCGCCATTTTGCTGGTGATTATGTGGCAGGTAAATATGCCATAATAAGCTCGTCCATACCCTCCCTCTTTTTGCATCCATCTTCTTCTCGACAAGAGACTTCTCGGAGATCTTTACACAACAGACCAAAACGATGTCGTTTAACAAAGAGTCAAGTCGGCTGACAGGGCTCCTGCTGCTCATCATCGTCTATCTCTCCGTCTTTGCCCAAGCACAAGGGAGTACGACACTCACTTCGAGTGCTCCCGGTGCCACCGCTTCGGGCAGAGCTTTCCTCAACCTCGAAATCCAGCAAGACGCCTCAGCTTTAAGACAAAGGAAACATGTCTGGACAACTAAACTGCAGTACGCCAGTCCCGTTGCCACTTTTTTTAAGGACGACGATCTCTACGCCCTGGCCAAACAAGCATGGGAGGAGATGCAGGCGGATATCGAGAAACGACGCCCAGTGAACGGCAGGCAGACTGACGACACCATCACGAAGAAGGACGAGCCTGGTATGATGGGCCTGATTGCCGTGGGGAACACCATCTACATGGCCAGCTCTATGAAGGGTGGCAAGTTCATTTACGACTACAAAAGCAATGATCAGCCAGCAACGGTGAAATTGGCGCTTGACAGATGCCAGATGGCGCTCCAAGCGCAATCCGATTCGGAAACATCACCTTTCCATACGAACAAGGCGAGCTGCGCTGAGATTCTCGCCTTGCACCAGTATTACTTGGATCCAGCCGTCAGCGCGAGCGACAAGACGACTCTTCCGGCCGGAGTGCGCGCAGCAGCATATGGGGACGGAGGCAACAAAAAGAGAGGCGCCAGGCGTATGATTCCTTCCTTCACTCCTTCTCATTTTCCTTCGGAGCATTTGCTGACAATCCTCACCAGCATACGAACCTTGTGCTGGCAAAGCGGGCGACGAGACCACCTGGGGCTGCTCCCAGTTTCTGAGCAGCATGACGATCGTTGCACCGCCTCTCCCAGCAGGGACCCTGTCTAAACCGAAACAGATGCCCGTGGGTATCACCCATATTCCGGTCTGCGAAAGCTGAGTGGTACTGAAATGTTTTGGGAGGTTGGAGATCATGCTGTGCTTGCTGCCAGAACCCAGGATCGATCAATCTTAACTGTGCACGGGATATAATATCCTTGTCTCGTATCCGTTATGTAGAACACGCTCCATAGTGTATCAAATACCAGTCAAGCTTTCGGAATGATCCTGATCCTAGTAAGAGTCATTTCCTTCTTTGGAAGAACTACGTCGCATTGTGGTCTACGTCTGTGCGGTTCTTGAAAAGACGTAGAAGGCTGCCAACTTGGAATTTGTTTCGTGGTCTCGCAAATATCCCTGCTTCGCTAAACCCTCGGAGAAAGAGTTCCCCAAACAACCTGTCAGCTTACTTTGTACATTGTCACTTCTCGCGCTTGGGCTTTTCAAGCTTTAACTCGCTACCTTAAAGTTTGAAGGGGCGCAGCATCAAGAAATCACACAGCTTTCGAAATGTTTAGAACCTTGGAATTACTATTCGTTATTCTTAGGAATACCGAATATATCTAGGTTTATACTCGAAGTACTTGCTATTTATTAAGCTTCAATCAAAAGTATATATTAAGGCTAATGAAGTATGCGATGACAGGTGTTTCTACTGGACCGACTGTTTGGCTTGGGAACCCTTCTACCTAAGGTAGAAAGTATTCAGAACACAGGTATGTACAGCCCTTCACAGATAAGATTGCAACGATCTAGATTTGTTTTGCGGGGCTTTTAAGTTGTAAACTCAATTTTGCACAAGGTATGCCCTGATAACATCCCTGTGACAGCTCTCTGTGACATAAAAAAATCCAGATCTTAGCACAAAACAACCTCGCGAAGCGTCCTTATCAAGGCCCATGTCTATTCGACATCTATGGCATTAATTGCAGGCTTGGAACGAAAGGTCTAAAAGGACAGTAAGGGGCAGGAAGTATTTTGGGCATGGCCGTAAAGTTTATTGACGAACTAGTGTCTTGCCACTATGTGGGGCGTTTCGCCAAATGTTTATTCATTTAAACGACTGTTTGTTGACATCGGGTCATGATTTTGACTTTACCACGAACTGTTTCGAATTGTTCTTCGTTCATGCAGTCAATGCAACTCTAAAAATCATCCTCTATGATTTTCATTTTGACATCCCCAGTAAGACTCCCCTCGATCCCGAAATCTCCCATCCCTTCGGGAACATGCAGAACTAACTCTCGCAAGTGACCCTGGTGCTGCTCAAGATACCGTTGGATCATTCCCCTGATCGAACCCGTCGCAAACCCCTCATCCCATTGATAACCCCACCAGAGCGCCTCGTCGCGCGTGAGCACCAATTGCTGGAGACCTTGTGGCAGGACCTTCGATAGACTCCGTTCGCTTGAGGCGTTCCAGCCCAGGAGCGTGACAAAGCTCACTTCGAGGCTCTGCAGCTGCGAGAAAAGCTCCAGCGACGTCAAGGATGAACTTATGCCCCAAGTTCCTTCGTTCCCGGTGTCGATTGCCGTTGATGTGGCAAGCTCGAATGAGAAGCTCAGATGTTTCAAGGTGGCGTGGAGGGATGCCAGCCCCTGGCTGAAGATGTTCAGGTCAAACCATTTGCGAGCTTTTTCTGCATCGATCAAAACCTCACAGTCCAGCGACGTCAGTCTTGGGCTGTGTCTCAGAAGCAGATCGAGCTCTGGCGCGTTGATCTGGCACTCCTTTAATGTAAGTTGCTGGGTCTGGAATGATCTGCCGAGGTCTGCTGTACTAGAATTGTTCATAAGCTCTAGTCCATGCAAATACAGCTCCTCAGCCTCAGGTAAGTCAGATAGCTGCAAGACCGGAACGGCGGCAATATCCGTTTGTCTCCAATCGCTCGGTCCTTCGGGAGGTTCGGGCTGAAGGCGGAAAACCTGGAGGTGCGGAAAAGACGATGGCGCGACTTGGTGTATGAAGTCAAGAATTGGACTCCCAACACGGTAGTGTAACTCGACTTTGCGAAGTGAACTCATCTGACGTATGATCTTGATCGCTTGGCGCATATCGTCGCTGTCCAGCTCACAAGGGCGCAAGTGAACAATGACATGATGGGTGAGCTGTGCATCGTCTGGTCGCTGTAGCAGCGCAAGCAAGCTGGGAGATGAAGGACTGAGCGTGAACTCCATGTCGCGATATTGGTCAAGGTGAGAGATTCATCCAAAGAAGGCCAGATGTTTCCTGAAATTGGTCTGTAGAGATTTCAATGTATTTGCAGGAATGAGAATGCCCTTCTCATGGTTGAACAACAACGGCTCAGCTTTAAAGGCCAGACCCTGAACCAAAGCACGTCACGTGATATGTTGGGGGGGGTACCTTACCTATACCTAGGTATGTATGTTCCAGGTAGAGACATTCCAGCAGATCCACCCCCCCAAAATCCTTCTTACCTAGCCCATCCCAATTATCCAATTACTTGTTCATTATCATCCTGGCCTGGGACCCTGACAATCGTTATCGTGATGTGCTGCATCTCGATGATCTCGATGATCCAGTATGTAAGCAAGCTAGACCAAAAATAAATATACTGCAACCCCACCATCCGGGCGGTGAAGACCCCTCAAAATCCAACTCTCGGCTCTCCACGGCCCAACTGACCTTCCACCTTCCCTTTCCGCTCCAACTGGCCCGACTTCCTCAACCCACATTCTTATTCCTTCCCAGACAACATCACCGCATCGCATTTTCCTGCCGTTAGGGGTCATCGGCGTCAGAACTAGATGTCAAGTGTGCTCGCCCTTACGAGAGCAAAACTCTGAACGGGAAGAACATCCCTATCACACGATTCAAGCAAGGAAGTACATCTATCTTTCTCTCCTCTTCTGTCTGCTGACCCTTTGTTTATCGGAACTATTCCATTGTCTTTCTTGTCAGTCAGTCAGTCAGTCAGTCAATCAGTCAGTCAGTCAATCAGTCAGTCATTCACTGAAGGCGGCGCGTTTGAATTGAATTTTGAAACTTTCTTTGTTCGAGCTTATCTACAGTTTCTCTCTGTCTCTTCTAGACTCGAATAGATTCGAATAGATCCGAAGACTCCAGCAATCAACAAACAGTCCGCGATTGAAATAACCAAAGAAAGAATATGGGAGAATACGCCCCAACCAACGGTTCTGTCGACCTCCCAGACTCCAAGTCTCCCTCCCTCATCCTCACAAATCCTACGCCCGAAGAGAAGCTGGAGACATGGAACTTCAACTCCGTCAACTGGGGAACTGCATTGCCTCTTCCAGATTATATCGAGCGTGAACGTTACCTTACCACCGTGCCACTGGCAAGAGACGGCGGAGTTACACATTGGGTACTCGTGGATCGAAACCTCCCCCCAAACGAACGGCCTATCCTTGCCTCCTGCGAGTCTTTGAGAAAGCCGATTCTGGTTTCCAAAGGCGGAGTCATAACAGAGGGCATTACACATGGTATTGGAAGTGTCTTCAGTCAGCCCAAGTTCAGAGGGATGGGATACGCAAGCCGCATGTTGAGAGAACTGGCTCCGGTTCTGCAGTCATGGCAGGTCGATCCAAATACAGCCGGACACCAGAGCTGCCCCTTCAGTATTCTATATTCGGACATCGGAACGAAATATTACGCCAAATTCGGATGGGTTACATTTCCAAGTACACATTTCGCCTTTCCTCCTGCTGGGTATTCACTAAGACCAGACGTTCGCCCCCTCACACACCCCGACATCCCGGTTCTTTGTGCTCTGGATGAGGAATTCCTCCGGAAAGAACTGATAACTGCTACAAAAGATGGCAAGACGCACGTTGCACTCATTCCCAGCCATGACTGTATGCAATGGCACCACAAGCGTGAGGATTTCGTTACTAGCAAAATCTTCGGGAAGTCGCCCACTGTCAAAGGCGCCATAATCGGCGAACCCGGATCCCGCGTATGGGCAATCTGGACGCGAGCCTACTACGGCCCTCTTGTCGCGAAATCAGGAAATACTCTCCATATTCTACGACTCGTGATTGAGGATGAGACCAATTCCGATGAAAATGCTCGGAAATTGAAAGGGATTCTTCAATTCGCTCAAGCGGAAGCAAAGGAATGGCAACTCAACGATGTGGATGTATGGAACCCAAGCAATACGCTGAAAAAGCTTGTCAAGAAGACTGGTTTGGAGTCTAAATACGTTGTGAGGGATGCGGAGAGCATTGCCAGTTTGATGTGGTATGGTGAGGGGTCGCCTGAGGATATCAATTGGGTTGCAAATGAGAAATTTGGATGGTGTTAGACCTTCGGGATATTTATCAGCATTTATTTTGGATTTTGGGTCTTAGAACTTCGTTCTATTTCTGGACTTTGTCTTTTTTCTTTTTAGGCCTGGGCATGTTTCTGATGTAGTGTCAACCCACATTTGTAAGTCCTCTCCGGTATTTACTTTCCTCAATTTATCCCGAACTCTTTTCTCCCGCCCTCTTCCTCCAATTGTTCCACCCCTCTCCCAGCCTTCAACAACCTCCCCGCACATATCCACTCCAACCACTCCATCCGCTTCAACCTTCAGCGGCCACTCCCAAAAAGACATGTTATCCGAACTCGTCACATGACCTTCTGGATCAATGCCGCTCCACCCAATCGGGAAGGTGGGCGCCGACGCTGTTCAATCTCCCCTCCTCTCCACGTGCAAAAGGCATTCGCTCCTGAGCCTCCTTCACGCTTACGCAGGTACAAAATCTCCCCCAACTAAGTCCTGTACTACTCAACGAACAAAAGTCTTGGATGTGTTCAATTTCTCATATAAAAGTCCAGAAATTCAGCCGATGTGATTCTTTGCACCCAGCTCGCCTCTCTCGCTAGCCATACCAAACCATCTTCACAGAGCAGATAACCCATAATGCATCTCCCCCTCCCGCACCTCACGACCAACCTCCTCGCTCTAGGTCTAGCTCTATCAAACACCGTCCTAGCAGCGCCAGCTCCAGCTCCCCAACCAACAACAGCACCTGTGGTGATCCTGCCCAGGATCAGAGGAACGGAATGGGTTAGTTATACGACGTTAACAGGGTTCTTTCTCCAGGATGAGGTTGATACTGTGGCGAGTGGGTTTGATTACGTGAGTTTATTTCTGTGCTCTCCGATTTACCGTTTTCTTTTAAGTGAGAAGGAATGTTCCACAGACCGGGCGAGGGGAGGGCTGAGTGTCGTGGCTTATTCTGAACTTTTTGCTTCTTTTGAGAAGTAGGTGTACCGTATGCCAAAGATACAAGAAGAAGTAGGAGATCATAGCAAATGTATTGAGTTGACGACATGACTCTTGGAGATATGAACGGGCTACAAGCAAGACTTACGGCCTTCGCCACAGCTTATATTCCGGCATTTTGATTTTGATTTCTGATTCTTATCTAAGCATATACTCACATATCTCCCTTCTAGTCCACAACAAACTTCGGCCTCATAAACCGCACCTACCCCACTGATTCTGAGAATAGACCTGGATGGACGCAATGGTGAGTTTTCTTCCCTCTTTTTCACATCCTCAATATCACACTTCCATCCACCAAACACACGTGGTGCTTCCAATGGGATCTTTCCACACAAGAAGACATGCACTAATCTATCCGCTAGGCAAAAGTTCGAGCACTACGTCTGGCGCCTCAACCGCGGAAGCGGGAGGAACGTACAGTATAAAGTGTTGTATCTTGGACGCCATGGTGAGGGATATCATAATGTAGCGGAGAGCTATTATGGGACGCCGCTTTGGAATGTATGTTCTTCCTTCTTCTGTTCTTACTTCCTCCATATGTTTCCTTTTGTTCTTGTTTTCTGGATGAAGATCTGTGAAACAGATGGTTGGGAATTTGGCGATTGAGGTGGGTATTTGAGGAAGCTTGAGGCTGTAGGATGAGGTGGAGGGATGGTGGAGGATGGAGAAAGATTGAACCTACACACGAGTATGAAGGCAAGAGGAAAGACTGACACACAAAATAGTGCTACTGGTCCCTTCAAGACGGAAACGGCACCTCGGTATGGGCTGATGCGAAGGTGACACCCAACGGCGTCGCACAAGCTGTCAAGGCAAATGCTTGTAAGTTCCCCTCCAGACTCCCTCCCTCTCTTCCAACCTCTCATATCAGACCTCCCAAATTCAAACAAGATCAAGTCAAGAGATCTCGCTCGAAAAAGTATCCAAACGAGAATCTCCAGCCCAGATATCCTCCACATAAAAATAGGAAAATCTAACATCCCCCCAAAACAGTCTGGACAAACGCCATCCACACAACCAAAACCCCGCTCCCAGAATCCTACTACAGCTCTCCCCTGCCGCGATGTCTCCAAACCGCCAACCTCACATTCTCCACCCTGCCCCTCCCCTCCAACAAACCCTTCACGCCCACCGTCAAAGAATTCTTCCGCGAAGGCATCAGCGGCCACACCTGCGACCGCCGGTCCACAAAATCCTACATACAATCCACCTTCCCAAACTACGTAATTGAGAAAGTGTTCACCGAGACAGACGAGCTCTGGAGACCACTGCTTGCGGAAGTCAGGGAGAATCAGGATGTGAGGAGTAAGAAGGTGTTGGATGATGTTTTTGGGAGTGATGGGAGCACGTATGTTAGTGTCACGAGTCATTCGGGGGAGATTGCGAGTTTGTTGAGAGGTTTGTTCTCCACCTTTCTTTTTTCCTTTTCTTTTCCTTATCTTCCTTCTCCTCGCCGCCCTTCCTTCCATACTCGTTCGAGCAGGAATGTATTCATTCGTGATCCAGGCACGCGTCGCTGATGTATCTACAGTGCTTAAACACCGCGTCTTCTCCCTCGGCACAGGACAACTTATTCCCGTTCTCGTGAAAGCCGAGACGATCGCTTCTGGCGCACCTGCTACTTCTACACTTCCCTGGTCCGCAATCTCGACTTGCACAAGTCCGGCGGCGAGTACGGCGACCCCTTGATTGTGGATCCTGTGTTGCAAAGATGGATGTAGGATGAGAGGAGAGCGGGAGGATGAGAAGATAATCAAACATGTAAAATTTGTTAATGTCATTTTTTTTAAATGAAATGTTGTGGCTTTCGTGCTTTGTGAAGCTAGATGAGATTTTGCGTATATGATATGAGAGACACTTCTTTGTCTAGGAGAAAGTAGGTACCAGCAAGATGCTCGATCTTCTCATTAATTAGTTCCCCCGAACTAAAAACGTCTTTTTTAAATACTGAATTGACACCTTTCAACGTGAAGAGTATCTACCTCAGATATTGAAGCTCACTAATTCCGTCTCCAAGGCTTATGATTCCTGTTTGGGTATCGAGAACATTATTGCTTGATAAGCTAGGATACTTGTCATGTTTTCCAATGATTGCCAATAACTCTTTCAAAATCAAGGCTATAAAGACTCAGTATATAAGTAGAGAAGATTCGACGACATTTGAAGTGATAGTCAAGACTGGAAAGTTCAGAGAAAGGCTTTTCGGAGGCAGGTGTTATTACTTGATAAAGATATACGTGCTTTCTCTTATGAAGGAGTAGAGATTTGATCATCACAACTTTGAACCTTATGATTGATCACTTTAGATTGGTATTCTGATTTTTGACCTGTGCAATTATCAGTGAGAGTTGAGATATGATGAATTTTATGGCTCAGTAGAAGATATACGAGTAGAGAGACTCTGATGATACAAATTCATTTCTGTCGTTTGTAAGATCTCACTGCCACGGCTTCGATGTTGGCATAGCAGGTGACCTTTATTCCAGATTGCTTTCGTTGATTGTCAAGTTCTCGCAGCTTCAAATATGGCATGGGACCTGCATAAACTTCCAAACGGAAGTCCACGAAATCTACCATTGGTATAAAATATCACGAATTTGTTATGATGCATTTTCTATGGCAGGAGAAAGACACGGAATGCGTGTAGTTCAGTTAGTCTATAGATGAACCAAAAGTAGGACTCCGCGGTCTGCGAATCGCCGAGAAGCATATCATTCAACAAGAAAAACTTCAATTGTGCTTCCCAACAAACCCCACAACCTTGGCGATAAAATCCTGTGGGCTTTCCTCCGCCGTCCAATGTCCACTCTTAAGCACCTTCACAACTTCCACATTCTCGTAGAATTCACGGGTCTGCTCCTCCGCCACCTCCAGCAGAATGCTCATCTCACCACACAAAGCAGCAGCAGGCATCTTCAAAAAGCCACCTTTCTTCAGCATTGCTTGATTATCCTTAGCATCCTGCGGAAAAGCTCGGTAGAGCTCGAATCCACAGCGCATGCCTCCAGGCTGGGCGAAACTGGCTGCGTAGTGATCGACATCTCGCGGCGTTATACCGGCTGGGTTGAAGCACAGGCGATCGTAGAAATGCTTGATATATATCTTCTCTCGACCTTGGGTGAGCAGTTCCGGGAGGTCGAGTTGTTGCTGGAATGTGAAGTGCCACATCCCCGGGGAAGTCTTGAAACCGGACTCGTAGGGTTTGGAGCCGGGGAGTGGGCATTCTCCAAACATCACTGAGCGAGTGTGGTCTGGGTGTGAGGCCGCATACGCATGAGCGACCATGCCTCCAATATCCTGACCGACAACGTGGACTGGAGATGTGATTTTGAGGTGATCATGTGTTACGATGTACAGATCGTTTGCTACCGTGACCTTGTTGTATCCTAGTTTGGGGTGTGACGAGTCTCCAGCTCCACGGTAGTCGGGTGCGATGACTCTGTAGCCGGCCTGAGCGAGAGGAGTTATGACATGCCGCCATTGGTAGGAGGTGTTTGGGTAGCCGTGGATCAGTAGGATGACACCTTTCTCTGCAGTGTCTTGAGCTGGGCAGTCGATGTAGTGAATTCGAATCTCTCGGGCTTCATCGATGAATGCAAAGCCGTGCTGCCATTGCTGATCGTCAATCTGGGTTGGATTGAGAGATGGCATGTTGAGTACCTAGCACAAAGTTTCTGTGTCGTGAAGATTGATCTGGAGAAAAACACGAAGGCGAGGATGGAGATGAACTATGCAGGTCCTGGTGATAGCATGGTATCCATAGATATATATTTGCATGCGCGCAGACCCCGCAACCCACAAGTCTTGTCCCGCAGTCTTTTAGAACACTCACCTCCACAGCACTAAGTACATAAGGGTTCTACGTTGGCACAGACAGCGACTCTGGACTAGACACAAATTGCAGCAAGTTGAGAGGTATTTGTCATGGCGCTTGGAATCATTTTCTCTTGTCTATTGTACAATAGATGATCATTACCTATCTTGTCGAGTAGCAAGATGCTAAATACTTTACCACGCAATTCGCTTACAATTAAACATGTAAAATATGGGGAGAACTCATGAATCTCTCCTCGAAGATTGACGTCACTGGCAGATGGAGATTTCCCGAGGTGTCCGATATCCCGCCTCTTCGGCTAGCGAGGCAATGTTTACCTTATTGGGCAGTTCGAAGCACTCTTTCTTTTCCGGCGCCATCGATTTAGATCAACAGACCAAACGTCACATCACGTCACTTGCAGCACTAGGATTTATAGTGCACGTATTTGTTCCTATTTCGTCCAACACCAGCAGCCTTGTCCCCTGGCATTCTTCACCTATTCGTCTTGTGTTGCCAAGGAGTCAACGATACTTACCTAGTACTGTACTCCTGCCGTAGTTCAGTTCTGCATAAGTTGTGGGACTTTGCATCGTTGATCTGGACCATGATATTTACTTTTTTCAATTTTAATTCTCCACCCATACATGTACATCTGAACAACCGTGAAGGAGCGCCCTTGTTCATAAATATGTCTGAAGAAATCAAGCCATTCACCATCAACATCTCGGAAGACGAAGTCAA
Source organism: Helotiales sp. F229 (assembly GCA_002554605.1). Classification (NCBI taxonomy): domain Eukaryota; kingdom Fungi; phylum Ascomycota; class Leotiomycetes; order Helotiales; species Helotiales sp. F229. Next base: position 389,921 of record MXAW01000004.1, on the reverse strand, counting down.
GAGGTATTACCAGAAAATCAGGGATACTCGAGTACCGACTAAGGACATCGTCCCTGGTGCGGGAAGTGACTATGGCTTCACCACCGAATGGGCGATGGATCTCTACAGTTTCTGGACTGACAAATACGACTGGCACGCGGAACAGAAATTGATGAATCAATGGCCCCAGAAATCGAAGGACTCAATATCCACTTCATCCATCAGCGCTCAGAATCACAATCTGCGTATCCACTCCTAATGGTTCATGGCTGGCCAGGCACCTTCTACGAGTTCAGTCGAGTTATCAATCCTTTCACAGATGCCAACACCCTCCTCTCTTTCCACTGCGTGGTACCCAGCCTTCCTGGGTTCTGCTGGTCCTCAGAGCCGCCACGTGGTTGGAGGCTACAAGATACCGCACGCATCTTTCACAAATTAATGCACCGCTTGGGTTACATCGAATTTGCAGTCCAGACTGGGGATTGGGGCCACTGGGTCGGGCGCGAACTCGGATCTCAATACACTGAGTCCTGCGAAGCCGTTCATTTCAACTTCGCGCCCGCGCCGCTTCCCGAAGGCGTCGAGTTGACGAAACGTGAGGCAGAAGTCTAAAGCCGAGTCGACGACTGGCTGGAAAACCATATGGGCTACGCAATCATGATGCGTACGCGCCCACACACGATCGGGTGGATACTGCAGGATAACCCGGTGGGCATCATGGTCTGGCTGGGCGAGAAGTACAACGAGGCGGCAGATCCGGAGAAGCAGAACCTTGACGACTGGAAGAGGCATATCCTGACCACGGTCTCGCTGTATTACTTCAGCAACTGTATCATGACTTCCAGCTTGCCGTATTACGAGAATATCCGGCATGAGAATTTTGCTGAGTTCGCGATGCTGCCGAAGAATAGGATCACGGTTCCGTTTGGCTATACGGGCTTTTATTGGGACACGGAACCGAGTTCGAAGAGAGCCGTGGAGAGGACGGGAAATCTGGTGTTTTATCGAGAGAGGAATGATGGAGGCCATTTTGCAGCGACAGAATGTCCAGAAGGACTAGTTGAAGATACTAGAGAGTTAGTGGGAATTGCTTTGGGAAGGAAAGCATCTCAGTCTCAGCAATGATAATTTGGTTCCTCCTCCATTAGAAAGCGAGATAGTTCTGCCTGGAGAGCTGGTGACCTAAAAGACTGTTGGTAACGTGCCGATGATGCCGAGATGTGCTGAGATTTATTTATTGAAACCAAAGCCATTAGATACTGCCTTCTGTATACAGATCGGTGGAAAACATCTTACTTGCAGCAGATGAATATCCTCCATTGCCCGATTCACAAGTTGGCCTATGCCAGTGGTGTCCCCGCCATGTCTTCTTTTTAAGGAGCGAACGCTAGAAGTTGGTGCGCCGAACCTACGCATCTCTCACCCAGTCTTGTTCTTCTAGTTGTAGATACATCTCCTCTAATATGTCTCCCAGTCCGTCCAGGCGAACCCTTGATAGGGGCTTGGTCCAGTCGCCTGTCTGAGTTCAGGTGCCTCCTTATGGAATGTCACCAGCTTGCCTGAGAATATTTCCATTACGGAAGTAATGGTGCTGTGAAATGGTCAAATAGGTAAGTTCTGTGAAACACTGCTCTTCTCTGTGAAAGGGAGAAAATACAGTCAGATAACCGACGAGTGGTTGATCCGTATTGGATATTTCGTATCTGTGGCTGGATCTGGCTAGCTTTTGCTTTAACTATGACTAGGGATGACTTCGTGGGGGAAGAAATTTTCCGGCTGGTTCGGGGGGCGCATGCGTGGGATAGAGTTACGGTTGTGGTGTTGTTTGTGTGACGGGTAAGCGAGAATGTGGCGAGGAAAGGGGAAGAGCTTGGCTCGCGTTCTGGTACGGCGGAATGAAGGACTGGCTTTGGGGCGTAGTGGGAAGTTGGAAAGGGGTGCATACAGTGGCAATTTGGTATTATGAATTGGTCTTGTAGGAAAGTCTTGGGTTATGAAGGGATTGTCGAATCATCTTCTGGCCGTTTAGGATTAGGAAGGTAATTCACCGGTTGAGATACTAGATTATCAGGATTAGTCTAATCAGACAGGAAAATGGGGTTATGCAGCCTATGCTGAAGTTCTGGAACTGTTTCAGAACAGTCAAATGCAACTAAGCAAGTCGGATGAGAGCCATAAAGTTTTCTCTGTGATACTTTGCAATCATATTTCGATTTCTGTAACTCATCCGATTCCTTTCGACTCTGTCGCCCCCGCCCCCCCCCCCCCCCCCCTCCCGGCAAGGTTCTGTTACATAAGAGCATTCGACATATTAATGGATCTTAGACGTGTCTCAAAGTCCAACTCGTCTCCAACAATTCGAACGCAAACTAGTCAGAAAAACATGTCGCAACGTAATCGAAGCGTACTGCGAGCTCGTATGTCTTCTTCTGGAAGGTCGCATGGCATCGATGAAACTTTGGTCGGAAGTGGGACTGACAATGTACAAAAGAGGCTGCTGCACTTCGCATGTCAGCTGAGAATGAGAGTAAGAGTTTTCGAGCTAGGAAACTAGGAGAATAGAAGTTCAGAAGAAACATGACTTTGCTCACGAGTTATATGGTGTCGTTTCTTGGTGTAGTTGAATTGGATGGTACGGGTTGGAGCAGAAAGGATAGAGAAGATGTGGTGAGACCGTGGAGCGGTGAAGATAATGTCTCGACAAAAGATTGAGACCATATGTCTCAATGGCATAAATACGGATCTCCCCTCTCCTTTAATCGAAATCACATCATCAACTCAACTCAACATTTTCACCGTTCCGTTCTAGCTAACTTCACATCACATTTCCAGTCTACCAAACTCCTCAAAATGAAGTGCACATCATCCCTCGTGAGCATCGTGCTCGCCACAGTCGCCACTCTCTCCGATGCTCAAGTTGTCGACAATCCGTTCTTCTCCTGCCCAGCTGGAACGACTGGTGGCTGCTGCTTGTCATATAACAGTGGCGGAACGGGCGTTAATTGTATGTCTCCTATTTCTTTCCATTTATATGCCACGTAGAATTATGAAAAAGACTGATATGAAGTGACATAGGCGGGCCCGTCATCCCCAGTCCAATCCCAGGCCATGAGAAGGAATTCGTGTGTGCTTTCCGTCCGGGAGAGTTGAAGTCTTGCTGTACCACTGGTGGTAATGCTGTAAGTCCCCTTTTATTTTCCCTTTCTCGATTCAACTCTGCTTCTTTTACTCAAAGTTGGTTGGATTATGCCACTACGCTGTGTCCTGATGTGATGCTGCTGATGAGAATTGTGCTTGCTAGCCATCCGGATGTGTCGCTGCTCCTCCGTCGTCGACTACACCAATTACTACTATCACTTTCGGAAAGAAGTAATTCTGGGTGAACTCTTGGAAGGGGTGAGATTTTGCCGTGGAGGCAGGGGTCTGGGAGTCAGGAGGTGGACGGGGTGCATTGAGGGACTGGGGATGGGCGAGGCAAAACAGGATACATAAAAAAGACTTTTGCGAAGAAAGCTAGAAATTCAACATTTTTGGCACTTCAGACATGATATAATTGTTCAAGGAAGAAAAAGGTCGATTTTTGACGTTGCAGCGATAAGTGAGGCCCCTTCCATGAGTATGCAGCTCGAATTTTCAATTGTTCGGAAAATTCAAGTGACATTGAATAAGAAAGAGGAGGGGTCCTAATGACAATCAATTGGAAGACATTGGGCGGTGCGAGATCTATAAACTCCTCATAGTATGATACGCAGCTGGGTATTCACATTCGAAACTTTCAATGGGCCCGCTGATGACAAGAAAAAGGGGCATGTTGATATCTCGGCTAAGGATGAATCGAAGTAAACATATCACGAACCGAGAAGGCAGGTACCTGTAAAGATTGAGGGAAGCCAACCTTGCCTTTACTAGCCTCAACTTAAACACAGTTCTCAGCATGGAGATGCCCGAAGAATGAACGGCTCGTCCTGTTACTCCAACTACACATAACCTCGTTTGCGCATCCAAATCCACAACCATCCCCCCCCCCCCCCCAAAGCACTACCAGCAGCGCCACCACCAACCTACACCACCTCCTCCTCGCCTCTAAAATTCACTCAGATCACACGAAAGAACGATATCACCAACCGTAACCCCATCATTCTCACCATCTCCCACACATCCAAAAATAATGCTTTCACACCAGTCATGGAGAACGATATGGTGCAAACATTCGATATGTTGCATCGTGATGACAGGGTGAGGCTATTGTTGTTAGGACGGAGGGGATTGAGGGAAGGGAATATAGGGATGGGTGAGTTGAGTTTCATTTGGGCGTTTCTTCTTTTGGTTTTGGACCTTTGGTCGAGTTTATCGACTGGGAGTTATGGTTATCAGGCTTTAAAGCGCACGAGAGAATAATGGCCAACGTCAAGATCGCAACGGGGGAAGAGTACCGCTCGCCATCCATCTCTGTAGGAAACCAACCATAGCAGCAATCCAAGTAAGTTCTCCCCTTCACATACACACGACATCTCAACCCAACTAATTAAGTCAATTCCCAGACCGGCTTAACCATGACTCTATCATAGCCATCCGATGGGTCAAAGCATCTGATTTTACGCCTACCACATACAATTAAAAGATCCAACCAGACAACTCAGTAAATAATCCCTCTCGTTCCCATGCCCACGATGGCAATTAACACAATGTTCGGATGAACATGTTTATCCCACGCTGAAGAATTGAAGGCTCGCCACCCAAGGCTCGAGTTGTCAATCATTTGATCTATGGGAGCTGTGGTGTGATTAAGAATCAGATCTTTCAAGGCAGTGAGCCAGGTTTGCACCATGGCGTTAAGCTATTGGAGCTTTGGCAGTAGTGTCAGTATGAAAATGCGACATAAGAAGAGACCGCATATCCATTGTACAAATCCTGCTATTCCAGGACTGGCTCAGACTTTGGGTTTCTGTGTAGAAAAATCCTACTTGATTGCCTTAGATCACTGCTATAAGTAGAGTAGGTTTCTTACGCCGGTGAATTACAAGTGCCACTCTTTCTCTCCTCCAAACAGAAAAGAAAATTCCAAAACAAAAAAACTCACCCATCCTTATCTCTAATAGTGAATTTAACATGTAATACCAACAAGCTTCCACATTTCACTTTGAAAGTATGATGAGATGTTTTTATTAGCGAACAGAAAAAATTTCTTAATTTCCATTATGGTAATATGCAAGGTTTTCTCGTGGTTCAGTGGGTTTGGGGTCGGGTAGCGGTACGTTACCTAGCTTAGGTTGGTAGGTAGGTAAGTAAGTAGCAAGTCGCTGGATTTGCTAGTCTAGTCTAGGTAGGTAGGTAGGTAAATGCCATTCTTTAGTCCTATACCTAAGTAAGTTTTCAAAGCACCTGAATGGGTTCGACACTTTGAAATCTATTATTTACCCGCTCTAATTACAATACTTCCACTACCTATCCCAATTCTACTTGCTTACTTACCTACCTACCTAAGCTATCCATATGCCCCAGCCTCTCCCTGCTGCCTTTCTCCGCCTCTTCCTCTCCCGCTCTCGCTCTCGCTTACTGGTTTACATAAACAACACCACAACCCCACAACCCTACCCTACCATCCCAGCACCCTCCCCCCAAACATACACAACTCAAACCCAAACCCAAATATTCCTCTACGCCACCCCCCGCCTCCCCACGAAATAAAAGCAAGGATACAAAACATCTAAATCTTTCTCATACGTCCTAATCAATCAACCAATCAACCAATCAACCAAACAAGCAACCATACGATCTAAAAAAGAAAAAAGAAAAAAGAAAAAGAAGTCGTATTCTGGGATTTGTTTTTGTTTTCCGCTCCGCCCTCCGCTATCTAATTATACTGTATTTCTCCTTGCCTATCCTTGTAGAGAGGGAGGGATGGGAAGGATGGAGGGGAGGGGAGTATCTAACGTATTCTCACCTGTCTCGTTTTATGGAGATGGAGATGGAGACGGAGAGAGGAGAGTACCATAGAGAGAAATGCAATTGAATACAAATAGATATAGATAGATAGATATGGTGGTATTTATATTTAGAAGTTAGGCAACTAACCATCCCTACGCAGCAAGAGTTGGGAAACAAGTTTAAGGAACGGTGGTGTTTTGTAGAACCAATGCTGTGCAGTTCTATGCAATGCTGGCTGGCTGGCCCAATAACGTATCATTATGCAGGAAGTAAGTAAGTAGGTATCAAGTGTACGCATCCATCCATCCGTCCATCCCTAAGCTCCATCAAACCAACCATTCAGTCGTGCCAATTCTCTCCCTCGCAAGGAGATATCTATATCAGCTCTGGGCCAATATAAGCCCATACCCTCCGGCTTCCACACTCCAAACTTCTCATAACAAAGCTAATGCATCCACCGACCCATCCATCCATCAATCCAATACCAAACCCACCCGCAAAACCTCGTTCACAACAAGCGAGGCGCGTCAACATCTCCATCTCCATATTAATATCCCCATCACCTCCATTATTTCCCCTCAACCTTCACACTCGGATCCAAAAAATTAGCTGCAGCCGTAATATGCGGCCCAACCAGATTCCCATTTCCACTCGCCGCCGCCCCATTCATATTCCCACTCTTTTCACTCAACTCCACTCCCTCGACCTTCTTCGCCAATTCAGACAAGCCTTCATTAGCAGTCACAAAGCGCTTTGGCTCCGGTCTACTCGTAGGAACTAGTTCTCCTTCTTGTACTTCAAGGGCCGGGGTCGTTGGTTGGGTTGGAGCTTCGAGTTGGGATTTCGTGGGGACGAGGAGGCCGGTTGGTCGTTCGACGGTGGTGGGGTCTTCGGTAGCTGTTCTCGCTTTCTCGAGGAAAGCTGCTGTTGTTCCTGCTGTGGTGTGGCCGTTTGTTAAACCGTCGATATCTTGGTCGATTCCTAATCTTGCTGTAACAGTGCAAACACTTTCATCTCTCTGTTTACCCTCCACGCTCCCCACTGCCAACGCAGTCATCTCCCTAGTCTCCTCTCCCAACTTCCCCTCTACCTTCTCGCCCTGGGTATTCCGCCAATACATCGGGCCATGCGGGAAATCCTTATTCTCCCCTTCCCATTTTATGATTTTCGAGATTGCCGGGTCGAAGACGGGCAGGTCGCCGAATGTAAATTCGAGTTGGCCGCCGTATTTCTTGGGGATATTTATGGGGTCTATGAAGGACTCTAGGGTTTTTTGCATGTCGGAGTGCGAGAGGATGAAGATTTTCGAGGTCGTGATTGGGTCGAACCATTTTTTGATCCAACCCCATACTGTTGGGAAGAATGCTGGGGCGCCGATGACCTGTAGACTGGTTAGCAAGATGATAGCACTTTTGCCATATTTTCGCAATTGGGTCTATAAGGAGAAAACCCACAAATATCCTATCCAACGTCTCCGGATAATGTGCCGTAGCCAGGGTACTAGCATCCTGCATATGTCCTCTCAGATTCCAAAATTGCTTCAATCCCACCCCCGATATATCCACAATGTTATTACTCTGCGTGATGGGCGTGCGAGGGTGTTCCCTATCCGTCAGAGCCGTACACAGCGGCATCACGAACCGAATCAAATTCTCGTATAGCGCGAACAAGCGGAGGAGTTTCGCGGGTGTCTTTCCATCAGTCGTGGCTTTGCTGGAGGTTTCTTTGGCGGATTTCTCGTATGCGGACATGGTTTTTGCGTTCAGGTGTTTGACTTCGTAGACGTAGACGGGGATTCCGCGACGGTCGCGTCGTCCTGTCCATTGGGGGTACTGTGCTGCGTTAGGAGATGTGGTGTTGATGGTGGGGGGATGCGGAAACGTACTAATCTGCGCGTCTCTTCGTATTGTTCTAGGTCTATTGTTTCGTAGAGGGTATCTAACTGGTTTGACTTGCGCCAATCTTCTGTATCTTGAAATTGCTTGAATGCATCTGCGACGGCGAAACGACGGGCTCGAAGGAATCGTCTGAAGTATTCTCTGTTAGTCTAGGGATCCTCGCAGAAGCGCAGAACGTACAAAAGTGTAGCATCATCGTGTGTACCGCTTTCGCCGGGTTTATAGTATCCCTTTTCTTGGCAGAGGATCTTGAAGTTCTTGAATGCGACTTCTTCTTCGTCGGAAAGATGTCCTAGATGACCTTGAGGATATCCGTATTCCACCACGGCGGATTGGACTCTATGGGCGGGACCGGCAGTCGACATGATTGCTGAGTGATTACGGGATAGTGACGAGAGGAAGAGGAGAAGAAATATCTGAGGACTGAAGGGGTTTTGTTGTTGAAGACTCGCTCTCGGCTCGGAGTAGGAAGGGAAGGGAAGGATGTCTTGTGTTATGGTGAATAGGACTTTATGCTAGTCCCACGTCATCCCAAGACAAGACAAGAGGAGGGCGAGGGCGAGGCGGTAAAATGAGACACGAAGTAAGTCCGACAGAGCCTTCTTTCCAACAGGAAATTAAAGTAGAGAAGAGAAGAGCAAAAAGGCTTCAGAGCTTAGTCACATCAACTCCTTTTCAACCGAATTGACGGTGAAGAAAGGTCCAGAACCAGGCAAGCAAGAACCTCTTCCAGCACGCGGCTGACGACAAAAGAAGGGAGCGGTGATCATCTCGAAGAGTGGATTTGATATGAATATGAAGGCTTTGATAAGCAGCCCGGAGAGCGGGCGGGTGGGTTCTGGTGGAATTTCCAAGCCACACACGGAAAGTTCGGCACTCTGTTGAATATGAATATTGGCGCTGGCAGGGTGTGGGGGGTATGGAATGGATGGAGAGTCATGTTTGCGGCCGGCGACTCGGATGTGGGAGACTGTGAAGGCCGAGAGGGAGACCGAGAGCGAGAGGGAGAGGGAGAGGGGCGATGATGAGAGGAGGAATGATGTTGATGAAAAATGAAGAAAGAGAAAAGTAGAGAGACACGAAGACATACAAAGTACAAGGAAACAAACCTGGTTAACTACCTAGTATAGACCAGGACCAGGCCCATAATAACCTGGAAGGCTTGAACGTTCGATCGAGCAGCATTATTACAGGGAAGCTCCAGCTCCAGCTTCAGCTTTTGATATCGATATTGATATTGTATGCTGGAACCCTGACAATTGGCGAGTGGTGATTTTGTGAGTAAACAATAAGCAGTAGTATTTCTCGATTTACTAGAGGATATACTCCCTTATATAGCCACTTGACCATCTGTATTATTCATCTTATCTCGCTCGCTCACGTATTGACGCGTACGCACATGTTTCCGTTCTCCGTCCCAATCGTATTTATTCCTTCCCAGAAGACTATCCCATCCCATCTCTCATCGCCTGTTCGCTGCACAGCATCCGCATCCGCATCTGCAAGGGCCGAGATTGGGATGCTGCGGACGGGCGAAAATCTACCTGCCCCGCCAGCCCGCCATAGAGAGTGACCCGATCGCCTATCTGAAGCCTCACCATCACAACCTTCCCACAACACAACTGGCCAACCCTTCCAGCCCATGCTTTTACGACTCTCACAATTAGCACGACACCTTTCCCGTCCTCTCCCAAACTACGCACATACATCTGCCGCTGCACTGTCGTCGAAAGCAAGTCGCATCATGACCTCATCAACTGCTGCCACTGTGGACGAGAGGAATTCGAGGATGATCCATACGGCGGCATGTTTGATTATCGGGGATGAGGTGTTGGGTGGAAAGGTATGTCTTTATACTCTGTTCTTGTGCCCCTGGTCTTCTAGTGGAATGGAGAGGGAAGGAGAGGGAAGGAGAGAGGTGGATGGAGGAGGCGGTAAGGATTAGAGGGGTGTTTACATGGAACGAATCAAGCTAACTATCTCGCAGACGGTTGATGTAGGGTAAACCGAACGCACGGCAGAAGATACAATGAGCTGATAAATGGCAGACGAACAGCGCGTATATGGCGAAGTTCTGCTTTCAATTGGGAATGGTATGCTCGTAAGGATGTTGGTCGGAGCAAGGCTGATACAGACAGGCACTCAAACGAATCGAGGTCATTGCCGATGATGAGGATGAGATCATAGAAGCAGTCAAGCGTATGAGCACAAACTACGATTTCGTCGTTACCAGTGGAGGAATTGGTCCAACGTATATCCCCCCTCTTCTTTCTCCACTCTACCAATTTTCAATCTTTCCAGAGCGGTCAACCTTTCTCTGCCCTCCCAGTACCTATCAACAAGCACACAAGCTAACACATCCCCAGACACGACGACATAACCTACCAATCCATCGCCAAAGCCTTTTCCCTTCCCCTCCTCCTCCACGACGAAGCCTACGCCAAAATGAAGATATTGACAAAGCGGCCTCCCTCCCAACCCAGCTTCAATTGGGACACCCCCTCCGCCGCGCTAACCGCCAAACTCCGCATGATCGAACTTCCAACGGACACCTCCCGCCCGCTCTCCAAACAAATGCTCTTCCCCGTCTCCGACCTCTGGGTCCCAGTAGCATGCATCAACGGCAACGTCCACGTCTTACCTGGCGTCCCTAGACTGTTCGAGAAGTTGCTGGATGGGATGAAGCCGTTGCTGTTTGATAGGCTGGAGGATCCAGGGAAGGGGATTCACAGGGTGTTGATTAGTACGCCGATGGGTGAGAGTGTTGTGGCGGGGTATTTGACGGAGTTGGCTGGTAGGGTCGAGGAGAAGGGCGTCAAGGTGGGCAGTTATCCTAGATGGGGGAAGAAGAATAATACGGTTACATTGGTGGGGAAGTGAGTTATCATTTCCGTCTTCCCGAGATATCTTTTTCTCCTCTCTTCCTACATTCAATTACGGAGGAATTTGGAGTAGACCAGTCCAAACTGGACACTGCTAACAGCGAACCAGGGACCGCGAATTCCTCGAATCCCTGGTAGCAGAGGTGGAGAAGAACGTGGATGGCAAACGCGTCGAAGTCGAAGGCGAGGATGATGCTGAAGACGAGAAGCAGTCATAGGAGGGGGGAGTCTGGGGCATTGAACTGAGCATGGGATGTTGCAGGGTGTTCTGACATGTCTCTGTAGCAATGGGAAAAAGAAGAAAGCAGCCAGCGATGATTTTGCAGCTGATACTGTCATGTCCTATGATAGACACGCAATTGCATCTTCTAGAGCCGGTAGTGTTAAGAGGTAGAAATACCAACCGCAGTTATAACACATAAGGCGAGTTGAGCCCGAAAGAAACATAAACAGACAAGAGTAGTGCCCTGCTTTAACCATTCCTCGCATCTCTCTTTACTCTGTCTTGTGCATAACGCCTGACGCCTAATCAGACAAACAAGGAATAAATACCTACCTCTCTGGATCTCTTACAATGTGATGTGATGTGATTATCTTGACCAGCGGGGCGTACGTACATATCTACCCCACTTTCACATGGGAAATAAAAGTCGTTGAGACAGACCACCGGGATGGATGGCACGTCCTGTCGGCACCCGCGGCAAATGGCTGATTTAGGGGCAAATGCCATCCATATTTTACAACACAATAACCTCCCCTTTTCTAAGCCATTTATTTATACAATTAATATATCATAATGCCTAGAAAATCCTTTGATTTCTTAATTCATGAGACTTTTTTTTATACTTAAATAACTTTAGTTTTAATGTATTTGTTGTGTTATTGATACTTTTTTAGTGAGGTCGGCCGTGCCCCTAAATCAGCCACTTCCCGCGGGGGTGTACAGCCACGTCCCACGTCTTTGTCCGTGCTCGCCTCGCCGCGGTCCTGGAAACAAGCGAGAAAACTCACCAAAAAGCCAGGGACTTCCAGGTTTGGGCAATGGAAAGAAAGCTTTGTAACTTCAGCTTTCCTTCCAGATAATTTTCACAAAAGGCTTTGGGTTTATTTCAATACGAGAATCTACCTCAGGTAGGTATCCAGAACTAGATTTACAGTAGGTAAGGATTGATTTCATAATATCAGGAGTGGATTTATATTTTATTTTAGATGCAGAGATGCAGTAATGTATACTTACTTTAGAGGCAAATGGAAAGCAAGGGCAAATAAATAGTCTACAGTCTACAGATAGATAGTCTTCAAATGATTTAAAGCACTAGGAAGGACTGTTTGTTTGTTTACAGGACGGTCCTGAAATCACCTCACCTTAGAACGGTCGTTCCTTTCCTTTTGTTTCTTTCTTTCTCTCTTCTGGGACAAGACAGTTGATTCTTAAAATGAAGAAAAAGGAAAGAGCCCCAGGTCTTTGGGCCTTTTAAAAGCAGGCAATAATACAAGGAAAGCTAGCTAATTTAATATACTCCCATTCTATTCTATTCAAATGAAGTACTTGGTACATCTACCTTACCATTAGATCAACTTCTCCCAACCTTACGGCTTTAAAGGCAATTGAATTAATCAGTTAGTCGATTCAGCAAAAGTTTGTTTGATTTAGATAATCAGCACCAACGCATAAGACACAAAACAAAGTAGTATGTATGTTTGAACAGGAAGGACTAAGGCGGAGGAGGAGGAGGTGCTGTTGAGGAATCTCGAGGGCGGGCCAGGAGAGGCTTTGGGGCAGGGGCGTGCTCTATGCATGCATATTAGTACCCTGAGGTGTTTCCTGTTAGTGTGTTGGAGACGTTGTATACATACATTGGGGCGAGGAGTGAGCATGGTAAGGCAGATGGATGAGATGCGTGATCGCATGCAGGCGGAGGGATTTGGGACGTCTCTTCTGAGGGAATGGCAGCTTATAGCTTAGGATCAACCCAGTGACTCGAAATACCATACCTAACAACAGTGGCCGACAGAACTACTTTTATGCGGATGTCAGCCGACCCTTGCTAGAACACTTCCCTCAAGACCTCACTCAACCCAACCTTCCCGCGCAGAATTAAACAGTACTAAACGCTCGTATAAAAAACCAATTCAAAGCAAATTCCTAAGTTCGAATTCAATTCAATTCAATTCAATTCAATTCAATTCAATTCAATGCAATATAATAAAATAGTCATAAAAAGGCCACATGAAACTATTCAATTCACACGCGTTGAATTGTGGCTTAACTTAACCAAACTAAAAGGTACAGGTACTTTTAGTAAGGCTTTCCGCCGATATAAAATCCGCACCGAATTCTCTTAACCACTTGTTGATGTTAATAATAGCAAGATCAAAAGCGTGAGATTCTATTCTATTCATCAGGATATAATCCTAACATGACCTTCAATCCACCAGCCAGCCCCCTTATTATCGAAACCCATCATCGCTCAAAACACAGTACGGAAAACCGGAGAAAATAAACAAGCAGAGAGAATAATCAAGCCAATAAAGTAGAGTACAGTAATAAACGAACGAAAGCCAAGCGAGTGACCCGCAGAGAAAAGAAAGAAAGAAAGAAAGAAAGAAAGAAAGACGAAAGAAAAGAAAAGGAAAGTGCTGAGTAGATAAATAAATGAAGCACTTTTAACAACAAGACCCAAATAACAAGCTAATCAATCAAACCAACCAACCACCCCCAGATAATCTGCCCAAATAAAACGAAACGAAACGAACGAACAGTGACGTGACCATACCTAGGATAAAGAATCTCAATAGAAGGAGCTACGAGTTACGAGTTACGAGCTACGAGCTACGAGCTACGAGCTACCTAAGACGGGATAAAATACCACTCTGCTATGCTATGCTCTGCTATGCTCCGCTCTGGTCTGTTTACTCTACATACCTAGGTAAGATTACATACCGCAACTATGCGGCGGGGTGTGGTTATATGAGGAACATTCAGCATGGATGTTTACAGTACGCATCAATAACAGATAGATAGATAGTTGATTGGGAGCGAGCGAGAGGGGACAGGGAAGAAAAGTGAGTTCTCTTTTTTGTATACTGCAAATGTATACTGCAAATGTATACTGCAAATGCAACTGTAACTGTAACTGTACGTACTGCGCTGATCTGATCTGATCTGATCTGATCTGATCTGATATTGTGCACATCACATCACATCACATTTCTGGAAAACAAAAAAGAAGAGACACAAACGAAGAGCTCCAAAGCACCATGCACCGTACGTACAAACAAGTAACTAAGTAACTAAAGTAGGCAAGACAGACAGACAGACAGACACTCGTGCCCGCCAGCCGCGATCTCAATCTAAAGCCAAAGCCCTCCCTCCTTCCCTCCCTCTCACGTGCTGAGGCCATGACAGACAGGTATAGAGCGTGCAATTAGACCATCTTTCTTTCCTTCCTTCCTCCGATCTGCTATCCGCTTTCATGAAGTGCAGCTCTCCACATCAAGATCTGCAGATGCTGCTCATATGCGCCATCTCAGCAGCGAGCAGTACACCGTGCAAGGTACTCACTCGCCTACCACTTTCCACCACCCATCCACAAAAAGTACAGCACCACAAGAAAAAAACCCCAAGCCAGATTATATCGACCCCTTTCCACCTCCCTATCATCATCTCCTCACCTCGTCCCCCTATTTCCATCCCTTCCCATTCCAAACCGAAAGCACAACATAAGAAACAACCACATTACATAATTACACACCCACCACAGCGACCCCTCTGCTTCTCACGCTTACCAACCTCCAACTTGCCCGAGGGGCCTCCATTTCCAGATCCGTTTCCGCCGCCGGCCGTGTAGCCCGCCATCTCCTTGTTATAGCGTCTGATCTCGCGAACGATGTCGTAGAAGGCATTGTCAACGTTGATACGCGACTTGGCGGATGTCTCGATGAATTTGCAGCCGAAGGAGCGGGCTAGTGCTTCGCCTTCTGTTGGGGGGGGTGAGCGTTGTTAGCTTGTGTACTTGAACATCCCAAAAACGCGAGGTTCGCATCTACGTCTAAACTCATGTTGAAATGAAGACATATCTCCCAGTCCGGACACACTCAGTCCCATTGCAAGATCGAGAGGGGTGATGAAAACCGACGGCTGCGCACTGACAGCGCTTCATCAAGAAGAGAAAATAAACGTACCTTGCTTTGAAACCTGTCTCTCGCGCTCCAAATCACACTTATTACCCACCACAATGATCGGGAAATAATCCTTATCCTTGACCCTGAGAATCTGCTGTTGGAAAACCAGAATCTCTTCGAACGATTGCCGAGATGTGATGCTGTATACCAGGAGGAAACCTTCGCCCGTTCTCATGTACTGCTCTCGCATGGCGGAGTATTCTTCTTGGCCGGCTGTGTCGAGGACATCTAGGAGTGCTACTTCTTCGTCGATCACGCATTGCTTGCGATAGGAATCTGATGGGGGTGGGTGTTAGTTGGTCGGATTTTTTTTGAGGCGGTGGATGGGATTTGTGATTGATGGATGGGGACGGGGAGAGAGAGGATCGATTTACCTTCGATTGTTGGATCATATTCATCGACGAAATGACTCTGTATCAACTGGATAGTCAAGCAAGACTTTCCAACACCACCTCCACCCACAACAACAAGCTTATACTCTCTTAAGAACTATATGCAGCAGAATTGAATCAGCAATTGTCTCCCCCATCAAAACAAGCAGATAGACAGTAGAGAGGGCCTGGTAGGTACTATCAATCCCACCACACGCCAATGCAATGCAGGCAAGGGGTCAAGCAAGCTAGCAGTAGTCTTTGCTTACCTTTGAAGCCATCTTATCTCGACCTTTAGTTCCGCGTTTATGTATTCCTGGCTGGTGACAGAAGATTTGATTATCCTATCCTCCACTGCTCATCGATCGGTTGATTGATGAGCGTTGCGGTGCGGTATGGTATGGATTGGAGAGGATGGAGGTAGGATAGATGTGTCGTCGGTCGTCGGTAGACTAGTGGGCTGAAACTGCGATGCAAGAAAGCAGTGCGTGCGATACTTTTTTCCGGGAAGGGAAGAGAAGAGCGGCTTGGCTGTTCTGCGTCTGCGAGGGTCGGACTTGAATTCGGATTGATCTGCGATCGATGGAAGGGATGAGATTGAGCGACTGATTGATTGATTGATCGATTTGTTTCTGGAGAGGGTGGTATTGCGGTGTACTGTGCTTGTTCGCAATGAATGGACTAATCGACACCGGTTCGCTGCAGTTGGATGCAGATGGGGAAACGGCCGTCGGTACCGGGAAGAATGGAAGATTGTATCGAATCGTATCGGCAGATGTCAACAGTCGTGATGGTGGTGGTGGGAGAAGGTAGGGAAGGTGTTGCAGGATGGTTGAAGGAGGAGGTAAAGGCAAGGTAAGGTAAGGGAGGGAGGTCGAGGTCAGGGTCCGTTTTCTCGGTACGGAAGACACGACGCCGCGATTGGACTGGCGGGGATTGATTGTATGGGGTGTGTGTTTGGGTGTTGGGTGTGAGATGTGAGATGGGTTGTTGATGTGTTGATTCGCAGGACGAGCGCAACGGCACGGATTCGAACTTGGATTTCTTTGTTTCTAGCGAACACTGGTGAGACGACGAGGGACGAGGGCGAGGATGGGGATGGGGATGGGGATCTTCGATTCTCTTTGAGAGGATGGATGATTGACAGGGAATCAGACCAGACCAGACCAGAGCAGAGAGGAGAGGAGCGTGGGAAAGGATTGGACTGGATTGACTGGACTGGACTGCAGCGGAGTGGAGAGGATTATGGCACAGGGCAGGATGGAAGGGTCGTGCGCAAGAGGTTACCATACTGTATCATATCATATCATATCATATCATGAGCAGAGGAGAGGTACTGTATTATCGTCTGTTCAGTGTCTTGCCTTTTTAATCCAATAACTTTCTCCCTTTTTATACACAGTTGCTAATCTAAACAAACCACATATCACATATCTTCTCTATCCCATCCTCCCTCCCAGAAAACACTCCCGTATGCAAAGCAATAGAGTTGCAAAAGCCCACACCCATCCACACTTATCCCAATATGATGGGGGACAGCCACAGAGAGCTCGCACACGCCTCTAGGTTCAGCCTATCCAGCCAACCAAGAGACCCTCTATCCACCCAGCCAATCACGCCAGCGCTCTATCCACGCATGTGTGATTCGGACGTGCAAGGGGGGAGAGAGAGTGTTCGGTGCATGTTCTTTTACGCTTCTGGTGCGTGGCCGTCGGCTGTGGATGGATGGATGGAAGGATGGTTGGTTTAATGGCGGTTTCGGGATGGCCAGTTAGGAATGGGAGGGAGCGAAGACTGCGAGAGCTGATACACATGGCGGCAAAAACTGATGCGATGCGTTGGATTGGATTGGATTGGAATAGACTTCATTGGGATGGGGAGTTTCATTGAGCTTTCAGCCTGGAGTTGAATTGTGTTGGTGGTGGAGGGAGGAATAGGGGCATGCTGATATTAATCAGGACACACCAAAGGTACGGACAAAACAGTTCAGGAGCATCGAAGCCGCGATCCCGGATTTTGCCAATTATCAGTCAAAGACTTACGGATACTCGTGTCTCCAACTGGCCATTTTTAGATATTCGACAGGAATCGGACAAAGAAAGAGAGGAACAGATGCCTGGCAGCCACGAACTTTCCGCCGCAATATCAACGAACGCGGTCTCGAGTCTCGAGGTCTCTCAAAGCTCAAGCTCGCTCCCCGAGACTATTCTGAAGGAACAAACAAAGAAAGACTACATACAGTCAAGCGACCCAAGATCACCGCGACCATCAAACATTAATATAAGTATCAAATAAACTTCTCGCCACCCATCCACAAACGCCGACGTATCATGAGGACAGTACAGTATATCTTCACCTTTTCCCCTCCATCCCCAAACCCCACCAACTACCGGTAGCCAGTCCCCTCCCTCACACCCTCACCCCCCCAACCAATACAAATCCCATCAGTCTACTTTGTTAAATAAAAATCCTATCGAGTTTACCTCCCTCGCTTGTTTGCTTGCTTGCCATCGAACGCCAAAAGAAGCTTCCACCCCACACATCCGAAACAGCAACACGCCAATCTCCACGTTTCAACATCGACATGTCCCTGCTCGCTGCTCATGAATCATCGGCATATGATCAAGAACGATCATCCTAGCTCTACCTCTCGCCCTACCGTAGGGATAAGGAGCGTTTCGAGCTTCCAAGCGAGCGAGCGAGCTATCAAACTTGGAAACTTGACTTCGGTTCGGTTCGGTTACCTACCGGTAGGGGTATTTCTTCTTGTTATGAGGAGCATGTCGTGATGGTGGCTGTTTTGCCGCGTAAATCCCACCCCGCACCCTCCCTCTTGTCGGAATCCTGTGAATGCGATCGTACAGCGTCTGTACGGAGTATGAATTCGAAGCAGAGGATGCAAATTTCCGTACGACAGAATTGAAGACCAAATCATTCATCCTTTCTCAAAATCTCATCCTCGCCGTCGCTCTCCACCCTCTCTCTCTCTACCAGCTAACCTCCAAGAACACACATAATCTCCGCCTCCCCTCCCATCGCATCTCTGCTAATTCCTCTTGGAGATAAGATCGCCGCCCATCTCAATCTACAAAAACTTAGCGTCTTCTTTTCGCCCTCTCTTTCTTTCTTCGTTCTTGCACTTTAGGAATCTTGATAGCTTAGAGATATAGTATAATATAGATACCGGTATATTACCAGATTACTTGATTGCTCGAGCGTCTACAGTACTGTACAGTACTCTGCTGTGCTCTTATCTTTCAAGAGATAAGGTACTGTAGAGGAGAGAGAATCTGCTATCGGGCCTTGTGCTGCATGCAGGGGAGGGAAAGTGGAGAGCAGGAGTGAAGATATGATATGACATGTACCTTAAGCGTAAAGACAGTTGAAGATATAGTTAATACTTACTACCTGCCCAGGGACGGTATCGATGGATTGACGTCCCTTTCTAATTCTGCCTGCTGGAGGGCGGGGATCGTGAGGCAAGTGGAAGCGAGTGCCAAGACTGACGACGTTCAGCCCACTTCAGTCTCTTCATAGCAAAGTACATCTTCGTGTTCCTCAACTGGTCAAGTCTTCACTTCCTGCAGAACTTCTCATGTCTCTCAAATCAGCGGCTTCAAGCAAGTTGCCTCTATTAAGGGGTCGCAACGTGATTCTTCAGCTGGCTGGAACGGTTCACATGGGCACGCTCCTGAGAGGGACAAGACGCTGAACGATTTGATATAACAGAAATGCAGAGAGTTCTGGCTTCTTGAAAGTTCAGAAATAAAATTCTCTGAGACGCAACTGATAAAATGATTCGTGTCTATCAAGAGCACGGGGACAATGTCACTCGTTGGGATCTTTCCATCTGTCCATCGCGACTCGGTCAGACACGACTTAACGGATGTAAGTAGCCGCCAACTGCAGTATTCAAATATGCTAAGAATATGAATGATATGCAAAAACATGCAACAAGGAAATCATCCAAACGGTCTATGTACTGTGCAAAATCAACTCCAAACCCCTCCCGGAGCAGTCCATCGCGGCAACCTCCTCCTATCCTCCGCCGCACTCCCCGAATCCTGCACCCACTCCCTACAGAGCTTACAAGACCAAACATCCGAATAAGGATTCGCCTCCTCCACCCCGCAGTTAATACACCAATCAACCTTTGCCTTAAGAATACCAGCTCGAATCAGATAATCCTCAGCAATGAGAATCGGTATGTCGGCATCCATCTCAATCTGCTCTCTGTGATGATGGCAGAGATCCCTACAGGTCTTGCTGGCATAACAGAGACACTCTTTAGGCCAGCTTCGACCCTCCTTTCGGATCTGTGAGGCGCAGGATACGCAGGCGTAGAGTTTTTGGCGGAGTAAGGTATTATGTTGCTTTGTGGCGTAGTAATCCCATTGTATATATCGGCAGACGTTGCATGTATGCCAGGGGTTACGTTGGCTGATTATACAGTCAGTTCATACTTCATTCAACCTTCAGCCTACGATTTTATGTTCAGCCTGAGAGAAACAGAGAAAGACTTACTGCTCTCTATCATGCTCTGGCCACACTTCGCACATAAGAGCCGGATTCACGTTACACGCCGCATAGGGGCTGAACCGGGCAAACCGATTAGCATCCTCGCAACAATCCACTGGATCAAAGTACCCAGGCGTAGTATGCTTATGTCCAACATCAAGCGCATCAATCGTAGGATACGGCCAACCCAACGGCCCTCTCGTCTCCCCATGGCGGTTCTCCTCATAATTCCACGTCGCTATCCACGGAATCACATCACCATGCGGTGGAGGTGGTACTTGCGAGTTAAGAAACTCATCCTGGCTCACCATATTCCTCCCAAAATTCGGCATCGGGTCAGACGGTCGATTAACATTGTACGGTTCTGGTTGCGGTCGAACAACAATTGGGGCGTCTGCCGAACTCGCGTTCGTGAACCACGTTTGCTGAGCAGCTTGTTGATCCCAAGCTGGTCGATAACCCGAAGTCTCTCGCTGGACATCCCTCACGCGGTCGTTGCGCATCTGAATCCAGAAAGGTGGCGCTGGGACTTGAAGAGGACCTCTCCTCTCAGCTGTGGGAACTCCAATACCGATCGCTTCCATGGAATGTCTCCTGTAATTGAATGGGTTGTACAGTCCATTGAACTGGTCGTAGTACTGTACGAGGTTATCTGGCAACACGAGTCCTTCTTCCTGTTCTGGCCTTCTGGCACGTGGACGTCCTGGTCCAGGTCTTCTACCTGAAGACGGTCTCGCACCACCATTATCATCATCCTCACCCTCGCCTTCAGATTCCCCAATGCCTTGAAGCGGTCCATTCAAAACGTACGGTCCACTCTCTCCATACACCGGCTCACACACCTTCCCAGTCCTAACACAACTATCACACGGCCGACCTCCCAAACACGTTACTCTCATCCTAGTACATTCCTTACATTTGCGTTTCCTGCCATATTTCCTCTGGTACATCTCGTCGGTCAATGGATTAGTCGGGTTATCACGTACATGCTTCTTTACCTTTCGTCGACTACCTCCCGGTCTTCTTGGCGCCACAGAGATCATATTCCCGTCATCTTCATCTTCGCTGCTCTCGCTCCATTCTGGACTGGCACTTCTCCTTCTCTTTGGTCTTTGGTTTCTTTCCGGTCTCGAGGAAGAAGCAATTGGGCGTCCCTTGCCACCCCTTTTCTTCTCCGACGCAGTAGCCTTTTGACTTGCAGCGCTGGACAATGGTGTCCGATCTATGCTGCTATCGCTCCCATTGCTCTTCGGGCTCTTAGAAGCAGCATTCGGCGTCTTGCTCCTATCTGCTCTCTCTGACCTCGAAGGAGCCTTATACGGCCTCCCAATCCTATCTGTCCTCCCTAACCCCAAGAACGAAGTAGACGAGGCATTCGGCCCGCCATACCCGTTCCCACCAACATTAGTACCACTCCCACCAGCATCACCACTCCCACCAACATCATCACTCCCACCACCAGATACAAAGGTCCCACCCTCCGACCTGAACCTCCCACCCTTCTCCAGCGAAGCCTTCACCTTCACGCCAGTCTGCGCCAAGATCTGCCGCCGCTCCCACTTCTGACTCGGCAATCCATTCTTACAGTTGAAATCCCTCTGCTGACATCTCGTACACGGATATCCCTTCTGAAACACATCACACGTCCTGTGCGTGAACACGCAATCATAGCAGAAATCACTCGGTGGGTTCGTGCGTTCTTGGCCGTATTGGTGCCACCACATAGTCAGGTCGGTATTCAAAAGCCGCCGCCCGCCTTTACCATCTGGTCGCTTTGGTACGGGTATCATTGAATTGGGTTGGTTTGGAGCTGGTAGACTGGAGAGGTTGGGTGGTACGGGAAGAGGAGCGCTCACTCCGGCAGGACGGGTGTTCATGCTACCTGTAGGACGCGCAGCATCGTCCGTCCCTCCCATTGCCGTATCCTCATCCACCTCCTCACTATGATCCATCCTTTCTCTATCCCGACTATGTCTATCATTCCTCTCCTTCTCTCTCCTTCCCCTTGCAGTCTCTTCACCGGTATATACATGCGTCACATCTTCACCATCATTTGCATCATCGACGTACGCCCATCCCACCATCTTTTTCTTCGGTGCGCGCTTCTTCTGTTCGGCTTCCTGAGCGAGTCTCTCTTCATACGCACGTTCTGCTTCTATACCTCGTTCTGCTTCTGGTGTGTACGTGAATGCGACGTCCGAGCCGTCGCCTTCGTCGACGTAGGCACTGCCGCGCATGTTCTTCGATGTCTTCTTCGGTCTGTCATTCCCTCCTCCGGACCCGGATGCTTCGCCTGACATCTTGACAATGGCTTGATTTGGGTTTGCTCCTGGGTGAGAAGATGGATACAATCGTTTTCCTGACGGTCTGTTCTCCCCGGTACCAATTAGGTTGAATTGGAAATTCGAATGCGCAGGTTCGAAATTCGAGATCGAAGTCGAAGTCTCCTTGTTTATGCATGTAAGGATCCTTTCATCTTTGTTGTTATCTGGATGCTTGCGGATTTTACTTCAAGGCTAGACTGCTTCCGGAATGTCTGCCTTGTTCGGGAGGGAAAAGATGTCGTTGATCGGGAAGTGAACAAAGGGGTTGTTGTTATTCGCTTAGAATGAGAACGGGGTCACGTGGGTCAAATGTCCATTCTTTACCTAGCTACAATATTGCTAACAGATTGGCAGGAAGATCTCATTACACCGATCTTAAAGAGTTTGTGCTGACTTTATTCTATTCTTCTACCTTGCCGCGTCAAGCAAGCCTCTTCTACGAAATAGTCTACGGCCCATCTCCTACCGCCGCAGCAGCACCACCAACACGATCCCAAACCCACTCCCTACAAACCCTACAACTCCAAACCCCCGACGTCCTATCCTCCGCCGCTCCAAAACACGCCAAACACATATTATCTGCCAACATACCCAGCAAGAAAGCCTCCGAATCCATCAACCCCTTCAACCACTCCTCCTCCATCTCGTCACCATGCTTATGACACAACCACGCACTCATCATACTACTCTGACACAAACACTCCTCCCTAACACTCAACGTCCTCCCATCCAACGCCCTCGCACTCCCCGCACACCTCATACACAAGTACGCCTTCCTACGCTCCATATTCGCCTCCCGATCAGGCACTCGCTGCACCCGTGCAGTGTAACATCCCACACACGTCTGGAACGGCGACATCGGATGCTCGCCTTGTGCAGCAGGCAGACATTCGCAATCCTTCACGGGGGCCTCGCCGCAGAGTCTCATGTCCTCACCTCGCATCCCAGGCGGCTCGGCAAAATACGCATCCCGTGTTACTTCGTCGCATTCTCCTGGCTCGAGGTTCTCCCATATGGCGTTCACGCCGCGGAATGGACCTATCTTGCTGAAGGGCCAGCGGGGAGGCCCGTTTTCGGCGCCTGTGCCGTCCCAGTTCCAGGATGCGAAGGGGCCGATGTCGTATGCCGGGGGGCTGGGTGCTGGTTGGGGACGGCGGGGTTGGAAGGGAGGAGCGGGCTGTGCATTGTTGTTGTTGTTGTTGAGAAGCTGGCCTGTCATGTTTGACGGTGTGCCGAAACCTCGAGATGCTGGAGGTGCACCGAAACCAGTCGAGGATAACCGTCGACCGCCATATCCTTGCCATGACGATGGACCTGCTTGAGCTTGAGCTTGCGGTCGGAACGGCGAGAATGAGGTAGGGATCGGTGTACGTGGACGGCCATTCCTTTGCGCCTCCTCGGCCTCTCTTACCCTCCTCCTCTCTGCGGCTCTTGTGCAAGCTTCTTTAATCTCATCATCGAGCTCTGGAAACGGATCCGGATCCGGATTCTGGTTGATATTTTGAATCGGGTTAAAACTTGGACCTGAATTTGGATTCGTATTTGGATTCGTATTTGGATTCGTATTTGGATTCTGATCGGCATCCATATCAAAATCCGCACCAAGCCCCTCACCAAAATCATAGATCTCAACCTCCGCATTCGCATCAATGATCAACGGCGATTTACTACTCGGTCTCGCGTCAACACTATCAAAATAATCCGCCGTCAATTCCGGTGATTCGGGCGCTCCTCCTGCTGCTGCTGCCTGTCGAAGTGACAATCCTCGATCTCCTTCTCCACCTTGCCCACCATCATCATCGAATTCCTCAAAATAACTCGCCGGCAATGGCGATGCTGCTTCTTCCTCTCCGTCATCATAGAACAACGGCAGTCTCCCCACCCAGTTCCGCGACGCGAGAAGTAATTCCTCCGCCCTGCGATCTGCTAGCTCTTGTGTTGACGGGTTGTTTCCAAAGCCAGGTGGGCCGGAAGGGATGAGATCGAGATCGAGTTCCATTTCTTCGGGGAGAGAGGAGTTGGGGTAGGATGCGGCTGCGAGGAAGGGATCTAGAGGTGGGGGAGGGGTGAATTCGCTGGCGTCGTTGACGAGGGCTGCCCAGGGGTCGTGGCGGGGTGGGGGAGTGGGTGGTTGGAAATGAGAGGGTGGTTGTGGTTGGAATCTTGGAGCTGGGGCTTGAGATGGGGCTTGGTATGTGTTCTGGTTCTGGTTCCGTGCTGGTTGGGAACCTGGAGCTAGTCCTTGGTTCACGTTCTGGTTCTGGTTCTGATTCTGGTTCCGTATTTGTTGAAACCATTCCGGCGGAGGTGATCGCGGCTTATTACTATTTCTTCCATAAACGTTCCCGAAACTATGACCCCACGGGTTGAAATCAGCCGGTAACGGTCTAGCAGGATGATACACTTGGTTTGTCCTCTGCTGTTCGTCGCACTCCTCCCCCAGAATACGACATGCTATGCAGGGTTTGTGGTCTGTACACGGCAAGTTCTTGCGGATACAGCGTTCGCATCGAGAAGGATTGCTGACGGCGCGAAAGTCGCTTGGGTTGTTTGGCTGGTGGCTTTTCTGACGACGGGGGAATCGGTTGTTTGGATTTTCATCAACCCCCTCATCTTCTTCGTCATCATCATCATCCTCGTCCTCATCATCACGAACCCGCCTCCCCATCCCCATCCCACCTCCCCTCCCAGTCAAATCAATCGCATTCCCCATCCCCATCCCCATCCTCTCCCTCTCATCCCTCTCCCCAATCCTCCTCCTCTCCAACATCGCCACCTCCCACCCCTTCGTCGGCAACCCATTCCTACACCACCTCCCCTTCCCTAACTGCCTACACCGCGTACACGGATAACCCACATCCCCTAAATCGCACTGCGGGTGCACCCGATCTTTATTACAGTGCCAGCACTTATCACTAATAGGATTCGTGTGGTACTGCGATGGGTCGTTCCACCATACGCTTGGATCGGCATTCAAGAGTCGTCGATCGGTTCGTGATTCTTTGCCGTCGTTGGAGCGTCGGGCTGGACGTGGGTAGACGAGGAGTTGGGAGGGGACGCGGGGAGGTGGGAGGTCTGCTATGGAGGGTTGAGCGGGTTCGGGGGGAGGGGCGATTTGAAATTGGGTTTGTAGGGAGGTTTGAGCGAAGGGGGGTGGTGTAGGGGAGGCGATGTCGCGCGGTGGTGGTTGTGAGAATGCGCGCGGCGTGAAGTGCTGGCGTGGTGGCTGGTTGCGTTGGTTGTTTAACATGGAACTATTGTTCTGTCCATAGGCTGGTTGAGGTGCTTGGAACGGCGCTCCAGGCGGAGGGGCGCGCATGGGGAGAGGTGGTGACGGTGGAGAGAATCTCCGTGGGACATCAGGCTGAGTTGGGCGGCGCTGGTCCTGCAATGACGCTCTCTGTGGAGGAGGAATCATGGGAAGAGGAGGTGAAGGTGGTGAGTATGTGCGTCGTGGTGGTGAGAATGTACGATGTGCAGGCGGTTGGCGCGGCGGGCCATTGCCTAGATAATCTGTCATGGAGCCAGTCTGCTGTCTATCTCTCACAACAAAGTCCCCATCGTCATCTTCGACCAATTCCTCTTGAGGCTGGGGTTGATTTGGAGGTCTACCACGCCCGCGCCCGCGCCCAATTCCACGTCCAGGTCCAGGCGGACGCCCACGCGGACGTCCCCTGGTTGCTTTTGGGGGCATTTGGAGGAGTCGTTTATCTGTTGTTGACTTTCTGAGCTTCAATAAGCGAGACCGCGAAGCGAAGCGAGTGGTGGATTGTCAGCGCAACAATTCCCATTCAATCAACGCGCAAGTCCGAGTCCGAGTCGCTGCGACACAAATCCCTCTCAATCTAGAACAGCAAGTATCGTTTACACTTCGATTTCGAGGTTGACTTCTTTATCAGTCCGATGCCGAGTCTTTGTTTTGGTTTGCGCTCACTGTTTGCAGATTCTGTTTAAGTGCTTGGTATTGGCTGGGGCTGGGGCTGGATCCGGGGATTGGTGGGATTGGAGAGTGTTCTTTGTTGCTTTGTTGGATATGGATATCGGGAGAGGTGGTTGGGGTTTGGGGTGGAATGCATATCTTGGAAGTGTTGTGTGGAATGTGAATTGGCGGGGAATGTGGATGAAGTTTGAATAGGGGCTCGCTTGACTGGCGAGGACCAGATGGCTTTGTTTATGTTGATGTTGGTACATTCTATGATGGCATAAGATAAGAACACAAAATCTACATCAGGATATATGAGCAAGTGTCACGATCATGTACTGAAAAACCTTTCGGGTCAATCCATCTCCTCTGGAAGCAGCTTCGAGCCCTTCGCGACTGTCACATACAAAGACAAGATCTTTAATCCACTCAACAAATCGAACAACTTGATATCCGCCCAAGACCTTCATTGTAATTTAACTCATAGTTACGGTTCGACAGCCATCAGCGAACCAATGCCGTAACTATGAAGCGGCTCGCTGACATCAATGTTGTCGGCTGAGATTCGGAAGCCCTGTGCGATTCTCTGGCAGAGTACTGCACTGACCAGTTCAGCTGCATCGTTTCAGTTCCAGGCTTTGGAAAGCTCAAAACCGATATCGCTCTGACTGGTCGCTCTCCTAGTACCATCGCTGTCATTCGCATCCAGGCCCGTTCTGTTCAGCACGGAGAACAGCGGATTGTGAAAGTAGAACAAACGGCTGTTCGAGGCTATTTCGCTGTAACATGCCATCAGTCGACAACCCACAAATAACCTGAGTAGGAACTTTGTTTTCAGTAAGACTACTCGGAATAGCACCTTTCATTAACACTTAGACTCATTGTCCCTCATACCGACAACTTCGAATCTCATTATGCTGTCTTGACACCGCCATCAGCAACCATCCTCACACCAAGCATCAACATACGATCAAGACCAACAGCAGACAGACCCTGCGAGACTCTAAACTCTGAGAGAAAATCTTAGAAAGTCTTCCACGCTTCGTAGTTCGCTTAGCTCCTATTTCCGAAACCTCCAGATATCGAATTCATGACGAAAATGTCCACATTCTTAGGGAGGAGATTGTGAAGTGCCCATAACCCTTGGAATTTTGGAAGATATAATCGCTTATTACGGCTGCGCTCCGAATTACACCTCAGACTGGGGGAGATTTAAGAAAAGCTAAGCCAAGACAGAGAACAGTGTGGACTCATTGGAAACGTCACAAGTGAATGCTGTGAGGGTAACACACAATACGGCGAATTGTTATGTCGAAATTGTGGTTTCAGCTAACTTCTATTTAGGGCGATAAATGGTGAATATGTGATAGAGACCTGCTCCATAGTTAGCGAGAAGTTTTACCGGGGAGTTTACATGTGATGGGTATCTATCGATATAGAATTAAGGTGGAGAATAATAGCGGAGCAGCTAACTGTAATGCATACCAGCCTCATTCGCCAAGCTCGAAATAAACAGCAGCACACATCTATCTCCGAATTGAGTTAAAGAAATGGTCCCTAAGATGGAGTGATTGGCTTTCTACAGGAGGTCGGCGTTGGCTCCCAGTTTCATACTCTCCAAATCTACATGCCGCACTGGTGGGAACTCGAGCATCAGTATTCCATATTGCTCAACGTGACCACATTGTTTTACTAGTTAAGGTTATTAGAGCGGTTGGCGAGGATCTTAGATGTGTGCGACTTCTACTTAATTGCCAATGTCAAGGCATCACTCTATCGGGAGAAACGATTCGTTTGTCGACCACCGCAGAAGTTTGCCCAACCTTACAGTTCAGCTACGCAACAAATTCATATCCTTGATGCAAGAGTTGCCCGACTGAAGGATCGATTTGGATAAGCTATCGATCTCTTCGATGTATTGGTCTCGCTCAGTGGTAAAGAGGTAAATGGGAGAAATCGGTCTCAATTGGCGGATGAATTGAGACCCCTGTCATTGGACTTACTATCTTTCCTTCTCCTCCGTTCACATCCAATACCCGTCGCACGCGACGGGATGAAATGAGAGGCAGTACATTAGCCGCGGCTGCAGTTCATGTAAAGAGAGCTGTCACAACAATGCTGCATATATTTGCGCTTCCATGAAATAGATTTGGCGAATGACGTTTGAGAAGCTCAATCCAATCGGGTTGTCCGGCGCGGCTCGATACGAAAGAATGTCAACTCTGCAGGCTTGGCCGTTGGAGGCTGAGCTGAAAGATCGTTTTGAACTGGCGAGGCATGTGGATACAAGAACCTCGCGAATGAGAGAACTACACGCTTTGAAGTATCGATAGGAAGGGCTGCCGATTTTCCGTGAGAGATGGCGGCTTGTGAATGTGCATCCGATATCCTGAATTGAAGCTGAAGTACGTACACGTATATATGTCTGAATACTGCCATTCTTTCTCAAGGTTGCCTTGCATATCCACTTATTATTGACTCACGCGCCGCTACCATAATACAGTAAACAATAGGTTTCACCTAAGAAAGTCATTTGAGCACTTCTTCGGGCTTTCATAATGGGCTTCATTACTCCCTGCGTTGAGAGTAATCAACTTCTCCCAATAATTCTGGAGAACCGAGCGAAAACAGATCCTCAGGGCGTATGGGCCAAGTTTCCCATTTCTTCCACCACATACAAGGAAGGCTTTCGATCAGCGACACACCTTGAGCTTCTAAATGCAGTCAACAAAGTATCCTGGCTGCTCGAAGAATCTCTCGGGAGAAGCAAGAACTTCGAGACAATCGCTTATTTAGGTCCCAATGATCTTCGAAGCATCATTGTTGTTCTTGCAGGTATCAAGACTGGATATAAGGTAGGAGACACCCAGGCTGAGACTAGCTGCCGAATCTTCTAACAGATCTAGACATTTCTACCATCTCCGCGAAATAGCAAGGCTGCTCATCTGTCTCTCCTGGCTCGGCTCGAGTGCAAAGACTTGCTCACGACAGCCCCCGAACTACCATGCGTTGCGATGATAACTGAAGACTACCCGATGAAGAAGCTACAGATCCCCGCCCTCGTGGATTTGCTATCTGCCAGTGACACTCCACCATACCTATACAATGCTATCTATGAAGAAGCTAAAAATGATCCGATCTTCGTTCTTCATACTTCAGGATCCACTGGTCAGTGTTGCGGAAGCCGCAAATCCTAGCTAAGTTAACGACTATAGGCATTCCGAAACCATTGACATACACACACATGTTTAATACATGTGTTGCGAACGTCACCTCGCTTCCAATGAGAACGAACTTCGTCAATTTGAACACGAACTTCCAGACAGGAAGCTTCTTTTCCATATTTCCATCCTTCCACGTAAGTGACACATGATGATTGGCTGTTCTGGTTTGAGAAGAAACGTTGACTCCTTTTTGTAGATTGTTGGTATAGGATTCCAATTGATCATTCCTACATTCTATGGTTGTGTTCCCGTGTATCCACTACCTTCGGCGCCACCAACCACCGAAGGCTTCCTCCAAGCACTGAACCATACCAACGTCGACTGGGCATTTCTTCCGCCAGTGCTGATCGACGAACTTGGCAAACACATCCCGTCATTGGACTTTGTAGCGTCGAAGCTTAGGTACATCTACTTCACAGGAGGTGCGGTTCCTAAAGCCACTGGAGACATTGTTTCTTCAAGGCTCCCACTCCACCAGGTTATGGGCTCGAGCGAGTGTGCTATGTTTCCTCTCATTCGGAATCAGACCGAATCAGGGGATGTGGACTGGAGCTATATCCAAGTCCACCCGGCTTCCAATCCCGAGTTCCGTCATCGGTTCGGTGATCTCTATGAACTCGTAATTGTTCGCAAGCCAGAGAACGAGAAGTATCAAGCCATCTTCACGCACTTCCCAGATTTTCAAGAATATGAGACGCGAGACCTATTCTCTCCGCACCCAACGAGACCCGGGTTTTGGAAGCATCGTTCCAGAATCGATGATGTTATCGTGTTCCTCAATGGAGAGAAGACCAACCCAGTGACCTTTGAGCAAGAGGTTTCGCGGCATCCCGAAGTCAAATCGGCGTTGGTGGTGGGGCATCAACGGTTTGAGGCATCTTTGCTTGTTGAGCGAACCAAAGACACCGAGATGTCGTCGCAGCAGAGAGAAGAACTCATCGAGAGTATTTGGCCGATTGTCCAGGAAGCGAACACGACATGTCCTGCTCACGCTCGTGTTTCTAAATCGAAGATTCTCGTGGCTGATTCTGACATGCCTTTTCTGCGGGCACCAAAAGGCACCATTCAACGACAGGCAACGCTGAACTTGTATGAGGGGAAGATCGATAAACTGTACCTCGAATCGGATGCAGACGAAGTGAATGCCGTAAAGCTAGGTGATCTGGGTATTTCCAACGAAGCCTCTTCAATCGAGATTGTCCATGAGCTTGTGAAGCGAGTGGCTGGCTGGAAAGAGTTTCGAGACAACGACGATTTCTTTTCGTTGGGAATGGACTCCTTGCAAGTGCTCCATCTGAGGCGAGACATCATTTTGGCTTTTGGAACTACGTCTGTAACTACCGCAACTATTTACGCCAACCCTACCGTTGATCTACTGGTCCAAGCAATCACAGAGACACCAACTGAAGGGCAGGTATCATCTGAAAATTCGGAATCTGCACGAATCAACAACATCGCAGAGATTCTGCATCTTTATGAAGAAGAGATTGATAAGCTGGCAGCTTCGAAGGAGAACTGTCTTGTCGAGAGCTCTCACTTGCCTGGACAAGACACCGTTCTGCTCACTGGATCAACTGGAGCACTTGGATCATTCCTGCTCGACACACTTATTCGTACCAAGGCTGTCTCTCATATCTATTGTCTAAACCGGTCTGAAGACTCAAAGCCGCTACAGGAGGCTCGAAACAACGAACGAGGTCTTCCATTCGATTTCCCACCCTCGCGCATCTCGTTCCTCACTGGAGACTTGACCAAGCCGAACTTCGGCCTCGATGAATCGACTTTCAACAACTTGATCTCCACAACAACTCGCATCATCCACAATGCGTGGCCAGTTGATTTCAACAAAAAACTCCAATCTTTCAAGTCAAGCCTCGACGGCGTGCTAGGTCTAGCTGCCTTCGCATCCCTAGCCAAGTTGTCACCTTCAATTTTCTTCATTGGCTCCATCAGCTCTGTTGGTAATTACCAGAACACGCAAAGTCATCTTGACATGATTCCAGAGACTGTACTCACCGATCTCAACACCCCTGCCCCGATGGGATATGGTGAGAGCAAATATGTCGCTGAAAGAATCTTGGACTACGCAGCGAAAAATTTGCACATTACCACTGCGGCGGCTAGAGTTGGACAGATCGCTGGCACAGCGGAAAACCCACGTGGATGGAACAAACGAGAGTGGTTTCCGAGCTTAGTTCTGAGTTCACAATTCCTTGGGGCTGTACCGGAATGGCTTGGGGTTGGAGGAGGTGATGGTGAAGATATTGACTGGGTACCAATTGATCAGCTTGTTAAGATTCTCACCGAACTCGCCCTCGGGATGGTCGGGATGAATCATGAAGAGGGGGTGCAAATATTCCATCCGGCTCATCCTGCTCCAACAAAGTGGAGCACCTTCCTTCCGACAGTGAAAGAGACACTCCAAGCTGTTGATTGTAAGGAACTCAAGACAGTATCTTTTCAAGACTGGGTCAGGATGTTGAAGGACTCTAGCGAACCCATGGACGGAAGATCGACTGCCATTGACACGGAAAACATGCTTGCAAAGAACCCGGGAGTGAAGCTTCTCGATTTCTATGAAAGCCTTCTAAGCGAGAAGGGGCTTGCCAAGACTTTGAAACTGCGGACGGAGAAGACTTTGAGGTCAAGTGAATCCCTTAGAGACCTGGAGCCTCTCAAGGAAGAATGGTTGAGGGGCTGGATACGGGGCTGGTTGAATGTTTGAGTAAACTAAGGATTGTCAGTTGTGGTGTCCGTTCTTTTGATCAAGTCGTAGTCGATGTCTGCGCTGTGTGTATACAACCACTACCTGTTTAAAGTTCCTTTTGCGTCAATTATTTGTACCGTATCGCCATCTCATCTTCAACCACTTATAAATGCCTCCAAGACCGGTTTCTATTTCGCGACTAGAAGTGAAGACAAGTACATATCAGTTTGCCTCAACGGGGATAAAGAGACTCATCTTTATGGTCTTTGGCCTATCAGATACAAAATGGAAGTCTTGTCCACTTCCTTACCTGCGCACAGTAAAAGCGTTTGTGGAGCGACTCTCTCGAGTGGAAATGATAGTCTCGAGACTCGTCAGTCCCAGATTAAGCCAGTGGTCTGTAAGCAGGTTCTCATATCTCTCTGCTAGACCCTAGCGCAGGTTGTCTCTAGCCAACGTGTACAGTACGGCTTTGATTTTTCGGCCATGGAAATACTGGAGCTTTTGGCCGGCCTAATAGAATTTGTATGCGGCCAAGCACTCAAAATCATCCTAGACGATCCAGTCAGCATGCGGGGGAATTAATACCAAGCGGGTTCACCCCAGTCTCCCAGCTGTCATATTTAGCGCCATGCATGACTGTTGCAACTTTAAAAGGGGTCTAGAATTACTGTTCTGCATAGAAATGCTGTTTGTGGCTGGCGGTAGGTTTCGGATACGCCGTGGTGTAAATGCCATCTGATAAGATGCCGTGGTTGCGGAGTGGAGAAATGCTTGGATATACATGCTTGCTCCCGTCTCATTTTACTTGCATGTTATGTCGTCGTCTTGTTTGTTGGAATTTCCAACTGCTATTACACCACAAGCCGGATGTAGCGATGATGAAGTATTCTTTTGTGGTCAGGGATACACTCTCCCCATATCTCTTGTTACTACTTTTCCTGGTAACCCACTCCTCCGCAGCAACTTGCGCGCAAGACAATTGCTACCGTGCAATGCTCCCAACACAGAAAGCAGTGCAAGCATTAGTTTCTGCTACTCTCTATTTCGGACTCCACCAGCACCGACAGCTACGTTGCGTCGTTGCCAGCATCAGTGCAGAATTGTGGCACCGGCACAACAGCTGTTGCTCGAGCCAGCTCTATATGTTCTTTTTTCTTACCTGGAGCGACGCCGACGACTTCAAGACCAAGGTTTACCAGTTCTTCATCAGTTCGATCCTCTTCAAGTTGAAGTTCGGGTGCCAGTCAATGCCGTCCGCCCAGCACATCGACAACGACCGTGTCAGTCATTCTTCCATGCCAGTCGACATGTAGTAGCAAGAGTACCTCGATGTCATCACCAGTCCACACCTCATGTCCATCAACAACATCGTGTACATCCGCATCTGCCATAACCCCCGTCTCGACGACAACCACGACTGAGACCACGATGACAACTTCCACAACCACGATCGCCAGTGCTTCACCCTCGAGCTGCACAGAACTTCTAAGCAATAACGGATTTGAAGATCTTGAGCCAGCGAGTATGAATGATAAAAAAACAATCTACCCATGGGCCAACGGACCAGCGTTTCTGGGGCAAGTCAACAGCGACTTAACTTTCAGGGTATCCACACTCCAGTTCCCATGAACGGATCCGCTCTTAGAGCGTCCACCGCAACAGGCGGTTTCAACCCTGTTGTTATAATGCATAGAGTGTACCCCTGCCCTGGTGTGAAGTACGGCATTCGCGCAAAGTTCCAAATGTCAGGAGTGAGAGCTACTCGAGGGAACATGTACGCTACTATCAACATTTGGGTTCAACAGCGGGGCGGGAGTTGGGACGGCGGGCCATTTGGAGGACTTGCACGGGTTGATCTGGCAGACATTCCCAGTGGGACTGTTACGAGCTTTTTTTCTTTGGAGGGCCGGGCCAGAATGTTTGCGCTCCCAGTCCTGAGGGGTATGAGGGCAAATTGTTGTGCTGGAATTCAATATGAGGTATATACCTGACACGGGTTCGGAACCAACAAATCCTCCAATACCGTGGGAGCTGTGGTTTGATGATGCGTATTTCTTTGCCGTTTGAAGACTGGTTAGGATCTACTTTGGAGTGGGACTACTTCATAAAGGATGTTTGCAGTTAGCACAAGGGACCTTTGATACACCTTGTATGATATCGCGGAAAAGTCACTTTGCCTCTCAAGATTTTATGCAGAATCAGTCGCCACAACCTCATTATTGGAAAACGACATCTAGAAGGCCATTTTCTTCCACTTATTCCTTCCACCCTTGCGATTTCCTTTCACCGAACTTCCATTGCTGATCTGCTCCTCCTCAATACCATTCGAAACCGGCTGTATCTCAAAGGTATCCAATACTCCCGCAGGCTGCACCTTTGGAGCGTGGGTCAACTCCCATTCCGCTAGCTTTCTTGACTTATGTGTACCCCTGTAAAGACTTGGAGGAAGATTTTCGTTCGCCGTCGCCATACCAGGCCTCTCCTTCCCTTCTTGAGCACCGGAAATTGCCAAAGCAGGGAAGTTCTGCTCATGCTCCTTGGCAGCTGCTCTCTCTCTTTGTTTCTTCGACTTTTTATTCGGCTTTTTCGCTGCCTCTGAGCCTTCGGTCGATTCTGTTCTCGTTTCTTCGTCATCGCACGAAGTCGCATTCGCAATGGCCAGTCTACTCTCCTCCTTTGCTTCCTCACACCATTCTTTGTAAACATTCTCATCCTCCAATTGGAACATATCCCGAACAGAAGCAAAAACGTGCTTCATAGCCATCTGTCGAGGGGTCTCAAGTGTCTTCAGTCCGGTTGATGTTTTGACAGAACCGAAAGCAGAACCAGAAGTAAAGCCATGATCCGGGTTCGCACCAAACTTGGCGAGGGCATGGAGAGTCTCGGTGATTTCGTACTCGCGCTCTAAGTTTCCCTGAGAAAGCACTTCATGTAACGCAGTTCGACCCTTGGCATCCTCGCGGTCGATGTCTCCTTCTGTGCCGTGCTCAAGAATGTATGTGACGACTTGATCAAGTGCGAATCGAGATGCGATATGTAACGCGGTTGATCTGTCCTCTGCTCTCACTATCGGATTAGGAGTGTGTAGCAATTTTCGTAAGATGTAGATCGCGACAACATCATGACCTTGTATACATGCCCCATAGAGTGGTGTGTACCCTGCTCCATCCCGCTCACTCAGAGCACAGTGGCCGACGGTATTGAACAAGAAGCGCACGACACTATCAAATCCACTTGCGGCTGCGAGATGAGTTGGACTCTGCTGACTATGTTCACAATTGATAGATTGCCAACATCTTGCATCGCAGGTATGAGCTCTTGAGTTGTTGATCTTGAGTCTAGGGTCTGCGCCATAGTTGACCAGACTCTTGGTGGTGGTAAGAATGAATTCTTCCCAAAGCGTGGCAAGCGGGATAGCAGGTTCCATGTAACCATAGAACTCATCAAAGAATATCCAACGAGCGCGTCGAGTGAGTGTTGTATGGAGGACTGAAATGCCGTAGTTGGATACTGCTCGAGCATCTGCACCTCGAGCCAGAAGGAATGCTGTCGTCCGGGGAAGTGCGTATGAGCATGCTATTCGGAGTGCGGCGTTCATTTCATGCTGAGTAATAATGTTTGGGCGAGCCAGGGACATGTAAAGAGGGGTCAGATCTGGGTATGTCGTGCTGAGACTATCAACGGTGAACTCTGACGATGACCCGTGTTTCATCAGGTGCGAGGCAACGAGTGGAGCGTCCATTGTGACAGCGAAGTGAAGGTATGTGATTCCATAATGAGAGAAGGGTGTTCCAGGAATAGTGCTACACCCCCACGTTAGCGAAAGTCCCCAACAGAGGTCAACCTGGCAAGTGAAAGTGAACTCACCCCTTGAAATCCACAATCTCGCTGTAGCAGAATAGCTGCTGTATCAAATTCGAGGAATTGTACTTCACAGCATGTAAGAAGATCGCCACAAGACAACCGCGCTCCTTTTTCGGGCGATTGGTCGTTCGGGCCCAGGCTAGATGGCGATCGAAGACCTCCGGAAGGAAGAGGTGATAAAGACGACGCGTCAATTGGCAGATGGCATTGATGTCACCTGTCCCAGACAGACTGGAGGTGATGAGGAGGAGAACCTCCGTGGGAAGAGTGGCGAAGTTTGCTGGTGCTGCCATGTTGTGTGGTGTGTCATAGGGATGTTGTGAGGGTGGATTGTTCTGGTGGAGGATGAGGTTGGCGATGGGGTTGGTAATATATATATGTAGGTAGAAAAGGTTTTACTAGCGCAAGGCTAGAGTCGCCCTAGTGCGATAATTGCGCGAAAGCCCGAGGTGAATCGGTGGTGAAAGCAGGTTCGGGGCGAGCCGCGTTGCCGTAGCAAGCTACCTGGCAAACAATAAGAACGAACGTTGAGCGGGCAAGAACAAATCTTGTGCACCTTATGAATCCCTTCTGCTCCTATGCAATCAATTTCGAACAATCTTCAAAAACTTTCAAAGCCAACAACCCGGATCGTCGGCTCTAATGCAGCTTTTGCCGTGGGAATAATTTATTGACAACAACAATTTTAAGCGAGACAGTGGGGTTCATACAGCTGGTGGTTGGCAAAAATTTGGAACAAATCGACTAACATCGGTCAACGGAACGATATGCATCTTTTTGAATGCATAAAACCAATTGGGACGAAGTTCCTTATCTTTCGCATTTAATTCAGGAGCACCAAAGGGTAATATACTCCCGTATGCATAGTGGAGATTCGATCTGAACGCAACGACACTTGATATACCACACGAGAGAGAGAGACGACAGAGCTTTTTCTAAGGGTTATTGGCGGAAGCAGATGCACAGAAGCCAAGGCGAAGGGGACTGGAGCTAGGGCTAAGAAGAACCTCCAACCTCAGCTTACCTGTGTGCCTGTAAATTCGCTCTAAGGCCCCGAAGGGTGTCTATATTGAGCTTTCAAATAATCTATATACAAGGGAAGGAGGGTGGAAAAGTGAAGCTGAAGGTGCAAACCAACTGCGTTGAGCGAGGCAGAGAAGGGGGTGGCACGGCCGCTTATATAGGTATCCTGTCTACGCTCAGACCCACGTCAGGGTGCAACCCGCAATAGCACCGAATTTCTTCACATCGAGTGTAAAAACCGTAGAATATCAACTGAGAATGGTCATTGGACGATGGCAAGCAAGGCAGATAGATACTTGGAGGCGATGGAATGGAATCACAAATCGCCTGTTCTCACACGTGAAATCAATACTCCACGCACGTGATACTCGCCTTGAATAAGTCAACTTGTGTACACGAGACAGAAGAGTCGGTCGGCTATATTCCCGAGGCATGGAATGAGATACAGTGTTTGGGGTTGAGACAACTACAATACGTACGGGTCCAGTGAGCTGTTATCAGCATACATCGGCCGAGTCGGGACTGGTGCCATTGCCGCAGCTGCACCGCATGTTCAGGTTCAAACCGCCCGCCTCGTTTGTATCTGTGAACCTCTGTAGAGGTTTCTTTTAGATTCAATATCCAACGACCACACTCAACAATATCTACCGATCCAACGTATAAGTTTGTGTGTTCCTCATATCTGTCGGTTCAATAGCCGGGGTTGCGAATACATTCCTTCTTGCTTGATATTTGACGCGGGGCCGTCGAAACAAACAGCCCTATCACCTGAGTTACGATACATTGGTTTGGATGAAACCACAAGCTACCAAAATCGGACCCTAGATAATAATTCACCATGGAATCAGAGTCGTACTTCGAGAGGGCACCATCAGTGAGATTTACATGAAGCTCGAGGGTCGGCAGATCAGGCTGCTGCTCATCTATCCTAACTCCCTTTGCGACCAACTCCGTTGCGATCTAGAGATCTATTTTTTGGATGCTAATCTAGCATATGATGCGTTATCGTATACATGGGGCAGCCTAGGGGACCCAGATGTTATCACCCTAAGTGATCGTCCTCGCTAGGACAAGTCCAATATCTCCCAAGCTCTACTTCACTTTCGACGGAAAGACGAGGTGCATGTCTTCTGGGTGAACGATAACATGGTACCATGTCCAATGCATGCTCAGTCTCGCGACGTCTTTGCCGTTCTGTACGGATGCATGCTACCTGTCATTCTACGACCTGTTGAGGGAGACTTTGAGTTCATCGGCCAAGCGTACATCAACAAGTAGGGGCGGGGATGCGGTCGACCTTGTCGAGAAGGGAGAATTAGAAGAACGTTGGTTCGCGCTGCATTGATATGGCTGGCAGGGCTGGCCTGCCGATGAATGGGAACAATGCGAAATCTTATGTGAGAAGCAAGGACGGTGCCTGAGGGTACACAGCATTTTCTTCGGCTATGAAGGATCGGGGCGGGAGAGAATCGGCGCTATGTCCAGTTATTACACATGAAGCGCTAAGGAAAGTCTATGCTAGCGGATTAAAAGAAAAGTAACCTAAAATAGCTATTACAACAGAATGCGACGTGCAACAAATCTTGGCAACCGATTTGAATTCTATGGTACCGCTCTCTAGTGGTCGTTCAAATTCATTACTTCATGCGGGGCCAGCTAAAGTAGCAAAGTTACCATGGCCCCATGAACAGAACCGCAAGGAATCTGAGGGCACTTTACGGCTTGTATCGGCAATTAACTGCGATATGGAACAAGATCTCAGAACTTTACTTTAGCCAGGGCTCTAGAGATAGCCCGGTAGGTTGCCAGCGGTGGCAGACTTGGACAATGGATCCCCAGAGAAATCGTAGAACCCTAGGAACGAGGGTCTCATACGGCAAGGAAAGTATCACAATAAGATAGCGAAGGTGACTAGAATGAGAACTACACTCTGTAGTTGACAGTGAAAAATATGTACCCTCCACAGTTAGATTAGAATCGTGTTTAATGTAGGAACAGACGAGTCAAGAAAACATCCGCGGCAGTATCTTCACAGATACACGCAGGTAAGCATAGACGTAAACGCGGCAATGTGAGTTATGACCCCCACACGCGCTTCTCGTAGGATGCATCTGTAGCAAAGGCTTGCAAGAAAAGGACTGACACCCCTCTCTTTTTAGATCACGTGACGCAATATAAAACTCGAATCGCGAACAAAATCTCTATGCAGATTGGTACCTCTCTATAAGTCAATCTACAGGCTATGCGCACTGAAGAAAGGAGCCAGATATATTACGCGCTTGACTACTAGATAGACTTCTAATTAGCTCAGGACCAATTCGGGGTCAGTTTTGTACTGAGAACCACTGTCGGAAAGTACACAAAGTCCATCCAACGAAACAAAAAAGCCAATTCCTAGCGTTCATAAAGAAACCAACCAAAATCAGCTATTACAAAACTGCGACGTGCAACAAACCTGCGACGCGCAACAAAACGGAATGAGCCGTCTTTCCTGTGAGTCCTAGCTATGGTTTACTGCTATTTTCTTAAACTCATGAGCTCATCCGTCCCCACAAAAATCATTTCAATTTTCAAAGCTTCCATACTCTCTACATCCAACACGGCCCAAGCCAGATATCCAACAAGGTTCTCAAATGCCTTGATGCCGGGGTCGGCCTTTGGGATTGGCAACATCGCGGCGAACTTTGGTACTGAGAAACTGGTTGGTGGGTCTCGTCATTTGAGGATAACAAAAAGAACCCTTTCTCCGGTCGATAAAGCTATCGGCATTTGCTACATTGTATGAACATGGTTCCTGACAAAGAACAAGGTGTGCGCAACGACCTCGGCGTCTGCGATTTGCAACAGAAATTATTCATTGTAGTTGAGCTTGCCGCACGGCCGTGGAGAGACAAGTCTCGGTGTTTGCGTCATGAGAGAACAAATGTGTTTGCAGATTTACTTGCGATGCCTGTGGGAGAGAGCATATTCAAACGGCGTTTGCGATGCCCTGTTATGAACATCTGCGATTGAATAAATGCAACATTTTCAATGAAGCGAGTCTCTGATATGCAAGAGAATAGTCTTTTTGCTCCTAGCCCGCAAAACAACACATGCTACCCCTTGTAACAGGATATATCTAGCCCCGGCACAGACAAAGAGATCCCGAGTCGGTCTTTGAGACAAATCAAACAACCAACAACACTATCCGAAACCCCGAAATCGGGAATTATGGGTCCTTGAGACACGCAACAGAACTTATCGCTGGTTCAAACTGACATGGGGTTGATTTATGGTAACGATGCTAAGTGGTCTAATGGACTACCAGGAATTCTCCACAATGAAACGCTGAGATGGCGCAACAAAAGCTATGCTGTCTGTAAAGACCTAGACTTAAGTTTAGACTGCCACCAACAATGTAACAACGCCTCAAGCCACAATTTAGGAATCTGGCCCCAACTCAAGGCGGCTTTCCTCGGCATATAACTACGATTTGCAACAAAGCTTCAAATCCGGCAAAGGTACCAAGGAATCGGAGACGTAGCTACAGCATGGAGATTTGGATATACTTCTGGC
Source organism: Helotiales sp. F229 (assembly GCA_002554605.1). NCBI lineage: Eukaryota > Fungi > Ascomycota > Leotiomycetes > Helotiales > Helotiales sp. F229. The sequence continues at coordinate 349,538 of MXAW01000004.1, read as the reverse complement.
GCCACGAAGGCTTCTATCGACACCGAGGTGCGATTGGCAACAGCATGGTCGTCACTTCCGCTTGACAGAATGCGAAAGTTGGAACCCTCTGCTGGGAGGGCGACTGTGGTGGGAGGAACTGCCATAGACCTAGGTATTTTGTACTCGAGCAGATTTGAGCACCACAGAAGCGCTAACTCGTGAGAACATTACTTGCTGGATGGTAAATAAACGACTCAAATGGTGATTGATGACTGCAGGTAACGAGGAACCGGAAATACATGTGAATAGTAAGGACAATATTTGATGAATACATAAGGTAGCAAAGCATAGATTGCATAGATGGCAGGCCTCGAAGCACTTGCTGTAAGAAGTCATGCAAAAGTTCGCCAGAGGTGCCTCAAAATGATCGGAAAGCCTCATCGATCCTACAATAGCCCTGCAATGAATGCCCAGGGACAGGATCATGACGGGTCGACTGAAGAAAGTGGAGTGTGTACCAGCAAGGCTGGCCAGGTGCCAGTTACTCCATCCCTACAACCTCAGGCTCTGCCATGACTGAAAAGAGGCACAAGCAATAGTGTAGAGAATAAAGCAGGAAGGTCAATGAATAGCGAGGAAGGGCAAGTCTATTTATGCATACTTTCTTCTGAAGCTGGAAGACATATTTACCTAACCCTTCTTGTGCATAACACCACCCGTCCCGGCCTACCTTTTCGTCAGTGCCATTAAGTTACGGCTTCTTGTGCATGACAGTAGCAGCAGCCTTCCTAGTCAGCATTTGTAAAATGGAAGGGGAGATATGGACATACCTGATGATTCGGGAAGATCAAAGAGTCTGCTAGAACAACATTCTCCCTCCGACCGGCAGCGAAAACGACCACTTCGGCGATGTCCTCTGGTGTTAGTGGTTCGCAGCCACTATGTCCGTCAGAATTGGCCATGAAGATGGGATGTAAGTGCTTACGCGTAAACAGCATCAGCCTTCGACTTATCACCATAAAATCTGACGACCGAGAATTCCTACCCCTGATTAGCAAATAGCCCCACTTAATCCTCCACAGATATCGACTCACAGTCTCGACCTGACCCGGATCAACCTCAATGATCCTAATTCTCGTAGCAACCAATTCCCTCCTCAAACTATCCGTAAAACTGCGAACAGCCGCCTTGGTAGCACAGTAAATGCTGCCTCCTTGGTATGCTTCTCTGCCTGCGATACTGCCAATATTGATGATATCGCCCCAACCTCCATCTGCTCTCTTCGTGAAGATCGGGAGGATGGCTTGTGTCATGTTGATCAGACCGGTAACGTTTGTCGCGAACATGATGTTGATATCCTCCTCGGCGATTTCGGGGGCTTTGGCAACGCCTTTGACCAAGCCACTGTTTGATATCAGTATACATCCCGAAGCTTCGCCAACTCGCAGAAGTAGACTCACGCATTATTCACCAAAACATCGATCTCCCTCCACTCCTCCGGCAGATTTCCCACAAAGCTCTTGACTTCCTCTGGGTTGCTAACATCCAACTTAAACGGCAGGACCTTAACACCCTCGCCCACATCCTTCTCAATCTCCGCCTTCACCTCCTTCAACGTATCGATTCTCCTCGCCGTCAAGATCAACCGCAGATTCTTGGGTGCGGTTCGCGCGAACTCTACAGCTGTGGCACGTCCGATACCAGATGATGCACCAGTGATCACGATTGTCTTGCCTTTGAGGCGCCTGCTCATTGCTGTAGACGCCATGGTTCGGAGGAGGGGGGGTTGACTGATAATAGAGCGAGGTCGAGTCGCAGTGCGTAGTATGGAGAGTGTGCGGAGGAACTGGGTCGCTGTATGAGGGAAGGGCATACGGGTTGGTATTTATAGAAAGGGATTGCCAAAGACTGGGAGAGGATTATGCAGTGAGATTGGTTGTTGACTAACAATTAGATTGATTATTGTTGCACAAGCTGGAGTTCGAGATGTCAGAAACCCCCACTTTCTGCCGAGGCGGCATCGCGTCATCGGAGGAGCCGAGCGGCCCCTTTTCGGGGAAGCGAGATAGGGGTAGCGATGTTTTGTTTGGATTGATGAACGGCAGTTTCAGGAGTGGTGATTTGGTGCTGAAGCGGAATAATTCCTTGTATTGCCGTTTTTCAATGCTGTTGTTACTCTGATTGTATTTTCCCAACGACACAGTCTTCAAGGTCCATGTGGCAGGCGTCGCGTTTACGTCCACCAATGTTGATGAGGGGTATGAAGCGAGCCTTCCACCATCTTTTTCCTGATACCCCGGAAAAGAATCCGGGAACAATCAAAGGCAACCCGCATTCATTCCAGAGAGTCAACCACACTCCCGAGATCCAGAATCTCACCCCAACTTTCCTCCCCCTCACACCACACGCACTTTCCAATCACAAATAATCACCCATCAACGCCTCTACAGCAGCCCAATCCCACATTGCAGTCCTCCTCTCAAACCCCACAAGCTGTCCAATATACCAGCATCTCTCAGGTTCATCCAACGCAGCAATACCGCCCATCCCAACATCCATAAATACAGATCTGCAAACCCCACTCTGAATTGTTCAATCAGTGACAACTCGATGGCAGTTTGAAGTCTCTGTACGAGTTGGTGAAGGACATCACATGCGCTGGGGACAGGGAAGATGACTGCAATGCCGTAGATAATACTAGTGAGGCGACACGCTTCATAGGTGAATGGGAATGGTGTATCCGGTATGTCGATCATGAAACCGAGCGTTATGATACATTGCTGGCCATAGATTGCTGGACATCTCCTCGAGCATGTGAGACTGCGCCGAGACCCAGACGACCAGACTCCCCTTCGACATAATGTTGAATTGATTATGTCGTTGTGCCAACCTGATCAAATACCGCCAGAATATCAAATGTTACGCCGTATCCAAGTTACTGAGCGAATCCACAGGCGATTTTTTGAACTGGCGCGAGTGGAAAGGTAAATGCACCCCGAACGACAGTTTTGATGCGCTCATCAGCAAGCCTCAATGGCGGAAGCCATGCTTTTGTCAGGCTCCGTTTGGATGCTATAACATCGCCCCTACAGCGATTAGGATTCGGTAGCTTTCAATCTAACAATTAGAAGAGCAGTGTGGCCATGCGACTCCAATTTTTCCAGCTCACCCCACAATGAAGATAGTCACCGCTCCTAGATTCAGCGGCAGGTGTGCGAAAGTCCCGTACACATCTAGCAGCCCCGGCTTCCTCAACGGTGAGTTGAAAGAGGTGCTTTAGGCTCGACACACACATCCATCGTATCATGACTTGCGAGGATCAGAATAGCCAAGATAGCCATGTCTTGCGCGGCAGCTTTCTTGGGGTCGTCGAGCAGCTGATTTTGAATCTTATGGCGCTTGATTTGTGTGATAGAACAGAAGGAGAGTTCGGAAAGATCTTTTTATAGCGTATGAATCGACATGGAGGGAGCTAGCAAACGCAAGTGTATGGCGGCTTTGAAGGAGTGGTCCTGAACGAGCTTTAAGGTAGTCCCTGAACAAAGAACAATTGCTGGATTGGACTCGGTGATGGAAAGCTATCAGTTTAGCCAGGTTCGTGCTCTCCAGAACCTGTGCCAACCTCCGATTCATCGACTCGAGGTTCCTCAAGACAAATGAACACCGTAGAGACAGCGGAAAGAAGATAAAATGCCTGCAAAGGTTAGTTCGAACACCCATCAGGCAGCAAGGAGAACTTACCGCTCCGACGAAAAATGGCATTGCCATCCAGAAAGGGGGCAACTGTAGCGACGCGGCGAAAATCTGCTGCATTGAGGGATCTCCAATAGCATGTCCAAGACTCTCGAGGACTACGATTGCAGCATACAATGTGGCTTTTGCATCATCGGATATCCAATACGATACAAGCGAGAGAGCTGAAACTCTGCTTCCAAACCCTGCGGCGAAGATGAAGACGCCTTAGAGATGAAACATGTTTAGTCAAAATCAATGGTGCTGATAGAGAGAGAATCGTACCGATAGGCAGAACACCACTTGTCTGAGCAAAGCCAATGGCAAGACATCCAATACACATCAACATGACGCTTGTCCGAACCAAGAACAAATCTATGACACTAGGGTGTGCATCGTACCTCTGCCGAACATATGCTGTAAGTTGAGGGACCAGGAACAAGAAGAGGAAGATGTTAACCAGTGCCGTCTCGGTGTAGAATGTAGCTCCGGTGGAGATCTTGAGACCAAATCGGATAGATGCGTATTGGATCAAGACATTCAGCATCGCGTATCGGAAGATCCCGACGAGGAACACGGGAATTGTGAGCAAAATATTTCGGTTGGACAATGCAGACACAAGACCTTTAACAGAGGCGTCGGATACCTTGCTGGCCGGCGAGAATATCGCAGTCTCAATTTCGTCTCTGGGTTTGGGAGATAATTGATTTGATGTTCCCGAATGTCGAGGATCTGGCATGGCCATGAGAAGAACCAGGCAGAGGACCACAGAGCACATTGCCAGGCCACATGGTATCCACGGTGAGATATCCAGCGTGATTGAAGCGACGAAAGATGAAATCAGCTCCGCGACGTAAAATGAGGAGAAAATGTAATAGAATGCATGGCTCCTACAATCGAGATGAGTAGGGAATCGTAGAGACCCTCATCATTTACATACCTTCTTTCCGAGGGAATTGATTCCGAGGCCATGGCCCACATGAAAGCCGATGCTGAGTTCAAACCTCCACCAAACAGGAGAATAGCTGATGAAAACCACACAAGCTGCAGTGAAAAGGTTTGAGGATATGCACCTGGCCGGAATGTCAACAAGGCTCGAGACTTGTATGTAGAGTCTAAGTAACAAATGCCTGATTCTGAAATGCATACAAACGAGAAAGACCTCTGTGAGAGATCCCGCAACTCCTATCAAAGACAAAGCCATGATCTTTCTCCTTCCATACTTATCCCCCAACTTTCCAATCGGAACCGCAACAAGTAGAACTAAGCTTCATTAGCCAATGGTCGCCAACATAGAACAAACGGAAATGTATACCAGGAATAGTATCAAACATAGACTTCCACCCTCTGATCGTAGCCAGCGGTCTTTGAATCTCCGGGTTCTTGCATAGGACCTCAGCTACCCCACCATCAGGGAAACCATAATGCGAGAGGCACAGCGAGTTCTCGAACAGACGAATGAGAGGTGCGACCAGAATTATCTCCGCGAAGGCTAACATAGAATGTATTGCCATGAAGTAGAGAATGATTGTTGATAATGGCTTTGCCCCTCGAAGAACTGTAACCTGGTCATCTTCTTGAAGATTGGCATCGGCACCGGATCTGAGGAGGGGTTCTTGTTCATTAATGATATCTCTCTCGGCTGAAGATATGGATCTGGAGATGCCAGAGTTTGACATCGAGTTCTTCCAATGCAACGAAAGGTTGCTGGGATATAACACATAGGTAGGTACGAGAGCGAAGTCAGGTGAAGATAGTAGGTGAATTTAGGAGCGAGCCTGCTCACCGCCTGGCAGAATGAGTACGTCGAAACTTCGTCGCGTCCCTCCAGAGTCTTTTCACCCGTCAGCCTACAACCTCCAAGTAGACATATCGTGTCCTTGAATTTATTTTGTAACGACTGCAACTCATAATGACTCCTAAAAGCATGTCTTGAGAACATTATATTCGAAGCCTCGATTCAGTCTTCACTAATTCCCATGTTATATTTCCCCAGAATACTTCGACAACTAAGGTATCAATTCATGACTTCCATCTCTCAAGTATCCGTACAGCAGAATTACCACCAGGTAAGCGTAACCTCAGGAAGTAAGACCCGCTTCTTGGATCCCTCAGATACTGACTTAGAATAGCGAATTACTGCCCTTCTTTCAGACAACAGAAAATCATTCTTCACAATCTTCAACCTTGCAGACTCTGGCACGAACCCGCATACCATGCCCTTCTCTTCCTCGATCATAATCCAAGACACCACCGTCGCTGCCATAAGACTATCCCACAAGCCCTCCCGTCTTGGATGCTTCACCAGCAAAGATATTGCTCGTCTTCGCACTGCAGGGTCTCGACAGCGGAGAGACACCACGAAGAGTGCGAGCACGCAATGGCTTCCAAATACAAACGCGGCTTGTCCAGACTTCAAGTGGGGGTCTTGCTCCAACACATCCTCAAGAAGGCTCACAAGTGTGGTACATTCCGGGATATATATATCGGAGTATGTCTCGCCTGATTCTGCGGCAGAGACCAGGAACCGAGACGGTATGTATCTCGCCATAAGCATGGTGGCACCGAGTTATTTTTTTACATCCTCTTTTTCTCTGCGCTGCGTCGAAAACGGGCTTGAATGCGTGGTACCACGCACTCATAGCCAGGAAGTAACCTTGAAGTTCCGAAGCCGGTGTCTCATCGGAGTTCACGTCTCCACGTCGGACGATCACGTCCAGGTATATTCGAGCTTCTTTGACTGTTTCGAACCTGGGCGGAATATCGGGGTACTTTTTGCTCAAGGTTCGACTCGTGTTTCCATCTTCGAAACCCATGGCCTGGAAATCCAGAAGAATGAACGTGCTGACAAGATCCTCATTCAGAAATGAGTAGTTCTTAGCCAGGAGTTTTATAGTCGAAAAGTCATCGTCTTGAAGTTTACATGTGAAGGGCTAGTTGAAGAGAATGTCGACAACTGTCCGGATCTGGTTCAGGGCCAGTTCCTGATTTCCAAGGTAGCTTTCGAAACATATCATCAAGAGTGACGAAATCAGCAAATTTTGGAATCGAGATTCTTCCCCGTGGTTCAGAATCCCCTTCTTCAACTGGAGAGCCATTCCGTATTGTTTCAGTGCAAAGACATGATGTGTAGTGCTATTATCATCAGGTTTTGGAGCATCCGGGCATTGTGACTTCCACAACTGCGACATGTTCAGGGATTTATGCAGTGCCCCAATAGCCACGACTGCATGCCATACATACGTCTCCCGTTGGCATGCCTGTAGTATCAGGCTGTTCCAAACACTGGAGTCAAAGTATCCCGCCAATTCTGGTGCTGTCCTCGTCTCAAATATTCGGAAATAACGATGTTCATCTTCGGATCCGAGACGTGGTGATGGCGGCACGAACAGCCGGAGGTCGTGCTCATCTCCCCGATTGGCATGGGCTCGAAATGATGGAAGTATGACCCTCGCTTTCCCTCTGTAGCGGGCCTTTCTTAACCAAAGGTATATAACTGCACGGCCATTTTGCTTTCTCGCACCGTTTACTGATCAAAAAGATAGTACAAACTTGTTTTTAATGTTTCGAGATCAAAGACCGGGCCCAGGAACAGGATCAAGAGCAAAGAAACAGATCCCAGATCAGTGTTTGAGGGTTTAAGGGCGGAATAACACGAACCACACTTGTTTGCCCTCGTCACACTTCACCCGTCGCGTCCTGGCAACATGAGATTTCGATCTGTAAATTAGAGAATGAAGTCCTTACTTGTCTAGGACTTGTTAGTAACTACTCTCAGAACCAAGATTTTGCAGCTTACATGTAGCACATCCTGTCTTGGTCTAGAGAAGGTGAGCACCGACCAATTCCTATGTTTACTGTCCCGATTTCCGATGCAACTCCGTCCCGGTGGGGATATTCTATGGAAGGAGATATACTAGCCTTTGGCGTGCCTGTCCGGCTCTTCTTCTCACCAGCTGGCATCTTGATCCAAGGCGACAGATATGAACACCGAGAATCTCAGGACCTATGGTTTGCTGGAGGAAAGTCAAGGGTAGAACTAGCGGGTATGACATCTGCGGCTGGAGATTGGCGCTCCGAGTCTGTGCCGCACTGCGGAATCATTCTCCGTTAGTGCTGAGGGCGTGTTGATCGATGAAGTCGACTGATTGGCCTTTTGTCCGACAGCTATCCAATTAAATGCCCTCGATATCCATGACATTTTCGTTCCAGCCAAAGAGGCCTGCATAGGCTTGCTCGGGCTTGGTTGTCCAATGGCCTGGTTTAGAGCGGAAGCCAGCTCCAGCCTTATATATGTAATGTTTCTTCCACTCTCGCTACCTGCATCATTCTTCAACATTTGCTTCCTGGTTCAGTGCTCATCATTTACGACGACGAGAAAGGATCAATCGTTGAGCCTACCTGGGCACGCCTTCAAGAATTCGAGGAATCTTTCAGTGGCCCCAGACTGCAAGTCGGTACTCAACAAGGAGTTGATGCATGGCGGGCAGAGCAGAAGCTTCCTGTGCTGAGGTCGCACGATTGGTACCGAGAAACATTATATAGAAGCTTTCGGAAAACCAGACCACCGTCTGACAGGTTATGCAACGTTGAGACTCTCAAGCATCCGGGCTGCCTTGAAAAAAAGTCATGAGCACACGCAATAGCACGCTTCCCATCGAGGGGACAGCCAGCCAATATGGTCGTTTACTGAATGCGCTTTTCTTCATTGCCGTATCCCTTTTGGCAATCTACGTCGGGAAAATTGTCAAATATAGACGAGAATTTCGACATCTCGTACGTTCAATTGCCAAGCTATTCGTTTCAATCAAAAGAATCCCTAACAATAACTTACCAGCATGGCGCGCTTCCTTCTCCTCCGTTTAGCATGTGGTTTGGGACGATACCCGGAATCGCTGGCTTGTACAAGAACAGCCCAACGGATACCCATCCGATGACCACAATGACCGTTCTTTGGCGCAAATACAACTTAGGAAACTTGTATTTTCTCGATAACTGGCCTGCAGCCGATCTTCGCCAAATTGTTGTCAATGATCCAGTATGACCTTCATATCTGTTCCCGTGTGGTTACTGCGTGCTGACAAGATTCCTTTTAGGCCGTCGCAGCGCAAGCTGTCCAACAATATAACTTGCACAAATACCACCAATATCCGCAATTTGTTGGCCACGTAACCGGTAAAACCAGCATGCTAATCACAGAAGGTTCAGAATGGAAGAAAGCCCGAGCACTTTTCAACCCAGGCTTCGCAGCGGGACATCTCATGACCCTCGTCCCCGGCATCGTGGACGACACAACCATTTTCGTCCAAATTCTCAACAAGCTCGCAGACTCAGGGGAGATCAAGCCCCTTGACGACGCGCTTGCTCGATTGACTATCGATATCATGGGCCACGTTGTCTTGGACCATGACCTCAATTCTCAAACCAGCGAGAATGAAATGGTTGACGGTTTCAGAGGGTCTGTGAGGTGGTCTCCATCGCCGATGACCACCAACCCCTTTCAGAATATGAATCCGATAACGCCAATCGCACACTGGTGGTACACTCGCGTCACTGACAATTACATCAAGAAAGTCATCAAGCAGCGCTTAGCTTTACGACCTGCAGAGAATGGCACCCGGGTCAAGAAATACGGCCGGAGACCTGCCATCGATCTCGCAGTTGATGAGTTCCTCGTCACGGGCGATGAGGGCAAAGCCGGTGTGGTAGACGCCAAATTCTTGCAAGTTGCTACAGATCAGATGAAGACCTTTCTCTTTGCTGGCCATGACACATCTTCCTCGACGCTCTGTTATATTTACCACGAGCTGAATACTCACCCGGAAGCATTAGAAAAAGTTCGTCAAGAACATGATGCTGTGTTTGGACCCTCAGCAAATGCTGCTGAAGCCATCAAGGAAAAGCCTGCATTATTGAACGAACTTCCCTTCACACTGGCTATCATCAAAGGTACGGTCCCCCTCGTGGTCAGGATGTGCCGTGACTAACAACACATACAGAAGTGCTTCGACTCTACCCACCTGCGTCGACAGCACGGCAGGGCAACTCATCCGTGTCCTTAACTACAAACGGAGTCTCTTACCCCACAGCCAACAGCAGTGAGTATTTCTCCGTTTGCTTATCTCCTCATCCACTCCTTGTCTATTTCGCTATGGCCGGGAGGCTATACCACCCCTTTCAAACAAACCTTCCATCTCCCGAATTATCTCAACCCTCAACCCCCCTCACTCAACAATCCATACTAACCCCAACTTTCCCCAGTGGTATGGATAAACCTGCACACCATCCACCGTCGACCAGACCTCTTCCCCACCCCTGACTCGTTCATTCCCGAGCGTTTCCTGCCCGCACCTCACAACTACCCCCCTCAAAAGGAAATCGTCAAAGATTCCTGGCGACCATTCGAGAAAGGACCATGAGGCTGCATTGGTCAAGAACTGGCGATCCTGGAAATGAAGATCATTATGGCCATGACGCTGAGGGACTTTGATGTAAGTGCTGAGTATGAGGAGTGGGATCGGAATTTGGGCAGGGAGAAGCCGGGGGAAACGTTGGATGGGAGGAGGGGCATGTTTGGTAAGTCGATTCTCGGAGAGGGGATGTTGGGAGAGACATGCTGATTTGAAGTCAAGGATCGAGAGCGTATCAGCAGATGAAGACGACTGCTAAGCCGGCGGATGATATGCCTGTCAGGGTTAAAAGAAGAGTAGTGTGAGACGAGAATCTGGGACTGTATGAAGGACTTGATACTTGACAATAGTTAACAGAGCATATAACTATATACTGGTATATAATTGTTCGGGATATTATTCTATATGGGCACTTGGTTGATAATCAAGGCTTGATCTAGAAACATTATTTATCTAGGCTGAGACTAAACCCCTCGAATTAAAGACTGCAAGCGAATAACAAGAAGTATCAATGCGGTGGAGTGGGTGATTAGACGACCCCGCCATCATTCGCCTTTAGAGATTAAAGCCTGACATCAAATTCTGACCTCGTTTGAAGCTGTTAAATTGTCGCAAGGTCGATGAGAAACACACACAACGATCCCCCCCTTGATTCAAGAAAACGAACGTGAAATCCACTTGGAAAATGTCTTTTACAGTCGCAATCATCGGAGCTTCAAGAGGCATAGGAAAGAGCTTGCCAAGCAATTAGCCCAATCAGAAAAACTGAAGTCATCGCAACAATACGCTCATCTCAGGAGTCTGCAGGTCCAAATGTAAAGTTCATCATACTAGACATCACCAACGATGCATCTGACAAACTAGCGGCCAAAGGTGTCCTAGAGTTAAGACATCCTCATCATCCACACAGCTGTGGGAAATGACGACGGTCTCCTGGACACATCTTCTGGAGATCTGGCTTGGTACTTGGACATCAATGTCATTGGACCGCATCGAATCATTAAAGCTTTTCTTCAGCATTGCTTGCCGCTAAAAAGAGGCATATCGTCGTCATATCCTCAGGGTCGGGGTCCAATAAGTTGCAGGGGGGTTCGCGGGTTGGATTCCAAGGCCCATAATCGGTCTCGAGGGCTGCTTTGAATATGCTTGCCGTGAAGTATCACAATGGGCTGCATGATCGAGGGTTCACTGTAGCCCCGATCCATCCGGGCTGGGTTGCGACTGAGATGGGGAATATTGTCGGCTTGGGTGTGATGAAGGTTGAGGATTCTGTGAAGGAGATGTTGGACAAAGTGGGGAATTTGAAGTTGGAGGATAGTGAGAAGTTCTTCAGGTTCGATGGAGGCATCATGTAGATAGTAGAATTGGCAGCAGTTGGTAGATTTCCAGAGGGGATTGTGCCAGATATAATTTCAGATGATAGTCTCCCCAAGGGTCTCGCCCTATGTGCACTTGCATCCCAGGTCTAGAGGTCTTGCATCCGTCCCAAAGGGCGCTGAGAGTTGCTAGACCGCGTAGCACTATCCTTCCCTTGTACCATGCCATCCAACAGCTTGATCGTAGGTTCTAATATCGTTCTGCAAGACGTGTAGCATCGACTTCGTGGATGCGCAAATGGTCGAGTTGCATTAATCCTCCCAATCCGTACGCTTGCCAGCACCTTTGCCAATGACCCAACTGGGTCCGGAACAGTCCCAGCGACCCAATTCCTTCTCAATATTCCATCTTCTGCAAGGATCCACGTCTGCCACAGCTCTCAGGTATTGTGTTGGTGCCACTGCAGCCGCAAAGCAGTGCTTCGGGATACACAACATCTGCCCTCCCACCTACGCCAGCGTGGGCCGTTCTTCTCCATCATTCCGTCGTGGTTATCGGATCGACTGTCCTATGAATGCTTCGCTCCGCCCCCGAATCTCATACAGCTTCAATCGATCTGCGGATGGTCCAGTAGCCATACTTCATTGGAGCGCAATCACCATCATCGTGCCGCATCCTGTTCGAATGGGAGGGCACTACCGATGCAGACTCGAGGTAGTTCGCAATACGGTCCATGTTCATAAGAGCGGTGGTAGTGTTGAGTCGTGCTGTGCTATTGCTGCTGTTGTTAGTCTGCTGAAGAAATCCGAGTCGGTTCGTGACAAAGCCCAAGCTTGGCTCTACCAAAGCGTTCATCTCGCCAACACAACTCAAGAGCAGTGATACGATCTTCCGAGTTTCTGTTGCATGCAACTCGAAGTCGTTGTCTGCGATAGCTTTATGTTTACATAGGTTTCGTTGGACTTACCACTAGGACCGGTCTATTACCAAGCCTGGAGCAAGTTTCTCTGACGCGATGGCACAGCAGCAGCTCGAAGGTTGTGGGATGTGTGTCTCCTGCCGATTGTTGCTCATTTTCCACTGTTTTTTTCTTTACTTGCCTTTTGGACCAGCTGCTATTACGAAATAAGCCCCAAGTAATCATTTTGTATTACAGTCCTGGGAGTCTAATATGTTGTGGAGTTGTGGCCTGGTATGGATTTATTCTTAATTAGACAGTCCCGAAAGGAAGTGGTCCTGTACGAAATCAAGCCATAGTGGCTATGTTCTTCGCTCATCTGCAGATCCATCGCTCCTCCTTCAGGCCCATCCTCTCCATGTCCCATCAACTGTCTCCTCTGATCACATCACCATTGCCTTGTAAGTCTTGAGGAGGGCTATTTTCGTCTTCACCTGGCAATGGAAAGTTACACATCGTCTTGAATACCTCTGCATCAGAATCGTGAGCGAACAGGGCATCATGGCGCCTTCCGACTTCTTCGAGTTCTTCCGGTGTTAGACCTTCAGTATAGTCATGTCGACGATGTCTGGGAGGAGAATCTGACCCGAGTTGATCTTGTACCTGTGAAGTAGGTTCCTTCACCCTTAAACCGTCATCTTTAATCATGACATCTTTGTCGTAATCAGTTTTCTTGTCCTCCATTCCATTGCTACGAACGGTCAAGGCCCCTCCTCCGTCCGAAGGGGTCTTTGAAACAGAAGCTCGACGTCGTTTTGCAGAAGAGAATGGTCCAGGCGAGAGCCGTCTTTTGTCCTTGACTTCGTGTGTACCACGCCGGATTGGACGTGGAGGGCCGGGAAGATCGTCTGATGGCCGTCGAAGGTAGATATCAGGTACGTCTTCAGAAGAGGTTCTAGCCAGACGCTGTAATTTGTTGTTATCAGGAAGCTTGGCATCGGCTGCGCCATCCAAATGACTGGGCTGATGATTGATCGGCCTTCTGAGTGCGCTGCCGGCTGCAAGAGGTTCTGACTTGGTTGCTTCTTTGTCCCCTTGTCCAGACTTGTTCTCCTGTTCTTGCCCCTTTTGCCGTTTCCCACCCTTTCCTTCAGCCTCGTCTGCGAGCATTATCTTTTTCATCATGTCTCTAAGATGTTGATCTCGCTCGTCGACCTTCTCAAGCAGCTTCTGAGTATAGGTAAACAGGGCATGGTGGACCATAAGAGCTTCAAGGCCGAGCTCTTTCAAAGTCTTCGCCCTCAGCCAATCCTTCGTGTTCTTGTCCATGTATTTCGTGGGCTCTCCTCCAGCCTTCTCAACCCCTCCGAGGTGTACATTGGCGATTGCTGATATGAAGACGAGTCTCTCGACCATCGTGAATATCTGATCTGTCAAGTCTGGAATCTTGCACAGTCTTCGCAGCGTCCCGAGAGCCTGAAGATTCGTCATTTTGGCATGTTTGTCGTCGGATTCGCATACGCTCAAGAGAATATTGTATTGAGCCTCATAGTAGGCTGGCGTTGGCCTCTCAACTTCGCCAGGGCTCACTTTCAAATGCCGGATTAAAGTAGCGCAGCGAGTGTATTGCTGGGTCTGGTACAAATGGGCGAGCTTTTCTGTTACTAACTGGTCTTGTTGAAGCCTGGTGAAGTTACCTTTGGGAAATATGACCCGTGTTTTGATGAGAGGGATTCAAGCTGGTCTACCTGGAATCTTGAGGTGAAATGCATCGTTCTGATAGTTTTGCTGTCATAAAATGGATACACAGTCCTATAAAAGGTTTGAAAGAGCGGTTTGGTGATGACGACGAGAATGATAAGGTATGAAAAAGACCTACTAAAACGACCGGTCTGGCTGGTGCTAGTTCAGGAAAGAGCATATTCACTCCACAGTGACTGCCTTTCTTTTGTGATCTCAATCGGCTGAGAATTTAAGCTTCACTTCCCCACCTAGAGGGGGAGAAGGAGCGACGTGTCAAATCTCTCAACGCAATCAAAAGAAGTGAGGTACACATGTTTCAGTGCATCATGAGATCATGTCTAGGAAGAAACTTATGGTGCCGATCTTTATCTCGTCTTACCTATATAGCTTGGAATCTGTGTCTTGGATTCACATGTGAAGCAAGATGGGGCTGATTCTCAAGAATCAAAGTGTATTGAAGTCAACACCTACAGAAGCAATACTGTATCATTCGAAACGAAGTGCTTCTTTTCTACAACCACATGTGATTCTTTTTTTCCGACTAGGTCTTTCGAAAAGCATTGTGCCATTAAAACATGACAACCAAAGTCAAGATAAAGATCAACACTTGTCACACTGCTGTATCCGTAGCTTCGTCATAAGTGTGTATAGGAACTGGTCACCTTTGCATCTGTGTCCTGCTTGTTTGAATTTCCAGATGTCATATTTTGATCACGTATCACCGACCTCGACTTCAAACAGATGTTCGGTAAATTCTCATCCGAGGGATCAACGTCACCTGCGGACTCGATAAATCCGAGTGATTGGCAATACTCACTTTAGGAGACCACCATGTAAGAAGTCACAATGGCAGTTGGGTATTGCACAAGCGGTCAAAGCCTTGTACCAAGGAACCCAAGCGATGAAATGCCTTCTATACGCCCCCAGGCCCAAGTCATATATGAAGACCGTATGAGTTTCATATACGAGATGTACCTGGATGGCACTGTCTTTCTACGAAATGAGAACTCGCATCGAAGATCAGAAAACGCCAAGTTACCAAATCTTGTCATGACAGCCGCCGTTCCTTCGCGAAGCCATCCGAGCGAACATTCCGAACAACTAAACCGGCACCGCATATGCGCCATGTTGTGATACAAACTTCAAGTACTCTCCATCATTTGTGAAGTTCGGTAACGCAGATAAAGTTGACCCGGACATGTTATCCACGTCAGATGAGTTGTTACAGCCATGTGTATAGCGTTGAAGAACCAAACATCATCCAAGCACTCGTTACCAAAATTCGACCACACTTTGTGACACTTCTGAACCACTTTATAAGGTTTCCGGGACAGCCATAGCCACGGTGACGTCTGCGGACAGGAAGTTCCACACGATTTGAGAGATGCAGGAGTCCTCAGCGCATTCCAAACCCACTGGGAATTCTCCTTTCCTTTCTAATATCAATCATGCATTGAGCATTACCCACGAGTGGCGTCGAGAACAAATGTCCTATGATCGCCTTCCCTGACTGCCGGTAATTATGCAGGGTTAAGTGGAGTAGCGAAAGTTCGGTTCTTGACTCGATGTTCCGATTCATGCCATGAAAATCAGTTCGTCCAGACGAAACATTTCAGTTGATATTATGCTTTTAGATTTAATCTCTGCCAACAAACTCTACTCACGAAGATCTACGATTCGAAGGTTCTTTTTTCGACGGCTGCAGCGGTTCGGGAAGTCTATTGAACAAGAGTTTGGATTGACAGCGGGTCCCCTACCAAAGATCACCATGGCAACAAGATTGTGAGAGCTTATTTTAAACTCTGATTACAGTTTAAGCATATCTGGAGCGCCAATAAATAAGTGAAAATGAGCCGCAAAATTATGAGTTCCTCAAGATGAAGATGTTTCGGCAGGCCGAGTCGCCTCTTCTTCCAACATTGAAGGACAATTGAAGCATGAAAACTCCAGATGGATGACGGCAACGGTGAGAGCTGTCAAATTGTGGAGTTTCGAGTGTGATGCCCGAGTTTGCACAGTTCTTCTTCATCTCCAAGCGCTCATGAGGTCTGATCACTACCCCTGAAGCACATGACTGTCCCACAACAAGCATCTCAAACAATCTCGCCTAGAGAACTCAAACTCAACGTCCGCTTCGAGACGACATCCGTCCCATGAATTCTCCGTCCATCTGATCTCTTCATCCCAACGGCCCATCCGAGGCTGAAACGACCAGATGGACCAACCGACGCAGGCCAGTACGAAGTACCTTGTCGCCGCAGATCTCCTCCGAGCGGATCAGTCACAAGGCCGTCTCTCAATCAATACACCCGGCCCGTGGTGGGCAGGCCTCCCCTCTCATCTGATGCTCGAGACCATCTGAATCTGATACCCGGCGATCCATCTTCCTGGCGTCAACGGCAGGATCTGACCTGTATCCTTGGCCCATATTCCTATTTCTTGGCCAATGGGCGGACACACTGAGTGGTTGAGGAAGCTGTAGACGCGCCCAGGGAAGGCCATGCCGCTCAGGGACAGCGGTGATTGGGTCGAGCGGCTCAAAATCGGAGGGATCAACGTGTGAGAAACGCCCTGTTCTTCAGGTATGATCCGCATTGCAGTCATGATGTTAGTGTTCAGGGTGACAGGAGCAGATTCTATGCTTGGCGAGAGTTTGATCCAGACGTCGTCGACCTCAATGATTCAAGCTATAAGAGGCCTTCGTCCACTTTTGCATTGCTATTTCTTTCCTCATCGCATTATTCAATCTCTTCCAGTTCACTATACATTCTTTATCTCCCCAGTTCTGTGAACTTGCTCTTCTGACATTCTTTATTGCTATTTTCAACCTTCACTTAGGCCGGTCCTTCTTTAACTGTCTATTTATCAATTCTTCAATCGCTTCCTACACGACCGCAATCATGAAGTACGAAACCGCCACCGTTCTCCTCGCTTTCTTCGGCCTTACTTCTGCTGCTCCTACCAAGTTACGCAGAGAGGTCCCCCAAGAACTATCCCACGCCAAGTTCCTCACCAGCGTTCGCGCCAGCTTGAACCTCGACAACCCCGATGGAATCGTGGATCCAGTTTTCGGGCTCTTGGGCAACGCAGCCGCAGCAGAAGGCGCAGGACAGATCACCAACTTGGACTGTCTTCACCAGGCCACTGCCGATCGTGCGTTCACCAACGCAAAGGCTGCTGGAGATGTTCAGGCTCAAGTCGACGCATTGATCTTTGCTGCTTTGGAGAGAAACACTGGCGCCGTTGGATTGAAGAGTGTTCTTTGCACCGATGCCGCTGTCAACCCTGAGATCCAGGCTCTCACTCAGCATCAAGATCCTGCTTCTGAGAATGCCGCCGCAGACAACAAGGCCCTTGTCCTGACCCTCGCCCAAGAGATTGCTGCCATTGGTGGCAACCCACTTGACGCCCTTCTTTCTGGAACATTCGCTCCCGGAGAGGTAAGCTCTCTTCTGTATTTGATGGAAATTGTCACTGACACATCTAGATTGGTGACCCAACTGCTGCCGGATTCACTTGCGACGACGCCGATGATGCCGAGGGATGCATTTTCACCCAAAATCTTCTGGTCAATGACGCAACAGAGGCCGAAATTCAAGCCGCCGTTGCGGGTGTCGCAGTTGATGCTGGTGATGCTGGTGCCGGTGAAGTTGATGCTGGTGGAGCTGGTAAGCCTTCTCAACCAACAAAATGAATCATCCTAAGCTAACTGAACTGCTACAGCTGATAACGCAACTGCCGTCGTATCTCCAGTAGCAAGCGCATGTGCCGCAGCTGTTACTGCCACCGTCACTGTCGTAAGTACAAGCTCTTGATCTTCACGGAGACTCCCCCCAGCCACAAGGCACTGAGCAACGAAATTGACGATCCGATAGGATGCCAATGCTGATGAGGGCGCCGCCGCCGATGAAGGTGCGGCTGCTGACAATGGAGCCACTGCTGATGACGGCGCCAATGCCGACAATGGTGCCAATGATGATGAGGGCGCCAACGCCGACAATGGTGCCAATGCTGATAATGGTGCCAATGCCAACGAGGGTGCCAATGCCGACAATGGTGCAAATGCTGATAATGAGGATGCGGCTGCTAATGATGACGCTGCTGATGCCGCTGCTGGATGTAAGATTTCGTTCCATCTTGCAACTGATATTACTGAGAACTAACACTATCTAGCCAATGTTCAATCCTTCAGTGGTGCATTAGGAGGAGCTGCCCCAGCTGTCGTTGAGTCCGGTGGAGATCGCCCATTCTCTGTCAACGGTGCAACCTTCACCAACATTGGTGCTGCTCTCCAAAGATCTTGTAAGACTTCCCCAATTCATCTCTGTTCTTTCGCCTACTAACAGACTTCAGGCGCCATCCAAAACAACGCTTGCGCAAACGCCGCCAACTCAGGAGCCCTTGATGGTGGTGTTGGACAATGCGGTGAACAAGAGAAGGCTTGTCTCGCAGCCGCTGCCTCAGCAAACTAGACAAAGCGTCAGGCACGGGGATGAGCAGAGGATGATTGATTGATTCGAATTGATATTTCTTGGACACGGGGAGAGAGAGATCATGAAATTTTTATGTATTTTGGAAACTGTGGAGTAGATGGGTCGTTCGACCATAAGCCCGACCCTTAATGAATATGGCGTTCCTTGTGTATAGATATGAAAAACACGAGTAATAGTCTTATTCGTGATGCCTTGCCCGCTCAATATCTTATTGATATGTTTATGAGGTGTTGTGATGTCTACAGTCTCAGGCCGACACCATCACATCAATTTGTTGGACAACCCTCATCTGCCGCTCTCTGAGTTCTTCAATCGAACCCTTACATCTTTCAGATCCATTCTCTCCAGTTTTAACATGTCCCCTTCGCTATCATTCCCACACTCCAAAATCATAACATCTCTGATAAGCAGTAACCCACTCACCCACCCAGCCACGCACCAGAAACGTCTCCCAAACCCCCCTCGTCCCATCGTACCACACCAGAAGATCAGCCCATAATGACGTCTCAGCTCCTCCCTCCTCAATTCAATGCCCCATCACGCTTCTCAAACGCTTTATTCAGGCTATATGGATCATATTCAAGCTGTCGTCCCGCTCCATTGATCACTTTGATTTTTGTTGAAATGGCTTGGTGGGCTTTTGCAAAATCTGTTTTAGCTAAGTTGTGTAAGCTTTGGAAAGGTTGGTCGAGGGCTCAATGACAGGGTCGAGGATGGCAAGTTGATTTCGGGAGAACGTAAGACTGACCTGCTCTGGTGTGTTGATTGGGTGTGTTGATCATGCTTTAAGGCACTGGCGTATCTATAAGAGATTAGCTTGCTATCTTGTTCAGATTGAGTCGACTACCGGTAGCTCTCCAATGAATAATAGGCGTATCAACTGGAGACCAATTCCTGCCGCCAACGTTTTCGCCGTTCAAGAACACCATCGCGTAACAATCTGCCGCAGAGAAATTTCTGGGAGTACGACGAGTCATTTTTCCCCCACACAGATTGTCCAACTGCAAATGCTGTTAGTGCTCCGATTAAGATAGCAAGTGTAATGAAATAGACATCCGCTGTTCTGTGCTTGATCTCATTTTGAAACACAAGTAGAAGGAAGGAAAACATTCTCGCTTGTACATAACGCAACAACAACTTGTCAACAGCTCTCAGGTATTCATAACATTCGTTTCGTTCATTTTAGCGTTTCTTGACCCAAAAGAACATCTCAGTAAGATCCATCAATAACAAGAAATCCCGAGATTCCAACTGCTCTACTCGCACAACAGTTCCACTGCTCCATACGACTTCACAGGCACATTTCCACACCCAAGCTTACTTCCCGTAGTCAACCCATCAAAAGCAAACCCGTGAATCTCATTTCCAGGTTTCCACGCACAGTCTCCTCCGGAGTGTGCCAAGACCGCACATCCAGCAGCACCGGTCTTAGGTGATGCAGCCAACACCGCCGTGATTGCTCCTCCAAATGGCACGTTTATCACTGCACATGTCGCCTCGGCGATTGTGACAGTTGAGGACACGCCGGCTGATCCGTCGGTGGGAGGAAGAGCTGTTGCGGACGGGCAGGTGTATGATGAGTAGATTGTTATTTTCGCTGAGGCTGGGCCGCCGGGGGCTTTTGCGCGGGCGGAGAGAGGGGTTGCGAGCGCGGGGATGATGAGAAGGAGGGGTGAGAGAAGTGTCTGTATATTTAATGTTAGGAACCAGCAATCCTCATTGATGTAGAGATAACTTGGGACTTACCAAGAGCTGCATCTTGATATCTTGGAGGGGGATTCTTGAAGTGTAAAGTTGGAGTCGGTTTCGACTTTGTGTTGATATGTAGACGGTGAGGTTGGGATGTGGTATTCTTGAGGGTGATGTGTAGCAGAGAAGTTGACTTGATTGTGATCTGTGAATTAATTGTTTCGAACAGGATTCATGGGATAGTTATATACTCAATCTCCCAACTCATCATCACCAGTGTTCAGAGACAAAAGCAGGGCGCCGGCTCAGCCTTTCAAGCACCGTCCACCTTTTTATATCTTGACCACGGTCTCGCCATGTGGTAATCAGGCGGTCCATACAAGCCAGATGTACCTAAGTACATATTCTCCGTGCGATTTCGATACCGGACTTCCACTGCAGCGGACTTCACCAGTTAGCTGGCAATCAGGTGTAATCATGATAGCTGGCCGACCTGACACTTTGCTGCGAAGTCGTCAAATGGACTACTCCAGGCGCTTGTCGGACCAACCTTATTTTCATAGCGAAGGACTGGGCCTTATTGAGGCTTAAAGATCTGGGGCTGAGACCCGTGTTGTGGTCGTTAGCGTGCGTGGCGCGATGTCAGGAGCTTAAGCGAGGGGCTGGCCCGTCGAGCAGCCGTCGGTCTGGGCAGTGTGGTGTTGTATCAATCCTGTGAGTACAAGCAATGCAGGTAGGTGTGCTTTCTATGTTGTCAGCAACTGTACTAAATCTAGAGGCTTTTTTGTTACTTCGGGCATCGCCGCACACTTAAGCTATATCCTGACCGCTGTGAGTATCGTCTAGTCACGTGATATATACATGAGTAAGAATTTCGATGTCCGCTTCCCTTGTCTTTCTAGCTTTGCTAACAGATGTTGGTGGTAACCCATCGCACTTGATAATTAAGAAGGCACGACTGTATGGGAGAAGAATGTAAAATTGTCGAAGCCGTAGTAATCGTATAAGCCTCCTTAAAGCGAAGCGACCGGGAAGTTTGGATAGGTAGAATTCGTCGCGGATAAGTTCAAGTTACTTGAGACTATTGTATATACCTTATTAGTTCAGAAGCGGCAGCTTAACATGGTGACATGCAGCAGAATAGAGCCAGCAAGTGGCCGATTACAGTGAGCTGATTCGCAGTTTTTGGACCACTTGAGGGTGAAAGGTGAAGAGCACTTGAGCTCAAGTTGATCAGATAGAGAGCTTAGTTAACTCACACTACTTGTCCTCGTTTACTGAAGTACTTTTTTTGACAAACCTGACTAGCAAATATCCTGTAATCATCATTGGCGTGAAGGCTGCAGCGAAGTCATCCAGAAGCGAGCATCGCCCTCTCGGCTAAACATCAACGCCAAAAACAAAACAAAAAAGAGAAAACAAATTCGTAAATGCGCTCACAATGAATGGCACTCAACTCACAATATCACCGTAAAAACAGCAAAATGAAGAAGCCGTCACAATAGATGATAGCTTTTTCACTAGGAACAGGATAAGCGCCGGTGAAAGCAACGCCATGAATGAAAGTTTCCTCTCAATCACAACCTACTCCACTGAAACTATAGTTAGGAAACCTGCACGATTTAACCATTATAACACCGACTGAGCTAGCTCTGACGGCTGATTGAAGTGGAAATGCTTATTTGGTTATATACAGGAGGCAGTTATTTGGCGATTTTGAAGTTCTGGAAGCGAGCGATATTTTGCCGAGATGTTCTTTTTCCTGATCGCAATCACGTCCGTCGTCATTTTATGGCCTAGATGGAAATGGATGGCCGATTTGAGAAGGAGTCTGTATCATTCTGGGATAATATGCAGTTCCTGGATTGAATAACGTTCAAAGAAGATCTTTTAGGCAAGCTCTTTGTTGACATCAGCCACCACGGATTTTGATGCTGTTATTCCGTAGGTGAATAAACCTCATCACATTTCCAAAATCAAGAATATGCTACCTCACTTTTATTCTCAATTTTAAAGTTGATCTAGCCATAGGTAATCTCCGCCGTACTATTCCTCGTAAGTCGCCACCGGGGGAATCGCGCATTCGACCTCACT
This sequence comes from Helotiales sp. F229, assembly GCA_002554605.1. Taxonomy (NCBI): domain Eukaryota; kingdom Fungi; phylum Ascomycota; class Leotiomycetes; order Helotiales; species Helotiales sp. F229. The sequence goes on along the minus strand of MXAW01000004.1, from coordinate 327,201 downwards.
CTGCACCAAACAACATGCGCTCTCGTTTCTGTCATGCCATATCCACACCCTTTCTCCTCAGGGACAAGAGAGGACACCGAGACGCAGTACCGAACTAGTCCAAAATTGAGGATTGTGTCTCTATCTGATTGAGCGTAACATGATTCCTAGAACGCGCTGACTCTGCTTGAAAGTGCACATCCTCAACGCCACATCTCAATCCCAATCCCTGGTTCCCATGACTTCTTCCGCTCTCATCCTCCAAACCGTCTTCTCATACCTAGCCCGCGCCAATCTGAGATAGATTTATTTCACTTTAATGAGTTACAAAACTTCAAAGTCTCAAGTCTCAACCCAGAATTTCAAAGCCCAAAGCCCAAAGCCCATCCCCCAACCCCTCCATCTGCCTCACAGCCCTCCAACACATCATACAAGCATCCCACTCTTCACCTTACTCTTCCCCCTCTTCCCAATCACCTCTCCCCTCCCCAAAGCCTCAAAGCCAAGAACGGCGCCTACCTCCCCAGCACGAATTCCTCGCCTGCTCTGCTCGCATGCATGCGGTGGACTTCAGTCCCCGTGATGGCAGTAGCAGATTAGGCAGGTGTTATTGTGCACTGAAGGCTTCATGACGCAAAATGGCACTTGTCGAAAAATAAAATCACATACCAGAAGCTACACTTGCAAAGGTAATGTTGATATCTTATCTACTCCTGGCTCTTGGTTAAGGGATATTCAAATCAAACAGAGAGAACTAAACACCACTTCATTGTTGACTCGTCTGCCGACCAACCCTTCTATAATATTGTGGACTTGAAAGCCAACTATACAACTTTCCAGTTTCATCCTTCACTCCTCACTCACCAATCGATTCCAGTTCATCCCATGTCTCTAATCTAGATACCCAACCAAGTCTTCCCCCTCTCATAAACGTAAAAGCTCACCGCCACCATCGGCACAACTTTAACATACCCAATACTCAAACCAATCCAAAAGCCCATAACGCCCCTCTCCCTCAGAATCAACCTCGCTGTCTCCCCAATATTAAATCTATGACCATTGCCCACCGCACCACCAACCTGCATCCTCCGTCTAATAACTTCAAGCGGATACGCCGAAGTCTGCGATACCAGGCCTGCGATCCCGCCAGCGAGAAGCTCGGCCCAGGAGCGGAGAGGTGGTGGTTTATTCTCGGGTGAATTAGCTGGTTTAGTAAGAGTCGTGTATTTCGCAAACATAGGGTAGCGAAGGACATCGCCAGCCGTGTCGTGTGTGAGGAACGACATCCCCGCGTACGGCAACATGCCTAAAACCGTAGCACTAAACCCACGATAAAAGTTCGACAGCCCAGCACGCGGCGCAACAGCCAGCACAGCATCTGAGACAGCAGTTGGGAGAGCAGTAATAGGTTTCGATGTAGGCGGAGGCGCCTCGTTATAAATTCGTTTGCAGATATCGGACAGCGAGGATCGCGAATCGCGCTTCGTTTCAAACGCCAGTCGCACACGAATGACTTCTAATGGGTATGTAAAGAAAACGCTCGTCACACCGGCCATTGACCCGGATAGTAGTCTTCTGACAGGTGTTTCTTGCGCCGGAGAGTGGATTACTACAGAGCGGATTTGCTCGTAGGCTAGGAATTTAATGGCTGCGTAGGGAAAGATGCGGAGGATGGTTGCGGAGTGCCCGCGGAAGAGACCGCGCGCGCCTTCGTCCTTGTAGATGTCGTTCATGGCGGTCACGACGCCGAACCAGCTGCCTGTGTATTTTGCGAATTGTGGATTCGAGGCTTGGAACAGGATCTTGACTCGGTCGAGAGGGGCGACGAGGGTTTTGGCCTGAGCTTTGTTAGTTGTGATTCTCTCGTTTGCATCCCCCCACTGTGCTCTCTTCTCCGGAGTAGATCAGAGGTCGTTTGTACATACCGCACTCCCCGCCAACCCTCCAGCTACGCCCGTCCGCCATATATAATCAAAACTCTGCTTATGCGGTTTCTTTCTCGGTGCTATGGCATCGTCGTCTGTCGGGCAGATAGCCAGCTCCTTCCTGCGGGCTTCCCTGGCTTCCGCTGCTATTGCGTCCATCTCTCGTGATTTGTCCTTGAGCATCGCGGGTGGAGAGGCATTGTTGAAGAGGGCCGAGGGCATTCCTTGCCGCCTCGAGGCTCGTAGGTATTATCTTCTGTCGAGGTATTGGAGGGTCATTTGGTATTCATTCCGGGGAGTTTGATCTTGCTGGTCTGGGCTGGTCTGGTATGGCTTCAGTTGTCTATCTGGCAGTGTAAACAAAGATATCTCAAGGTGAAGATATCTAGGTGAAGTGAAGGTCGAAGAACTGGAGGTTAGAGAGGTGGGGTATTCGTGGAGAAAGTTCGTTCGTTTGTCGTTATTTGGTAATGCGCCGAAGTTGAATGGGATCGAGAACCGAACTGAATTGTTGATTTGCCGCGGACGTCATTTAGCGTATCCCGCTTTCGGCTATCAGTGAAATCTGCCAGGGGTGCTGTGCTTGAGCCGTGATCACTTCGACTTTTTCTGCAGCTTCCGTATCGCCGACGCAAGCCGAGGGGGGAGTTTTATTTACCCGACGATCTAGACTTGATGTCTGAGTACGGCTTCAGTATTTCCTTTTTAAGGTATGCTGATTTTGGAAGCAAAAGAACGATAGATTGAATTAAGGTGTCCTCCGAGGGATAGGGATGATACGTGAAGTTTCACGTGATTGACCAGTGGAATAGTTTCCCTTCGTCCCTCCGTTGTTTATTTCGTCCAATTTCTTTTTCAACATTCCATATTATTCATCTCATTTTACTGCATTCGCTTCTGTAGCTACTGTTGCTTGAAAAGAGTCTATCTTTATCCTTCTATTATGTACCATTCAAGTTTTCGAATGGACCCCTCCATCCTCTATCAAAATGCCTCATCTACCGTTATTCTTATCGATCTTCCCCGTTCCCTCGAAGCAGCTCAGCACTTATCCCCATCCCAATCACCATCACCACCCTCGTCCGCACCCCAAACTCCATCCACCTCCTCCGCCTCTTTCAAAAGAAAAATCCTCTCCACCCCACCCCTCCTCCATCCCTACCCCTCACTGGAGCCCAAAACCGCCAAAGCACGAGCTCGTCTCAGTATCACGCCTCTATCTTTAAAAGAATTGCTTTTACGGAAACATGTCGAGTTTGCGCTTCAGGAGATTAGGGATGAGTATGAAGGTGACTGGTGTGTCGAGAGGGTTGTTGCGAAAAGTGTGAGAGTTGTGGATGAGGACGGAAAGAGAAAGAAGCAGAAAACAGACGACTATCCAAAAGAGAATGAGGAGGCAGTCTCTGAAGAAACGAAATCACCGCACTCACTGGATCAGGATCAGGATCAGGATCAGGGTCAGAACGACAACCTAGATATTCTAGATCTGGATGGATTGTTATACACCAATCCGCACCCAGATCCAACATCAATCCACATCCACGGCCACACCAACACCCATCACATCCCACCACACACCACTTTCCTCTCCGGCTCCCTCTCCTCCACTCTCCCCATCTTCACCTCATCCTCCCCCCTCCCAGGCTTCTCACTCATAACTCTCGACCCCCCCTGGCCCAACCGATCCGCGCGCCGAAAAGGCCAGTACAACCTCTCCTCCTCCACCCCCGAGATCCATTCCCTTCTCTCCAATCTCCCTCTCCAAAACCATCTCACAGACAACGGTCTAATAGCAGTCTGGATCACCAACAAAGAAATCTTCAGAGAAATGATCCTGTGCCCAGGCGGACTTTTCGAGCACTGGGGAGTTGGGCTTATAGAGGAATGGATATGGATCAAAACCACTGTTCACGGTGAACCGATTTGCGCACTTGATTCGTCGTGGAGGAAACCATGGGAGGTGTTGCTTATTGGGAGGAGGAGGATCTCTGAACACCATTCAGAGGGAGGAAGGCAGGGTGAAGTGAAAAGGAGGATTATAGCCGGTGTGCCGGATTTGCATTCGCGGAAACCGAATTTGAAGAGTTTGTTTGAGAAGTTGTTGTTAAAAGAGACTCATGGGGAAAGGGTGGATGGGGGAGAAGGAAGGAAATATGAAGCGTTGGAGATCTTTGCGAGGAATTTGACGGCTGGGTGGTGGAGTTGGGGGGATGAGGTGCTGAAGTTTCAGGATGAGGAATTTTGGGTGGATAGGGAGTGAGAGTGGGAGTATTGATACCCATATGATCTTATCTTCGTACATATAATACAATTCCACACTTCGACTTGACCTTTCTAGTGATACCGTACAGCGCCTTGAATGCAACAAACATCTCATACCATGCCATCCATAGCAACACATCCACAGATCTACACATCCATCCTCCCCATCCACCTTTCCCTCCCTCCTCTAATTACCTCAATCCCACCATATCCATACCTATTTATCCTCTACCCTCGGCATCACAAAATCCTTCTCAACCTCCACCGCCTCCCCATCATCCTCCCACTGATGCGCATCCTCATCATTCGGCTTCCACGACTCTTCTCCCTTCAACATTCTCTTTGCTTGCTCGGCGATACTCCCTCGTTCGCGTGATGGCTTCTGGCGGAAGTCGGGCTGCACTGCTTCGGATTCTTTTTGTCGTCCTTCGCTCACTGCGTCGTAGGATTTCTTGTCCCATCTGTGAGGGAGGATTGAGTTAGCATAGTCCTTGTCCGCAAAATAATACCCTCGATCCCGTTTCCGCGTCCCTTCCAATTGCCAGCAAGGACCTCTTTCCAGATCCTTTCAAAAGATACGCCATTCCATTCCATGCAAGCCCATTACCAGCACAACCAAAACCAGTACCAGGGACACATACAAATCAAAATTCTCCGGCTTCTCAGGCCACACGAAAGGACTCTCCATCTCAACCAACATCTTCTTGATACTCCTGGGCCGATACCACTGTCTGGGTCTTACCCTTATCGCGCCCGGTTTGTCCTGCCGCACTTTCTGCTGCTGGATGTAGCTGCGCACGCCGCGGACTTGCACGCCGTAGACATTCCAGAGGTAGTCGCGTAGGTCGAGCTTGTTGAGGTTGAGCGGCACGATGAAGGATGCAAAGGTGGGTGGGTGGTCGGGCGTGCGCAGAAGGGTGAGTGTGAAATTTGGTCTGGAGGCAGGAAGGTGTTAGTTGGGTAGTTATTAGAACTGGATTGGGATAGATAGAAGCAAAGGCTGGCGGTGGTGATGCATGCTATGGGGAGGGAGAGGTGGAAAGGAGAGAGAAAGAAACATACAAGAAAACCTGCTTGGTACCCAATCTATACCGTCCAACCCGGACAGCAGGAACCTTTGAAGCCATAGTGAATCAATTGGTTGTTATGAGCTTCAAACAAATATTCGTTGCCAGCTGGGCTGCTGAAAGCTTCCTGTCGCCAAATAATTTCTCGATATCCTCGTCTCGATTGATCGGCTCGCGGGTATTAGAAGCGCGCTTAAGAGCAGTGGATGTCAGATCTCAGCCTCGTGAGATCCCTGCATCCAGCAACCACTCAGAGCTTCCTTGACTGCGGACTTAAGAATCTCCCCAACGCCAAGATCAAAGCCTCATCGCGAGGCTGCAGAGCACATCAAGCTGACAAATGCTGTTCTTGACGTAGATATGCCCCACCACGAAGCTGCCCCGCAGGATGTCGATCTCGGTACTTTACCAAAACTTGGTGTTTCTCTTACAAGAAATTTCATCATTGAATTTTGAGACTCGGATATAGAGTAAACAAGACTTCCCAATTGACTCAAAATGGCATCTCACCCACCTTCTACCTGCTGCACTGTCGGTGTCAAACATGAGTATGTTCGTTCATCGCATCTGAATCAACCCCGCGTTCCCCCGCTTTGGGACTTTACATCTACGAACATCTCATCTCATCACATCTCATCTCATCTCAGGCTCACTCATCACCTCTCCAACCAAAATCAAATACCCAAAAACTGATACTAATCTCCCAACAGAGGCACACCAACCGGCCAAACCACCAAAATCGGCTCCATCGAAGCCTACGTCGCCGAGCCAAGCGGCAAGACCATTCACAAAGACATCGCGCTCCTCTTCCTCCCAGATGTCATCGGTATCTGGCAGAACTCGCAGTTGATGGCTGATCAGTATGCTGCGAATGGTTATTTTACGCTGGTTGTGGATCTGTTCAATGGGGATCCATTGAGCTTGAATCGCCCGGATGACTTTGATTTTATGGCTTGGTGGGTATTGACCAAGTTTTGTTTGTATTGTAAGGAGGGGTGGATCTTGGGTTGATCGTCGGCTGAGATTGACTGGGCTCCATTTTGGCTTTTGTACTTGTACTCGAGTATCTTTACTTCATCGCTGACTTGCCAATCACTAGGTTGACGAAAGGAAGCGACGGCAAGAATCCTCACACCTTTGAGGTCGTCGATCCCATCGTCGAAAAATCCATCAAGTATCTCCAAGACAAGGGATTCAAAAAGATCGGAGCTGTCGGTTACTGCTTCGTAAGTTCTTGCTTCAGTGTTGTGAAGTTTCCCCAGGATATGACTGATGAGTTCCATTTTAGGGCGCCAAGTACGTAGCTAGATTCATGGCTGCCGGTAAAGGAATCTCCGTCGGATATGTCGCTCATCCATCGTACGTGACTTTCTCATTCATTCCTCTCTTTCTTTTCCCCAGTACTATACCGTCGATATGAATGTGCTAACCCCCACCAGCTTCGTCGAAGAATCCGAACTCCTTGCCATCACCGGTCCCTTCTCCATCGCCGCTGCGGAAACCGACCAAATCTTCCCAACCGAGAAGCGCCACCGTTCAGAAGAACTCCTCGTCCAGACCAAACAACCCTATCAAATTAATCTGTACAGCGGAGTTGTGCATGGTTTCTCGGTCAGATGTGATACGAGCAAGAAGGTGGAGAAGTATGCAAAGGAACAGGCGTTTTTACAAGCTGTTGCGTGGTTTGATGAGTGGTTGATTTGACTGGATGGCGGTGGGGGTAGGGAGAGGGAATGGGAATGGGAGAAGAAAGGCAAGCTGTGACGGAGTGTGAAAGGTGAGCTGGGTGATGTGGTATGAATTGGGATTGTTTACTTTGTCACAGGGCGATGTAAGAGAAGCCAATCAAGCAACTACTTGCAGCCCAGCGTCTCTCCACACATTGTCTCTTCAATCCCGCCCATTCTCTTCAGTCTCTACTTTTTCAGTATCTCATCTCATCAAAACTATCAAACTCGTCTGTGTCCTTTTCTCTCTTACTCAACGATTTCCCTTTTGGCTCGAAGATCTTGGATGGTGGATCTTGGAAATTACCTGCATTATTATTAGTATTCTTGATTTGGTAAATGCAGAATAAGTCATTGTTTAGGAAGAGATGCATAGCTCAGAACAAAGTTTCTTATATGTATTGTACGTGCTTCTCGTAGCTTCGACTTTCGAAAATATTTGAGAAATGAAGTATTTGTTCTTGTAAGTTCTCCCAGATACCTATTGTTTCTCGCACTTTGAGCTTCTGGTCGAACAACAAGAAAGATTTGGCTGGAGTTCTTTCTATAGACGTTATAATTGTGCCTTTCTTTCGTAGCCTTACTCTATTTTTTCTCGAATAATGGATCGTGATGGTTTAGACTGGACTGAAGGAGCATCCTGAATTTCTGCTTGGGTCTCTCTCTTCCTCCTACTTCGATGGCTTGGTTATCGTGTACCTAAATCGGGAAGATATTTGTCTCGATGTATGCAGCACTTGATTCAGTACCACTACTGATGTTGACTAATTAAAGCAAGGTATATACAGCAGATATTGTAACAATCAATCCGTTTGACAACGTACAAACTCAGGTCGACCAACACCTGAAACAACCACAAAGTATCTAATATAACAAATACTTAATGGATATTGAAGTCCTCCGCCTCCAGTCCAGCCTGGACAGCAGTCATCAAAACACCCCCCTCCATCATCCCCGCCACATAACACTCTCCAACCAACAGCCACCCACCCCCAACCCTCCTCCTCATAATAACAGGTAGATCCACACCCCAAAGTACAACCACCAAGTCGTTAGCCATAGCCGTCTCGGGAACAACAGCATACCCCCTGGTATTCGTAATCGCAAACCTCCGTCCTGGCAGCGTCGTCGATATCATCTGAATATACTCATTCGATAGATATTTAGAATCTTTGCGCGGTTTCTTGGACGTGGCCGTCTTAAGCAAGATGGAGGGCGTGAGTTTGAACCATTCTGGCGGTGCAGTAGTCGACCATCTATTGAGATACGAATCGAAAGCGAGGGTCTGCCAGAATTGTCCGGGACTCCAAATCCCTGCTTTCTTCAATGTTTTCTCTGCCATTTTGTACCACTCAGACACAGTTTTCGCCAACTCTATTGGAGTGGGTTTGTGTGAGAGTAATGGAGTACCTAAGAAGCCCAGCCCAACGAGAGCGCAGCCGAAGATCGTGATAATTTTGTTGTCGGGTGAGTAGCTGCAGTAGGATGGTGTGTTGCCGCCTACTTTGAACCGGTTGCAGGATAGGTCGTCGATGGATTGGGAGGGGGAGGGTTGAGACCAGTTGGGCAGCCAGGTTGGAAAGTGCTCTCCGCCTTCTTCTTCGACTAGGACGGCCTCTTTTCCTTTGGAGTTAGACTCTTTGACTCCATCTCTCGGAAGTGCGTAAATGCCTGCAGCACATATGATGTTGAGTGCTCCATGAGCCCTGCTCACAGGTTCTTCAGTCTCGGACGTTTCCCGAACCTGAGAGTCCGACAAACGCTTCCCAGCAGCTTCTGCTTCCTGTGCAGCTGCCGCGTCGTAAGAGAATTCGAAATTCTGCACAAAATCCGTTTTGCTTCCAATTTGCGCCTGTTCCTCCGTCCTCGTTTCTCTTGGCACATCAATACAATACTTAAACACCTCGAGATACAAATCAAACACGGGCTTCTCATAATCAATCGTCAGATGCTCATCATACTCAATCCCACTCTCCTGCAAGAACCCCAGCAGCGCAATAACCTTATCCCTCGGATCCTTCGCGCCAGAGTTTCGATACCGACACAACGTATACCCGAACCAACTCGGATCCTTCTTGACCTCGACATCGCTCCTATCAATACAGATCGTATTGGGCATATTACTCGCCGTCAGATCCGTCCAGATCTCATTCGCCCAGTCCCCAGGATCCTTGAGTTCCATCTCCGCCGCCAAAGAACTCAAGACACGGATCAGCGCGTCCCAGAACGAACAACTCTTCCCACCAAGACAGACTTGTGGGGAAGTGCCAAATGCGACTTCCTGCACAATCCACATGCGTTGCCAATATGGCAGTTCCGTCAATCGCTTCAGCGCAACCCAGATATACTGTAAGGACGCATCCGCCATCGCGCCCTCATACCGCTCCGAAGCTTGCGTGTCAGTTAATCCATCCAGAGTCGGATCTAGTAACCGTTTATCCTCCCACGCCATCCACTCTAACAGCACATCACTGTTCTCGAACGCGGGACCGAGCCAAATGAGCGTGTGTTGACACTGCTTGTAGATCGTCCGCATTCGACGGACTTCTACATTGCGTTCTGGAATGGAGAATTGGTTGATGCATATTGCGTCTATCCAGAGCGTGCGCGGGGTGCTGGGGAGCCGGAAACTAGTAAGTGCCAGGTGTAGGCCGCGAGTTACGTTGAATGGTTGGTTGTTTAATGTGATGGCGATGGGATTGACGGGTGAGCCCCATGTGTAGGAGAGGGCGTCATATTGGGGATTGTCGTCGAATGAGGCATGGTGAAGGGTAGCTACGAGTGGCGCTTCAGGGGAGTGGGCGGGCTCGATGGTGACGAGACGGATCTCGTTTTTGGTGGCGATGAGGTCGGTGTACTTGAATGCCTCATTGATTTTGTTGGGCTCGTCGATCGCTTGTGGTTTTACCTCTGGGGTTTGATTTTGTTCTGGTGTTGGAGTTGGAGTTGGGGCTGGAGCGGGGCGAGAACGCTCTTCCTTTTTCGAACTTTTGAAAACATCGCGAAGCTTGCTGGAGAATCGTGACTTGCTTGGTCCGGCTTGAGAAGACATCACCTAGATCTCCAATGCTGACGTTCTCAGGATTTCAATACACTAGAAGGTAAATGTCTTAGAACTGGTTACTGTCTCAATCGTAGTGGCACTACTACAGTGGCAAGGGCCCTAGATACTGGGATTTTTGCCCAGATACTAGGGATTTCCCCCATATACTAGGGGTTTTTACCAGATTATAGGGTTTTTCCTTAAGACTTAAATAAAAATAAAATCGATTTAATCATTTTAATAAAAGATTTCTTAATCTAATATAAAAAATCCCCAAAATCTGGGGATTTTCCCTAAATCTAACGATTTTTTATATTTAATATATTTTATATACTTTACCCAAACTCTTTAATCTAAAATTAAAATTTTATCATAAAAGTAATTAATTTAAAAACAAAAACATTAAATTTATTTAAGTTTAAAAAATCAATTTAGACTTTAAATAAACCGATTTTATTAAAAAATCCTTAAGATAATATAAAGTAATGTTTTAATAAAAATAATAACCCTGTTGTCTTTTGTTTTTATTTTACTTCTATTTTATTGGCTTTTATTATTTAAAGCTCTAAAAAAAAGAGGTTTTAGGTTTTTTAGAATATTTTTTATAATTAACATCGATTTTACCACTAATTTTAATTATACCACAAATTAAAAATAAAAGCCTTAGTTCAAACTTTAATTATTTTTTGAAAAATCATAATTCTATAAAACTCATTCAGTTTTTTTCATTATAAGCCAAAAAACACCACAATTAAGGGAATAATATACTTATTAATATTCCTATTAAACTAACCAGACTTTCTGTTAACTTTTTATATTAATTAATGACTTATTTTAATTTAAATACCTTTTAAACTTTTATATTTTTAATTTAATTTCTTAACTATTATATTTTATAATACTTTATTAACGCCAAATTAACTATTAATAATATATTAATTTAATATTATAAAAATCTCTATATAATTCTATTTATTTTATTTTATATATATTAATTGTTTATATCTCCTTTATTTTTATTACTTAAATCCTTATAAAAAGCAAGTCTATTTTAAATATAAAGGTCTTGTCTTTATACCAGATCACTCCTTAAGGCCTATTTCCCTTATAAAATCTATATCCAAATCCTTATCTTTTACATAAAACTATCCTTTCTCTTATAAAGCCATTTTTTAAACTCTATTCTTTATACAGAGTTCTCACTTCCCTTATAAAATTAGCCTTTAATTTTTTATCCTTTATTTAAAGCCTTAGGTTTAATTAAAAAGCACTCCCTTAACATCTGATCCCTTGTATAAAAGCTCTATTTATATCCTTAAAGAAATTAACACTAAATTTAAGTGGTATTTTAATATATATAATAAATAAAATAAAGAGGTTTAGGTTTATAAATAATAAACTATGGCTTTAATCTAATAGAAAGATTTTAAAAGGTAAAATCTCTACTCTATTTAATATTAAATTTGGTTTAAAGTAGTTAAAAATCAATAATAACTCAAAAAATATTAAAAAAACGAAAAACTAATTATATTTAAAATGGCTAAAATAGCTAATTCTAATAATTCCCCTATTAATTATTTGTTATTTGTAGAGCTAGGGTTTGAGAACAAAGCTAACTTTATGTGTATATATATATACGCCAAGAACTCACTTAAACTCACCTAATAACGACATATTTTTTTACCCTAAAAGTTAAACTTAAAAAATGTTAAAAACTAAGTTCTTTTTTAATTAAAGATTAGAAAATTAAGAATATTTATTAAAAGATAACTGTTTATTTATATATTATTTATTAGCTGAGTATTTAAAGTCTAATAAAATGCCACAATTAAAGAAAAAGTTCATTTATTAATACCTAAAGGTAGTATAATATAAAATAGAATATAAAAAGAATATATAATGAAAAATATATAAAAACAGTTATTTAATAATAAATATAAACTATTAAAATATAATCTCAAATAATACTTTTAAAAAAGGGGACATTTTAGTAAAATAAGAATCCGAACTTATATAAAACAAAAAAAAAAAAACACATATAAAAGAAATACAAAACAGTTCTTTTTATAAACATTATAAATTATTAGAATATTATCTTAAAAAAAATCACTCTTTTATCTTTTTATCTTCATCTTTATTTTTATCTTTTATTTTAATTTACTCAAAAACAATTAAACAAAGCTTTATTTCCCGAATCTCTTTTTAGCGTTTTATAAAAGCCAAAGAACTAGCCTTAGTTAAATAATTCTTGATCTGAGTTTACTTAATAAAAGGACTAATCCTTTTTTCTAAACAGGTAATACAAATAGTCTTTTTACTAAAAGTATAAATTAAAATCTATCAATATATATATATATTATTTAATATAAAATATAAACTTATAATAAAAAAAACAAATAATAATATCATTATACTGACAATTAATACAAAAACCACTAAAATAACCCTCTAAAGATATACAAATCTTAAAAAAACCAGAGTCCTTGTTATAATAAATATAAACATTTACGTATTCTATTTCTTCTTTATATAAAACAACTAAAACTGCCTTTAAATTAATTCTTCTTTTATTAAGATTTTTAAGTTTAACTCTTTCCTTAAAAAAAAGTCAAACTCATAAATAACCAGGAACACAAAGATTTTAATACAGTTATTATTATAAAAAACAAAAAAAGTCGTTAATTTAAAATAAAAAACTAAAGACATAAAAACAAAGCAAAGAGGCTTTAATATATTAAATAATATTCAATTAAACCATTTAATTAATCAAACTTATAATAAAAAAAGAAAATACCAGAATAAAAACAAAGCCAAAACCAGAACTAAAGCTAAAACGAATTAATGCCTTGGCTTTTAAAACAAGTCAACAATACTTATAATACATAATAATAACAGCTAAAATATTAACGTTCTCATTAAAAAGGACATCGTAAACGTCTCAAGACGCTATAATAATAATAATAATAATAAAGTTATTAATATTAAAAAATAAATTATAAAGTTAAAAAATTATAATATAATAGCAAATACAATATAATATAATAACAATATACCAAAAATAAACAACTATAAACAGTTGTCTTTTATTAACATTTCCTCGTTTATAATATTATAAATTATTATTTTAATTTAAATATAATTTATATAAAAAAAATACTATATAAAACATATTTCGTTTTTTAATTAATATACTTTGATTTTTTATGATTTTATTAGATTTTTTATATATAATTTAATATATTTATTAATAAAATCGTAAAGTTGTCTAATAAATACAAAATATAAGAATACTTACCACTATTATTTTAATATTGTCAATCACTTTGATATTAATAATAAAAAGCTAAAATTCACCCTTAATAATCGGGCTAACTATTATCCTTTAAAAAAGAGAATTCAAGTCAAGTTCTATTACCATAAAACAGTTAAACTAACCGTTATTATATTAAAGCATATTTTTTAAATAAAAAAAATATATTTAAATAAAAAAAATCTATTTAAATAACTAAAATTAATATATAATTATACTTACTTTTTAAAATCAAGTTAATATCCTTAATAAATCATAATATAAACAAATACTAAAAAAAATATTAAATAAACAAACTTATAAATAATTTTATTATATGTTAAATAAGCCACTTTTTATATTTATAATTAAATTTTTTATTAAGTTATTTTAAATATATAAATCATTATAATAAACATAAATATAATATAATATTAGAATTTTCCCCAATAATTAACCTAACTACTCCTTTTTAATATATAAAACACAATACTATTCAGTAGTCGGGCTGACTAGTCTTCTCTAAAAATACAAAATCTATTTTCCTCCCCTCATTAATTCTAAAATAAACAATATAAATATTTAAACTAACTTCTTATTATAATAGTCAATTCTAAAGTATATTTATAGTTTTTTTAGACTTTATATAATAAAAACCAATAAAATATATATTAATAAATACAGGGTTAATTTATTATAAGCTTTTTTTTAAATAATTACCAAAGTTATATACTTTAATTATTTTTAATAAAAAAAAGAAAAAGTATATCTTATAATATAAAGCTTTTATATTATTTTAAAATAAAAAGATTTTAATTATAAACAATAATATTATTCTTAAAATTATATTATAAGATACTAATATTAAAACATAACTTTAATAAAGTATAAGTAACTTAAGATTAACTATAATCTATGTCATAACAACATTAATATAAAATAAATAACAAAAATAACACTAATTAAAACAGAAAAATCAAGTAAATTAAAAAAAATAGTCATAATTATAATAATGTGGCATTTTAAGGGTCAATTTATAAAAGTCAGAAGTATAAGGCAAAAGATTTAAATTAAAGACTTAAAAATTTAATAAGTCATTTAAACTACCGCCTATATACCCTATATTATAGCCAAAACAAAGTTATAAATAAACCTCTCTACAATAAACTTCTTATATATATTATAACTTTAAATTCTAATAATAAAAAAAGCTAAAAATTACACTAATAATTATATATTAATAAAAGCTATATATATATTAAATTTTTATTTAAATATATTAATATATATATATATATAATATTAAAATATATAAAACCGTCACTAAAATAAATATATTTTCACTTTAAATAGTTGTAGCTTGTTTCTTATCAAACTCTTTCATACTAACGCCAAATAATAACCTCTCCCTATAATACTTAAACCCCTTCCTTTCTATACTTTTTAAACCTTTTTCCTTTTATAACTTAACCTTAACATTAATTCAATTATAATATTAATTCTTTATCTTTATTTCCCTTTATAATAATTACTTTAAAATAATAACAGTTTCTTTTACTTACTTTCCTCTTTGTTATCGTCTAATTAACTTTAAATTTCACTATTTCCAATATTACCACTTTTAATAAAATCTTTAATATCACTATTATTAAAATCAAAATAAACTATAAAAACTCTATTTAACAAATCAAATACCTTCTCTCTTATTCTTTTTAAATTAACTTTCTTCTAGTCTTTTATTACTATTATTATTATTATTATTACTGTCACTATTATTATTTAAACTATAAATAAAATCAAGTCTTAGTATAAATATATACTTCTTCTATTCTTTTACTTTAATTAGGCTAACTCTTTTTAAACTTTTATTATTATTACTACCCCCTTCAATTATTACTCCTTTTTTAACTTCAACTTTAACTTTAACTTTAATAACTTTACCCTATAACAGTCTTTTATATTAAAACATATATACCCTTTACTTAAACTTAATTTATATAGAGGTTTTTATATTATAAATAACTGGCTTTTTACTTTATAAATAAATATAAAGATTAGACTAGAGTATTACTTTTAATAGATTTTGAAAAAGTAAACCTTATCTTTTAAATAAATACTTCTATTTATCTCCTTTTTATCCTTTTCTTTTATATTAATTATATTTTCACTTTTATTCAAGTACTTTTAAATACTTCAACTTTCTTAAAGTTCTTTTAAGTTAATTGTATTTATGGTTTTCTTTTACATTTAATCAAATTATTATATTAAATAAAAGGACTAGTAAAGCCTTAATAACCTTTGTTTCTTTTACTATTCTTTAATAAATAAGTTTTAAATCTATTATTAAAAGCCAAAAGTTATTATATTTAAAAAAGAATATAAAAAAATGTCTATACTTTATATATTAACTTTAAATTATTTAGTCTTCCTTATGGTTTCTTTATATAATTAAAAATAAATAACAAAATAACCTTTTCTAAAAATAATACTTTATTTAACTTTATTAAATTATAAACTATAAATTCAATGACTTTAGTTAGTCTAAAAAGTTCTTTATTTCTTTACCTTTTAATTAAACTAACTTACTTTTATAAAATCCCCTTGTTATTAAATATAACCGGCTCAATTATACTAATTAAATAACATAATTATTTTAAGAAATTCTTCATTTTTCTTTAAATTTAATTTAATTAATTGGCCTTTATAAATTCCCTTTTTTATTAAATAAAGTCAAACTAATTATTAATTAATGAAACTCTAAAAAATACTTCATTTCCTTATTTTTTAATTAAATTGACTTCTTTTTATAAACTCCTCCTTTTATAAACTCTTCCTTTTATTAAACACAATTAATATAATCACTATTAATTATGGCTATTTTAAAAAGCACTCTATTTCCTACTTTTTAATTAAACTAACTTCCTTTTATAGACTCTCTCGCTTTATTACCATTAAACTAAGGCTATCTCACAAGTTCTTCTTTTTCAACTATAAAGCCGTTTCACAAGTTCTGTTTATATTAATAAACTAAGATATAAATACTAAACACATATTGTCATGTTTTTATAATCTTTTTATAAAGTATTATAAATAACCTCAACTTTTACATTATTGTAAAAAAGTTACTTAACTTTATAAAAGAATATTAATACTATTTCTTATACACAGTTATTTGTTAACCTTTATATTTATTATTATTATTATCGACTTTTTTAGTTAAATATCATTATAAGCCACTTCTTTTACTAAAAACAACTAATAAACATAGCTTAGGGTTTTTAGTATAAGTTCTAATACTAAAGGTAACAAGGCTAGCTGTATTATAAGACGTGTTGTTATAAGTTCCTATTATGACTTTCTTTTCCCTTCCTATCCCATTACCCAATGACATATTACAAAGTAGCCAAAGGCCCTTGGCTACTTGGCAAAAGAGTGGGCCCTCACTCTTCGATTCCTAGACTCCTTGGACTAAACTAAACTAAACTCCTTAAACTAAACTAGACTAAATTAAAAGATTTTATTTATCTAAATCTTAGTAAATATATATATTACATTATTAACTTACTAATTATTAACTCTTATCTATACTAATTTATGATTTAAGTCTCTGTTACCCTTACTGAACTCTATCTTATTTTATATTAAACTAATCGTTAATAAACCTAAGTAAAATTAATTAGTCTTATCCAAAAACTAATCAATTTAATAAACTAAAAAATTAAACCTTAATCAGTTCCCCAAGTCTTGTTGTCTTAATAAACTAAAAATCTAACCAATTAATATATATACCTTTTGTTATAACCTTTAATTTAAACACTTATAACATATCTACGCTATTTATTTAATTATTTTATAGTTAAAATAACCCACTCCAATATATCCAAACCTTTAAAAAACTAATAAATACTAACAAAGGACAATCTTCTATAAATTTACAAAAAAAAACATTAAAAAAGTATTTAACTAATTCGGGATTTCTATCTAAAGTTATAGTTATAAACCAACTATAAACAATGCCTTAATATTAACCTTAGTACTCTATTTCTTCGTTACTTCTACTATTCTTAATGTTAAAAATCGGTTTTTAGATAAGGCTTTTTTATTTAACAAAAAGACTTAAATAATTAATAAGATTTTTGATTTTTCAAAAACTTATAAACTATTAAGTTTTATAAGTTTATTTAAATAACCCTAAACTTTATTAAAACTATTAAACAAATATATATAAAACGTTGATTATATACCTACGCTTCTTTCTTAGTCTAAGGCACTATTTTTATAATCTGACGCTTTATATTTTCTGGCCTTTTTTACTTTAGCTTTTTTTATAGCCTTTCTCGCGACTTTCTTTTTTTATTTAACAACCTCTTTCTATATTATAACAAATATTTTCCCTTTTTTCCCTTTAAACTTAAAAAATACAAGAACATCTTTATTAATAAACTCCGCTTTTTAAACATTAACTTCTTTAATAACTTATATATCTATAGTTACTTTATTTACTTTTTGCTTTTTTATTTACTTTTTGCTTTTTTATTTACTTTTTAATCTTTGTTTCTTTTATAACCCAATTTACTACACTCTATTTTAAACTCTTAATAGACACCCGCTTCTTATTTACCGTTTATACTAATAAACCGCCGTTTATAAAACACTACTTACATTATTATTTCTAACCTTTTCTAATTAATATATCTCGGAAATTCGGGTACCCATTATTATAATTCATATATAAGTTACTTAATAATAATAACTTGGCTTTTTCTATAATAACATCATTATCTTCTTTTTTTATAACAATATTATTGTCCTCTTTTTCTACAATAATAATATCATTTTGTTCTTTTACTATAACCTCTTTCTCTGTCTTTATTATAATACCCTTTTTTTTCTTTAATATAACACTTGTTTACTTAAGAACTAAAATAAAATAAAATATTATAATAAAACTAAAAAAAATATTTACAAATACTAAGACTTTATTTATTTTTAGTTTAAAATTAACTATTTTTAACTATAACTTCTTTTATTATAATAATAAAACAATTATAAAAAAAGATACTTTTAAACCAATGGTCTTTTTTAATAATTTCAATATATTTAATAGACTAATATTAATATATATATATATATATTAACTAAAGTCTATTTAAACTATTTAATACTTTATATATTCTTATTAATAATATCATCGAATATCTCAATAGGCTCAGACTTAATATTAGCCTTATATATACTCTGTGACAGATGGTACGGATCAGAAGGCATTCAAGGGAACTTTCCTAATTAAGTATTACTAAACGCCTAAGCAAGATTAACTCAACGACATTTTTTATATATAACCCCCTTTCTTTCTTTACCTTCTTTTTTCTTTAATTATAAATTCTAAAAAAATCTTAATTACTTTTACTACGTTTTTCTTAATATATAAAGCCTTTATTATAATATAATACTGGTTTTTATAAAATAAACGTCACATTATTTACAACTCTTTTTAATTTGTTTAAGAAGACAATAAACATCCTCCCCCTTCCTCATTCCTTTGTAAATTCTTATTATAAAAAGAGTTCTCTACAGAAAAAGCCTATATTAAATATAGTTTAATAAATAATATCTAAACAACTAATAAACCCAAAAAAGCTGACAATACCGACTTCCCTTTTTTACGCCTCTTTAACTCAATTAAACCAAAAAAAACAATATCCCCTTTTACATAGACATACTCTTAATACGTCATATAAAGCCTAAACCTCTTATAACAAAGCATTCTTTAACAAAAAACATCAATATGTCTTTTGCTTCTGCCTTATTTATTCCCCTTATAAGATCTTCTTCTTAATCCTCTTCCTCCTTCGGTACAGTATAGCTTACCCCTTAAAATAGCCAAACTACTATAAATATACAAACAATAAAAAAGATAAAAAAAAGGTTAAATAAAAAAATAAAACGTTCCGAACAAATAGCTAAAGACTTATTTATTATATAAAAACAACTCTAAAGCTTTAGCCAAAATCGTACTCTTTTTAAGTCTATTTCTTTTAAAAACAGCCCCTTTTTATTTACTCTTTTCTCTTTTATTAAAGAAAATACTCGTGTCCTTATTAAAAATAAAAGTAAGCAAACCGCTATTACCTTTAATTTAAG
The DNA here is from genome assembly GCA_002554605.1 of Helotiales sp. F229. Classification (NCBI taxonomy): domain Eukaryota; kingdom Fungi; phylum Ascomycota; class Leotiomycetes; order Helotiales; species Helotiales sp. F229. The sequence continues at coordinate 307,765 of MXAW01000004.1, read as the reverse complement.
TAATAACAATAATAAAAATAATAATAAATCAAGCTATTACTATAATAACACTCCACATTGTCCCCTCCCTAAAAACACTTCTTAAATCCTGTCTTTCTCTAAAATCTCCTTTATGTCTTATATTATTTATATTAAAAAAATTCTAAACCTCTTAAACAAACTCTCCAATAATATTAAATGCTCCCCAAAACTATGAAAAATCCAAGTATATAACACTCTATATTGCTATGCTACTTATTTTATTGATGAAAAACACAAGAAAGACTAGCTATTAAACTAAACCAAAAGAATAATATAGACATTCCTAAAACCAGCCTTCTTAAAACCCGAATTTAATAAAAACAATACACCTATAAATACCCTAGATTTAATAAAATAATTTATTTTGTTCTTATTTAATCCTCACAATAAACAAATAGCCCATTCCAAATACTCCGCTTTTTATATAAATTACCGAAACTTTTTTTAAATTTTTTATTATGATTTCAGAACTTTTACTTATACTATTAATATTAATGACAAATTTGTCTTAAAAATAAATTTATAAAAAAGCTTCCCCCTCGATTATATAAATAACTATTTTAATAATATAAGACTTCTCAATTACTAAAAGAGTATATAAAAACAATTCAAACTAAAGACTAAAGCTAATTAGTTGAGTAGACTTTTTACTCAATTTCTAAACCTTTAGCCCTTATTAAATCGAATTCTTGTCGAACTATAAATACGACTTTTCAGTCTTTTGTTTTTCCTTATAATTACACTGGTTATAAAGACAAAAAACACCGTAAATAAGAGAACTCTCAGTCTTGACAACAGTATCAGAGACTATTAACTCCTCTTACGTGTATCAATACCCCTCGCACCCAATCATTAGTAAATGTACCTCATAATTATATTATACAATTATTTTAACAACTTTTTATTTTATATAAAATCAACGAAATTAACACTAGCCGTTCCTTTAATAACCAATCTAAAAATAATAACAAAAATACCACTAAAAAACACATACTATTTCTTCTAATAAAAAACCAAGCCTAAAAAAAGACTCCTTCTTAAATATATTAAAAAATATATAATACTTTGACTTAACAAAGCTTCTTAAAAAACAATCTTTTATTATTCGAATAACCTTTACTAAAAATAGACTATTATATAAACTACCTATACTTCTCGATTCTAAAATAAATAATTATTGTTTTATTAATTGCACTCTTTTAAATTTTTTTTTTTAAAACCTTTGATTCACCCTTTACCAAACGTTATTATTATTAAAGGATTTAATAGTACTAATAATAGAAAAATCAGCTACTATACTATTTTAAACCTAATAATAAATAAACGCTTATAAACCTTTACCCCTTTCTTCATCACTCAATTAAGATATTATAATATAATCTTTAAAAGAATATAACTATTAAAACATTAAATTCTTTTTAATACTATTAAACAACATATCATTTGGCCAAAAACCTCTCCTCTAACTATTACCTATAGTACTCTAATTAAAATTCAAAATCTTTGCCATTATTACATTCAATAACGCTATTAAAAAGACATTAAACGACAAGATCAAAAACTCAATTAATATTAAAATAAATACAATACCCAATTCAATAAAACTAAGAATAATTAATTACTTTTCCCTTATCAACTTTTATCCAATTATAAAAGCAACTTTTTAATACCCTTTTCCTTGCTTTTTATAAACCAATAATTATAATAGAAAAAATAAAAAATAAAGTCACAGCTTCCTCTTCATCAATTATATCGTCTTTTGCTAATGTTGATTTTACCTTTATTATTATTTTATTAAAAAAACAAATACAATTTAACCTTAACGCCCTTTAGATTCTGTATAATAAAACAGCCTCTAAAACAGCCTCCAAAACAGCCTCCAAAACAGCCTCTCTTTTAATACAATACAATAAAATAATAAAAACTCAAAAAAAAGACCTTTTCTTTTGTTTTTACTGGTTAAACTATTATTAAGATATGTTATTTTTTTCTTCTTTTTCTTCGATGATAAGGCCACATATTAATTTTAACAGCTATCATCGCCGTTAACCTTAGTCTTAAATTTAACTAATTATATTAACGACTACTGTTGTTAAACTTACTTCTATTATTATTTTTTGCCTTTACCATACTTTTATATTTTCATATATATTAAAATATAAAAAGGCCCTTAAACTAAGTGCAAAACAACAATAAATATAATATAAACACCGACAAAAATACCATTTTAAAACAAACTATATTATAAATAACAAACATAGCTTCTATTCTACATAATCTTATAAATAATAATAATAATCGTATTACTCCCTTTGTCCTAACAACATCCTCTCTTTTATATTTATCAAAATTAACATTACTATATAATAATACTTCCTAGTTCGTTTTTCTTTTATACCGAACACAATTATGTAATTTTATAGTTTTATTTTGTAAAATATGTATTTAACTTTCCGATAACTTAAATATAACTGACTTAATGCCCCTTCTTAATGCCTCTATTATTAAAAAACAAAGGCCTAAAATACAAAGACTTTAAAAAAAACTACTTATTAAGATTTATTTAATTACTAACATGTCTTTTTATTTATTAAACAAACAAAAGTTTAAAGATAAAATATTTATAATAATACTTTAAAAAATTAAGTCTTTAACTAAACAAAGACATAAAAAAGACAATATTATTATTGTTATTAATGATTTAACTATTAAACTCATTATTCGTCGCCAATCCTTAGTATAGTTTACCGTTTCTTTGGCTAAGTTAAATCTTAAACTTATAATTTTACTTGAATATACTAAATAGACTTATATATTCAACAAAACAACAAATAATATATTCCCTCCGTATTATTCATATAATCATTCTATTAAATTAAAAGGTAAAGGCAAGAAAACTCTCAAATATTCCCTGTTATATAAGATATCTATAATAAAGCTTAAAACTATCAAAGACTATATTACTAATAATTTAGAAAAAGGATTTATTAAACTATCTCAGGTATTATTTATTACCCCTATTCTTTTTATTAAAAAATTGAATAAATCTCTATAGTTATATATTGACTTCCAAGTACTAAATTCCTTTACTTATAAAAATTAATATCCCTTCCCTTTAATTAATAAAACATTAGCTAAAATAGGTAATACTCGTATCTTCACTAAATTAAACATTTATCAAATATTCTATTAAATATAAATAAACCTAATATTAGAAAAATACACAACCTTTTGCACGAGATATAAAACGTACAAATACAAGGTTTTTCTATTTAAACTCACTAATAACCCTACCACATACTAGTGCTATATAAACAACATCTTCTTCAATTACCTTAATAATTTTTATATAACATACTTCGACAACATCCTCATTTATTTTAAAAACTTCTTAAAATATTAATTATATATTAAAAAAGTCTTCCAAAGACTCTCTAATATAAGCTTTTAAATAAATCTAAAAAAGAATAAATTTACTGTCACTTGTACAAAATATTTAAGATTTATTATTTTAATCTTTAAATTAAAGGTTAACCCCGAAAAAGTTACTATCATTAATAACTAGGCTTACCTTAACATTGTCAAAGGTATACAATTTTTCCTTAGGTTCTGTAACTTTTACAAACGTTTTATTAGAGACTATAGTATTATAATAAAACCTTTTGCTTATTTAACAAAAAACAATATTCTTTTTTGCTTTACCCACAAATACGAAAATGCTTTTAACCTTTTAAAACATATTCTTATATCGGCTTTGTTCTTTTAATATTACTAACAACATTTACCTTACCTTTTAAAGACAGATACAAATAATAGAATTATTATAAAAGTCCTTTCCTAATAATATAATAAAGATTAGTTCCCCGTTGCTTTTTTTTTAAAAACTATACTCCCTATAAAACTCAATTATATTGTCTATAATAAAAAAATACTCGCTATTATACACTCTTTTGCTTATTAAAAAACAGAACTCACGGGAACCCCCTATTAAATCCATATTATTACAAACTATAAAGCCTTAGAATACTTTATAACTTCTAAATAACTAAATACTTAATAAATACAATAAGCTAAATTACTAGCCAACTATTATTTTATAATAACTTATCAGCTAAATGTCCATAACATATTAGTAAACGCGCTTTCCCAGAAACCAAATAAACTCAATAAACAAAACTTTACTAAAAGAGTATAATGCTTATAACGGCTTTTACAAAAAAACCAAATAAACCTTATATTTGTGGCTAAAAATCTCTGCTTTTTTAACTAAAACGACAATCTTATTTCTAACATTAAAATAACGGACTTTTCCTTAATATTTTTGGTAATATATTAAACACTAAAAGCCAACTATATAGCCCCTTTTTTATAAACACTACAAAAACAAGCCTTATTAAATCAACCAGGTAAACTTAATATAAAAGGCGACTTACTATTCTCCAATAGTCGCCTTATAATCCCTAACATTATTTATCTCTATATTCTCCTTATCTAAAAAATATATAACTACGTTAATATAATTCATCTTAATACTAAAAAGACCTTATAACTTTTATTTTCTTAGTATTAATAATACGGCATTACGTCAATAGTCCAGTAATACTACCATAACTATCACACCTATCAATATATTCAAATCCCCCAAAATAAAAAACCCGGCCTCCTTTAACCTCTCCCTATCCCATCTCGACCTTAAGAACATATTACTATAAATTACTATAGTTTTAATAAAAACAAATATAGATTTGACAATGTCCTTGTCTTTATTAACCATTTTAACAAACAAGTTATAAATATCCTTTATTAAAAGACTTTAAATACTCATAATCTCACAAAGTTATATATATATCATATATATAAGTACTTTAATTCCCTAATCAGTATTACTTCCAATAAAAGACTTCAGTTTATTTCCCGCTTTTAAACTGCCTTTTTTTCAATCTTTAGTACTAAAAGACAACTCTTTATAACTAACCACTTTTAAACTAATAATTAAACCGAAGTATATAACTAATACCTTCAATATAAACTCCGCCTTTTCGTTTTTCATTACTAAAACAATTAATCTAAGTTCTTACTTATTATAGATTATACTCAAATATCTCTCTTATATAACTCTCTAAAAGGCTTCTCGCTATTTAAAGTAGTCCATAAATATATACCACATATTAACTAAAATTAAAAAATTAACTTACCAAATTTAATATCCCCTGTTAATAAGTTAAATATATAATAAACTATAAAATATATTACGTACTATTATATGGCATAAAATTTAACTCGGTTTAGCCTCTTAAACTCTTAAACAAAAATAACCCGGTTTTATAACCACTCTCGCCATATAGTCGACTTTGATATAAACGATTTTGTCTAACTTAACATATATTACTTTTTAACTACTCGCCCTTTAAAAAAACTAAACTTCCTTACTAATGGTTTATTCTAAATATTAAAAAAAGTTAGAAGTTTATATTGCTTAGAATTACCAATAAATATAAAAATATACAATGTCTTTTTTATAATAAAACTTAAAAAATACCCCAATAACCCTTTAATAAATCAATAAACTACACTACTTCCGCTAATTAACATTACTAAAAACAACAAATAAGAAATCAAGAACTTATTTGCTTATCAAAAACAGCGTAATAGCCTTTTTTATAAAATCTTTTGGTTAAATCAAAACATTAATCTTACTTAGTATAGCGCCTTAAACATTAAATATGTTCTTACAAAAATTTAAAATTTTTATTTTAACAATCTAATATAAATAAGTCCCCTTACAAAACTACCTTAATGGCTTAAAGCATTCTACAATAAAATAAACGACTACAACCACTTTAATAAAAACAAAAAAATAAATAAACACTTAAAAACGAGCTTTTTCCAGAGGAAAAGGTAGTGTAATAAATGGTACAAATCAAAAGGCATTTAAGGGAGCTTTCCTAATTAAGTATTACTAAACGCCTAAACAAAATTAACTCAACAACGCTTCTTGTACATAATCCCCTTTCCTTCCTTACCTTCTTTCTTTTTTAATTATAAATTTTAAAAGAATCTTGATTACTTTTACTACGTTTTTCTTAATATGTGAGGCCTTTATTACAATATGATACTAGTCTTTATAGGGTAAGCGTCACATACTCCTTTAGGCACTAACAATATAATCACACACCCGCTTTATAAATTAACTATTAAAACTAAACCTCCAAACATTTGGGTTTTTGAGTTCTAATTTAATATATATCTTAATATATATTTCCTTAATCAGTTTCGCCCAAAGTATCATAACCCCAATACTTAAATCAATAACCTTAACTATCATATAATATTTAACACAAACCAAGAGTTATACTTATATTTCTTTATTTACTAAAAAACAAAGATAATAAACTTAAATATATATAAACTATTATTTATAAATCCAAAAGGGCTATTCAGGCTTCTTTCCTTCTAAGTTCTTAATTAAAAAAAGTTACCAAAACAACTCTTTTAAAACAATCGGTTATTATTTAATAAAGGAAAGTTTAAATAATAAATTCAATATCTTAAAAGTTTAATATTAAAATTTAAAATATAAAAGAAATATATAAATAAAAAGTCAAATAAAAACTAGAACTAAAACTTTTAGTTTTAATATATTTATAAACATTACTTATAAAAACTAATAATAATAAGCCGGCATTATATCTAAAGTCTTAAACGAAGCTATTAAAGCCAGTAATATTAAGTCTAACCTACTAAATTACCGTTTACTTTAATTTATAATCTGATTTTAAAAAACAAACTCTTACTACTTAAGTTCTTTAGACTTTAAGAATTCATTAATAAACTGTCAACTTTTATAAAACTCATATAAACAACTCATATATACCTCTAACCTAATATTAATAAAACGGCTTAATATCTTATCTATTAAACGAGTCCAATAAAAACCGTTAATGTCTTTACTCTAATATAAATCAACAAATAAAAAAATAATTTAATTTATATATATACTCAAACTATTTATAATACTAAAACAAATAAAAAATAAAAGCTAAACTTTAAAAATAAAGACTTAAAGAATTTAAAAAGTACTTTAAATTATATAAAGTCTAATTCTAAAAAATAAACAACTAATATAATATATTAAGATTTCCTCTTAATATAAGTGCTATAAATCCTCAGCTATAAATATTATATATAACTTATTAAAGGCGTCTTAAATATATCTATAATAAATTTCACAATATTATTAGTTTTAAAGAAAAAATAAAGTATCACTATTCTTAATATATATAAAAAAAAAAAAAAATTAAAGAAAAAAAAATTAAAAACACCACTTTAACTAAAAACAGAATATATTATTACTCAATAAAATATACTTTAACCGCTTGTTTTTATTCTTAATCTATTGATATTATTATCAAATAAAAAACATAAGATAATATCTATAAACCTAAAAAAAAAGACAAAACATCAAATATCACACTACTAGAGCAGTGTTTTTAAAAGGCCAATAATCAAACTGATAATATAAAGAACTATAAAAAAGAATACTTTATAAATAACTAAAAATGTCAAGTTTAAATTATTTTATACTTAAATATAAAAATATATATATTACTTTTAAAATAATCAGACTAAAAATAAATAAAACGACTTTAAATAAAAAGACCTATTAAATATAAAGGCAACTCTTAACTTAAGAGATATATTTTCAAAAAAACGAAAATATTTACAACTTTTCAAAAGGGTAGTTCTTAGTCCAAAAAAATAAAGACAGTTAAATTAAAAATAACATCTGTTTTTATAAAGGCTATTTTTAAGTTAAAAGTTAATAATAAATCAATTAATTATAAAGAAAATTTATTTAATATTTATTATAGTTTTTTTTTACTATAGCTTTTAAAACAAAGACTATCGGGGTTAGCCTTTTATTTTAAAACATAACACTAAACTATAAAACTGTATTATTTTTCCACTTACAAAATACACATATACACACTATAAACCTACAATTACTATTACAGTTGTTTTTAATATATTAAAACCATATAATTATAACAATTATTCTAGATGCTTTTATAAAGATTATTAAAAGACAATATATTACACTAATACAATATATAACTATAAAAACGAAAACCGACCTTTACGAATATTTAACCTAAGGTAATACTAATTATACTATTGCCATTTATATTCATTAAATACAATTGTTTCTCAGACAATAGAATAAAAACATTAAACCTAAAATATTCAGTTAAAATTAAGATTTAATATATAAAAGAACATATAATATTAAAACAAACAAAAATAAAACCTATTAAATATCATAACTAACATAATATAAGACATACTAAAGAACGATATTAAGCTCTAATATAAACGAATTAATAATCTACGTAGTTTTATAAGGCAAAAATAGGCTATATTACTTAAAATCGTTAATAAAAATGACAATGACTTGGATAATAAAAATAAAGACCCTCCAAAAGACCTAGAACCTAGCCTAAAAAACAACCCTATAAGTCAAGATCTAAACGAAGCTTTTCTTAAAAGTATTTCCTTTATTATAAAAAGTATTATAAAACATTAACTAATATAATAAATAAATCTGTCATAAACACTAAATTAGATTAAAAAAATAAAGGCAATAACAGTTCACTAAAGGAAATAGTTTATTACCTTTATTAAAAAATACTATAGTATCAAATTGCCAACTATATAAAGGCTAAAAGAAAAACTACAAAAGTTAACTAAAATCAAACCTTAATAATACAACTATTACCTTTCCAAATATATAGGTTATATTAATAATAACTACAAAGATCTCATTCAATATTCCTACTATAAAAAGGCCAAATATTATACCTAGAACAGTAAAAACGTTATAAAAAATAATTCTTATATATACCTATAACCAGGCAATTAGAATTATAATACTAAAGCCCTTTAATAAACCGGCTTTTTTATATTAGGCCAGTTTTAATAAACCAAGACAAAACAGAATAAATTATACTAAAGATGTTTTTAATAATATATAATATAAAAAGTTAAAAAAAAGGGGTTTTTATATCATATATATATTTTCTTAACTTATGTTTTTAAACTTTAACTTATTTTTATGCCAACAAATATTATAATAAGCCTATTAATAAATAAAAGACAAATAATAAAAATATCCAACCGATATTCTACTTATCCTATTATTTTTGTTAATTATAACCTCACCCCTTTATTATAATATAAAAACGAGAACCTACTCTTGTTTTTCCTGATTCCTAGTCTTTTATTATACAAAAACCTCAACTCATATATAAACCTTACTATTAAAGAATTTTTTATATTATCCGAAAATGTCCTAAATATTTTAAACAAATCAAATAGTTAAACATTTAAGTTTAAAGCCTATTTAATTATATTCTTAACTAATAAAAGAACTTTAATATTTACTAATAAAATAAAACAACTAAATAATACTATCTACCCTTGTCTTTACTATTAGATTAAGGGAATACAACTAATAAGACTAAAGACATATTATATACTAATAAAAAATATAAAAATATAAAAATACAAGGAAATAACCGAAAACTCATTAAATAATAAAATCAATTTTTCAAAGGCATATATAAGATTATTAAAAGTCAAAAATATAAAATCACTTATATATCCTATCTTTTAAAAATTAAAACCTTACACTTTAATAACAACTTTCTACTAAACCTAATATATATAATACTAAAAAACATCATAAAACAGGTTTTCCAAGTACTTAAGGGCACTTAAGCCAAAAATATAAAGAAAAAAACAAAGAAAATATAAACTATTATAACTATATATATAAAGGCTAGTATAAATTATACTAAAACCACACTAAACGACATTTAAACCAATACTTTTTTAGTTCTTCTTAATAAATAAAAACATATTAAAAAATGACTTAATTAAATAAAAGATTAGATTAATACACTATTTAAAAGGCATCCTCGGAATATTACTAAATATTACACGGGTTTTAAAACAATAAAATAAAAGGCGTAGTTAATTTATAATTATATAACTATACTATTATATCTAAAAGAAAAAATCAAGCCATATTTAATAAACCTTAAGTTATTAAAAGACATATATATTTAAGCTAAAAGTTAAAACATATCAAAGGTATAATTATAACAATTATAAATAAACTATAAAACATTTGTTTTTAGTTATTAAGACTTGTATTATAACAACTAAACTTATAAAATAGAGAATTATATAATTAATTTCTATATTTTACTTTACTTAAGTACTTCTTTATACTACCCCCTTAAACAAATATTAATAATATAACAACAAATCATATCCAAAGACTAAGACCGGTAATTGTTTAATGGGTTATCTTAATTGAATAATATATTAATATATTCAAAAGTATAATAAAACTTATGTCAAATATTAATAACAATCTTATAAAACGGGTTATTATAATAGAATATTTTAATAATATACTAATTTTAAAAAAATCCATTCTTCATCCCTTAAAGTACCTTAGATTTAAAGATACTTATCTTTACTTTCCTAATATATCAATTCTACAAACTTAAAACCTCTACTTTATATATTTTAAAAAAATTACCCAAGACTTAATTAACTACCTTATAAAGCTTTTATATTTCAATTAAAAAAGGGATATTCTTAATACTAAAGATATTGTTTTTTACTATAAATATTATATCTACTACTGGCTTTTTGTTATAACCACACCTAATATAAGTAAAATATGTTTAAACCAACGAGAAAATACATATATTTAATAAAAAAAGACTTAAATAAACAAATCCCTTTTACACTAGTTTAGCCAAATAATAATATTCGGTTAAATTTATAATAATATTCCGGTTATATTAATTCGGCTGTATTCTTTAGATTTAATCTATAAAAATATAAAACTAAAGTATTATATTATTAAACATAATATTAATATTAAAAATAAATTGATTATGTTTTATATAAATATAATTAAAAGACTAATTAATTATATTATAATTAATAAAAATAGGGTTTATTTAGTAAAAGATTAATTAGACTATAACTAGTTATTTAGGAAATAATAAATTAAGGCACAAAAATATAATAGTTAAATTTATATATAAACCAAGGGATTTTCAGAATTTTCCCAAAATAAATTTTTTATTTAATATCAAAATTAAAAACCCCTAGATTTTGGGAAAATTCCCCAAAACTATATACTTCTTTAATTTCAATGTGTTTCATTTTATACAAAACCAGCCCTAAATACTAATAAAAACCCCCAGAATTTTAAGTGACAATCCCCAAAATCTAAGGATTTTCTAATGTTTAAAAACCCTTAGATTTTAGGGAAAATCCCCAATATCTAGGGATCATTACTACTATAATACACTAATGTCGTTCAAGACTTCTACATTTCTGGGGATATTCGAGGGACTGGTAAGTTCAGCCGCAGCACCAAAAAAGAGGACTTAGCCCAAAGAAGTGTTTTTCGATATTGCCAAGATGGTGGCGTATTTATTCTTGCTCAAGGTCACGTAAAGACCGAAGTAAAGTTTAAGCGCGAACCTTCTGAATCCAATCTTCCATCTTGAAAAGTTGGTATTGTACTGGAGTTAGGAGGTAGATACAAACAGTAGGTATCGATCTGTTTATACATTTAGGCGAGAGCGTGTGATAAAGACTGACAGGGAATGTTAAAGGTGGATGGAAAAATAAGTTGATGGATGGTACGCAAAAAGGTCTTCAAAGGCAAGGACAAAAACGAACATTAAGCATGCGACCATTGAAGTGTCAGAGTAAATGCACAATGTCGTGTAAACGACTTGAGACTTCTGTCATTGCTGAATCTCGGTGATTATGTTGAAACAAACGGCTGAGGCGCTCTCACGGCATTTTTAGGAGACCGGGTTGGGTTGTGCAAGAAACAATTGTGTTGTCAATAATGCTGACTTTTCAGTTGTAGAACCTCATTACCTGCGAACGAAGAAACTTCTTATCCATCTCCAGATTTCAACCCAACTTCCCATATATTGGATGGCTCCAACCGCTCAACTCTCAACTATGCTTGAACTTCCAGTTGACAGTCGACCCACTGAGTTGCCCTGTGTTCTCACATTGCATGCTCCCCTGAGCCCCAACCTGACCATTATTCTTCATCGGTCAGCAACATGTATTGGAACAGAGATGCAGTATACATACAGCGAGTTTACCAATTCCATCCCGAATCAGATCGCGAACGTCGAATGACCCGAGGTAAGTTTTGAAGATGTTTTTGGTTCCTGCTTCAAACACACATGTGCCGGCAGTCAAGACTGGATGTGTAGTTGATGTATTGTCCCATACACCCCAATAAGTGTCTCGATCTCTGCAGTCTAGAGGGGGAGATTTCAGTCACCATGTCTTTGCCAGAATCATATCACATAAACCAGAATCGGAGGGAGAGAAACATAAATGATCGACGAAACAGAGCTCTGCCACTTACAGTCATGGATAGCCCAACAGTCACCCGTGTTTGCCCACGGCGCTCCGATTCCGCCGAAACTGCTTCCTCCGCATCTCTCACCCCCACCAGCACGCTTGTGAAGAGACCGGATTGCTTTCTTGGCAGGGTTGACCGAGGTGTCGATGAGTGCGGCACTGTTGACGAATACGTTGGTGCCCTCGATGGGTATCCAATCAACTGCTTCGGTCGAACTCTCTACGCTTTCAATGGCCGGGATGGGAGCTGAAGCAGGAGCAGCGAGAGAGAGAGGCAGAAGAGCCAAGAGGGCGAAACTAAGTGCTTTTGTAGAAACCATGTTTGTGGGAGTGCCTGAGTAGAAGGTAGATAGATTGTTGCTGTTATGATTTAGAGTCAGAAACACAATTCCTACGAGTGGCACTTTATATAAGTGAAGAGGCGCACCTAACCTCTAAAAGTCGTTTCGTTGACATTGCAGAATGTTAGCGAGATGCCTCTTCAGGCTACATGGTCCGCATATGCTGCCTAAATGAATAGCACCGCAACCGATGCACAGAACAAAAAAAAATAGCCGTGGACCGCTGAGGATCAATCCGAACTCGAATCACTGCAATTTCCACCATTGATCACTTGTACCAACATTGCATTCACCCTTTCTACCGCATATTCTGATATGCAGTAACGTCCAGCAATGGTACGAGCCGCATGATCCCGATGATCGCGAGAAAAATTCTATATGTTTCGTGAAATGTAGGTTTGATTGTGCGTGCATATGATATGATCCTTTTCCAACAAATCCATAGCCTGAGCAAGAAATAAAATTTGCTTCAAAGACCCAAGAATGATTGGGAATCTTGAACACCCACCCGAGGGAAGTACTTTTCATGATCTCAACAGCCTGATCATGTTGCTCGTACGAGGCACTCAGTGCAACTTGCTCAATGTTGATTCTCTGTTGGCTTTCTTTCTGCAAAGTTTTGGGGTCCAAGGAGAGTTGCATCGCTTCTCCCAGAGATCCTTCCCCTTCCCTCAAAAACGTTGCCGAGAGTTGGTCAAATCTTTCGAACACATCACTTCCACTCCCTCCCTGAACCTTTTTACCGTTGAGGGAGTAGAAAAGCTTCAATAACTCATTCGATAGGACAAAGAGCGTGAATATGGTCCTCTTTATGCCCGTTGACGGGCAACGTGCCATAACCATGTCTCCGCTTTCAGTTGCTAAATGAAAAAGGTTCTTGGAGGAAACGGAAGAGACAGCCTACATCCTTTTCGGTCCTCGGCAACCCAAAACTTAAGCCTCATTGCACTCAACACACCACTGAAGGGTTGACGCCGCTTTCTGGGTGCAAGTTTTACGCTCTAGAACTAGGGTAATTTGACAGACAGGATTCCAAACCTTTTTCTCGACTCGTGAATATATCTCAACTATGGCCTTCATATTTCAAAGAACCATTTTTCGATTTCTCTAGTTTATTGTTGATACAATAGCTAAGAAAAAAGATCAAGAGATGTAGAGTGCTGAATTTTCACAGCTTATCAAAGGGGGGAGGCTCGCTTAAGAGTCAAGACCATCTTTCTGACTAAATCTCTTTTCGGCTGAAAAGACAACAGTCTAACCAAGTCGGCGATGCTATAATTTTGAGAAAGAATTGTTGTAAATTCGATTCCCTGGCAAATGTAGAAATCAGAAACTTTGATACAGTCCAGAAGCTCGCAAGTCATTTTGACGATGGAAAGTCTCGTGATCTTTAGCTAGCTAGCGACCTTACCTTTACTTACACCTGCCGACCACAACCTTCTCACCAAACTTAGTTGCAGGTATTTAACTTTAAACAATGTTGACTAGACGTAAATTACTCCACGATTTCTCAAACATGGTTGAGACCAAATCTGTTTTAATCAGGAAGGTGATTATCTTATTATGTAAGCTCTTTCAACTACTGAGACAAAACCGCTTCCCACTCTTGACCTCTATCCTCAAATGAATTCAGAAGACAACTGCAACTCATCAACAAAATGATCATTGTCCCTCAAACCGGCATTGATCGCAGTGTTAGCCAGGAGGGCGACTCTAATTCACCCAAACTTCATGGCATCAAAGCCTCCCTCCTTATCCCAGGGAGAGGAGCAGCCATCAAAAATGGTACCCTCGTCATCCACGACAAGTCGATCGCCTGGGTAGGACCACACTCATCTCTTCCCGCAAAATACAGCGCCGTTCCTTTCACCCAGGTCGAGACTCTGATGCCTGGCCTCTGGGACTGCCATGTTCACTTCCTCGGCTCCGATGGATTGGGGGGTTCGCTACAGTCGTCAGCCGGCCCGCTGTTCTGTCCGCTGCCCGCATCGTCAAAGATCTCGAGAATACTCTGATGGCCGGCTTTACTTCCGTGCGAGAGCTGGCGGGGTACGCAGGTGAAATGTCCCCTGCGATCGAAGAAGGGACGATTGTTGGACCAAATGTCTACTCCAGCATCGGCATAATGAGCATGACAGCCGGTCATGGCGATATACATGATCTACCCATTGAGACAGTCTTAGATGCTTGCGCCAAGAGAGGAATCCCGTTTGTAGTCTGTGATGGAGTGCCAGATTGTATTAGGACCGTCAGACTCATGATCCGTCGTGGAGCAAAAGTCATCAAGGTCTGCGCTACTGGTGGAGTCTACAGCATCATCGACGACCCCGAAGCAGCGGAGTTTTCGCCAGATGAACTCAAAGCCATTGTCGCAGAAGCTACGAGAGCGAAGAGGGTAGTCGCTGCGCATTGTCATGGCAAAGATGGAATCATCAATGCCTTGAACGCGGGAGTGAAGACTGTTGAGCATGGTAGTTACTTAGACGAGGAATGTGTCAAGTTGATGAAGGAGAAAAACGCGATTCTTGTTGCGACATCACTTGTTGTTGAGGGTGCCATGGAAAATCTTGATGATCTCGCCCCGGTCAATCGTGCGAAGATGATTGCGACAGCAGCTGTCCATCGAAGAGCATATAAGCTCGCCGTGAAGAGTGAAGTGAGAATCGCTTTGGGGACCGACCAAGGAACGAGCTTGGGAGACACATACAACAAGCATGGAAGGAATGGGAAAGAGCTTTATTACGCCGTCGATGCTGGGATGAGCCCTTTGAAGGCAATTGAGGCTGCGACAGCAATGGGCCCAGAAACTGTAGGAGATAATTTCGCAAAGACGAGTGGGCAGTTGAAGGAGGGTTTCGATGCGGATATCATTGCAGTATCTGGCAATCCTTTGGACGATATCAAGTTGCTTGCTGAAGCGAAGAATGTCACACATGTGTGGAAAGGAGGCAGGAAGTTCAAGTCTCCTTCGTGAGAAAGATACGATAGAATATTGGATTTCGCCGATCACGACTCAAGATCTACATATCCTATCGTTTCACTGGAATATCCCAATCAAAGACAGCTCGGTTGAATTGTGGTTTGACAGGCCAACCGCGGATCTGAACTTTCCCTTACATGATCTTTTTTTTTGTGGCATTTGGATGATCCGCACAAGTGGCAAGGAGCACTAGCGAGGTTAGTGAAGTCGGATTTCCTTGACAAGCTGGACACGTAATCTGCTCAACTTTTCGAAATTCTGAGTACATGGTCTTGAGAATTGCAATTGGATTCATCACGAATGTTTTGGTGTGAGTTCTCCTTCTGAGAATCAACTCACGAGAAAGATTTCAAAGTTTGTCAAGTATGGGATGTTTGAGCGTGATCAAGTGGAACAAAGAAATAAAAACGAACAACAAGTACTATTGCTAATTGTTTACCATTAAAAGTGATCCTAGACAACTGATTGGACCGCTTTTCCTACCAATTGCGGAGTTGTAGCTTGTTCCCCTCCCCTGGCTAAAGTGCGGGGTAGTTCATCACCCCACATTCCTCGAACGACCTCTCGATTGATCCTCACCATACATCCACAAGTATATCCCCCAATTAATTCCATTGAAGCAAAAGCCATCGAAGGGACACAGTGCCCAACATCACCAGTATTCTACGAATATGTCGAAGGAAAACGTTACCTACATCACTTACAATGCGGGCATCGATGGAAAGCACCTCCACCTGGGGAACCTAGTTCATGACTTTAAGAACCCAAGCTTCTATGAACCTCACGTCGAGAAGGCTTACGCTGAGTGAGTCGAGCCATGTTGGATATAATGAGCATAGAACTAAGTCCAACGAGCATCCAAGACTCTCCTCCAGCCTGGGCAGAGCTAACACAGCTGGGAAACTATGCCCTGACACTCGGAGCTGGTTCTGAACAAGGCCACGATGCTAGCAATCCATCTACAGGATCTGCAGATGACTCCGAAGGCCCAAGATACCGAGTCGCAGCCGCAGAGAAGACCACGAAAGTCGAAATCAAAGAGTAAGTAGGCCAGCACCTGGTCAAGACAATCACTGATTCCATATCTCCCAGTCCCGAGGATTTCTTCCTAAAAATCACTCTCTCCTCCCCCGAAGCCAAGAAATGGCTCTCCTCCCATCTCTCCGCTGCCGAAACTCTCGCAAAAGAAAAATCCGCCCGCCCAGAGATCTGGATGCTCACCGGCCTCGTCCTCATGCAACACGCTACGTGGACCAGTCTGTCAAGCAAGGACAAAGGTTTTGTAGCAGGCGAAAAGGCACCCTTTGACCCAACTGGTGTCTCAAACCTGCGCCGCTTGTCCATCAGCGAGAACGTCAAGCCCACGATCGGATTCCGTGCCGGTGATGAAGAGAAGGCCAAGCATATTTCGGGTGCGGTCATACACGAGACGGGCAAGTACCCTGGTACGAGAGGGTGGGCTGCGCAGTGGCAGAAGGTTGAGTTTCAGATTGGTGGGGCGGAGAAGTGGAAAGAGGGTGTAAAGAGTCTGTTGAAGTTGAAGGATGGGGTTGCAATGGTTAGGATCAATGAGGATATATTTGCCAAGAACGATGAGGGGAAGAGCGTTGAGCTTGATGATGCGTACTGGGAGGCTTTCATCGATGCTACTGATGATTAAGCACGGGATTTGGAGTATGAATGTGCTTGAGCAGTAGCTATGTATTGTCAATAGTAGAAAGACAATCAATAAAGATCTGGTATTTGTGCCTCCCTTTGTATAAATGTCGATCAGTGCTCTAAGATGATTGAGCACTCCATTTTGAAACGATGGAACAGAGGGGTTAAAGATACCCGACAGTGCGACACTGTCTTAATCTCGAGCGGGACTCGAGAGTCGAGAGTTTAGACTGGCCAATATACTTACCCCTCGTTGATCGCATTTGCAAATATGTCTTCAGTCCACTGTAATTGGATGACTGTATTCCATTTTAAGCCAAATCCAGTGTCTTGGGCAAGGTGAACGACTAACTGAAGAATTCCTCTTTGAGTGCTGGCAAACCGCGACTTCTAGACACCCCTTTTTCTGTTGCTTAGATTTGGCATGTAAATAGATACCGATGCAGATCGATATGCGAAGAAATCATGCAAAAGCGTCAAGAAAACAAGATGTTGCGTTACGATTGCAAACAGTAACATACAAGATTGCATCAAGAAAGGAGCTGAGAGTAATGGAGCATATTACAAGGTTGAGAGACCAAAAAGGAGGAAAGAAAAACGTCATGGGCCACTTCTCGTAATGTTCAACAGCCGCCGGCTTGATCCGATACTTGCGCCTCCAAAAAAAACCACCAATACTCTTTTCTATAAATGAAATGGCATAATTCTTGCCAAATTCAGTTCACTTTGCCGAGTCCCGAAAAGGCAATCCATGCGAGCTGGTCCACATGCGTTCACATGTGCATTTTGGCAATCATTTTTACTTAATCCACCTACCCTCGCAAAGAAATTTCCTGACTCACTGCAGTCACCTAGGCAACGAAGTCTTCACCACGCTGCGAGCATACTTGCAATGAATAAACTTGTGTTATTCGATTGTTGTTACCCCTCATTTGCAGAGGACTTGCAGATCTTCGCTAAGCGAACATACGTGATGTCGATTAAGACAGGCATCCGATGCGAGAATGCAAATGCCGAATAGATGCAATGACGTTTTCAGGTGAAAAACAGGTATGTGGATCTAATACGAGGCTACTCAGCCAATTCGCGAGCTGTATGTATAGATCCCAAGGAAGTTGATCCGCTTTCGCTAGGGTTTCAACATGGGCGGCCAAGGATGTCTTGACAACATGAGCGTGCCTGCGTCTGTGAATGAGCCTCGGCTCCATAAACGGAACGTTGCGACGGAATGCATATGGAAAGTAAGATAGGTAGACCGTCTACTCTCATTCGCTAGAACTTACTGGGTACAAATATCTGCCATCTAAACATGACTTGACATTAAAGGTTATCGAGATGAGGGCAAAGCCCGAAAGAGCAAGCATGGAGTGCCGTTGCAGCTTTGTGAAAGGTGCCCCAGATGGGCTGGGCATATGTATATAAGGCCAGAACGTCATATTGAACATGGAAACCAAGAGCTTAAGACAGCAAATCGTGTCTCTCTTCCTCCAGCAGCACGAACCACGATCACATCAGCTCTTTGTCAAGATGCTCTCTGCAAAAGTTGTTGGCCTTTTCGGTCTCCTGTTCATGGGAGATACTACCTTGGCAGCAACCTCTCCCAGTGAATATCACACCCACCTCATCTTCAAACCTAGTACTAACCCTTATCAGTCACCAGCGACCTTTACGACAAATTCGTCCGATACTCCAAATTCTCCGCCGCTGCGTACGCAAATAATTGCCCCACCCCACCCAGTGGCGCATCCGTTGCCAAGTTCATCAATATTGCATCGACGGATACACAAGCATACGTGTTCCGTGACGATGCAGCTAAGGAATTGATTGTGTCGTTCAGAGGGACTTCGAGTCTTCAAGATTTTGGTGTGGATTTCGACCAGGAGTTAGTGCCGTATGAGTCTGTTGGGGTAGAAGGGTGTCAGGGATGTATGGTAAGTGATTAGACCGAGAAACCTGTCTTTGGGACTCTTGTCCGTCCTGGTTGAACAGTAATGTGCTCATTCACATTGCGACTTCAGGTCCACCGTGGCTTCCTCTCTGCTTGGAACGCCGCCTCCTCCGAAGTCATCTCGGCCCTCACAGCTGAAAATAACGCACACCCCGACTACGCTATCACAGTTACAGGTCACTCCCTCGGCGGCTCTCTCGCCTCCCTCGCCTCCTCATCCATGGCCAGTTCAAGTCTTGGCCTCGACTTCACAACATACACATTCGGACAACCACGCACTGGGAACCCCGCCTATGCGAATCACATCGACGCCGTGCGGCCTGCTGAAAAGATGTTCAGAGTTACGCATACGAATGATGGTGTGCCACAGACGATTCCAGTGACGGCTGGGTACAGACATCATTCGACAGAGTTTTGGGAGAATGATCCTGCGCGTGCGTCGAGGACGGTGAAGTGTGAGGGCCAGGAGCCGGCGGTATGTTGATTGTGATCCCCTAGCTGTGACTCCAAGGTTCGGTTTGCCGATGCTGACTTGGCTTCTAGGATTGCAATAACTCGGTGAGAGGGACGGGCCTTGGTGCGGGTGGTATAGGTATCAATCTGGCTCATTTGATGTATTCTGGTGTGTCAGTTGGGAATCCACTGGATGGTGGAAAGAAAGCTTGTAGTGGCCAGTGATTGGGTAGCTTCGAGTACTGAGGATATACTGAAATTGTGTGAGATTGTGGTTTGGACCAGCCCAGACTATATCGAGCATTTAATACAGGTACGGCTGTTTGTTAGGACCTAGTGGTTGCGAAACGTAATTTTGAAAATTGAAAATGCAAAACGCAAAATAGTTAAAGGTAAGTATTTTAAATTTGCAGGTAAATATAATTAATTTTATATATTTTTATTAATCAAATTTTTTTTAATTTTTTATATATATATTTAAAAAATGCCTCCCTTATTTTCGCTTTTTTTATTATTTAATTTTATTTTATTAATCATATTTTTATTAATTAAATTTGCAATTTTGATATTTTTAAGCTTTTTAGCTATTTTGGCATTTTTTTGCATAGCTTAAGCTTATTAAAAAGCTGCAAGCTAAAATATATTTTCGTGAGGCGTTTTAATATTTGCTAAAGGTATATTAGTAAGATTTTGAAGAGCGTGCAATGCTATTTTTAAGAAGATATAAGCATAAATATGAAATTGGTTTAATTTGTTAGTTATGTTTTTAAAAGAGTATGTGAGGTTACCAAGTTTTAAGAGTTTTGTATAAAAAGCTTTAATTTTTTTGGTTTAATATTTTATTAAATTATACTTTTTAAACTTTGTTTTAAGCTTTTGAATTTGCTTTTTTAAGAACTTATTAAATAGAATAATATAATTTTGGCGGCTATTGTAAAAAAAGTATAATTCTTTTGGTATATTAGAGGGAATTTAATAATCTTTTTTCTTTTATTTTCGAATTTTGTGTATATTATGAATTAATACAAAATTTGCTATTTGCTTATGTAACTTATTTATGTAGATAAATTGCAAAGCTATAATATTATGAATGGAGTTTTGATTAAATAAGCTAGCCTAATTAAATTTGATAAAGAATTGCTTTTAGCTTTTTATTAATTCATTTGCTAAAATATTTTATTATGCTTTAATGCGCTGGTTTTTTGTTGAAGATTCATAAGTGTAATATTTTTTAAAAGGTATGCTAGGCTTAATTAAAATTTGCAGATTAAATTAAATAATACATATTAAAATAGTTTTAATTTTTTTATTTGATTTAATTTTTTTTGGGGAAGTTGTATTATTGGATATATTATAAATAAAATTGATCGACAGCGATTTGCGTACAATTGAAGATGCTGATATAATAATCAATAATATATTAAGAATATGTATTAATTATTGCGTATATCTTAAAGCCAAATTGTAAAAGCTTATTATATTCATTAATGCTTCACATATGATTGGGCCTTTTGATTGTATATTTTTTTTGTTAGCAGCATTGCTTAATTTTTTTATTTTTTATTTTTTTATTATTTAATATTTTAAGAATTAGGCAAATATTATTTTGAGAGATGTAGGCAGGTAATATATTTTTATATTATGCAATTATATAATTGTAGCCATAATGGGAAGCCTGGCCATTTTATAATTTGCATTATATAAATTTTGCAATATTATTTAATGCGGCTTTATAATCTTCAGCAATATATTAATATTGCATAAGATTATAGCATTCTTATAAATGACGCAATATGCGATGGGTAAAATTTTGAAATCCAAATTTTTTTTGCAGATGGAATAGCATGCGTTTAAGCAAATAATTCCAATATTAAAAAGCCATGATTAAGGCAATAAAATACGTATTAAAATGCTAAAAAAACTGCTTTAATTTTGCAGCCTAATTAGCAATTTTGCGATTATTATTTCATTTAAATAATTATTTCTTATAAGCTAATTTTCCAGCTTCAAATCCTTTCAAATTTATGACCGCAATAATTTAATTAAAAAAATATTTATTATTATAATAAAAGAACTTAATCTATTGCTAATAATGCTTTTATAATGCTGAAGAAATCTTTGCATTTGTGCTTATAGTAATAGCAATTGCATGTGTGGTTGTTGATTAATTATAGAGTTAATTAAGCAGAAGGATAGATTAGGGGAAAATTTTTTAATATATTGATTAAGGCGGCACGTGATAGAATACGAATTTGGAATTTTTTTTATTAAAAATTAAAGGATTTTAATGCAAATTATAGACTTAAACGCGGAAGAATCTGAATAATACAAATGTATTAATATTTATAAGAATATTATTGTATAGCTTTAAATATTATAACAAATGTAAATTTTGATATTATAAGGTAATATAGCCTTGCTAAAATGGTATTTTTTATGGGTTTTTTTTTAAAGACATTATTTATAAATTGTTTGCATTTTCCTATTATTAGTAAATGCAAATAATAACTAAGTAAAAAGCAAATAATGGCAATATCAATAATAAAAATAGTAATAAAGATAATGTATAATATTATAATATGTAGTTTATAAGTTCTTAAAGAATCAGAAATCCCATTGATCATTTTAGCCCTTTTATTGGCAAAGAAGCATTTATAATAAAATTAATCTATAAAGGAAAGAAGCAAGTGTAAAAAACTAATGCATAGATCCAAAAGTGGCGGACGAAGCAATATAGCATGTACTAAGCTAGTACTAGGGATTAGAGTTTATAGCCGTTTTATACATAGCAGCTTTAAACCTTGCACCCAAATTAAACACCTTTTTATGAAATGTTCAACAAACCTACAAAGATCTACTCTTTGTTAGTATTATAGCCTTTTTAAATTTTTGATCATTAAAGTAATTTAATTCTTTTATAATCCGAAAGTTATGTTGCAAGGAAGGCCTTTTTATAAAAGGAACAATATTAAAGTTGTTCTTTTTTCATAAAGAATATTGCTGGTTTTAAAATTTGTTAATAATTGAAAAATGGAATTGATTAATCTTATTTAGGTTTGTTGAATAATTAGTTTAATAGCAAAGATGGAGCTAATCAATCTTATTTAGGTTTATTGAATAATTAGTTTAATGGCAAAGATGAAGCTGATTAATCTTATTTAGGTTTTTTGAATAATTAGTCTTAAACGAAGGAGGAGGAAGGGAGGGAGGGTATTTGATGGTGGCAAAAGCTAAAAACATAAATTAGTGCAAATGAGTTTAATTAATCAAATAGCAATGCAATATATATATTTGCAATGATTTAGTTGAGTAGAATTTTGCAATTTAGTTTAGGAATTTAAAAATTTAGGAATTGAAGTTGAGGAGTGAGGGCCTATTTTTTGTTAAATAGCCAGGGGCCTTTGGCTGCTTAACAATTATAATTATAGGTTTTATGGAATTATGGCGATGAGAAGATTTCATGGCAATGGGAGGCAGGAAATTATAGCAAAGCGTTTTATGATATAACCAGCCTTGCTGCCCCCTGCGTTAGAAATTTTATGTTATATTTATTAATTGTTTTTGAAAAAATGTTAAGTTTATTTTATGGCGATATTTAATTAAAGAGGATGGCAATTGATAATAGCAAATACAAAAAGCAATAAGTAATCGCGTATAAAAAGTAGCATTAATACTTTTTTATAAAATTAGATAATCTTTCCATAAAGCAGTAAAGGTTAAGGCTATTTATGGTGCCTTGCAAAAAAATAATAAAAACGCTTTTTTAAGTTTGTTATTATTTATAACCTAATATATAAATGTATATAAAGCTTGCAATATGGCCTTGATTTAATAAAAAAGGTTTAAAGGTGAATAGCAAAAAATGAAGTTTATAATAGCAGATTAGCTTAAATAAATAATAAGAAAATAAAGATAAATAATTTCCTAAAAAGTTGCTGCCATAAAAGAATTGCAAGGCTTTAAATTAATAAAAGAATTTGTAAAAGTAAATCAATTTGATTAAAATTAAGGAGAAGGTAATAAAAATAAAGAATTTCCTGGAATGGCTATAGCTATTAAATTTGTGGCTTATAGCTTAATAGAGCTAAGTATAGAATTGTTTTTAAAAAGGATTATCCTATTGCTTGCTTTTAATTTTATGAAGAGATTGCAAGGAAGATTGAATAAGCTTAAAGTTAATATATAAAGCATAAGCATCTTTTTACGTTGTCTTTTAAACATAATAATCTTTGGCTTTTGATAGCTAATTTGAAACCCATTTATTAAAGAGTAGTGGGAGAAATAAAGGTTGCTAAAACTTTATTAATCCTTTTATTTAATATAATATTTAATTAAATGAGAAGGAGAATTATAAATATAATGCGTTGGCCGGTGTGTATATTATTAAAGCAAAAGATCGTTGCAGGGTAGCAATATTATTAATTTTAAATAAAATTAGTTTAAGTATAGTAAAAGGAAGTGAGTATTTAGCAAATTGAGATTGGGGTTTTAAAATTCATTTTAACTTGTAATTATTAGCAATAAAAGGAGTGTTTTAAAGTAAAATTAGCCTAAGCAAAGTGAGAAGAGGTGAGTATTTAATAAATAAAGATTGTGTTTTTGAAGTTTAGTTTGATTTAATAATAATGGTGAGGGTGTTTTAAAATAAAATTAAGCTAAATAAAATAAAGGGAAAGAGTATATAGCAAATAATATTACAAAAGTTT
The DNA here is from genome assembly GCA_002554605.1 of Helotiales sp. F229. Lineage (NCBI taxonomy): Eukaryota > Fungi > Ascomycota > Leotiomycetes > Helotiales > Helotiales sp. F229. The sequence goes on along the minus strand of MXAW01000004.1, from coordinate 283,174 downwards.
TCTTTAATGTTTTTTAAGCTGACTTAATTTGATTTTGAGGTTAGTAAAGGTAAGAGTATAATTGGAATAGCGGGGACAATGGCGGAGGAAAAAATAAAGCAAAATAAAAAGAAGTGTTAATAATTTAAGGGAATTGTTGTAAAGGGAAAAAAAGAATTAATAATAAGATTAAGATTAAGGTTAAATTATTATAAAAGTAAAAAGGTTTAAAAGTTTAATAAAAGGAAAGAAGTCTATATGATAAAAGCAATTGCCTAGCAACGCTAATGCAAGTGTTTAATAAAAAAGCAAATCACAATTTACTAAAAGTGAAAATATCCCTAATTTAATTATGATTTTAGATATTTCGATATTATAAATACATTTCTTAACGTATTTTTATAAAAATTTGTTTTATTTATTCTTTTGATTAATGCGCAACTTTGAGTTCTATTTTTTAGATTTTTTGACATTAGGAAATAGATTTATTAATTATGCAATAACTCCCTTATTAAGAGGTTTATTTACAATTTTGCTTTAGGCTATGATGCGGCGCGCATGGGCCATAAGGCTTATGTAATTAGAATTGAATTTTAGAAAATCTTTAAGTTAGAAATCTTCTTTTTTGCTTATATTTTTACATTTTAATTAATTTAATCTTAGCTAACAACATTAAAATTAATTAAAATTAATTTATTAATTAAAATCAATTATATATATATTTTAATATTAATTTTGTTATTTTATTTAAGATATGCTGCGTTAAGAATAAAACTTTAAGTAAGCGCATTCCCATTTTAAATTTATCTTGCATTTTTATAAAGCTGCACTTTTGTTGCAGCATTTTTAATGCTTTTTTATTAATAACATTACTTTTGATTATTTAAATTATTTTATTTTAGAAGTTATAGCAGGATGTGTATTATGCTAAATTTTTAGTGTTTTCTTTTTTTAAAAGAATTAATATGCGCATTTAAATATAAAAAATAAAATTAGGCTTATATTACGCTAGCTTTATATTTGCATTAATTTTGCTAATATTTATTTATATGCTTTTGGCCATAGCATTTCTTTTTATTTAGCAAATCTATTTATTTAAATTATATTAAAAAGCCTTTAATAATCTTGTTTTTTATATTAAACATGTTTTTAAAAAGGTTTATATATGCAAAATTAAGGCAAAAATGGAGTTGTGTTTATACGACATAATCCCGCAGCTTCCTGTTTTTATTTCATTTTTATTTTATTGGCTTTTATTATTTAAAATTTTAGAAAAGAAGCAAAAAAAAGGTTTTAGGTTTCCTAAAGTATTTCTTGTAATTAGCATTGATTTTATTATTAATTTTAGTTATATTACGGGTTAGGGATAAAAGCCTTAGTTTAAACTTTAATTATTTTTTGAGAAATCATGGCTTTATAAAGCTTATTCCGTTTTTTAAATTATAAGCCAGGAAATACCATAATTAAGGGAATAACGTACCTATTAATATTCCTATTACGCTAACTAGACTTTTTATTAACTTTTTATGTTAATTAATGATTTATTTTAATTTAAATATTTTTCAAACTTTTGCATTTTTGGCTCCATTTCCCAATTATCATATTTTGCAGCATTTTATTAACATCAAATTAATTATTAATAATACATTAATTTAATATCATAAAAATCTTTATATAATTTTGTTTATTTTATTTTATTTTATATATATTAATTATTTATATTTCCTTTATTTTTGTTATTCAAATCCTTATTAAAAGCAAGTTTATTTTAAGCGCAAAGGTCTTGTTTTTATGCTAAATCATTTTCCAAGGCCTATTTCCCTTGCAAAATCCATATTTAGATCCTTATTCCTTGCGCAAAGCTGTTTTTTCCCTTGCAAAGCCGTTTCCCAAACTTTATCCCCTATGCGGAATTTTTATTTTCCCTATAAAATTAACCTTTGGCTTTTTATTCTTTGCTTAAAGCTTTAAATTTAGCCAAAAAAGCATTCCTTTAGCATTTAATCCCTTGCGCAAAAGCTTTATTTATATTCTTAAAGATATTAGCATTAAATTTAGGTGGCATTTCCTTTATGCAATTAGACCTTTGTTTTTATATTATTATTAGGTAATGTGGTTTAGGACTTTGGGCATAAATTCAGCTATTTTTATAGCAAATGAATGCCTTGAAAGGACGGAAAAGCAGCTTATAATATAGGGCATATGAGATGTTGCTTCCGCTGGAAGCGTGGTGGCTTTATAAGGCCTAAAATAATTTGATTTTATTAAATAATATATATAATAAATAAAGGAATGCTTTAATAAAAATAATAATATTATTATAAGTTGATTATATATTATAAATAATAAAAATGAAAAATATAATTTTAATATATGTATGTATTAAAATAAAAAGGTTTGGGTTTGTGAATAATAAATTGCGGCTTTAGTTTAATAAAAAGATTTTAAAAGATGAAATTTTTATTTCATTTAATATTAAATTTGGTTTAAAGTGATTAAGAATTAATAATGACTTAAAAATATTGAAAAAACAAAAAACTAATTATGTTTAAAATGGCTAAAATGGCTAATTTTGATGATTCCTTTATTAATTATTTATTGTTTGTGAAGCTAAGGTTTAAGAATAGGGCTAATTTTGTGTGTGTATGTGTATGCGCTAGGAATTTGCTTAAACTTGCTTAATAGCGACATATCTTTTTATTTTAGAAGCTGAGCTTAAAAAATATTAAAAATTAAGTTCTTTTTTAATTAAGAATTGGAAAATTAAGAATATTTATTAAAAGATGGCCGCTTGTTTATATATTATTTGTTAATTGAGTATTTAAAATTTAATAAAATGCTATAATTAAAAGGGAAATTCATTTATTAATGCCTAAAGGTAATATAGCATAAAATATGATATAAAAAGAATATATAATAAAAAATATATAAAAGTAGTTATTTGATGATGGATGCGAGCTATTAAAGTACAATTTTAAATAATATTTTTGAGGAAAGGGATATTTTGGTGAGATGGGAATCCAAATTTATATAAAGCAAAAAAAAAAATGCATATAAAAGAAGTATAAAGCAATTGTTTTTATGGGGATTGCAAGCTATTGGGGTATTATTTCAAAAGAAATCATTTCTTTATTTCCTTATTTTTATTTTTATTTTTTATTTTAATTTGCTTAAAAATAATTAGGCAAAGCTTTATTTCCCGAATCTTCTTTTGGCGCTTTGCAAGAGCTAAAGAATTGGCCTTAGCTAAATAGCTTTTGATTCAAGCTTGCTTGATAAAAGGATTAGTCCTTTTTTTTAAACAAGCAGCATAAGTGGTCTTTTTGCTAAGGGTGCAAGTTAGAATTTATTAGTATATGTATATATTATTTAATATAAAATATAAACTTATAATAAAAGGAATAGCAGGCAATAATATTATTATATTAATAGCCGGCATAAGAACCATCAAAATAATCTTTTAAAAATACATAAATTTTGAAGGGATTAGAATTTTTGTTGCAATAAATGCAAGCATTTGCGTATTTCATTTTTTTCTTATGCAAAGCAGCCAAAACTGCTTTTAAATTGGCTTCGCTTTTATTAAGATTTTTAAGCTTAACTTCTTCTTAAAAAAAGAATTAAGCTTATGAACAATTGGGAGCGCAAAGATTTTGATATAATTGCTATTGCAAAAAGCAGGGAAAATTATTAACTTAAAATAAAGAGCTGAAGGCATAAAAGCAGAGCGAGTAGGTTTTAATATATTAAATAATATTTAATTAAATTGCTTAATTAGCCAAATTTATAGTGAAAAAAAAGGGTGCTAAAGCAAAAGCAAAAGCAAAGCCAAAACCAGAGCCAAAATCAAAGCTAGGACAAATTGGTGCTTTAGCTTTTAAGGCAAGCCGGCAATGCTCACAGCATGCAGCAATAGCCAAAATATTAATCTTTTTATTAAAAGGGATATTATAAACGTTTTAAAACGCCATAATAATGATGATAATAATAAGATTATTAATGCTAAAAAAATAAATTATAAAATTAAAAGATTATGATATAATGGCAAGTGTGGTATAATATAATAATAATGCGCGGAAAGCAAACAATTGTAAACGGCTATTTTTTATTAATATTTCCTTGCTTATAATATTATGAATTGCTATCCCAATTTAAATACGATTTATATAAAAAAAAATGTTATATATAATATATTTTATTTTTTAATTAATATGCTTTAATTTCTTATGATTTTATTAGATTTTTTGTGCGTAGTTTAATATATTTATTAACAGGATTATGAAATTGTTTAATAAATGCGGGGTGCGGGAGTACCTGCTATTATTATTTTGGCATTGTTAATTATTTTGGCATTAATAATAAAAAGCTGAAATTTACTCCTAACAATTAGGCTAATCGCTTTTTTTTAAAAAAAAGAATTTAGGTTAGGTTTTATTATTATAAAGCGGTTGGGCTAATTGCTGCCATATTAAAGCATATTTTTTGGGTAAGGGAAATTTGCTTAAATAATTGAAGTTAATTGTAACGGTCAGATATTTACTCGGTGTAAATACAGAAGGCTGCGGTTGATCTCTGATGATCGAGAAGTAGGTGTATCACGTACGGGGTAAGACAGTTACTAGTATGGTTGAGAATACTATTTGAAGTTGAGCACGAAGCTCCTATTTAATGGCAGACGTGCCAGTCTTATATAGAACCTTCGTTTTCTCTGGATCCTTTGGCCCCAAGGTCCCAGGCGCCCTGGCTCCTATGGCTCCAAAGGTTCCAGTCATCACGTGACCCAATGTCCACCGTGATCTAGATAACTACTATAACTGAAATCGTGACTACGATGTGTGCAATGGTACCAATCGTTATCCTGTACCATTCCTTGATTGGTACCAGCCCGTAGACTGTACTAATCCCTTGTTGGTACCAATACTCCTATAGTACCATCCACTCGGTGGTACCATCAGTATTCTGGTGCCAACTACTCATTGGTGCAAAGGGGTCCGTAACACTATCCCCCTTCCTGCCTAGCGTGGCCTCCACGCTTAAGTATGCCAAAGGAAATATCGACGACTGCCCACGGCCGTCTTCTTCTTCCATCATGCCTTCCAAGGTGACAAAATACAAACAACGCGTAGCGCTTGCTGAAACAATAAATTCCTACGGCTCTCCTGCAATGCCGTGTTCCAACTGTGTTCGATACCACCGAAAGTGCGTGGTCCTGAATGAGAAGTCCCAACGTTGTGGGGAATGCGTCCGTCGTGGTGTGAAATGTGATGCCCTTCAAACTTCCGTCGACGACCTCCAAAGCCTTCGGATGGAGGAGGACAGGCTGAAGTTTGAGAGGGACATGGCTTTTGAAGCGGCCATGGCTGGCCTGGCTCGCGTCCGCGAGCTCGAGCTGCGCCAGGCTGAACTGAGGGAAAGAGGCAGGGAGATGCTCCGGAGGGGTTTGAAAACTCTCGACGAGCTGGATGCAGCGGAGGAGAAGGACCGCCGAGAGGTGGAAGAGCGAGAGCGACGCGCTCCCCCTACTTCCCAACCCGGTGGTGGCCCATCCGCTCCTTCGTGCGCTGGCGAGACGTTGCCAGATTTTGGGGATTCCTTCTGGGCAGACCTAGGTTTCGTCGAAGGAAACTTCGAAGCAGCCCAGGGCAGTGGAGGTTAGATTTGGGTTCCCAGGTGTTCTCTGAGTGTGGGTACCCTTTCCATTTGATCAAATATTTGGCCTTGCCGTGGAAGTTCTGACAGTCAAGAATAGTCTCTACTTCGTATTCGGCGTTCGGGTTGATCGGTTGTATTTCGGTGACAGGAGCAGGTGGTGCTCCTGGTGGTGCTGGTTCGAGGAGGGATATGTGGAATACCGGATGGATGTTCATTGTCCTAGGAAGCGCTAGCTGGTAATTGACTGGTCCCTTGACTTTTGCAATTTTGAATGGTCCTAGCTTCTTATGATCCAACTTGTGACTTGGTCGTTTTGTCGCGATATTCTTTCGGAGTAAGTAGACTTTATCCCCCTCCTTAAGCGTTGGTCCCATGCTACGCTTCCTGTTGTAGTAGATCGCTGATCTTTGTGCTATGAATAGAATATCGGCTGATAATTCCTCATGCAGTTGCTTCAGCTCGTCTCCCTGCAGCATGGCTTCCTGCGCGGTCCCTTGACCCGCAATTGGTGTGTTGTATGCCGTTGGGTTGTACCCATAATTCGCGTAAAACGGCGATACTCCAATGGTCTCTTGATCCGCGCTGTTATATGCAAACTGGGCGAGTGGGAGTAGTTGAACCCAGTTGTCCTGTTTGTAGTTCACATAGCATCGAAGATAAGTCTCCATTATCTGATTGATTCGTTCCGTCTGTGCGTCTGTTTGGGGGTGAAAGGCTGTTGACATTTTCTGTTTCATCCCTAGGAGTGCAATCAGAGTTTTCCAGAACTTCGAGGTAAAGAGCTTGTCTCTGTCTGAGATCACCTCGTCTGGTATTCCGTGATTCGCAAAGATCGTTCGGAGGAATACCTGCGCCATTTGTGGTGCGCTCTGGGTTCCCAGTACCGGTACCATGTACGCGTACTTGGTGAACCTATCCGTGACCACACAGATCGAATCATATTCGATTTCTGTGACTGGGTCCTTTGAGAGTGGTAGTTCGACCACGAAGTCCAAAGCAATTGACTTCCATGGGCGCGGTGGTGTGTCTGGCGACTTCATGAGCCCATACGGAGCATGGTGTGATGCCTTGTTCCGGATGCATGTGTCGCATGACGATACCACATCCTTGACTATTTTCCTCATACCTGGGAAATAGTATTCCCTGGAGAGCCTTGACAAGGTCTTGGCAACTCCCTGGTGTCCATGGGCCGGCAGCCCATGCTGTTCTTTGACGAAGTCCGTCCTATTCCGTGTTGGGACGTAGACTCGTCCTTGGTACAAGAGAGCCCCAGTGACGGTAAAGGAGAAATCCTTACCCAACTGTCTTTTTTGCTCGACTACTACCGGGTCGTGGTTGTAGTTCTTCCAGATTTTCTCAGAGAGACGGCTCGTCGCTGCCAGTTGTCTGTGGTTGACTACTAGCGAGTCGCCATCCTGCTTGAGTACGGTGTGTGACTCATGCGTCTTGTTCGCGAGATATTCTGGTTTCCTGCTGAGGGCGTCGGCCCTAGCGTTCTCCGTTCCTTTGACATAAGAAATTCGAAGTTTCACGGTAGAGAGTGTTTCATACCACCGAACCTGGCGTCGGTTCAGTTCTTTGGTAGTGGTAAAATAAATGAGATTCTTGTGGTCCGTTAGGATCTGTACCTCATGGGCAGCGCCCTCGAGATAAACCCTCCATTCGCGTACTGCGTCCACAATCGCCAGCAATTCCTTGTCGTATATGTCGTAATTGAGTTCTGCTGGTGATAGTTTCCGCGAATGGTAGGCGACTGGTTGCTATCTGCCGTCCTCGCTCGGTTGGCTGAGCACGGCACCGATGGCGTAGTCCGAAGAATCCGTCTCTATGCGTATTCCTTTGTCAGGTGTGAAGGATGTGAGGACGGGCTCCTTGATGAACATTTCCTTGAGAGCTTTGAAAGCCGTGTCGGCTTCCTCCGTCCACACATATTCCTTGTCTTTGTGGGTCAACTCCGTGAGTACCCTAGCGATTCCTGAGTAACCTTTGATGAATCGTCTATAGAAGTTGGCGAATCCGAGGAAAGATTGTAGTTCTTTGACATTGGTGGGTCCAGTCCAGTCGATGATTGCTTGAATCTTCTTGGGATCCATAGCCAATCCGGTGGTGGTGACCACGTAGCCTAGGAAGACAACCTCTTTCACATGGAAGTTGCACTTCTCTGGTTTGAGGAGCATGAAGGCGGCTTCCAATCTTTCGAGGATCGCCGTCACGTCCTTCACATGCTGTTCCTCATCCTTGGAGTAGACCAAAATGTCGTCCAAGTAGCAGATGCACGTCACGTCCAAGTGTGGCCGCAAAACATTGTTGATCAGACGTTGAAATGTAGCCGGTGCGTTGGTCAAGCCGAATGGCATGACCGTGTACTCGTAGTGACCGAAACGAGTGCGAAATGCTGTTTTCTGTTCTTCGCCCTCAGCCATCCTGACGAGGTTGTACGCGCCTCGTAGGTCGAGCTGAGTGAAGATCTTGGCCCCTGCGAGCCTGTCTCGCAGTTCCTTAGCCAATGGTAGTGCATAACGATCCTTCTTTGTGGCATCGTTCAATCGACGGTAGTCGATGCACATTCGTCGTCCGCCGTCCTTCTTCTCCGCGAAGAGAACGTTGCTTCCCCACGGGGATTTGGACTCCCTGATGAACCCTTTCGCTAAGTGTTCATCAATGTAGTTCTTGATCGTCATCAAGTCTGTTGCCGAATATTCCCTAAGTGGCTGAAATATCGGCTTGGTACCTTCTTCTAACTCGATCCGATGATCGTAGTCCTGGTGTTTGGGCAAGGCCTCGATGCCTCGTTCTTCCTTGAACAATGCCGCAAACTTGTGATATGCTGATGGTATATCCTTCATCAGTGGACCCTCATCTTGGTGTCCGCTCTGTTCCTTGGAGGTGGCGCAAACCTCTCGAACGATCAATGTTCCTGCTTCGTCCTGATAGCAGTTCTTGCAACGACTAAACATCAATTGCCTTTTGACCCAGTTGATTTCTGGATTGTGTTTCTTTATCCAAGGAAGCCCAAGGATAATATCGTGCATCCCGATTCGAGTGACATCGAATTGGATTCTTTCGGAGTGGCCGGCGATGCCCATGTGCAGGGTCTGAGTCCGCACATCCACCGTCCCATTGGCGGCGGCGTTCCCGTCGGCGAGTACCAGCTGGTACCCCTTTTCCCTAACTTCAGTTGGTAGCAGATGCTCGAGCACAACAGCAGGAGATATGAAATTCCCTTGTGCCCCAGAGTCTACCATAGCCCTGAGAGTTACTCCTTTGATTTTTGCTTCCACGGTCAAGTGGCGGTCCCCTGTCGCCGCCAGTTGGCGCACAGGAAAATCCTCTTGATAGAAGTCTTCTGTCAGGATGTTCCTCCAAACCCGGTGGTTTGGTTCTGTAGCTACGACCGTGAACAGCTGATTCCTTCCTAGGATTTGAGCTGGTGGAGTGAGGCGTTCCTGATACATCTGGGTGTCATTGGCTGTGTTGAACCAGAGGCGCCTTCGGCTACCTTCTGACACGACTTCCCAAAGTTCTCCTTCCTCCGGCTCGTCCTGGCCCTCAGGAACAGGTGCAGGTTCTTGAGGGATGATCTGCATGTAGGTTCGAGGGCAGCCGCTGCCGTACTCGACCTGCTTCCATCCAATGTGTTTGTAGTCCCGATAGACTACCTGATACTTCTCGCCCCACTGTGGTCCTCCCGTAGGGACCAGTCCTGGTTCCTCGTAGGTGACCCTGGTGACCTCGTTGGTCCAATGTCGAGAATTCAAGGCCCAGAGGTGTAAGTTCTCCTCTCGCTGGGTGACTTCCCAGACCTCGCCCTGCAGTGGTCCGGAGAGTGGTGGCTGATGTGGTCCTGGGTCCGAGACCCAGCAGAGCTCCTCATCTCCTTCCTCTCCACTGTCTTGTGCCGTGCTACTGTCGTCCTCCACCTGGGCGTGGATTCCGTTGTTTTCAAGTTCGTCCGTGGTCATGTGTTGGAAGCTTGAGGCGTTGAGCTGCCTATTGGGGTGTGGTGGCACGGGGATATCAGTGATATCATAGGCACCCCGTCCCGTTGCATTGATTTGCTTCTTTCCTGACCATGACTTTCCTTGGCGGTGGGAGCTGGCCATGTGGCCCGGAAGACCACAATCGAAGCACAGCTTATCCCGTCGACGTTTGTCCATGACTTCCTTAGAGAGCCCGCCGTTACGTGGCTTTCCCTTGGTTTGCTTCCGAAACGTGGCATCTAGCTCCATTTCTCGGGGGTAGAAGGGTTTCCTGCCCCCTTTGTTCTGATGCATGTGTGTCCCAGAGCGATACTGGCCCTTCCGTTCGAGCGCTCGTTCGAAGTTACGGTTGTCGATCTTGACAGCCATTTCGATGAGCTCCTGCAAGTCGGAGGGTGCGTCCGACCTGGCGACCTCATCCTTGACTCCATCTTTCAATCCCTTGTAGTACTGTGCCTTGAGTGCCTCATCGTTCCAGCTGGTTTGATTGGCGAATTGCTGGAAGGCGGCCGTGTACGTAGTTGCTGACCCGGTCTGCTTTAGGTTCTGGATGTTGCGTTCGGCAGTTCGACCTTGGTCGATGTCGCCGAAGACGCGGTTGATGCGTCCTTCGAACCCCTCAAAGGTCAGAAAGACTTTCTGAGATTCCTTAGACATAGCAGTGGAGACCCTTCCTTCCTTGGTTCTATTCTTGATGTAGTCGGACAGGAAGGTTTCGATCCAGTTAAAGGCAGCCCCACGGAGAAAAGACGCAGCCCAAAGGACCTTGTCTGTGTCCGTGGGGAACTGGTGGCCGTTGAACCCGGTGTAGAGTTTTACCTGAGTGAGGTAGGCCTTGAGCTTGGATCTGTCTCCATGGTAGAGATCCGGGGATGCGATCTTGGGAACGTTCTTCGGATTGAAGGCGTTGGCAGTGGCCAAAGCCTCGGTGGAAGAGTTGGTAGCCATGTTGTGTACGTGAGTCGGTACTTCTGACGAGAAGGTGCTCAAAGTGTAACGGTCAGATATTTACTCGGTGTAAATACAGAAGGCTGCGGTTGATCTCTGATGATCGAGAAGTAGGTGTATCACGTACGGGGTAAGACAGTTACTAGTATGGTTGAGAATACTATTTGAAGTTGAGCACGAAGCTCCTATTTAATGGCAGACGTGCCAGTCTTATATAGAACCTTCGTTTTCTCTGGATCCTTTGGCCCCAAGGTCCCAGGCGCCCTGGCTCCTATGGCTCCAAAGGTTCCAGTCATCACGTGACCCAATGTCCACCGTGATCTAGATAACTACTATAACTGAAATCGTGACTACGATGTGTGCAATGGTACCAATCGTTATCCTGTACCATTCCTTGATTGGTACCAGCCCGTAGACTGTACTAATCCCTTGTTGGTACCAATACTCCTATAGTACCATCCACTCGGTGGTACCATCAGTATTCTGGTGCCAACTACTCATTGGTGCAAAGGGGTCCGTAACATTAATATGCGATTATGCTTATTTTTTGAAGTTGGGTTTAATATTCTTAATAAATCATATTGTAAATAAATGCTAAAAAAATATTGAATAAATAGACTTATAGATAATTTTATTGCGCATTAAAGGAACCATTTTTTATATTTATAATTAAAAATTTTATTAAATTATTTTAAATATATAAATTATTATAATAAGCATAAATATAATATAATATTATAATTTTTTTTAGCGGTTGGCTTGATCATTCCCTTTTAATATATAAAACATAATGCCATTTAGCGATTAGGCCAATTGATCCTTTTTAAAAATATAAAAATCTGTTTTTTCCTTTTATTAATTTTATATTTTTGAAAAGGATTGATTAGCCTAATTGCCGCCAAAAATATAAAATTTGTTTTCCCCCCTATGAATTTTATATTTTTGAAAGGGGCTGATTGGCTTAATCGCCACCAAAAGTATAAGATGCATTTTTCCCTTCTTATTGATTTTATATTTTTAAAAAAGACCAATTAGCCCAATTGCTGGGGGCTGCGATTTGATTTAAATTCTAGATTAATTCCTAATTTTTGGAAAAAAGCGATTAGCCTAATTAAATTTTGTGCGACTTAAAATTATAAAAAATTTTGCCATTTGGCTATTTTTATTGCGCAATTAATATTATAATTTTATTAAGTTTTAATAAACGCAATATAAAATCATTTTTATTTTATATAAATATTAAATTTATATATAAATATATTTAATTCTTTTTTTTTTTGCTTATAAAATAATTTTTGGGTTTTTAAAAATAATGATAGCAAATTATTTTTATGTTTTTTGCTACCTTTTTTTTTATTCACGGCTGCTTTTTTTAATGCTTTCTTTTTTCCTTGCTTTTGTTTTTTAATTTTCTTATTAAAAACATTATACAAATCATTTCCTAAAGCAGTATTAATAATATTAGGACTTGTATTTACTAATGCTAAATTAATAAATGTTTTTATGATAAGACCACCTTTATTTGCGATTTCAATAGCAGGACAAATTGAAATTAATAAGAAAAGGTTATTAATTATAAGCGGAGGCGCAAACATTGGCGTATTTACCTGCAAACAAATTATGAGAAAAGATATAATGAATAATGCGTTTCCAGCGTTTTTTAATAGCAAAGGGGTTTTTTTAACAGCTGCAGCTTTTTCACGCTATTAACAAGCTTTTTAAGCTTTTCTTTTTTTATTATTTTTTTTTGCCGCTTTTTTAAGTACTTCTTCCGCTTCTTTAAATATTTCTTTTTTTCCGCCTTATTTTTAGCTTTTTATTTAGCTTTTATAGCATTAAATGCAATAATTGCCGGCAAATTCGAATGTTTTATTTTTTGAATATTATTATTCTTATTATTATTTTTAAATAAATTTTTATTATTCTTAAGCCTTGGTTTTTTATTTTTAGCTTTTTTGGTTTTTTTTGCAGCTTTTTAAGCTGCCTTTTTAATATCTTGCATAGCTTGGGCATGTACTTTTGCTTGCTCATTCGCCTTTTGTTAATGCTGCTGCTTAATTAAGCATTTTTTTTATGGTATTATTATGCTTAAATAAATAAAGTGTTTTTTGGCCTTATAAATTATTAATAATTCTTATTCTTATTTGCGAATAAATTATAATTGTTAATTTAAATAAGAGGATTAGGTTTTTGAAATTAATTTGAAGCATTTTATTAAGCGGAAGTTTTTGATCTTTTTTAGCTAGTTTGATATTAAACTTTTATTATGCAGCTTTAATGCTTAATGCGCTTTTTAGCAGCGTTTATAGCAGTTTTAAAAAAAAACATTCCTACTTTTGATGAAAGGTAATTGTTTGCAAGAGTTATTAAAAGCATTAAACATATTTTGGCGTTTTTGTATTGCTTAATAAAATCGAGACTATTAATATAAGCAAAAACGTGGGCAATAATTGTGTTTAGGCAATAAATTATTTTAATATTAAGGGATTTATTATTTATGCCTTTTTTTTATAACCTAATCCATAGCTTATAATTCTTATTTGGATTATGAATATTAATTTTTTGGATATATTAAATGAATTATAGCCACATTATATATGCTTTAGCTTTTATTATAATTCATTTATTTTTTGAAGTTCTTATAATTTTGGATTTATTGAATATATGGATATTTGCATAATTTCCCATTTTAAACGCATTAAATAAATAAGTTTATAATCATATTTTGATATATTGTGAAAAAAAGAAAGCTATAATTGAATTTGGTGAAGGCGTAGGTGATGAGAATTGTTACAATATTGGAATTGCAGGAGTTGGTGGCAAAACTTTTGTTTTAGCTAGGTTATATGTGCCATTGCGCTTTTTTTTTTTAGCTGCCATAATATTATTATTGATTTTAATCTTTTTTTGCTATATTATTATTATTAGCTTAATATATATGCCTTATATTATAATATAATTTATATGTTTTGCCTTAACGGCTAATGTTAGCATATTTATTTAATTGCCTTTGGCATTTATTTATTTTGCCATTTGCAATGCTATTAAAGATGGCGGAGCTTATGCCATAAATTTGGGGGTAGGTCCAAAAGGCTTAAAAGGCATAATAGCGCCTTTAGCAAGAATGGCAGCTTAAAGGGCATTTGAAGGAATTTATATAATATTAGGAATAAGTGGTGGCATTAAAGCTATAATAGATTTATTGTTATTAGCCTTAAATTTATGGTGCTTATTATAGCACTTTTGCTTATACTTTTAGCAAGAAATGTAATCGAAATTTGGGATATGTTTATTATTATATTTATGGCAGAATTGGCAAATTATTATAATAAAAAAAACGATTTATGTATAATAAAAAGATTATAAAAAGAAAAATTAATTGCATTCATATTTTTTGTTATGGCTTAGATAAGCCTTAATTTTTATTTTATAAGGAAAATTCCTTTTTTGCAATTGTAACTGCAGCAAATTCATCACTTTTAGCGCTTTTTTATTAATAATTTTAATAATTTAATTAATTATTGTGATATTAGCGGAGGTTATAATATGGCAAATATATAAGATAGGGTAGGTAGAAAATAGCGGTTAAAAAGCTTTAAGCATTTGAGGTAAAGGAAGTAATTAATTTAAATTTAAGATTATGGCCAATGGCGCAAAAATTGAAAAAAATTTGATTAATAGAAATATATAAAATTAATCATATTTATTTATAAAATTAAAATATTTTTAATTGTTTTGCGTTTTGCATTTTCAATTTTCAAAATTACGTTTCGCGACCATTGGGTCTTAACAAACAGCCGTACACAGGTTTAGTCATGATCTACTCCGAAACGCATGATGGCAAAATCAGGAGGGAAGTGGTAATCTGGACGTAAAGAAATCGCAATATCTTAGCGAGCGTGGTAACTTTAGTACCCTAGTTTAGGACCCAATCACAACCATTTGTTGGACTTCAGCTTGTGTTGTTGGTACATTTTACTTAGGTGAGAATAACGTTCTTGGACTCGACAAAACCGAAGTGAAGTGAATAATAAAGCACAGATAAGGAAAGATTGTAAAGATCAATGCGGGGGGGAAAACGCCGTGAACATTGAAAGGAAGAGCACGAGCACGGGTCGAAGTAGGAGATCAACAGTAAAGACCAACGAGGACGGGAATCGCAGTAATCAGATCGAAAACATAAATACGAATGATCATATACGAGAGGAGAAGATCCACAATCATGAAAAGGAAATGAAGATAATTCCCACCACGGGATGAAAGCTCCCTTCCCCTCTATCTTCTCATCCGTCGTAACGTTACTCCTCCACATCCATCGCTTCCAACCCGTCGCCATCCCCCTCCGCATCACTATCCCCTACGTCAACATGATTAGCAGTAACATCGCGCATTCCTCTCCCACCATGAAAAATTCTCAAATGCTTTCCCAACCCATCGCGCCTACTAAACCCCTTCTCCTTGCTCTTGCTCTGCGATCTGCAATTTGGGAACGGACACTGGCATTTTCGGCGACTATGATCGTGGCTTTTCATGTGTCGGATGAGGTCTTTAGATGTGTCGTATGTCCAGGCGCAGGTCGGTAGGGAGCAAGGATTGGTGTGGGAGTAGGTGCGGATGTGTGTGCTAGGGGTGATTGTCAGCTTTGGGTTGGGTTGGAGAGTTGAAAGTGTCCATGAGTGGCAAAAACGAGTGATCAAGGTGACTCACAGTGCTCGAGAATAAGAGGAGAAGTCTCGGGAACAGAGAAGACACCCGAATTTGTTGTTTGAGAGAGTCGTCGGAGATGATGCTGCTGTTGCTGGTGATTTCGGCGATGATGGAGGTAGAGGGCGAGGCGCCAGAAAAGCTAGAGTTGGAGGGGATGCTTGACTCGATGCCGGTGATAGCTGGCCTGAAGGAGAAGACGATGATGGTTGACTACTTGATGGAGTCGACAAGTTGGAAGACGCGATCGATGGCGCAGCGAGCTGATATCCTTGAGACGACGGCCGTATCTCAGGACTGTCGTTCGATGCATGATCTTCTGAGCTCGGATTGGCAGAAGAGAAATGCAGTTCGTGGTCAAGCTCGTCTGCGCCATCGCTTCGGTTGCCTGTGGAGACGAAGACCTAACCGAAAATCAGTAGCTCCCGGTGCATTTCGAAAATATCACTGACATGTGAAGGGTGTTCTGTTGGCAAGCAAGTTTCGCAGTGGACATTCGACTGAATCGGAAGGTCGGGGTTACTGCTATCCAAGAGAAGTGTCCGCGGATCCAAAGTTGGTGGCTTACTGGGTGATTCGAGGTAACAAAATTTGCAGAAGTAGAGAATTGGAGTACTGTCTTACAGCCAGGGGATTAGACAAGAATCTGGTCCAAGTGGTCTTAGTTTTGTGAGTGAAACGGTCCAGAATTCTACAGCGAGAATGTTGTGATTGCGGGAATGATGAAACCTTATATCCTAGAGTAGAGAGCCGCGGTTGGAGGCTACCAATGACCATTACACAATTACTTATGCTCAATTGATCGATCTAATTGAAGCTTATTGTATGTGGGTGCCCGACTGTAGTGCGAGGTGGTTTGGATCAGAGAGGCCGCCAATCAGAATTTACAATTCGGATCAGAGCCTTGTCTAGAAACCATCTCCGATTGAAGCACATCAAGTGAACTTTGACTCACGAGTTTATCTTGCGCGCGATGGTGCCGACAGCCAATTAAATGCTTTTCACAAGACACATAGGATTGCATTGGGACTCGGTGTGGTTTGGCTGCATGGCCTTGCTGAAGGCCACCAATTGCGTTGAGACATGTTCATGCTCGGATATGCAGCCTTGCCATATGTACTCCGATAACATGCAACGCATATGATGGTGTGCAGCTTTGAAGTGTTATTGGCTGGTAGCAGAAACCTGTGATTGAAGCTTGACGAAACTATTGAGAAGAATTTTGGGAGTATCAGACTTCGGACGAGTGACGAAGGTGCAGGATTGCCGGTAGTACGACGAGATCATTGGAGCGAAAGACTTCGCTTACGGGCATATCGAGGACTAGAATACCATAGACGCAGATTTATGTCCTCTGCTCCGGTTTACCAATCGGGTGTAACTTTAAACTCCAATTCAACAAGTCATTAGAGAGCGCTTAGATCGTACACCTCGAAGTAGACCAGACACAAGAAGACGAGCACAGGACTTTAAATTAAATTGTAACAGACTTTTTGTGACTGCAAAATTGTAAGGATCTAGCGATCTTCGAAGCATCGTAAACGATCATCTTTAATTATTGGAACGCAATTTGACTTTGAACCAAAACCCAGATGCCAATCCGAAATGAAAGCTTGTATGAGAAATCCAACTCAGCAGTAATTAGACAAACAGAGAATGCAAATCTCGCTCTAACCATGTGTAACATCTTTTACTGACTCGAACTCCGGATCCTCCCTCTCCTCCTCCGTCTCGTTGCGATGGAACACCCTCAAATGCCTCCACAGTAAGTCCTGTCGACTGAAAGTTTTTCTCTTACTACGACGCCGAGAAGCACATTGCTTGAATGGGCATTGAAAAGTCTCGGCATCTTGACTATGGCCTTGGAGGTGTCGTCGTAGATCTTTGGACGTGTCGTAACTCCAGAGACAGTTTGACTTTGGACAGATGTGGGTGTGTTTGTAGGATTGGGCGTGAGACCTTGTTGGGTGTTAGCAAATAAGTGACTGGCAGATTGGGAAGAGATGACAAACTGTGCTTGGGAATATGTTTTGAACTTGCTGCGGGGGCACTGTGGACACTTGAAGCGGCTGTTGGGGAGAGCCAGCGGGCTTGAGGCGAGTGTTGAAAGTGGTTGAGTTGGAGTGAAACTTTGGGGAAGTGGGCTGTGATCAGGGGATGACGAGTTTGAAAAGCAAGCTGGCGGAGAGAGGCTTGTTGAGAAAGAAGGAGCAATGCATTTAGGTGCTAAGAGGATATCGGATGATGAGAACGGTGACTGGTGATCGTTTGATTCGCTGCTTTTCCAGATCTCCCGCCTTGTAACAGGGCTCAAGAGAGTTCTCTCTCGACTCGACGTAATCTCTACAGCAGAGACTTGGATTGCTCCAGCATCGCTCAGAGCATATTGATGCAAACTGCATGGTGCTGGGACTTGGTTATACGTAAGTCGCCTAGGGTTTATCGTGGGGGTATCGTTTGAGGAGTCGAGATAACAATCTAGACAGAAGTTATTGAGGATTAGGTGGAAAGTTGGCCGTTGCAGTGACGGCCGCCACTGGTGCCGTTGAACAATGATAATTAGATGGAAGGGTAAAGTTGTAGAGGTGAAGAGGTATAAGTGCAGTGCTGTGGAGCAGGAGAGGAATAATCGAGGTGAAGACTGCACTTTCTATACGCAAATCCAGATGGTAACACACTACAAGAGAAGCCAGCGGCCACCAATGAGGAGGATATGGAGGGTACGCAATCCTGCTCAGCCTTGCACATGCTTCAATTCTGAACGGCCACTCGAGCCGGGCGAGATACGGAATTTCTCTAATCACAACGTGCATTTTTAAATGCAGGCCGTTGAAGACAACACTGGTATTTCTGCCCAATCGCTCGTGAGCGACGAATAATATCGAATACCACAAGGGCCAATTGGCTTGGCTATGTGCTGGCTACACTGCCTTGCCGAAGGCCACCAATGAACGACGCAAGTGTCCAACCTCGATTACAAGTGGTCCGATGAGTTGCCCGCGGCAAGCCGCACCAAATAAAAGCAATTGCGTGCATATCTACTATCTTCGTGCTCAGTAATGCTTGATTGGTGGCCGCTGGTCTCGAAGAGGAGTGCTGTCAAATGCCTTTGATAACATGCCAAAACATCGAAAGGACGCTGACGTGAGTGCGAAGATTAAAGAATTGCAAACACAACCCAGATCCGTTCAGCCTTCCTCAGTACATAATACACCCACCACCGGCATTGATCGATTGACTTGTAAGGCACCGACTATCCTTACCCGCCAGCCAACAAACAACTGAAGCAACTTCTTCTATAGTCCCAACTTTGTTTTGCAACAGCGTTTGAGTTTTTTGCATCTCCAGAATACCCTCCGGGATAATATCCAACTACTCAGATTACACCGGCCCAGGACTCACCACATTCACCGTCATTTCATTCTCTTTCAACCCCGCAGCTTTAATCGAGCAGTATAATCTCAATTCCTTGAATCCTGCTCGGCTTACTACAGAGCTGATGTTAATGATTCGACCACTAGCTGCGAGGTACGGGAGGATCGCCTGGGTTATCAAAAAGGCTCCGCGAACGTTCAGATTGTGACGTAGGAGAAGTCTCCGGGTGTGAATTTTCCCAACGGTTTCATTACTTCACAGCCCGCGTTCTTGATTGGTATGTTGATCTTTGTTTTTCGGCCGTTGTTGGTGAACCATTTGTTGATAGTTGAGGCGAGGTCTGAATTTGCCTCAAGATCGGCTTGGATACCGAGGACTCGGGGTTTGTAGGCAAGAGATTAGTCCGATATTGAAGGCCAGTAGTAGCTGGGTTGGAATTTGGGGAAGAATGGATGATGATAAGCTGGAGATGGTTAGAAAGTAATTTGAGGAGACAGAACAACGTATGTCTGCACATCTACTCGCAAACTCGAGAGTCATTCCTTCATCAAGTCCCGGGATTCACCTGTAGTAATGGCAGTCTAACTATTCATCGGAAGTGAAGTTTGGCCCGTCATAATATCTGATAGAGGTTGGTGTGTCAAGTTTAGACAGTAGATAAAGAGGATTGAGGACTACCATCTGGATGAGAAGAAGAATGAAAACCGAAAATGCACGAGACGAACCACTGAGTTTTTTTAGAGGAAAAATCCCTGCTACTTGGCGCGCGATGTGTTATGGCGATGTTAAGGCTGTTTAGTTTAATCCGACTCCTGAGGTCGTCACGACTCATTAGTGAGGATCTCTCAACGTGCCGATCAGTCAAAGTACTATGTTATGGAGGAATCGATTCGATTGTTCAAAGTCAGCTGTCTTTGAAAAATTCATTTTCCACACTGTGGGGCGGCCGATAAGCCGTTGACAAGTCCTTAAGGTCTACAGCTCTACATTGTGGCCTTTGTTGACTTTATTTGAAGCGGGTTGTTGCGCTCCCCAACCCTCTCTCATAAGCGAACGCTTGTGTATTCAAATGGAAAATAACGCTGCCCTGACAACAGCTTCGTAGTTTCGCTTATAAATTAGCCTTTACATTGACAATATCATCTCTGGTCTCTTTTCACTTACTATCTTTCATATCACAACCTTTATCGTGGCGGTTGGGTCGTTGTGTGAGGGTCATCTTTTCGGTGATAATCTTTTCGGCGATAAGATAAGATCGCTAGCTTCGCCGGTCTTTTCCTGCAGCCATCCGGAAGACTTCGAAGCTTCGGCTTTGCATCTTCGTGCATCTCGATTCTGTGACTACCAAACGCCTTTTGCAAGCGTCATTCTGCTGGGCAGCATAGCTGAAGAACAGATGCAGGCGCATTGAGGGCATTTTGGCTCTATGCTATTGCTCTCTCTGACATCCCCAGCAAGTGAGCTCTTCTTTGCTCGACCTGCCAAAGCTTTCAACCCCGCCGTCCCGCATTGCATACGTCGAAGCTTAAGCACGTCAAAGCCTTCTCCACAAGCAGCATCCTAGACTATAACACCTCACAACGATGTCTTCTGGGTCAGTGCCGTCTGTGGATCTTATGTGCTTGCGTACATGCTGACAATGATATTAACAGGTCTCTCAAGGATCTTTCTAGGTCAATTGCAGCCTCTGCAGCAAACCTCACTCTCCCTCTGCCCTCCGATCTCAGCCAGGTCATAACCGCATACCTCGACAAGCACGCAGTCTACGATGATGGAGATTCTCAGCGTCTGCAAGAAGAGCTCTTGACAATCTACCGTACTTCTATCCTCGACCGTCCATCACGACTTGCGCCATTCCTAGCCATACTACGAAGCTTGAAGCCGAACATCAGAGGCTCTGGCAGACTCCTGCAATGGTGGGATAGACTTTCAGGGCCGATTATAATAAATCTAGGGGTGGAGAAGGGATTGGCATTTGAAGCCAGGGACACTGTGTTAGAAATTCTAATATATGACGAGGAAGAGGAAGAGCATTTGAAAGATGCTAAAGCTAGCAGTGCTGCGGTGGCAGAAAATGTAATGTCGACATGGTTGGCGAAGTCCAAATTGGCATTGGACGAATTCAACGAGCATGCCAAGTTCGTGGAGAGCCAGATTCAATTGATATTGCTGGCGTTTGGAAAGAGGAGGCCAACAGTAAGCTTACTTCCAAGAACCCAGAACCAAGTGCTAACTTTAATCAGGACTTGTTGACCACAATCAACAAATTTTTCGTAAAGAAGGCCAGTCGCATATTGTCACTTTCCCTACTCTGCGAGTTCTTCCGTCATCAACCTCCACACCTCCACCAGCTTTTGCAAACCCCGTTGTTCGACAATTTGCTACGATGCCTCCAAATCGATACCTCGACGAGGGTTATATCATTGGCCATGACATCTTTAATCATGTTCTTGCCGCACATCCCTATATCTTCTTCGAAGCATCTACCTGCTTTGTTCAATATTTATAGCCGGATGCTGTTCTGGGACAAGGAGCGGAAAGCGGCAGAAGTGTTGCCTCAACCGACTGGCGATGACGAACAACCATCAGCACCGGAGGATGGAAAGCAGTGGCAAAAACTCTCGTACTTGCTGGAATCGGAAGACGATACCGTCCCCGAGCTCTTGCATTACTTTACATTCCTGTACGGGTTGTATCCCATCAACTTCATGAGTTACATTCGAAAACCGCAGAGGTACCTGCGGCATGCAAATTTCCCAGGAGCTGATGACCTGGATATCGAACCTACGGAGATCAGACAACGGTCTGAGGGGTTTAGACAAGTTCACTTGATGCACCCAAACTTTTTCATGCTCACACTGGAGTCCGAGCTTACTGATAATCAGCGATGGCAGAAGAGCTCAGCTGCAGATGTCGTCGCAGAATGCATGGCCCTATTTGTACCAGGCGAAGATCAGCAGCACGTTTCAAGAACACGAGGGGTAACGAATAATGTTGAACTGAACACGGATGTTCCAGATCAACCGCTTCTCGATTCGGATGCTTCGCCGTTTCAGCCTAGACACAGCTGGACTCGGTCGACTGCTGTAACATCGCCAGAAGGATTCCGATCCTCGTCGGGTCTACATAGGAAGCTTTCACAAACGTCACAGTCCTTGCTATCTGTCGCAGACTCCCCGTTGCTACAACCATCGGATCGTCATGACAGCCCCACTATCCCACCGCAGAATCTTGGATCTCACACAAATCAGCTGTCTGATATGCTTGGTTCCCAAATCTCAACCAGAGGAAGCCTGCATCGAGTTCTCACTAACGACTCAGAGGCTTCTCTACCTTTGTCCCAGGATATTGATCCAATTCACATGAGCGGTCTGTTTGACACCTTGACAAGAGAGACTATTCCTCGTTCTCCATCTCTGAGGCCCACAACAGGCGCGACAGCTTCAAAGGTTGCGTATCTTCAGCGTGAGATCCAATTGCTGAAGAATGACTTGAACTTTGAGCGTTATCTAAAACAACAACACCTTTCACATATCGGCAAAATCCGCAGGCAGCAGATCAGAGAAGCAAGAGTTGAAGCAGAGACGCAACATCTGATCAACTACAATCGTGGGTTGAAATCAAAGCTTGAAGAGGCCAAGAGACAGAACACCCAGATGAAAAAAGAGACTGAGAAGTCAAAGACTCACTCTAGAAAGTGGGAAGCGGACTTGACTGCCAAATTGCGTATTCTCCGAGAAGAACAGAAGAAGTGGAATGTTGAGCGGGAGCAACTTCTTGCAGACCTCACCACACAACGAGACAGCAACGCTAAGTTGAAGAATATTACGGTGGAAGCTGAGAGCAGGGCACTCGCCGCTGACCAAACTGTGGATAGCGTCAAGAGCAATCTCGAGGAGTTTGAGCGTTTGCGAAAACAATCTGACGAGACGTCCAAGAGGATCATGCAGTTTGAAGCAGGCGCACGGGAAGCCGACATTGCCAAGGAAGACAAAGAGGCAGCTTTGAGCCGAGTTCACCTCCTTGAAATGGAGCTCGCTGTCCGAGATACAGAGCTTGCGAAATCCAAAGCCGCATTCATAGCTGAGTTGGACAATTTTCGCAACCGAGACCGAGATGATGCACGTTCATACCGAAGCAGCGACGAGTCAGAAAGAGCACAGCTTTCACATGTATTCCTCGACACTACCATGGCAGCTTCGCGCCATCGTATCAGTGAACTTACCATGTCTTACAGCCACCTTCACAAAAAATACACGCGTTTACAAGCAGCATATGCAGACGTCCGAGAACATCTCGACGATCTCCAAGGTGGGGATGAACCATTACTGGGCGGCTCCTACACGTACTCCAATAACTCGCCTTCTCATCGGTACAAGAGTCGTGCCCATGCTCGTTCCGACCCAGAACAAACTACGATCTTCGAAAGTGGTCCTGATACCTCTTTCCCTGTTCGTCCGAGCCGTCTCGACACCTCCTATCGCCATGGCTCCCCAGCCGACGGTCGGAGTCCTGTCTCTAGCGGCGGATATCCTGGTCAGCATTTTCAGGCTCCACAGCCGTATGGACCACCTAGTATGGCCGGTACAGGTAAGAGTGGTGAGAGTGGGAGTGGTGATAGCCATGGGAATGGTGGCTCTGTACCGCCGAAGATCAAGCCGCAGAGTGATGTCAGGGTGTTTGGTCGTGGTAAGATTCTTCGTCGTTGCCTTTCCTTTTTCCTTTGCGTTTCACGTTCGCAGAGACTGTGTGGCTAACGACATACAACAGGTGGTGTCCAAAACATCGGCAAAAAAGAAAAAGAAAAGAAAGAGAAAGCAAAAGAGAAAGAAGCCAAGGATCTCGGGAAGAGTGAAGGTCCTGCTACGCCTGAAACGCCAGCCAGAAAGGATAAGAAGCATGGTGTGGGGATTCGCGGGATTAGGGGCTTTGGACATATTTGATGGGTGAGAACAAGGGTTGAAAATGTTGTATTTTGATTGTATTGATTGGAAATTTGATGGCGTTTTAGGAAGGGGTGGATGGGTGTCCGGCGAGGGAAAAAGTGTTTCCGGGATCAGGAGTTGGGGTGTAAGTTCTTATGTTGAGGAATGCTTCTCATTAGGAATGCCCGATCAGAAGCAAGAGAAACGGGAAAGGAGATTGGATCAATGTTCCAACAAGTTAGTACAATGCACAGATGTCTCGCATCATGTCACGTCACATCAACTTTTGATCATACACTCGATCATCATTTTCGTCCTGTTCAACTCCATTCACCATAACACTGACAAAGCACGCTGCCTCCAATCGCTCTGTCCGGAGACTTACTCTTTCAAGGGATTCAGCATGTACACTCACAGGCACATCCGCGATTATAAATACCCGCAGAGGTAGGAGAAGTGGAGAGCAAGTTCAACTTGAACAAGTTCACCATCGACCATAGAGCTGGAGTCTGGAGATCGAGGGGGGGGGTTAGGAGAGGGAATTTGTGGCTGCAGCAGGGGGCTTGCGGGAGGTTGGAAGGGATGGACGCAGGTGTGAGAATGATTCGTTGTCCAGTCCCGGAAGGACATTAGCAAGTGTCGATTGGGACGCCTTCATCAATGCTATGGGTGAGGAAGAAGTGGGATTCGTTGCGAGACACAGTGCTGGAGGCGCCGCGTACACATTCGAGCCCTGTAAGACTTCGAAATGGGCTGGCAAAGGAAAGATCGTCTTCCATAAGCCGCATCCGACACCCACTTTAGACAGCGTTATGATGAGCATCAACGGCAAGCGGATGAAAAAGTGGTTCGGATGGAGTGAGGAGAGTTTCGTTTTGAAATCATGATCGCCGATTCATGAAGCAAATTGAAGGTGTTGAATTGATGAAATGGTGACATGGTTATTATTTTGCGGTTGATGACTTGGGTCCATAGCTAGTGTCTGATGTTTGACGCTTAAAAGCACTTGAGAAGACAGGATTCAGTGTATTTATGACTGCTTTGTGCTCATCAGCAGCGTAACGGACCACTTTTTGTGGGCATCATCGGCGAATGAATTCAAGTACCCTTCTCAAATCCTTCCACCATGAGAGGACGCACAGGACTGTATGGAACCTGTTTGCGCGTCCAAAATGTGGCCCACTGGGGAAGACTCAATTCAATAGCTATTCATTTTCTGGGCTTTTTGTTTCCTGTTTGAGGGAGATGCATTAGACATTATTTTTTGTCGCATATCTTGAAGTTCACAATCGTCCAATCTACTCAGAGCAATATTCCCGCAAACCCAGCCACTGCTACCAATGTAAGCATCGTACTAAAACACCTCACTCGCACCATGTTCCCCGCCTCGGAACTAATATCTAGTTAGTCTTATCTCTAATCAGGCACCAAACACAGAGACTCACGCAGCTGAACTCGTCCCCGCAGGCGCACTTCCTGTGCTTGTGGGACCAGATCCAGAGCTGGACTTTACATCCGAAGAATTATAAGTGTTCTTTTCATCAGGTGTCCAGCAAGTGAAGCCAACTCCCGAATCGAATTCTTTGGGCGTGAAGGTGAGAGAGGAGAGGTTCTTGCCGAGGGCTACGCAGTCAAGATCGCCTATACTTCTGACTATCAGGTAGCCGATTGATTTGAGTGACGGGAGTGAGATACTATTTTTGTGAGCTGTGAGTTGGAGTGGGACGGTAGAGTGGGAAGAGTAAAGTGGACGTACGAGTCAAAACTGCCGTCGAGGAGACCTCCACCGGTGACGTTTGTGAGTGCGGGGAGAGTGAGAGTTTTGGTTTCGTAGTTGTCGATCAATACAATATCCCCGGCTATTGCTGTGAGCTTTCTACACCTCGTCAACACCTGTTTCTGATTTGATCACTTGATATGTTCTGGGTGAAATGCAGACTCGCAGCACTTTCGCCCCAGAATTGAATCAGACTCACGGGAAATCAACACTTGTCAAATTATCCAAATACCCAAACAACACGCCCCCCGCAGTCGTATTCACCAAATCCGGCATTGACACCGTAGTGACTGCATCATCGACTCTAGTTGAGCCCCTGAGCTTCGGACCAAGATACCCCGAGCTGAAATGCCCGATGGATCGCACACCAGGAAGCTCAAATGGTCCTGAGAACTTATGGGAGGGCCCAACCATCCATTCTAGTTCAGGACAGGTCGAGTAGAAGGAGATCTCGGTGCTGTTGTCGATGTTCACCATGTAGTCTGTACAGGACATGGCGTCCCCATCTTGGGCTATCTTATGTCAGTTGATGAGGCTGATTGAGACGGTGGAATACGTACCATAGACAAGGCTTGGAGCAGCCAGCAGAGCTCCAGCAAACAACATTTGTGAGGGAATCATGATTTTGAATAGAAAGAGCGGGCGGGGTTGGAGTGTCAGTGTCGCAGAAATACTGTGAGATATAAACGACGGACAATTTTTGATGAATTTGAACGAGTGGCAGTAACGAAGAATAGATCTCCCAAAGAGGGAATTGAAGAAGATATATTCTGGTCAAGATGACTGTTCGCCGTAATGACTGCAATTTTTCAAGTGGCGGTGCCCCAGTCCTTGATGTGGCCAGCCTCGCTTAAATTAAGCATACGAGATTTAGGGGTTTCCAGCTTCTATTTTCGTCTAGTCTCACTGCGGCCTTGTGGCACAGCATCACTCGACCGAGGGCTAAATTAAAATGAAGAGTTTTGCCTGAAGAGAAGTAATACCCCGTATGAGTTACGGAATTTGAGGGCTGGAACTTACCTACAGCTCGTTTTAAACTGTTCTCGTGCGGTTGGCTCTTGATAAATAATGGCTTTGAAATGCTCATGACTTTCGTGGACATGTATATTTCAATGAAATATGATGGAAGAAGATGGTAAAGACATTTGCAGCACGTCCTAAGCTCTCTTTTTCAAAATACGACCAGGCTTACGACCCGACATCACTTAGACACCTGAAGAAGTTTCAATAAAGTTTGGGTATATATGGAGTCCGGCTTCGATCAATAAATTCTCAGCGCCACAGCCTGTGAAATCTCGCTAAAGCTGGCCCGTCAGCCCAGAAACAACAAAAAAGTTGCGAGGGGGTCGAGGTAGGAGTCGCTGCTCTTACCAAATGCAATGCTAGAAACTCGCACTCGAGGCTTTAATGTTGTCGAACAGATCATATTATCCGTTTGGTGGTGATTCGCTTGCGACTTTTAGCCTGAAAAGACAAAGGGGTTGCATCGAGAGCAAATATACAAATGTAGCAAAACAAGTTAAGATATGAATATCTATGCTTTCAAATCAGATATTCTTTCTTAAAAAAAAACCTTTAGCACGTCGTGAGGCCGAGTTGTGTGGCATCGCAAATGAGGACTTTTTTTTTTTTTGGAAAAGACGCTAAAAGTCGCTGCATCGCCAAATCGGCAATTGGTTTCGATCTGATGCAGTTTTCAGCTTCAATCGACGTTTCTATTCGAGTATTTTAGCACTGACTTATTGAGAGAGACGGTAGCTATGCGATATGTAAGATTCTCCAGAGTTTGATCTGGCGCTTTCTTTCTCTTCTTTGTGTTGTATTGCGTGACAACAAGCGGTTGAGGAAGTGAGTAGCCTCCAGGAATCCCCCCTTTTCATTTTACCCAAATCCGCCTGTAGTTGGATGCCCCTAGCGGCCATTGTGCCTTTGGGGTATAAGGACACACACGTTCTACCTTTTGGGACTTTTCTCGAGGATCTGGACGTTGTGACGTTGAAAACAAAAACGCGGACGCTAGCGGATTGTCGAAGCGAGATTCAGTAGCAACAAATAAAAGCAGCTCCGAAATCGAACTCTCCTTCCTCCAAATCAATACCCTGTCAGAAGTGAAGTCGACTTTCACAGGTGGTCTGCTGGCAACAAATTTTCTTTGCTTCTTCGGCCTCTACAAAAGCCTTCCTTCCTCGAATCAGCTTTCGCTTCCAAGCAACCACGTCAAGAAACTCTCGATCTCGACGAGGAACAACCCCACAGCACCATCTTCGCGACACCGCGGTATTCCCAAGACTCCAACCCTCTTCAGCCCGGCCAACGAAGCTATAGCTTCTGATCTCTCCAACGTACCACAATCATCGACACCCTCACGATGGCTTCCTCAGACCCCACAACCTCAAGTCGCGATCTCCCCACCTCCGACCTCGTGCCCGCCAACCACCTTTGCAGTCGGCGATACCAAGATAATCGCCACCTACAAAGGCGAAAAGATCGAAGGCTTGGTCTTGTCGCACGCGCTGTGCATGGCAAGTCCTGTATGGAAGAACTTCGTCTTTCTACCGTGGGGTACGCAAGGTGCAAGCCCCCTTGCCATGGACTGCAGTGAAGATGATGGTGATGCTTTATTGATCCTGATGAATATAATTCACCTCGAATTTCACAAAGTCTCCAAAGGCTTGCCAGAAACGATGGTGTATCAGGTCGCCATTTTGTGCGAGCAGTACCAGTGTGTTCGAATAGTCGCTCCATGGATTGATCATTGGGTATCAAGCGAAGCTGCGAAAAGATCCACCCCGCCCGGGTGGCTATACATCTTATGGGCTTTCGGATTGGAATTCAAGTTTGCAGAGGCTGCCATTGCAATATCACATGAGATGTACTATGCCCAAAAACAGGATTTGTGGGTTCTCTTCCCGGTGGCGTTGACCCCTGAGGAATTGCCAGATGGCCTTTTCGGTATGTTTAAGTCTCTTCAGTTCTTTATCTCCCCTTTTAGCACTTTGAGCTTTGGTTGGCTTTCCCATAAGGAGAGTTGTATTCTCTAACAAACTCTATAGCCAGCATGGTAAATTACCGCTTGTCCGCAGTAAAGGCTCTTCTCGATGGCGCCGAGAACCTAGTGAAACCTTACCAGAACGAAAAAAAGCCAGTCTGCCAGGTCAAAGAAGCGAGCCAGGGCCGGTCAATGTGCGACTCTGCCGTTCATGATGAAGTCATGACTCATCTGAAATCGTTCGGAGTTCTTTCCCGCGGGGATGCCAGCCATTTCAATCGCATTTCTCTCAATGGCCTCTATTCCAGAATCTCTAGTCTACACCTAGATTTCCTAGAACTTCCCATTCTTGGTGAATATCATTATTGTGGGATCCAGCTGTACCTCGACATGAAGTATCATCTTCATGCTTTTCTGAAAAAGAACTCAAGGGCTTCAAACCCTGTCTTAGAATCCCATCGCCGTCATATGCGAACTCAGCGGGAGAAGCTTTGATTCGCCACGGGGCGAGTACCACAGCTTTCAAAAGGCGCAAGCACTCAATTGTTTCCAGCAAGTTATGAGCACAGCAGAAAACTCTGAATTCATTGAGGGAAATATGGGCCGGTACGAGCTCTTTTTTTTTTGGCGTTTTCACCACTGCATCTTTCATCTTCGAATAGCCGCAGCGATTTTCAAGCGGAAAAAGATTCTCTGCAAAACAAACACATGACATCATGGTGTCTTCAGCTATGCATTTTTGCCAGCATTGGTCGTGGGCAAAGACGGAGAATCTCGGCTCCCAGGCTTCGTTTTACTCGGAATGCGTTTTTCCCCCATCGCACCCCTTGGAGCTCAGCCATGTCTACCTACACAGGAGTTCAAGGACTGTATTTCGGCAGTAAGCTAGGATCTGGTCATTTCTGCTACTCATTTTTCTCAACAGCCTACCTGTCAATACTGTAGTAAGTGGACCACCTGGACAGGTCGGGAGCGCTACAATTACTCAATATTGAGCAAAATTCGCGCCTCACTAGAAAATAAATAAACTTCAAGCCAATCTCAAACTACCCCCTGTGACAAATGCCACCTCATTCCCAAGGGATGCTATCCGGGGCAGAGTTCGCGCTTCACAAGAAATTAAACACTGACACTGCCTCCTGGAGAGATCACCTTGCTTCATAGAGATACAAACCTCTAACCGAACAGCAGTATTTGCTCGCCCATTACTACCACAACTGCCAGTGCTCGCAATCTCCATGAACCCACACACCTCCTCCATCTAACACCCTGCCTCAATTGCACGTGAAACACCAGACCTCTCATCCGCAACGAACCACGCGATATTCTTTCCCGATCATCCAAGCACAGCAATTAGTGTACTAAATCGAGTCCAAGTCTTCCTTCGGACACGTTAAATCCCCACGTTTTCTTCCCTCCTCACCTAATCTCTTGTTGTGCGGAATGAGGTTCATATTTCTTTAGTTATACAGGAGCTCCCCCCTTCTTTAGAACCAGACGATTTTGCCACCAACCTTAAGAGCCTTCAGTACAGTACCATTCGAGCTTTTGTAGGACATCTCTTTCACCCCGCTTCCTCACGCCCCTCTATCTACACTTTGTCTCCCTACTCCCTTCTGCCCTCTCTCCTCTCTTCTCTCTCCTTCACCATCCAACATTCCAGTCTCAACATCCCTCAACGTCCCTCCCTCGCCAACCAACCAACCCTAAAAAAACCCATAAAGTCCAAGCCCACCCACTTTCCCAGTAACTTACAGTATCTAGATTCAGAGAGATCCAAAAACCAAACACCAAACCTCCCCACCCACAGAAACATCCCCTTCCACCTTCCCTCACCATTCCCCAACATCACCATCCCCAAAACCACCAATACCCAATCCTCCACTCAATCCAAACACACACCTCTCTACATCCACTCCCGAGATCACAGCAGCACCTCATCCACAAAACAACACCCGCAATCCCCCCCAGCCCTTCCAACTCTCCAACCCCACACACCCCATACTCCAACTCAACTCAACTCAACTCAATTCAACTCAACTCAACTCAACTCAACTCAACTCAACAAGCTTCAGATCACCCCCCCCCCCCCATCGACTAAACGCTTTGAAAGCAAACCCTTCTGACAAATAAATAAAGCAATACCCTGAGTTCAGAAACTCAACGTCTTCCATAACCAGGTATATAGACTTCTTCGCCTCAGAAGTCAACACCACGTGAACCCCTCCAACGCCTCCAATCCCCCCCCAACCTTCCTTCTTCACCCTCTTTCAACCTTTCCCCTAGCAATCTCACAGAACTGTCTCGTCTCCAACTCACGAATAACAAGTCACGAATAGCAAGTCACGAATAGCAAATCACGAATAACCAGTTATTTGAAAACGAAACAAGGATTGCGTTGATTTTTCAATTGATTAAAAGTTCCAAAGCATACCTTTCAGCAAGGAAGAAGCCAGTCCCTACAATCTTCATCCCCCTTTCGCTTCCTCCCATAATCGTAATGCTCTGAAGGAAAAAGCCTCCGAACGCCATCAGTCCCTCATTCCACCCACGCTATGCAAGTAAAGCAAGTGCCTGTACCTCCAAACTCCATCGTCGCAAAGCATGCCATGCCAAAATATGTACAGCGAACGCAACTCCTCTAATTAATATTAATGCATCCCTCTCCCTGGTCCAAATAACGCTGATTGAACCACCGTCGGAGGAGGAGCGGCTCTCGGGGCCTCAACACCAGGAGGGACCGTGTTTGGGAAGCGGGTCTCATCATGAACCATGAGTCCCGCACCAGCCGTCTCCGTCTTCTTGAAATCCTTTCCTCCAGCCTTCAAATGCATGCCATCAGTTCCAACACCAGCCAGTCCATCATTTCCGAGCTGTCTGGGGTCCCATGATGCCGAGGTGATTGGATTGACATACAAGACGTACATAGTGTCGATCTCCTCGAGACTGCGATCCTTGGTCTCGATCATGAAGAAGTAGACGATCCAGAAAAGACAGAAACAGCAGACGGCAAAAACGAGCCCGTAGAAGTAGTCGATCTTGTCGGTGATGAAGGTTGTGAAGAAAGAAATCAAGAAGTTGAATAGCCAGTTGGAACTCGTAGCGAGTGCCATACATGGTGCGCGGTATCGGGCTGGGTAGAGTTCTCCGACGACGGCCCAAACGAGTGGTCCCCAGGTGGTGGCGAATGCCACAATGAAGAGACAGGTGAAGACGATGAGGACCTTTCCTTCGGTTGGGGTGGACATTGGGTCTGTTGCGCTCAAGCCGAAGTGACCAACAAATGCGTAGATCAAGAAGCAGACAAACATGGCTGCAGCGCCGGCCATCAAACTCTTACGACGACCGCAATTCTTGACAATCCAGAGCCCACCAATGGTGGCACCAACATTGACTGAACCGAGAATGATCGAAGTGATGTAAGAGTTTTCGATTCCCGTGGACTTGAAGATGGTTGTTCCGTAGTAGAAGAAGAAATTGGCGCCTGAGATTCCTAATTAGTAATGATTCTGAAAACCAGTGGGAGTGCTCACCTGTTAATTGTTGACCTGCTTGAAGAGTCATGCCGAGGAGTGTGCGATAGAGCATACGAGGACCAGTGAAGATCTCAGAGAGGGGGTGATCTCCACCAGCACGTTCAGCTTCGAGCTTCTCTTCAATTTCGGCAATTTCGTGGTCGATGAGTGGTGAGTAAGGATCGATGCCACTGAGACGGCCCATGGTCTTGCGAGCTTCCTCTTCACGACCCATTCGGTATGCGAAACGAGGAGATTCTGGCATGGCAAGAATGGAAATGCCGAGGATGATTGCCCAGAGAGCGGAAAGGCCGTTAGGGATTCTCCATTGGGCAGAGTCGCTGTAGGCAGATTCAGTGCCATAGTTGACCTAGGCACAATTAGTGGTGTCCAAGAGCTGGGTAACAGTCAACGCACCATATATGCGGTCCAGATGCCTAGTGTGATAAGCAGTTGGTACGAGCTGACAGTAGCACCTCTGATATTCTTCGGCACACTCTCAGACTGATACATGGGAACACTGGTACTCAGCGCGCCAATCCCCAAACCAGCAGTAAATCGTCCCATGGCGAACTGAACCCATTGAGTATCACTCGTAATCTCAATGACAACACCGATGATGTAGAAGAACGCCGAAGAAGAGATGGTGTATCGTCGACCGATTCTGTCGCAGAGCCATCCACTGACAAGGCATCCGATGAGGGTACCGATGCAGAGAAGACCAACGATGGTTCCTTGTCTGGCAGCCGAGAACTTGCCGTCCTCGCCGAAACGGTCGAGGAAATCGGTCATGGCGAGGAACCCCGAAATTTGTCCAGACTCGTATCCGAACATGAATCCTCCGATCGATGCGATGGAACCAAGGAGGACAGCGAGCCATGTGACGGGGAGGTCCTTGAATGCCTCCTCGGTAGGAACGATATTGATGTTGGCGTCTGTGTGAGTCTGTTCGACGATGGAACGGTTCTCTGGTGTGTGAGCGGCTGGAGTTTCGGCGGGTGTGGTGCTCGCGCTGAGCTTCTCGTGGATGGGAGGCTCGACGACCTTCTTCCTGCTGAAGAAACCCATTTTTGCAGTTGTTTGGTTGTCGATATATGATAGTATCGAGATGATGCTGGTGTGGTGGATAGAGAGAAAGAAAAGCAATGCAACGAGAGGGGAATGGGGAGTACTTATTCAACAGAAGGAAAAAGGTGATATCGTCACCAACCGATCTGACCTTAAGGAAAGCCCTTCTCGGCCCGTTGAGGAAGGAACACCTGACAGGAAGGAACGAATCGACTCCATCCGGAATGTTCTGGACCATAGAATCTTGAAAGACGTTGAGTGTTTTGACGATAAGTAAGGAAAGAACCAGCAAGGGTCCAAAAAAGAAGCCGCGATAGTGGGGCAGACAGTCCCACTGTTGATGACCGTGGTACGACCGAAGCGAAGCCTTGTTTTCCAATCGTTGATCCACAACAAAAACAGATCCTGCTTGACAGTGGTGCGGGGCAAAACATCAGGAGACCTTTTACATCTTTGTAATCTTACCAAACGCTGCGAAACAACTAGAACAACAGCTCATACTTTGCTTGCAGCACGTAACACGACTCGTATCAATCACGCTCAGATCCTGATCACGGATTAGATTTCCATGCAGTTCCTTGGTGCACCAGAACCAGCAAACAACAACGGCATTCACCCACCCACCTACCTACCGCTCGCTAAACCTGCCCAAAACAGCCCGTCTCTGCCGAGCCAGCCTCAACAACAGAAATTTTGAGCCTCATCCCTTTCTCCCCAGCAAGGATCGCCACCATCACCTTTAGTGCAAAATTTAGCATCCATAAACCCACAATTCCCATCTATTATATCCATTCACAGACCCACATTGGGTGTATTCAGGACCCGCTCTGCACTCAAAAGATCCGCTTGCGGCCGGTTGAAATCGGACGGACCCTGAACATCCCTGAATCTTCAGCCACGCACACGCGAGAAAAACGCCTGCCGAAGCCACTTCGATGCACGAGCCCACTGAAGCTCTGACACCTTCAGGGGTTGGGTTGGGTTGGCAAGACCTATGACGACGGTGCCGTCCTAGCCTATTTAGACTCGGTCTTATTTCGACTTCGATGGATGAACGGACGATGGATCGGATTGCGAGAAAATTTGTTTGCAGAGTTCGAGACGGGTGTGGATGCGTTCGGGGATTGGGTCGTCGGCGTAGCGACGCCGGGATTGGGGATGATGGGATGGGATGAGATGAGATGAACAGCTATTTTGAAATGGACGGTGTATCCTGTGATGGAAGGGAGAAAGCTGTTCGGGCGCTCAACGCTGGATGGGGGGTTTGATAACGTTATGCTGCGCAGGGCCAGAAAAAATTCAGCGAGTATGAATGCGAGTCAGCCTTTGCTCGTCAGTGCGCAATAAAGCAGCATATCCTCAGGACAAGTACCAAGTAAGATCATGGGAGCGAAACCAAAGCAATATTTAGGACATCGTCACTAGTATTCCGAAACCATTCGGTTCTGTGCATGAACCAACCAGGTCAGCCACCGCGAGGGGAAGAGAATAGAGGATCGCGAGCAAAGAGCGGAAATGAAGATACAATCATGACACGCATGGCAGAGTTCACAAGGAGAAGCGCTGGGCTGATATCAGGTTGGCGGAAGAATCTTGGGGCTTGAGGAGATGTTGTTAGTATGCATGCCATTCCGACGGAACTGAGTCTACGTAGAAGACTTTGGCTCTATGCGACTTGCGTGCGTTGAACTGCTGCCAAATGAGAGCTTTTTGCAAGAATTGGGACAACATAACGCTCTATAACCCTTTTGCAACTCACCATCAGTCTCAAATCTAGTTACAAGGTTGCAGAGGAAGGTGCTCACCATACCTATTCGAATTAATGTGCGGGCTTGTGTGATTGGAAAATCATTGCGGCCTGTAAAAAGCCGCGCAGTGATGTCCATCTTCGATCTGCAACTGACTAAGATACATGTCGGCTATCTGAGGAAGGCATATGCTGGCTTTCCCTTCCACAAGAAAGCTTCCCCTGGCGATTGCACAGACTCCCCTCTTTGTACTCGCATATGGACACGATGCGAATCAAGGACCGGGCTCTGTGCTGTCGCCAAAATGTCCGCGATAGATCGTTGAAATCCGACGGCACAGAGAGAATGATCTTGAATGCCGGATGGACTCTTCGCTCCACCAAACAGCGCGGGGGATGTCTGTGTCGGCTGCGGTGAAAATAGTCCACTTGAGACTCTCGGCGCTGCGGCGGGAATTTCAGGCTTGATGTGGTGCAGTTGAATAGCACCCACTGCGTTAGCAATGTCGCTTACACTCATTTTGTAGCCCAGTGCTGGTTTGCGCGGATACAGGGAGGCGTCCGAGAGTCCGTGGATGAGGGAGCCATAGATGGCAGCATCGCATACTTTACGCTGAGAGCTCTTGTTACAGATCAGAGAACCTGATCGCATCGCTGCCTCGAGCGAAGAAAGTCGGCCATACTGGAGATCGAGCAACTTGTCGAGAAGTTTATTCCGACAGGTGATTATGCTCTCTACATCCAGTCAGAAAAATAATATTGTGATGGGAAGCGGGTGTTGAAACATACCAATGATCGCTGGCGGCATGGGACAAGCGATAGGCTTTCCTTTCTGAAAATCGAGATTCTGTGCAGCAGCGGAACCAAAACTGAACAAGGTGATAGCGCCTGAATTGATAGTCATATGCCTGGCAAGTCCTTCAAACGTCTTCTCGCGTCCAAATGCCCAGGCAATGAACAACCAGCCTTCATGATTCGGCTTGAGACTTTCGATCGTTTCATTCCTCATCCACGACTCCAGCCATGGCCGTACTATCTTGATGCAGTTGTACTGTTCAACGAGTACAGCAACATGGAGGAGGGTGGAATATTGTAATATCAAGGGCACACCATCGAAGTTGAGATGTATAATGTTAAGCAATACCAACAGAGCCTCTCCATCATCCTCATTGCAGTCTATCTGTTTCACCTTGATCTCTCCTTTGGGCGCGGGGTCGTTATCCCATGGCGGAAAAATAAAGTTCTTCCATACAGGGCTGGCCAGAACAAGGGCGTCTGCTGAGACCAAGCCGACCAGTGATTTCGTCTTGTACGTTACAAGAACTTTGATGGTCCCAGTTGGAAAGACGAAGGGATTTGCTGACGGATCTCGGGAGGGGTTTCTCTCTGGAAGCATGCTTTTTTTAGGATCGGAGGGGACGAAAACGCTTGGAGGATTTGATTCCCTGCTAGATGGGACGGTAGCGGAAGGAGCAGTTGTCGATGGCGTGTGAGCAGGACCAGGGAACAAGGGAGGTGGAGGACTGGTTGGGGATCCCCCAAAGGCTGGGAAGTGACTTGATCTATTGATGTTGGACGGGGAGGATGCTGGAGTGAATGTGAAAGGACTTCGTGTCAGAGACTGTCCAAATGAGGGCGTGATGGGCGTAGAAGAGTAGGCCTCTGTTGCAGGTCTGCCAAAGAGAGACGGGGAGGAAGAGGTCGTTGGTGGAGGTGCTGCTGGAGAAGATCCGAAGGGAGGAAGATAAGAGGGGTGTGAAGGTTCCGGCGTACGGGGAGTTTGGCTCCCGAATGGAAAGGCCATCTCTATCCTTCGTAAGACAGCAATGTCTCAATTTCGAAAGGTATGTAGTTGTTTAGAGTTGCTTGGAGGTGCGAAGGGCAAGTGATGCTGATGTTGACGACTCGAGCAAGACGCGACGTTCAAGAGCAGCCAAGGAGAGAAGCGCGCTGTCATGTGATGTGGCCTTGTGGCATCAATTCGAACCGCACAGCTGTCTCCTCCTTGTTCCATCGCGCAACCACGAACCAGCACCCACTAAATGGAGGCCACATATAATAAAAAAAATTCAAGGCACAATGGCATCCGAAGTCGAATAATGATGCCTCTTCACGCGGATGATATCAATCTATCAACTTCCTGGGAATCTTTCTAGCAGCCCGACCTCGCAGACTCAACAACGGGAAGGGGAGGCATTCGACGAAGAGGTCTGGCGTACGAAGAATGGGCAAGCCATCAATCGACTCTTCATTATCTCGCATACATATCTGCCAGGCCCTACTCGCGTTTTGCTGCCACGTCTCGCCTATGCTCAACCTTCCCACAGATTCCCTTGCGCGTACCGGAAAGACATCGGAGCCGCAGAGGCGGAGATTGGAAACGGACATGAATATGAACAAGGAAGACAAGGGATCAAGATCTCGCTGGGCTCTGCCATCTGGCATGGACCATGCTGAATATTGCGTACACGCACAAGAATACCCAAGGAGGCAAAAACTACCCAATGGATTGCGACAGGTATCTACCTACTAGGTCTACTTGCGTACAGGACATTCAGAAGGATTGAAGGGCAAGGTAGGTGCGCTGAGGTGGATACATCAAATAGTCCAGCATGGGCGGTACAAAAGGCATGGTGTATGCATCATTCCCAAACCAACGCTGAACAAATTGATCACACGATGGTGGGTTGTCTCCATGTCATTCTTGTTCGAATTTATTTTCTTCTGCTGTGGACTGTTTAAGCCCAACTTAGTTTTAGGATTTCGCCAGATGATGTGAGGAAAGCACCTGCGTCGAGTCTTCAGTTCACAGTCTCTAAGATGGAGAACGTGTTGAGAAGTCTCCTTTGAGCCGATTGCTCACTACAAGAAGACCTTGCCACAGATATTGTTCACAACCAGCTGTATTTCAACCTGCAGCACTGAATTTGGCCAGCATCACCCCATTATCATGCTATTAAAAAAAGAGATAACGTCAGAAGACCTCTCGGCCGAAATGATGAATTGCAGTGAGTATGTTTCGGGATATTCGCGTACTTATGTCCGCCTTCATCTCCGTCTGATTGTCCGAGTTCAGCCAAATCTGTTTGCTCCTTTTGATTTCCAGAACTGTATCCTCCTTTACAGCCGACATATCAAGAATAGAGCGACAAATCCGTCAATACTGATGACCTGTACTATCTTGCCTCGAGTGCAGTCGCCAGAAAAACCAAATGTGACCGCAATGAACCTTGGATCAATTGCACCTCGACCCGAAGCCAATGTTCCTTTGAGTCCTACAGCAATGACCCTGTTCCACTGTTCCAGTCACTCGACAGCAACCTCGATCTGGTAGTCAGTGGGGTTCCGTTCCAGTCCATTCACCATCTGTTGCAGCACCTCCAACGCCATACAATACACCTAGTGCAGCTGTAGACAATAGTACTCGTCTACCGACCCGTCTCTCGAATAGAGCTCGCATAGAATACCATGATCTCCTTCACACCTACAGGGCTCAGAAGCTTGAGGAGGCAACGGCATCTAATCCTGCACATGGCTTGCCAGAGGCCGGTATTGAAGACTCCCAGTTCACCTTAAATAAGAATTCAATGCTAGGGTCAAGCCGTAGACTTGGCTGGGGTGGAGAAGTATGCCAATTTCCGTTGTACTCGAAATATGTGACCTGTAACTGACTCCATGATTTGCCAATAAGCCAGTGGCAACATCAATGGGATCTCATTTCAAAGGCCCCGAAACCAGACCCCTGGTCGCTGAAATTGGCGACCTCCTTCGAAATGCGAAGTCATTAGACAAGGTCTGAAGGTTGGGCGACCAAGCAGGAACTCTCAAATCCCGACTCTACCGTCGTCTTGCCTTCGCGCAAGATATCGGACTTGATGGTCA
The DNA here is from genome assembly GCA_002554605.1 of Helotiales sp. F229. Classification (NCBI taxonomy): domain Eukaryota; kingdom Fungi; phylum Ascomycota; class Leotiomycetes; order Helotiales; species Helotiales sp. F229. The sequence continues at coordinate 244,633 of MXAW01000004.1, read as the reverse complement.
AACTGTATATTAGTTAGTTCGAGTCGACGCACTGGACACTCCACACACCGATATTTTGGACTGAGTATCAGAGATATTGGGACAATCCTGACGGAGTTTCAAATTATGTACGCCTCAATATTCTTCTCGTTGTTGCAATAAGTCACAGGCTCCATGACGGTGATGGTACAGACTCAACATTTCGCAACATGGTTCATCACTGCATACATTTTCTGCTTTGTTGTGGCTCTCTGGACACATTGAAAAGGACCATCTGAATAGTAAACACATACTCTTGGAAGATCTTCATGCTCGGCCAGATGCTCGTCGAGATTCCCTGGAACACCGTCGCGTCGCTCTTAATGTGGGCACGTGTTTACTTTTCTTTTGGCTTTTTTACCGAATGCCGCAGCTGCAGGACATTGTGCCGAGCTATGCGCGCTTATGTGGCTGCTCATATGGCAATTCGTGATTTTCATGTCAACCTTCGCACAGATGTGCATCTCATTCGTAGATTCCTGAGGCGGGCGGCATGCTGGCAAACTGTCTTTTCATGCTCGTCTTGTTCTTCTGGGGAGTTCTCCCATCACCAGACGCCATGCCTCGCTTCTGGATCTTTCTCTCCCGCCCTTGTCCGATCTCATACTGGACCTCAGTGGTTTTGTCAACTAGAATTACAGATGTGGATGTAAAGTGCTACGATATACCGCATCATTCCTCCTACCAGACGGACCTGCGGTAAATATATGACGGTCTTTAGCTCGAAAGCTGGTGGCTTCTTGTTCGACCCCCAAGCCGACAATGATTGTAGCTACTGCAAGTTTCGAGATATGAATACGTACCTCGCGGCTATTAGATCTGACTGTGGAGAGAGGTGGCGTAATCTTCGTATCTTAAGGGTATTCGCGATTTTCAATGATGTGGTTTCAATGGGTTGTGGGAGTGCCAAAGGTGACAAAGTAAGCGCGCGATTTGAGAGATGGATATACGGTGTTGAACTGTACTCTGGTATTTGTCTGATGTGCTCTCTTGGGTTTCCTTCCATAATTTTTTGTCGCAGTCTATGCTGTGTTGCTCCTCGGTTAGGAATATTATCTCTACTCAATGAAAGCAACATTCTTTATGTCAGCACCGTTCTCAGCTACTCTTTACAATACCAACAACACAAGACCTTATGGTTGAAATTTGGTTCTCATGGGCATCGAGGACATACACCAAGTTCAGTAGTTTCTGTGAAAGCCAAATCCCGTCACATGATATGGGCTTACAAAGAACCCTCAGCCTCATCAAACACTATTTTTCCCCAACCTCTATCCCACCTAAGAAAATACCCATTATGACACGACGCAGTCTTCCAGCACCCCTACGAACGAAAACGGGTTGCTTAAAATGCAGATCACGTCGTAAGAAATGCGACGAGATCCAGCCGAGAGGCGGAGGTTGCTGCCGACAGGACTTTGACTGTGTCTACCCCGCAAGTGCCGAAATTGAAACCGTGGTACATTTCAAAATGCCAGACTGTATAGATTCAAACACTCAGAGCGGTAGCACAAACGATCGCTGAACCTGCAGCATTTTCGTCGAGTCTCTTCACCGAACAATCGACGGATTACCTAGTCCGCCAATGCAGACTGGCTGCTGTGCTACTTTCAAGCCGGATACACGCCCAATCTCATACGAGCCTATGCTCGTACTGTTTATCAGGATAACTCATATCTATGCAGTCTCCGGAGTGCTGCGTCGTGGGTTAGAAGCGCCTTCTTTGCAAAAGCGCCCTGCACGCTTCATGGACAGTCCAGTACTTGCGTTCCGCGGCGATGGTTCACAACAGCAAAGCAGTTTACAAGCTCAGTGAAGCTATAGATAAGAACCTGATTGATGTTCCTAAAAACTACGCTTTAGCTGCTGTTGTGTTCCTAGTTTTGTTCGAGGTAAGCCGTCGCATTTTAAGGTGCACAGTAGTCCGCGCTAACATGGTGAACAGAAATCTCAGTGAACCAGCCTCACTGGCATCGACACATCTCCGAGCACTCGCTCACGTCATGGGAATTTAGCCATCTAATAGCCAAGCGCTAAAGTCAAATCTAAGTTCTGTCTTTTCACCGTCTGGCCACGGAATTATTCGCGGACCAGATCTCCACCCTATCCCTCCTCGAACCCGATATTAGGTCTCTTGCTTCCTTGTTTTCTTGGGATGAATTGGGTGCTACCATGTGCGTAAAACTATTCCCAGGAGAGTCCGAGTATTCTGCAGCACTACTTCTAGGACGACATCGCAACCTTTTCAAGCTCATCTTTGAAGTGTCCTGTCTCTGTGGCCAAAATTCAGGGACAGACGATCACCCCGCCCAGGCTCGCGTGCACCACGGGAATCTGGATGAAATGGCAGATAAACTGGATGAAGAATCTCCTCACGTCCGAAATCCAACTGCAGATAATCAAGCATACCGAATTGAAACCCTCCTGTATATCCTCACCGCCCAAATGCTCACCTTCAAACTCCTTGAGCCCACTTCCTTCTTCTACCAACCCCATGTCCAGTATCTTTCCCATACCGCGCTATCTCTTCTTTATTCCCGCAAGGGTATCTACCTCCTGTAGTGGTTTCTTCTGTTGGCCGGTTCTCATCCGTGGGTACACCGTGTATCGCGAGGCCGACATGATATTCCTGAAGAAGAAGTTGATGGAGCTTTGGCAGGCCTCTTTCTACGGCCAAAGTAAGAGGCTTACAGCTAGTCTGAGCCATCATCGCCACAACTATCCAGTCGGAGCCCGAAACATACTCCAAGGTAGTTCTCGAACAAGAGCCTGATGATTACTGCAGATGGCTGCTGTGCTTGCCCCACTTCAGCTTTCGCTTAAGAAAACAAAAACAAAAACAACAACATCCATCCGGTCGGCAAAACCGACGCGTCGCGCCCTCAAAATTCAATCAAAAAAATATTTTTATGAGAAGATCAAGACCCAATTGTCAATCAACAACCCACGAACCAGAGCAATCCGAAAATTGCAGCTCCGATACATTGACCATTTTACACGGCCGGAGCTAGGTACACCGGCGCAAACCAATGAAACCCGTAATCGTTGTATGCGCCATCAGCCAAAGCTGGATGCAGTGGGGGTTTACGTGCACGAGTGCACAACTTCTGACCGCGCGGACTTACGTATCTGTCATCTAGCACACAACGTTGGGGTACATTTGCTTATTTCGTTACATGTTGTCGACAAAATTTTGTTCGGCAGAACCTCTGGGTGGTGGTGCCGGGCGGTGGGTCGGGAGGCGAGGCTGGCGCCGGCGAGGTGCAAGCGACGCTATCAGCACAGCAGGAGGGAGGAGATCGAATACCAGAGGGGCTGATGTAGGACAGAGAGAAGGTGTCGGTGGGAGGTGGGGTTGTTGAGGAGATTGAATGCACCTTGCGCGGCAGTGTTGAAGATTCGATCTCGTCGCAAGAAGATCGAGTTTCCTGGGGATGGCAGATATAAAACGGCAGTTCATTGAGAGCGAATGCGCAAGCATCGTCGAGCCGCCTTCGTTGAGGAAATTGTGGGCGCGGACAAGAGGAGATGGGAAGATCGAAGAGGAGTAAGAAGTTGTATTCTCAGTCCTATCGAAGCAGGAAAGAGGAAAGAGGAAAGGGGTTACTTTGAAGGATTCAGGCGTTGTCTGTGACTCATACCAATCTATCGCGATCAGGCATTCACTACCCTATTTTACGAGGATTCACGCACTACATGCGCCTCGTATTGTTCATCTTGCCGTCAAAGGCAGGTGAATTTCCAGAATCAATACAGATAAGAAAGCCTTTCCACCTTCCAAGAAGATAAACAAGAGCCGAACGGAAGAGGTGAGCTTCTCACCTTACTGCACCGAAACCTACTTCGATACTCATTCCCCTCATTCCAACATCCCTGCATGTTCTGAAAAGAATACTCAATCTACCGGGTACAGGGTTGCAAATCGCTTTGCCTACCCTTTCCATCTCTTCTTCTCTATCACTCAGTCCCAGACTTGTCGCAGGGCTGTAGCCGGACATCCCATCCGCGCGTACAATGAGAAGAGCGTGGTATGATTGCAACGTGTGTGGGCGCATCCTGTTATGCGACTCGAACACTCGTTGGAAGATGTTGTCGGGGTATCACGGCCAGGGTGGAAATATACGTACTCAACCGCAAAGATGCAGAGGCAGTGAGGAAGAGAAATTCGGTCACCCGCAGTCTAGCCTTGTCGATGTTGCTGAGACCTGGCTGGTTATAGCTGTAGAGAATGGTTAGTTTATATACCCGGGGATAAACTCGGTATTAACACTTACTTTGCGATAAACTTCGTCTCGAACTTGTGTTTTGGATTAGCTACTGCTGCCCGTCTCGCTCTGATGCAAGGACCAAAGGCTGAGTCCCAATTGAAGGTGTACGAGATAGTGCATTCAATTGATTGTGGAAGCAGTTCATTTGAGTTTTGAGACCGAGAAGTTCACGACTTCTCGATCTTCAATATTAGCTTCAGAAACATGACCCATCTCCTAGACTGACGCGCAAAACCTGAGAGGGTAGGTCGGCCCTGCTGATTGAAGTATTCACCAGACTTGCCGACTTTGTAACCGACGACTCGAGCAGGTAGTGAATATTGATGAAGCTGCAGCTAGTCCACATGCCGCGGTGAAGGCAGCTCTTGCCAATGCCATGGAGCACCGGTGAGATTTTGAGTTGGAAGTTGTCGTAGAGTTCTAGTGAATTTGGTCGTAGACAATGGCTCTATCTATAGTCCAGACCAGCAAGGCTGCTTCGCACTCCTGGACGACTTTACTCGTTCATATCTTTGTTGTGTTCGGTTCGATTGGGTGGCAGTGACATCTTGTCCCTCACATTTCTTCGCAGCAATCGAGAATGGTATTCGTCGCCGGACCTTCAACATTAATCCAGAGACCAATTTGCTGTATCGTTGTGCCGTCGAAGACCTCTCTATGCCGACTTGCGTGGACTGTATAAAGATGGAGGTTGTCACAACAACAGTTCTGCACACCATGTCGTACCCCGCGTCCCCCACACAATCCCAGATCTGCAGCTGCAGCCATCAGCATTAGCTTACTGGCTTCCCACCTACACGGCTTCAGTATCGGCTTCTATATCGGAATGATGGCCGCGAGGGACTGAATGTAATTGAAGAGGATAGCAAGTTGACAGCGAGGAAACTTCAACAGAACCTTGAGTCTTGATCTTGAGAGTGCTACCAATCGAACTTCACCACACATAGCTCTGTGCTAACCTAGAAAAACCCGTCAGTCTTCCCATCCTCTCAGTGGCTGTGAACGAAACGAAGCTTATAAATAAATCCATACCATCCTATCGGATCAAAGCCCCGAATGACTATGTGAACAGCACACAACCTCACAAAGCCAGGTCCTCGGGGCACACAGTACCTAGTGAGACGTGCATCTCGCTTGACCGGCAGGATAAGCAGCTGACAGGCAAGGGGCACGGAAAACACCCTCCTCCATTCACGCTTTAGTCCTGCCAGCAATCTCAACTCATCAGGGAACCAATTATCTCCAAGATTACTCGGACTCCCACAGATATTTCGGACAAATGACAAATGCAGTAGGACATCGAAATCGATACTGGGCCGTCCGTCTCTTGTGAATCTCACCTGTTGGTGATATAATATATTCCGGGCCACCAGGCTGCACGAGCGCGAATGAATCGAATCAGTAAACGCCACGCGCCAAATCCGGCGACAGTAAACAATCACCGTCCGGCTGGATCCCACTAACTCCACGTTTCTCCACGTTTTCAGCTCCATGACCAGTACAAGTGTGCTGCTGTATCAAAATGGGGTCCCGGATAATGAGCACGAGGCTCTCAAACAAAACCTTCCGGGCAGAAAAGTTAGCCGCAAATTCTGTGCTCCAGAACTCCGTCTTGGCCAGAGGCGCAGATTACTGAGATTAGTCTTATTGAGATCACTTGGCTCGCTTGGCGACGCAACCACAACCGTCTGATTGGGAGATAGGCCGAGCACGGGACAATTCTCTAATTGGTCTGGAATGTCTTACTTGTGGATCGGTGTCGTAGTTGATTCGTGGAAAATACATGGTCGTTTGCGGAAAAACTTATATCGAAGTTCGAGAAAAGATGTGAGAGGGTTTGATTCCTTGAGTTCATTTCTGGAAATTTATGTTCGCGACAGTGACGACACGAATAGCTCTAGTTCCCCTTGAATTCGAGATGATCTTTCTTAATGATTGTTTGGAATGGAATTCGCAATTAATATACCCTCCGCATATCCGAGAGGGAGTGATCGCTTCGATGCCATTTCCGAACTTAATCTATGCACGACACGCCGCTCACAGGCATCCCTGAGCCATGCTCTTCGAGGTAACCGATTGGACACCGGCCATCGAACCCTGAATCATCGTTGGCCTTTCTTCGTTGATGATTTGAGGGATAATTCCTGGGGGAAAAGCCGTCCGCCGGGGCCCCATCCCTAGCGGGTGCTTGCTGGGTTTCTAACTTGGCTGGGGAGCGGGGTGCTTGGCTGGTATCCGCTTGCCAGTATTCAGATTTCTCCGATCTCTAAGTGGCGCGGAACAAGATAGAGGATAGATCCCCATGGCAAACTATCTCGCATACCCGATATTGATCCTCATGATATATGAGGGGCCCCGTCCTCCGCATTTTAGACATTCTTCTCCATCCTCTCCAGCAACCATTCCTTCATCGAGTGAAGAGTCGACAACGAGCAACATACTCAGGATACTTCTCGAAAATCCGGACTCGACAGCCACAGTACCGCAATCATGGGTCTCCTCGACAGGATCGTTAAGAATGACTCTATGAAGAGGTTGGTCGACACGACTTTCACTCGAATTGGATCTTCGTACTGACTTTATCCTTCAACAGTGACCCCAAGGAGATCTACGGATGGAGAGTTTGGGTTCTGGCGATCTCAGCCTGTTTCGGTGGTATGTTGTTCGGTTGGGATATTGGTGCCATCGGCGGAATCATGGTAAGTTTGGTCTTATTACCTTGACTTGATCAAGGCCTGAAGTTGCTACGACCTATTGCATAAGGGGGATTATCGAGGTCGTTGTTGAAACTTGAAAGAATGGAACTGACCTGAACATCAAGGTCATGCCGCAATTCAAGAAGACCTTTGGCCTTCCCGCAGACAAAAAGAAGACAGCCGATATTGTCAGCAACGTTGTCTCAACCCTTCAGGGTGGATGTTTCCTCGGTGCTTTGATCGCCTTTTACATTGCTGACAAGTGGGGACGAAAAGTAAGAATCTCTCTGATTGTTTTGGTTTCGCCTTTAATACTGACTCGATATTAGCCTTCTCTTCTCAGCGCTGCCGCCATGGCCATCTTTGGAATCGTCATCCAGACCGCCTCCTCTGGTGAGATCGCTGCTCTTTACGTCGGAAGATTCTTCGCTGGTATCGGTGTCGGAGCTGCCTCTATGTTGACACCCCTCTACGTCTCTGAGAACGCTCCTCGATCCATTCGTGGTGGTTTGACCGGTATCTACCAACTTAATGTTACCATTGGTATCATGATGTCCTTCTGGGTCAACTACGGTTCCCTGCAGCACAGCAAGGGAGATTCCATCTGGCAGGTTCCTTTGGCGCTTCAGATGCTTCCCGCCGTCTTCATGCTTATCGGTGTGTCTCTCTGCAACGAATCCCCTCGCTTCCTCGCCAAGCAGGACAACTGGGAGAAGGCCACTCGTGTCTTGACAACACTTCGCAACCTCCCAGCTGATCACCCCTACATCCGCATGGAGTTGGAGGATATGCAAGAGCAACTCGAGAATGAGAGACGCATGGTCGGTGGTGCCTCCTTCATGGATCTCCAGCGCGAGATGTGGCTCATTCCAGGTAACCGAAAGCGTGCCCTCATCTCCATTGGACTTATGGTCTGCCAACAGATGACTGGCACCAACGCCATCAACTACTACGCTCCACAAATCTTCGAGAACTTGGGTATTATCGGTCCCAGCACCGGATTGTTCGCCACCGGTATCTACGGTGTCGTCAAAGTCATCGCTTGTGCCGTCTTCCTTCTCTTTGTTGCCGACTCCCTAGGACGAAGATGGTCGCTGTTATGGACATCCATCGGTCAGGGTACTTGCATGTTCATCATCGGTATCTATGTTCTCACCAACCCACCGAAATCCGGCGCACCAATTTCTGCCTTCGGATATGTCGCTCTCGTCTGTAAGTCTTCACCCCGATCACGGCACATTAAATCCCTACTAACATTTCTCCCAGGCATTTTCCTCTTCGCAGCCATTTTCCAATTCGGCTGGGGTCCTGTCTGCTGGATTCTCATTTCTGAGATCCCAGCTGCTCGTCTCCGTGCCATGAACGTCGCCCTCGGCGCTGCCACTCAATGGCTCTTCAACTTCGTCGTCGCTCAAGCCGTTCCCCGTATGTTGGTCAACGTCGGTAAGGGCGGATATGGCACATACTTCATCTTCGGCTCCTTCTGCTTCTCCATGTTCATCTTCGTGTGGTTCCTCATTCCAGAGACCAAGGGTGTTTCGCTCGAGAAGATGGATGCTTTGTTCGGTGTTATCGAGGTCCCAAAGTTCGCTGATGAGGAAGCTCGTTCATCCACCACCAAGGAGCCAATCCACGAGACGACCGCTGATGCTATCGCCCATGAGAAGACCGATGCTGCACACGTTGAGCGCCAGTAGAGAATAATTGAGATGATGAAAGGGCTTCGGTGTGTGATTTGAAAGCTGTACTTTCGCTGAATTTGCAGTTGAAAAGTCGATGCCACCAAGCGTGGAATGTTAATTGAGATATCCTGTTGTTGTAGCTGTTGTAGACTGTCAAATTATATTGAATTTGCTCCAGATATACTTGCCTTGACTCTGAACATCCACCTGAGATCCATGTGCTCTTCCAAGTACGTATCGTTGGCGGTCTCTGAAGCTCTGCGGAAGTGATTGAATAGAAACTCTGAACAATGAGATTTCCAGGTTTATATGTGTCGTCTTGAGCTTTGTTGATTTCAAAGCGAGGTGGAGCATGGTGGAGTTGTGACAGCAGCAAACTCTGCCTTCCAGAACGACTGGCTCGCTTAAAAAAGGAGGTGGAGATCAACTCCGCAGATTGACTAAGGAGTTATCTTGAAAGTCTGGGCTGTGTCATGGAAATCATGGAGTGGGATAGGGAAGAGTCGCACGCAAGATGGAGAGAGACATGGCACGCAAGAGTTTCTGTTGTGCCGGTAGCCGGTGGTCCCTTCCTTTTCGGGACGTCCCGTTAACTGGTGCGTTAACCGAGTCGTGACTGCTCGCCGAATGAAGCCATCACCAGATCCAGCTCGCCGAAAAATACAAGAGCACTGTCGTTGGTATCTAGCCATATAAGCACATCTTCTTCACCCAACAAGGCACTTTGGCGGAGGTAAGACTCGCCTTCTCACATTGTCTTGTGAAGCATTGACTAACATCATTCAGTGGTTAACGCGACGTGAGCATCTCCTCCTCACAGATCAACTTCAGCAAGACTAATTCCTACAGGCCCTGCTATAAGCAATCAGGCGTTTCCCTCGGGAGCATGTGTTCGAATCACATAGGTGTCGTTGAAACAATTCTTTTTTTCGGCGACTCCATTTTGCCTTTTGTCGGGCTTTTTTAGAATGATGCTTTTCGACACATTTAATTAATATATGCAACAAGCTCCAGTCAGTCTTAGTCATTGAAATTGAAGTTCGATAGCTATCATATATATGTGCTTGCTTCTCTTTTGATCATGTCATCCATCATTCTGTGAAGCAGCGCATCCCCAAATATGTTCCCATAGCAATTAGCGATTTTATCAAACAAAAGTCTTTGTCAAAGTTCAACCTCGTTAATTTTTCGGTTCTCATGTCAATTCTACGTGAAGCTTTATTGTCCACGTGTAAAAAACAAAGAGAAATGCGCTTCATTTCATACGAAGCTAACTATACTATCCCGGAATGCTGATCATAAAGCAAGAGACCAATACCCCAAATATCTCCGGATCGCGAATATCACCATCGTTTACTCTCTCCGTCATGCAAGTCGTCGGTCCCACCACAGTGAGAGTTGACGTTCCTATGCCGATTCACTCACCGTCGACTACCCCCAATTGATGCCGTTGCGATATGACTTCTCCGCCTGGAATGTAAGATTGCCTGCCTCTCTTGCTTTGAGAAAATGCCCAGATCTCACTTCCAACTTATCTAGATCAAAGCAGTTGGACACAATCTCCTCAGAGCACAGCGGACGAAGCTCGTGGGTGCACATATCGCAAAGGAGCTTTTCTTTCAAGGAAACAAAATCTGGGCCGGAAGATGTTGGGCTTTGACACACTTCTGTTGCGCTGTGCTCCTCGATGTCGCTGATGACAACATCCGTGTAGTCACAGTCAGTTCGCTTGGATATCGATGTATGATTTTGAATCATGTCATCGCGCTTTCGAACTCCGTAACTGGGCTCCATAGGTCGATCGCGACCTCGGTCACGCATCCGCCACAGTTTCATTATTTGGTCGAAATTTGGCTCGGCACCTGGCACTGGATCACATCGACTGACACCATCGGTTTGAGATTCAGAGGGATCGGTGTCCATTCCATCGTCATCTATTATGGGTGGGGTTTCGAAGACCGGGATGCAATGCAAGGCTGTAAATGGCCGTTCGGTGTAGAAATGTTGTCGCGGCTTGCTCTTGCACAATGTGTCTCGATTGTCCTTGTATTGGTATGCACGTGTTTGAGCCTCAGCGCTTCCGAAACTGGAGAAGTCGGTCAAATGAATACCAATCCCTGACGGGTAGCGTCCATCGTCACTGAACCAGATGCATGACGGCCGGATTGACTTTCCCATCATCGATTGCGATGACGGGTACCAAATCTGACCACAGGCTTTCCCAAACTCGCCATTCCACGTCCAGTATTCTCCATTAGGGCCAGTGACTGCGAGATAGGAAAGACAAAACGCATCTCCGCCTGATGCAGAGATAGCAATGTATTCAGGCGTTTTGTTGTTGCCATCGTCATAAGGCTCGATCGTGACTGTCGATGGCTTGCCCCCTTTCAATTTTCCATGTTTCTCGCCAGACTTGAATCCAATGCGAAAGCCGTTGGCATCAAACAGAGCAATATTAGGAAAATACCCACCGACTAGGTCATCACCATCGAAAGCTTGTAGATTTACCAAGCCCGGGGTCAGGGTTATGCTCGTAGTTGTGGGCTTGGATGGTGGGAAGAAGTCTTTGAGCAGTGGGATGGTCATGATGCCAGTGATACCGATCATGATTGCATTAACGACAGCAGACATGATTGTTATGTAGATCGTGGCTATCGTTTGAATTTTGGAGAATTTAAAATTTGATATAAGCTCGAACAACTCCGATGAAGGAAGTTGATGATGTCCGACAGTGAGGGTTTGATGAGGGCCTACGAGATCAGTTATAAGTCCCAGATCTGTACCTACCATACTTGTATATGTGTTATCAGAGATATCGCGGTAGAGATGAGGTGAGAGAGTCCGCTCGCACTGCAATCGTGTCCTCTTGTGGGAACATTGGAAAGACTTCTGTTCTTGGGGTCTTGAAACGCAAGATTGGTCCACTGAACAACTATCTCACCCGCGATGTTGGATATGAGTTCATAATGGTATCATTTTCTAAGGCAGATAGATGTGAGCAGTTGGGTGTTGGATATTACGCCGTAATCGCTTAGCACCGACTGTTCCAAGAAGCGAGTTGGACGTCAAGTCACTCAAAATACATCAACAAAAAGCTTGTTCTCGCAGAACCAACAAATACTTACCAGCGATCGGACCAAAGATGAGAGACCAGTGCCATTCTTCAGTGATAGTGGCTACGCTGATGACACATACCAACGCAGGTATTTTAACTGTGCCTCAGGCTTGTTGCTTCAGGGTTTGGCTTTATCCTCCACTAGTTGTTGTTTATCTTCCCGAATAGTCCAACATAACAGGCTTGGATAATTTGCTTTCCTTCATGTCCACGTATTGACAGGCAGCATAAGCACCGTTGGTTGTACAGACATCCAACACATAAGAAGTTGGCAGAAGATCAGGCACTCTGTTGACCTGAATCTATTTCGAGGCTGCAAGCAGACCACGCTCGATGCACAGCGGGGTCAAATACTTTCGTATGTGCCGCAACACATGAAACAACAAGCCGTTGCCCTCGTGTTCCGAAATTGAGGCGAATCCTTCGCGATGCTATCTTAGGTATCATGCAGGGTCTCGAGTAGGCACCTCAGCTCACAAAGTCGTCTATGATCATCAGTGTTGGCCCCGTGGTCACTTTACGACATCCTTAAGCCAACTTCAAGACTCTTGCAGGATTTGAAGAGCACCGTTACCGTTGGCAGCAGCACATGCCCACTGCCAACGGCCATTTGACTGGCCATGAAGGATCTCCTCGCCGTGTTCACATGTTTGTTGGTACTTGTTGACGTCTCGTATGGTGCCATATCGTCAACTTCTCGGAGTGGTCTCGTCCGTTTGAGCCTGTCTACGACGAGCTTAAGAGTCTAAATCCTTACAAGGTATCCAAAGAAATACAATCTAGAGTAAGAAGACAGATCGCCCAGAGACGCTGAGACATAATATGTTAGTATAAGAGAGGTCTTGGTCTCACGAATGTATGTTGTAAAGCTCCCAGTATCTTGAATCTCCGTACATGCTACCATTCAACTGCATCTACTCTTGAATCCGTCTTCCGCCCTACATTTGTTACCTACTCACCAGACACCTTCACACGCTACTGCCCTCAAGTCACCGAATATGCGGTATTCAGTCATTCAAGCTGCCCTGGTTGCATTCGCTGGGATAGCGTCTGTTTTTCCAGTTGCCAATGGCGTCCCAGTTCCGGATTTGATTCGGACTCCCAACTTTGGTCTCTTCAGCATCTTGGAGAGATCTCCAGTTCCACCACCAAAGTTTTCACCGTCTGGATCGAAGTCACCTCCCAAAAAAGGACCTGCAGGACTTGAGACCGGTGGGGGGACGGCTGGCCAAGAGGTGGGCGTAGGCAGCAGTTCGTTTGTTGTTGACCCCACCACGAGAGGTTACCGACTGGAGATTATTAAGGAAAATAAATTGGCCACAGGAGATGGATTTGATTTACGTAAGGTCTACAACTCGCAGGGGACGAACACAAATACATTGGGCATCAACAATGAGGACAACGCGATGGCAGTTTTCAACGCGGAAAGCATAAACGATCTCAGCCCCAATCGAATCCCTCTTCACGGTCTTCTCTTGGGATTCTGGACGAGAGAGACAGGCAAGGATGCCAGCCTCTTGCAGCGCATTCGATACGAAGCCATTTTGCAGGACAATGTCAGAAAATCCATGGACGATGCCCACAGAGTAATGAGGATTGCGAAGTGGCAAGACAAGCCCATTCTTACTTTACGAGCATCAGGTACTGCACCTGGGGAGAAGGAAGCATTTGAGATCATGCTCACCCAAAATCCATTCGGAGTCGGAGCTCAGAAAACTACCACCAGGTATATCGAGATGAAAGACCGCAAGATTAGCGAGATTGTCATTTCACGACCTTCTGCTGGCTATAACTTGGATATAAAGTTTAGTCCAGCTGAGTAAATCCTGGATGAGCAGGTGTCCTTTTGGTTAGGGTCGATGAGTGAATTTCTAGAGCACTGCACTTGCTTCTTCTCTTGGCTAGCTAAGGTGGCCGTCCTATCGTTCAATGCTTCCGATATTCCATAGTGGGGACTCTTTTGGCGGAATTGGTTGATTTCTTCGTTCTTTCTGTACTGCTTTCTTTTGACATCGGTCATCTTTATGCCACCCCCTTCCTTCTTCAAACCTCATTAGCAGGCCTAGATATTCAGTTTAGAACTATATCTTCTTTGGCATAATTATGTTCAAATTGGAAGAGTCATATGTGAAATATACACGTGATCTTGTCAATTTGGTCGCTTGACAGGTCCGGCGGAACCCATGTTGGCCCATCAGTATTTTACTCCATACTGACTATCCATACGGATTATGACCTGGTTTCGGACAAGCAACTCTCATTCTGTCTCCTTGTTGGTGTTTCATGATCTCGACAGTCACTCGCACCAGGTGCTGCCCCGGCACAAGCAACCTGGCTCATGCTGCATGAAGGGCGTGGTTGCTGCGTCATAGTGCAGAAAGCCAACAAACAACACAGCCCTCGGGCTCCTCAATCTGTCCTGATGCTATCTCCTCTTTACTGCTCATCAAGGCAGTGATCTTACTCCCTCCAGATTAAACAAAAGGCCATTCAACCCGGCTCAGAAACCGCTCCATCAAGGCACATCGAAATGAACGCCCTCGAGTGTCCTTCTGAGATTCTCAATAGCATTCTGGTCTTTGCGATTTTTGGCCGGCGCTTGAAGAGAGGCTTGAGACTTCGACTAGTTTGCAGTACGTTCAGCATTCGAATATCATCTTAACGTCCCATAAGACCTAATTCGGTGACAGAAACCTTCTCCAGCGCTGTTGTTACCGCCCTTTTTGATACTCGTCTCCTTGATGATAGTTATCCTGGAGACTTCACAGACACCGGTGGTCCATGGCAAATCCGAAATAACAAGCATCTGTTTGAGCTGCACCACGCGTACCTGGTCCATCGGTTGATGAACGAGCAGAAAGGAGAAAGCAATCGCTTGTTGGAGACCCAAGACGTCGCCAACATAATTTGCAGGCATTCAACGCTCGACTTACGGACCGTAGTAGACCGACTCTGTTGGTTGGCCTTCGAATACGCTTTTCCAATCACAAAACGCGAGGACTACTGGAAGAACCGCGGATATGTCACGAAGGATGATGGGACGAGGGAGCGGAATACCGAGTTGGCGAAACCAAATCGGGGACCCAGCCTCCTGGCAGCTGCAGCATACTTCGACCTGGCACCCCTTACTCTGCAGTTGCTAGCAGATGGAAATGCTCCAGATCGGCATAATTACATGTTCCCATCCGCTCTTCAAGCTGCTGCCTGGGCTGGGAACCGCGAGATGATCCAAATTCTGCAAAACAGCATCACGGACCAGCCAAAGTTTGCAGAGCTCCCCCTCACGTCAAAATGGCTGAAGCTTGCTGGCTCCGGTGTCATCATCGGTGCTGCGATTCGGGGAGATCTCGACTTCGTCATGTGGGCGATGTATCCGTCTGCGCTAGATTCATCAGACGAGACAGCTCTGGCAGAAGTGCAAGTTGGGCAGATCGTTCGAAAGTCACCACTTGGCAGAGCTCTATACGCCGCTCAGAGATGTACAAAATCCCCCGAGATCCACAAATACCTCCAAGGATTTCTCAAAGAATCTATCCTAGAACATGATCTCGGGTTTCTATCTCGAGATTTCGTCAGCCATTGCGAATGGGGCAACACCTCCATGGTAGAATATTTCCTCGACCACGGCGTAAATGTGCACACGCTTGATTACAGGGGCCGCGCAACAGCCCTATGTATCGCTGCTCAACGATGTCAAGAAGAAGTCGTGGAGCTTCTTCTCAAGCGAGGCGCAGACCCGAACTATAACGCTGAGAAATATGGACAATTCACCGCCCTCCCACTGGCTGCCTCATCAGGCAGCTTAAGCATGGTTCGCAAGCTTCTCGATCAAGGCGCCTACCCAAATGAAAAATTGAATGTGATAATCAACCTGCCTGCCCTTTGGTACGCAGTTGCCACAGAGAACACTGCTATGATCCAACTGCTGGAGTCTTGTGGTGCGTCGTTTGATGCTCCGCTCGAGGGACGGCCGTGGATTGGAGGGAATGCTATGGAGATGGCGGAGGAGCTGTATCTCGATTCTATGTTTGACCTACTGAGAGAGCGGGGGATTGAAATAACAGAGAGGTGGAATAATACGGGGTGTGCGCCGTGGCAGAAATGGAGACTTGCGAATAATCCGCCAAGGAACAATCCACGCTGGACGAGGTTTGTGAGAGGGGAGCTTTGAGGCAATGTTAGGGATAATTAGAAAATAAATGATGTCATGAAATTTTGTTGATGAGAGGTAATTCTCCAATGAGGCGCTGCAATCGTGATTCGTGGAGTGATGAGACAGACTGGCTGTCGAAGAGTCGGGTGCTCGCGATCAGTTTCCACCTCCTTTGCCTTGTCTTATATCAAAAGCATAAAAACAGCTGTGTCCATTTTGCATTTAGAAGGGATTGCGAGAGGCGAGGTTGCACGCGAGATGTTGGATGGATATGGCCGAACATCGTTACTTCACGCTTGTCTTGTAATCGAAAAGGAAGAAAAGGATAACATGATAGTTCGGAGCGTATTGGACCGCGATGACACCAGAGAAAACAGGGCTGAGATAGGGCAGGTCGTGAAAATTGAAGCTTGGATAACAGCAACTCGAAACCCCGCGACGACAAGAGCAACGAGGCAAACCAAAGCAAGTGTAAAGTTGTGCTACATCGAGGGTCAAAAATCAAGGCCACAGGCTTAAATACTTTCGAACAAAAAATGTAATTTGAATGAGATAATGTATATACAAGGAAGTTCTCTCAAGATGGAGACTGCAGCGCTTCAAAGCGTGCAAAAGGGGCGTTGTGATTTACTCGCAGCCATCCTCTTCAACCGAAGCAGAAGGGACCACAGGTGATACTGATGGCTTGACCGCAGCTTGGTTGGGAGTCTGAGCTGGAGTGTAGGAGGTAGTGAAGGAACTTGCGGTTGGGGTGGGAGTATTTGATGAAGTCGCCCGGGTGCTGGCAACAGGCGTGGCGACGACAACGGCTGGGGCTGAACCTGCTCTCTTTCCGGCTTTCAGAGCGGCGACAACACCGTCATAAGCTGGCTTCTTGACAAGCTTCTCGTCGAAGAGACATGCTGCTCCCTGG
This sequence comes from Helotiales sp. F229, assembly GCA_002554605.1. Taxonomy (NCBI): domain Eukaryota; kingdom Fungi; phylum Ascomycota; class Leotiomycetes; order Helotiales; species Helotiales sp. F229. Next base: position 227,788 of record MXAW01000004.1, on the reverse strand, counting down.
CCGGGGAAGACTGAAGGAATCCACGAATACTATTCAAAAGTTAGATTATTACGAGCGATGATGAAGCATCTCCATACCTTGTCCGTAAAGTCCCAGATGGTGACACCAACGCATTTGGCGACATCCAAGCATGCAGTGACGGCAGTGGCATAATCCGTGCTCTGCTGGGCAAGATCGGCAGCAGTGCTAGGAAGGGTCATTCGGATATCCAGCTCTGTGATCGCAACCTCAAGTCCTAGAGCAGTGTAGGCTTCAAGGTGCTTGGTAATGTCGGATCCATCGGGCATCTTTCCCACAATGTAATGTCCCTGAACTCCGACACCATCAATAGGCGTGCCGCCGTTCACCAATTTTGTGACCATGGCCAAGGAATTTGCAGCCTTTTTGCCAGTGTACTCGATGTTGTAGTCGTTGTAGTAGAGCTTGACATCTGGATCTGCGAGTCTTGCGGTCTCGAAGGCGATCCTGATATAATCTTCTCCCATGGCTTGGTAAAACACGCTGTTACGGAAGGCGGCCGCAGAAGTGTCGTCGAATGCCTCGTTGACAACGTCCCATGCGTAGCATTTCCCCTTATAATGTGTCATTGTCTCGGTAATGTGGTTCTTCATGACTGCTTGGAGGGTATCGTTTGTCCATGTGCCGCCAGAGACTGGGTGTATCAGTATTGATTTTCTAGAGGGGTGGAATCGAGAGCTTACCCCATGATGGCAATTGGGAATACCAAACAAGAGTGTGGCTTGCAGATTGTCAGCTAGGATTATCGAGCCTCAGCAGAATCCTACACACCATCTCACAAGTTGGGAGTTTTTGGTAGCCAATGTGGTGATTTCATCGCCTTTGTTAAATGTGAAGACTCCCTGAGACCTCTCGACCGAATCCCACTATGCATTGTCAGCCCCCATCCAACACCGCAGATCCAGTATGCCGACCTTTTGTCCATTTCCAGGAGTGATCTGGGCGAAATTGGTAGTATCTGAAAGAAGGGCGAGATACGCAGTATCAGAAATTTCGGAGTTGTCGGTCGCCGACCCGAAGTACTTGAGACCCTGGGATTGTTAGAGGATAGAGTTTGGATGAAGATGGGAATACTTACTGCAGCTACAGCAAGAGTGTTGAGCTGTGCATACGCTGCAGGTAGGAGGAAAGGAAGAACGAGTTTGGAGCGCATCTTGAAAAAAGTGTGGGTTGATAGAGAAAATACAAGAAATATAACGACGGGCGATGCGAAAGGAACGTGAAAATGTGCAAAACAATACTCTTGACTGGGGGAGTGAAGATATATACCCACCGTTGCCCCTTGAAGATATCTCCACCTTTCAAGGCATAATCGCCTACATCCCCAAATAGAGTATTCCAAGGCGGGCAGCCCACATGAGGTTCTGTCAATGCAAAGCTAGAACGAAACAGGCGATCACTGGATCCATCGTCCGACCCTTGGTGGAGAGAATGAGATGATCGAAGCTTTAAATAATGGAGAAGATGTTTGGTGGTCGTCATGTTTCGATGTTTCAGTGCGTGAAGTTGTCCCGAGGTTGTTTATTTGAGACGCGATGCGCTAATCCTGTTTGAGGTTCATAAAAGGGGGGCCCATCTTTTCACGTGCAGACATCCAGCGCGTGCACAACACTGTCCACGAAGTATATCTGCACCTTTCTCAACAGCGTTACGGCTTCTCGAGCCTCCAATCCAGTCATGTCCTGAAGTTCAATTAGGCCCATGTAGCGCCAATCAGGAGTTGTCATGGCCTTCGCTTCGTGCGGCCCGTCAGGGACGGCGAGATATGGTCAAATGTGGGTGACGAAACGTTCTTTACGGCGGCTATCAAGTGATATCTTGAGACGATTCATCCTCTCAATTGTTCCTGTTATTCTTCCCTGATACGCTGGACCGAAATATCTGCTGTATCACAATTCCATCCGAGCTGTTTGCATCTCGTCAACCCTACCCAGACCAATCGTTCGTTTCTGGCTATTTCCTGCCATGGCTCACATCAACATCAACATTCCCAAATATGGCGTATCTTCTCCCGCAAATCCTTCATCGCTGGGAGAGTTGAAAGCGGCTGGATATCAGTCGAGTGATCTCTTGGCAGTCATGGGGAAATCCGAAGGTTAGTCCCGTCCCAAGCTTACCTATATTGGTCGCTGTGAAGCTAGGGAACGAATGCGTCAACGATTTGTCTCGTACCTTAAGCACCCACGTGTGGGTGCCACCGATCACTGGTTTGGCCGTTACGATATTCTCTGGCGGAACAGAGGGTATTTCGTCAACCTAGGTCGCGTTTATGGCCCAGAAACCCAAGTCCACAGGACTGATAGCAGTGGTCACAGAACGAGAGAGTTCGAGCGACATGAGATCGGGTCGACGGACCACGCTGCGGAGGTTGCGCCCTCTGTCAAGTCCATGTTAGGTCAACGCGGCATTTGCACGACCAAGTGCATCTCGTGTTCATCAAATGTCCTCTCCTCACCTCTGCCAAAGCCGAAGCTATCTAGGCTTCTTCCAAAGTTCCTGTCACGACGGACACCTATGAATCGATGGCAAAATACCGCCATGCATCTGCAGTTGGAATAGCGGTTGCGCTCGAAGAGATTGAAGCAGATGGTCTCGATGAGGCCAACCGAAATGGAGATCGTTGCAGTAGCAAAGCCAGCCGCAGCTCTGGAGCTGAATTAGAGGAATGTCTATCCTTATTTTACCATCACAGACCTCGCCCGGTAATCTTCGCGCTGCTTCGGCTTTCATGGAGGACGGGATCGCAGGGACCTTAATCAAGGTTTTGGAGAAGACCAGGAACGACGATGGCCATGTGGCTCAAGTATTCGCGAAAGCGGAAGCCCATCCGAAGGGTAAAATCAGGGGCAACAGGCACAGCACCAGACATGCACGAGCGGCTGTTGGAGGGCAATTGCGGGGTTGGTGGGTGATGTTTACATCTCCGGAGGCCCGGAAGGACAAGGTCCATCAGGATATGGAAGCTTGTGTACCTCAAAAGCTTATACATGGTTTACCGGGTGGCAGACATCCCAGTGGAATGAATGAAGAATGCTGACATTTGATTCTGACAACTCTCCGGGTTGCATTTGAGGTACATTAGAGACGAAGTATCAAAACAAGCTGCCCATTTATCTCAGTGCGATTTCCTTTCCTAGTTAGCCTCCCTCATTTCTACCACATTCACATCGTTTTCTTCTGTCGTGCATTTGGACTTCCTCTGGGCTTGAAAGTTCGGATCACAAGTTTCGTAACGCCATGATTAACCTCATTCAACAGCCTACCGATTGTGGATTTGGCTAAACGAATATATGAGAACATCAATTGCCCAACTCCCGGTCCCAGCAAATCTATTTTAAACTCGCGGGAAGCTTTATCCTTCGTCCTGTTCATGATCATCCAATCCAATGCATTTTCCTTAATTGGGCTCCAGTGCTTGTATATTGCACCACGCTGTTTCTTAATTGCGATCACATTGTTTTGCTACTTATCCCAACACTCAAACTTCGGACGTCAGTCGTCTATTCCCCAATGTCGTCTGGAAGATCACCTCATCCCGTCCGTCTACTCTCTGGGATCCGTACAAGAAGGAGGGATTGCCCCTACATTGGTGGTCGGGGTCAGGACCAGCAGCTTTTTCGGATTGAAAATCCATTCCAAGGCGAAAATTAAGCTTTCTACACCTTGGCTCCTTAACTACGGCCCAGCTGACAGTTTAGATCCGATAATGAAGGGCACTCTTGTTCTGCTGCTAGCTTTGGCCGCAGTGTGCCACAGCGCCGCCTTGCCTCATGATGCAGACATTGTTGAGAAGGCCCAAGGTGGGAAACGACAGGTAATTGTCGTTGTCACAATGACAACCACGAAGACCACAGCGCCACCGGTGTACACAACTAGTACGAAGTACACAACTCTTCCTATTCCGGTTATAACAAAGACATGGACTGTCACAAACCCATACATGACTCCCGATGATGTCTCAACTGTTATTATTACTGTGACTGGAAAGCCTACGACAGTCACTCCTCCAGTTGTTACGTATGCATACCCTTACCTTGTTCAGTCAATATTTCAGATAAGCGTGTTTGAAGTCATTGCTGCGGAGTGAACCGCAAGTGACTTCACATTCCAAACTCATCTGAATGCAGTGCTGACTTTCATGAAGTGTAACGGTCACTGCAAAGACCAGTTCTGCCAAACCACCAGTAACCGTCACAGTCACAGTAGAACCTCCGGAGGAGACCGAAGAGCTAGAGCCAAGCACGACCAATAAGTCGTGGCAGGGTACACGAACTCGGCCTCCTCTTACATTCGGCAAGCGAGAAGCTTCCCCAGCTCCTGGGCCAGAAGCAGAAGCAGAGCCTCAAAGATGGCGGGGTCGGCCAACACGATGGAACAGTTGGGGACCCGGGGAAACGTTTGTAGAGACACAAATCATCAAGGAAACTGTGACCTACTACCCTCCAACATCTACGGGCATCACTAAGACTATTACCATTACACCCACCCTTACAACCAGCTTGAGCACCCGTATCACGACGATCTACTATACACCTCCACCCTTGTCAACAAAAGAGCCCATAACTATCACGAAAACAGCAACTGTCATTCCAACTATCACAGCCGGACCAATCACTATTACCAAGACTCTAACTCCCACACCAACTGCCAAATCGACCGTAAAGTCAACAGTCACCATCTGGAACGGAGCTATCAAAGGAAAGCGATCACCTCAAACCCTCGGCGTCCCCAGCCGCACAACCGATGGTCTCCCAACCGAGACCGAATATCCCGACCCGGAGGAAGAGGATCCAGAATGGGAGGAGCCAGAGTACCCAGAAGAAGAACCCACATTCGTTCTGGGCACTCCAACTCGAACCGTGAACGTCTCACCTACACCTCCAGCCTCAACAACCACCAAGAAGCCCCCTTCACCAAAGCCTACAACAACAACCTACGTGTTCCCCTCACCCACCGATGAACCCTCTCTCGGCCAACCAACCCGCACCGTCAACGTCTCCCCAACCCCAGTCAATCCAACATCCACCAAAAAGCCCTCTTCACCTAAACCCACAACGCCAACACTAACCTACATCTTTCCCTCATCTACCGACGAACCTTCTCTCAGCCAACCAACTCGGACCATCAACATCTCACCCACCCCTCCAGCCTCCACACCAACCAAGAAGCCCCCTCCACCCAAGCCCACAACGCCAACTTACATCTTCCCCTCACGCACCAACGAATTCTCTCTCAGCCAGCCAACTCGCACCATCAACGTCTCACCAACACCTCCAGCCTCTACCTCAACCAGAACACCATGGTGGTACTCCCCACCAACGACCGTAACCATCACCAAATACCTGCCACCACCAACACCCACCGGCACGCTCATCATGAACAGCGGAACCATACCCGCTCTAACACTTGGTGGTAAGAGGGCCGACATTGCTGTTGCTGCTATGAGGGGCAAGAGACAGGGTGGCAGTGCAGACGCTGACGTTACTAGGAGCGCGACGTTTGCGCCAGGTGCGCCGGTGAAGAGTGTACCGGGGCTCGTGACTTCTACTATGAAGCCATAGAGTTCGAGAAGCTTGGAGGTGGAGGAGGAGCTGGAGGAGGAGGAGGAGGATGAAAGTTTTGGCGTTTCCTTAGGATTAGGATGTGTCGTTGAAGCACGGGTCTCATTCTGTATGTACGAGTTTGATTGATAGGAGATTTCTCTAATGGAAATGTTGTTTTATATAACTCAGTAAGACGATTTCTCAATTTTAAGCACCAATCTTTTGCTTTGGTCTAAGATTCTCTCGTTTCCTCATAATATTGCTGCTCTATTGACTTGTCGCTTGCTGGGGGTTGATCCCTCAAACCACTACCACCAAACCATCCACCAAACCCCCAGAATCAACCCCCACATCCCACCCAAACTTCCAACTCTCATCCCCGCACCCGATTTATCCGCCGAGCTCGAGCTCAGCATCGGAGTCAGTCATATCGTCCAAGCACCACTCTCATCAGCCTTCAAATCTCTCAAACATGTCACCACTATACTCGCCACTGCCTGATTCAAGTCCAGAGTACGATCTTGATACATAAGAATAGACCAATCCACTTCCGATGACTGAATATATCATTATAATTCTTGTTTTCAGGACTATGGAGCTCGCTTGTGGTGAGAAGTGGGATAGAGGTGTTCGAATCCGCAGTAGAGATTGCTGAAGGGGTTGGTTGGAGGAACAGGCAGCAGTTCTTGGTATCCCATGGACTACCAGCCCACCAGAATTAGGCGAGACATGGATTGGGGCCAATCAGAGAGCTCAAATCTCACTCCCTTCATCAGCTTCAGGCTTCCTTCAGGGCAGTGTTCGCTAAAGCAACCCCTCAGAGGCTGGAATTACAGCGTCCGAAACTGCGCTTCAGGGAACATTTACAGGCCCTTCACTTGCCCCACAAAAAGCTGTATTAGTGGTGTTATGGCAAGTCCGTGAGACAGCACAACGTCACCCACCACTTGTATGCGACGACAAGCACACGCAAAGCACATATATAACCATCATTAGAGCGTATTAGAAATCAAACCTGTGCAAAGCCCAAAATACTGAGGTACTATAAAAATGCAGACGCCGCTTGCCACCTGGTGTTGCATTCTCCTGGTCTTATTAACATTGAGATATGTGTCACTACTTCAACCAGTCATTCATTTACAACAATTGCAGAGCTTCACCCAAGCATGTCGAAGCACTTTGTAACTGGCATGAGTGTGTTAAAGTAAAAGCTAACGGGTATCGCTGCGCGGATACGACACTGGCGAAAGGGAAGAATGGCGAAGTGTTTACGATAGGGCCATTAAGGAGAACAAGTGATTGTCCGTAGTGTCCACTTGAGCTTCTATGAGGTATGAAATCGTGAACCAAGTTGGCTTGATGAAACGCTAAGTATAGTAGGCAACGAGTTTTCATCGCTTAGGCCTGGTCCAAAGTAGGGCAGGAATCAAGGAAATGACAGCAATGGCGATTGGCAATACAATAATAGACCTAAGTGTGATTAATTGGCGAGGTGGAACGGGTTCGGACTTGGCAACAACTGGAGACTATTAGATGTAAACATTCCAGTTTTTGGAATATCATACCTTCGGCCTTTACGTCTTCTAACAAGGCATCCACACTTGCATAGCCTTGACTCCAGCACTTGTGAATGATACGGTTGAACGCAGGCAAATTCTCCACGCTTGGAAAACGTCCCTTTCTATATGCAAGAGCAACATCCTCATCTGTCCAGCCCTCGTATGGTTTCTTCCCTACCATGATCTCATAAAAGGTAGATCCAAGAGCAAAAAGCTCGCTCGCCGTTGTTATGCCAGTGTTCTCAGGATGTTCGTGACTTGTCTCATAACAAGCGAGTGGCTCTTCTCCGTCTATCGATGATCCAGCAAAATCGCCGAGCTTTGCACAAAGGTCGTTGTTCACGAGCACATTATTGCAGGATATGTCCCCATGTAACACAGCCTTAGAGTGGATGAAGGCGACTGAAGTTGTAATCTGTTCAATCCAACGAAGCTGTAACGGGAGCGGCGTGGGTTTGGCTTGTTGTTTATGGAATTGTCGTATAGAGCCGTGACATGCATACTGTAGGACCAGAGCGTCTCCAAAGCTACCATAATATCGAAGAATACCATCGTGGTCGTGTCCCAGGCGTTGGTAGACGCGCTTCTCCCTCTCCATCATTGGAAGCTGAAAAGGACCACTAAACTTGATAACGGCGTCAAGACGAGCAACCAATGCTGTAGTGCCCATCCCTAACACATCTTCGTAATTGATACCATCTGGGAATTGGATAGTCTGGTCCATTGCGGAGTTCAAGGACAGTTGAATCTGATAATTAAGGCTATCAGCATGCGATCATTAGTAGACAAAGAGGGCAAGGGCGATGATGCTTGCCTTGTTACGAGACTATTGCAGCTTAAGGCGAGAGATTGTCGTCGTCGTCCATCTGAGCTGAGGACAGGGACAACTTGGAAAGGAAGATGACTCAGCCAAGTCACATGATTGAGCCTCAGGGGAAGGGACTGTGCCAAGGCAGCTCTGAGCTACCTTTTTTTCCATTGTGAGACAACGGGCAACTTGATGGCCAGAAGGACTCGAGGAAAGAGTGAATACTGAATTACTCATAAGAAGAAAAAAAATCATTGCTCATATATTTTAATACCAGTGGTTTTTTTTGGTTCAATTACATCCTCTTTACAGCCTCAGTTCCCCAAAACTCGTCGTTGTGAACCAATGGAGATGAACTAAAGTGCCTGCTATATTTTTTACAGCCTGGATGTCCTGAAGGCAGAAGAGATGAAGCTTAATCAAGTGCTCTTTATCAGAGATACTCCGCTCAGACGAGGACATTGAAAACTGCGGGCTGAACAGCGGCATTGTAGGGGCATTTGATACATGTAAACTTGTTATGCTTGGAGTCGGATGGCAATGGAATTATGTTATTACACAAGCTTTCTATATACAAATTATTCTTTAGACATGATATCTTGTCTGGTCTTCTGTTTGCAAGTCCTCGCCTGCCATGGATACGTAATGTAGCAGATCCGGGACGATCGTTCACTCCACCCACTACTTAACCAGCTTGGTAGAGGAATGGGCCGGCAGCAACGTGAGGGTTCACGTTCGACAAGTTGAATGCCGTGTATGGGATGTTTGCATCAGTCAAGGCAATGAACATGGTACCTATCAAATATTAGCATGGTGTCTTAAGGTTCGAAACAACAAAACATACCATTGATAGCAGGATCACCCTCATAAGTAGAAACATCCGGCTGGATAGTCTGTCCATAATTCTTCCCATCACGAGCCGTGATATTCGTAAGTGGCGAGTACGTGATATTCAACTGACTAACCCAGAGAACCCACTCCGGTGCAGCAGCGCTGGTAGACGTAATATAGCTGTTATTTGGCCCGACTGCCTGGCCCGGGTTCTCCCACTCAAGGAAGACCTGACGACCAGGATACGAAAGAGGAATCGAGCGGTTCTGACTGATCGCAGCTGTGCAATCGAAACCAGTAACATTGTTGCCAACGCAACTCTCGCCAGCAGGTGGATCAGTGCTAGGAGCCGCAGCGCCGAAACCAGTCGTCTCGTTGAAGCCGGTTTGCGTGGCATTACGTCTCGCGCTGTTTGGCTGATTGAGAGCTGTCAACGCAGGGAAGTTCTGCCAGACTAATCGCTTGCTGTTCGCAGGGCATGATGAGATGTATGGAGCGAGGAGAGTCCAAGCCCATGATTGTGGGATTCCTGTCTCGAACCAGACAGGCATCGGGAAGAGACCTGCGAATTGTCGGAAGATCATTTGTTGACGAGCTTCGGTCGCAATGGACTGGTCAAGAAGTTGAGCAACTTCGCGGGAGTCGAGATGGGCTTGGAAACCCCAAACACCGGACTCGCCAAAGCGGGTGAGCTTTTGCGTGAAGTCAAAAGCCTCGTGGACGGTCGTGAAGGGGTAGTTGTAGGTACATTGGGGAGTCGCTCCACCGGGTCCACCGAGCAAGTTGGACAGCAGAGTGGCATGTCCGGATTCCTGATTGGCCATGAACTCGATGAGGAAACGGTCACTGGGTGTAAGTCCAGCGGCGGTGAACTCCTCCTCGGAGAAAGTGGCGAGGATGTTGTGGAAGAGATCCAACTCAATCCATTCTTGGTAGAGACCCAAGAGGATGGACTGATAATCGAAGTCTGACTGGACTCGGTAGACTGGCTCAGTGCCATTGGTGCCGAGACCACCTGCTGGTTGGTATGGGATTGGCTGCTGATCGTGTAGAGTCCCGTCTGGACTGTATGTTGCTGTTGGGTTCGGTGGCAATATTGGAATGGCAGTTCCAGCTGGTGAGTTACTGATCGCACCAGTCGTGGTTGGAGTGCCAGAAAATGGACCATGGGATGTTACTCCTGTGACCTGACTGCTGATTACAGGAGGAACAGCATTGGTAGTACCTGGAATCTCAGATGCTGGGATTCCGGCATAGGAAGCAGCTGAAGAGACAGCAGCGCTGTTGACGGATGGTTGTTGGGGGTATGAATATGTTCCGAAAGGAGAAGCTGTTGAAGGAATAGCAGCGGTCGCCGATGGAGATATTGGTCCCTGTAGCTGGCCGTCAGAAATTTGGCTCACGGGAACAGCAGTTGGGCCTTGAAGCTGGCCATCCGAAATTTGGCTGACCTGTGGGAGAGCAGAAGCTGCGGCAATAAAGCCAGCTGCTAATCCTGCCTTGAGAAACATGATGAAGAGAAATTGGTGATATGTTAAATGAAAGAAGATGTAGGGAAGGAGGGAGACGAAGGCTTTATTAATACTGCTCGAATGATGAACGACGCAAATATGTCATCACAACAAACCATCTGGGCATCTCCATGATGGCATGACGCTACCGAGCTTACAGGATGATAACGTCCGAAGTCTAGCATTCCCCCACAACAAGGGACGTCGAGCTCTCAATTGGCTGGAAATGGATAGTTTACTGAATATCATCATAAACGCCATGTTCTTTTTGATTTAGTGGCTTGAATATCAGTGCAAATGTATTCGATTTTGCATGGGGCTCTGACAACATGATGTCTCCCAGAGTTCCGGGCCAATCAAATGGCACTCGCCACTGCTAGACAAGGCGCCGACATGTCAACGGTAAGTAATGATTGAGTTGACGCAAGAAAGAAATGGACGAACGCCAAGAGTATGTCTGGAGACGTTACCCAAAAAGAACATGCGATGACTTCAAGACTTTTCCTGGCCAGAAAACGTCATATCTAGTCAGGGCAGCATGCACTAATGCCCGCCGTCGTGGAGCGAGCCTCGCTTACGGGGCTGGAGCAAAACTTCCGGCACCGCAGCTCAGACCAAATTCGTCCGGTGCTTATATGAGCCTCACCAATCAAAACCTCTTGGAGTGCTTCAATTGGCTGTGGTGGAATGTCGCCCTATGGCCCAAAGCTGCTCAATCATCCCGTCTTCGGATTGTTTTCGGACTTCTTTGGTTCCGCATAAGCCGCAAGTCGCCAACGTTCAATTCGGATGGGATTGTACTTCTCCATGTTATCCGAATTGAGCGCGGCTCCTGTTGTTCGGATTCAAGGCTATTCCGTTCAAGGTACCCGTTCTCCTCGCTCCAGTATTGAAAGAAGCGCTCGCCAAACCACGGAGTTGGCTGAATTGAGGTTTGTCGATAGGCACTGAACGAGTCGGAAGTATAGAGTAGTGGCAGACCAGAACGCCTGTCAAGTAAAGGATACTCGGACATTGTTTGGAGGACCTCTGTATAGTCCTACTAATTCCTTTCTATCAGAATCGAAATTAGGTCCGGATAATTGCCCGGGCTCCCAGTTAGATCCTCAACCCCCAGGAAACCACATACCAGGTACTTACATCATACCAAGATCGCAGTTCAGATCCATGCGCCGGCATTCGATGTGCATACCAAGGCAGTTGTGTCAATGTTGACAAATATATTTTGAAGATGGAGTAAAAACCCGAATGACGTTCTCGATTTAGAGGGTGGTCAGTGCATCACGCTAACGAAGCAAGCCTCGAGCCCAGCGCCACCCGCTCCCGCTTGATGTCAACACTACTTGCACCATCTTAACAATTTTCATCATGGTGTTCTGTTATATACCTATTCATGTATCTATCTATTCGAAGTTGATTCGAGAGCAAAATCAAACAACCATAACCTCACTTTAGTCAAGCTATCAGCAACAGACACAAGAAGAAGCACGCTGAGGAAACATCGACGACACCACCAGTAAACTCTGGGCTCGTTATCACTTCCCACCAAACTCAATTATAAATGAAAAACATCGTCAAAGACTCAAGACCTCTTGTGTTCATGTTTCATTTTCTGTTCGCAGTTTCGAATATCCTTAGACTCCGACTGAATCATGCCGCTTTCTAATACTTTAGGACCACCACCGATACTTGGGATTAGGACCCTCCAGCAAGATTGGAGGGCACTTCTGCTTTCGCCAAACCCGTAACACGCAGATTTGTTTCTTCCTTATCCAGATTGATGTGCCAGATTGAGAAACTGCCCAAGGTAGAGCAGAGCTTATCTTTCTTCCACATCCGTGGAGCAGGGTGTGGAAGGTCAAAAATGACCAGCCATCCTCTCAGCCAAGAGACAGGTCACCTCAAAATTGCGTGGGGTCACGTTACTGGATGCAGCTTCAGCTAACACTCAGTTATTTCTTTAAGGTAATACTTGAGGGTGCATTCTTTACTCCTTAAGATCTTAATCAAGTCTTCACACCACAACACCACAAGTGTTTGGTCTAATTCATTCTTCTCCCCGACCCCGATTTGACAATTTTTATGCTTCAGATATGTGATATCTTGAGGTTTCGTTGTTTTGTTCTTTCGTATGGAAGTTATTCCTGGTGCCTCGAGTGCATCCCCCTCTTATTGTGTGGTTGCTTGTGTTTTTGCCCTCAACGGTATTTTCCATTAACCAATTCTCGAATGTCTGGCCTCTTCAACCCTTCCCACCCCCTCGTCATCTCGTCACCATCAAGGTACCAACGCCTGCGTTCGTTCGTCGGTTCCGTTATCCTGGTGCCTCTCAGTTTCTGCCTTTGAACCCTCATATGCTCGACATGGGAGTCCAAAACTGGACTTCTGAGATTTTCCCATATACTCTGCATCTCCTTTATGTAATCCACCGTTGGGCAGGTCTCATGCCAACAACCACAGCTATCCGGCTTCAACAAGTATGTCCTGAAACCTGCAATGTTTGCAGTGAGGCTCTCGAGAGAGGTGTCCAGCAACCTGTCAATGTTTTCTACTTCCTTTTGATAGACAAGCTTGCGCATGAGGTGACGCTGTAACCTACCATACACCAATTCGTGGCATTCGCGTTGATTCCTTCTGCTCGTTTGGCCTTGGCATATGTACTGCACTGAACGGCCAAGTCTGCGCCTTGCTTCAATCCTTTCTTCATAGCGTGAAAGTTCGGCATATGGAATCTTGAAGGCTGCTTCCATGGCTTCCTTGCGTATGCACAGAATGCTCTCTACGTACGATATTAGTCCGTGGGTTTCATCATTGAAGGAGAGAAGTTGAATAAATACCTAGAATACCGGGTGGAAGAAGTTCATCTGCCTCATTTCCAAGACCTTGAAGCTGTCCCTCGCTGTCGTAGGTGGCATTAAGCAACAGGTCCTCCGCAACCTTTCTAAAAGCCCTCTCATCCCCAAAAGCCCAAGCAATAAACAACCACAACGACATATCAGACTCGGTAAATATACCTGCCATCCATCCCTCAACCCATGGAGCAACGATGCTGATGCATTGGTACTGCTCACAGAGGGATGCAACCTGATACAGCACACGAGCCCCTGGATCAGCCGGTACATCCTGAAATTTGAGGTGCATGATATTCAGCAGAATCAGCAGGGCGTCTCCGTCGTCTTCGCGGCAGTCGATGCTCTTCTGATTCAAAGTGGTGTTTCCGTCCGTTGGGGGCCCCCAAGGAGGAAATATAAATCTCTTCAATACCGGGCTAGCTTGGCAGAGTGACTGCGAACACACCAAGCCTTCAATGCTGACGCCTTCATAGGTGACGTGCAATTTAACATCGCCCCCTGCGAAGACGAAAGCATTCGCAGGAGTCAGGCCATTGACCAATAGGTCTCTGTTTGACTTCGTCGCGTCCGTACCGTTGGATTCGTTTTTCATATTTTCAGTCGATTCAGATTCCGACATTCTGCCTGCTGGTAAAATTCCTTTGTTGGAGGTTGGAGTTGTGGGAGGATGTCTTCTTAAAAAGGCGGACTTCGTGTTCTGAGAAAAAAACGTGTGTGTGACCACTAACGCCGCTCGGTGTCTTATTTTAGTGCTTCCGCTCTCTAGACAAAACGATGTAATTACTATCATTCATCCACGTGAACTAGCGTTCAGCAGTATCATTTATGGGTGGTATTAAACTCAGTAGTGCGAGCCACACAGTTCACGATACTTATTGTATTCCGGCGCTTTCGAAGTAATAAGTGTGCGAGGGTACCCCTCGGCGTTTAGCTCGACCACAATTACTCGTCACATTGATATTTTCCTCCGATTCCAGGAGTGGCATATATAATATATAAGTCCAAGGCTTTTTATCTCATACCTCAAGGATCAGTCTGCGGAACAAAGAGCTTCGAAGTTAAACTGCATACATCATCGTACCTTTTCTCCGCAACTCTCGAGCGAGCCATTGCACGATAGCATTATCACGGAAGGATCACGCCACGCCAGATCCGAGGTCGCACCAGATTGTCTTGTCGGCGTCAGTAGTTTGGAACTTGCGAAAGAATTCGGAGAGGGACGACAATGAAGGAGGTGGTGGTATCGGGAGGGTTATGTCATTGAACGTCCATGAGGAGAGTGTCGCAAGTGTTGGAGAGTCCTTTGTGGTGGAAGATCGTAACTTGCTTTAATTCGGCGAGGCCTGGCCTTCTGTATTAGATGACCGATTGATTTACGGAAAAAAGATCGGGTGGCTGGTCTTCGTAGTAGCGTGCTGCTTTTGTGACTTCGGCCGCTCGTACCTGTGCAAATGCTGACGAACATGTAGCGAATGTCTTACGGCTATCGACCCATATTCAAAACACCAGAAGCCTTCTTATCAATTCTTATCAATTTTATGGGAAAATGATTGAGTTCTCGGTCCATATATTGTGGGCATACCGGCAAGTTCTTGCTAGTGCAAAGACATCCGTGAAGGCGTGGCAGATTGAGAGGATGCGGGATAGGATTTCAGGTGGGCATAACTCGAAAAAGCACATCACTCTTGTCTCATTGGGAGATGCAGCAATGGTTATCAGAGGAAAAGGGTAAGGAGATAGGAATTCGCGGTTAATAATATGCCACAATCAAGAGTAGGCACCCGGCGCTTATCCCAGAAATGCTCGCTTAAAATCTTCACTCGGAATGCCAATGAAAACAACACCTTGGCGGCATGCGGCCCATTATTGGAAATTGGCGAGCACGGTGCATCCCGCTCTCACATTGAAAAGTTCGTGAGATTTACTTCAATGGTCCTGTTAGCTAGCATCACAGCAACGGAAACTTGAAATATAAGCATGGATGGTGATTATTCGCAATTCGAGGACGGGTGGCCAGATAGGCCAGAGCCCACACCACTGTACACGGCGGCATTGAGCGGGGATCACACCGAGCTTACACGATTGCTGGAAATATCGAACGACATGGTCAATGAAATCGACAGATCTCAGTGCACACCAATCCAGAAAGCTCTACAAAACCATGACATCGCATACATTAAACTCCTCCTGCGCCATGGGGCAGACCCAAACTGCGGTTCCTCCGGTTTGGGGCTGGCTTTAAAAAGAGTCCACTTCGGTCAGTGAGGCGGCAGATCTTGGCTTTGTCGACGTTTTAAGCTTGTTGATTCAGTCATGGCATATCTCTCGGTTCAACAAACTCGGGAGCACTACATGAAGCTTCGAGCAAGGGAAATGCAGAAGTAGTCAGACTCCTCCTCTCTTCAAATCCCGATTTGATCAATTGCAAAACACCGGAAGGCTGACAGCTCTCCACTTTGCCACCGACTCGAGCTCAGGAGAAATCATTTGCCAGCGGGGAATCGAAGTAGCGGCTCTCCTTCTTGCGTACGGTGCAGACATTAACGCACTTACGGTTGAAGGTTGGACAGCACTACAGCGGGCAGTCACAGGCAACCGATACGACACGACTGAATTTATATCATTTCTCTTGAAGAACGGCGCTGATATTACAACAACCGATAATTTTGAGGGGCAGGTGAGAGATTCGTTGCTGCATCTGACTCTTGACAGACAATATGCCGGCAGAGGCTCAATGGCTACACTACGCTTACTTTTGGACAGCGGTGCTAATATGGAGTTCGAAGATGAACAAGGGCGGACGGCGCTTCTGCGAGCTGTAACCCAGTGGGATGAAATTTATGCCTACAGCGCATTCCAAGGCGAATATGTGATGGAACTACTCAACACGGGGGCAAATATCAATGTGAAAGATAATGCGGGACGGGGGGCTTGAAGACCGGGTTAAGAATAGGGGGTACACAATCAAAATGGAGGCTGGGAAAGTGGTTAGTTTCAAAAAGCTTCCTGTTGGGGGAATATATCCTCAACAATCAGGGCTAGGAAGAGGTAGGGGAAGAGGCAGAGCGTGAAATGGGGGATTGTCAGAAAGATTGGCCGGCCGCCCCAAGTGACGGGAGAGAGAAGATGACATGGAGTTCAGACTGTGCTTTAACCGGTGGGCTACCTGATGGAATACAAGCGGAAAGTAAAATCCGAAGCCAGGGCACTGAAGAGAGACTTCTATTTAAAACATGTTTCTGGCGGCGTGGCTCTTTCATTTTCTGGCGAAACTCTCCGGTCCCAGTAACCCCAGCCGAGGTTGCACAATATTTTTCTCCCATCGTCAACCTTGAGTACGAGATTCTGCCTATGGAACTATGGAGGGTCCCCTAAATATTTGCTGACAGTTACCTGAATTGAATTCATTGTCGCTGTTTTATCTTTAAGGCAACAAATGAACAACCTGGTCTGTATTCCCAAGAGCAGATTGATTTTGTCACTGGACTAGATTTTTTGGAAAGTCCGAGTCATGTTGAAATGAGGGCAAGGAGTTTTAATCTGGGTTCTTTCCATACATTTTTGCAGATTTTTATTACACACACCACCCTTGGCGGCACCACCTCGCTCGAGAAAGGTGAAAGAATAAATCATTCAGAAGAACCCGTACAGTAACTTGTATCCCCTAGCGCCAAAAGTGCCACAGACCTTGCTTCATGCGTCCGTGAGAGCCTGTACGAGGCTGCTGGTGTTCTCACTCAGAAACATTGCGATTGTAGTGGTAGTTGTTCGGGTGATACGGAGGATCGTAAATCCAATTTTAGGAGGCGATCTCCCTGTCATTGCTCGTGACACGTAGGTTTTGCTGGCCGTTGGTGAGAGTGATTTCTCCAGTCATTTGTGTGTCGAGTTGTCAAGAAACAACGATGATGAACTCACTACCATAGCCGATCCCTCGGTCTCGAACATCCGCCTTGTATCTTGCCGTGATTGCTGTGACATTTAATCCTGACAACTCGTCTGACCAAAAGTCGACTTCTCTCGCGGCGATGATAGCCGGGTTCAGCAAGCAAAGTTCTGACAGAACTAATCAAATACTCAGAATTTCGCGAGATTTAGTAAAACAACAGTTAATTAACAGTCTGAAAAGGCCTTAACCAATAAGAGGAGGTTTTAATAAAAGGTAATGAATGAGCATTTCACCCATACACATCAATCAAAGGATACTGTATAGTTTACTATCTGGTAGAAGACATCTTCCGCCCGGTGGTTCCCTTCATATGTGAGAATTGATCGTGATGAGTGCGTGAGATATTCTAGCGTCGATCATTCACTTCTCACCCGTTGCTCAAGCTTCTGCAGCTAAGCCTTAAGATTATAGGGATCACATGATTTGAAATTCAAGGATATATTCCGGCGGCGACGGTTGACTGTAGGTCATCCCTCTCGAGCAATTGAAAAGTGCTAGCTATCATAGCTGATCTTTCTCGGTACAAGCCCCACTCAATCAATATCTTTATCCTCGCCATGGAAGAACCTCAAAATAGCTCCAGCGACTAGCAGCCCGTCATGATCCAAACCAGCCTTCTCTTTTGCCTCCTCGGCCTGCTTCTCGTCCTTGATTAATCCTTTCTCAAATCTCACATCAACATGCTTCTTCACCATCTGCTCATCATAACCCAAATGCCCCTGGCTCGTGAACAGTCTCTCGCGAATATAAACCCCTTGAATCGGTATCGTTTCCGAGCTTCCCCACACCGAAACTGATGAATCGTCCCGGATTAGCCCTTCAGATGATGATTTCGTTGGCGAATCGACCACGTGATCGACATGCATTTGGTGGAGGAAAATCTTGTCTTTCGTTCTGAAAAGTGCTTCTCCAGTAGCTGTGAGGTCTATCTGCGTGTGAGAAAGCTCCCATTTCTCTCCTGGAGATGGCTCGACTTTAGATCCGAGAGCACGACAGAGAATTTGATGGCCGAAGCATACCCCGCTGAAGCGCATGTTTGGATACTTTAACCAAGCAGCTAGAAATACAGTTAGAAATTATTCTATAGTCATATTTATTTTTTCAATTGGAAACTTGTTGTTTCGGCATTTTCAAGACAATTTGTTTCATGAATTGAGACAACGGAAGAGGAGGGGACATACATTGAATCCACTGCACTAGCTTCAAAATCCATTCATCATCACCATGTGCATCATACTTGCTCCCCGTGATTAAGACAGCATCAATGTCTTCAACTTCGCTCACATCTGGGATTTTCCCTCCTTCCGGTTCAACAATAAACTTCATCACTGTCTCAAGTTCCATTGGTGGTTCATGGTCTTGGCCAGCCTTGGAGAAAAGTGAATGGAATATGTCTCCAAATGTGCCTTTCCGCTGACTCGTCGATTCAAATGTCTGGTCGGTTTCTAGAACAAGTACTCGTATTCGATCCGGATGCGAAGATCCTGTGACACTAGTCGTGAATGATGCTGTAGCCATGAGAAGGATTGAAATTTACGCGTTTGACGGAGTGTTGCGGGAGTAGAGGCTCCAATGATCGGGAACTGGTAAACGTATTTGTGGATGGAAATTCTTTTAAGAGGATCGAAAGTTTGAGTATATTTATGTTCCGGTGTCGGAACAGGAGGCGACTCTTGGAAGCCACCGCCAGGCGTAATAGCGTTCTGTTAGAAGGCTCGGCGCAAAGACATCATGACGTACGTCCAAGTCTGCAGTCAAGAAAAAGATCTTGTACTCTGTTATATTGGGTTCTTGAAAGTTCCCTTGGATTAATATTATGACATACTCATACCATGGACAGCTCTGTACTGAACAGCACATCCGGTGGGGTTGAATCCAAAGTCTCTCTCATAATTATCTGCCAAGAAAATGCGACTGTCCGAGAAGACTTCAATATTTCGTATTGAGAAACATGAATGGCGTCCGTAGAGCGCTGAATGCTTACGATTGGGAGTTCAATCGCTTCGGCGCAGGCTGGAGAAAACAAACATCCTAGCCACAATCGGGCAACAATGTGAAATAGTCTCAAAATATGAGGCAACAAATTCAGCCCTCAATTAATTACCAGGCAGGACACAAAAAAAGCGGTATATTCACTACAACAAACCCGCCATGTTGAAAATTCGGAGTCGCAGATATCGGGGCACGGCGAACCACATGTCAATTTTAATGGGCTGAGGTTGATGCCAGCCTTGAGCTTGCATCGTTTGTGAGCGTTGCTACGAGTAACTTTGCCTGCAAGCTCCCTAATGAATAGAAGCATTCCGATAACGTGGCTCATTACGATTCGCTCTTCCTAGCTTCCAGACAGAAACATTCTGTCCCGCTACCTCGTGGTACAGTTTTCCCCTACTCTTGAGCTGTACACTGTTTACCGTGCAGGTCTTCAGCCTCATCGACTGGAGAAAGCCTAGGCGTAGGCAATCTAAGCTCCCAGAGGCTGGTCGTAGAAACATGACGGGGTAATGATCTCTGACTGGAATAGCAGTGTTTGCACCCCCTAATACGCTTCTTGTTTTGACCCACCCTCATGACAGCTGAGCACCACCTGGTCTCATAAAATGAAAAGCACTTATGAGTCATTCTGTTTCATGGCGCACGAACAAGACATAAGCAAACTAGAAAAAGCAATGATTGTCAATCCATTCCAAACAACAATGAGATACGTCGAGGGCTTCAGATTAAGTCCATAACCTTCCACTGCATACTGATTGCACGAATGCAACTTGAGGTTCGATCAGTTATGAATTAAATTCAGCCTTCTTTGAACCTATTAGGTTCAAAGAGGAGGTTGCGGAGAGGCTCAGCATGGACTAAGCAAATGCATCCAGTGTCCAAAGGTCATCCATCCCGGCCATGGGACTGACATCGGCAAACAGTTGCTTCGGCCCTCGCCCTTTCCACTTGCTAATATCGTCACAGTCTGGGAACAAGTCAGGCCCAAAGCGATCGACCACATTCCTGACCTTGATGATGAGATCGCCTCTTTGCTCCAGAACAGCTGCAACAGCGTGAGATGATCGTGGATTGAGCGAGAGTATCAGAGGATATAGCGACTTGAGGATGTCCATCCCCTGTTCACCGAACAAGAGCGCGGCATAAGTGATTGAAGGTAGGATGATCAAGGATAACATGACAAGCAGCGATGCGGGAATGCCGGCGGGGATCATGCCATACGTGCGATTGCAGTTCTTTAAGCACACCAACACAACGGTGTAGAAAATGTAGAATACTGGCGCCAAAGCTGCAGCGATGAGGATTTTCCACGTGGCCATCACATCATTGCCCTGAATTTTGACACTGGATGCAGCCAACGCCTCTGCAGTCTTCTTTCGAGACATGTAGGATGTGATAACAAAGATCGGAGCGAAGAGCACAAGACCGGGAAGCGTGAGAATTAATAGTACTACCAGCTTTCCGAGGCGAAACAGAAGTGTCGGCAAAGCGAAAAGGACTGGAACATGAGTGGAGCGAGTCGCGATAGATAGAAGCTGGTGGTCCTTTAGACCTAGAATTCTTAGGCAGTCGATATATCTCTGGAGATCAGCGCTCAAAGATATCATTTCAGGTCTCTGAGAGTAGGTCATGTATCCTTTGGAGATACGTCTGTTCAGCTCAGTGGAGTGGGCCAGGGAGAGTCTTTGCGTTTTCTCATTGAATGGGGATTTGGTCAGGTAGAGACGACGGGCAGCATGGATGAGCTGTTTTGGATGTGAGTATTATGCATGAAGAACAGCAAATATCTTACATTCAGAGTTTCAAAGTCAGGAGCGGAGACAGTGACTGCTGCTAGGGCCTCAGAAATGTCACTCATGACGGATCCAATTGCTTCTCGTTTCTTCCCATTTCGAAAGTCGTGGATCGTGGTGGGGAGGACCGTAACAGCGTCTCCGAACTCGATAACAGCACGAGATCGGAATTTGTGTGCCGAGAAATAGTTCATACCAACAGGAATGATCGTCACAGGCGTACCTTGGGACAGGGCGCCAAGAGCCATGATGGCGATGCCGGCTTAAAAGGAGTGTCAATTTTTACAAAATTGTTACTTGGCTTGAGGATATTACCGACCTTTAAGTGGCAGCAACTCTGTCCTGTCATGACTTCCGCCTTCTGGGAATATGCCGAGACATCCGCCAGTACGAAGCCCATCGAAAACAGCTTTGTAGACCTGGGTCTGATCAACATGTGGTGCAACTTTGAACTTAGAGCCCAAGAAACCCGGCATAGACTCATCCTCCACATGTCTTCTCCCAGTAAGTTGGAGCAAAGCATCACTGTGAGTTGGCGCGCTCTTGAGAAGCATAATCTGCCCTTCCCGAATTTCTGCGATGTCCAATTTATGGGATTCGCCATTCACAGTAGGTAGGTACATTGAGCCACCGACTTTGAACATTGGGTCATCAAAGTTTGTTCCCAATCCTACTAGAAGTCTCGGATTCTTTATGGAATCGCTGATCATGACGGTCCCATCTGCTGGTCTTGCAATGTCCATGGCTCGGGATACTGGGACAGCCCCCATGATTGAGGCCATTGTACCCACAAATGGTCTCTGGAAAGATTTCTCCGCCATCAGCCACGAGATTCTCCGATTCAGAGACCTCATGATATTCATTAATATCACCGAATCCACGAACTGATCTATCGTTAGAAGCTTCATGTCAAGTGATCAAGATTCTCACCTGGTTTGCATGCGGTGCTGCTACAAGGATTACTGAGCCTTCAGCTGGTACATGCCATGCTCCATGGACTTGAATATCTCTGAAGAAACAATCCACCATAGTTGCAAAGATGCGGAGAATGATGTCGTACACCCAGCCGACCGCGGGTTTCAATCGATGCCCTGTTTCCATTTTGGCGATTTCTGTGGAGGCACACCAGATGCTTTTAATTCAAACTCGGCGGGTAATGGTCTCGCTGGAGATCGATTGTTGGGATCTAGAAGAGTTGTTTTGTCTTTGTTACTATACAGACGACCGTTGCAACGTACTGGAGGATGTTAATTTTTTGTTGGGGCGGCCGACGTTAGCGATGAAAGACATGGGTACTGTTTCACGTGACCTCATCCTAATTCTTACTCTTAAGCCTACTAATGTCGGCTGAAACATACTCGTATAAATCAAAAAGAGACTGATTCATGTCTTTGGGTCTGATTCTTGTATCATTCTTGAATGATCGCCATTCAGTGGCATTATTGGAACGTTCGGCTCAAGTGTTGACATTGAGCTCGTGCAAACCAGAAAGGCAGTGTGTCTCGAAGAGGGGGTTGCGAAGAGTTGATTTCTGAGTTCCAAGCACGAGATCAAGCTTTTGGGGTTGTTAAAGCCTCTATTGGTGACTCAGATCGGGACTTCAAACCCCGATTCAACAGCACAAATAAACCCAAATACCGTGAGCAACTGCATCCTAAACATATTATTCTTGCAAATGCTGTCCATCCGTTTTGAGGATGCGGCGAATGACGCCGCTCCCGCTCCCACTCTCTACAACCACCATCTGTGCAAGCAAAAGCTCAAAGGTGACCAAAGTGCAATCGCAGGTGAACAACATAGCGTCTCTCAAAAGCGGAGCTGCCCTCATCGGTGCCTTCTCCCTGCAAAATTAACGCGCTGTTTACACCCAATATCTCGACTTCGGAAGCACTCTACAGCCCCGCATGTTTAACGAACTTTTAGCCGGAAATCAGGGTCAGGTCAAATTCAAGAATATGACGGCGACGCGACTTGACGGCGTAGCATTCATGCGGGCCCATTTTCCTGCTTGAGGCGGGCTGCGGGATGAGGGGTACGGCCCGGCCCCTGCCCCAACGCCCGTTATTCGCTATTTGGCCACGTCCCCCTCAATGGCGTATCTTGGCTCTACGGATCAAGAAAATATTACCTTACTGCAATTGCGGGGTTACGAGTAGCGAGACCTATAGAATACATGTAACCGTATAACTTCGTAAGTAGGAGGCTGAGATCCGGTGCCCCAGGCTCGTACCTCTCTTGTATTCGTTAGCGACACCTATAGATTACTTAGAACCGTGTAAGTAACATACTGTGCCAAGCGCTCTTCTCACCTTTGTTCACTAGCGAGACCTATAGAATACGTTGCACCGTGTAGTATTGGAGTAAGCCTGGCAAGGAACTGTGCCCCGTTGCTTATTTCACATGCGTTCACTAGCGAGACCTATAGAACACACGGCGCCGTCTGATTTTGGGTAGAATACCTTGCCCACTGCCGATCTGTTTACCTTACTTGCGTTTACGGGCGATAGCTATGGAGTACATGTCCCTGTTCAATTCTAGGGTAAGGTACGCCCAGGTGTTTATCTTACTTACGTTCATTAGCGAAACCTATAGAACACATCCTACCGTATAATTATTGGGTCCTCAATAACGTAATGAAATCTCTCATACTAGTTTGCACGAACGGACGTATGATACGGCATGAATGATCTGACCAATTTTCAAGAAGCAACTGCTCTCCGACACCGAGACGTTGTACTCGCTTCCTCCATGGGTCTGGAATCACTGGGGCCCTTGTTCACAAAGACAAAATGGACGAAAAGTCCTCAGGATCTAGAATCCCGTAGGTTTAGACCCACAGAGAAAAGAAGTATAAAGATGAGGAAGTCTGCAACAATATCTCTTCTTTCTTCATCGCATCCATCATCTCAAGCTCATTGCATCGATCTTCAACTGCTCTAACCTCCCCGTTTCCAGAGTCAATCATAAAACAACTTCAATATGCAACTCCTCAACCTCACCGTTCTTCTCGGTCTCGCAGCATCGGTTTCAGCCATTGATGCCGCTCTCAGAGTCAGAAGTGGTTGCGATTCCCGCGGTGGAGGCGCAGTATGCACAAACTTGAATCCCAATGTAAACATCCTCTCCTTCGATAAATCCTGCACCCCCTTGAACCATAAAGTTGCTAACGTGCCTCTGTAGACCTGCTGCGGTGTCCCCTCCGGATCGTACTCTAGTCTCGTCTTCTACGCTGTCCCGACCAACTGGTTCATCGAAGTCAGAGGACACGAGGGTGGTAACTGTGGCCGTGTCAAGACCGTCGACACTATATTCGGCGCCACCGAGAGGTGTCTTAACAATGGGCCGTACACCGGAGCAGGCTACAGCTTTCTCTGTAAGTGCAAATTCCTACCTGAATTTCGCAATATCTTAAGATCTTGACCTGGAGACATATGTTGGGATCTGGGATACTGCGACACTACCAATTTCACGAAAACCAAGGCTAACTTTGAAACAGCGAGGAAGAGGGAGGGCGAGCAGATCCAAGAGGGTGCTTGTTCCGCATCGACAACTTGCACTCCAGTCATGCCGGATCAGTTGTTCCTTGCTGATGGACAGAAGTACAACATTGTGGACATGGACACAGGTCTCCTTGAGGAATTGACTGGGCTTATGGAGAACGGATCTGTTACAGCGGATATTCCAGCAGTCTTCAAGTCCTTTGAGATTTCTGCTTAGATATCGATAGTATTATGCTATGGATCGCTTGGAGGACTTGGTATGGTGCGAGATGGTGGATTGTTGTGATGTTGTTGTATGCTTTGCTGGTGCGTGCACGCGCCAGCAAAGGGTTGTCCTGTCTTTACCTTTAGTTCCTTCTTCTACATTTGAAATATGAAATACATTCGTGCCAGAAAAAAGACTGTCAAGTATTAAAAGAAGAAGTGACAGTAGCATGCTTTTATTGAGAGGAGCTAGGCTACCTCCACAGGTTATGATCCTGACTGTGACTTAGATTCTTTGAGAGCGATGATGCTCAAGGACGACCAACCATGCTAGGACTACCAGCAGGCTGCGGTTTTCATAGTTGGATATCTCAGATATTAATCATAGTCTCCACGGAAGCTCACAAGGCTGGAGAAGTTCCCGGATCCGTACAATAACGTGCGAGTGCAAGGTTGAGTACTGACTGAATGGTTTCTCGATCATGGCGCAGACCCGAACGCAATGTGCGCTTAGGACTTCACTCCATTGTCTGAACCTATGTGTCAAGCTTCGCTAGATACGATTAGGCTCTTATTCCATCGGGGTGGCAATGTTGAACGCGGTCAGCTCCTCCATAATGCTGTGCAGAGAGCTGCTCCAGATGCCATCAGGCTCATCCGAATGCTCCTAGACAAAGGTGCTCCAACTAATGAAATCCAGTATAAAAACCATGCTCCTTCGTGAAGGGATCGTTGTTCTTTTGGACTCGGTACGCCTCTTCATTATGTAGCTCAAAATGGGCCTGTCGAGCCTGTTTCATTTCTATTATCTAGAGGAGCGGATCCTACAATCCCAGATGTAAAAGAGAATACGGTACTTCAGTAAGCAGAAAATTATCGTCAATTAGATGTGATACAATTGCTTCGCAGTAGGTTGAACTAAGCATCTATACTTAATACGTTGATTAAAATGGTGACGGAATTGAGGATCTAGCGATTCACTGATCTCTCCCAGCTGTGTTTTTCTCCGGTACATTCGTATGTAAGTTAGCTCATCAAAATCCAAATGGCTTCACCAGGATGACACGGCTAGCCGACATATCAAGCACCGGAAAGAGATGAAATGGTGCTATTTCGGCTTAGAATGAGATGTATTGCCCAAGCTCTGGGGGTCCAGTACTCAAAAAGACAGTGCAGACAATTAATTATTTGTGTTTTATACACGATCACAACTTATCGATACAAAGAAAGTCTGTAAGATGAGTTCTCAGAGGATCTTTTTGGACAATTAGTGCTTTGCAACGTTCAATCAAATCCCTAAAGATCACTTTGCTGGTCCCTGATGCTGTGAAGTGAAGGTGATACCTTGGACAGACCAAATTTGAAATGACACATGAAGATCCAAAAGGGCGTTGATGTAGAATCGGGAGTGGAATTCGAGAAACTTTCCGTTCGTCCTCTTCCAACGGAGAGATTTGATATCATATCTCCATTCCATCTTACCTCCGTCACTCCGAGTTTTCGACGACACTTGTCCCCTTTGAATCGACGCATGACTGACATCCGGGCTGTGAATCAAGATGGACGGACCAGACTTGCTGATTGATTTGGACGAAGCAGATACTCGAGTCTCAAGGTTCATGGGTTTTCTACGAGCCCTCCGCCACGAGCAAAGAAGAACCAACCTAATCTCTTTCCATCTCTCCACGAGAAGCTCGGCATCCCTGATATGCAAGGATTGAAGAACAAAGCTGGCAAAAGCTTCGAAGAGGTTGTTGAGGTCAAAGTCATGAGGAAGCTGAGTAGCGTGTATGAGCAGCTCAAATCGTCCGGAGAGTTGATGACAGGCCAAGCAAAGAGGAGGAAGATGACCACCTAGACGGCAAAACCTAACCTTAAATCATCCGACAATTCCAGGGCGCCATCTAGTCTTCCAAGGCCATTCTAAATCTCTAAGGTATCATCTAATATTCGCAAGTCACCTGGTCGTAATCCTCTTCGGGATTTCAACTTTCTCATACCAGTTTACCACCTCGAATCTCCCCAAGATGATCCAGTACCATCTGCAAACCCTTCACGCCGGTTCAGCCAACAAGCCACAGCTGGAAATAAAGAAAATCCTCGTATCCGTCGTGCGCGACTTTTTCACCACTCTCCAGAAACACCAGATCACCAACACCAACCATACCCAGACCAGACGAGAGAAACACAAGCAGGGCTTACAGATCAAGAAAGCTGTCGTTCCAGGCAGGTGCTTTCTCCTCACTCGACGAAAACAGTGATCCCCCAACCGAGCACCATTCGCCGATAGCCAGGTCTGGGGCTTCATTTTCGAACACTGACGAAGCCGCGGGTGAGGGGACAAGGGTGGCGAAGAGACAACAGACGTCGATCGATATGCGCTCGAAACCGATCGTGAGTTGGAGCAGGAGTAGAGGGGAATGCCGGAGCTGAAACCCCAAGCGAGAGTCAAGGCAGAGACAGTGAAGAAGGTTGCGTTGAAGTTTCTGGGGAAGAAGGAGAAGGATTAAGTTAAAAAGGAAAAAGAGGAGAAAAAAGGGCAACGAATAAAATAGGAATCACGATTCTTGAGCCAAAGGCGAACGGTTGAAGAAAAGTGAGGATAGGAAATTAGAAAAGGCGGGAAACTTTGGTAATGAATTAAACACTGGATTATAGGTATGTTCTGCTTTGTATTGTTGTTGGTGTTGTTGTTGTTGTTTTCGTTAAGCACCTTCGCTTCGCTTAGTCTGACCTCCCTGCCCTCCTTACCGAATGCTGGCGTGACGTCATGTGGTACGTGCGGTAGTTAGTGCGTAAATATCCCCTGATTTTCCCTGATTTTAGCTGAGCCAATCAAAGCAGGCGACACGACCCCAACACCACCCATCATTGTGCGACAACGCCTCCCGCGGTAGCGAGCTCTTATTGGCTCAGGGAAATACAGGGGAGTGCAGGTAAACCTTGCAGGGTGCACGGACGATTTTAAGGTTACGGCCTCGCTAAGGGGAAGGCAAAGTTGGCCGCGGAAGGTTTATGAGATAACCCCGCGCCAGATCCATCTGCGAATCATATTCACCTTCTCCTTTTCCTCATCATGCACCATTTTACCCACACTCACACTCACATTTACGCTCACGCTCACGCTCACATTCACAGCCACGTCTAGCTAATGATAAAGGATCAAGCACTGACATTGACGACAATAAAGGCGAACGCCATTCTCACCAAGACTAATTTATGACGCGAAATTGTAGTCAATCTCACTCCTGTTCTCACCTCATAAGCACATCACCATCATCTCACATAATAATGATTTCAGCCATTCATGACAATAATAACCTAATCTACTGGTTCAGAGATTCCAGTCAACCGGAGTAGCGAGAGGTTGAAATCATTGATCAAAACCAGACTTGTTGAGGGGCCTAGAAGCACCGGGATTATGATCTCAAAGCTTAGTGGGGCTTGCACTCTCTTTGTACAATAATACCGATGATGACTGGTTTAACACTAATGCTCATAATATTAGTTATACAGCCAAATCTCTATCTATAAAGGATAATCACAGCCATAGGTCCTCCAGGCACGTTCTGTCGCCGTACTATCAATCCGTAGATGAAGATGACAATGGAGGGGAAGACGGATCGACATTGCCATCAGTATCAACATCCGAGCTCGAAGACTCCGACCGAGAATTCGAATCAAAGAAGAGGCAGAGAAGGAAGACCCAGAACCTCAATCCCCAACCATCTCACCACTCATCGTCCTCCAACAAAACCAACCTCACAAGCCCTTACCTTATCTCATCTCACTCCTCTTCATCAAAAAACACGACCAATCCCGGCAGCAAACCATCCTCAATATCAGCATCAATGGCACCTTCTTACCAGACCACACCCACGACACCCTCACGCTCCACCAATTCCAGATCTAAATCACATCCAAGATCCACGTGCAAGCCTCCCCCGGCCTCGTCAATCCCAGATACTGCTTACCTTCTTTCGCTGTCAATGCATCAACGCCTCGAGGTGATTTAGAGGGGAGCCATGCAGGGTACGGCGGAGGCAGAGGATGCAGCCACAATGTTGGCGAGGATGGAAGAGGAAGATAAGGTCATGAGGAGACAAAGAGGAAAGCAAGGAGACGAGGACGTAGTTGGAGGGAGGGACGTTGCTGAAGGGAGGGACTGAGTTGACGGTCAGAGACATGAAGGGTTTGGTTTGCAGGTTGATAAGGAGAAGTAAGGTAACGTTTTCAGTTTGGTTGGTTTGCTTTGAGTCAAGTCAGGTTAGTTTCAATGGATTTGATTTGATTTGTCATTATTATCCCTCGTGCTCTTCTTTTCCCGGCGTTTTGAATGCAATTGCTTCCCAATCCATATCCCAACCAAGATCCAAACACTTATCTATCTACAATACTAATAAGCCAGTGTCCAGTATTCAGTGTAACCCTGCTCTGTCGCCTCTGCCCTACCAAGGCCCGTCAGATCCGATTCAGCCCGGCCACACCGTCCAGTGCCAAGCACAGCCATGTTGAGCTAAGCAACTACGTACATTGGAAATCATATGAAACGGGCGTGGGGAAGATAATGAGGTGATTTGGTGCAGAAACCACTGCAGAGAGTTGGCGTGCAGTTGTGCAAAGAAGTTTGTAGTGCGTAAAACTGTGTAGCCACACGAAGATGTGGGGGGAGGTTGCGGTGCGGGAGGTTTGCAGTGCTGTGGTCTTGTGGTGCTGTGGTGTTGGCGTTTTTGATGTGGTGGTGTTTCGGATGCTATGGTGTTGGTGTTTTGATGCACTGATGAACCACGCCGGGAATATTGGGTCTTGGCAGTCCGGTGCTCCACCTGTTCAGGGTTCGGGTTCCTTAGCTTTCCTTCGATTCCCGTTGAAACTGTGAAATAAGATGGATGGGTTGGCGCACAACCAAGAAGTTTTGGCAGTAGTGCAGTGATGTTATGCGGTGTTGGTGTGTGCAGATTGATAATGAGAAGGAAGATGTAGCAGTACAGTAGTTCAGTAGTGAAAGTGCTGAGAGGTAATGGTGTTAAAGGGAGTTGAATCGAAAGGAACCGAACCACGGAGCCGAGCCGAAAGGGGAATGAAAGTAAACATAAGCAAAGGAAGACAAAGCTGCGACCCTACATCTTCGTTTGACGATGCTTTTGAATGGAGAGACGATTCGGCATGTGAAGTAATGGAAATGAGAGCAAATGTGATTTTCTTCGTGTGATGCATCTATTATCTATCTAGACTTGACTGAAACTACCTACGTAGGTGAGGCGATACTTTTCGAGGGACCTACCAACCTTCACGATCCGTGGCTTATGGAATCAAGTTTGGTGCGTTGATTGAAGCTAATGCAAAAAGCCGGTGAATTCATGAGCGGTGAGATATGGTTTGTTGTGAAGGTTGAGTTTGTGTTTACGCACAGGGGGGAAGGGGTTTGAGAAGTTCATGTCGGTGAAGGGGTTATGCCCAGTAAAAATGTGGCTCATACACAGCGGGAAGGAGTTTATGCACAGCGGGGGAGGGTTCATGTACCCCAGAAGATGAGTCATACCCTCACCGCTGGTTGCGTACCATTTATGAGGAGGAAAAAGGCAGTTCGTCAAGTTGTGGGGTTCCTGCACATTGGGGCGCGTCATACAGCATATGAATACCGGCAAACTCTCAAACATACATAAACAACAGTTCGGCTTATCAGAAAGGGTCCATCTACAACATGGAGAAAATCGTAAGATATAACTAGAGGCTTATCTATCCACAGTATTGAAGAATGTAAAATAACAGACTGGTGTGTGCGTGTGTGGGATGTCAGATCTGGTAAGGGTTCAATTCAGTTCATGTACAAACACAAGGAACTGACAAATCCAGAAGTCTGGATCACTCACTGAAAAGTCGGTCAACTCAACTTTGGTAAGAAATACAGCTGGTGGCACAAGGGGGAGCATGTGGAGAGTGACGATCAGTTCGTTTAGTCTAGTGAGGGGTTCATATGGCTGGGAAAACACGAGGAGAACGGGATGATTAGTCGTTTGGACTAGTGAGGGGTTCATGTAAGCACGCACGGCTAGGAACAGATATGCGAACATGGTAAGCGGTTTGGGCAGAATCACTGCTAATCTCTGATAAATTTGTCAAATGCGCACCCAGCATCATGGAGACATGAGACGCGGATAAATCCCGTCAATTAATTGATAACATGTTCATGTTTTTGATTTTGTTACACGGTAGGTAGGCAAAGTATCGCATTCCTAGATAACGCTAATCTGGGTACTGCGAATCTATCTGTACCTGTGTCAATGACTACTAGGCTGTATTTGCACCTATTGTTTTGTTTACATTTACTTTCACTCACGCATATTCTCTATATCCCTCTATCTTACTCTTTCTTGTGTCCTGTCTTTCGTTTGTTTGGCGCATTCCTCATGTCTTGCCCCTCCTTCGTCCCGCGCATTCCTCATGTCTTACCTCTTATTTATCTCCCGTATTCCTGCTTTTTCCTTTTCGTTCCCGAGCATCCTGTCTGCTCCCGCTCATACCTGTCTGTCATAACTCGCGAACGCAAGGTCGTGAGCTAAGACAAGAGTGGTGGGGTAGGAAATTCCACAAACAGGCCAGACGTTCGTTCCGTTGTAAGACACAATCAGAAACACACGCACACACACCGTAAAACCAAAAGAAACCCATTTCCGGTAAGCAACCTTGTGGTATCGTCAAGCCAAATCAGGGGTAACGGCAGTGAGAGAAAACAGGGAAAACAGGACCGAACCTCGTGGACATGGCAGCGTGGCCAAAAAGGGACGAATTTTACACGACCGTCGTCAATATTCTGGTTCAAGGGAAGAAAGGATCCACATTTCATCCACCCTTCAAACCACAAAGAAAGAAAGTCAAAGGACCATATTTAGCTTATAATCGCCCAACCCATGCCCTCATCATCTCTCCTCAGCTTCTCCTCAGCTTCTCCTCCGCCTCTCCTCAGTCTTTTTTCAGCCTCTTCTCAGGCTCTCCTCATTCTTTGCTCAGTTGAGCGAATTCTCGGTACCAAAAACCTCTTCAAGATACGTGCATCAGGTGAGTAAATGCGAATTCATTATTCATTTACTGATGTCTTGAGATTATTCTCCCGCTTTCTTTACCATTTTCAAATCGATAACTAACACTTGGACTTTCAGCTGAATTTGCCGTTGGTTATCCTCAATGCTTCGATCCCTCCGAAAACTGCCTCATCTTTCCACTCCAATCCGATCCCTTTGATCATTCTGAAAACCGCCTCACCTAGTCCAATCTAGTCCGATCTACTCCAATCCGATCCAATCTCAATGATGGCTTCACCTCCCCGCCAACCCCCACCTCCTGCTCAAACCTTTGAATTCCTCCTCTCTTCCCTCCACTCCTCTCCAGAAATCCTCATCAACTCTTACATTCACCACCTCTCGCTTGCCCACTCAGAATACACCTCTCTCTCCGACTACGGCACCGGCACGCTCCTCTCCACACTTGCAAGCGAGGAAGGCCGCTGGGACGATTGTGTCAAGTGGCGGCTTGTTGAGCTATGGCGCAGCGGAAAGTACAAGGACACCAATGTGATTGGCACGGTGTTGTATGATGAGATGGATGGTAAGGGTGTGTTGGACAACGATGATGATGACGGAGGTGTGGTTATGAGGGGTTTGAAGGAGTGGTATGAGGATAAAATAAAGGCTTTGATGAAGAAGAATGCGGAGTTGAGGCCAGAGGTGATTGATGATTCTACCACCACAGATCTACGGACTGGCGAGGGGATGGATAGGCACATGGCGACGATGCGAACGTTTCCTCCATTGACAGTTGCACAAAACCTACCGGACCACCCAACACCAACACTGGTGGCTCCTTCGCAACAATTGCAACATGGACAGGGAGCGCCTACGCAGACGCCTCCACTACAAGCGCTTCCTTCTTCAGCACTACGCCCAGCGCCGGACCCAACGCCAGTTCTCCTCAAGAACAGACTAGACATCTACCTCTAGCAATTCCAATCCGCTCTCCGAATACCCATCAAATTGTTTTTTCATGCGTTGTTTTACATCGCTGTCACCTACTTTCTTGTTTACTGCCTCATGTTTCTGCTCAAACAATCCCCATCCTTGGCCCGACCATCATATTCCTCATCAATCGAATCGACGCACTGATCCCGGCGGAACCACCGACTCCCCAGCCATCAACGTGGCTTCCCAACATCAATTTCTCCAGCAATTTGTTTGTCAGGAAAGTTGTATTTCCAGTCATGTCAGTCTTTGTCTCTTCTGCAGCAAGTACGAGCTGCTTAGCGAGAGGAGATGAAGCAGTCAATCTTGGTCCCACAGGTCCCTTGTTCGCCGCGATGAACAACTCGCAGAACCTCACGCAGATCTCCACGCAGCTATTTCCCGTGACCAGACTTCTCGAATACAGCTCATACAGCCTATTGGGCGCAAGCTCAGTAGTGGCGGCCTCGAATCTGGAATTCAAAACGGAACTTGCGGCAGCGTACGGACAAATCCTCAATCAGACGCGGACGCTGGGGCTTGGCCTGAGTGACTTTGAAATCGGCGTGGAATCGTTAATTCAAAACTTCAGACTGCACTTGAGCCTGACTCTTGAGCCTGACTCTTGATAAAACTCACGATATCATTGCAAAGAGCAATACGAGGCATGCGAATCCACTGTGGGAGATCCTCACGCACACTGTCACGCTCACTTCGGGTGCTTGTAGCATATTGCCGGTCTGGTATGGCTTGGATCTTTTGACCTGGGTCGGGTGTAGCACGTCACTCTTCTTCTCCACTCAAGGGCACTGTTATCTCCTCTCCAAAGACGAGAACACGTCTCTTACCAGCCACGATCTCCTCCTCCACACCGTCTGCGGCCCAACCCGCTACTTCGACCCGACATCCATCAGCGCCGCAGCTAAAGAGCAACTCAACAAGGAAGCCCAAATGCTCACTGACACATTTTCTGCCCTTGTCTCCCCAACATCCAGCCAGATCGAGCGCCTCCTTCACAAAGCCTACAGAAGTCGCGAATCCGCCATCGTCATCCAAGAGCTATACAAAACTGTCGTACGACTTCGCCTCAAGAACGAAAACCTCGTGATGACAGACTCGAGTACCTTGGCCATAAAAGCAACACAAAAACCCTCGTGGGCTGAATGGATCTTTAACGGTCACAGCGCCGGCTTACAAGCAAAGTACGACATTGTCGGGCTCGACGGCCAGTGGCGCCATCTTAAGGAACTAGAGTCTGTTCAGAACAACGCGGACTATTGGCTCAAGAAGGCGATCGAGGTCCTCGGCAATATGCGGTCCAACCTGGACCGGTTGAACAATGGCATCAACTACTTCGAGCAAGTCCAGTCGCGGCGTCATTTTTGGCAGGACGTTCTCGGTGAGATGCAACGTCTCGAGCCGCTGCTTGCCGGGTTGGATAATCTGAGGAATGACTTTGACTCGAAGAAGCAGGAGGTGGAGAGGCAATGGAGGGAGAGATGGGAATATTGTTCAAGGCAGAGAAGGGCAGTGCAAAAACAAATGGCGGATTTTGGAAGAGGGTGGGAAGATTGCTTATTTCAGAATTAAGGGGGTACAGCTTATCTCCAAAGCATGCTTAATATCAATCGTTGAAGGTTGGAATTAGAATGTCATCTCACTGAGGATTAAAAGCTAGTGTATTGCCTAGGACAGCACGAGCATCTCTCACAGCCTTGGATTTCTCTTAGTTTTCATTTCAGTGGGGTTTTTAGTTGAGGTACGTTATAACACAAAAACATGAGAACAGTTGTAAAATCACCATTGATACAAACATACAACCTTAAAAGAGGCACGGTTGGGTCGGCATAATCATTGAGGACTTGGCCTTAGCAAGGTTGAGGGCCAGGATGGATGATCCACATGTGTCATCGGTGCTTCACTGGAGGCAAAAGTACCAAGAACTTTGTAGGACTCAGAATCAATGATCACCGTTCTCTTCTAAGACTGGACGGACGGTTTAATAGACTGTAATATCGTACTCAGAACCTACTGAAATAGTCTGTGTAATTTACTTGCCGGCAAAAGGTTTCCAAGTCTCTTCGTGATACTCATTACTTTCAGTTACTTTCTTACAATCATGAGGTGGCTAAAACTAGGAAACAGAGCAGAAGTTAGGGCACCAAGGACAACTCATCAAAACAACCTATTTCTCAGAGGACAGGCAGAAGTCATCAATTGAATAGTATTAACAGAGCAGTGGTATGAAAAGGTCATAACTCCTGTATTCTAATCACATATCCCCAATTATTTGCCCATCACCTTTTTCCTGGCTGTTGACCTGCAGACGGTTTTCTGCTCCGGCGGCGCAGTAAATACGGAGCTCGTCCATCTGCAATTGGCACTATCCCACCAATCAACACCAATCTTCCATGCAGCCAAGGTGTCAACCAAGATTGAGGGGTCAACTAATCTTCTGACTTGCACCCCTGACCAGAAGCCATGATCTTTATTCTTTGCGCGTCGCCCACTTCTTGCTGGTTTCGCGCCGCCGTCATCGAAAGTCGCGATCAGAGAAAGCTGGCTGATTGGAGATGATGTGGACCAAGAATGGGCTACTGACTACTGTGGTCCTCCTTATCACATTGCTGCGCTGTAAGTGATCTGTTATGATGCATGAGTGTTGAGAATCGAACGAGGAGTTCTGGGCTGACTTGAACAGCCACGGCGGCGGTCTCATGCGGCAACGGCTCTCAATACCTCTACGTTGCAAGTCAGGAAGAACTCAACTTCGATCTTAATGGATGCACAGCATGGATTGGCGACATCCTCATTGGATACAATTGGACTGGCCCATTGGTTCTCAATAATATCACAAATGTCACGGGAGACATTATGACCGAAACCTGGAGCCGGCAATTATCGCAAGTCGTGGCAACCCAGTTGCTCACATCGATTGATGCTCCCGAGCTAAGATTTTCGAAAAGTCTAGAATTTCGGGGTCCCCCAAATCTTACTAGAATATCGCTCCCAAAGCTGGAACGAGCTAGAGCCGTGATACTGGACCAGTCTTTGGGGAAGGAGGTGACACTAGACGTTCCATCGCTGGTTCATGTCTCTACGTCTATCGAGATTTCCGGCAATGTTCCTAGGTTGGTGATGGCACTTTCCAAATTGTTAAAAATGACTGACAGAAATGTTTAGGGTCAGCTTTCCAAGTCTTGTTGAGGTGGAGAGCGGTCTGTCTGTTGCAAGTAATCAAAACTTGCTCCGTGAACGGCCTTATGGACACAACCCAGATTTCCCGGGTATAGATGTGGACTTTCCGGTGTTGGAGAAAGCAGGGTTGGTACACTTGGTAGGAAACATATCTAGGTTCGCAAGATCCAGTCTCAAAGGATGACCTCGAGGAGACTCATTAACCAGCCCACAGCATTACAATGCCCTCTTTGAAAAGCTCGAGTGGGGGATATGGTAATTTTTGGTCTTTGGATGACCGCTATCTGAGAATTTGGACTACGGGGAATCCGCTCGAAGTCTCTTTTCCATCATTGTGGAATATTTCTGATATTTCTTTGATGGGGACAGTGAGAAGGTAAATATTTATCTCGAGGCTTTGACCGTTGCTAATCTTCCATCTCAAGCTTTTCATTCCCGGCTCTTGAAAGTATCAATGGGACATTTGACTTTGAACCAAGCGGGAACGCCACATTTGACGCCAGGCCTTTGCAGCACGCTGAGAGAATCAAGATGGCTGGGAATGTGACTTCGTAAGTACTCAGAGAGGAGCGTATGTTCCCAGAACCACGACGAGCTGATCCTTGATTTAGTTATAACATCGACTCTTTGACGTCTCTTGACGAGCTGGTCATTCGTCCGGACTACTCGATCGACTGCGATCCAGCTGCCAAGGCGTGGAAAAGAATGTATCCTTGGTACGAAGGGGAAAGTTACACAGACTATGGTTTCAGCTGCAATGGCTTTAACTATCCGAAGAAGGAAGAGGATGAGGACAAGAAACCATTCCCAAAATTTGCTGTTGGGCTTTCCGTCGGCATTGGTATCCCAGTCTGGATTTTTTTCATTTTTGCAGTGTGGCATAGCAGGAAGGTGAGGAAGAAGGCCGAGGAAGTTGCCAAGATCCCACCACCAGACTACGATGCCGAGATGGCAGCGAGGAGCGCGGGAGGAGGAGAGGTTCTGCCAGACTATGAACCAAGGAGGAGTCAAGGAAGTGGAAGTCATCCAAGCTCGGTCATTGAGCTCGTCGATATGGCCAGGCCATCTCCGCATCCGACTCATCCACCAGAATACGACGTGGCGGTCGGCAATGGCAGAGCAGCTGGGCAAACAACAGAAGGGTCTGAGGAAGTTCATAATGGAGGGACTGTGGGGGGAGATACCCCAAGGTCTGGGGCAGGAACATCACAA
Organism: Helotiales sp. F229; assembly: GCA_002554605.1. Lineage (NCBI taxonomy): Eukaryota > Fungi > Ascomycota > Leotiomycetes > Helotiales > Helotiales sp. F229. The sequence goes on along the minus strand of MXAW01000004.1, from coordinate 190,821 downwards.
TCCTGAGTAGGGCTCAGAGTGTCCGTGGATTTACTGAAAAAATAATCACTCTCATAAACACAATGGGCAGTTAGGTTAGCCTTGGTCTCTCAAACTTGGATTCTATCCTTATTGCCAAAGTCTCGAAGCTCACGGTACCCTATAGCGATCTTCGCTGCTGTTGAATTTGAGCGTCTGTAAATAGATCATCAGCAAAACAGGCGAGCGCTCCCTAAATAGCAAGCGAGCAGCGCTATGAAACTTCATCACAGTTGAACTTCCTCTGATCTGCTCATGGTCTTTGCGTCATGAAACGGTTCTCACTTTATCTATAAATACACGAAGATCTAAATTCCACCAGCATGAGAAACCATGCGCCGTGGTATCTCATCACCAACATCACCAAACCTCGGACCACAAACTCCTCTCACCTCAACCGTTAAGCGCCCACAACCCCCGCATCCAGCCAGCCCGCTCTGCATGCCCACCGATACCTCCTTCCCATAGGTATCCAGTCCATCATACTCACTCGCATCCATGGCTCTTCCTCCCGCTCTCACCTCATCCCAACAAACCTACGAACCCGACAGTTCGGTCGCGACGCGGTCCCGGTCCAGTATGGCACTTTCTCCGCTGTCGCAGCATCACTAGATACACCCAAGCACGCGCACATGGAGACTAATATAGAATGAGGCACGTATCGAGACTTAGGCTAATGGGTGGACGTGTTGGTTGGCTGTTTCGTGTGGAAGTCTGTGCTGGCTCGTGGGAATGGAGAGGTTATTTATTTCCGGCTGGGTACGGTATGACGAGAGGCGTTAGTTACACGGTGAGGCTGGGATTATGATAGGGACTTCTTTACTGCTTTCGACAGCCTGGTGTTTACTGGACTGGATTGAGCAGCACATGGGCGACTTTTTTTTGCTGAACTCGATGGGTAGTTTGTGTCACCAGCCAGCTAGCGCTTGTGACTGTGCTACCCCAAGGTTCTATTCTTGGACTTCTCGAGTACGTACCGGGGGCGAGAAAGACATCTTTCTATTTGATAAGCGATACGAGGAGGCCAATCCGTCCCCCACCGTGCATTACAGCAAGCAGAAGCGTCAAGCAGAATTTTGCCGTGAAACGTCCCGACCCGGTAGGTCAGTGCCCCGAAGCTTTGCATGGGGCTGGCTCACTGTTTACTTCTGCGGTAAGATGGATGACTGGTAGGAGAAACCTACTGGTAAGCTTGAATTAGCCACGATACCACATGGCTAGCTAAGACAAGCATCCTAGATCGGAGGAGCTTCTGAAGTAAGCTTGAGGGATTCTGGAGGTTATGCTGGAGATGAAGAGCCGGGGAGCATGCATTTTGGAAGCGGCAGTTGAGAAACCCAAGTCTATCAGAGCTGCATGCGGACAGGCAAGCTTCGAGAAAGCAATGTAGTGAGAAGTCAACTCACGTTTGCTGGGAGGAAAGTATCCAAATCATCATGTCCGGTGAAAATACCGTGGCTTTTGTTCCCTCCGCTGCCAACCTACGACTAACATGTCGCTGTCTACACAAAGGGTATAAACACCTCCCGCCTCCTCTCCTCGCCAATAAGCGACCCCCTAACAGGCTGCAAGCACGAAACGCTCGCCTCTCTCTTCACCGTATCGAAATCCATTTTGATGCACCTTGCGGCTGCGTACTCCGGTATATAATCATCACTCTGATCTCCAGCCTCCAATCCCTCTTCCTCAATCTCTGCAAGCCACGCCATGATTTTCCCTACAACAATTCCGTCCCAAACGCCTTCTTTCCGGGGGCTGCGGAGCAGAAGCTGGATGGCTTCACGCCGCAGAGCACGGTGCCGGTAGACCCATCCTACTGTCATGAGAGGCACAATAATCTGCATATCGAAGACGTAAACTGTGTTTCCTGTCTCAGGTTCTCCGCTCTTCGAGTCCAATAGAATTCTTGCTATGTCGACCAATTCTTCCAGTTCCGTGGTGAATTTTCCGTTGTTGACAAGGCTCGAATGACTGTTGTTGGACGCGATTGACATATACCCCGCTAACCAGTGCAAACGTAAAGTTGAAGCCAGCAGAAATTCCTCGTGTGGTGCTGATCCTTTCCTGGAATGATTTAGTAAGGGCCTGAATGCGTCGTCCCATCTCTCGTATTCCTTCAACGTTTCTAGCCTTTCTTCGAACGTTGGATCCACGTCGAAAAACAGCGAACATGGTCCATTGTCCTCGGTGTCGCTTGTTGGTGATGAAGCAGGACTCGTATGCGTTGAGAAATTCTGAAGATGCATCGTGCTCCGTAACCAGTGCATGCTCCTCCGGATCACCAACTCCAACATCGTCCTTGCGTCTTCCAAACACGTGAAAATCTCGGGCATCTCATCAATCGATGCTTGCCCACAGTGACGATAATGCTCATGGGCTTCCCTTGTTCGTCCATCCGCGTACGTCATTACCTGGATCTCCAAGTTCCCAAACGCTCTCAGAATATCATCTTCTACAAGATGAGGATTTTCACTTCCTATCTTCGTCCTCAGCCTTCCTGTCTCGTCCGGTCGGTAAAACGAGGAGGCCCATTCTCGGATGAGCTTCAATCCGCCGTACACTTGATTGATGGCCATCTCGTGATACCCATGGTATGACTCAAAGCAGTAAAATAGCAAGCAGGCTATCAAAGTCGACCTCAAATCACAAAATCCTCCTGCCACATCTCTCCTCAGTAAGCATAAAGCTTTGCTGTACTCTCTGAACGCAAATTGGTGCCTTAACGTCCCCACAGAATTCTCTGGCCATGGCGACGGACTCGAAATGTTCAATGCCCCAATGGCTATGACTGCATGTCGTATGGAGGGAGAAGTCTCGCAGGCTTGTAACATCAGTCTGGTCCATAAGTCAGTTGAGAACGCGGATGAGAGCTCATGTGACGTTCGAGTGCAAAATGTCTGGAAGGCCTGGTACTCGTGCGGCGTTTGAAATAATTGGCGTGTTGGCGAGGGATATATTTTAGATGGAGAGGAGGCCAATGGGGATGTGGCTAAAGGCGATGTTGCTGATGTGGAGATCTCAAAATAATCCGACGAACCGCCAGGCCGTGAAAGAGAAACCGGACTCTGACTGGGCGATTTGGGAACCAGCGTACGGGAACTCTTGCTCGAAGCTGGCTTGGGCGGCGATTTGTTGGAGTAGCCGTCGCACTGGTGACCAAATCTTACACAACGCAAGCAACTGGGTTTTGTCTCATCGCATTTTACGCGGCGAATCCTAGTCGTGGAGTATATGTTTAGTTATGGTGGTACATCCAGGAAAGTTGGGTGAGGAATGAAACGGGAATAAGTGAAGCTGGGAATCCTCCTGGAAATCCTCGGTTCGGTGCACGAGGCTGAGATGCAGCACAGTGCGTGCGTTATGGTGCGGAACGAACGAGGAACATGAACATGAACACAAAGAAAACCAAATTTACGAACTTGCATGTCTGGCATCCAGTTTTGACCTTGGGCTTACTCGCTCTCGTCTTCTTGATCTTGACCTCTGCTGCGCCGTCCGGGCTCGAAGCATCTCCAGCCTGCTCGGGCATCAGGCTGCTAGACATGGACATTCTAGTGAGTGCCTCCGATCGACCTGGCCCAATCCGTCTCGCCAGGAAACAAACTCATATCATATCCAGAGGGGCAGCCAGGTGGTCGCAAGGGAGGGCATCTGTAGACTTATAAAAGCCCAGTAGTTGACAGCATGCATGAATCTTATTTTCGGCCGTCGGAAGACCCATAAATAAATAAGTAATGAGATAAGATGAGATGGGGGTGTGGAAGAAAAGCTGGGTGGTGGGGATGTGGTGTCGAGCGAGGAGCGAGGATTAGAGGGACGGATGAGGGATGAGTGAGGATGAGGGATGAGTGAGGATGGGATGGGATGGATGTTGGCGTAAGTGCAGGCACTTTCGGTGACAGCCCAGGGCAGCGGAAGTGGGAGTGCAGCTCGCCATGGGCACGAATCAGCTGGCATGCATCGCATCGGCCGTGGATGTGAGGTGTGGTGTGGTGATAGATTCGCCCTCCGTCCACTGTCCTCTACCTCACCTCAGTGGCTTCCCAAGCCTTTCCCTCCTGCAACCATGGCTCATCGTCTCATGGCGCATCTTCGCGTCGCTTCGCCCCGTCCTCGCACATAATGTCTAAAGTAAGGTGGCCCTCAGTACCCTGGGCAAACAGTCCTGCACGCTCTCACTATCGCCAGGCAGAGCGTTTCCAAATGCGTCGATCCCCGGATCACCGCAAGCGCTTACATCTGGGATTCTCGTTCCCTAACCCAATCAGCACCAACTTCTCGTATACCAGCGCCCCTCTCAGGATCCAGGTCAGCCATGTCACAGAGGTCGCCAGCGTCACTGGATCTACGAGCTCGGATCACTCGCTGGTAACGACGGCGGGATGTTCTGTGCCACCATGATCCGATGGGTTGCGTGAGGCTGATCACAGATGTCGAGACCAGCAGATGAAGCAACAAAGACGTCGAAATACGTGCCAATTTGTTAGCCGAGAACCCCTGGAGTTAACCGATATCACGTGATAGTAAGCAAAGATGGCACAGGAGGCTTACAACCCTGTGTTTTGGCTTGGCAAAGGTACCGCCTCTATGTAATCGGGGTCTTGACTTGTCAGATTACAAGCAAGCAAGCAGGTGAAACCTCGGGGGCTAGCTAGAAAGGGCATCAAGAGCGAAAAATATGAGATTGATTACTCCAACGAGTCCAACAAGCGTTTCTTTTTTTTCCATCCCTAGGGTCAGGGTGGGTGGCGGCCAAAAGTGCACTTTTAGATACGAGTCCGAGTATCTTATATAAGTTGCCACCTCCAACCATTCTCCTCAAGCCCTCTCCCTTTCTTCCCTTCAACCGTTTCATCACTAATTCGTCCCAAATAGGTCATTACAGCAGGAATCGGACCGTGATACGAGTCGGAGCTCCCGAAACCAGGTACCATCATCGGACCGAATGATGATTCGCTGGCAGCCATTCTTCAAACATTCGGGAAACCCCTTTCCCGTTGATATGCCATGTGGGTTTCGCTTGAGCCCCAAAGTTTAAATTTCCGTCTAGAAGCCTGTCAAATGAATTTCAGCGAAACGAGGAGTGACGTTCCATTGGATGCAGATCAACTAAAGAAAATGGGGATCCATATACGAACTAATCCATAAGATCAGATTTTGGTCCCGGCATTCGGGGTGGCACTACATACCGAGATTATTTTTGAGATGAGTATTCGTAGACAGTAACCAATTGGAAGTTCTTTATCCCAGGTTGAGGGCAGTTCCCAAACGAGGTCAGATATCTCTGCTTGTGCATGGCACATAGTTGATGATGCATGGTTTTACAAAAGTACGTCCGAAGTTTTACTATTTTCTTGTTTTCATTCGCCACGAAAATACGAGCCGCAAGTGTGGCTGGCTACGAGCACCGTCAGATCGTACCTGCAGCACCAAGCGGTGGCAAGTTTTGACACAGAAGCGTGGAAATAATTATATTCCAGATCTAGTGACTTTTCGAGTCCTGTCAGTCAATTATTGAGTTGCGTTATTTCAGCTAGAAGTTTTGACGTCTGATAATAGCTCCTTGGTAAACAGGATCTGCCAAGTGTGCGGATTTCCTCGTTTGGGTCCAATACGAGCTACTACCAATGCCTTTTAGGTCTTACATTTCGTTTTCTTGCGGATTACTGATCGTCACTGCATGAGACGTCAAGAGAAAGTGCTGTGCTGGTTCAATATCTTGAACCCCATCGTTTGTCTGCAGAGAGAAGTTCTCACATCATCACACAGTTTGGTACTAGAGACTAAACCCCAGGATCTTACACTCCGTATACATTACAAAACTTCATTCTATCGCTCTTGGTCAAGACATCGTCACATCCGGTATCCGAAAACACAAAACAAACCGCTACCAACACCCACCATCCTAGATTCCTCTTGCATGAATGCTTATTCCAAGAATCAAGCTCTCCCACCCCGATGTATGAAATCAAATTCCATACCCCGCATCTCCGCAAACCCGATCTACTGAGCAGAGACACAGTCACAGCCAAAATACATGTAATCAGATGTAACGTATTCCCAGAAAAAGACACACCGAAGATCATTAGGGTAGTTCAAAGCAAGCGTAGCATACAACCGACATAACCATATGTTATGCAGATCCAAACCCCACCTCATGACCCACGCTGAATCGTGCAAAATTGCGAGATGTTAGTCGTACATGTCGGAACAAGGCAGGAGTCAATTTTTCAAAAGTTAGATTTCCCGTTGAAGTCAGAGAGTGACCGAGAAGGCTGGATAGAGGTATGAAGAGGTGGATGGTAGGTGAACGTGACCTTCACACTGTACGTGAATTAGCTTGGGAAGTGTGGAAAATCCTTGATACTTGGTGATTGTGCAAATTAAACGATAACTATGTATCGAATAATCAATGAGTATTGTTGGAACGTTGCGAGTCGGACACCCGTTAGGTAATGGCTCTTGATAAGACAGTGGTCCCGACCTCGCTTAAGCTGCGTTGTGGAACGGCCGTCAACAATAGTCCAGCACTGCAATGGAGAGAATAGTCCTGAATAACCACGGCCCCAGGCCAAATAAGAATCCACTATACAAACTCTTAACTCGAAGTACTTTTGCATTCCTCTCCACACCCCAGCTCTCCCAACCCACTCTCCACCTCCCCACTCCTCCCAGCCAAAGAACCAGCAGGCAATTCCGAAACAACAACAACACCACCACACTTCTTCTCACCAGACTCCCTTTCACTCATACCCACAACACCATCAACTCCTCTACCTCCTCCGCCCCCCTCACCCCCAAGCTCAGCTACCGGACTCGCTAACTCACAAACCATCTTCCCAGCACCATTCAGTTCACAAGAACAAATCCCCGCATCCAACTCCATCATAACCCTGCTAACACCACCAGATAGCTCGCCAAGTCTTCTAACCTGCAATTGATGCAAGAGCTGACACTCAGGATCGTGATCTAACTCCACCCTCTTGCTTGGTAACCCTGAAAGTTCGGCTTTGCCTACGAAACCGTACTCGCTTGATGAGGTGTCTTTGATCTCGAATATACTCTCCGGCTTTTGAATACCGCCGCTTGATTTCCTAGCACGTCTCTTTCGACGAAAGTAAAACACCGCACTTGCTAGAACCGAGCCAACGGCAACAGCCGCACCAAGCCCAACCCCAATCCTCATTTTCAAATTCGACTTACTGTTTCGATCCGGTCCATTCAAACCCCCCAAATTATTCGCCCCAATAAAACTCCCATTCAGCGGCTTCTGAACCATCACCGCATCTTCCCACAGTCCATCCCTAATCTTCGCCTGTATCAGCCTCCCACCAGAGCGATAATACACGTAAGCCGAGAAATCCGTCTTATTGAACGACGACGACGCAGCGAGTGGTGCGTTCGGAGAATCTGCTACTGGCCAGGCGGAAATGTCCATTTGTGGTTGGAGGGACCAGGTCTGTCCGCCGTCGGTGGAGCGGAGGAGTTGTAGGTGTGAGGTAGAGTCGATGTAGAAGATGCAGTCCCAGGCGTTGAAGGTTAGGGTTGCGAGGTGCGTGGAGGAGGGGATGAAAGAGGGGAGGAGGGGGATTGAGGGGTCTGGATTGATTGTTACAGAGATCGGAATGATTTGATATTCAAAAGGGAAGCAGGAGGGAAAAACTTACTCTCAACCCAAACCTTCTGATCCCCTATTAACCCCGTTCCATTCACCACCCTCGCCCCCCAAACCCTAACCTCCCCCTCCCCAACCACAAACAGCACCTCCATGCCCCTTGTAACATTACTCGGACTAATCCACATCGTCGCCATCGCCCTCCCATCACTAACCGTCAAATTCCCCACGCGCTTCCCATCCGCCCAATCCGTCACCACGCCTTGGGTATTATTAGCATACGCCAGCTGGCGGATCGAGCCATGCACATCTTGATATGTCACACGGTAGCCGATGTCTTTTGAGAAGAGCGCGGCGGCGAGATGCGTGTTGGGTGATATAGGGACGGTGAGGTTGGCAGAAATCATGTGCTCGCCGTAGTTGATGCATATTCCAGAGGCGTAAGAACATTTGAAGAAGAGGAAGGCGAGGCTGGTGTTGCTGGTTTGGTAGAAGACTTGGCCCTGGGATGTGTTAGAATATAGTGGGTATCAAGAGGAATCTCGTGATGGGAAAGGGGGGAATGCACTTACATAAACACTGGTAGGTCCGCTATAACCCGTACAAGCTATTGCCGTTCCATTCTTCGGTTTCGCTTTGACTTCAATAGGTTGCATATCACTGAACCCTTTTGCCGAGTTGATGCTGTATAGAAAATTGCCAGCATCGGGGTTATGAGCGACAACAGCCGTGCCTCTACCGAAGTAGAATGATCCAATGGCCTGAGTATTAACAGGCTGGCTGAGTCTGAGAATGAGGACTATCGCTGCTAGAACAGCAAAAAGATTTGAGGCCATCTTGAGTGTCGATGAGAAGCTCTTGAACGAAGAGCGGGTCTCGAACAAGTCAGATCGCTGGACTTATATCCTCATCCGCACACGGAGAACAACTACGATGCAACCTACACACCTCCATCATTCTTACGCCTCCAACACGCAGCATCACCCACCCACACACCCACCCCAGACTCAGCACCATCCAATTCCATTCCATCCTTCTCTTGTATCTCAGCCCTAAAGAAACCCGCCAAGAATAAAAAACTGTGAATTTCCACAGTCTTGTCAAAAGTGCAACCTCCTTTCGACCATTATCATTGGGGTCCAATACCACCTCGGCAGACGCCTCCGTCCGTTAAAACGAATGAAAGAAAATTGTGGCTTCCTGGCTTACCCTCCTGCACCCCAAGATATTGGGGTTGGGATGCTGAATCATCAGCCTGCGTGCGGCTGGGCTCGTCTGCGCGTCTGTATGTCTGTCCGAAGCGACATGACATCTTACCATCCTTCTAGAAGAAAATTATCCTCTGCCGCCGCCGTGCATGCTTCAGCCATGATGGCACGCATATATAGTGGATACTGAAATTCATAAATGGGAAATGAGTGGCTGCAAGCGTGCTGCTTAGATAAGAGCGCCCGCTGCAGCGAACACGCAGTGTGTGATATGCGATGTGACACTGCTCTGGTGGAGGGAAAGCTTATTGAAAACTGTGCAGAGTTATTGAGCTGATTTTGAGCAGTTTTATGAAGGGGCAATGCTGCTCGGCGTGATACAGTTGTCCTACACTGCTTACTCGTATGAGCGATAGAGAAGCAAACCACTTTACTCCTTGGACAAATGACAAATGACAAATGAGAGTCCATCCACCTATCGCGAGAAAAGGACACTCGTCCAAACACCTACCAAGACAAACAATAAACAGGAGAAACAAACCCAAGAAACGAAGACAGAAAGCCAACCCATTGGAGGCTGCAAAATACGGGGGAAAGATGCGAGATGAGGTTGAGTAATTACTGATTGATGTTTCTTCTGCTTTTGTGTGTGTATGTATGTATGTGTGTTGCGTGGCTATCCAATAGCCGACTGTGGGGTCGTACATTATGTTATTATTACACTGGACTTTACTTGGATCTTTCGTGATATGGCGGGTGGGCCAAAGGTCCAAATCCAGTGAATTAGTCGATCATTTGATCAATCTGCTTTTATAGCGCTGGTGTTCTGTTAGTAAATGGGCCATGTATGGTATATGCGCGGATAAGGGATTGGGAAGGGAGAGAGAAACATACCCATAAATCCTCCTCACAAAAGCATACGCCGTCAAAAACCCCACCGTCCCACAGAGCAGCGCATAAACCACACACGCAATAAAACTATAACTAAAAAACAACAACCCACTAACAAAACCATCAATATGCAACTTCGTAAAATAATACCATACACAATACAGGAATACCCAGATGGCGCTCCCGCCACCGACCATAAAGCTATGCCACCACCAGTTGTAGTCCTCGCTGCAGAGCTTGATGTAGATGGTCACGATGGTGACTTCGGCGATGGTGAGGATCAAGATGATGGAGACGACGGAGAGGAAGCCAAACACGTAGTAGTAGCCGGATTTGTCTTGCCAGAGGGATTGGAAGACGAAGAGGAGCTCGATAAAGATTACGGCGAAAGGGATGAGGCCGGCGAGGAGGATCGAATGGGGTGAGCGGATGTACCATGCTTGGGTTGGGAGTTGACGGGGGAGAGTCGTGGTTTTGGTAGGGTGTTCCCATGCCCCTGTACAGACGTATCCGTACCATGAGCCTGCGTAGACAAGCGGTAGTTGAATGCAGAGCCACAGCATGACGATGCCAACGAGCGTGCCGAATGGTATGGCAGTCGATGAAGCTTGTGCCCAGACGAAGAGGTTGAGGATAAAGATCAAGGCGAACAAGAGACCTGGGAAGAGGGTGGCGGTGATGAAGGTGTTTTTGCGCCAGTTGAGACCACCGAATGTCTTGTAGACACGACCAGAGAAGTAGCCGGAGAAAACACCAGCAAAGACGAAAAGTCCAACTCCAACTGAAACAAAACCACCACGAAAACTTGGGTTTAAGATACCGAGACTGCTCAGAATGAGAAGACCAACGGCCATGAAAACGAGTTGCATGCCTGACCCGACAAGAGGAGCCAAGAGGTAGCCGTAAGCTGGAGCACGGAAGACATCTCCATGGAGGAGTTTCCATCCAGTGACATCCTCGAGAGGTTCCTCATCAGATGATACATCTGCATCATTCTCGGTGTCACCAACTTGCTCGAGTAATCCCCCAGTCTTTTCGCTTAACTTCGGGGTTCGAGTACCACTTGCTGGTCTGGAGCGTCTTTTTGCCCTCATTTTCCCATCCTCTGCAGCTGCATCCTTGTATGACTTGATATCAGTCCGAATGGTTCGTGCCATAATCATGGCCACAATGACGCTTAGAGCTCCTGAAATAATCAGGGAGTTGACAATTGCCAACCAATGAATCCTGGACCCCTCTTCCTGGTTGACAAAATACAGGTCCCATCGATGCGCCCATTCAATCTTGTCGTCCTCACGCCAGTATACCGAGTATGAGTATGGGATATCGAGTGTGGCTCCATCTTCCATATCTTGCTCGCTCTCGGGAGGGTGGTAGGAGGATTCGGGATACTGGACCGAGAAGTCTGTGTGATTCGGTCGGAGGTACAACTCGAAAGGTTCCTCGACATCATTTATATCTGCCGGGCAAGCATTTCTCTGTCCTCCAATGCTCTTCGTGTAGACCTCGAATCCAACCACAACCTTTCCACCTCTTTCACCATCTTTGCCAGGGGCTTTTCGGTATCGCATGACAATTGTGAGGTGATTGTTGATGTAGTATCTGGACTTTCCGACAGTCGATATGTCCTTGTATCCCATCTTGAATCCTGCGGCATAGTATTTCTTGGATTTATCCACTGTGACGAAGCTTGTTGCCCCAGGTAGGTTATCCACGATCCATTCTGCCACGTAACCATCCTTGACCATATCCCTTGCCCGCTTCAGATCCTTTCGAGTGACTGTTTTTGAGCAGAGGAAGTTACATTCCTTGTCCTTTCCCATTACCAACTCGATATCGGATTGTGCAATTCGGTCGCCTCGAAGGACTTCGCCAAGGTTCAAGGAGATGGTTTGGCCGCTGAGGAGAGAGGAACCGGCATGGTTGACACCGGTGGGAGGGCATACAAATGGGAGGTCGTAGTATGCATATTGAAGCTGTGTGTTGTCCGAATAGACTTTGTTGACCAGTAAAGGGATTGCTTCGTTATCTTTGTAACTCTTGATGGACCAGCCTGGGAGGTGTTAGTCTGCAAAGCTCCCTCACTCCAATCCAAGGCAACAAGCTTCACGTACCTGGAATATAGAATGCTTGTGAGAAGGAAAAGGTCATGAAGAAAAGAAGACATCTCCCAAGCCGTAACCGGAAATCTGCAGCCATGTTGAAGGGAAATCGTCAAATCATGCACTTCGCATCGATAGTGCTGCTTGCTGCACGCTTCTGTTCCTCTTTCCCTTCCCAGTATCCAAATATATTATTCCCAGTCTATCGCAGATGCCAGAAGAGGTTGAGTTTCGCGTATAGTAGGTTCGAGGTCGCGGTTGATAATTCGAATGCGCGGAGTGCGATAGAGATACGGGAAATTCTCGAACGAGCGTAATTGGCACCGAGTACCGTGGTGTGGTGAGGTGAGGTAGGTAAGCACTTAGCTGCGGATGATCGCTGTGCTTCTTGGGGATGCGGATGCGGATGCGGATGCGATGATGTGTTGGTGGGTTCGTAAAAGATGACAATCCTCTTGTGCAGAGGAAGTGAAGGAAGCAGAAATAATAGAGAGAAGTAAAGGTTGGCAATGGTGGTTGTCGCCGGGGCAAAGTCGATGTTCTGTTCTCCTGATTGACATCTTGGCCAGCCACTTTTTTGGTCTCACTCCACTAGGGGAACAAGGTTTAGGCTTAAAGGGCTATTTCGAGCCTTTGCTCCGCGCGGGAGCGAGCCGACAAGGTTTAGCCCCAGCAAAACGAGAACGTGACTCTCTAAGTTGTTGAGGATGGAGAACGCCTATACATGATGTAAGAAAGATCTTGGTATAGGAGCGTTTATTTGAAAAAGTTGCACACAAATCAAGCCCGCTTTGTCTTTGCTCATCTTGATGTACGATCTTACAAGCACTTCATCTTCTTGAGTATGTCAACATCATGTGACTGGCTCCCGCCCCAATTGCTGAGGTTTGCAAGACCTGCCTGCGAGTTGATCAGCTCAAACAGGAAGAACCACCTCCAAAGTTCAGTAGACGCTACCAACTAAATATTATACCCGCTGTCCGGGGTCGCCGCATCGTCATTCATGATCCCAACTCCCTCCAGCAGGCCCGGGCCAAGCACTGACTCCGGGGCTGGGAATGGAAAAGACAATTGGCAAAGCCCAAAATTGTCTCAAATAGACTGATCGAAGTTTGAACTTCTCGGCCTCATGATCATTGGAATTACCTAGTGAAATGGGTTTGCCCTCGCCCCGCCTTCGCTTACAATGTCAACATGCTCTTTCGCTCAATTTAGAAGACTGAACAGTGAGACCACATAAACACCCAATCTTTAATATGATATCTGTTCTCAATAATTTATCTCCCGTAATTTCTTATTAGCTCGACCCTTCTTTAAGCCTTGATATACTTTTACTGATAGATGAATTTTGATTTCTAAAGCGAGATCTTCCGTTCTTCTTCAATACGACACAGCGAATTTCAGGCGCGCTCTGATAAGATCTAAATCAACACAGCGATGAAGTCTTTAACTCATTAACTATGTACTTGAGAATCCCTAGCTAAATCGCCACACCAACCTTAGAAGCCCAATATACCACTCGAGAAAGTACATAAGGTATAACTTCTGCCTCTTCCCTCTATCACGAGATACCTCATCCAGCAACAACCAATTCACACAGTCGCTGCGCAAACTACTACTCCAGAAAGGTGTATTCACCTCTACTCATTTGCTCCACCCCATCACCACGACAGGCCAGGCATCAACAACCTCACCATCTATTGAAAAGCAAACCGAGCACCAAATCTCCTCATTCCCAATCAACGTAGCGACAGACCAGTCTACATCTACACCATCTTCATCTTCTCCTGGCAAGTCAATCACACCATCAACTTCTCATGAGAAGAGTAGCTTGCAACAGATGTCTCCTTCATCCCCATCTCCAACTTCACCTCCCACCTCCGCCTCCACCTACCCTCTACCATCTCGCTCCTCCAGATCGACTCACGCTGCTTTCATCCAACCCTTGACACTAGCAGCTACCTTTTCTCCCTCTACCTCCACCACAACAACACCATCGTCATCAAGCGCTCCAACTGCGTTCCCAGAATCACCACTCACCCAAGCAAACTCACCTGCAAGCATCAACATGGAAACCCCAACTCCAACCCGCCCTCCCAAACGCCGCAGACCCTCCACCAGCCCATCCCCTCCAACAACTCCCAGCAATCCCTCTCCTCCAAGCACTCGTACTCGTTCCAGCAGAAAAGCAGCCCTCCAAGCCAGGGTCGAAGCTGCACGCCAAGCGCAGGACATCTACCCCAATCCCAATTCCAAAACCAATTCGAGTGCGAAGTCTACGAGACAAGCCAAATCTAAGGAGAAAGCTGAAGCTAAAGCCAAAAAAGTTAAAGTCAAAACCAAAGTTGAGCAAGTAGGGAGCAACGATGAGGAAGAAGAAGATGATTTCGAGTGCCCCTGTGGCAAAGGATGTGAAAGTGAAAGCGAATGTGAGAATAAGGAAAAGGAGAAGATGATTAGGGATGTGGGGATGAGGTATGTTCTTTCTCTTTTGCGGTCTTGACATCTTTTCTATGTTTTTCTACTGGCCTCGATAGGTCTTGTTTGAGTTCAAGTTCGATCTTGAGGGTGTTGAGAGAGATCTGTTGCTTGGGTCTGGAGTCTGGAGTCTGGAGTCTAGATTTCAAATTCAACTGAACTTTTCATGCGGACTTTAGATTTGGGATCCTTTTACTAATTCACAGATACGCAGCATCATCCTCAGCTCACCAGGAAATATAACCCTCCTCGTCGGCACGCCTCACACCCAGCAATCCTTCACAGTCCATAAAGAACTTCTCGCAATCCACTCCGAGTATTTCGCCACTCTATTCGCTTCATCCCAAACATCCACCACCGGCAGCATTGGATCAAGCACTGCTTTGGACGAAGCTCTCACTGGCGCGATGCGTGGTGCGAATCTAGGTGTTCGTGGTGATGGTGAGGTTAAGGGAGGTGTTGCTGGTAGGGACAGGGCTATGGATGTGGATGTGAAGATGGAGATCGCGGGCAACAACGACGACGACGATGATTTCGCTATGATTTCGTCAGACCAGTATTACACGAGCCTCTCTCAGAAGAACTTACCAACACCAACAGCGACGCCAACAAAACTCAAGAACACCCCAACCACTCCCCCACCGTTCGCAAACATGCTCGCCAGATCCGCCGCCGCCGACAATAACAGCACCACTCTTCCTGCTCCATCCCCATCCCTATCGACCTCCCAACCTCCCAACTCACCAACTTACACTCTTCCCTCCCACCACCCCCTTGCCATCTCCATCTTCCTCTCCTACATCTACACAGGCTCCGTGTCCGCCTCCTTCCTCGCCCTCTCTGCCAAACAAGATACCTGCACATGGGAACAACTCTGGGCACTCGGCTATTTCCTCAAGTCTCCGGGTTTCATGAATTACTGCATGGAGGAATTGAGGGCGATGGATAGAGTGCGTGAGGGGGACTGGCCGACTGCGAAGGAGGCGAGGGTTGTGTGGGGGTTGGAATTTGGGGGCGGGTGGGTGGGCAAGGGAGTTCGAGGGGGAGGTGTTAACGGAAAGGGAAGATCGGCTTCGAATCCGCCAGCTGGGGATCTCCCTCACGGTCAGAACGAGAACGAGACATCACCAATCTCCAGCAATGGATCGCCATCCCCATCACGACCTACATCCCTCAAACCCCTCAAACCCCTCACCCCCCTCCACCACTTCACCGCCACCCTCATCTCCTACAACGCACCGCTCACCCACCTCCGCAAAGACACGCCCCTCTTCCGCTCCTGGGAAACAACACTAGCATCCACCCTCCGCGCATCCCTCTCCATCGCCATCCACAGCGTGGACACAAAACGCTTCCTCACCAAACCACCCTGGGACGACAGTTTCCGAGCAGAGTGGAAAGCTCCCGAGGTTGAGCTGAAGCAGAAATGGAAAGCGGTGATAGAAGCAGAGATGAAGTCTGAGCAGGATGGCGGTGTACGGAATGAGAGGAATGCAAAGGAGATGCGACGCACGGGTGATGTGGGCGGTATGTTGAGGATGTTGGTTTTGAAAGGGAAGGGATGGGTTGGGCTTAGAAGTGGCGATGGGGAGGGGAGTGATAGTGAGAGTGAGAGTGAGAGTGAGAGTGAGGATGAGGAGTTTGGGTTGGAGGATGGGGATAGTGACGGGGATGAGTTCTTTGAGAAGAGGCGCGGGAGGAAGAAGGCGAAGAGGTAGACTGATCAAGAATCTGCTGATGACGAGTCTCTCTGGAATATGCCCTGGGGATGGTCGATTGATGGTAGAATTCTTGACTGTTGGGTGGTAGAAGGGTTTTGAGAGATTCTGCATGAGATCCTGCAGGCATGTCTGATTTGTGATTAGATTCCTCTTCTGCGTTTGAAAATTCTCAACAGAAGCTGATGGTATTGCAAAAAACACAGACAGGGAACCAAACCAAAACCAAACAAACATTCTTATTTATATTAAAATGGAAAATTCAAATCGAGGTCAGCCTCAGTATTGCTTGGCTTGCAACAAATCAACGTATTGAGGACATGCCTCTTTTCGGCGCTTCAAACTTAGCACACCCAGTATGTGGCTCGTCGTTCTCTTAGATCCAAGAAATAAAAGACATAGATAATGCAGGAATTTAGTTGGAGATGCTCTGTACATCGGAAGAAGGATGACGCCGTCTTGACGGCGAAGTGTATGCTGGGACTTTCCTGCTTGTCAAAGAGCACTGGCGCTGTGGCGTTGAGTATTGGAGTAGAATGCAGATACAGAGCAGCAAAACATAAGTAGGAGAAGATCATACTTCGAACATCAATCCATTATCCTCTATTCATGGTATTTCCAGAACCCCTGCAGCTGTTAGCATGCGTATAGTTTCACTTCGAGGGGAGAAGAACTTACTTTGCATTTGCCTCCGCGAACTCATCCCACTCCCTAGCTTTCATAGTCTCCTCGTCCCCTTTCTCATAGTTATCCTCATCCGGTTCAGGAGATAACCCGCTAGCAGCTCCGCCACCCTCAATAATACCACCTCTGGCTCTCTCTTCCTCTAGATACTCGTCAATAGTCATAGTTGGCAGATTATGTCCTGATCTGAACACCCCGGCTTTCAAAGTCTGCCTGCTATCTAACAGCGTGAAAGGTCTCAGGGGCTTTCCTCCAGAACTCAGAATGGGTCCTTTGTTGGCGGCTGATAGCATATCTCTCCTATCCAGACGCTCCTCGGAATTGTCATCCTTATCCCGTAAGCCCATCCGTTCTCTATAATCGTGTTCTAGGGACTCGGGACCATCTGGTCGTGGAGGAGGTGCCATGGCAAGGATTTGTTCTTCGAGGTTGAGAGATTCGAGGGATTGGAAGGTCTTGTGTGTGCAGAGGCGGAGGTTTGTTAGTTGGAGTTCGCGGACAGCATCGTCGTCGTTTTGGAGGTAGGCTGGATTTTGTGCGAGGAACTGGAATATGTAAGTGGAGTTTCGCCGTATTCTTCCGGATATGGTACCTCCAGCTTGCTCTTCAACTCTTTCTCCAGCTTGAAATTTGCTATTTTCGCCCCTCTCCGTACATTTGGGTCTGCATTGTTGATTGTAGAGAAGGTAGAAGGGTATTCGGTGTAGTCGGTATAGAGCTTCTTCTGCGCATTATCCAGGATCTCGTAGTGATCTAGTATGCTGAGGTACTTCTCGAAAGCTTCTCGTGCTACTTGGAGGACGGATTTCCGGTCTTTACTGGATACTCGCAAAATGAGTTCGGCGCGGTGGTAGTTAATCAGAAGGTACCTTTAATGTCAGTGAGGCCCATGGATTCCACAGCAGCCCGACTCACTGCAGATCCCCAGATGTTAAATCCTCGAGTGTTTCATTCGGACTGAAGAGCGATAGTCGGTCTGCGAGCTTGAGGCAATCATCGTAGGTTGCGATTGCGGCGGCGACATTCTGCTGGTAGGTGGCGGTATTGCTGTCCCATGAAGCTTCAATATCTTTCCGCTGCTTCTCTGCAGAGCTGTAGAGTGATCTGATGCTTTGTTCTGCCATGCTTTCGAGAGGTTTGGGATATCGAGTTCTGTATTGTGTGGTGTTGATGTTGGAGGGGAGTGAGGTCCAGATGAGGTGGGATGGAGGGGCAGTAGTGCCAAGAAAAAGAAAGGCACGAGCCGACGCGCTGGATTTTCGCGTCGTTTCCGGCTGCCAGAGACTTCCTTCAACCTTCTCTCAACGTCAACAACACCGCATACAATCATATCCTCACCTCAGTGATCCTCGGCAAAATGCCGTAAACAATCACTCTTGAGCCACGGGAGTTCAATCCTCCCTTCCACTCTCTAACAACGTACTCCCCTCCACCTTCACTTCATATTCTTCACATTCGTCCCTCTTCACACCTTATTTATTTATTTACTTGCTTCTTCTGCTTCTCTTCTCAGTCACTGCGCAGTCTTCTATCTCTTCATTTCGTCTCGATCAGCCTCTTCCTGTATCTAACATGCCCTTCCCTGGGTACCTGCAGGATCTCAGTCAGCTGATTGAAGAGAAGGATTGTTTGGTTCCTATTTCGTCAAGTCCTAAAAGCAAACTTCGTTCTTCAACTTCTGATCTCAACTCTTCTGCGATTGCTATCAAAGACTCTCCCTCCACTGACTTGAGCTCCAGTATCTGGAACGACTTGGCGTTGTTGAATGAGACGGAAAGTATCACAGCCGACCCTCAGGAGGTTGTGATCAAACCTGAATTGCAAAAATCCAAGACTCTATTCACTGAAGACAACTTGGAGCAGGCAAACAATATTTGGGATCTTCCTAGATCAACTCTGTCCCAAGGCCTTCCTCCTTCTTACAACAACAATACCTTGAGTGAGGGCCAGCAGCAATTACTTGGCCTACTCGTGGAGTCCCTACAGGAAGTAACTTCTTCGTCAGTGCCGCTTTCTTCCGCCATGGACTCGACACAGGACAAGATCTCCCAGGCTCCAACCTCATCATCAATCTCTTCGCAGCGTTCTCTCGTCGTGAGCTTTCAGGTTGAGCGGCCACCACCGTCTTCTAGCATTCCTACGGTCCAAATGAATGGATCGGAAGCACACACTCCATCACCAGATAGCGGCATCCAGTCTCCTACACCTTCAGTTCCACTCTTGTCAATGCCAGAAGCAAACGATCGATCAAGAATCCAACCTTCTGCTATTCTCAAGGCGGCTCGAGAAGCTGGTTGTGCTCCTGCTTTTACCTTGAACCTCACTCCATCAGCCCCAACTCTGGCAACCAGAACCACCGAGGATGTCATCGCAGACCTCAAGCGCACCCAGCAATATAGCTTTGCATTCCCTGAACCAAAGCGTCGTCAAGGTTCCTACGCCAGTATTCAAACATCGGCTACCTCCGAGCAAGCATCCTACGAACAAGCATCCTCCGAACAAGCTCCCTCGGACCTTGCGGAACTGTCAATTGATGGACCTGACGAGGAACAAGAGGGTTTCGAGAATGATGTAGAGGATGACGATGATGCACAGCCTATAAGCCGGCCACGTAAAATCACCGAACGCAAGCGCAAGCTCAACGCCGTTGTTGAAGAGTATATGCAGAAGAAACTGGAGACTTTGACCAAGGAAGCTACCAAGTCTAGGCCTCATGATCAGCAGTCTACCAGATGGCTCGTTGATCAGGCTGAGAACAGGGTAATTATCTCCAGCCCTCGTGAGTATCAGGTGGAACTCTACAATAAGGCCGTCGAAAAGAATATCATTGCAGTTCTCGATACAGGTCAGTTCCTCTATTTATTGATGCATACACAGCTCTGATATTTGTGGCAGGTTCCGGCAAAACACTCATTGCGTTGCTTCTTCTCCGCCACATTTTTGCTCAAGAACTCGAGGATAGGGCCCAGAAAATGGAGAAGCGTATTTCTTTCTTCCTGGTCGATTCTGTTCAGCTTGTTTTCCAACAGCACGCCGTCCTGAAGGCCAATCTTGATCAGCCCATGGACATGTTTTGCGGCGACATGGGCATTGACTTGTGGAGCAAGGCTCTATGGGAGAAGCATATCGAAAAGAGCATGGTTATAGTTTGCACGGCCGAGGTGCTTCGCCACTGCCTCCACCATTCCTTCATCTCCATGTCGCAGATCAACCTTCTCATCTTTGACGAAGCTCATCATGCGAAGAAGGATCACGCCTATGCCCGGATCATCAAGGACTTTTATGTTCCTCATGATACGAACTTCCGTCCAAAGATCTTTGGTATGACAGCATCTCCTGTTGATGCCCGCGTAGATGTGAAGAAAGCTGCCTTTGAACTCGAGGCAATTCTACATTCCGAGATCTGCACTGCGATCGATACCAGCTTACTTCAATTTGCTGCAAGTTCTAAGCAGGAGCAAATGGCTAAATATGCCCAGCTACCCCCACCATTCCAGACCCCACTTTATACGCAGATGCATGATAGATTTAAGGACAATGGTGTCTTGAGGAAGCCGCTCAAATTTGGGTTTGGAGCGACGAAAGATCTAGGATCGTGGTGTGCTGACCAAGTCTGGCCATTCTGCCTCGCAGAAGAAGAGACTAAGAAGTTGATGGCAAAGACTGAGCGTAAGTATCACGCAAAGAAAGTCATTGACCCACTTTCGATCCTCGAAAAGCAGAAAGCCCAGATCCAAGAGGCCCAGGAAATCATCAAAACCCACGTCTTCAGTCCTCCTGACTTTGACCCTGCGACAACTGTGGGGGCTACTACTAACATCTCTTCCAAGGTCGTCTTACTGATTCGATATCTAAGAGAAAGATTTGAGCGCCCAACTGAGGACAAATGTATCGTTTTCGTCAATCAGAGATACACTGCCCGCTTGCTAGCCAAGCTCTTCACACAGCCTCGCATCGCCACACCACACCTGAGAGTTGGGACATTGGTTGGGACAAGAAGTGGTGACGCTGGTGATTTAAATCAGTCATTTCGCGACCAAGTTCTTGCCATGACGAATTTCCGCAAAGGTGCCCTCAATTGCCTCTTTGCTACATCTGTCGCAGAGGAGGGTCTTGACGTTCCGGATTGCAACCTTATTATCAGATTCGATCTTTACACCACTCTGATTCAATATATCCAATCTCGTGGGCGTGCTCGGCACGTTAATTCTCGTTACATCCACATGTACGAGGATGGAAACCAAGACCAAATACAGACCATTATGGAAGTACGGAGAAATGAGTCGATTCTGAAGAAATTCTGCCAGAGCCTACCAGAGGACCGTCTGCTTACTGGCAATGACGTTGATATGGATCATTTCTTGGCTAAAGAGAAAAGCCACAGAGTCTACAAAACTCCCGCTGGAGCGAAGCTGACGTACAAGATGAGTCTGATGGTTCTGGCAAACTTTGTCGATTCGCTCGAGAGTGGCAATGAGACCAATTTGCAACCGGAGTATGTGATTACCGTCCAGAACAAACAATTCGTCTGTGAGGTTATCATGCCTCAGAAGTCACCTATCACGGGCTCCATTGGTCGTCCATGCTCGACAAAACAGGTCGCAAAATGTTCCGCGGCTTTTGAGACTTGTCTCGAGCTAGTCAAGGGAAAGCATTTGGATGAGTACCTCCTGCCAACCTACACCAAACAGCTCCCCGCAATGCGTAATGCTTTGCTTGCTGTCGATTCCAAGAAGCGAGAAGCCTATGGCATGAAGACCAAGCCAGTCTTGTGGTCTGTCGGTGGCATCCCCAAAGAGCTCTTTGTCACTGTCTTGAAGCTGGAATGTCCAGAAGCTCTGGACCGACCTTCTCAACCCCTCGCTCTCTTGACTCGCTCAAGATTACCCCAACTTCCTTCATTCTTCCTTCATTTCGGCGGAGATCGTCATTCTTTGGTGGCTTGGGTTTCTCTGTCACGGCCCATCACGGCTACTCCAGAACTTGTCGCCCAGGTCAACACGTTTACTCTCTGCATCTTCCACGATGTTTTCAGTAAAGAGTACGAATCACATCCTTCGAAGATGCCCTACTTCCTTGCGCCTGCCTTGTCGCCTGACACTATCGATGCAGATATCGACCCAGCGTCTGTTGTTGCATGGGACGCTCTGCGAACAGTTGTGGATCATCAAGCCAAATGGAGAGACAATCCATGGGCTAATCTGGCCTGGAAGACCGAGCCCGATCAGTTCTTCAAGGACAAATTTATCGTCGATCCCTATGATGGTTCCCGAAAGTTGTGGACTGTTGGTGTCACTCCCGACTACGTACCGATGGGCCCAGTGCCACCAAACAGTGCTCCTCGGAAGGGTACTAGGAAGAACAATGACAACATCATGGAGTACAGTTGTAGTCTTTGGGCCAAGGCGAGAGCTCGGCGTACATTTGACGAGACTCAGCGTGTAATTGAGGCGGAGTTCATCTCTCTTCGTCGCAATTTGCTTGACGAATTTGATATCCCAGAAGAGGAGACCCACAAGAAATGCTTTGTCATTCTTGAACCACTGAAGATATCTCCTGTAAGTCTTCTCGTGTCATTGTGAAGCCTGCTTTTACTAACCTTTTTAGCTTCCAACAACTGTCGTCGCCATGGCATATGTTTTCCCAGCAATCATCCACCGTCTGGAATCTTACCTCATCGCACTTGAGGCGTGCGACTTGCTGCACCTCAAGATCAGCCCAGATCTAGCTCTCGAAGCATGTACCAAGGATTCTGACAATTCAGAAGAGCATGGTTCCGAGCAAGTCAACTTCCAGCGAGGCATGGGCAAGAATTACGAGCGTCTTGAATTCCTTGGCGATTGTTTCTTGAAGATGGCCACTTCAATCTCCCTATTTGGCATTCATCCAGAGAATGATGAGTACAGCTACCACGTGGATCGCATGTTGTTAATCTGCAACAAGAATCTCAAGAACAATGCCATGAAGCTCAAGCTCTATGAGTATATTCGGTCACAGAGCTTCAGTCGCCGAGCTTGGTACCCCGAAGGCTTGGTTCTGAAGAAGGGAAAGACCGCCACAGCGCCTAACACCCATAAACTAGGGGACAAGAGTATTGCAGACGTCTGTGAAGCAATGATTGGTGCAGCCTTATTGACCTACCACGAGAGCAAGGACATGGACACCGCTGTCCGGGCCGTCACCGAGCTTGTCTCCAGCGAAAACCATCAGGTTACTTGCTTCGCTGATTACTACAAGCTTTACACTAAGCCAAAGTATCAGCTTGCTCCCGCTACAGAGATGCAGCGTAACTTGGCCTTCCAACTCGAGCAAAAGCACCCATACCATTTCAACTACCCTCGCCTCGCTCGATCCGCTTTCACGCATCCCTCCTACCCCTACTCATACGAACACGTCCCCAGCTACCAACGTCTCGAATTTCTAGGCGACTCCCTCCTCGACATGGCCTGCGTAAACTTCCTCTACCACAACTTCCCCGACAAAGACCCCCAATGGCTGACCGAGCACAAGATGGCCATGGTATCCAATCAATTCCTCGGCGCCCTCTGCGTCACTCTGGGATTCCACACCCATCTCCTTCTTTTCAACGCCGGCTTCCAAAAGCAAATCTCAGACTACGTAGCTGACATCACGGAAGCCCGCAAACAAGCCGAAGCAGACGCTGTGCGCGCTGGAAAGCGTCCTCAAGACTGCACCCCAGATTACTGGGTCTCTGTCCGGCAACCCCCAAAGTGTCTCCCTGATATCGTTGAAGCTTACATAGGCGCGATATTCGTCGACTCAGAGTACAGCTACAGCGTCGCAGAGGAATTTTTCGACCGCCACATTAAATGGTATTTCCTCGACATGTCGATCTACGACTCCTTCGCCAACAAGCACCCGACGACCTTCCTCACCAATTTCCTCCAAGTCAACATGGGCTGTGCAGACTGGACCGTCATGACCAAAGAACTCAGAAACATCGATGGCGGCAAGCCGACTATCGTCGCGATGGTCATTGTGCATGGGAAGGTCGTGGCCGATGCGCTGGCCGAGAGCTCGAGATATGCGAAGGTTGCTGCGGCAAAGAAGGCAATGAATCTCTTGAGTGGGCTGCCGCTTACGGAGTTTAGGGAGACGTATGCGTGTGATTGTAAGCCGGAAGATGTGGAAGACAGTGAGGATGGGGAGGTTCACGGTACGGCTGTATAAGATGGGCTGGCTAGGATGATCCGCGGTTGCTACTAGTGAGCGTTACTCCGTTATGATTTCTTGGGGCGCCTGAGCCATTGCATTTGCGGTTGCTTTTTCCTTCAGCGTCATGAGCTACACCGGATATGAATGAAGATTAACGCGTGCATAAGCAAGGGAGTTACTTTGTGGTCTGCAATCTTTGGGGTACATTTGAGAAGTCTGCGCTAGATAGGTAGAGAGATCATGGCTGTGAGCGTGCAGCTCATCACTCCATAGAAATTCCATCTTGAAAATAAACACACCGTTTCTTTTGACTCGTGATTGTAAAATTCAACTTAAACTTCCTTGCACTTCCTCTGTATCGTAGAGGCGTCTTTCAAGGTTGATCTCGGTCTAGTTTTTTGGCTAGTAATGGAATGTAGCGAGGCAGAGAAAATCGGAAACCCACCCCAAAAATCACCACTGCTTCTCACAAGTCGTATCGATCTACAAAAATTCTCACGTCCTATGTTCGCCGAAAGTAAGCTTCCATTGCTATGTAATTCCGCAGATGCACGCTCGTCCTTCCCTCGCGAGAGAAACGGCAAGCCTGCGATTCATTCCACCCGTGCTGATCTCCAACCCCACTTCATGTTATGCCATGAATGAGTTCTCAATGACACCATGATCCCCTATCTTAAAGCCTTGAGCTTCTTCAATTCGTTGGAGAAAATGACAATCGGCTTTAATGCTGAGGAAGCGAAAGGTTGAGATCAGGTGCGTGCAGAATGCGAGATGTGATGAAAGTGCCGACGAAGCTTCAGTTCTTCAATGCGATGGTTATTTTTCGTGGATTGAGACAGAGAGACAATTCTGAGAAATCGTAATGCTTGTCCTTGACTGGTAGAGGAGATTCTTATTGTGCACAACGTGGCTAGTGAAGAAGCAGAAGTTAAACTCTTGATAGCGTGCAGATTGAGAGGGTCCCAGACTGGGCAATGGCGAGTAAGTAGCTTCTTGTTATTCTGAAACTGCTGGCCGGACGGACCTAGGAAAGCCTACGCTTCGGCACATGGAGCTAAACGATGATGCAAAGCAAGACAATCGCGACACAACATCAAGCTCTGAGACCAATTTGTTGACGAATACCAGGCGGTAAAGGCAAACGACGCGTAACGACCAGCAATTATTGGTATGCCGTGGAGATTTGGTCGTTTGGTAGAACTTGCCAAGGTCGGTGGATCAGCAAAAAGCTCTTCAATGGTAGCAGAGCCGTTTCTCAGCTGCATGTGACGGACGTGGCATTCGAGCGTCGGGTCTGGGATAGTGCTCATGATATCTCGGACCTTCTCCCGATAATTCACTCGGCACTTGAAGTGTTTGTTCACTTCGTCGCCCGCAAAATCTAAAACGATAGGCATGTTCAACTCTCCTTTAGGATACAGAATTTTGATATTCTGGACCAGACCTGCAATCGTGGTAACGGAGTCTGTGATCTGTGCTGGTGTCTTTTTGGGCCACAACCTGCACTTCTTGAGCTCCAACAGCAGACTGCCGTATATGAGTGGATTACATCCTGCATCGCCGCAGGCAGATCTATTGGTTGTGCAATGTATGACATGGTTGTAGGGAATGTCGAGGAGCTTCTGCAGGGTGGTTTCTCGGATAGTTTTGATGCTCTCTTGAAGCTGCATTAGCAAATGTTCCACGTGGAGATATATGAGGACACTGCATACCAAGTAATTTATCCGGAAGTATAGCTTCATCATCCTCCAGGGTCCCATTTGCCGGCATCCTACACTTCTCAACCAAACTCTTCGCCAACTCTCGAAAGATCGTTGTCGAGCCGAAAGCCCAAGCAATGTACACTATGCGCCTGGTATCACCGGCATACAACGGCAAAGTTGTATCATTCAGCCTTTTGCACCAGCTGTCTGCCCAGGGTTTGACAATATGAATGCAATCGTATTGTTCGCAGAGAAGAGAGAGGTAGTAGAGTGGCTTGACGGAGCCTTCGAAGGACAACGGGACCTTGGCGAATTGAAAATGCACGACGCGGAGCAGGGTCAGGAGAGCTTCGCCATCATCCTCATTAAAGTCGAGCTCCTGGACCGGGACATCTCCGTCTTTCGACCATGGCGGATAGAGAAATTTCTTCCAGACCTGTGTGTTGGCATTGTCAGCTTTTCAACGATCCCCTGTAAATATCACACTCTGCACTGGAGAAGGCCATACCAAGCTGGCAGATGCCATGCAGCCGCTGACCACTTTGCCTTTGATCACCTCACCATCGAAGGTAACAGTGATGGTCACATCACCGCCGTCGAACACGAACGGATTCTGCTGTTTGGTTGATGCGCCGCGAAGCATCGAGATATCTGACGTCCGAGCGCCACTGGCCTCTGTAGAGGCAGCTTGTTCTGCCATCATTGCTGTTTTGAGAGCTTGGCGATTGTGCGTGGTTAACTCAGAGTTGTGGTTGTATTTGTTGTTTTGGGGTTTGAAGTTGTCGTTGAGTTCAAGTGGAAGATTGAAGCAAGGTCTGAGATTTATATGGGCGGAAACAAGCTATGATCGGATGGTTGTCTTTGTCTCTTTGTTTCGACTACCAACAGGTGTTGCGATCGCTTAAATGGTGCAGCAGTTTTCTTGGCAAACATTCACCTGTGACGGAGTCATGAGCCTTGGAGACGATAGATGCAGTGAATTCGGGACCTACCAAGTGGGACAAATAAAGTTGATTGCGGTGACTGGCGATCATGAGTCCTATAAATATATAGAAACTGATTTTGACAGCGGCGAAAGATGAGTTTGGTGGACTCAAACCTATCACCGCTTGTCACAATCTACATGGCTTCGCGAATTTGCCGAAATTTGGCAGGTACATGTAACAAAGTAAGCAAATTCCCTTCGCCCTTCGGGGTAGTAGAGGTGGCCTAGCCGCTGAAGCACCTGCTTGCAGGAATCTACTGTCAACTTAGTAGGTCAAGTTCTAATTCCCCAGTGCCGTGGAGATCGTTTAAGACGTGCCTTCCTCTCCATCCTTGACCCAAGGCCTTTCATCACTTTTGCGTTTTGATTCATTCCTTCATCACGCATGTGATTTTTTGCTTTAATTTCATTTTTTACACGAATCTTTTTTTATTTGGCTTTTTCTTTCAAGCCGAGACGCGGTCATCCCGTTTGAGGATCTAATATAGCCAAATTCAAGAAAATAAAATCAAGGTAATGGCTCGAGCAGCTGTGTTTACTTGGATTCTTCTTCGGCCAAAGATCTTGCCTTTCGAGGGATAGGTTTCATGTCACGACTAAACACCTTTCATCAGTTTTAAAAGCAATAAAAAGTCGAAGGTAAGTTCAGGCTTGTGGCCTCAGAATTCTGCTGAATTAATTTGAAAGAACGTTCTGTCCACATTGCTCATGGCTATGCCTCGCATGAGATACTGTGCAAGCTTTCTTCGCCCGAAGTCCGAGTGTTGTCAACAGCCGCTGCTGTTTGTTTGACTTTCGTCGATATGCCTCAAGCACAACTCTTGCTGATGCGGACTGACGTGTACATAAAATGAAAGTCACATCCAGAGAGCATTGAAAGCTAGCATGAATAAACCACCATGATGTAGATGAAACGAAATTTGTCACTCCAACGACCCGCGCCGATGTTTCGTGATTTGTGATGATTTCAGATGAGAGTGTCAGAAGCAATCAGATCCCGTCCCAGAGAGGAAGCGATAAAAATCGCTGAGAACTTCAGATACAGAGATGGAGATTGTCTCTTACGTTCAAGAATCAAAGTTCTGGTATTGCTGTTCTCCGTCGAAGAAATGCAAAAATGTAGGTAACTTTGATATCTACATCTCCTCTTGCGAAAGTGAAGAGATAATCAAACGATCTGTCTGTAGATGCTGCCATGATTGCTGACAGTACCCGCAGAGGCGTCCTAGACGTGGCGTGGCGTGGCTGAGTGTGATTGGGATGAGGTTGGAGATCGCTCACGTACGGTGCAGCTGTGGTTGTATTGGGATGGGTGAAGCTTAAGGTTTGAGAAAAGTGATGCCGCAAAAGGAACTTGAAAAAAAGTAGAGGAATTAAGGGCGACAGGAAATTCACTCTAGATCTTATTTTCTCACTCTCACTCTCGTAGTGAGACGACAAATTTACCTGCTGTTAGCTTTGTCAACACGGTCAAGTCTCTGTATTATAATATATTTTCAAGATCCCTCGCGGCTTGACTTTCGGTCACTTCCAAATGCCTAATGAAATGATCCCAGAACCCTATTGCACAAGAAGCTGAGAACAGAAAGAGCATGTCCCCATCTGGTAGGGCACAATCACTGGAAAGCAGAACATCACAACGTCTCTAAGTGATATTTGCGTGAGAGGGATTTGATTTGGTTGCTCGGCTCCTTCCAGACAGCCCCGTTTCTCCATGCTTATCGATATCGTGTCCTCCATTCCGCTGAGGCCTGTTTCTTGTTTCGTTTGACAGCGCAAGCTACAACCGTGGAATGAGTCTGGGAGCAGCGTGCGCAGGCAATGTCACCCATCAAAGGGTCATATGAAGGAACGGAGGAGGTTCGAAGAGCTTCCATGTGTCGAGTGTGGCATTCAAGAACAGGGCTTGGCATACATTGCATTCATTATTTTGTCAACTTCGGCCCAGAATGGGGGAATTGTGCATTGATAGTGTGGTTGCGATTGGCAGTTCCCAAGGTCGCCGAAGAAGGAAGCATCAGATGGTGTCCGGATGACAACAGAGCGGAGGAGCTTCGCAATGCTTTCAATGCTGTTGTGCAACTCCAGGGCTTTCAGTTCTGGCCATAGCCCGAGCTTTTCGAGACCTAAAAGAAGGCTACCATAAACCAGAGCATCACAACCACCATCTTTGGCGTAGCATACTCTCTTGACGCCACTGTTTGCATATCTCTCAACCCCTTCATAAGTTACCTTCAGAATCTGCTGTAGAGTATCTTGACGGACTTTAATCATGCGTTCTGGTACGATAATCAGCTTTACGACCCCGATATCAATGTTGATGTGGCAGATGCTCACCGACCACTTGCTTGGGCATAGGCTCTGTAAGCTTCCTACCTGCACTAGTACCCAGTACTCCGTCCAGTTCTCCCATCAGTCGAAAGGACTTCGCACCCTTCTTGGCAGCCTTTTCGAAGATATCTTCCCGACCGAAGGCCCAGGAGATATAGAGCCACCTGCCGCTTCCATCTCGCAGAGTAGCAACCTCCCAATCGCCAATCCAGTCTCCAAGCCATGGTCAACCAGATTGACGCATCCGTATTTCTCACACAGTATTGCCACTTGAAAGAGAGCGGCGGTGGAGATCTTCAATGGAACAAGGCGAAATTGTAGGTGGGCCAATCGAAGAAGGATCAAGAAGGCACGACCGTCATCTTCTGTGAAATCGATCGTTTTGGCCTCATCACCATTGTCGACCTTCCATGGAGGGGAAACCAACTTCTTCCAGACCTGGAAGAGTACCAAGTTAGCTTTCTGACTTTGTGATTTAGTTCGTCGCGATCGAACCCGGTCTTCGGTTTTTTGCTATGAAAATGAAGTTCCATACCGGACTTGCGAGTATCATAGCCTGGGCCGCGACCTTTCCTGCAACCTCCTGTCCTTGAAATATTACGGAGATGTCAACATCTCCACCGTGGAAGGTGAAGAGCTGATCGAAGGATTGCTTGGGTGACTCGACTGTGCTTGAAGCATCGCTCGGGGTGCTCTTGGGTAGTATGTCGTTCGCAATCTTGGGTGATCGAGGCAGTCAAACGATGCGTAGGGTAAAGGATGTTTGGCCGGCTGGGGTAGGAGTCACTTAAGCGAGAATCGTGAGAAGCAAGACGAGGGATAAGTTGACAACAAGCTTTGAGTTCACCTTTGCTACAAAGTCGCCAGATCGGTTCTTGTAATAGCAGATTGCATCCGAACCCCCAAGAACTCTGACTCCTTGTCGAGGCGCCAGACTCTCACAGAGACGCGCACTTGTGGCTAATATTGCAGATTTCGAAGCCCCTTGCTCATGCAGACTGGGGTCGCCAAGGGAGAAAAGGCGGGGATTTTACCGAGGCAAGAACCAATCATACCCCGCAAATTGAAAACTTTTCGTGGCGAAATTTTACGTCTTGCATGTATCAACATAAGAAGATTTCAGCAGATCACTACATCTTCAGGCCGACTGGCCCAATGGCAAGGCGCTTGACTACGAATCAAGAGATTGCAGGTTCGATCCCTGCGTCGGTCAAACAACAAATGTTTTTTTTTTCTCGATTCTGCTATGATTATTTTACATTTTTGTTTAGCCTTTAGATTTTGTAAATACTTGCCTTTGGACTACTAACCTTAGCTTATTGATGATGAGAAATTTTTATTTGTTGACTGTGGGGAAATGAAATGCCGCTTAGCGAGGCTAACTTGCTTCTTGGCATTATCAGACTGGACGTAAACAAAGGGTGCGATATCATCATATCCTATAGATCATCGCATATAGAGGGAATCGCCGAAATCCTGCACGTAAGAATATTAAGGCTGTTTTTTTCTTCTTAATTTCAGCTCGCTATAAACGAAAATTCGCAGGGAAATCCTCCTGGTGGTTTATGCCGGGTATAGACTTACTTCACTTACCACGCCTACAATCGCCATCTTGATTATCTCCAAATTCCGGGCTCAGAGCTCGTCTCTGAGAGATTCTTGGTTGCTCCAGGCTCTGGTAAGCAGTATATATATGTGCATTAACATCGAACCTGGGACTCGTAATGATTCCGCCACTTGATCATATGTTGCGTGTACCACCCCCCAAGCCCCCACATCAAGCAAAAGAAAAGAGCGACATTACCAACCCTCCCTAGACCCTGTGTCACTTCCCTCAAGCTTCGCAATGCCATCTTGTGCTTTGGAAACTCGCTTGCCAGAATCCTGAAGAGCACCTCGGTACCGACTAAAAAAGCGCGTGCTAAGACGAACGACCACGGTACGTCGCGAAAATTAACCCATTTAGAACCCAGCATCTCGTCGAGAGGTACGATTATATCTTCGGTGTTCTTTTAATTCAATTTTTGAAAAGCCTTTTCCGCTATGTGGTCTGCGAGTCAGAAAAAACCAAGCATGAGGACGCAGAAAATAACTTCGAGGCCGAGCATGAAGGAACCAAATTATTTTGCCAACAAAGTGCTTGTGTTCTTATATGTTTCTGTCTGGAACAGAGATTCTGTTTCCGGGGTGAGACTAGTGTTTCTTGCCAATTCCGCATCGCAGGTCGTCGGTAAGCTGCCGCTGGTATCGCCTGTGTTTTGCTTTCGGTTGTCATCTTCGCGCGATTTAAAAGTGTCGATGGTATTCTGAGGATGTGTTTGTGTGTGTGAAATTACAAGAGGAGATACTTCAGTTTTGAAATAAAATTTCAACTTCTATTAAAGTAATCTTAGCTCACCATGCCCCTAGTCTTCCAGCTTGACATCACTAGGACGGGATATTGTCATGATAGTTCTCTGGTGTGGAAGGTCTCCACGACAATAAAGCTCTGGACCAGTCAGCATTTATCACTAGCTCAAAGCTGTTCTAGATTCAGGAGCGACACATAATTCTTCACTTTCAATTGAATGTTTTGAAGTAGAAAGTAATATCGGTCACTGGTCGACATGCTTAATAGAGCCGGACTTTCTACACGATGACCCAGAATCCGCAAGTCTTGACAAAGCAGTATGTCAGATAACTTGAAACACTCTCTTCACAGCGTTATATAAAGACAGGACATTATTTTCGTATCTGCCGTCAGATCCATCTAGCCATCAACATAACCTGAGCTGCGTCTCGCAGCCATGACCAAGCCTGAAGTGCTATCCCCTCGCAGGATTCCCCAGACGTGGATATTGAAGAGTAACTGTGGCCTTTGAGTCTGTCCATCACAGTGCCACAGAACTGGATCTTAATCTTATTAGCAAAGAGAACCGCCACATGACCTGAAAAGACGCCAAGACAAAACGCCAAATGATCGAGGTACCGGGCACCAAAATCCACAATCCAGGATCCAAATCATTCTCTTTCCTTACAGATCCAACCACAGTGCCATTCTCTGACCCCTCATATGTCCCACAGGAGATTGTTTAACCAGACTTAGGGTCTTGATCATGGTCTACCGAATATGGCTCTTGAACAAACATGTCATGAATGTTCTCTTGAATATGTCATTTCCGACTGTCAACGACAGATGGACCTATTAATCCATATGCTATTGGAAGATGAGGTAGACGTGAGTGTCAATATCGAAGTAGCTTCAGTGCATGAGACCCCAGGGTTCAAAGAGAGGAGGTTGGGGCGTACCAGGGCGCAACAACGCGGAAGGATAGACAGAATTCTGTTTAAGCCTCACGAGAGGTTGGAGCCGAAGTTGAGTAAATTTAGTTTTGTGAGGGGAAAATCAGATGGCGAACAAGACCTCGACATCCAGTACAGTCTTTGAACGGAAAGACGATTAATCATCTGACTGGCTGGGCCGACTCGATTCTCGAGGTACAGGTCTCTGATTTTGCTTGGCAGCTCATTTACCTACGCCACACAACAGAGCACGCGAAGTCAATACTTAGAGAATAGACCGGTGTACTAGTCTTGATGTAATTGTATCGCAGATCTGTTTCCCAATACTGTGACGCCGGCACGAAGCCAATTACTTTTTTTCAGCATGACCCCAATTTTCATTGGCATATGACTCAAGTACACCTAGAAGCACAAATGATACCAGCCTCTTCTCTCTTTCCTGATGCGACTACCGTTTGATCTTGTTTTTACATGTTCCCGAATCATATAATCCTCGGCAAATGAGTCTACAGTCAGGGAAAGCAAGATGCCATCCTTTACTAAGACAGAGGAGCCTTAAACAGCGTCGTCTCGGCAATACTCACATGTCGCGGGCTTTCCCGGATATCTTGCAAGTAGTTTCCGGGCAATGAATTGCCGAAAAAGCTGGAAGACATTCGGTACTCCGCTTTGATGAAACGGAGCAGTAGTCAGGATTTGAAATCTGACATCCCTCTTGAGATTGTGGCGCGCCCCAACGCTGATGCAGGTTGATGCCATGGCTTGGAAACAAGCTCAGAGATGCGGTTTGTTACCCAAGTTATATGCTTTTGAGTGATAGTCTGATCAGGTGAGGGCTGAACCTCTTCCCAGTCGAATGTTGATTGCTCATCCCATGTTTGCAGACACATTGTTTAACAAACACATGACTATTGTACATATATACGGCCAACTTCACTCATGCAACCACCACCACTGTTCACAGAAGATAAAGACACTACATTCACTTGACGCTTGCTGAGCATGAACGTAGTATTCGTCCCCGTTGTGGACCTAGACCCAATCATATATGTGCGCGGATGAATATGAATCTTGGATTCGCACATCGAATTGAAATGTTTGTCGCACAGAAGCTCGTGACAACCCCAAGAAGATTCATTTCACGCCAGATTCTAACTGCTACGTGGCTTAGGCAATGTGCCCGCTTCCAAGACACTTGACTGTCTTTGCTTCAAGTATTGTCCCGTAGTAGCAATCACATTTCTGATTTATCTATATAGAAAAGAACTGTCTAGTATTTTGTTCAAAGTGCCATTCCTTTGACCATTTGGTCGCTGGGACGCTTTGTCTTCAACACTTTTCGCTCGCTACAGCCCAAACAAAGAAGTCGCTGTTCGTCAAAGCCGAGGTTTGGAGTCACTGTAGTTTTGTAATCGATCGAGTGAATGGCAGTCACCAGAACAACAACTTTTGTCTTCCTCATCTCGCCTAAACTTTCGAATCAATACAGCGCGGGCTGCGACATGTTGCCGACTGCATATTTCAACGCGCAGTCTCGTCATACTCCTCTTTCTTCCAAACAACGTCTTCGACCTCGACCTCGTCATTGACCAGCCTCCGATATCCAAGTCCCATCTACAAGTCCGGCAACAGCCTCCTCAATCCTCAAGATCGGCAACACTTTCAAATTACTGCTCTTATACCAGCCAAGGATTGAAGATGGCACGCCGGACTTCCTCTACAGACTCGAATCCTTTCCTCTTTGAGGGAGGCGATGTTGAGATCCGAGTCTCATACAAGGAGAAGACTCTCGAGGGACTGATCTGCTCTCAGTGTCTGGTCCTCGCCAGCCCGGTTTGGAAGAAATTTATCTTTCCTCCCTGGCAGGTCACACCACCGTTCGTCCCAGACACGGGAATACCCAATTCGCCAAAGTCGCCTATAATTTCGACTTCCCCAAGACCTCCCTTCGCCGAAATTGACTGTACCGAAGACGATGGGGAAGCGCTGCTTGTCTTACTCAACATTCTCCACCTTAAGTACCGCCGAGTTCCGTCAAAGCTCCAGTTCAGCGTCCTCCTTCAAGTCGCTGTCCAGTGCGAGAAGTACCTGTGTGTCGAGCTGGTCCAACCATGGCTCAAAGTATGGACCGAGAATCTAGAGCTACGAAGTAAGTACCCCATGCCCGAGCAGGTTCTCTACATGCATTGGGTGTTCGGGCAGGAAGCGGAGTTCGAGAAACTCGCCAAGGCAATGGTATTGGAGGTTAAGACAAACGAGCATGGCCAGCTTCTCAATAAATACAGCTGGTTGTGGGCTGAGCCTTTCCCTCCAGGTATTTCCGGTAAGTACATTTGTCCCTTTCCTCAACACATACTTGTTAAGACTTTCGTCTCTGAAGATGCAATTGCTAACGTCACCACAGAAAATATCTTCCGAATCCGCCACGAACTAGTCGCTAAATTGCTTGCCATTCCGAACTCAATAGTGTCAAAGTACGAAAGAACGAACGACAATCTCTGCCAGCTCGGAGATATCAGCGGGGAGGATAATGCCTGTGATGCAATCTCATGGGGTAGTTTGACTCGAGGGATGCAGCTTGCTGGATTGTGGCCGATCAAGCCAGCCAAGGAAGTCCATCTCAGTGTTGACGAGGTTGCTTCGGCTATCGAAAGCATTCACATCTATCACTTTCACACCCACCTCAATTGTGGCAAGTCGAACTTCGCTGAGGACGTTGCACGAGTCTTGAGGAGAATTGAGAGCCCGGTTCTGGATGCGCAGAAGAGGCATATGGCTCGGCAACGGGGGGAGACTAAGTGAGAAGCAGGAAATAATTGGCACATGGGTTCTTTTAGGGAATATTATTAAGATGGCTTGGATAGGTTGGGATGGAGAATTGGATTTGGGAGCCATTGCTTGAGTCAGTCTGGAACTCTCTTTGGTGCAGGTTGGTGTTTCACTCCGGAAGTAGGTCGAACAGCAGACCTCACAGCAGGCAATGAAAATCTGATACAATTCTAGAAACAAGTAGTCAATTTCATTTTAATGTGACGTGAACAGCACTGCTAATTCGATTGAAAGCTTCTCTCTACTACCCCAATTTGTTGACTTTATACACGTGATGTTGGCGTAGCTAGATAATGGATGTGCGGGTTCAAAGAATCGCTGAACCAATTGCAATAAAGCTAACTGGAAAAGGAATAACTCAATTACTTGAACAAAGTGTTAAAGACAAGGGGATTTTTTTAAGCTACATGGCAAACTTACTGTTCTCCAATTGTCCTGGCCGTGGCTTTCGTTCTTTGTTTGAACAACCTTCCAGTCCTTTGTTCATTTATTGAAAAGAACAAAGCTAAAACACCCCCTCTTCTGACGTCGAATCCTGGACAGTGTCCAATTGAGCAACCTCGTTTTCTATTTAAACTCCCTTTTACTGCTTTCTACCAGAATCAATACCAGCGCACAGAGAACCTCGAGATCTCCAAGACTACCACACTTCAAACTTCAAGATGGAATTACCAAGCAAGCCTGCAGCTCCTCGCCCCATCACGCATAGTGATGTTACGTTCACATACCGGCAAACCAGCGATTCAGCGATTGCCACTGGCACTGCATCATCAGTCGCCCTTGCTCGTGCATCTCCTGTATGGCGCATGTTCCTCTTTCCACCATGGGGTAAACAATTCGTTGATCCTGGTCCCGACTTCACGGAAGGTCCGGCTCCACCGCCTCCCACTCCCACAATCGACCTCTTCATCGACGATCCGTTCCCAGCCCTCGATATACTTCTACACTTGGCACATCGGTTTCCCATCAAGACTAAGAAGAACGATATTTGGCATTTTCGTTATGAGATTGCAGTGCTATGCGATATGTACGACTGCACCGAGCTTCTCAAACCCCTAGCCGTTCAATTTCCTTCCTACTTTCATGGTGGTTATGGCCAAGACCCGAAAAAGGTAAAGACTTTGATGATAGCGTGGGTATTTGGAAGCGAACATGGTTTCAAGCGTACCGCTTACTCTTTGGTCGCCCATCTCCGTGTCGCAAAAGACGGCATGCTAGCTGATTATTCTGGCAACGTCTCAATGGATAACATGGTGCTGCCCCCTGGTATCATGGACGACATACTTGCTATACGCCTTGCCGGTATTAAGTGCCTGCTCAACGAAGCATATGATTTTATTGAGCAGTATAACGGTCCACCCGAGCCCGCAAGCCCACTCGAACCCACAAGCCCACTCGAACCCGCAAGCCCATTCGAACCCGCTTGCAGGAGGATCGCTCGCGGGGGGATCGCGGACCCATGCGACGAAGCGCCTGGGTTTGTAAATGCTTTGAAGGGCATCTGGCCAAAGTCCTCATCCGCTAGCAATAGTATCGCGGGCCCATGCGACGAAGCGGTCTATGCTGTGTTTGTAGAGAAATTCACGGCAATGGGCATCTGGCCGAAGATCTCACCCGAGGCTTACGAGCACAGCCTCGCAACATTAGTCGGGGAATTCAGAAATTTCGATTTTGAATCCCATGCTTCGATGTCACGAGACAACGGCGGCAATATGCTTTGTGACGTGCTCGGCGGAAAGCCTGAGCATATCTGCATCCCTGATACATCAGATTTTTCAGTCTTGGCTCTCCGTGCTGAACGATATTACCTGAACTACAAAGTTCCTAGCGTATCCGCCACACATATAAAGATACAGAAGGAGAAATTAGAAAAGGCACCATAGTCTAAAAGCCTTCAGGCTGATTGATAGAACCGCGGGTCCCCAGATCCTCAGAGCGGAACAGAATGACCTTTGACCCACGTCAGAAAAGTTATACCCAACCTTAGTATTCCAGGTCCCTAGATCCCTCGATAGACAATAGAAAAATCTCTTCGAACCCCGTCACAATTGTACCTCAACTCTCCTTCATCTTCTCAGTGAAGTCTCTTTTGCATTACGTCCACCAATCACCTACTATTCTGTGACCTACTCAGCATATTGACTTGTTGTTTTGCTCGCTTAGAATTGCCAAGAAGTGTGAGCTCTACCGAATTTTTGACACTCGCATGACCATGCATGAAATCATCTAATAAAAGCGAGAAGCAATATTGTTTTGTGCATTCAAGAATTAACTGTTCAAATTTACAGCTAGCTCTATTCCACTAACGAATCTCGAAGCAAGCTTATCAACATACTACAGTGAGTCGATTAATAGATGTAAAGTATAGCCACTCTATCAGGTTGATACTTTTTCCGAAGAGGATATTCAATCAATATTATTGCCACGTTGTTCTACCAGAATACAAAAGCTTAGGTTTGAACAGTTCTATTGAACTTTTATTCCATTACATCCCCAGGATCAAATAGTATGTAGCGTTTCCTTCAGCCTTGCGTGACGTACTCGCGACTGCCTTGCCTTGCCCCGCACCTACAGCCTCGCGAGCAAGGCTATCACACCTGTTCTTCCTCCCGCAACGACAACAACATCAAGAACACCAAATACTCCAAAGCCAAATCATCATAATCCAAGAAGCTACAGACAGAAACCTCGTAGAAAAAATGCCCATCCCAATCGAAATCCACAACGGCAAAAAGACCGTCACGGTCCTCGGTTTGTCCTCCTCCCCCCCCCCCCCCCCCCCCCCCCCCCCCCCCCCCCCCCCCCCCTCTTCCCCCCATCTCCCCCACCCACCTAACACCCCACCTACCAGAGAACCACCCCCAAGTAATGAACGCCCTCTCCTCCCTCCTCGGCCTCTCCCCCCACCTCCAATTCCACGACATCTACTCCCTCACCTCCCCCTCCCTCCTCTCACTAATCCCCACCCCCATCCACGCCCTCCTCGTAATCCTCCCCCTCACACCCAGCTGGCACACAAACCGACAAGCCGAAGACTCCCTCGTCGAACCCTACTCCCTCTCCGGGCCCTCAGAGCCCGTAATCTGGTTCAAGCAAACCATCGGCCACGCCTGCGGCTCCATCGGGCTCCTGCACTGCCTGATCAACGGCTCCGCTCGACACTACCTACAGCCTGACTCGCTGGCTGCCCAGATCCGCGAGAAGGCTATCCCGCTGCAGATGGACGACCGTGCGAAGATGTTGTATGATAATGATGCGTTTCTGGAGGCTCATCAGAGTGTAGCTGAGCTGGGCGATACGGGGGCGCCGAGTGCGGAGGCGGGAGATAGGCTGGGACAGCATTTCGTGGCGTTTGTGAGGGGCGATGATGGGTGTTTGTGGGAGTTGGAGGGGAGTAGGATGGGGCCGCTTAATAGGGGATTTCTTGGGGAGGAGGGCTTGTTGAGTCAGAGGAGTGTGGAGTTGGGTATTGGACGGGTGATTGAGTTGGAGAAGCAGAGTGGTGGGGGTGATTTGAGGTTTAGTTGTATTGCGCTTGCTGGCGGCGATGAGTAGGGCGGTTTGACAAATTTAGTTCAGGGAGCTTTGTCACAGAGGCACTGGCATCGGAAAATGGACATGGGTGCATGGTGTTACTGGCATTGTGACGATACTAAGGGTTCTGAGGGGTCAACGGATGGAGTTTTCTAGCCTCTAACTAGTTAATTGAAAGCATCCCTAAATTGCGACACTTCTCGAATCACATCATACATCTCAAAACCTCTGGAGTGAAATTCTTTTTCTATTCATATCCGCTATGGTATCATACAATCCTGATGATACATGCTGATAGCAATACAAAAGTAAGCAAACGCTGTCTAGACACACTCCGCATCAAGATCTCCCAAACTCCATCCAAACACCATCAATCTTGTACTGGACATCATAACCATAACCCTCGTAGTCCAAACATATTATCTTCGGACAGAAGCTCTTCCCAAGCCAGCAGGGAAGAGAGAGAGGAACAGACTAAGCCGGTGTTGCTTCCATCTCTTCAAAAGAAATAGCCATCCAATCTACCGTAGTCAGGCGAATATTCTCCATCTGCTCAGTGAAAGAGTGTTCAAGCGGGGTATTGGGCGGCGGAGTAACAGAAGTCTCCTCCAGCCCATCACTATAAGAGTGGTCACCACGTCTAGTGACCGGCCGAGGAGTAACCCATTCAGGGCGGCAGACTTCGAGCCCACCTTCTTTCTGCAAATGCGATTTTCGTAAGCCGTCCATAACCAACATGTTCGCTCTCAGGGGGTTGTTCGTAAGCCATGGATGGGTCAGGACCTGCTCGGCAGTTGGTCGTTTCTTTGGATCGGGATTCAACATTCGAGCAATGAGGTGAATGGCTAGGTCGCCACGGCATCCCCACAAAGTGTGGTTGTCGAATTGGAGATCCCCTCCGCGGATCCTTCGGTAGAGCCCTTCATCTCCTACATCTCCTGGCTCCATTTGGAATGGTTCCTTTCCTGCGAGCAACTCATAAAGACAAATGCCGGCTGACCAGATGTCACAAGGTTTGCCGAGAACCTTATCATTATCATTTTCATCGTCATCGATGGCTTCTGGGGCGATGTCTAGAATTTTGTTAGTCGGTACTGCATGGAAGAGATAATTGGTTGGTGTTTGCAAAGAATCCGAACGAGACGTACAAGTTGGCGTGCAAGGAACATGCTCCACATAACCTTCACGTTCTGGAGGAATAAATGTACTGTTTCCGAGATCTGCAATCTTGACTTTCTGATCCTCAAATACCAAAATATTCGGCGTTTTCAGATCTTGATGAACGAAGTTTCTGGCATGCTACACAAGGGTTAGGAAGAATTGCAGGTCAAACAATACACAAAGAACTGACCATGTAAGCTAAAGCTTGAATGATCTGCCGGAACATGACCTTGACAACTTCCTCCGAAAGAGGAAGACGAGAACGCTTGTAGTGCCAAAGGTCGCCTCCTGTCGCAAATTCTGTAACAATCACGAACTCTCCTTGAATTGTCATCGAATCAAGACACTTCAAGACATTCGGGTGGTCCATTCCCGACATTATCTCGCATTCTTTCTTTGCAGCATCCCGGTCGCTGTCGTGTTGCGGGCTCAACAAGAACTTAACAGCAACAGGTTTCCCGGTCACCAGATCGATCGCCTTCCATGCACTTGAAAATGCCCCCTTACCAACAATTCTCTCAAGCATGTATCGTTGGCGAAAGCTGATACTGAAGGAGGGAATCATGCTCTGTGCCTTGCGTATCACCTGGAGTCTGGCTTTCAGGTTGTTTGGGTTTTGGTTTAGCAATTTCCGCAAAAGACCGACTGACCATTTCTCTAGATTCCCGACAACAGAACTCCCACTGATTAAGGTTGAAGCTTCAAGCTGCTGAATCCAAACAATGATCTGAGACTTAAGATCGGGGTCCGTGACCCCCAAGATGGCTTCGCAGAGAGTGATGTCTGCTTTGAAGCTGGAAGGCCAAGTTTCCTGGTGCAGCCCGATTTCGAACATTGAAAGTGCGATTACTGATAATCCCTTCATGAGCGCGTAAGAAAGGGCTGTTTGTCCATCCAGCCCCTCGGTGTATACCTTTGCCCCAAGAGAGAGAAGTCTCTGGGCAATTTCCAGGTTACCATTGCAAATAGCTGCCATTAACGGTGTCATCCCATCCCTCGTTTGGCAATTCACAATTGGGTTCGCAAATAAAAATCTATGGGCTATGGTAGTATGGCCTTCGAAAATTGCAGTATGGAGCGGACTTCGATTGGCGAAATCGCGTACGTTGACGTCTGCCCCGTGGTTCAAAAGCAGGTTGACAACTACCAAGTGCCCATTTATTGCAGCAGCCACGAGGGGTGGTTGATGCCCAATACCATCATTCGGGTGGCAATGATCATGTATGAGCGCCTCCACAAGTGGGCAACAGCCGATTGAGGCTGCGTAAGATAATCTTGTGGTATCCCAGTAGTACCATTGACTCGGGTCTTGCTTGATGTTGCTTTTCCATACGTGGAGTTTCATCCGGCCCTTTATTTGCACAATGCTGCGAACAATCTCATCATTATACAGGTACAAAAGCAGGCTTTTCAAATTTTGTGCAGACGGGGAAACATGATGATGCCAGTTTTGAGCCGCGTACGCCAAGAATGGCCACTGCAAAAGTCGTCGATTCAAAGATTCCTTGTCCAGGCAAGGCCCATCTGACGCAACGGCAAGCTCTATGTAGGCTAAGCAAGCCAGTCCCATTGGAGTGTGGTATCGGTCGCCCCAAAAGCTGTCGAAATAGTGTCGAATGGAAGATAAAAGACTATCCTGTATTGTGATTGTGTCCTTGTCTTCCGAGAATCTAAGAAAATCCCCACCTGCGAGATTGAGCTCCCGGATGGAAACTCCCATCCTCTGTAC
Organism: Helotiales sp. F229; assembly: GCA_002554605.1. Lineage (NCBI taxonomy): Eukaryota > Fungi > Ascomycota > Leotiomycetes > Helotiales > Helotiales sp. F229. The sequence goes on along the minus strand of MXAW01000004.1, from coordinate 149,377 downwards.
TGGAGGGGTAGCACCCAGTGAGTACAGCATCGCATGTTGAAGTTCTTTGGCGGACAACCCCCATTTGGAGAAGTAGAGCCAAGTCAACATTCTAGGGAGCAAGCCGTGAGGATTGTGACGGATGTCCACCCAGCTGAAAAAGCTTCTATGCAGTTCGTAACCAAGTGATCCTACGGCTGATTGAATGCCAATTGGTCTGTAGGGTAGTTGGAAAGCGCATACAATCAGAGGGTGCGTGGGAGCAGTTGAACAGATGTCATTGAACAATCCCTCAGCCAAGTGTACCCTGGGGATGTAAGCGAATGTCACCAGATGCGATTGTGACTTACCAGTCCAGTTGGGGATTAAGTTGCGCTTCCCAAAGAATCTGATTGTTGATGGTGGCCACGATCTTCTGCGCCAAATACTGGTTCTTCTCAGCAACTTTTTGGAGTACTGGATGACTCTTTATGAGGAATTCCACGCGTTGTATGACATTTGTCGTATGCTCCCGAGGGAGTTGCCATGACGATTCTGCAGGGAATGGATTGGTATTCTTGGGGTAAGGGTTGAGATCGTAGGAAAACGGGATTCCGCTTCTGTCCGGAGAGAGAACAGATGAATTAGTCGAACTTGACGAACTCGTAAGACTGGGAGGATCAGAGGCGCTCGAATCGTAGGTCGTAAGGTAGCCATTTCCGCTCGCCATTTTGGGGCAGACGCAGTGCTTGTCTTGTGCGTCTTCGTGGTGCAGGTAGGCGTGTTGGGCTGGAGTTTGTTGATATTGTTATTGATATAACGTGTAGAGTACTGGAAAATCGGCCGAACAAGTGAATTTCGAGCAGAAATGAATGCTGGGATGCAGGGATCTCGCTGAAGGGACTCTCGAAGCTCGCAGAACGGTTGTAGGGAGGTTAAATGGAAATGAACGAATGTGCGAAGGCGAGACACATAAAGATGAAGGCTGCGGCGTACGCTTGCCCTGGCAGGGTTAGGGCAGGACGAAAAGGATGTCGTCGTTGGTATTGATTGAAAGATCGAAGCTATCGCAGGACTCATGTCTACTAGAGGGGTTTGGTGAATACTTTTGTCACCAGTGCGAGGAAAGAGCGGACCGACCAGATTTCGAAGCGGCGCCAATTACCACTAAAACACCATATATCTTCGTCCCTGCCCGCGTGTCGACGTAAGCATTTTCTGCCACACGATGACGATGGAGCGAGTTCATCTCGTATTTGGAGACAAGCGAGGGCATCAATCTCGTCGAGGAAGCGTGCTTGGAATATCAACTGAAGTTGAGATGGTACCAAGGTATTTGTGCCAAGGGTGCTTAATCACAGTATCTTCGCAGGGACGGTGGAAGATCCGACATACGCACCTTCTCACTCAAGATCCCTCAGCGAATTGGAAGTTACTGTACCTCGACAGACCGTTTAGTGGCCGCCTGGCCCTATACCCAAATTAGTACTTATACCACCACAATACATCATCAGGAGGCTTACTCAGGTCCGATCTCTAGCCGCCTCATGGACCGTGGACCGACAGAGGATTGCATGATGTCGTGCATGATGTCGACTCGAGGCCTCTCAACGTCAAGGTAAACGAGCCATAGCCATAAGCATAGCCATAGCCATAGCCATAGCCATAGCCGTCAACGGCGACATCCATGTGGAAAGACGGAGATGTTGTGGCGGGGATGGATGTAGTAGATAAGTAGGTTACCGGTCATCACCAAACCCAATGTAAGAATTTCCATATCGAGATCGGGATGTTCCGCTGCTGCTTGTGTTGGCCAAACCCGCACCATGTCATTCCCGACGACGCACCTACCTAGGCACACCTACCTGCCTACCTACGTACCGATCTGCCATCACTTCGCGGCACAAGCGAAAGTGGATGGTAGTATCAAAACAACGGATGAGGTGATGTCGAGGAGACGAGGGCAGGGCAGGGCAGGGCAGGGCAGGCCTGGCGTGAAAAGGTAACGAGGCTGCTGCCAACGGCTCCGAGTATATAGGTAGGTACCGTACTTGCACAACCGCAGCGGCTTATAAACCTTCTCAAAGGTCGTAGAAGGTAACGAGGTTGTTGCCGACGCCGTACTGTACAGATCGACTCACTCAACAGCAGCGACTTGGCATCATCCCACACGTATTTCATTCACGATGCCAACTGCCAATATATAATCTATCTCCAATCTGATCAGCCAATATTCTCTTCTTTCCAAGTGCATTCCATTCCATTTCCATTCCATTATTTCTCATCCCTCCTCCCCCTCTTAGCGCCAACCATCAAACGCAGACTTACCCAACAACAAACAACAACTCAACAAAAAAGTAACCCTTCCATCCCAGAGGATCGTGAGCCCACTTTTCCTTTTCCCTTCTTGCAAATTTCCATCAACACGTCCAACAATATTGCTCAACCAGCCGCTCCCTTCCCCTTCTCTTCCACCCGAGGTAGATAGATGCGCAGGTTCGCAACCCTCATAGAATAAGGTCGTCGGCGATACCCTCATCGCCTCCCGCCATGCACAGCCAACCACACCACACCGCCTTGCAAATCAACAACAACCCATTCTCCGGGGGATGTTGAAGTAGATAAACATTTAATTCCAAACCTTATCTTGTGCGTGCTAACGAAAAAAAAAAAGTGTGACGAAAGAGCTATATTAGTCCCTCTCCACAAGGGAAACTATCCAAGACCGCCCCATCCACCACGGATCGATTCATGGTTTGCAAAACAGAAACCTGGATTGACAAAAATGTGGTATAGATCGATCGATCGATCGATGGATGTATAGATCTATAGATATATCCGATAGTCATGTCATTGACCAAGAGGATCCGCTTGGAACGGAAGCAGTGCTGGGACGAATACAAATAGCTTACTTCTACCTGGCGGATTGATAGAAAATGGAAAGGAATGAATGGTAAGAAAGGCAAAATGCGAAAAAGCAACATGGAGATACCCATCTGAAGATCAGATTGGCATAGCCATCGATCCTCATCCTTATGAGCCAAGACACACAGCAAGACAGACCCACCCCCTTCCAATCCTCCATCCCTCATACTTCCCCACAATGCTTTCACACTATCTCCACAAACCATCAACCCTCATAGTTCACGACCAGAACCCGACTCGAGATTAAAAAACCACGGTCGCGATCATTCGATCGATCTAGCTAGCTAGCTAGCCCAGCGTCATCAAAAGTACTCAGAATGCTTCGCAACACAACGTAGATTGAATTGCAAAGAAGGGAAGGCATTCCCAAATCAATGACGTCGAGCCTACCCAGTGTTATCGAAAATGCTCACCTTGCTTCGCAACTTGAAGAAGACACGGAAACGGGTGGAAAGTGGAAAGCAAATCGCTGACGTCCTACTTGACCGCTGGCTCGAAACCGAGGTGCCAAAGAAGGAAATAAACAAAGTGGGATGGAGATGAATAACGAGATACCTATCTAAACACCCTTTGTATGGCCTCGACGGCCGGAATCAACTTTTGTCTCCACTCTCCCAGAGCCCTCTAAGACCGTCGGATCCTCCTAACTCCCCTGCACCATTTCTGGATATACCGTTATACATCACCATTTCTCTCCCCCGACTCCTCAACTGCTCGCGCCTTCAATGCACCATCCTCTATGATCAAGATCTATACCATATGCCCAGCCATCTAAGACCATGAAATACTGTTTCGTGAATTAGCATAACCGGTCTCTGCTTTCTCCCCCACTAAAATTAGGTCACTTACTAAAGCATAATCCCCGCCCCAGCAGCCATCGCCACAAACTGCTGCGCCGTCTTTCTCAACTCAACACCCCTATCCTTACCCGTCTCAAGCAGCTCCGGAATGACAGCCACAGTCCCCACATACAAGAACGTCCCCGCCGTGAACGGGAGAAGCATATCACCCCAACTTAAGCTCGTACCCATCAACCCATCAAAACGTCCACCAGCGCCCTCACCTCCACTTCCTCCATATTCCTGCACAGCGATCCCAATAACCGTTCCGAGTAAAGCACCGAGAGCAGTTAGGAATTGCGCACCCATGGCTTGACGTTTGGAGAACCCGGACTGTATCAGTAGGGCGAAATCGCCGACTTCATGGGGGATTTCGTGGAAGAAAACAGCGACTGTTGTGGTGGCGCCAATGGTTGGGGAGGCGTAGAAGGAGGAAGACATAGCGAGGCCATCGGTGATGTTGTGAGTAAAATCAGCGCTGTTATCATATTAGCAATTGTCCACACGCCAGAGCAGTGGATATACATCAAGTTCAAATACCCAGCCAGCTTCACACTGGCATTAATCTCCTTCTGCTCCTTCACAACCTGCAACTCCGTCCCCGTATTCCCACTCTTCCCCTTCCTCGACCTCGTCCCCTTCGCAGGCGATTCCTCAAGCGCACTCCCCTTCCCGACTGCCTTCACAACCTCCACCTCTCCATGCGAGTGTCCACTATGGTCATGCCCTCCCTCACCCCCAGTCGCAATCCTCAACCCCTTATCCATCGCCACGAAAGTAACAAAACCCACCATAATCGCCACGCCCAACAACAAATTCCTATTTGGCTCCACCAACACAAACCTCACATGTTCCGGCGCGTCCTCACCGAGGAAGATCTCCGGCAGTAAATGGAACAGTGTATCACCCAGCAATCCACCCACAGCGAACGCAACCATAACGGAGAGAGACGAGGGGTCAATGTTTGGCGGGCAGAGCGCGAGGAGGAAGTTAGGAGGGCCGGAGATGTACAGTGTTGCGAGGAGGGCGTTGATGGCTGGGGTGGAGGGGAACAGGACGGCGAAGATGCGGGAGGTTAGGCTGGAGGTTTGGGGGGAGGTGGCGAGTTTGTAGGTGTTGAGGTCTTGGATTAGAGGGCATTCCTATACATCAGTTGTCAGTAGATAGTTGTGTACTAGTAACGAAGGCATTGAGGCATTGGGGCATTGGGGACGGGGAGGAAGAGTGGGAGGACAGCTTACCTGGAGCTTTTCCTCTATTTCAGGAATACTCATGGCTGCAATTGATGCGGCATGCTTCTCGGCAAACACGCAGACGATTGCTACGCAGAGCAAGATTGCTATGCGGCGGGGGTGAAACAGAGGCATTCTTGCGATCGTTGTGGTGGAGAGAGAAGGTCAGTCGTGTAGCTGACTTGAGGTTGTTGATGTGGGTGGAGCTTAGCGCGCCAAGAAGACATAGCCCCTTTTGTCCTGGCTACGAGGACAACATTTTGCAGACAAAAGATGTAGCTTTTGCTGCATCTATGACACTTATTGTTTACTTTCAGCATTGTTACCTTATCGTAACCGATTATGATAGACCCTTTAGCTATTCAACCCCCCTTCCCCGGTGCTCAGTCTTTGGAACTCGCGTCCATCTCATTGTTTACCCCATAGCTCAATTTAGCACATCTAGCAACATGCCCTCGCTTCATCTGTATGCATCTTTATTCGTATCTCTAAGCCTTTACACACTCTACGAACGCCATGAAGCAAACTCCAGGCTAGCATTTGATTGTCCAGCCATTCCCATCCATCCATCAATTCGTCAATTCAATCATGATTCTTCCATCCATTAGAACATCCCTCCATCTCCCTCAAAGAAAGCAACCAGCACCAACCAAGCCCCATTCCAATCCATGAGTTAGGAAAACCCCCACTCAACCAACATGCTCAAAATCATCCTCCGTCTCCGTCTCCGTCTCATCCCCCTCATCATCACTCTCGAACTCAAATTCCTCGTCCCCATCCGGCGTATTGAAGAAATTCTCATCATCGTCATCGACAGTAATCTTCCTCACAGTCCCCTTCTTCGCAGCAGGGAGACTCTCTAAATTCTCCATTACCGTATCAACTTCCTTGCCCTTCCCCTTCGCATTACCACGCGATATCCCAAGATTCGAATACGAAGCAAGAAGCGCAGCCTGCTCTTGCTCATTTGTGACAAAAGACGGCCTTTCCTCAACTTCATCACCAAAAGCGACCCCCTTGCCCTTTTCCCGGATCGGTAAGTTCGTGACCATCTCCTCATCCTCATCCTCGTCTCTCCCAACCCAAACCACACTCCCATCCTCACTCGCACTCGGCGTCAAAAACTCGCTTTCAGAAAACACTCTCCGTCGATCAACATGATCTACACTCCATCCATCCTCAACACCCACACTAGTATTCACACCAACGCCACTCATATCACTATCCACCGCACTCCCAAAGACGGAATCCCTCCCATCGAAATCAATTTCCGTCGACGCCCGAGAGTTCACCGTCGAGCCTGTGTGATACGCTGGTCCTGGACCCATAGCGCCTCCTCGCTCAGCTGGCGGGATAGCTTCCTCGAAAACACCACCCGTTCCATCATTCAATCCATTAGCCCATAATGGTAAGTACTTATACTCTTCATCACCCAAGCACAGCAACGTATCGCAAATATCACAAATCGGAGGCCTCAGATTCTGGATCTCCCCACGAGATAACATATGATTACACACATTCATGATCTTCCCCTCAATCTGATTGAACAGCGTGTAGATATTGAAGAACGGCGAGTTGGGACCCATGTCTGTATCAAGAGGAACCTTTGGACTCATGGAGAAATCGTGTTCGAAGTGTGTGTAGGCGGGGGATTCGGTTGCTTGTTCTGTGGACCAGGATACGTTCTTGTTGGACATGTGGTCGGTCGTTGGCATTACTGCTGGGGCGGTCTTGCTACTGTTGCTTGCTCTCCAAATGCTCTCCAGTCGTGTCCAGTGAGTGGACGGCTTCAGCTCGAGAGCTGGCGCTGGCGCTGGGTTGCTTAGGGGTTCGTCCTCATACTCATCGAGCCAGGATTCAGAAGACTCGCTCTTGATACCTGGCATAGCTGGCACGGTGTTGCTTGAGCTTGCTTCAGCTTTGATAGCTTCATCCCGAGCCCGGAGAGCCTCATTCCAGAAATCGGGCTTCTCAGAAGTGGGACCCTGGTCAATGAGAGGAGACAATTCCGTATCCACCCCCGAACTACGAGCAAGTTTCCAGAAAGGTGTCTTCTGCGCACTCTCATACTCGTAGTCAGAACCACAATTGGCAACATCGACTTCAGGAGGAGCAGGTTGCGGAACGCGTCTCTCGACCTTGAAAACATCCTTGGGCAGCTCTCCCCCAAAGAAACCATCATCCCGGATGGCTATCAATATATGCTTATTCAGCGCACCAAAAGCATATTTCAACTCACTCATGTAAATTTTCAGAATACCATGGGTCATTGCAGCTGACGTCGCCTTCGCTTCGAGCATTGTAACTTCGGGGTTCTTGGGAAAGGCCGAATCCAAGATGAGGTTTGTAGCACAACGGTAGTTGTCAGGCTGCCATTTCAAAAGTCGCATGCTGCTCCAGTAGAATCTAGTGATCAACTTTTCGTGCTCGGCGAGAGCGGTGTATTTCTTATCCGACGGAACGGCGTTTAGTTCATGGCGTTCCTGGCCGCGGTGGGCGTTCCAGCTTTTGCGTTCGGATTCGTCTAGTGGTTGGTAGAAACACCAGAGGAGGCGACCACGGGTGTAGTGGATCAAATTCTTTATGATTCTCTTCACATTCTGGAGTTTTTCGTCCTCGGGGTGGGCATGGGCTTCCAGGAAATCCTTGAATTTCAAGACTTTGGCGAATTCTGGAAGGGCATGTAACCAATTCATATTGGGGTTTAGAAGAAGTTGGAGCTCCTGCTCGATTCGAGCGTGGAAGTTACGGCCGGCGTGTTGAATCAGGTTGAGTGTATCCTCATCCAAAGACTCGCGAACTCGACCGAACTTGGTTACTTGCTTGCCAGCGGGGTAGTTTGTATTCGGCTGATTCGCAGCATCAGATCTGGCAGTACCAACGCGAAGGGCCTCCTCAGAAACCAGAATTGTAAAGGCGTATCGAGTAGCAACTTCATTCTGGAGCAGCATACCGATACGCAGACAGTCCTCAGGCAGAATCTCGAATATCTTGCAGTTGGGCTCCGCAATCATCCAGGTGACGACGTAATCGACCACGGCGTTAGGACACTCAAAATGCTTCGCCAGAACAGCAAGAGTCCAGACCTTAGGTGCCGAATCCAGTCTCGGATCCTTACCCTCAATAATCTGCAACAGCCGTTCGATACCAGTCCGGTGGCGAATCGGACAGTAATCAAGTGAATCAACTTCCTTCTCGTTGTGATTCTTGGTGTAGTCGCTCTTTTGACGAGCTTTGTGTTCTGACGTTCTCCTGCTCTGCTCCAACGTCTTGTTGAAGACAGTACCCGCATCATCTCCTGCGACAACCCTGTGGACGGCATCTGCGGTTGCTGACGTGCCAGCAGTATCTCTAGTCTCCTGCACATCCCCTGGAGATGAAGGTGGCGAGGTGTTCGATCTCCTATCTTCCGTCATATGGGGATGAATTGTTGTCTCGTCAACCCCACCAACCAATCCATGTGCAGTTGCGACGCCACTGTGTTCCGACTTATACCATCTGCGAATACCAAGGGAGCAGGAGAGTTCCGCGGTCAGTGCAAGAGCATCATCTCCTTCCTCTGGAGGTGTGAGGTCAAGCACGTATTTGATACCATCTGGCAGTCCACCTAGCAGCTTGTTGCGTCGCCGACAGCGATGTTGTTGCCAATCGTCCTCGAGATCATTCTTGAACACCAGGGATGCAGCTTTCAGCTTATCACTGTGGACGCGATGGATGTCTTTTAATCGGAAGCCAGTGGCGTCATAGACTGGTTGACCGTTAGGGAATCGAACGTAGACTAGGGTGTCTCCTTCGTTGAGCTGGGACTTGGTGTATTGGATAGCATTGGCATCTCTGTTCTTCAATGCGCTGGTCTTGGCGTCAGAGAAACGATAGTCTTGGGTTGGTGAGGTTTGAGAGGTTTGAGAGGTTTGAGAGGTTTGAGAGGTTTGAGAGGTTTGAGAGGTTTGAGAGGTTTGAGAGGTTTCTGGGGACATTAACGGAGCCCATGCAGATGGTCTTGATTGCTTACCAGCTTGAGATTCAGATAGAGGCTCCATATTAGGCACGGGGATCTCTGGGGGTGGTTGTGGACCATTCACAACACGGGCAACGTTCAAAAGATCCTGGAGAACCTCAACTCGTTCTTGTGCCATTGTCTGAAGTTGTTGTGATGGGGATCGAGTGGCTTATACGCAGTTCCCCAATATGATCAACTTCTTGGATATTCCCAATGGACGTGACGAAGATAGTGTTATCTGGTTCAGATCAGGCTGAGCAGGGTGGCTTGGCAGGTATCGGTGGAGATTGGTTGGACCTCCTGCTGCAAAGACCAAATGAAACGGAAATTCGATTTCAGTGTCCTGAAAAGTGTCCAGAAATGTGAGATCGAGACTTGAAACGTTGTATACTTCGATTGCCCTCAGGACAGCCTGTTTGTCAACACCTGGCTCCACAGTTGACAGAGGCGAATGTCCCTTGCCAAGAACAAGCACGACAGCAGCAGTCTCTTGATTCCCCAGAGGTTCAGTAGTTGAGGCCGACGGCGAACAATTCGGCGGATGAGATTGATGTTGTCCTGAGAAGAGAAATAAAATATCTCAATGTGTCAACGAGCAAGGCTGACAGTTTAGGCACCAACCAGCCTAAGCCGAAGCTGGTAAATCGTGACCACTCTCGCAGCCAGAATCGGTGACCAGCTGGACCTAGCCTCTGTGTGTTGTAGACCCGTAATTGAGACTCGGTATGCCTTGACCCAAGAAAACAGGTGGAGAGATTGACATCGACCGAGGCTGAACAGCTGTGATGTTGATGCACTTGTATGAAAGACGTTGGCTGTTGGCCGACAACTTGAGGTGGGGCAAAAGCAAACAAGTCACCCCTCGCTTCTCGTGTGCTGGGCCATTAAGCCACATACATGAGGCTCAGCCCAGGATTGGCCACTCTTCCCCAGTCACGTGCTATCACGGGGTTGTCTTGTGTAACAATGCCTATGTCCAGTGGGGGCCCAGAATGAGAGAGAGAAGAGGAAGAGGAAGAGGAAGAGGATGAAGTTTCACATATTTAACCAGATGGAAAAAAATCCAGGAAGCTTTCCTCTTTGACCCAGATGTGCATCTCCAGCCGTTCTACACCTCATCTCTCCGTATACGTGGGAGCACGCTAGTTAGCCGATCATGTATAAACTGGGTTATCATAACATTCGTTGAACCCTGATCTTACCTTCATCCTCTCAAGACTCTCCGGGCCCGACTATACAGACCGTTCCATCCTTCGTAAGTCTAGTATTTCCTGGGGCTTGAGTCCAGTAAGCAAAGTTTAAAGCCATTCCAACCCCACTTTTGCTTGTTTACATTGTTGCACGTTCTCGACCCCGCACTCCACCCAATAATTTGTCCCCAGCTACCAGATAGTGACACCAACTACAGGAAGCTCGTTGGATCCTCCGACCAAATCCGTAAAGGTTTTCTCCAATAAGCCCCAATGATGCGAAAGAATTGGATATTTTGCCTTGTGGTCTTTGTGGTCCCTATCTTCACAATGGCTCAAGAAACACCTCACCATCGCTCATATTTCTACGTCGGAGGCGAATATTCCAACACATCTTCGGGAAATATCCTCACAGGACAGATGTATGTCGAAAGGCTCACCCCAGTCTCCGGCTGTACAAAGCCATACCCAATAATTTTCATCCATGGTGGAGCTCAGACAGGAACTGTAAGTTCAATTCTATGCCACCAACTGTTTTCATAACATGCAAAGCACGCTCCTTTATTGACAGTAAACAGAACTGGCTCAACAAACCCGATGGATATCCAGGCTGGGCATCATACTTCCTCTCATCAGGCTATGAAGTGTACCTCCTAGACCGAGTGGACGTTGGCCGATCAGGCTTCAACCCATCAAGCGAAACTAAGCATTCCGTTTACACAGCCGAGCACATCCAACAACGCTTCACAGCCGTAGCGCATTATCCCCTCTGGGAACAAGCAAAGCTTCACACACAATGGCCAGGCGTATGCCCCCTGCCCCCTCCCTTCCTTCCCATCCCTCACTAAGCCTCGATCCTCCCAACTAACACAACCCCCAGACCGGCCTCCAAGGCGATCCCATATTCAACACCTACTACTCCTCCACCGTCCCCTCACCTAGCAACACCATACTCCAAGAAACAGCCATGCGAAAAGCCGGCATCGCACTCCTTACCAAAACCGGTCCAGCAATCATAATCGCACACTCCCTAGGCGCTCTCTCCGGCTGGCTCTGGGCCGACGCACGACCTGATCTCGTTAAAGCACTCATCCAGATTGAACCCAAAGGTCCTCCGTTCCGTGAAGCGATATTCTCAACTGAGTTGACGAGACCGTGGGGATTGACGTCCATCCCTCTCACGTATTCGCCTGCTCCGACGAATCGCTCAGCGCCGTTGGACATGCAGACTGTTCCTGCTCCGTCAAGTGAGTTGGTGGAGTGTACGCTGCAGGCTGAGCCGGCGAGACAATTGGTAAACTTGAGGAATGTTCCGATTTTGATTGAGACTGGCGAGGCGAGCTATCATGCCCCTTATGATTATTGTTCTGTTGAGTTTTTGAGACAGGCGGGGTGTCTGAAGGTGGAGTATTTGAGGTTGCCTGATGTCGGGATTCGTGGGAATGGACATTTGCAGTTTTTGGAGAGGAATAGTGATGAGATTGCAAGGGTTCTGGAGACATGGAGTGAGAAGATTGTCGTTTGAGATGAAGTTTGTGGTGTTGATGAGCGCTGGGAGGTTGACTCGGGTATGTGGATGGGAGCGACGTGAACAGCCACCCAGGAGACAAAGTCTATATGTGGTCGATCCTGGATCCAGAGCGTTCATTTGAATGTGCTTAAATATGAGGCATGTTGCCGAAGAAGTTGAGAGATGGTGACTGGTAAACTCCAATGGGAACATGGCGGAGGGTAATGAATGATTCGATGACCAGGTAGACTCGCGCAGCCATATAGACAACCGCAACGCACAGTCCCATTGAAAGGATGATCCATCCAATGATTTGTATCCAGAAGTTATATGTCGATCTGGTTACGAACTTGAAGGCCTGTGACAGACGTTTTCCCAAAATCCCGGCTGGATGGGTTGGAAGATGTTGACAGGGGCCACAGAAATAAGCATACATGACAAGGAGGATGTATCGCAGATACTGAAGGATACCTTGATACAATCTGATATCCTTCAGCTGCGATGCAGAGAGGGTTCTGAAGTAATTCAAATTTGCATCATCTAGATTCGAGGAGAGCTTCTCGATTTCCAAGTCCACCAGTCGTTCAGCCATTTTATTGCCATAGACAACGATAAAAAGCAAGGCAGAAAGAGCCGCAGATCCAATCAAATAATAGCATGATATTTCCCATATCAGCCGTTCTACGTCTGTAGGAAAGACCATAGTGAGTGAGCCGAGGTGTACACCGCCGTACGCCAGAGGTATTACTGCCATGGCGGCAGCAAGGTATGAGGTATCGCTGTCTATATGAGATAACAGAGCTTTCTCACTGTTTATGGCTCGACAGCAAAATGATGGCTTGTAGAATTGGTGGTTTAATTCTTTAAGTGGGATGTATTTTGGGGAAGGCTTTAAAGAAAACCTGACGCGGCCACCGATACGTGTGATGAACCTTGAAACTAGCTGTAGTCTAGCTATGTCTTTCGTTGATAGCGATACCGAGATATATCCGGGCTTGTCAGTGACTGGAAACGAACGTTTCTTAGGTTTGGCCAAGCCTAGAGCTGGAGTGCTTTTCAGTCGTTGACCGGATCGTACCGTGCAGGCGACTTCCTGGTTCCTGGAAGGGGTGTAACTTATTTCCGCGGGCGGGTCGGGGCACTGGGTTTGGGATCGGTTTTCATTTACCAAGGATGACAGGTGGTTGCGCGTCTCGGCATGAACTTCGTCGTCAGTGTCAGATTCGCCCATTCCGATCCTGCCAGCCTCGTACCAGCAGAATGTCGGTTGCAGGGCTGCCGCATTTCTGCGGCGAAATGCATGATCGGAGAGGAACTTCACCTCCAAGCCATATCGCAAATGAGAAGGCAGTTCCCCAATGGGCGCCAGACAATCCTCCTGACGTTGCTCAGTTAACAACTGCAAGGCAAATGCGAGCAGGTCCATGTCTTCGCCCAGATCAAGGATCGTGGGTTTCAAGACATTGAGCGGCTTCTGAAACCATAGGGCGTACATGAAAAGCGCGCAGACAACGTGCACCATGGTATGTACTTCGAGCAAAGTCATTGGGTACCCAGCGGCCTTACGCTCGGAGGCCTGGCCTATTACCCACAAAACTTGTATGCATACAAGTGACTTCGCTAGGAAATCTGCTTTGCTCTTGTCTTCGATGTCGCCACGGCTGATACGGCAGAAATGGCCATATCGTGCCAGGTAAATAACCCCCTTGGTTTTGAGGGTGACGATCTTGTATGTGTTATGAATCTCTTCGACATTCGCAGCAAAGCCGCCCATGAGCACATAATGAGCATATACCATATCAAATGGTGACTTCTTCGGATCCTCGTCGTACCAGCTCTGCGAAAAAATCAGCCTGACATGCAGCAAGGACATGTCTGTTCTTAAGGTCTCTTGCCATACCCTAAACTTCTCATCCATGCTTTCATCAGCTACAGCCTTGAGCTCTGTTAAGAACTTCCTGGCTAGATACCACTGCTCAAAAGCAACGTAGACAACAATCTCGGGTCCGAAAATGGCAATTGCAACCCATTTTGCCTTCCTCCACCATATCTTGCTTTGTGTATCATAGTGACCCGGGACATTCAAATGGATGGCAGTGTAGACGCACAACAGCAGCGTGAAAGAACTGTAAAGTATACCCCAAGTTCCTCTCTCTGAAGGTTCACCAACCCAGGCTGGCGCGATGGTGTTGTGCAAGGCTGTGAGGTTTGGTGTTGGGGCGGCCCAGGTCGGAGGTGCGAAGTAAAGACCCGCCACCAAGAGGGACATTGTCAATTAAAGGCGGTATGCGCTGTGGACAGAGCGTGGGCATATACACGAAGGTTTTGAATTTGCAAAAAGGTTAAGTTGGGACTCATATTTGATTTGTTCGGGATCGGGCTGAGCTGGCATCGTGGAGGCTTAGCGAACGTGGCTGTTGCGGTGGGTGATTTTACTGGATGTTTAGAGAGATGCGGCCGCGCTGAACGCCCAAGGCAGATGAGAGCCTTACCACCCATTTCATCCCAAAGACCCAACGCAGTCAAGAGGACAATACGGGTGGTTGCTCATTCCAGGCATGCAATCATCCGGTCTCATATTCCTGGCGTAGATTATGGAATAAGATGACACGTCCTCTGTCATTGTTCAAAATCAATAAGCTGATATTACAAGTGAGGACTTGCTCGAGGACGGGGCAACAACAACGCATGGCAGAAGGGAAACCCAATTCTTAGTATGGTAAGGAACCAGTAGTCGGTTGAACAAACTCGACCGTCCAGAATGCCAAGCTGGGATTCTGGACTTCCAGACCGGTGTCTGTAGGTATGCAGCGATATGTGTGCCGGAGGGTCGATATAAAATATAGTGAACGAAAGAGAAAAGGGTTTACACATCCTCATTACTACAAGACGGAGTCGAGCTGAAGTGATGTACATAAGCTCGTTCGGGTGGAATCCCCGGTGCTTGAAAAATGTCAGAGTAAAAGGTTCCGTAGCAGTTGACGATTGAGCTTTGAAACAGAGAAACAACAAAAATCATCTCCACAAACACGTTACGACTCGGAAAACTTGGAACAAATCAATAAAGCTTTGTGTATCACGCCGTTTCCAAAGGCAGGCAAAGATGCAGTAACAAGAAAACATTTGATTTGGGAAGAGGCATTTGCGCTTCTCCCTCCTCAACACCGGGCCTCTGTAGACAACGAGCTTGCCTTGGCCATATATGGCACTCTGACGCCCCCGTTGCTCTCATTTGCGTTTATGGAATGCCAAAACTAGATACAAAGTCACTGCAGATCAACACCACTGCTGCAAGAGCATTGAGAGCTCCAAGATGCGGTGTCCAGCCACGTTTGCAACGCAATGATCTCAGCAGCTCCAAGAGATTCAGCAACAGGCAATTACTCAATGCGCAGGTGCGTACGTTCTCTACCTCCGTAGTGGTAACGATGTAGGCCAACCTTGTGCTCTTCTTCAGATCCTCAATGCCGGCTATCTCCCCACTCCACTTGAAGGCCCGAATATTGGCAAATGGTACATTTGGGGAGTCCATCGCAGAGAGTATGTGGTCGTCATGTTGACTTCGAAAGTATGGAGTGGAGGGTTCGAAGGGTATGCTCGAATATATCGTCAAGGAATGTAGCAAAATTCTGGTTCTACTTCTGCGTAACCTAGTCAGCAAAACGCTTCAAACAAGTTTTCCGGGTACTTGGTAAATATTATAATAGCCTTGGATGCTTCACCCTCGTCGACAACTTTCGGCGTGTTTCTCGGCCATTTTGTTTGCCATTCGTCGCGACAGTCCACAGCTGGATGAAAAGAGCGAGGAGGGGCTGTTGGAGGTTGGTCACACAGCAAGCAAGATTCTGACGAAGGATATGAACGTATAATTCCCACTTGATATTTCAATCAAATCATCTCGAGAATTGGTATCGCTGAAGAAGAAGGTCGGATCGACACTGGTTACTACAGTACTTGTGCCACAGAGGTGGACTTCTCCCCGAACCCAAACTCGTCCAGGCAAATGGTTGATCCGCTCCGGCGAGACCCATCCATCCATTGTCTCCCCACCGTCATCCAGTTCTCTTCCTTCTTCCCTCTCAACACGTACATTTTCCCATATACAACGGCCAACGATCTATGCAGTTATATCTCAACGCGAATTTCCAACTCGTCGCCTGATTCTGATTTCTGAGAGCGCCGCATGTCTGGCAGAGTACAAGAGTCGTTCTTAGGTCCACGATGTCCGATTTTAAGTACTTTCCATCCGTCTTCCGCATGATCGTGTCTAATGATCGATTCCAGCTGTCCTTCGACGGCGTGATGAATACGGAGGCAATCGCCAGTGCGATCCGTACATTCATCCGTTCTCAATATCTCCTGTCCTTTTTCCAAGCCTCAATCCCCTCAATGGTTCCGCACTATCAGCCATCTATTCTTGTTCAATTTGTTTCCCGTGCCTGTGGCGTGCAGAAGTGTGCTGGTTTGCAGACTTCTACTTGAAAGCTGAAAGTTATGGTAGAGCAGGTCCAGCTGCCAAGGAAGCATTTGTCACCGTTGATTTCTTCCTATCTCTGGCGATGGCAAGCGGCTGGACAGAACGGACGCGACTCGCTATAATTCCTTTGCATTATTCCTGCATAATCTCGTGCAATCAAATTCGAGGGGGAGTTCGTCCGGGTTGTCGGTCTTACATCTCCGCTTCATATTTTTGGATCTCATAAAGTTGGAGATCACGAAGTCCGGGGTTTATATATTATTGTGACACCCGACACGCGTGGGAAGGCATAGGCTATATACGTCGACAAGGGATCTCTCCTTGTGCCGATCACAGTCATCCCATTCCCAAGGATACGTTCGTCCCATCATATCTAATCCCGCGTGTAATCATTCTGTTGGTACTCAACCTCCACTCCTGGACCGTAGCCCGACATAAAAGACTTGCTTGGAGATATCGTTCCCGATGTTTGGTTTCCCATGCTAAACTTCCGAATCTGGCCCCAATGCCCTAGCATCATATGGAAGACTTGCCGTCCAACAAACGTTCCAATTTGCCTAAATATTGAAGCATCAGTGCACTGTATATCCTCCCGTCCCGTCTGTACAGATTTTTGACATCTGTTTTCCGTGGTTGTTCCCCAATTGTATATTGGAATTGTACGAGGGGCTTGGGTGCTGCTATTATCAATACCTTCGGCGTCCCATGCTTGCTGGTCAGAGCTCACTGCCGCGTGCCTATGGATCCAAAATCTGGTATCGAGAGCTCAATGGTCCGGGTTGAGGTCGGTTTTCTCAATATTCACCCCAAAAGGGCTGGATATCGAAGGACAAGGTCTGATGGGGAGTGATTCGATCTTACTTGATCCCCAAATAAAGAGCAAGCTTCCCTCTCTCCTTTGCATCGCTAGTATTCTCTATCATCATATCACCGCTTTCAACGACCATCCCTACCAGAATCAACGAAGCAAGAAGCTCAATTCCTTCAAGATGCCCTTCTCCAAGTTTACCGTTGCCTCGATGCTCGCCTTAGCGAGCTCAATCGCCGCAGTGAGTTTCGCTGAGTTCAACTGACGACCTCTGTACTGACATTTGTTCTCCGCCATAGCAAGTCGTTGTCACTGTGACCAATACCGTTACCATTGTGACCGTCACGGTGACTCCTCTGTCTACCTCTACTTCTACCACATATGTCACCGTATCTGGCGGCCCTGCTCGTGCGTCTTCCCTTTCCGATGATGACTGGAATACTTGGCCCAATCGGCTAACAACTCGTCAAGCTACCACACACACCTCGACAGCTGTCGTTACCGTTACCGTTGGGGCCACATCTGCTCAGATCACCACCTGCCCACTTCCATTATACAACCAATGTGGAGGCCGGGACTGGTCTGGATGTACCAGCTGTACCTCGACTGCTTCATGCAAAAACTCTAATGGTATGTGGATAGTCGAGAAATACCAGAAAGCTTTACCAATTCTAATGGATGTGTAGAATGGTACCACCAATGCATCCCGAAGACACCAAGGGTGGTCACAGTCACGTCCACGCTTTTCCGTTAAATAACTGGCGAACCTTGAAGGTGATGTTCCTCAATTGTGTGCGCAGTATGGCGTAATAAATAGGACGCTGTCACGATTATGATAGTATGTGGCACGGGGGAGGCAGATTGGAGGTCGATTAATTAGGACGACATGGTAGGAGACAATTAGCGCAAAGTTTCTACTTCTCCCTCCCTCGTATATATTGACTTTTATTACCAGAGATTATCAACATTTGAACCACACAGTCGTCTCGCCATTCAAAACCTTTCTTTATTCTACAAATCTGAAACTCATGATGTTTCGCACATCATATCTCTCCAAGGACTGACTGTTCCTGCATCGGTCTCCAACTTTGACTTTCCTCGGAAATAAGCCCCCAACAGCGCATCCCAAGAAGTAAACGCTTTCCAATTTACCTATCGCTACCTGTATCGATCAACCTGCACGCCAGATCAACATCACCAAATCGCTTCCTCTGCCGAAGCCAATCCCAACTCTCGCTTAGCACCACTTGGCACAACTCTAACGGATGAAACCTCCTGAACATGATACCCCCTAGGAAAGTCTATGCTGCGACAAACCGCAATAAACTTTCCCCAGAGATGAAATGGGACGAGTGCTTATGATCCACTCGATCGTCCCAATGCCGAATTCTCCGGGTTCCGGCAACCCTGAACTTTATCCATAATCAACACCCTATTTATTTCTCCATGCCCATGCATCGTTCATCCGTTTTCTTCTCTCCGTTCCTCAGAGTTTCAACTGCATTTCCATATCGCCCCAATTTCATTCTTCGTTTCATAAATTTTCTTCACACACATTCATTCATTTGTACATTCCCCCCCACGCGGAAACATTCTTTCAAAATGGGTTTGAGATCCACTTATGCTTCTGTCCTGGCTCTGGCTTCAGTCGCCGCCGCCCAGAAATGTCCTCTTGCTTTCGACGGGCGAGTCCCAGCCGGTAGCACACCAGATTTCTTCGATACCGAAGCCAGTCCATTCGGAACCGGATTCGTGAAGGGTGCCAACCTAACATTCAGCCAACTTATCAAGATTCCCAACGTTCCCGCATCCCTCGTTTGTACCCCTCAAAATCCCACAATCCCAGCAGACTTTTGCTGACAAAAACTGTACACAGTTTGACGCCGCAGGAAATACTATTGCCTACGAAGTTACCCTCTCCGACGCATCCATCTTCGCCCCCTCAGCAACAAACGTCCAAACAGGATTCCGCCGTGCCGAGCTCCAAATCGACACTAATAACGGCTCCGACAACTCCACCCTCGGCGTCAAGACCCTCCATTTCTCCATCCGCAAGGACAATGCTCGCCCTCTCAACGCCTCGCACGAATACCAGCTCGTCTTCCTCGAAGATGCTTCGTTCAGCACCAACCAATTTGTGTTGAAGACAGGCACCATCGCTGGGCAGCCAGCTGGTCAGGACCCTGATTCGTTGGTCCTGGTGGGCAATGTGAATGCGAGCCCTGTGGTGAACTTGTTCAATACGAGTTTCACCCCGGATGTGTTCCATAACTTTGGGGTTACGCTTGATTTTGATGCGAAGTAAGTCTGGACTTTTAGTTCTTATACTCTCTACCCGAGACCAGAGACCATTAGACAACCCACGTCAAATCTAAAGCACTATAAACTGACCAATCAAACAGCACAACAACAGTTCTCTACTCCACCGGCTCCGCCCCACTGGCAGTCATTAATGGCCCAACACCCAACGACATCAGCGGCCAAGGACAATACCATTTCGGGGCTCTGAAGAAACCAACAGGTGAAGGTATCAAGGACGTCACCAAGGAAGGTTTCCAACCCGCTGGTATCGACGAGGGTGTCATCTACGCCGGTCTCTTCATGGAGGATAGCACTGGGGGATGTGTTAGCTTGGATGCTGGCGCTGCGGCTTCTGCAGGAACTGGTGCAGCGACGAATAATGCTACGAAGCCAGCTGTTGATGAATGTACTTAGGTCATTCGATTGCAACAATTTCAGTGGGAGAGGCGGGAGAAACCAATCGCAAGAGAGAATTGACCAGGGGAAGAGGTGATAGTCTGCCCTGTCATGGTGCTCCATTTACGGTTGGCAACGGCATCTCTAGACATTCTTTAAATACGCAGAAAATCGCATTTACCAACTCTATTATGAATTCAAAAAAGGCATACAAAAGGTCAACCAGTTTGATGTAGAAGAAGGTTTACTTACTGATTGGTCACTTAGGCAGGAGTCTTGCGACCACAAAATAGCATTCCTGGGACGAGGCAGCATGAAAGATAGGGACATTTCGAGGTCGACTGAGAGGAATCCAAGAAGACTTCGTCTGAATGATCCCAAGCGCTGTTCCGACCTCATGCGCTCATGTTACTTTACTCTGTACGACTTCTTCCCTTGTCATCCAGACTCTTCTTTTCACAGCTGATTCTGAATCAAACATGACCGAGCCCGCCCAGGTTTTCTGTCTGCCGTAACCAGATCAAATCAAGCTAGAGTAATCGGAAGTCTTCAAAGAAGGAATGATTACCATGAAGTAAATTCTCCCAAGACAGTTTTTTGCTCGTTTCTTAGGCTACCGCAAATTTACTCCCCCCAATCCCAACTTTATTCCGTGGGTCTTCCATTTCAAGCTGGTTTTAACCAGACTCGCTCACTTAAGGTAAATACGTCCCGTCCGTAGAAGGAAAAGACTTTACTACTTTAAGTTTAGAAGATAAGCAGAGAGTTTCCACCTAACTACATTACAAAGTTAGGAGTACTCGCCCCTGCTCCAATGTTATCCGGTAGGTGACTTTTCCCACCCCCGTTTGAAGTGGCAAATGTACCTCCCCTGACAATTACTCGATGAACATACCAGAACTACTTGAAATCAATCCCTTGCTTTGATTCAAAACAGTAAAACTTTTACTAATTAAGGTGTCAAAGGTAGGGCAGAGAGTTTCCATTCAGTGAGTTTAAGACGGGGGAAGGTCGCTGAGCGACCCGAGTAGCGTTTTCAGCGTGTGAACTCATTCGTTCCCCGCCCTCTTCTTCTTTGCTGCACCTCACTCACCCCGCACCTCCAAGCTTCAAGTTCCTGCATTTAAGCTTCTCGGTCTTGAGCTACGCTGAGCCGTATCCAGTGATATCTCTCCTTGGCGATCGCCGACTCAACTGCATTCGGACCTTCTGCTCTGCTGCAGGTTGGCCATGACGTCGGGAGACGGGACAGTGGCTCGGAAGGCGGTCTGTCATCCGATGTTTGGGTTTATATGAAGCCCTCGCAGGTATACATGTTGGATAATTCATCTAAATACAATTGACAACAACGAAGAGTTGGAGTTATGCCATTTCAACATGCTCGCTAAAGGGAACTTTTTGGTGCTCAGCGCCGTCCCCAGTCTAGCTCTAGGTCGGGCCAGTGAGGGCTTACAAGCCTGCGGTGACGCATTATACTCACCCTCCAAGGTGTGTGCATCTTTGTCCCCGTCCATTACCACTTTCTTATTCCGCCTTGATCTACAGTATACCTGCTATGAATCGGACTTTCTCTGTCCGGTTCTGAATGGAGAGCCAACGCTGCGATGCGGACCTGATTGCTACCTTCCAGCGATATACTCGTAAGTGTTAAAGATGACTATGAGATTCCACCTTGATGTCAAATCATCCTACTCATCAATTTTATAGATGCTTCGACGACAAGCTTGTCTATCCGCCTTCATCAGCAAGCATGGGCGTGCCTACATCATCCGGCTCTCTCCCGCGAGCTACATGCACGACTGAAGCAACTACGTTGGAGCTTGACTCGCTACCATACAGGAACTACTTCTATTCAGACTGCCACTCTGCTTCTCAAGTAGTTGTTACATCGCCAGAACCAAACAGCGATTTGACCATCATTGGACCCCGCATCATCGTGGCATGGCCAGGTGGAAACAGCGGTATCATCGTTTACTTCCAACCCGAAGACGGAGTCAACGGAACCTTGGGAATCAACTTGGTGAACACAACTGGCACGTCTCCGCTTTCACCAATCTACGAAGATATAGAGGGAGGAAATGCAACGGTCGGAATCAGCACTCAAGTCGAATTCAACGCCTCGGCTGTTCTTTCCGTAGCCATCCTTGGCAGTATCCGGACAATACGAGACTTTGTCGAGGGACCAAGTATACTCCGAGATGAGATTCAAAGTGCTTTGAATTACTCAATCATCGACAATGGGGTGGAGGTTAGCCGGCTTTGGCTCGACAACATCACCACCACGACGATTTCGTTGAGTGGTGGTGATGAGACTTTCCAGCTAGATAATACGACTATCACCCTTCCAGCTGGAACCTACACGTTCAATGCCTCCTACAACTATCCTCAATTGACAGCATTGAGTGCGGAAGAGGTCCTCAGCCCAGCATCGGCAGACTTGATCACTCAATCCCTCGATCAAACCACCTCTCTCTCTTTCTTGTCTTACACAACGAAACTCACAGCTGGAGGATGGAGATTCTTGACATATTTCGGTCGAGATTCCATGATCGCTGCTCTATTGCTTGAGCCGGTACTCAGTACAGGGGAAGGTGGGGCTTTGGAGGCCGTGATTGCAGGTGTGTTGGAGAGGGTCAACATGACTGATGGATCTGTCTGCCACGAGGAGACAATTGGGTGTGTAAACCCCATTAAAACTGCCTTGGCGGGCCAGTACTTACTAGATACAGTGATTATGCTACCTGGTTGAACCTTCAGAATAATATTACGAGCACCAAACCTCTCTGCGATTATAAAATGGTAAGCGAGCACGTTCATATCCCAAGCCACATCATCAAATACTCACTGCATTCTACAAGATTGACACCGATTACTTCCTCCCAGTCTTAATGGAACACTATTTCCTTCGTAACACCAAAGGCTCAGAACGCGCATCAGATTTCCTCGCGTAAGTAAACCCAATTCCGTCTCGGCAATCGCTAATCATCTACAGAACAATGTCAACAATCTTGCCCGAAAATTCTAATCTCACATACGGAGAACTTGCCCAAATCAGCGCCGACAAAGTTGTCTCCACATCTGCCGCATTTGCAGCAGCAGGAAACCAAACAATCGAGAATTTGATCCATCTCAAGCCCAACGAAATTGTCGGCCAATGGCGGGACAGCACGTACGGAATTGGCGGCGGAAAGATCCCATTCGATGTCAATGCCGCTCTCGTCCCAGCTGCTCTTCGATCCATTGCTAAGCTCGCTACCGCGGGTATCTTGGATTTCAACGCCACTTTAGTGGACGAGTATGCTCAAGTGTGGGAAGATTCCACCTTAAAGTTCTTCGAAATCTCCATCCCCACCAACACCGCTCGAGAACGAGTCGAAGCATACGCATCCACCTCAGAAACTCAAGGTCTCACCTCCCAATCCTCGACCATCGACTCCGACGTTCTCTTCTACGGTCTCGCACTTGATGGAAACAACAATCTCTCCAACTTCGCCGTCATGAACACAGACACCTGTTTCCACCTTTTCATGCTCAACACCACGAACCAACCCCAACTAACAACTCTCATCAACGCCACCGCGAACAGCATCCGGCGGCGCTTCCCCGCCGGTCTCCTCACAGACGTAGGCATGCTCGTCGCCAACCCTGCATATGGAGATAACCCCATCTACGCCGCGAACTTCACCACGAGCCTATACCACGGAACGGTCGTCTGGTCCTGGCAGTTAGCTATGATGGCCAAGGGGTTGGAACTGCAACTGGCTCGCTGTATCAGTGACTCTGTCCCAGACTTCTGCAACAATGCAGTGGTACATGGGAATGTCAAGACGGCGTATAATGCCCTCTGGGACGTCATTGATGCGAACGAGGAGAATCTGAGTGAGGAGGTTTGGAGCTGGACGTATGATGCGGAGGCGGATAGGTTCGACTATATTGAGCTGGGACAGTTGCCACCTCCTGCGGGCATGAGCCCGGTAGAGAGTAATATTGTGCAGTTGTGGAGTTTGACGTTCTTGGCTGTGAGGAGGGACGAGTCACTGCGTTAGTTGAGGGGATAAGTGTATGGTTGGGGGAGAAATACCCCCGTAACGATAATGCTGCTGCTCCATGTGAATCTCAAAACTTGCTTAATTCCGGGGTTCTGCCTTAGGTATTGGCTGTAAATGAAATCTCGCTTGTTTCTGTTCAAACTCCAAAAACAAAACAGGTGATACTCACAGCAAGGTTGGCTGTTTGCTGAATGAGGTAATTTTGGTTGTGAGTGTATGAATAAACTCTTTTTTAATGTTTGGCTAGAAAAAAAATCTATGCTGATTATAATAAGAAAGAATGTCTCTAAGATAATGTGGTATCTTGTATAGTTATCGAAAAGATACCGAACCTATAGACGTAGATAGTGAGACACTCCTAACTTCTGTTAATCATCCCATTGCCATTTAAAATTCCTACCCTGTTAAATCCTCGTAGCAGCAGGAGCGTCACAGTTCGCCGTGTTCGTAACCCACGGCGGTCGTCTCGTCGAACAATTAGGCAGATAAGTCCCATCCAGCCCCATAGCACCATATCCAAGAATCCATGGTCCCTCGGAGAAGCCGGTGACGGGAATCTTGAATTCGGGACTGTTCTGTGTGCAAGTTTGAGTTCCGCTGTGAAGTATTAGCATGCCATGACTTTGACGGAGGAGTCTATGGGATAGGGAGAAACATACTCGGTTTCATCCACGCAAGTGATTTCCGATGCGAGGGTAGTGAGATTGCCCTGTATCGCAACCGTCGATGGTCCACGCGAAGATGTTCCCGTTCGTCCACGACATCTGCTCTGCACATCAGCTCACTTCATGCTATATCTCACCTTCCAAGACCTAACCACCAAGAACAACATACCCCGTAAAGTAATCACAGAACTGATTCTGACCAACCCACAACCAACCTTTCCCATCCGTCATGACCCTCGCCAGCCCATCAACATCACAACTCAAATCCCACCGCCCATCATAATAACTCTCGTAATAATCCCGCGCCTGGTTGGGGCAAATCAAGTTCACGCCCGCGTCGACGTCGTAAGTCACTTTCATGCTGACGCTCTTGTTGGAGAACTTGAAGTTTGTGACGGTGAAGGCGGTGGGCTGGGGACAGTGGGCTGCCCATGGGTTGGTCGGTTGGACTTCTTGGAGCACGGGTGTGCATGCTGGGTCGTGTTAGTAATATTCTATGATGTTGAGGAGGGACGGAAGGGAATTCATACATGGCAGTTGTGACACAGTGGTCGTTGCTGCTGTTGTTGTGTCTTGTGTGAGACATTGAGCTTTTGCAGCAAACATGGCGTATACAGCCAACTGTTGAATAATTGACTTCATCTTAGCTGTCAAGTCCTCCTGATATTTGAATCTGAAGTAGTGAGCACAGAAGAAAGAGCCGGATAATGAACAATGTATGAATCAGTTCCAAGGCATGGCTTGAAGATCTTTTTTATACATCTCCCACCTCACACCTCAACACAACCAATCTGCACCCTAAAACTCCTTCACCTTCGTCAACTATCATCCTACCATGCAAGTGAGAGTTTAGGCTAATTAATAATACGAGATGCTCAAAAGTCGTCTAAGCACACTGCTGGCGGTTCCTCTTTGTTGCATGTCTTGGCATTCGGTACTGCATTCTACAGGTAATGATTTTGCACTTCATATTTAGTAGGCTTCCGGACGGAAGCATCCATCCATCCTCGTTCGTAGCCTTTATTTCTATTGAAACCTGAGACTTGAGAGAGAGAGAGAGACATACGAATTGGACATTGGAAATTCAAGGTACAGGTCTAAATTTAGCTGTTTTGACCCCTTAGTGGCTCGCTTAGTTCGTATCTACAGTACAAATCCACCTGCAGTACTACTACGGTACTACTCCACTCTCCTGAACCCCGACGGGAAGGGATGCTTGTTTCTGCGGCTCCTTCCACCTCCGCAGCTCCACTCTTCCCACAGTTTCCAGAATAGGTAAATGAACTGTTTAAAGACGAGTGTCACTCGTCTCTGTTTTGAGCTGGAGGCATTCTTTTACGAAGGGTTAATGTGTTTGCTTGCGAGGTCCTCATTTTTCTTCTTTCCTCGTGTTCACGGTGGATACCATCAAGTGCAGAATCCCGAATATCGGGTGAATGGAAGGATGGGTTTTACAGCCCTCCGAAACTTTAGGTAAGTTGTAAGACGTCATGCGCATCAAGCGATAATACTACTCTTGACGAACATCATTCAGTATATACAACCCGTTCCTTCACTCCACTCGACTCAACTTATATATATATATGTCTATCTTCAGTCATGGAGTCATCAGGTCAGCCTTAGCCGTCACTCAGTAGCCATGGGAATGTCAAGCTTTCGCCCAAGTAGGTTCAAGCGGCGGCTCCGCATTCCTCACCAACTCAACCGCATAATCATTCCACCAAAGCCCAGCCCTCGGTGCACCCTTCCCATTAATCAGCGGTCCACACGCACCATCGGACTCTCCCCCAGGCTTGGCCCAGACAATACTATCCACCAGCGTACTGTTCGTCTCTGTCGTCGGTCTGATGCCAAACCCAGCCTTCGCATTACACCACTCACCCCACTCGGTTCTCGTGTTCTGCAGACCGCTGCGGCCCTGATCGATAATGAAGTGTGCAGGTAAGGAGTTGTTGGTCAGATGTGGTGCGAGGGATTGGGCGTAGTTAAGCTCGTCGAAAGACTTGCTGTACTCTGTGTAGTTTGCGCGAGGGTTGGCGATGTATGGGTTGAAGTTCGAGACGTCGGTAGCGAAGCCGCGGATTTTGGAGCCGGCGGTGAAGTTCTGTGCGAGGGCTAGGACTTTGGCGAACTCGGCGGCAGCTATGTAGGATCAGTACTGACACAACGATTGAAGCAGTGAGGTCTTTTTACCCTTTGGAAGATTGTCATCCCATCCCAACCATCCCCCGTGTGCGGCATTGATGTAGAGATGCACGTTCTTGGCCTGTAACTTGGAGATGGCGTACGGGATACCCTCTTCGTAGATCGGAGTAGCATTGGCACAAAATGGAACATTCTGGTTTGTAATGACGTTACCCAGACTATCCGGTTCCAGGATAATGGCGAAATCCAAGTCCGACGCTGCTTTCACCGCAGCAGCGTAGGGGTCAACAAAGGTTCGCTTGTACAATTCGAGGCCATTGTCAAGCGACCTGAACTCGCCTCCAGATTCGCCACCTGAGCAATCACGATCTGGCAGGTCATACAAAACCAATTGGACGATCTGCTTCTGCTTTGTGCGTTCCTGCTCTGCTCGTGCTTCCTTGACTGTATTCTCGATGTTGACCAGTCCGGAGACAGTGGCGACCCAGACGAATGATCCGATACCCTGGACGGTCCTTGCTCGTGCCGCGTTCAGAGTATCATTCCTAGCGAGGAAGGCTGCGATGGTCTCGTTGAGTTTGCCGGCATAGAATGAGTTTGCAAAATAGTTCTTGCCGAGCAAAGGATTGGTGTCCGTCGTGTTGCTGCCCTTGGGTCCTTGTGGGAACGCAGAAACAATGCTGGCTCCTGTCAAGGCTGTGAGAATAGTAGAGTAAAGCATGATGAAAGGAGAAGTCGTAAGAAAAGGGACGAAGCCACACGAAGAGAGAAATATTAGAGCAGCACATCGACTTTATATTGGCCGTCTCCTTGCCTGGATGAACTTCAAGCACCTCATCTTGAGGACAGTTTGCGTGAAACTACTTTCAGTAGCATTGCATATCCAAGATATAAAAAGGAGGACATATGACTGTAAAATCTGAGATAGAGGCTCCTCGCCGGGGATAAATGAACTCAGCCTTGGCCGATCAGTTAACTGATATATTGTACTACGGCGCCGATACTCCGTAGAGCCTCTTCGGAAAATGGCAGCGGACTTGTAATTGGTATGCCGTGCCTGGGAGCGGGGCAAAGTATTTCCACGGATAAACATATTGATGCGGGGGAGAAGGGAGAGTATATTGAGGTCAGATTAAGGTCCCATGGCCAAGGATAAAGCGAAACGGAGCTGGGGGCCGTGGCGTTCAGCCGCGAGAATGTTTGCGATTGACGCAGGTCCCAGGAACAATCGACAAGTAACCGGTCAAGGGTTGAGTATTGGGAGTGTGGTAAACATGGAGGCGATATGTCGTGATGAGGATGGAGGTTGAGGGGAGGAAGCGACAAATCTGTAAGCAGAAAACGGGTCCAAGTCACCTGACAATAGGTTAAAGCAACCCTTTTCCGCTCGTAGAGGAAAAGCTCTACAACTTAAAAGACGAGAATACAAGGATGTATTTTAGTAACGGACATCCACGGTTACAAAGTTGAAAGAAGGCACCAAGAGCGACTCCACGTGACTCAACACACCCCTTTCCCATCTAGCGACCAAAACAGTCAAGCGAGTTTAAGTTCCAGACAGATCATGCCCCTCTCCCATTCACATCCGATCCAATCTAGCAATCTGCCACTTAAACATTTCTCGAAAGGTTTCCTATCCTATCTTTCAAAAGAGGATGCAATGTCCGAAACACAAGCAGACTTGCATCAACAAAAGTCCTACGAGTCGGAACCATCTCTCTGTCGTCGATTTCACGCTTACCTCTGAATTGCTTTACAGGGTTGTCATGAATAGATTAAGAAAGGTGTGGTGTTTGCCCCGGAAGTAGTTTCTCCCGGACTTTGGGAAAGGATGCTATCATTGTGGGTTCGGGGGTGATGATACTTGGCTATAACGGTACTCTGTAGCTTTTGAGATGTTCGCAGGAGAGAGGTTGGAATCCAGATAAAATGCTTTCTGAAAATTATCTTGGTAGATTGGAAGTTCAAAAGCTGTGATTAATCAATATATTCGATTATTTGTGACAGGCCAAAGAAAACACCATTCGTGACGATATTAATTATACATTTTCGTTAGGAAACGACAATCATTTGTCACATCTCTGTGTAATTCCCCTTTCCCTTTTTCGCTTTTTCTTTTCCACCAAAGACAATCATCTATTTCATGAAGCCAGCCTTTCCATCACCATTAGCATCCTTCTTTGGATTGATCTTGTCCATCAAACTTGGCTTGCTACCAGTCGTCGTGGAAGAGGCGTGAGAAGTAGAAGAACCAAAACCAGCACCGGTTCCTCCGACAGCTGCGCCAGTGCCGTGGCTGTTAGAGTGGGCACCAGTAGTGCTAGAGTGATTGCCGTGGCTATTGGAGTTGGAGTAGGTACCAGTAGTGCCAGAGTGAGCACCGTGAGAACCATCCTTCTCAGTCAACGAGGTGGTACCATGAGCACCAGTTCCGCCAAGGGTTCCGCCAACAGACCGTGGCTCGCCGGCGAAGGCATCAGTACGCTCGTCGCGGCCAGAGAGATGTCCGCCTTGCTTCTTGAACTCATCCATGGTGACAGCAGGGAGGGAGGAAGCTGTGTGGTGCTTGGCCTCGTTCTGGAAAATAAAACGTCTCAGCAATGTTTGACTTCACAACCCGACGGGGGAGTATTACCTGGTGCACCTCATGGACTGGAATCGTTGTGTGGACAACGGAGGGCTGGATAGTCTCCTTTTGGATTACGGGCTGGATGTTCTCGTGAACCTGTTTGGTGGAGTTAGTACATGTCCTGTGGATAACTAAAATAGTAACATGCACTTACGTGATGGTGAACGTGCTCGCCAGCAATGGTTGGGTTGGCAGAAGAAGAGTGCTGGGTATCTCCAACAGAGCGAGTGTTCTTGAATTGAGCTTGCTCAGCAGCGAGGCGATCCTTGACGTGGTCGTCGTTGCCGTGCTTCAGGTTACGGGTCTCAACGCCGGCCATTTGGTGGGAATGCTGTTCAGGCAAGACCTCCCTGTCTTTGATGGGCTGCACGGAGGTATGGTGGTGGTCCTGATGGACTTCTCTATCGACTGCGGTTGTAACATTCTCATGTTGTGTGCGGGTAACGTTCTCGTTGGTGACGGCGGGGTTGACGGTCTGTGAAGTCTGAGAAACCTTTCAAGCAAATAGGGTTATAGGGTCTCGTACCTCGTGAACGGTGGTGTCGTGCTTTCCATCCCTGTGGAGGAAGCTACCAACTACTGCCTTTGCTTTATCCATTTTGATTGGTGGGTGTGTGTGAGTGTGTGATGGTATGGTATGTATGTTTTGATAGGTATAGAAGAATCGTACTTAGGAGCAAGAAGGCAACAGGAAAGTTTCAAGGTAATATAGCTCTCACAGCTTGAACAACAGATTACGTAGCTCATGTAGGCTATCCTGGCGGGGTAGCTACATCATCGGTACCAGCTCCATTGGAGCTCGCAATGGTGGTTCAGTGGTTCGTGGTTCGGAACAAGCAATTTGTCGACATGTGCTTGGGTCTAGAGACAAAGCGGCAAAACAAGGCTAGACCTGTGGCAGTGCAGGATGGATCAGTGGAAACTCGAAAGGTGGAGAAGCTGGCAAATCACAAGCAAAGTCCCATGATAATGACGGGGACATATAGATCCAGGCAATCCAAGGTGGGTGTCATGTTAGCTTTCCACGATGAAGCCTGTCTTGTTTCAGTATCTTGAAATGTCTCAAGAAGAAGAAGTAAATACCCTTTTGGGCCTTACTTAGTGATTTGGAATCATCCAGAGCGTCTGAGAACTGATCAATCTGCGGCATGCGTAAGCATAAGGACAGCGTCTAGATGACGGATGACTTGCATGCTTGACAAGAGCTTAGAGTCAAAGTTAAGATTCAGATCTTGGTACCAATGAATCAAAGCCAGCATCCATAGCAAGCCTGCATTTCGAAGAGATCGCCGCGAGGATTGTAACGAGAACCCCTCTTCTTTCCTCAGTAGGCAGAAGACCCTTGAGGCAAATTGCTTGTCACCCAGCTCAACAAGGTAGAGAGTAGTATCAACCATGTCGAAAGATCTGAATCCTTGACATCTCGGAGAGACCGGGATTATATGGAATTGCTAGGCAGAGGCGTGCTTGAGATTCGACGGTCGAGATACAGATGGGAATCCCCTTCTTCGCCACCATCAAACTAATTGCATCATAGGCTTTGTGCCGCTTCCACCACCACAACTACTTCGGCACGGGACGGGAGCATGTGTCCCCTTGGATGTCCATATATTTTGACACAAGACACTTGACGTTCGTAACATTAGGTCACCACTTGAGTATTCCCATTTCTTTCCCATAAACATCAAGCTACTCAAGCCGCACCACATTTCTGCACATTCATGTTTCTCCTTCGCAGAGAGATAGGTGGATGCGGTGGTTGGGAAAAAAGGCATATTCGCACAGTGGAAGGAAGTTTAGAATCCAAACTATGACTTCACAAGGCTCCTCGGCACCCCTTTGAGAATCCAGATAGATTATTTGGTACACTTATTACCAACTGAACGAGACAGGTAAGCTCTAAGTCGAATTCTGATCGACACCACAACCGCATCCTCCGTAAATCGCGAGACAAGGACAAGTCAGTTAAATCTGACCATCATGAATTTGGCACTGTCTGGAGTTGGAAATCGAATGATGACGCCTTCATGAAAGGCTGCTATCAGCTATCGAACAAGCAAAGAGCCATTCATTGTTGACGTACGTCAGCGCCATTTTTCGGTACGCGATATGTGATCATCAATAGTCTAGACTCGAATCAGAAAAGGCTCCTCCTCATTCAGACAGAAGAGTGGGGGAAGTGCCACAAAAAGGTCTCGTTAGACACACCCCGGCTCAACCTAAATTTGATGCCAACTGTACGACGTGAAAGCGACAAGGGAACAAAAGCACCAGAAATCCAACTCAAATTACAAACGATATCGGAATATATATGCAATTACAGTGCCACAAATAGCAATAACCAAAGGAACGGGCAACTGAAAAAGCAGCTCTCAATCCATACCCTTTGTACAGAAAATTGATAGCTCGGAGGCATTATCAGATGCGAAGAGGGCATCACGGGCATGTCCCTCCTGCTCAAGACACCCCTCGATTATTGAAAGCTTGAAGTCTGTCGTACAAACAAAATTTCATCCCGCCAAACCAAGCTGGGGACTCATTCCTGGGGTGAGGGTCTCACTCGAGTCTCACGCAGCCACTCGTAGCACTCGAAGAGCATCCGCCCTAGAGCTAGCAAACGCCACCATGCCCGCCAGTGGAAAAGAAAAGGGGAACACAATTCTCCTCAGCCAGTGATTGATTGATTGACCGATCGATCGATTGATTGATTTGGTGGGAAGTGTCCCGCCACGGCTGCACGCAGGTCCGTGGTCCAGAGAGTTTAGAAAATAGAAAATAGACTTCGGCACAGCAAGGTCGAGATGAGGGAGGGAGGTAGGACGGAGGCTTGTGCTTGTGTCCAGTCCCAACGATCGATTTCAACCTTCTCCTCATTTTTGTTTTGTTTTGTTTTGTTTTGTTTTGTTTTGATGTCATGAGCAAAGAAATCTCCGAGCTGACGCCCCTATTGCTGTGAGGAGTGAGGTCGAAGGATCCGCAGCAGACCCGCGCAATTCTTACGCGAATCAACTCCCTGTGTGGATCCCCCACACTCGAGTGCTGGGGCGTGCGAGGCGTGCGCGCTGGGTGAACCCACCCCCCCTGAATTTGGTGATGGCCTCAATCTTCAGGAGCATCTTCACGTCCAATTCATCATCAGGAACTCCCAATCACCGTATCAAAGGCCACTCGTACGATTCTGCAATTGCATTGGACCCGCCAGTCAAAGGCTCGTATCCTGTCGCAGGCAATGGACCCAATGTCCTCGAGGAGATCCAACGCTCGAGGGCACAGAGGGACACCTCCAGTGCCCGGCGACAGACCAGTGTAGCTGCGGCCCCGAGTGTCCCAAGATATCGAGGGGACAATATCGAGAGACCTCGAACTGCCCCCAATGATGGTACTGGGAACGGAAGTCACAACAAGTGGAATAGCAAGATTGGAAGTGGGAGTTGGGCAGGTAGGACACGATCTGGATTCTCTACGAAATCACCTCCTAGTATTTTCAGAAGCAACAGCCAAAACGACAAGCGAAATTCAATCCGTTCAACAACAGAACCTCTCATCCCTTCAGTACCCAACCCCCCGACTTACCAACCGAAGAAGGGGACGGGGTCAAGTTCAGGAACTCCGGCTGTCTTCGCTCCTCCGTTCGCGCAACATCATCGAAAAACATCGAACTCCTCGCATAAATCCTATGTTGATTTGCTAGAAGCACATTCGACTATACGACCGGAGACTTCAAAAAATAGGACCAAGGCTTCGGGAACCCGAAACTATGGAGAGGATGTGGCAGACCGGAACATTGATCGGTTTGGAGCCGGAAGCCGCAATCACCTGGACCTGAGCTCCCCACAATTCAGCTACATGAAGACTGTTTATTCCCCGAAAAAGAGACCTATTGCGGCACATTCCAGAGTCTCATCGGCTTTGGGTCATGTTCTGGGTGATGACGGACCTAGTGACGACATGCCATCTCGAAGCAACGGGAAATCCACATCCATTCGATCCACACCATCCGCACCTGGAGCTGGAGCACACCCTCTCAGGAATGAAACCACACCTGTAGTGGCGTATACTACTAGCAGAGGGCGGGAAGAAGATCGTCCACCGTCATCTAAGACTGTCCCATCCCATGATCGTCGAGCCAGAGCTTTATCGCCGCTGTCACAATCGAACTCTGCTCAATCGCTAGACGAGGACGAGCAGTCCACCATGCTTGATACCATTCGGAGACTGATACGTCCCAAACCATCATCGTCTGAGACACGACGACATGACAGTGTTGCCCAAGACCGCCAACCGGTTGCATTTCCGGTGCCAAAGCCCCAGTCGCCTCCTCATAGGGACAGTAAACACATCTCTAACTCCCCTGTCAACCACACAGTCAAGAGAATGCCTGCGATGCCAGTCACCAACGAAAGCCCTGTCCATCCACCCGTGAACATCAAAGCGGTTGGACACAAGAAGTCGAAGAGTGGATCTGTAAGCTATTCTACCTTCCCAAACACCAGCAATCGTCCTGGCAACAACAACCAGGCGGACCACACAGAATCTGCCGTACGATCTCCAACGACGAATAAAACCAACAAGCGACATGGCATGATTCTCGATAACTCCAGCGTTCCTCCAGATCTCGAAGGTGTTGTTGACTTGAGCAACACGGTTGATACAGATGTCACCACCAAAACACTTCCTGGTACACCCCCACCTCCTATCCCCTCCATCTCTGAGATGCGGCCACGTCCCATGTCAGTAATATCGCGGGCATCTGCACGCTCATTCTCTGCCACGCCGGGATTGTCCCCAATGCATATATCTCCCCATGACATTGCGTTTCCACCGTCCTTCCCTCCGAATTGGCCCCTCACTCCAACTTCTATGAGATCATCAGACAGCATTGGCAAAGCGAATGCTAACGCGCAATACTAGCCGTTACCCACGAGCACATCACTCCCGTTCGACAAGACATAAGTGAAGAACGCATCGTCCGCGAGATCCACACCCACGAAATTCGTCACCATATCCTCCCTGTACTCGACACTGAATTTCTGCCCACGAAGCACTATGTCCAGAGTCCCGATGGCAAAGGTCTCATTGAGATTCCGGAGTCCCAGGTGCCGAAACATAAAGTGACTGGTAGTATGAATGGTACCTGGTCACTCTCCAAGAGACCGTTCGGTTCACGATCACGCACGAGCTCCCTTACACAGACTCCTATCCACCAACAGCCAAATCCGGACGAACATGAAAGCGCCGAAGCTCCAGTCGTTGGTCTTGCTCGCGGAGAACCTAGGCCCCACTCTCGCGCCAATTCTCGTGCTTCAAATCACACAGTCAAACCATCCAGGAATTCGAAAACCCTCTTCACAGAACCAACCCTCACAAGCAAAAAGGAGTACATGACCGATGAGGGCTACCTCAGGACCGAATATGTTTGGCGTCATCCACCTGTCTTCGAGGATGCGATGGGCATGACACAGCCAGTGATTATCGATGCTGGTCTTGGCGATGAAAACGCCCACCGTGAGCAATACCTCGAAGGTGGCCTTCCTCAAGCAGAATCAGTTCGCAGTCCAAAGGATGACGAATCTCTACTCTTCCGTGACTCGGGCTACGGTTCTCTGGGCATGCTACCTGGTCTTTCGTCGCTTTACAACAATGATGATGCTATTGCAGGCGACGTTGGCGAAGACGTCAACACGGGAAGATCTGTGGGTGATGGCAAGATTGGCAGGGTCAAAATCGAAAGTAATACAGAGGGAGAAGCCATAAATGCTTCGAGGCGAGTGCAGGAGAGGAGACGGAGTAGTGCTACGAGTATGTCGATTGGGTCTGGTGAGAGGAGAGCGAGCCAGCCACATTTTGAAGACCTTGTCAGGGGTGTGAATGGACTGCAGATGTGAAATGCGGGCCGGATCCATGTGCTGCGTTGTCTGTTTCGTCCGTCGATTCTTTAAGAGTTTCTTTTGTTTTCCCTGCAGCTGGCACATACTATCGGTATCTCCACATTGTAAATGTGTATCAACATATTTATATCAATCTCATGATATTTAAGGTGTCTTCACCTATGTCTGGTAGTAAGCCGCACTAAATATATTTAACAGATGGATTCTCGGGTCGAGGTGCATGAGGATTCATTTCTTCATGGGTCAAAATTACCACAAACTCCTCGGCAGACCACCTCATGTAAAGCGGATGAGGCTGTGTTGCGATGCCAGGCCACTTCCCTACATATTCTCGACCAAGTACCATCCCTAGATACCACCCCTCAGACCTTCCCTTGAGTGTCTGTTTCCTACCTTCTACCATAATATCAATAATAAAAATCCCTTCAACTCAAACCTCTAAGCTTTCATTCACTTCAATACCAGGACTTACAATCAAGCATGCCATTTCTCTCCCAACCTACTCCTCTTCCATTGTTGACTATCGAGAAAAATCCAAGACATCATTGCACCTCCTAGGCGCAGAAAAGCTCTACTTGTCGTTCAAGCATTTAGCATTTAGCATTGATGAATGAGGAGGAAGCCGTGAGTTTCTCCTGTTAATGGCTAGGCTTTGTTCATACGAAGGCGGTTGCTGAATATGGACATGAATCATACCCAAATATTGCGCTTGTGATTGCTAAGTGTGCAGCACATCTATCTGCAGCTTCTTGTAACCTTTATTATTTTTAAGACTGGAGTGCTGCAATTTGTGGGCCATGGGGGGGGGGGGGGTCTTCTTAAGTTTGATTCGCGAATGGTCTAGCAAGTAAGGCTTTGTCAAGTTGGCTCGTTTCCGATTCGATATCTAGAATCGGGAAGTGAGGCCAGGTTTATTGACTTCTCTTCCATCTCTTGGTATGTATCCCATATTCAAACACCATAAGGACCTGGTGGACCTCGTTAATCGTTGTAGTTGTATTGCTCGTTTGGCATGCTTTCATCCTCAACTCGGCAACATACCTGAAGTTCTGTAAGACAAATTTCCGCAGCCTGGCACCGGCAGGATTGCCTTGGGCTAGGGTGGTGAGTTGAGAGAGAGGAATTGTAGGGAGCACACTGATTGACATCTAGCTTTTGTAGCATGGGTCTCTTGAGCTGATTTCAGGAATGATAATTTTCCCACCACCCGACACGACCAGCATCGAATCTCATGGACTACATCCCGATCGCCTCGAATTCCTAAGATGGACTTTTCTTTAAGCTTGGTCTCTATTTCTATTGATGAGCTATGTGCCAAAATGGTTATGGGATTGGTATCTACAGCTCAGAGGGTGCCTCAGATACTCGCTGCTTATGCTTCACGAGTAGTTTCATTGAATGCTGATAGAATGACGCCTTTGTCACCTACAATGTAACCTATTCCCTGGGTAAGACAAAGTTTGATTCATCTGCTGCCGTGCTGTCCACAGACAATCTAGGCTCGGAGGCAAAACGTGTCGATTCGGCTGGCTGCAAAGCCCAAATCTGAGCTCAACCCTCACAGATGCCGTGTCTCATTATAGCAACTTCTTGACGCTACATTCGAAATATCCAAGCGCTGGTGTTCCAACATTAGACGTGAATTTTGTGTGGCATGCTCACCAACTCGCCCCCGATCGTTATATCAGATTTCCCGAAGCTATGCGAGGTGGCGAATTCGTTGATCACAACGACGATGTGGACGAGGGCGAGATTCGGAGCGACATCCGCTGCATCAAGATGCTTTACCTAGTGCCAACAAGACTTCGATGAAGACTACCTACTGTGCCAAGCTGGTACTGCGAAGCAGCGCGTTTGTCTTAACATCAAAAGCATTCTGGAGGACCACAGGAGGATGTGAGCCTTTTGATAGACGAAGAAAAGCTCGCAGGTCATAGATTGATTGACTTACCGGATGGGATGGAATATGCAACCTGCACCTGTTGGGGCATGTCTGGGGATGGGAAACATGGGCCGTTCCATGGAAATTTGTAATAGAGAATGCGGTTCAAATCTCAGTGGTCATTGGAATAGCGACTGCAGCACGACCTATTGTGGCTCCTGCTGTATGGGTTGTGTGAGTAGCTTTTAGCAACGGAGAATATGCTTCGGGTGGGTGTTTCCTTGATTGTGAATAGAGGCGGTAGCACTTCGTTCTAGTGGCTTGCTCTTTCATTATGTCGTGATTCCTTTACTTCACTTGCCACTGATCAGATAATATCATACTGGACCTTGAAGCCGACCAACTGACCGCAAGTTGCGAACAGGAATGGTGTTCCAAGCGAGGACACAGCTCACTCTCTTTCCAACCATTTGATCTTATATCATCTCTTCCGTCAAAGTCCCCACCTGAACAATTCTACTAGGCCCAATATCAATATATGAGAAATTCCGACCTCAGAAACCCCCCATTCGTCATCTTTCCACGGACAAACAGGGGCGGTGAACCTCAAGCCACCAATCACGTGCCGCAACGTATTTTGTTCGGTCCATCGAGCCAATGAGAATGTGTCTCACCTTCGTTTATTGAGATCGAATCAGACATGAAAAGTGCGACGTGCAACAAAATCTTGTTTGTCTCTGGTTGAGTGGTGTGGATGGCTGCCAGAATGCAGGGGGATTGTGGTGGTGGGGATGAAATCGGTCATATGACTCGACTGGATGTGTGCTGCTTGGTGGATTGCAGGATTCGACGATGGCGAAATGGTGTTTGGGGCTTGGTTATTATTGGTAGATTGAAGCAGGTGATTCAAGGTATGTCGGGGGCTCTTCAAGTCTACCTTCCGTCCTAGCAGGGAGTGAGGTGGTGAGTGGTTCCCACGTGATAAGACTTCACGACTCTGGTGAATACCCATCTACTTCCCATATAAGTGAGAACAGCTGTCAAATTTGTATTACTATAGGACCGAGTACATCCCTCTAGCTAATGACAACAGTGGTGGAGAACCTCAGTCAGACCAGAAAGCATGTCCCATGTGCTTCAAGATTTAAGCATTCGTTTGATCAATGGCTTTGTGTGGCAAAATTTCTGTTGCACATCGCACTTCGAGCAGTGCTTAAATAACACTCAAACATTTGACTTTAGCTGGAGAGAGAAAGAAGTACTGGTGTTACGGATGCTTTTAAGCGAATCCGTCCAAAACACGATGCTGCGGTGAGGGGAATTGGCACGCAGACCGCGAACGAATAGTGATGCGAGGACCAGATAACATATATTAAATATCAGCCCGTTTCAAAAGGATAGGCTGTGTTGACAGACGATTGAACATGTAATTCCTGTGCCAAAAGCTTCGATCGAATAAAAATTAAGGGGCTCGCTTAAAACATCAAATCCTCGTCCTGCGTCTCTCATTTTGGCCAAACTCGACGGGAGCATGATAAGTCACATCTACCAAAGGGGATAAATTCATGAAACATGGAGGTGGACGGTCAGACAGAGAGTATTGAACAGCAGGTTCAGGCAGCAGGGATTGAACTCTTTCGTTCATCGCTCTCCGAAGGCGACCTCCTCCTCCTAGATATGACTTCGCCCACGAGCTCCTAGCTTTGCTTCAGCCAAGCAGAACTTCGACTTTCAAGGCGCTGACACCCGCCTTCTGTCTATCAAGTCCAACCTGTACATTCTCCAACCCAGTACCGATGATGAGCGCTTCCGGCTTGGGAACCAGATCCCCAGACTCTAGTGCCCATGGGACGTATTTACCCCAGATCTCTTCGGAAACCTCTGGTTCCTGAGTGACGATGTTGCCCGATGAAACACGATAGACGTCCACATCAGGAAAGACTTCCATGGCCAGTCCAACGCTAGCTATTTTGCCGCCTCCGAGAGCATGGAGAACCGTTGCAGATTGCCGAACTGTAATTGACAAGCCGATGGCATCGTAGGCCCCTACCAATTTCTTCCCTTTCAGAATGGCAATCAACTGATCCACTATATCCTCACTATGGTAGTCCAAGACTTGATCTGCACCTAGGGCTTTGCAGTATTTGAAATTGGCGGGCGAAGCTGTCGCGACGAGGGAATACCCAGCTGCGTGAGCCAGTTGGACTACGGAACTTCCAACAGAAGAGGAACAACCCCAAAGCAGCAGGGTTGAACTCTTTGCTTGCTCGGATGGCACCAAATCAACGGAAGGATATTCGAGATCAAGCGTAGACTTCATAAATAGACCGGCCGCAGCCGTCGAGATGCTCAACGGTAGAACAGCTGCTTCCTCAAAACTGATCGAGTCGGGAATCTTCGAAACAGTTGCCGCTTTCAGCACAGGATAAAGTTGAAATCCTCCATAGGCAGCACCATTCCCCAGACCAAGAGGATGTGCCATCACACGATCACCGACAGAGAATCTGGACTTGATCTTCGAACCGACTTCCACCACCTCGCCGGCTACATCTTCGCCTAGGATTACGGGATACGTGAGGTTGAAGTTTCGGCCGATTGGGGACTGGATTTTCCAATCAACGGGATTGATCGCGACGACGTGATTCTTGATGATCAGTTCTTCGTCTCCGCATTGCGGGTAAGGAACTGAAGCAACTTCGAGTTGGGCCAGAGGTGAGGGGAGTATGGCTGCAAAGTTCTTCGGTTTGGTGTGTAGTGCTGGCTCGTCGGTGAAAATTTCTTGTGGCGGGTCGCGTAGGATTTCCTGTGCTCCTTGTGGATTGGATTGGGTCCCGTATACATATCCGGCCAACGAAAGCCAGTGAATAAGATGCATTTTCAGGGACTTCTGGGTGTCTCGAAGTCTTGATGTCAGAGGACTGGTGAACTCTTCAGTGGGATGTCAGCGGATCTGCAGCTTGCTGAACAGTCGTAATCGCGGATGTACGATATTTCTGGAC
This sequence comes from Helotiales sp. F229, assembly GCA_002554605.1. Lineage (NCBI taxonomy): Eukaryota > Fungi > Ascomycota > Leotiomycetes > Helotiales > Helotiales sp. F229. The sequence goes on along the minus strand of MXAW01000004.1, from coordinate 109,484 downwards.
AATGTTGTAAGTATCAAAAACAGTTAGAACATGGTAAAGAAATATACCTGAGGGTGCTTATACCCACAGTTTACTCTGTTTGTGACCTCTTGATTGATATTCTGGTGTGCTTTGAAAGCAGAAGAAAGGACGGGTAATTTCGTGGGCGGGGTCGTCAAGGTCACGTGAGGCCTGCGAATTCTTCCGAGATGCCTATCGGGAACATCTTAATTGGCCCAAGTGGCGGCATTTTGAGCTGAAGCACTATCTAAAGACTTTGGCGGGACTCTACAGCTTGGCTAGAAGCGTTGATTGCAAGTTAAAATACTTTGCAGCATCGCATCGTCAACCTTGAAACAAGCTGTTGAAAATCCCCGTATCGAAAAATCGCTTAGCTAGATTATGAGGTAAACAAAACGATCTTAAGAGGAACTTCAATTGACTTTTGATGATTTGCACCATGGATTGGAGAACAGAGTTGATAACAAGACAGCTTTGAGCAACATTACTACACACTTTATTGGCTTTCGTGGTATTATCGGAGTCAACATTGAGAATTGATTTACCCACAGTTTAAGCAGGCCCTGAAGTCAACAAATTTATTGCTTCAGGACATAATATCGATGAACAACCTATAAATTAATCATTATTTGAGTGATTACATGCTTTCACTCCAGCGTGATACCTTTTGGCTGAAAACAAGGAATATCAGGCCAGCATTTAGGATGAAAATGTGACAGCATACTCCTCATTGAGTGTTTAGATTTCGCTTCATTCTCAGCGAAATTTAGCTGTTAATTCTTGTATCCATGAGCTGCAAAGATGTTCATGTGGTTTCCGACCCCCATTCACCGGGCGGACGGTCTAATTCTCAACCGTAAGTTATGACAGTCACGAAAGTCGTCAAAGTCATCAATGTCCTCAATGTCAAGGAACGTCATTGTTTAATTTGAATATCTGAAGTATGTACATCCATCAAGGTTTTCATCCTGCTCCGCCGGTATCACTCCAATCTTCCTCATCACTCCACATAATCTAGTATTGCTTCTTGCAATTCTCTGGAGCATTCTTGTCATCAGAGCACCAGACCTTGTTCCAGCCATCCTTCTTGCACCAACCGTGGCCCTTGTCTGCAGGGTTCAGTTAGTGTTTGTTGGGACACGGAGAAAAGTATATTGGGAGGGTTAACATACTGTAGGTGGTGTACTCGTTCTTGCCCTTGGAGCACCAGCCGTGCTCTGGTTGGTGGCAGGTGGGTGGGTCCCATGGAGGGTAATCGCACTTCTTCTTGTGCTCATCATACTTCTGGCCGTGTGGGCATTGTGGTTGAGGGTAGACACAGGTATGCTTGAACCAGTCATACTTTCCGCCAGATTTGATGCACTTGAGAAGACCAAGTGTGCGGCCTTCGAGAGCAGCCTCGGGCTGTGCGGTGGGCATGGCGGTGGCGCCAACTGCCAAAAGGGCAACGGTGAGGATGTTGGTGAGTTGCATGATGATGGATGGTTGATGTTTGTGTGTAGAAGTGATGAGATGGTCAGAATGTTGTGGATGGGAGAAGTCCTGGGGCAGATCAAGAGAGCCTTATATACTTCAACACCACTGACCAAAATGACCAGGGACACCAAGAAACACGAGTGGATGTGCTTTGTTCCCCAAGAGTTGAGGGATGATTTACAAGATCAACATTGGGATGTTCAAAGCTCGCTGCATTGGGCTCTAGTTTGAGAGCGAGTGACTTGGTAGCTGGTTCTAAGAAGACCGATCATCAGGAGAGTCGAGCAAACTCAAAACGCAATAGTATGAAGTACACAGAGCTTAAAAGTCACTCCAGGTGGTAAAAATTACCCTCTAGACAAATTCTGGTCCAGCGACTAGCCCGGAACCTTCAGTGAAGAGTTCCCCTATTGGATCAAGGGAGAATCTAGGCGGGTATGAAGTCAAAATGTCTCACTAAAGTCCACAACTTCATGCATGATGGCTGTTTTTACACAAGGAGGAAGAAACAAACATGTCAATAGAGTAATCATACGAGGATCCCGTCTAAACGTTACATGTTCACAGAAATTGCCGTCCGGCGATATTTCAAACCACTGATAACAGATGCAAGGCCGCTGGCATGCTATGATCGTGACCATACCGTATGTCAGCCATATATCCGACATGTCCGAAAACAATCCTCAGATCGATTTCCGAAAAAGCTCCATCTTTGGTCAATAACATAGAATAAGGTTAAAAATGAGGCCAAGACTACCGCCCCGAGCTTTTCGCGAAAACAGATAAGTCTAATGCAGAGGAAGAAAAGTACGGACACAAATCAATCAGCACGGATCAAAGTACGGCATAAGTGCAGAAAGCGGCTCTTGAGCCAAGCTCTTTAGGGCAATAACACACGCAATTATTAGGACTTTCTATTTCTGGATTTTCGAAGCATCGACGGAAATATAACGTGGGCAACTTGATAATCAGTCGAGAACTATGTGAAATAATTGACAATAGATCAGAAGATCCATAAATTCCCGTTTACCTTCTATAGCAAACTCAAGCAAATCGACGTGATGTCCCAACAGGCCCATAAGCTAGCCGAAAGTATGATGTTGACTTATCGCTTAGCACCAGAGCGGCTCCATGGCGGAGAAATCAGATCTGCGCTATACGCGCTAGAAGGACTCACCCCGCATTGACCCATTCAGCAGAGATTGACGGGACGGCTGGGCTGATTTCATAGGTTCTGTATCGTCCAAAAGGGAGTCTGAAACAAGGGGATCGCAGTGGCACGGAACTTAGAGGCGAGGACGAGATGCACATCTGGCCCTTGATATCGCCTTTCCCTTGCCAAGAGTCGGTACGAGATCCGAGCACAATGGACTGGAGCCCTCAATTGAGGGCTTGGTCAGGCTCTCAGAGGAATAATGGGAGTATACCCAAGCCGAGTAGTAACTTAGCCTTCAACCGGGAAGACCACCTACTCGCATACCAGGCTAGCAATGGTTTCACCCCCTATGACTTCAAAAGCCTCAGACGTCTTCGTAATTAGGTAGGAAAAGTGTCTTATGAACCTAGAAACAGCCAAATGCGGAGAGGAAAGTGTCAAGCCGTTGTGATGAATCATAGATCGAAGTAGTGTGATTGAGTGAGGACTTGATCACATCTGCCCTGGTAATGTTGAAACTGAAGAAATTCCACTCAATAACAGCAGTGACGTGCTGAATCAAAGCACTATGAGGTAAAAACACTGAGACAAGAATTATTGAAGGCAAATCCAGCAAGAGGAACTAGGATCCAGTAGGGAACAGAAAATCCAAGAACAGGTTCAGTAACATGCTCTTTCGAGCAGGGGATCCAGGACTCCGGACCTGCATGCCAGCCTCAAAAGTAGAGTTCCCTGATTTCATGCAAAATTCAAACTCTTGAAGCTTATTGCGCAGCAAGTCCGTCTCTTCAGCCCGGTGCCTGGCTGGAGGTTTCGGCCCGCCAATGCAACCACAGGATACCACACAACCACGTGCTGCGCCGTAAGCACCAAGAGGATCATGGATCGATCGATTAAGAACACACGTTAGCGGAATCGGATTTCAACAAATTGGCTTTGAAAATGCTTTCGAGTCATATCCTAACCTAACCACCTCATATGCAACTTCTAAGCTACTGTATTTCGTGCATGAGTATCATGCACAGACAAAATTCAATTCCGAATCAAGGAAAGCATAAAAATGAACAAACGCCCTTTTCATTCTCGTTCTCGTGTTTGTCCTCAGACCCTCTTCCCCTCTTCTCACCAAGCCGATCCATCAACGAAGTGCTCTGATCCCAAGGATCCGATCTTCATAATCCGTCTGAAAATATTTGCAGCTAGCCTATCGCATTGACTGCTGTGCTGATATCTGCGATAGATCGTAAAAGTTCCGTAGAACCGGAAATCCCGGCTCCTTCTACTTCCGAATGAAGGTCAACAAGACACACAACGTTAGGAACCGCACGTGCCATCTCGGCATTGTCTAAGCCTGTCCGATCTAGTCCCTAGAGTTAATATCTGCAATTCCTCGATCCGGACTAACCATAGCGAGATCGACCAATTATCAACGTGGTGCTTGTTGACGCCGGCTCGCTGGTAGCTTCCTTCATTCTTGGCGATTGGTGATCACATCGGCCAAGAAGCCGACCACCATTTCCCCTCGATCCTCTTAGCCATTACATCGATAGGCATGGGGAAAGGAAACAGGATCATGAAGAGGTCTGCCGTCTCGTAGCTTCGATTCTGAACAAACAGCTCCCCGGCCCCTCTTTCCAGTTCATGGCAAGTTATCAAAATGTCTTGGCGAGAACGTGCTTTTTGCTTAGGTCAGTCAGTAGAGTATTACCCATCGAACAGGCTCAAAGGACATAATAACCAGCATGCAACTAATTGGGTGGGCACGAATCAACGGACATGCATCCAAAGACGCGAATTGCTTTCATGACATGCGTGCTGCCGGAGCCGCCACGAAACAGAAAGCAAGGGAGAAGAGAGGCAGGAGACAGAGCGAGGAATTATTATTAATTGTTGCGGGCGATTTGCGAGTGCTTGCCGAGGAAGCCATATAAACTACCTGACAGATTCCCTTGCCTAGGGAATAATTCCCGGAAGTAGACAGAAAATGAAGTGAATAAATAACTCAGGAGACAAAAGATCCGAAGGGCATTCTCTATGTATATATTGTCTCACTTCTCCCAGCGGGACTGGGACGCCTGATCGGAGCAGGCAAACTTCGCTACAAGTAACGAACCCATCGTACACCTGTCTGTCGTTCACTTAGACAGTGACAGTAACCAGGCTTCCGGCATTTGGTGCACTTCCCTCAAAGACCTTAGATCCAGGCATCAACTTAGCTCGCCTGACGGTTCAGCGAATGCAGACACCAAAAGCAGAGAGCAACACAGAAAAGACATAGGTCAATATGTTCAATATTCATACTTCGTGCTTGATATGTAACCTTTCCCATTACATCCCGGAAAACCGAATTCCAATGAACGCCGTCGCGAGATGCCGAATCCCATGCATGCAGTCTATGTACTTCTTACCCATAACCTCTCTATCTACGGTGCCATGACCAGAGCCAACAAGGCCATGCGAGTGTATAAGCCATATCTCATCTGCAGTTCGTTAGATCCTCGATAGATAAAAAATGCAAGGGGAGGGTAGACAAACCTGTCTAAAGTACGCCGCCCGTTGATCAAAATCAACCTCCTCGCCAATCTCATTATTTCTCGGCAGTGGGTGCATAACGATCATGGTACTCTTTGCGTTCTTCAACGTCTTATTATCGACGATAAAACTGTCCTTCAATCTCTCATACTCCTCCAAATCGTCGAATCGCTCCCTTTGCACACGGGTGCAATAGAGGACATCGCTGCGAGCGACGATCTCTGGTGTCAGCTCAGTGCTCTCGATGATGAGTTGACCGGGCTTGGACTTGATCAACTCCCGGATCTCGGATGGGATGGCGAGGGCCTTTGGCGAGACGAGCTGAATGTTGACGTCGTAGTGTTGGAGGAGTTTGACGAGAGAGTGGACAGTGCGACCATATCTCAGATCCCCAGTGAAGGTAATCGTAAGACCGGTGACTGTTCCAAGTTCCTCACGAATGGTGAACAAGTCGAGGAATGCTTGTGTGGGATGTTCCTTGGCACCGTTGCCACCGTTGATGATCGGTACTGGGGAGAATTTCGCAGCAGTGGCAGCACTGCTTTCTTCTGGGTGACGGAGAACGATAGCATCACCGTAACATCCCAGAGTGCGGACAGAGTCAGCAAGAGACTCACCCTTGACGGTGCTGGAGTGCGATGTAGTGATGGCAACAGTTCGCCCCCCGAGTCTTTGCATCGCAGCATCGAAGGAAGCTGATGTGCGAGTGGATGGCTCGTAGAACATGGTCATTAGGACACGTCCCTTGAGGATAGACAGTACTCCCTCGCGTTGAACGCCGAGGCGCATCTCCTGTGCAACAGTAAAGAGAAGATGGAGATCTTGGCGTGTGAATTGGTTGACAGACAGAACGTGCTGGTTCTTGAATGGCGATTGACCAAGAAGAGATTGTAGAGATGGAGAGATCGTGGGTTGGGGATAAAGTGGCGGTCCAAAATCATCCGAGATGGCGGAGGCGTTCTTTGGGGATTGAGTGGTAGCAGATGCACCGTCGAGGAAACGTGCTCTATTGGAAGCCCGCATAGCAGGAGCACCAAGAATGGATGGTCTTCGTCCGTGAGAGCTGTCTGGTCTTGGTCCCATCGCAGGAGAGCCGATGGCCTTAGCCAGAGGAGATGAAGGGACGGCCAAGTGGGCATCGATCAAATGAGACGACATATCCTTGCCATCAGCACCATCATGGCATGGCTGACCGTCCAAGCAAGCTGTCTTCTCTTGGAAGATGACTCTCTGCACTGATCCCCGGACGGTCTTCCCAACCAACGGAGACCAAACTGATCCTTCAGAAACAGTGGATGGACGATCAATCTCAATCTCCACGGAGGCTCCAATTTGTTCGTGAATTTCGAATATTTCCTTGGGATTGTCATGAAGACGTGCTTTGATATCATCCACAGTCAATCTGCCATCGGCAACAGCAGTGAACAGAAGAGGAACAGTGTCAGCAATACCAGTAGCAGCGTTAAACGGTTGCTGCGCAGCAGTTGCAAGTTGATATGGGAGACTTCCAACAGAGAAGACATCAATGATGCTGATGTGTTCCCATAGGACCTTTTGGTCTTGTGCTGTGGGCAGAAATTTGGCTTGTGGGAAGTCGTTTTGAGAGAAGAACAGCGAATAGACTGAGACATCACAAGTAACTTTCAGGCCCTTCTCCTTCGACAAAGCGATGAGCTTGATGTCGTCCTTGTTTGTGACGCTGGTGACGTGAATCTTTCGGCTGTGAAGACTGGCAAGGAGAAGAATCGAAGCCAAATCAGTCATCTTCGCATCCGTGATGATAGGCTTGAAGCTTGGCCATGCCTCAAAGTGGGCAGTCATGGCTGCGACTTTGCTGATGTTGTCTGTAAGATGATTGAATGGAATGAACAGTGATCCAACCTCTCCAGTGACTTGGCTGATCTGGTCTGCGTTCGCAGATGTTGCTGCAACAGAGAAATTATAATCGCAGTTTGCTCCACGCTTGCTGTTCAATTGTGCAGTCTTCAACGCACGAGCGTCGGTGACCGACCCCTCGAGACCAAGAGGCATGATCCGGATCATCGTAAATCCAGCTGCAATGGAGGCTCGGGTCACAGTCTGGAAGTCGTGGCTACCACGGGTAGCAACGCCAGGAACGAAAGCTGCGATGTTGATGAGACCAGGCAGGACAATTGTTCGGTGGCTTGTCTGGGCATCGATGGAACTAATGTCCATATCGAAGTGGCGAGCAATTGCCTCGATGAGAATCTTTGCGTTCTTGACATTGGTGACCAGGGGAGTCTGGTAGTCAACGGCCATTCGCCTCGTACGATATCCCTTACTCATGTAGTTGGCAGGGCGTCTGTAGCGATTGCTGGAAGGAAGATTGATATACAAATCGATCATGTTGTTTGCGAGATGCTGAGTCAACGAATATTCCGACTTCTGGTCATCTTCGTCCTCTCCAAGAATTTCGAGGTATTGGACAGGGACATCATGTTCTTGCAGGAAATCGGCCGTACCAGCAGTTGCGAAAAGCTTGTAGCCCATCTTCTGGAGGTTGAGCACAGATGGAAGCATCTCCTTCTTGTCCTTGTACGAACCAATGGAAAGCAAGATGTTCCTGTTTGGCAGCTTGAATCCGGTAGAAATCAGTGCCTTGATGTAAGCTTCATACTTATCGACACCAAAGCATGCGACTTCACCAGTGGAGGCCATCTCAACACCAAGAACAGGATCGGCGCCGGAGAGACGAGAGAAACTGAATTGGGGAACCTTAACACCGACGCAATTGGGAGGAAGGTGTGTTGGTGGGTACTCGAGGAATGGGACTCCCATGATGGCCTTGGTGGCCATCTCGATCAGGTCAACGCCCATAACCTTGGAAACGAATGGGAAGGATCTGGAGGCGCGGACATTGCACTCGATGACCTTGATGTCGTTGTCCTTGGCGATGAACTGGATATTAAATGGTCCAGTAACATTCAAAGCGTCACCAATCTTGCGAGTGGCCTCTTCGATACGTCGAATGGTGGTAAGTTCCAAGTCCTGGGGAGGTAGGATGAGGGTAGCATCGCCAGAGTGGACTCCGGCGTTCTCAACATGCTCCGAGATGAAATGGCCGACCATCTTGCCATCTTTGGCGACTGCATCCATCTCAATTTCTTTGGCATTCTCAATGTACTTGGTAATAACAACTGGATGTTCTCGAGAGACCTCAGCAGCCTGTTGGAGATAGGCCTCCAAATCTGCCTCGGAATAGACTGTGTTCATTGCAGCACCCGAAAGAACGTATGACGGGCGAACAAGCACGGGGTACGAGACCTTATTACAGAACTCCTTGGCCTCCTCGAAGCTGGTCAATTCCTTCCAGGTCGGCTGATCGACACCAATTCTGTCAAGCATGCGAGAGAACTTGTAGCGATTTTCAGCAGTATCGATCATTTCTGGCGAAGTGCCGAGAACCTTGACATTGAGACGGTGCAGAGGCAGAGCAATGTTGTTTGGTGTCTGTCCACCCATTGCGATGAGGACACCGCTTGAATTCTCGAGTTGGTAGATGTCGAGGATTGTCTCGAGATTGATGTTCTCAAAGTAGAGGCGATCTGCCTCGTCGTAATCGGTACTGACCGTCTCGGGATTGTAGTTGACCATAACAGTCTTGAAACCGGACTCACGTAGAGTGCGGATAGCTCGGACTGAGCACCAATCACTGTACCAAATTAGCATGATTAAGGCGAGTCTCAAGGATGGGTACTTACAACTCCACGCTGCTGCCAATTCTGTAAACTCCCGATCCGAGGACCATGACACCGTGGTCAGTGAAGGTAATATCACTTTCTGACCCGTTGTAGGTCATGTACTGGGGGGTGCGTTAGCATGAGTTCCGCACATGTCGTAGGACCATCTTGAGACATGAAAACGTGCGATTGCAAAACTATGGGATGGCTCAGGGGAAGACAAACAAGGTAATTAGTGAAGGCAGGGAACTCTGCAGCCACAGTATCGATTTGCTTGACAACTGGGACAATTCCAGCCTCGGTTCTCAATCGTCTCACAGCCAATTCGTTGGAAGACCAGAACTTCGCCAATTGTCGATCACAGAAACCCAGTTGCTTCGCCTGACGAAGTAGGTTGGTTGTGATAGTACCAGCATTGTAAGTTCTCATCTTGGCACCAAAATCATTGAGGCCCTTCAGTCTGCTCAAGAACCACTTGTCGATCTTAGTCATCTCCCAGATCTTGTCGACAGTGTATCCAGAGTGCATGGCATTTGCAATGGCGAACAGACGTTGATCGGATGGAGTTTGGAGCTCGTCATCAATGGACATGAGAGCTTTAGTGTCGTTGAAGCCAAGGTTGTGGAAGTCGATGGCTCTGATGGCTTTTTGAATGGCCTCCTCGAATGTCCGACCAATACTCATGACTTCACCAACACTCTTCATAGAGGACCCGAGTTGGGTGGAGACACGAGTGAACTTCTTCAAGTCCCATCTGGGCATCTTTACGACGACGTAATCCAGAGAAGGCTCGAAGCATGCGCATGTGACTTTAGTAACGGAGTTAGAGATCTCGTTGAGTGGGATACCCAAACCAAGCTTAGCGGCGATAAAAGCCAACGGATATCCAGTAGCTTTGGATGCAAGCGCGGAGGAACGAGACAAACGAGCATTGACCTCAATGATGCAATATTCCTTGGAGAAGGGGTTCAGGGCGTACTGAATGTTACATTCTCCGACGACTCCGAGATGGCGAATGACATTGACTGCTGTGGTTCGCAGCATGTTGTAGTCTTCATCGGACAATGTCTGAGATGGCGCAACGACAATAGAGTCTCCGGTATGAATACCAAGAGGATCGAAGTTCTCCATATTACAAACAGTGATACAGTTGTCTCTGCAATCACGAACAACCTCGTACTCGATCTCCTTCCATCCCTTCATACTGCGCTCGATAAGAACTTGGGGACTGGCGGCAAATGCCTTGTTGCAAAGGGCAAGTAATTCCTTCTCGTTGTCGGCGAAACCACTGCCGAGACCTCCCAGGGCATATGCGGCTCGAACGATGACTGGGAATCCGATGTCTTTCACTACACGCATGGCTTCTTCTGTGGTGTTTGCCGAAGCGGATTTGGCGCACTTCTCGCCAATGGATTCCATGCTTCTTGCGAACAGCTCACGATCCTCGGTGGTGATGATTGTATCAATAGGGGTACCGAGAACCTTGACGCCGAGCTCTTCAAACTCATCTCGGAGCTGAATGCCGACCTGAAGCGCAGTCTGACCTCCGAAGGTAACGTATATCGCATCTGGTCGTTCGTGAACAATGACCTTGCGAACAAATTCGGCAGTAACAGGCAGAAAGTACACTTTGTCGGCCAATCCCTTCGATGTTTGAATAGTGGCGATATTGGGGTTGATCAAGACAGTGTAAATGCCTTCCTCCTTCAATGCCTTGATTGCCTGACTTCCAGAATAATCAAATTCACCTGCTTGGCCAATACTGAGTCCACCAGAACCCAAGACAAGGACCTTCTTGACATCGACCTTGGGATTGAGTCTGGCGTTCTCTTCCGCATCTCCACCCGGGAAGTGAACTGGCTCTAGGAGTAGCTGTGTGTCTTTTAGTGTGCCAACCACTGTCTGAATGAAGACATCGAAGAGAAACTCTGTATCGCATGGCCCAGGAGTGCTCTCTGGATGGAATTGCACACTAAAATATGGTCTGCTCGTATGACGGATACCTTCGTTGCTGCCATCATTTGCGTTAACAAACAACTCGGACCAATCATTGGGCAGAGTGTCCGCATCGACCGCGAAACCATGGTTCTGGGATGTGATGTGACATTTTCCAGTCACCATGTTGGTACAGGGGATATTGTGTCCACGGTTTCCAAACTTCATCTTCAGGGTATTTGCACCAGCAGCTCTGGCCAATAATTGATGTCCCAAGCAAATACCGAATATTGGAGTTCTGTTCTCTGCCATTGCCGTAGAAATGTTCTTGGCCGTCTTGGACATCATGGCTGGATCACCAGGACCGTTGGAAATGAAGAGACCATCGTAGTCTTTGCCTGCAAGAGTTGGGAAGTCGTAATCCCAAGGACAGACAAGAACCTCCACTCCTCTTCGAAGTAAACATCTCAATTGGTTGTATTTCAGACCAACATCCAAGCACAATATCCGAATAGGGCGGCCAGATGGGTGCTTTATAGCTGTGGAGGCGGCGGGGGTATATAGCTTTGGCTTTCTGATCGAAACTGTTGATTGACAATGTTAACCCTGAAAACTTCCAATGCCACTCATTGTCGTTTCAGAGCCTGGATATTGAAGGGCAAGCTTACCATCCGCAACCAAATTTTGGGCATTGGGGTTTACCCAGTCAATTGTCTCGAAAGAAGCTCTCCAGTTCTCGCCAATATCGGTAGCATATGTGCCATTGGTCAATCCATTGGAGTGTCCATCCAAGAGATCCTTCTTCTCTGCTAGAAGACGACCCAACATGCTTCCCTCCTCTCGGATTCGCTTCGTCAATGCTCGAGTGTCGATGCCGTAGATGGCTGGGACTCCTTGCTCCTTCAACCATGTGCCCAGAGAAGATGTTGCCAAGTAATGGGAATAATCCTCTCCAGCGTACGAGGCGGTAACCAGTCCAGCAATGTGTATTTGGGAAGCTTCGAAATGTGCTGGCAGATCCTTAAGAAGCTCATCCATAGTTTCTCTTGAAGGAACACCATAGTTGCCGACAAGAGGGAAGGTAATGACCAGTATTTGGCCGCGGTAGGAGGGGTCTGTGATGGACTCGGGGTATCCCACCATACCGGTCTGAAAGACCAATTCCCCAGCAATGCTCTTCCCTTCCGCACCAAAGCTGTAGCCTTGGTAGACGGAGCCATCCTGGAGCTCTAGAGCCATGAGGCCATCCCCATCCAGCTGGGCGGTCACTGGGCGGTATTGCGCCGGCATCATGACTGAATGTCCCGGGGGAATGTAAGGACTTGGAAGTTCCCTCGGCCGGACTGGAAGCTCGCAGTTCTCTTTAATGACTTGCGCGTGGTCTCTTATCTGATATTGATTGTCGTGTATGAGAGAATCAGATCAATTGGAAGGTTGGTGGAGAGAGGAGAGGAGAGGAGAAAGGAAATAGAAGAAAAGAAAATGAGGTTGATCTTGAGGCGCGTCTGGCTTGGTTGGTAGAAAAAAAATCAGAGCGGGCGGGAAAAATGTTGGTCCTCCGCCGGCGGGGTCATTAACCTGTGATTGGCTTAGTGTTGTCTTGGTGCCGATTTGATTCAACTGGGCCTGCAGATTTGAATGTGGCCAATCAGCCATGCGTATCACTGAGGCTGTGGTGAAAGGCTGTAGTGACAGGTTAGTATAAATAGTGAAGATACAAAGCATAGTAGAAGTAAACAAAGTCGTCACAAACGTATGGTTCGCTTGTCATTCAATGTTGTGCTGTCTTCGCTTAGCTGTACGGAAGTACCTGTGCATTCACCAGATAGGCCAAGTTCAAAGAAGGTAAGTAGCCGTCTCTTAGTAAACAAGGCTACCAAATGATTAACCGCAGCACAGCCTTGCCTCAGCAGTGGTGGGGGAGACTCCATGTCACAAACTGCTTTAATAATATTTTCTTCAGAAAGAATAATTAATAGAATTAATTTACTACTTCAGTCAATGCAAATCAAATTCCCGTGCCAATTTGATAGAAGTTTTGTATGTGAGCACCTGCGCCAGATGCCATGGCGATGCAAGACTGGACCAGGGTACTCAGGACTTTGAAGTTGCATCCCCGTTCATGAGATATCTCACTCAGTACTCAAGTACCACAACCCCCCTATCAAGGTAGCACAACCCCCTGATAAGACCAGGAACATTATATCTTCACATATCATTGCATTCTCGAGTCAGCTGCTGGCCTTTATCTTTATAAAGATGTTGGCGGTGAGTGATTTCAAGCGCACGTCAGAAATGATTGGCCGTGAAGCTCTCAGATCGGCGAGTCTTTTGCTGCACTTCGCATGGCTGGCCTTGCTCGATTCATGATGGCTGCATCCTCTTCACCCCCACCATCCACTTTGTGCATAATAAGCATCATCATGTGCTCGCCGCTGGCAGCGATAAGCAATTGATCTCATATCGACCATTTATGAGGCTATTCCCACTCTCCTCAGCGGTGAGGGAAGAAAATCCTGTATTTTCTTGGTGATCGGAAAGACCGAGGTTAAGCCATACCCATATTTATTTCCCGTGTATTATTATTTACTTTGCTGGGCTGGGCTTGCACATGTTCACGCCGCTTTGTCCACTTTATCTTGCAATGCCAGTTTCTCTTCCCCACCACATCAGCATCAATTGTCGTTGATTGTTAGGAGGCAAGAAGGCCCGGGAGTGTTTGGAGGAAGGTTACATCCAGTGCGAGTGCGAATATGCTTTCTTCATTGCTTCGACCCAGGAAAGCACGTCGACGCGTCGAAGAGACTCCTATCTTCTCTTCTCCATACGCTGGACATGCAGCAGCAGACTTTACAGAAGACGACGACGAGGACGAGCATACGGATGATGAAGAGGACAATGACGAGGGCGATGATGAAGGAGAACAAGGCACCGAGGGGGAAGAGGGCGAAGACGGAGATTCACATTCACCTCTTCTACCAATCTTCTCCGCTGCGCATCTAGGTTGGCATTTCTATTATCCCATTTTCCCAGAAACCTTCTGCTACTTTATTTCCCATCTGCTAACCCGAACAATTTCACAGATGCCCTACCAGTATATAATCTCACACACGCGATCCGAATTATCATAGTCCCAAGAACTGAAACGACATTGACTTGGGATCAACTTCGATCACCCCAGGTCTCCCAATTCCTCGTCAAACCGATGCAGCAACAGATAAGAGCATCTCACTTCTCCCGAGCGACCTTATATGCATTGATGGCGAACTGTCTGCAGTTCCAGAAGGAGAGTCAAGCGAATCCAGGAAATGCGGGCAACAGTCGGACCAGAGCTATGGTCTGCGAGTTGATTGCTATCAAGTTGCTGAAGGAATACAACACTCGAGAGTTGATCGATGCGCTGTCATACGACTTCTTCCCTTTACAAGGACTGGCTACTCCTGTTACTATCACGTCAGGACAAAACGGGGGACCAAAGCCCAGACCAGCTGCTGCCCGAATCTCGACTTTGGAAGTTGCCATTAGAGCGTCTGCGAAACGTTTCCTTGCACATCCTCTTGTAGTGCAACAATTGGAAGCTATATGGGCAGGGACTATTGTCTTCCATTCAGCCGCAGACAATCTTCATCGAAAACAAGCACCAACACCAGTCCAGGAGCCGAGACGTGTAATGGATGTGAGCACACCGCTGATCAAAATATCTGACCGGCAGGCGGAATATGGATCAATGCACTCCCCTACATCTCCAAACAAGCCGATCATCCAGCATCAAGAACAAGCTGTCCGGTCAAGACGGACTGTTACTCTCTACGATCCAAGAGATGCATCACTGTTCAAGCTTTCGAGATTGAGAGTTCCTCGATACAGACAATTCTTCTCCACCTGCTCTTTGTTCATCCTGCTCTGTCTTTTTGTTGCAGTTCTAGCGCAAAGATCCGTCGAAATCACCACCCTGGAAGTCGTCTTCTGGCTCTGGAGTGCGGGATTCATGCTGGATGAGGTAGTGGGGTTCAACGAACAAGGCTTCGGCCTCTACATCATGAGTTTCTGGAATGCCTTTGATTTAGGCATTCTGTTCCTGCTCTCTATCTACTACTGCATGCGGCTGTATGGAGTCCTTTTGGTTGGTGTTGGACAGCACCAGTGGAACAGCATGGCATATGATGTTCTTGCCACAAATGCCATCCTTCTCTTTCCTCGACTCTTCAGTGTCCTCGATCATTACCGGTATTTCTCACAGCTTTTGATCGCTTTCCGTCTCATGGCGGTCGACCTGGTTGCAGTTTTTGTATTGATCCTCATTGCTTGCAGTGGGTTCTTCGTCGCGTTCACACTGTCCTTCGGCGAGGATGAGTATGACGCCGCTGGAGTTGCGTACAAGATCTTCCAGATCCTGATGGGCTTCACTCCCGCTGCCTGGGAAGCCTGGCCGACGTATAATCCACTCGGAAAGGCACTTTTGGTCCTTTTCTTGTTCATCTGTCACTTCTTGGTTGTTACAATCCTGATCACTGTTCTGACTAACTCGTTCATGGCGATTGTCTCAAATGCCGATCAGGAGCATCAATTCGTCTTTGCCGTCAACACAATTAGCATGGTCAAGAATGATGCCCTGTTCTCCTACGTCGGTATGTCTTTTCTATGGTTTTTATCTCGTCAAAACTAACGTTGCACTATGTGATGGGCACACTCAGAAATGCATTTCGCTAATGAGATGAGATATAGCACCCAGTAATATCTTTGCATGGCTCCTGACACCCTTGAGGTTCATCATCCCCTTCCGATCATTTATCAAGGCAAACAGAACAGTCATCAAAGCCACGCATTTCCCACTCCTATTCACGATATACGCTTATGAGAAGGTATTCCTTGCCCGCTCTGTCTTCGAACCTATGGACCTCGTAGAGACCACTCACCGTGGTCGAAATAGGCTTGTCTCTTTCCAAGACGCAAAGATGGCACTCTTCAGCCCCGGTGTTCGGTTGCGGCAGACATCTGTTGCAGGGTACCAGAACGACAATGCGCTCGACGAGGTATTCAGACTTGCCCCCCGTCCCGAGACGTTACGCTCTGGTCGCAAACACTTCGAAGAACGGCAGACACATAGCGTCGTCAATAACTGGATAGAGGAAGGCGTTGATGCAAGTCCTCCCCAAGAGCAAGATCGTTCCATTGTCGACCGGCTCGAGATGAGACGAAAAGCTAGAAAAGCGACTCTGCTAAGACAACGCGGGATCTCTGGGACCAGATCTGTCGCTAGCGACCCAGCAGAGTTCATGTCCAGAACTGGGTTCCATGACTACGGCACCGACACGAGGAATGAAGAAGCCCAAGAATCAGAGGATGACGGTGATGATGAGTTGAATACTCACGATGGCGAAGAGCTGGAAAAGCAAACAACGCGGTCCAGAAGCCATGGCGCGTCCTACAAGACCCACGATACCGAAGATTACTTCGCTCCCCAGCTGCCCGCCCACATGACCGCGCCTCCACTCTCCTCGTCTGCTGCTTCTTCCCGAAAGCACTTGGCGCCACCAAGGACATCTCCGCCTCAGCAACGTCGTTCTCATGATCGGACAATGTCAACAGGCACAATTCTCTTCAATCCGATCGAAGGCAGTCAATCTTCTCCATCGCCGCCAAAGTCCCGACCCTTGACGGCGAAGTACCGCTCAACAACCAACACAGGTACCCATACGCCTACCGGTTTGAGTGGCCATCAAACTCCAAAGCCAGTGCTTACAGCGGCCAAGACCAAACCTCGACCAATTTTGCCGGGTCGACAAAACTTCCAATCCGTACCAAATTTCAATCTGGATTCCCAGCTTCCCGGAAATGCCGCCCGAACTCGACAGATCAGGCATAGAAGATCGAGTTTGGATATGGGTATGTCGGACATGGGACTCGATCATAATGCTCCGGGTATGCTAGGCGCAGTACCAAGCTCGTTTGCGACTCAGATGGCCATGGCGACTGGGGGATTGAAGGCATTCCAGGGGAGCAGGAGTAAAGAAGCCGAGACGGAAAGAATGATGGGACGACTAATGCTGGCCCGCATGAAGACCTTGGAAGAAGGCTTTGCAGAAGTCGTCAGAGAGTTCCGTGGCATGCGAACCGCTGGCAACAGCTCCGTCGAGAACGAAAGTGTGGATTACAGGCGAGACAAGGGGAAGAGAAGGGAGAAGGACAGACCACCACCACGCAAACGGAAAGGGCTGCCTCGATCAACAAGCGAGAATGACTTTGCTACCATGGATAGAGGTCGAAGTTGGGAGAGGCAAGATGGTCCTGCAGAGTTTGTGGAAGACAGGCATACACCTGAAGCCGAGATCTTACACAGGTATGTATCGAAGGGGAGTTCGCTGTAGATTGGTAATTGCCTTTGGTTCTGTTGTAGGCCTTGCATCATCTGGTTGGCGGCATATGTTTTCATTGGCATCTAGGCTTGGATTTTGTCCTGGGTTTTGGAATTATTGGATGTGTTATTGGATCTGTACTCAAGTTCTCTGTTTCTTCCTGTCGCAAATATACCACCCTGCGTCTTCTGGTATTCATGACCCATATCACACATGCGTTTATCTCTGACTTGCTATGGTTTACGGGGTAGTGTGCCTCGCGTTTTGGTTCGCATAATGAGCAACGATTTCAATAATATATCTCGGAATCTCGCACGCACATACCCACGTTATGAATGAACATAACTTCTACAAAGTTTACACTTCTCAGTCTTAAGCCCCTTGCCTTCGACTCTTTTTTACCTTCGCGTGTCGTCTTTGCGAGCTGAAGTCTCAGCTGAAGCACTTTCGCCAACTGTGTTGTTTAGGAACAGACCCCAATCTCGCATTACTTCATTATTGGACAATGACCCGAGCCGCACCTTTGTAATCCTACTCCTATCACGCCTTTGCATACACATAGTAACACGAAACGCGGGGCGGTACAACATTAAGCCACAACTGACGAATCGGCGACTTCCCTTCGTGATCGCTTAGATTCTTACCACGCGAAGTCCTGCATATATATGTACTCGGTACTCTGCAGCACTTTTAACACCTCCACTGCATTACTTTTGCCATTCCAGAATAATACTGCTTCTTAACAATGGCATTCCTCGCTCTCTGGTGGGGTATCCTCACACAACTCTGCGGCAGCAAAACGAAAACGGACGTCCTTCCACCTTCCCTCTCCTTCAAAGGTCAATTCGTTCTCATCACAGGGGCCACCAGTGGACTTGGTCTCGAAACTGCAATTCATTACACCAATCTTGAAGCAGCTTCAGTCATCATCACTGCGAGGACTTTATCCCGTGGTAACGATGCAAAATTCGAGATTGAGAAGAGAACAGGCAGAAAAGACATTGTGCGTGTAATGGTCTTGGACATGGATACTTTTGCTGGTGTGAAGGCATTTGTGAAAACTCTTCTTGCGGATGTCAAGAACATTGATATTGTGCTGCTCGTGGGTTTACCATCTATTCAAAGCTAATTCTGCTGATCAGAGATAGAATGCCGGCGTTCATAGCTTCGACTTCAAGCAATCGCCCGATGGGAAGAAGACATCCAAGTTAATGTCCTATCTACGATCCTCCTTGGGCTACTCATCCTTCCCTGGCTTCGAGATATTAGACAGCCAGGCCAGACTCAACATCTTGGTTTCGTCGGCTCCAGCTCTCATTACTCGCCTGATATCTCGAAATTCCCGCGGCGAGGCATCTTGCAAGCCCAGAACAAAAAAGAAAACTTCATTTCTGGACTGGATAATTACGGCATCTCAAAGTTGCTAGTCCATTATGGTGCTTTGGAACTAGCCAAGCTGGCAATCGACGACAGTGGAAAGTATGACTCCTCACTTTTGTTCCCACATCCATCTCGCTGACACCTTCCAGCCCTTCCCCAATAATCAACATTGTCTGCCCGGGCATGATTCGAACCAATATCGCGCGCGGGTTTGCGAACAAAGGAATCATCTACAAAGCCGTCGAATTGTTCTTCAAGTACACTCGTGCCAACCCCGCGGATGTCGGAGCTCGATCACTTGTCCTGCTTGGAACTACGACTCCGGATCAACACGGCACATTTAGGTGTCCGATGTTGACTAAAGAGGAGTATGATACGTATGATCCCATTTATGAGAGTGGAGTGGAATATTTGCTAATTGATATGTAGTGTGTCGAAACCGATGCTTACGAGTCCGGAGGGAAAGAAGATGCAGGCGCAGGTTTGGAAGGAGATTACGGGGGTTCTAGTGATAGATGTGCCGGAGGTTGCTGATGTTATTCGATCCTGAGAAGTTATCTAGAGAATGGGGGTCGTTTTTTTGGTCCTTGGATTGGTTTTGGTATGGAATTTTTTGGCTGTCAACGGAGCTCGGTGCCCTTCATACCACTTTCACAATTCACTGGCTGGAAAGCCACTTCACGAGAATAGTCACAATTGGCGTAGCGACTAAAGAAAGTTCAAAAAGTTTCTGAAAGTCGTTCAATGGATATTCATGCTCGAATGCTTGGGCTCCACGCTGATTATGGTTGATGACTACTCTTTCTAAAGCCTGGAAACAGACATTGGCCGTAGAAATGAAAGAAGAGATTTGGAGTGGAAGTCGAATTGGGGTCGAACAGAATCTCAAGCTGATAAAATCAGGGTATAGGCCCTCTGCTCGGGCTTTAAAATACTGTGGGTGTATACGAGTAGGCTATCGACACAACGCTCGCACTTTGACTCGATCTGAACAAACTCTGAACATAGCACAGAAGTTTTGTAAGGATTAGAAGGCAACTACAGTGTTGTGTGTATCAGAGCGCTACTAATCAAGCGCAACCTTCATTTACTAGATAAAGTACCCTGTCCTCCCTCGTCCCTCGCTTAATTTTGGCCCAAACAAAAGACAATCTTGAAAAATGTGGGTGAACTTTACGGGAACCCTTTGAGGATATAAACCCCTTCTTGTAAGATCGTCTCAATCAATTGTTATTGGTGGACTGATTAAGTCTTCTCCTTCATTAGTAGTTTGTGATGCGGTGACCCAGACTCTGAAAACCAGACCCTCTCAGCTAATCTGTAAATAAATTAAATAGATGTAACGTTGATCTCTCAATGCAAAAGTCTTCAAATATTGCCAATGTTCTAGGACCGACTTGGACATTCAATTAGCATCGTCCGAAGCACTGCAGCTATTGTTGCCCGGCTCTAGGGCAGGATTTATTGTGACAACATTAGCCGGAGATGTGCAGCAGCCACAATATAATACCAATCTCACCAAAGGCTATTGTCATAAAAGTGTTCCGCCGTTGTCCAGTAAGATCTTCTAATTCCATTCCCGAGACAAAGCACCCAATTCTGGGAGCGAAGTTGAGCCTCAAGCTGAAAAATATTCATCTACAAGTGAATCCTGCGAAGCCACAACCTGCTCAGAATATCCAACTGTTATATTGTACGACCCAGAATGACAAAAGAAAACTTTCAAAAGCAAAGAGCGCGTAGCTTCTCCCGCCATAAACAACTGCCGTGAGATGGACCCCGCACTTTGATCGGCCAACTGCTTTCCTCGTAGTGGTGGACATCTGGGCGATGTGCGATGGAGCGCTAGGATTATTTCCTTGAACAAGTAACTGGAGATTACGGTAGCTCTAGACAGCCGAGCTGTCACCGGAAACTTTGGGAAGATGACCGCTATGCTGGAGCAATATATGTCTTGCTCTTTGACAGGCAACTGAATAGCGATCGAGTGGTACATGTTGATACTGCAGATCTCCGAATGCGTGCATATCAAAATTATGCATATGAATAGCCTGTGTAGAACGAGGCTTCACAACTCCTCGAGTCACAGCTGATCGCGGTTCAGTGATTATGGTCAAACATTTAAAGAACGAGAATGCCCCTTTCTTCTCCCCCTGAAGCGTAACAGGATCATATAAGACAGTCAACTTCAACAGACATCATGAAGCTTTACATTGCCACTTGCGTTCTTTCCATGTCAGTTCTTGGCTCAGGACTTGTGGCTATCCGAAACCCCTTGAACAACTCCCCCAACGAACGAGATGCGACTGCAATGACTCGTAACACCGCCACTCGAGACTTCAAAGCAGAGTCCATTGGACTTTTCAGGCGAGATAAGAGCTGCGACATCGTTCACGTCGCTACCTGGGTCGGATGCTGGTGGCTTCCGAGCAAGACTGTGTCTGGGACAGATTTGGTGAAGATGATCGACGGGGATACCAACAATATTCCGTTCGAGTGTTATACCAGATGCAAATCGACTACTATCGAGGGAATCTCGTGAGTACTATGCCTATACCAGTCTGAACCTCCACTGACTTTGGAAGTGCTTGGTACTTTACCAGAAAGTACTCAAATAGTGGCCATGGTGGATGCTATGTCCCGTGAGTTATATCTCGTGAACCATTCTCTTCAGTCGTTCAAACTGTCAGGAGTCATTCATGCTAATTTCGAGATATTGACAGTGGTTACTATACTGACAACAATTGCCGTTCAAGTGAGTCCAATCAATATTTCTCAGACCTCGACAACAGGTTGGATGGACTACGGGAAAGCGAGCATGGACTTAATACTGACAGTTTCCTCGCAGCCGGTAGTGGTCACTTGCCGGAATGTAGATGGCACGCGAAAGACGAAAGAGACGCTGGCTGCAACTGAGCATGAGGCACAGGGCGTTGTTGGAGGGAGACTTATTTTCATTCCGTACATGCCAGAATTGGATTCAGCCGTTCCTTTCCAAAAGTCACTAGCAGATAAGGTAGTTTTTTCCACTTGCACACAACCGCTGTCCTCGTTTAGCGTCAATTTCAACCATATTTCAAACACCCCTAAAGATCTGTCCTCAAGTGCCTATGCCGTCCGTCCATGTGACTCGTACTCATGAGAATATCACACTTTGACTGGAGCAATGAGTAAGCATACGACTTAGAAAGAGGTACGGATATTGACTCACCCAAGCCATTGTCGAAGGACCAAGGCACTGTTCAGGTTGCAAGCGTTCGCTGAACATTCTCATTTGGTCAGAGTTCGACCAATCGTCGGTACCATTCTGGAGCAATGGTTAACTCAAAGGTGCTAGTCTGATTGGGAGAAGGTGCAGCTCTGCGGAAACGTCGGCAAATCCAGAGCGACATAAAATATCCTCCCTTAGAGTAAGAATCTCAGTATCCTAGAAGCCTTTTCACAAATCTTACTCCCTCCCGGCCAGGTTCTCGAATCTGGACATCGTTTCTTCCAGAATCCTCTTGGACTTCTGGTACTGCGGCTTATAAATTGGCATTAATAAAGCGACGGCTAACACAGCCGCTGCATGAAAGGCATGGAAGCTTCCCAGTCCATTGGTGTACCACATGTATGGACGGAACTTTGCAGTCTCTGACAGAACTTTGTGAATGTCTAGTAATGCTTCTGCAGAAGCAATGCACCGAATTTGTGAATCGTTTGGAACGTCAAGCCTCAGGATCGACTGCGCGAAGAATGGTCTGTGGAGGAGGAGGAACAGTTGGTGTGAGTAGCCGTGCAAAATGTGGAGATGGACTGTATGGTACGGTGGT
This sequence comes from Helotiales sp. F229, assembly GCA_002554605.1. NCBI lineage: Eukaryota > Fungi > Ascomycota > Leotiomycetes > Helotiales > Helotiales sp. F229. The sequence goes on along the minus strand of MXAW01000004.1, from coordinate 87,136 downwards.
AACTCTTCGAAGGTCGTATCCGTCATGTAGCGGGTTTCCCAACTCTCTTGAGCTGAACTTATTTGTTGATCCAAGGCTTGGATCCTCGCACGCGTCGGCTGCGTTGAGCCAAATGTCTCGCTGCAAATCTGAACCGTAATATTGTACAGCTCGAATTTGAACAGTAAGTATGACATCTGTGTTGGCCCAGAGAATGATTTTTGGATGCCATCGAGTGTGATCGCTTCGTCATTGACGTCTGCTGGTAGCTTCACCTCGCTTGAAATCTTCCAAGCCGGATCTGGGTTTCCAATGGCGGTATTCTGAATAGTGTAAAGCATCATAAAAGCTGCCCAGCATCGTCGTCTCTCTTCACACTGGATGGGGTCCAAGTTGAAAGCTGATGGATCAACATGGCAGACAAGAGCAATGGCGACATTGTGTGTCATTCCTGGCCCTGTCAGCATTTGAAGGAATACGGATGGACCAATTTACCGAGTAGAACGCAAGTGCGATCTTGACTGTATTGGGGGACAAAGTGTGGGGTGTATCAAGCTTGATTGTAGAAGATAGGCCAAAGCCACGGCTATATACAAAGAGGTAGGCTCGCTCTTTCCTTGCCACCTAACATCCCCCCCTCCAGTACAAGATCGCTGCTGTCCTCAGCAGAAAGAAGAGTATCGGGAGAAAGCGGCGAAGCCAACTCGACCGGGTAGATAAGAGGTTGAGGAGGTTGAAGAGAAGAAGTTGGAGGAGGTCGGAGAGAGAAGAAGTTGGAGGAGGTCGGAGAGAGGGGAAGTTGGAGGAGGTCAGAGAGAGAAGAAGTTGGAGGAGGTCGGAGAGAGGAGGTCGGAGAGAGGAGATGCTCGAGAGCGCTTCGAACCGGAGAAGAGGCGATGTTCCTCATCTATCGTACTACGTCTCGGAGGTGGATACGCGTTTTTACGTGCGGCGCACGGAAGCTCGTTGCCCTACTTGGTCGACTGCTGGACGCAGAATGGAATTGCTACCATATTGGGGGACAAAGTGTGGGGTGTATCAAGCTTGATTATAGAAGATAGGCCAAAGCCACGGCTATATACAAAGAGGTAGGCTCGCTCCTTCCTTGCCACCTAACAGACTGTGACCCACTGCATAGATAAAGAGGATCAGTGCTTGTAAAGATTGAACGTTATGTTTTCCCCAGAATACCCCTTGCTTAGCGAGACACTTCATGGCAGCTTCTCGATACCGCCGGCTCAACATGTGAATATTGTGGCACGGATCATGCCCTCTTGCAAGGTCTCGGAGTACTGGGTCATCTTCTTCAAGTCCAGTTACTGCCAAAGAGAGCAGAACAAACAGGATAGCTAAGAATGATACTGGCGTGGACGACGGACCTCAACAAACCTGGCATACAAGCATGGAAAGTTGGATCATGTAGGATACGAAAGAGCTAGAGAACGTCAACAACGTACGGGGAAAGGAGTACGGAGTTCTTACAGGAGAAAAGACCCCAAAGTACTGGTTCTTCAAATAGTCGCAATGCTGCATGTGAGGGAGGATCAACAATATCTCATCCGGAGTGGATACTGCAGAAGTGCTGAACGGAAACCCGGAGGATATTCCAAGATCGTTTTGGTCATCTAACGTTGGAGTTGCGATGGACAAGTTGGTATTTGCCAGCACAGAAGTTCATTGTGATGTTCGCGGTTCAAACCGGACATCTCCATCTTGTTCATTCCCAGCGACGCGCTCGACAAGCGCGCAGATGCGAGGGAAGCGAGTGAGCCGACAGAGTGACCCGCCACATTGAGTGCATAGTTTGGATGGGTGCTCATCTCTGCATCAATCGCGTCAATGATCTGAGTAGAGACCGAGTTCCAAGCCTCGAGGTATCCTTTATGCACCTTGCAATCATCACCCGTTAACAACGTGGTCTACTATATCAAGGGGGTGCCTTCTCACTGTAGAAGCATTGCAGTCTGTTATGCCGACAGCAGCGAAAGGGACTAAACCCTAGTTGAAATCTACAAACAGAACTTGAGCGTTTGACGTTCTTGAATGCGAGAACCAGTTCTTTCGCGGCATCGTCTCGGAAGAGGTACGCTTGAGTGTTTGTTTCTGTAACAACCAATTTTTTTGCTAGTGCGGCTCCAAAAGGAGGGGTCGTGCAAATAGCTGCGTAAGATGCTGCCGGGCATTTGGTGTAGCATGCGAATTTTGTGAATAGCGCGCTATCGACTGATGTGAGGAGATGATTAGTACATATTTTTGAGTAATTAGAATGGGGTATACAAGGAGGACGCACTGGGAGGGTTTGCGGCTAGTGCAAGACTTGGGAGTGGGAGGACGGTTGTAGCGGAACATACGAGATAGAGTGACGCTAGAGAAAGCATGTTGAGGCTCTGTGGAAGAGCGAATATAATCTGATACAGCCCGATGTTCTCTGACACAGCCTAATGTTTGTTCTGCTCTATGTGCCATCTCCTCCCTCCTTATATCTCACTGTGCGAAGTACCTGGTAAGGTTCACTCTCCTGGAATCACGTGTTGTTCCGAGACGACATTCCATGCGAGCCAATTCCGTTTCGGCCAGCCGTCAGACCTTGGAAGTCCTCGGAAAGTCTGCAACCCCCGTCTCTCAGCCATGGCCACACTCCGCATGTCAAAAATGTCCGAACCGGCATATCCTCGCGGTTCTAGCCTCGGCCATGACAAACCCTGTTAATACTCACTGCCCAGCAAGGGTGGACGAGACCCACCCCTTTCGTCCATGGTGTGGGAGATTAACAAGGCGGGGAAATCACTCCTTTTGCATGTGTTGGTTGTGTGGAAAAGACATCTGAAAGATGATCTGCACATGCTACCAAACGTTACCCTGAGCCTCGGATCTCCTAATCCTCTGATATTCAATCATATTCACAGCAGGGTTCCCGCCTGGTCATTCTTGGGGTACGAAGTCAGGCAAGTAACTTCGGCAGATATTCTAAACAGCCTAGTCTCATCATCTACTGGAAAGTGGCAAGTGATGCGAACACAAGACTTACAATATTTGGCAAAAAATATATAAAAAAACAGCCCAGGTTAACAAGTGCCGAGCAAAGATAAGCATGGCTGGCATTAATCACGAAGCTGGAACTTTTCTGGGATGAAACGTGACGTGAACCAACGACAGACAGCTGTCAGATTCAATCGCCAGCCCTGCATCAGGTCTTCTACAGTAGGTTGGCATATGTTGAGCGTTCACAGACTGACAGTACGTAAAATATAGTTTTAATGCTTGTCTGATAGCCAGACACAAATAATCCATCAGGGCCAGTCATGATCTGGAAACAATTTTCTCGCAAAGTATTCACAGGCCTGGTGTGGGATTTTGATATCCACCTGTGCATCGAGAACCGTAATTTGATCTTCAATCATCAGAGAGTATGGCCATGTAAGGACTTGATTGAGGGCGTGCACCAAATATGTGCCTAGGTTCAGGCCCAGTGAATAATATTATATTCGATTTCTGACCAGAGTCCCAAAGAGCTCATTACTTGGCCCCTATTACCATACGTTGTTTTTGTGGATTTCTGCGATTTTTGCTTATTCTATCCCTGAGATTTAGAGTTTCAGGTCTTTCAACAAATAATTAGAGAAAAGCTGCTGCTCATTGCTCCAGACCGTTGGATTGTCTGTAGCCCAAAATCGCTGGGAATATTGATCTGTTCAACGACCACTGTTTGATCGCATCACTTCATCATTCTAGCATACTATGGATTAAATGAGGGATATAGTAATAGGGACTACCGCATCTACCTTTGCGGAAACCATATTCTATTAGAGTTAACACTTGGGAGTATGCACATGTTTCATAGTTCCCCGCAGGACTTCGGACGAAGCCGATTTGACATCCGTTCACATCGCATCGAAACCATGAAGATCCCTAATTTTTGCGGAGTGTTCTTATCCTTGGCGCTTTCCCCGGATATCTGGTGCCCCGCTGATGTCTATCTTGCTGTAATATTCTCTATTAAGTATCTGGTTCGGCATACTGCATCTGGGTAACTGCCCGGAATCTCATATTTCTCATAATTATTTGTGGCTTTTTGACCCGACAGCTTCTTTCCCCAAGAAGCTCAAATGATTTTGCAGAATATGGACGATGAACATCGTTCTATCGCGAATCGACGAGACGAGACTCCGAGCTTTATGGAACCCAGAGTCCATCTTCAGAGGGCATGGCCATTGGTTTCCAACAGACACTCTGCCCCAGGCCAGTTATTATCTCGAGGTGACTACGCACAATACCGTGAAGATTGGCCGTTTCCACAACATTCTGAAGCACAATCGTGTACCACACCGATAGGCTTAGAAAGGGCAAGAGGACCACGCATTATAACACAGAGATCTTTGCAGTATGGACATAACCGCAGCAGGTCCTATGGGGCATATTCAGACAATTGGCCTCTCCAACCAGGCTTTCGAACACACCACGAGGGACTTCCGGCCAGCCCACAAAGCCGAGCTAGTCGAAGGCTCCAAAAAGAACAAACCTCGCGCTCTCTCCATGAATTCCAAGAAAAGGATTCGCCGCCAATTCCTCTACAGTCTGAGTATTACCAGAAACCAGTGTCTTTTCGTCAAAGTCCTCGGGCGAGTCGAGCATCCAGAAGCACCACAGAGATAGGCCACATTCAATACCGGGGATTTGTTGAAAGACAGCCCAGTTCTCAATCTATTCCGGACTCTTCAACAAAAACAGCCTGGGGGAGTCTTTCATCTCCTTTTCGGAAGGTCTTGAGTCAATATGAGACAAGTCAAATCGGTAACGACTCGGTATTAGAGGAGACAGGAGAAATCGCCGAAGAATACCCTCGCGGAATGAGACTGTTTTTGGTGCTTTTAAGTGCCGCTCTACCTTGTGTTGTGGTGCGTTCTCTTCATGCTAAGTCCTGCTCTTGACGGTGAAATTGACTAATTGTTGCACTGCAGGTGGTCTTAGACGATACAGTCATTGGTAATACCCGTCCCCAACAAAGCTTTCTATGCCCCCTACATCACTAACAGCCCATAGCAATCATACTTCTTCAACTTGTTTCCGAGTTTCACGAACCTGCCGATATTGGGTGGTATGCCTCGGCATATTTCCTCCCTCAGATGGTTCTCATGCCACTATATGGAAAATGCTATGCCCTGTGGAAAGTGAAGTGGTTGTTCATTTCGGCATTAGCTATTATCACCGGTAATCCGCTCATGAACTTCAGTGGCCAACTCTGACATGCTTAGTGGGTTCCATACTGTGTGCTATTGCGCAAACATCGGCCATATTCATCACCGGGCGTGCCATAGCTGGAGTTGGCGCTGCAGGTATCATTACGGGGGCAATGAGAATCATAGCTCTTGCAGCACGACGCAAATATCGACCCTTTCTCGAGGCTGCTAGCGCTATTGTTCTAGGTTTGCCTTCAAGTCGATACCTGCGAGATATTTGTCGCTAACCAAGATATATTTAGGAGCATGCACCGTGTCCGGGCCCATCATAGGGGGTGTTATTGCTAACAACATTGGATGGCGATGGTCGTTTTGGATCAACGTCCCAGTCGCTACCCTTTCAACGATGATAATATTCTTGTTTTGCCCGAAAGGACCGACTTCGTCCGTGCTCTTTAATCTTTCCGTGTGGGAGAAGGTCAGAAGGTTGGACCTTATTGGTGGATTACTTCTGATATCGAGCCTTGTGTGCCTGACTTGCGCCCTGCAGTCAATATCCACCTCGACAACGTTCAGTAACAGCGGGAAGTCGCTTGTAATTGGTGCTGTGGTCCCTTTAGCCGCATTTCTGGTCCACGCCAAATTCATCAGCTCTGAAATCTCGCTAACGCCTAGATGGCTATTGTCCATTAGAGCCGTCTGGAGCTGTTGTCTCGGGCTGTTCTTTCTTTTTGCGACCGCCATAAACTCCATCTTCTTTCTCGCGATATTCTTCCAGGTATGTATATTCCATCATAACACCAACACTGTGTTAACAGCAAACATTAGACTGTAGGCGGCCAGTCTGCCCAGGAGAGCGCGATCAGCCTACTCCCTTACGCAATTTCTGTTAGCATAGGGGCTTTCATAACAAGCTTGATTGTATCGAAAACCCGATACTATAACCCGTTCTTCGTGTGTGCTGGAGCTCTTCTCGCCACTGGTACGGGACTAATATGCACTTTCGATATAGACACATCTTTACGGACACGCATGATCTACCAGTCCATTTTAGGATCGGGCTTCGGATGTCTGATGCTGGCAAATGTCGCCGCTTGTCAGACATCTCTGGCGGATGAGCACCATTCCATAGCTCAGGGATTGACTTTCTTTTCTTCTTTATTAGGATCGTAAGCCAGCCCTTTAAAGTTCACAGTTTAGGCGGGAAATACTAACTCACTCCATCTCTAGTACAATCTCTCTGCCGGTATCTAGTACAATATTCAACAGGATTCTAAGGATGCGTATCGAGTCGCTTGACATACCGTTAATTATCAAGCTTTTGATCATATCGGACCCTGCCAAAGTTCAAGATGCCGTCCCAATACAGTATCAACAAATGGTGTTGGAGGTTCTCGTATACTCCATACGGAAAACTTTTCTTTTCGGCCTTACCTGCTCGATCCTCAGTGCAGTGTCTTTTCACTTTGTGCCGTGGATACCAACCATGTCTGTGCCAGACGAACGCCAACAAGAATCAACGAAGACTCCTGATCGTCCGCCGAGACTGCCATCCTTATCGTTCATGCCAGATACGGAAACGGAACGTTCGTGGGCATGGCTATCAAGTTGGGCGCGAGTGATGTCAACATCACGTGCTGGAACCCCGATATCGTTCATGAGCTCTGTACCGGAAAGAAGCTCGAGAAGAAGCTCGAGAATGGCGCCGGACTTAGCTATTGATTTAAGATGGGCCCAAAGTCCCCCTTGACTACTGGTCGGTGATTTTGGGAGCAACGATCTCATTGGATGGCGCCTAGCCAGCTTCATAGGGCTGCCAGCCAACTCTCATTGCACTGCTATATCATAATACCTCAACTTGTAATTTTCTGTCACGTTTTGTAAGCATTTACAGCGACTCAGCCTATTGCATGTTAAAACTGTATATCACAATTTTCCTTCGCACACTGCTCGTTTATAAGAAAGTGTGGCTTCAGTAGTGCCTTGAATAGTAGTAATAATAATCTTAAGACTACTAGCCAGACTGTAGCTGTAAGGACATAAATTCAAAGTTCTAACAAGTGTAGTATTCCTCTGTCTGTCAAAGTCATTGTCGTTGACAACAGCGTAACCGGCATTGGTGCTGTACAATGGCTTCGAGAGCGTACCTACTCAGACGTTAGACCGAACAAGGACCCGAGTGCCGTTGCGGATGTTGATTCCGCCAGCGTTGATTCCGTTAACGGCATTCAAGAAGTAGTTGTTGTAGAAGTGGCCGGTGCCGAAGCGGACGAGTGGAAAAGACAACTTTCATTCACAGGATCACGTTCAGCCATATTTGAGCAATATATCTTGAACTTTGATCTGCGTTATAAAGCTGCAGTTATAACGGAAAACAAGATTAAGATTTAGATGCCATGTCTCTAGTACCGTGATGACTTGCCTTCAAATGTTTATATTCCGAGTCTGGAGAAGTTGGTCCACGAACGGGGATTACGATCTCCTTGAATGGCGTATAATAAATTTATTACCCCGCAATTTTATTAACGTTACTCCCGAGTGGCTATCGTTTACTGTAGGAGCAAGCCAAGATTGCCGAGAGCAAGGAGGTACGACGGCTCGAGGTCTAACTCTAACCTGAGGTGGGACCCCATAATTTCGGCTTTATTACTAGATTTTACAAAGTCTAAGTGTTGTACAGGCACGGCTGCAGCTCGCCTAACTGCTCTTTTGGCACTACATATTTTCTAGATAGGGTTCTGCCATTGTATACCGCTTTAAAGGAGCATTTCCCCCTTTTATACTTTTTATTTAGATTTTATTTAATTAATTAACATATTTTATTAATTCAAGAACTTATAAAGCCTAAGTCTTATTGCGCATATTAGTTATAAGCCCTAGGACAAAGCTATTAAGTTTGTATTTTTATATATTATATGCAACTAATGAGATTAAAGCTTTTTAAGTTTTTTGGAGTTTTTGAGGTTTTATGAACTATCTATTACAATGTTTTTACCGCTATTTTAATATACCGCTTCTTTGATCCCAAAAATTTGCATAAGAACTTAAAGAAACTATAAATTTAAATCCTTTAGCTGCTTTTTATTTTTATTTTTTTTCTCAATTTCTTGAATTTCTTAAATTTTCCTTTATGCTTTAAACTTTTAAGAGCAACCTTTTTATCATAAACGACAAATTCACAGCTAAAGAGCTGTTGCTCACTTATAACAAGCGCACCTGGCTTATATGATTTTAAGCTTATAAGAATTTTTGTTGTTTAAATAAGATTTGAATAAAGCTTGATTTAGATGCTCCCAATTTAATAAGCCTATTGGACATAAAATTAACTGCTCTAATACTCCTCATTATTAAATATAAGATTAATAATACATAAGAGGCCAAAGCAATAATTAAGGATCAGGTTATTTAGGAAAGAAATATTAAAGACCTTGAGGCTAAGGGAGCAAAACCTGATAAAGCGAATTACAAAATAGTAACCTTAGAAAAAGTTATGACTAGGTTCAAGCTGCTTTTAATAGAGTACTTAATGCTTATGCCTTTTTAAAATGAAAAGGCAAAGAGTTATAAGGTTATTATAAAATGGGTTTAAAAGAATGTTAATAGTGATGTTTATAGCGCTATTTCCTTAAAAAGCAAAAACATTTATAGGCGCAATTGGATTATTTAATAATTGGTACAAACCTTTTGATAAAACTACGCTCCTTTAATATTAAGTGTTTTGATTCAAATTAAGAAAAATTATACCGCAATACTTTATAAAGCAATCCATTAATAACTTAAGCTTACTATTTGAATTTAAGAATAAAAATATACTTATTAAAAAGCGCTTTTTTATAATCTGGATTTTATGATAAAGAATTTAGTAATTCATATTTTTTTAAAAATAATAAAAGTTTAATTAGCTTTTTAATAAGCGTAACACAAGTTCACCAAGCTTTGAAAGAATATTACCTTAAGGAAACCTCACCTAATCACTTTGATTTAGTATAATATAGTGTTTGCAGCTTTGGTTAAACGATTGCAATTTGAATTGTTTTCTAAAAAGCCCACTGGGTTATATTCAATTGCTATTCTCAATAGCAGACCAAATGCTTCCAATAATAATAATAATAGGGTTTTTTTTTTTTTTTTTACTTTTGCCCCTCCAAATTGAGTAACTTTTTCAAAAACTGCGCTTGCATAATAGGTTCTTATTAACATAAACCATTGAAATACTTTCAATTATACTATTCTTTTAATAATTTTATTGAAAACAAATTGCGCAATTTATTTTTAATCAAAAAGATTAAGAAAACATACTTAAAGCTAGCCATTATTTTTATTAAATTTCAAAGCAAAACAAATAAACATAGCTGAAAAATGCTTTTTATTTAATAAATTATAGGCTTTTTTAATAACTGCCCTTTTAATTGCTTCTTTTCAATTAATAATATTAAAGCAATTTAATTATTAAAACCTTTAGCGCCAGCATATTTTAAAAAGATAGTTTTTGTGATAATTAGCCCTTAATTGCTTAATTTTATAATAAAAGCAATTGAAGTATATATTATATAAGACTTTAATTATTACCCATTCTCCGGGAGCATTTTGGTTAATAATAGAATTGCAGTTTATTTAATGAACTTAATTAATTTTTTAATTCCTGGCTTTTTTGTAAAAGCAATTATTAATGATACTATTAAGGCTAGTATTTTAAGCTTGCCAATGAAAGGATGGGGTATTTGCCTAATGTCAAGTGCTTTTAATAGAGAGAATAGGCCAAATATAATAAATTTAGAGCTTATTAATATTACTATTGTTGAGGGTTTTAATGTTAATATTATTTTAAAGGCTTGTTTATTAAAAGAAGAAATTTGATATAATGATTTAAACTATATTTTGCACTATGGATTAGTAAAAAGCAATGTGATTATTAAAAACTTAGAATGCCACGCAAATTTAGCTTTTTTTGAATATAAACTTGACAATTATTCTTTTGCCTTATTAATTGCTTTTGGTACATTAAAATGCCCTGATTTTGGATTTTTAATATTTCCAATAATAACAAAAAATATTTAATAAAGTTTTTAATTAAGCAAGTGTTATTTAAGACCTTAATAAAACATAGCGCATTTGTGGCACTTTTGCGCAGGGCACCTAGGGAAAAAAGCATTATAAGCATTAGTAAAAAATGTTTGCAATATTGAAATTTTAGGCCTTATAAGGGTAGAATACGAGTAATGTACTTTAATAATAATATATTAAAATGTTAATTGGCAATTATTTAAAAAAAAAGCTACTTAATCTTTTTATTAAATCACCTGGGATTTATTTGATTATTTTCCTAGGTTTAATGAAAGCAATTGGCTCCTCTTAATTAAAAACAAATTTATAGGAGTTTTTTATGGCTTTATACTTAAAAACAAAGGATTAAATATAGTATTAGCTGTTTTCCAATCTTTTAAATAATAGATAAAATAGCAATTTGGCTTTTTTATTTATAAAATTTATTAAAATAATAAAACTTTAATTATTAAATTAAATAAAATAATTTAATTTGAGAAATAGACCCACAAGAGCGGTATTGATCTAGAACTTATGCCATTATATACCCATAAGCCAAATAAGAAAATAGAGCAAGTAGACAAAGAAATTATTGAAAAAGCAATTAAAATACGCTTTGCTGCCAATTTCCTTAAGGCATTATAGCCTAAAATTGTTTTTGCGGTAATATACTTTTATAATATAAATCCTTTAACACAAAAGACATTTAAAAGTTTAAATAAGATACTCTACCTTTAGTTTAAATAATACTTTAAGTAATATAACCCAAAGTTACTCATTAAACTCACCACTAATTTATAGCCTAATTAGAGCGGGATTTATACATACGGGTTACGCGTATACTTATTGTTAAAAGATTAAAAAGCGCTTTACAAAAGGAGAGCTTTTAAAGTTAACCCAAAAGCACATATTAGATATTTGATTAGTTATGTCTTATTTAATATATACAAGATCTAAGTGCCTTAATTATAGTATGTAATAATCATAAAGAATGTCATTTTTAATAAAACCCTATTCTTTACCTCTTTTAATATCAAGAAAGCAGCTAGCCAGCTATACGCAAGATTTTAAGAAATAACCGAGTTGTTTTAAAAAGACGAGATAGGGGCTTAGGATACTGAGTACATGTTGATAAACCGCTTAAACGCCGATAATATGCTATAATTAAACGCTGGTGTTTTTTTTTTGAATAAAAGCAATTAAGTAAAGCTTTAAAAGCTATAGAAATTGAAGAGCCTATTAATTTAGGAGTAGCAATAATACTTTTAGTTAAATTTAAGTTTATAACCTTGAGGATAGAACAATCTCCCCTTGAATTAATAAATTTAGATATTAAACCTTCAATTAAGCCCTTAACTGACTTAGTGCCTGTTAGTGAGAATTTGGGAATAAAAATACGAAGGAGTATTAGATTTTTAATTTATAAGTACTTTAATCAAGTTTTATAAAGTATTAATATATTAAAATAGTTAGTAATATTAAGCGCAATTGAAAAAAGTGTTTTATGTAGTATAATAAATCTCAAAAGATTTGATATAAATATAAAACGCAAATTGATTTTATAAATTGTTTTACAAACTTAGGAGCCATATGACCTAAAGCAAGGTTTTGAAAAGCAATAAAAAACATTTAAGAGTGTTAAACCTAAGCTTATAAAAGTTTTACTTTAAGCAATTAAGGCTAAAGAACTTTTTAAACATAATGATTTTTATAATGCTAAGCCGCGGATAAAACAGCTCCTGTTGTTTCCGGTAAAAGATTAAAATTAAGAGCTATTTAAACCTTTGAAAAAGAAGAGGGTACTTTTAAAATCAAATAATAAAGGTCGAAAGACTAAAGTTATAAGATAATTAATACAACCTAATTGTAGTGTGTATTTTATTATAATAAAAGAATTATTAAAAGGCGCATTAAATCTAATAAGTAATTGCGAATATTTTGAAGATTTTTTGGCTATCTTTTGGCCTAGTCAAAAAAAGGTGCGCAATAATGGAAAAAATTTGAGAGTAGTTTATGCTATAATTGCAGCGTTTGTTTTTAATAATGTCGAAATTTAATAATCAATTGCTTTTCCCAAAATTTATCAATTGTAACTTTTAAAGGCATCATTAAATTAAAGAGATTTTCAATATTATTTTTTTGGGAAACAATTTAGAGCCGGAGTTATTATAGAGATTATTAATTTGAAATTGCGCAATTACTGGAAGATAGTAAAGCATAGCTATGCCTTTGAATAATTGATTCCTTTAAAATTGGTTTTTATTTATAAGATAGATTTTGATAGTTATTTAATTAAATGTTGCTTTTGAGTAGTAGTTAGAAGGGACTTATAATCTAAAATCTTTATTTTGTTAATATATACTGCAACTTTAGCTGTTTGCTTATTTAGAATTGCTATAGTTATAATAGCTTAATTTGATTTAGAAATGAAACAGTTTGATGTTATTAATGCATTTATTAATACAAAAAGAGATGATTTAGCTGTTTGCGTATATTGCTATCTTCCCAATGGCTTTAAACAAAACGGAATGTTAATAGAAGTCGACCGCGCTTTTTATGAATTTAGAGACTCCCTAGCACTATAATACGGCAACTTTATAATAACTTTTTAAATTCTTAAATTGCTTTCTTATAAAGAAAAGCCTTGTATATTTATAAATAAACAACGTATAGTGTTTGTGGTGTTTTATGTTAATGATATCCAAATGCTATATTATGTTTTAGCAATTCCAAAAGCACAATTGATAATAGATAGATTAAATTTGGTGTATGAGCTTACTGAAGGACAAGAAATAGTATGGTTTCTAGGGATTTGAATTATTAAGGATTAATAGGCTAAGACAGTCTTCTTAATATATGACAATTATATTTAGAAGGTTGTTTTGCGTTTTGGATTTGTTGATAGGAATTGTTTGAGCATTTTATTACCTTATATAAAATTTATTAAGAATTTTAGGAAAGCAACTTTTGAAAAAATTAAAGAATATTAAAAAAAGTTGGTTTAGTGTTTTATATTATAATTATATTGCGCGCGGACATTGCTTTTGCAATTTTAAAACTTTCTTATTTTTTGATTAATTTTTTAAAGGAGCATCTCATTATTATTAATTGGACAATTTGATATTTTTTTAAAACCTAATTTTTAGGAATAGTTTACATTTGCCAAATACGCGCTTTCTATTTAATTATAGCCTTAAATACTTCTTTTGATAATAACCTTAAAACTAAACGCTCCTCTCAAAAGTATATCATTATACTTTTTAGTGGTTTGATTTTATAGAGAGCAGCTTGTTAAGATACAATTATTATTTTAACTATTTAAGCAGAGCTTCTTAGGGTTAAATATACAACAAAAGAGGTTATGGCATTTTAATAATTTTTTTTAAAATTATACTTAAATATAAGAGCAGTTTGGATAATCTTTTACAATAATATTTAAATAATTTAATTAATTATTAAGGAAAACAAGCGCATTTTAATCAAGCTCCGCTATATTAATATTTAGAATATGTAATTATATTAAAAATATTAAAAGAATAGTTTTTTAGTGGAGTATTTACTTATAAGCTTTATACTTACGAATGGATTTATTAAGAATTTAAGCCAATAAAAATTTGAAGATTTTATTACTTTTATTAATTTGATAAATGTATAGGCTTAATTAAAGCAATTCTTTAAAAAAGCTTGTTTTTAAATAGCTTTTTTTTTACACTCTTTATTTTTTTATTTATAATATTTTTTATATTTATTATTATTTCTTTTAAAAAGCTTCTAATTTTGAATTATTTGTATTACTGCAGTATTTATAATTGCTCTCAAAATTATTTCATTTTAGAAAAATAAACGCAACGCAAACTATAGTAATAAGGAAACATTTTAAGGTAATAAAAAAAGTTCCCAAGCCTTAAAAAGAGCAACTTAATTGATTAAAAGGCTTAAAACAATCTGAACAAAATTATCAAAAGAATTGGCAATCATTTTAATGATTTTAATAATTTGTTGCTTTATAATAACAGCTTTCTCTTTTAAAAAAAGGCGCACTTAAATTCTATCACCCAAAAGAGCATCAAAAAGATTAACAAAGCCATCAATTGCTTTCAAACTATACTTAAGAACAAACAAGCCCGCAGCAACCTTTCTTATTTTAGCCCAAAAGCCAATAAGCGGATTAAATTGCTTTTTCTTCTTCTTCATACCCTTGTCATACTTCTTTTTATTCTAAATTTTTTTATTTATATATAAAAACAATTAATTAATTACATTTCAGAAAATAGATTTAGAATATTTTAATAAAAAAAACAATTTACTATTAATAACTTAGCTAAGGCTATAATAACAAAAGGGGCCATTAATACCAACACCAGAAGCAACCCAAACAGCGCGAGCTATAGGAGCAACAAGGATAATACCACCCATTTTCTTCATTATCAAATAAACGCTTTTGAGCTTGGTTAATTTTTATATAAGTTAATATATTTAATTGTTTTAAATTAAATAAACTTATTTTAAAAGAAGAGCTTTTATTATTAAAAGCATCCCAATATTTCAAAAACATAATCAAAACATTAGGGAAAGGGGGGTAGCAAGTATGGTTATTGTTAGCGCAATTGAAATAGCGCGAGTTACCCATAATATTATAATAAAGGCCTATGCTTTTGTTTTGGATTGCTTTTTTTATATAACCCCGGTAAGGGATCGATTTCTTTTTATTGTAACGGTCCGTTATTTACTCGGTGTAAATACAGAAGGCTGCGGTTGATCTCTGATGATCGAGAAGTAGGTGTATCACATATAGGGTAAGACAGTTACTAATATAGTTGAAAATACTATTTGAAGTTATGACGTGCGCGATAAGACTCAGGCTTTGCAAGCATTTGAATTAATAAAATGTGTTGATTAATTAAGTAAAATTTAAGTAAAAAGTGTGAAAGGGGGAAGTGCTTTCTTAAGGCGGTATATAGTGGCAGAACCCTATTTAGAAAGTGTGCAATGCCAAGAGAGCAGTTTAGGCGAGCTGCAGCCGTGCTTGTATGATATATCCCTTAGTTAAATAATAATGGGAGTTGCTTTTATTGTGGTTGGCTATTAAGCGAGCTATTAAAAATAATAAAAATTAGGCAAATAATTGCATTATATAGATAAAGAGTTGCTTTTTTTCATTTATAAACCTTAAGCTTTTAATAAAAGAATGATTTTTGATTTGCTTTTGATTTATATTAATTATAATTAATTAAATAAATAAATAATTAAATTAATTGCTTCCCTTGCAAAGATGGGTGCTGAATTTTATTGATTTGCTTATAAGAGCGCTATTTTCTTCCTTATAAGTTCGATTTGAAGAATGTGAAACTTATTTAAATAATTAATTAATTGCTTATAGGCTAAGAGATTTTTGGTCAAGGCTTTGGGTAAGCAGGCTATTTGGGCTGCTTTTATTGATTGGGTTTAAAAGGAGAAGGTTGCTGGTAAAAAGAGATTGGTCCCTTGCTGGGGTTATATAAAGGGAGTAATCCAAAACAAAGGCATAAGCTTTTATTATAATGTTATAGGTGGCTTGCGCTGTTTTAATTGCGCTAGCAATAATCATGCTTGCTGCCCCCCTTTTCCTAGTGTTTTGGCTGCGTTCTTGAAGTATTGGAATGCTTTTAGCAATAAGAGCTTCTTTTTTGAAATAAGTTTATTTAATTTAAAATAATTGAATATATTAACTTATATAAAAGTTAATTGAGCTTAAAAGCGCTTATTTGGCAGTGAAAAAAATGAGTGGTGCTATTTTTGTTGCTTTTGCAGCTTGCGCTATTTGGGTTGCTTTTAGTATTAGTATTGGTGGCCCCTTTTGCTATCATAGCCTTGGCCAGGTTATTAATGGTAAGTTGCTTTTTTTATTAAAATATTCTAAATTTATTTTTTAAAATGCAATTAATTAATTGCTTTTATATATAAATAAAAAGACTTAGAATGAAAAGAAGCATAATAAAAGTATGAAGGAAAAAAAGAAAAAGCAATCTGATTTGCTTGCTGGCCTTTAAGCTAAAATAAGAGAGGTTGCTGCTAGCTTATTTATTTTTAAGCATAAATTAAAAGCAATTAATGATTTTGCTGATTTTTTTGATGCCTTTTTGGGTAATGGAATTTAGGTGCGCTTTTTTTTAAAAAAGGAAGCTGCTATTGCAAAGCAATAAATTATTAAAATTATTAAAATAATTGCCAATTTTTTTAATAATCTTGTTTGGGTTGTTTTAAGCCTTTTAATTAATTGAATTGCTTTTTTTAAGGCTTGGGAACCTTTTTTGTTATCCCAAAATATCCTTTTATTATTATAATTTGCATTGCATTTGTTTTTCCGAAATAAAATAATCTTGAAAGCAATTGTGAATATTGCAGTAATACAAATAATTCAAAAAATCAAAAGCTTTTTAAAAGAAATAATAAAAAACATAAGAAATATTATAAATGAGAGAATAAAAAGTGTAAAAAGATAGCTATTTAAAAACGAGCTTTTTTAGAGAATTGCTTTAGTTGAGCCCATACATTCATTAAGTTAATGAAAGCAACAAAATCTTTGAATTTCTGTCGGCTTAGGTTTTTAATGAGTTTATCCGCAAGCATAAAGCTTATGAGTAAATATTTTATTGAAAAATTACCTTTTTAATATTTTTAATATAATTATATATTTTAAATATTAATGTGGCAAAGCTTGGTTAAGATGCGCTTGTTTTCCCCGACAATTAGTTGAATTATTTGAATATTATTGCAAAAGATTATTTAAGCTGCTTTCATATTTAGGCGTAATTTTAAAAAGAATTGTTGAAGTGTTATAATCTTTTTTGCTGTATGTTTAATCTTAAGAAGCTTTGCTTGAGTAGTTAAAGTAATGCTTATATTTTGATGAATTGCTTTTCATAGAATTAAATTATTAAAGAGCATAATAATATATTTTTGAGAAGAGCATTTAATTTTAAGATTATTGCCAAAGGAAGTATTTGAGGTTATGATTAAGTGGGAAGCGCGCATTTGGCAAATGTAAACTATTGCCAAAAATTAGGTTTTAAAAAGATATTGAATTATTTAATTAATAATAATAAGATGCTCTTTTAAGGGATTAATCAAGAAGTAAAAGAGCTTTAAAGCTGCAAAAGCAATGTTTGCGCGCAATATGATTGCAGTATAAAGCATTAAATCAATTTTTTTTGATATTTTTTGATTTTTTCAAGGGTTGCTTTCCTAGGATTCTTAATAAATTCCGTATGAGGTAATAAGGTGCTTGGGCAGCTTTTATCAACAAATCCAAAACGCAGAGCAATTTTTTAAATATAATTATTATATACTAGGAAGATTATTTTAATTTGTTGATTCCTAATAATTCGAATCCTTAAAAATCATGCTGTTTTTTGTTTTTTAATGAGCTTATATGCTAAGTTTAATTCATTTATTATTAGTTGCGCTTTTGGAATTGTTGAAGCGTGATATAGTATTTAAATATTATTAATATAAAATATCATAAATATTATATATTGCTTATTTATAAACATATAAGGCTTTTTTTTTATAAAAAAGCAATTTGAGAGTTTGAAGAGTTGTTATAAAATTGCTGTATCATAATGCTGGGGAATTTTTGAGTTCATAGAGAGCACGGTCAACTTTCATTAATATTCCATTTTATTTAAATCCATTAGGAAGATAATAGCGTATGCAAGCAATTAAATTATCTTTTTTTGCATTAATAAATGCATTAATAATATTAAATTATTTTATTTCCAAATCAAATTAAGCTATTATAGCCATGGCGGTTTTAAATGAGCAAGCAGCTAAAGTTGCGGCATATATTAATAAAATAAAAGTTTTAAATTATAAGTCCCTTTTAATCATTATTCAAAAGCAATATTTAATTAAATAATTGTTGGAATCTATTTTATAAATAAAAACCCATTTTAAAGGAATTGGTTGCTCAAAGGCGTAGCTGTACTTTATTACCTTTTAGCAATTGCGCGATTCTAAATTAGTAATTTTCGTAATAGCTTCGGCTTTGAAGTGCTCCCTAAGAGGATGGTGTTAAAGATTTCTTTAATTTAATGATGCTTTTGAAAGTTGCGATTAATGAATTTTGGGAAGAGCAACTGATTATCAAATTTTGATATTATTAAAAACAAATGCTGCAATTATAGCGTAAATTGCTTTTAAATCCTTTTTGTTATTATGCACCTTTTTTTAATTAAGCCAAAAGATAGCTAAAAAGTTTTTAAGGTGCTTGCAATTGCTTGTTAGGTTTAATGCGCTTTTTAATAATTTTTTTGTTATGGTAAAGTATATATTATGATTGGGTTGCGTTGATTATTTTATAACTTTAGTTTTTCGATTTTTATTATTTGATTTTAGAGGCACCCTTTTTCTTTTTAAGGGTTTGAGTAGCTTTTAATTTTGATTTTCCGCTGGGAGCAATAGGAGCTGTTTTGTTCGCGGCTTAGCATTATAGAAATTATTGTGTTTAAAAAGCTTTTTAGCCTCAATTGCTTAAGGTAAAGCTTTTATAAGCTTAGGTTTAATATTTTTAAATATTTTTTATTGCTTTTTAAAACCTTGCTTTAGGTTGTGTGGCTTTCAAGCTTGTAAAACAACTTATGAAATCGATTTATGCTTCGCATTCATATTGAATCTTTTAGGATTTATTATATTATATAAGACACTTTTTTTAATTGCGCTTGGTGCCGCTAATTGTTTTGATATGTTGACACTTTGTAAGACCTAATCAAGGTGCTTGTGAGTTAGAAATTTAGTGCTTCTTTGTATTTTTATCCTTGAATTTTTATTAATAGGCATTAAGTTAGTTGAGGGCTTAATTGAAGGTTTAGTATTTAAGTTTATTAATTTAGGGGGAGATTGCTTTACCCTTAAGGTTATAAACTTAAATTTAATTGGAGGCGTTGTTGTTATCCTCGAGTTGATAGGCTCCTTGATTTTCATAGCTTTCAAAGCTTTACTTAGTTGCTTTTGTTTAAAAGAAATACTAGCGTTTAATTTTAGCGTATTATTAGCGTTTAAGCGGTTTATTAATATATATTTAGCGTTTTGAGCCCTCATCTTATTTTTTTAAAGCAATTTAGCTATTTTTTAAAGTTTTGCGCGCGGCTGGCCGGCCGCTTTTTTAATATTAAAAAAGATAAAGAATAGGGTTTTATTGAAAGTAATGTTTTTTATAATTATTACATGCTGTAATTGAAGCACTTAGATTTTGTATATATTGGATGAGACGTAATTAATTAAATATTCGATATGCGCTTTTAAGTTAATTTTAAAAGCTTTTCTTTTGCGGAGCGCTTTTTGATTTTTTGATAATAGGTATGCATGCAATTTATATGCATAAATTCCGCTTTAATTAGGCTATAAATTAGTGATGAATTTAATGAGTAACTTTAGGTTGTACTATTTAAAGTATTATTTGAATTAAAGATGGAGCATCTTATTTGGATTTTTAAATGCCTTTTATGCTAAAGGACTTATATTATAAAGGTATATTGCTGCAAGAATGATTTTAGGTTATAATGCTTTAAGAAAATTAGCAATAAAACGCATTTTAATTGCTTTTTTAATAATTTCCTTACCTGCTTGCTTTATTTTTTCATTTAGCTTATGGGTATATAATAGCATGAGTTTTAGGTTGATACCGCTTTTGTAGGTTCATTTCTTAAATTGAATTGCTTTATTTAGTTCAATAATTAAAGTTTTATTATTTTGGCGAATTTTATAGATAAAGAAGCCAAATTGCTATTTTGTTTATTGTTTAAAAGGTTGGAGAGCAATTAATATTATGTTTAATCCTTTGCTTTTAAATATAAAATCATAAAAAACTTTTATGAATTCGTTTTTGATTAAAAGGAGCTAATTGCTTTTATTAAACCTAAGAGAATAATCAAATAAATCCTAAGTAATTTGATAGAAAAGTTGGGTAGCTCTTTTTTTAGATGATTGCCAATTAATATTTTAATGTGCTATTGCCAAAGCACATTGCTTGCATTTTACCTTTGTGAGGCCTAGAATTTCAATATTGCAAGCATTTTTTATTAATGCTTATAGTGCTTTTTTCCTTAGGTGCCTTGCGCAAAGGTGCTATAAGTGCGCTATGTTTTATTAAGGTCTTAGGTAACGCCTGCTTAATTAAAAACTTTATCAAATGCTTTTTGTTATTATTAAAAACATTAAAAGTTTAAAATTAGAGCGTTTTAATGCATTGAGAGCAATTAATGGGGCAAAAGAGTAATTATTAAATTTGTATTTAAAGAAGGCTAAATTTGTGTGGCGTTTTAAGTTTTTGATAATCACATTGCTTTTTATTGATTCATAGCGCAAAGTATAATTTAAACCACTATATTAGATTTCTTTTTTTAGTAAACAAGCCTCTAAAATAATATTAATATTAAAACCTTTAATAATAGCAATGTCAATAAGCTTTAAGTCTATTATATTTGGCCCATTTTTTTTATTAAAAGCACTTGATATTAGGCGAGTACCCCATCCTTTTATTAGCAGGCTTGAAATACCAGCTTTAATAGCGTTATTAATAATTGCTTTTATAAAGGAGTTAAGGATCAAAAAATTAATTAAGTTCATTAAATAAACTGCGGCTCCATTATTAACCAAAGTGCTCCCAAAGAATAGGTAATGATCAAAGTCTTATGTAGCGTATACTCCAATTGCTTTCATTGCAAAGTCAAGTAATTGAAAGCTGATTATCGCAAAAACTATCTTTTTAGAATATGCTAATGCCAAAGGTTTTGATAATTGGGTTGCTTTAATATTGTTAATTAAAGGGGAGCAATTGAAAAAGCGGTTATTAAAAAAGCTTATGATTTATTAAATGGGAAGCATTTTTCAATCACATTTATTTGCTTTGCTTTAAAATTTAATAAAAATAATGGCTAGCTTTAAGCATATTTCCTTAATTTTTTTGATTAAAGGTAAATTGCGCAATTTGTTTTTAGTAAAACCATTAAAGGAATAGCGCAATTGGAAGCATTTTAATAACTTATATTAATAAGAACTTATTGCGCAGGCGCAATTTTTGAAAAAGTTATCCAATTTGAAAGGGCAAAAGCAAAAGGAAGAGGAAAACTTATTATTATTATTAAAAACATTTGATTTGCCATTGAGAATAGCAATTGAATATAACCTAATAAGCTTTTCAGAAAACAATTTGAGTTGCGATCGTTTAGCCAAAACTGCAAACATTATATTATACTAAATCAAAGTAATTGGGTGAGGTCTTTTTAAGGTGATATTCTTCCAAAGCTCGGCGGACTTGTATTGCGCCTATTAGGGAGCTAATCAAATTTTTACTATTTTTAAAAAAGTATAAGTTGCTAAATTTCCTATTATAAAATCCAAATTATAAAAGAGCGCTTTTTAATAAGCACGTCTTTATTCCTAAATCCAAATAATAGGCTTAAATTGTTGATAGGTTGCTTTATGAAGCATTGCGATATAATTCTCCTTAATTTAAATCAAAACACTTAATGCTGAAGGAGCGTAATTTTGTCGGAGGGTTTGCACCAATTATTAAATAATCCAATTGCGCCTATAAGTGTTTTTGCTTTTCAGGGAGACAGCGCTATAAACGTCATTATTAACGTGCTTTTAAACCCATTTTATAGCGGCTTTATAGCTTCTTATCTTTTTATTCCAAAAAGGCATAAGCATTAAGTATTTTGTTAAAAGCAGCTTGAACTTAGCCGCAACCTTTTTTAGGATTGCTATCTTATAATTCGCTTTATTAAGCTTCGCTCCCTTAACCTCAAAATCTTTAATATTTTTTTCCTAAGCAACCTGAGCCTTGATTATTATTTTGGCCTTTTGTGTATCATTAATTTTATATTTGATAATAAGGAATATTAAAGCAGTTGGTTCTGTATCCAATAAGCTTATTGAGTTGGGAGCATTTGGATCAAGCTTTGTTTAGACCTTATTTAAACGACAAAAGTCCTTATAAGCTTGAAATCATATAAGCTAAGTGCGTTTGTTGTAAATAAGCAACAGCTTTTTAGCTATGGATTTATTATTTATTGTGAAGAGGTTGCTTTTAAAAGCTTGAAGCATAAAGGAAAATTTAAGGAATTTGAGGAATTGAGGGAAGAAAAAAGAATTAGGAGCAATTGAAGAATTTAAATTCACAGCTTTTTTAGGTTTTTATGCAAGTTATTGGGATTAAAAAAGCGGTGTATTAAAATAGCGATGAAAATTTTGCAACAGGTAATTTGCAGAACCTCAAGAACTTCAAGGAACTTAAGGAGCTTTAATTTAATCAGCTGCATGCAATATAAAAGAATACTAACTTAATAGCTTTATTATGGGGCTCATAATTGACGTGCGCAATAAGACTTAGGCTTTGCAAGCATTTGAATTAATAGAATGTGTTAATTAATTAAATAAAATCTAAATAAAGAGTGTGAAAAGGGGAAATGCTCCCCTAAGGCGGTATACAATGGCAGAACCCTATCTAGAAAGTGTGCAGTGCCAAGAGAGCAGTTTAGGCGAGCTGCAGCCGTGCCTGTACGACAAGTTAAGTACAAAACTCTTATTTAATAATAGACATACCAGTCTTATATAGAACCTTCGTTCCCTTAGGTCCCCATAGAGCCTTGAACTCTAAGGCTCTTAGAGCCTTAGATCTTAAAGTTCCAAAGGATCCAATTATTACGTGACCTTTGTTTTTATAATATTTTTTAGTCTTGGTTTCTCTATATAATAGGAGCTACTGAGCCTTAAGGCTAAGACATACGTAATACCTCTACTAGGTATATTCGTAACACTATCCCCCTCTTAACCTAACGTAGTCCTTATATTTAAATATACCAAAGGAAATGTCGTTGTTTTAACTGTGTTTATTATTACTGTAACTGTGTGATTTTAAATGAAAAGTCCTAGCGTTGTAAGGAGTGTGTTCGTCGTGGCACGAAATGTGACGCCTTTTAAACTTCCGTAAACGACTTCTAAAGCCTATAGATAAAGGAAGATCGTCTAAAGTTCAAAAAGGACATGGCCTTTGAAGCGGCTATAGCCGGCCTTGTTCGCGTCCGCGAGCTCGAGTTCCGTTAAGCAAAACTCCATAAAAAAAAATGCTTCGTCATAGCCTAAAAACTCTAGACGAGTTAGACACTACTAAAGAAAAGGACAAAAAAGAGGCAGAAGCGCGGGAAACAAAAGAACAAAGGCAACGTGCCTTTTTTATTTCTTAACCCAGCGACGTACCGCCTAACCTTTCGTATATTAGCGAGGCGTTACTAGACTTCGGGGATTCGTTCTAAGAAAACTTAGGTTTTGTTAATAGAACCTTCGGAATAACCTAAGGCAATAGAGGTTAGATCTGGGTTTCTAGGTATTTTCCGATTATAGGTACCTTTTTTATTTAATTAAATATTTAACAATACCGCGGAAATACTGACAATCGAGAATAGTCTTTACTTCGTATTTGGCGTTCGGGTTAATCGGTTATATTTTGGTGACAAGAGCAAATAGTACTCTTAGTGGTATTAGTTCGAGGAGGGATATATAAAATACCGGATAAATATTCATTGTCCTAAAAAACGTTAGTTAATAATTGACTAGTCTTTTGACTTTTACAATTTTAAATGGCTTTAGTTTTTTATAATTTAACTTATGACTTAGTTGTTTTGTCGCAATATTCTTTTAAAATAAATAAACTTTATCCCCCTTTTTAAACGTTAGTCTTATATTACGCTTTTTATTATAGTAAATCGCTGATTTTTGTACTATAAATAGAATATCAACTAATAATTCTTTATACAGTTACTTTAGTTCGTCTCCTTATAGTATGGCTTTTTGTGCAGTCCTTTGACCTATAATTAGTGTATTATATACCATTGGGTTATACCTATAATTTGCGTAAAACAGCAATACTCTAATAGTCTTTTGGTTTATGCTGTTATATATAAATTAGGCAAATAAAAATAATTAAACCCAATTGTTTTATTTATAGTTCACATAATATTAAAGATAAGTTTTTATTATTTAATTGATTCGTTCTATTTATATATTTATTTAAAGGTAAAAAGCCATTGATATTTTCTGTTTTATCTTTAAAAATACAATCAGAGTTTTCCAAAACTTTGAAATAAAGAGCTTGTCTTTATCTAAAATCATTTTGTTTAATATTCTGTGATTTGCAAAAATTGTTCGAAGAAATACCTGCGCTATTGGTAATGCGTTTTGGGTTCTTAGTACTAGTATTATATACGCGTACTTAATGAACCTATCCGTGATTACACAAATTGAATCGTATTCGATTTTTATGATTAAGTCCTTTAAAAATAATAATTCGACTATAAAGTCTAAAGTAATTGACTTTTATAAGCGTAGTAGTATAATTGGCGACTTTATAAACCTATATAAAACATAATATAATGCCTTATTCCGGATATATATATTATATAATAATATTACGTCTTTAACTACTTTTTTTATATTTAAGAAATAGTATTCTTTAGAAAGCCTTAACAATGTTTTGGCAATTCTTTGGTATCTATAAGCCGGTAACTTATACTGTTCTTTAACAAAGTCCGCTTTATTTTGTATTAAGACGTAAACTTGTCTTTAATACAAAAGAGCCTTAATAATAGTAAAAGAGAAATCTTTATTTAATTGTTTTTTTTACTCGACTATTACTAAGTTGTAGTTGTAGTTTTTTTAAATTTTCTTAAAAAGACGGCTTGTTGCCGCCAGTTATTTGTGGTTAATTATTAATGAGTCGTCATCTTATTTAAATATGGTATATAATTTATACGTTTTGTTTGCGAAATATTCTGGTTTTTTATTAAAAACGTTGGCCTTGGCGTTTTCCGTTTTTTTGACATAAGAAATTCGAAGTTTTATAATAAAGAGTGTTTTATATCATCAAACCTAGCGTTGGTTTAGTTTTTTAATAATAATAAAATAAATGAGATTTTTATAGTCCGTTAAAATCTGTACTTTATAAATAACGCCTTTGAGATAAACCCTTTATTCACGTATTACGTCTATAATTATTAATAATTCTTTATTATATATGTTGTAGTTAAGTTTTACTAATAATAGTTTCCGCGAATAATAAACGATTAGTTATTATTTCCCGTCCTCGCCCGGTTAATTAAGTACGGCGCCGATAACGTAATCCGAAGAATCCATCTTTATGTATATTTAATTGTCAAGTATAAAAGATATAAGGATAGGCTCTTTAATAAACATTTTTTTAAGAGCCTTAAAAGCCGCGTTGGTTTTTTCTGTTTATACGTATTCTTTGTCCTTATAAGTCAACTCTATAAATACCCTAGTGATTCTTAAATAATTCTTAATAAATCGCCTATAAAAGTTAGTAAATCCAAAGAAAAATTATAGTTCTTTGACATTAGTAAGTCCGGTCTAATCGACGATTGTTTAAATCTTTTTAAGATTTATAACCAATCCTATAATAATAACCACATAACCTAAAAAAATGACTTTTTCTATATAAAAATTGTATTTTTCTGGTTTAAAGAGTATAAAAACGGGTTTTAATCTTTTAAAGATCGCTATTACGTCTTTTATATATTATTTTTTATCCTTAGAATAAATCAAAATGTTGTTTAAATAACAGATATATATTATGTTTAAGTATAGCCGTAAAACATTGTTAATCAGATGCTAAAATGTGGCTAATACGTTAATTAAACTAAATAACATAATTATATATTTGTAATAATCGAAACGAATACAAAATACTGTTTTTTTTTTTATTTTTTTTAGCTATTTTAACGAAGTTGTACACGCCTTTTAGATTGAGTTAAGTAAAGATCTTGGCCCTTATGAACCTGTTTCGTAGTTCTTTAGCTAATAGTAATATATAATAATCCTTTTTTATAGTATTATTTAATTAACAGTAATTAATGTATATTTGTTGTCCGCCGTCTTTTTTTTTTATAAAAAAAACATTACTCCTTCACAGGGATTTAAACTCTCTAATAAACCCTTTTGCTAAGTATTTATTAATATAATTCTTAATCATTATTAAGTCTATTATTAAATATTCTTTAAATAGTTAAAATATTGGCTTGGTACCTTTTTTTAACTTAATCTAATAATTGTAGTCTTAATATTTAGACAAGGCCTTAATATCTCGTTCTTCCTTGAATAATACCATAAACTTGTAGTATATTGATGGTATATTTTTTATCAATAGACCCTCATTTTAGTGTCTGATCTGTTCCTTAGAAGTAGCGCAAACCTCTCAAATAATCAATATTCTTGTTTCGTCCTAATAGTAGTTTTTATAACAATTAAACATTAATTATCTTTTAACCCAATTAATTTTTAGATTGTGCTTTTTTATTTAAAAAAGTCTAAGGATAATATTATATATCCTAATCCAAATAACATCGAATTGGATTCTTTCAAAGTGACTAGCGATACTTATATATAAGGTTTGAGTTTGTACATTTATTATCTTATTAGCGGCGGTATTACCATTAGCGAATATTAATTAATACCCTTTTTCTTTAATTTTAATTAATAATAAATATTTGAGTATAATAACAAGAGATATAAAATTCCCTTATACCTTAAAGTCTACTATAGCCTTAAGAGTTACTCCTTTGATTTTTGTTTCTACAGTTAAGTAGTAGTCCCTTATTACCGCTAATTAGCGTATAAAAAAATCCTCCTAATAAAAGTCTTTTATTAAAATATTTCTTTAAACCTAGTGGTTTAGTTCTATAACTACAATTATAAATAACTGATTTGTTTTTAAAATCTGAGTTAATAAAGTAAGGCGTTCTTGATACATCTAAGTATTATCGGCTATATTAAACCAAAAGCGCCATCAGTTATTTTCTAATACGACTTCCCAAAATTCTCTCTTTTTTAATTTATTTTAACTTTCAAAAACAGGCAATAGTTCTTAAAAAATAATTTATATATAGGTTCAAAAACAGCCGCTGCCATACTCGACTTGCTTTCATCTAATATATTTGTAGTCCCAATAGATTACCTAATATTTCTCGTCTTACTGTGGTTTTCTTATAAGAACCAGTCTTGGCTTTTTATAAATAACCTTTGTGATTTTGTTAGTTTAATGTTAAATGTTTAAGGCCCAGAAGTATAAGTTTTCTTTTCGTTAAGAGACTTCTTAGACTTCGCCTTATAATAGTCCGAAAAGCGGTGGCCGATGTGGCCTTAGGTCCAAGACCTAATAGAGTTCTTTATCTTTTTCTTTTCCATTGTTTTGTATTATACTATTGTCGTTTTTTACTTAGGCGTGGATTCCATTGTTTTTAAATTTATTAATAATTATATATTAAAAGCTTAAGGCGTTAAGTTATTTAATAAGGTATAATAGCACAGGGATATTAGTAATATTATAAGTACTTTGTCTTATTATATTAATTTGCTTTTTTTTTAATTATGATTTCCTTTAATAATAAGAACTAGCTATATAACCCAGAAAACCACATTCGAAGTATAGCTTATTTTGTCGTCGTTTGTTTATGACTTTTTTTAAAGAGTCCGCTGTTATTGTAACGGTCCAATATTTACTTGATGCAAATACAAAAGGCTGCGATTAATCTCTAATAATTAAAAAGTAAGTGTATTATATATGGGATAAAACAATTATTAGTATGATTAAAAATATTATTTAAAATTAAACATAAAGCTTCTATTTAATAACAAATATACCAATTTTATATAAAACCTTTATTCTCTTTAAATCCCCTGGATCTCTTAAGATGCTAAATCCCCAAATCCTTGAATCCCTTTTATTAACATGAGATCCCAAAATTCACAGATCTATTATGTGACCTAATATTTATTATAATTTAAATTATTATTATAACTAAAATTGCGATTATAATATGTGCAATAATACCAATTGTTATCTTATATCATTCCTTAATTAATACCAGCCCATAAGCTATACCAATCCTTTGTTAGTACCAATACTTTTATAGTATTATTCACTTGGTGATACCATTAATATTCTAGTACTAATTACTTATTGGTGCAAAGGGGTTTATAATATTATTTTCTTTTTTGCTTAGCGTGGCTTTCATGCTTAAATATGATTTAAGAATTATTAATAACTGCTAATAATTTTTTTTTTATTCATTATGCTTAATATTGTAAAGAAATCAAGTATTACTCAAATAAAAAAAAATATTTAATTTGCGCTTTGTATTAAAGGCGCTATGTGCTATACAAAGCCTTGTTTTTTTTGCTGCAGTTTTTCCTGTATTTGTTTTCTGGATTTGTTTATTTTAAAAAAATGTTTAAAATGCATTTGTTTCAAATATAACAATTGCAATTTTTTAGGATACGCTATAAAATTCTTTTAGCTCAATCAGCCGATGTATTAATTTAAATTAAACAAAACAATAACCTTTATTTATTTTTTAATGCCTCTTTTTAAGCTTATTGCAAATATCCCTAATTTTTGATTCCTTGCCTTTGAACCTAATGTTTATTTTACGTTCTTTTTTAAAGCAAAGGCCAATATACCTAATTTTGGTTCTTCTTTTTTTTAAGCAAACCTAGATTTTAAAAATGAAATTCTCAAAGCAGTCTAAAGCAGTAGAAATTAAATTTGGGTTTTTAGGTATTTTTTAATTATAAGTACTTTTTTTATTTAATCAAATATTTAACAATGCTTTAAAAGTATTAATAATCTAAAATAATCTTAATTTTGTATTTTGCGTTTAAGTTAATTGATTATATTTTAGTAATAAAAGCGGGTAGTGCTTTTAGTAATACTAATTTAAAGAGGGATATGTGGAATATTAAATGAATGTTTATTGTTTTAAAAAGCGCTAATTAATAATTAATTGGTTTTTTTATTTTTGCAATTTTAAATAATTCTAGCTTTTCATGATCCAATTTATGATTTGGTCATTTTATTGCAATATTCTTTTGGAATAAGTAAATTTTATCCCTTTCTTTTAGCGTTGATCTTATATTACACTTTTTGTTATAATAAATCGCTAATTTTTATGCTATAAATAAAATATCAGCTAATAATTCCTTATGCAATTGCTTTAGCTTATTTTCCTATAGCATAGCTTTTTGCGCAGTTTTTTGATTTGCAATTAATGTGTTATATATTGTTGGGTTATACTCATAATTTGCATAAAACGGCGATATTTTAATGATTTTTTAATTTGCGCTATTATATGTAAATTAGGCAAATGGGAATAATTGAATTTAATTGTTTTGTTTGTAGTTCATATAGTATCAAAAATAAGTTTTTATTATTTAATTAATTTGTTTTATTTATGTATTTATTTAGGGGTAAAAGGCTATTGACATTTTTTGTTTTATTTTTAAAAGTGCGATTAGAGTTTTTCAAAATTTTAAAATAAAAAGCTTGTTTTTATTTAAAATTATTTTATTTAATATTTCGTGATTTGCAAAAATTGTTTGAAAAAATACTTGCGCTATTTATAATATGCTTTAGGTTTTTAATACCAGTATTATATACATGTATTTAATGAATTTATTTGTGATCATATACATTAAATTATATTTGATTTTTATTATTAAGTTCTTTGAAAATGATAATTTAATTATAAAGTTTAAAGCGATTGATTTTTATAAGCGTAGTGGTGTAGCTGGCGATTTTATGAGCTTATATGGAGCATGGTGTGATGCCTTATTTTGGATGCATGTGTTACATAATAATATTATGTTTTTGATTATTTTTTTTATATTTAGAAAATAATATTCCCTAAAAAGTTTTAATAATATTTTGGCAATTTCTTAATGTCTATAGGCCGGCAGCCCATGCTATTCTTTGACGAAGTTTGTTTTATTTTATATTAGGACATAAACTTGTTCTTAATATAAAAGAGCTCCAATAATAGTGAAAGAAAATCCTTTGCCTAATTGTTTTTTTTGTTTGATTATTATCGGGTTCTAATTATAGTTTTTCTAAATTTTTTTTGGAAAAGCGGCTTATTACTGCTAATTGCCTATGATTAATAATCAATAAATTGCTATTTTTTTATAATATAATGTGGGATTTATACGTTTTGTTTGCGAAATATTTTGGTTTTTTATTGAAAGCATTGGTTTTAGTATTTTCCATTTCTTTAATATAAGAAATTCGAAGTTTTATAATAAAAAGTGTTTTATATTATTAAACCTAGCGTTAATTTAGTTTTTTGATAATAATAAAATAAATAAAATTTTTGTGATTTGTTAAGATTTGTATTTTATAGGCTGCGCTTTTAAAATAAACCTTTTATTTGCGTATTACGTTTATAATTGCCAGCAGTTTTTTGTTATATATATTGTAATTAAGTTTTGTTAATAATAGTTTTTGCAAATAATAAGCAATTAGTTGCTATTTGCTGTTTTTGCCTAATTGGCTAAATATGGCATTAATGGCGTAGTTTGAAAAATCCGTTTTTATATGTATTTTTTTATTAAGTATAAAAGATATAAAAACAAGCTTTTTAATAAATATTTTTTTAAAAGCTTTGAAAGCCGCGTTGGCTTTTTTTATTTATATGTATTTTTTGTTTTTATAAGTCAATTTTATAAGTACCTTAACGATTCTTAAGTAATTTTTAATGAATCGCCTATAAAAGTTGGCGAATTTAAGAAAAAATTATAATTTTTTAATATTAATAGGTCCGATTTAATCAATAATTGCTTAAATCTTTTTAAGATTTATAATTAATTTTATGATAGTAATCATATAGCTTAAAAAAGTGACTTTTTTTATATGGAAATTGCATTTCTTTGGTTTAAGGAATATAAAGGCGGTTTTTAGTTTTTTGAGGATTATTATTATGTTTTTTATATGTTGTTTTTTATTTTTGAAATAAACCAAAATATTGTTTAAATAATAAATGTATATTATATCCAAATATGGCTACAAAATATTATTGATTAAATGTTAAAATATGGCTAATGCGTTGATTAAATTAAATAGTATGATCATATATTTGTAATAATTAAAACGAGTGCAAAATGCTTTTTTTTTTTCCTTTGGTTATATACGCTTTTTAAATTAAGCTAAATAAAAATCTTGGCCCCCGCAAGCCTGTCTTGCAATTTCTTAGCTAATAGTAATATATAATGATTTTTTTTGTGGCATTGTTTAATTAATAGTAGTTGATGTACATTTGTTATTTGCCGTTTTTTTTTTTTTGCAAAAAGAATATTATTTTCTTATAAGAATTTGAATTTCCTAATAAACCTTTTTGCTAAATGTTTATTAATATAATTTTTGATTATTATTAAGTTTATTGCCGAATATTTTTTAAGTGGTTAAAATATTGGCTTGATATTTTTTTTTAATTTGATTTTATAATTGTAGTTTTAGTGTTTGGGCAAGGCCTTAATGCCTTGTTTTTTTTAAATAATGCCATAAATTTGTGGTATACTAATAGTATATTTTTTATTAGTGGACCTTTATTTTGGTGTTTGATTTGTTTTTTGGAAGTGGCGTAAATCTTTTAAATGATTAATGTTCTTGCTTTGTTTTAATAGCAATTTTTGCAATAATTAAACATTAATTGTTTTTTGATTTAATTGATCTTTAGATTATGCTTTTTTATCTAGAAAAATCCAAAAATAATGTTATATATCTTAATTTAAGTAATATTGAATTGGATTTTTTTGAAGTGGCCGGCGATGTTTATGTGCAAAATTTAAGTTTGTATATTTACTATTTCATTGGCGGCGGCATTCCCGTTGGCAAATACTAATTAGTACCTTTTTTTTTTATTTTAATTGATAGCAGATGTTTGAGTATAATAGCAAAAGATATAAAATTCTTTTATGCTTTAAAGTTTATTATAGCCCTAAAAATTATTTTTTTGATTTTTGCTTTTATGATTAAATGGCGATCTTTTATTATTGTTAATTGGCGTATAAAGAAATCTTTTTAATAAAAATCTTTTGTTAAAATGTTTTTTTAAATTTGGTGATTTGGTTCCGTAGCCACAATTATAAATAATTAATTTGTTCCTAAAATTTAAGTTGGTAAAGTAAGGCGTTTTTGATATATTTGGGTATTATTAGCTGTATTAAATCAAAGGCGCCGTTGGTTGTCTTTTAATACGATTTCCCAAATTTTTTTTTTTCGGCTTATTTTGGTTTTCAAAAACAAACAACAATTTTTGAGGAATAATTTGCATATAAGTTCAAAAACAGCCGTTGCTGTATTTAATCTGCTTTTATTTAATATGTTTATAGTTTTAATAGATTATCTGGTATTTTTTGCCCTATTATGGTTTTTTCGTAAGGACCAGTCCCGGTTTTTTGTAAATGACCTTTATGATCTCATTAATTTAATGTTGAAAATTTAAGGCCTAGAGGTATAAATTCTTCTCCCGCTAAATAACTTCCTAAACCTCGCCTTACAATAGCCCAAAAAGCGGTGGCTAATGTGGCTTTGGGTTTGAGATTTAGCAAAGCTTTTCATTTCCTTTTTTCCTATTGTTTTGAGCCATGCTACTATCGTTCTTCACTTAGGCATGGATTCCGTTGTTTTCAAATTCGTTAGTAATTATGTGTTAGAAGCTTGAGGCATTAAGCTATCTAATGGGGTATAATAGCACAAAAATATTAATAATATTATAGGCACCTTATCTTATTATATTAATTTGCTTTTTTTTTAATTATAACTTTTTTTAACAATAGAAGCTGGCCATATGGCCTGAAAGACCATATTT
The DNA here is from genome assembly GCA_002554605.1 of Helotiales sp. F229. Classification (NCBI taxonomy): domain Eukaryota; kingdom Fungi; phylum Ascomycota; class Leotiomycetes; order Helotiales; species Helotiales sp. F229. Next base: position 54,243 of record MXAW01000004.1, on the reverse strand, counting down.
AAAGCATAGCTTATCCCGTTATTGTTTGTCTATGACTTTTTTGAAAAGTCTGCCATTGCATAGCTTTTCTTTGGCTTGTTTCCAAAAGGTAGTATTCAGTTTTATTTCCCTAAAATAAAAAGGTTTTTGAGGTTTATTATGCTTTTGGTAGAAATACTGCCCCTTTCGCTCAAGGCTCTATTTATAGGCTTAATTATTGATCTTGATTATAAGCTCAATTAATTTTTAAAAATTATTGGATTGTTTAAAATAAGTGATTTTGTTTTTAATCTTGTTTTTTAATCTTTTATAATAGCGTTTTTTTAAAGCGTTTTCCTTTTATTTGATTTATTTGATATACTATTAAAATTTTGCCATATAGTTCGCGCAAGACCTAATTTGCTAAAGCTTTTATATATTATGCATTGCTATATGCGCCATATTAATATTGCTAAAGATCCGGATTATAAATTTTTTTAGGCCTTAAAAAAACAAAAACATTTTTTAGGTAGTTTTGGAAGCGTTGATTATTATACTTCCCGCTAAATTCTTAGTGGCTATGTAATTATTAAAGAATAGTTTTATTCAATTCCAAACTACTCTTTTAAGTAAAATAATAATTCACAAAACTTTCTTCATCTTAAAAATGAATTATTTTATGTGAAATTTAATATATATATTAATTTGGATTATTTAATATTAATACTTATTGCAATTACTATTAAAGATTTTTGAAATAGAAACCTTGATGTTCTTATTAATGTTACTTAAGACGGTGACAACAATGTTTTTATTGGATAAGAATTCTTTGGTAGACATAATGTATGTGAATTAGTACTTTTAATAAAAAAATGCTTAAAGTGTAACAATTTAATATTTACTTAATACAAATACAAAAGGCTGCAATTGATTTTTGATAATTAAGAAATAAATATATTATATATGAAGTAAAACAGTTATTAGTATAGTTGAGAATATTATTTGAAGTTAAGTATAAAGCTTTTATTTAATGGCAGATGTGCCAATTTTATATAAAACTTTTATTCCCTTTGAATTTCTTAAATCTCTTAAAATGCTAAATCCCCAAATTCTTAAATCCTTTTTATTAATATAGGATTCTAAAATCTATAGATCCATCATATGACCTAATATTTATTATAATTTAAATTATTATTATAATTGAAATCGCGATTATAATATGTGCAATGATACTAATTATTATTTTGTACCATTTTTTAATTGATATCAGCCCATAAGCTATACTAATCCCTTATTAATACTAATACTTTTATAATATTATCCACTTGGTGATACTATTAGTATCCTGGTGCCAATTACTCATTAGTGCAAAGGGGTCCGTAACAGTTACGTGGCTTTCCCTTAGCTAGTTTCCGGATAATAACGTTTAGCTCCATTTCTTTAGGGTAAAAAGGTTTTCGGGGTTTGTTATACTTTTAATAAAAGTACTGCCCCTTTCGCTCGAGGCTCCGTTCATAGGCTCAATTGTTGATTTTGATTATAAGTTCAATTAGTTCTTAAAAGTCGTCGGGTCGTTTAAAACAAACGATCTCGTCTTTAACATTGTTTTTTAACCTTTCATAATAACGGTCCTTCAAAGCGTCTTCCCCTTATTTGGTTTGTTTGATATATTATTAAAATTTTATTATATAATTTGCATAAGACCTAATTTACCGAAGCTTTTATATGTTATGTATTGTTATATGCGCCATATTAATGTTGCCAAAGATTTAGATCATAAATTTTTTCAAGCCTTAGAAAAATAAGAATATCTTTTGGGTAGCTTTAAAAACGTTAATTGTTACACTTCCCGCTGAATTTTTAATGGCTATATAATTGTTGAAAAATGGTTTTATTTAGTCCTAAGCCGCCTTTCTAAGTAAAGTAATAACCCATAGGACTTTCTCTGTTTTGGAGGTAAATTGTTCTGTATAAAATCCGGTGTATATATTAATCTGAATTATTTAATATTAATACTTATTACGGTTATTGTTAAAGGTTTCCGGGATAAAAACTTTAATGTCCTTATTAATATTACCTGAAACAGTGACAACAACGTCTTTGTCAAATAAAGATCCTTTGGTAGATATAATATATATAAGTCGGTACTTTTGACGAGAAAGTACTTAAAGTATAACGGTCTGTTATTTATTTAGTGTAAATATAGAAGGCTACGGTTAATCTCTAATAATCGAAAAGTAGGTATATTACATATAAGGTAAAACAGTTATTAGTATAATTAAGAATATTATTTGAAGTTAAGCATAAAGCTTTTATTTAATGGCAAATATACTAGTTTTATATAAAATCTTTGTTCCCTTGGGTTCTTATAGAGCCTTGAGCTTTAAGGCTTTTAGAGCCTTAGATCTTAAAGCTTTAAAAGATCCAACTATTACGTAACCCCTGTCTTCATAATATTTCCTAGTTTTGGCTTCTTTGTACAACAAGAACTGCCGAGCCTCAGGGCCAAGACATGCGTGATACCCCTACTGGGTATATTCGTAACACTTATTAACAATCTTCTTTTTTCAAACCCGATTAGTAGGAGCAGCTTAAATAGCGCGCTTACCCAAGGCTTTGGCCGAGGGTTTTTTGGCCTATAAACAATTAATTAATTGTTTAAATAAGTTTTATATTCCTTAGATTAAACTTATAAGGAAAAAAATAGCGCTTTTGCAAATAGATTAACAAAGTTTAGCACCCATTTTTGCAAAGGGAACAATTGATTTGGTTATTTGTTTGTTTGGTTAATTGTAATTAGTGTAGATTAAAAGCAAATCAAAAATTGTTTTTTTGTTAAAAGCTTAAGGTTTATAAATGGAAAAAAACGACTTTTTATTTGTATAGCGCAATTGTTTGCCTAATTTTTATTATTTTTAATAGCTCGCCTGATAGCTAATCACAATAAAAGCAATTCCCATTATTATTTAATTAGGGGATGTGTTATATAAGCATGGCTATAGCTTGCCTAATTGCTCTTTTGGCATTGCACATTTTTTAAATAAGGTTTTGCCATTATATACCGCCTTAAAGAAGCACTTCCCTTTTTCACACTTTTTATTTAAATTTTACTTAATTAATTAATATATTTTATCAATTCAAGGGCTTACAGAGCCTGAGTTTTATTGCGCACGTCACTAAGTGTGACGAATGGTACGGATCAGAGGGCATTTAGGGGAGCCTTCTTAATTGGGCCTTACTAAGCGTTTAAGCGAGATTAACTTAATGACGTTTTTTATATATAACCCCTTTTCCTTTTTTACCTTTTTTCTTTTTTAATTATAGATTCTAAGAAAATCTTGATTATTTTTATTATATTCTTCTTAATATATAAGGCCTTTATTATAACATAATACAGGTTTTTATAAAATAAGTGTTATATTATTTATAATTCTTTTTAATTTATTTAAGAAAACAGTAAATATCCTCCTTTTTCCTTATTTTTTTGTGAACTCTTATTATAGAAAGAGTTTTTTATAGAAAAAGCCTATATTAAACATAGTTTAATAAATGGCACCTAAATAATCGATAAACTTAAAAAAGTTGATAACACTGGCTTCCCTTTTTTATATTTTTTTGATTTAATTAAGCCAAAAAAACAATATCCCTTTTTATATAAATGTACTTTTAATATATTATATAAAGCCTAAACCTCTTATAGCAGAGTACTTTTTAATAAAAGACATTGATATGTCTTTTGCCTTTGCCTTATTTATTCCTCTTATAGGATTTTTCTCTTAACCTTCTTCTTCTTTTGGCACAATATAACCTATTCTTTAAGGTAGTTAAATTATTACAAATATACAAATAATAAAAGAAATAGAGAAAAGACTAGATGAAAAAAGAAAACGTTCTGAGTAAATAAATAAAGACTTACTTATTATATAAGAATAACTCTAAAGCTTTAACGAGAATTGTATTTCCTTTAAGTTTTTTTTTTAAAAACAACTTCTTTTTATTTACTCTTTTCTTCTCTATCGAAAAAAGTACCAGTGTCCCTATTAAAAATAAAAGTAAATAAACCGCCGTTGCCTTTAATTTAAGTAATAATAGTAATAGAAATAATAATGAGTCGAGTTGTTACCATAATAATACTTTATATTATCCTTTTCTTAAAAACACTTTTTAGGTCTTGTCTTTTTTTAGAATCTTTTTTATGTCTTATACTATTTATATTAAAAAGATTCTAAACCTTTTAAATAAACTTTCCAATAATATTAAATATTTTCCAAAACTATAAAAAGTTTAAATATATAATGCTTTATGTTATTATATTACTTATTTTATTAATAAAAAACACAAAAAAGACTAACTATTAAACTAAACCAAAGGAATAGCATAGATATTCTTAAAACTAGCCTTTTTAAAACCCGAATTTAATAAAGACAATATACTTATAAATGCCTTAGATTTAATAAAACAACTTGTCTTGTTTTTATCTAATCTTTATAATAAATAGATAGCTTGTTTTAAATACTCCGCTTTTTGTATAGATTATTGGAGTTTTTTTAGAACTTTTACTACGACTTTAAAACTTTTATTTACATTATTAGCATTAACAATAAATCCGTTTTAAAAATAGATTTATAAAAAAAGCTTCCCCTCTGGTTATATAAACAATTGTTTTAGTAGTATAAGATCTTTTAGTTACTGGAAAAATACGTAAAAACAATTTAAACTAAAGACTAAAGCCAATTAGTTGAGCAGACTTTTTACTTAACTTTTAAATCTTTAGTTTTTATTAAGTTGAACTTTTATTAGATTATAAATACGATTTTTTAGTTTTTAGTTTTTTTTATAATTACACCGGTTATGAAAATAAAGAATACCATAAACAAGAGAGCTTTTAGCCTTAATAATATCAGTACTAAAAACCATTAACCCTTCTTATATATATTGATACCCCTTACGCTTAATTACCGGCAAATATACCTTGTTATTATATTACATAATTATTTTAGTAATCTTTTACTTTTTATAGAATTAATAAAATTAACATTAGCTATTCTTTTAATAATTAATTTAAAAATAATAATAAAGATATATACAAAGATACCATTAAAAAACAAATGCCATCTTTTTTAATAAAAGGCTAAGCCTAAGAAAAGACTTTTTTTAAGTATATTAAAAAAATATATAATACTTTGATTTAATAAAGCTTTTTAAAAAAACAATCTTTTATTACTGAAGTAACCTTCACTAAGAATAGATTATTATATAAGTTATTTATATTTCTCGATTTTAAAATAAATAGTTATTATTTTATTAATTATATTCTTTTGAAATCTCTTTCTTTCTTTTTAAAACCTTTAATTTACCTTTTACCAAACGCTATTGTTATTAAAGGACTTAATGTCGTACAGGCACGGCTGCAGCTCGCCTAAACTGCTCTCTTGGCACTGCACACTTTTTAGATAGGGTTTTGCCACTGTATACCGCCTTAAGGGAGCACTTCCCCCTTTTATATTTTTTACTTAGATTTTATTTAATTAATTAACATATTCTATTAATTTAAGTGTTTATAAAGCCTGAGTTTTATTGCGCACGTTAGTTATAAGCCCTGTGACAAAACTATTAAGTTAGTATTTTTTTATATTGTGCGCAGCTAATGAGATTAAAGCTTTTTGAGTTCCTTGGAGTTCTTAAGGTTTTACAAGTTATTTGTTATAGAGTTTTTATTGTTATTTTAATACACCGTTTCTTCGACCTTAACAACTTATATAAGAGCTAAGAGAAGAGTTAGATTTAAATCCTTTAATTGTTTCTTCTTTTTTTTCTTTTTTTTAATTTTTTGAATTCTTTGAATTTTCCCTTATATTTTAAGTTCTTGAAAGTAACCTTTTTATGATGAACGACAAATTCATAGCTAAAGACTTGTTATTTATTTATAATAAGTATATTTAGCTTATATGGTTTTAATTTATGAGGACTTTTGCCGTTTAAATAAGGTTTAGACAGAGTTTAATTTAAATGTTTTTGATTTAGTGAACCCATTGAATACAAAACCAATTGTTTTAATATTTTTTATTATTGAATATAAGATTAATAATATACGAAAGGCCGAAACAATAATTAAGGCGTAAGTTGTTTAAGAAAGAAATATCAGAAACTTTAAAGCTAAAGGAGCAAAGCTTGACAAGGCGAAATATAAGGTAGTGACCTTAGAAGAAATTGTGGTTAGGTTTAAGTTGTTTTTAATAAAATATTTAATGTTTATGCTTTTTTAAAATAAAAAAGCGAGGAATTATAAGGCCACTATAAAATGGGTTTAAAAATATATTAATAGTAACGTTTATAGTGCTGTTTTCTTAAAAAGCAAGAACACTTATAAGTGCAATTGGATTATTTAATAACTGGTACAAACCTTTCAACAAGATTACGTTTTTTTAATATTGAGTGTTTTAACTTAGATTAAAAAGAATTATACTGCAGTGTTTTATAAAACAACTTATTAATGACTTAAGTTTACTGTTTAGATTTAGGAATAAAAATGAGCCTATTAAAAGGTGCTCTTTTATAATCTGGATTTTGTGACAAAGGATTTAATAATTTATATTTTCTTAAAAACAGTGAAGATTCGATTAGTTCTTCAGTAGGTATAATACAAGTCCGCCGAGCTTTAGAAAAACATTACCCTAAAGAGACCTTACTTAATTATTTTGGTTTAGTATAGTATAATGTTTGTAATTTTGGCTAAACGGTTATAATTTGAATTGTCCTTTGAAAAGCCTATTAGGTTATATTTAATTATTATTTTTAATAACAAATCAAATGTTTTTAATAATAACAATAGGTCTTTTTTTTTTCATTTTTGCCCCTCTAAATCGGGTAGTTTTTTTAAGGACTGTACCTGCGTAATGGGTTTTTATTAATATGAGCCACTGGAATGCTTTCGACTGCGCTATTCCTTCAATGGTTTTATTAAAAACAAATTATACAATTTACTTTTAACTAAAGAAATTAAGGAGACACACTCAAAGTTAACTATTACTTTTATTGAACTTTAAAACAAAACAAATAAACATGGCTAGAAAATGCTTTTTATTTAACAAATTACAGGCTTTTTTAATAATTGCCCTTTTAATTGCTCCCCTTTAATTAATAATATTGGAATAACCTAATTGTTAAAACCTTTGGTGTTAGTATATTTTAAAAAAATAGTCTTTGCGATAATCAGCTTTTAATTACTTAACTTTATAATAAAAACAATTGGAGTATACATTATATAGGACTTTGATTGTTACTTACTTTTTGGGAGTACTTTGGTTAATAACGGAGCCGTAGTTCATTTAATAAACTTAGTTGATTTTTTGGTCTTTGGCTCTTTTGTAAAAGCAATTGTCGACAACGCTATTGAGGCTAGTATTTTAAGCCTATCAATAAAGGGACGGGGTACTCGCTTAATATCAGGTACTTTTAACGAAAAAAACGGGTTAAATACAATAAACTTAGAGTTTATTAACGTTGTTATTGTTAAGGGTTTTAATGTCAATATTATTTTAAAAGCTTGTTTATTGAAGGAAAGAATTTAGTACAATAGTTTAGACTATACTCTGCGCTATAGATTAATAAAAAACAACATAATTATCAAGAACTTAAAACGTTACGTAAACTTAGCCTTTTTTAAATACAAATTTAACAACTATTCTTTTGCCTTGTTAACTGTTTTTGGTGTATTAAAACGCTTTGATTTTGGACTTTTAATGTTTTTAATAATAATAAGAAATATTCGACAAAGTTTTTAATCAAATAGGCGTTACCTAAGACTTCAATAAGATATAGCGTACTTGTGGTACTTATGTATAGGGCATTTAAGGAAAGAAGTATTATAAGCATTAATAAAAAATGCTCGCAATATTAAAATTCTAGGCTTTATAAAAGTAGAATGCAAATAATATACTTTGGTAATAGTATATTAGAATGTTAGTTGGTGATCATTTAAAAGAAGAATTACCCAACTTTTTTATTGAATTACTTAGGATTTATTTGATTATTTTCTTGGGTTTGATAGAAACAATTGGCTCCTTTTGATTAAAAACAAATTTATAGGAGTTTTTTATGGCTTTATATTCAAAAGTAAAAGATTAAACATAATATTAGTTGTTTTTTAACCTTTTAAATAGTGGATAAAACGGCAATTTGGCCTTTTTATTTATAAAATTCGCTAAGATAACAAAACCTCAATTATTGAACTAAATAAAGTAACTTAATTTGAGAAATGGACTTATGAGAGCGGTATTAACTTAGAACTTACGTTATTATATACTTATAAGCCAAATAGGGAAATAAAGCAAATAGGCAAGGAAATCATTGAAAAAGCAATTAAGATATGTTTTGCCGCTAATTTCCCTAAGATATTATGGCCTGAAATTGTTCTTGCGGTAATATACCTTTATAATATAAGTCTTTGTCGTACAGAATAGGGGTTGTCGGCTGGTAGCACCAACAGAGCCTCAATGGCGCTGCAGCCAATCAAGACTGCTTATATAATTAAATCTTTGGAGCTCCCTCTTAAGGGGAGCTTTACTATATTCCTTTATAATTCAAGACTTTTACACTTCCTGAAGCTCCTCCCCTATGGTGCTTGATAGTTAAGAGCCATAGCCTTATTCCATGAGTTATTAAGGTATAATTATTATAAGTTGAGAAAAGCAAGGGTAAGTATTAAAGGATATTTACTGCTATTTAATAAACTCTTCAAAAGCACATATTCCCCTTTTTCAATTCAATAATACTTTTTCAAATTTTATAAATGTTTAATAACAATAAGATGTTTTCTCAGGATATATCAATTAATAAGGACGATGCTCTATTAAGCGATTATTGCCAATAGCCGCAATAGTGGATGAGATTCCAGTACCATGCTTAATTCAAGGGTATTATTGATTTCGTTGACCCAAATAGACATAATGTTTCAAACCTTCTTAAATCTTGATTAATAGCTCCCAATATTGACGAATACATACAAGTTGAAATAAATAATTGGTTTGTAAAATAAATGGCGTTAATAAACAACAGCGAGCGGAAAATGTATTATAAGTGGAAAACTGCCAGCAAAAACAAGAAAAGGACTTTTATAAAGCCTTTATAAGCTATCAAATTATAAGAGGCGACTTTTAGCAATATTAAAAAGATTTGAGAAATTTGCATAAAAGAATTCCAAAATAAATTCGCTTAATAAACGCTTTTTAACATAAGGTATTAACACTTGTTTAACTAAGTCAATAGTACTATCAATATATTGATCCTAATAAATGCTATTAACGATAATAAGTCAAAGAATCTTATTAGATTTTAAGTATTAATTAGGTTAATTAAGCGAGAGCTTGCTTTTTTAAACGCCTTTGTATTGTTATTTGTTATCTTAGACTATTAAGAAGCTTTAATAAGTACCTCTGGAAGAAAAGGGAAGATAGAAATTTGCACTTAGTATAAGGAATAGTAAAAGAAGTATTGTCTTATTAAAATACACAATATTCTAGAAGTACAAGGCGTTTTAAGTATTTGAGATTTTTTTTTTATAGTTTTAGTTTATACTAAAACATAGGCCGTTTAAGCTTTAGCTAATGTTATTAAAAACAATGTTTTAGGAAGGGAATACCATATAATATTTAAAAAATATGATTTAGCTTTTAAAGCTAATTTAGAAAAGCATTTCAAAAATGGTTTAAGAAATGAAAAGATAGCAAATAAGTTGTACACCTTCCTTAGGAAATGTTCAAAAACTCCTAATAATTTTGAAGCTACCTCCAGTACTAAAAGCTTGAGCACTCATAATAAACAAGGCTTATTCAATCGATCTTATTTTAAACAATTAAGGGATAATGGTTGCCCTTGCAATTCCAAAAATAGCCACTTTTAAGTACCCATTAAATACTAAAGATTACGATATACTTATGACAGCGGTTGTGTAGATAAATTGAGGAATTGCCCTAGTGATAATAAAGTTAAAGAAATTCGCAGAAGACTTGAAGAAGCAAAATACGCTGAATTATAGAGGGAAATCGCCAAGGAAGGTTAGAAGATCTTTTTTATTAGTTGAATTATTGGAAGCATTGCTTTAAACAAAAAGGAAAAGGAAAAGCCGTTGTTATTAATAGATAAAAGCAAATATTTTGGAAATGTTAATATTATTATTATTGATCCAAAGCTGTTTGACGTTAATAAAACAATAGGAGTATATGCCGCAAATTTTATTGGCAGTTTATATGCACTTTTAAATAGTACATTTATTAACAATTATAATGCTTAACATTTTATTAATAATAAGAAAAAGCTTATTCTAGGCACTTTTGTGAAGTTTAAGAATAACAATTGTATAAAGGCAAGTACATAACGCTTTTCAATTATTAGTTAAGGCCAACGACTTTTTAAGAATATATTAAAAAGCAAAAATAGTTTAAACACATAAGACCTAACTTTAAACAATGTTATAATTGTAATTGATTTTAATATTAATATTATTTTTAAGGCGCTTTTGTTAAACATTAGGATTTAATATTTAGGAAAAGATATTATACTAAAATACGGGGAAATTTAAGATAACGTGATATTTTAGAAGCTAAAGCAGAAGTACAATCTTATTTTTTTTTAAATATAAGCCTTTTAATTACTTTTGTTACTTTTATAACCTAATAATAGTAAAGCGCCTTTTAATCATAATATATCTAATTCTCCGTTATAGCTTAAAATAAGGTTTTTAATTAAGTAAAAAGCTAATGCGAGCTTATTATATAATGCTAAAGATATAGTACCTAAAAACGGGCCATTTTAGAGAAAAAGCATTTTAGGTATTGTTTTATATAAAGAAAGGGGTAGAATTTAATGGTGTTTTTAGAATTAAGTATAAAAATTATGCTATAATATATGCCAAAAATGTTATTTTAAGGAAGGAGTTTGAGAATAAGGCAGCTAAACTATTTTTTAGAATTTTTTAGGACTTATTTAATTTTCCCCCAAGTTATAATAGAATGCAGTAGTTATTAATAATCAAAAACAAATATAATAAAAAGTTATTTAATTGGACTTTAGTGAGTAAATCGCTAAACCATGTTATACTAGTGTTATAAAATTTTGAACATTAGATAAGACGTTAATATGGACTATTTATTTGTATTATTAGGTATAATAATAACATTTTTGTTGTTGTAATCTTTGGAACAATACGCTATTAAGACTGAATAACAAAGGAAGGGATTAAAGTGGAAAATTCTTTAGTATATATTAAAGAATTAGTTGGCGGTTCAAAGCGCGCAGAATAAGAAATTATTATTAAATTTATTAAAATGCGCGTTTAAGCAAAACTCCCAAAAAAACTATATTTAGAAGTATATAATACGGCGGTTTATTTGTATAATAAGGTATCACTTGTATAATGAGGGATGAAGAGCTCAAATCAAGTGCTTTAGGAATGGTTTTGGGGCTATTTTTAATGGTATAATTTATTAATTGTAAAAAGGCTATCGATCGACTTGAGATCAGATTGAAGCGGGGAGTACGCGTATAGGGCGCATGCTTATTTAGTAAAGAACAATAGAGAAGCCGGAAAAAACAAAAAAGGCTTTAAAGTTGATTTTAAAGGACATTTAGATTATTTGGTTAATTATATTGCTTTTAATATATACAGAATTTAAGTGCCCCAATTACGCCGTATTGTTATAACACGCAATATTTGCTTTAATAAAATAAAGTTTTATTTTTTAGATAAGGAGAAGTTAATTGGCCAAACCGCTTTTGCTTTAAAAAAGCTCATTACTATAATAAAAGAAAACAACATCTCTTTAAATATAAAGCTTAATATAAACAACATTATAAAAAATATTGCGAAGAAACAAACGGCTATGTTAAATGCCATTATTGAAATATATACTAAAAAGCTAATAAAAACAGAAATCATTATATTAAAGGTGCTCCCCCCGCCTATAAGAATGCTCCCCCCAGCTATTAAACCACCTGCCATAATATCAATAAACCTTAATTCTCTTAAACTACTAATAAACTTGGGGGTAACATAAAATGAAATGGGAATAGTTCCTTATAAAAGCCGGGAAATAAAAAACAATAAAATGATTTCTTATAAGAGCTAAAAAGGGGAGAGCAACAATATGGTCCCCTATAAAAGTCAAAACTTAAAGGTAAATAAAATGGTTCTTTATAAAAAAAGCATTAAAAACAACAATAAAGTTCTGACTTCTTATAAAAGATTGAATTTAGGCGCTTTAAGACTTATTAAAAATTGAATAATTAAAAATCAATTTAGGAGAAACGCCTTACATAATAAAAGTATAAATTTAGGTATTAAGAAAGCGCGCCAAATATACCCTTAAGTTATAATACCAAATCGAAAGCCACAAGACCTTAAGCAATAAATCCCCAAACTACTAAAAGCTCCGCCTATAGCAATTAAAATAAACAACGATTTTCAAATACTAGCTAAAGCAAGCCAACAACAACAATAACAATAAGAACATGACTGAATTTACGCAGCATAAGAAGTGTGTCGAGCACCGTAGGGGAGGAGCTTCAGGAAGTGTGAAAGTCTTGAATTGTAAAGGAGTGTAATAGAGCTCCCCTTAAGAGGGAATTCCAAAGATCTAATTATATAAGCAGTTTTAATTGGTTGCAACACTATTGAGGCTTTGTTGGTGCTACCAGCCAACAAACCCCTATTTTATATAATATACCTTTTTGGCTAAAAGCAATTATAAAAGTCATAAGAATGCTTAAATATAATTTATATAGTATAATAGCGTAAATGCAAATCGCTATATAATTGGGAATAGTGCTAATACAATTGGTTATAATAAAAGCGTTGTTGCTGGGGCAATGGAATTAAGCGAGTGAAATTATATTAAAGCTTTTATGCTAGGAATTTGCGTTTTTTAATAATTATATTATTAAAAATGATTTATACCAAAAAACGCGCCCCCGCCGCTGCCTTTAAGGCATTAAAGAAAAAGAAAATAGGTTTTAAATATTTAGAAATTCAAAATCAATATGCTAATATGCATGATATAACTGATTGGCGCTTTTTGGGCTGCCACCCCTTTTCTTTGCTTGCTCCCCCCGCCTTCATTAATCCTTTAGCGTCATGCCGTGGCTAGGGAAGCTTATGCTATGCCATGCTTTTATTGCATTTGCAATAGCATGCATAGCGCATTGGGCGATTTTTATTGCGATAAGGCATTATTGATGCAATGTTTTTGTTGTTATAAAAACAACAAAATTAGCTGCGCTGCCGCGCCCTAGGCCGCTGCCGCCTTTTTTGCCGCTTATTTAATAGCAAAATTGATGCTAAAAAGCTCCCGCGTACGTATATTATTTTATGTAATATTAAATGTCATGTAAAAGCAATATGTAAAACTCTTGTTGACCAGCCGTAGGCCCTTATTGCCTATTGAGCTGCTATCAAAGCTGCTTTAAAAAAGAAGGAGATTGAGGAAGCTAAGAATAAGAATAAGAAAAAGAATGATTCTGCTTTCGGTTTATTGCTTTATAAATATTATCCTTATTAATTTAAAACAATATTTAATACGTTATAGCTTTTTTTTGCCAAGAAACCGCCGTGCCCCCCCCCCGCCTTGTTTTTGGCGCTGGGGTAGGTGATGGTAATGGTGTAGCTGCTGTTGTTGGTGTTGATAAATTTTTGATTGCTGCTATCGCAACACATGCTGCCGCTCGCGCTTTTGCTTTAGCGGAGGTTGATGTTTTAGCTGGCGTTGCTTGGTGGTTGGTGGACCTTCTGCTCCCACTTTTATAAATAAAAATGGCTTTGCAACCCGTAAATTATAGCTTGGGAATATTACCCTAATGGTAAAGCGGCTTTGCAACCCCAAAATCGCAGCTTGGGAATGTTTCCCTTATATTATTATAATATTGCGAATGTGTCGAAGCAGCTTTGCAATCCCAAAATAGCAGCTTAGGATTAGGTCTTCGGAATTCACACAATTCTCCTTTATGCTTATCGTTTTTCTACAACATTAATTTAAATTAACATATGAAATGTACTAAATGTAAATATAAATATGCTTTAGCACTAGCTTAAATAAGCTTTTTGACAGCGGCTCAAGCGTTTTAAAAGTTCAAAAAAGCTATAAATACCTCAACCTTTTATTAAGGCAAATTTTTTATTAAGCCATCTGCTGGCATATCATTGATAAGGAAATATATTACCTAAAAACTCCCCCTTTTATGCTTTTATTATAGCCACATGTTTTATATGTTAATGTATCTCAGTTTTATTAAAATGCATTAATTCTTTTTAATTATTAGTTGAATCATTTGTTTATTATTATAAAATATGTTCTACGAAACTTCCACATTAAATATTAATTTCTTGAAAAAGCGCTAGAGCGCTATCACTTCCTTTGCTGTTCTTGCTACCTTTAGTAACTTTGCTTCCATTATTAAAGTAATCACAGTGTTTTGCCTTAAGGCTTTTTAGATAATTGCACCTTTAAATAATATTATAATAAAACTTTAGAAGGAGCATTTTGACTTTTTATTATTTGCAAATAAGGCGTCTAAAGCTATTAATAAATATATCTCCCAATTTTTGCATTAATAGATTATTGCCAAAAAGCATAATCCAAATAAGTATTTAATGGTTCATTTAATTGCTTTTGCGTATTGGGCGCTTAGGTTTGTTAAGAAGTATGATAGCTAAAAAGCTGCAAATGCAACATCTGGCCTTAGCATAATGATTATATATAGGACTAATCTAACCTTCTCTTGGTATTTTTTAACCTGCTTTAATATGGCAATTCCGGGGTTCTTGATTAAATCATAATTTGGCAAAGGCATACTTAGGCATTTCCCATCCACCATATTAAATTTTCAAGCCACTTTTTTTATGTAAGTGTTATGTATTAAAAACACCGTTTTTGCGAACCAATTTTTAATTACATGCACCTTTAAAAACTATTCCATATTTTTTAATATAATAAGTTTGTAGGCTGAGTGCAATCTTTTAATGATTTCTTATTCTTTATTATCATTTGAAGCATAATATAAAATTTGAATATTATTAATATAAAACGCCATAAAAACTATTTTATTAAAGTTTGTAAAAATACATGGCTTTTTTGCCAAAGAATTGAGGTTCAATTTACTCAATATTATAATAAAGTCGCCGTACCATAGCGCAAAAGAGTTTCTTAGGCCGTATAATGCTTAATCGATTTCTATTACTATTCCAAGTCTTTTCCAGCCATTTGGGAGGTAATATAATATTGGGGCGCTTCTCTTATTACATTTAATATTGACGAATGCATTGATTATATTGAATTGCTTTACTTCTAAATTAAATTATATTGCAAGCGCTATTATTACTTTAAAAAAGCATGTTGCGAATATTGCAGCATACGTCAAAAAGATCATTAAATTATTTTGCATATCCCCTTGCATTATGATGCAAAAGCGGTAGCAAATTAGTTCGCTTGCTAAATTGATTTTGTATGTAAAAACCCATTTTAGTGGAATAGGCTATATGGTGGCGTTTTTCCTGGGAATTATTCTTCAGCAATATTGAGCTTCCAAATTAGCAATCTTTTTTTTGGCGTTTTTTTTAAAGTGTTTGCTTTAGGCGTGGCTATTTAGCTTATTTTAGTTTTTTAAAGCTTTTGGAAGCTTTTCTTAATATGGGTTATGTGAGTTAAAAGCGATTGTAAGGTCTGCTTTTACTTTAATACTTAAAATAGCTATTGCTATTATCATATGCAATGTAATTATGTTTTTGCTATTTGCTTGCGTTGGAGTAGCTTCACAAAATATGCTAGCAAACTTTATTATACGCAAGTAGCTATTTTATTGTGGAGCCATTATTATGGAATAATAGCCTTAAATTGCAAGTTTGTTGTGCTTCTTTTATATTTCTTGTATTATATAAATTTGGTTATGTTTTTGTTTTTGTTGCTGTTGTTAGCTTGCTTTAGCTAATATTTGGAAATCATTATTTATTCCAATTGCTATGGGCAAAGCTTCTAATAATTTGGGGACCTGCTGCTTAAGATTTTGTGGCCTTTGACTTGGTATTATAATTTAAGGGTATGTTTGGCGCGCCTCTTTAATACTTAAGTTTGTACTTTTATTATATAAGGCGTTTTTCCCAAGCTAATCTTTAATCATTTAATTTTTAGCAAATTTTGGAATGCTTGAACTTAACCTTTTATAAGAAATCAAAATTCCACTATCATTCTCAATGCTGTTTTCATAAAAAACCACTTTATTTACCCCCAAGTTTTGACTTTTATAAGGGATTATGTTATTGCTCTTCCTTTTTTGGCTTTTATAAAAAATCATTTTATTGCTTTATACCTTCCAGCTTTTATAAGAAATTATTCCCATTTTATTTTCCGTTACCCTTAAGCTTATTAATAATTTAGGAGGATTAAGGTTTATTGGTATTATTATAGGTGGTTTGGTTGCTGGGGGGAGCATTTTTATAGGCGGGGGGAGCACTTTTGGTATAGTGATTTTTGTTTTCATTGGCTTTTTAGCATGCATTTTAATAGTGGCATTTAGCTTGGCCGTTTGTTTTTCCGCAATATTTTTTATAATATTGCTTATATCAAGCTTTATGTTTAGGGAAATGTTGTCCTTCTCTATTATAGTGATGAGCTTTTTTAAAGCAGAAGCGGTTTGGTTAATTAATTTCTTTTTTTTTGGAAAGTAGAATTTTGTTTTATTAAAGCAAATATTGCGTGTTATAATAATATGGCATAGTTGGGGCACCCAGATTCTGTATATATTAAAAGCAATGTAATTAATTAAATAATTTAAATGTTTTTTGGGGTTAATTTTAAAGCCTTTTTTATTTTTTCCGGCTTTTTTGTTGTTTTTTATTAGGTAAGCACGCGCCTCATACGCGTACTTCCTGCTTTAATTTGGTTTTAGGTTAATTGATAGCCTTTTTATAATTAATGAATTATATCATTGAAAATAGCCCCAAAACCATTTTTAAAGCATTTGGTTTGGGCTTTTTATTTTTTATTATGTGAGTAGTGCCTTGTTATATAAGTAAACCGCCGCATTACATATTTTTAGGTACAATTTCTTCGGGAGTTTTGCTTAAATGCGCATTTTAATGGATTTAGTAATAATTTCTTATTCTGCGTGCTTTGAACCGCCAACTGGTTTTTTGGTATATACTAAGGGGTTCTCCATTTTAATCCCTTCCTTTGTTATCCAATTTTAATAGCGTATTGTTTTAGAAATTGCAACAATAAAAATATTATTATTATGCTTAATAATATAAATGAATAGTCCATATTAATGTCTTATTTAATGCTTGAAATTTTGTAATATTAGCATAATATGATTTAGCGATTTGCTTATCAAAATCCAGCTAAATAGCTTTTTATTATATTTGTTTTTGATTATTAATAATCATTGCGTTTCATTATAGCTTGGGAAGAAATTAAATAAGTCCCAAAGGATTTTGAAAAATGATTTAGTTGCCTTGTTCTTAAATTCCCTTTTTGAAATAACGTTTCCGGCGTGTATTATAGCATAATCTTTGCATTTGATTTTGGAAATATTATTAAATTTTATTCCTTTTTTTGCGTGGAGCAGCGCCTGAAATGCTTTTTTTTTAAAATGGCCCGTTTTTAAGTGCCATATTTTTGGCATTGCATAACAAGCTTACAATGGCTTTTTATTTAATTGGAAATTTTGTTTTAAGCTATAATGAAGAATTGGATACATTATGGCTGAGAGGCGCTTTATTGTCATTAGGTTATAGGGGCAATAAAAGTAATTAAGAGGCTTGTATTTAAAGAAGGTAAGATTGTATTTTCGCTTTAGCTTTTAAAGCATTATGCTATTTTAAACTTCCCCATATTTTAATATAATGTCTTTTTTTGAATATCAAATCCTAATATTTAATAAAAGCGCCTTAAAAATAATGTTAATATTAAAACCAATCATAATTGCAATATTGCTTAAGGTCAGGTCTCGTGTGTTTAAACCATTTTCGCTTTTTAGCATATTCTTAAAAAATCGCTAGCCCCAATTAATAATTGAAAAGCGTTGTATACCTGCCTCCACATAATCGTTGTTTCTAAATTTCATAAAAGTGCTTGGGATAAGCTTTTTCTTATTGTTAACAAAATGCTAAGCACCGCAATTGTCTATAAGTATGCTATTTGAAAGTGCGTGTAAATTGCCAATAAAATCTGCGGCGTATACTTCTATTGTTTCGTTAATATTAAACAGCTTCGGATCAATAATAGTAGCATTAATATTTTCAGGGTATTTGCTCTTATTTGTTAATGACAACGGCTTTTTCTTTTCCTTCTTATTTAAGGCAATGCTTTCAATAATTCGATTAATGGGGAGGATTTTCCAATCCTTTTTAATGATTTCCTTTTATAGCTTGGCGTACTTCGTTTTTTCGAGTTTTTTGCGAGTTTTTTTGACCTTATTATTATTAGGGCGATTTTTTAGTTTATTTGCATAGCCGCCGTTATAAGCGTATTATAATCTTTAGCATTTGATGGGTGCTTAAAAATGGCTATTTTTGAAATTGCAAAAGCAACCGCTTTCCCTCAATTATTTGGAATAAAATCGGTTAAATAAGCCTTATTTGTTGTAAGTGCTTGAGCTTCTAGCACTGAAAATAGCTTCAAAGCTATTAGAAGTTTTTGAACGCTTCTCAAAAAAAGCGTATAGCCTATTTGCTATCTTTCCATCCCCCAAATCATTTTTGAAATGCTTTTCCAAATTGGCTCCAAAAGCTAAACCATACTCCTTAAGCGTTATATGGTGTTCCCTTTCTAAAACGTTGTCTTTGATAACATTAGCTAAAGCTTAAGCGGCCCATGTCTTGGCATAAATTAAAGCTGCAAAAAGGAAATCTTAAATGCCCAAAATGCCTTGAACTTCCGGAATATTATGTGCTTTGGCCAAACGATACCTTTTTTGCCACTTTTTATGCTAAATGCAAGCTTTCATTTTCCTTTTCCTTTCAAAGGCATTTATTAAAACTTTTTGATAATTTGAAATGACAAATAATAGCACAAAAGCGTTTAAGGAAGCAAGCTTTTGCTTGATTAACCTAATCAACGCTTAAAGTCCAACAAGGTTTTTTGATTTATTATCATTAATAGCGTTTGTTAGAATTAATATACTAACAATACTATTAACCCAATTAAATAAGTATTAATACCTTATGCTAAGAAGCGTTTATTGGGCAAGATTATTTTGGAATTCTTTTATGCAAGCTTCCCAGATTTCCTTAATATTGCTAAAAGTCGCCTTTTATGGTTTGATAACCTATAAAGGCTTCATAAGAATTCTTTTTTCGTTTTTATTGGCAGTCTCCCATTTGTAATACATCTTTCGCTTGCTATCGCTTATTAATGCCATTTATTTTGCAAATTAATGATTTGTTTTAATTTATATGTATTTGTTAATATTAGGAGCTGCTGGTTGAGATTTAAAAAGGTTTGAAGCGTTATGTTCATCTGGGTTAACAAAGTCAATAATGCCCTTAAATTGGGCGTGGTATTAGAATCTTGTTCATTATTGCGGCCATTGGCAACGATTGCTTAATAAAGCGTTATTCTTGTTGATTGGTATGTTTTGAGAAGATATTTTGTTATTATTGAATGTTTGAAAAGTTTAAAGAAGTATTATTAAATTAAAAAAAAAGGGGAATATGTGCTTTTAAAGAATTTTCCAAGTAGCGGTGAATATTTTTCAATACTTACCCTTGCTTTTCTTGACCTATAGTAGTCGTACCTTAATAACTTATGGAATAAGGCTATGGCTTTTAACTATTGAGCACCATAAGGGAAGAGCTTTAGGAAGTGTGAAAGTTTTGAATTATAAAGGAGTGTAATAGAGCTCCCCTTAAGAGGGAGTTCCAAAGATCTAGTTACATAAGCAGTCTTGATTGGCTGCAGCACCATTAAGGCTCTGTTAGTGCTACCAGCCGACAAACCCCTATTCTGTACGACAAAGTGTAAAAGGAATACAACAAATTTGTAACTCAGGGCCACTACTCCGTAATAATGGCTCTACAATAAGACAGCCACTTGCGCATAATAAAGTTTGTTAATACATTTTATAAAGCTACTCTAATATAAGCAAATGGCAAAAACACAATTACATTATATATAATAATAGCAATAACTATTTCAAATATCAAAATAAAAGTAAACCTCACAATTGCTTTTAATTTACATAACCCATATTAAGGAAAGCTTCCGAAGGCTTTAAAGAATTAAATAAGCTAAATAGCCACGCTTAAGGCGAATACTTTAAAAAAAACGCCAAAAAAAAGATTATTAATTTAAAAGCTTAATATTATTAAAAAATGATTTCTAAGAAAAACGCTACTACATAGCCTATTTTATTAAAATAGGTTTTCATATACAAAGTCAACTTAGCAAGCGAATTAATTTGCTATTATTTTTATATTATAATATAAGGGAATATACAAAATAACTTAATAATTTTCTTAACATACGCTGCAACATTTGTAATACGCTCTTTTAAAATGGTAATAGCGCTTATAACATAGTTCAATTTAAAAGTAAAGCAATTTGATATAGTCAACGCATTTGTCAACGCTAAACATAATAAGAGAAACGCCTTAATGTTATATTACTTTCCAGATGGCTAAAAAAAACCTGAAATAATAATAGAAATTGATCAAGTATTATACGGCTTAAAAGACTCCCTTGCGCTATAGTACGACAACTTTATAATAATACTAAGCAAATTAAACCTTAATCCTTTAACGAAAGAGCCGTGTATTTTCACAAACTCTAATAGAACAGTTTTTGTGGCGTTTTATATTAATAATATTTAAGTTTTGTATTATACCTTAAATAATAATAAAAAATAAAAGATTATCAAAGGATTATATTTAGCTTACAAATTTATTATATTAAAAGATATAGAATGGTTTTTGGGAGTACGTATAATTAAGGATTAGTCCGCAAAAACGGTGTTTTTAATGCACAACATTTATATAGAAAAAGTGGCTTGAAAATTTAATATAGTAAATGGGAAATGCCCAAATACGCCTTTGCTAAATTATGACTTAATCAAAAACCCCGGAATTGCCACATTAAAGCAGATTAAAAAATACCAAAAGAAAGTTAGATTAGTCTTATATATAGCTATTATACTAAGGCCAAATATTGCTTTTGTAGCGTTTTAGCTATTGTACTTCTTAACAAACCCAAGCGCCTAGCACGCAAAAGCAGTTGAATAAATTATTAAATACTTGTTTGGATTACGTTTCTTGGCAATAGTTTATTAATATAAAAATTGGGAAATATATTTATTAATTGCCTTAAACGCTTTATTCGTAGATAATAAAAAGTTAAGACGCTTTTCCTAGGGTTTTATTATAATATTATTTAGAGGTACAATTGTTTAAAAAGCCTTAAGGCAAAACATTATAACCACTTCAACAATAAAAGCAGAATTATTAGGAGTAATAAGGACAGCGAAGGAAATAATAGCGCTCTAGCGCTTTTTTAAGGAATTAATATTTAATATAAGAGCTTCGTGGAACATATTCTATGATAATAAATAAACAATTTAGTTAATAATTAAAAAGAATCAATAAATCTCAACAAAACTGAAACATGTTGATATATAGAACATGTGGCTACGACAAAAGCACAAACGGGAAAGCTTTTAAGTGATATATTTCTTTACTAATAATATATTAACAAATAGCTTAACAAAAAACCTGCCCCAATAAAAGTTTAAAGTGTTTGTAATTCTTTTAAACCTTTAAAACGTTTAAGCCGCTATTAAAAAGCTTATTTAAGCTAAAAAAGTGCCAAGGCATATTTATATTTATATTTAATATATTTTATATATTATTTTAAATTAACGTTACAAAAAGACAATAAGTATAAAGAAGAGTTGTGTGAATTCCGAGGACCTGATCCTAAGCTGCTATTTTGGGATTATAAAGCCGCTTTAATATACCCGCAGTTTTATAATAACATAGGGAAAACGTTTTTAAATTATGACTTTGGGGCTACAAAGCCGCTTTATTATTGGGGTAACGTTCTTAAATTGTAATTTATAAGTTACAAAGCCACTTTTATTTATAAAGGTAAAAGCAAAAAGTTCACTAATCGCTAAGCGGCGCTAGCCAAAACGTTAACCTTCGCTAAAACAAAGGCACGAGCGGTAGTACGCGCTATAACAGCAATGATCAAAGGTTCATTAATACCAATAACAGCAGCTATACTATTACTACTACTTATCTTAGCGCCAAAAACAAAGCGGGAGGAAAGTACGGCGGTTTCTTGGCAAAAAGAGGCTGTAATTTGTTAAATGTTGTTTTAAAATAATAAAAATAATATTTATAAAGCAATAAATTAAAAGCAGAGTTATTTTTTTTCTTATTTTTATTTTTAGCCTTTTTAATCTTTTTTTTTAAGGCAATTTTAATAATAGCCCAATGGGCGGTGAAGGCCTACGGCCAATTAACAAGAGCTTTATACATTGCTTTTATATAATATTTAATATTATATAAGATAATATACGCATGCAGGAGCTTTTTGGCACCGATTTTGTTATTAGATAAGCAGCAAAAAGAGCGGCAATAGCCTAGGGCGCAGCAGCGCAATTAGTTTTATTGTTTTTATAATAACAAAAACACTGCACCAATAATGCTTTATTATAATAAAAGTCGCCCGGCGCATTATATATGCTATTGCGAATACAATGGAAGCATGGTACAACACAAGTTTCCCTAATCACAGCGCGACGCCAAAAGATTGATAAGGGCGGGAGGGGCAAGCAAAGGGGAGGAGTGGCAGCCCAAGGGGTGGCAGCCCAAGAGGCGCCGGCCAATTATATTATATATATTAGTATATTGATTTTAGACTTTTAAATATTTAGAATCTATTCTCTTCTTTTTTAATGCCTTAAAGGCAGCGGCAGAGGCGCGCTTTTTAATATAAGCCATTTTTGATAATATAATCGCTAAGGAACGCAAATTCTTAGCACGAAAGCTTTAGTATAACTTCACTTGCTTAATTCCGTTATTTTAATAACAACGCTTCTACTACAATCAATTGTATTAGTATTACTCCTAATTATATGGCGATCTGTATCTACGCCATTATATTATACAAATTATATTTAAATATTTTTATTGCTTTTATAATTGCTCTTAGCCAAAGGGGTATATCGTATAAAATAGGGGTTGTCGGCTGGTAGTACCAATAAAGCCTCAATGGCGCTATAGCCAATCAAGACTGCTTATGTAACTAGATCTTTGGAATTCCCTCTTAAGGGGAGCTCTACTATACTCCTTTACAATTCAAGACTTTCATATTTCCTGAAGCTCCTCCCCTACGGTGCTCGACAATCTTTCAGTACAAAAGGCATTTAAAAGTTCAAATAAGGTGCTTTATTTTTAGTTTAAATAGTACTTTAAGTAGTACGACCCGAAGTTATTTATTAAACTTATTATTAATTTACGACTTAATTGGAGCGGGATTTATGTATACGGGTCGTGCGTATACCCATTATTAAAAAATTAAGAAGTGTTTTATAAGAGGAGAGCTTTTAAAGTCGACTTAAAAGCGTATATTAGATATTTAATTGGTTATGTTTTGTTTAATATATATAAGATCTGGGTATTTTAATTATAATATATAATAGTTATAAAGAACATTACTTTTAACAAAACTTTATTTTTTACTTTTTTTAATGTTAAGAGAACGGCCGGCTAGCTGTGCGTAAAACTTTAAGAAATAGCCAAATTGTTTTAAAAAGATAAAATAGGGGCTTAAGACGCTAAGTATATGTTAATAAACCGCCTAAACACTAATAATATATTATAATTAAATGCTGGTGTTTTTTTTGAACAAAAGTAATTAAGTGAAGCTTTGGAAATTATAAAAGTTAAGAAATTTATTAATTTGGGAGTGGCAACAATGCCTTTAATTAAATTTAAGTTTATAACCTTAGGGATGAAGCAATTTTCTTTTAAATTAATAGACTTAAATATTGAACCTTTAGTTAAGCCCTTAATTGACTTAGTGCCTATTAGTGAGAACTTGGGGGTGAAAATATAAAAGAATATTAGACTTTTAATTTATGAGTATCTTGATTAGGTTTTATAGAGTATTAATATATTAAGATAGTTAATAATATTAAGCGTAATTAAGAGAAGTGTTTTATGTAGTATAACAAATTCTAAGAGACTCAATATGGGTGCGGAGCACAAATCGATTTTATAAGTTGTTTTACGAGCTTAGAAATTACACGACTTAAAGTAAGGTTTTAAAAAGTAATAGGAAATATTTGAAAGTGTTAAATTTAAGTTTATAAAAGCTTTACCTTAAATAACTAAAATTGAGGAGCCTTTTAAATATAATAATTTCTATAATATTAAGCCGCGGATAAAATAGCTTTTGTTATTTCCGGCGGAAAATTAAAATTAAAAATTACCTGAACCCTTAAAAAGAAAGAGGGTGCCTTTAAAATTAAATAATAAAAGTTGAAAGACTAGAGTTATAAAATAATTAATATAACTTAATTATAATATATATTTTATTATTATAAAAGAGTTATTAAAAGGCGCGTTAAATTTGATAAACAATCGCGAGCATTTTGAAGACTTTTTGGCTACTTTTTGGCTTAGTTAAGAAAAGGTGCATAGTGATAAAAAGGATTTGAGAGTAGTTTATGCTGTAATTGTAGTATTTGTTTTTAATAATATTAAAATTTGATAATTAGTTGCTTTTTCCAAAATTCATTAATTGCAATTTCCAAAGGCATTATTAAATTGGAGAGATTTTTAATATTACCTTTTTAAGGAGCACTTTAAAGCCGGAGCTATTATAGAAATTACTAATTTACAGTTGCGCAATTATTGGAGGGTAATAAAGCATAGCTATGCTTTTAAGTAATTGATTTTTTTAAAGTGGGTTTTTATTTATAAGGTAGATTTCAATGGTTATTTAATCAAATGTCGCTTTTGAGTGGTGGTTAAAGGGGACTTATAGTCTAAGACTTTTATTTTGTTAATATACGCCGCAACTTTAGCTGTTCACTCATTCAAAACCGCTATAGCTATGATAATTTAATTTGATTTAAAAATAAAGCAATTTAATGTTATTAATTATTTATTAATATAAAAAAAGATAATTCAGTTGCTTACGTACGCTATTATTGTCCCAATAGCTTTAAACAAAACGGAATATTAGTAGAAGTCAACCGCGCTTTTTATAAACTCAAAGACTCCTTAGTATTATAGTACGGTAACTTTATAATAACTTTTTAAACTCTTAAATTGTTTTTTTTTATAAAAAAGAGCTTTGTATGTTTATAAATAAGTAACGTATAGTGTTTGTGGTGTTTTATATTAACAATATTTAAGTATTATATTACGTTTTAGTAATTCTAAAAGCGCATTTAATAATAAATAAATTAAACTCGGTGTATAAGCTTACTGGAGAACAAAAAACGGCATGGTTTTTAGGGATTCGAATTATTAAGGATTAATAGGCTAAGATAGTTTCCTTAATATATAACAATTACATTTAAAAGGTTGTTTTACGTTTTGGATTTGTTGATGGGAACTGCCCGAGTATCTTATTACTTTATATGGAATTTATTAAGAATCCTAGGAAAACAACCCTTAAAGAAGTCAAGGAATATTAAGAGAAAGTTGGTTTAGTACTTTATATTATGATTATGTTATGCGCGGACGTTGCTTTTGCAGTTTTAAAGCTTTTTTATTTTTTGATTAATCTTTTAAAGGAGTATTTTATTGCTATTAATTGGATAATTCGATATCTTTTCGGAACCCGATTTTTGGCGATAGTTTATATTTGCCAAATGTGCGCTTTTTATTTAATTATAATCTTAGACATTTCCTTTAGCAATAATTTTAAAATTAAACGCTTTTTTTAAGGGTATATAATTATACTTTTTAGTGGTTTAATCTTATAGAAAACAGCTTATTAAAATATAATTATTATTTTAATTATTTAAGCAGAGCTTTTTAGGATTGAATGTATAGCGAAGGAGGTTATGGCGTTTTAACAATTCTTTTTAGAATTATATTTAGATATAGGAATAGTTTAGACAATCTTCTACAATAATATTTAAACAATTTAATTGATTGTTAAGGAGAACAAGTATATTTTAATTAAGTTCCGTTATGTTGATATTTAGAATATGTGGTTATGTCAAGAATATTAAAAGGGTAGTTTTTTAGTGAAGTATTTACCCACAGGCTTTATGCCTGCGGATAGATTTATTAAGAACCTAAGCCGATAGAAATTCAAAGATTTTGTTGTTTTTATTAATTTAATGGATATACGGGCTTAACTGAAGTAATTCTCTAAAGACGTTCGTTTTTAAACAGCTTTTTTTTATACTTTTTATTTTTTTATTTGTAATATTTCTTATGTTTGTTATTATTTCTTTTAAAAAGTTTTTGATTTTGAATTATTTATATTATTGCAATATTCACAATTGTTCTCAAAATTATTTTATTTTAAAAAACCAAACGTAATATAAGCTATAATAATGGGGGGATATTTTAAGGTAACAAAAAAGGTTCCCAAGCCTTAAAAAAAGCAACTCAGTTGACTGAAAGGCCTAGAACAACCCGAATAAAATTATTAAAAGAATTGACAATTACTTTAATGATTTTAATAATCTATTGTTCTATAATAATAGTTTTTTTCTTTAAAAGAGGGCGTACCCGGATTCTACTACTCAAAAGGGCATTAAAAAGATCAGTAGGGCCACTAATTGCTCTTAAACTACGCTTAAGGACAAATAAACTAACAATAATCTTTTTTATTTTAGCCCAAAGGCTAGCAAGTGGATCGGATTGCTTTTCTTTCTTTTTCTTCATACCCTTGTTATACTCCTCTTTATTTTAAATCTTTTTATTTATAAATAAGAGTAATTAATTAGTTATATTTTAAAAAATAGATTTAAAATATTTTAATAAAAAAAACAACTTACCGTTAATGATTTGGCTAAAGCTATGGTAACGAAAGGGGCCACTAACACTAACACTAGAAGTAACCCAAGTAGTACAATCCGCGGGAACAATAGGGATAATATTATTAATTTTTTTTATTGTTAAATAGGTATTTTAGAGCTCCATTAATTTTTATATAAGTTAATATATTTAATTGTTTTAAATTGAGTAAACTTATTTTAAAAAAGGAATTTTTATTATTAAAAGTATCCTGATATTTTAAGAATGCAGCTAAAACACTAAGGAAAGGGGGGCGGCAAGTATAATTATTATTAGCGTAATTAAAACAGCGTAAGCCTGTGTTTTTGTTTTGGATTATTCTTTTTATATAACCCTAGTAAAAGACCGATTTTTCCTTATTAATAACCTTTTCTTTTTAAACCCGACCAATAGAAGCAGCTTAAATAGCTCGTTTACCCAAGGCCTTAGCCAAGGGTTTTTTAGCTTATAAATAATTAATTAATTATTTAAATGAGTTTTATATTCCTTAAATTGAACTTATGAGGGAAGAAGTAATGCTTTTGCAAGTAAATTGACGAAGTTTAGTACCTATCTTTGCAAAAGAAGTAGTTGATTTGGTTATTTGTTTGTTTGATTGGTTATGATTGGTGTAAATTAAAGCAAATTGAAAATCGTTTTTTTGTTAAAAGCTTAAGGTTTATAAATGGAAAGGAATGACTTTTTATTTGTATAATACAATTGTTTGTCTAATTTTTATTATTTCTAACAGTTCGCCTGACAATTAATCACAATAAGAGTAACTCTTATTATTATTTAATTAGGGGGTATGTCGTATAGGCACAGCTGTAGCTCGCCTAAACTGCTCTCTTGGCACTGTATACTTTCTAAATAGGGTTCTGCCACTATATACCGCCTTAAGGGAGCATTTCCCTTTTTCACATTTTTTATTTAGATTTTACTTAATTAATTAATACATTCTATTAATTCAAGTGCTCGCAGAGCCTGAGTCTTATCGCGCACGTCACTTAATAATACTAATAGTGGAAAAATCAGCCATTATACTACATTGAACCTAATAGTAGATAAACGCTTACAAGTCTTCACCCCTTTCTTCATTATTCGATTAGGATATTATAATATTATCTTTAAAAAAACATAGTTATTAAAACATTAAATTCTTTTTAACGCCGTTAAACGACGTATTATTTAGCCAAAAGCCTCTCTTCTAATTATTACCTATAATACTCCAGTTAAAATTCAAGATTTCCGTTATTATCGTATTTAATAATATTATTAAAAGGACATTAAACAACGAAATCAGAAGCTTAATTAATATTAGAGTAAACATAATACTTAATTTAATAAAACTAAGAGTATTTAATTACTTAAACCCTATTAACCTCTGTCCGATTATAAAAGCAACCTTTTTAAAAATGTCAAGGCCCTAAAAGTGTCTTAAATAAAACTTATGGCTTCCTCCTTATTAATTACGTTAACTCTTACTGTTGTCGATTTTATCCTTTTACAAAAAAAGCAAATACAATTTAACCTCCGCCGGATTCCGTATAACAAAGCAGCCTTTAAAGCAACCTCACCTCCGATATTATACAACGAAATAATAAAGACTCCCAAGAAAATGCCGCCTCTATTAGGACATGTTATTTTTTTTTTCTTCTTACTTAACGACGAGGCCAAACGTTAATTCCAACAGCCATTATTGCCGCTCACCCCGGTTTCAAGCTTAACTAACTGTATCGACGAGAATCTCTCTTTTATATTCGTCGAAGTTGACACTACCACGTGGCGAAACCACTCAACTCGCTTTTTCCTTACGCCGAACGTAATTACGTAACTCTGCCGCTTTACTTTGTAAGATATATACTCAGTTCTCTGATAACTCAAATATAACTGACTCGGCGCCCTTTCCTAATACTTTTATTATTAAAAAACAAAGGACTAAAGTATAAAGACTTCAAAAGAAACCATTCATTAAGATTTACTTAATCACTAGTATGTCTTTTTATTTATTAAACAAATAGAAGTTTAAAGACGAGATTTTTGGTACGACTTTTTATAAAATCGACGTATTAATTCAAAAGTACACTGTAAAACGCCAACGGACTATTGCTATCTCAAGTTTAATTATCGAACTTACCGAACGTTGTTAGACAATATAACAGTTTACTACCTATTTAAATAAGTTAGATTTTAAACCAATAGTTCCCCTGGAATACGTTAAATAAACTCACGTATTCTTTAAAACTACAAGTAATATATTCCCCTTTTATTGTTTATATAACTATTAAATTAAATTAACTAAAAGTAGAAAAAAAGCCTCAAATACTTGCCTTTATATAAGATATCTACTAAAGAACTTGAGGTAATTAAAGCCTATATTACTGACAACTTATCAAAAGGATTTATTAAACCCTTTTAAGTATTATATACCGCCCCCGTTTTTTTCGTTAAAAAGGCAAGTAAAAGTCTGAGATTCTATATCGATTTTTAAGTCCTTAATTCCTTTACTCAAAAGGATTATTACCCTTTTCTTCTAATTAACGAGATTTTGGCTAAAATTACGAATATTTGTATTTTTATCAAACTTAATATCAAATAGGCCTTCTATTGTATTCAGATAAACCCAGCCTTAGAAGAATACACGATTTTTAGGACAAAATACAGAATATATAAATACAAGGTTTTTTCTTTTGGTTTAATTAATAGATCTACGACATATTAACAGTATATAAATAATATCCTTTTCGATTATTTAGATGACTTTTATACGACTTACTTAGATAATATTCTCATTTATTCTAAAGATCCTTTAGAATACTACTCCTACGTTACAAAAGTACTTTGGCGACTTTAAGACGTTGGCCTTTAAACGGATCTTAAAAAGAATGAGTTTAGAGTTATTTATATAAAATACCTCGGATTTATTATATTAATTTTAAGATTAGAGGTTAATCTTAAAAAAGTCTTAGTTATTAGTTTATAAACTTATTTTAGTTTTATTAAAAGTATATAGTCCTTTTTTGGTTTTTATAATTTTTATAAGCGCTTTATTAAAGACTATAATATTATAACAAAACCTCTTATTTATTTAATAAAAAACAACATTCCTTTTTGTTTTACCCACAAATATAAAGATGTTTTTGACTTTTTAAAACATACTTTTACGTCGGCTCCACTCTTTTAATATTACTAACAGTATTTGCCTTACCTTTTAAAAACAAATGTAAATAATAAAGTTATTATAAAGGTCCTTTTTCAATAATACAGTAAAGATTAGTTTCCTGTTGCTTTCTTTTCAAAAACTATATTCCCCGTAGAATTTAATTATATTATTTATAATAAAGAAATATTTGTTATTATATACTCTTTCGCCCATTAGAAAGCAAAGTTCGCGGGGACCCCCTATTAAATCTGTGTTATTATAGACTACAAAGCCTTAAAATACTTTATGACCTCTAAACAATTAAATACCTGATAAACACAATAAACCGAACTATTAGCCGACTACTATTTTATGATAACTTATTAACCAAGTGTTTATAACCCGTTAATAAACGCACTCTTTTAGAAACCAGACGAGCTCAACGAATAAAATTTTATTAAAAGAATACAACATTTACAACAATTCTTATAAAAAAATCAAATAGATCTTATATTTATAGCCAAAAATCTCTACTCTTTTAGCCAAGACAACAATCTTACTCTTAATATTAAAATAACAAATCTTTCCCTAATATTCTTGGTAATATATTAAATACTAAAAGCTAACCGCATAACCCCTTCTTTTTAAGTATTACAAAAATAAGCCTTGTTAGATTAACTAAGTAAACTTAATATAAAAGGCGACTTATTACTTTTCGATAACTGCCTTATAGTCCTTGATGTCGCTTATTTCCGTACTTTTTTTATCCGAGAAATATATGATTACATTAATATAACTTACCTTAGTATTAAAAAAACCCTATAACTTTTATTTTTTTAATACTAATAATATAGTATTATATTGACAGTCTAATAATATTGCCATAACTGTCATATTTATTAACGTATTCAAGTCCCTTAAGATAAAAAACCCGGCCTTTTTTAACCTCTTCTTATCCCGTTTCGACTTTGAGAACATATTACTGTAAATTATTATAATTTTAATAAAAACAAATATAAATTTGACAACGTCCTTGTCTTTATTAACCGTTTTAATAAATACACTATGAGTATCCTTTGTCAAAAGACCTTAGATACTCGCGATTTTACAAAGTTGTATATATATTATATATATAAATACTTTGGCCCTTTGATTAATATTATTTTTAATAAAACACTTTAATTTATTTCTTACTTTTAAACCGCCTTTTTTTTATTTTTAGTACCAAAAGACAGCTCTTTATAATTAATTACCCTTAAACTAATAATTAAATCAAAGTATATAACCAATACCTTTAACATAGACTTTGCCCTTTTATCTTTTATTATTAAAATAATTAGTCCGAATTTTTACCTATTATAAATTATACCTAAATATCTTTCCTATATAATTCTTTAAGAAGCCTTTTGCCATTTAAAATAGTCCATAGATATATACTAGACTTAATATTGCCTGTTAATAAGTTAAATATATAGTAAATTGTCGAATATGTCACACGTTATTATACGGTGTAAAATGTAATTAGGTCTAGCCTCTTAAAGTCTTAAATAAAGATAGCTTAGTCTTATAATTACTTTTACCGCATAGTCGACTTTGATATAAATAATTTTGTTTGGCTTAATATGCATTATTTTTTAATTACTTGTCTTTTAAAGAAACTGGACTTTCTTATTAATAGTCTATTTCGAATATTAGAGAAGGTTAGAAGCTTATATCGCCTGGAATTACCAGCGAGTATAAAAGTATATAATGTCTTTTTTATGGCAAAGCTTTGGAAAGACTTTAACGATCCTTTGGTAAGTTAACAAACTGCGCTACTTCTGTTGATTAATATTATCAAAGACAACGAATAAGAAATCGAGGACTTACTTATTTATCGAAAGCAACATGGTAGCTTTTTTTACAGAGTCTTTTAACTGAATCAAGATGTTGATTTTACTTAATACAGTGCTTTAAATGTCAAATACGCTTTTATAAAGATTTAGGAGTTCTATTTTAATAATTTTATATAAACAAGTCCTTTTGTAAAATTACTTTAATAGCTTAAAGCGTTTTATAATAAAGTAGACAATTATAACCATTTTAATAAAAACAAAGAAATGGATAGATACTTAAGAACAAGCTTTTTTCAAAAGAAAAAGTAATATTACGAATAATACAAATCAGAGGGTATCTAAGGAAGCTTTCCTAATTAGGCCTTACTAAACATCTAAGTGAAATTAACTTAACAACTCTTTTTATATATAATCCCTTTTATTTTTTTCTTTTTTTTCTTTTTTAATTATAAATTCTAAAAGAATCTTAATTATTTTTACAACGTTTTTCTTAATATGTGAGGCCTTTATTATAACGTGATACTGGTCTTTATAGGGCAAGCGTCACACTAAGAGTTTCGGTTAATCTAGAGAGCCTCGCTTAACCCAAATAGAGTAAAAAACATACTTTTTTTTATTTATAACACTTAATTAATAATAAATATTAGATTAGTAAGTCTTATAAATAACCTAGTAATAGTATAATCTATTTTAAGATCAAAAATCAAAAGGTTTTATTAATAAAAAGCCTATTTATAAGCAAGTGTTTTGTATTTGTTAGTAAATTCCAAATATTAATCTAAAGAATTCGATAGATTTCTACTTATTTATTTAATCAAGTAGTTTATAAGTTAATTATTCTTTAATTCATTCTTTGGTTTAATCTAAATTAATCTAAATTAATCTAAATTAATCTAAATTAATCTAAATTAATTAATCAAAATCAAATCAAATCAAATCAAATCAAATCAAATCAAATGTTACGGACCCCTTTGCACCAATGAGTAGTTGGCACCAGGATACTAATGGTATTATTGAGTGGATGGTATTATAAAAGTATTAGTATTAATAAGGGATTGGTATAGCTTATGGGCTGATATTAATTAAGGAATAATATAGGATAATAATTGGTATTATTGCATATATTATAATTGCGATTTTAGTTATAATAATAATCTAAATTACAATGGACATTAGGTCATATGATGGATCCGTGGATCCTGGGATTCTATGTTAATGAAAGGGATCTAAGGATTTAGGGATTTAGCATCTCAAGGGATTTAGGGGATCCAAAGGAAATAAAGATTTTATATAAGATTAGCATATTTGCTATTAGATAAAAGCTTTGTGTTTAATTTTAAATAATATTCTTAATTATATTAATAATTATTTTACCTTATACGTGATATACCTATTTTTTGATTATTAGAGATCAATCACAGCCTTTTGTATTTGCATCAAGTAAATACCGGACCATTATACTTTAAGCACCTTCTTATTAAAAGTACCAACTTACGTATATTATATTTACTAAAGGATCCTTATTTAATAAAAACGTTATTGTTATTGTTTTGGGCAATATTAATAAGGATATTAAGGTTCTTATCCCAAAGATCTTTAACGGCAATCGCAATAAGTATTAATATTAGATGATTTAGGTTAATATATATATCGGATTTCATATGGGATAATTTATTTCCAAAATGGAAAAGGTCTTATGGATTATTATTTTATTTAAAGGGGCAGCTTGGGATTGGATGGAATCATTTTTTGATGATTATATAGCTACTAAAAATTTAACGGGAAATGTAATAATTAATGCTTTTAAAATCACTTAAAAAATGTTTTTGTCCTTTCAAGGCCTAAAAGAATTTATAATCCGGATTTTTGGCAATATTAATATAGCGCGCATAGCAATATGCAATATATAAAAGCTTTGGCAAATTGGATCTTGCGCAAATTATATGGCAGAATTTTAATAATATATTGAATAAATTAAATAAAGGGAGGATGCTTTAAAGGACTGCTATTATAAAAGATTAAAAAACAATGTTAAAAATAAGATTGCTTATTTCAAATAACCTAATAATTTTCAAAAACTAATTAAGCTTGCAATCAAGATTAATAATTAAGCTTATAAGCAAAGCCTTAAGCGGAAAAGGCAATACTTTCATTAAAAGCATAATAAACCCCGAAAACCTTTTTATCCTAAGGAAATGAAGCTGGACATTACCTTTCGGAAATAAGCTAAGGGAAAGCCATGCAATGGCAGACTTTTTAAAAAAATCATGAATAAATGCCAATGGGATAAGCTGTGCTTTAAATGTGATTTTCCAAATTACATAGCCAGCTCCTATTATTAAGGGAAATCATGGTCAAAAAAAAAGCAAATCAATGTAATAAGACAAGGCGCTTACAATATCACCAATATCCTTATGCCATTATACCCCATTAAGCAGCTTAACGCCTTAAGTTTTTAATATATAACAATTAATAAACTTAAAAATAATGGAATCCATGCCCAAATAAAGAATAATAATAGCATAGCATAAGATAGCGGAAAAAAAGGAGATAAAGAGCTTTATTAGGTCTTGAACCTAAGGCCATATTAATTACCGCTTTTTGGATTATTGCAAGGCAAGGTTTGGGAAGTCATTTAGCAAAAAAAGAATTTATACCTTTAAGCCTTGAATTTTTGATATTGGATCAACAAGATTATAAGGGCTACCTATAAAAAACCAGGACTAATCCTTATGGGGGGATTACAATGGGGCAAAAAGTACCAGGTAATTTATTAGGACTATAAATATATTAAATGAAAGCAAATTAAATACAGCAGCGGCTATCCTTAAATTCATATGCAGATTATTTCTTAAAAACCATTGCCTATTTTTGAGAATTAAGATAAACTAAAAGAAGAAGAATTTTGGGAAATCATATTGGAAGGCAGCCAACGGCGCTTTTGATTTAATATAGCTAATAATACCTAAATGTATTAAAAACGCCTTATTTCACCAGCTCAAATTTTAGGAACAAATTAGCTATTTATGATTATGGCTATGAAACCAAATTATTAGGTTTGAAAAAATATTTTAATAAAAGATTTTTATTAAAAAAACTTTTTTATATGCCAATTAGCGGCAATAAGGGACTGCCATTTAATCATAAAAGCGAAAATTAAGGGAGTAATTTTTAGGGCTATAATAAACTTTAGAGCATAAAGGAATTTTATATTTTTTGCTATTATGCTTAAGCATTTGCTATTAATTAAAATAAGGAAAAAGGGGTATTAATTAGTATTTGCTAATAGGAATGCTGCTGCTAATAAAGCGGTAGATATGCAAACTCAGACTTTGCATATGGGCATTGCCGGCCACTTTAAAAAAATCCAATTTAATGTTACTTAAATTAAGATGCATAACATTATTCTTGGATTTCCTTAAATAAAAAAACATAATTCAGAAATTAATTAGGTTAAAAGATAATTAATGTTTAGTTGTTGCAAGAACTGCTATTAGGATAAAGCAGGAATATTGATTATTTAAGAGGTTTGCGCTACTTCCAAGAAATAGATTAAATACCAGGATAAGGGTTTATTAATGAAGGATATATTATTAGCATACCACAAATTTGCGGCATTGTTTAAGGAAGAATAAGGCATTAAGGCCTTGCTTAAACACCAGGACTACGATTATAGGATTAAATTAAAAGAAGGTACCAAGCCAATATTTTAATTATTTAAGGAATATTCGGCAATAGACTTAATAATAATTAAGAATTATATTAATAAATACTTAGCAAAGGGGTTTATTAGGGAGTTTAAATTCCTGTGGGGGAGTAATATTCTTTTTGCAAAAAAGAAGGATGGCGGATGATAAATGTGCATTGATTATTATTAATTAAATAATGCCATAAAAAAAGATTGTTATGCATTATTATTAGCTAAGGAATTGCGAGATAGGTTTGCAGGGGCCAAAATCTTTATTTAGCTTAATTTAAGAAGCGCGTATAACCTTATTAAAATGGCTAAAAATAAAAAGGAAAAAATAGCATTTTGCATTTGTTTTGATTATTATAAGTATATGATCATGTTATTTGGCTTAATCAATGCATTAGCTACATTTTAATATTTAATTAATAAATATTTTGCGGCCATATTTGGATATAATATGCATTTATTATTTAAATAATATTTTAGTTTATTTCAAAAATGAAGGATAGCATATGAAAAACGTAATAGCAATTTTCAAAAAATTAAAAGCCGCTTTTATGCTTCTTAAATTAGAGAAGTGCAATTTTTATGTAAAAGAGATTATTTTTTTAGGCTATATAATCATCATCATCAGATTGGCTATAAATCTTAAAAAGATTTAAGCAATTATTGATTGGATTAGACCTATTAATATCAAAAAATTGCAATTTTTTTTTAAATTTGCCAATTTTTATAAATAATTTATTAAAAATTATTTAAGAATTGCTAAGGTATTTACGGAATTAATTCATAAAAATAAGGAATATATATGAATGGAGGAAGCTAACGCAGCTTTCAAGTTTTTTAAGGAAATGTTTATTAAAAAACCTATTTTTATATTATTTATATTTGACAATAAAATACGCATAAAAATAAATTCTTTGAATTACGCTATTAGCGCCGTATTCAGCCAATCAAGCAAGGATGGGAAATAATAATTAATTGCTTATTATTTGCGAAAATTATTATTAGCAAAACTTAATTATAATATATATAACAAAAAATTGCTAGCAATTATGAACGCAATACGCAAATGGAGGGTTTAGTTTAAGGGCGCTGCTTATAAAGTACAAATCCTAATAAATCATAAAAATCTTATTTATTTCACTATTATCAAAAAACTAAATCAACGCTAGGTTTGGTAGTATAAAACACTTTTTATTGTAAAACTTTGAATTTCTTATATTAAAGGAATGGAAAATGCTTGAGCTAATGCTCTAAGCAGGAAGCCAGAATATTTTGCAAACAAAACGCATGAATCCCATATTATATTATAGAAAAATGGTAATTTGCTGATCATTAATTATAAGCAATTAGCAGCAATAAGCCGCCTTTTTAAAAAGATTTAAAAAAACTATAACCAAAACCTGGTAATAATTAAGCAAAAAAAACAATTGGGCAAAGGATTCTCTTTCAGTATTATTAAAGCTCTTTTATATTAAAGACAAGTCTATATCCCAATATGGAATAAGATAGACTTTATCAAAAAACAGCATGGGCTACCGGCCTATGGGCATCAAAAAGTTGCCAAAACATTGTTAAGGCTTTCCAAGGAATATTATTTCCTAAGCATAAAAAAGGTGATTAAAAACGTGGTTTTATTATGCAACATATGCATTTAAAACAAAGCATCATACCATGCTTCATATGGGCTTATAAAATCATTAATAATATTATCATGCCCATAAAAATCAATCGCTTTAGACTTCATAATTGAATTATTATTTTTAAAAGATTTAATCATAAAAATTATATATAACTCAATTTGTGTTATAACAAATAGGTTTATTAGGTATGCGTATATGATACTAGTATTAGGGACATAAGATGCGCTTATTATGGCGCAAGTATTTCTTCAAATAATTTTCGCAAATTATAAAATATTAAATAAAATTATTTTAAATAAAAATAAGCTTTTTATTTTAAAATTTTGAAAAACTTTGATTGCATTTTTAAAAATAAAACAAAAAATGTTAATAGCCTTTTATCCCCAAACAAATGCATAAATAAAATAAATTAATTAAATAATAAAAACTTATCTTTAATGCTATATGAATTATAAGCAGAATAATTAGGTTTAATTATTTCTGCTCGCTTAGTTTGCATATAATAGCGCGAATTAAAAGACCATTGGAGTATTGCCGTTTTATGCGAATTATGGGTATAATCTAATGGCATATAATATATTAATTGCGGGTTAAGAAATTGCGCAAAAAGCCATATTGCAGGAAAATAAGCTAAAGCAATTGCATAAGGAATTATTAGCCAATATTTTATTCATAGCATAAAAATCAGCAATTTATTATAATAAAAAGCGTAGCATAAAATTAATGCTTAAGGAGGGGAATAAAGTTTACTTACTTTAAAAGAATATTGCGATAAAACAACCAAATCATAAATTGGATCATAAAAAGCTAAAACCATTCAAAATTGCAAAAATAAAAAAACCAATCAATTATCAATTAGCGCTTCTTAAAATAATAAATATTTATCCGGTATTTCACATATCCCTCCTCAAACCAGCATTACCAGAAGCACCACCTGCTCCTATTACCAAAATATAACCAATTAACCCAAACGCAAAATACGAAATCGAGATTATTTTAGACTATTAGTATTTTCAAAGCA
Source organism: Helotiales sp. F229 (assembly GCA_002554605.1). NCBI lineage: Eukaryota > Fungi > Ascomycota > Leotiomycetes > Helotiales > Helotiales sp. F229. The sequence goes on along the minus strand of MXAW01000004.1, from coordinate 15,940 downwards.
TTGTTAAATATTTAATTAAATAAAAAGGGTACCCATAATCGAAAAATACTTAGGAACCTAGATTTAACCTTTACTGCTTTAGGCTATTTTGGGAATTTCATTTTCAAAATCCAGGTTTGCTTAAAAAGAAGGAGAATTAAAATCAAGCACATTGGCCCCCGCTTTAAAAAAGGATGCAAAATAGGCATTAAATTTAAAGGCAGGGAATTAAGGATTAGGGATATTTGTAGCAGGCTTAAGAGAAAGCATTGAAAAACAAATAAAGATTATCATTTGGCCTAGCTTAAATCGACACATCAGCTGATTAGGCTAAAAGAACTTTATGATATATTTTAAAAAATTGCAATTGCTATATTTAAAACAAACGCATTTTGAACATTTTTTTAAGATAAACAAATTTAAGAAGCAAATATAGGAAAAATTGCAGCAAAAGGAATAAGGCTTTATATAACATGCGGCGCCTTTAATATAAAGCGCAAATTAAATACTTTATTTTTTTTTTATTTAAGCAATATTTGATTTCTTTATAACACCAGGCATAATAAATAAGGAAAATGGTCGTTGGCAGCTATTAATAATTCTTAGGTTATACTTAAGCGTGAAGATTATGCTAAGCAAGAAGGGGGATAATATTATAAACCCCTTTGCACCAATAAGTAATTGGCATCAGGATACTAATGGTATCATTAAATGAATGATATTATAAAAATATTGATATCAATAAGGGATTAGTACAGCCTATGGGCTGGTACCAATTAAGAAATGGTATAAGATAATGATTAATACCATTGCACACATTATAATCGCAATTTTAGTTATAATAATAATTTAGATTATAATGGATATTAAATTACGTAATAAATTCGTGAATCTTGGGATCCCATATTAATAAAAGGGATCCAAGAATTTAAGAATCTAGCATCTTAAGGGATTTAGGGGATTTAAAGGAAATAAAGGTTTTATATAAGATTAGCACATCTACCATTAAATAAAAGCTTTATGCTCAACTTCAAATAATATTCTCAACCATACTAATAATTATCTTACCTTATATATAATATACCTATTTCTTAATCATTAAAGATTAACCACAGCCTTCTATATTTGCACCAAATAAATACCGGACCGTTACATCAAATTAATCAAATATTAATTGATTTATATGATTAATTTTGCTCACGCTGCGAACGACCTCTCCGTCACCACCTCCTTCCCGGCGACTAGCAACAAAAGTTACTATGTCATCCCTTGGGGTGAAGACTTTTTTGAGCCAAGCCTTCTATTCATTATCACCGTCGGTTTCAGCGATCTCGTCGAAACAGTCATTTTCACATCAGTGTTGAGCACTGGTGGGATGGTTGTGTGAGGATGCCGTCTAAGAATTGGGATGCAAACTGGATAACGTGACCGAAAATGGCAAATTGTTATGAAGGTGAAAGTGACGTGGGAAAAACGGAAAGCGTTCTACGGAGGCTCCAGCAGCTTTGTCAGCCGCTACACGGACTTTTGGTTGGTCGCCGATGCGCTCTTGCGATTGGTCATTGCGCCCACATCATCATGTGACTCGAAACTTTGGTCTTCCCTCCAATCTCGACTCCCCATATCTGAACCTGCGAAGTTCCCAGTCCTTGCTCCAAACGGAATCAGTAGGAGCAGCAGTGAGTCAAACCGAGGGTATATGCGCATCGCATCTTCGGTGAAGATGGGAATCAAGGTGGGGTCTATGCCCCATGGGGTCATGGGCCCTTAAATTACTTCTTCAATTTCCATACCCTGCTTAGTTGTTACAGCGCTTAGTCATCTCCCCTTCCCAGCCACCGTTAATCTTGTGGAATTATAAAACATAGCAACGTGTTCTTCTTCTTAGTTAATTCAGTGCTTTGTCGTAAGCTGCCTATATGATCTAGCCATGGAAGCGTCTTCACCATGTACAATCTGTGGGGTGTCTAATGCGCGGCTCTGTACGACTTGCCGCTCTGCTGCGTAACGTCTAACCCCCCCCTTTTGGCCACCCCTGCCTTTCGGCCACCTTTTACACCAAAAAACGCGATTTTGAGGTATTAATAAAAACACAACCAATTAATAATTTTGAATAATTTTTTTATATTTATATTTAATAAACTATACTAATCAGATTTCTAAAACGTGTTGTTATTTCAATAATATAATATTACGTAATATTAGATTCATGTTTTTACATATAAAAAACGTCGAAAATCACTTGCTAATAACTTTTTAAATAATAATTATATTTATATAAGCTTTATATAATATATACTTTACATTATTATCTTGAAATTTAGAAAGTTTTAAAGTATTTGTGTAAGTAAGTAAGTTTTTATTAAGTAAATAATTTCTCTCATACAAATTTTTTATATGAGGCGTTATAAATTACTTAATTTTTCGAGTACTATTAATAGCAAGACTTTTAAACTCTGGGTTTAGTTGAATATAGTTATAATATAACTTTATTATAAATTTTGAAATAATCTATTAATAATTATAAAAGTTATTAAACATTTCAAAAAATTCGATTTTACACCAAATTTGTTAGCGAGAAATTTCTAAAACTTCAAATACTTAATTCGCAATATTACGTAATATAAAATAAATAAGATCCTCAAAAATCAAAGAACAAGTAATAAATAATCACTCGTTTTAGTTTGAAGTTATTTCATTAATAAATCATAAAGTTATTAAATATTAAAGTGGGTGAGTTTTGGTGTAAAAGGTGGCCGAAAGGCAGGGGTGGCCGAAAGGGGGGGTTAGACGTTACTGCTCCTTGGAATGTCAACAAGCCGACTGGCGAACCCACAAACTTTTGTGCCGCAAATTTAAAGACTCTTCCATGTCGAATTTCACCGCTCGACCTTCGCCCAAACACCACCTCGCGATCTACTTTCCTATGACAACGCGCTCGCCGTGTCTTGTTTGGGTAGACAGCAAGGAAGACGAACACCAGCAAGGTTATTTTAACCCCGAGCTCGATCAGCTCCTCGTCGTTCCTGGGCACAACCGGTATATCGGCCGTAATCTGCTTTGCATTCGTGGGAACAGCCTCCGCGGGCGGAAGACCAATCGAGACACTCTTAACATCTGGTATCTCGACGCTGATCCTATTCCAAACCTTATCACCAACCAGTCGCTTCATGGGACAATCCCTACTCTTATCGGAGATACATGGGGGGAATTCATCTGGAAAGGGCCGCTCGTCGCTGTTATGAAGGTGGGGAGCACGTGGGATCCTCGCATCCTTATGGATATCACCTTGACCGGATACCGAGATGCTATTGACTACCAATAGAAACAGGGACGAGCACCACCATGCTCGGGACAAACAGCTGTAGATATTGTACTGCCTACGGCTTTTACAGTACGTATTGAGTTCAAAATGCACGAGCGAGACACTTGGAGGACCGTTGGTAGTCTCCTAGATAAACTCAGTGAAGAAGATAATAATTGTTTTTGTTTGGTATATTCAGCTGCCTGCATATTTGCCCCAAATAATGTTTGATTCCCCCTTTGTTTCCAATAGAAGTACTGCAAGCTAACCCTGCCATTGTGTAACTTATTCATGTATTTGTTTTTTAACAACCTTAAGCTAAGCTCTTTACACGACCGCAGGAGTAGCCAAAAATAGTGTTGTAATAGAAGTGCGTAGTCGATTCGAGGTAGTCAAGCAGCCCATATCCCAATACATTTCCGGCCCAGTTTTTTAGAAAGTGTAAGACATTGGACGCGAGAACAGAAAGCAAGACTTTCCTGCTAAGTTACTTGCGAAAGCATTGCAAGTATTATTGTTGTTGCAGTCGATAGCGCATTATGGGATATCAGCGGATTTGATAGCCATATACCTGGCGAGGGTATTATTAGACAAAGTAATACTATTAATATCAATCCTTTTTCCATAACTTAAGGACGAGCCATTAAAACCGGCGGAAGAGTAGTGAAAAAAAGCTGATAAGATCCAAAGTTTATTCATAGTATTCGATTTCCTCCTTTGTTTATTGGCAAGTAGTTAGTGCTGAGCTCTCCTTTTAATACAGTACCAGAAGTCTTTACCACACTAAGGTCTATTTATAAGTGGATGCTAAGTCTCAAGTGCCCATATTGTGAATTGTCTGCTGTATTCTTAAATTAGTATTAGCTTTGGCTTTGAATACGAAATAGGTCTAATGTCTGCTCTGCTGGAAGTCTTTGTTTCCCGTACTTAAAGAGGCATATCCAAAATAGGAACTGGGACCTCGCTTGAATAAGGGTTCGCTTAAACCTTGGACACATATAAAAAGGACAAACTTTTAGCGAACGGATTTTTAGGCATGTGCCTCGTACATGCCTTATGCAGAAATCTTGCCTTGCAATAATTAAATGAGTTTTTAACCAAGCAAATTCTTCGAACCCTTATTGTATTTAGTAATATAAATTTAATATTTAAATCATGCATTACCTTAATTTGTTTATATAAGCGTATTTTCTTTTACCTTGGTTAATTAAGGCTTTTAAGCACCTTTAAAACATGTTGCCGCTATTCTTGGATAGTTTTTCTTATAGATAGCTTATACCTGCTATATGTAATATCTCACTTTTTTTGGGCGGTACCTTTGAGTGCTTTATAAGCAATGACAATGTTGCTCACATATTATTAGTGTTTCCCGGATTTCAGAAACTTCCCCTCGAACTGCGAAATGAAATCTGGAACATAGCCATACCCTGCCATTTGATTACTATTACCCTGGAACTAGACCTGGAACATTTTATTAGCAAGGTGGAAATCCAAACAAAGCCAGTTATAATTCAAAGCATGTGTTAAAAGTCTCGAAAGGAAGCTTTATAAGGATATCAAACAATCACTTTCTCCGATGAAAGTTTCTCCTCCATATATATCGATTGATCTTAAGATACTATTTTTTTAGATCTTTTTAAGAAGTGTATAGATATCAATAAGATGATGAGCGTCTTTGGCACAGCTTTTTGATTGATACAAACCCTTGCAATTAGGATAAGAGCACATTGCTTTTGGGGCCTTGCTACGTTTTTAAGGCAATCCAATAAGCTTTAAAAGCTAATTTTTATTGACGAACCTGAGCATCCACCTTTCCTGCATATTGGGAATGCGAGCTTGTACCTGGTGGATCTTAGCATATGGGGTTTTATTAAAGGAAATCTGACGGACTTTTTTAAAAGCCATGAATTTTTTGGAGAAGGGACCTGGATTAAGCTAGCGGAATCAAAAGAGCTTGAGCCGGTTGGTGTTAGGCAGTGGGAAATGTCCATCAAAAATATTTCTTTGATTAGACGATTGATAGAACGGGGAGAGAAGTACTTTTTGTTACTTCCACTTACCTAGGCTAGATATTCAACTTCTTAAACTATCCGGCTCAGTCAATATGTTTATCGCTCAGTCAATATAGTTATCTTCACAAAAACATACAATTTACGGAAGATGTGAACAGGTAAGAAGGGAAATCTGGAAATGGTCATATTTCGGAAGCATCAATAGGTGCTATGTAAGCCTCGTTGTATCTTTGATCCCAAGACCATAGTCATTATTCCATGCACATTACAAGGCCTGGCACATCAAATGACCTCGTGATTTGGCTTATGTGGTCATGGTCAAGCGCATGGCTCTCATTCATTCCCTAAGGGGTGAGTAGCGGGTGTTTTGTTTGTTTGGCGGGGAACTGGTAAAATATTGTTTAGCAAGCACCATAACAACATGCTAAAGGTCGCGTCGTTTGTCCTAAATTCGTATATGGTTATAATGTCATAAATTCTGTTAGGTACAACGCATTAGCTCGAGCCAAGGTTCACCGAAGAAGCTAGTGTTGTGAGACCTTGGCGAATCTCGAGGATCTATGTTACATATAGACTCTTCCAGCAGCTAAATTTAAAGCGAAACACAATACGTACAATTATGCTCAGCTTCCATACTCTTGAAGTTGCTTAATCTCCAATGGGTTGTTGTCTGTCTGCCGTTGAATAAAATCCGCTTCATCCGCCTCCAGATCCGCCTTGTCTTTGGCAACTGCTGCATTTTTGCCTTTACCAGATGCCCCCAAACGAGGAGGCTTGTAATCGACCGGTTTTCGTTCCCGTAGGCTCCTTCTATTTTCATCTCTCCGGGCTGTTGGTGGTGGTGCGTTTTCTTGAGCGGTACCGGGGTGTTCATTTTCGGAATCGGGACCAGAGTTGTGGTGGTCGTCGATATCTTTGCGGCTACCTCTCGTCTTCGATGCTCTCCTTTTATCTTCTCGATGCAAGTCATTGAACTCTTTCCCATGCTGACGATACCAGTCTCTGTCTGCGTCCTCAACCTTCAAGCTAAATATTTCTCTGACTTCCCAACCATTGAAGGTCGCCATTCTGTGATAAGTCCGAGCATGATCCCTCCAAACTTCTGGATATTTTGACAAGAATTGGCCAACGGGGACGCATTCTGGTTTGTACTCATTCTCGCCGTCACCGCGGAGTCCACATCTGAGGACAAAGATCTCGTGGCCATCTTTAATAACAGTCTCGTAGGGTTCGACTGAATCCTTTGTGACGGTTTGTGATGCAGAGGGTCTCACCCCTGGTGGAGCTTGGTCACCCATCTCAGGATCCACAACTCGGACATGAGCAGCATCTTCCTCATTTTCTGCAGCTGCAAGAAGGGCTCCTTCGCCATCTCCGGCTTCCAGCAAGCTGTTGCAGTGATCCACCAATTTGTCCAGAATACAGGTATGCTCGTCCCTCTCCGCCTCTCTTCTCTTCCTCCTGCTCTCATCCTCTCGCTTACGCTTCTTAACAAGTTCCTTATCCTCTCTCTTCCTTTCCTCCACAATCGCTGCAGCTTCGTCCAATACCCGCTTTTCGTTCTCTTGCTGGTATTCGTCCCTGAAATCGTCCAGGTCATAGTCTTCCCAATATCAGTGCAGAAAGTTCAGGAGCAATTTTGATGGCGCATCTCGGCTTTAGCAATTGGACACAGGGAATTTTGCCTTGCAACATGGAAATTGAGTCTATTTCAACGGCGATTCGAAGTCTGAGATGTAGATTTCTTCAACAGCACTTTGATTTTGGTCCATGTCATGTTTTATTTGCTGTCCTCCCCACATCTGCAGCTCCACTACACTATTCAATGAAAGGGAGCATTCAAGGTTCGAGAAAGGGTGAAAGCAAAATTCTTTGTTTACCCAGCTTGGTGCAACCATCAGAATGGTACATATCTGATGACATACGCAGGTCTTGGAATCCAATATCGAGCCATCCCTCTTCTCGAGCAACAGGCAAAGAGCAAAACACCAAAACTTCCCTTCAACCCTCCTGCTGGACAAGATCATCATCTTTCTCATTGGACCTAAAGTCCGTATTGGCGACCCCATCAGTCTTGAATTCTCCTGTGTCCGCAATTACCCACACAGAGTCATACATCCGTGAATAGTGAGGAAAGGAAAGAACAAATTACGTGGTATATGCCTTCAAAAAGAACTAATAAAGATGGCTGTAAAGGAATTTCAAGTTTCGTGGAACCGCTATAACCGAGTCCTTCGAAATCTCTCACCGCTACTATCCAATCCAGATCGACTTCGAGATCTAGATCTCAAAATGGCTGCAATAGAGTTTGAACTTTCCTTTCTTTTTCTTCTTATTCAAAAAGTAGTACTAGGTCAGTTGGAGGAATAGAGTTTCGCGTCCCCTTCTTTTTCCTCTTCTTCAGAGAAATAATGGTAGGTCGACTAGAGGAATAGAGTTTACCTTTCTTTTTCCTCTTCTTCTTCAACAAGGTGATGACAAGTCGCTCAATCAGAAATAGACCCGAGTATTTGCTTGCAAGCATATATGCCTCGAGGTGTCATTGCCAGACCTCGACTCACTAGCTATGTACAAAACACAACAACTAACGAGGTAATAACATTCAACCATCGATCATAACCCAGCCACGCGCGATGCCAAAACCAAATCTCCAATCCGATAACAAATGTGTACTGCTCAACCCCAATTCCCAAAACACGTAGCAGGGCATTATAACCATCACCTCCATCCTCCAGGACACTCAACCGTCACCTCATCCATACCAACCAGCACCTCCTTCTCATCCAACACCTCCTCCCCATCAGTCCCACTATCCCTCTCACTTAACCCCGCATCCGGCGTTCCCAAATTCAAAATATGTTCACCAAACCCCTCATACGCCATCCCACTACCATCTCCCTCGTTCCCTTGAGGACCCTGATCCTCCACCATCCCATCATTAACATCCCTCCACATCCTCTCCAGCCTCTCCTTCATCCCCTTCTCCCCTCCACCCCTCTCCACAACCCTACACTTAAAAACAAACCTCTCCGGTTTCGCAATCAACAAACTCGTATACCTCTGCAACGGAACCTCAACCTCCCTCCCCCCGCCATCCCTCCTCTTACTAATATCAAACGCCCAGGCCATGCCACCCATCACCAGAAAAAGTTCCTGCTCGACGATATCGACGCCTGTGCATGTGCGGCGGCCGAAACCGAATTGAGAATGGGATTTGAGGGTGGGGTATTGCGTAAGGGGTTCGCGGTACGTGGGGTAGGAGGGGGAGAGCCAGCGTTCGGGGAGGAAAGTGTCGGGGGAGGGGTAGATGGTTGGGTCGCGGGTTATGCCCCTGGGGTGGGTTAGTTTGCTGGTTGGAGGTAGTGAGGGAAGGGGGAGGATGTACCATTCTAGAGCGTGGATTGTAGCGCCTGCTGGGATGTGGTACCCATTATAGACGTCGTCTTTTTCGAGACAGTGAGGGATTCCTTTCCACGCAGTCAGCATGAAAATCGATTCTCAGTAACGAGAACTAAAGTCATTGTTTGGAAACAGGGGGTGCGACGAAGCAAATTCGCTTAACGAAAAGCCACCTACCAGTAGGAACCGGCGGTCTCCACCTCACAACCTCCTTAACCACCGCCCTCAACATAGGCAACCTCATCCTATCCTCCCACTCCGGACACCTCTCCCCACAAACGCCCCTCATCTCCTCCCTCAACTTCTCCTGCCACTCAGGATAATGGCACATCGCCAATATATAACTCTGTAACGGACTCCCAATCGTCAACGCACCCGCAATAGCTATCATACCGACAATATACTGGCCTTCTTCGTCCGGCATATTATGTTTGCCTTTCTCTTTCTCTTCGAGGAATACTTTCATGTAGCTGGGTGCCGCGACGCCTTTTGAGATCGCGGATTTTACCGTTTCGTAACAGTGTCTGAAGAATTTGTGCTCGCGTGCGTGTCGTGCCTTCTCGACTTGTTGCCAAGGACTTAGCCAGGATGGGAGATGTGAGAGCCAGGAGACGATATTGGGAACTGCACCGGAGGGGGAGATAGTGACGAGGAGTCCGAAGGTACCGACGCGAAGTTCGTTGGCGAAGTGAGGAGCTCCCCAGGATAGCCGGCTGATAGTACGGCTAGTGTATTGCTCGATGTGGGCGATGTAGTTAGAGGGGTCTTTACTCATGTGGTAGAGGAGCCGCTTGCATTCTACGGATGGGCAATTGTATAGCGACTCGGCTGTCGGACGAGACATGACTTGATGCGAGACTTTGCGTTGACGCTTCCATGTTTCTGCAAATCCATAAGTATTAGATCAAACGAAGAAGCTTCATTACCGAGAAAAGAGGAAAGTATACCTGTACGCCCGAGAAGAGCAAGATAATCTCCAGAAGTTCTATTATCAGGAAGATTGGGGATAGTCGGCCGATCCGAGTATATCGTCCCTCGTTTGGAGAGCAAATCGTTGGCAATCTCTTCAGAGGATATCCAAACGTGGACTGAGCCAAATATTTCCATCTGATAAATCGGGCCATAAACCTTCGACCATTCCCAGAACTTTAACCATGTAGCTACACTTGGCACGTCATGGACGCGGCCGATAAATGGTAAACCTGTGCGAGAAGTCAATAATCTTTGAAGCACATTACACTAAACTTTAGAAAGTCGTAAAAAGAAAATCTCGTACCTCTAGGTCCTGGAAGAGGACGAGTTCCAGGAGGAACCCTCTTCCTCCTCTGTTCCTGAAATCCAGCATAAACAACCGCAAGAACGAGAGAGATGACCCCCAGGAGAGTAAACGACAACATGTTGAATCAGAAAACGAAAGTTCTTGCCCCAAAAGCTTCAAAATCTGGCAATTCTCACACAGCAAGAAAGCTCAGATGCAAAAAGAAATTATTCTTCTCCACGTACCCCCTTTGGGCTATATATGACGACAGCCATCATGCCAATGTCGCGGATGCGAAATCCTCAGACGTCTCCTCACACATTGCATTCGTCTCATCCATTGGGCTAACTTGATGGACTCAGTATTGGGGATGTCCGAAGTGATTGTAATTGGCCAGCGTATTCGCCCACCGGTCCTTCCACCCAAAATCTGGGAGGAAGCTACGACCACTCTGCAGACATCCACAAACACGTCTGGATATTCATTGAGCATAATATGCCTCTTATATGTAATAACTAGTTAAACCCTGCATATAATAGAAGCTGTAAATAGATACTACACCATACGACACATTGTACTACAGTAACCGACAACTAACGTCTCAACCACCCCCGCATTCCGCCCACCCTTTTACACCAAAACTCACTATTTTAAATAATTAATATCTTTATTATTTATTAATAAAATAAGCTAAAATCAAATATTTGGATTATTTTTTATAAAGTCTCTTAGATTATAATAGTTTTATTTATTTCATTTTACGTAATATTACAAACTAGGTATTTAAAGTTCAAAAAATTTCTCTCATACAAATTTGGTGTAAACATGATTTTTCTTACTTTTTAATAACTTTTTTTATTATTAATATAAAAACTTAAAACTTTTATTAAACATATAATTCATAGGATACTTTAAGATTCTTAAGTTTAAAGTTAATTCTACTAATAATAATTCTATAATTAAGTAAAGTATAAAGTACCATACTAAAAATTAGTATGAGAAAAATTAATTACTTAATAAAAAAGTAACTACTAATACAATTACTTTAAAACTTTCTAAACTTCAAGGTCTGTATCTTAACTTTATGTGTTTTAAGTTTTATATAATTATATTCATTATTTAAAAAGTTATTAGTAAGTGATTTTTGACGTTTTTTGTATGTAAAAACTGAAATTTTATATTACGTAATAATTTATTACTCAAATTACATTTACTTTTGTAGACTTAGTTGATAAGAGCTAACAAGTACAAATATTAAAAAATTATAAAGTTTTATTAATTTGTTGTAAAGATATTAATACCTCAAAAACGCTGTTTTTGGTGTAAAAGGGTGGGCGGAATGCGGGGGTGGGCGGAAAGGGGGGGTGAGACACTCCGCACGGAATTTCCCATGTCTTATATTCTTGCTTTTCACCACCTAGTAAGATAACTCTCTATCCTGATTCCGCCGGCTTGAATAAGATCCTTATTTAATAAAGAGAGAACTTCATGATCAACTACGCAAATGGCAGTATTATATGTCAATTCGTCTGTTCTGCCTTTGGGCTACTATGTAAACGAAAGATTGTCTTCCCGATGCTCTCAAATATTTCGATTGGCAGTAAAGGATAGAAAATGAGGCCAATTAATCACAAGAACAGATATTGCGGGAGAGCCTGAAAAGGTATACTGCTAACATGTGAAGGGGTTCTAACATGTGAAGGGGTTCTCACATGTGAAGGGGTTCTAACATGTGAAGGGGTTCTAACATGTGAAGGGTTCATTTCTCTATCCGTGTCACTCGAAATATCTCCATAAATGGCCTTCTCTTCCTCAGAAATCCTTTCTCAAATCACTCGTCCAAGAATACACCTGCCTCCACACCAAGCAATAAACTCAGGAAGCAAGGGGTTTATTCTGCCCATTCTCACCGCCTTCTCGCTGACACTTCCCGTCACTTCCCACGCTGAGCCTTCACACCTCACGTTCTGAGTTGCCATGATATGTCTTCCCTATCAATATCAACTTGACATATCAACATGGGACCGTTTCTCTCGCATGAATCGGTTCAAGATCAGTTCTCAGGCTTGCCTGTAGAGCTGATTGGCAATATCATCTCACTGTTGCCTCCATCCGACGTCGCCAGCCTGAGGCTAGTGTCTAAAGCTTTTGCTGTCATGGGCCGTCGAGGTCTCTTCAACGGCCGTCTCACTCTCCGGATATATCGCAATGACATGCGCAGACTTGCGGGTATCGGGGGTTGTCTATGGCTTGCGGCTTGTATCCAGGAAATCGAAATATTTGTGGGAGAGGTCGACTGCCATCGTTTCGACTATCAGCCGGGAGAAATCGACCAAGATGCTCTTGCCGAACTGCAAAGTGCCTGGCGCTTCCTCGAAACCAATCGCTCTGGACTTTTCTGTCATGAGGGTCTTCTCGCTACCGCTTTTCCAAGCTTTACTCATGTGAATTCCATAATCGTCACTTCCACGAAATTTCCCTTTGGCTTCATCTCGCAAAGCGACTCCCTCAGGCCCGCATGGAGGCACATTATGGAAACAGCCGAGGAACCTTCTCATCTCTACTCTCATCGGCCTAGATATGAAGAATTAATAGCCAGATTTCCAAGCCTTGTGCTAGCGGCTCGAGCACACCTGCCACCTCTTACGAAGTTGGTTTTCGACCCTTTTCCGATCGAGGCACTCATTCAGCGCGATCTCATGTCTATGGAAGGCGCGAAAACATCAACGATAGCAGAAATGATCGAATTGTGCAAGCCACTTGAGCATTTACAGATTGCCTTCGACGGGCATAGTGGTGGTGGATATTACGATGGCCTATCTATCGGTCGAGTAATGTCAAAATTTCTCGGCTCTCTTCATCACCTCCGTATCTTGGAGCTATCCTTTCCTTTGGCAAGACTCGTTACACCCAGTTATGTCGATCGTATCTTTGGAATCTACTTGCCTTGTCTGAGAACATTCCAAGTGGAAAAGATCGGTGCTCCACCAGACGTCTTGCTCTCTTTCCTAATCAGACACAAAACTACGCTTAGAGAATTGCGACTCTCTAGCACGGCTCTGTGTATCCACACGAAAGATTCTTTCAAGGATTTCATGACCGCGCTTCAAGATTCTCTTAGACTAGAGAAATTTGAGTTGTTCAATTGGGACTCGAAAGAAGAGACGCTTTATGTGGGGGAACGATGCCAAGATCCTGGCGAAATGTCGAGAAGGCTTGAGCAGTACGTAAAGGGCGAGGGGCCATGGTATTCAGGAGCTGAATTGGCATTTTCGAACGCTAGAATTGTGCAAAACCTTCTTGAAGGACAACAGTCTCACGCACAAGTCATCGAGCTGGATCAAGATAGAATCATCGATTGATATAAGTCAAGATAGGAGCATCAAAATCTAGGGCACTATTATTATGTCGAGAAGTTGCAACGTGATTGCCTTCCCCAGCTTAACTCGGATTGGGTTGTACAGTATCTTCGGTCATTATTGGATCGACCCTGACAATCGACACGCTTTTCTCCAAAACTGTATGGACTATGATCAGTTTGCAGAACTGCCAAGGTGTGGCGCCTATGTTGGCGTTCTTGAGGGAGTATCATTTATTCAATTCTCAGCCGCAGCCTTGCCAACTGTCTCTTCGGACTACCCTTGACCGTATTGAGCGAATCCTTCAGGGGAAAACAACAGTGGAGAGTGACCCGTAGGATCAAAGATTGGGCCGAGCCTCGCGGTCGTGAAGGATTCCCGTGGCTTCTGTCGGTCGCAATTTTGCTTTATACCCCGCGACACCGTTCTAGGAGACCTTCCTTTTGTTGCCACGGTGATTCTTGACTCCATTTTTGTTTTTTCTTGTTCCAACTCACGTCTGTCCGAAACGATCTGTGCAAGTTATGGATTAAGGTTAGGGGTTCATATTGCTACTACTTTTAGATAGCCTAAAGCTAATTATATATATGAAGGTTATTAGAGATTCGCATTACTAAGGCCAGCTTTTCCTTCTAAGGCAATAATAACTCCTTACTTAAATCCCAAGCTCCCATTAATATTTCCAAGAAATTTCCATTGATCCAATCTTTGTTCAATTTCGCAAGGGTTATTAAATAGCCCGCTTATGAATTGGTCCGTGCTTCTGTGGACCATCTAACATCATATCCCCTAAAATATACCCTCCCTGCCAAAGAGAAGATGACCAAAGCCACCTCAAGTACACGAGAATTCCATCCTTAGGGTTTAGGGTTAGGGGTTCATATTGCTATTACTTTTAGATAGCCTAGAGCTAGCCATACATATGAAGGTTACCGGAGATTCGCATTACTGGGGCCAGCTTTCTTTTTTAAGGCAATAACAACTTCTTACTTAAATCCCAAGCTTTTATTAATATTTCCAAATTTTTTTTATTAATTTGATCTTTGTTCAATTCCGCGAGGGTTGTTGAGTAGCCCGCTTGTGGATCGGTTTTGGGTTTAGGGTTAGGGGTTCATATTGCTACTATTTTTAGATAGCCTAGAGTTAGCCATATATATGAAGGTTATTGGAGATTTGCATTATTAGGGCTAGCTTTCCTTTTCAAGGCAATAATGACTTTTTATTTAAATCCCAAGCTTTTATTGATATTTTCAAGAGATTTTTATTAATTTGATTTTTGTTCAATTCCGCGAGGGTTATTAAGTAGCCCGCTTATGGATTGGTTTATGCTTTTGTGGACCATTCAATATTATATCCCTTGAAATATACCTTCCTTATTAAAAAGAAGATGATTAAAGCCATTTTAAGTATACGAGAATTCCATTTTAAACAGCTTATAAATTGGTTTAAGAAAAGCAATGCTCCCAGTCCCTAATAAAAAAAAGGTCTATCAAATACCATAAAATAAAAATCATTTTGGCCTAAATCCGACCCATTAACCCATTTCTTCATTTGTTTATAGGGTTCTATTCCGGCCTTTTATAATATAAGCACTTAGCCCCGGTTTCTAAGGGGTTTTAGGGTTAGGGTTTAAAGGTTTGGGTTTGATTTGTTTCTAACTAAGCTATCTTGCCACTGGTGTTTTTCCTCTCTCTTTAATTACAGTACAAAATATTCTGAATATATAAGGTAATATAGGAAATAAATAACAAATGACCCTGAAAGGGTAGGTGAGGTGTGAAAGGGTAGGTAAGATGTGAAAGGGTAAGCGAAGTGTGCTAAAGGATATATGGAGTATAACATGTGCCATAGGGTAGGCTAGGTGTGGTATATGCCTGAAGGGTAGGCTAAGTGTGAAGAAGGGTAGGTGAGGTGTGGTGTATGCCAAAGGGTAGGCTAGGTGTGGTATATGCCTGAAGGGTAGGCTGAGTGTGAAGAAGGGTAGGTGAGGTGTGGTGTGTGCCAAAGGGTAGGCTGAGTGTGTAAAAGGTAGGTGTGGTGTGTGCCAAAGGGTAGGCTGAGTGTGTAAAGGGTAGGTGTGGTGTGTGCCAAAGGGTAGGCTGAGTGTGAAGAAGGGTAGGTGAGGTGTGGTGTGTGCCAAAGGGTAGGCTGAGTGTGTAAAGGGTAAGGTGTGGTGTATACTGAGGGTAGGCTAGTTGTGTGCTGTAATTGAGGTGGCTGCTATACCTCTAGCCTGAGTGAGGGTTATAGCGATATAGCTGTCTAGCCATTTAGCCTTGCTAGGTCCTAATAGGCCCTGAAGGGCCTTATAGGCTTTCGCTGTCTCCTTCTCCATAAGGCCCCCTGCTGAAATGATTATAGGGTGAAAGGCAGCGCCTAATTCCCTATATTTCCGATTCTTTTCAGCGGCTGCTTCAGTGAGTGTAGCGTAGGCTTCTTCGCGAGCTGAATCCTTATTAATAGCGACGATCTGTACGTCGTAGTAGTGCCTAGAGGTCCCTAGGAGTACTGAAAAATCGGGCCGGCGGCTATTCTCAGGGGCTGAAGGTGCTGTAGACGCTGTAAGGGTTAGGGTTAGGGTTAGGGTTAGGGTTAGGGTTAGGGTTAGGGTTAGGGTTAGGGTTAGGGT